>OW026366.1:12250296-15029463 GCA_932273885.2 Leucozona laternaria | reverse complement strand
TTTTTTTTGTTTGTTAAATTTTCTTCATAAATAATTTTTACTTTTTTTTATTTCATTAATATAATTTCTATATCTTTTTTGTATTAAATACCATCAAGGAAAATATTTTTCAGCACCATTTGTTTTTTCTCATTTTAATTTTTTTCTTTTGGTTTTGTTTTTAAAAAGTATGTGTGTTTCAGTAGGTGAATATTTAATGTTCGTGAAAATATTAAGTTGAAAAACAATACCTACCGCATTACTTAAACAAAAATAAAAATTAAAAAAAAAAAACAATTTTTAAGAAAAGAAATTATTTCATTTGAAAATGTATTTCCTTGTTTTTTTTTGTTGTTGTGTTTATTCAAATAAATAAAATCATATACAATAATAAATTCAATACATTAACAAAAACGACAAAGTAAATAATAGACAGAAAACAACAAGAGACATGTTTTACTTAAACAATATTAATACAAGAAAAAGATTAATAATATTTAAAACAAAACAAAAACATTTATCAGGCAAACACAATGGACTAGTTTTTTAATAAACAATAAACAATAGTACAACAAAAATTATATTTTTGAGACTTAAACTAAATTAAAAAACAAAACAAAAAAACATTTAACATAAAATATTAATTCATGCGCAACATACCAAAAATTACATTGGTTTTAACTTGATTTTATTTCTCTCTTATAAGACATTAAAATGTGACAGAAAATTTTGGTTTCATTGTTTTTTTCCTTCGTTGAAACAAATATTTTTGTGCTGGAAAACCAAAATTGTTAGGAAACAAAAAAAAATTGTTTTATTAAAAAAAAAATATTTTTTTTTGTTGCTGTTGTTGTTTACTTGTTGAAACCACATATAGTAAAATAAATTTCTATTTTTCGTTGTTTAACGTTGGTGTAGTTCTGTTTCTATTAGTTTTATTCTATTTCTTCTTCCTTTTGTGATTGAAACTTTAAATTTTTAAATTTTTCTACTTATGCGATCTTTATTTTTTTTTATTTGTTTTAATAATTTTTTTGTTTAATTAAATTTATTTTAATTAAGAATTAAATCAAGTTGTCATATCAATATCGGAGAGAATAGTCCAGATGCATTTTTTTTTTTTTAATTGTGCTTTATGATTCTTTAGTCTGAATCAAGAAGAGAGCTGTTTGATGTTGAAATTGAGAACTTTCTAACTTACTAAAAGACAAGACAAGAAAGTTCCAGAAAAAGCAAGCTAAAGCTCGGTTAAAATGGAAAATGGTGTTGATTTGTACTCAATAATGTCTAAGTTTCGTTTATTTGTAGAATAAAAAGCTTTTCTCAATTAAATTCATCTTGTAAATAGGATTTTAAGTAAAAGCTTTCCAAGTAAAAATCAAAAGCTTTGAGATGTTATTGAAAATTCTGATGTCATACCTTTTATTTTAAATAAAAAGCCTTGATCCTCGAAAATAAATTTAAAAAGATTTATATCTGCAGGTCAAAAAAAAAAGTTCTTTTAAAAAAATCATTATATACGTAAATTTCTCGATGATAAGGTCTTGAGAAAAGAAATTATATATTTTATTGAAAGCTGTTGTTGTTAAAAACTCTCAAAAATAAAAGCTTACACTTTAATATCTGATATGTATGGCATTCATATAAGATATCGTACTGAATTATCAAATGAAACTATTACATTTGTATCTATGGTTAGGGATTTTGAATCCACAGAAAAATTATATTGAAGAGTCGGACAACTTTAAAACGAGGTGAATACAAATGTGTTATTAAATAATTATAGAAAACTAAAATTTAGAATCTTTAATCTCCACTAATAGGAAAATTCGATATATACAGAAGAATCAATTTTTAATCTAATTATTACTTTTCTGGTGAGCTTCAATATTAAATTAAATAGGGATTTCAAAAGCTTTTCTCGAGCTTAAGCTCTGTTATAGAACAGGTTCTTTTCAAAACTTCACTTCTTGACTATCCTACTACCGATACTTTCTATATGCTGCTCGTTTTTTTTTTTTTGTAAGGAAAAGAAGATTTTATATAAAAATTTCTAAAACTTCTATAATTAACTACTACAAATATCTTTAATTAATTATAAACTTTGTTTAAATTAATTATTTTATTTTGTTTGTAATATATTTGTGTAGGTATTTTTTGTTTTAATATATTAGGAGGGATAAAGAATTTGATAGTTTTTTTTTTATTTTTGTTTAATTATTTTTGGTTTTGTGGTTTATTTAAGAACCAAAAGAGATAATTTCGAAAATTCCTTCTTTTTCATAAAAAAAAGAAGAAAAAATAAGGAATAAATATTAACGAAATTTATTCTACAATAACATTAAATTTTGCTACAATAATCTTTGAATTTGTTTTCTTTTTTTCTCGAATCAATAATAGTAATAATAATAAATGTTTCCTTTTATGAGTTCTTGATTTTATTTTTTATTTAGATTTTTTTTATTTTGTATCTACAAAATTTTTATATACATCTACATATGTATGTATTTTTATTGTTATTATTAATTGTATACGTTCCTCTCACATACGTTTTCGTTATTATTTTTAGGGTTTTCTTCTTATTATTATTTTTTACTTTTGGAATCAAATGTATAAATTTATGTATTTGTGAAAATCATGATTTTTTTGTTTTTTTTTTTTATTTATTTTTTAAATTTTTTCTCAATTGTAGATTAAATATATATAATATAATATTTTATATAAATGTATATATAATAATATTAATAATAATATAGTAAGGTGTATAATATTTTTATTAATATTTTTGTTTTGTTTTATTTTTTTAAAAATGGTGTTTTTTATCTCATTATCTCATTTCTCTGCATTTATTTTTTTTTTTATATTTTTGCTTAAACTTGCATTTTTTTCCTACGTGCAGTAAATTATTTGTAAACAAAAAGAAATTAAATTCTTAAAGAAAAAATGTTTGAAATGAAAATCGAGCACATTTTTCGATTGTAGGAAAAAAAAGATATTTTGTAATAGGTATAATATTAACATAATTTTGTTTTGTGTTATCTCAAGTTATAATGTAAGTATAAGAAAGTAAGAAAAATTATAAAACAAAATTTTTACAATAATCATGGAATTCAGTACAAGTTGTGAATTTCTCTTAGTTTTTTTTTTTTTTTTTGTTTGTTTTAGTTTTTAGCAATTTTCTGTTCTTCTGTTAGCCTTAAAACTTTCTGTGTATGTTTTGCATTATTATTAACATTAAGTTCTACTTTTTTTGGTTGGTTAAATTAACATGTTTTACATTAAAAAAAAATATAACACCGCTTGAAAAAAAAAAAAAAACAAAATAATAAAAATAAAAATAAAACTTAACAATTGAATACAAAACTTCACACTTAATTATAAAAAAAAAAAACAAAAAAAAATAATAAATTAAATAAATAAAAATTAAAATAATGCGGACTTTAAGAAAACAAAAAATATAAAATCAATGTAAAAGTAAATTTAAAAACGCAGACAATTGATTTCGATTTAATATTTGTAAAAATTACGTTTGCTTTTGTTTGTTTGTTTTGAAGCTGACTTGTAAGACCCGATTGCCCAATGTATAACCATTTAATGATTGTATAGCAACAACAGCTTCTTCATAGTTGGTCATTGTAACGAAGCCGAATCCCTTGCATTTGTTTGTCTGGAGATCACGAATTACCTGGAATAGATGTGGACTTTATTTCTTATTTTGACATTTTTGTAATTAATAATGACTCAGGCCAGCTAACAGGAAGTTAATAAAACCAAGAATTCATTAAAGTAAACTTACAATATCACTACGCAAAATTTTTATTGATGTATTTATTATTTATCAGCCATATCTTGCAATTGAATGACATTTATGGATTTCAAAACAAAATTTTAGCGAACAGATTCTCCTGGGGATGCCAAAAATAAATAAATCGAGAGCTAGCAACTGATTAACTTACATATCTCAGTTCATACAAGGTTGAAACTTGGGCCAAAGGAAGATGTATGGCCATCAAATACGAAAGCAACAGTATGCCACTAGTTTTTTTTTTGAAAATAGAGCCTATATGCTCCGCACGAGGGTTTAAGACTGGCGTTTTTGTATTTGATGGCCATAAATTTAAAAAAAAACTTGTTTGACTGCCGGGACTGGCGGTTAATATGTGTAAACATCAACGTTTGTCCAAGTGCAGTTTTGAGGGTCCATATTTGGATCCGTATGCGAAGTCGTCCATACAGTGTTGACTACGTGCACGGATCCAAAACGGACTAGTTTGCTTGAAGGGGATCTTCAGATATTTGTCGCTGAACATAACCAATATTCTACTTTCGTAACGTAACGTGCTAAATCGTAAGGTGTGACCTCCTATCGTCCCACAGAGGAAAGTCCATGTTTCTATTTCACTCTACCACCGGCGAAGATGTTTACACATCAAGCAAATTATGAAAAGGAAGAATGAATTCAAAAGTTTCGATCAAATCGAACAGCAGATAAGTATTTTTTTTTATATTTGCATTTTGTTATAGCGAATTCCTTTCAAAAAAGAAATCGCATTTTTCTAAACAGAATCGAATTTTTTCTGTCAACTGAAAGGAATTCGTGTTTCGTTAAAGAATCGATTCTTGTTTGGTTCGATTGTATTTGTGTTACTTTGTCAAATTTGTGTTTGATAATGAACAACGCACAATAAATTATTTTTATAGCTGTATTGGCTGAATATATTGTTGAATATTTTGTTAAATTATGTAGAATTCGTTGCAACCAAAAAATAAACAACTCGTCTTCCAAAAAATCCGTGACTTTCAATTTGACGTATTAGAAATGTCAAGTCTTCATAGTGTGTGTGTAAATCAGTGTGAAATCTTGCTAAAAACGCAAGATTTGTTTTGACAGAAAAGAATCGATTTTGTTTAGAAAAAATTCGATTCTGTTTAGAAAAAATTCGATTTCTTTGTTGTAAGGAATTCGCCATAAAATTCAATTAAACACAGGGTTCGGCGAGGAAACGATTGATGAGTTTCGAAATGTCTATAGGTATTCTTGGAAAAAGATGGAGAAAGGGCAAGAGTAGTCTAGTTATATTCCCGTAGGCCCTGATTGGTAGAAACGTTCTAAAAAGAAGCTCACAAATAAAAACATTTCCTCATTATCTTGGTTTCTCCGAAGGGTAAATAAGAGCTGCCGGCTGCGCACTCATGAAACTTGAGTTAATGTAATTTTCCTTCTGGTTCTAACTTTAAAATACACTTTTCAAACACAAACATTAAAAACTGAACTAACGATCATTCCAAAAAATGCTAATATGTATCACTTTCTTTATTGCATCACTGGCGATGGTTGCCATCTTGTTCATTAAATATGAATTCCCTCTGATTTGCGTAAAATAAATAGCTTTTCGATAGTCCACTCATTTAGAAATGTAAAGAAATTAACTAATGTATTCAAAGTTTTAAACGATAAATTATAATTTTAAGTTTGAACTCCAATGAACTGTCAAAATTGAAATATTCACAGTGTTTTGGTACTTAATTCAGAATAGAGCTCATTCGTTCATTCCATCACCACCAATCGATGAAATCGAAAATTTCCGATTCGATTGGCAGTTGACAGCCGCAATCGGGGCCTAAAGCAGGGAATACACGATACAATCATCGCATAGATAATCGTACCGACTTGTCATCGCATGCGAGTTTTTTAAAGGTGTGCTCAAAAAATTTAGATCGAATGCGACAAGTTGTGTGTATGATCGCATTGAGTGTTTGCATGTTTGCAATCATCGTACCGATTTCAGTTGAATTTCGGCTAGATTTCATTGAAATGTTTCGTTAAATGACATGTTTGAGGAATGTTTACATTACAGGTTATAAAAATAAGAATTTGAGTCAACAAGCGTTGCAAGATCTTTGTGAAAAATGCAAAGAAATAAATACCAGAGCAGTTATAAACTACGTTCGCAAGGAAATTGCAAATATAAGGACTTTTTTTCCACGAGAATTTAAAAAGGCAACTATCAAATGAAAACATCAATTATTGCAAATGAGCACAAAATAAGATGGCATGGAAATCGCACTGTTTATGTGCTCCATTCCACACATCGTGCCGATATCGGTACGATTCAAGTTGGTACGATTATTGTATCGTGCATTCCCTACTTAAGTAATGCATGAAATTCTTCCACTCATTCTCCTAAGTTATACCGATCTTTCTTTATGGCTCTCTAAAAGTATACCTATTTATTGCAGACCTTAAATCAAGAAGTCAAATTTTGGCACAGCGAATTTTGGTACAGCGAAGCCCGCATTCTGTTTAGCTCAGCCTTAGAACTTGCTATTCGGTAGTGATTTATGAAAAAATGACAAACAAAGACAACATTTTTGGAGTGAAATTTCTTTTGTTCAATTAACCGTCTCATTTACAGTCTTTGCTGTTGGGATGATGAGGGGCATTACTGAATACTGGCCTGACCAGAACAACTGAATTCATCGTGAAAAAAGTTCTATGGGATTAATAATTTGTTTAATTACAACATTTTTTTCGATGAATTTGTACTTGAGACGTTAGAAATCTGAAAAGTTCTGTCATTCAGTTTTTGATTCATTTTAGAAGCAGTTGAATTCCAAAAGCTGGCGAAAACTTAACTTCTCAGCCATTAAACTTTATAAACTTAACGAAAACTGGTTTACAAAAAAAGAAAGATGTGTGGAATTTCATGTAGAAATGATTTCTAATTTTTTTGTATACAAAGAGTCATTCTCGAGATAATTGTCTAAATCTGTGGAGATCCACCATTTAATATTGTATTATTAGGGACGGCCGATTCATAAATTTTTTTTCGCATAATTTTGCTCTATTCATACAGAATATGACTAAAAGGAACAATGTTTCGATCATCAGAATCTTGAATCTTGTTCCTCATGTTCAACAAAAATAAACAAAAAACCTATGCGTAAGCAAGTGTGGAAAATGGTTTATAGTTTTTAAACAAGGGCAGGTAGATGTTCAAATGGAACATTGTGGCGTTCGCTGTGTGGCACGTAGCGCCGTTCTTCTGTTGGAACCACATGTCGTTCACATCCATATTATCCAATTGGAGCAAGAAAAAATTGGTTATCATCAATCGAGAGCCCTATCCGTTTTCCGTTGATGTTGATGGCAACCACAGTACACAAATCTAAGGTAATATATTGCGCAGGTTGTCAGTCAGAAATTAAACATGGCGGCTCGAGTGTCTACGAAAACTGCACATGGCATTACTAGAAACAACAACAAATATAAGCATTTTGACAAGTAAAGAGACACTGGATCCGCCATTTTCACAGATGCGCAGAACTGAACAAAAATTTAAACGCTAATGATATTACCTTTAGTATATATGTACCTTGGATGGCAACGACATCGTAGTTTTCGTAAAAAAAAAACTACGGACTCTCACAGACGGCGACAATGTTTTCGGTTGATCTTGAGTTTCGTTGACGCAAGGGCGTTGGCAAATTGTTCACTAAATCGGTAGACTCAAATTGGGCTACTAAACAACCATGTTAACCGCAAAAAAATGGTCGCAACGCATATGTCGTTGCCCGAAAGATTTTGATATAAAAGTTTTATCATTTGGACGTGCTGTTCAATCGTGTAACTTGGCATGGTGATTCGGCATCAGTAACGGAATAACAAACAATAGATTTGACAAATGTCACCAAAACTAAATGGCCGCCACAGGCCGCCAAAATCTACCCGCGCCAATTGCAAACCCCTATATTTAAAAAAAAATATCATGTGTAATGAAAAGTTTCTATTTAAACGGCAACTAAAGGGTTTTTTTTTTTTGTATTATATACATACATAGCACATATATGTAGTACAGGTTGTAAAGCCAATATTAATTAACATTGCATATTTTTGACTCAAACAACAGCAACTTTTGTGTGCTACCAACAAGCAAGTTAAAACTATTTCACGATTGGCAAGCCACCATCAGACTCCTTTAATAGTAAGTACTTAGTTAAGTATACTCATTTTAATTTTCTCGTCACCTAGGAGGAAACTTAGTACAGAGCAGAGACCAATATCCTACACATCCCGCTACTGACTACTCTCTATAATATTTCAGTTTCGCTTGAACCTCTGAGAACAACGTACTTTTGGTTCTTTGATGCACAATGTTTCCAAAAGTAGTATAAAAAGAATGAAAGCACTAAGAACTTACGAATGTCGTATATAATAAGTTAAAGGTAATAAAATTAAAACACTCGAGTTTTTGATAGGAGCAAAAAAAACATGTGTTGCAAAATCTGCCTCAATGCAACACCAACTACTGGCACCTGGATCCCAAATCTCCAAAGACAATCATGGAACAACTATCCAAATACAAGTCATTTGGATTTCTAATTAAATTTGTGGGCCATAGAGTAGCCCGATATTAAAAAAAAAAATCCAAACTGATTAACCAATGCTCACCTTAACAGATTGCACAGCCCCGAACGGTCCAAACAATTGCCACAACACATTCTCTTCAGTCTCTGGTGCCAAATTATAAACAAAAATACACCAACCAGATCCATTGATAGTATTCCCCGGAATCATTGTGTTGGCTAGGAGATCACCAGTCAGTGGGGAATATCTGGGAATAACCGAACTAAAATCAAAAACCAAAAATAAACACAAATAAAAATAAAATTTGTAGATAAATCAGATGATCATCAGAAATTAAATTGAATTATTTTAAATTAACCTATAACGTCCAGCAGCGGTAGGATGATGTATGGCAGCAGCAGCTGCAGCGGCAGCAGCTCCACCTGCAAATCTCGCTCGTGGATTTTGGGGCGCAATATAGGCAGCGGCCAGGGGTGCCAAAGCTTTGCTGCTGCTCGGGTTGTTGGCGAATTTCACTGTAATTGGATCGGTGGCGTTTTTCGGTACAGTTCCGTTCAGTTCCTTGATGGCACGATCTGCCTCATGGCGTTGATCAAACCGAATGAAGCCGACACCTTTTGAAAGACCTGTAGTTAGATACATTTATGGATAGTGTACATTGGTTTTAGTTTTTTGTTTTGTTTTTTTTTTTTTTTTCTAGGCTAAAGGCGGACTCAGATTCTGACTAATTGAGATAAAAACCTTTTTCTGAATTGTTTTTTTCTTTTTCTTTTCCAGCTTACTTAATTTTGTTAATTTTTTTTTTAAATACTTTAAGTTAAGCAAAATAAAATTTTAAAGGGACAGCAGGGGATGAAAAGACTAGGCAAATGCAGTTAATGATTTGAAAAAAAAGATTTAGAGAAAGAGAGATAGAGAGAGAGAGAGAGAAGAAGTAGAAGAAGGAAGAAGGTAAAAAGCTTTCGTTTTTCTATAAAAATTATTGATGTCTGGATTTTTATTTTTTATTTAAAGTTATCTTTTGCATTATAGCGTACAACAGTAAATTAAAAAAAAAAACTTTATGGCGAATTAGTTTAAAGTTTAAAAAAAAAAACAAATGAATAAAAAATAAATGAATGAGACACATCGAATTCGAATGTACAAATAATAAATTAGAACTAAAAATTAATAAAAAATAACAAACAACAAATTAAAAAAAAAAAACCACAATAATTTCGTGTTATTATAAACACAAAATTTTATACGGAAAAAATTATTTTGGTTACCTACCGGAATCACTACTAGCTCCACCTGAAGGTACAAAATATTTTTTTTTGTTAAAACGTAATGTATTAAATTTTGTCTTTTTAATTTTTTTTATTTTTAAATTAAAACTTAAAATGAAATTTTGTTAATTTTAGTTTTTTGTCTCTATAAAAATCCAGAACTTTTTTATGTTGTTTTTTTTTAATTTTACTTTTAAATTTAATTTTTCTTTTTACTAAAGGTTAGTTTATTTTTTTTTTTTTCAAAAAAAACAAAAAATATTTTGTTTAGATTTTCTTGTCAACTAACCTGTGATATTGTCGCATAAAATTCTTGAGGTAATTATTTTTCCAAATGGACTGAATAGTACTTCTAGATCTGGTTGGGTCATATTCTTTGGAAGACCAGATACATATAGATTTGCTCCCTTAATTGATTCTGAGCTAGGACGGGCGATTGACACCTAAATTGAAAAAGAAAAACATTAAAATATTTATACTTCAAGTTGTTAGTTGGATAATTTTACAAGGCAAGGAACTTACTTTAATGGTTTTATTTTGTAAACGAAGACCATTTAAGGAGTTTATTGCTTTTTCGGCATCTTCTTGTTTAACATAGTTAACAAAACCATAGCCGAGACTTTGGCCTATTCGATTCAATTAAAAGAAATTATTAGTTTTAAAGAGATAAAAAGTATTTTTTTTTTTAAATCTAGAGTTAAAAAATAATGGGCAAGTTTATTTCGTCTATGCTCAACCAAAATTATACTGAACCTATTAATATTTCGAGATTACGAATTTTCTTTTGTCTTGTTCCAAAGATTGCAATGAAATAAATAAAAATAATTGTCGGATTTAAGAAATTATTTTTTTGTTTGGAAGGTTTTTCTTAGGAAATGACTTTAGTCCTTTTTCAAAATTTTTTAATTTTTATAGGGTGAAATTTTGTTGGTGTTTTAAAGATTGTTTTTTTAGTGGATGACTTTAGGGATTTTTTTCAGAAAATTAGCATTTATAGAGTGAAATGGGGTAAAAAAAAGGGGTTCTTATTTACAAAAATTCTTTCTGTGTTGGGAAAGTAATAAAGATTGGACTTAGAGGATCATGCTTTTACATATTTAGCCATTCATAACGTGAAGTAGGTTAAAAATCATGAGGTAGTATTCGAGTACAACAATTAGCTTAAACATTTATTCATATTTTCTTTTGTAATTTTTATGCGAAGCTTAGGTTTGTCTACCCGTGCGAAGCCGGGTTGCACAGTTAGTTTTGTATACAAATTTCTTCAAAAAATTGTCACCATTCAGCAACCAGTTTTTATGACATTGAATGCAACCGTATCATAACGAGTACGTGTGACAAGTAACGTATTATACAAAACGTAATACACTTACCCAGCGTCTCCATTGGCAATTTTTAAGGCAATAAATTGCTTTGCTCATTGACATTGCCTTGAATATTCCCAATGGCGACGCTTTGGCAATGGCAACAGACATATTACTTAGTAGATTCAAGGCAAATATTGCTTTCCACCGCTGAGGCAATAAATTTTGACGTTTCGCGTGGTTTCTCCGCAATTTTGAGTGGCTTCTCATTTGTTTTGAAAGTCAAGGTGAAAATATGAGAACGCGCTACACAAATTAAACGAATTAAAATGCTATGTTATCAAAAACCGTTAATTTGAACAGAATAAGGTAATTTGCTTTTGGGCGCCATTTCTATACTGACATTTGACAATTGAAATTGCCAATCAAGCAATATATTGTCATTGCTATTGAAATTGGAATTGCCTCAAATTGCGAATGGAGCTACAGCGCTATGACCCAAAGTTTTTAGTTTACCCTACTGTCGGCATAGATGTTTACACATCAATAAAATTGAACTAGCAGTTTTGGGAAGTAAACGAATAGACCTAATGCAACCGTGTGGACTTTTGGGGTTTGACATAAATGTTTTTATATACACAGGAGTTGAACTGCACATATAGGATATTTACTTCGAACTGTCAGCGGAAAATATTAAAATAAGATTTTTAATGCATTGACATCGTAGACATTTTCCAAAGGAATCTGACAGTTGATGGTTTGACAGATAAGAGACGTATTATATTTTGACGTACATAAATTTTCTTCAAACTTTTAGACATTTTTCTTCTCAAAATTCCGCGAATCTCATATTAGAAATGTCAAATCTGTATAGTGTGTGTGCAAATCGTTGTGAAATCTTCCTAAAAATGCAAAATTTGTTTTGAAAGAAAAGAATCGATTCCGTTTAGAAAAAATTGGGAAGGAAATCGATTCTTTTTTTGAAAGAAATTCGACATTAGTGCACTGACATCCATGGAATCTGCCACTTTTGACATACCGTGTATATTTTCTTCGAACTGTCAGTGGAAAGCACTAAAATCGAGGATATCCTGACTGAAAAACGTTTTAAATCATTGACATCATTTAAATTTAATTCGAACTGTAAGCGGAAAACACTTGAAGCGGTGTTTTAGTTCATTCACACGTAGACATCCTCTAATGGAAACTGATACTTAATGGTTTGACAGATAGGAACTGTCTGTGGAAAGCACTAACATCGAGAATTTACTGATTGAAAACCGTTTCAAATCATTGACTTCATTTAAATTTAATTAGAACTGTAAGCGCAAAACGCTTAAAGCGGTGTTTTAGTCCATTCACATCGTAAAAATCGTCCAAAGGAAACTCAATGGTTTGACAGATAGGAGACCAATTTTATTTTGACGTATATATATGTAAATTTTCTTCAAACTGTCAGCGAAAAGCACTAACATTGAGGATTTACTGATTGAAAAACGTTTTAATTCATTGACATCTTTGGCTTCCTCCAATGACATTTGACACGTTCAATCACAAAATTCGAAAATTTAGATCAGAATTTATCTCGTTAAACGCACAAAAATCTGAATTTTCAGGCGAAAGTTGTTGTGTCAAATGCTATATATTTATGCTATAGGATTTACATTAGAACAAACGAAAAATAGAACTTTAAATACATTCTTAAATTAAAAAATAAGCGTCAGTAGGTCTGGGGATGATATATGGAAATGAATCAGCAACGAAATACAGCAAGACTATGTAAAGTTCAATGGCAAAATTCTTCCACAATATTACGAATTCTTGAGCATTTTTCTAAGAACAGTCAATCTTTTGATTTAAAAATTCACTTTTCTTCTTTTATGTAAATATGTAAGTAGTAATTTGTTCGTGATGCAAATTAATCAATCACCAACCAGAGAGAAAACCATAAAGTTCAACTTCTATGTTTGGTAATTCATCTGCTTTTCACATTTCCCCAGCACAATCACTTTATTCTGAATTTTCAGATGAGAACTTTTGTCTGAAAATTCAGATAAAACGTAACTAAACGTAATTAAAAGTCACGACAGCTGGCCAATCAGAAGCTCCAAAAATTCAGATGTAAAACGTTGTGTGTTGAACGTGCCCATATTGTGATTTGAACGAACTATATTTTGACGTAAATTGAATATTTAGTTCCAACAGTCAGCGGAAAGCACTAAAATCGAGGTGGGTTGGGCTATGGAAATGACTGACCAAAATATGCCAAAAATGCCAAACACAAATTAGATTTGCGCTGATTCACCATCTTTGTACAGATTTTTATTTAATTTTTCTTTCCAAGACCAATTATTGATATTTTAAAAATATTTTTTTTTCTATTTTTAAGAAAGTTTTTTTTTGTGATTTGGTCACCATTAAAACAAATTTAATTATGCGGAAGTACCAAATTTTTAAGAGTATCTCTAGTCTTGATTAAGTGCCTCTCATAAAGGGTGATTTTTAAGCTGGTTTGGTTTTGGCAACACTGGTTTTGACAGCTGACGTGTGTTTAGTACCTTGTGTCGCTGTCAAACAGCTTCAGTTTGATTTGCAATTTAACCATGGATCGTCTTACAAATGAACAACGCTTGCAAATTATTGAATTTTACTATCAAAATTCGTGCTCGGTTCGAAATGTTCATCGCGCGCTGCTTGTGTTCAGCGATGAGGCTCATTTTTGGTTGAATGGGTACGTAAATAAGCAAAATTGCCGCATTTGGAGTGAAGATCAGCCAGAAGCATTGCAACAGCTACCAATGCATCCCGAAAAAGCCACTGTTTGGTGCGGTTTATGGGCCGGCGGCATTATTGGGCCTATTTCTTCAAAGATGATGCGAATCGCAGCGTTACTGTCAATGGTGAACGCTACCGAGCGATGATAACAAACTTTTTTTTGCCCGAAATGGAAGTTCTTGACTTGCATCATATGTGGTTTCAACAAGACGGTGCCACATGCCACACAGCACGCGAAACAATGGCGCAATTGCGAGGCGAGTTTGGTGAACAGTTAATTTCACGTTTCGGGCCGGTCAATTGGCCGCCTAGATCGTGCGATTTGACACCATTAGATTATTTTTTGTGGGGGTATGTCAAGGCTAATGTCTATAGGGACAAGCCCACTTCGATTGACGCACTGGAAGCCAACATCCATGCATTCATTCGTGAGATACCGGCCGATATGTGTGAAAGAGTATGCCAAAATTGGACTCAGCGGATGGGCTACCTGAGACGCAGCCGCGGTCAACATTTGCATGAAATTATCTTTAAACATTAAATTGCAAGGTTCAAACTATCGATTCAAATAAATATTTCATTCATTTTTTCGAATTTTTTGTGTTTTTTTTTTAAAAAAAGTTTTAAACCTCTTAAAAAATCACCCATTATTAGCCTTTCGGATTTGGCAGAGAGTTGTAAGTCACTAAGCTCTGGTTCTCCACGAGCAGTTGTGCCACCATAAGATAACTTATATCATCATGTCTTATGATATATGGACACTACTTCATGGCTTAAGTCCAAACATTTGTAAGACCTTAGGTCAAATGCAAGCTTTTTCAGGTAGCTCTATTCAGTAAAATGGTCATATCCGGTCCCACTGATATTTTCTTGAAATGCAAAATCAACCCTAGTTTGTGATCGATACAAATGCTTGAACGAGTTTTGTATTTTACAAAATACATAATTTTGTTTTTTTTTTTTTTAACGATTTAACTCACCTGTAACTTTATCACGGATCAGCTTGCAACTTTCAACTTCACCAACACTGACAAACAGAGACCGAATGTCCTCCTGTGACATTGTCTGTGGTAGATAATTTACAATCAAATTGGTTTTTGGATCTTCGGATGAACTGCCACTTCCGCCATTCTGTTGTTGTGTTTGTTGACCTTCCACCATTCCGCTGGTCATCATTTAGAGATTTAATTAAAATATATTTAGTGTAACAATTAGATGGAGGGGGGTTGTATATTATGATTTAATTTTTGTTATGTGTTAACAAAGAAAATGTATGTTTAATAAAATTTTTACTAATTAGAAGTATTTTTCTTTTTGTCTATAAATGTTTTTGTTTGATATATAGTAAGAGAAATGTTCTATAGCTAATAATACTGATACAATTGTTAATAATTTATAATTAATTATGTTTTGTAAATTTAACACATAAACGAACGCTGGAATTAAAATAAGAAAAAACAAATATTTATATAGATAAGTTGAAAGATTAAAATGATTTTTTTTTATTTAAAAACAAATAACTTACCTTTGCTAAAACTGTTGATGCTAAGGTTAGCTAATTAATTAGTGTGTAGAACGTTGTTTTTTTTTAAGCTTGTGTTTGTTTATTTTATTTAAATTTTTTTTTTGTTGTAAAATCGATCACAATATGTGTATAAAAAAGCTTCTTCCTTTACTCTCTTATTTCTTATTTTAAACACAAAGAACGATATATAAATAAAACTGCAAAGAAAAATAGAAACAAAAACAAGGAAATTAGATTTGGTTTTTGGATTAAGAAGACTATAATATTGATTTACTAGGCTAAGCAATTGGAATGCATCTATATTATAATAGTGGGGATGTACATAGATTTGAACTTAGAAACAAAAAAAAAACTATTGCAACATTCTTTAATTCTTTAAAACTCAGAGGGAAGCCTTATAAATGGTTGACTAATTTTTTAATTGAATAATGTTACGCATTAATGAAGAACTTATCAAGGACGATTAATGAACTAAGTACCTACATAACATATGTACTTAGATTGTTTTTTTTTTTAAAGGTGTACAAAACATACCTGCATAGTGCCATTATATCTGCTCTCCAAGTTGATCGAAAAATTTTAATGAGCTAAATTCGAAAAGTATTAGACTTTTGACTGCGGGTGTTCGTTTTAAAAAATCAATGTTTCATTTAAGCCTAATATGGGAAACTGAAAAGGACGATCAAGCTATGGACCCAGTGAAGTAGGTTCTTATAAAATAGGTTACGATTTATTTAAGCAATTTCAGAACTGATGGCGGACAATGACAAATTAATTATCAACCTTATATTTAAAAAAAAGTGCATAAGAAAAAAAAGGCCAATCTGGAGAAAATATCTCAGTTATCATTTTAAAACGCAATTATATTTATATTGGCTTAAGAAATAATGTCTAAAATGTCCATTACGAAATTGTGTGCCCATAAAAAGTTATTCAAGGCCAAATATCAAAAATATCGGTTTTTCTTGATTTTTATATGAATTTGATTAAATAATCTCAATCAAAAATTAAAGATGGGACTTGTTTTAATAACTGCAGTAAGATTTTCTGTAGCTCAAAGGCATGAAATGTGTGAAATTTTCAGGCGCCGCACAGTAACCCATTTGGTTGCAAAATTCATTACTCTTAAACGGGTTAAGATATTGTGACGATTTTTGTTTCAACTTGAAGAAATTTTTAAGACTGTGGTAGTTTCAGAATCTTGTGCTAACTAAGACTTTTTTACCACAAGGAATGAACATTACCTATATTTTCCCTTAAAAGTCCATGATTAAACAAAAAAAAATAGATCTCCTTGCTATAATTCAAGCAAAAAAGTGTTGAACTGAAGAAAACAAACAATATTTAAAAATGTTTTTGAAGGTGTTCCAAGAGTATTTGTTGTATCTTGTGCCACATCAGAGTTCATAATAATCTATTTCAGTGTTCCATTTTATTTCGAACAGTGGGGAAGAAAATTCACATGCAATAATATTGGTAACTTTTGACATTTAACTTTTTTTTTACCACAAGGAATGAACATTATAGGTAGATATTTAACTTAAATTATTGTCAATTATTTTATTTCCAACAAAAATAAAAGTTATTACACCCGAACCTAAAAAAAAACTAATTTAAACGAAAATATCTCTCCTGCGCAGCTCTAAGCAAATTTATGCAACCAAGTGTTTTTGAGTTTACATTATATGTATTACCAATCATATTGAAATTCATTTTTCGTTGAGTTTAGATTGGAAACTGTCGTACATTTTTATTTAACTGAGTTTACAGTTGAAAAAATGTGCCCGAAACGGTGTCTCAAAAAAACATTAAATTAAACAGTCCTAAAAATACATTTATTTTGCAAAAAGTTATTGCACTCACCTCTGAAATGAACCGTCTTTTTTTAAGTGAAACCTAGAATTTATGAAAACAAATAAATAGGAACTAATTTTTCGTTGAATTTAGGTCAGGAACTAACGAAGTTAGTCCAAAATTTTGTTTTTTGTTTTTTAATATTAAATTAAACAAATAATTTAAAAAAAATTGTATTTGATGTGTTTTTTTATTGGAATAATAGGCAAAAATATAAAGCTAAAAGACAACAAATATTTTACTTATATTTTTTCCTGGTTTTTACTCTAAAAATTAAAAAAACATTTTTAAACATTTTTCACCTTGAAGATCCACCTACTTTGACAAGCTCTACAAGCAAATATTTATTTTTAACTACGATAGCTCCAAGCATTTGTTAGTTCAGTGAATTTAAAAGTTTACCATTGTAGATACACCCCCCCCCCCCCACCGAAAACTGACTTTTGTAACCACTTTTGCCTAAATGGCCACCCTGTGCCCCTGTTCATTGAATGTGAACCGAAGTATTTAATCATAAACAGGGCTCTCATCGCGTCAAAATTAGCCGATGACAGCTAGATATTTTATTTTATAGGTACTATTTATGGCAAGTTATGGACTCGTAAAAAAAATTGAACTCGGAATTTTGATGAAACCTGCCATAAAGATGATAGAGAAGAGAAAAAAAAAGTGGGTCTGACAAAAATGTCCGGTCTGTCTGTTAGTTAGCCTTAACGGATAGTTAACCATTCTCCGAAACATTTATTCATTTTTTTTAAATCGAAAATAACAGAACCTGTAATACCAAATTTTTGGTCAAAAGAGGAAAATCTTATTAATCTCAAAATCGGCTCCACAGATTAAAAAAAAATATAAATCAGAAAAAATTTAATAGATATCTACCTATAGGCAGCCATTTAGTAAAGACAAAATACATAGTTCCGAAAAATGGTTATTAATGGCACCTCCCAAAGTACCATTTTAAGTATTTTCGCTTTTTCTTAAAGAATAATCGATGTATATAAAATAATAATTTTCAAACCATTATTTTTGCATTTTTAAAACAAAATTCAAAATTGATTTTTGAAAATTCGATATTTCAAAAACGGGTGGATGATTTTTTTTAAACTCATTTTTAACTCCTAACCAATTTTTTTTTTTCTTAAAAATGTTTACAAAATTTTATATATAAAAAAATAATTATTTTTAAAACCATGGCTGTGATTTCTTAAATCAGATGGTGTACCGTTGGGTTCAAAATAGTTTGAGAAGTATTTTAATCAATTTTTTTACTAATTTTGTTGATTCAAAACAATTTTCCAGTTCAATTAAAATAATCTCCATGTATGCATACAAATGTGCAACACGGTGCTATATTTTTCATTTTTATAAACTCACATAATACTACCTTCAACTAAACAATTTTTCGGCAGGTGGATAAAATATAGAATGCCATAACTATTTTTTTTTTTCAGACATTAGAACTACAGTGTGATCGCACATAAGAACAAGTTCATGCGACCCAGTCGCAGTTGCGCCTTTTATTTTGTATCATAATAAGGCTCCACGATCTTAGCACTTGATGTGGTGGGATATTCGGAAACAAAATACACTATCTGACAGGCCACTAAATCTACATAAGTTTCCGTAATTGGTCAGCTTTGAAGTTCAACGTAAAAACTAAATATCCTGTCCAATTGTTTATCATTCCAACATTTTCTTTTTAAGCCATTCCTAGCGTCTCTTCTGTTGAATTAACCCTAAAACATCTATTGGCATTTAATTAGAGGAGGGCATGTGAAATACGAATATGTGGCAATAGTTTTTCAAAATTCTGAATGTTTGTATCAACTTTTGAATTTAAAATGATAAGAATTAAATTGACTTTTCACTGAAACGAATTTGTAAGGCTGAAACGAAACTTAAGAATTTTGGTTCAACTTAAAAGCTGTTGTCATTTTACGCTGAGGAAAAAGTAGAACATAAATATTTTTGTTTCGTATCAGCAAACGGCTCTTAACTACATTCAACTGATTTTTGTTCACAAGTAAAAAAATCTTTAAAGGACCATGGGCATATTGGGTAATTTTTCAATATTGCTCAACAGTGGTGAAACTTATGTCATACTATTTGGCCCGCCCGAATTTTCGCACGGTTAGACAAAATTACAAAAGAAAATATTTTTTGACTTTTTGTAATCGTATACTACTTCCTGGGTTATGAAAGGCTACATTTGTAAAAATATGATTCTCTATATTCTCTTCCCAACACAGAAGGAATTTTTGTATTCGAAAACCATTGTTTTATTTTTATCCCATTTCACTCTATATATAGCATTTTTCTAAAATAACCTTTCAAATACAAACAGAATTTTTCAAATCGGATACCACTTTTCGTTTCACCCCCTTTCACCCTATAAATACCAAATTTTTGAATACAAAATATTCCTAAAGCCATTCACTCAAAATAACCTTTCAAACACAAAAAGAAGTTCTTAAATCGGACAATTTTTTTATTTGTACCCAATCTCACCCTATAAATAGCAAAATTTAAAAAAAAATATCCTTGAAGCCATTTCCTAAGGATAACCTTTTAAACGCAGGTGTAGTTTTTTTCCAATCGGATATTTCTTTTTCATTTCACCCTACAAAGTGTATTTTTCCGATATTTTAATAATTATTCTGCTATTCGGGGCGGAGTCGAATCCAAAAAAAAAATCAGAGATCATTAAAATCGGTTCAGCCGTTCTTGAGTTATAAATGGTGTAACTAAACCGACTTTGTTTTATGTATTAAGATGAAAGCTTATGGAGAGTACTTTATTTCATTAATTTAAATCGAGCGCGAAAATGGTGTTTTGGCGCATTTTATAAAAAAAAGGTATTTAAAATGGAAAAACAATTAATTGAAGAAATGGCAACACTTCCTAAAATTTGTTTTACCTTTTTTGAAAGCCAGAAGTCAGGGGCCGAATTACCGCATCAGTTATCGAGTAATACGTGACTGAATTATGTGAGTTTGGCATTACCGCTCACGTTATGGAGTCATCATCCCCATAGCTTTTACTCGTTCATTCGATCACTGACGGCACTCACTCGATCAGTCACTGATGCGGTAATTTGGCCCCTGTTCTTTTTTTTATTTTTAAATCAACTTATTTCTATTACAGTTTTCGAAAAAATTACTTTCAAACTAAAAAATGGTAAAAAACAAAAATTGAATACTGACTTTTTTCACAATTTTAATTCTCTTTTACTTCGTATTCAATCAAGAATCAATAGACGTAGTGAATACTAAAAGAGAATTTAGAACTTATTTTTTTTTTTTAAAAAAAGTTCCTTTGAAGATGGTGCTAGCTTGTACATATATAAAAATTTTCGTAGCAAACTAAACATTTTCACTTCAAAAAGTATTAATTTGATATAAAATATAATTTTTTTGTAAACTTCAAAGCACAATACACATTTTTTGGTATAGACAGACGTCGCTAGAGTGTATGTGTATTTCTTCACTTTTGTACTTTTTAATAAAAGTTTTGTCACTCTGCAATAATTTGTAAATGTAGCACAACAATTCGACTTTCAATTTTTATACCTTAATCTTAAAGAGTCGATCATTGTAACTAAAGTTATACTTTTTTCAATCGAGCTAAATCGATCGATTTTTGAAGTTATGAATTATTTAACTGGACTCACACTGATGGTGGATGATGGTTGGTAATTGACAAAACAGCCAATTTCGATGCAATTTTAATTGGGTTTTCAATTAATTTTTAGACATACAAAGTTAATAAAAATTATTTATTCAAACAAATTGGATGAAGACTATGATTTAATTATTTAGAAAATAAATATTTTATCATTTTGTATTGACAAATTATTTCAAAAAGTTATAAAAAAAAAATCCACCAACTAGTGTCAAATTTGACTGCTTATCTATTAGTAAAAATAAAAAAAAATCAGAATCATTCACTTGTTGTCGTTGTGGTCATGTATTTAAGCAAAGTCGTAATTTTTAACACTTTTTTGAAAAACAATCATAACATAAAGGCCACATGGGCAATATATTTTTTTTATATTTTTTTTCTGAAAGGTCTTAAGGCCTGGGGCATAACTATGTAACTCGATTCTACAATAAAAATGTTCGATTTCGCAAAATCTCAGTTCGCTAATTCTATAGTAAGCACTTATAAACTGAAATAGAACACCGCTAATTGCAGATTCTGTGGCAAAAAGTCGGAAGCACTAACATTTGATCTTCTATTTGTACATACATAATACCACTCATTTTAAGCATTAAAAATACTTTCCAATAGATTCGAAAGTCGAATGAAGTTACATAGTATGGCCCCTGCCGAGTTCAAGAATAGTTTCCTAAAGAACCTACTGAAATTTAAGTAGGAAACACCTTGTATTAAAGTTCAACAATGCGGTTTTCAACTGTTTTTGATGAAATTGGAGGTCCAAAAAACTATTCCAAATACAAAAAAATATGAGTAGACCTCATTTGAAGAAATGAAGAACCTAATCACTTGATCTGACATCCGTATACACCAACCAAACTAAGCATACAAATTTAAAAACATTATATGCGCACCTGTTTTCTCAAAATAGACCACAAGTACTTACTTACCTACCTATACATAATGTACATAGCTTCATTTAAAACGCATTTTTCAATATTTCCGACACACCGGAATCAAAACAAATCCACATAATTCAACTCAAGTTCCATAAATCAAATGACTTAATTTATATGCCCGATGCCCATGCCCACTCTCGGACAATACCATTGGCCTTACTGCAAAAATATTTCCCAACAGATGTAAAATTATATCTAAAGTATCTTGTGCACAAAACCACCAAAAAAATTGCAACAAATTGCAATAAAATCTCAAGAATCTCAAACACCGCACATCGCACAGCACAAAAATAAAAAAAGATTTTAAAACGCTATACCCAAAATTAGCTGGCAATCTTCTTCTTGAGCGCATTTTCGAAATCCCAAGAGCGCAAATCCAATTTTCTAATAATAATATCAAAAGAATTATTGAAAATATGTAAAACTTAATATTGTTTAAGAGCGCGCATAATAATATATTGTAGGTCAGAAAGTTCAATACAAAAACTAACACAAAAGCCAGAAACTAATTAAAAAGATATACCTACCTATTTATGCAGAGAGAGAGAGATAGTAAAATCATTAGAAGTTAAGAGGAGATGAAAAATTTATTTGTATACACGAATTTTTTTTTTTTTTGTTTCGTGTTCTTTTGAATAGAAAATTTTGTGTTTTGAAAAATATTTTTAGAATTTTCAAAAATAACTTTCGACGAAGAACATCATCGGCAAATTAGATTTCTTTTTCCTGTTGTCAATTTTCTTCCATTCCCTCTCTGATAAATCATTAAATTTCGTGTGTGGATATGAAGAGAATTGAGACTTATTGGAATTTAAATTAAAAAATTTTAATCAAAAATGTCAGAAAATCACCTTTAATCAGTAAATAAGCCGCCGCGCAGAAAGGAGCTTTCTTCCTCTAGGGTTTTTGACTTTTAGAAAACGATAGCTTCGAATACTAGCTGCACTTTGAAGAACTAGATATATTTTTTTGTTGTTGTTGTCAAATGATTACGAAACATGAAATTTATTTAATTAAATTATATTGTATATCTCAAAACGTAAACGTTACAAACTGCCACACACACAAATTTTATAAAGAAAATATTTTTTGTTTATATAATTAAAACTTAGAAAATGCACTTTTTAATTATTTTTTTTTTATTAAGATAAAACTTTAGCTTTGGTTGTATAATTAAAATTACAAACAAAAATTTAAACCAACAAAACGGTATAACGAACGTAATGCGTAACGTAAATTTAACCGAACAAAAGAGTTTTAAAAGTTAATATTTAAAAGCAATAAAAATTAATTTTTAATAAAATTAAATTTTAATCTAATTTTTAACTAATAAAATTAAGAAAAATAAAATGAAATTAGGAGAAAAATAAATTAAATCAACTGAAAGAAGAACAAAATCACGTTCCTTCAACTGAATAGAACCGAAATAAACTGAAAAATGTTGCAAGTCGAGGAAATTGGAAATTTTGGTTTGGTGGTGTTTTATTTTATTTTATTTCATTTCATTTCATTTCATTTTGTTTTTTTTTTTTTTTTGCTTTTTCTCAAAGAAAAACTTTTGTGAGAATTTGTGGTTCTCTTAGTTTATTCTAGGGTTGATTTTGCTTCGCGTTTTTAATTCTCTTTAGACTAAATGTGGCTGTGAGTGCCAGGTGTGAGGGTTGACAAAAAAAAAGTAAAACACAGCAACATAGTAAACATACAAAAAAATGGAGGGTGATCCTTATCGGAATAAATTTATTTGATGATGTGAAGCTTGCGTGTGCGTGGGGGTTAAGCGTGTTGTTGTACTTGTGCTCGTACCTTTTGATAACGGTGATATTATTTGGGTAATAATAAAGTATGAGGGTTGGAAATGACGCACGTGGTGTGGTTAAATTAAATAGCACTTTGTGATATATGACACTTGAAGTTGTAGGTGGAATATGCGAGGAATTTTAGTATCTATTGTGTTTCTGAGTTCTTAATTTTAAGCTCTTGTTTTATAATGATAGGCGTTTCAAAAATAGGATTTGTTTAAAAGAAAAATAAGAAGGTATGTACATGAAAAGCTTTATAAATTTAATATTTTCTTGTTTAGAGATACCTAGCTAGATTTTCCAAAAGAAATCGTTTCTGGACCGCGACCAATAGCCTAAACCTTTTCAATTGCACAACATTTTAGAAAATTTAATACTATTTTAGTATGACGAGGTTAAAAGATGATTTTCGAAATTTTAAATGAGTTAAGAAGAACCGTACCATCTTTTTACCATTTTATTAATGTTAGAATTACTAGAATAACCAAAATTACCAGTATCATAGGTACCATAACTCCATATATGTAACTGACATTAAGTTTTTTCTACCCCTTGACCAAAATGCCAAGTGTCATAATCAATTATTGTGAGTGAGTTTCACCCGACAAATATTTCACCTTAAAATTTTTTGTTCGCCCGGAACTTTAAAAGCTATTGTGAGTTTCTTATTATTATTTATTGTACTATTCATACTAGAATGTCAGTTTATAACACTTGACCATTCTTTATTCCGTCAATTTCAATGAATTAAGTTTGTTTATTTGTTTTAATTTAAGTTGTTGTTGTTGTTCAAAAATTCAATGATATTGTGAGTTTCGCCCAAACGAAATCTTGTTCGCCTACAAAAAAAGAAGTGAAATGACATAACATTCCGCCCGAAATGAATGTTCACAATAAGGGGAGTTTTTCAATCATGAAATTTCGAGGGAAACTCACAATAGGCGAAAAGTGAAATGTGCATTTTTTCCGGGTGGAATGTTGTTCGGGTGAAACTTACAATAAGGCTGAATATGTTGCCTATGTTTGCCAAATCCTGTTCCACATCACTTCACAAATTGGTTAGTTTTGTACAAAAGAGCGGGCTCACGAGAGAGAAAAAGCATTTCCCCTACCTGACAATTTCTGCCCAAGAAATCGGCAGGTTTCTGTTCTGTCAAAAAATATCAGTTTACATTCATTTAAATTCAAATAACATAACAGATTAAAAAAAAGGCATTTGCAAAGCTGTCAACTTTTGTTATTTGTTGGGTGAAATGGGGCAAACAAAAAAAATTGTTCAAATTTTGTTATTTGTAGCGTGAAATGGGGCAAAAATAAAAAATTGTCCGATTTAAGGTTGTTTTTTAGTGGATGACCTTAGAGATTTTTTTCAGAAAATTTGTATTTGTATATGGTGAGTCATTGCCGTTAGACTTTTATCATTTAATTGATCACATCATAAGCGTGTACTAAAAATAAGTACGATTGCATTTTTTTTTCATTCTCCTCCATAAGGTGGGGAAGACAATATACCATGAGTTACACGCAGTGATTTGGAGAAATTCCCTTATTATATCTAAAAACGCTCCATCCTTATGGAAAATGCTTTATGATATGTAAAATTAAGTTTAAAGTTTGGCTTAGAAAAAGTTCAGGTTTTGATGGACATGGACAGTCAAAAGTCATATCACATAAAATATGTACATACATTGGAACGGAAAGTTTTCAATTAAAAAATTGTCCTCTTCTTTGTGGTTTTTTTGAGAACATTGATTTTTTTCTCTTACAATACCCTACCCTTTACTTATGTATCCTTATTATCATCATTCACACTGAGCGAGAGTGCGAAAGTAAAGGGTGATTTTTTAGCTGGTTTGGTTTTGGCAACACTGGTTTTGACAGCTGACGTGTGTTTAGTACCTTGTGTCACTGTCAAACAGCTTCAGTTTGGTTTGCAATTTAACCATGGATCGTCTTACAAATGAACAACGCTTGCAAATTATTGAATTTTACTATAAAAATTCGTGCTCGGTTCGAAATGTTCATCGCGCGCTGCTTCCATTTTATGATCGGCATTCTCGACCTTCTGAGCAGTCTATTCGGAAGATTGTGACCAAATTTCGCACCAAATTTACTTTGTTGGACATTAAACCACCAACACGTTTACGTACTGTGCGTAGTGAAGAAAATATTGCGGCCGTATCAGCTAGTGTGACAGAAGACCGCGAAATGTCGATTCGGCGCCGTTCCCAGCAGTTAGGCCTTTGTTACAGCACTACGTGGAAAATTTTGCGGAAGGATTTGGGCGTAAAGCCTTTTAAGATACAGCTGGTGCAAGAACTAAAGCCAGCCGACCTACCACAACGCCGAATTTTTGGTGAATGGGGTCTTGGAAAGCTGGCCGAGGATCCGCTTTTTTATCGAAAAATTGTGTTCAGCGATGAGGCTCATTTTTGGTTGAATGGGTACGTAAATAAGCAAAATTGCCGCATTTGGAGTGAAGATCAGCCAGAAGCATTGCAACAGCTACCAATGCATCCCGAAAAAGCCACTGTTTGGTGCGGTTTATGGGCCGGCGGCATTATTGGGCCATATTTCTTCAAAGATGGTGCGAATCGCAGCGTTACTGTCAATGGTGAACGCTACCGAGCGATGATAACAAACTTTTTTTGCCCGAAATGGAAGTTCTTGACTTGCATGATATGTGGTTTCAACAAGACGGTGCCACATGCCACACAGCACGCGAAACAATGGCGCAATTGCGAGGCGAGTTTGGTGAACAGTTAATTTCACGTTTCGGGCCGGTCAATTGGCCGCCTAGATCGTGCGATTTGACACCATTAGATTATTTTGGGGGTATGTCAAGGCTAATGTCTATAGGGACAAGCCCGCTTCGATTGACGCACTGGAAGCCAACATCCATGCATTCATTCGTGAGATACCGGCCGATATGTGTGAAAGAGTATGCCAAAATTGGACTCAGCGGATGGGCTACCTGAGACGGAGCCGCGGTCAACATTTGCATGAAATTATCTTTAAACATTAAATTGCAAGGTTCAAACTATCGATTCAAATAAATATTTCATTCATTTTTTCGAATTTTTTGTGTTTTTTTTTTTTAAAAAGTTCTAAACCTCTTAAAAAATCACCCATTATTATTAAAAGGAACATTATTTTAAAAAATTTCTAATGACACAACCCAATGTTTTTTTAATTTTGGGAATTGGGCGTGAACCGAAAATAAATTGTGACAATTTCTTATGACATCTTTTATCATATTTGAAAGCATTAAGACCTCCTCTCCATTCAATTGGAGCCACAGTGTAAAGACTTCAATATCGACTTTGAGCTAAACAAATGAAATCGCATTTTGTACGATTCGTAAAAAGTTTTTGTATAATAATATCTCTATTTTGTCACTATCCTTTCCACTCACCCGATAAAGAAAATTGAAACGAATTTCGTATAGTACACGTAAATAATAACTAGGATACAAAGTAAAGAACCAAGAGTTGTTTTTTTGAGAAGCAGAACAAGAAGAAGAAGACTTTGGTTTTCTGTATTTAGTATTTATTCTACCTGAAGGTCAAAATTTTAAGCATAGTTCTCGTTTAATAACACAGTCGTTCAATTTCAAGCCATCATAGTAATAGGGCTCCTAAAGTGACGCCAGTAAATTACCATGGGCGAAATTGTATGGACTCTGGGTCCTCTTTCAATATTGCTCAGCAGTGATGAAACTTATGTAAGTCATATGAAAGCTTATGTAGATTACTTTATCGCAGCTTAATTGAAATTGAACGCAAAAATCGTGTTTTGGCACATTTTGTAAAAAAAAAGTATCTAAAATGAAAAAAAAAAAAAATATTTAAAAAATGACAACACTTACTAAAAAGTATTTTACTTTTTTTGAAAGCCAAAAGTCTGCTCTTTATTTTATTTTGAAATCAACTTATTTCTATTTATAGTTTTCGACAAATTTACTTTCAAACTCAAAAATGGTAAAAAAAAAAAACCAAAAATTGAATAGTGATTTTTTCTAAATTTTTAAAATTAAGCAAATCCGTCCACCCGCTTAGAAGCTATAGCTCAAATAACAGTGAACGAACGGAGGCACAGACGCACAGACCGACGTCGACGGATGATTAAAAACTCGGAATTTATGTTTTTTACCCGAAACAATACTTGCCCAATGTAAAAATGGGAAGTACATCACCATAATTTGTAACAAGCTGCACTTTGTGTTTTATTGTTGCTCAAAATCTTCTCTTAAGCACATTCTCTTTCAGCCTTTAGAGCGTTTTTTCCCCCACTTCAGCCATTTTATGTCTGAAACCAATTCTTTTAATTTTCTGCTGCAAGTGGAAAAAGAAATAGAGTGGGAAAGTTTCCAAAAGAACTCAGTTCAAAACCTGAATAAACAGAAGTTGGGAAACTTTGGCACTCTCTATCTTTTTAGGCACTCACATCACAGAGAAGTTTTAACAGTTAATATAATTCATATACGAATCTGTTCAAATAGGGACGTATTATTGCGTCCCACGATTAAAAATTGATAGTTTCCTATCTTGCGTGCAATATACCTATATTTTTGTCTTGATATTTTACTTATAAAAATATATTATTTGAAACATTTAGAAATCGAATATTATAGATATTTATGTGCTCTTTAAAAGGAGGTATACATGTTTGCGAAATTGGAACAAAGTAATTTGGACCAATTACTATAACGGGAATTTCTAAATAATAAGACAATTTGCTAAAAAAACGTGAAAACTCAGGTAGAGTATGATAACTACGGCGGCGGCGGAGAAAAATAAAAACTTATTCTTATAGAAGGGTTAAATACAAGCATTTTTTACTATAGAAGGGGGGTCTATCTCTCCCCCGTTTAGGTAGGAGGGCCAATTTTCGAAAAAAAAAATACTCAAAAAAATTGTGTGAGTGCCGGGACTCACGGTTAATATGTGTAAACATCAACGTGCGCGGATCCAAAACGGACTTGTTTTTGCTTGAAGGGGATCTTAAGATTTTTTTCACTGAACGCACCCATCCTAGTATGCAGATCGTAACGTTGCACACCGTAACGTTGCACGACGTAAAGTTGCACACGAACGTTCACGTTTTTTTTCACTCTACCGCCAGCATAGATGTTTACACATCAATAACAAAAAAAAAACATATTACAAAACAACGGCAACAGCTAAGACCGCATTTACATTGCCCGATTTTTCCAATGCCGATTTTTCTTTGTTGTTGTAATCGTCTGAGAGAGAATGGGAAAATCGTGTGGAACATGTCGGCTGTCTCTCAAAATCTCACACGATTACAACAACAAAAAAAAATCGGCATTGGAAAAATCGGACAATATAAATACGGTCTAACACAATATTTAATACTTTTTTTGAATCTAATTTACTTTTTAAATCAAGTTATTACTTTCAATAGTTTTCGAAAAAAATTACTTTCAAACTAAAAATTTTTGAAAAAAAAACTTAAGTAACTACTTGGGTAAGTACTGAATTTTGTATTATTCATTGCTCCTTAAAATAAAATATTCCAAACCAGATGGTTCTAAAGGCGATATTATTTCTCTGAACAAAAAAGTTAATTTGTCGTAAACCATCTTTTCGAAAAGCAAGGGTGATTTTTTAGCTGGTTTGGTTTTGGCAACACTGGTTTTGACAGCTGACGTGTGTTTAGTACCTTGTGTCACTGTCAAACAGCTTCAGTTTGGTTTGCAATTTAACCATGGATCGTCTTACAAATGAACAACGCTTGCAAATTATTGAATTTTACTATCAAAATTCGTGCTCGGTTCGAAATGTTCATCGCGCGCTGCTTCCATTTTATGATCGGCATTCTCGACCTTCTGAGCAGTCTATTTGGAAGATTGTGACCAAATTTCGCACCAAATTTACTTTGTTGGACATTAAACCACCAACACGTTTACGTACTGTGCGTAGTGAAGAAAATATTGCGGCCGTATTAGCTAGTGTGACAGAAGACCGCGAAATGTCGATTCGGCGCCGTTCCCAGCAGTTAGGCCTTTGTTACAGCACTACGTGGAAAATTTTGCGGAAGGATTTGGGCGTAAAGCCTTTTAAGATACAGCTGGTGCAAGAACTAAAGCCAGCCGACCTACCACAACGCCGAATTTTTGGTGAATGGGCTCTTGGAAAGCTGGCCGAGGATCCGCTTTTTTATCGAAAAATTGTGTTCAGGGATGAGGCTCATTTTTGGTTGAATGGGTACGTAAATAAGCAAAATTGCCGCATTTGGAGTGAAGATCAGCCAGAAGCATTGCAACAGCTACCAATGCATCCCGAAAAAGCCACTGTTTGGTGCGGTTTATGGGCCGGCGGCATTTTTGGGCCATATTTCTTCAAAGATGATGCGAATCGCAGCGTTACTGTCAATGGTGAACGCTACCGAGCGATGATAACAAACTTTTTTTTGCCCGAAATGGAAGTTCTTGACTTGCATGATATGTGGTTTCAACAAGACGGTGCCACATGCCACACAGCACGCGAAACAATGGCGCAATTGCGAGGCGAGTTTGGTGAACAGTTAATTTCACGTTTCGGGCCGGTCAATTGGCCGCCTAGATCGTGCGATTTGACACCATTAGATTATTTTTTGTGGGGGTATGTCAAGGCTAATGTCTATAGGGACAAGCCCGCTTCGATTGACGCACTGGAAGCCAACATCCATGCATTCATTCGTGAGATACCGGCCGATTTGTGTGAAAGAGTATGCCAAAATTGGACTCAGCGGATGGGCTACCTGAGACGCAGCCGCGGTCAACATTTGCATCAAATTATATTTAAACATTAAATTGCAAGGTTCAAACTATCGATTCAAATAAATATTTCATTCATTTTTTCGAATTATTTGTTCTAAACCTCTTAAAAAATCACCCATTAGAGTATTAGGGTTTCCTTGAAAATTGAAAATTAAGAAATCTTTCTTATTAGATTTTGATTTTGTCGGTTATACGTTTAGTTATAGAATGAAGTTACCAAAGTTCTGCTTTCCAAAGATACTGTTGGTATTGGCGCCTGCCTGGCGACTGCACATACCCTGATAAACACCCAAAAAAGGGAGTTAAAATCCTTGGAACCCGCGTAGCGGACCACTTACGTTAGTTATTTAAGATAACTGTTGACACAACCGCTTGTTTTTATAAGGATTTATATATTTTCAATTATAAACGTCAAAGTATGATTACGTTAATACCCAAACAAAATTTAAAAAGTTGTTTTCGAATTTTTTTTAATTTTCTTAAGAACTAGAGAAGATAAAACAATGAGTTATAGATACAAAATTAATAGGGGTAGTAAATAGTAAAAACCATTTTTGTATGTAATTAGTTTCAAAAATGTTTAACAAAAAAAATAAACAGTTAAAAAAAATTATTTTCACTTGTTTTTTTTTATTTGTCTTTGAAAGCAATTTTTTCGAAAGGCATTGACAGCAATAACTTGATTTAAAAAATAAATAAAAGAATTGAAATTTTTGCCTTCAAAACACGTACCTACCTACCTACAGAAATTCATTGTGTTTTTTAAACATTATTCTTCCATTTTAAGTTTTTTTTTTAGAAAATTGCCTCTTGTGCCTAAACGGGGGGAGATGGACCCCTCTCATAGTAAAAAAACGCTTGTTTGTTACCCCTCTACTCGTGCCGAAAACTCTATTTCTGTTCTGTGAATTTTTCACCAACAATCTGAAAGCACTTTTGCAATTATACTTTTGGAATTTCCAGACGTATGGGAAGCTACCTGTTTTAGTTAAGCTAAAACAAAGACAATCACTAATAAAAAGAGCTCACAGGCCGACACGCATTGAGAAATTTTGAAAAAAATTAGTATCTACATTTCTAGTCTCCGCAATCCTTTTGAACCGCTTAAAATAAATGAAACCCATGGTTCAAGTCAAGAGTTTTCTAGATGTGACAAAAATACATCTGTATTAAATTTATTTCGAATTGGCGCCCTCTTTGGTTTTAAATTCTTATTTTTTTTTTAATTTTCCTAGACTTGACAAATTTTTTATAGCTATGTAGGTACCTAAAAAATATTGAAATTTGAAACAAGATAGTAGCCTTTAGCACAATAATTAAATGTAGCATTTACGGTAGGTTATGAAATAAACTTCTAAAACAATTCAAATAAAAATAAAAATTACTTCCTCATTTGCAACGCAACCTACCAGACAACCCAGAATATTAAAAACCATATGTTTCCCAACAAAAATGTCACATTTGGGTATAATCCAAAGATAGACAAAAAAACTACAAATCATTGATTCAAAAAATATAAGCTTAATGTGTAAACAAACCGTCAAACAAAAATACATACATATCTATATAATTTCTATGAAAAATAAAAAAACAAGGAACCACTCCAAAATAACCACAAAAAAATACCTACACTACTAATACTCTCTTCAACTCGAATTGAACTGCATTTGTACGTACTCGGATCTCTCTCTTGCATTCTCTTTTTTACTGAATGAAAGTTCTTTAAACATTCCATACATATTATATTCCCAACCAACCCTTTAGCCACGACAAACAATTTCTCAGAAATAAAAAAAAAAGAAAAAAAAAGAATCCCCCTTACCACCCTCAATAGTAAAAGCTGTACGCCGGAAGAATAGTATCATCTACGAAAAACAAAATATAATAGAAACAAAAAAGAAATAAAAAAAAAACAAACAAAACCCAGGGATAGCAGAGAAGTGATAAATAGAAAGAAAGAAAGAGAGAGGGAGAGAGACATAGACATTTGTAGATAGGGTTGATGACACAACCCGCCCCCTCAAATCAAACCAAATCCGATGCAACATCTCAGCCGGTGTTAGAAACAAAAGCTTTCTATTGCATTTCAAAGCTTTATTTCTCCCATCATCGACGACATCGTGTTTCGAAAGTACAGAAAGAGACAAAACAATTGACACAGATGCAATAACAACAACAATCAAATGGCAAAAGAAAGCAACAACAACAATACATGGTAGCAAAAAAGGAAAAATAAATTGCATACATCTCTCCCTGAAACTCTGAAACTAAATCGATTAATATTCTTCTTCTCCCACAATCGCATATATATATGAGGATATACAAATGAGGGTAGAAATCAGGATAGAAAAAGCATCCAGGATAAAATTGAAATTTTACTATGAAAACGTAAAAATCCTCCTGCAACATTGTAGACTTTGGAGGAACCAAACGCAAGTATTGCAGGATGTGATGGGTGGGGAATAAGTGTGTGATGGGAAAGGTCCTTTTTTTGTATATAGAATTTGATTGAATTATCATACAAACCACTCCTTGTTGTCCTGATTTTCCTATAATTTTCCTCCTTTCTTTAGAGCCTCTGGAAGAACTACTGTGGCAAAATAGGAGAAAGCTTGTCTTAAATGCAGAATCCTTGTAGAGAGGAAATTATTTTTAATTTTCAGTTTATATCCTTTTGTCACAACACATCACACCGAAATAGCAGAATATCCTTGTTGGTTAAGTACTATCTATTATATTGCTCTAGAATTTCAAAACTAATTTCTTCAACAACAAAAAAACACACACAAACCGCGAACTCGACTTATGACGTGACTTCTATGAGTAGTAAAAATATACAAAAAGAATCCTTTTGAGTAGGAGGAGTACTGTTGTTGTTTTAGGTGTAGTAGATAGGTACATATAAATATTTTTTTTTTTTTTCGATTTATCCTAGAAAATCACGCGATTGTTTTTTTTTTTTTGTGTTATTTTTTTTTTTCTATTCTTAGAGAATTTAGGGCGTTTTTTTCTCTCTTATTATCCTTAAATTTCAAATAGATTGATTTTTAATTCTTTTGTGCTTTGTGTTGGTGCGTTATATTTTTCAAAGTTTCGTCGTCCTGCTGCAAATTTATTGCAATTGCTGCTGCAATTCCTGTATTCGCCGTCGTCGTTGTAGTCGTTTCTGCTCCTTTTTTGTTGTTGTTGTATCTCTTCTTCCTACATATGATGTCCTGTGTGTGCAGCAACGCGATGTGTAGATAGAGTAGTTTTCTTCTTTTGGGTGTATATACACTATTTTAAGGTGCGGCAATAATTGTATTATTATGCGGCTTTTAAAAGCGTTTTTTTTTTTTTTTTTTTAAGTTTACAGAAGAAACAATTCACAATTATCCTTTCTTTGACTTAACAAAAAAAAGGCCTATCCGCGCGATAGTTAAGTTCAGTTTTTCATTTTTTTTTAATATTCTGAGAGTAGATAATATTTAAGAATAGGTGGGGTTTTATAAAGGGTGGATTCGAAGGACGAAGAGTACGTGTGTTTGAGATGCAAAAAAATCAAGCTGAATAGTTTTATTCTTTTTTTTTTTCCCTCAATTTTTTGATTTTCTTTTAATTAATTAATTATAGAATTGAAATAGAAAAATTATCCTTCCAAGTGTGTGTGAAATTCAATAAGGATATAATTTATATATATGTATGTATTTATTTGAATACTTTTTTCGGAAAATGATAAAACACAACTTGCGTTCAGAGAGTGCAAGAACTAAATGGGGGGTTGTTGGAAACCGACAAAAGTCAGAGGATCCTTGTTCGTTCTGGTCTCTGATTTGGTTCGGCTCGGCGGCGGCGGCGTGCGGTGGTAGTCGTAGCTCGTAGCAGAACACATCAGGACATGGTGCAAACATTTTTGTGTGAATGTGATGGAGATGTTGATGTCGAGAGTCGAGCACCACCCACGACAACCGTTGGGAGCTTATTTCAAAAAGTCTGCTGGGAAAACTTTTATATAGGTTCCTGGTTTGATGTTGCATTGGGTTTGTTAGTTTTTGAATCCTTTTTATTTTAAGTTGAGTTGAGCTGTTTAATGGTATTAGTGTGATGTTTGAAGAGTGTGTGTGTATGTTCGTTTGTTTTGAAACTTGACGCCAAAAGTGGGTTTGGGGTGCACTCCTCTCCGTATGCCTTTGCGATGCAGGTCAGTGGGGGTGGTTGTAAAGTTAAAGAAAACAACACAAAAACAAAAACTGTGTTTTTTGCTTGTTTTGCATTAATGGGTGGCAGCGCCACACAACAAGAAAAAGATAAAGATATAAAAACAAGGAACAGGACGGTTTTGTGAGAAAAATTTAATTATGCGTAAGGGTGTTGCATATGCACTTGTTGTTGTATTTAGCGAATATGTGCGAAGGATGAAAAATTCAATTTGAAGTGCAGGTAGGTAAACAAATTATGGTGGTGAATATTGCCAGGCTAGAAAAATAATTATAAATAATAAAATAAATAATTGGTATTTTTAATTTGCAAGCTCATTGACAAAAAATCACATCGTCACCAATGACACCTTCGTCACTGTAAGTTTGGCCCGACTACCACTTCAGGAGCATATCCGGCCATGACAAAAGAAAACTTGAAAGAAATGTCACTAATATAAGAATACTGCCATCAGCTGAATAGAGGGAGTATTGGAAGCTACCAAGACCATAGCCTCTTCAAGGCGGCCGTTTTCTGAAAACAATCACTTTCAAAAACACTCCCAACGTAAAGATATATGTACATACTTTGTTCAGCAAAAATTATTAGTACAGGGAAGATAGGACGCCTCTTATAGTCTGGTTACATTGCGACTTTTCGTATTTTTGTGAATCTCTTACAGGATTTCCGCAGTTTTTATCATAAGTCACACTAAATTAAAGATTTCTCAAAAGCTACAAAACTCGAAGCTTAAAAAACCACTGAAAAAGTCTTCTGGTGAAATTTATGAAATGTTGCCGAGAATTACTAGAAACTAGAAACTAGGTATGTCAGTAGTTTTAGAATTAAAATTAATATGAAAATATACTGAGCTATAACTCTAGCCTATACAAAACTTGGTGGTAGCTATCACAAGTGTTTGTTGTTTCATTCAAAACCTTCAACACAATTAAAATGATGGTACGAAAGCTTTGCAGCATACAAGACTCCTTTCTATGGCTTGGTTCAGTGTCGTGATAATTTATACGGACACTGTACTGTTTTAAAAAACGCCCCGTAGGTGTTGCCTGATGCAGCTCTGAAACGCTTTTACTCTGAAATTTTTCTATCAGAAATACTTCTAAAAAAAATTATATTATGTGTCGTTATCGAGATATTGATTGAAACGCATTTATTTCACGTTTTCCACAAACCTTGCAAGTTTTGAAAGCCAACATTGAAGAAGAAATCACCAATTTTCAGCCAGATGATTTGCAAGCAACACAAATTTTAAGTGCCGTAAAACGAGCACAAATCAACTCAGGACAGGAGGAGGTCATTTGACAGATATCATCAATTTTACACCTTCAATAAAGCCCAATTTTGTTGATCGCTAACAAAATGGCAACATATTCGCACTATGACATTTGGTACGCTCAGAAGACATAAGGGACTTGAAGGTAAGGCAAGTTTCTCGACCCTGATTGGCCAGCTGTCAAAAAAATGCCTTCCAATCAAGGAAACTTTTATTGGAATTTCACTGGAAAGCTAGTCAGCAAATATTACCATTCATTTCAAGTCAAGTGTATTTTTGTCGAAATATCAGCTGATTTTATTTTGTCACTGAACAGCAGGCTGAACTTTATTGTTCTGGTGACTTTTTTTATGAAAAAGATTTAATTCAAAAATGGATCAGTAGTATGAAGTATTGAAAAGTTATAATTTACAACTCGTGACTTTTGTGAGGTGTTTCTCAGATAAAAATATTATTATAAATACTTTCTGCATTATCAACAGAAGGTAATGGTTGGGAGTAAAGTTCCAAGTTTTGCATTTATGATATCTCAAACGGTTGCTAGTTTCCTTGGTTAAATTTGCATTCAAAGAATGAAGTTGACTACATATTATGGAGTTGATCAAAGAGTAGGTATCACATACTGAAGCGGTGATAGTCTTGGTCTGACTTGTCACTTCTATAAGTTTGTTGATTAAATTTCAGCACAATTCGTCAAGACGATCACGAGAGTAGGACTGGCCACGCGACGAGAAGATACGAGGCTTTTGTAAGTCTGGTTTCGGTCTTCTGAAAATCGAATAATTTCACATATCGTCTTGATATCGGTCTCGTATAACTAATAGATAAGTTTCGTATCGGTATCGTCTCGACTCGTTTTGTTCTCTTTGTTTGTAACAAATATCGAAATAAACTTCAAATATCGAAGCCTCTATGTATTTAAATTTAAAAATTCAATTTTATAATTAAAAAGTGCAAGTTTTTATTTTTAATATTCTCTTCCGAGCCCACCTAGAGCGCTAAAGAATCTTATCTCCCTTTAAACGATTTGAAAAACATTAGGCCTTTTGGTATATTTTTCCGATGAAACATACTTATATAAATATGGCAACACCTTATCTTCATAAACTCACTTAATTGATGCGTGAAGCCCTGTTAACTTTTTGATACAGCCCCCCATCAAAACTCAAATACAACAAAAGTTATCCGAGATGGAAATATACAAGAACAATAATTGAATTCATCATCATATGATTCAAGACAATAGAAGAAATTTCCTCGAATTTCCCCAGAGCATGCGTCAATCGAACATTGTTCTACAATGAAGTGCATCCCCAAAAATGTATCCTTCCAACATCATCATCATCATTGTTTCAAGGGAGGAACCGCTCCATGTGTCGGCGGGCAGCATCCCAAAATAATAAATAAGGAAACAAAAAATCCAAAAAAAAAACTTTAAGGAAGGAAATATTTTAACACAATTCCACACACGACATGCGGTACAGCCAAAAATAGAGAAAGCTCTTCTCTTCTTAAACTTATTGTGTAACATTTTTATTCTTAGAGCTTTTCTTCAAAGGACATTGGGATAGGTTCCTTATGGAGCATCATATAATATGCATGCATCCATTCGTGCGTCGCGTCGTCCCTTGAGTCTCCGCTCTCGACTCGACTCAACAACCGACGACTGACGACAACACTATGCCACCACACTTTCTGTGCCACAACTTGACTCGGTAGCACTTTATGTCAAAAGACCATTGAACTCTGTAAAGAGAGATCTAGGCGAGAGGGTATGGGCGACTTGGAACTTACATGTTACGACTACGAGGCTTGGTGCTTGGGAGCTCTGCTCTGATATGATGTTTACAGCAGAAATATTGATGCTGATGCTTTTGCTTATTCTCTGCTCTGCTCCTGATGCTTTTGATTCTGATGCTTTTGCTGTTTATGTGAAATTTAAAGGATTACAAAATCCCACTTAACCTAATGACTTGGAAGTGATTATTATTTCTTTTGGATATATAAATATGTGTGTACCTAATATAATAATTGGGGTTACTAAGAGTCTTGAGATGGGAAAAAAAATATCTTTAATAAGTATGTAGATAAGTAAATGATGTAGGTATATATGTAAATATTTTTGTTTATATAAATAGAAATAAAATTATATGTGAGTATGAGTATAGGTGCCCTTATGCATAAGGGCGGTGTAGTTATGGCTGGATTGATGTAATGAATGGAAGGAGCTTTAAGAGAGAAAATTATATTGTATATGAATGAAAGATATAGGGGCTGCTTGATTTATAAGGATATGAATGCTTTCGTACGTTATGTGTTTTGTTTTCGGATGAATATGCCGGAAACTTCTTGGGCCAGCCCCTATAATGTGGGTTTAAGTCAACTCCATAGACGCACTAGCCCTGAGCTAGGAAACGGAGGAAATTGAAATTCCCTCCTTAAATCGACCTGAAAGATTTTTTGAACCAACAATAATTATCAAGACAACTCTAACCCACTCTTTAATATTGTGTTTTAATTTAAAGTTGGTATTACATATACCTAACACAGTTTATATTTACAAAATTGAGTTAAGAATGAATTTTAAAATTTTTAATTACCTACTTAGATATTAACGAGTTTAGCAAAATTATTAATTTTCCACTGAAATTGTGTAAAAGCATTAATAGATTATGGTAGTTTCATAACTTCAAATATCCCATTAAAAATTTGGTAAAATAGGGAAATAGGTAGATATACGTAGTCGCCAAAATCCCCAAAAAATACAATCGAAGAAGATTCATGCGAAGAATTTAGAATTTCATATTTTATTTTTTTTTTCGAAATAGACCAAAAAATATTAAATTAAGCGTTGGTATTTTTCTAATTATTATGTACATATATATTAAAAATTAATAAATAATTAGCTGAGCTTTCTTTATTTCGAACTGACGATATTAGTTTACAGAAAGGATGCAAGGGGGAAGTGAAGTAAGATTTCTTATAAAATAAAACTCAAAACTTTTGAACATCTGTTTTTATTCAGAAGCGAACATACATATATACTCTTAACTCTTCCTGGGTTCAAGGGGATGAAAATTAGCACAACACTCTGTGAAAAAAAACCGTTGAAATTGATTTGAACCTGTTAGCAATACCTAGTATTCACAAAATTCGATTTAGCAATATGATTATTTGCCTTTTGAAGTCTATTACTCTCAAAACAGTATGTTTTGGGTGCTAAGTTTTCAGTCGAAAAATCACACTGTAGCTAGGTACGACACGGGTTGCAAAAATCTATATCTTAAATAGCTTATTTTTGTTTGTCTGTACATATTCTTAAATCCATATAAATTTTTAAGGTTTTTTTTGTTGCATTTTTTTGAAGGGTGCCATAATCAATTGGATTACTTACAATTCCATTAAACCTAGGTAGTTTGTTTTGATCCCACAAGAAAAAAAACTCTAGAAATAGGAATTTCTACAGTTGACGATTATAATATATTGACTCTTTTACAGTATGTTATCAATTTATAATTTTTTTGAAGTGCTATTTTGCTATTTTTCTCTTAGAAAATAGACATGCAGTGTAAAAAGGGTATGCGATTGGGATATCTAAATGCACAATCGGTCTAGTTTCCTAAACTGCATTTCAAGATTCGATTACACTTCCTATTTGTATGTGTCTCAATTTGGTGAAGAATTTTGCCAAAATTGATACACACTTAATACACTTGTCCTTTAATTTGTTTCTTATTTTCTGTCATAAATCTTGTAGATACCTATAACTTTAGGAAGTGACTCTAGACATGCCAGTTATAACAGTTTTAGTTTTTTTTAGTACTGTTTTTGTGGGCCCGCAGGGCCAGGGCCCTCCGGCGGTTGGCATACTTCAGACACCCAGTTTTTTTCAAGTCGCGCGAAGCGCATTAACGCAAGCCCACTTTTAATGGCGAACAACTGTTATAAATGTTATAAATTGACATGTCTCTATCTCTAGTCGCGCCCATAACTTTAATATAAGAGTATTTTTTAAGATCATTTGAATTCTGAGTTTTGTTCGGATAATGACGAGCATGGTGAAAGATTACACCAACAAATTCTATGGATATGGAGCAACGTTAATAAGGATTTTAGGATGAAAGAATGATGGTAAGTTATAGTTGGTTGCATATTAGAGATACAAGTACCAAACAAAATATAAAAGGCTATACGAAAGCCAAAATTATTTCTAAAGATATAGGTACATTGTTCAAATGCTTGTCATGCATGTACGAGTGTATTAGTGAAAATGAAACACGTATACATTGTTTGTATGCTTGAAGCTAAATCAAAATGTTTTGATTTTTGTTCAATCAGATAGCCAGAATTGAAATAATGTATATTTGAGAATGATTGCTTGATCATGCGTAGGCACATTTTCGCATAGAAATTTAATTAAAAATAAATAATTGAAGACTCATGCATGAAGTGTGTATATGCAACGTAAAAAAAAATTATTAATGCACTCTCCCATGCATGACAAGCATTTGAACAATGTATATCCCGCTTAAAAAATTTATCTTGACTTGAAAAACCTGCAAACTACAATTGAAATAAACAGAAAACTGTTTAACTCAAGTAGTTAGGTCAAGTCATTTATGGTAAGAATCCAAAAAAAACAAGAATCTTAAATTGGTAGGTACCACATTTTCTCTGTAAAAGACAATATAAAAAAGTAAGCATTTTTCAGGTTGCAAATTTAAACATAAGTAGGTACTTACCTACCTATTTAATTTTAATCCTTTTCAAGCTACTTTTGGGAAAAACGGACGAAATATTAAAAAAAAAAATCACCCGGATTACAGAATATACGCATGTGGCGAGTCTGACCCACTTTTGGAATTCACGACTACCAGAACCAGTGAATCCAAGAAGCACCCACCCACTCTTTTTTACATGTCAATACCAAAGGTATTGTGGATTTAAAAAAAAATAATAATTTATTTACCTAGTAGGTACCTACGCAATTATCTCTATCTTGAAAACCTATTCATTCAACATTTTTACATTTGGGTTTTGGAACAAACTCAAACAAAGTGTTAAAATAAAAGTTTATAATTATGAAGTTAGTTATATTAAAAACTATCCTTTTTTTTAAAATATAGTTTAGGGAAAAATGTATACATGGAAACATAAAGCGAATACCTATACTTAAAAATTTTGTTGCACTGAAGATTTTATAATTATAGGTATTTAGTGACTTTTAATATACAATAACTAAATAGGATTATTCCTGCAGTCTACAAAAAAAGCAATAATTTGCACTGTAGGTAGGTAGGTGCCTATAGGTACCCATTCTTTTAAAATACACTCTTCTCATTTCTAAAACAAAGACGAAAAATAAAATTCCGAAATCTACGGACAACCAAGGAACAAGGGCAACAGTTAAAACTATATTTATGGTTAAATTTAGAATTTTTGTTCGCAGTTTTGAACTTGTTTACTTAAAGGAGTTGTAATAATTGTGTCCCTTAAGATTTAGAAAATTGGTTATCCAATTTACATACAATTAAAAAGTTAAATTGTTTTAAAAGTAAAAGGTATGCTAAAGAAAACTCAGAGATTTTGAACAATCAAATGACGGCAACACTGATGATCTCAAGATGCTTGAAATTATGATATGAATTTCTCCGGAAAAAAAAAGTTCCCTAGAATTATAAATTCACTCGAATTCTCCTTCTCCTCATGAGAAAATAAACTCACACACACAACCGTCTTGTTTGGCTGCAAAGGTTTGTTGAAGTTTTGCGTTTGTATTTTTGTAGACTTTGCAACAACACAAGACAAAAACAAAAAAACAAATGGCCAACCACCGTATAACAAAAATAAGAAAAAAATGTTGCTAGATATTTTTTTAACAGAAAATGAAAATGTTATGGTTATCATTTGGGGGTATTTATTGCAAAACTGAAAGAAATACTTTGTTTTAAATTTTAACGACTAGACATTGATCCTGATGGATGTCGGTACTCACCTTACCACTCGAAAGATAGTCGGAGCTCCTCGTTGGTTGTCATTTCCACGCTGCTTTCCTCAATAAACGGCTCCAGGAATGAATGTGCAAATGGTGGTCGAATGAAGGAGTTGCTGGAGCGGAAACCAACCAAAGGTTGATTGACGAAGGTCGTCGCAAAGCGCTGTCTCATGTGGGTGGTGGTGGTAAGTCCTGCCAATGGGGGCGGTGGACGCCAGAAGTCAACTTGTTTGAAGACACGGATTGCGGCAAAATGCGGGTGGCACTGTTGGCGATTATGATGATCACTGTTCATTGTTGGGACAGAAAATTAATAACATCTAGAAATACCGCAATTTTTTTTTCAAAATTAAAAGAAAAGAACACTCGATAATAATCCAACGTAGATTTTAAGATCTGGTAAAACTTAACGCGATCACACGAGAAAAAATAGCACTTTGTAGTGCAAACAAACTTAAAACGTACGGAAATTTAATTTGAAAGAATAAACGAAAAGAATAATGACCAAAACGTTCAAACCCAAATAAATAAAAGAAAATGCGTCCGAACGGTAGCGGCAGAAAAGTTTTCTGAATCTGAATTTCTATTCTACAACCGAACCGTTGTCCGTTATCATATCACTGAGTAAATTTCAATTGAGTTCGTATTTTTATTTTTTATCACACAACAAGAAAAGACCAAAATACAAACGCAATCCTCCGGCTGTCCTGAAAAAGGAGTGTGTGTAGGGGTGGTTCCGCGAATCGCGAAGAAGTTCATTTGTCGATCGTGCTTGAGTGGTTTTTTGTAGGTTCTTTCAGAAATGCGCCTACACAGATGCAACATGTTGCAGCTGTCAGATATAATTTAATGAGAAAGAGAGATCGTTTAGCATTGCCAGATAAATTGTTTTTATTAGAAAAAAAAGTATATTATTTTACGACCAAATAATTTGTTCAATTGTAACTATCTAGACACCTATTTCAAAGAGACACATGAATTATTATTGTTGGTTTCCCCTTCGTTTCTCATTTGTGTGTACATATTTCCTTAAATGTTCAATGATCAACTATAGCCTCAGTTTATTTTTGTATGAGCAGGTATAAAAGAATCATGACTTGACAAGAAAAATTCTAGCGTTCCACTGATTTAGAAATTTTTCCATGATCAAAGATATAACTAGCACTTTATTAAAGAAAAATCTATCCATGTCGGTGGGAAACTATTGTTCCAAACTCAAATAAGATGCATAAATTGCCAAAATACTTACCATAAAGTTTTGCACTTTTCTCGAATATTCCTGAACAAAGCAAACAATTTAAAAAAAATGTAGATACAAAAGGCTTTAGTTTAAGAAAATTACAAGTTTGAAATAGTTTGAACCGCATTAGCATTAGTAAGAGCTGGCCAAACAGAGCTCGGTCTAGTGTTTTTTTAAAAAAAAAAATTGTGCGAGTGCCGGGACTCACGGTTAATATGTGTAAACATCGACGTGCGCGGATCCAAAACGGACTTGTTTTTGCTTGAAGGGGATCTTAAGATTTTTTTCACTGAACGCACCCATCCTAGTATGCAGATCGTAACGTTGCACACCGTAACGTTGCACGACGTAACGTTGCACACGAACGTTCACGTTTTTTTTCACTCTACCGCCAGCATAGATGTTTACACATCAAAAATTACAACACAAAATTGATCGCCATGTTCTTTTATTGCTTGTGAATTGTTGGCCGCACCACCCAACCGCGTTCTGTTTGGCCCGGCCGTACGCTATATTTATATCCCCAGTGAGTTTTAAATTGAACAATTTCGTGAATTCAATGCTGAACACAATAGACGCGTTTTAATAATCACGCGCGTGCGGACACGCGTCTATTGTGTTCAGCCCACACTTCAAGGAGGGGGGTGTTTTTTTTAGTTTGTAAACACTTTATTAACATGGCTTAAAATAGAAAATCAAATTACAAATACCAAAATAAATAATTGTCAAACGTAAACAGAAACTGACAGCGAATATTTGAGGTTATGTTATATCTTTAATAATTTTTTTTTTCATTAGATCTGTTTGTTTAAAATATCGTAAAACTGTGCCTACGTTCTGTAACTCTCGCATGCACAGATTAGCCATATGAAGATGAGAATCCCCAGCAGCCATTTTAATTTGCCTACAAGCTTGAACTGTCCGATATCAGATAAAAAGTGAGAATGTGTGTATAAAAACCTCACACATAGACAGTAGGGATCTTCACACACCTAGTTAAATTGTTGTGTCAATTCACATCTATTCATCGACGCGGGATGAAATTACAAATACAACAATGTAAACAAATGGGTTTTGGAGGGTGAAACGTACGAAAGATTCTTATCTTCATGTGGCTAATCTGTGCTCGCATGGTTAAAACTGGTCGAGAAACGATGAAAAATGGAACAAAACTCATACGATTTGTTTCAATTTTCATCGTTTCTCGACTGATTTTATCGATGCGAGAGTTACAGAACGTAGGCACTGGTATATATTGTTATAAAACACAATTGAAATGATTTTGAAAATACGTCTTCACCCTTCCACGAATACCGGTACAAAACGTTTTCATCAGCCAAATTTATCCCATGCAGGCATAAAATTAATCGAGAAATGCGGTGAATATTGAAACAAATTATGAGTTTCGTTCAATTTTTCAACAAGTTTTACCGATACCTTGGTACTGGACAAATAGCAGAATGAAGTTGTATGTGACATACTTGATTTTAAACTTGTATAGATATTAGATTTATAGCCAAGCCATTGTGGAATTGGAGACCCAGTGCACCATGCACGCTCATAAATATTTGAATGTTGTTAATTTTTTTTTTCTTTACGCGCATCAAACTCTGCAAAGCTACAGAGTTGATGTTATTATTTCCGCAACTCTACCGTTTTCCATTGGACGTCCGCAATCAGAATGATATTTTCTGAAACCATTGAAGTCAAGAAGAACTTGACACATTCAACTCAAACTTCAAAATAAAACTGTAGTGTATATTCAAATAATTTTAGGTTTCCATTTTAATCAATTATTCGTTCAAAACCACCTATCCACACCTATACTCTATACACAAACAAAACGTCAAGAATTGAATAAAAGCAATTAGCACTGTTTCGTTTTCATTTGGAGGTGGCGAACTACTCATATGTAGATGCAAACAATCACAGATTAGCCATATGAAGATGAGAATGTAATAAACTAGTACTACTACCAACTACTCGTGCTAGTAGATGAATTTTGCGCGTTCCATTCAAAACTACTTGACTAGCAAAGTACTCATAAGTACTTCGCCACCTCCAAAGGAACACGGCTATCGGATTTCAGAATGCTTGCAAGCACTCAAATGTCGATGATTGTACAGTAATGATAAAAAATATCATCAACATTTGTTTTAGTTTCAACTGTATTGTATAACTATCTCTTTTTTCCTTACGTTTGTTTATTTTTCATTTATTCGTTGTCTTTTTTCTTTACACTACAATTGACACTACCTTTACCGTGAGAAGACATTGGCCGAGTTCAACGCACATCTGAATATTCAGAATTCTGAATTTTTGAAGCTCTTGATTGGCCAGCTGTCAGAAGTCATCTGAATTTTCAGAACTTTTTCTGACAGCTGGCCAATCAACAGCTTCAAAAATTCAGAATTCTGAATATTCAGATGTGCGTTGAACTCGGCCATTTACCCGCAAGAGTGAAAACTAGATTTTTGGTTCATGAAACGTGATCCTGATAGAGAGTAGGATCCCGTGCTCTTGTTGTAATGCATGTATTTTTATGATCTACATTATATGGATCATATATGCAGCCTTATTTTGAGATTCGAATGAATAGCTATTTCGATAGAATAGATCTATTCATTCGAATGAACTTTGCATATTTTGAGAATCGAACGAATAATATTCATTATCGAATGAATGCCTAAAATGAACATCAGCGCTTTGACATTTACTGACATTTCTATTTAACTTAGTGTGACCAAGCTGTTTTTTTCGAAGAATTTTTGTTTTTATAAAAATGATGGTCAAAATAATGCGTTCTCATTTAAGAAAAATAAAGTAAAGATAAGTAATGTTGAAGGCCCGGTAAAGTTTACTATTTAAAAAACATCAATAAAAACTGGAATTTTAAAATTTGGGAGCATTTACAAAATAGTATGGTAAGTTTATTGACATGAAAAAGAAACAAAATAAATTTAAAACTTTTGAATAGTTAAATACTAGATTTTTTTTTAGCTTTCATGTCAATTTAATTGTGTTTAAAATTGACTAACAAAAAAAACATGTAACTTCATAGTCTCTCTTTACTTTATACACACCTGGTCACACTTTTCAATTTTCAACAAAACAAAAAAAGTAAAATCCCTCGCCGGTATTTTTTTGTTATTTGTAAATGCTTGTACCTCATTGTTATTTGCTAGTTCATGAGCAAGAGTTTATTGTTTAATTTTCAAGAAAAACAGATGGCAATTATTTTATTTATAAGAAGTGAAGACGGCGGCGAAGAGCAGATATGGAGGAGAAGGATAATGGATGCATCAAATCCATTCAAGATTGAAAATCCCTTGGCTATCTCCGGATTTTCTTCCATCAAATTGATGAGAACTTCTTTCTGCTCCCGTTTAGTCCAATTGGAATGCGACCTTTTATTAAAATGTCAACAAATAATTCATAACAGTATTTTATTTTCTTTATTTTTCAAAAAAAATATTTGAGCTCACATGTTTTTTTAATCTATTCGCCAGAAATTTTTTAACGTCAAATAAATGACATTTGTTTCGAATGATTCGAAAGTCAAAATTTGCTTAGTTTTCAACAAAAATGAACTTTCGTTTGATAAAGTGAAGTTTCGATTCGTTCGAAACTCAAAATACAAACTATTCGAATTCGACTTACTTTCGCATGAAAGTGAATTTCAAAATAAGGCTGATGATAATAAAAATCGGCTATTATGTGGCTCGGGATTGTTGGATAACACCAAAACCAAAGAAGTAACCACTTACAATTTTTATTTTTAGACATACATTTTCCTTATTTATGGGCTCTACCAACCCCAAACCAGCGCGAAACATTCGGAACGAATATGCGACGACCGAACAATGTTCAAAGATTCACATCGCGGTGGATGATCACATAAATTAATTTAGACATGCGATATTTTCGTTGTCGTTCCGAAGTATTCGCATTGGGTTGTCTTCGTTGAAGAATTGAAGGCGGCAATCCATTTTGACCAGTACCAGTTTATATAAATTGAGAATTCGAATGCTTGATCATTCGAGTCTAATATTTCGTTGTTCGCCTTTCATACCTAGTTAGTTTTATCATTAGAGGGAGAGGCATACATATTTTGTATCTTTTCTCAAAAAAAAGTTTGTTATATTTATTAAAAGTCTTTTGTTTTTCAATTTTTTCTCATTAATAATGATAAGATATATTTCATTTTTTTCTCAAACATTTAACTTTACTTAAAAATAAAATAAATTTATGAAAACAAAAAAAAAGTACATACAAAAAGAGAAAATAGTTTAGAAATAATAAAAACAAAATAAAAATTATTTAAATGAAATAGTAAGATAGTAGATACCAACAAAATATTTATGTATATATATTATTATGTTTATAAAAACAAGTAGAATAGTTTTACATACAAAATAGTAGGATAATTTATATAAATATTTAGTTATTTCCTTACCAGAAAGAAAGAAAGAATTTTTGTTTGTATTTAAATAAATTGTGAAACAGAGTTTTTTTGTATCTTCCTTCTCTTCAATCTAATATAATGCATAAAAAACAGAATACAAATTAAAAACAATTTTTTATTTTTATTAACAATAGAGATAAAAATTATAATAATATATAAAAGAGGAATAAGATTAACTAATCATACAATATTTAACAAATTTTATTAATTTCTTTTTGACTAAAATTAAAGGCATATTTATTTATTTTTCATTTTATGTTTTAAAATGTATACAAAAAAAGTTAAATAAATTTAATAAACCTAGAGAAACAACTAAATTAAAAACTGAAAAATCAACATAGCTAAATTTTAATTTCATTTAGTTTTAATTAATTTATGTGAAGATAAAAATTATATTCAATAAAAAAACAAAAAAGGATTTGATTGGATTTTCTTCATTCACTTCATTATTTTTTTGTTTTTTTTTTTTAATCTTTGTTGGTTTTCTTTCGTTTCTTAAGTTTTTACTTTTTTTTATCTTTTATGTATAATTTATGTATAATATAAAATTGTATAATAGAATAATCATTTATATGTATATATAGATATATACTTTTTTGTTTTACTTAATTTAACAACTTTCTGTTCTGTTTTATTTTTTATTTGTTTATTAATTTACTTTCTTTTAGTTTTGCTATAAGTTTTTGTTGTTTATGTATTTTGTTTTGTTCTGTTAGTACCTTAAGTTTAATATTGTTGTAGTATTAAAATATTTTTTGTTGGTTTTATTTGTAATTTTGCGTTTAAGTTATTTTCTATTGTTTTTTTTTTTTCATTTTGTTTTTCTTATACTTTATGTTTATATATATAATATTTTTATAATATTTACAAAATAGTTTCTTGATTATTTTTTTTGTTCTTGTTTTATGTTTGTTGATTTTCAGTTATTTTATTTTGTGTAAATTTTAAAAATTCACTTTGATTAAAATAAATATTGTTGTGGGGTTTCTGTAATAATTTTTATAATATTTTGTATTGTATTATGTTAACAATGGTACGTTATGAGGAATGGGGAAGGAATTAAACTTTTGTTGAAAGCTACAATTTTTTTTTTAAATTCAGCAGGCTCTTTTTTGATTTTTTATACAAATAAAAAAACCAAAATGCATACAGCATTTAATAATCTAGAAATGTGTTCTTTTTTTTAAGATATCAGTCTATGAGTTAAGAGAAAAATATGGATAGTGAAGTAAAAAATTACACTTAAAACTTTGTGATGGAAGAATGAGAAATAAATGCAATTTAGTAATTTTTGTTTTTGTTTTTTGATGAATCCCGCAATGCATAGCTTTTTGTCTAAGAACAATTTGTTCGAAATATCGTTGGATTTAACTAATTGACTTGTCATAAATTGCCTCTTTTTAAAAGACTTGTAGTTTTGATTTACATGGCCCTGATGTGAAAAAAAATTATCCAATCAAAAGGTCTTATTCAATTAGTACTATGGTGCTAGGTAGAAATGGCGGCCCAGAGCAATCTAGCTCCGTGACCCAATTAGCGCTGGAGTGCGCCGCTTTGATACTCTGGCGCTAACTTTCTAAAGATTTTACAGAAATTCTAGCAATCTGTGTATGTAGTTTTGATTTTGTATTATTTGCCTAGCATCGTAGTTAATAATTCATAAAATGTATTTAAATAAATCATGGCTCTGCTTGCACTAAATGGCTTTTGACTTTCTTGTTTCATCGTCATTACGTAGTGAAAAGTCACAATTCAAAAACAGTGTCTTAATCACGAGTTAATGAATGTAGAACAAGTGTATAACTACAAAATAGAATTTTAAAGAGATTTAGAATGCCAACACTTCACACATAGAAGAAAAAATCTTTCTAACGGGCAATAATTGCCTGTAGCAGTGTTAACCGGCCTTTTACATTTATAAACTCAACCATAATCGAATATAACGTCAAAATGATTTTCTGTTAAGATGTAACATAATTGAGAAAAAGAAAAGTCAATGAACTGACGGGAATTCAAAGCGGATTTGACTTATATTCCACTGGATAGGATATATCGGAGGTATTCGTTTCGAATTCGACGGTACTTGAACAAATCATTGCCAATCCAAAAAGAGATACCAAATTGACGACAATTCGCTTCGAATTCCATTACTGAAAATATTGAAAGAAGGTAAAATCAATGTGAAAACGAAAAATTATTATAACGGAATTTAACAGAAAAAAAAAACATACATAGATTTCGATTGGCACAATATTGCAAATATTCTTCAGTTGGAATTATTCGACATTACGTTAAGCATTCATTATAAAACCTGTAGTAAGGGCATTATTCTAAATACTGTAATGTAAACACTAGATACAAATAAATATAGTATTTTTCTCTAAAAGACGACGTATTTAAGGGTCTCTCTGCCTAAATGCCTTTTTAAAGTTTGATTACATAAACAAATTTGATTAAAGCTCTACGACACCAACGCGATCAATTCGTAGCGACGGCGACGCGAGGTGGCGATATAATAGGAGAGTTACCACCCACATTGATGTGTTTAGGTCGATGCGACGTTGACGTAAGTGACGCAATTTTTTTAACATTCGCTGCTATCAATTTTTATCGTCGTCGCGATCTTGTTAGCATTTTGTGTCTGTCATTGTTTTGATTTTGTGTCAAAAATAGAATTATTGAACTCATTTAAAATTAAATTGATACCGTTTACCTTACATTTTCTTTTTTTTCGCTAAAAACAATTAAAAGTGGACATAAAAAATGACACTGACAAAACTATTGCTTTGATGTGAGTAGACTGGTGATTGTATATTCTATTCTATTCGAAGTGTAAGTTCTTTCGCACAAATTCGCTTATTAAAATTATTTGCATGGAATCTCTATATTGTAGTTTGGTAACATCTAAGTTAGTTCAAAAGCGAATTTATCGATTTATCTTAGAACTGAATTTTCTGAAAGCGATAAATTTTACTAAATATTCTATGAAATGAAAAAGCTTAAATCATTTAGGACAATAAATGCAACAGATTAACAGCAATACACACGATGTTAGATGCTATAAGGATGAATTATAGAAGATAGAGTTAAACGTTGTTCTCTTTATGTTCAAAATTAAATTACTTTACACCGCAGCAGACAGTTCACCCAACAATCTACGCAATAATGATATTAATATTCGTCTACCACTTGTACGACAGAGCAGGGACACAAAATTCACTATTGATTGAAGGAAATCAGTTTACTAATAACAAATGTAAAATAAGAAAAAAAGGATGCGTGCAATTTTTAAAATAAATACGAAATCATTTCTACTTAAAAAATATTTTAAAATGTGTTATTTACTAACTAAAACATATGCATCTATCACATCAATTGGTTAGAGCCGCAATCTGGGCAGCATTCACTTCTATGTTCCCCAAGTTTAAACTGGATGGCATCCGTGGAATATAATAAGATAAAACCAAATTAGGGCCTATTTAAACAAAAGTCACTTACTAATTTTTAAATACCACACCAAATTGTAAAGGCAGTATTACATTAAAAATAATACAAAATTACGTACATTTTTGGTTTTTCTTCTTGACTTTTGATTAATTATTAAACATTGATATTAATTAACAAACAATTAACATTGACATGAAGAGAATTTTAATATTTCATGTTTTCTCTAAACAAAACAGTACGAGAAAAATATTTGTAAAATAATTCTCCAATTCGTATGACTAACTTCTATATTACATTTATTTGGTCCCTTCTCGAATATGCTAGCCAAATCCCATCATTTCTGTATGGCTCCCTACGAATCAAAGCCGCTCAATGTAGATTACTTCAATATCTTCGGTAGCTCGTCGATAATTTTTTTTGCAAAGGTAAAACTTGAAAAAAAAAACATTCTATTCTAATAGCATGTGATAATAATAGGCGATACACTTATAAGTCAACCCAACTTAGACTGGAATTTCTATTGAAAATCGATAAGACTTTTGGATATTGAAAAAAAAAAAAAGTTTAAGCCCTCCAACCACCTTTAAATATATTTAAAAACGAAAAATTAACGAAATTAACTAATTAAAATGCTGAATAAAACTGTAAAAAGAAGTCTAATTAAAATAAACAAATATCTCTTAAAAGTGATGAAATCCTCATCGAAAATGTTTGCAGTTTTACTGAGGATCTTATGTCATCCATAATATTAATAACCTAAATGTTAATTTATGAAAAAACTAAACTGCTAATAAATTACTTTCACAAATATAAAAAAAGACCAAATAAATAAAACTTAAGAACCTGCGAACGAACCAAATATTTCAAGCATTTATTTAAAATAAATAAAGATACCGGCGCTGACATCAAACTCTGTTTTTTTGGGATGAGAAGCAACTAAGAAGAAAATCCCTGCCTGAATCCCTCTCCCTTTAGTCAATACACTATTCATCCCGGTTAAAGGTGGATGAGAACATTTAAGGCTGAATTGAGAGGAAAGAAGTTCTTCGGTGATTTTTCGTCTTGACTGCAAGCGATGAGTGAAAGAGAAGGTACAACAACTAGCTGTACGGACTGTTAAGCGACACCAATCTAGCCAAAATGAAAGTTAAAGTCCAACGATGATTCATCTAGACCGGAATAGCGGAGAGACAATAATCCTGCAATCCGGCAGAAACATCCGAGTCTACCTCCGTTTGAGATGTTCCACGCAAATATAAGAGGACCTCAAAGAAAGTAGTGATCGAAACTGGAGACAATGTAGCTGGAGTTATTTGTTGTTTGACCCAGGGCCACACCGAACTGTAGCACCACCATAAGTAAGTAATAAAATAAGAATGTCGAAACAAGAAAAAACTATAAACTACAAATATAGGTTTCGTTTTTAATCTAAAGATTAAGTTTTCAGGAATGCGCCAGTTAAGTTAAAAAGATTTAAACATCATTACGAACTATATATGTACACATAAGCAAATTAAGAAAAACAAAAAACATTTGTACAGACGTTATGGAAGTAGACTGCTATTAAACCATATGAAACAGCTAGACATGCAAGCTTATAGAAAAGATTTTTTTTAGACCGCGGCCACATTAACACATCTGCATGCACAAGAACATCTTTAAACGGGATTTCTCATTGAGTAAGAAGATGCTAAAGGGATAACTTGGTCGAAACTCATAATAACATATATGAGTTTTGTAATGTTTGTTGCGTGTCTACGCAAATGTAAATACGATATTAGACCATTGACACCCTAGGAAGTGGGGTCTCAATAGCTTAATTGTATTTAGTAATTGCTTTATGGGAAAACAAAAAAAGACTGTATTCGTTTTAAAATTAATTTTATCTATATTGAGTTGTTTTGTTTTTTTTTTTTTTGATTAATAGTTAGTTTAGCATTTGCTTTAAAATATCTAAAACAAATCCATCTGATTTTCCCTTCAAAGTTATGTACACCGTTTAAGCTAAAAACATATAAAAAAAATTCCTTGCTCTCTCCCCCAAATGCCCTCATTAAAGCGCACTTTATTTTGACTCTTTTTTTTAAATAGTTAATTCTATTTGTTTGTTTGTTTGTTTTCTTCTTTTTAGTTTAAATGTAATATTGCCGGAGTTTATTACTATTTTTGTTTGTTTTAGTAAATGTGTATGCTTTTTGATAAAATTATTTTTGTTTTTGTTTGTGATTTTTGTTTTAGTTATTTTCTTTTAATTTAAATTTATTAAATTGTTTTCCTTTTTGGTTTTTTCATCTACAAGTTGTGTGTTGTTTCTCTTCTCGTTTTCTTCTTATTATTTTTGTTGCTGTTTCATTTTTTTTTTAATTTAAATCCTAAACTTAATCAATAAGTAATGAGTTGTACAATTAGAATAATATACAATTTTTGTATATGTATTAACATACATATATAAAAAAAAATAATAATTATAACTAAACAATATTCAATAATCAAAAATTGTTTATAATAGCATTTTTTTAAAAAATCTCAATTCTACAAAAATGTTGTTTTATATCATTTGTTTCTGTTTTATAAAAAAAAACAACATTCTTTTCTGTTATCATCTTACTTTCCCTAAAAATGTGTGTGTGTCTGTGTGTTTGTTTGTCTGTTTCTTCTATCTTTGTATATAAGTAATAATTTTGTTTGATTTTGATTTAAATTAATAAGTAATAATATTTTGTTTTCCTTTGTTTTTTTTTGGAATTTATTTTATTATCTTAAATAGTTTAATTTTATTTTTGTTTAATTTGATTTTATTTTTCCGTATCGTTGGATAAAATTTTGTAATTGTTTTCTTTTTTTTTCTTAATTGTTTTAACAATAGAGCTATACACAATAATGAATAATTATAATTATTAATAATAATATATTTTACCCACTAAATGATTTTCTTTTTTCTGTTTAAGTTATTAGCTTTAGTTTTGTGTTGTTTCTTATTTTGTTTTAATATTTAGCTACTTAAAATAAAAACTAAAATTGTGATTACAGTTTTTTTTTTTTTAAAGATTTGTCAAAACATTTAGTTTAATTTTTTTTTTTTTGTATTTAAATAAAATATTATTTTTACATATTTAACTGAACAACGTGCGACTTCTATGTTCAGTTCAGTTTAATTGTTTTTTTTTTCATATTTAAATTATAGTATATCGAACAAATCGTATTAAAACTATCTTCATTTAAAAAAAAAAATCTCTTTTTAAAAACAAACAATAAGATTTATATATATAATATTTCTATACAAAAAACTTATTTAAATATTTATATATATTTATAGAAAAAAATCGAATCATTTATTTTATTAACAATATATAATTCTGATGATGATGTTGGTGGATTGTGAAACTAAAAACTACAGCTAAATTAATTTATTACATATTATTATAATTTTGTTTTTTTTTTCATATTTTTCCTTTTTGTAGCTTGAAGTTGTTTTAATTTTTTTAGCTAATTATATTTGACGGGTTCAACCTTCATCTCTTTAAGTTTTTTCAGTCCTGCTTGAACGTACTTAAAAACGTCATAAATTGTGCTGTGTAAAGTTAAGGGACCATAATCGTGGTCGAGAGCAATAAAGAAATCTGAAAATAAAAACAATAAAGTTCATCAATAAAATTCAGCTCATATAATGTTAAACAAGAATTATTATTGGAATATCGTTGGTAATTTTTATTAAGACATGCACAATTTCTTAATTAGTCCTAGCTCTAGTAGCGTTTTAAATGGCATTAGGTTCTGGTCCCTCGAACATATTCAATGTTAAATAAATGTATCAACTTCAGCTCTACGCTGGGGTAATAGATACCAAAAGGAATATCCAAATAAATTGATTTTTTTTTAATAAAAAGACTAAAAAAGGGTGCAATTTTATCTTCATACTTTGAGGACAATATAATCCGAAATCCAGCATGTTGAACAACACGTGCTCAAAATGTATCACCTTCATACGAAAGCGGGAAAAGGAGCCCAATAGGTCATCAACTTGAACGACATCATCTTCAAATGTAATGGAACAAAACTTTTTCTGAAGTTAAGTACTTGATATTTAAAAATTATGGAGCTGCACGATTGGCTATGAGTTGAAAAAAGAAACTACTTGGGCTTTAAATGTCGATGTCTTCCAGAAAGCTAAAAACAACCGAATATTTTTAACACAAATTCATTTTACAGGTATCTGACGATGTAATGATTTAAAGGCCTCGGAATAAGTAATATTTGTTTCGAAAAAATCGAACTACATATTTGCCTTTAATTCGATGATAAATATTTTCGCGCGGTAAAAAATTATGTCTCAAGGTTTTCATACGGAGGGCGCCCTTCCTTTCATTAACTAAAATAATTTTATCAATCGTCAATGTTAATACTACTAATAATACACCTATCATCTACTCTTGATAGGATATTAACCTGTTCGGGGTTTAAAAGTAACACATATGTTCATATAATGTACATTACAAAAAAAAGAAGCAGGATCTCAATGGGGAATATTCACTTTTGTGATATACAATCAGCCTTATTGTGAGTTTCACGCGAAAAATATTCCACCTTAAAAGTTTTTGTTCGCCCGGAATTTTAGAAGCTATTGTGAGTTTCTCCCGGATGAAATCTCACTTCGAATTATTATTTTTATTTTTTTACTCCATCTCACAAAATTTGTCATGTGTTGATACATGAACATTTTTAGGATTTGTTTTTCGACCATCACACATCCTATCCCTTTGGATGCAAGTATGCAAGGAAAATATGATTATCAGAAACAGTTTTACTTAGAGGTAGACAAATTTTATGACCGTGATTTTTTGATTACAAACAAAAAATAAACGTTAAAGGAATTTTTCCCTACAGGTACCATCACTGGATGTAGGTGATTTAACATTTGAAAGCTCTGAAAAATAAAGTGCCAACTGCACAAAAATTTATAAAATTTTGTAAATATAAGCATCGCGCTGCAACTCTTGTATGTAAAAGAAATTATAGTTAAATAAAGAAGTGATAATTAAATAAAATTGTTCCTTGGTATTTCAATTCGTGTGCAATGCTAAAACTAACATTAGAAGGGGTTTCAGGGTATATTTTTGAAATGCACGATGCACCTCAACTGTTATATATTGCTGATTTCATTGTTCTTTATATAAGAAATTAAATTTATAATTCCGTTTTCCTAGAATAAAGAATTTTCGAACATGATATCGCTTGTTATTCTTTCGTTCGCCTCCAAAAACTAAGTGAACATTTTGCCAATTAATAGGCGAAAAGTGAAATGTCAATTTTTCCGGGTGGAATGTTGTTCGGATGAAACTCACAATAAGGCTGAATACTTTTCAAAAAGAAATGATAGTAATCCTGGAGTTGTTTTGAAAACATATCAATTCATGTCACGTCAATTTGCAAGTTGCAACATACAAATCGCCATATTTTGTAAGTCATTAAAGTCTAAACGTTTTTTTTTTAATATTTGTCTGCCATCTTATCGTTTAGTTATAAAATAATTAAACACTTACCAGTATGATTTCCTTTTTTAACCAACATATCTGCCTGGTCCCATAAATCATGACAGCTTATGAAATAGTTAAAAAATTGTGTTTGCTTTTGAAGAGCGATATGCACATTCAATGGTACCATTTGAGCTGGTGGTGTATTCGACCCAGAACCCTATTTTAATTAAAAAAAAAAGAAAACATACAATTAATTTGATGTATTATTAAAAAGGCAAAGGATAATATGTTTTTGTTTGTTTTAATTTACCTGTGAGCACACTGAATTTGTAGGTGATATTGATGATGGCGTATTACCATTAACAATCTCCGTACTACCTTTGGCAAAGAAATCATTGCTTATTTTGAGCACTTCAACACAATCGATACGTTTCATTTTGTAAAGCTTTAGCGAGATCAAAGATTGGCATCGAAGGCTATTTAAAATAAAAATAATAGTTGATAATTTCAAATGAAACTGTTGTTATTTTTTTGTATTTTGATTAAATGATTCTTACCTTAAAATTGCAACTTTATTATGGTTGTCAGCCTGGCCATTGGGCGCGGTTTGCTGACTTCGAATTTTAGTCGAAATAAATCTAAACAAACAAAGATGAAAAAGAAGAATTTGAATTTGAGTTAAAATTCACTCAAGTGTTTTTTTTTTTGTTGAGTTGAAGATAATAACAAAAGTCGGTTCGTTTTCAATCAAAAAATTGATTTAAATACAAATAATGAGTATGATAAATCTGTTATATGAAAAATCCGAGAGAAATATTTCAAATGTTAGGTCTTACAGTCTTGTTAAAGCAGATATAATTTTTATATAAAAGACAACTATCAGAATAGTTTACAATGTTCTTTTTGCTCGATCGGTAAAGTAAATTGGATTGTCATCTATATTAGGAAAAGCTGCATTGCTCACTAGCTCTTGCTCTTTCAAGAGCTTTTGCTTCAGAGAAGAGAAAAATGGGATAGAAGTTTGAGCGAAGGTCCGAATATGTCTATTAACCCACACATTTCACCTTCTTTGTCCTCACTTTTTCGTGTCGTTAGGTAAAAAAACTGAACGTAATCTATTTCGTAAGCGAACCGACTTGCACAATAGCAGTAAGTGTAAACGCATCCCTGCGTCGCACCGCGTCTGACGTGTTCAAAGAGTTAAATGTAAATGTATTTCTCTTGGCATCGTCCTGTCAGCAATTTTGTTTACGTTTGATTGAGCACTGAACGCTTCAAAAGTTCATCTCTGAATTGTAACAAAGTTATAGGTAACGAAATATAATTTACAGCGTATCACTGCTGCTAAATATATTTGTGTCTATAACCATCCACTAAAATCTTTCGTCTTAGAAGGGTACGACAACATCTAACTGATGAGCCCAACTGTCGTGCCTGGGCGAAACGCATTTGGATTGAAGGTCGCAAAAAAAATTTCATTTAAATTTAATTCATTACAGTCCACTAAAACAAAAACAATGCATTTCTATTGTTTTCGATTTCTTCTTCTTCGGGTAACAATAATAGCAATTCAACAATTTTGTTGAAAAACGTCAAAAATCGTTTTGATAATTCTCAACCATAGTATGTCCTTAGTTCATACTCACTTAATTAAGGCTAATGTATCCTTGTACATGGTCCAGGCAGCCTTCTCTGTACGTTTATCCTGTTCCATTGCGGCACCGGATAAGAGAAAGTATAGCGCCGCTTCAAGATACAGCGTAACCTGATCGAAAGAGTTGATTTCCCTGTCAGCGGCATGTTTTCTTCGAACAGCTTCTTCCAGAAGTGTGGCATCACTAAGGATGAAAAATAAAGTTTTGTTGAAAAAAAAAAAAAAAACAATACCAAAAAAGGATTTTTTTGCAATTATTTAATTACCAATGTCCTTCTCCCATAACATCGTCATTTCGTTCAAAGTACGATCGATAAACTCTCGTCGTCGGTTGTTGGGGCGGTTGTAATGGCGGGGCATTTGTGTTATTTTGGAGAGGTGGAAAAAGGGCAGGTGGAGGGGCCACTATTGATGTCGTCGTTGGCGACGTTACTGCTGGTTGTAGTAATAACTGTTGTTGTAAGGGAGGTAAGCTGTATGGGGGTACTACAGAAGCAGATGGTGGCGGCTTCTCCGTTAACCGATCGTGATTGGTTGGCGGAAGTTGTTCAAGCATATCCTTCTTCAAAAATATCAAAACACAAATTAAATTTATTTATAAAATTAATTATAAAGTTTTTTTTTTGTTATTACCTGTGCCACATCTTTATCCTTCTTTCGTTTCTTATCCTTAAAGGGACTAGAACTAGAACTGGAACTACGTTTCCTGCGTGGTTTACTGGTGCTAGAGATGTACTCATCTTTGCTACTGCTATTGCTCAATGAAGAAGGCGATATCGGTCGTTGTTTCTCTTCCATTGCCGAATTGGTTGAGGCAGCCATCAATACATCTTCAGCACCATTTCCAGCGGTAACAACGCTTCCATTGCCAGGCTTAAATTCATTTTTAATTAGTTGCTCCTGCTTGACTCCGGCAAGCTTGAGATTGTACTTTGCATTATACTCGTCTTGCTCGTACTTTATGTTCTCGTGCTTGATGTCACCAGTAGTTGTCGTCGTTGTCGTTGGAGGCACCCGCCCCACAACGTAACCATTATTTGGATGATGCAGGTGTTTTTCCGGGTAGTCACCAGGCTTTGGGGGTGTTCCGCCACCGCGATCAACAGATCCATCGATTGGCTTGGTCAGATTTACATTCTCATTCTCAAACAGTCCGCCATTTGTGGCGTTTTTTGATCCCAATAGAACCCCTGTTATTGTTGCTGCTACTGGTGCTGTTGCTGGGCCCAGAAGAGCTGTTGGCGTCGAGGAACCACTTCTCGATGATGTCTTTTGCCGATTGCTGGCTGCCAGGTCAGCGGCTAGAATAGCATCGCCAGCTACGGGGCTATTAATGCGAGGACTCAGTCCATACAGTCGGTAGGGATTCTTTTTCCAGTCGGGATTATAGCGCGGCAAACGAGACAAATCAATTTTGCATATCAGCGTGTGATGTGGAATTACTGGCGGACCATAGACAACACCTGCTGGAGATAAATGCGGCGAGGTGATGTTGGCGAGTTGCGTTGTAGGCGTGGGAGTGCGTGTGGGCGTTCGGGTTGGTGTCCGCGTAGGCGTTCGTGTTGGAGTTGTGATTCTTGTGCTCATCTTTCTCTCCACCGAACTGCGATCGGGTGTTTTTGCCAGGATTCCTGCTATTCCTGTCGGTGTCATTGCTTGAGTAGGAGTCATTATCCTGGGTGATTTTAAACGCGGTTGTTGTTCAACCAACTGCGAAATTGGTATTGTATTGCTATTGTTACTATGATTAAAATTATTATTATTATTTAATAAAGAACTAGAATTATTAAGAATATGACTGTTAATGCTGCAACTGCTGCTGTTGCTGTTGTTGTTGCTTCCGTTATTGTTATTATTATTATTTGTGTTGTAATTTAGAATTGATTGCTGCTGTATAAGGTTTTCAGTACTATTACTAATATTACTTTTAAAGGCTATTGGTGATAAGAGTTTCTCATGATGATGAGTTGTAGTTGTTATTGGTGTAATTGCTGCTGCTGGTATTGCTGTGGCATTTGGTGTTATTGCTGTATGCAACAACGACTGTTGTGGCTGTTGTTGCTGCAGCTGTTGCTGCTGTTGTTGCTGTTGATGATGAAGCTGTTGTTCCTTGGCTTGGTTTTGTAATTCTTCCGATTGATCAACAATGAGGACTTGTCCTTTGTTTTTGGCTCCGCCATCTTTTAAATTGAAGAGTTTTCTTAAGGTATCACTTTTGTTTTTATCACTTTTTGTTTTATCACGGATTTTCTGAAAATATAAACAAAATTGAAGTCAAAAAAATGAATAAAATAATAAGCTAAATACATATGTACCAAACTAATTTCAGCCCCAGGCTTCAATTATTATTGGTTGACATTGCCGAGGTAAGTTTGCTACAAAATTGACAGTGTATTCGAGCAGCAAAGACTTCAAAGGTTGGAAAACGGTTTTTTATGTGGGCTCTTAGAAATACTTCATAAGTATATCTAGTAAAAAATTGCCATAATAGACTGTTGCAACATGTCAAAATGAAACAAGTCAGGTTCGCGTACGGTCAATCAACAGAGTTTATATTATTTGGAAAGATTAAATTGGGAATGAAATGGAAATTCTTATATTTTGTCAGCAGAAAAGAATATCTCTTCAGAACAGTGTGTGGGAATTGGTACGTTAACCCACGGGTTTTTGTATTTTGATATCTTAAAATGTATAGCATTTATGTACAGGAAAGTCAGATATTTTTATGGGAGCGCTGAATTTTCAGCTAATTAGGGTACATTCAAATTGGCTTTCAATAGTGTGGTGACAGTAGATGTATCTTTGAGGATGAGCGTTAGAACTCAAGTTGGACATAGTAGAATTTCTTGTGTTTTGTATCCTTTTTTGTCTATTTTATGTTTATATCAACATAAAACGAAAATTCTGTTATAATTACTTCGCTTGTGTGCTTATGATTACAAATTATTAAGCTTTTTCAATATCTATACCATAATAGCAAAAATATTGTCGATTAAATAATCACTAGGGATTATCCCTTGTCAAATTGTAGGCATAGGTAGGTATAAAAAGGTATATATTTTAAGCCTTTTAAAAACACTTTACAATGAGATACAAACAAAGTTAATGAAAGTTCTTGGAGATAATAATTATATTAACAATCTCTACCAAATCCGAAAATACAGTCATGAAGTCCCTGGGTTATGTTAAAACCGCAGTTATCTTCGTAGACAGTTACTTTAGCGATATCCTTTGAAAAAAAAGTTTCATAATTGGCTTCTTAGGAGGAATAAAATATACTGATGGTCTAAATAAGGGTTCTCAATCAAAATGAAAATTTCAAGAATAATCATTATAGCGAAAACGACTTGAAAAGCTAATACCAATAAAATGGAATTTGAGTATTAATCTTTCACCATTTGTATGTAGTAAGGCAACATACCGCAAATAAGCAGATAATGGTAACCATAATTTGACTCTTTGGCTTAAACCCTTACAATTAAAGGTGACGCAAAGTCACTTTAGTTCCTAATAATGGCTGTGTAAGGAAAGAGAACTGAACGAAGTGTGTGTAGATGACAGCACAGTATGCCACTAAAGACCCTAATGCCCACCATTTATTCTAACAAAAGACATTTGATGCATCTAATGAAACAGATGAGAATACCAAAAGTCTAACCTAGGAATGACCAAGAGGACCCAAAAAGAAATGATGTCTCCGGGATTGGAAACGTCTGATCTTAGGCTGGAAAGTTACTTTATTAACTCGAGGCCAATAACAAGCCACCTGTAGAGGGCAAATCGGACTGTATTAGAGACAAAAATTTCGAAAGGCAAAAGCAAAAAAACGAGCTTCCGCGCCGACTGTAGTAAATACGGGGGAATAATGAATAGCCATGACGACGCAAAACGCTCTTCAAAGATACGCTACTGGATTTACTCTAAGATTTTCCGTGAAACAATTAACAATTCGTTACAGGAGCTCTATTAGAATTAGAAAATCTAAAGCATTTCGTGTACGGTTCAATATTATGCTTGAGAATTTAATCAATGCTCAACAGCCAGGCCAACAAAACCATCAGTATCATTCAAAAATGTACACAAATATCTTGTATTTCCTGATTACTTCGAGGTAATATTTATTAGGCTTATAGGAGCAAAAGGGTCTGATTATAATTGAGGAGAAGACGAAGTATATGCTTTAATCAACTAGAGTTGATTCCTATTGGAGATATCGTGAGAGAGGTACCTGGGTAGCTGAGGTGAGCTGGAATTTAAGCGTAGAATATTTTTTTTGGATTAAGTAAGCAATTGAGGAATAAAGCTATATCGATAAGTACCAAGAAGAATTTGTACAAAACACTGATCATCTCGGTCTTACTGTCGGTGCATGCAATATGGAATCTCTCCCAGGTCGATGAAAGTTCCTTAAGAACACCTGTCCAAGAAGATATAGCGACGTGGCTTTGCATTAAAATCTTTGTGTTCAATGATTGAGATGCTGAGTCAAACCTAATAGAGATCAAACAGGATGGCGAAGTCTATTACTTGAGGCCCATGAGAATCACGCGCTGTAGCGCCAACTAAAGTCAGTAAAGCCGACATCCTGGACTGCTTAATAAAGTCAACCGCATTTGTATATGTTGAACAGCTTCGATATTGTAAAACTTGTTTACGAACAATTTTATCGTCGGTTAAAGCTTACGAATTTGCATAATCAATTTTTGTTTAATTCTTTCTAACTGTTGCTGCGTAATTCAAGTTGCATTTAAAAAGACCTTAAATCTTTAAGTCTGATATATGCACAGTACATAGCTAAAATTATTAAAAAAAAAATCTTTATCGATTTATCAAATCTAAATAGCAGAAAAGTGACTTGAGGCATTGACCACTCGCATAACTCCGTTTTCTGTTTAAATTCTAACTAAGGGGAACGCCACATTCATCTATCCACATGATGCCTTCAAGGAGGTAGACACTAATATTGGCAGTATGGATTTGTATCAAAAGGCCCCCTTAAGTAACCTAATAAATTCCTCAAACAAACTCACCTTATCTCTTCTGGATTTTTCACTTTCGCTGTCGGAATGATCATCGCTGCATGAGGACAACGAAACTTTACTCTTGCTGGATGGCTTTTTAGTTGGTGAGTATTGATGCCGGTGAGAGCTATTACTGCCACCTGGCCCTGAAGCACCCATGCTGTGTGTTGTATTTTCATTAGCAATACGTGTTGGTGATAAGCGACTGCAATTAAATTATGTAAATAAGAAATAAATTTTCATTCAAAATACAAAAAACAAAACTATAAATCATTAACTCACTCATCAATGGAAGTATCTGACGATGATGAAGTGGATGACGATGAATCCTTATCATCGTCATCACTTTTGCCATCGCTCTTGTCATCATCATCTTCGTCCGATGATGATTTCTCCACTGGCGGTCGTTTATTTATTTGCTTTACTATTCTCCGATTCGAGACCGGAGCTACAGGCACAACCACTTCGTGTTTCATCACTGGTGGTGGTATTGCTACAGGTCGACTTGCTGCCGCTGACACCACTGGCATCACATTTGCCTTTTTCGCCGCCTTGGTTGGAAGCACCCGACCTCGACTAGCTTTGCCACCTCCAACCCCGCCGACAGCACCGCCAACGCCAACACCAACACTACCACCACCGCCCTTATCTTCGTCTTCCGACGAACTCGGATCGGAGGTATCTATTGTTTCTCGACTTTTGATGTTCAGTTTTTGTACAGAATTCTGTCGAGACATCCGTCGCCTGGCGGTGGTCTTTTTGATAGCACCTTGTCCAACTTCCTTTTTGGCTGTCAGCGTCGGTCCTTTGGTAGAGGACGCCGAACTGATATTTCCACTGGGAGTATTTTTTCGCGGTCGACCACGACCTTTCTTCTCTGGGTTGTCGCCGGCAGATTTGGCTGGCGACACTATATTCGAGTACTCGCCGTCTTCTTCGTCGCTAGAGCAATCCATGCCGGATTGCTTCTTATCTTTGGGCAGTCTCTTCCGCCTCTTTCTGCCGGCAGTGGGAGGGGAAGAGCTTTTCAACTTTGGTGAGGGCTTTGGCACCACCGGGACGATAACCGGTGCTGGAATAACAGGTGGCAGTGGTGACGGCGGAGCTAGTACTGGCGGCACCATTAACTTCTCCGCTTCCGGAACAGTCTCACAACTACTGCTATCACTCAGTCCAGACAACGGCTTGATGCCTTCATACTCAGCAGCAGCTTCAAAGATTGCCGTTGACTGATCCGATTCCACGCCATACAGTTGCTTCTCATCTTGAATAGGACTCGACGAGGGACTCTTTTCGAACGATTCGTTCTTTATCTGTCCCGGTTGGATTGTCACAAATTCATCAATCGCTGACGTCGCAGATGAGAGCAGCTTCCCTGGCATCGGAAACAGCGAATCACTCTCCTTTTTGATCTCTCCAATGGCAGGCAAGTGATTCATAATCGGCGACAATGGTTGCTGTGCAATTTGGGACAATATCGGTGGATCACGCAATGGCGATATCGATGCAGATCCCAGATGATCATCATCGACTGGCATCGAAGGTTCGTTTTTGATGTTTGGCTCAGGAATTTGATGAGTTGTAGGCATAGCTCCCACTCCTCCAACACCACCCACACCAAGAACACTGTTTGGTGATGCTTCATTTTGCGCTTGCTGCGCTGTTTGTTTTGTAAAGAAACGACCTAAACTCCAATCGTACTGATTTGAAGGAGTCGGTGGCGGTGGGGCCGGTTCCACTTTAGTGCCGTTTGATTCTTCGCTACCCGATTCACTAGAATTGCTTTCAGAGCTTTCACTAGAATTCGCAGACGTCCTAAAGAACAAAACAAACATTATTTAGTAAAGGAATGAATAATAGTTGCTGCGTGCTAGAACTTACTGGTCAACAGAGGTCTGTTTTTTACGTTCATCGTCACTCTCGGAAAGTTCCAGATCATGGTCCAGGATACTGTAAGTAGAATACAAAAATGGTATATGAGTCTCAGGGATAATTTTGGAATGGGGTTTCAAACTTACGTTGAATTTGGCACCAACATCTTTTCTTTGGCTGATGAAGAGAGGGAAGAGACCTTATTAATAAAAAGAAGGAAGATGAATTAGAATTTGACAACTCACGTTTAACCGGTGACTCCTTTGGCGGTCTGGGCATCGGCGGAGCCAAAGAATATTTGTGCCTATTCGGTCCATTCAAATCGTAGTTATCGATTTGTATTCTCGGCGTTGCACTGATTTCCGTGTGTGGCGTCACCGAAGTCGTCATTTCGCTTAGAATCGAATTGATATCTTTTTCTTGGGTAATCTTGTGCATATTTGGTATCGATGGCTGTGTGAAATGGCCATTGAGTAATGAAGACGACGAATGGTGTCCCATTTTGCTACTGCTACTACCGCCTTGTCTTCCATTGGGCATAATTGTTGTAGCTGGTGGCGGTAAGAGATTAGTTGATGATGACGACGAAGAGGATGATTGTGGTGGTGGTCCTCTAGGTGGGGCCATGCCGCTACTCGATCGAATATCGTTTTTAACCGGCTGGCCAGGATAACCACCACGTCCACTGTATGGTGGTTTGTTATCCGCTTGCTTCATATAAGGCAAACGCGATTGCGGTGGATGCGTTTGCTGTTGTTGTTGCTGTTGATAGTTGTGTGAGGGCGGTGGTAGTGGCAGGCGATTGTTATTACTACTACTCGATTGTGGTGGCATCGGTTGAGGTGGCGGTGGTTGCATTGGAGGCGGCCTTCGACCCGATGTTATTCCAATAAAACCCTTTTGTTCAATCAACGTTTTGGCCATTGAAAAGTCACCCAATTTACTTGTGATTATTTGATCACCTTCCGATGGATCAACCTGGAGGAAGAAACAAGTAAAGAAATTAGTTTGTTTTTGAGATTATTAATATCGCGAAACTCACCCTAATCGGTTCCCGAAAGAGTCCCTGTTGCCGATCGTTGTGTTGCACTTGTTGGCGGGCCAACTTATCCCGTTCTCTACGTTCCCGGCGGTCGTAGTCCTCCATTCTGAAAATAAAACAAACAAAACGAAATTTTAGAGTGGATAATGTTTTGAGAGCTCGCTATTTTATTCTTTCAACATGCAACATAAAAATGCTAATTTGATAATAAATGGATATTAAAAAAACAGGACATTTTTTTAATTTGATAGTAAAACAAAGCAGTTGTGTGGCATTAGAAGCTTGAAAATATGAAAATAATTATTTAATTGCATTTTGAATTTTTTAAATGAAAACACAGAAATGATGCATTCACAGGACGACTTCAGGCTGACAATTTCTTTGACAAAAAACAAAAACCGATATGTGAATGACATTTTTTTATGGTTTTTGTCAATTATTATGAGAGTATAAATAATGTTAAAAGGGGATTGACGAATGGAAAATGATTACAAAATGATAGGTTTGCAAAATAAGTTATGCGACTCTTATGCATAATATAATGTTGATGTGACATTTTATGGTAATAAGCATTCTGCAATGAATTGACAAAAGGCTATCACTTCGTTGTGGAATATTAGCAATGTAAGCTGTGATGTATATTTATATACATTATATGTAATAAGGTAGATATTTCATTTAATGAGTAATAATCAATGATCCTCTTTGGTTTCATTATAGATTTTGTATAGTTTTATATCAATGATTTTGCGACTATCCGAAATGTTCTCACATTTTTCCATCTACCTTTTAACCTTAATAAAATATATTTACTGTAGGTACATAAATGTATGGACTTTTTTAAACATTTTAATACAATTCTAGTAAAACACAGGAATGTTTAATATTCAAGAAAGTGTGTAGGTTATTTAATAAAATGTATTTTTATTGTACCAAAATTTAATGCATTGACATTTAATTTTCCGCATTAGTTGAAACACTCTGCACTTCATGTTTAAATTTTTTATTGGTTTTAATATTAAAAAGAACTTTTTTGCATGTAAAAACGATTAAAATAATAAAAAATAAAAGATTTGCAAAGAAAAGTATTCGAATTTAACTTGTTTATGTTTAGTTGGCGGGAAAAAATGAACAACGATGACAGGCTGACAGCTGAGAGAATGATAAATTGTTTCGTCGATAAAGTAGATTTGTAGGAAATGTAGTTTTACTTAATTACAAAAATATTGTAAGGGTGTGTGTTTAGTTTGGGTGTTGGATTTTTACTTTTTATTTAATCCGAAATAGGTGTTTTAAAAAGAAGTTGCTTGATTTTCCTAACGATTTGTGTTTTTGTTGTTGTTTTGACAGATTGTTTTCTAAATATTTTGTATTAAAAAATCCACCCGGGGAAAACTCGGGTAATGTTAGTCCAGATTTAATCGGTTGTCTAATTAGATACATAAAAGATGCAGTCTCGAGTTGAGATAGGTTTTATACAAATATGACTGAAATTTTATTGGTAAAAAATGGAATGAATAAAGAAAAAAAATATGAAAAGAATGACAGTCACTTTTAATTTAGAGAAACTGTAATAACCGTTATAAATTAAGCCTCGTCCATGGAAGAATGGCTTCCACAAATTGTTCAGTACTTTTTTAATACAGTTTAGCTTTGTTTAAGATGTTTTGCTTAGTTTTTTGTTTGACCTTATGTAGGTTCATTTGTCTATTTTTTTGACAAGACTTAAGAAATGCCAATTTATAACAGTTTTCGACATTAAATTGCATGCGCATCAACACAATTCATGGGAATTAAAAAAAAACATTGTAGGACTGAAGTATGCCCACCGGCCGGCGCGGCGGCGAAAAGCCCTGGTCCTGCGTGGCCTCATAAATAGTACTTTTATAAACAAAAGTTCCATAAATTGTCATTGCTAAGGGCACTTCCTTTTTTGTAGGTTTAATGGTAAATTGGAAGACATTTAAAAGTTGCTGAGTACAAACTATGATTTGTGTAATTTTTTTGTTGCGATTTTTAGGCGCACCCTCACTTAAATTTGGAGACCAAACAATTTCAAAGTAAGTACAGATTTTTTTTTAAATACACAAAACAAGAATTATTTTAATAGAAAAAATATTTTCTGAATAGAATTTACAAGAATACAAACTGTGATTTAAATCAACAAAGTTGTAATTCGTTATTTAAAATAATTATGAACAAAAACAGATGCGATGTAAATAAAATTAGATTGAAATATTCTTTGAATTTTTTGATCCTGAGATTTCAACAAATTGATAAAAATACCTTTGAACACTTAGTATTTTGTTCACTTTTTTAAATTATGCACTATTTGAAAAGTTTTGAAATTATTGTTACGACGGCATAACGTTACTTCAAGCCTATTATACTCTGTCCAACAAAAATTGGCAGTGTAGGCAAGATAGGACGTTTGCCTCTCAATATGGCTACAGTGGATTGCATAAATCTGTTCTTCATTAAAGCTTTCACAGGGTTGTCGTAGTGTACACGATAACACTCATCATTAAAAGCTTTTTCTTAAAGCTCGAAAATCAAAAGCACCTTAACAGAAACTCAGGGAAAAAAACCTGAACGAATTACCAAATGGACACGGGTAACTCTGAATGTACATCAAGCAGCAGCCAATCGCCATTGGCTACAGTAATTCAGTGCACACTCTAGAGGTGTGTCAATCGTTCATTTTAAAAGATTCAATCGTTCATTTGTCGTTCAGTTCAATGATTCGTTCTTTTCAATCGTTCATTTTTCCAATCATTTTGGTTTTAGTTTCGTTTTTGTTGTCAATAAAATAGGAACACTTCGTTCTTTTCAAACGTTCATTCTTTTTTTTGTTGCGATTCAAAGATATATGTAGGTAAAAAACCTACCTAACAAATTAAAAAAATAATACCTTTATTGATAACGCACTTTTTAAAGCACAAAGATCGCATCGTTCACATTGGAATCAGATTGATTCGGTCTTTGTTATTGTGTTGTGAGTTGTGACCCGTGCTGTACACCATTGTATCCAAATTTCAATCGTTCACATGAACGATATACGTTTCGTTCTTTCAAGTCATTCTCAATCAAATGATAGGTACAACCACTGATCTCTATAATACACTGGATAGCGTATTCATACAAACAAAATGACTCCAATTGAAGATTGTTATACGGTGCGCTTGGCACCAGGTTTGTATAACAGTATAACTTCTTTTAGTCAAAGTGGCTGAACACAATACACGCGAGTCATGGCGCGCGTCCTTATCTTACAATGTTAAAATACATAAAATCTCGTTATAGACGGTGTTCACATTGGAATGTCTCCTTCGACTTTTTTCGCGTCTCTGTACTTTATCTCACACTTCATGGTGAGAAAATGATGGCGAAGAAAGTAAGGATTTTTTAATTTTTTGCTTAAGATTGTTCATTTTTTTGGCGTTTTCTTTTGTGATATCTGTTCTCTCTGTCTGTACCTTATCTTTGGCACTTAAATAATACGGAATCCAATTTTCTTAATTAAAAGCATTTTCCTACTAAGATTTATATATTGTAAGTGAAATGTTTCTAATTAATCCTTCAACAAGCTAAGATTTTTGTTTTGTTTCAACGACTGCTACACGTCAGAATGAGTCGGATGTGTTCACATTAGGTTTTGTGTCTGTAGCCACAAACGCGATTCTGGGAGTTAAATAGTAGGTTACATTTCTTGCGAATTTGCACAAATTGTAACTTACACTGAATTGTAATTTTTTGTTGTTTGGATAAACGCACAATTTTTTTTGTTTTGCATCTATTCACTAAAATAAGTTTGTACTTAATCTTATAAAAGGGACCTGGTAAATTAAATGCAGTTTGAAATATTTGTTGTGAATTTGAAGGACCATTATTTTGTTGTGTTCAAATTCCTGTCAAATAGAGCTCACACAATCATATACAAAAATAAGCCATCTGAAATGGTTGAAAGAAATTCGAACGCGCGCCCTGCCGCGTGTCCTGACGCGCGTATTGTGTTCAACCAGTGAACTGAAAAATGTGCGTCAAATTACTTCTTTTTTTTTTAAAGAAAGACGTCAAAAGGTGCGCTTGGCACCAGAATGTCATCTTCAATTGGAGTCAAAAAAACTGTTATACATAAAGGGAATCCACTATCCAGTGTATTATAGAGATCAGTGGGTACAACGTACAAAACAGACACTGAACCATATGAGAAAGAAACGACAAACACAAAAATAAATGATATGGAGTTAAACTGAGAAGAAATAATTGTATGTATCTGTCGTGGGTTTTTGTTTTATTCATTTATATTAGTTTCTTTACCTTTTGATGCGCTTCTGTTTTTTTTTTTGTGTTTTTCTTTCTTTGTGTGAATTGATTCAGAACGATTGTAATGAACGAAACATACTTCGCGTCACCTCGTTTATTTAAAAACTGAAATGATTGATACTGGGATTGATTGTTTCGGTTTACTGTGATTGCAATCAATCGTTCTTTTTGGTGATCGGGTCAAAAAGACCGAATCAATCACGATTGACACAGCTCTAGCACACTCAGATGTGCCTTGAATAGGACGTTGGGTCTGTGTCAGATGCTATTGGAAATTCACAGGCGGGCAAACACTTTTTGTGGAGGAGTTATTTCAATTTAATATAATGCAAAAATATGGCACGCTACTGATTTTGAAAAAGCTTTCCCATAAGACGTGTACTGCCTATTTTTGTTGGACAGGGTATAGATTATAATACTAGCCGTTTTTTATTATCAGAGATGATCCATATAGATCATCAAAATACATGCATTACAACAACAACACGAGATCCTGCTCTCTATCGGGATCACGTTTCATGAACCAAAAGTTTAGTTTTAGCTATTGCTTCTCAGCTTTGCAAACAGTTGGGAATTGTGAACTGTATAGTGTAAAGAAAAAAGAAAACCAATAAATGAAAAATGAATAAACGTAAAAACGAAAAAAAGAGATAGGTATACAACACAGTTGTCACTAAGATTGTTTTATTTTCATGAGATGATTTATATGGATCATCGGCGATAATAAAATACGGCTACTGTCACTTAGCATCTGTTTGTCCAAAATTAAAACAGAAATACAAATTTCATCTATGGTAATACCTTTTCTCAAGACATATTAGATAGTTTATTCCTTCTATTTCTTATTATTTGTCATTCTTTTCTATCCTAAGAATAAAGATATTTAGGTATGCAGAATTGTGAACCCATGCCAGGAAGGCTTAAGTCGTGATTACAAAATTTCGTATCCTTTTATGAAAATCATATGTATTTTTTCTATTAGAAAATCTGATGGAAAATTATGAATTAAACTTAGGCCCAGTTTTACAAACTTGGTTTAAATTTAATCATCTCTATTTTCTATTTTTTAACTTACTGACGAAGTTCGCTTAATAACAGTAACAGTTCTATAAACCCTATAGCAACAAAAATGTCGCACAATGGAGCCTTAACTATACTTTATCCAATTGATTTGTACAGTACAGGGAAGATATGACGTTTGCCTCTCACTCTGTTTGTATTGGCTTGCATAATTGTGTCGCAATTTAAAGCTCTCACAGGGTTTCCGTAGTTTAAATTATAAATAACATTTCACAATTCAAATACTCAACTTCTCAAAAGCTTCAAATTCCAAAAGTTCCTTAATAAAATCCACAGACAAAGCTCTCGAATTTGCTTACAATTGGGACAGGTTACTCTGTTACCCACATCGTAGATGCCGACGACGAGCGCAAGATCGTTGATCAGTATCCCTTCAGCAGTGGGATACAACGGTCGTGTTAGGGTGTACGACTTTTTGCGAAGAATTAAAACAACAATTCTTTAACTTTTTCCCAACGCAGTGTCGTGAGGGTGCATCAGGCTCCACTGCTTTTCAAAAATCTCGCCCATTAGGCCTGTACTGCACAAATCAATTGGATTAAGTATAGCTGCAACCTAAAACTGGCGCCCAATGTGAGTAGTTTGAGCTTAAAAAAGCTCTTGCGTTTACTAAATCTCTATTTGTAGATAATTATTCTCATTCTATAGGATTAATCTTAACCTTATAAACTGGCGCCGACCGCAAAACTCATGGCTCATGTAATAATACCTTAAACAAACACAAATTAGGAGCTAGACAAACAAAATACCCATAAAGACCGAATGAAAAAAAAATACATTACCATTAATGGCAATGTGCTTCATAAAAAATGATTTCAAAATGAGGTCTGTGATGTTAAATAAAATTATATTACAGAAAAAAATATTTATGCAAAAATGAATGACGAAACAGGACGAGAGGTGATTATGCATAAATGAATAACAAAAAACATAAATACATACAAATCGTATATAAGAAGACAGACACATTTTTGAAAAAAAAATAAATAAATAAATTTATATGCATTTGTTATATATAGGTAGGTATGTATTATGTACATTCATAAAAAATAAATAAAAACAGCGCACAAACAAGGACAAGGACGACACAAGAACACAATCCAACCCAACAAACTGTGTTTTTACTTACTTGTCTGTTGATTATTATTGCTGTTTTTCTATCAACCTACTACCTGTGCGGTGTGCATTTATGCGTAAAACACAAAAACTATATAGATCCAGCTGCATGAAGGAGTGTCGTCAGTCACACAGTCACACAACAATAAAGTAAAGGTTCTTGAAATTAATCTGTGTGCAAAAATGTCCTCGTTCTTGAAAACTAATTTGATTTGTGTCCTTTGTTCGTTGTTGTTTTTGTTGTTTGTAGGTTGAGATTTAGGAATTCAAAGAAATAAAAGAGAAAGACGGAAAAATTAAATTTCTCTTTTTTTTTTTGGTTGGTTGTTTTGTTATTCTCTCTCTGTGATGTGTTTGCAATATTTGTTTTGTTTAACTTTTTTTGTTTAACTTCCTTTCGGAAAAGAAATCAAGTTTGGTCAGAGGTCTTTGCAAAAAATCATTTTCGTTTGTTTTGTTTTTAAATTAAGCACGCCAACCCACACCCATAAATAGGGCAGGCGTTGGTTTTTAGGGTAAAGCCCTTGTATATTCACATAGGTATGTAGAAACAAAATTGGAACACAAATTAAGTGTGCTACCTATAAGGATGCACTTTTAGGCCACTATTGTTTGTTTTTTGTTTTGACAATTATTATGCACTTGTTTCATTGTTTTCTCATTTTTTCGCAATTAATTATTTCAAATTAAAGTTTGTAGTACCTGCAATTAAAATAAGAAATACACAAAATAGAGATAATTCTTTTTTGAAGCCACAGAGAAGAAACTATAATAAATAAGAGAAAAAGAAAAAAATGATAGCAAAAACAATAAAATAAAAATAAAAATATAAATATAAATCCACCCTGGAGATTTTTCATTCCATTTTAATTAAATAAAAGTTTTTCTATTTTACAGGATTCAGAATAAAAATATAAAGAATTTTGTTTGTATACATATAACTGCTGCAATCCTTTGGTAGTTTATGGCTTTTTTACTGGTGGAGATATGCAGTAAGGATAAAAACGATTAGATAACCAAACGCAGCAGCACCAGCACCAGCAGCATCAGCACAACATCAACCAAACCAACCTCTTGTTGCAGGAATTTAAAAATAAGAAAAAAAAAATAAAACAAGATTCAAAGCAATTCGAGAAAAGAAGAAAAAAACGAAGAAAAAAAATGATTCAAACAAACTTCCAAACTGTGTGCAAACTTTACGTTATTTCTTCCGTTGTTCGTGTGTAATCAAATTCCAAGGACGCGCGTCTTGATTTCCACGAACGGTGCAGTGCACAGTGATGGCGCGGCGCGGCGGCGGCGGCGGCGGCGGCGGCGCTTGCCAACGAAAACCCACAAACAAATTCTAAAACTTCAAAGAGCACAAAAAAGAGGAGCCCACGGTGTGTTGGAGGAGTGTGGGAGGAAAGCGAATTTACAAGGCGGAAGAAGATAGAAATTCTGAAGGATAAAGAGAAGAAATCGAAGAAAAAAAGTCGGAAGTCTCTTCGGTCAATTAGAGCGAGAACAGGAGTTAAGGGTGGCGGTGAGTGGAGTGGAGTAGGTAGATACATATTCTTGACGTTATGCGGAACTGAAATATAGTTTTGTGTATGTTGGGATTGGTAAAGATGCAACTTGGTTTTTCTTAAACTTAATCAATTGTTTGCTTTATTTTTCCTAGTATAAGCTTTGACTGTATGTTTACTCAAAGTTATTTCTTTTTTTTTTTGAAAATTAAACTAAACTAAAGGAATGAAAGACAAATGGCGGACATTGTGTGGGGGGGGGGGGGAGGTAAAAAAAAAATGTGGAAGCCAAGACATTCTGTCTCGTCCACAGGAAATGAAAAGCTAATAAAAATTACAAAACAGCATCAGCAAAAACTATATGCGGAAAAACAAAAGACAATTCATTTCCAAGTCATCCGTTCACCCTTGTTTTTTTTTTTTTTTTTTTTTGTGCTACCTACTTTGCTAAATGCCAGGCTTCTCTGTGTGTGCGAATATCAGTGTGTATAAATTATTTGCTATTTGGGGAATGTTTTTACTTAGGGTTGAAAAAGCAGACTTTTTTTGTAAGGGACACTTCAGTGAACAAAAAAAATGCAATAAAAAAAATACATATTACTCTAGATTTAATTTTAACCGAACAACAGAAGGCCTTTAAAATATTGTTTTATTATTTTGGATTTGCAAATAGGTACATAAATAAATGTTGGGGAATTTCCCACAGTACCTACCTATGTACTATGTATGTATTTACGTAATAAATACACCTATTTTACACAGGTAGCTAACCAGTGAGAAAAAAATAGTCCTAAAATGAATAACAACCGGTCATAAAACACGGTTAATGTATTAACTTTTAAATATGATTACCGGTGAAGAAAGAAAGTAATAGATTGCATCATTATTTGAACGAACAAAAAAACATATAATAAACATAATATGATATGAGCATCGGATGGAGGAGGAAAAAAGGGAAGTTTATTGCGTGTTTAACTTCCTTGAAAGGGTTTATTGGGTACTTTAGGTTGATGGTTCTTATTGATTAAATAGACTTTTCTTTTGTAGTATATATGCATTGCTGATGGGGCTGCTTTTATTAAGGATTCTTTTCAATTTGAAATATTCCAAACGTTTTCAACTAGAAGAAGGCAGGTATATGCCAATATTTAAGAGGGATGGCTTTTTGGAAAGTTGCATTGAAAAGAGTGCTTCGATGTATTGTCAAAAGAAATATTCACGAAAAGAAAGCACTTTTCACAGAGCAATAAAGAATTAATTATTTCAACTTTGGTACCAATTCATAAATGAATTAATTAGGTATATTTTGTTTTGCACGAGTAACTTTTCAACATATATTTTTAGGTAGATGCAAACAATAATCTAGTAATATCAATATTCGTGCTTTCACGGCAAGTAGATGAAATTTGTAGAGAAACCAATTCTGTGGGTTCCATTCACAATGACTATCAAAGTACCTACTCATGACTATACCTACTTCAACACCTTCAAAAGGAACACGACTAATGATTTGATTGTATATGAATTATCGGCGATACAAATACCCACTTACATATAAGCTAACAGAAATAAAAACGAAATCATAGCCTCCACAAGCCAGGCAAGAAAGCCTCATTTCAGAAATAATTTAAGAATATTTCTGCGTTCAGTGGGAAATTATTTTATGAAATCTTATTTGCAATCATACCACCAAAGAAATGACAGTGTCAGTGAATATACATACATAAAGACAACTCAACTCCTCGACCCTAAATTTAAAGGTGCAAAACAGCACAGATGTCAGTTCAATTCAAGTAGACGTCAAATTATTTCTGCATTGATTGCCATTGAGATGGAAAGAAAAAAAATGCTGAAATCGGTTATTTCATGAAATGTGTGGACTGCATTGGAAATTTGCATTGCATTCCCGATTTTATGAAATGAATAATTGTTTGTTGAGGCCTAAGGTAACTATAGCACGAATTTTAATCATTTTCATGATCTGATCTGAATCAATCTTTAAAGCTTAGAGCACACGATTTGCGAAAGTCGTAAATATTTGCGAGTCATGTGTCATTTTTAAGTTATAATTTGCTTTATTCAAATCATACATGTATGTACATGTACATATACACCTCGTTGGAACAAGTCCGCAAATACAAATAAATTTTTTATACTTTTCAAAGAATAGTATATGAACTAGACGCTGAGCTGGTTAGTTTTCAGTAAGTCATGACAGTTCTCTACCATTTTCCTGGCTGAGAAAATGTATACAATAAAATACTCTTATGACGAAACCAACGCTAGCGGTCGGATATAATTTTGATGTATAAGTTTTTAATATTTTAATTTTAGAACAAAATTAAAAGAAAAACTATTTTTTTCCATCGAAATAAAACGGTGGATAACTGTCAAAGCACTAGAGAGTTTCGTTAAGGTTCGCCAACTAGGCCCTAGTTAGTATTTGTTCAAAACTCTCTAGTGCCGCGTGGAAAACTAGATTAGCGGTTATCTTCGAGCAACAAGCCGAGATCCTTCTCTCTATTTAAAATTTAAATTTTTACTCTTGCGGGTAGATGGCTTCTCACGGTAAGGTAGTGTGAATTTTAGTGTAAAGAAAAAAATACCACGAATAAATGAAAAACACACAAACGTAAGGAAAAAAGAGATAGGTATACAACACAGTTGTCACTTAGATCCGTATTGTTTTATTTTCATGCGAAGATAAATATGGATCATCAGCGATAATAAAATGCAGCTTATGTCAAACATATACAATTTGCAGCACATACCTAGGTATGCAGACATGTCATTTTTTTGTGACGTTAGAGTTTGCAAATCTTCTGCTCGTACATAAAAATTTTGTTTTGCAAATGCTGTTAATACTTGTAAAGAAAATAAAGATTAAAAAAAAAATAAAAAAAAAAACATAGCGAACAAAAAGATAAGAAAACGACATGTTGCGATAGATCATTATTACGTGTGTTGTATTGGAAATGTTATAGCTAGCTAAATTTCCCTCGGTAAACAATAACAGAAACCAAGAGTGCCGATAACCAAGCCATCAAACTACATAGTAAAAGTGGGCAAAGAGTGTTGAAATTTTTAGGATAAAGATGGCGTTGTTGAAAAGTACAATGACTTGAGGCTTAAATGTCTGTTACATAGATTGTTTTTTTTTTTGACGATATTTACGACATTTGTAATTTAAAAATACCAAATTAAAATGTGTAAATTAATTTTACTCGAGAAAAAACTGATTTTATTATTTCCCAGTGACATTTTGGCCTGAATACTATATCTATGTCAAAATATACCTAGTTCGTTCTAAATTTGTCTCCACTGTAAGATTGCTGAACTGTCATAGCTACCAAACATTTCACGACTTCTTGATAATCATGACATTTAGTTATGTATACTGTAGAGACATGGAAACAAGAAGGCTTTTTGAAGAAGTCACAGAAATAAACAGTGTACATACAAATGAATATAGCGTTTTATTGGTACTTGTATTGCAGGTTAATAGGTGAACCATAGTGAATAACAAAACAAGAAGAAGAATTTAATAACATGTTTAAATTTTGCGGAATTTAGTTCGAACCCATAAGGAAATTAAATATTACGTCGGCGTCGCGTCGGTTTGCGTCGCAAGATAAGGCAATTTAAGCATAGATCGTACCAAGTTTGGCGCACAGAACCATAATTTTGCAACTACATTTCTTATATGTTTTTGAAGGGTGTATATGTAGACCACTGAAAAACTGCAAAGACTACTGAATAAAAATGGCACTGACAGTTTGCAACCTGAAAATTGGTTTGACAGATATAACTGTCCTAAGTTTGATAGGGGTATAAAAACCTCACTACGCATTTAAATCAAGATTAAATCAATATGTATTTTGTACCGAAGTCGATATGTACATATATACCTACTGCACGTACCTACATTTTAAGATTAGCTTTCACATAAAATCTGTATGCACTATTTTATCGACATTTTAAATTACATGCATTCACTTGCGAATTTCAAATAGGTACATATTTTATTTTCTGATATCAGAAATAAAAAAAAACCCTGACCTACATTTCTATCACCTATTTTTCAGTTACAAATACTGTGTAAGAGTTTTCCTTGTTTGCCGGTAGGTCTTCACCTAAAAAGAGGATTTTTACCCTATGCCACATGAATCAATAGCAATGCAACAACTATACGTATGAGATGATGACGACGACAACGAAGTTACATACCTATCCTATCAGTTTGCAATCCATTGACAATTACACAAGTAATATGTACCCTCATTTTTTGGGTTCAAACATCTATTTCAATTTGCACCCATCGGCTAAAAGCTTTTTGACTACCTATCTCCTTTCAAAAACAAAACAACATTAACATCAACGACTTAAAACAATAAAACAAAACAAAAAATAAAGAGAAACAGAGAAACTCCTACCCTATTTGTAGGTAGGTCTAGGTAGGTATACACATGTATATACTGATTGTGATGTAAGTTGCATCTTGGAAACTCTTTCACTATTAACATCTGTAGATACAACGAGACAAGGCATTAGACAAACAAAAAAAGCTAAAGAAAAAAAAAAAAACAGAAACGAAACGAAACAATGCACAAAAACAGGGAAAGTGAATTTAAGATTACATCATTCCCTTCTTGTCCCCACTTTTGAAACGATTTATACATTTTACCCGCATCTTTTGGGGCAAATCCAATCTGAAACACCACAAGCAACAGCCGCAGGTGGGAAATAATAAAACAAGAACAAAAAAAAAGAACATAAAAACAAAACATAAAAAATGAAAAACTACTTGAAAACAAAAGAAGAAGCAGAAGTTGAAAAAAAAAAAAATACCTATATACAGAACTAATCTCCCCCCATCATCTCATTTGGACACATAACCTTAATTCTCTTCAAGTTATATTTTTCTGAATGCACAGAAAACACAAGAACAGAATTCAAATTCACCATATGGAGCCAAGTGTGAAGGAATAACAAAAAAAAAAAAAAATGAAAAAAAAATCTCAGAAGTGGGATACAAAAAGGCTGAATGCCAAAAGGATTCCGATCCAACTCCCGATGATACGCGATGGAGAAGGGGTTAGAGGGCACGGGCCAGGCGGTAAAGAGTGCACACAGGACGACACACGCAAAACAAAAACACTAACAACATCAACAAAAAAACACTACTCCAAAACAAAAATTAAAAAAAGGCGGTAAAAATAGAAGCAAGAAGAAAACCAACGAAAAGAAAATAAAAATAAGCCACCAAGAGAAAATGATGGGTAAAGGAAGAAAAAGAGACTAAAAACAAAGTTTTAATTTTGCGTTTGTCGGTGAAGTGGATCTACCAAATGAGTAAATGTGTGTATCATCTCTCTGATGACGGGTAGGTTAGGTAGTTGGGGTAGACAGTGTGCTTGCTATCCTTCGATGAAAGAATGAACCCACTCAACCAACCTCCCAACCAACCACCCACCCACCACTCACTCTCTCGCTCTTTCACCGAACCCAAAACCCTCTCCTTAGACAATATGAAATAAAATTAAAGGAAAAAAGCAACAAATCTGTTTTAGACTAACAGCGACGCGGACGTTTGAAAACGGGACGAAACGGGGACGGGGCAGGACGACGACGACTACAACACACGATGATGATGAGAAGAGAACTTATACCCGCCGACTTCTAGGATTCTTTCCAAGTCCTTCAGTTTTCACAGTCTTTCTCGTTTATGTGCAACCCCCAGCCTCAATATACCCATCATACTCACCGCCACCATAACAACCCACATTATATTCTCTCTCACACACAACAACAACAACAGAAAAGCAGAGTTGTGTGTTTTACTCTGAATAGAGTTAAAAACATGTGGGAGAAACATACATGTATATATAGAAGGGGTTGTTATACTATCTATCTATTTGTTTTTGAATTCGTTTGAATAGAAATGGATGGATAGAAATGTATAGAGACGAAAAGATGACAGGCGTAAGGCAGGGCAGGACAGGGCAGGGCAGGGCTCCCCTCTAGGGGGTAAATAGTTCAACTTGAAGTAAAGTTTTTAAGTCCTTTTCGGCTTTCTGTGTGTTGTTGTATCGCGTTGGATGTCGTGTAAGTGAATGTGTGTTTTATGCCAAAGCATTTGAGCATTATGAATAGTGAATGAGGATCTTTTTTTTCTTGTTCTTCTATAGAGGCTAGGATATAGGTTCTAAGGTCTCTTCTATAGTTTAACCTCTTTTTTTTTTTGTTTTGCATTCCCATAGGATAGACGCGGAAAGTGTATATAGTATTTCCTTTATTTCCCTCCTAGTTATGGGCGTGGAAAAATATTATTTTCCAAGTTTTTTTTGTATGGTACTTTAAAACAACTTGATTAAATCATAACCGATGTTACATAGACCCGTGTGTTCGGTGGTGGTGTATGGTATTATGGAATTTCCTCTTTTATTTTGCGCGCATCATGTTGTTATTGCTGGGGGTAAAGGTATGCAGCGAAATGAACTTAGAGTGTGTGTTTCAGGAAATGTCAATTCAAGTAGAGAGTGGAGGTAATAAATGTTTCATCTCCAGGTGTTTATTAATGTCAGATTATTCACTTAGAAAAGTTAAAAAGTAATACCAGTACTGATGGGAAATAATATGTCACAACTATGTAATGTGCATTATGGAGAATCAGAACTTTTGTTTATGTTTTTGAGTCGTATCATATTATTTATCCTCACGGGGTTATTGAGTTCTTTCAAAAATGAATTGGATTCACACACAATTTATTACAAAATCAGGTATTGTCGGTTTTCACTAGATTTAAACAAACTTTAAAAGTAAATAAATGTCAAAAAACCTTAAATTTAACTTTGCTATTAAAAAATTATGAATCAATAGCCGAATATCGGCGAATTAAATACTAGCTATAGAGTAGTCGGGTGATATCAAGACCATCCTGCTTAAAAATAACAAAAGTGACCGTGTATAGCCCAAGCAAAATATAATCTTACTAGGGAAAATCCAAGTGCAAAGTTTCAAACGGAATTATCTTTATTTTGGCATGAAAAATTGCTGTCGAAATAAAAGTCTATTTACACAGGGTGGGCCAAATACAAGTTTCTTTTTAAAAATGTAATCAAATGAACAAAATTAAATTTGTTCCATATGTGTTATGGCTTTATTAGTTAGAGCAAACATTCCCATTAATTATGGAAAACAAAGTGCTTCAAGTGGCTGCCTCGGCTGGCTTCGCAGTAGAGCATTCTGTTACTCTAATTTTCCAAGACCTTGTTGATGGTTTAGGTCTGTAGCTCACGGATTGCTTCGATATTGGCCTTAAGTGCTTGAATCGTTTTCTGATTGTTGGCATAACATCGGTCCTTCACAGTTCCCCGCAAATAAAAGTCCAAGGGGGTCAAATCTCAGCTCCGAGGCGGCCAATTGACATCGCCATTAAGACGGCTGATAACACGATTTGGGACTTTGGTGCGCAAAAGATCGATTGTGGCATGGGCTTTGTGGCATGGCGCGCCATCCTGCATGAACCAGAGGTCGTCCAAATCCATGTCTTCAATTTCAGTAAAAAAAAAACGCGGTTAACATAGCTCTGTAGCGCCCACCGTGACCGAAACGTTATTCCTAGCCTCTTTTTCGAAGAAAAATGGATGCCACCACTCCACAATCCGCACCAAACTGTCACTCTCTGTGGATGCATTGGCCTCTCCACAATAACGTGCGGGTTTTCCGAGCCCCGGCAATTTTGTTTATTAACGTAGCCGCCGAGATCAAAATGAAAAGACGATTTTTCCCCCTTTCACTTTGGAAATAAGTTTTCAATATTTCCCAGCGTTGTTCAAGCGTAAAGCGATCCATTTCGTTGCGCGGAGGTATGATACTGACTTTCTGTCAAGATTTCGAGCAGGAAAGAGCTGTCAGTGTCAAAATATCCTATGATTTAAAAAGAAACCACTAGATGGCCCACCCGTTATTCAAGTTCAAATGTAAAAAAAATATCAATTTTACGCATATTATTTTTAGACAGTATACGCTATCGAAATGTACTTTATGCAAAACTTGTAGATCATGCAATTCAATACAAAAAAAGATTTTGACACTTTTCTCTCTCCGCTATAGCAATTTGAAAAAAAAAAAACGTAAAATGCTGCAAATGTCATTTTTTCGCGTATTACTTCTAAACGGTAGGTAAATGTCATCGATAATCCTCTCTTCGAAATTTGTACATTATGTGACAAGAAAGCATTTACATTTTTTCCTAAGAGTGATCATTTAAAAGATATCAATATCTAAAAAAAATATTGGTCTTTATAAAGACAGTAACGCAACGTTTTGTCACATATTCATTTAAATGAATCGATCTTACTTTACGGTGTGTTTCACTTCATTTAAAAATATTGTCCATTTGGTAAGTGGTCAAAACTAATTCGAATTGTAAATCCCGATGCATCTGTTTCTTCTTTTTTTTTCTTGTTGTTTAGAATTAATTCGACCAAAATTCAAAGTGAAATTACTTGGAATTTAAAACATGTCAGAGGGATTTTCGAAATTCTGAATCTCCGTAAAGGACAAAAGTTACTGTCAAATAATGATTATTATTTACTTAAAACCTTTCTTCTCGGATACCTACAGCATCTTCTTTATACTTTATTTAATATTTTCCATAGGTATTTTCCCAAAGGAAGGGAAATATACATATATTCCAAGAGTAATATTTTTGTTTGGAAAATAGCTTTCTTAGAATGCCATTACAAAATAACTGAAGCATATTCCAATGCAAAATATGTCTACACTTTATCCCTGAGAAAAGGTCGCCGGCTGTCTCAATAGAATTGTGTCCTTTTTTTTTTGTATAAGCATACAAATATATATATAACCTTTCTTTGAGTGTCCATTATATGGTCTCGCGGGAGCTTGTAAATAAGGTCAAGGGTGGAGATTTTCTTTGTGCTTTTCCATGTTTTTTTTTGAAAAGAACAAACAGTCCTTGGAGTGGTGTCGTTGTTTTCCCTATGCTTGATCGGATTTTCAAAATATATTACAGAGCTAACACCTTAAAATATTATTTAAAGCATGGAAGTGTTGATAGAAAACACTAGAGACGAGTTTTAAGGACATTTTTTGTTTGCTATAGGCCCCGAGTAGGTAGTTACTGATTCAGCATTAAAGAAGGTTTAGTAAAATATATAAAATAAGCTGACTGTGGGCTTGATTGTGCGATTCCAATTTAATTCAAGTTTTTCAAAGTTTTAAACGTTACTTAAGGTTTTTTCAGTAAATAAACTTTGCAGAATGTAACATCTGACTCCAAGTCATTTAATGAAACTCACGCATTACCGGTCGTTTCCACAAGCACCGATATGTCCAATTCCTACCGTCACCTCCAAACTGGACGACACGCTGCGTGCATGGTAAATTTTAACATTTTTTTTTCTAACAAATTGAAAGAGAGAATATTCGTAATACAAAATTTCATAATTTATTGTTTTGCTTTCTCTGTTTTTTGTTTTTAGTTCTGACTCTCAAAGTCTGAAAGGTACATACCTACATTTTTTTACGATTTTATATTTCTACTGCAACCACGTTTCGGTGGGTTAAAACAAATTTAATTTCGAAGTATCTTTCTCCGAACATAAAAAATAAGCCAACCCACCACTTCCAGATCCAGTTCATAGAAAAAAGTATTGATTTTTGTTCGTGGAAAAATACCTATCCTTCGGCAAAAAAAAATTAGTTCAAGTATTCTCCGTGCTTTCATACTTTTTTTTCAAAATGATAGTTCACATGTAATCACCTTCCCGATTACTATAGTTGTAGGTATTATACTTTATACCGAAGGACATTGTGTATACTTGATCGCCTATTCAATTAATTTTAATTGCTCTCACGAAACGAAATTATGGCGAAAAAGTCCAAAAATGACATGGTGTATGACAGCCACCATTGGGCCAAGCGCACACTTTATAAATTGTCATATCAAACCAAAACCTATTTCCTGTTCAACTGCTTCCATAATAATTCGAAATTCCACGATTAATTAACATGAAAACAACTCGTGTTCGTCTATCCCATTGCTTTGAGACTCTTGTGCAGGTCGTCGTTATCATTTGGTTATTTGGTTATTCCTCTGCTTTCTGCCATGATGGTGGTGATGGCTATGATGATGATGATAGTCTACAGTGTTGCTATACTTTTCAGAAATAAATTCCCTCATATTTGTCGACATCATCTCGGGGCACACTATTCATCCGTTGCGTTGCTGCTGCCGCCGCCGCCGTCGCCGTCACCATCGCATCACCCCGTTCCGTTTGTTCCTTTTTAAAACCCTGCGTACACTTTCAACACAATAATTAGTGCAATTCACCATCAATCTTTTGCCTTCTGCCGACTCTGACGCCCTCTACACCTCCTTCCGCTTCCTCTCTGTAGTTGGGTTCACTTCTTGTGTGTAGCTCATAAATCATTCACTCGATGGCGTAGATTTCATTTAATGTGAATTTAAAGAAGCCATTCACACCAAAGTGCAATTTTTCCGCATTTTTTTTTCGTACTTTTTTTGTTGTTTTTGTTTTAAATACATACAAACGAGTTTGAAAAAAAAAGTGTCAGTCCTTGCAGTTTACAGTTCTTTTTTCACACTTGAGTAGATGGGTTATTTTTCTCTACATTTTTCGCCTTGTATAAAAAAAATTGCTCGTCAAGAGAGTAAAGTGGGCGAGACAGAGGGAATAAATAACCTGTGTAACGTTCGTTACACAGAATACGAACACTCTCTCTTTCTCTCTGTGTTCCCATCAATTAGGTGAATTTTTTTGACAGATAAATACAAAACAAATAAATAGTAGGCGGTGTGGTGTGTTTTGTTGGAGAATGTTGGGAATTTCTTCGAGAGCGCGCGCGAAAGTGTTTTTGAATATATACCCATTCTCAATTAAGTCCTATAAAATTTAAAAATAGAATTCTTTATGGGTAATAAAAAGCATAGGTATACGGTATAGTATACCGATACCGAATAGCCTTCAGCAACGAAGGTGAGTATAATTATAAAAAGTGAGATCGCAAGTTGTTATGACATCAGAAGATTGAATTAATTTATTCATACAATAGATAGGGGTGTGTTCAAAAGGTTATTTGTGATGACGTCTTTTAGGTATAGAGGTACAAGTTCAACGCATGAGATTATGCTAAATTGTGAAATGGAGTTTATGCTGATTCAATTATTGGCAATTTAATTCCATTACAAGTGGCAAACTTTTCCTTCAGTTATGTATGTCTGCTTCTGATATTTGGCTTCAGAAATTTCAAATTTTATTACTTTTCCGCGACGGACGATCTGAACTTCTTGCGTTCAATTTGCTCTGATTTTGAAATCAAACCCAGAAGCTTTTTCGGAAAAAGAACTGTCATTGTAAAGATTTAGAAATCTTCTGGATGACCAATCGAAAACGCATAAATACTCTATTTAAAGACACCACCAAACATTTCACAAGCAAAATGAAGGTCAACGTAGGCTACGTTGACGCGACAAAAAATTCAGCTTTTTCAACTTTGAAACACATCAGCCAACACGCCGACAGATAGTTTTTCAATATTGACAGGATGAGCTCACGGTCAACGAATATTGTCAACGTGTCAACTGGAAAGTTAACGCCACCGTCAATGCGTTGACGGCGTTCTGCAATGACAACTACACAACTTGACATTAGTAAGTGCGTAATCGTAGCTTAACAAACATGTCAATCTTTGGAGCAATTTTGACAGTTATTTTGTTTGCCTATGGAAAACAATTAGTTTTTACTATATTTTGTTCTGTTTTATTCGGCACTTTACCCCTGTAATAGCATCAACGTTATTTTCACTCCCTGGTTTAAGAAGTCTGGTTGTTTAATTTAATTCAGTAGATAAATGTTAATTGTTGATAAAAATGTGAAATTCAAAATTATTATTTTTTATTAAAATGGAAGCAGTTTTTAATCACGTTTCAAAGCAAAACAATTTGTGACTGCAGAATGAATTTTTGAAATATCCAATGGAAAACGAAATAAGTTTAGCAAAAATAAATTAATTATGTAGGTATCCAAAAAAATTTCTTTCTTATGGTAATTTCCATTGGTAAATCTAGAAATTGATTTGAAATTTGATCTTTTTCGTGACAAATGGAAAAACTCGTTTCGAAGCTGTAATCAATTCACCACCTCAGTAAAATACATGTGCCTACCTACATACATATGTACATACTTTCATTTTTTGTTCGGTCAACTCATTTCATTTAACATTGATAAATTCATATATAAATTTTAATTTTGATCTGTCAATATTGTATACCTAGTTGTCAAATTAACAATTATTATAAAATGTTTTGCTTTGAAGTGTGATAGATATGAGCATTTCATTTAACGAGAGGTAAATCAGGAAAAAATCGCTATCTGATGAGTTCTTTTGACAGATCTAGATTAAAAAAGAGATTGAAAAACACCATAGAACAGTTTTTCCTTCTAAAAAAAAAATGATGGCTGTTTTTAGTCGGTTATAAAAATCATTAGCCGGTGGGGTAATGGTCAGTGGCTAGGACTGTCATGCCGGAGGTACGGGTTCGATTCGCAGCCTCGCCCAATATTAATAACAAAAAAAAAACCAGCTACTGCTGACAGATCCTCCAAGAGTATCTCTTGTCATGAATAAGTGCCTCTCACCTTAGTCGTTCGAATTCGGCAGAAAATTGTAGGTCCTCTAAATTCCTGCCGATATTAATCACACAGGAATGGTTGAGAGTTGTAAGTTACGAGGCCTTGGTTCTCCACGAGCTGTAGCGCCACCAAATTCATTTATTTTATTTTTATAAAAATCTTTCAACCCGCACTCATATCCTTAAAAACTGCCTCGAAATTTCAACTTTCCAACTGCATTTAAACGAGTTAATAAAAAACAACACTTTGCGAACACAGCCATAAACTTAGGGAAAATTGGCTATCCCTAAAGTTTAATGTTTGTAAATTCTTCGATAACACTTTTAAATTCACTTTTATAGAGGTACAAGCTATAACTGCCATTTTGCTAAAAGTTAATAAATTAAAACCGCAAAAAAAAAATGTCTATAAAGTGTTTTATACTTCAGCGACATTTTATTTATTCAAATTTGAAAGCTCTTTCAAGATTAAAACAAACAAAATACCTAAGAAAACCCCTTTACAAGTATGTAGATGGGTATTTGGCAATTATTGGCATATAAGCTTAAATAATTGCATGTGAATCATATTTTATTCGGTCTAGACAAAAGTTTTAAACAAAAATACCCAAAACGTCAGCAAAAATATAATATTTTAATTGCGTCATTGACGGTGACATTTCCACTCAAAATAATTTTACGTTTTGATGTTCATAACATACCCACATTTATATATATTTATGTTTGTATGTACCTACCTACTTATAGGTATGTACATGTGTTCCTTGTGATGTTCGTTTTTTTCTGTTTTTTTTTTTTTTTTTGCTAACTCAAGAGGGTTCTTTATTGACATTTGGGTAGGTATTTGTATTTGAACATCATAGGATTGTAGATATCTTGGAATTTCACAAAATATCTTGCGCTGTTTGAAACAACATAAAGTACTTTATTTGCACAGAGGGTGGTAGTGGTGGTGGTGGAAGATTTATGAACCAGAAACTAGAAACTGATGGAAGGAATGTTTATTCAATTACTTTTGGGTAATTTATTAGATTCTCATTTTTAAAATGCCAAGTCTGTATTTTTTGACATTGAATATAATCTCGTGTTCTAGAAAAGTTAGTTATTTAGTAAAAATAATTAAGTTAATTAATTATTCAAGAATCCAATCGACTGTTTTAAAAGTTCACCTAAAAAATATTTTTTTTTTAGGGCAATCGTTTGTTATTCGAAAAAAACTGGGGTGACTAATAATGAAAACACCTCAACAAAAAACAGAAAACAAAGAACACGACATGAATTTTATTGACATGACTAAATGAGATATTTTTAAGTTCTATGATTTTTTTTTCATTTCAAGATTTCCTGACTACGTCTCTGTTCGTTTATTTCCCATGCCAAATTTAAACCAATTAAAGATCAAACTTCATTTGAGTTTTATATACAAAAATATAATTGGAATAAAATTGGCAGTTTTGTCAAGTAAACGAACAGTCCTACAATGTGAATTTGTACGAGTTAAAGGAAAGGGCCTGTTTTACAACTAGAGTTCTAATTAGTTAAGTACCCGACACATAATTATTGGCGTAGGGTCATACATATTCGGGACAAAAATTCACAATTACCTTTTGAGCGACCTTGTTTTGGGGACTTATTACCCTTATTAAGGCATTAGTGACTGATCGAGTGAGTGCCATCAGTGATCGAATGAACGAGTAAAGCCTATGGCGATGATGGCTCCATAACGTGAGCGGTAATAATGCCAAATTCACATAATTCATCAGTAACGTATTAATTCGGCCCCATAACTTAAATTATACATTGTTGAACAGGAATTTAGTTTAAATACATTACCAAACACATACCAAGCCCGCAGCTTTCAAGCGAGAGGGAAATAATTATTGCCAACCGTCCTGCGCAAACTTAGCCTAATAGCCAAACCATATCGAATAGAAACAATGGACTCTTATGAGGCAATCTGAAATGTTACTTCAGAGTTTTTCATTATCAGAAATGATCCCGCTTTTTATCGCGATCTCGTTTCATGAACCAAACATTTAGTTCTTACTCTGAGGGGTAGATGGCATTTCAGTTTTGCAAATGTTAAGGCAGTGTAAAGAAAAAAGACAACAGACACATGCAAAAATAAACAAACATAAGGAAAAAAGAGAAAGTTATACAACACTGTTGTCACTAGGATTTGTATCGTTTTGTTTTCATGGAAAGATCTATATATGGATTATTAGCGATAATAAAAACAGCTATTGGATTAAAGAGCAAATGAGCATTATTACTAAATGAATTTTAGCAATAATGATCCTGAAAAAATTGAAAAAATCCCAATTTTCGATCTATCACGCGAACTATTATTCTGTCATATTCGTAATTTCTGAACGCCCCAAGATTGAAGCTATATTTCGATTTGTAAAATGCTAGGATCCTGCTTAATGACAAAGGATATTGCAAATTGGGTAAAAAACCCATTACCATTGTGATTTGACCATATAATAAAATCCGGCATTCACACAGGTAAAGTAGCGATATATATTTAACTAGTTGCTAAACAATAATCAGTATGGTGTTGATTTGGTAGACGCAGACAATCCACAAAGAAATCTTGTTCATTGGACATCGAAATTTCGAAATTGCTCCCGAAAGATATCCTTCTTTCCAAACGTCGGGAAATCTTTCAAAACAAAAAGCTATCGCTATAAGAGGTTTGTGGCTTCATTTCCTCAAATTTGAAATAGTTATAAGCGATTTTATTTTTGGTTGGCCAAAAGAGTTTGGGTTTATTGATAAGCTCAAAAACATATGAAGAAAATGCTCTTTGAGCTCATCTGGTTAAAAATTCAGAAAGAGCAAACGTCAAATTGTCAAAAGGGGAAGGAAATAGAGAAAAATGTACAATGAACTCAAAATGACAGTTGATTCTTGCCAGCTATGTAAGTGCTCGAGAGTATTTCCTAAATAATTTACAAAAGTTGTATAGGTATCTACACCTACACCCAGAAGCAATCAAAATGGGGGACAAGTTATGACAGTTGACAGTCAAAATAATCAAGTGCTTTTCGAAAACAAATCAAAACGCACTGAATTTGCTCGACTTTATATGACGCATATTCCCGCTCTGTTAAATTCTCTTTTCCGAATGAATATTCCTAACATAGTATCTATAAATATAGTCATACATTAGGTATAATAAAATTAATAGTACTCTCTTGGAATAAGAATGTCATACAAATTACACCATTTAACGACAGCCATAAAAATTCTTCTGCGCCCATCAATTGACAATCCATTTACACCACTCTTTAAAATCCGCACCCGTTTCCATCCACAATCAAAAAACGAAAAAATAAAACATTAAAAACCTGTTTAGAAGTTATCTTCTTCTGTCTGACTAAATATCAGCATTTCCTTAAAAAAAATAAAAAATAAACCCCACTTCATTCACACGCAAACGGAACAAACATAAAAAGACCTTCGCCATACCCAACCCCCCTTTTCTGTGATGCCTCATCATCCCCCACCCTTTGGACGAGGAACAACAATTTTTCCCTCCTTGCGCGCGTAAGTCCCGTCAATTGAACAAAGAAAATTAAAGAAAACAGACAAAAAAATTAAACAAGAGTTTTCCTATACTTTATAGAAAAGATGCAACAAAAAAAAGCATTACCATTAATAGAAAACAACACGAAGCACACACAAGTCAGAGTCAACCCAGAAAACGCAGAGGAGCCTCAAAGACAGCGAGCGAATACTCTGTCCCAGCCACATTCCCATTCCCAGTACCAGGTTACAGCCCAAGCACCAGCTACCACGTTTAACGCCAATCATGGATGGCTAAAAACGAACGTCGTCGTTGTTGTTTAGTGTTTTTTCCCGTTTTTCTTTTTTTTTTTAATTTTCCACAATTGCCCAGTGGAGTATAGAGTATCCAATACCTTGAGTACAAAGACGCAATGAGGGTATAGGGATTTGATGCGAGGGTATACCACTTCGGCTATACTATATGAATCGCTATCCAGCAAGAGAATAAATCCCATCTCGAGCGGAAAGTCCGAAAATACGACGAAACCAAACGTATAGATATGCATAGTTCCGAGCAGAATTGACGCGCTACGTATATATGTAGAAACAGATACACCACAGAGCAGCAGATAGCTCTTCTATGCGCCATGACAATGTTGGCGTGTGGCATTGGTCTGGTCTCTCATTCGGGTAGTATAATCAAATGGATAGCGTTAACGTGCAATAGCAGTGGCAGCAGAGCACAACACAGGACAGAGGAGAAGCTAAGCCAGCAGAAGTTCATACAACAAAAAGCTGAATTATTGGCGTGTGAGTGTGTGTGGTTTTTTTTTCGTTTCCAACCTTTAAAAATTCTACGAAAATATACAGTCTTGTGCAACATCAAAATTGATAAAAAATCTCTTCGAATTATGTGAATTAACGCCGTGTATTTAACACTAATTAGGAAGATATACACGCGGAAACGTTAAAAATTGGACTGTGACGCAAATTTAACCAACATTTTAACACAATCGACACATGGCCTCGAGGAATTATTATAGACAGTGACATTCGTGGAGTTTACTCCAAGGAAGATGAACTCCTGGCTTTCTGAAGATATGGTGACAGAATTTTCTTCAGTGTGAAGATACCAGGCCAGCTTTGGTGAGTAGTTTAACTTCGCTGTTTCGAAGAGGCTGTACTACGGTATTTAAACCAGTAGCGAATTGTTTCGATCGCGAGACTTTTCGATCTTCTTCAACTGGTAGGCTGCGTAAGCTCTCTTCTTTCTTCGTATTTCTGGTAGCTCGATACTCTTCCCTCGCTGCTCTTGTTTTAAACTGCAGCATTTCCGCATGTACATCTTCGGTCACCCCAGTGGTGTACACATTCATCATAACACCACGGGTTATTTATGTATAGAATATCGGTAGTCTACTGTGTCTTAAGCCACCGCTTTGATGATGTCGCGGTATTGGGACCATTGATTGCTGACGTCTGTGGATGTTGAATGCTCAGCGGGGAGGTTCTGGCTCTGGTGCTTTCTATAGACTCTGTCAAAGCCAAATGTGCTTCTTCTTCTGGGCTGTTCGCAATTTTTTTTTGTTCGAAAATCGAACTCTAAAGTTTGCCGCAACCAATAAATGCTCTGAGTTAACGACGTTTGCCCCACAAAATGTGGGTATCCTATAAAATGTTGTGCCGTCGATTACCACTTGGTCGATTTTGTTGGTAGGTGGATCGTCTGAAGAGCGCTAGGTTGGTTTGTGTATCGTCAGCCCTTGAAGCCCAGTGCTCACTTATCACCGTATTACGAGTTTGTGCAACGTGTATTAGTCGGAAGGTGTTATCTAATGTCGTTTTTTAGAAGCAGTGCTTACCAAATAATCCGACAAAGATGTCTTCCTTTTGAACAAAATTTGGCAAAGTACTTAGGACAGTTTCCGTAGTCTCGGTCCAGGAGGTCATAAAACTCTTCCTTGGTAGGTTCTTCAGCTTCATCAATAGGGGCGTGTGCGGGCAATAGGCTTATTTCTTTTTCAAAGTGGCTTTAATGTGCAATTTTTTGTATCACAGCCTAGATCCTATATCCATCGTATCTCATGGATCACAGTTATATGTACCTTACACCGCGCGAGGACAGATTCAAGCTTTGAGTAGTACCTGGGGGTAAAGTTTACTCCCGCTAAAGATTGCAATTGTTCTTCATGTTATGGTGTGGCTTTGTTCAAATTACTCGTTCAAGTTTGCGCAATATATTCGCTAGTTTTATACGAGTAAAATACGATGGCAATGAAAATACAGACAAATTACACAGATTGTCGATTACGAAGTTTCCTGCAAAAATTTGTTTGAAATATTTTTTTTTTTCACACCACTGTAGACTATAATTTTTTTTTACTGTTTTTGGTCTCCGTATATACACTTATTCTACCTGATTTCACATTTTCGTACATTTTTCCATTCCATTTGCGGATTAAATGAAAAATATTTTTATTTTTTCGATTTTATTTCGCGAAAATGAGAATAAGCTACAAATTTTCACCTCAAATTCGAGGTTGCAATGGTTTTTTTTAAATGAGACTGGAAATAATTAGGAAGGACGATGAGGTTTACATAAATTTGTTTTTTTTTTTTTAATATAAAAGTGAAGTGCAGAAGTTATTAATTGTTTCTGAAGATTTTTATTTTATTTGTTTGTTTTTTTTTTTTTTTTTTATAACAACTCTTGACTCTCGGGCAGTATAAAGGGGGTAATTAAAATTTTATGTGGAGTGATATTAAGATTGTGACGCAAAGTTAAGTGGTGCATTTGTTGATTGCTGTGTTAGGCTATGACGGTTTAAACAAGTTTTTGCTTAGACGACCGACGACGGAGTAATAAAATGTAATTTTAATGATTTGCCTCTTAATTGATAAGTCCAAACAGCCACCATTTGAAATTCTGAAATAATCATATAGTAGGGATATTAAAAAAAAAAAAAAAAAAAAGAATACAAACTTCATGAGGAATTTGCATTCAAAGAATACATAATAATAAAATGTCACGCAATGAGATGAAATACGAAGTAATCCCATCGTCGCTATGTAGGTACTTTAAAAAAAAAGGCCATGGACGTGTGCGCGGATAACAGGAATGAAATAGAAATTTGTTAGGGGGAATTTGATCTACACATATGTATATCACTACATATAAATTTTCAAATAATGTTGACATTCTAATATTTTAAGGTTTTGAAAATTATTCAGAAAAATATTCAGATGAGAGCTTCAAATGGCGGTGTTCACATTGGACTCACACAGCCCCCGCTAATTTATTTTGACTTCTTATAGGGCGGCCCATACACACAACACTTGTGTGCACACCGGTGTCATGACACTTCCTCATACACATCACACCAAAAAATGAAAAATGTTTGACTTTTGGTGTCGTTGTCTCGATTGGTGTGCACACAAGTGTTGTGTTTATGGGCCCTAATAGTATTTTATAGCCTTCAAACTTTAAGGCGAGAAAGAGTAGGCCAAGTGAGGAAGGATTTTTATTTTTTTTTGTGAAGAGACGTCAAAATAAGTTCTCATTTGAGTCAAATTTGAACACCCTCATCAAATCAACGAAAAAGCTGTCACGGAAACGCTCGTTCATGAGCGCTCAAAAAACACTCAAAGCTCATACGCAGGCTCGCGAGCGCAAAAACTCAATAGGGAAACGCTCGCTCTTCGGCGAGAGCGCAATCAGCATTAGCTAAAACTCCCGCTCATGGACAAGAGCGAAAATATCATATGGCCCATTTGGCTCGCTCTCGTCTCACGCTCATAAGCGTGCGATTTTTCTATCACACATAATGAGAGCGCTCTTGACGTGAGCGTTTTGCCATCGCACATAAATGAGAGCTCTTTTGACGTGAGCGTTTATAAATCGAACGCCCGCGAGCGCAAGCTAAACTAAAACTGCTCACACCTGATTGCTCATGTGCGAGCGTATCTGGTAAGCGCGCATTTGGAAAGGCATGCTCGCGAGCCGCTCATGAGCGTGCGTTTCTGAACTCTGGCCAAAATATAATAATCCCTTTTCATTTTCTTTATTTTCTTTCTCACTTTATTGATGGAAGAAGAAAAAAAATGTAAACAAAACTATTTCCCCTTTTTTGTAACACAATTTCCCCCAAATTCCGTAACAAACTTTCAAAGCGAACTCCTGATAGTGAAATTTTACTTCAATAAATAAATCTGATGGCTCCACAGAGCTCTTGGAGAAGCAGGAACTAGTGATTTAAAACTGTCTACCATTCCGCGTCGGCAGGAATCGACAATTTAAGGAATCCGAACGGGTGAAGAGGGAGGCACTTTTTCATGGAAATATTGTTTTCTGTTTAGAAAATTATAAAAAAACACAGTTTAAGTCAAGAATAAAAACTATCGAACAAAATATTTCCGTCCCTGATGAAAATAAATCTCAATCACCAGGAGCTCTTTTAGTTCGGTTAACTTCTATCAATATAAAATTTACGACTTTAATGGTTTCTCTTTAAAAGCAATTGCTTGAACATCCATCCACGAAGATTTGTCTTGCTTATGATTTTGTCGTAAATTGTATTTACGAGGAGTAATTTCGTTCTAAATATATTAAAGCAGATAGGCACGGTATCGAATCGACTGTCGACTAACCTCCAATTTGTTTTACGAGTAGTGTTATAAAACGAATAAATCTTTTAAGCCATTAAGAGTTAGACTGTGGTAAAAACTACACAATTCATCAATATTCCCACTTGAGCCTTTGCAAGAGGAAAAGTTAAATCCTGGGTGCCAAACTGCCGACTGCCATAGATAAAGAGGAAGAAGAAAAGACCGACCTTAATGGTATTTGCTTACACTCCCTAGAAAGCTATTTGTTTATTTTTATTTTCTTTATTTGTTGCTAAGCACCTAGCCTAACCTTTGTTTACGCTAATGTTGGGGCACATTGTTCATCTGTCAAGAGATGGTTGTAAAAGTTTCCTTTACTTAACTATCTACCCGCTATAAAAAAAAAACCATTCACATCAAATGAAATATACATATATCGCAGAATGAGGGATTCCTAAAAGCCAATTGTATGTACTCATCGTATAGGTATACAATGGCAAGCTCTAAATTATTCATATACACAATTTTAATGACACCAATTTAAACGAGTCAATAAAATTATACCGAGCATACATCTATAGATAATGCCTATCGTGTACCTGATCGGTATTAAATAAACTCATCAAAATAATACCGAAGAGACATCCTATACCTAACCAACAAAAATAAACGCGTAACATGACTGTAACGTCTCTGTCGTCTTCGTCATCAAATGTCAACTATACGCGGTGACATTTCACTGCCCATTTAACATACATAAAATAGCAGTAAATACCCCCAAGAACAGGAAGTACACAGACCTAACAACACAAAATGAGTCCACACTATATTCAAATATGTACAACAACAACACCATCAAACAAGAAGAAGAAACTTCAGAAGTGGGAACAGCGCGTAACTTCGCATTCATATACTATTAATACACTCCTATACATTCTACACACTTGCGAATAGCATAGCTTTTCATCCAAAACCTTAACCATTGAAAGCCATTAGTTTAATGAGCTAGAACTGTCAAGTTGACGTTGTTGAACGTCAAAGACGAACGACGACAACAACTATGACGAGAGCAGAGGCTCAATGGGTGAAGGGCGAACGAAATATGAAAACAAATGACGAAAGCTTAAGAAATAAAGCAACAAAAAATAAAAAAAAAAAAACAACCAAGGGACTGGAAAATCGAGTGGAAAAAAAACTTAATTTGTAAGCTATCTTTTATGTAAAGTAATCTTTTTGCAAGAATAATAAGTCTGACAGCTATACTGAGACATTTTGCGCAAAAGGTCAACAACTTTTAATAACTTTGAAGCAAATAGGGAACTAGGACGCGTGAGGAGCAGTAGTGCGTGTAAATGGCGATGGCTATATTGCTATGGCTATGGCGAGGCGATAGAGTAAAGTACACGCTTGTCGTCGTTTGTGTAGCGAGAAAAAAAATGGGAAACCCCCGAAAGAATAAAACAAGAAAAACGGAATAATAAATCATTTTTTCCTCATTCTCATTTTCTACGTTTTCAGAACACTTGTCACCACACGAGAGAACCACTATCACCGACCGACCGACCGACGACGACGCCGCACACAGTAGTCTCTATTTTCCGATGGCGAGGACAGAGTCAGGTCCTTATTTTCTGATGTCATCCCCTAAATACATACACCTCGTGTGATCGCACAGTAAATTACTTGCACATAAAAATGGGACAAAACAAAGTTCAATTTTGTGGGAAAACCTCAAAATCCAACCCAAATCGGTTTTGATGCAGAAATGTTTGCTTTGTTCTCATAAATCATGCCTTTGCGTTACTTATCTTATCAAATTTTTAAATTGAAAAAAGACACCCCCTCCCAATTTGTTCTGAATGTCCCGACCCGTCTAGACGTTGAACACGTTGAAGATTGTGTAAAAATGGACACATGGAAATCAGAAGTTTAAACTTATGTGAAAAATACAATACCAATATGGGAAAGCATTTAACTGACATTTGTCAGTTTCGTTGCTTTGGGATTTGACTTGATTATGCAAATTTGTTGTTTTTTTTTTAATTAACTTTGATATTCCAACATACATAAAAGTCAAAAGCGTGTGCAATCCCGCAGCTTGGAATTTCTAGTTGTTAGTTTGACATTGAAGTTTTGAGCAAGAAAACTAATGAAAGCTGAATGGAAAAATCGTGTGAAATTATAGGGAATATGTCGGCTATACCTGGAGTACAACAACAAAGAAAACCCGACAAAAATGGGTCAATCTAAATGGAGACTAAGCTGTCAAATGAATTCAACCCCAGCTGTCAAACAAAATTCTAGTAAATGTAGATATAGCTGAAAACATTTTTTCTGACAACTTTATATAAGTTTATTTTGGTCCTAAAAACACTGGGTGTCCAAAAGATGGCCACCATCTTTAGTCAATCCAATTGACAAACTATTTTCATTGAAAAAATTACAACAGCAGATTTTGACACTTCTCAGAAATCTGTTCTAAGTTGTTTTACCTAAAAAGCCAGTGCAGAAAATCCTGTTCTAGAATGTTCCAAAGTGTTCCAGACAGATTCATTGAACAGCAAACAGAGAACAGCTTAGAACAGAAAATTCCTCATTGAACAGCAAAAAGTTCTACTTTTCTGTTCGAAACTGTTTCGAACAGCCTAGTTGAACAAACCTCATAAAGTGGATAATATTTTTTTCTGGTTTATAGTAATTTAAATTCTCTTTAAAACATGTTTGCATTTACTTATGCCAAACCATATGTCAAACGGATGAACTTTTGAATTAATTAATGACATTTCATGGTAATCCATCCAAAATATGGCTTTGGAACTACTATTTTTATATCCCCTTTACTCAGAACTGAGCTTTTACCCAAACATGCAAAATTTGTTTATGTTATAGAAGCCGCCTTCTTTTAGCTGTTTCAATTTAAAAATAACTTAAAATCACAATCTCAATGAAATAGAGCTTTTTACCAACTAGCAGTATATATCTCTCTTTCGCTTATTCAAAATGTCAAAACCATCACTTTGTGGAAACTGACATTTGTTTATTAATTTTTAAAAACAAAAACTGGCATAAGCGCGATATATTAATATCAATTGGACATTTGTCAGTTCTACAAAATTTTGTTTTACTTTTAAAGTTGACAGTTTCTGAAATTCCCATATTCTGAAAGACATTGTGTTTTGGAAGTGACTCTGGACATGCCAATTATAACAGTTTTGGTGCAATAGAGCGAGTTGGCTGTCAATTTACGTTTACCTTCGAAAAATATTTTGTTCTTTAAAGTTTTTTTACTATCTTTATCTTTACAAACCGATTTAAATATTTTTCGCAGAAATGAAAGAAATCTTGTGGTGTTATCATCACGGTCGATTGAAAAGCCTTAGGAACTTCACAAAATGACAGTTCTGCCTCTGAATAGAAGATGAAAAATGTTTTTTTCTTTTTTTAAATCTGACAACACAGCCTGAGGAAGTCGAGAACACGCTCTGAGCAGAGAATAATCAGCACTGAACTGTCACATAAATAGAGGTCTGGAAAATTACATGAAAATTGTATGAAGTTGGCCGCGGTTAGCACTTTGATCCATTTGCTCGATCATTTTACTCTGAGCTCATTCAGCTTTGATTGAAAAAAGAAACACAAATTAAGCGCTCTTACATATATATCCGAGCTAAAAAAGAAACACACACACATTTTTTTCGACAGCTTAGTCTTTTAATCTGAGATAAAAAAAAGCCCTTATGCAATACCCTCGAGCACTTAGCTGTCATATGACTAGAACTCTGTCAAATTACATGAAAAATCGTAGGAAATTAGTAACGCTCAATTTTAACACTATCTGCTCGATCAATTCATTCTTAGCTCGCTCCAAACTAGCTCTGATTGAATAAAGAAACAAAAGTTAAGGGATTCAAAATAGCTTTTATCGGCCTTTAGTCCATAAAAATTGGCGTTTCGTCCCGGCGATCTCACTTGGACTCATCAGTTGACTAGTGAGTGCCTTGTCAATACGCAATTTTTATTAAGTTCAGTTCAACTTACATGAACTTTTTGACAAAAATCCAATGTGAACTATATCCAACAAGATTAAAATTCTTAATCATTAAGCTGGAAATTTTGCCCAGGGCCAGGCTTTGTTTTTATATGAAGGTTTTTATAATACAAATTCTATATACTACTGAAATACATCAGCCAAGTAGAAGACTTAGCACTATTTAATTGGACTTGTTGAATTATTGATTCAAAATAGCTTTTATCGGCCTTTAGTCCATAAAAATTGGCGTTTCGTCCCGGCGATCTCACTTGGACTCATCAGTTGACTAGTGAGTGCCTTGTCAATACGCAATTTTTATTAAGTTCAGTTCAACTTACATGAACTTTTTGACAAAAATCCAATGTGAACTATATCCAACAAGATTAAAATTCTTAATCATTAAGCTGGAAATTTTGCCCAGGGCCAGGCTTTGTTTTTATATGAAGGTTTTTATAATACAAATTCTATATACTACTGAAATACATCAGCCAAGTAGAAGACTTAGCACTATTTAATTGGACTTGTTGAATTATTGATTCAAAATAGCTTTTATCGGCCTTTAGTCCATAAAAATTGGCGTTTCGTCCCGGCGATCTCACTTGGACTCATCAGTTGACTAGTGAGTGCCTTGTCAATACGCAATTTTTATTAAGTTCAGTTCAACTTACATGAACTTTTTGACAAAAATCCAATGTGAACTATATCCAACAAGATTAAAATTCTTAATCATTAAGCTGGAAATTTTGCCCAGGGCCAGGCTTTGTTTTTATATGAAGGTTTTTATAATACAAATTCTATATACTACTGAAATACATCAGCCAAGTAGAAGACTTAGCACTATTTAATTGGACTTGTTGAATTATTGATTCAAAATAGCTTTTATCGGCCTTTAGTCCATAAAAATTGGCGTTTCGTCCCGGCGATCTCACTTGGACTCATCAGTTGACTAGTGAGTGCCTTGTCAATACGCAATTTTTATTAAGTTCAGTTCAACTTACATGAACTTTTTGACAAAAATCCAATGTGAACTATATCCAACAAGATTAAAATTCTTAATCATTAAGCTGGAAATTTTGCCCAGGGCCAGGCTTTGTTTTTATATGAAGGTTTTTATAATACAAATTCTATATACTACTGAAATACATTGCGTATTGACAAGGCACTCACTAGTCAACTGATGAGTCCAAGTGAGATCGCCGGGACGAAACGCCAATTTTTATGGACTAAAGGCCGATAAAAGCTATTTTGAATCAATAATTCAACAAGTCCAATTAAATAGTGCTAAGTCTTCTACTTGGCTGATGTATTTCAGTAGTATATAGAATTTGTATTATAAAAACCTTCATATAAAAACAAAGCCTGGCCCTGGGCAAAATTTCCAGCTTAATGATTAAGAATTTTAATCTTGTTGGATATAGTTCACATTGGATTTTTGTCAAAAAGTTCATGTAAGTTGAACTGAACTTAATAAAAATTGCGTATTGACAAGGCACTCACTAGTCAACTGATGAGTCCAAGTGAGATCGCCGGGACGAAACGCCAATTTTTATGGACTAAAGGCCGATAAAAGCTATTTTGAATCAATAATTCAACAAGTCCAATTAAATAGTGCTAAGTCTTCTACTTGGCTGATGTATTTCAGTAGTATATAGAATTTGTATTATAAAAACCTTCATATAAAAACAAAGCCTGGCCCTGGGCAAAATTTCCAGCTTAATGATTAAGAATTTTAATCTTGTTGGATATAGTTCACATTGGATTTTTGTCAAAAAGTTCATGTAAGTTGAACTGAACTTAATAAAAATTGCGTATTGACAAGGCACTCACTAGTCAACTGATGAGTCCAAGTGAGATCGCCGGGACGAAACGCCAATTTTTATGGACTAAAGGCCGATAAAAGCTATTTTGAATCAATAATTCAACAAGTCCAATTAAATAGTGCTAAGTCTTCTACTTGGCTGATGTATTTCAGTAGTATATAGAATTTGTATTATAAAAACCTTCATATAAAAACAAAGCCTGGCCCTGGGCAAAATTTCCAGCTTAATGATTAAGAATTTTAATCTTGTTGGATATAGTTCACATTGGATTTTTGTCAAAAAGTTCATGTAAGTTGAACTGAACTTAATAAAAATTGCGTATTGACAAGGCACTCACTAGTCAACTGATGAGTCCAAGTGAGATCGCCGGGACGAAACGCCAATTTTTATGGACTAAAGGCCGATAAAAGCTATTTTGAATCAATAATTCAACAAGTCCAATTAAATAGTGCTAAGTCTTCTACTTGGCTGATGTATTTCAGTAGTATATAGAATTTGTATTATAAAAACCTTCATATAAAAGTTAAGGGATTTCAGGTATCTTAGAAAGAGATTAATTTTTGACAGCTCAGTCATCCTGTCACTGACAGTTCCATATAAAAGAATGTGCGTAAAGAAGTGCAATTGGCTTTCAAATTTACTCTTATAATAGTATCAAGTATCACCGTTTTGCAAGTGACAAATTACAAACCACAAGAAAGAATGAAGTTTCTCAATCTTTTCTGACAGATACGTACGTACTTTTTCCAAAAACTTTTAAAACTGTGAAAGCAAACTCTTCAAAGTGACATATATGAATGCATAATTCAGAGTTAAAGAATTCATGATACAAAATTCTTATATTTATGGTTTGCATGTAATTTGACGTTTCTTTCTTTCAATCACTTTAGCTTGCTTTTTCCTTGTAAATATCCCACTGTACATCATCCCCGTCAGTCGGGCGTTTAGATTGTTTGTTTGGTATGTCATAGTCATAGCCGTATCGTCGTTAGAGAGTTGACCCAATCTTTTCATTTTCTCCAGGGGTAGGTTATCGTAACACATTTACCATTGACTGTGGGGTATATAATTATTATCACCATCACTCACTCACTCAAACCCAACCGAGAATCCACCAGACCTGAGCAACAACACACAAATTGCATACTTATGTGGCGGAATCTCGCAATGAAGGAAAAGAGGAATCGAAGGACTCTGTCGTGCTAAATTTTTGAACAACCAAAAAGGACTCTATTCCTCTTCCCCCCCTTCACAATCTATTTGTATCGAGGTATATATGTATATATTTATGTATGTCCTCGTATTATAATAGTGAAACACTGCCTGGGGGGAGCCAAATGTACTGTGGAATTTTTATTTAATCGGTGATTTTCGATAAAAGCTTTGAATATTGATTTCGGGCGTCGTTTTTCATAGAAAATTGGGATTATGTCTATGTGGGTGTAAAATTGACATACTTTAGGCCAAGGATGATTTATTTATGTAAACATAAAATTGAACGGTGTTATACGGCCAGCCGAGCGGGGACAGGTTGCAGGGGCAGCGACAGTATATCAGGCAGCCATATAGCCGTCGTCGTCGCATGGCAGAAAGAAGAGCAGCGCAGCGTGTGGAATGGTCAAAAGAGATACAAATAATGGTAACAGTTGTGACCGAACACAAGCCACGAATTATTTAATTAATTTCATGGAATTTGTAGGTATAAGCGGTTCGGTCAGTCGATGTGTGTGTGTGTGTTTTTTGGACGGATTATTCGAAAAAGATTTGTTCTCCAATAAAATTGACCACGAAAAAAAGTTAATTTGTTGTTTTTTTTTGTGTTATTGTTTGTTTTGGGATAAAAATTCTTTATGAATTGATTTAGTATTTTAAAGTTGAAAACTTTATTGTTTGGTTGGTCTTAATGACGGTGGAATTGTGTTTGGCTTTTTGGGAGATTGTTGGTTTATAGTTTATTGGTTTTTAGCGTATCTTTTAATATACATATATGTATGTGATGCAGAGTTAAATTTTAAAACCGATTATTATTAATTTTGTATGAATGCTGTGTATAGGTAGTGCATTTTAAGATACATATTTCAATAGAGTTGTTTTGAGGAATCCAGAAACTGATACTGTGGATTTGTAAAGAAGGGTAGGTGTCAATTTCATTGAGAAAAGCACGGATAAAACAAAAATAAGTTTAAACTTCACAAAGATTTGTTCATGTTCGTTAAATGACGTTGCTGTAACACACAATTTTTAATTTAATTAAAATATGTTGACTTTTTAATGCAACGTGTAAATCTTTTTTTCGATTGGATTTTCAGATTGTTTTACTGCGCTTTTTAATTCCAATCGAATGTGAAACAAATTTTGTTTTCCTTAATTTACACACACACCGCCGATTGTTGCTATTTTACATGATAACTTCTTCAAGCATTTACCATGAAAGGAGGAACTGAAAAATTCTCCGAACAGAGCATTGAACACTTTTGGAGCAGGAGAGTGAAAAAGGAACTTCAAAATTGAAACACTATTAATTACAATATAAGGAGAAATAAAATCATGCAGAACTATTATAATCGAGTGGCAAATATGGTATGAGATTAAAATGACATTTATATTTAGTTCGTCAACGTGAAAGTGTTGAAAATAAGGAGAAACCCTACCTTAGGATCAAATGTTTTGTACACTTATCACGTTGGATAATTTTTGAAACATATGCTTTTTTGTCACTGAGACCTCTTATGTGTTCACAAAATTGACAGAAACTCAATAGAAAAGGGTTTTTTCAATTGACACGTGTAGATTTTGGCGGCCTGCGACGGCCATGTTGTTTTGGTGACATCTGTCAAATCTGTTGTTTATTATTCGCAAGCTGCGTCCAATATTCGGTCGACATAATCGCAAAATTGCATAAATTCGAGCAACCATGGATCGGTTTCGCACCACGTTTACTCAAGTGGATAATGAGCATCCTTAGAGACGCCGTACAGTGCGCACCGAAGAAGCTATTGCTGCTGTGGAGCCGAGTATCGAAGAAGACCCGAATGAGTCCATCCGCCATCGCGCGCAACAATTGTAGCTGGAAAACTGAGCCTCTCGGATGGAATGTATTCGAGCCAGCCGCGGCGGCCACTTGCCCGAAATCATTGTTAAAACAAAATGACAAACTCTTATATTTATAATAAAGCTAAATTCTTGGCCATAACATTGAATTATATGCGTTTTATTTCTTCTTGAAAACCACGTCTAAAAAACACCTTTCATTTCGGAGTTAAGAATAAGCCAATCGAGTAATGTTTGAACAACTTTGGGAAATATTGCAAAGTTACTTCCAAAAGGCATCAGACATTTCGGTGGAAATAATGTACCAACTGCAGCTGCTGTACGCATGGTTGTGAAGAAAGTTCGTGAGACTGGTTTGCTGATTGATAACCGAACAAAATTCCTGCATTCGTCATGTGCGCTCACTAGAGAATATTGCAGCAGGTGTGAGTTTTGGCATTATTTGTGGAATTTTCTTCCAAAACGATTACCATGAAAGAAACGTTACAGTTAATGCAGAGAGCCAATGAGCCATGATAACCAATTTGTTAAGCAATTGAAGAATTAGACTTATCGCACACTTAATAGCTGAATAATCGTGTTATCAGTCGTTTTGGCGATGTTGCTTGGCCGCAACGGAGCTGCAAGTATTATTAAAAATCGATTCTATGCCAACAATCCAATGACAATACAGGCAATTGACAACAATTATATAGATCAAGCTGTTTGTGAAATAGGTGTCAAACCAGCCGAGGCAGTCATTTGTATGAATAATAGTCCATGATTAATTGGAAAGTTTATTATTTTCAATAAGGCAACAATCATTGTAAAATAATGAACACGGTTTTTGCGTATAACCCTTTTAAGAAGAATCCAACAGATACCCCACCCTTAGCATTAGAAAAGCATTGATATATCGGGTCTTGTCTTACCTAATGTACAGATTTTATGTGTGTAATATTTGTTTTTTTATCAAACTCTCTTTAAGGCAAGAAGTTAATGGTGTTCAATATGTTTGTATGTAGAACCAGAAACTCATTTCTATAAACCTTAAACATCATGACATAATCTTCCATAATAGATGGACTATTTGACAAAATCTGCATTCACTTAGATAACAAAACAATCGATCATCATTTAAGGCCTACGTGATTTAAATTTTGACAAGGATCTATATAAACTAAACTTCATCTTCTCTCATCATACTGAAAATAAAAAAACCGACAAAAAACTATTGGCATTTTCTCACAATTATATGGTTTGGACATCAATTCCAATAAATGAATGAAACCCCTTTTTTGGGTAGTATACACATCACATTCATTTCATAAACGAGTTCTTATACATATTTACCTATATCTGTATACACTTGTGACACACATCAGAGAGATCATTCGAAACAGATGTCTTTGCTTTATTTCTGAAAAAGACTATATAATTGCCAACCACAAAAACCACAAGACTCAATCGATACCTGCTCTGAAAGTAAAACAACCTTCTTCTATCATTTGCTCTGCTCTGTCTTTGAAACGAAACCCAACTTTCATTTGCAACAAAGGGACGAACGAGCTATACCTTGTCTAAATAAAGTTTGCATGCATTTGTGGGAAGGGAATGTACTCGTACTGTGCTACTATATAAATATACATACATATATTTATATATATGAATGGTGAGGAAGGTGTAATAAAATGCAAAAGGGCTTATTTATTTTTAATGATTTTTGGAAAACGAAGAGGTAAAACTATGTTTTTAAATTATGGGGGTTAGTCTGGAAAAAAAAAAAAAAACGAGAGGACAAAGTGATGTATGAAAAATCAAAATAAATAAGATGAAAATGAGAAAGGATTTTGGATTATATTGAATGCAGGGTGAATAGAATTCTTTTGGAGCAGTATTTTTTTTGGAAAGAATTTTGTTTCAGAAAGAATTCGAGTGAAACTTTAGTTTACATTTTTTGAGACAAATTCATTATTTCTTGTGTTGTGTATAAAAGATTGCAAAATGTTTACAGAACAAGATTTACACGATGTCAGTATAATGTCAAAACTAAACGTCAGTTACATTTGTCAGCTTTTTTATGACAAAAATATGTACTTCATTTCAAATTCACATTGATGAAGTCGTAAATGGTTGAAAAACTGAACAAATTAACTCACATACTATGACTAAATGAATGAATGTGACTATTTGGCACCACCGTTTACAACTCGTCTAAATAAAAATCAACTGAAATATCAAAAATTTGGCAAATTGAAATGTCGCTCTCAAAATCTGTCGATGCTGAACTGTAATTCTTGGGGACTTTGAACAAAATCGCAATTTTTATTTTCGAATTGTCAAACGTTGGAATCGGCGAGTCGCGGGTCACAATATGGGCCTATTTGACAGCTCGTAAGCCATCAGAAATTCTGCATCTGACGTGATGGATTTTACACGACCAATACCACGAAATCCCTACTTGATTTGAAGATGAGTTCCAGTAAGCCAATGCAGCTTAACAAGATGTACAAAGCGGCGATGCATAGAACAATCAGAGTCGCTCGCCAGCTTTAAGAACAGAAGAGGAGAGAGGAAAACCATATTCTGAAAAGGAAAAAAGAAGGAGCATAAGAAGAAACCGATCAAGGACCTAGGCCAACGTAAACCAACAATTCCGTCCACCCGACCTCGAAAAAGTGAAGATAGCTAGGTGTATCTAAACTTAATTCCAATAAAGCTGCTGAAGCTGACCGCCTTGCTTACAAGCTGTTCACAGCGGTAGGCGATGACCTGGTTAGAAGTATGTTCATCTGTAAAATAAGGTTGGAATAAAGCATGCATGGCATTCCTGGAAGATAAATCAAACCATTTTTTATACCGATTGTTCAAAAACTGATGACGTGGTGGTAGAAATTTGGCACTTCTTTCGTCTTCCCATAATCACTGTAGCGTTTTCCAGGTGAAGCTTGGTTCCGCATCTTTTCGTACAGCCAAACCCCAACTAAATGTCTGGACTCTGTAAAACTGTGTAGCACCTCTAAGCTGCCGATTATGGAAAGAGTTTATAATTTATGGAGAGTCCATCATTTATGGAGAGTTCAACATTTATGGAGAGTTCAACATTTATGGAGTTCAATATTTATGAAGAGTTCAACATTTTTGGAAAGTTGAACATGTATGTGGTATCACTTATGATCTTATGGCAGCTACTTCAAGCTGAAAATTTATTCCTGATAACATTAAATTAAGATCGAAACTTTCGACCATTATTCACGATTCGAAGGAGGGAAAAATTTCAAGAGAAATTTTGTTCGCGATAGCTCCCGTAATGTGAACGCAATAAGACGTTCGTAAGCAACCTGTCAGGTCCATATCAGCACGATAAACAGAAACAAGGTATGCTCATTAGATACACCCAAGTTACTAATTTGCCATCTTGGCATTTTTAAGACGTCACAATCATCTTTGGGTGTTATTTTCCTTTTAAAATGAAGACTATAATTTAGAATTCAGTATTTAAACATATTATTTTAAAGTGAATATAAAACAACAACTAAAAACAATCTAATGAAATTGAATTTACTTTTAGCTCTCCTAACAAACCCAGATGATTGTGACGTCATACAGCATGCATACAGCTAATGAGCATACCTTCGTTTCTGTTTATCGTGCATTTTAGAACAAGCTAAATAAAGAGTCTAGTTATGGAATCTTTGGCAACTAGTTCGTTTATGCAGGATAACCATGAAGAACGCACGCTGCTCCATCAAAGTCGGTAAAGACCTCACCCATAGCTTTGATCTCAAAGAAAGTTTGGGTCCGGGTAATAGTAAGAAACAAATAACCAAGGAAAAAAAAAGGAAAAAGTAAACGGCTGAGGTGGCTGGGTCATTTACAGCAAAATTACACAACCAGGGACAGCGCAGTGGAAGAACACCTTAACTCAGGTCTTCCAAGCAAGTGGGAGGTGAACTCACCCTGTGCTGTGCGAAACTGGACGGATAAAACTACAGTGACCAAGCCGCCTGTGCGAAACTGGACGGAGCTAGGTAGTGACCAATCTAACTGGAAGCATCTTGTTATTTGAGGCAATGACCCGCACTGAACAGACCTTAAGTAAGCATAATTAATGGCTTTGCTGAGGAACTCCAGATGCCACATGAATATGCTCAGAAAAATTGCAATATCATCTGCAAACAGCCAATCAAATAAGATTCAAACCATCACTTAAGTAAACAGATGGAGTACCTACTTCAAAAGCCTGCGATTGGCTGTTCCGAATATTTTTTTCGAAGAATTCTTTCTTTTATGCTCTCAATTTCATGAAAGAATAAAAACAGAACACAAACATGAAGTTTTTCGTCAAATTACCTACTTGTCAAAAGTGATAAATATCTACTTGCGAGGAAGCCATTTTGTTTAATGGCGACATTCGGTGATGTTATTACAAATGAAACAAGACCTTAGGTCTGTTCGTTTACTTTCCAAAACTACCAAGTTCTATCAATACTTGTCCAATTGTATTTTTTTTTGTATATGAACTTTGACAGAACTTTGGACTCAAATTGGTAGTTTTGGGAAGTTAACGGACAGAGGTATTTCATATACGATTGGAATCAAAAGAGACTGGAACAATACGAACATCCAATCGAAAGCGACATTAAACTTCTCAAACATGACAGACGATGAGAGCGATCCAAATTTACTACTGAACATAGTTGTAAATAAAAGTCAGATAAAATAAAATTTGTTTATATGTATATAAACAAATTGTTAAAATTTGTCATTATTTTCACATTGACTACTAAATGACATTTTAATCAGTAGTTGATTGCCGACACATTATCAATTCTCAATCATTTTGTTTTTATAACTTAAAGTGAGGTCTATTCACTGAACCGACAAAATCAACATTACTAATGAAAAGCTTCCTGATTATATAATTAAAAACAAAACACATGCATATCTACATATCTTGAAAAAAAAAATTGTAAACATCAACAAAAATTTACAATTTGTTTACAGAAATAATTTAAAAAAAAAAAACTTCAATTCAACTTGATTGCGTTATAAAAATAGAACAGAAACTACCTACGTATTATTATGTAGGTATTTGTTCGAATTCACAAAGAACACTTGGAATATAATTCGCAACAGTTTGCAACATTTTAAATAAAATTCACAATAAAACTAAACAACAACTACTGTTTACACTCTCTTATGTCAAAAAACTACTGCTTCTTCGAATCTCCACGCAACATCAAGCAAAAGTGCTTAAATAAAAATAAAAAAATGAATAACTTATCGCCTGCCTAAGCGCTATGCCAATATTGATTGTTATAGGTACATATAGGTAGATACTCGTTTTCCAGATAACAAAATAGAATTAATACAACAAAAACGTATTTAGCACATTATTTTTTAACAGAAAATTCACATCGTATTTAAAATTAAATTTAATAAACGATAACAGCGCCGATAGACTTAATGGCAATCAAGATTTTTTTTTAAATTTCAAACGAATATATCGCTTATCAGAGATAAACCAAAAATCAAGCGAATTCAAAAAGGCGTCATAGATAAATGTCTATTCAGAAGTACCAACATATAGAGAAATAAGAAAAAAAAAAAAAAAAAAAACAAACAAATACACATAACTACGTGATGATTTTTTTTTTGTTTAAAATGTATATTATTGGATGAAGAGAAGAGAATGAGTGTGTAGGTATTAGAGAAATAGAAACCAATTATATCCAACGACGACGCGACGGACGGACGGTTGATTTATGAAAAAGAAAAATAGAAAAAAAAGGAATTATTTCAAAGCGAAATGATGATGATAATAATAATAATAATAAAAATAATGATAAAAAGTATATTGGTTTAGCTAACGGTATAATGAGAAAATGATAAGTAGTGTTGATGTTGAGACATCACAGATATTTATTATGAGAGAGTGAATACATAATAATAATTTTGTATACAATATTTATACACATATGTACATTGCGGTATTTGTGTATTACAATATTTATCAATCAAGCGTAACACCACGTGATTAGAATTAAAAATATACATATGTATATGTATGTAGGTATGCATGGGAAACAGAATGTAGACATGTTTATGACGTGCTTCTTAAGAATATTTTTATACTGACGATGTTGAGAAAAAGATTCTATTTAGGTATGTAGGTAGGTACATGACCTTTGAACTTTATTTATGACGTTTTGGGATGTTTTGTTTAAGTTCAAAAAGGTTAAAAGATGGGTACCTATAAGATGAACTTTTAAACTTTAAATTCGTTCTAAACTTTTAATTCGTATTTATGTAGGTAGATAAATAATACCCGAATAAGAGTTAAGAATGCTCTTTTTCTTGACCTTTAGATTTTATATTTCGCAGAATTTGAATTACCTTTGAAGTGAATCTGCCTGGTATTGTATCTTTCTGGAATTTTCTGTTTCTTTTTTTGTTTATTTTTTGTCAAGAATTAATCTCCTTCCGTGGAACTGACACGTTATCGGTATGAATACTTATTACTCGGAATTTTGCGAAGCCTATTGACACAAACAATTCTTTTAGGTTAGTTGATTTTGAGAGATATTCAGTATTCACCCTTATGACGGTTGTTGTTTTACTAAAACGACAAGCGTAATAAGAGTGATTGTTTTAGTAACAGAAAGGTTTTTAAATTTAAATAAATATGTCGAGTTGGATTCTTTTTAAATCATAAATATTATTTTGACACTGACAGTTCTTATGCGATCAAAAAATTGACAGAAACTCTGTATTATATTCCCGCGGTACGATCGATTACAGCTTGAACAAGGTTGGGAAACTTTGTAGAGTTACTTCCAAAGTGGATGCTGTGTTGCCGAAACAGTGCGAATTTTGAACTGAAATTTCGATCGAAATAATGAACTAAAGGGTTTTCCAATAAGAGGTGTTATTTTGAATAGCCCGCTATTTCGGTAGCTGTCACTTTTGAAGCTGTCATTTTTTGACATTTGACAAGTAGAAACTACGCCATTAATAAAAATGGAACGATACATGCTTCAACAACGAATTGAAATTATTAAAATTCACTATAAAAATGGTGAAAATTTGGCAGAGACGGTTCGTAAAACTAAAACATTTTTGGGTCGTCGTGAAGCACCTTGTCGGACCGCAATACAGAAATTGGTCGACAAATTCGAGCTGTTGGGACAAGTTAGTGATGTGAAGAATAAAACCCGTGCACGTCGCTCAAGAACAACTGAGAATATTGCTGTTGTAGCCCAAAGTGTTGAAGAAAACCCAGGTTTGTCCATTCCTCGTCGTTCTTTGGAATTAGGCATTCCACAAACGTCATTACACCGTATTTTGCATAAAGACTTGGGTCTTAAGGCTTATAAAGTTCAGTTAACACAAGAACTCAAGCCGGCTGATCATCAACAACGTCGTGTCTTTGCTGATTGGGTCCTTGAAATACATGAAAATGATCCGGAATTTCATCGAAAAATCATCTTGACTGATGAGGCCCATTTCCACCTCGGAGGCTACGTCAACAAGCAAAACTGTCGCATCTGGGGCTCGGAAAACCCAAGAGTTATTGTTGAAAAGCCTCTCCATCCTCAACGCGTGACTGTTTGTTGCGGTTTATGGTCCGGCGGGGTCATTGGACCTTTTTTTTCGAAAATGAGGCTGGAGCAACAGTTACGGTCAATGGATTGCGCTATCGAGAGATGATTAATGATTTTTTATGGCCGGAATTGGATGGTATTGATCTGGACAACGTTTACTTTCAACAAGACGGCGCTACGTGCCACACAAGCAATGAAACCATCGATCTTTTACGAAGAGGTGATCACAATTGGCCACCGAGATCTTGTGATTTAACACCTTGCGACTTATTCTTTTGGGGCCACGTGAAAGATAAGGTCTACGCCAACAGCCTAGCGTCGATTCAAGACCTCAAAGATGGAATTCGTGAGGCTATCGAGGACATAGGGCAGCCACTTTGCGATTTGGTTATGGAAAATTTCATGAAAAGGATATGGTCCTGTAAGCGTGGTCGTGGCGGCCATTTGGCTGATGTTGTGTTCCATTATCAACGGCATACCTTCCTCTTAATAATGAAACAAACATCCGATCATTTATCTCAAAAAATGCCATTTTTCTTTGAATATCAAAATAACACCTCTTATTGGAAACCCTTTATCTGCAGCTGATGTACTCAAGTTTGTGGTGAAAGTTCGTGACAGTGGTTTGCTGATTGATAACCGAACATATTGCCGTATTTTTCCAGTGCGCTCAACGGAGAATATTGCACCTGGTATGTTTTTTTTTTGAGCGGCGGCTTTATTGGACCAATATTTTTCCAAGACGACGAGAATGGAAGAAAAATTACAGTAGGTAAATGGAGCTACCGAGGCACAAATTAAGGATTTAGACTTGGGCGAGCTATGTATACGGGTGTAGCAAGATGGTGGTACGTTCCGCACAAGCCGTTCAACAATCGATTTTTCGTGTTGTCTGATGTTGCTTAGTCACCACGTTGCTGCGATTTGACGCCGTTGGACTTTATTTAGCGGAGTATCATTAAAGATCGATTTTATAAGAACAACCCACTGACAATTCAGTCACTTGAGAATAATATTGTTCAAGCTATTCGTGAAATACGTGCCGAAACCATCGAAGATGTATTGACAAATTAAGTATTCAGGATGGTCTACTGCTCAATCAAATATTTTTTATAATCGGAAGGTTTATGCTCTGTTCGATAAAGCAAGAATCGTTGAAAAATGTTGAAGATTGTTTTTTTTTTTTTCATAGCCTTTAATTCTCATTGGAGAGTATACACTGCAAGAAAAAAACAAAGTAAATATCTATAGATTTTTGAGAATTGATTTATTTCAGAAGAATATAAGGTTTTTTTTTGAAACCGGAAAATTTTCGAATAGTTCTGGAGAGTTCTCAAAATACTATTTTTTAAAATACGCAAGAAGATTCAGTATCTAACGGTTAACAGGGGACGAGTAAAAAGCAATGGCTTTAATGTTTTACGTGCGCAATTGAGTCACATTCCCATGCCCGCATAAGGCGCTGCTGGCCAAACAGCCTGAATTGAGATGAATACACTGTTGCAAAAAGCGGCAATAAATTTCAAAGGAAATAAGAACTGTTTAGAGACACAAAAGGTAATAGAAAAAAAAGACAATCTCGAGATGTAAATTTTATCGTCTTTCATAGATTTGCAGCTGAAGAAATTGATCGGAAGGAATGTGCTTACTGCTTAAGAAGAAATAAGAAGAATAGGGTGTCATTAAATTTTCGTGCGCTTTTTATGGCTCTCCGAAGTCTCCACAAAATTTCCCTTGTAACCACTAGTAGCGTTCCTCACAATGTGTCTATGTATCTATGTGTTAAGAATTCAATTGGCAGCTCCTCTTAATTTGACAGATCGCAGCAACGTGGTATTTGATTGTTTCCGAGAAAGATGTGTTTCATTTATTTATCCTAAAGGGTGAATAGTAGATCGGCTGAATCATTTTTAAAACAATACTTTGAAAAATGTGTAGGGCGAATAAACTAAAAAAAAATGGAACCATAATTTGGCCAGCGCCAGACCTAACACACTCAAATTTATTCCTATTGCCAAAATAGTCCCCAAATTTTGTTTGCAAACTCGCAAGGAACATTAGGTCATAGTTATACAGGGTGATTCTTCTAAGAAGCGACACACAGCTAGAGTGTGTAGGTTGGTTCGAGGCAAGAACAAATCGTACGGCCGAGGCGATCTATTTCTCTCAATTTAGGCGGGAGCTGCAATTTTCTAAAATACTGACTTAAAATTTAAAAAAAAAAAATGTATGTAAAACGCTCACGTAATATACCTAATGTCGTAGCTTTTTTTAAGCCAGAAATACATTCTCTTATTTTTATTTTAAATCAAATCCTTTTAGTTCATAGAAAGTTTACGAAAAATTAGTTTAAAAACTCGAAAATTTTAAGAAAAAAATGTTTAAATTGATTTCTTGCCAATTTTTACTTTATTAAGTAGGTACCTACTATTATTGATTTTATTATTTCTTTCTGATATGAATTTTTAATCAAACATTAAAAACCAAATGCTTAAATGTCTTCTAATTTTTGACAAATATTGTAACACTTGCCTTTAACTTTCCTCTCGTAGGTTCGATTTCAAATGAATCAGATTTAAAAAAAGTGATGAAATATTTGTGTAAACATTACATTAGCAAAGACTAAACCACAATATTTTTCTATTTTTGTTAAGATTCTTAAAAAAAAGAAACATTTTCCAAATTTAAAATTCACTAAAAACTTGACGAAGTCAGTAGGCACCAGAGAAAATAAGAAAAAAATATATTTTCTAAATGTTCAAGTTCATATTCTTATTTTCGAAGCACATTTATAATAAAGATTCTTCGAAAATTCTTTCAAGTCAATTTTTTAACAAAACAATTTAAGAAATTAACCAACCGCTTCATAACACAATTATAAATTACCTACTCATAAAAAACTCTAGATCAAGAAAGAAACTAAAAGAAAAAAAAAACAAAAAAAAATAAACAAATTGCATACAATTATTATCTTTTAAGACGTAGACAAAAAAAAACGACTAAAAACCGCAAACAATATCTCAAGAAATGCGAAAGTACAACAACAACAGAAAAAAAAACAATACCTATTAGAAATTTATTGCGATTCCGTCCTTGAGAAACGCAAAAAAAAAAAATTGCTTGCAGAAACAACAAAAAGTTGCTGAATTTCGTGTGAATTTATTTTTTTTTCTTATAGTTATTGTGAACGAATAATCATTTACTCGCCAGTGAGCGAAAGAAAAAATACACATTAGATAGAATGGTTTCCCCTTTCAATCAAATAAAATCGAAAGTAAAAATACGTCCTACATGTACCTACGTATATCAATAAATTGTGTTTTACTCTCAAAAAAATTCCACACTTCAAAACAAACAAATAAAATACGAGTTGATTCGTAAAAGCGTGCGTTATTTAAAACGAATTAGAAATTATTTCATTGAGCATCACCGACATGATAGAGATAACGACAAAGATAACAACAACCAAAAAACAGCATCATCATCAAAAAATGTAAGAGAGGGATTCAAAAATGAATAGGTATAGGTACATAGCTACGTTTAGTCGCCTAGTCGGATACGTAATCACAAATAATTGCTTATTGTGATTGCGTCGCAAAAAATATGGTATTTAACTTAATTTTTCACAATAGAAAACCGTGCAGTGAAGCTGCTGCTGCTGGTGGTGACACAATGAATATGGCGGGCGGTACCTATTAAATGGAGGATGAGGAAGACGATGAAATAACCAAATCATAATAAAAACAACAACAAAGCAAAGCACAAAAAAGAAAACAATTCAATTTCTCGGGATCTGTATTAAAATGAATTATTAGGAACGTCGTAAAACGAATAATTTTTAAAACATCATGGCGGCGCGGGAAAGAGTAAAAGGAAGGGAAGGTTTTATAGAAAAAAAAAAAAAACTGAAAAAGGCAAACGAAAGGCAGACGACAACGACGACGACTTCAAGACTACGATGCCTTAGGCGACACATTATTACAATTTGTTTTATAAATTTGGAGAGAATATAAATGAAAATCTCATTTTAGGAAAACAGGTACACCTGTGCTGCTGCTGCTGCTGCTTATGATGCCGTGTCGCGTCGTCGGTTGTTGATATTCCTTTGTGTGAAGTGCTAAAAGCTTAAAGTCGATAAATACACACCAAGGTGGTAAGGGTGTGTGGCGAAATGGAGGCTAAAGGTATTCTACTGGCATTGGGGTTCATCATAGGAGGGAATGTGTGTAGACGTTGGCAAATCTAGTGTCTTATAGAAAACACAGATATTATATTTAACATGAGATACATATTCACAATAGGATTTTTTTATCTATGCATGTTCAATATATCAATGTCATTTGTGTAGAATTTCTATTGGATGAGAAAACACATGATCTGAATGACTATTCATTAAATGACAATTTTCTAAAATCATCACGTCGCATCTTTATGACAGATGTCAAGTTCAAACTTAGGTCAGGAACACTCATGCGATTTTCTGTATAGTTGCGACTAAAAAAATGGTCGCAAGCCGCAAAAGACTTTGATTTCTTGGCGTTCATTCACATTTACACTAATGTGTTCAATTTGTGTCAATGGGAGCATGTGTGTTCAACCCCTAATGGCGAATATATACTACATGCCAACTGTCAAAGTTTGGCTGATTTACACGCCAATAGCCACAACCCACCTTAATTTTTTTTGCGTTTAATCACATTTACACTCGTAGTGTGTTCAATTTTTTGCGACTGGGAGCATGTGTGTTCTATTTACACGAAAACTGTCAAAATTAGGCTGATTTACACGCCAACTGTCAAAGTTTCATTCAAATTTTTAACAATTTTTTTATTCATCGCTTAAGTGGTCAAATTTTTTCATTTTTTTGTAATTTCTGACAAATACACTCACTGAGGTGCCAACATCTCGGACTTGGACCACTATGATCTGTTTCCTGGGGCTGATTTCAATATTGAGCTCAGATCGGGTGCGACTCATCACAGCTACTCTACGCAATGATATAACACCGCTACAGCAACAAAATCTCGCTCCCAAAGAGCTCGATAGCCAGGAACTATAATGTCATTTGTATGGTTGACTGTGTTATATACCTATCTCTTTTTTCGATTTTTCACGTATTTGCTGTCTTTTTTCTTTGCAGTACATTGTACACTACCTTACCAAGAGAAGCCATCTATAGTAAAAAAACAAAATTTTTGGTTCATGAAATGTGATCTCGTGCTGTTGTTGTAATGCATGTTTTTTGATGCTCTGTATGGATCATTATCATTACTAATAATAATAACGGGTATTGTCATTATCGTTCATCGGGAGAGGATTAAGCCAAAGAGAAAAATCATTGTACAATATGTCGGCTTCTGCCGATGTTCAGATGGTTCGTTCTAATTTTATAGAAGAGATTCTATATCACGGCTACGAGCGGTTACATCGTGTAGTGTTTACCGAGCTTTAGAGATAAGTTCCTCAGAAATGGGATCGACAGAAATGATAATAAACACAAAGAAAAACTTGAAACTGAACCAAAGAATATTGCGTACCTACCAGCGTTTGGCAAGTGATATTCTTCGTTTGATTTCAGCTCTGGTATATTGCCGTACGACAAGCAGGCATCTTTAAACATAATGGGGCATATTCATAGTCATTTTTATACTCCAGTTTATCTCAGACTGGGGTTTATTCAATGTTATTTAGATGGGATAGACCCAGGTCTAAGATAAACTGGAGTTTAAAAGTGACTATGAATATGCCCCAATAAATTCTGATCGCAATTTCATGGAACGTAGTATATAACTGGTGACAACGTAACTAAAGGGATATGACCGTTTCTGTTTGAAAAAGCATTATTTTATTGAAAATTATCCATGAAACCAGGCGGATGTGTAAACTTTAAGTATAACCAAGAACAATTAAATTTGAAAAATTTGAGTCCGGAATTTGATTTAACATCCCAAGTCAAATATACAAAACAAAAAAAAACAATAAAAGAACACTTCATTCACAATAGCGCCTATTCATTTTCCATAAGATTTTAAACCCCCCCTTCCCCCTTCCCAATGGGTATAAAGCTAAGAATAATTAAATACCTCAACAAGTCATCAATTGTGAACAGATCCCATTGTCATGAAAGAATAAAAAAAAAAAAAAAAAACAAGTTCACAATACCACCAACGGAAAAAAAGCCATCAAAACAACAGAAAGTTACAACAGCGTAACGAAGTCTATACCTGCTATTAAATAAGTTATAAAGGACACAGAACAAGTCCCTTCATTTGTGATGCCAAATATACCTACATACTCGTTACTCGTTATAGGTAGGCAAGTACAATGGAAGGAATTTTTTCTCCACAAAAACTAAAGCGACTGTTGCTTTTTTCATTATTATTTAAATAGATATAGGTAACTTCCTGAAAATCCCATTCATGTTTCTTTTAGTCTCATATATCCCTACCTACATAAAGCCTTTCAAAAATTAAATCTCATGGGAAGCTGAGACAGAGAAAACGAATTCTTCTCATTTCTTTTTTTTTTAGTTTTTAAACAAGAACCAACATCCTGCGAATCGATTTTTTTTATACATTTGTATGAAATCTTTAAAAATTCCCAAAATAGTTTTAATGTTAATCGGGTTTTCTAGCTTTGTTGCTTTGTTCTATTTTATCAAAACGATTGAGTGTGTTGAAACTTAGTCGTATTTATGCGAGCACTATTCTAAACTCGTCATTGTACCTACTGTATATCCTTCGTCGTGTCGTTCGTGTTGTTGTTGTAATTGTTGGCTCCTCAACAACAACAAAAGTAATACAAAACCTTCTTTTTAACCCTTAAGTGAGTTTCACCCTATCAATAAATTTAGTCTCGTATATCGTTTCCTTTCGCGTACTCATACCCGCCCCCATTTTAGCCCTTGCATAGTATAGCTAGCCTTGCAAGACATGTCCTTCGATATTCGTTCAAACTTGAATAAATCACCATCTTGTATATTTTCAATACTAGGTATACAAAACTTCCCGTCAACCTTCCTCGAAAACACCTCTGGATCCCCTATTCCCGTATTTTGCTTTTCATATTCTTCTTCGTTTGTGTATACCTACCTCCTCGTATATAAATCGACAACGATGATAAGTGTAACTAGGGGCGGGGGGTGGTTAAAGAGTGGGTGGTTTAGTTGAAAAAAGTGGTGCTAAACGTAGGTGGTGTAGGACAGAACAACGAACAGAAGCAATACCTACGAAGCAAGCGAACAACTATAGCCTGTTTACGGATGGCATGGCGCAGCGGTTGGAAGGAGGAAGGTGCAGGAATGTATCGGATAAGTATCGGAAACTGTAAATAAATAAAATGGATATAAAATATTGTTCGAGTGGCCATTGTATGGGGTCGTAAATCGATTGCTAGTGGAGTTTTATTTATCATTTTTCTTCGTCTTTTTCTCGGTTTTTTTTTTTGTGTGTGTTGCTTTTCTCTTTTGTATTTTCTTCCCTCGTTCGTCACATGTGAGTGAGTAACGGTTTTTTTTTTGTTCGTTCTTCTATACATATTTTTGAGTTACCTACTTAACTAGGACGACGAGGAAAAAAAAAAGAAGAAAAGTTAAGAATGCGAGGAGGATGGTTTAACAGTTTTTTTTTTTGCAATGATGTGATAATATACAGTAAAACCAACCAAATTATAACGGATTATTCATAGGTACCTACATATACATAAGTATTGGCGAGACAAATTGTGTTTATTTTTATATTTGTAATAATTGATTCCCTCGTTTAGTTTTATTTAAAAGAACTGGCTCGTTTTGTAGGTATCTATGTATGTGTACATAATTCGAATACAGATTGTTCACATTTCCATAGATCAATTCAATTGTGCATTCAAATGCGGAATTGCGAAAGAAATGCTGAATCGCAATGACAGTTGAGGTTTTTTTTATCATTAGGTTTGTTCGATGGTCCTTAAAGTCGAGCCTGCAGTTGTCCGAAAGTGATTTTTTCAATAAACCTGAACTCACCTTGGCGACCAAGTAGATATTGTGTTTTTGGGTTGCCTTGAACTAGCCTTAAAGATAATTTTGGTTTTTTGCTGTGGCGAGATGAGGTATCGAGTAAAGCCTAGTATGCTGCTGATACGAAACGAAAAATCCCATACAAAAATGACACAACGAAATCATAAACGAAAATTTCGTCCTCCTTTTCGTTTTGCAGTACGCTGTTCGATGAGCGAAATTGATTATTGTAGCAGATTATTTGGAGAGGTCTCCGCTCTTTTTTCGCACTCAATTAATTGCCCGGACCATTAATTGTGTGCGGAAAAGTGACATTTGAGTTTTGTTCGTGTTTGTATTTGTTGTTTCTTTCAATACAACATGGCTTTCGGTCATTTTTTTGCGCTTGTGTTTGTTTTTGTTTTTGCAAATGGTGACGCTTTCAATTGTCATTTTTTCGCTGTGGTTTTCGCAAGCATTTCGCTGTCGTATTGGAGACCACCGCAAAATTTCGTTTCGCATCTGCAGCGTACTAGGCTTAAAAGGTGAAAGTGACATGAATTGTGAAGCATTTGTTTTGTTGCGGATTCGTGTGCTGCAGGTGGTTTTTTTTTTATTTTTGAATAAGAAATTAAAAGGATAGACAAATTTAATGAAAACGTTGAAGTTGTTTTTATTTATCTCAAAAACTAAATTAAAACAAATATCAGCCCTATTACGATTGTCAATTATCAATTGATAGTTGATAAATATTGAAAATCGATATTTGACAACCCAATTGATAAAAGTTTTGATCATTGAGAATGGTGCAGGCCGTCGTTAATTGCAAGAAAATAAATAATTATCACCGAAAAGTTGTTCAGTTTTTTAATAAATTAAGTTTTAATGTACGAAATTTCAATATTTATCAACTATCAATTGATAATTGATAATCGTAATAGGGCTGTAAGTTTTAATTATCAACACAATTGACAGCCCTTCAGTATTTCCGAACTGATAACTCAACTGACAACTCTTGGAGCTTCGGCTTGGTATTTCTTTCTTTCGTTCAATGAATGAACAGAGCTCTCTCTGCAATCTACGAGCTCTAAAAAAATGTCTGAGTAAAAAGCCGAGCCCAGTAAACGTCACACTGACATATGGTGAAAGAAGAGGAAAAAGATAGATACAAACACATGGAAATGGCAGACTTGACTTGGCAACATAAGTAGGTACCTACTCAAGTGTGTTTCTTTACCAAAATTGGGACAGGTTTGAAGACGTAAAAGAAAACGAAATACAGATTTAATTAAAATTTTGAGTTAAAATGACAGTTAACTGCTCAAGTGCATTTAAAAGATTAAGTTGAAGCGCAGCAAGCTTTTATTTGGACTTTCTATTGCTGTCCGAATAAATGGGATAGCTACGTTTAAACATTAATAGCCCTATTAATACAAAAAAAAACACTATCCGCTGCTTAACACACGTGTCAGCTGGCACACAGATAGAGAACTTGTCCCCTACATAATCTTTCTTGTTAATAAACACATTTGTTGCTCTGTGATATCTTTCCAGTCTTTATATCTCTGGAAGCAGGGCAACACATCAAAATGTAGCAACATACCACTACGTGTGTCAAATAAATTCACTGATTTATAAAAACTATAATTATAGTAGTAAACAGTTTTATAAGATGTATACGTATGTTTGTGTTAAGAAGTTATACGTCTCGCAAAATTTTGCGAGTTAAAGCTATCCGCTCGTTATCACATGTCATAGGCCATTCCACATTTATACATACGAATTACAAGTTGACAAATGTGTAAGTTTTATCATGCCGTTGTTCGCCGTTTATTAATAGGGAGGTAAATATAATTTGAATTTCTTACTTTCCTGACTGCAAAAAAAAATTACAGGTTATCTATTTTATAATTTGTTGAACATGCCTATTGAAAGAAATGTCAAAAAGTAGTACTACAGCATGTATAAAAAGGTAAGGTAAATTCATACATGATTTGAATTTTTCTCCATTTGTGCGGCAAAGGGTTTCCAACGAAAAAAAAAACATACAACGTGACAGCTGACAGTTGAGGGTTATTAAAAATGGATCGCTTCAGGAACGAACAACCCCTTTGTCATTGTTAGACAATAATTTAAAAATAATGAAGATTTAGCAATAATTTTTCGAACGAAATCATTTTCAGCGATGAGGTTCGTTTTCATTTTGATGGCTTCGTTAACCGTCAATATTGTCGCATTTGGGGTATTAAGGTCTGTTCGTTTAACTGCCAATTTAAGTCAAATTTAATTTAGTTTTCTATTAAATTTGACAGAACTTTGGACTTAAATTGCTAGAAATTGGACGTTTTGGGAAGTAAACGAACAGAGAGAAACAAATGCATGATGGAAACAAATGGTGTCACTGTTTGGTGCGGATATTTCGGACTCGAGGTATAATAGGAACATTTTTCTTTGAAGATGCGGCTGGTTAGGCAATAAAAGTTAATGGTGATCGCTATCGATTGCGTCTAAAGATATGGGTTTGAACCACGTGTTATGTCAACCAAGACGATGCCAAATGCCGTACCTACAGTCAGTCGACAAAACAATTTAATTACTGCATGAGTCATTTTCTAGTCGTGTTATTTCCCGTTCTGGTGAACAGAATTGGTCCAGATCAGACGATTTAATGCCAGCCGGCTGTTGGCCTTCATTTTTTTTTTTTTTTTTAAGTCAAAAGTGTATTTTAACCAGCCCACGACAACATTCATCAGTCACATTTATGCGGAACATTTATCGAAATTTTCAACAACAAAAAAAAAAACAAGCAAAGCCGTGGAGGAGGCTTACTTTTGCATGGATTTTGATACACTCTTTAGAAGTTTACTCAACTTAAAGCTTAAGTCACGAACTCTTGCCTATGTTGAACAGTTTGTTTTTTTCTATCAGAATCAGTTTCTCTAGATTTCTGGTTTGAAAGAAACAAAAAGCTAAATCTTATCCAATCAAACATTTTAAGCCCTTTATGCCGAAACGTTGTTCGGAGATTAAGAATAAGAATCTAGTCTCATTTAAGACCTAATTGTTTGAAGGATTTTGGAAGTATCAAAACTTTCAACTTCCCCCAATGTGTTTAAATTTAAGAAAGAAAAATCATTCAGGGATAGATTGTAGTGGCTTCTTATTTCATGATAGTTTCAGTGGGGACCAAGAACTACAAAGTGAATTTAGAAGATATTCAACTGCAGAAGAAAAAACTTAGCAGACGAGGCTTTTAAAATCATCCAATAAAAAACAAGTGGTGAATAAATTTTTGTAATTTTTTTCAATAACTTATCAGGTCCGGTGTTCTTACTTTGAAGGCCCAGTTGTCAGTGGTGAGTTAAACTAGAGTTAGCAAATTCTTGAAGGAAATTAACCCACAGTGATTTGAGGAAGCAGTTTTTCGGTGAAGAATGCATGCGGACCGAATAAACAAACTCGGTGAAGCAAAACATCCAAAAACATCTGTTCAGTTAATCTTGAGTTAAATCACCAAATTCGTTGAATTATCTCGTGTTAAACTTTAATCTCGCACTGAAAAACTGGACCTTATTCGATAATCTTATTGGAGAAAAGGCAGAAAGAGTTTTGTAGGTAAAATTTTTGTGTCCCGATCAGCTGGTTTTACTGTATCTAAAGGGTATGCCTCTAGGCACAGGTTGGTGTTGGTGGCAATGGTTTTTATATGTAAGTATTGTGTATCCATGAACATTACAATCTATTCTCTTTATTTCTTAATGTTTCCTCGTGTGTCTCCTTCCGTATAGTTTCCTTCTTATCAACGTCACTTGACCTGATTTTTTTGCTACACAAAACAAAAAAAAAAACTTTTTGTCTTTTAAAATTCTAAGACGAAGAGAATACAATATGAATGGGGATGAGAGAATGATAAAATGGGGAATAGGTTGTGGAGAGTGGAGAACACATAATATGAGTTTGAGTAATGTGTGAATGACACGTTCTTCAGATGTTGTCATTTTAGTTCGTTTCCATTTAATTCTTATTATTATTATATTTTAAACAATAGGAATTGTGTGGAGGGGTAGTTTGAATTGTGTTAAGCTTCAATAGTTGATGGAATGGGAAAAGATGTTTTCTTACGAGAGCGTGGGATATACATACATACATATGTCTGTATAATATTATGTGTGTTTTTTGTATTGTGCTTCAGAATGGGTAATATGGTAATGATTTTATGATTTAGTGTAGCTTTTATTTATTATTGTGGTAAGTGTGTCAACATTTATAGTGTTTTCATTTTTTTTTTTAATATGTAAATGAGTTAATAGTTACGCTTAATTTTCAAGGGCACACGCACACGACTTTTGGGGAGAGCTAACAAGTCCTTATAGACTTTTTTATCTTTGAGTAAGTTGCAGGCAATTCAACAGGGTTTCGGACTAGGAGTACGCCAATTGATTTAGGAGGTGGATGTTACCTAATGTCACGCCCGACGTTCTGGGTCCACTAGAACACTTTTAGTTTGACAGGTGTCAAAATATGCCTAAGCTTTTAGTACGGCGGCGGGTCGAGAAACGGAGTACCCCAATCGATTTAGGAGGTGGAAATTACCTAATCTAACGCCAACTCTCTAGGTCCTCTATAACACCAATTAGAAATTGTGAATTTTATTTTCATTCGTGTTTTTTTTTTACATTTGGCAGAATTAAAAACAACTTAAACAGACGTTCTGTCGTGTTTATTTTCAGACTCGTCGGTCAAACATCGCTTTAAATTTTCTATGAATAACATAAACTCCATCAGTTTAGCTTAGCAGAGTTAAAATAAGAACTTATCAGAGAACTATGAATACGGCCCAATATCTTTAATGTATGTATGTCCAGAAATCAAATTTGAAATTCCATTGTGATTTTGGCCAGAGGATTTGTGGTCCAGTGCAAAATGAAAACTTCTGCCCTTTTCTACGTGGGATCATCAGCCTTTGACTTGCATCAAACGAAGGAAAAAAAATGCGATATGGCGGAATACATATATCGTCCGCCATGCTTACAACTGTTTTTTTTTTTTAACATTTGTCTTTCGAAACTCTGGCGGATTCCCATTGGGCTGGCTTGTATTCCTACATATTACATAATTGTTTCAATGTAGATAACTATGACCCGGTAAACAGATTAAAGTGAATTTGACTTTAATAAGAAGCCGAACCAATGCAAGCTGTTTATCCTTGAATTTCTATGGGAATAAGGATTTTGTGATACTCGATTTGAATCCTGCAATTCTACTTAAAAAGATGGTAAGCCAATCAATGTCACATATACACACCGCCATTGCACCTTTGAAAATAATTGTATCGCAGTCATTCGACACCAATTTCCTTCAACGACTTTATGAATTTTTGAACCGTTTGAATTGAAGTAAATATAAGAAGAAAAATCCAACAACTTCTAGCTTTTGGCCAGAAATCTTTGAGGGGTTGAATATTTGTTCTCGGAATCACTTATTGAATGCGTCTTTTTATAAACAAGCAGAAGATAAAACTACGGACAAGGAAAGAATGGAAAATCATTACATCACGGATAGAATATAGGTCCCAGGATTGTGCCTTGAGGGACTCCTCGCTCATTCTAATGAAAATCGAATGAATAATGTCTTACTGAAAAAGCTTACCTCCGAAGGTCATGAATATAATTTTCCAGCATTCGTCAACACTACTTTATTTCCCTCTGTGATAAGTTTCATTCCTTCAAACATCTTGAACTAGTGCAAGTATAATTTAAATTCTCACTTCGGGGTGTGATTACAGAAATTCCCCATCAAAATAGTTAGGTACCTATAGGTACATAATTTAATTATTTTACGAGGTTTTGGCCCAATTGAATAATTGTTTCCACAGCCTTAGTATCAAAACTTCTTCCTTACATAAATAAATATTTTCAATAATAACAAATCCAAATTTCTTCAAGGCCAATATTATAAAACCTATACCTACCTATCTATGTAACTATAGATAGGTATATCTATAGCTTATTCTTAATTTTCAAATTAGCAAACAAGAACTTTTTGAATCTTATTACAAAATTCATTGCCATTCATCCTAAATTTAAATTCTCCTTACAAGTACAATAAAATCCATTCAACCTTCACCCTATTCCTATACATACTACAGCCGGCAACAACAACAAAGAACATACCTACCTACAAACAAAAAAGCACCCTTCAAGCATAACAAGCTATAATATACTGCATACAATCGATTTTTAATTTGAAAAACCAACCAGAAACACAGCTTACGAAAATAATATAAAAAAAATCATCGCACACACAACTTGTTTGTTTCCACATATTGAACTCGAGCCCTTGCCTTCCCTTATGCTGCAAACTAGTATAGGTATCACCATCTGAAATCTGAATCATGCCCGGTTGGTTAAATCTACCCTTTCTACGTATCTATACTGTATAGCTTCTACCCTTCAGTGCATTTTTCAATTTCAGATTTTTTAATTTTAAATCGAATGTCATGGTGGCATACTACACACTTGGAAAGCATAAAAGCGCGAATAGTTTGCTTTAGAAAATTAACCAACAAAAATCACAACAAGGAATAAACAGCACACAAAAGGTGCTGCTTCGAAATAATAGGGGAGTAGGGAGCCGAAGAAGAACCAAAGACCGACGACGGACGGACGTGTATAGGAAGGAGCAAGCTTAGATAATACAAATACAAAATGAGTATAGAAAAAAAAATATACCTAAGCGAAAAAAAAAATGGAAGTAGGTACATATCTACATATGTACATAGCGATGAAACTATGTTGGGAAGCTTCGCGGATTGAAAATAGGTTGGATGAATGACCGCATGGCGCGCTACAATAGAGACAGAAGAAAAAAACACAAAAAAACAGTAGAAACTGGTGGCAGCAATTGTAGAACACCTAGAAGAAGACAGAGCAGTAGTATAGGACGGACCAGAAGGGAGCAATATGTGCCCAGCAAGGAAAATGGTAGCGAGCTAGTGAACGACGACGACAACGACAGTGAAGTCGGTCGCTGAACAATAGGCTCTAGCATAGCACCACACAACATGGCATACAAAACACTGACATTTATATCACGCTTTTTTAGTACTCCTGTCCTGTCTCCTCTTCTGTCTTATTAGAAGACAAAGCAGCTAGGAAAAGGAAAAAAAATAAAAACAAAAAAAAAACACATAAAATATCATTTGCATTTTGTTCTTCTACTCTCTTCCGCCGAGCCGGGGGGATATCTTTCATTGCTATTCACCACGCATTTGGTGATTTAAATGTTCGACCTTTTATTTTCTCCGTGCTTCTTACTTTTTTTTTTGTTGTTCCTATACTCTGCTCTGAACTGACTTTTCCTTGGGCACTATACCTACTAGCTGATGCTGGTTTGCTGGCTGAATGCTGCCTTTTGCTTCTGTTTCCAACAACTACGAAGCTAGGTAGGTACTATATGACTGACTTTTTCACTTTTCGCTTTCTTTTTTTTTAAGCTTCTCTTTTTCTTTTAATTGTGCAAGGGGGCTCTTCTTTTTTTTTATTATTATTACGATTCTTTTCGCTTTTTTGTTTTGCATTAACGCTGTCGAGCGTATGCTAATTAATCTGTGGATAAATGTAGAATTAAAAGTGGACATAGCGATATATAGAAGAGGAGGGATGGCAAATATACAACAGATACACAAAATAAAGGAATGTTGGGGTAAAACGAGAGAAGAAAGACGAGAAGGTTCGCTATAAAATTATAATGCCGGAACAAATTTGCAATTTTGGAATTTTTAGTGATTAAAGATTGGGTTTTTTTTATATGTCTTGTTTAAAAGCTTTTTTTGTACACAGTTAGGCACCACCTACATACTCTTTTTTTTAAATGTTGACTTTAAAATCTTGTTAAGATATAAAAAGAGAAGAGAGGTTGATGTCAATTTCTTTTCAATTGTTTAACACTGCGTTTTAGGTTAGTTTTTTTTTTTTTTTGTTGTGTTCAAGAGGAATAAAGGATTTCATTGCATGTGTCAGTGCATATCGTATTCGTATAGGTACCTAAACGTATTGAATTTCGGAGAATCTGTTGACAGAAGTTGCTGTCATCTAAGTTCAGACGAAGATTTTTTTTTTCAATGGAATTCGATATAGGTACATACATACCATCCATAATTGAGGGTTTTCGTTTAGGTTGAAGCGGAAAAAAAATTGTGATTTTCGTTGGAACATTAGATATATTTACATACCTATTTTTTCAATTGAGAATTAAAACAATTTGTTGTTTCTTTCTTTTTTTTTAGAAATGACAGACAGGATTGGAAACTGAGACTTTTATAATGTATCGCTTTGAGAAATACATACACCTACTGCATGATAAAAATAAAAAATGGTAGGTATTGGGATTTATTTATAAAAAAAAAAAAAAACATGAACAGAAATTGATATGGCTATTATGATTGATGACATGACATTTACATTAAGTGACATTGAATGGAGATGAGTAAGACATTTAGCATGTGGTGCAAGCAAATGTTATGACATCAGCATTTGATTGGCATTTTATTTGACACAACGATCTAGAAAAAATATTAAAAAGGATTGCCCGTCTGATGTTATTTTCATTGAATGATTGGAATGCAATTTTCTTATATGAACATATAATCAATCGGACGGTATTTTCTAAGAGACCAACAAGTAAATACATATCTACATAATAGCAAGATAGGCTAATGTCATTTGGCACAACATATCACACTGCCAATTCCAGCGTCAACCCCTTCCCTTAATCTTTCACCTCCTAAACAATAAAATACGATTGAGAAGTCACTTTAAGGCTTTATTTTAGTTCCCACCCGGGCGCCATTCCAAGGAAATCTATGAAAAAGGACACCTTACGCTTTCCTGGGATCTTCCGCTTACTATAGCCGAAACACAACCAGCAGGCCAATTCGCAATACAGAGGTACGTATTAGAAAATGAATAACTTTTTGTACGTTACATTTCTAGGGTTTTCTAAAAGGTACGGGTAGAAAGTTCATGGCGGTCATGTTGTTGAATATATGTTATCGGGTTCGTTTGTCCACCGTTTGTCCAGGAAAAAAAAATCGTTTGTCCACGCTCAGGTAAAAAGTCTGTCCCATCCTCCTAAGCTAAGAATTGCGGTTTTTGGACAAGTGTTTTGATTTTTGGGGTTTCCTATAAACACAAAAAACCCTAATAACTTTTTACCTGACGGTGGACAAATAATTTGTTTCCCTCGAAAAACGTGGACAAACGAACCCGATTACGCTCTTCTTTTTTGCTAAAATTCACTGCTTCAATGATGCCATATCGAGATATACATTTTTAAGCTTTCATAATTTAAATAAAATGATATTTTAAGAAAAAATTTCCTGCATTTTCAATTGTACAGAAAATAGTGACAGTACAATAAAAAGATTGGAAAGCAACAAAACTCAACTAAAAAATTAAACAGTTAACAATTATCTTTGTTGATAATTGATAAAGTATGTCTCAAAAATCAGTGTCAAACCGGGCCAAATCCACCATGAAATCCTATTGAACTGCAATAATCGTTTCTACCTACTCTTTATCATAATATATCTTCAAAAAAAAAAAACAAAACAATGTACCTACTTATGTTCTTTGGCAATTTACCTATTGTTCGCATTTATTTAATTTGACATTTTTCCACAAGTACCTATACCTATACCTACTCAATCGACCCACCCACCACAATCCAAGAGTCAAAAAGAATAAAATAGACTTTCTCTCTTCACTTTCGCATAATAAATTACCCATTCTTCCGCACAGATAAAAAATATAATAAATATCGAAAACATTACCCACTTCCTTTTTTGTATAGAGATACACTTACTACAAGTAGGTATATCATTTCATCACATCTCGCATCAAACAGAAGAGCAAAAAAACGATATTTTTTTTTCTTGTGAATATCGGAAAATAAAATAAAATAAAAAAATAAATATATCAATGTTCAATCGACTGTAAGAACGACAAATCGAGATACAAAGAATCGAGAGAAGATGTAGAAGTAGCTCTTCTATACACATCGGATTTCCCTTCTTTTCATATCTATAGAGCTAGAGGTAGTTAGTTACACCTTCCTCTCTCGCTCATACATTCATAGATACATAAATGAGAAGAGTGTACAAATCGATTTCTGCAACCGTAGTCAGTCAACTGCCAAAAACAGTATATCAATACTGACATCGCTACTGTCATTGCCACCATCGACAGAAAGTAGCAGCAACAGCAGCGTTAGCTATAATAACAGATAGCATATGCCATCATAGGCCGCCATTGCCTCTCCTGTCAACTATAAATAACTGAGTGATTTTAAGAAGAGAGAGAGGGAGAGAGGAAAAAAATAATAATAAAATGTATAAATGTGCAAAGCGTAATTGCCTCCATAACGAGTCAAATATCATTTATTCATGAACGCTTCAACCAAATTCAGATATATCGCAGCAAATATTTGCCGCTGCTTGCTGCTGCCGCTTTAGGTATTGTCGCCATCACCTCTCGCGCGTAGTACTTTACTCCATTTCACAAGCGCGCTTCACGTCTGTCACAATTGTATGCTGCACGATGCACCATGCACTGCACAGCCATATTCACACATGTCATTTGTCACCACCTCCCGCTACTACTATTACAACAGCTGTGTGTTGTTGAGTATCTCTGTCTGTCTCTCTGTCAGTTGATTGCGCTTCATACCAACCATGGACAGCGAGAGCGAAGTGTAATAATTAAGTCGTGCCAACAAAAACAAGACACACACACCAATCACCAATAGTCGTAAATATATGACATCTGAAGTGTCAATTTTTGCATCTCTTATTTTTGTTCGCTCGGACTGTACTACTCTGGCATGCAAATTAACCAGAATAAAAATCATTTTACACTCTCTTCTTTGTGGCACATTTTTTTGGCAATCGCACTGGCACATAAGTTTAATATTTTTTTTTAAAATGCAGAATGAAATGGGGCTGCGTTCAATAGGAACCTTTACGTGATTCACGCGAAAGAAATAATTTAATTTGAATTATATATTCAGTTTAGTGTGTCAAAATATACAAAATGAGAATGTACCTAACAACTCATAGAATAAGTATTCTTTATGCATCTTCGCTTTTCTCGGATATGGCATATCTAAAATTTTTGTTTTGGTAATCGCGCATCTCACGAAAGCAAACATTTTTGCAACTTTGCCAGAAAAAAATCGAAAGAATATTTTATACAGGAGAAAACAAAAAGAAAAACACAAAAAAAACAAACAAACCTACCTTCTTTTTTCGAAATCAAATCAAATCACATCAACTTGTTAAGAGGGGGCGAGAAGATAATGACAGACAAATATACAAACAGTTCACATAAACAACAACCAAAATAAAAATAAGGAAAATCGTAAAAAAAATATAAATAAAAAAAACAGAACATTCAGGAATGGAAAACAGAACGAAAAATCGAAAAAAAAACACGAAGAAAAAAAGTTCATTTTCTTTTTATCATCATTTTTATAGGATTTTTGATTTGATTTTTTCGCCCAATTGCACACAGTGCCGGATTATAATTCAGACAATATATGCAACTGCCGATGCCACCACCCACCCACCGTGTCGTGTCACCGTGTGGAGCGAAAAGGATTTTATGGTAGATAGGTATTTTATGTTGGTTCACAAAAGTATTTCGCCAAAAAATTGGGTTATTGTGAATAGCCAAGGCAAAACGTGGAGAGCTGTGAATTATTTTAGCAGTACAATTTGACAGATGACAACATGATTAACTCTTAAACCGAACTCATTGACCGTAAGGAAAAAGAAACGAGGATAGATTCGAACTTGCCCTAAATTTTAATATCTACCAAAATCTGCAGTAATAACTAATAAAACATCAATGTCACTAAGTAGGTACTAGTTCATCCGCATCTAAGGCCCTTATTACAGTTATCAATTATCACAATTATCAAAACGCTACCTCTGTTTGTTAACTCCCCAAAACTGTAAATTTCTACTAATTTTATTTTTCTGTCAAAGTTCATATAAGAAAAATAAAATTGAACTAAAATTGGTAGAAATTGCCAGTTTTGGCAAGTAAACAAACAGATCTGATATTTGACGTTTATCAACAAAATAGATGAATCGGTGTTATTGTTAGCAAACATCAAATTTATTTTTATTATTTCTATTAAATTCGATTCGAAATATTTAAAGCAATCAAAACGAAAAATTTTAAAAGCAATTTGAGTACACGACAGCTAATTGAAACCGGCTTTAGGAGGGACTTTACTCATTTCTGTTACCTAGAAAGAATCATTTTGTAGGTATAAGTTTTACACAGCAAAAAATCTGCGATTTGTCAGAGGTGTAAAACCAGCATTTAAACTTCTTTTAAAATGTTGTAAATAAGATAGGTATGTATTTTTAAAACGGTATTCGACGTTTATGAACAAAATGCGTCCGTATTAACTTTCTTTAAATCTGTTCGTTTACTTCCCAAAAGTGCTAATTTCTATTCTATTTTTTTTATGTGTAAACATAAACATCTATGCCGGCGGTAGAGTGAAATAAAAACGTGGAATTTCCTCTGTGCGACGTTACGAAGTCACACTTTACGATTTGACAGATGTAGCACGTTAGGTTACGAAAATCTGCATAGTAGGATATTGGGTACGTTCAGTGACAAAATCCTGAAAATCTCCTTCAATCAAACTAGTCCGTTTTGGATCCGTCATGGGCGACTTCGCATACGGATCCAAATATGGATCCTCAAAACTGCGCTTGGCAAAACGTTGATGTTTACACGTATTAACCGTGAGTTCGTGATAATTATCGTTGTGTGAATTCCAATTTTTTGAACATTGAGTTCATTCACTTTTGCTTTTGTGAATCAACAGCGCTACGGACCGCGGGCCACTTACGAAGATCTGAATGCAATTGGAAAATTCGGAATAACAAGAAATAGAAAGATTCCTTTCACTTACGCTGATTAGATATGCGTTTTTCGATATTACTAGCTGAACGAAATAATAATAAAAAATGTTTAGAAAAACGCTCAATGCCGAAATGAAATTTCGGGATATTCAAAACGTCAAACAATCAAGATCCTGAAAAGTCAGAACATGTAGAAACCTTCTTTAAGCGGAAGTAAATTCAAAGTTTAAAATTTTGCATTACGCTCTTTAGTTCTCTAATTTTAGCTAAGTCTACTCGTATTACGGCGAATATAACTTCAGAAAGTTTCATAAGGTTTGCTGTTTGTTCCTTAATTTGTGAGTCTTAAATCGTTTCCATTGACAAAGATAGTTTTCTTATATAAAAAAAAAATCAGACAAGCTGATTTTTTGAAGAACCTTTCACATATTCAAAATATTTTCTTTGTTCCCCCTAGGAATATCTACCTACATATGCATTTACATGAATTTATATGTGTCTAACATTGACCGTCCCTTCTCCAAATGAATATTTTATTTATTCATTTGACAGAAACCAAGAGTATATTGCCCCCAACGGAATTTAATATCAATTAAGTCGATTCTCTATCGTCTATCAGATAAACCATATGCATCAATTAAAACCTTATAATGTGCAGATAGCAGGCAATGTTAGGTAATTATGTCAGGGCTTTTCAATATTGAGTATAGGTCTACCTATGTACATAAACACATGTATAGCTTTTATGAGGAGAAATCAACTTACAAAAAAAAAAAAAAGGCATAAGAGTCACATTTTTCGTGTCGTTATTTTATGTATATATTGTCGAAGGCAATTGCGTGCACTCAACTGGTTCAATATAATGTTATATGGAGTATTGTGTTCGAATGGGAAAAGAATTGCTGTCATAATTTATTATATTAAATAAAATGATTTGATTGAATGGCAATTTATGTTATACAAATTCTTTAAGTAGGTACCTATGTATGTTTATGAATCTCATACTTCTTATTTATTCGTATGGAAAAAAGAGCAGAACTTTAAACGTTAACAGTAAAATTAACCATTTCCACAATTGGTCGATGGTTAATTAAGCGCCATCTAAACACTTTAGCCGGAACCACAATTGTATTGTGTAGTGTGTTGTGGAGTGGTGTTTTAAGTCGCCGCTGTCATTTTTACCTTCGCTATTTAATTATTCTCTTTCCGCGAGCACTATCTTCTCTTTCCCACACACTAAATGTCAGCGATACAGCACACAACACACCACAGGAGACAAATGTAATTCCGGCTTTATGTCGTTTTCCATTGGATGTTCAGAAGGTCACTACTCTTAATTAATTAAAATTCTTCTTCCAAAATTGACACACACCATTCCATTTTAACAAAATGGTTTCTTCAAGTATTTATCACTTTAAAATGTTATAGCTGTTCGGAGTGCACTCCTGACGGAAATCAGGAAGCATAAAACTTGCAAAACATCAAGCAGCCAATAAAAGACTGACTTTGGAGTGTTTGAAGTGACCCAAGGATACTTAATCCTCTTCGTAATAAATAAACAACGAACAATAGCGAGTAAGCACGTATAGCACGTATACATGTGGAAGTCCAAAGATGCGTCATTATCAAACTATATTATGTGTCAAAACAGGAAGTTTGGGTTTTATTTTGAATCTAATTTTGAAACATTTCAGACATCAAACAATATAGAAATCTTCCTTTATTTCTGTCATAAGGTTTTTGAAAGTGGCGGACGTGTCGGAATCAAAAGGAAACCTTAAATTAAGATTGACAAAAAAAAAATCTGACGCACCATAAGGTTTCAAAAAGAACTTGACTTCTGAAGATAGTTTTATTTTTATGTCACAGACTTCTTCTTTTAAATGGCGCCCGGGTAAGAACCAAAAGAACAAAGAGATCTTAAAAGTGACTTAGTTGCAATGATCATGCCACAATCAGTCGAAAGAAGAATTGATACTGTCAAAATTATGTACTTGCCAGTTACTTATTCAAACATTCAAGGTTTTCCTATCAGTAAAAAAAAAAATAAATATTTCGTTTCAACTTGTTTGTTTTTTTATTTTTTTACTTAGCAACTGTCCCCTAAATTATGATGCATCACTACTTGTCCTCGAAATTTCAAATCTGACACATCATTCTTGTGATTTTGTTTTGTTATTTTATTTTCAATTCTACATTTTATTTTCTTCTTAAAATAATTCTCATCCCACGCTTCCTATCTATCAATTAGTAATCCAATTTAAATTAAAGCACAAATAATATAAACAGACAGACAACAACATTAACAAAAAAAACATACATATAAACACGCAAAGAAATAATAAAACAAAACTACACAGACAAAAACATAAAAACTTAAAGCAAAAATCTAATTTGTTTATTTTCACCCAAATAAAGAGTGAAAGCTTTTCTTGCTCATAAGTGTATAGGTATTCTGTTTTGTGAAGAAAAAGAAAAAACAATATAACAAAGGAGACCTGAGGAAGGGAAATAAAATGGGGTGCGATCAACGATTGGACAGAATTTAAAAAATTCGTCCACCACATCTGAGATCTGACAGATGGCGAAATAGGTGAAAAGATGGTGAATAAAAATAAAAATCTCACCACACACTATAAAAACGTTTGCTAGAGCAATAACATTATAATGGTTGGACATAAATGTCAATAAACGATAAAAAAAATACCAACAGAAAATTAAAAACAAAAAAAAAAACTTGCGGAGAGAAAAACAACACAAAATTAGAACTTCATTTTGCATACCTACTTCAACTTAGTCACAGTGAGCATTTTGTTGAATCGTCGTTTCGTTGTGCTTGAGACATTTACCCCATTATTTGTCACACCACCCGACCCCCCATCTTGATGGAATGAAAACAATGAACAATATTTTCTGCTGTTTCTACTTCTGTCATTTTTGTGTAGAGTAGATACCCCTGCAACCATTCCCCCTCGTATCGTCTCCCCTTCTACCTATTTCAGTATTTGAATTAAAATAGAAGCTGAAGAAGTAGAAGTGAAATGAAAAATGAAGTGTGGCCTGGCCCTTATTTTTCTTCTTTGTTTTTAATCTGTTTTTTTTTTGACATATCCGTAATAAAAAAAAGAGGAAAAAATAATAAAAACATATTATATTCAAGTAAGTACAAAATACAATGATAATCAGCGTGACGTGAAAGTAGCTATAAGATGATGATGATGCAACATAAAGTCGAGGAGAAGGTGGAGAGGAATTTGTATATTTTATACAAAGAACGCTAGGGAATGATAGCATAACCAGAACTAGGTACCTACCTATATCCAACAGAAATCCAGCCCCACTTACATGAACATGAACCACCTTAGAATTCAGCAGTAAGAAGTAGCAGCGGCGATAGCAGGAGCGAGATATACTCGTATGTAGGTATATCTATAGCAAGAGCATCACAAGTAGAATATAGCAACGGCAATAGGGCACGTGACTTGAATAAAGTTTGTCGACAACGACGACAACGATGAAGCGGCACGGCACAGCGGCGTTCCATGTTCTTCTTCCATTGCCGTTTGTGAATTTTTTATTTTATTTTTTTTTTTTTTTGTAGGTATTGCTATTTGTTCTATTCTTCGTTTTTCTGTCCACCACCGTACTCTCTCTTTCTTCTGATATTCGATAGGCTAAGTGAATAAAGGGGGGAGTGTTTTTCGTTCTGTCAGTTGAAAAGTCGTTTCGGTGGACTGTCAAAAGATTACAAAACGACGAGTTTGCTTGTACATATCTGACGCTGCTGCCTTCTTCGTCGTCGTCGTCGTCGTTGTAGTCGTAGTCGTTGATCGATCGATTTGTATACTTTAGATAGAAATTACTAGGGCACATCGCACCAACTTCAATTTAATATTCTCCTCGTAATATTCATTCTCCCTTTCTCTCTCTGTCTCTTTCACTCTTTCTCTCTTGATGTGTATGCCCCCGCTTCTGCTTCTCGTTTTGTCTTACTGGGTGATTTTTGTCCTCCCGCTCCCACTGTATATTTCGGTATGTTTTCATTTTGTCGGCAGCGCGGTTAGCACCTCTTGTCATCTTGAATTGTTTTGTTATACCTACATATATTTTAATAAGTAATAGAAGAAAACAAGTTGTAATCGCATTTTTATTTATTCGTTTTTTTTTTTTTTTTTCTTATTTTTGTTTTATATTTTTTTATTGTTTTTAACGACGACAATAGCGAATGCAAAATGATGCTATAAATTTAAATGTGGGTTGATCTGGTTGCTTGTTGTGTTGGGTGTGAGTCCAAAGTTTAGGCAGGGGAAACCCTTTTTTCTGTTGAGTTGATGTGATTTTTTTTTTTTTTTTTTGCATTTTCATGATTATTGTCTGACGTAACCATATGCTGTCAAATGAAGATTATTTTGATTTAATGACTGACGTTAGATGTCGTTTCGTAAAAATTGTGAAATGTATATTTATTTGTCTACCAAAGTTGGGGAAACGAGTTTATTTTCTCAGATATAGATGCCTACAAGTGAATTAGAATATACATATATATATATATTTTCTTCCTTGATGTTTTTTTTCTATGGCTTTAGCTCTTTAAGTATCAATTTCTAAACATTCTTAGCCTGCCTCTGTTTCTGAAATTAATTCTGGTTTCCTAAGTATTTAATCCCTTAAATACATTTTTATTTTATTGCCATTTTGTCCATTCAGAATTTTATTCAATGGGATACTTTTATGAATATTCATTGTACGTAAGTAAATAAATAATTGTTGCAAACAGGCTTTTTGTTTTTTTTTCTCTCTTTCAGAGCAGAGCACACACAGCAAGCCGAGCACACTCTGAATGACGGTATATTTTGTTCATGGAAAAGACTTAGAATTACCCTTCAAAACTCGTCCGTCATGCTTATTCAGATTTATTTATGAAACACAATTCATCATTTTGATTAAGCTATCAAACAAACCTCGTGAATCATTTCGCAGTTGCATGATTGGTGTCTGTCTTTTTTTCGTTCTGCTTTTCTCTCTGTTAATCTGCATACTCGATGACTGCCACCAGGGGTGACTATGAAAATTGGCTAGGGCCTCGCCAGTTATGTACCATTTTTTCCCCAATAAACAAATAAAAGTTGATTAATTTGGGATTAAATCCGCTTACCAATCAGATACGCTAACCATATTGAGCTAGTTCACAATACAGTTTTACAATATCCGCATTTTATTATAATTAATGATCCATACACATAGATAGATCATCTCATGAAAATAAAACGATACGGAAACGGATCTTAGTGACAACTGTGCTGTTTACCTACCTATCTCTTTTTTATTTACGTTTGTTTAATTTTCATGTATTTGTTGTCTTTTTATTTCCACTACATTTGAAACTACCTTACCATTTGCAAAACTGTGAAGAAATCTACTCGCAAGAGTAAAAATTAAATTTTTGGTTGATGAGACGTGATCCAGACAGAGAGCAGGATCTAGTGTTGTTGTTTTAGTAAATGTTTTTTCAAGTCTATATATATGGATAATTGCTGATAATACAAGGTGGCGCAAAATTAATCACCCCGTCGGAAGATGTTATTATTTTTGCAAATGGCGTCGTACGTCAATCATATTTGACACTTGTAAATTAGACATCTGCAGTATACAAACAGACAAGCAATGGAGCGTTATAATCTGCAAGAGCGTGGAATAATTGTGAAGGAAGCGTTTCTTGGTCGCGTAATCTCCCGTTTTGACGATTTGGCACGGCTAGCAAGATCGCCCTTTTCAACCATCGCAGAATTCTTTCTTTGGGGCTTTTTGAAGTCGCGGGTTTATACCAACAAGCCTCAGACAATAGCAGCCCTTAAGGAGAATATGCGACAGGAATGCGAACAGTCATGGAAAATGCGATAAAACGGGCACAAATGTGTATCAACACTGACGGCAGCCACTTGACGGATATAATCTTTTCCACTTAACAGAAAAAATTGCAAAGGTCCAAATATAGATTTCCATCAATCAAACTCCTTTTTTTTATTTAGTAAAAAGGTAATTCAAAAACAAAATTGTATCATTAATTTTGCGCCACCTTGTACAAAATTGCTTATGTTGAAAATTAATAATTTTACACTTCAATTTTTCATACCATTGTAAACAGGTTATAAAGTTATTGTTTTGTTCACATTAGGGGTACTTTTACTAGTAAGGGTCTGACAAACTTTAAAGATAAGTTATTGACCAATTTGGATTAAATCTGATTGTGGATAAGATTAAAATCTTATTTGTCAATGAAACAAACAATTACGTTGGCATTAGCTTTTCCCAACAAACTTTTCAAGGCCTTGACTAAGACTTGCAATTTTTCCAGGCTGGTATTTCAGTTAGAAGTTGTCCAGTTAGGTTCGTTTAGTTATTGGATATCTTCAGCCGTTCACGGTTTAAGTAATGTATGGCCCAACAAACTCCAGAAACTTCACAAATCCGACTTATGCAACCTCACGTCCTTTTGACAAGTCATTGGCGTCCTCGTTTAGGGAATAAAACCGACTCAAGTAAACGGAGTCGTTTAGTTGCGAGCCCTTGTCTAACCTTTTCTTAATTTTAAACACTTTAAACAACTCTTCTAACTAATGAAGTGTTTTAAGCGCATTTGTAGGGTTTTTAGCGCATTTGTAGGGTTTTTAGCGCATTTGTAAGGTTTTTTGTATGAATTGTGGTAGAGCACTCGACTGTAGATCGAGAGGTCCCTGGTTCAAATCCGGGTGTCCCCTTTGAAAATTAAATTTTTTTGTAATTTTTTTCTTTTCTTTTTACTCCCCTTTAGCTATTTCACCTTTTCAGCTAAGATGATTGGCGATTTTGTGAGCAGAAAATGATTTGCCGCGATATGGTAGTCCAACACTATGTACCACATTTTTGTTTGTTTTTGTTGGGGCGGTCGACCGAATATAAGTTTGTATTGTAATTATATTGTTTGGTGTAATAGTCTATTCAATCGGGGGGTGGAGATGGTGTTGTTTTGTCGTGGTAATGGTTACTGGGTGCATGCACCACAAATTAAAGCTAAGACAGTTTTCGTGATTGTTGATTTACATGCTTAAAATCTTCATCAAATATTTTTCTTTAAATTTTTCTTATGAAATTACAAACGTTGAATGGATAAAGTATACTTTAAAAAAGATAGAGAAGCATTTTGCTTCTTTTAAAGTTAGACGAGTGCTTTAGCGGTAAAGTATACTTTATATCGTTTAAAATTATCAAAGAGTCGACTCTCATTCAAAAACTCATTTTTAGAGTCGGCGTCCAATTTAAAAATGATTTAGAGTAGGTTTTAAATGTTTAAAATTTTGCGCCAATGCCTCTGCTTCATACAGAAAGACGGATATTTAGTTGTACGAACGAGGACTTTCATACCCAATTGGTCAAAGATTCAAGGATTGGCAAGATTTATTCACCCTTTAATCTCAGCGCTGGTATAATTTATACGCACAATAACTTTGAAAAAGGCCATTAATTAAAAATATCTAAATGTAACTTTTCAGTTGTGATCCGTTTATGAGAAGCTCACAATTTCGATAGTTCTGTGAGAATCAAAAGTTGTTAAGTTGCTAATAAAATACCAACACGTCACAAAATCAAGTTTACCTGACCTAGAGAAGTTCTTCTAACTTGTTAAATTTCCTTAACGTTTCCTGAAACAGGTTTACCAAAAGCTTTAAGGGATGTATTAGGTCTAATTTTAGACTAGCTCTCTCTTACTTTCTGACATATTGAGCTCAAAAAGGTTAAAATATAATTTCAAGTGTGTTTTTTTTTTTAATTACTGTAGGTATTCCTAGTTTAAGCAAATTAAATTGTAAACCTAATGCACATACACGCATAGGTACCTATAAACACTTCCTTATTATCTAGAGAGTCATTTTCTATATCTTTTGCAATCTTTGTATGTATAGGTACACAAGCTTCTTTAAAATTATAATTCAAAAAGTAATCAATTATTAGTTTACCTATAGCGCGTGAAATCAAATTATATACAGTTATACACACACGCGTGTAAAATTTTATTCCTCTACCCAACTTAAAGCACATGTAATTATAGATCAAATCAACCCCGTAGTCATATCCGGAAAATCCTCCCAACCCAGCGCAGCTACAAACTGCGAATTATACTTTTAAAAATGTTTACTCTCTCTCTGTCTGTTCTTTGTTGTTGTTGGTGTCTATATAGGTATGTACATATGTATTTACCTATTTTGAATGCTTCATGGCATACAAAGAGATACACATAGGTACCTACCTATTAAATCCAAAAACAAAACACAGGTGTAAACAATGATTTACATTTACACAAGGTGAAGTTACGCAGCTCAGAAACACAACACGCAACGCAACGGAAGAGAAGAGGTTATATCAAGCTAAAACAAAACCAACAACTATCGACTAGCCACCATAACCTAGGAGAAGTTTTTATACAAAAAAAAAACTACACAGATATGTATATGTATTTATGTACGTAAATTCCACTCTCACTTGCATTGTGGGAATTCAAAAATATATAACGCTCCCGCCAAACAATCCAGCACAATGAAATTAGCAAACATATGCCGTTAGGTAGGTATAATGGCACGAAAATAACCCCACAAGATGACTATCACTCGTGCGGGTTGAACCACCATCAAGTTGGAGGTCTCTCACCCGTCGACAGATTCAGCGTTGGCAAAGGGTGGAATTGCCATTATCAGCATTGGGAATTGGTTGTTCCATCATCATTATAATAATTTCACCAACTCACCACCACTCATGAGCCACACGACATAGCAAAAAAGTAAAGCGGGACAACAACAACAAAAAAAATTATAAAAGAGTCGGAGGTATATTCCAGTTGATTACACACATTGATGCCTACAAAATGTAATCACTCAACGAACATACCCCATTTTTTGCTGAAAAATAATTTTGAACTCCCCATAATTCACCACACCCGCGTTTAACCCAACCATACTGTCAAACTAACCACAATAACCACTATACACCGTTATGACCGAATCAGCTGTTATTTGGGACAACACATTTTATTACGCACGGGCTGCGAGCGAGGCACGTGCAAAAAAAAAAAATATAAAAAAAGGAAATATGTTTGAATGACGATATTTAGCAAATGAGGTGAAGGTAGACAGTAGGAACTTATATGTAGATATATACATTAATACCACAATAAAAGAGGAGAATGAATAAGAAAAAAAAATAAAAAATAATATTTACGAGTAAAAACAATGAGAGAATTTCTACAAGACCAACAAAAACCACATCAGATGAATCACTCATCATCTGATTGCATGTATTTGTGGGCGAATGGCAAATTGAAGCATAATAATTTTTGTTAATTCCTGACACGATTCTTGTTCGAAATATATTTGCATCTATTCAATGCGTTTTTTGATTGACAATCTGATTTCTGTAATTAAATCTTTTTATATACATACCTACGTTATTATGTTTTACAGTTTTCGGCGAACTGGAATTAATTACCATTAATTGATGTGCGAGCAGTGTTTGTGGTGGTTTAAACGGGAGGGGGTGGTGGGTAAATAAACAAAAACGAAAAGCTGTTTAAGCTGATTTTTTAATAAGAAGAAACGCAAACGCTACTTTCTCTGTGCATAGAGATGTGGCTATTATTTAGCAAAGATTTCTCATCAGTAAAACAATAATAAAAATATAAAACAGTTTTAATTTTATGCAAAGCACTTTCAGATTTTATATTTGTGTGTGGTGGTAGATTTTCCTACATACATATTTGCAAATTGGGATGTCAGAGAATGATAATTTATTTTCAAATTATCCAATTACAGAAAAGTAGATTAGATCAAATGAGCTGTCATTCATGATTCGTTTTACGATTAAACTGAAGTATTTAAATTGTTGAAGTTAAACCAAGTTGACACTTTCAACTTGTGTATTGGTAGGTATAAATATCTGATGGATAAAAAAAGTGTGAACAGAGTCTTGCAGTTAAAAGACGGTAGATAGCAAATGTTAGAATACTAATGATTGAGATTGAGAGGTGAGGAAACTGGTGTTTGATCGAAGATTTCTTGATTTACTGGAATTTGTCGAAAGGAAATAATATTTGATCGGGAATTAGAATATAACTGGAAGCTAGTTTCATCGAATCACAGAGTATGAAGGTGTATTAACTAACATAGAAAAGACTGTGGTAATATAAACTGGAAAATGCATTTATGAACTACCGCACAACATTACCGACACAGTGTAAAAAAGCATACAATTTCATTAAAGTGATTAAAATGAAGATGCAGTTGCAGCAGCGTAAGAACGCTCAAACAGGCATGTTATACTAAAGTTTATGAACAGAGAGTACTGCAGTGCACCTGATGGATTAGTTCGATCGAAGATCTGCTTTAATGCGAGTAATGAAGTTCTTTCTTATAATTTGACATTTATGAATACATGACCTTCAAGCTAAAACATTCGAGACAATTTATTGAAAATCGGCTTTAATGGGGGTAATGCAGTTCTTTCTAATAATTTAAATTTTATGAATACATACCGGTCAAGCGAATTCATTGAAAGAACTTTTTGGGTTTTTCTGGGATCCTTGCAAAACGGAATGTCTCACGCACACCTTAACACAAATTCTTTGTGACTACATTTTAGTTTTTTTTCTCGCAACTTGTTGTATTTAGTTAATTTTTTTAAGTATGACGTGAAGAAAACATATCGCTTTTTTTAGTGCGTTTCTTATGAAAATGTTCGTTTAGTTATACAAATTTAATATATTAATAATTTATTACATCTGTGCTATAGTTTTTAAATAAAAATGTTTTTGGACGAAAACAAAACTATTTTGTTAAGTTAAATCGGGCTTTTTTGGTCACTTCCTTTTATATGCAAATAAAACTTTATTTCATACTTTTCCCTACGTTTCGTCGTAATTTCTCGACTTCATCAGGGGTAGTTTATTAAATATAAATGAACGATGACAATTCTTAATTTTTGAATTTTAGCACAGCACTTTAGAAAAACTAAACTATATTGTTTATTATAGGTAATAGCCTTTTCGCACCAAAACTAAAACCCGGTTTTCGCGAAAAAAAAATCGGTTTTGGCGAAAAACCTACATCGAAAACACAAGTTTTCCCATACATTTTTGTAAACCACAAGTTTTCGTAAACTACCGGTTTTGTATACATTCAGCGCTCAATCAAATGTCAAAACGAAAGCAGTCACGAGAAATTAAATTAAACACAATAGAAGCGATGGGACGCGCGTCCTAAATAATAAACGTGGAAGTTCGGAAATACACATCTTCGGAACATGCGACAAATTTTCATTCAATTCTTGTGTTTGTTTGTTATTATTCTGCGCTTGATTTAATCTGTGTGCTACTCTGCAGAATTATTTAAATAAATTCAATGTGATAATTACGATTACATGAAACAACCAAGGAATACAAGCAAATATTCGTATGCAACAAAAGGGAATAAAAAGAAAGGTATATTTTGAGCCATACATCGAAAGACGTAAATGTTTAATGCGAAACTGAAAAAGAATATGGATGTGTTGAAATGCAAAATCGAAATGTATTAATTATGACGGCAATTAAACACGAAGCTATAGTTGCTTACGCTTTCTTTTGATTTCTAGAAATGTATGATGTCTTGTTTTTAAGATTATTTAATTAAAATTAAAAAATTGCTTCAACAATGTTAATTTTTTACCGATTTTATATGATTTAATTTCTTTTTATGTTATGGGTTTAGCGTCATGGCTCTACGCTGCTTTAGCTAAAATTTATTCACTCCAACCACACATAAACGAGTTTGTTTAGTTTATTTTATTTTAACTTTTTGTGCTTTTCAAAGTATCGCGGTTCGCGGCCCTTGTCGCGTCCATTGTGTTGATTCAAAAACAATTGAAATGTCAAACGAAAACGGGTAATTGTTCGGTGCTTTTGCCGAAAACCCTGTTTTGGGTTTGGTGTGAAAAGCCTATTAAGTTAGAACTCGACTGGAGAATTTTTTTTTTTGGATTCGATTTGTTTAGGTAGGCGCTGTAGATTAAAATAGATTAACGAAATTCAATATCTTACGAAAGTTTATAAATACATTGCATTTACATACATTTTTGTATTTGCTCTACCAGTGAATATTGACAGCTCGTAAAATAATTTGTTGTTTGTTGTTGGCGTCTACATTACAAGTTTCAAAAGGAAGGGTAAAAAAGGGTTAATGTGTAGTTAGAAAATTGCTTACCGAGAATTGTAGGATATTTGCTTATTTTTGTCCAATCGATGAACTTTTGAAATTGGGCCATTATTTTTCGGAACTATCCCGTTTTGTGCACCTTTTTTGTTTTCTTGTTACATCCGCTGACGTATAGTAAGCATCTTTGGAGGACAAAAATAGGGATTTACTGAAGTTAAACTATGTTCGATTTATTTAACTCAATAAGTTACGAAACGCTGCATTGGTCTGCTATAGAGTGGTGAAAAGGGGAATAAAGAGCAGTGTGTTATGCTGTGAATGAAAATTTTCCGTAGAAGTTTCTCTTCTCTAGAGTGTAGTATATTGATTTATTTATCTTTATACAATATCAACAACGTTGACAAACTGTCCCTGAAATCAATCTACTAAATAATGTCGTTAAGATCATTTAACGTAACTTTATAACGAGAAAAAAAAAGTAAACTCCAACTACCCATCAACAAAATAAATATACAAATATCCCTGATTTTTTAGCCGCTGTAAGCATTCGCCTTCCACTCGTAGAGCAATAAAAAGGCTGGAGTTGGACAGGCAAACATAAATATATGTAATTTCAATAACAACAAAAAAAAACCCTCTGTTGCTGAGTAGGTACATACGATTCACTCAAAAGGTCTTCGTTTTTTTTTTTTCATTAACATAACTATAAATGTCAAACGTCAAGAGTGTCAATGTCTAAAAGGATATTCTACATGTTCGCAATCATATTTTTTTTTTTCTCCATTTATACATATTCGTATGTATCGTGATTCGTTCGTTCGTTCGTTCAGTTATGCACAAAGTGTCATGTATATTCTGAATGCAAATGAGGAACAGCAGCGGCATCGACACATATGATTCGACACGAGAAAAACGAATGAAACGATAACAAAGTTAAAACATAACCTTATATTTCATGTTGATGTTGAGATTTATTGAATTGATAATTGAGTTATTGAGTAGCGTTCATTGGAATGCAAAAAAAAATCATTTTTTTTTTTCAAAATGTCGAGAAATAAAAAAAAATTATCATCTCACAGACAGGAAAAAGATGTAGAAATGCTAATTTGCGTTTCTTCAATTCTCGCGCTCAATCTTCTCCAAGACTTGAGATCATAATAAGTCTTCTTTTCAAGAGACTCCTTAAATATATACGAAAATAAAAAAAAAAAAATACTCGCAACAGCGAACGAACCACTTAAAGAAGTGTGTCGGCTGTCAACGACCAAATCAAAGGCCATATTCAGTTTAGTCTTTCTGCGTCTCGCGACTCTCAAGCCTCGAGTCGAGATCGAGACGACGAGTGAACTAAAATTTGCAAATTTCAAATGCAAAATAACAAAATTAAGATGCAAGCAACACCAAGGGGTGGCCACCATCGCATATATATTTACCTACTTGATACAACTAAAATACCAAAACGTCAAAAAAAAAATCTTATAAATAAGAAATAAAGCATCCACATCCAACAAAACACAGCAGCAATAGCAACACTTGTATGCATTTGTGACATGGGTGGAATATTTAATTAAATTATTTGTGTACCGTCCAACTAGATATGTGTGTATATAGCTATAGGCATTTCTTCTTTCGTCCTCGCCCCACTCGCATTCGCAATTTATCTATCTCTAAACCTGGATGTTGTATAGGTATGATAAAATTTCCATTTTCTATGAGAAGAGCTAGAATTTCACACAAAAGTTTATGGTTTGAAAGTAAAGTTGTTGGCGTTTCACCCATGCTTCGTCGTCGTACTAACACACACACGGCGGCATTAGAGTAGGCACCTATGCATATACAAAGGATGTCGTCCTTTATAATAAAATAGACACAGAGAAAGGGTTTTTTTTCGTAGTACTAAAGTGAGTTGTGTGTAGGTTAGCAATGTTAAGCTTTTGTAACTTTGCAATGGAATAAATTAACTGAAGTCTTGATAAGTGTATGTAGAAGAAGAATCGATTTAGCTAGTATGATATCCGTACTGATATACCTATTTGAAAAATGACACAGACAGAACATAAAAATGTGACATTTAACAATTTTGATAAAATGACACTTTCTTAAAATGTTCATTTTCACACTTCGATAGGTTTTAGAAAAAAATAAAACAAAGGAGTTTCAGGATCGATGGAAATTATTTTTTTCATCGACTTAAAGTGTTATAGGGACGAACAATGTGTTATCTTGCGGAATTTGTGCCAAGTCGTTATCAATTTACAAAATACTCAACCGCCTGTTGATTGAGGCTCTGGGCAAGCTCCACAACCGATTGAAAAGGCAACTTATGTAATTAATTTACAGAAAGTATTCAAATTCACTATTTTCGTTCAGTGCGGGAAAATCAAACAAGAAAGAAATACGTAAAATATTGGTCAAAAACTCGGTGAACTTAATTTCTAATATACTGGTGATATTGATATTATTGGGAGAACAAGTCAAGCCGTCAGTGGCACATTTGCATGTATTGAAATAGAGGCATCCAAAATGGGCTTAACAAGACTAAGGATTCATTAAAATGGTCTCTTAAGATTATCGTTTAGAACAAAACGTCAGAATAAATAAAATTGAAAAAAAATCTTAAATTTTAACTTGGACTGACAGATGAACTTAAAACTTACAAAAAATGCCAAATCACTCAAATAAAACGAAAAATATTAAAATGTCCATTACGAATGTCAGTTTTCAATTGATATTTCACATATGTATGTAATATCCAAATTCGAAAGTCAAACTAAATTCAGAAACACTACAAAAAAACACAAAACATTAAATTACTATTGACAGCTGATGGAAACGAACTCTGCGGGAGAGAAAAGATACAAGTTCAACTACTTATTGCGTTACGTCCGGCACATGCGTTGCCTATGGGTCGGTTTTCATAAGGACATGTGCATTTGAACGAGCTGTCAGTTGCTTAGTCGACGCAACGCATTGGACTGATTCTATGGGCCAGAACCTTTAAAAATTCACCTACACTTTTTCCGTTGCGTCCGGCGCATGCGCTGTCAGTTGTATACGTTGACGCAACGCATACAACGGATAAAGTATGGGTCGGCTCTTTAAAAGGAATGAATGTTCTCATAGTATGTGTGTGTGTATCAATTTTTCTTTGTGTTAACTGTTGTTAGATAGCCTTATCGACACGCATACTTTTATGTGTGTATGAATGGTTTAAGTTGAACAAGGGGTTTGTTTTATAAGACTGTTTTGCCACTTGGGTGGATTGCAATTGAATTGTGGACCGCTTTTAAGGTGAGCAATATGTTGTTTTGGTGACATCTGTCAAATCTGTTGTTTATTATTCAGTTACACATGCCAAATCACCATGGCAAGTTTCACGATTGAACAGCACGTCCAAATAATAAAACTTTAATATCAAAATATTTTAGGGGCAACGATACGTGCGTTGCGCCAATTTTACGGTTTACATGGTTGTCCTTTCCAGTGAATTATCTAAAGTTTGGTGACCAAATTTGAGTCAACCGATTCAGTGAACAATCAGCCAATGCACTTGCGTCAAGGAAACGCAAGATCAACCGAGAATCGTTGCTGTCTCTCAGAGTCCGTAGTTCTTCGAAAACGGCGATGTCATTGCCATTAGCATCAACGGATAGATGATAACCAAATTTGGCTGGCTCGAATTGGATATGGATGTGAACGACATGTGTTCCAAATTCCAATAACAGAACGAGGATACGAGCCACACAGCGAATGCCACAACCACCCGCCCTTATTTAAAAACTCTATATAATAAAGCTCAATCAATTTCCTTTTGTTGTCCTAGTTTTCAATAAAATATACCAAATAATCGCTCAGCGAAGCAACTTCATATTTACTACTCTTTGTCTCGTTCACTTTTACTTAATTAATTTTTCCAATAAAGAAATGCTGTAGGTAAGACTACACTCCTGTTTTAGTCAATTTTGAGTTCGGGTTTCTGACTTTAAACAGCAGAAGAATAGCGGCCACAAATTCTTTTATATTTTGTATATGTTTGAAGGGTTGGAAGGTCAAAGGTTGCCTAAAGCGGCCCATCGACCAACACAAAAAACAAGAGATGTGCACACACTTGTGTCGGTAAATTTAAATGTGCGCCGTTGTGTATGCTGACTGGTGGTTGCACAAAAATCAAAATGTTTTTGCATTTTATATGACACCGTGTCTGACACCGGTTCATATACACTTGTGTTGCGTGTATGGGCCGCTTAAGACGAGGCATCTTTTAAACGTCCTTTTTGAACATTATTTGATAAAAGCGACACTTTACCAACGAAATCCTGTTTGCAACACACAAAATGTATGCTAAATTCTTTCTTCATTAAATTCTAATGTTGATTTGGACAGATTCAATCATCGGCAGTTACAAACAGACTAATTGACAGATCGTGTACATATTTGGCTAAGTAAATACGAACTTTTGAAAAATAATTAACACGAGCGGGTTATTCAATTATATATCCACAGGTTTTTAATGTCAAGTCGTTAAAGAATTATTTTGTATAAATGTGAAAAAAAAAAAAACAAATATTATTTTGTCATCAAAAAAACATCTAAGGAATTTAAAGCGCGATGCGTAGTACACAGGGCTCGCGTTTTAATTTCAAATCCAATCAGTGATGGCAAAAACTTATTTTAATTTAAATGAACTTACTTCCACACAATTCCATTAGTCTGAAGATCGGGATGGGCATCATGAAATAACTCTGGCCTTAACTTGGCAGCAAATCTTCAATTAAATATTTTTTTTTTATTTTTATTGGAAGCTATTTATAGTTCAAATAAATTTTATATTTTCACTTAGAATCTGTAAGTTATTTTGGTGTGTTCGATTTAGTTTCATTATATAAAACAAAACTAAACTAGGATTAGGAACGAAAAATGTTTGGTATCAACAACTAAACGTAAGATTACTAAAATTATTCCAAGAACATAACTCATATTTCTAAAATAAGACAGAAAAATTGAATTTAATCTTAATAATTTGTTTTATATTTGCTTTTCTCTTATCATTATCACAAATGAATAAAATCTACATCAGTAGTAGAATGAATGCTTATCTCGAATTTATAATATGTAAGCTTGTATGTAGATATACCTAATTTTCAAAACATATTTAGAGCTCACACACACAAAATATAGTTGAGTCAAATATGAAAAGAAAACAAACAAAACTAACAAGAACAAAAAAGATCGATTAAATAAAATTAGGTTTTGAAATTTAAGACAGTTGTTCATTAGAGTGGGCCAATAAACTGTGTTTCATCTTAAAAATTAAAAGTTACAGAAGTATCGTTTTATTTTATTATTTATTTCTTAAACTTTTTCTATACCAAATCACCTTGCAGATATTTGAAAAAAAGGCGAACAACAAACCTCTCCATTTAATATATGTATGTTGTAGACTTGACACCCTCACCTTTAGCTATATATGCACATACATACAACATGCCAAATTTTAAATGTTCATTAAATTTTTAATTTTTAAATCCTATTTGCCTAGGCAAAAGGACAACCCGCAAAACTCTCGTTAACAATAAAAAAAAAAAAAAACTTTTACGCATAACAGTTAAAACCACAATTAACTCGTACTTTTTCTTTTTCCCTTTTCAAAAAGAAAAAAAACAAAGAAAGAGAAACTCGCACAGACTGAGGTTACTTTAACCTAAAAAAAAAAAAAATTAAAACAAACTCACGACCTTGAGTCATTTAATTCTAACCCCACTTCAATAATAATTTTGTTGGTAGATACCTTTTTGTTTTTTGCTTTAGGTTGAAACAATTATAATGAGTTCAACAACAACAATAAACAAAAAAAAGTGTCTGCTAAACACAGCTTGGTGCGTTTAATATTTAATTTAATTATATTTGTTGATCTATTTGATAAGGAAAAAAGTGTATTTCACCAACTAACACAAATGCAAACCGCAAAATAATTACCAAAAATGGAAAACAAAAACTATGATAAAAAAAAAAACAAGAAAGAAAAAAGGTTGCAAGTCAAACCACTAAACGTATAGTTCCTGATAGTCTGGAAAGTAGGGTTGTCGTATTAAATTTTTATTTTTTTTTATATCTTCATTTTTTTATTTTTCCTTTTAGAGCTGCCACATGCAATCTAGACATAAAATACATCACAATTATTTGTAACAGGCTGCTGAAATTTTAATTGTATTCTTCTTCAAAATCTAAGACACACCCATGTTCTGCATTTCGGACTTAATCGAATTGAAATCGATTATCAGTTTCACGTGAAATGAAATTCCTTGTTCTCCAATTCTTTCGTTTTCGAAAATTTCGCAATCAATTCGAACTGTCAAAATTGAAGGTGCATCCATTTTGAATTGTTTATTTAAACTGTGGATGAAAATGGATTCAATATTATTGGCACTTTCAAGGGAAAAAAGGAGGCGGAACTCTAGAGACAAAATAAGACTAACAATCTCGCGGGAGAAATCTAACGTATTAGATTTGCCTGACATAGCGTGAGTACCTTACTATGAAGTATTGTTCTGATAATTGATTGTTGAAAGTCTTAAAGGCAGTTTCAGATGGAGCAAAGATGCGTTCTTATATGTTTTAAAGGAAATCGAACCAACCAATCATGGAAGTAACTGCAACTGTATCAATTCCACCATAATTCACAAAGCAGTAACAAATTGAATTGAATACGTTCAGAAAACGGAATGTACCGAAATGCAGAACACGAATTTTCATTTTCGAAATTAAAATTCACAATTAGCTTTTCCAACAAATTGTGGAACACTCGAATTCGCTTTCGCCACGTGAATTCACAATAAGTGAAATGTAGAACATGGGCAGCATAAACACAATTTTTAGCGTATTTATTTAGCGCTTCCCCTCGACATGTCATCCATTTTATTTTTATTAAATATTTTGTTTCCATTTGTCCTAAAAAAAAGTTATTAAAATAAAAAAAAGCGACTAAATTTTATAGTTTTTGTGTTAACAATGAAAAAGTTACAAGACAAAAAAAATGAAATTTTATTTTTTAAAAAGTATCAACAATAGTATCAAAACTATGGGTACAAAACTGTCTTTTTTAATAAAAAAAAATGTTAATTTTTTCATTTATTAATACAGACAAAATCACACCTATTGCGATCGCCAATCATCAATTGATAGTTGATGAATATTGAAATTTGGTGCATTGAAACTGAATTTATTAAAAAACTAATCAACAAATTTCTTGTAATTCACAACGGTCTACACCAGTCTTAATGATCAAAACTTTTTTTTATTTGTTATCAGGAAGTGATATTATGATAAATAGAAACACATCATTAAACCTCCATTAGCGCTAAAAATCCATTTTAAAAGGAGCTAAAACAGGTTTTAAATTAGGTATATGAATAGTTAGTTAATGGAGACAACGACAATTCAAAATTGCTAAACGCGGTGGAATAAATTACATTTTTTATAAAGTCGATAAATTTCGCGTTTTTAACTGCGAATTTGGGTATATTTTAATTGAATCTTTAGAAGAGGCTTGAGAGCTTACTGCTCAAATCAGAAAGGTCAAGAACACGTTGATTTACAAAAAAAACTAATGCGGAACCAATCGAAAAGGCGGAAAAAAGGAACAGCCTTAAATATGCTCAGTTCATAAATTAAGCTCGAAGTGCTCGTAATCTTTTCAGTTCTCTGCTCTGAAATCTGAATAAATGCTAAATATACCTACATACAAATTATTTATCGTAAGAGGTGCTTAGAACAAAGGGATTTGCAAAGCCATCATCATCAAATGAATGTGTATTTGTTTGAATTTCGAAATTTCCAACTACTAGTCATATGTGAAGAAACTTATATATCCTTTTTTTTGAGTAGGTACTTGAAATTTTGTTCCATGTTTTTTTTTTTTGATAATACAAAAAGTACAAATCCACAAAATGTAAAACGATACCTATTTACTAAAATTAATATTTTACCGTAGATGATTGAATCACTTTTCTAAAGTGAACTGATTTCTCAGACTATATTATTATGATATTATACATTTCATTTGATGTTTTCTTTTAAATATTTTCCTTTAATTGAATTCATTTCCTCACTTGCGCGAATATAGCCGACCACTTTATGTATCTAGCAACAACAAAGACAGAGGGAAACAGGAGGGAACAAATTGGAGCGAAAAAGAAAAGCAAAACAAAAAAAAAAAGGAAAAGAAAAGAAACATGGAAGTTAAAAAGTACAAAAGAAGAAGGGGTGTGGTGAACTGCTGTAGAAGTCGTCGTTAGGTTGGGGTTCATCGTTGTAATTTTTATTTTTTTTTTGTCATTTGTTGGCGCGTAGATTTGAGAAATTAATTTTGTCCAAGGAAAATTACCCGTTTTTTTTTTTTTTTTTTTTTTTTTTTTTTTTTGAGGTAATGGACACAAGATATTTGTTCAGAGAGTTGAGGTTGAAAAATGTTTCATTAAGTTTGTTTTGACAGGCTGCCTTGGCAAGTTGACTGGAAGTATAGAAGTAGAAGCAAGAGATGAGAAAGAGAAATTTTGATATAATGATGAAAGGAAGAATAGGTAGGGGTACTTATGGGTACCTACTTACTCCACTTACGCCTTACTCGGAAGTAGGTCAACAGAAGTCGATGTATGCGAGTGTGTGCTTTGAATTTCTGTTTAACAAGGAATTTATTTTATCGAATTTCTTAATTAAAATGTCATGGAGAACACTCAAAAGAACATTATCTACACAGCTTCGGGGTAATTTTTTTTTATATAAATACATACACATGCACATATGAAGGTATGTATATGCATACACATACATATATGTAGAATCATTTGACTAAAAATAATAAACGTTTGTGAAGAATTTCTTAAATTTTCTTTTGTTTTTCTTTTTTTGATGAAATAAGGTTTTAGGAAATTTGTATTAGTTTTTTGCAGAAAAAATTCGGGCATACCTAATTGGCCATATATCCGTTCTAAGGTGAATATATGAAACTCGAAAACATTGAACGACTATACTAAAATCGTTCGCTTTAAGGCCATATAATACTTTTCTCTCCTAATCATGCCACGAATAACAGTTATAACAGTTTTTCGCGATTGAAAGTAGGAGTGTATCAACTAGCTTTGCGCAACTTGAAAAAAAAAACTCTGGTTGCCCGAAGTACATACATAAATGTATGTCCACCAACGCACTTATGACTCTGACCATGCGGGCCCTCATTAACAATACTTTAATAAACAAAACTTTTATAAAGTGACATGTCTAGAGTCACTTCCATTTTATAAACAAGATGATTATGTTGGAAAAAGTGGCGCCCAATCAAAAACCCTATTCAATGTTTATGAAAATAAATGCACGACGATAAGAACTAAAAGGTTGTGAAGAAGAAATTGGGGCCCAATCGGCAATTCAAGAAGAACACACCCTCAAGGAATGATTGATAATAAAAACTTATCCAAATGTCAATCAATTTTTCAACAATTAAAACTTTCGTAGAACAAACATTCTGGGTGATCCTTGTGCTGGTTTTTAGGAACCGTTACCTGCTAAAAAACATGAAACCTCTTGGGAACCTGCTTCGAACTAATATTCTTATATTATTTAAAAGCTTAGCGAGCTAGAAATCTAACCGAGAAAATACAAAAATAGTTTAGTTTAACTTTTTGCCCAAAAGGTTCTATAGCAAAAAGTGGCGCCCAATTGTAGTTCAAATTCGAACAAAAACAAAAACTTTTCCAAATCCCCAAACCTTGCATTAGTTCTAATATCTAACTATCGACCTTCATTTTCTGAATATACCTATCTGTGGGAGTAACTTTTCAGACAAGACAAATAGGATAGATAGTTTGTCTTAATTTTGATAATTGGATTGTTCTGCCAAAAGTGTGTACAATGTATACACACAATAATAATAAGCCAACAATAAAACTACGATAAAATTTTCCCTTCGCATAAACCAAGAGAAGGCGTTGGCTTTTAATTATTCCAGCCGCAAGAATTGTGTTTGCCATCGCAAGAGACAATTTAAAAGTTTGTAACCCTTTCAACAACAAAAAAAATATCTCTATGTAGGATCATATTATATAGGTTTTTCCATTCTACTCATACTCTTGCTTCGTTTTCAAAAACTTGAAATTTTCCAATATTGTGTCCTTTATAAAATAGAACATACACTGATGTACATATATAGAAAGTCTCTTAGGTGACATGTAATTTCAATTGTTGGCCCATCCCATGCCATGCCATCCATAGTGTACGAGTATAGTTATGTAGGTAGTTTCATGGCGAGAAGAATAAGGAAGTAAAACACTCGTCCTACCGCACTATAAATTGAGTCTTAATCATTCATGCCTTGCACTCTATGCTTGCACAGCAGGCAGAGGCACATTATAGTTGTTGGTATATATCTACATTCTATACATAGAATTACATAGTTCTGTGTAATTTCTTCCTCGTTCTCGTCCTTTTGCCTGAATGTGTCCCTGTACAATCCAATCCTTGTGTGTCAAGGAGGGAATTTCCTTTTCTTTCTCTCCCTCTCTCTTTTTAGATTTTTGTAATAAATTTTTAAATTTTCCAAAAACGCAATGAAGCCAAACTACTAAATTAGTATCAAAGTTTGTCCTTCATTTCAAGCGAGAAAAACCCAGACTAAAGCAAAAGCAAACCGAGCGTCGAATGGTTGTGAGTGAGAGACAGAGAGAGAGAGAGAGAGAGAGGGCTACAGAAAACAGACAAGTGACGGCACAGACAAAGAGGGAAGGAAAAAGGAAATTCCTTTACAAACATTTCTATACATAAAAACCGTCTGTGTGAAGAGTCCTCAAAAGTAGGACATTATCCATTTAGGTTTGGCTATCAAATTTCTCAAAGCGAAAAATCTCCAGAGCAGAGGGAGAAGTTTAAATACAAATAAAAAATAACTAATTAAATAGAATAAAAAATAAGTAGAAATACCAAAAATATGCATAATTATTTTTTTTTTATATAAAATAGAGAAAAAACTTACCGTGGTTTTGGTATTTTCTTCATATCCATTTCATTGGGTTTAGTAAGCTTCTTACTAAAGTCTCTCATTGTGATTCATTTCTTGATCTTTTTGTTGTTGTAGATTTTGTTTGGAAAAATCATAAGATTTTATTTGTTTCTATTTTGTAGAAATGTTTAGTTTGGATTTTTGTTGTTGTAGTTGTTGATGCAAGTAGTTATTTTGTTTAGAGACAATAAACAATTTTATTTGGTGGTTTTAATTTATGTTGATATTTGTTATAAAATTATTATTTTTTAGGTTGATAATTAGTTGTTTTATTTTATAATATTTTTATTTTGAATATTTTTGTTTTTTTTTTTTAATTTATTTAAGTTAATTCACTATTGTTTTTTCTTTTAATAATATATTATGTATTTCATTGAAAAAGAGAATGTAGTTACTGAGAAAGGATGATTTGAATTTATTAGAAAATTTAGTTTGATATTTTTTTCCATTAACACATTTATTTTGAATTAAAGTCTTTTGAGATGAGAAAGAAGCCATGACACAAAATCCAAGAAATATTATTTAAAAAAACTGTTATAAATGCAAAAACAGGGAAATTCACAAAAATGTGCACTCTCGGTAACTTGAGTATATAACTTTAATAGACAGACAAATAATGCTTTTGGCTTATCCCAAGAACCTCCCTTTGCGTCCTAGTCTCACGTTTTCCAAAGCTGAGTGTTATATCTAACATCAAGTTTCATAGATGAATCCATATTGAAATGATTTTATTTAGCTTTGTTATGGACTAATTGTTTAAGTTAAAAAAAGCCTTTCTTACATATTTTCCTGTTTCTGTTCTTAATTTCTTAGGAAACTATCGTACAAACAGGACTTTATTCGAAAACACCCCATAAGTGGGTGTAGCAAACATTTTGCGTCAGTGTTTTGTTCTTAACATATAATTATGCCAATTCCTTTCGTTTTCTTAGAATAAATACATCATTTTGGTTAAAAAAAAACGCCCCAAAAAGTGGGTGTGGCAATTTTTGTATTGGATTATCTACAAGTTTTCTTAAGAACACAACCCACGTATTTATTAACTTTGACGATGAGATGATTTTTTTTTAAAAATGGGCGTGTAAGTGGGCGGAAATTTACAGTTATGATACCTTGTACTAACGTTTAAAAGTAATAACATTTCATTCAGTTCGACTATCGGATTTTATAGAAAGCATCTGCAAACAACATGAACTAATGGTCTGCCGCTGGCTGTCAACAGTAAAGACGAAACCATGTTTGCGCTATCGTGTTATAGCCCACGATATAAGATTTGTACTTCAATGAGTTCAATTGCGGGTGAAAATGTAACAGTGGATGTAGTGCTTGACTGCTTACTTAGAGGTGTGGGTTCGAGCCCCACTCTAGGCAGCATTCTTTTCTATATTCCCCCAGTTACAACTGGACGCCACCTGTGGGATTCCATGATATAATTATACCTCAGTCCACTGTGCCATCAAAAAATTCTTTCCTATCCTTCTATTCCTTCTAACTAGTGCCGTGCAATTCAAGTTGCATTTAAAAGACCTTAGGTCTTACAGGCATATAAAGGGTGATTTTTAAGCTGGTTTGGTTTTGTCAACACTGGTTTTGACAGGTGACGTGTGTTTAGTACCTTGTGTCACTGTCAAACAGCTTCAGTTTGGTTTGCAATTTAACCATGGATCGTCTTACAAATGAACAACGCTTGCAAATTATTGAATTTTACTATCAAAATTCGTGCTCGGTTCGAAATGTTCATCGCGCGCTGCTTGTGTTCAGCGATGAGGCTCATTTTTGGTTGAATGGGTACGTAAATAAGCAAAACTGCCGCATTTGGAGTGAAGATCAGCCAGAAGCATTGCAACAGCTACCAATGCATCCCGAAAAAGCCACTGTTTGGTGCGGTTTATGGGCCGGCGGCATTGTTGGGCCATATTTCTTCAAAGATGATGCGAATCCTAGCGTTACTGTCAATGGTGAACGCTACCGAGCGATGATAACAAACTTTTTTTTGCCCGAAATGGAAGTTCTTGACTTGCATGATATGTGGTTTCAACAAGACGGTGCCACATGCCACACAGCACGCGAAACAATGGCGCAATTGCGGGGCGAGTTTGGTGAACAGTTAATTTCACGTTTCGGGCCGGTCAATTGGCCGCCTAGATCGTGCGATTTGACACCATTAGATTATTTTTTGTGGGGGTATGTCAAGGCTAATGTCTATAGGGACAAGCCCGCTTCGATTGACGCACTGGAAGCCAACCGCTTCGATTGACGCACTGGAAGCCAACATCCATGCATTCATTCGTGAGATACCGGCCGATATGTGTGAAAGAGTATGCCAAAATTGGACTCAGCGGATGGGCTACCTGAGACGCAGCCGCGGTCAACATTTGCATGAAATTATCTTTAAACATTAAATTGCAAGGTTCAAACTATCGATTCAAATAAATATTTCATTAATTTTTTCGAATTTTTTGTGTTTTTTTTTTTTAAAAAGTTCTAAACCTCTTAAAAAATCACCCGTTACAAAAAATATACTGTCAATGCATCAGACTCCGTATGTTAAGTCAATGTGACTTTTTCTCGGCTAATATGGACTTTCGAGATATAAACTTTCAAACTCAATTGAAGAATGGCAGAAATGTTTGAGATTGAGATAAAGGTCAATGCAGGTTACGTTGATGCAGATGCAGAAAATTTTGCTGGGTCAACGGTGGGATTTCCTCTCCGACCAATAGGTCGATTTAAAAAATAAAATGGTGAAAGCCTTGGTGGGGGGGGGGGGTACGCCAAATGCAAAGTCCAGCGTGTTGCAAACTATTGTGATATAGTACCCCAAATTTTGGGTAGATTGACTGTACTATATGTGAAAAGTATTCGATACATTTTTCAACAGAAGCCGAATTGACCCCCAGTATTGTTTCCTCAGATAAAGTTCTGGCAAAAACTGCTGAAGTTAAAGCTTCTGTACGCGTTTACATAGGAATATATTGATTTATATGGAACAAAACGGTGCATATGGCATTGCTTTTAACCGATCAGATCTTTAAGGATAAGGTCTTAAAATCTAGAAGGTTAATGCTAATTGTTGGGAGTATAATCGTACCTCAAATGCCAGAACCATTAATGGACAAATTAAAGTTAATGTGGTCTTAATTTTTGTTCGGCGCAGCGCACGGCGCAGCGCACGGCGCCATCGGCTGGTCGTAGTTAGAATCTACTCATGTATGTAGATAGGGATCACTTGGGAATATTGAGTTTATCTGTAATTGTTTATATTTGTTGGATTGAATTTGATCCATGCAACTGATATGTTACGATACGCTGCATTACTCGGCGGATTCTCCATTTCAGTGAGTTAGAGCTAATAAGTATATTTGAGGCAGTCTGTCTGAGTGTTTATGTATCAAGAATTACAATGTTAACTTTGCAGATAAGTGTGAATATTGATACAGGGCAATTATGTCAAAATCACATTACTCAGAACGCCGTATTTGAATAAGAACAAATAAAGAAATAATAAAGACCTTCACACTTATTCTCCCCACTTAGGATGTCTAACTTTTGAGTAAGCAGGTGTCATCGAAATCAAAACATCTTAACAAGAACGGTCTAAGAAAACTACTGTTACGATGGAGAATGTTTCTGGTAATATAGGTACCTACATACCTTTAAAAACAAACACATGTTTATACTTAGGTATGCTGTTTCACCCTCGAAACTTACATTTCCTTCAAAATGATTTTTTTTTTTGAATTTCCAGAGTGATATTCATTAGGAGCAATGAATCTTGTAATTGGTGTACGTGACTGATGTCACCAGCCACTCACCAATGTAAACAGAGCAGATATATGTTAAATATCTATTTTTACAGATAAACAAAAACCCTCACTTTTACAATAAAAACAAAACAATTGTAAACTAAATAGCCTTGGACAAGTGTACAGTATGGCGCCCAATTTATTCGGTATTAATTCATTTAAACATATCAACACAAGTAACGGTTAACATTTTTTTGGGGTCATCACAAATTATATCAAGATAAGAAAAACTGTATTTCGCCTATAATGTGTGATTAAAGAAGAAATTTATTTGAATATTTTTTTTTATCTATATACCTATGTATGTACCTACAGAAACACATAAAGCAAGTGTTATTTTGTGCGATACCTTTTTCAATTTTGTATTCCATTTAACAGCATGTTAAATCACTTTTACATGAGGACGCAAGCATTATCATTTTTCGAGCTTTAAACTTGTTTTTTTTTTTGTTAGAGAACTTAAATAAATTAATATAATCTCTAGGCCATTGATCCACGTCTTTTTAAAAGTAAAAGTTAATGAAAAATGAATGTTCCATAGTAGGTAACTACCTATAGAGCTTAATCTAAGAAAGTGAATTGATTTTTTTAAAAGTTATTTCACTTTCTCCAAACTGAATGATAATTTAAAACAAATATCGAATGCGTTTTTAAAGCTTGTTTTATGTTTAAGAGGTCTATTCATATAAAAAAGATATTATAAATGAATTTGTGAGTAGGTATAAGTGATGTAAGATGACGTGTTTAATATAAATCGATACAAATTCGATTGTTTTTTTTTTTTCTAAAAGAACATACCTACATACATACATACATGTGTATGTAAATCAATATTTTCTTCTTTTATTTTTGTATAGTTATCTATTTTTTTTTTTCTCTTTTAAAGGTGACAAGACCTTCCTGCAGCTGAGAATAAACTGTATAGGAAGGTATAAACCTGATCTTGAAAAAATGGCAAATTTTTGCCGTGTTTAGTCAAGGTAGTTAGGTATTTTTTTTCCAAACCCTACCTACCCAGGTATGTTCCTATTTGTGTAATTATTATCAATCCATAAACCAAGGACAAACAATTTAACAAGTCTTAAAAGGATTGACCTAACGATAAGCTTTCAAAAGATTAAACTTCCATTTTCAAACAAAAATACCCATCCATAAATAAGCCATTTACCTAACCTTCCTACAACCACCCTTAAAATATACCTACCTTCTTAACCAAACCAAAAAGCATCCATTATTCCCAGTTGAATTGTCATTTACTTAAATTTCCGAAAAAAAAAAACAATCTCACTTCAATCAACAAGCAGTTCGATTTCACACGACCTTTCAATGATTGAGTGGAAAGAGAGGAAATAGGTATGTTAAATCTACCTACCTATGTACGTATGTAGGTAGGTAGGTACATGATTATATTTATTTATTTTTAATACCTATTTTCATCCCTAAACGATGTGTGGATCTAAAAACCCGTTTTTACAGCTCAAAGGTCGAGAATGGGACTGTAAAACAAACCCCTTGCTTTCTTATATGTACCTAACATCTACATCTCCATCAAACCACCACCACCCAACTTAATTATAATAGCTCGAACCTCAACAAAAGCCACTTGACATCATTCCTTCTCCAATTTCCGATGAATACCTTTGTTGGTCGGTCTTCTTTGTTGGGAGAAAAACCTACACTCTTATCGGATTTATATCGGATTTTTCTCGCAGAAAGGACATTTTCATCGCCATCATCATCATCAAGCATAATAATTGACAAGCACAACGAGGTAGATGACAGTTCGACCTATTTTTTGACAGTTCGATTTTGTGGAATTTAAATCTGTCAAAGTTAGCAGGTTTTTTTTTAAACTATGATCATCATTACAGCTCATTAAATAAAATGAATAAAATAAAATAAAATAAAATTAAAATAACAAAACAAAAAAACAATATGGATAAGAAATCAATTTCAAAAAGGACACTCAGCTAAATGTATACATATTTGTATACACAGGATACAGCGGATGGAAAAAGTAAAGAAGAATAACCAACAATCACCGATTGGCGCGCACCGAAAGAGCCAAAAAAAAAAGACATCCATTGCCAGGCCACCAACAACAAACAAAGAATAGATATAAAGCACAGCAGTTAAATAAGGGATAAGAACCAAGGATCCTACTTAATAAAAAGGGATGAAATGTAACAACGAGAGGACGATGAACAAGTTCCTAAATCCTCCTCTGGCACGAGTAGTTGAAAAGACGAAAAGAGGCAATGCCAAGGAGCAACAAGGGGCACATTTTCATAATGACGGAGCGAAAGGGGAAGTTTTTCTTCCTCCTTGTGTGGCTGCCTGAGTCCTGTCGCCTGTCGTCCTGTCCTCCCCTCTTCTGCTTGTTGCGTTTTTTTTTTTCTATTTTTCTTCTCTCAACATCTCTTTGCAAAAAAAGAAAAATATAAATAAAATCCCCAACGAAAAGGTGGTATGAACAAAAAAAAAAAACACCCAATTCAGTCTAGCAAACGATAAAATTTCCTTTTCTTTGTTCATACTTTGCAATGAAATTCGCTGCGCTGTGTAAATGTGTTGTATGTTTTTGTGTTTGTGTGGTGTAATAGAGCAAAGTTAGCTCAAGGAAAAACACCAAGTAAACAGAAATACGTAGTTCTGATTCGGTCACACGTTTGTCGCTGTTGCTTTGCTTCATAACCAGCATATAGTGTGGTTATCTTTTTTTTACCACACAAATCGCATTTGGGAATATATTTCATTCGCTGGATCTGTTTGATTATATTTTATTATTTTTTTTTTCGATTAAATTCCACCTTTTGGCTAGTCAGTCAGTAAGTAATTGAATGTCTGACAGATGTTGAAAGAAAATAATATCCCCACAAGAACAGTTGTGGTGAAAAGTTAAGCTTTTTCAGGTAGGTATCAGACAGAGGTTATTAAAAGAAGATTCAGTTGGACAAGGTGGATTTGTAGTGAAAAATTATGATTGACTTGGTAGGTAGGTACTTAGGAATGAGAAAATTAAGACTGTAAAGTGATAAGGGTAACTAGGTAAATGGACAATGAACAGAATAACAAAGAGGCTTAATAGAGGATATTTGCATTTTGAATTGAAAAAAGAAACTCGTGACTGTTTAGAAATGGAACCAACTTTATGCTGTTTTAGCTTTAACCCTTTATAATAGACTTGAATATTTATTTGTGTGTCTATAATAAGGATAAGATAGTCTTAAGCTAAGTGTAATGGTACATTATCATTACAAAAGCAAAACTCTAATAAACTACATCTGCTATTCTGTTAAAACAAAGTTATCTTTTTCTTCGAATTATTTGTCGAAGTGATTTGGAAAGACTATTTTTTATATTCTATTGGAAACCTTCCGAAAAGTAATGGAAAACTACAAAATATAAAGTTTAAGACCGCGATGTTAAATACGTGTATATTGTTCTTGTATTATTAAAAAATATTTAACTTTTGAACCGTTTTAAAAATATCAGACCGTTAAAGGTTTATAATATAAAAATAAAGGTACATCGAAACAAGTTAAACACTTTTGTTTACTGTTAATTCGATTATTAGATAGTCATAAAATAAGCGATTCACTAAAATTACATTTACTTAAAATGTCAAAATTATAGCGAATTTAATTATCACTTCGTTAATAATTTGTTCGCTCAATGTGTCAAAAGCATTCGAACTACAAATGTTTTGTGATAAATAATGCTATCAAATTAAAAAAGTAAATTAGTTAATTTATCATTGATTATCGTATGCATTCACAAAAAAGAAAAGGTACATTCAATTTAATCTGTATGTTTTTATAAAACGATGTTCATATTAAAGAATTAAGTAGATACCTATTTGTAGCATTTAGATCATACACAAATCTTAAAAGGCTTTAGAGCTTCATTCAAAAGATTGCAGCATGCTGGGATTTATGATTTAGATTTTTGGGTTTTCAACGAACAAAATAGCTATCAATACGGAGATCAACCAAACACCAAACTTTTCTTTATCAATTTTCAAGGAGGGTGGACACGAGCTCCGCAGAGATTTAGTTAACGCTAGTGCTAATAAATAAGTTGTGAAAATTGATCATTTGAAATTTTCATAAGGCGAGGGTATGCATTTTGCTTTTAGGTCTTTAAATCCAAATGAATGCATCCAAGCGGACTGAAATATCGTAGGAAATTACTTTTATTTAAAAAAAAAATAGTTTTTTCTACGCAACAACGAAGAACTCATTTCGTTCGATACATTTTTTTTAATGTTCATAAATTGACAAAATTCAACAGATCAAAAAAATGTTTGCGAAACTAAATACTTATCCGGTGGCAGAGTGCAAAAAAATTTTTGTATAGTTAAAATGGATTCAGCCGGTTCCCATTTTATTTGTGTTACATGTTAACAATGATCCATATCCCTTATTCAAATCTCGAACAATCTCGATAATTTATAATAAATATAATATGTTCTGTTAATCTTGTAAATTTGAAATTATACTCTTGTTAAATTCTTCATAGAACCAATAGTTTACAAAAGCGAACTAACCTTTAACCATTTCTCGCTGAACGCATTCATTCGAGAATCGATTTTTTATCGTTCGACACAAATGAGACTTTCTATCTCATTTCTACTTCATAAGAAAAAATGAAACACAGTTTGCATTTTTAAACCTACTTTCATTATTAATCTACTTGCAAATCTTATTTTGGGGTGGAAGAAGTACTTCCTATATTCAATTGATCTAAACAAGATTAAGTTTCGTCCCCTTATAGTGCTTAATTAATTAACTTAGATAAGGTTTCGGGGGAATCATAGCATTTAATAAATACACTTGAAAAGCTATAATTAAAGTGAAAAAATGTGGTTCGTGTATTAAGGTAGTTCAGAAATGAGAACTGGCTGGAAACCGAAGAAGACAACAACAAACAGTGGGAAGTCACCTGCCAAAAAAAATTAAATCTGTAATGTAACCACTGCCAAAAAAGTCATCAAACTAGAAGCGCATGAATAATTTTGGGATTTCGTTTATGATTAGATACAAAATGAGCACTTATTCGATTCGTAAATCGGACACGCGAGTGTTAAATTTTACACCTAGCTCCGATCCAATACTCTTTTCGACTAATTTCGAAATTTGTTCATTCCATTTTTTAGATTTATTAAAAACGTAGTAGGTACCTAAAGATATGAATAATGTAATTTTTGTATTTAATTCCATTTTAAGTAGTTGTTAAAGATAAATGTATAGGTATACAGCTTTAAGTATAATTAATTCTTTCATTTTGTATCTTTAAACAATGGACGCAAAATCACATGAATTTATGGATTTCCTTGCTTTAAAAATACAATAAAAATTCATCAGTTTATTCATATTTAAATTTAAGTAACCGTTGCTATTGAAAAACAAACAAATTCCAGTTGGTCGAAAACTTTCATCACCGACTGTCTATGGGCGAAATTTTATATTAATCTTTCAAGTGCAAAAGAGACACACATACCTATCTATTGGATTTTTCGCCTTCCACTGTCATGACTTCTTCAAAATTCCCACTTTATAAAAATATGTAACATTATTTTGTATGGCTTCTCATAAAATAAATAACAAATAAAACTTTAACACAAAATTCGATTGCAATAAATTTTATTAAATCACTTTAAAGAGTTTGACATCTTGGTCCACAAAATATAAAAAAAAACTCCCCTTTAAAGACGAGTGTGAAGAATACAGCAAATGGGGAACAAAATAAAATATCCCATAACCTGTCTTGCTCATTCTCATACAATATTTTGGCAACAAATGATTTTAATGATTTTTTTTTTCCTTCACCATTGCACATTAATTTTCCACTTCGATTTCGGTAAATATTTTTTCCAAGGAATTCTCATCAATGAATGAGAATTGTTGGGAATTCCGTTTAAAAAAATTAGCCTAAAAATGTTGATTAACCCTGCGTTTGCACTTATTTATTACTTCATATTTTCACACTTATGACACATTTTTTTCTTTTTATTTCTTTTTGCATCGTTTTTGGTCAGGCGACGACGATGAGAAAAACAAAATAAGAGAAAGAATGTAAAAAAAAAAAATCGCACTAAATTTTCTAATTTTTTTTTTATTTTCATTACCTTTTTCCTTTCTTCACTTCTTCTTCCAGTTATATCCACTTGATGATGAAGGAAAAATAAGAAAAAACAAAATAATGCAATTAATTACAAATTAACATTGTTTTTGTCAGATCTACCGCAGCTTTATTATTAGGGGCAGGTGGGGAAAAGGTGGATCAAGTAAATTAATAAAAAAAACTAGACGGAAAATTTTAAGCAAAAATTTTTATCTCGATTTTCATCCACAAAAAAATAAGAAAATTACTTTGCACACACCAGAATGAGTTTTCTTCACATTTTTTTATTCAATTCCATCCGTCCGTCCGTCACTCGCGTTTTACTTTATTTTCTTTTTTCACTCCCGTGTCTCCACCTCGTCTTTGCTGACCGACGAACCGATTCAGCGCCGCGGCGAGAAGCAACCGAGAAACGAAGAAAAACGACGTCGAACAAGAAATAATATCGAAGGGAAAAAATTGGAACTTTTTCTCTTGTCGATTTTTTTTTAATTTTTATTTTACAGTTTTGGAACTCATTTCGGGAAAATCCATAGAATTCAACACAAAAACTTATAGACCAACCGTTCACGGATCAATTATTGGTATTTTTAGGTTTTTTATTGTTTTATTTTCTGGGAGAAATTTTTAGAAAAGTTTCCAAAAATTAAAATCAACCCAACACGCAAAGTTCGCCATTTTCTACTCTTTTTCGGTTTTCTTCTTTTGACATATATTTCTCGCCTTGCCTTGGCCCGATCCGATAAGGTGATGCGAAGTGTTCGAAAGAGACACATTGATAAAAGGCGAATTGATGCAAAAATTTCAGGATACAATTTAGCACTAGTGTGAATGAGACAGATGGTGTATGTATAGAAGGGAAATTTTCTGAGTTCGCCAGGAATGGTGGATATATTGGCGGTCATTGCCATATATGTGCGAGATGTATTTGTTGCTATTTTGTGTGCAAATGGTGGAATTGACTTTTATTCGCCCGGGATTTATATTTTATTTTGAAGTTCAGGTTTGTTTGATTTGGGCAAATGTTCAATGTTTGGCCATTTTCCTTATAAAATTTCGATTGTCTTGCATTTTTGAAATTAGAAAGTATTTAAATGAAATAACGTTATTCATATTGTCTGTTCGCAGGTTTGTGCTCTCGGTACAATAAAACGAAATACATAAGAAATTAGGGTACACTTTTAATTATCAATTAGCTCGATTTATCACCTGCATAAAATCATGTATTTTTTTTTTTCACTGTACATTAGCTGTGTTCCATTGGGCCTTGCAAAGTGCTTTTTAATAATTCCCAGTAGATTATGAATGATACGCATTCTAGCAAACGTAAAATCTAACTTCAATATAAGTGAAATTTTGGATGTTTGTTTATATTTTATTCTAAATTAGAAAAACATCAACAAGAATAATTTACTACGTAATATCTTTTTACTGATGTTGAATGCAGCAAGAAGTACTTGGCAGGTAGTACTGGAGCCCAAAGGAACACACTTAAGGCTCTCCCAAACCAACGCGAATATTTCAGAACGACGACGAAACTTTCGCCTGTCTTAATTTATTTACATGCGGAGATTTATGGGAGCACCCACACTGGCGCGATGCGAATCTTCCAACATTAAGGCTCTCCCAAACCAACGCGAAACATTCGGCGCGACGACGAAACTTTCGCCTGTCTTAATTTATTTACATGGAGATTAATGGGAGTACCCACACTGGCGCGATGCGAATCTTCGAACATTTTTCAGTCGTCGCATATTCGCCCGAATGTTTCGCTTTGGTTTGGGACAGCCTTAAAGGCTCTCCCAAACCAACGCGAATACTTCAGAACGACGACGAAACTTTCGCCTGTCTTAATTTATTTACATGGAGATGAATGGGAGCACCCACACTGGCGCGATGCGAATCTTCGAACATTAAGGCTGCCCCAAACCAACGCGAAACATTCGCGCGAATATGCGACGACTGAATAATGTTCGAAGATTCGCATCGCGCCAGTGTGGGTGCTCCCATTAATCTCCATGTAAATAAATTAAGACAGGCGAAAGTTTCGTCGTCGCTTTGAAATATTCGCGTTGGTTTGGGAGAGCCTTTATTCACTCGTCGCATATTCGATGACGATGTCGTTTTTTTCGACAAATCCATATGGACTTGCAAAAAAAACACGGCTATAATTACAACAAAAATGGGTTTTGTTTTTCCAAGACTTAACGAAAAAACAGTTTAAATTTTTAAGGCAACAAGAACTAAAACAAGCCCAGCGGATTTTTGAGGTTTAGCTCTCATCCCGGAGATAAAACTGTGCTACCGGCTCGTCTGCGTCTATAGAAACGTAAACAGCGAAAAATTCGCTTGTCGTTCAAACTTCATCGCTTCAGTGTGGGTAATCTCTCATTTATTATTTATTGCCATGATGTAAGTTAATTTTGATGTGTAAAATTGAACGTTTTAAGGCTCTCCCAAACCAACGCGAATATTTCAAAGCGACGACGAAACTTTCGCCTGTCTTAATTTATTTACATGGATTTTAATGGGAGCACCCACACTGGTGCGATGCGAATCTTGGAACATTATTCAATCGTCGCATATTCGCGCGAATGTTTTGCGTTGGTTTGGGAGAGCCTTTACGCCGTAAGCTTAGAATTGCCATTTACAAAAAAAAAAAAATTAACAAAACTTGGACAAGAGTGAAAAAACAAAAACATTTGCTCTTGAGATGTATCTCTGTGCGAACAAATTATGTTTGATTTCTCAAACAAAACTGAAATGACAGATAAAATACACTTTTGTTCATGTTTTATTTTTTCACATTTCTGAATTTGGTTAAAATTGGAAAAGTGGAAAAATATAAGCATTTGCTATAGAGATGCCTGTGTGCGAAAAAACCACTTTTTTGCAAAAAAAAACACTGTGAATTTGTACTTTTGGGCAGTTTTGAATTCTTTAACATTTTCTTCCTTGCTTCTCAAAATTTGAAGGGCTATGCTTGATTTCCATTACTGAAAACTTGGCAGTTTTCTGTCAAAAAACTGTAAAAAGAATAAATTTGTCTATTCTATATTTTTTGACAGTAGTGTGAATCTCCCAAACTGTCGTGAAACATGGAGTGAATTTGCGACTTTAGAACAATGTTCAAGAATTCGCATCGCACCAATAGCCGTTTTTTATTATCAGAAATGATCCATAATAGATCATTAAAAAACATGCATTGCAACAGCAACACGAGATCATTTTCATACAAAGGTTCAAATGAAAGTTCTTCCACCTCTTCTAAGCGACTTAAGTGCTTTCGTCGCACATGCGGCAAAAAAATAAAACTGTTCTCCAGGCCATCTATTGCCACTTGGCTTGAACTAGCATTTTTTGTCAGTGAAACTAAGTCCCCTTTCACACGAGGAAACAAGTTGCAGGAGATTTTTTTGACGTTTTCTTTTAATTTCCTTAAAAATCTCCTGTACCTTTCACACGAAGAAACAAAATCGTGGAAACTTTCTATATTTTCCTTTTAAAATAGCTTGGTTGAACACACTCTACTGTGTGTGTGAAGAGGAATGTCAAAAAAATCTCCTCGAATCGTTGACCGGGGAGATTTCATTTTCCCCTCTTACTTCTTGCCCTTCTCACCAACAAACTGATTGTTGCTGGCAACTCAGTTTCCTCGTGTGAAAGGGGACTAAGGACATCTCTTAAAAAATAACGGAGTCATCTATTTTGATTGAAGAGTAAATTTAGACGTTTGTAATTTGTGGTGTGCTTGTGTTTATAAAGTAAGACATTTAAGGGCAGGCGCGCGCATGCAACTAAACAGTTTGGTTTCGATTTTGAGCACTCGGGGTTATATGTGAAACCGCCAGTTTATGTGCGCGGACTCTCATATAATCCCATAGTTCTCAAAATCGCAGCCAAACTGTTTAGTTGCATGTGCGCGCCTGGCCTAAAGCCAACATAAATTATTATTCGTTGTGAAAATTAATTAAAAATAATTGAAATCATCGAAAAAAAAACATCGTAAGGAACCCAAAGAAATAAAACATTAAGGGCCAGTTTAACAGTCGACACTTACTGGAAAAAGTGACACTTAAGTTTCCCATATTAAGGGCCAGTTTCATAGTCAGAGAAGTGGCACTTAAGTGGGGAATGTGAAAGATTAATGCGCAATATTACAGTGCATACTTGCCTGAATAAGTGGCACTTTAGGCCAGGCGCGCACATGCAACTAAACAGTTTGGTTTCGATTTTGAGCACTCGGGATTATATGAGAGTCCACCGGTTTATGTGCGCGTACTCTCATATATTCCCATAGTGCTCAAAATCGCAACCAAACTGTTTAGTTGCATGTGCGCGCCTGGTCTTAGTCTCCGATATTGGTGACTTAAGTTCCACTTACTCTGGCTATGAAACTGAGCTTAAAGTTCTAATATGGGAAACTTAAGTGCCACTTATTGCGGTAAGTGTCGACTGTGAAACTGGCCCTAAGACTTTAGGGTATGTTTCGTAGCCAGCGTAAGTGAAACTTAAGTTGCCAACATCGGCAAATTATCTGATTTAAGAAATTAATTTTTTGTTTATCAGCCTTTTTTGGTAATCAGCCCTATTCTGCTATTCACGTGAATCGTAAATTCGATTCTCTTTCACTCTACCTTTCCATTCTGCTATCCATCGGGTGAACTACATTATCCCAAACCAATTTGACATTCACGAAAACGGCTTGGCCCGTATTACGAATTACGATTATCGTTCAAAATCCGTCGTTATCGTTTTTTTGCGATTACGATTTACGATAGTTGTATTTTTAAAACGATACTCGTTTTCGACTGCTTTTGGCATCGTTTTCTTTGGTATTGTTTTTTTTGCCTTTCGTTTCGTAATTCGGGCCCTGATCATGCAAAAATCTTGGTAAATTTGGATAAATTGTTTTGGTTAATCATTTTCAGTTAAAAATAAAAATAGGAACAGTAAGTTATTCGACTTTTTTTTACAATTCAAAATAGAGGAACAAGAAAAATCAACAAACAGCACTTCTTATTGGCAAATCTGGATTTAATTTCATTGCTGAAATTAGTGTGGTGAATTGAATTCTATCAGCCCTGTTCTGCTATTCATCGGGGGGAATTTTCCTTGAATTTTCACTAATCACTATTCTGCTATTCATTCGAAGTGAATCTGGGTTAAAGTGGGTAAGGTCGGTAATAATCCGCGGTATTCTCTTATTCACGTGAACGCATTCACTCTATACAATTCAAATCCGCATATGAAATGTTGCGGATTTTTTCATTTTTTTTGGATTGCCTGGGAAGTGATTAGTAAAATATAAGTAAAATCTAGTTTATTGCCTAATTTAGAATATTTGTCTGTAAATGGTAGCTTATTATCATTTTTCGGGGTAGAACAACAGATAGAGATCAATTTATCCCTCTATTTTCTGCAATGAAATTAAATACAGTTTTTCAAAAAACAATTGCGCTGTTTTATGATTTTCTTATTCCTCTGGTTAGAAGTGGAAAAAAAGTTTAATAACTGTTTATATTTGTTCTTTTTTAATTTTAAATAATTAACCAAAACAATTTACAAAAATTTCCCAAGATTTTCACATGAACAGCTGTTTACGTGAATGTCAAATTGGTTTGGGATAATGAAGTTCACCCGATGGATAGCAGAATGGAAAGGTAGAGCGAAAGGGAATCGAATGGGTGAATCGAAAGTACGATGCACGTGAATAGCAGAATAGGGCTGTATGTGTTGTTCTACCCCGAAAAATGTTAATGAGCTATTTTTTATAAAGAAATATTATAAATTAAACAATAAAAAAGATTTTACCTACCAGCCCTATTCTGCTATTCATCGGGGGGAATTTTTTTTTGTATTTTCACTAATCACTATTCATTCGAGGTGAATCGGGTTAAAGTAGGTAAAGTCGGCAATACTGCGCGGTTATTCACGTGAACGCATTCACTGTATACAATTCCAGATCCGCATATGAAATGTTGCGGGTTGTTTTCATTTTTATTGGATTGCCTGGGAAATGATTAGTGAAATATAAGCAAAATCTGTAAATTATAGCTTATTATCATTTTTCGGGGTAGAACAACAAACAAATAGAGATCAATTCATCCCTCTATTTTCTGCAATGAAATTAAATCCCAGTTTTTCAAAAAGCAAGTGCTCTGTTTGTTGATTTTTTTATTCCTCTGTTTGGAAGTGGAAAAAAAGTTTAATAACTGTTTATATTTGTTGTTTTTTTAATTTAAAATGATAAACCAAAACAATTTACCCCAATTTCCCAAGATTTTCACATGAACAGCTGTTTACGTGAATGTCAAATTGGTTTGGGATAATGAAGATCACCCGACGGATGGCAGAATGGAAAGGTAGAGCGAAAGGGAATCGAATGGGTGAATCGAAAGTACGATTCACGTGAATAGCAGAATAGGGCTGTACATTTTACTAATCACTTCCAAGGCAATCCAAAAAAAATCCGATACATTTTATATGCGGTTCTGAATTGTATAGAATGAATGCGTCCACTTGAATATGAGAATACCGCTCAGTATTACCGTCTTTACCTACTTAAACCCAGATTAACTTCGAATGCAAAGCAGTTTGGTGATTAGTGAAAATTCGAGAAAAATTCCCCCCTTTGAATACCAGAAGAGGTCTGAATGGCTTTAACCTTAACCTAGGGTAAAATAGGGTTAAAATAGAAAAACTGCGACTTTAGAAATTCTTTTGGTTTTTTTTTGTGGATGGCTTAGGGTTATTTGTTTTCAAAAATTTGGTACTTATAGGATGGAATGGGGTAGAAATGAAAAGTTGTACCTATTCGATTTCAAAAATTAATTTTGTATCTCAAAGGATTTTTTTTAGGCGATGGCTTTAGATGAAGTGGGGTAAAAACCAAAAGGGATATCCGATTGTAAAAATTCCGTTTGTGGGAACGTAATTTTTAAAAATATGATATTTATAGAGTGAAATGCGATAGACACAATAAAGGCTGGATTTAGATGATCATATTTTTACGAATTTCACCATTCATAACGTGAGTGGGTTTAAAACCCAATTACAAAAAGTAGCTTAAATATTTTTCTATATTTTTTTGTAATTTGTATGCGAAGCTTAGGTTTGTCTGCCCGTGCTAAGCCGAGCGGGCCAGCTATTCCTAGACCTGTCGTTGTCAAACAAGGTACATTGCTAGAACTTCTTGTGCAAGATAGATCAGGTGCTCAAAATCGATTCTTTGGGTTGGCACAGCCAGGCCATGTCAACAGTGATTAATGAAATCTTTAAAACAAAGACAACAACTGTATCCAAAATATGTAATGAGGATATTCATTGTTCAATAGGTATAGCTTCTCCTTGAGTTCACAGGTCTTAAAATATCCATTTTATAAATCCGGTATACAAAAAATTGACTTGTATTTGTCTGCCACAGTAATGTGCATTTTACCATTTCGCAGAGTTCACATTTTTGAATTTCGAAAGTAATATAGATTAAGACCTCTTTCAAACGAGGAAATTGTATGCCTTGTGACTCTAAGTTTTTATGGAAATACCCCTTGCTAAATACTTAAGATTAACATATCATGAGAAGGGACCATATTTAGGATCAAGTGTATCTAGGAAAATGAATGCCTTTTTTTGAACAACGAAATTTTGGTTTTCAGCAGTCGATTAAGCGAATTTCCTGAAAATTTAATGAATGGAAAAACCTTCTTTCCCCAGAAAATAAAATACAAACAAAGTTTTTTTTACATTCTTTTAATGAAAAAAAAACTTTAATTATTAAACATATTAAAAGAGGTGCAAGTGTTTTACACAGATTATATAATATATAATTAACCATTTACACGATACATAGTCTTTCTGTATATATATATGCACGTACGTTTGCTGTTTATTACACCGTCTTATTATAATGCGCAGTTTTTCGTTTATATTAATAAAAACCAATAAAGTGTAACAGAGTATACAAAATTATTAATTTTCTTTTCCTTTAAGCTATAAATATAGTAAATTATTTATATAATGCATCGATAAATGATTCAAGGGAGAAAGAAAAATTAATTATTTAATGTAAAATATTTCTAGCGAGGGCTTTTTTTTCTTTTTTGCTTTTAAATCTTGTTCCCCAAAAATATTTTATTATTTTTATACACTTTTTTATATATTTTCTTCATCTTCTTCTTCATTTTTTTTTCTTTATAATCCTTCTCGCTTTATTCTTGGGGTTTCTTCTTATATTTATTGTTTGTCGATAACTTTAGTGTTTTTTTGATTGGTTTTTAAATGAAAGAGGAAATTGTGAGAAGGATAAAAATTAGTAATTAAAAAAAAGAAAACAAGCAATATAAAAGTTAAAAAGTTTGTAAATCAAAATTTTAACTAAATTAAATTTTGTTTTTTTCATTTTTTGTTTTGTTTAAGTGTGTGTGTGTATTTGTTTTGTGGATGATTTGATTGCATATGGATACCTAACTTTCAAATTTGAGGTTTTCTATTTGATTTGTTAGTTCTTCATTGGGAGAAGTATTCGGATTTGGAATTAGGGTTGTTAACGTTGTTGGGGGAATTGAATTTGTTTGTGTTGTTTGTGTTTGTTGTGGGGAAAAATAAATGTTTAAATCATCATAAGGATTAACTAAACGTTAAAACCTGGATCTTACAAATACAGCACTGGAATCATGTTCGCTATAACCCAGACGCTTTGTATGCTTAAACACTTCATTTGTTATAGCTGTAACGGGCATTGATTGATCGAGGTTCTCCGCCATTCCCAAAACCAAACGCAGATCTTTTTGCATGTGCATTAAAGGCTGCTGTGGGTTGAAGTCACCCTTCGCCATTTCTGTAAAAATAAAATAACAAATACATAAGTTAATTACAGTTTATTATTATTTAAGTCTTTGGTGTGGGGCCCTCATAACAAAAAATCGGTTTTTAAGGCCCTTAAGTTAAATTGAAATACTTTTTGTTGAATGTTATCGTGTTACCTTTTCCCTTTTCGAGTAAAAGTTGCGATTTCATTGACGTCAATTCAAAAATATCGATTATATCCTTTAGTGATATGGAGAAGCGGTCAGCTGTGAAGAAAATAAATAGATTTATTTTTTGTTTGGTTTTAGTTTTTAACCAACTACATTATTTTGCCTGATAGATCTTAAAAAATCCACCATCAAACTAGTAATTCACAAAAACATTGAAACTACTAAATGCCTACTTATGAGAGAATCTGTGGAGACTAGTTATATGAAGATATCAGCAATGTCTAGTACGATGGAAAATTTACGCTGCTTTATAAAGGACTGTGAGCCATTTGGCTAGGAGCCAATTTGGATAATTAATTTTTGACTGGCTGAAAATACAAATTGCTCGGAGGAGTCCAATCACATGATGCCATTTTATCATGGCCGAGCTAAATGGCAGTGCAGAACTAACGCTCCAAAACGAATCCATCCAGTTACTCATAGACCGATGATATGACATAATCGGAAGAACACAACGTGATATCGGTGGCAATTTTTTAAATATTGAGACAGTAGCGAAAATGGCTTCAACGGTAAATGAGGAAAGACCAAGTTCAAAAACTCGTCGGGGGAATGTCCAAAAATCGCTAGGTACCAAGTTGAACGAAAACCAACTCAGTCTTTCACACTGTAGTGTAGCAGAAATATACAGAATTGCGGGGGATGCTTTTTTTGTCTTCGTTATTATCAAGCTCAAGAGATCAACATTTATCGAGTTCGAGTACCTACATAATATATCGCAAGTAAAGATGCAATTTTGTAAACAAGTAATACCTTAGTCCGTTACAGGTATGAGTTTGAAGTATTTAAAGACTTTGTCTACCTATGCTCCAATTGCTCCTTAATGGGACTAAGGAAGCAATCGAATAGCAATAGGAACGAGCAAGTGACTCATATTATATTAACCTATTAACTTCATAATAACCATCCCAGCCATTCGTCATTGGAATTATTTGAACCTTTTTATATTTTTTCCTGAACACTCGCACAAGAATATCTTCGTTTGTAAGCTTCCGGCAAAATAATATAACAACTTACCCAGAGCTAAAGCTTCTGAAAAACCAACGAGGCTAACACCAAGTATCGTTTGAAGAATAAGGTTAACTTTACAAGCGTTACCAACATCTGCAATTAAATACAAACAAAAATAAATTGAACTAATAAATTTGATTTAATTTTTTTTTAAAGCTTACCCCCTAAGAAGAATGTATTTTTGGCGATAGTTTTAAAGCACGAATGACACTCTTCAAAAACTGTGCGATCACCGCCAGCTAAAATTATAAGCATACCATCTTCGGCTTCTTGCCTTGTGCCATGAATCTAGAGATACTTACAATTAAATTTGATTTTATTTTTTTCAATTTAATGGAAGTTGACTTACTTGAACCTCTAGGTATCTACCTCCACATTGTGCGATACCTTCGGCGATATCTTGTGAAGTTTCTGGATCAATGGTGGACATTTCCACGTATGCCTTGTTGTTTAGGTCTTTTCCTTGCAAAACACCACAGTTGCCAAATACCAACTACAAATACTCTAAAGTCAGCACAAGCTAAATATGCAAGGACCCCCCCCCCCCCCCCCACACATAATTTAAATGAAAACAAACTTACATCTTTCGATGCTTTTGGATCCGATACACAACAGAATGTAATATCCGCAGCATCGACTACGTCCATTGGAGTTTCCTTAACTTCGGCACCAGCCTCAGCGAATGGTTTGCACTAGAACAATAAAATTAAATCAAAGGATACCCAAGAACCAGTTTGTCTTTCAACTTACCTTTGACATTGTTCTGTTCCATACGACCACCTTATGCCCTGTGCATATTAAATCCTTAACAATAGTCGATCCCATTATTCCCAATCCAAGGAAGCCAAAAGTCAAATTCGATGGAGTTATATCCCTTTCGGACAAAGTTGCCGATCGAACATTCATATCGATTGCTTGTGCCTCTGGCCGACTTATTATTGGTCGATCGAGTAGAGCAACTGTTGAGCTCATATTGCGACGAGACAAACTGCCAATATGCGACAAAGCGTCCGTATTCACTCGCCTACGTGACGATGTAGCCACTGTGGCTTCTGATTCAACTCTTTTCCTTTTGCTTTCTGATGCTTTGCTTGCACTGCCACGGCGTTTTGCTGCTGATTTAGTTGCCGATATGGAGGACTTTGCACGAGATTTAGCTTTTGTTGCTTTTTTTGGGGGTTTTGGTGGTTCACCCAGATCATTGGTGGAGTCGGCTGTTTCAAGACCATCGCGAATCTTATCGAAATCAGCATCGCTGGCATAATTGGGAGCAGAAGCAACTGAAGCAGCTTTTATTTCAGCATCGATATCAACGGGATTCTCGATATAAGTTAGAATTTCTTGCAAAGCTAATTTGAAGGAATTTGGCTTGTTTGGGCGCATCAGTTCATCTTTGTATGGCCCTTCGAACGGTTTAATATTATGCTCCTCAATCCAGGCGCTGAAAAGCAATACATACGTTGGTTAGTCAATTTCAAGTCTATGAAACTACTTTGTAATTGTGTTTATTTATTAAATAAATTTAAATCAAGAGAAACATTTTTTTTAGATAATTAGGCCTCTTAGTTGTAATTACACGAATAGTTATAATGATATAAAGATAAATAAGTAAAAATGTGTATTATACATAAACAATTTATAATAATACATCCCTAGAAACAACAGATTCTTGTACATATATTTATATTATCGCCATTCAAATAAAACTGCATTTTTGAGTCGAAGATGTCAGATTGACGCTTGGCGATAACTTAGAAAAGTTATATAACAACATGGCCGCTGATTTGTCAAGTTTATAACCTTGAAACTACCTTTGCTTGTAATTGATCCTGATGAAAGGTATACTTCGTCAAAAGATGGACCATTTCCGAAACACTTTCAGCCAATTTCTACGAAAAGCAATTTTTTTCTTGAATGTTCTGAATGGATGCGTGATTTATACATACATAATGTACGTTTAGAATAATAAAAAGAAAGTCTTAGATAAATAAAAATCAAAAATGTTTTTAATTTCAGAATATTATATTATTAGTGATAAATTAAAAAAAAAAAAACTTTTCTTTATTTTAAATTTGTGTATACGGTTTTAAACTAGTAAGGCTCTTTTGCTGAAACGAACATAAATATAATAAGTTCAACATAAGAGCTCTTCATGTGACAGTTTACGCCAAAGAAAAAATACAACATAAGCGTTTAAGTTGAATGGCTCTATGTTAGGTAGGTGAGAACAAACCTCAACTTAAATTGTTTTTAGGTTTCTTTTCAATGATGTCCTTCAGTTTTGGATAATTTTGTTTTATAAGTCTCATGTGTTTTAATGACATTTTTTTAACGACCATTTTAAGACTTAATCTCAAGGATCCGTTAAGAATTTCTGAAGTTATAGATTTATTAATAAACCATGTCGATTTTTTTTGTTTGTATTAAAATCGATTTTTTCGCAAACAATATATAATAAATCTGGTTTCCTAGCCTCATTCCTAATTCACTAAGCTTAAACCATGCGTTGACATTATTTTATAGGAGGGCCAAAGTAATAACAGTATATTATATCTTTTTGGAATTCTGAAATTTTTAATAAACTTTAACGGTTTTAAAACTGAAAATCATATTGATAGCGACACAATCAAATCTTAAGTTTGAAATTTTTTGACACTTTGAATCATTTCCATGAGAGTTCCAAATACATTTTGTATCCCAAACGCGCGTTAGAATGTTATTATAAAGTAAACAGCGTGCAGCATTACTACTTGCTAATTGTATTGAAATCGTCGCACAAAGTACTGACCTCGCTCTCAAAATCATACGCTATGGATGGTACGGGAAGCTGGCTTCTTTCTTGTGAATTAAAAAAAAAATACCATTGCGCCATCTTTATATTTTTAAAGTCTTAAAAGAGAGCCCTTTAAATAAAGTGGTCATTTTTCAATCCCATTCCCATTTCAATTCGAACAACCAACAACTTCCTAAAAAAAAAATAAACTGGTGGGTGTTTGCTTTTATTGAGTATTCGTTATGTTTCTTTTTTAAATATCAAGTATTCATATGTACATAAATATAATAAAAAAAAAGAAACATTTAAAAAGTAAAATTAATCATAAGTGCAACTGAAATTACTCCACGTCAGTTATTCTTATGGCTTTAAAGTTTTTCAGCCAGTCATTTAAAACTTACATTATAGTTTCTAAATGCCCAAGATTTATTCTCTTCTGCTTATCCTTATTTTCTGTTATACTTATTATTAATATAAAATTGTAATTTTTTTCTATGATCAATTTATTAAAGGTTACAATCTGAATTGACTAATATTTTATGTGTAACTTGTTTTTTAGATGAATATGTTTTGAAAATATATTTTTTTGAATTAGTTTTCAAAATGAAATTTAAAAAAAAAAAATAATTATTATTTGAATTTTGATACATAATTTGAAGTCTTTTTCAAGACTTTCAAATAGTAAATGGGCGCTTCAAAGCATGACGTTTTATATGTGAATTTTCAGAATTCTGAATTTTTGGAGCTTCTGATTGGGCAGCTGTCATAAAAAGTTAAAAGACTTTTAGCTATGTTTGGTTACGTTTTATCTGAATTTTCAGACAAAAAATCAGAATAAATTGATTTTGATGAAGGAAATGTGGAAGTACTATATATGTACATATATAGAACTTTCTGATTTTCCCTCTGGTTGATGGTTGATTTGTGTTGATTAATTTTCATCACGAACAAATTAATAATTATTTCATATTATTGATAATTGATTTTTTCAATCATTGACCATTGACTATTCTTAGAAAAATGTTCCAAGAATTCTCCATCGCAATATTGTGGAATATTTTTTTCATTGAACTTTACATATCTTTGCTGTATTTTGTAGGCAATATAATATCTCAATAAATAGATTTTAAACAAAGTCTTTATTTATTACGAAATAACACTTATTCTTTATATAAATTACAACAGCTTCCTCAGTTAACTGTAGGTTAATTTACTTCTAGAGTTAGCTAACTCTGGCTTAACTCACCACTGAAAATTATGAAATTCGTATTTACCAAAAATATATATTTAAATTTACGACTTATTGTGAAAGTCATTTTGATTCATCTTCCTTACATATATAGTCGTAGTAAATAAAGTGATGATTTTGAAATTCGCCAACAGGCGTATTTGGTTTGTTAACATTGTCACTAAGCTGCAAAATTTCAAGCGAAAAATTTACCGAAAGCAGGGGCCTATGACGTAACATGCATGATCGATTGTATCATTCAGTCGATACAATCGAGTATAGGCAGTTCCTTATTTGACTCAGCCGATTGTTTTTGATTCGATTGAACAAAATAAGAAACGGCCTATGCTCGATAGCGAACTGGATGCTCCCTAGCATTTGAATAACTTTTTAACACATGGATATTCGATTCTTTCAGTTGATTAAAGGCAGATTTAGACAGCTTTATAAAGCTATGGATGCAGTTTTTTTTTTTTTTTTGATTCAAACAAGACGAAATACTTCCCACTAGTTATCCTCTAGTTTATAAGTCTTACCTTCGGCCTTCACTACCATCTTCAAAAAAAAACAATTCTATTGAATTTGTTTTTTGTAATTTAATTTTAAGTTAAAATCACAATTTGAGCAAAACAAACAAAATTGGAGCTAAAAACAGTTATTAAAAATTAACTAAAAAATTAAACATTTTAATATTTAAATACGTTGATAGGGGTTGGCTTTGAAAGAAGTCATATTCCTTACATACGACTTTCGACGCTGCGTTGTTCAAATGTAATAAATGGGGTTAATACTCAGATTGAAAAATATTTGTCCATATCGTCGTTCGTGACTCATGTAAGTCACTTTTTTTGGGAATTTCCAGAAATATAAATAAAAAACTTCTTTTTTTTTTTGAACTTTTGAACAACAACAACAACAATTTAAAGGTGCTACCACCAATTTGTTTACGAATTAATTTATTTATTTGGAGCATCAGCATTTTTGTAAGCGCCTTTAAGTATGGCGCTTAGAAAAATGTTGATGCTCCAAATGCATTTGATAAACACAAAACAACCCATTTTCGATATGGATCTAATCACCTTACTCACAAACCATTGCTTAGACAACTTTTAAAACCTACACCACAATTATGACAAAATCAAATATAATTTTTTTAATCTCTCACAATTTCTACACACAAATTTGGTTCAATGCGTTTGTTAAGTTTTAGTTTAGTTTAAGTTTCATGTTTCTAATTTTGTGAGAAAATTTTCTCTCGCCCCATTAATCTGTGCTTACGTTGTGTAACTCTCGCATCGATAAAATTTGTCGAGAAACGATGAAAATTGAAAGACGACATAATGAGCTACTATCCATTTTTCAAAGTTCAAAGTTGATGCGAGACTTTGCAAACTTTGTCTAAAATTAAATTACCACTTCTCTTAGAGAGAATTGTATCCCCACATGTAAAATCTAGCTAGCTGAAAATTTTATGGCAGAGAAAAAAAAAAGACTAAAACGGACATAGTTCTCAAACACGCGTCAAAATTGAACAAAATCTATGGAACTTCAACGAAAAGTAATTAAAATACGCCCGTTTATGAGAAAAAGTACTCAACCATATTTCCATCATGACAATTGTATGTAAAAAACTAAAAATTCAATTTTTCGAACACTTTTACAAAATACAACTAAAATACGCATGGTACGTGAAACGATACAACCGACACGCAAAACTGTGCTCAATGACACAATAGACACAACATAAAGGGTGATAGTTCAAAGCAGAGACTGAGTTGTCAAAAAGAACGTTTTTTTTTGTAGCTCAAAGCTTCGATTTTATTTCATTCAGAGCTCATTCTACGTATTCATAAGAAAACTAGTTACTATTCTGAGCACGAAAAACGTTACATTGCTATAAAGTATATAATCTATGCGGTCACAAATCAGAACGTTCTGAAAACGTGTACAAAGAAAACTATACAGCTGGGGACCCACTATGTTAACCGATTTTACAGTTAAAATGTTCAATTGAACAAAATCGCTCCTCTGTGATTCTTTAGCAAATTCGAAGAGTTGTGGTACTGTGAACTATGTTCGTTTATTCGGGAATTTTGTATTCGGTCTTATCACAGGTCCCGTCGTCATAGATTCGTACTACGAATCCCAAAAATAAGTATCGAAGCTGCCGTCGTAACAGAATTATTGGCACACATTTTCTGAGTGCATAGTAAGTTATATCGATAGCCCCCAATTTCGTGTCAATATTTTTCTTTTGACGGGAACTATGATACATTTATTTTTTCAAGATTCGTAGCACAAATCTGTTACGACGGGCCTGTGATAAGCCCGATTAACTTTTTCTAAATTTGATGCCAAAGTTAGAATTTGTAAAAAACAGCTGACACAAATGGTTATAAAATTCGTCGAGAACAATTTAAAGAAACTCAATTCAACTCAAGAAACGTTGAAAAAATAGAAAGAAACTCATGTTTGTTTCAATTAAATATCCATTACGAATGACTTTTAAAACACTATATTTTTTCAAATACACCATTCTCTGTATTCACATCTTGCAAAACAAAACAAACGAATCATCTATCGTTACCAAAACATTAGAATCGTGTATTCATAAAAAACTGAGTACTTTTTAGCAAATACACCGAGTAAAACGAGTTTGGTCCATCGCCAAACCATTATCTCTTGGTGGGAGAGAAACTGCTCTTCAGCAAAACGAGAAAAAGGGCTCAAGCGGTGTGCAGTGTTTGTTTCTTAGATGTTAATATTTATTTTCAGTGTACACTACTTTGTATGATTACAACGGAAAGAATATTCTCAAAGAACTGTACTTTTTCAGTGAAGGCAAATGAATACATTCATGCAGACATTTAGTTTCAATTTTAACCGTTTCTCTATTTTCAATACGATTACTGTAGCAAAAAAAAAATATATTTTTAAATAAGATACCATTTATTAAAAAACAAAATGTACCTACGATTGAAAAGTACGTCAATTTCATTTAAAAATCGAATATTCCTACGTAAAGAAATGTTTTCTCACGTGTTACTTCACAGACTTAAATTCATTTTGCCAATTGGGATTTAGATCCGAGGTTGCAGATTTTTCTTGACAAAAAGAGGCACAATATGGGAATTTTGTTCGTATGTAACTATGAGTGACTTTTTCTCTAAAAATATATGTCAAATGCCACCACCCTATAAATATAAACATCGAAGTCAAACACATACGTTTAGATAATTGTCACTATATTTTGATGTGGGTACAAGATCGTGTGCAAGTACCTGCTTGAAATCGGGGTTTGACGATCTCGATTAAAAAAAAGGACACCAAAAACAGGGAGGAAAAAACTCAAAAGAATTGATTGGTTGTAAACAAAAATGCATTCTTAAAAGTTTTAAATGCAATACATAAAAGTACCAGTTCGCAAAAATGAAGCATAGTCCGTAGAGATGCGAGATATAAATACAAATAAAGAAATTTCTCAAAAACTGTCTAAACTCTATTTGTATTTTTGTACTTATAAAATGAGGGAAAACGGAAAATCAACAAAAAAAGATCCGCATGGGAGAAATCGAGCAATGTAAATCCAGACTAATAAGAAATGGTTGGAGACAAAACAGATATGTAAATCTTTCTAATTGTCAGTCAAATAAACGAAGATTGGTGTTAGTCTTGTTTATAAAATATATTTTTTGCTACAAATATGTCTACTTATAGTTCCTACAGAAGTGCCACCATTTTCAATAGTTCGAGTTGCATGTAAATTCAATTTAAGAGCATTCAAACAAAATAATATGTGAAAAACCTAATTTTTATTACGAATAGGTAGGCAGATATGCATTAAACAATTCCCCTATATTATTTTCATTTGAAATGAACCGAGAGAAGAGGAGAAGGAGAACAAACAAAGTAGGTAGGTACTAATAAGTAACATTCGGATGCCTCTTTTTTGCATCGGAAACAACACATAACCAAAGAAAAATAATCGAGTAAGCAAATCAGACACACATTTCTTATCAAACTAGCTATTCGAATGGATTTTCAGATTATAAATGCAGTTTTTTGTATATCTGGATACTTACTAATTTCTAGAACCGAAAAAGAAAACACATTTACACGGAACATTCCTCCGAGGCTGATGTAGCATCTCTTCTGGGGGTTCAACGATCTAGAGAAACAAAAAAAGAATAGATAAGTCAAAAAAAGGAAAACATTTATCTAAGCGACGTTTTTGGAATGGAAATAGGTACTAAATAATTGAAAATAGCAGGTACTTCAAAATGGAGAAAACAAAAATTTAATGGATTTATTTTTTTTACAAATTATAATGGAGACTTACCATGGACGGCCAGGGTGTAAATCCCTTCATTTTGGCCCTGAAATTAAATAGACAAATAAAAAAAAAATAAATATTAGAAAAACCAATTGAGAAACAAAAATTCGATCAAAGTGAAAAGAACGCGCGGGAAAAGTTTTTCGCTCTGACTCTGAGGCCGGCCATTATGGTTGGTTTTTGGTTGGATTCGGTGGATTCATCGAATAGAAATCTTTTTTCAATTAAAAATTCTACAAAAACATATTATTTTTTTTGGTTATGTTTAAAAGATAGTTCTGGGATATATCAATTTTTATAGATTTTCACATATTTTCCATCAAAAAGGGTCCAAATAGCCACGGCGACAGTCAAATTGGATAGAAAGCTTGGGTGTTGGAAAATATTACACTTTCGGTTACCATAATGGATAAAATGCAAAATTACAATACAAATATGAGGAATCATCAATAATTAACTCACCATATAAGATCTTTAGGTTTGTAAATAATCGGTTCGGACATTATTTTGGATTTTGCTTTGCGTTTGCGAGCAATTTTTAATTTTATTAGAAATAAAATTTCTTTTCCTGCTTGCTACACAACGACGAACGAACGACAACCCACTCGGAACACTTTACGGAGCCAAAATAAAGCGACGAGTGGAAGAAAGAGAAGTCAAGTTCGTACTGTTTTTTTTTTTCTTCTGCAATTTTCTGTCTCGCTTTAACGAATTTACGACTTTTTATTTTCTCTCGATTTATATTTTATAAATACAAAATCTGTGTATTATGTTATAAAATGCAAAAGGATAAAATCATTAAATAAAGGACAATTTATTGGTTTGTTTATTCAATCGTATTTTAAAGATGCACACTTTGTTAAATAATTGCAAAATAATGAAAATTCTTTGGACTGGCACTGGTTTTGGTTTTCTTAACGCGTTTTTTTTATACATAGAAATAGAAAACAACATGGCCGGTCGCTGGTTTTTCTTGTTGTCAAAAATTACAACGAAGGTTATTTAACGAAGATTTGTTTTGGTTGATTGGGTTTTTGTATGCACTAGTTAAAAAAGTGGAAGTTGTTGCGTGGAGTTGGTAGGTGGCGTAACTAACACAACCAAAAAATTGTACTTTTTTTTGGTTAAAGTCCCTTATGTCGTTTTCGATTGGATTTTCGGTAAATTGTACTCCTTTTCAATTCCAATCGAATATGAAAACACTGACTTTCCTAAATTTACACACACACTACCAAAGCTGCCATTTAACAAAATGGCTTCTTCAAGTATGTATCACTTTTGACAAGTAATCCAACGAAAAACTTTATATGTATGTGTGTGTTCCTCATCTACTCCAAAATGAAATTGGGGACAGAAGAACACTCCGAAAACATTACTCGGAACAGCCAATCGAAGGCTTTTGGAGTAGTAGGAGTGAAAAAGGAGTGTAAAAGGAGTACTCCGAACATCCAAACGAAAACGACATTATTACACGATGCCTGTTTGACGGTGTTCACATTGGATTCACTTTTCTGATTTTTTTACGTGAATCCAACTTCTTTTGTTGAGACTCAAACTAATGTCGTTTTCGATTGGATTTTCGGTCTATTTTGCTCCTTTTTAATTCCAATCGAATATGAAAACACCGACTTTCCTAAATTTACACACACACTACTTAAAGAGGCCATTTAAAAAAATGGCTTCTTCAAGTATTTATCACATATATATATATATATTTCTTTACCGAAACCAAAACAAAATCGTGATCTGTCTAGATATGGTTTGTTCCCTAAAAATTTCCCCCTCCGCAGTGACATCCATTAGTCGGTTTTAAAAGGAATTGCTTATGCGTATTGGTGTTATACTTTTGTACAAAAGTAAAAGTTAAAAGTTTGTGTTTTTCGTCTACTCCAATCTTAGAGGATATATAATATGGAGTGCTTGTTTTTATTCGAATGCGTACCTTTCATAGGGGTCGCTGTTTGAAGTTTCGGTCTGAGTTTTCTGCATATTGGAGAAAAAAACTAAAAAAGAAGATATTGAAATCTTTAAAATAATAAACAAACACTTATTAATTTCAAGAATTACTTCATAGAACAATTTAGAGAGAAAATAAGCAAAGCAAACCTTGATAGCAGCTGCACGATATTCTAAGACTTTAACTAAACCGAAATAGCGCCCCCTATTAAGGGCCCAGGCCTAACAATGCATTAGGGATAGAAACGAGCACTCCATATAATATATCCTCTAAGACTCCAATATGAAATTGGGAACAAAAGGACACTCCGAAAACATTAATCGGAACAGCCAATCGAAGACTTTTGGAGTAGTAGGAGTGAAAAAGTAGTACTCCGAATATCCAAACGAAAACGACATAATGGGTGTGTTTCTTTATTTATTTCGAATATTCGGAATATCTGGAACACCGCTTTTGCGTTTCTTTATGCTCAGGAATATTCCGGATATACTTTTTGTTGTTTCTTTATTCGTTCTAGAATTCTTGGAATGTGTTCTTTCTGTTCCTAGTCAAGAGGTAGTGTAAATGGAATATTCTTTACCTTGACAGATACATTTCATTTTTTTTTCATTGGTTACAAGTAGGTATTGTTATTCTGTCTCCCGTCTGCGTCTGCCATAGATGAAAAAAAAATTAAATGAACTGGAAATGGAACTATTTTTGTATCATGAATGTATTTTGTATCATGTAGCTCGTGCGTGCGCGTAAAATAAATTTACAATTTGCAAAACAAATAATTATTTGTTTCTTCTATCAGAAATAATCGCAATATGATTTTTTGACATGATAACAAACAGCTGATAGTTGGATATTCTTTCAATTAAGATCTGTTTCCTTATTTATTCGATTCTGGATAGATATTTTGCCTTTTCCGTCTTTTCTATTCTTCATCCGGAAAAAATAAAGAAACACACCCAATGTGAACAAATTCAATTCTCTCTGACAATCACCAGTCGTTAAAACAAAAAAACAAATCCAATGGATAAAGCCCGAACCACACTACCCTCGTGTGGTGTGTTGGGGAGTAGTGTGTCGCTATCGCTTTAATGTATTTCATATGCGTTGAACCATATTTGTATCATGTGATCTGTTGTATCGAAATCTATGAAATATATTGGAATGACAGCGACACACTTCTCCACAACACACCACACGAGAGTAGTGTGGTTCGGGCTTAAGGCTCTCCCAAACCGGTGCGAAACATTTGGAGCGAATTTCATTGGAGCGTTTTCCATTGGTAAGTTCAGATTTCAATTTAAAAATTGATTTTATTCGTGGCGAATGGAACACGATTCCAAGTTGATTTATGTTTGTCATTGTATTTGTGTAGTTTCGTTTCTCTGTCTAAAGCCTAGTACTCAGTTCGAGTGGAAATGAAATTTCCATATAAAACTGACGGTTAGTGCACAACGGTGTAATTCCCAACGAGAAGTGTGTATCCGAATGTGAAAGCGGAATATGAACCGGTTCGTAATCAATTTCACATCATAATTTTCATTTTGTTGCGTACAACCACAAGGATAAGTCACATGACGTTATTCGCTGTCACATTTTTCTACCTATAAAACCGTACACCTATTTACTATGTGGCGAACTTTTCACGACGAGAACTGGATCGTTCTTACTAAATAAAGGCTGTCCCAAACCAACGCGAAACATTCGCGCGAATATGCGACGACTGAATAAAGGCTCTCCCAAACCAACGCGAAACATTCGGCGCGACAACGAAACTTCCGCCTGTCTTAATTTATTTACATGGAGATTAATGGGAGCACCCACACTTGCGCGATGCGAATCTTCGAACATTTTTCAGTCGTCGCATATTCGCGCGAATGTTTCGCGTTGGTTTGGGACAGCCTTAATGTTCGAAGATTCGCATCGCGCCAGTGTGGGTGCTCCCATTAATCTCCATGTAAATAAATTAAGACAGGCGGAAGTTTCGTCGTCGCGCCGAATGTTTCGCGTTGGTTTGGGAGAGCCTTAAATCAATAATATATAAAAGAAAAAATAGGTCAAAACAATCTTCAACGTTGAAAAGTTTAATACGTCGTAAGCATCACTTTTGACAAGTAATCCAACGAAAAACTTTATATGTATGTGTGTGTTCCTCATCTACTCCAAAATGAAATTGGGGACAGAAGAACACTCCGAAAACATTACTCGGAACAGCCAATCGAAGGCTTTTGGAGTAGTAGGAGTGAAAAAGGAGTGTAAAAGGAGTACTCCGAACATCCAAACGAAAACGACATTATTACACGATGCCTGTTTGACGGTGTTCACATTGGATTCACTTTTCTGATTTTTTTACGTGAATCCAACTTCTTTTGTTGAGACTCAAACTAATGTCGTTTTCGATTGGATTTTCGGTCTATTTTGCTCCTTTTTAATTCCAATCGAATATGAAAACACCGACTTTCCTAAATTTACACACACACTACTTAAAGAGGCCATTTAAAAAAATGGCTTCTTCAAGTATTTATCACATATATATATATATATTTCTTTACCGAAACCAAAACAAAATCGTGATCTGTCTAGATATGGTTTGTTCCCTAAAAATTTCCCCCTCCGCAGTGACATCCATTAGTCGGTTTTAAAAGGAATTGCTTATGCGTATTGGTGTTATACTTTTGTACAAAAGTAAAAGTTAAAAGTTTGTGTTTTTCGTCTACTCCAATCTTAGAGGATATATAATATGGAGTGCTTGTTTTTATTCGAATGCGTACCTTTCATAGGGGTCGCTGTTTGAAGTTTCGGTCTGAGTTTTCTGCATATTGGAGAAAAAAACTAAAAAAGAAGATATTGAAATCTTTAAAATAATAAACAAACACTTATTAATTTCAAGAATTACTTCATAGAACAATTTAGAGAGAAAATAAGCAAAGCAAACCTTGATAGCAGCTGCACGATATTCTAAGACTTTAACTAAACCGAAATAGCGCCCCCTATTAAGGGCCCAGGCCTAACAATGCATTAGGGATAGAAACGAGCACTCCATATAATATATCCTCTAAGACTCCAATATGAAATTGGGAACAAAAGGACACTCCGAAAACATTAATCGGAACAGCCAATAGAGGTCTTCCAAGATTTGTCTTTGTCTTTTCTCCTTCTAATTTGACACCTAAAAACAACAACAAAAAAAGTCCCTGGTTGGAAAATATTTACATGCTCTTGGCAGTGTTAAAAATCCGGTCATTTGATTATTTTTTGTATTTGGAACTGAAAACTTAAATTTGCGATCGAATTACCTATTAATTAGTGTTTAAACATTTTGGTGAACATTTTTTCAAGTGTTTGATACAGAAAAACTAATTTTATTGCATATTAATCACTATTATTAAACACCCGACTTTTTTGGCTCGCCTTCGTGCCTTCGGCATTTGGTTTGTTTTCCAACCAGGGAGTGCTGTCAGATTGTTTTTTTTTTTTTTTTTTTTAATTTCACACTGACACTTCTGACATTTGGTGGCAGAGATCCATCGAAGACTTTTGGAGTAGTAGGAGTGAAAAAGTAGTACTCCGAATATCCAAACGAAAACGACATAATGGGTGTGTTTCTTTATTTATTTCGAATATTCGGAATATCTGGAACACCGCTTTTGCGTTTCTTTATGCTCAGGAATATTCCGGATATACTTTTTGTTGTTTCTTTATTCGTTCTAGAATTCTTGGAATGTGTTCTTTCTGTTCCTAGTCAAGAGGTAGTGTAAATGGAATATTCTTTACCTTGACAGATACATTTCATTTTTTTTTCATTGGTTACAAGTAGGTATTGTTATTCTGTCTCCCGTCTGCGTCTGCCATAGATGAAAAAAAAATTAAATGAACTGGAAATGGAACTATTTTTGTATCATGAATGTATTTTGTATCATGTAGCTCGTGCGTGCGCGTAAAATAAATTTACAATTTGCAAAACAAATAATTATTTGTTTCTTCTATCAGAAATAATCGCAATATGATTTTTTGACATGATAACAAACAGCTGATAGTTGGATATTCTTTCAATTAAGATCTGTTTCCTTATTTATTCGATTCTGGATAGATATTTTGCCTTTTCCGTCTTTTCTATTCTTCATCCGGAAAAAATAAAGAAACACACCCAATGTGAACAAATTCAATTCTCTCTGACAATCACCAGTCGTTAAAACAAAAAAACAAATCCAATGGATAAAGCCCGAACCACACTACCCTCGTGTGGTGTGTTGGGGAGTAGTGTGTCGCTATCGCTTTAATGTATTTCATATGCGTTGAACCATATTTGTATCATGTGATCTGTTGTATCGAAATCTATGAAATATATTGGAATGACAGCGACACACTTCTCCACAACACACCACACGAGAGTAGTGTGGTTCGGGCTTAAGGCTCTCCCAAACCGGTGCGAAACATTTGGAGCGAATTTCATTGGAGCGTTTTCCATTGGTAAGTTCAGATTTCAATTTAAAAATTGATTTTATTCGTGGCGAATGGAACACGATTCCAAGTTGATTTATGTTTGTCATTGTATTTGTGTAGTTTCGTTTCTCTGTCTAAAGCCTAGTACTCAGTTCGAGTGGAAATGAAATTTCCATATAAAACTGACGGTTAGTGCACAACGGTGTAATTCCCAACGAGAAGTGTGTATCCGAATGTGAAAGCGGAATATGAACCGGTTCGTAATCAATTTCACATCATAATTTTCATTTTGTTGCGTACAACCACAAGGATAAGTCACATGACGTTATTCGCTGTCACATTTTTCTACCTATAAAACCGTACACCTATTTACTATGTGGCGAACTTTTCACGACGAGAACTGGATCGTTCTTACTAAATAAAGGCTGTCCCAAACCAACGCGAAACATTCGCGCGAATATGCGACGACTGAATAATGTTCGAAGATTCGCATCGCGCCAGTGTGGGTGCTCCCATTAATCTCCATGTAAATAAATTAAGACAGGCGGAAGTTTCGTCGTCGCGCCGAATGTTTCGCGTTGGTTTGGGAGAGCCTTAAATCAATAATATATAAAAGAAAAAATAGGTCAAAACAATCTTCAACGTTGAAAAGTTTAATACGTCGTAAGCAAACTGTCAAAATTTCTAGTGGAAATCTTTTAGAACTAATCGTAAGCTCTACGATATGGCTGATGGAGACGCTTTGGTTGTAAGTTTGTTCCAGACATTTTTGGGCAAAAATGGGCAGTCCGTCAAATTTTGTGGCCTGGGGATGAAATCCTTTCAGCGAGAAGAAAACTGCCAAAAAAAGTTTAGAAGGCTTTGTGGGCAACAATTGTTGCCACTTTTAAACGTCAAAACAAGAATCGACTAGAGTTGTCACGGATGCTATGTAAAGTAACTGTTTTTGATACCATTAAAATTTTAACTCACTTAATTTTTGTAGCGAGTTCTCGTATTTTCAATTTTAATTTCAAAATTATGGATAGAAAGTCACTCAAAATCATGAAGAAAACATTTTGAAAAAGACGAAACGTCAAAATTTACTTCCCCATCGATGGAAAGCATCTACCAGGTTTCTCCGTGATTTTGAAAATAAAGTTGAAAATATGAGAACATGGGACATAAACTAAGTGAATTTAATCAGCACAAGAAAATTTGCTGTTGGTCGGCTATTTCTATACTGACATTTCTGACAACTGAATTTGCCTGTGGTGCTTTCTTTTTTTAACTAAAGTTAACTATGGTTGGTGTGTCAAAAATAAAAGTTGGAGTGTCATAGTTAAAAAATGTACTTTGGTTAAGTTTTTATTTAGGAACGATAAAAGTCGTGTTTGCATTAAATTTATTGCCAAAAATTATTATTTGCACTTCAAAAATGGAAACAATTTGTTAATTAAAATTCTGTATACCTAATTTTTGGACAAAATCGAATCAATAATGTGTACATTCTTGTTCAATTATATGGCCACAATGCACAAATTTCGTAATAAAAAATTGACCAAATCGAAAGAATAAAATGTCGAAAAAAAAGGAAAATTAATCAGATAATAACAGAAAACAATTCCCAAAATCGAAATCAACAAAAATACAGGTTTGTTTCAAGATCTGTATAATTATGGTTGTTGTTGATTAATCCACCTACGCCCAACATTTAATCAACAACAACCATAATTATACAGATCTTGAGACAAACCTACAAACATTACACCTAAGCAGAAAAGGCAAAATATTAGACGCGATCGAAGAAATCTACAAAGCATACAAGATAGAACAAGACAGCTTATTGAATGATAAATTGACAGTAAAAACAAACACTTTATACGAAACAGCAATTAAACACCAACAAAATAATAGATAAAAAGAAGACAACACTCGTATATCACCACACAAAAAAAGCTCCAAACATATTCAAGTAAATCAAAACAGCAACAACAACACAAGATGACAACTAAAAGCTTAAGTTTGACTATACCAGCAGCAAGAATCAAAAGTAGTTCGCCTGATGATGGAGCTATAACACTCCGAAACGCGTAGCTTATATATTAAAATATAAATAAAGTTGTGTTAATAATTTGATTAAAATTAAAATTAAATAAAATAAAACAAAATCAGTTTTTCTTTTAATTTTATTTATTTAATATTTTTAAAAATTCTTTAACCTAGAGTTTAGGAACGATTTTATGACGTCAGAAATTTAGTCAAAGTTACTTTTCTGAATTAAAGGAACGATGAAAGTTAACTAAAGTTACGGTGACCATATTTTTGGGAGCAAAACCCGGGACAAAAACTGAAAAATTTTAAAATTTGAAAAATATTAGCCGTTTCATTAATTTGTATATATAAATTTTTAAAAAGAGGGGAACAAGACAATAGATTTTAAATTAACATAACAAAATTTAAACTAAAAAATCAACTTAAAACTTAACATTTTTAATTCCATTATTAAAATAACTCAGTCTTCTTTAAGAAAGCAAATAAACTTTTAAATAATATAAGTTAAATGTACATACATTATGTAAAGCTACAACATAACATTTCGAAATGCACACTAAGCCAACTTTACAACGCACAATTTTTTTTCTTTTCCTTTAATACTTCTTGGCAGAAAAAATTTGTTTTACAATTTTGTTGGTTTCTTTTAAATAATTTCTAGATTCATATCAGCTTAAATTGTAATTATATTTAAAAATTGACATTGCTTTTAGAGTTTTTACATTTAGCTAGAATTTTTTGCTCATCCACATATTGTTCACTATTGAAAAAAAAAACCTTTCTGTGCGAGCATTAAAACCTATCAAACAAAAGGTTTGCACAACCAATGCTTTTATCTGAGAAATGCGTAAAAATATGAACCCATTTTTCAACTTCTGTCTTTTTGTTTTCCGTCCATTATCTGATAATTTCTAAGCTTAAGAAAATTATTATCTATATCTAACTAATAAAATAAATGTTCACCATTTTATTTTGAAGACAGTTGTTATTAATAATCAGATTTTGTTTTCATAAGTGACTTTCGGTAAACCAAATCGTTGACAGCCAGGTGAAGTTTGACAAGCTGAATGAATGCGTTCAGTGGGTATGAAAATATAATTGTAATGCATGCGTTTTACTATTACAGTAGATCCCTATGTGTGAGTTGATAAGTGATATTTGCACTTTCATACATAACTATATGTAATGTATATAAAACATTTTGTTTTATTAAATATAGAAATTAAAAAAAAAACATCAGAAAGTGTCCAAATACGAGACAAATACGGGACAAATTATTAAATACGGGACACTTGTTCGTCCCGGGTTTCTTAAAAAAAAACCCGGGACAGGCTTTATAAATACGGGACAATCCCGGGAAACCCGGGACGGATGGTCACCGCAACTATAGTTAGCTTTAGTTAGAAAAAGAACGCACCACTGGCAATAAAATGATCACTACAGAAATAAAATGTCATTAGGTGTTTTTTTTACACACTGCTCCGCTCTTTCGCCTTTTTCAAATCTGCCTAAATCTCACGTGACGAAACGACGAGAAATATTTCATTGTGTTTGTGTATATCCTCGCATAGGTACTTTTATTGCTTGAAACTCGTTTGGCAACTATGAAAATTATTTATCTCATACGCTCACGTCTCGTTTACTTGCCACATTGTGAATCAGGTATGAATCTTTACGAAATATATTGAGTGCAAAGGAGAAAAATATCTTATTTCACCTTTTTTATACTACGTTTCTACCAAGAGATAATCCGGGATTTAAGGTAGGAGATTTAAAATTAATCTTGAAGTGTTTTCACCACAAAAAAGGAGATTAAATTGACGTTTTCAGTCCGAATTGCCATTCAATTGTCAACTCAATTTGACAAGAGTAAAACAAATATAATCGGCAAACGTATAGCGAACGGAAAAAACAATTTTTGAGCAATAAAACAATTAATTTTGAATAAACTATTTATTAAAAATGAGTCTAGTAACCTAAATCCATTGTTATCACACCATTTTATTCTTCAAAATAACATTAGGGTATAGGAGAATCCATAATTACAGAAAAAAAACACAATTTTTCGGCCCACTCTTCAATGAGAAGCTCCCCATTCTCCAGTGTCTAGGTTGTCCGTTGTTTTTTTATGTGTTTTGCTTGTTGCATTATCTGGAATTTGTATTGTTTACCAAAAAATTATTATAAATATATGAAATACATTGTAAATACTTGCATTTTTATTCCTACAGCTAACGCGCAAAAATATTTTATAATTTTTTTTTATTTCAATGGAAAAACTGACGTTTAAAAGGGTGCGTTCTACAAAATTAGGATTGTTTGATTTGAAAATCTCCTTCTTGCAAGAAGATTTCAATGAGATTTATTTTAAATCTTCTTTTGAGGAGATTTCAATTTGTATGGTAAATCTTGGAGATTTGAAGAGGATTTATGCTAAATCCACTTAAATCGCGATTTAGTGCTCAGTGAAAACGTAGTATTACACTCATACATTTTCAAAGTGTCAGGTTTTGTAGGTCTGTTCGTTTTTTTTTCCCCCCAAAACTGCCAATTTTTAAGAATCCTTTTCTTGTGCGCAAGGTGTTCTTGTAGGAGATGAATACAAAAATATTTGTTTGCATGATTGTTTAACAGTTTCATTGAAAAAATACCCATTGCTGCCATGAAATGTCATAACAATAATATGACATTCAGTTTCCCTGCCAAGGGAGCAAGGATTTTTTAGATGCATCAATAGAAAACTAATAGGTATGTCGGTAAATATAACCTGTCGATACAATTTATTTACATGCAAAACACGTAAGGGGCGGGTGTATTTGGGCTTTGATCAGTAACCCGTTATATTGTATACATAATTTCTATGATACCTAGTTACGCTTATTGAGATTCACTTTTAATTTAAATGTCAATCAAAAATCGCATTGCGAAGAATATGGTAGGCACGTCGGAAAGAATATTTTGCGCAGTAGATTATTGAAAAAAAGTTTCACTTCTGTAAACACAGCTTAGTTCTAATAGATTTGATAAAAACAATTATTATATATGTATAAAAATTCATAACTTCCAAACCTGTTTCAAAGTGGTGTATGCAAATATTGTTTCAATCGTCATTTCCTCCTCATTAGTTTGCCAAAAAGAAATTAATTGTTTTTTGTTTCTTTTTTTTTTTAAACCGATAAACAATGATCACATAAGAATAAGGCATATATTTATGTTACATGTTATGCATATATTTTATGTTACCTATAGAAATAGATGATAAAAGTATAAGAATATATATTATTTGCTGATAGCACGTTCAAGAAATATTCTCGAGTAGGTATATATGTCTTGAAGATCACTTGATTGATAATTTTGACCGACTATCTATAGGAGTAAAACAACCGACCAAAACACACTTTTCTCAAGCCCTCGTTGAACGTCATAACCTTGTCAAACTAATATACATAAATGGTGAGTTATGTTAATGACTTTGAACTTGATTTCTGAGCCAAACCAAACTAAGCAAAACGTGACATCCATTTAAAAAATCCTATATCTATGAGCTCCCAAAATATTGACTTAACCCCTCTTTCAAAACGCATCAACAGTAATTACAAGAAAACAATATTACGTGGTTGTCCATATAAGAACCAAATAAGCCGATTGCAATTCATTGTAGCTCTAACTTGTGTTAACTTTTCGATTTGTTATTTATTTTTGTTTTGCCATTCAACGAATTATATTTTTCTTAGCTTAATCGTGCATAGGTACCTAATTAAAAAGTTTTATGGCTCAGAAAACTAAAGTTCGATTGTATCTACATAATGTACATACAAATATTTGTTTAAAATTAGCAACACCGGATCGTACACATTTATTGAATCGCTGTCTGGCTTAGTGGATAGTTGTTGTTAAAAAAAATTGTACTTAAAATGTCAAAATCAATATTTGAGGATAAAGAATTTGTATATACGGATGACCAAAAGCAAAAGATTTCTGAATTAAGGATATTAGTGGAAGGTGATGTGTCATAATGGATTTTTTTTATATACATATGAAAAAGTTATCGAAAGATTAATTTTGACAGATTGCAGTGAACTCAAAATCGGCACCGAAGATGTTCTTCTGTCAAAGTTTCTTTATGCAGCCCAGTGGAATCTACAAAATGCCTATGAAAGAATTCATCGGTACTATGACTTCAAGGCTTTATATCCAACTTGGGTGGCAAGTCATCCACCAGAACAGTTCAAGGACCAATTTATAGTTGACAAATGTAGATTTGTTATGCCAAAACCAGATAAAGATGGCAGAGCAATAATGGTTACCAAATCAAGTAAGTAAAACAGCATCACTGATTCATTCCGATTATGGAATTCAAAATATTGGATTCGTAGTGCAGTGTTTTGTGTTTTCTCTATCTCATCTTTACTCATTTGCCTTGAAAAGAAAAAGAGAACAGTGCGCTTTGAATCATACTGCGAATCCAGTATTGCGAATTCCATAATCAGCTTGAACCTATGTCACTGATAAAATTTCTAAAAACAATAATTCTTGTATTTCAGTTGATCTATTTGATAAGTATCCAAATTATTTCAATGACCTCATTGAAATGGATGATTTAATATTTGAATCATTGTTTTTGCTGCCACAGGTGCAAAAATGTGGAATAAACATTGTTTTCGATCTAATTGAGTAAGTATTCATTCTGCTAAAATGTGGATTGCATTCTCTTGATTTTTTTGAATAAATAACTTTTATTCTTACAACTATAGCTAGGGAGAAGGACCTCAGTGAGTCTGTGAGTGCTTTTTACTCCCTACAAGCTTTACGATTGCCATTTTCAACTTGTTGGAGTTATACGTAAAGGCTGTGGCGGGGATAGGCAATTTGAAATTTTTCTCAATTTTTTTCTTTTCGCCCTTGCCACCGGTAGACTGAAATAAAAGCGTGGACTTTTCTCTGTGCAAAGTTACGAGGTAACATAGTAGGATATTGGACGTTCAGTGACAAACATCTGAAGATCTCCTTCAAGCAAACTAGTCCGTTTTGGATCCGTGCACGTCGTAGTCAACAACGAATAGACGACTTCGCATATGGGATCCTCAAAATTGCGCTTGGACAAACGTTGATATTTCCACATATTAACCGTGAGTCCCCGGCACTCACACAATGTGGACTTTGTCACACTGTTGAGAGACTCGTAACTCTTGGTTTTGCAATATTTAGATACTATTGCGATTGAAAACAAAATAAACAAAGTGAATAGTGGGTGCTTCTTTTTTAAACTGAAACCTGTGTTTTTGTTCGGTTAACTGATTTAATGGTAATTGTTTTGTCGAGATTGAATTAGCTATTTAAAATCCAACAACATATTTTTACTAGTTCGCAGTTTTGCAACGGTAAAACTGAGGAAAAATATCGTTGTGGAGAAAGTATCCTTCTTACAGATTTTTCTCTAACTTGTCTTTCCGTGAGCTTAAACAGCTCATCCTACAGTTCTCACAAAGTGACTATTTTTTCGAATCCATTTTAATATTGGATGTCATAATCGAGTTCTAAAACATGATACCAATATGAAGTAGGTGGTTATCGAACTGTCCGCACGACCAACATTAAAATGATTTCGAAATCACCGCTGTGTGAGAATGATCTGTTTCAATTTAGCATTGTTTAAAATCATGTAAAATGAAGTGATACAGTCCAAGGTGGTGTTCACATTGGACTCACTCTCTGCGACTCATTTTGACATCTCGTTCTTTTATCTCACTCCAGCTCACTATGAGAAAGTTATAGTAAAGTGAGGAGGGATTTTGTAATTTTTATCAAAAAAATCCTGCCTGACTAGACTTTATCTTTCTCATTATGAGGTGGACTGAGATAAAACACAGAAATGTCAATATGAGCCGCGCAGAGTATGTCCAAGACGGTTATCACATTGGACTCACTCCGCGCAACTCATTTTGACATCTCTTTCTTTTATCTCAGTCTACACAACTATATTACAAAGTGAGGCAGGATTTTTGATTTTTTTGAAAAAATTCTGCCTCACTAGAATCTCTCTTTCTCATCATGAGTTGGAGTGAGATAAAACAAAGAAATGTCAATATAAGTCGCGCGGAGTGAGTCCAATGTGAACACCGTCCAAAGTGAACACCGTCTAAGCCTCCATTGCTGCTGAAATGACATTTGTCAACTAGAACGTATAATGCTGGATTTACACGACTGATAAATTGTAAGTATTCTGTCAGTAAACTGTCAAAAGACTGTCAGAAGAATGGAAAAATGACAAAAAACTGCCAGTTTGTCAGTCGTGTAAATCCAGCATAACTCACGGTGCTCTGTGACACAAATACACCTTTAAATAATTTTTTGTTGACTAACTTTTCAGTGAAAAATGTTTGAAAAAACCATTTTGTTAAAATGGCGATGTGCAACGTCCAAAAACCCAATTGAAAACGACAATAAATTATGACTGACAGGGAAATGATTAGTGAACCAACCTATTTTTTGAGGTCCCTACTCATATAACTTTCTACAAATATTATGTTAATGTTTTAATTATTGATTTAAATCTCCAACTAGATTTCTTTTTCAACAAATGCATAGTTTGACAGTGAAGAAAGTTACTTACTAAATTTTATTTAAATGTGGTTAAAATAATATTTTCTTTTTTTTAGTGCCACAAAAAACATTATTAAATTAGTTTCTCCCTCCAACTCAAAAATGATGAACAAAAAGAATGAAGTTCTCCCCAATACAAATCGGACATGCCATCTCCTTCAAAAAGGATTTCTAATGACTACAGCTACCACTATGATAATGCCATTTATGGAAAAAAGCTTCAGGGACACGGTAAGTTTTTCTTAAACTCTATTTAGTGGGAAATAATTATGTAATTTGAAAATTCCATTTACATAAATGAATCTACATAATTTACTTTAAAGATCTACAATCATGATGCGAAAAATTTGAAAAAATTCAGAGCTGCCATAGGCGAGGAACACGTCCCAGCTACTTATGGAGGTCCTGAGAAGAACACCGTTGATGCGAACCTCATTTGGAATCACATTATGGCGAATCGAGAGTACTTGATGAAATTACAAACATACAAGAAAGTTATAAAGAAATAAATGATAAATTAAATGCAAATTGCTTTGGGTTGTGTGTTTCGATCAATTTGATTATCATCCTGTTAAAACCAAACGGAGTCTGCCATAATGGTGTATAGCAAAGCTTATGTTATAATAAGAAATTAGCCATCCCACCACTACCACCTCCAGATAATAACATGAGCCCTTAACTCACACCTCCTCCTAAAATTGAGTTGTTATTTATTTTTCTCTCTCAGAAGGCGGTAGCATTACTCTTAAAATAGGATTAAAGGTAAAACTGTTTGGAAACCCATCGAATTTCGACCACATAGACGTACGAGTTTGGTTCTTAAAAAGAAAAAAAAAAAAAAAAACGAAGAAGGAAACTCTCCTAATCTCTACCACTCAGAAGGGATAACCTAAGTTTATTTGTATTTTTGTTTATGGCTGCTTCATTTGGTTTTATTGGCCTCCTTGGTTATAAAAAAGGAGCTAATCTTTGAATTGAATAATTTGTGAGTGTTTTTCGTTCTATCGTTCGTTCGTTATTTTCGTTAAGTGGAAACGGAAACAGAAATATATATTCACATCCGGGATTTTTATGATTTTTCGTGATAAACTTTTACTTTGCGTCTATTTTGACTAGGTTATTTTATTACTCGTATATATTATGTGAGTGGGTTGGACCGTTTATTTCAGTACATCCCTACCTATGTATATGTATTTGTTTTTGAGATTATCAAAGTAAGATTGTGACTATTGATGTTAGATTTTATTTGTGTTTTGCCTTTTGTGAATTGTGTCTTTGTAATAAAAAATATCATAATCAAGAATTAAACAAATTGGGTAGGTAGCAAGTATAGACGTTCTTAAAAGGTCTTCATCACTTTGATAGTAAAACTTTTATTGGTTTGACATATGAGAGCTGCAAAGAAATGAACAGTTATGATAGATTTTCACGAATGGCAGATTGGCAGTATTTCTGCAGTAAACTGGATAAAACCGATACCCTAATGCTTAATGACATATACATTTACACGAAATCAAATAATGAAGCTCTGATGCTCTGGCATAATGACAATGGGTGCATTGAACGCATTACGTTTTACATCCGAATTTTTGGAGCTTCTGATTGGCCAGCTGCCATAAAAAGTTAGATGACTTTTAGTGACTTTTAGTTACGTTTGCTTACGTTTCATCTGAATTTTCAGCCGGAAATTCTCTTCTGAAAATTCAGAATAAAGTGATAGTGGTGGTGGAAATGTTGAACTACTATACATAGAAGTTGAACTTTATGATTTTCGCTTTGGTTAGTGTTTGACTTGTGCTGATTAATTTTCATCACTTAGAACCTATTGTTTATTGATAAGTGAGTTTTTAAATGAAAAGATTGACTATTCTTAGAAAAATGTTCTCAGAATTCTTCATCGCAATATTGCAGAATTATTTTTTCATTGAACCTTACATAGTCTTGCTGTATTTTGGGGCTGATTTAGTTACATATATCATCACCAGAACTACTGACGCTTAATTTTAAGTTTAAGAATATAATTAAAGTTCAATTTTATTTCGTTTTAATGTAAATCATTTAGGTAAATTCTAGCATTTGACACAACAACTTTCAACTAAAAATTCAGATTTTTTGTGCGTTCAACAACATAAATTTAGATCTGAATTTTCAGATTTTGTGATTGAACGTGCCCATTTAGATGAAGCGTAAGCAAACGTAACTAAAAGTCATCTAACTTTTGATGTGTAAGCATCTATGCTGGCGGTAGAGTGAAAAAAACGTTAACGTTCGTGTGCAACGTTACGTCGTGCAACGTTACGGTGTGCAACATTACGATCTGCATACTAGGATGGGTGCGTTCAGTGAAAAAATCTTAAGATCCCCTTCAAGCAAAAACAAGTCCGTTTTCGATCCGCGCACGTTGATGTTTAAACATATTAACCGTGAGTCCCGGCACTCACACAATTTTTTATGGTAGCTGGCCAATCAGAAGTTCAAAAAATTCAGATGTAAAACGTAATGCGTTCATTTTCTTTAGCTTATAATTGTGGTGAAGTTCTTTTACTTGATCTCTGAAAAAAAAAAAAAAACAATTATTTAGATTGAACATTTTAAATATTCCGTCAAAAAATGCGAAATAAATATATTTAAATATTTTGAGTTCATAAAGAAAAATTATATCCATTCGGTCTGATACAAAATAGTTTCTTATATTTGTGATATTAAAATTCGATCTTGTTCTTTCTTGTTTATGCAGTGATCCGTAATTTTCGTGTACCTACCTAGTCCGTGTAGTAAGGTGTGAAATATGTCGTTGTTTGATGATTGTGTTAGTTTCGAAATTGTGTTTCAAAAAGGCTTACATACATTTATGCATGTATACATATAATATGTAAACTCTTAATCATTAAAAAAATTGGAAAAGGTTCCAGCTTCTGTTTTTGAACACTGCATTTAAGTGTTTTTTATTGTGTGATATTGAAAATGATCCTCCTTAAAATAAAAGAAAATTCATTGTTTTCTCTATTTATCTTTATTATTAAAGTGTTTTTAACTAAACTTTATTAAAGTTCTAGTTGTAGGTATACCTACTTATTTGAAATTTTATAAGTGATAGTGTTTATGATATGCTGAAAACCTTAATTAGATTTGGATATTAAAAAAAAAAAAGGAAATTGGTAGGTAAGTCAATAAATTTCTTATTTCAACGTCATTATTTAGCGCCAGCAACAAAGTTGCTTGATATGTCTACTTTTCTAAACCAAAAGAATTCCTCCAGTTCTCTCAAATGTAAGCTTATTTAATTTTTATTTTTTAACGAGGACCTAGAAAGATTTACACAGGGACTAGCAAGGGTGACTATCGAAATTGGCAAACGATAACAAAACTTCCCCAACTAAATTTTACTAGCATTTGTCTCATGAGTTTTTGATATGTCTTTTCCTCGTGCAGATTTTCCCTACTGGAACTTTCTAGGGCCTTGACTTAAATGGCTATTTTCCCGGTCGGGAAAGCGCTCTACTAAAATTCAGCTTTGTCAAAATCGAATTTTTCGAAATCAAAATCTTTTTTAACTTTGTTTCATCTAGAAAATCAGTTGGACTATAGGTAGGTAGGTACCTACTTTGGAAACCACATTTTTTTATCTTCACACTTTTTCAAAAGAATTGACAGTTTACGAGATATTTACATTCATAACATTAAATTTCATCCCCTTTTATCTCAATGAACGTTTTAGGCCTGATCCAAATTTCGGGTACTTTTTAGGAAACGCTTACGACATACACAAAGGTAGAAATAAAGCTGAAAATCAGTTTTGTCAGAATTTTTTCGAAGTTTATCCTTTTTTTGTCTAATTTTCCTCGACAAAAGGAAACATAAATATCAATCTATTGCAATAATTATAAAAAAAAAAACAAACAATCAAATAAATTCCAAAAAGTCTACTGTTCTAAATTCTAAAGGCTCTATAGGTCTATCATCAAATCAATATAATAAACATTTCAACATTTTAACAATAAAACATCATTCCCAGGTCATTTGTCAGATTGGTTTTTGGAGCTTAAATCAATTAGCCGACAGCATTTTGCATTGCAATCATATTAAACAAAATGCTAAACACCAAACAACCACAAAACTACTCGATTTTAATCCCTTACCCATATATTTATCCCTAGCAATTACACAGTATTACTATACATATTTCACCCACAATCCGATTTGCATTTTGGTCGAGTCTTTAATTAGTAAACACATTAGCTCCAAACCGCAAACAAAAACTTCGTTTAAAATTCAGAGAGTAGCGATAATGCAATAAATAATCGATTTCAAAATTAAATGGAAATTCAACAAACACAGCTCGAATGCATCGTCTATATTGTGCAGCAGCAACAGCAATAGCAGCCAGCATCAGCAAGATACTCACTCAATGTGAATTCTGTATCAATTCACACATTCCAATGTCCTTAACACTGCCATCTACCGCTCCGTAGTCCCTCCATTACAATATAGAGGTTTACCAATTTTGCACGCATCCAACCACCACCTAAAAAAAGCGCGTTTCTGCTGCGACCGATGGTGCTCGTGCTGCCTGCCACACAATGCCTGCCAAATGAAATCCAATAAACATCAAAAAAGGACTCGCACGAGTAAAAATATTACAAACCTCAAAAACTAACCGAAATACTTGGTTGTCTGGGCACCAAAACAACAAACAGCGCAGGGATGATATCCTCGTTGTCGTAAGTTATATACAAAACATAGATATAGTTCCTGAACTAACAAAAACAAAAAAAAACACACGAATTCCGGAAAAACAATAATAGGAAACTAACCATTACAGTAACAGTAGAAAACCAATTTACAGCAATTTATATTCCATCGTGAAATGAACGCACACTCTCTGAACACATCCGCCTGTTTGGTGTGTTGCCATCCCACCTCTTTTGTAAAATCAACCAGAGAACTCGGAGTTGGGTTTGCATTTTGTGGTAAGCGTGCCCAATTTTCGGGACCTTCTTCCACCTACATACATATTTCTCTTGATTGCAGAAATGGCACCCTCCATAACTTCATTGCAAACCAAATAACTATACAAAAAGCTCGATCTTTAATTAGTGATTATGCGGTAAAATTAGATTTAGACAACTAATCATGACAGATATAAAGCCAAAAACGAATTAAGGTATTTCCATTCAATTCAATTCTCAGCGCAACTTAAATCTATAGAATGTATGTATTGATTTTATTAATTGGAATGTGGAATATTTTACAATGCCTACATACCTACAACAACAAAAACTAAACGGTTGGTGTCCTGAGGCCAGCAAAAACCTATTACCCGCGACAAAAAAGCATTTTATCATAACGTTTATTGATTCGCGGTGTTTTGTTAGCTTGAGTGCCGGTGTAGTAGAAAGCGTTTGCGTTAATGGTGAATAGGCAGTAGCGTAGCTAGTCCGGGCACGGGAGAGGGCATTGGGTCAGTAAATAGTATTGAGGTACCTACAAAATTCGTTTCATTTTCGATTAACGAAATAAATACTTTTGAAAAATGTTGCTTTCAATTTGAACTTTGTACCTATAGATAACGATTTGCATTCCAAATCAATACGGAGCTGTTTTCGAGAAAATGAAAAAAATAAAAGAATCTGTTTTATGGAAAGTAGTTGATGAGCTGAAACCAACATTACAATTTTTCTGCTAAAGCTGGCTACAGACTTGCAGCATAAATAATGTACCGATGTGTCAGGAAACTTTCAACTTCAAAAGTGACAGAAATCATTTTGTGGCAACTGACAGATGCAAAATTGTAAAGCTAAGACAAAAGGCGTTTTTTTTTTTTTAATTATTAAAGCAATTTGTACTCAATTTTGATAACAATAATCTTTCTATTTATATCAATATATGTATGTACCTATATTGTACACAATACAAATATTTGCTTTCAAAAATAGAGAAACAAACGTCAATTGCCACAAAGTGATGATTTGAAGTTTGTGAATAAACAAGAGAGCCAAAGAGATTAATTTTCTACAAAGTTGTGATTTTGAAGTTCGTGAATAAACGAGAGGAAGCGAGAGGGATGTATTACTTTTTTAAAAAGCGCTATCAATTTATTTTGATAGCTGACGTGTATCATTTTCTGTTCTAAACTGTACTGACATTTTTACAAACCAAAAGACCTGGGCCCGTATCGCGTAAGACTAAAGCGATCGCTTTATTAAGTGATTGTCGAAAGGTATGATAGAGACAGCTATCGTCAAAGCGACAATCAAAAAATTGATAATCAACTATCACCCTAGCCGATTCCACCCCTGGTTAAAGACGGTGTTCACATTGGACTGTCTCCTCTGACAACAGATAACCCATATGAAGATGAGATTGTTTCGTACGTTTCACCCTTGTTTATATTGTTGTTTTTGTAATTTCATCCAGTGTCGATGAACAGATGTGAATTGCAACAACAATTTAACCAGGCGCATGAAGATCCCTACTGTCTATGTATGAATTTTTTATACACACATTCTCATTTTGTATCTGCTGAACTGAAAGTGGCCAATCAAGTAATAGATTTCTACAAAGAACGTGAAGGAGAAACTTTAAAGATTGTGAGCCAGAAACTTGAAAAAATAAATTCCAAGAAAATAAAAGACCTAGAGGGAAGATAGGTACCCGCCTTTTTCATCTCTTCTATTCATCTTTGTGTTCATACAAAATATTTATAAATAAAATGGGTTGTCCACGGTTTTATCTTAAATTAACATTACAGAACGTGGCGAGCAACTACGAGTTCTGCCCGCACCGGTCCCGCTTGACCGCTTTGTGTTTGACGGCGCCTGAAGGAAATTGTGTTTACCCTTCAAGCAAACTAGTCCCTTTTGGATTTGTGCACGTAGTTAACTTAGTATGGACGACATTGCATATGGATCCAAATATGGATCCTCACAACTGCGTTTGGCGACTCAACTTAGTATGGAAATAAGAATCACCACGGACCCACTTGCGCATGTATTGTGAGAAAGAGAGCTCAGTGAAAGCCGAAACCAAAACGGATCCAAAACAATCGAGTTCTACATTACCTAAAAAAAAACAAACAAACAAATGAACTGAAATAAAGATGTGGGGTAAAAAAAAGAAAATGCCTGTAGACACAAAGGGGCATATTCATAGTCACTTTTAAACTCCAGTTTATCCTAGACTGGGGTTTATCCAATGTTATTTAGATAGGATAAACCCAGGTCTATGATAAACTGGAGTTTAAAAGTGACTATGAATATGCCCCAAGGAATTTTGTTGGTGTGCGTGAGACACTACGTTTGGTAATGATCCAAGAAAGACCGACAAAGTGAATTTGCTTGAAGGATAAACTTCGCCCACATTATGTTGATTTGTGTAAATCAACATAGCTGATCATCATCTTTCACCAAGTAATGGGTGATTTTTTAAGAGGTTTAGAACTTTTTAAAAAAAAAAAACACAAAAAATTCGAAAAAATGAATAAAATATTTATTTGAATCGATAGTTTGAACCTTGCAATTTAATGTTTAAAGATAATTTCATGCAAATGTTGACCGCGGCTGCGTCTCAGGTAGCCCATCCGCTGAGTCCAATTTTGGCATACTCTTTCACACATATCGGCCGGTATCTCACGAATGAATGCATGGATGTTGGCTTCCAGTGCGTCAATCGAAGCGGGCTTGTCCCTATAGACATTAGCCTTGACATACCCCCACAAAAAATAATCTAATGGTGTCAAATCGCACGATCTAGGCGGCCAATTGACCGGCCCGAAACGTGAAATTAACTGTTCACCAAACTCGCCTCGCAATTGCGCCATTGTTTCGCGTGCTGTGTGGCATGTGGCACCGTCTTGTTGAAACCACATATCATGCAAGTCAAGAACTTCCATTTCGGGCAAAAAAAAGTTTGTTATCATCGCTCGGTAGCGTTCACCATTGACAGTAACGCTGCGGTTCGCATCATCTTTGAAGAAATAGGCCCAATAATGCCGCCGGCCCATAAACCGCACCAAACAGTGGCTTTTTCGGGATGCATTGGTAGCTGTTGCAATGCTTCTGGCTGATCTTCACTCCAAATGCGGCAATTTTGCTTATTTACGTACCCATTCAACCAAAAATGAGCCTCATCGCTGAACACGAGCAGCGCGCGATGAACATTTCGAACCGAGCACGAATTTTGATAGTAAAATTCAATAATTTGCAAGCGTTGTTCATTTGTAAGACGATCCATGGTTAAATTGCAAACCAAACTGAAGCTGTTTGACAGTGACACAAGGTACTAAACACACGTCAACTGTCAAAACCAGTGTTGCCAAAACCAAACCAGCTAAAAAATCACCCGTTACATATAACTTCAATCTATAATGAAATACAAATAAAAAAGTACTCTTTCTTGATAAGTTTATTATTTATGTACATTTCCAATTGAACTCATTTCATACCTACATACCTACCTATACGAGCGGTTACAATTTCCAATTTCCTGTCATAAAATCTCCATAACCAATCCGATTTGCCAATTGAACTTCCTAGTGTAAGTTACGTTTGTACGTATAAACTTTTCTATTTTATGTGAAAATTTCAAAGAGAGCCTCAAAAACATAATCTAAAAACAGAATGAAAAACTATACAATCTACCATATTATTTTTATATGAGTACGATATGGTAACCATGTGTTCTATATTTTAAAGAACAGTTCTCGTTTTCAAGATTTTTTGTTGTGTGCCATTTATTTATACGGGGTTATTCGCGTAAGATGCAACAAAAGGTTAAGACGTGTAGGTTATAATACAAGACAAACAGAAAGCTTATTCCCTAGACAGTTCTAAAACCGCAGTAAAATAATTTTTTATTAATAGCTGCAATTATTTCAAAGCACATTCGTGCCTTGCTTTCACGAAAAAAACTTCTTGTCTTATTTTTTGAGAATTAAATAATAATAATATCGCGATAAAGAACAGCAAGTCCAGCATGGATGTGATCTGTCAATTTCAAAAGTTGGACAGTGTGATGCTTTGACATTGGGTCTGTTCGTTTACCAAAAAATACCTCTGTTCGTTTACTTCCAAATCCTGCCATTTTCTCCAAGTTTTAATCCAAAGTCCTGTCAAAGATCATTTAAAAAAAATAAAATTATACCAAAATGGCAGTTTTAAGAATTACCCCAAAAATAAAATAAAACGTCAAATAGTCTAAGCTTGTGATAGGAGATTAGACATTTTTTTAAAATTTTGTTTACGATTTGGCGATTTGGTTTTGGTATGGTCACCGCAAGCACCATCGTAAACCTAATTCACCTGTCGCGCTGCCTGTATTATTTTACTTTTCTCCTGGTGTGTGGCTGTCTGTGCTCTATCCTTTGACACCAAACCTTATACGACAAGACAGACATTACTTCCGGTTTGATATTTTTATCAATCGCATATCGGAAAGAAAGATATCATTGTTAGTGTCGTTTAACCTTCCGTTCGTTTCGTTTTCATTTTTATTATCATTGCGAACGATGAATGACTCCCACAGTGTTGAAAACTATCAATGTTCGTTTGCTCTAAAAATAGAAAAAAAAAATACTGGAATCGGGATGAAGCCTTGTTCTACCTTCCTTCTGATAATACCTAACAAGAACAACAAAATACTGTAACAAACTGCGAAAAAATAACACCTAACAGGCGGAAAGATTCCATTCCGTTGTAAGAGGCGGATGAGATGGTACCTGGGAACCTGATGGTGCCCAGCCAAGAGGTGGGCATAAGGATGACACGCGTATCTGTTGTATACCCGAAGTGCTGAGGGTATATGTATAGACGAACATTTAGGTGCTCATTTTTATTGCCATCGGACTATCTAGGATCTCCGGTTGATGGTCGATCTGGAGTAGTTGTAGCAGATTATATATATGTACCTACTAGGTACTTGTTGCCCTGTGTCCTGTGTCAATCCTTTCTCACTTTGTGACTTTGTTTTTGTTGTTGCAAATCAGATTTTTTTTGTTCATGTACTTCATACAGACCTTATGTGTTAAGAAATTTGATTTGCGCCTGTAAAGTTTATTTCTCTCGAGACATGACCTGACTGAGTGTAGGTAGGTAGGATGTAGACGGATGGAGACATTTTTGGTTTTGTGTTAACCCATTATTGCACTTTTTTCCCATGTGTCAAATGTATGTGCGTGTCAGACTGTCATTTTCTTCTTGACAAGTGAGAGGTTTTCCGTGCTTATTTGTTTTCCTTTAAGATGATAGATAATAAAGCCATTGTTGCTTTATACACGCACAAACTTAAATTAGTTCTTTTTGTTTTTTCCTTTGCTTTTATTGGTTTTATTAAGGTTTGATGTGGGGTTTTATGTGGATGCCCAAGAGACAAATGAACAGAAATTGAGACGACTGACTGAATGTGAGTGACCATAAAAACCGAAAGATTGCCACTTGTAAGTTTTACGAGATATCAATGACGTTTGAGGGCTTTTTAAGTTTTACTTATACAGGGTCTTTCATTAAGCGTTTCTTATCTTTAAATTTAAATAAAACAAAGTGTGTGTGATATATCATCGAAATTTTTTATTCGTTTGAAAGGCCTACCGATGCCATTATGTATGGAATAAAACATAGTTCAAATGTCCGCCGCGGCGTCTCTGGGTGGCGTGAATCCAAAATGTCTAATTTTTTATGACTCTGGTGCATAAATCAGGGTGAATTTGACCGATGGTATGGGTTATGTTGGCTTTGAGAGCCACTGTGGCTTATTCGCATAGACCTGCGACTTCAGAATAGCCCATAAGAAGAGGTCTATCGGGTTCAAATCTCACGATCTCGGTGGCCAGATCACATCACCTCCACGTAAGATGACCATGCCCTCGAGCTGTGTGGCACGTAGCGCCATCCTGTTGAAACCACATGTCGTTGGTGTCCATTTCATCAAATTCAGACCAAAATAAGTTGGTAATCATCGACATATAGCGCTCGCCGTTGATGGTGATGGCCTGGGCAACGTCGTTCTCAAAGAAATATGGAGCAATGAAGCCGCCAGCCCACAATCCACATCAAAGAGTGACATTTTCGGGATGCATTGGAAGCTCTTGGATCTCATGTGGATTGATGTGGTCCTGAATTCATAGATTTTGTTTGTTGACGTACCCGAACAGAACACTCATTTTGATAAAACAATTTTATCTTTAGCTGAACATGGACACTATCTATACTTTCAAAGTTCGGAAGTCCCTATTGGAAGACACTTTATATGGTTAACTTTTATAATATCTGAATTTTTGTTTGCTGTAGGTTTCTATTCTGCATCCGACATGAAGATAGGCCTTCGAGAGTATGCCCTTCGAAGATAGACGGCATCAGATACAAGACTTTTTCTATTTTTTGAGAGATCACTTCACAGATCGCCTCATCTCTATTAAGGATGATTTGGAGTGGCCAGCCAACGCCCGTATTTGGCCACTTGCGATTTTTGTGTGCGGTTTTATTTTTTGAAGTCCCGCATCATCCGACAGAAATTGCCAACACCAACCCCCTGCTATGCTGGTAAGGTTCATGACAAACACACGAAATCTGCGTTTTATTTATATCAGCAATAAGGGTTATAAACTACCTGATATGATTTTAAAACGTCACACATGGTACCAATACATAATAGGTGTGTTCTTTGGGGCTCCAGTTTCTACTGCCAAGTACTTCTGGTTCTGGTCGAAGTATTTCAAAGTAGTTCATTAATCTAGTTACAGAATGCTTCCAAACAAGAAAAAGACATCACCAATCAAAAGAAATTACGTAGTAGATTATTGTTAATGACATTTTTCTAATTAAAAGTAAAATACAAAAAAAAAACAATCGAAATGAAATTGATATTGAGGTTAGATTTTACTTTTGGCAAAATGAAAGCATTCCATTCATCATCTACTGGGAAGTACTAAAAAGTACTTTGCAAGGCCCAATGGAACACGTCTAATGTTGACTCTTTAGATCAAATCAAACAGCAATCTAAAAACAATTTACAAATTCCCAATATTGCACTATTTAAATATACCTAATGGCTTAGATTATTTAAAAAAAACTCATTTTTAACATAATACCGCTAAAAAAAACCTCGTAATTATGCCACAAAGCAATCAACAACAACAAAAAAAAAAAAGAACAAACAAAAAACCTCCCATCCAGTTTCGGTTAAAAATCACTTAAAACTGAATATAAATTCACTCGATTTCCATACATCTGTCTATACGAAGGATCCTCTACCACAATAACCACGATATGCGGGCTGAAGTCCAGGATACAGACTCAGTAATCACACTATGTATACTTACTCGTAGATTGTATACATATACCAGGAAAGAGCATCACAAAATATGCATTGCAAAATAATAATAATACAAAAAAAATATAAGACACAAAACCACATGACCACTCAACGAATTGCATAAGAGAGAACCTCTACGAGTATGTCCCGAACTGCACTCTTGCACCCGTCACCCGTGTACCACCCACCATCACCACCACCACCATTGATAGTTCCTGCCACATCCTGTATACACCTATGCATAAACATTAGTTGTGGCTTAGGACTTTATTTCAGTTTTGGTTATTTCGATGTGTTCGGTCTTCGGTCTTCGGTCTTCGGTATAAGTATTCCTTTTGTAACTCCTGCCTAGCCTGGTTGAAAGATATGCTTACCTTTTTCTCTAAATGGCTTCAATGTTGTCTGTCAAGTAGACAAGCCAAAACAAACGACCGACAACGGAAGAGTATGAGTGTAGGAAGTGTGACCTCCTGTCTACGGTATATATACCCATAGGTGTTCCCTTAGGACAAGAAAATAAACATACCCACACCGCTACCCTTATCTATTATACTAACAAAAAAGAACCAACAAATAGGAACGAACAAAAAGTGAATTTAAATTACTTTCACCACCATTGTCAAACTCTTACTCCCTCTGTTGAACTGCTACTGAACTGAACCCCATTTGTTCGTCAGTTCGTTCAGGATTCATTTGAATGCGGTCCAAAAGTTTAACACCCCTGCTTCCAGTGTTTTTTTTGCAAGAGAATATTCGCTCTGGCAAAACTGTATTAACTTTAAAGCCAAATAAAGGAGGGAGAGAAAACAAAAAAAAAAATACATAAAAAGTACAGGACACATCACTCAACCTTGTGTTCAACTTGAAACCACAAAGAAACTATATATGGTTTTGTGTTTGTTACAACTATATATAAGAACTCTGTTTGTGTGCTTCGCATGTATGGTTTTTCTATTTTGCTGATGTTAAGACCAACGACGATGATGATGACGATACACACGTCGCGTCGGTCGTTGTGTTATTTCATTTTTTAGGGAATCTCCCTGGAAGAAGTAGGTACCTATACTCCTTGAAGGAGTTTATTAGTGCACGTTTCGTAATATGCATCACTAGCTAATGGCAAAATGGCTCGTTCGTCTATTTAACTGTTTTCTACCAAGCATTATATACACACTAAGATTTTAATATGTATTTGCAGATGGAAACTTTATCTCTCAGTGTTGTGCATGCATCTATGTGAAAAAAAAACACATAAAAACTTGAAGATTATTTAGGATTTGCCAGGATTCCAGGGAATTTTCGAAAATGAACTCTCAAATGAATGATTGTTGGTCATACTTCTCTTATATTTGGGCACTAGGTGGTGGTAAGGCGCGTGAGGAGAGTTTATTTAAGTTTAAGAGATCTTAACGTGATAATCGAGTTTAATGAGTTTTTGAGTTGAGCACATGCAGATAGATTTGAATTTCAAATAACTAAAAACAGGTATATATATATGTACCTATACATCTATGGATATGGAAAGAAAAACCATGCCGTAAGAGATAGTAACAATTTCTGGATGCAAGCGATTAGTTTATTTTGAGCACGTAGAAAAAGTTATTGTTATAGTTTGGAGAATCTGAAAAATGCTGAATAATTTGATTTAAGGTAAATTTACTGGTACACCTACATTATGAACATTATCATTGTTGTTCTTGAATTATATGTATATGTGAATGCATGATTATTATTGTATTTGGAAGGCAACATTTTGAGTTTATGTTTGCGTGATGATTTCAGTTAATAGAATTATAGCTACTAAAGAGAAATGTAGACAAAATGAAGCGAATGTGTGCGGCAGGATTATGTTGCTTCATATATGCCAATAAAACAAACTGGAAAACTTTTTAATTGCAGTATTTAGTTAATTCAATTTCGGTTTGAAAATAAGCATTCTTAGTGTAAACCTGCGTGACAAAGTAGGGGAGAGTGGGTACAAAAGTAACATTTTTGACATTTCGTGCCACAATTTGATAACCAATAAACATATCAAAATGAAACATAGTGCTACCTTTAAATACTAATTTGGTTTCCAACTTTGTCTTTGATTTAAATGTATGACTTGAAAATGAAGCCAAGGTCAAATGTTACAATCGTCCTATTCGGTGTGTCGATTGTAACACGCTGAAAGGACGGTTGTAACACCATACAAATATATGAAGAAAAAATCAAAAATGGTGCACAGACTTAGAATTTAATTCCAAGCCAATACCATAAATTGCTTATGTAGTATTATGAAATTATTTAATTCCAATAAAAAGGCATTCTAATTCAGTGTTGATAATAAGTGGATTTATGTAGTAAGTTTAACATTATTTCGAATTTATTTGAAAAAAAAAACTATTCTGTTCTTTATCTCCAGCTGTTGAATAAACAAAGTCACCAAAAACTGTGTGTGGACGGTTGTAACACAAATAATTATGCATTAATTTGTGCTTGTATTATGTTACAAACGTCCACACAGAAATTGTTACAACAGCCCACCCCATGCTTTTTTGTATTAAAAATCGTATTAAAAATTAACCAGGACCTATGCCTATTGTACAAATATTTACTCTATTCGATTCTAGAAATATAAGACCGTGGTAAGGTTGCATCCATTCAATGAATTGTTAATTTTTTTCAAGAAAAATGCTGAAAAAACTCAAGACCACAAAAATTACGTTTTCACTAAAATTTCACATTTTTGGTTTTTGTTGGTACATTCGACTGTATTGACTTTTGAATTTTTGTGGGTGCATTCAGGACCTAATTGCAAAGAATTGTGCATTAAAAAATGAACGTACACAGTTCTAGTTTTTCGTAAAAATTGAATGTTACAACTGACCCACCGTTTAGTTCGTACCCACTCTCCCCTAATATGTGATTTTTCAAGTTTTCAATGGTTTTGTTGCTTTGGCTTTATTGGTTGCACTAAAACAATCAAATTAACATTCGGCAGGGCTTGTTATCTGTTTTAGTTAAACTTTATTTCAAACTAAAACAACAATGATTATAATAAAAATTGCATATGCAAACTATTAAAGACAAATTGACGATAGATTGAATTTTAGTTTCACTTTTATGTGTTTCTATTGTTACACTGATACTCATGATTTTATAAATTATTCAGATAATATTTCAAATCAATAAAAATACTTCATGATGTTCACCAAATAAATTAATGGGCATACTGAAATTCAAAAAAATGTCTGGTTGGAATAAGGATTCACTTTCAGTTACATTACGGTTGAGACCTTATAAAGGGTCCGCCATCGAACGTTTTTTTTTTCAACTAGTGCTTATTTCGTGAATGGTAACACTTAGCTCATGTCTGATTTGACAGATCATTAGTTTTATCCTTCCGCTGAACGAATATGGTTGTGTATACGCTTCGCTAAGTGGGCCTGCGATCGACTTAGAGAAGATGCCAATTTTGCCAAAAAAAAATCATCTTTTCAGATGAAGCTCATTTTGATCTTGGCGGGTAGTAAACAAGCAAAATTGTCACATTTGGGGCACAGAAAACCCGCACGCATACATTAAAAAGCCGATACACCCAAAACGAGTCACTGTTTGGTGCGGATTTTGGTCCAGAGGCATAACAGCCGAAGCTACACTCGATGTTTTGCGCCATTTTTAAAAAAAAAGAAGTAATTTGGCGGACCCTTTAGAAAACATGTAATTTGCATTTGGGTCATCTAATGATTATTTTTAAAATAATTCATTGAAAATTCATCTTTAGTTAAAGTGTAGTAACTAGAAACAAAATTATAAATAACTATCCAAACTTTGAAATTGTGTTACGTATTTGACAGAATAATGTTACGAGTGTGACAATTTATGAGCCGAAAGTATGAACAGAATATTTTAAATGATGGTGTCAGTGTCATCAGTTTTCAAACGAAGTGCAAAATAACCTTCCGCCATCCCACCATGTAAAATTTTGTTTTTATCACTAAAAAAATAAATTATTTCTCACCACAGTGGGGATTTATTCTTTTTTTTTTATAAAGTGGACTAAAGTTTCTATGAGGAGTAGATTTCCCTGAAACGATAACTCTATCTTTAGAAATAACAAAAACTCAAAATGAGTTGAAAAACCGAAGATTTATTTCTAAATTGTCAATATTTGGTGCAGGTGTGACATCGACCTTGACCTGTAAATTCTGACTTAGCATCTGTTTCAAAAATTCAATGTAACTTCGTCAGATGGTAAATCACAATTATTCTTCTTTATTCTTCAAATTATCGGATTGATAAAAAAATTGTTTTTGTACTAGGTGATAAATACTTTTGTGACGGATGTGACACTAAGCGCTTTACGAATCAACTGCGCATAAACTATTCGGGCTGTTAGTTTAGATAATGGAAAATAGTTAGTAGCCTAAGTCCTACAAGTCACTTTGGCTATCCCAATTCTAAAACTTTGTGTCAAAATCACAGTCTGGCAGGGTTCCCATGGATACAAGGTTGCCATCCAGATTTGGAAAGATGCAACAAAATTTTCAAAATTAACCTTCTTTTAAAAGTATTGTTTTTATATTTATGAAAAGCGCTTGCAACCGCTGAACTTGCGTGGCATTTTTGTTCATACAAAAAAATCGACATTAATTAAAATGTATATCTAAAAGCCAGCCTTTCAAAAGAATTATAATTTTGACCAATTTTTGTAGTAAAATTGGTTGAAATCCCTATAGAAGTTTTTTGACTAAACTTATCTATCACCGGTAACTGCTACATACGGTTCTTCCAAATTTTCTTGAAAACGGGTCTGCTGATTAAACTGCTAAAAAAATCAAATAACATAAGATGAAGTTTTGATGTTCTTTGTGAGAAAATTGTCTTGTTTTTGTGTTACCTATTCCAGAATATTTCGTTAGTAACTTATTGCATTTTTTAACCTTTACTTTTGTAGCAGGTAATTCCACGTAAAACTTGATAAATTTTCTTGTCTTAATTTAATTTGGACTCAAAAGTTTATCGTGTGTGTTCAAAGTTTAGAAATTAAGATTATAAAAAGGATCTATGGTGATTCCTAAGGAAGCCTCTTCGGACCACTATTTTTTATTTTGACATAAGAGTTATTAATTATGTTCACTCGTCATCAAGGTCTCTTCTATAGATTAAGAATGATCTAAAGAGATTTTCAATCAGTACGAGCATGAAGAAAATTAGAAAGAAGCAATTACTTCTGTTAAGGTGGATCCAAGTGTCGGTACTCAACAGTGGTGGATCTAGGAACCAGTCAAGGGGGGGTCTAACTGCACTCAATTTTTTTTCGACCGGTAAATAAAAGAAAAAAACGTATTTTTGGAATGCTGTTTAATGCGCTGCATCACTGCACCAAAACCATTTGAAAAAAGTTTAATTTATTTTCCATCAGAATTTATTTTAAATTTTATCGGCTTTTGCTATCCATATCAAACATTCCGATCACAAAGAAAAAATTGAGAGTATATCAATTGAAACGCTTCTTTAAACCTTCATTACGACTGTAAAAATCTCTCTTCAAAGAAGTATTTTTCGGTTAAGTTAAAAAGAGAAAAATATTGCAATTTTATTTTTGTAAAAGGAAAATGAAACACAGTTCTCTCACAACTATTTCAGTCATTACAGATATGAATTTTAGGCAAAATCATTAGTGAATCACTTAACAAAGCTCTGTACACATAGTATAGTATTTACTTATTATTTATTTATTTTAGTATAGTATGTATTTACACATAGACCAAACTTTGAGTATTGGATCTAACTTATCTGTCGTCAAGGCCGAACTAAGGAAAATATTTCAGGCACGTTCGTGCTTTTTTTCCACGAAAATTTCCTTGGTCCTACTTTTATAATAAAAAATAATATTTATATATAAAAGTATGTAATAACCAAAGCTTCAAATTTTCGCGAATTTCGAAGAAAATTGCTCACAATAACGTTTATATTTCCAGAAACTCTGAGCCTGGCTATCATTCAAAGATATTCAATAAAGGTTCCTTAAATTTTTACTTCACGACCAAACTTTACCCACAGGGTTCAACTTTTCACCCATTCTAACGTTTAACAAGGACAGGAAAGTGTAAGTCACTAAGTCTTGAACACATCCAAGTGAAAGCCATCAGCTGATCATCTCAAATATTCTGACAGTTGAACATAGAGCAAGCGTTGCCACTTCGAACAAAAATTGAGTAGTAGATCACTCACAAAAAAAAATGCAGTAGATTGGACCTTTCCACAGTGGATTTTGTATTTACAAATAAAAACAATGATAACCGATTTAACAATTGCTGAGTTTGTTTTTAACCTGACTTATGGGAAGTTCACAACAATGATTTTACTATAGCAGTTTGAAAGTGCAGAAGATTTGATTTTGTTGGCAATAGATTTATTTCTTGCAGTAAATACAATATAGATCTACTGCAATTGCAGCAAAGTGGCATCCCTGCACACAGCCCAAAGCAATCACCCATAACACATGCATACATATATGAATTGTTGAGAGTTGTAAGTGGGCTGCGTTTAGATTTGTATCCAAAGTGATCTAGATAGCTTCGTGTTGTTGTAATCCCTTGTGAAAAAAATAGCTGATACAACAACAATTCAACGTATCTGTACATTTTTGGATAGGTTGACACCGTCTCGGAAAGGTTCTTGAACGCAAGGATTCACTAGGCCCTTGTTCTCCACAAGCAGCTGTCACGCTACCAATTTATTTACCTATTTGTTTTGTTTGTATCATCGTACTAATTTAAACAGATTAAACAGCATACATATAAAATTGAGTCATAAAAACTTCACCTCCCCCTGAAAAATGCACCTTTCTACCCTATATACCTGTTTGTATTGCGTTTTTAGATTCTTCATTCTCATGGTAGATGAAATGTTTTTACGAATAGTTTACCATATGAACATTATTGAAGTAACAATAACTAAGACCCATAAATTACTTACCATTCACAAAGCTATGGTGTAAAAAACCCCCATAAGTTCTACCTTCAGATTGAAACATTTGTTTTATTTTCAACCAAAAACTATCTCTCGGTTAAAAATAAAACATGACTTATTCAAAGGAATACCAAAATTCCCTTTTTATATCTTTCAATGTTTAAACATTTGTCTTACAATCATAAATCCACACTTTCCGAACACCTCCCACTCGTTTGTTTTTCAACAACAACTCCGTCTGTCAAAGTTTTCACTTCTTTCAAACAATCGTTTATTTCATATATGAAATTAAAATATTCAAAACTCATAATCACCCTCTCATAACATGCGCTCAAATCGTCTGTCATTATATTTCCCCCTCGCCTTCTTGCGCTATTATTTCCATTTCCATTTCCGTGTTATAAAAGTCAAAAAGTAACTTTTGTTTTGAGCTTAAAAGTCAGAAAATTTACAACACTCCTCGACTCCTGGTAGAACAATAATAATTCTGAACCATCTCATGTATTTCTTCTAATCTTGATATGAGAACTCCAAACTGACACGATCACGTCTTTAACATCTTTTGCGTTTCTTGTGTCCCTTTCCCTGTGTGTCTATGCTTTCTTCCGCTTAACAATTCTATTCTGATGCTAAGAATCGTAAAATTTATGTCGAAAACTACACAATTTCCACCGCATATCCGAACCATCTGTTTCCCTATGCGGCATCACGAACATGTCTTTTTTTTAGCAAGAGTGGGAGGGCTTACTTTTGTGAAATCCTTTAGCAATCGCAAAGCAAAGAAAGGGGTGCGCAAAATTTAAAAATCAAAAAATGTACAAAGAACAAAATAAAATAAAAAAAAATATAAATGCATAACAAAAAACTTTTGTATTTTGTTATGTCTTCCCTACGGGATATCACGTCGACGGGGAATTTCTCTGTTTTCCTCGGCTATTTTTCTCATCAGGCTGGATGGAAGGGAAAAAGTTGTTCCTTTCGCAATGGGCTCCTTACATCCGGGTCCGGGTACGGGAATGAGTTCTATCCTAAATCTCTTCCTCCTACGTTGATTCGCTGTTTGCCCCATCAGCTATAGCCCAGCCCTTAGCTTAGCTTTACTAAGAAAGATAAATTCTGTGATTAACAATGCGACAAAGATGCGATATACTGATGGTGGAGTTGGAGTGTAGTTTTGCGCGCGCTTTGTTGAGATTTGTTATAACAAATGGTTCGGCATGGATAGAGATAGAGAGCAATCTGTAAGGACAAGGAAACTATTTAATTTCCGTATTTTTGGATGAAGATGATGAAAGAATGATATACGCCGCGCGCCATCCAGGAAACGGATGTATATTGTATAATAGGTAGGTACGTCATTGTCTTGGGATTTAGATTTGGTAAGTATTTTTTTTTTTTTTACTGCAAGTAGGTACACCAAAAGAATATACTTTGTATTCTATATTATTCCAAATTTAATTGGAACTTTACACTGAATTATTTCTTTCTGCAACAGTACATTATACATGATTTCTTCAAAAGAATATTAAAGGGCTTGAACATTTTCCCAAGGCTTTGGGTTGTGAGCTTTAATTGTATTTCAATATCATTTTCTTAAATTTTTGGATGTCTCAGTTATCATCGTTTAGCACTATCGACGCATTTTCAAATTATCAAATTCTACAAGAACGTTTTTAATTTGGTATGCGTTGCGTAAATGGTGCGTTGTTACATCGTGGGGCTAGAAGAAGAGTTGCTCAAGAATCCATCCGGCATGTAGAGCATGAATTGAATCGATTGATAATAAATAATGGGTTCTTGGGAAAAGCGGCAAAGCGACAGCGGCAAAGTGAAAAATTAGCAGCGGCAAATTTACAAAGCGACTAAGTGGACACATTTAAAAAGCAGAATGGGGAAATCGATAAAACGGACGGCATGCCAAAAGATGAACATTTTTGTTATCACTTGTGGAGTAAAAGGAATTTTTATTTTTGTCAGTCAGGTACACTGCAAAAGGAAAAATTTCTAAAGTATCAAAACGACGAAGGGGCAAATCGAAAAAGCGAGTGGCAATGACTAATGTCTAGACAGAGTGACAAAGCGGTGAAGTGACAAAATGGCAAAGAGACAAAGTGGAAAAGCGACAAAGCGAAAAAGTGGCAGCGGCTAACTAGTCAAAGCGACAAAGCGGAAAAAAGTGTAAAAAATAGAAAGCGACAAAACGACAAAGCGGCAAAGCGTCGGCGGCAAATCATTAAAGCGAATAAGTAACAGATCGAAAAAGCGGCATAGAACCAAAGCAACAAAACGGCAAAGATACCAAAATATGTGGACATTTCATCATTTGTGGAGTAAAAATTATTTTTTTCATGTTGTCAGACAGGTACACAGAGGGATTAATTCGAAAAAGGTGGCAAAACGACAAAGCGACGAAGTGGCAAAGTGAAAAAGCGGCAAAGCGACAAAGTGGAAAACGGCAAAATGATAAAGTGGCAAAGTGACAAAGCGTCTGAGGCAAAGCATTAAAGCGACAAGACGGCAAAGGCACCAAAAGATTAACAGCAAAATATGTTTACATTACATCATTTGTGGAGTATATAACCGTCAGGTGCCAGAGCGAATAATTCCAAATGTATTCTATAAATGTCTGCATATCACATTAAAAAGTCTTCCCGTCGAAGAAAAACAACAAGAATATAAAACAAATAAAATAATTATAAATTCAGAACGAAAACATCAGATCTCGATTCAAAAATTAACGCGCTACACAAATAATTCCACGCAAAACCTCTTAAACACGATGATAACCACTTTCTCAAGGATCTACAAAGAATCAAGGTTAAAACAAAAAACCAAACACAAAAAATTTCCACCACAAAAGAGAAGATTATTGCAAAAAAAAAAAAAAACAAGGCAATAATTTCAATTGAAAAACGCTTACCTTTGCTTTAGTGGCAGTTTTAAACAACATAAAAAAATTAAAAAAAACTAACCTATATTATCTTGTGTCTGTTTTTTTCCATCTTGCTTCCTTAAGAAGTGTGTACATCTTGGGCTAAGGAAACAAGTTTTCTCATCCTTCACATTCTCTTTATAATTCAGCAAAAAAAGAATACGAACGAACGAAAAATTCATTGAAAATCAACTTTAGTTCACCTTAATTCGATTCAATTATACAGTTAAAAGGATAAGCACTTGTCCTGGTTCTATCTACCTGTTTCCTTCTTATTCTTCATCATCAACAGCTTCACTTCTGTGTATGTAAAAATATTCCAAGCGAATTGTTAATTTCTTTTTATTTTCCGCACCATCTTTGTTCCGCTGTAGACGTTCTAATCGCCGTCGTCGTCGCCGTCACCAAATGCTAAAGGACTTACATAGTTTATTATCCTTAAACCATAGAAAATGACTTCCTTTCGTGTATTTTCTATACCTATTCTTTGCCTCTTTAAATATTATCTGATCCCGTGGGCAACGAATTCACCTTTCTTCCGGCATTATAAAGTATTCACTCTCTTCTCATTTTTAAAAAGCACCAAAGAGCTATGTAAGGACTTTCAATTCCATTTCTTTCTTTTTTTTTCTGATCAAATATCGGATATCCGGTAAAACGCTTAGCTTTCTTCAACTGTATCCAGTAGTAGCAGTTACCACCCCCTAATCTATAGCATCAGAGTTCCACTATTTCTATTCATTTACGAAAGACGAAATCATCCACAAAATGACTTCATATCCTATTTTGAATATTATTTTCCATTTGAGCGATGAAATAAAAAAAAAATGAAGCACAAAATAAGGACGAAAAAAATGGATAGAAAAAAGTTTTTTTATTTTAAAAAGCGATCACTGACTGGATTTACCTTCTCCGATATCAAATCAGAATCAGAAGGAAGGACGAAATTTTGAATGTTTATGTGTGTGTCTAATGATGGTTTTCGGATAAGGGGGTGAGGGAGGAAGGATACAAAATAAGTGAAAAAAAATCCATTTTTCCACCGAGAATATAAAGCAAAGGAGTTGAAGGGAAATTTACGATTTAAACACAAATATGACACACACACACACATCACATATACCCCTCCTCGAACTCATAACCTACATGTGTGCCAAATCATCCGCCGCCGTCGTCGTCGTCGGCGGGCGTCGTCATCGTCATCGCCATCGTCATCATCATATCGTCGTCGTCTATTTTGATGGAGGAGATTTCTTTAAATCTCTTCGAATCCTCTATTCCGTAAGTGAATCTGCCGAAGGATTCAACAAAAATAGAAACGAAAAAGTTAAAAGGATAGATATATAAAAAAGTAGATACTCATCCAAAAATAATCTTTGAGTAATAATTTCGTCATAAATACAAGGGTTGAGTTGAAAGTTCAATAAATTCGACAAAAAATAAAAAAATAAAACCAGATAAGTGGGTCGGGAGCCGAGCTCTGTGATTTGGTTAGGATAAAAAATATTTACACATCACAAGGTTTGCTTTGGTATAGCTGATGAAAGGTTGAGTTCAGGCTTCAGGTAGGTAAATTTTTGATGGTTTCGGAATCGGAATCGTTAGGTGCAACGATGCGATTTATAAAATCTGCGATATGAGGTATTATTTTGCTTTTTAAATAATTTTCTACTCTAGAGTTATTTCTTTCGTCGCAAAAGAAGATGAATTTTGAAGGTTATATGTAGATATAGAGATCATTTGATTGAACAATGTTTATAGGATGGAAGAAATGCAATTTGGGAAGACTTACTTGCTACATCAATTGATATTGCTTTTGTAAAGTGTGTTGTTATTGGTGGTTGATAAAATTCCAGCTAGACGAAGCACTTTATGAAAGATGTCATTACAGCATTGGACAAATCATATAAATAACCTACGTGTCCACATATAAGCTCCACTCAGACGTGGATTTTTTAAGTTCCAGTTATAAGTAGGGTAAAATAGGGTCTTATGGATTCAGGGTCACGAAACTATATTTTAAACGGGAGGTGGTATAGAGTGTTGTTTGTTTTTTTTTGAATAAATAGATATTTGAAATTGAAGAAAGGGGATTTGCCAAAAATTCTAAAAAAATCGACAGCGAGTGATATGACCGTTTGAATCCATGTCTCAGGACTATAGAATGAAGATGCTATACAAGCCTCACAATACTTAATTCTAATTAATTAAAAAAAAAAACACACAAAATCAAAATAAACCGGAAAAAAGTGGATAGTTATTCATTGGCAACGGACGAGCTTCAGTGGAGAATGGCAGAATCCTAAAAACAGTCGATATCAGTGAACTGAAAAGAATATAACTTTGGTTCTAACTATCAGATTATCAATATCAAAGACACTTAATTGAAGGTAAAATCTTATTTTGAACAAACCCGTTCAGGACGAAACTTTATTTTCATTAGACTTTCTAAGTCCTTTCCTTTAGGGCCTGATATTGGAAGTTTTGAAGTGTATAAACTGTAAGGCTCATTAAATTCTTCGAGGCATTTTACTTGATTACTTGATCCAAGGTGTATGAAGGAGAAGGTGTTAGAAATTGCGAATATTTTATATCAGGGGAAGACTTCTAAAGCATACAAATTGGTTTGATTGGTTTTAACTCCTTGTATTAATGTTTGGTTTATTAAAAATTTCCTTATTGACCACAGTAAATCATAAATAAAAAACAACACAATGATTATTTTAGAAGTTGACTTTTTATTATTACAAATGCATTTCGGTCTAACATGCAGACCATCTTCAGCGAAATACGCAAATACACTACAAAAGCAAGATAAACAAGAATAAGCATAAAAGGAAATCACAAATTTTTTTTGACATTGATAAAATTGATAAAATTTAGAGAGAAATAAAAATAAAGAAAAAACAAAGAAAAAACGAACAAACAAAAACATTATTTGGCAAGACAAAATAAAAAAGACTCTATTGGGCTACTGTCAATGTTCATTAAATAATTATTGATTGAAATATATGCACTTTCATAAGCGTCTAATTTATAAGGAAAGTTAATAGTTTTAATTAATTTATAATTTTTGTCAATTGGTCTCATGTAGTGTGGTTTTTCATTATTTAAATTAAAGGTGTGAGCTGCAACTGCTTTGCTGACATCTTTCTTATCGATGTAACGACGATGCTCTTCAATACGACATTTAACCGCACGTCTGGTTTGTCCAATGTACTTTTGTTGGCAGTCTGGACAGGTGATTTGATAGATTCCACTCTTTTCTTGAAATGGTTTCTTATCTTTTGTTGAACCTAATAAATTACGTAGCTTGTTGTTACTGGTGTGAATGATGCCCATATCAGCTCGTTTAAATGCATGGTTGAGCTTATTCGTGATGCTGGGAACATAAGTCATAGAAACCCGACGTTCGTTTCAATTTTTGGTTTGCGTAAAAAGAGTGGAAATATTTTCTCTTCTCACTTTATCCGAATACTTTTTTACCATGCCATCGATGAGTGATTTTTTAAATCCATTAATTTGTGCTAAATGAACTATATATTCATATTCAAACTTATAATCTGCGGTGGAGAGTGGTAGGCGCCACATCCAGTAGATCATAGAATTAAAAGACGCGGTTTTGTTTTGATGTGTACAGAAAGAGTCAGCTGTTATGTAACGATCTGTAGTCGTTGATTTTCTATACACAGAAAAATGTACCTTCGGTCCAATACGTTTTATTTTTAAGTCTAAAAAAGGTAGTGAATGATCGTTTTCGTTTTCAATTTCGTAAGTAAATTTTATGCTTTTAAATCGATGGTTAATTGTGGACAAAGTCTGATTGATATGTGATGATCTAACGATCGCAAACGTGTCATCAACATAACGCCACCAAATCCTTGGGAGTAAGCCTTCATTTTTAAGATCTCTCTCTAGTTTGGACATGAAAGCTTCAGCTACAAGCGGTGAGAGACTATTGCCCATACTACACCCGAATTCATTATAATAAAACTTATCTCTGAATTGGAAACAATTATACTTCATACAATTCTCAATGGCGAATATGTATGCATCAATTTGTTCGGTTGATAGATTAGACTTTTGTAGGTGTTCTTTTATCGAAACTATAGCCAAATCAACAGGTACACTTGGAAAAAGGGCCGTGACATCAAAAGAGATCATAACTTCATCGTCTTCTATTTCAATGTCTTTAACTTTTTGCACAAAGTCTAAACTATTTTTTACTGAAAAACCTTCAAAGTCACCAAACTGTTTAAAATTTGATACAACCGATTTTGCTATTTTTGCGAAAGGTGAATTTACACAAGAGACAATTTTTCGCATCTTTTCACCTTCTTTGTGAACTTTGGGTAATCCATACATAACCGGTACTTGTGGATTTCATTCTTTTAATGTATTAGAATTAACATTGAAAACCAATTTTAAGCGGTCGATTTTGAATCTTTGATCATTTTATTCAACGGAGATTTCTTACAAAGAGTGAAACTATCTTCATTAATAGATTGAAGCATTCGATTGTTGTAATCGGTTTTACTTAAAACAACTACTTTGTTACCTTTGTCCGATTTTAAATAAAAAACATCTCGTTGTTTTAAACTTTTTAGAGCTCGATTCCATTTGATGGTGTCAGTGTCTAGCTTGTTGTTGGTAGCTTTTCGTTTAGTCTCTACGATCACATGTGCTGCTTGTTCTCTTATTTGTTTTTTGATTTCATATGGCTTGTACTGGATAGCGGCTTCAATATCAGCAATGATATCGATCAACGGGACAGATGATGGTTCAACAGAAAAATTCAACCCACGATTTAATAATTCCATTTCGTCAGAACTGAAATTTTCATTGGATATGTTCACCACTAATTCACTTACATTTTTAACGATAGGCTTTGATTCGATAGCTTGAATTTTTTTCGATAGTAAATTGTTTAGCTCTTTTGTTTGTACCTTTCGTTTGTTTTGAAAGATCGTCTCACATCGAAGAAAAATTGTTGATTGGAAGATGGAAAACCTGGTGAAACTAATGTCATCATGCATGTCCTTAGTCATTTTTAGGTGTAACTCGTAGGGTTTCAATTGCAAATTATCTAAATGACTATAATGATAACTAATTTCAATTTTTGTCCATTCTACCTTTGCAAAATGGATGACTTTTTCAGAGCGATAATTAATTACGGAACAATTTATTTTCATAAAGCTCGGAAAAACTTTGTTCTTTTTACACTGCTTGAGACTTAAAAATAAAACGTATTGGACCGAAGGTACATTTTTCTGTGTATAGAAAATCAACGACTACAGATCGTTACATAACAGCTGACTCTTTCTGTACACATCAAAACAAAACCGCGTCTTTTAATTCTATGATCTACCGGATGTCCCGCCTACCACTCTCCACCGCAGATTATAAGTTTGAATATGAATATATAGTTCATTTAGCACAAATTAATGGATTTAAAAAATCACTCATCGATGGCATGGTAAAAAAGTATTCGGATAAAGTGAGAAGAGAAAATATTTCCACTCTTTTTACGCAAACCAAAAATTTAAACGAACGTCGGGTTTCTATGACTTATGTTCCCAGCATCACGAATAAGCTCAACCATGCATTTAAACGAGCTGATATGGGCATCATTCACACCAGTAACAACAAGCTACGTAATTAATTAGGTTCAACAAAAGATAAGAAACCATTTCAAGAAAAGAGTGGAATCTATCAAATCACCTGTCCAGACTGCCAACAAAAGTACATTGGACAAACCAGACGTGCGGTTAAATGTCGTATTGAAGAGCATCGTCGTTACATCGATAAGAAAGATGTCAGCAAAGCAGTTGCAGCTCACACCTTTAATTTAAATAATGAAAAACCACACTACATGAGACCAATTGACAAAAATTATAAATTAATTAAAACTATTAACTTTCCTTATAAATTAGACGCTTATGAAAGTGCATATATTTCAATCAATAATAATTTAATGAACATTGACAGTAGCCCAATAGAGTCTTTTTTATTTTGTCTTGCCAAATAATGTTTTTGTTTGTTCGTTTTTTCTTTGTTTTTTCTTTATTTTTATTTCTCTCTAAATTTTATCAATTTTATCAATGTCAAAAAAAATTTGTGATTTCCTTTTATGCGTATTTCCTTTTTGTTTGTGAAGATTTGTTTTTTTTTTGATAATTTGGCAATTTTTATTTTGAAACGGTTCCTCCCTCATCGACGATATGCAAATGCTTATTGAGGATTGAACATTGAACAAATCTCATTTGGTCCTCGCATTCCATCAACTTCGCCCCAAAGAAATGCATACACAGTATGAGTTCCACTCTCATAAACTGTCTCGTTATAAAACGAGCATTTTCTTAAGTAAAAGAAGAGCATACTCTGAGTGTTGAGTATATGTCGAATGTGTAGAACTTTTTACAGGTCAAAGCTAGCACAGAAGAATGAAGGGGAATTCTTGGGATTTTCCTGATCTTCCATGAAAAATTTTTGGCTCGTCTCTTTTTCCTGAGAATGCTTTGACACAAGAAGTTTCTGTTCCTCATCCAATTTATGGTCTTTTAGGATTTAAAAAAGGTACACTCATCTTTTTTGGGAACAAGGATTCCGATATTGAACGTTTTGGAAATTCCGCGAAATATTTTTTCAGAGACAACATTTTTGCTTTCCCCCATTTTGTTTGCTTTGGAGTTCCTGGTACAGATTGGAAACTCTAAAATATTCGGTAGGCAAATAAGTTCGTTTTGTCTTAGAACTTTCAATGAAAGTTCAAACTACTTCTTTAAGATCATCGGAAGTGACATTTTCCGTGGTTGCGGCACCTCTTTTGTCTGCTTTCGATGTGTTATTGCATACGACAGTAAGCTTTACTCAATTGGGGCTTAGCATAATTATTTTGCCGGATAGTACACATTTCATAAAGCAACGTTATTCCAGTGATCACACTTGGTGGGTACTATAATTTTATTTTGGATGAGACTAGAGATATGACAATTTATAATAGTTATAACAGTTTTTCACTATTTAAAGTGGGTGTGCGTTAACGCGCTTCGCTCGACTTGAAAAAAACTCTGGGTGCCTGAAGTATGCCCACCGGTGGAGGACCCTGGTCCTTCGGGCCGCATAAACAGTAGATATGTACTTTTGTTAACCAAAAACTGTTATAATTGGCATCTCTAGAGTCACTTCCTTTTATTTTTTCTCTGATTTCCTTTGTATACATGATAGGGCAGCCAAACCCAGACCCAAAGTTGGCGCTTAGCACAAAGTATAACTTCACGTCAAAAGGCAATTTTTGAAAAAAGTGTCACTTAATACATGCTTATAGGAAGGTATCCTATGTATTTAGGTAAGGTACTGAAAATGAAAATAAATAGGTAAACCAGTTGAGGTCTTATTATGTACGTATTATGTACATATAATACATTTAAAATAAAGTTTGACACTGCGGGAAAATTGGCTAAATTCATAACTTGAGTTATGATGGTAAGGTCTTGAAGGTAAAGTTCTCTAAATGTAGGTAAAATATCAATTTAGGTAGGTAAGTAGAGATGGCGGCCCAGAGCAATCTCGCTGCGTGACCCAGAGAATTGAGTAAATTCCCTAGATTTATAATTTGAGTTTTAGTGGTCGGATTTTCAAGGTTAAGCTTTTAAATTTCAGGTAAAATATTGGACCACACTGTGTATTAAACCGGGGAAGCAACTCATACGGGAAAATTGGTCTAATTTTTATAACTTGAGTACTGTCTGATTTTCACGTTTTACTTCTTAAAATTAAGATTAAATGGCAGTCAGCGAATCGATTAATGCGGGAAAATCGGCTAGATTTTTAACTAGAGTGCATGTTTATGAAACTGGCCATTACCTAAGCTTTTTTAATAGACTTCTTTCCGATTTGAAAAAATCAAGTGTCGTATATATCATTCCACAAAGAAGTCTAAGTTCTATTAAATATTTTCATAAGATTTTGTTTATTTAACCTTCACCTTGTCCGCAGAACAGCTATAAAAACCCAAGTAGTAGGTACATATACTAATTAATAATAATATTCAATATTTGAATTCGCATCTGAACTTATTTCCAATGTTGCCCAAACTAGTTCATAATCTCTTCTACCAGTGGATGTGGCTATAATGTCTTGAACATTATTATAAAACCATAAGTTCTTAAGTCAATAAATTAGCAAACTGCATTTAGCTTATAAACTTCGTGTACAATTCCGCCCCATAATAATGTCCGTCTAGTCCACATGCACTATTCTATAATAATGCAGATTCATAACTCATTTCATTGTTTGCTGATTGCATCACACAGGAAATTATTTCATCTTCCATTTTCTGTGTGGCATTTTTTGGCCTCCAGAAGAAAATCTAACAAAAACCAAACCTTTTAAAAACCTACTTAATCGCATTCACCTGCTGAAAATAGGCCAGCAAAAAAAAAAAACAGCATTTGTGTGTCAGGTCTTTTAAAATACTAAGCGAGGTCATGCGGTTTGGCATTTTTCAAAATGTTGACTCTCGTACGAAATTATTTTTCATTTTTACTTTTGCAGCATGCCACATTGGATGGACAGGACCAGTGCAGACATTTTAAGTGCCAGATGCAAAAATATCAAAACCTAGAAAAAAATTTAAAAAAAAAAATATAGAACGACCAAAAACATTATGGAACACAGATAATAATAATAAGCTGGATTGTCATTCAGGAATATAAACAAAATTATAAATGTGATGTTGCACCAACCAACAGCATCAGACCAGAGAAAGAAGAGGAAAACTAGAAAGCAACTAAAACTGCCTGCATAACAGTCATGGAGCATTAACCATCTAATGCACGTTTAATAAGGGTTTTTCCTTTTTTTTTTGGTTTGGCTTTTCCTTTGACACAGGGTGGTCGCTGTACATACAGTACAGTGCAGCCGGGGTTTATGCGGCGGATGATTCAATTTTCAAGATTAAATCGGCTTAAATGGAATTAAGTTTATGTTTTTGATTTTGGATTCTAACAATGATGTTTGGATATTTTTATTGTTTAAAAAAAAAATATTAAAATTTTAGGCGAGGCGTGTCATTAAAGTGGATAATCTTGAAAAGTACCTCCATACATTACCTTACAAGGTATTAACCCATGTCAATATAAAGAGGGATGCAATTTCATGCGCGACTGCCAAATTTGTGTATTTTGCTTGCACTCTCGTATCGGAACAAATGCAAGGCGTGGATCAGTGTTGCCCGATGAAAAAAAATCTACCCCCAGAAAAATTTAGAAACCCCCCAGATTAACATATTTTAATTTAATTTATTTTTTGGAAATAATAATTGTATGAGACAAAATATAGTTTTGACTGATTAAAAATTGAAAAAAAAATTAATATTTTATTTGCAAAATAAAGTCTTTTTTGGAACTCATAAAAAGTTCAGAAAATTCCGATGACATCTTACTTTTTATGACAGCTGGTCAATCAGAAGCTCCAAAAATTCAGAATTCTGAAAATTCAGATAAGCGTTGAAAGCGCACATTGTGAGGTGAGTGAGGTTGAAAATTGACTAGTAAGTTCCAAGTTTAATCAGACATTGTGAAACAAGCCCTTAATGTAATAAATATACAAGTAATAAATAATTATGCAAATTAAAATATAAAGGAATTAAAAAAAATTGTTTGCACTTCATTAAAAAAAGTTCTAATACATGATCGTCATTTCGTTTTGGCTGTCGCGTAGGTTTGATACGTCTTCGCACTTTTCAGCATTTCTTCTGTTGGTGTAAAATTGTGGCATTCAGAATGTAAGGAATATGTAACTCGTACAATACCTTCAGCTGTATCATAACCCATATACGATTCCGCAACCTTTTAGTTCTAAATGAATCCGCCCAGATTTCACCCCAAACATCTCACCCCCCCAGACTCCCACCCAACAACAAAAAAATACCCTTAATCTAGGGGGAAAACCCCTAAGCTGACAACCCTGGCGTAGATAAATCTTGGAATAGAAGCTTTTGAAGGACCAAACTTATTACTCAAGAATGAACTTCACACTTTTTGAAAATATCTTATGTGAAGATATATTTAGCCGTCCCGTTACTGTTGAGAAACCCACCATTGTCCTGTATATAGTGTATACCTGCTTCGCTTCTGTATACCTGAAATTAACTCCATCGAAAGAAGCAAACAGTCTGTTTCAAACAAGACGTTATTTTAAAGGCTGCGACTAGAGACATGCCAATTTCTAGCAGTTATAACAGTTTTTCGCCATTAAAAGTGGGCGTGTGTAAACGCACTTTGCGCGACTTGAAAAAAAAAAACTCTGGGTGGCTGAAGTATACCCACCGGCGGAGGGCCCTGGCCCTGCGGGGCCGCATAAACAGTACTTTTATAAACCAAAACTGTTATAATTGGCATGTATAGAGTCACTTCCTATTTTAAAATAGGCAAAAGAAAAAACAAGACAAAAATGTCATTCTCAAGTAGGGTTGCCAGAAGTGTTTTGATAGATCTTAGTTATTGAGATTTAAAATGCCAGACTTTCCCGGAAAAAAATTTAATAAAAGAGAGTACATATCTAGGACAAAAAAACAAACATGTTGTCGGTTTAAAGTGAACTTTTTTCATACAAAAACTCAAAAACAAATGTTTGCATAATGTTTTTTTGTAAAAACAAAATTATGGAAAGTTATTCTTTATTGCCATTTTTAAAAGAATTGGTATGGAGGATTTATTAGATTTTTGTATTTTAAGGCAAATTTAAAAAAAATTAATATTGACAAAAAAACTACAAGTGAAGTTAGCAGGATTTTACTCTAAGCCAACAATAGCCGTGTTTTTGTTAAATTTATAGTCAGCGCAGTAATGAATTATGAATAAATCGCTAATATGCACTTTATATTTACTTTTCTTTTGTAATTTTAAAGTTGGTAATCGTGCCAAATTTAATGACATTCGATGTCATGTCTTATCTTTCACAAACAATATCAGTGACAATCATAAAATTTACAAACTTTAATAATTGATAATATGATGGATAACGAAACAAAAGAGGTAACGACATAATACTTAATGAACCTAACAATAAACTTTTGAATTATAGGTCTTATTACCACTTCTACACTCACCAATTGATGAAAATTTATATTCACAAGAAACCAACATTCGTTTTATGTTTTGAAATTTGTTCGGGCGCGTTCGAAGGTACCTTTTTGCATTTTGCTTACACGGGGCATAGTTAATGTCCAGTGAACAATCAATTCCATTTGTGTCAACACTTTTGGTTCAAATTGAATTCAGACGGATTGATTCTTCTTTTCAAAACAAGGCCAGTAATTACGAAAGCAATCGTGGTTTATGTAGACTATCAAATAATAAACTGTCAAGTTTCATTGAAGGATGGCTCTGAAAAATTCGAAAATTTTTCCATTTTGTTTTCTGCTCCGGAAAAATGCATTTTCAGGGAAATCGGTTGACATTTGGAACGAAATATTCTCGATACGATCAAATATAATTTGTCCCCTATCTGTTCAGCCATCAACTGTCAAATTCCATTAAAGGATGGCTACGATGTTGATATATTAAAAAACCTCCGAAAATCCAAAAATTTTAAGATTTAATTTTTGGAAAAGTGCAATTTTAGAGCTTTCTGCTGACTTTCGTAACGAAATATTCGTCAAAATAAAGTTTGTCCCCTATCTGTCAAGCAATCTCAAGTTTCGTATAAAATTGAATGTTTATTTCGAAATGAAATGCCTTAACATAATATGCATGTCTGAAAAAAGTAACGGGTGATTTTTTAAGAGGTTTAAAACTTTTTAAAAAAAAAAAACACAAAAAATTCGAAAAAATGAATGAAATATTTATTTGAATCGATAGTTTGAACCTTGCAATTTAATGTTTAAAGATAATTTCATGCAAATGTTGACCGCGGCTGCGTCTCAGGTAGCCCATCCGCTGAGTCCAATTTTGGCATACTCTTTCACACATATCGGCCGGTATCTCACGAATGAATGCATGGATGTTGGCTTCCAGTGCGTCAATCGAAGCGGGCTTGTCCCTATAGACATTAGCCTTGACATAGCCCCACAAAAAATAATCTAATGGTGTCAAATCGCACGATCTAGGCGGCCAATTGACCGGCCCGAAACGTGAAATTAACTGTTCACCAAACTCGCCTCGCAATTGCGCCATTGTTTCGCGTGCTGTGTGGCATGTGGCACCGTCTTGTTGAAACCACATATCATGCAAGTCAAGAACTTCCATTTCGGGCAAAAAAAAGTTTGTTATCATCGCTCGGTAGCGTTCACCATTGACAGTAACGCTGCGATTCGCATCATCTTTGAAGAAATAGGCCCAATAATGCCGCCGGCCCATAAACCGCACCAAACAGTGGCTTTTTCGGGATGCATTGGTAGCTGTTGCAATGCTTCTGGCTGATCTTCACTCCAAATGCGGCAATTTTGCTTATTTACGTACCCATTCAACCAAAAATGAGCCTCATCGCTGAACACAAGCAGCGCGCGATGAACATTTCGAACCGAGCACGAATTTTGATAGTAAAATTCAATAATTTGCAAGCGTTGTTCATTCGTAAGACGATCCATGGTTAAATTGCAAACCAAACTGAAGCTGTTTGACAGTGACACAAGGTACTTAACACACGTCAGCTGTCAAAACCAGTGTTGCCAAAACCAAACCAGCTAAAAAATCACCCGTTATATACAGCCATATTTTGTTCACCCGGGATGCATTTAAGAACACATACCATTGTAAGTCAAAAAATCTATGGCTACCAACCATTCGGAAACAAATATTTTTCTGCAACCGAATTAAGCGCCATCTAAACATCTCAACACTTCAACAATTTATATCCACGCTGTGTTCACTCTGATTACTGACAAAAATTATATTCACTCTTAATTTTGTTGTTGTTTGTTTGTAAAAATCTGCTGAGTTACCTATGCACTCTTTCAAAACACACGACTAATATTACTTATTTAAAAAAAAGAAGAAAATACGAAGACGAAAACAATAGAAATGCATTGTTTTTGTTCTAGTGGAGAATATCATTTCTAGGTGTCTGAATTTAACCAAATTCGCCCTGGAAAAATATAATTAACAGCGTATCACTGGCACTGCTGTTAAATATAGAGCAGTGATACGGTGTTAATTATATTTGTGTCGATAACCATCGATAACCATAGGCGGTTAGGAAATGGCTTTAGGGATACTCTATTTTAAATTTTGTTTTTTGTAGCGTGAAATGGGGTAAAAATAAAAAAATATCCAATTTAAGAAATTCTTTTGGTGTTTGAAAGTTTGTTTTTAGTGGATGGTCTTAGAGATTTTTCTCAGAAAATTGGCATGTATAGGCTGAAATGGGGTAAAAACGAAGAGTGGCATCTGATTTCAAAAATTCTTTTTGTGTTTGAAAGGGTATTTTATTACAAAAATTCTTTTGTGTTGGAAAAGTAATAAAGGTTGGACTTAGAGGATCATGTTTTTACAGATCTAGCCATTCATAACGTGAAGTAGGTTAAAACCAATAAAGTAGTATTCGATTACAAAAATTAGCTGAAATAATAATTTATATTTACTTTTGTAATTTTTATGCGAAGCTTGGGATTATCTACCCATACGAAGCCGGTCGGGCCAACAAGTGACTATTATTTTATGTTACAAAAAAATTAAAAGTGCTTATAAAAATAAAAAAAATTAATGCAGAAGGTCGACGAGCAATTTTGTGTATAGCCCCTCCTGCTTACGACGCGCTATCCAAGCTTTCGCCCAAACTTTGCTACGTCTCTTCTGCAGCAATTCATCTTCCTCTTCACTGCTCTCCAACACATATGCTGCCAAGATAGTCACTTTTTATCCATTCATATCGTTTTTCGCTTTTTTTCTTTTTAATATTTTATATATATTTTTTAACAAGCTGTTCAGAACTTCTTCACTTCTGAATTAAAGTTTTAGATTCGTCATAATCCAATTGTCTTCCAATGAGTCTGCCAATTTTTAGTTCTCTGAAGTCTTTCAATCGTGTAAACAGGCAATTTTTAATTGGAAAACAAAAAATTGTCAGCAATTGTTAGCCAATTTTCTACCAAAAATTGGCTGATTTTTTCATAAAATCAACCAACCCTGTAAACGGACAATTTTCAATTGATATAAAATTGGCAATTGAAAGCTTATTGGATGCAATTGGAAGACTTCTGACAGGTCTGCCAATATTGGAAGATCTTCCAATCGTGTATACTTAGCTATAAAATGGTACTGCAACATCTAACTGATGAGCCCAACTGTCAACTGGGCAAAACGCATTTGGCCTAAAGGTAGCAAAAATACTTTCATTTGAAAAAATAAAATAGTTTTATTTAGGTACCGGTACCGCTCATGTTGCTCCAAAAAATAATTAAAAAAATATCTACAATTGTAACTGGGAAGTCCACTCAATCATCTTTCCTTTTTTAAATAATTTTATCCTCGGCAATATAAAAGTATGTATTAATTTTAGTTATTTTTTATATTTTTTGTTCAGATATTTAGATATTTATTTATTTGGAAACATAAGTAGATAACTATTGTGAAAAAAAACATATTTTTTTTGTTTATAAATAGAAAAATTGTATATTTAATTATTACAAAATAATTATTACAAAAAAATAATTAATTTTTAATTTTATTTAATTTAATTTAAAGTATAAAAAAAATAATGTACGAAAAATTAAAATATTACAACATAAAAACGGAAATAATAACTGGAGCACCTCAGATTACCCAAAATAACAGTTTTGAATTTATCACTACAGCGTGCACGAAAAACTGTCGTTTAGACGTATTATACTTATATATTGGCAGAATATGCTCTCTTTCTTATGTCGTTTTCGGTTGGATTTCGGAACTGTTCCATTCTTATCGAAAATGCAAAATTTGGAGTGAAAAGAGTGAAAAAGGAGTAACTCCGAACGTCCACTCGAAAACGACATTAAACGCGACGAAATGGTTCCTATACGCAATTTGGCTTTTGGCTGTCTAACTCGGGGCTTTAGATTGTTGTTCCACAAACCCATTCCTCAACAATAGGTTCAAACGAGTTTTGATATCAAAACGGCGCTAATTGGTTCAGCGAGCTTAGTCGCGCTCGTTGGCCCTCCATTTTCTAACCTACCTATAGATCCATTTCTGTTGTAATGAAAAAATATGTTGGTACGTTTATTCCAATAAATAGCTTAGGTATATAGCAGTCATAATAGAATGTTGTCATCGGAGTTACATTTAGGATTTTAAGTCATTCTTGGTCATACAACAAGATAATAGCAAAATGCCAGGCACTATAAAAAAACCCGTCTTTGGTGTTTTCCACCATTCCGGTATGTTCTTTATCAATTTACCAATAATCAAAAACACAATTAAATTCAAATTCAAATGTTGGTAACTGAAAACATTTAAATAACACAGAACATTTATCTTGCTTTGTAAAAAAAACATTGCATATTCATCGGCGAACATGTTCTTTCTCTTCTGAGAAAAAAAAATTTCAGTTCATCATCGTCTTCGTCAGTACTCAGTAGTCGCTCGTTTCTTCGGTAATTAAGTTCGTGGTGATGTTGATGTGTAGAAGTGCGGTGTATTTTGTTAACGTGATCGGTGAGAAAAAAAATAATTTAACGTGTAAATTTTCAAGTTCGGTTAGAAAAATTGCGAAATAAATATTTCTAAATGTTTGGAGTGCAAAAGTAAAAAAAATTCCCTTCGGTCTGATATAAAATATGTCTGCTTATTTGTGAAATTAAAATTCGATCATGTCCGTTCTTGTTTTTGCGGTGATGGAAATGGAGTTCGTTAGTTTCGTCTCGTCCATTTCGTAGTGTTATCAAAAAAAGGCGTTTGTGCCAATTGCTTCTCATTCAAGTGTTTTTTTTTATTGTTCGCTATTGAAAATGATCGGTCTTTTGTTGAAATAAAAGTAAATTTTTATTGTTTTTCTTATTAATCTCTATTATTAAAGTGTTTCTAATCAATTATTTATATTCTTTCTTAAAGTGAAAATTATTTTAAATTTTATATGTGATTGTGTTTGTGTGTGTAAGCGGAAAACCTAAATTATATTTTGGATTAAAAAAAAAACAACTAAATTGGCTTTCGGTAAGTAAATACCTTTTATATTTCGTGTTTCAACTGTATCAACTTTATAGTAAACCATTCGAAAACTCAATAAAAGAAGAAAATAGTAAAACACATCCCTGTTCATGTTCATCGAAGTAAAATTAGGTTTGTTCGGGTACTTTCTCGACTAAAAGTGGCAACGATAAACAGATACAAGGTATGCTCATTAGATACACCCAAGTCGCCATCTTGGCATTTTTATGACGTCACAATTATCTTTGGGTGTTATTTTCTTTTTAAAATGAAGACTATAATTTAGAATTCAGTATTTAAACATATTTTATTATTTTAAAGTGAAAATAAAACAACAACTAAAAACAATCTAATGAAATGGAATTAACTTTTTGTTCTCCTAACAAACCCAGATGATTGTAACGTCGTACAGCATGCATACAGCTAATGAGAATAGGTACCTTGTTTCTGTTTGTCGTGAAAAGTGACAATCTGTCAATTTTTTAGGAGTGGGGATGAAATTCTCTCAAAGGCAGTGAAACTGTCCAAAAATACATGAACACTTTGAACCAAAAATGTTGTCGAATTTTTAAACGCCAACAAAAACTAAACAAAAAAAAGCCCCATAGCAAAAAAAAAAAGTAAACAAAGCGACAAAATTGGAATGACTATCTATTGTAATTTTACATTCTTTATTGAATTAAGTATTGAATAAAACAACAAAAGGGAAATCAATGCAATTAAATTTAAAAAAAAATCGTAATTTAAGCAAGATTAAATTAAGAAAACCCATTTAAATTACACTAAAACAGAATTTCTTTAATTAAATATTTTAAATTTTAATTTTAAATTAAATAATTAAATTAATTTTAAATTAAATAATTTAAATTAAATGTTTTTTTTTCGTCATACTTATAAGAACTAAAGGATTTTGCCAATAACTCATTCACGCGATCTTCGACTTCACTTTCACTCATTGTTCTAATGTTATAAGTAATTCTTTTTTTCTTCAAATTGAATTAAAAAAAAAACTAATGCATTAAAAAACAAAACCACAGCACGAAACTGTAACCACTTGAAAACAAATACACGAAAAGCAAAGTAATTTAAAGGGTTTTCCAATAAGAGGTGTTATTTTGATATTCAAAGAAAAATGGCATTTTTTGAGATAAATGATCGGATGTTTATTTCATTATAAAGAGGAAGGTATGCCGTTAATAATGGAACACAACATCAGCCAAATGGCCGCCACGACCACGCTTACAGGACCATATCCTTTTCATGAAATTTTCCATAACCAAATCGCAAAGTGGCTGCCCTATGTCTTCGATAGCCTCACGAATTCCATCTTTGAGGTCTTGAATCGACGCTGGGCTGTTGGCGTAGACCTTATCTTTCACGTGGCCCTAAAGGAAGAAGTCGCAAGGTGTTAAATCACAAGATCTCGGTGGCCAATTGTGATCACCCCTTCGAGAGATAACACGGTCCGGAAACTTTTCCCGTAAAAGATAGATGGTTTCATTGCTTGTGTGGCACGTAGCGCCGTCTTGTTGAAAGTAAACGTTGTCCAGATCAATACCATCCAATTCCGGCCATAAAAAATCATTAATCATCTCTCGATAGCGCAATCCATTGACCGTAACTGTTGCTTTCGAAAAAGTAAGGTCCAATGACCCCGCCGGACCATAAACCGCACCAAACAGTCACGCGTTGAGGATAGAGAGGCCTTTCAACAATAACTCTTGGGTTTTCCGAGCCCCAGATGCGACAGTTTTGCTTGTTGACGTAGCCTCCGAGGTGGAAATGGGCCTCATCAGTCAAGATGATTTTTTTCGATGAAATTCCGGATCATTTTCATGCATTTCAAGGACCCAATCAGCAAAGCCACGACGTTGTTGATGATTAGCCGGCTTGAGTTCTTGTGTTAACTTAACTTTATAAGCCTTAAGACCCAAGTCTTTATGCAAAATACGGTGTAATGACGTTTGTGGAATGCCTAATTCCAAAGAACGACGAGGAATGGACAAACCTGGGTTTTCTTCAACACTTTGGGCTACAACAGCAATATTCTCAGTTGTTCTTGAGCGACGTGCACGGGTTTTATTCTTCACATCTAACTTGTCCCAACAGCTCGAATTTGTCCACCAATTTCTGTATAGCGGTCCTACAAGGTGCTTCACGACGACCCAAAAATGTTTTAGTTTTACGAACCGTCTCTGCCAAATTTTCACCATTTTTATAGTGAATTTTAATAATTTCAATGCGTTGTTGAAGCGTGTATCGTTCCATTTTTATTAATGGCGTAGTTTCTACTTGTCAAATGTCAAAAAATGACAGCTTCAAAAGTGACAGCTACCGAAATAGCGGGCTATTCAAAATAACACCTCTTATTGGAAAACTCTTTACTTTTTTTAACGAAACTTGGTGCATTGGACGGATACAACAAAAAACAGAATAGCAGCTCAGACTCAAGTGCAAAGATATCTTTCTCACGAGTTCACGTAAACTTCATCAAATTAATAGTTGTAAGAGTGACAAAGACAGTGCGAATATCGTCGATGTAATTTTCATTGAATTTTTGACCTATTTCTTTAAGGAAACGGAACAGATATTTACAAAAGAAAATAGAATAGAATAAGAGCAAAGACTGAAGTGCACTCAAAACTTTCGCACGAGTTCACTACATATTCATTAAAATATTATATCATTATTAGCCGTGTTTTTTTGCAACTCCGGGGAGATTTGGTTGAAAAAAACGACATACACAAGTATGCACTTCACTCCGGTAACACAGTTTTTCTCCGTGCTTAAGTTAAGCCCCGAGAATTCTCCGCGCTTAGCTAAGCCCGAAGGGGATTAGTTGTTGTTGCATTTAACATGTAAATTGGAGGACAGGACGTCGTTTTTTTCGACCAATTTCATCGGGGATTGCAAAAAAACACGGCTATTATGTGTGTATGTAGAACGGGCTATGAATAATGATGGGGATGGCAACTGGGGAAATCTAGTAGGCGTAGTTGGCAGTTTGAAAATCTTGGATGAGTTTATGTGACGAATACAAGAATACAACAGAATAAGTGCACAGTGTGGTTTCGTACGAGTTTAATTTATTTTTTTCTCTAATTTCACTAAACGGTGAAGGAATTTTGGAAGAGCAATTATGAAAGAAAGAATATTTCCCTGTGTAGGCTGTGTCTTAGCCGGTATTATGGTGTATGTTTGTGTGTGTTATGAGGGATTCGATGAGGAATTTTTCGCCGTTTGATCAGGGTGTGCAATGCACACCTTGCACACAAACGTTGATATTTACTCATATTAACCGTGAGTCCCGGCAGTCACAGATTGTTTTTTAAAGCAACATTTCGAAATCAAAATAAAAATTAGTCAGGAGTTCAGGAGGCTCCTAAATGAAAACTTAGCAGGTTGGGTCCTATTGGAATTGTTTACCTATTACATATTCGTTGTTCTTTCGTGTTTGTCCAGCTTAAGATACTAAAATTTTTGTTCATAGCAACACATAACTTCGTGACAACTCGCAACGGAGCAACATTTGCTCATCGAAAAGTTGTTAGGTGGATAATTTGCCGTTCATCAGCAGTGAATTAGTTGTGACAATTTCAATTTTGTCGTGCGATGATTTCTATGTTTTTCTGCTGGTTTGTTAAATTGATATCAAGTGATCGAAGCAACCCACTGGAAAAAGGGTAACAATTTTTTATAAAGATATATTGACAGTGCGGATTTAGGCTAAGGCCCGTGAGGCCCGGGCCTAGGGCGGCAAAATCTTTGGGGGCGCAGAAAAATAATTGATTCTCAAAGTGAGCAACGATGCCTGTGGGCGCTAGTGGGCCACTGAGGGGCGGCAATAGACCTGCGAAGATTTTATGTTGAAAACGTAGTTTAGGAGGACTATGGATAATTTGTTGAGAAAGTTAAATTTTATTGAAAAAATGGCAAAATAATAATTATATTTTATCTCTTTCTTTGGGGGCACTGAAAAAAAATTGATTCTCAAAGTGGGAAAGTGACAATTTAATGTATCAACATGTGAATTGTTGTGAGGTAGGTAGTGCGAGCCTATTCAACTTTAATTTATTTAAATTATTTTTTTGAGCGTTTTAACAAAGTTTGAAAAAAGTTCAGGCTCGAGCTTTTTTATGATTTTTTGTAAAAATTAAAAAGAGAAGAAACGAGTTTGAACAGGTTCAAGTTTGAAAAATTCAAAACAAAAATAAACAAATATTTATTTAAAAAAAAAATTCTCATTGTCTTGACGACAAAAAAGTGCAGGTGAAAAATTTTATATTCTATTTGTTTGAGAAGCTAAAAACTGCCCGAGAATAAATAAAATTATAGTTTAAAAAAAAAATTAAAAAAAACACGCTCTATTAGAAACCGGAACTAAAAATTATTAAATAAGTTTTACATACAAAATAATTAAATTCGTAGTAAAAAGCGTTTTATTATTATTTTATTATAATAAATAATTACGGACGGCATTATTGTAATATAATAATAATTATTTTCTAATTTATTATAAGCACCCCACGGTTTTTGCTATGAATTGAATTACTTTGTAAGTACAAATTATTAACAACTTTTGTTTTTAGTTCGGTTCTCTATTAGAGCCTTAGTTTTTTAAAACTAAAAATTATTTTTAGCCTTAAAATAAAGATGCTGCCATATAATGATGACGGTACTTAATATAATATTGTAGGTCAACATAATAAAAGCGTGTTAAAAATGTTCGGGCGTTTTCTGGCAGCACAGAAAAAAGGCTTTGCAAGAACGATTAAGAATAAAGACAATTAAAAGAATTTAATTAAAAAAAAATAAGGGGGCGGCGTACCAAACAGGGCCTAGGGCGGTAGAAAAACTAAATCCGCCACTGTATATTGAATATATTATTATTGAACTCAAGTTATAACTAAGCTTCAAACTGGGACCATATTACTTTCTGAACAATGTCATCATTAATAAGAAGCGGCAAAAACCATGCTTTTCCACTAATAAAAAAGCTGACAAATATGAGCCCAGACTGGGTTATACAAACTGCTTCTGATTGGTGACACGGAACTTTAAAAACAAACAATTAGATTTTTGCAGCATGAATATTTATTATTAATTCATTCTACAATTTTTATTTATTAAGGCGTTTCTTCGTTTCCACGAAATTTAATTTAGGTTGTTGTTTCTACGTTACACTGGCATGCATTGTTTTGGCAAAAACCACCATTTTGTAATCCAGCTTGAATATAGCACTGTAAAGAGCATTTGGCATCAGTTATACCTAAGAACTGATAAATTGGGTTTGCGCATGGATCTAGAAAAAGAAATCAAAGAATTAAAACAAAAATTTTCAATACTACAAAAAATTAATTAAGTTTTACCGCCAAAGAAAAACCGTCCGTTTATAAAATTGCTAGGATCATCTTAAAAAAATGAGAAGAATTATTTATATAAATGCATTAATTTTTGTTAGGATATTAATCAGGAAGCTATGAATTACTCGGCGTATTGTCAGTTACTGCTGATGCTCCCAAAGATCCTGTAGTAAGAAACAGGCAGGACCCAATGAACAAAAGGAATGAGAGAAATTGCATTTTTACTTTCAATACAAATGTTTTACTTTGTTGAACTTTTGAAGAAACTGTTTGTGATGCTTTCGTTCAAGCGAATGAGTACTTTTTATACGTTTTTTCAACTCTATCCGACAAGAACCATACACACAACCTTGAATGACAATTTCTTAAGCTATCTTTGAAATGTTTTCTGCTAATTGATGAGCCCATTAGTTATCTTTTGTTTTTATTTTTTCTTTCTAAAAAGAAATGCAAATTAGGAATATGCATTTTGCACTGATAAGAGTCGTCATTTGACCTCTAATGTAAGATTGCTAATGCAATTTGTTGCAAATCGATTACATTTGAAAATTTGTATTTTGTAATGCTATGATTTTAAGGTAGCAATTTATTTTACTTGGATAAATAAGTTAATCATATAGGTATTACGTCATAAATAGGTGTGTTACCAAAAAAATAGCTCTGAAAATGTCTGCAATCTCAAAATTGCCCACCTCAGGCCTTAGAAAGGCATGCTTAGGTATTAAAAGGGGTAAGCAAGGGTTACTATCGAAATTAGCTAGTCCCATTTCACCTCTCTAGGCAACGAAAAACAAATTAAACAAATTGTTGGTTTAAATGAGATTTTTCCAAGCTTCCCTACGAGTATTTAACAAGTTTTCCTCGTCTAGATTTTCCAACTGAAAACTTTCCCATGCCTTGACTAAACTTGACTAAAACTTTGAATTTTTTTCGGAAAAAAAGTAACAGAGTAGTTTTTACCTATAATAGTAAATAAGTGGGAATTTCACCTTTTTTGTCCAAAACACTACCATAGATGAACATAATATGTTTGTGATTCGCTGCCACATTGATAGTCAACTTTACATGCGTTTGTAACGTTTCTAAATGAAAGCTGGTGTTTGTGGGAATGTATCAGAGAGAATGTGTAGATATAGGAAGAATTACCGTGGCTTAGCCTACCATGTTGGCAGGAATATTTGTATTGAAATTGTTAGTTTTGGAGTTTTTCTCGTTTCACAATGGTAGTAAACTTTACATGCAGCTTTTGTTAATGAAAGGCGGTTGATTGTGCGATTTTACAAGAGGGAATTCGTAGATGAAGATATGTATATCATGGCGTAGTCTACCAGCTGGCGGGCAAATATATATTGAAATTGTTGGGTTTCGAGTTTTGACAATGACAGTAAACCTTACATGCATATGCAACTCTTTTAAATGAAAGCGTGTGTTTGTGGGAATGCATCAGGGGGAGTGTGTAGAGGAAGATATATCATAGTGAAGCCTATCATGTTAGCGGGAATATTTGCATTCAAATTGTTGGGTTTGGAGTTTTTTCCTTGGTTTGACAATGATAGTAAACTTTACATGCATATACAACTCTTAAATAAAAGCTGGCGTTTGTGGGAACTCATCAGGGGGAATGTGTAGAGGAAGATATATCAAAGTGAAGCCTATCATGTTAACGGGAATATTTGCATTCAAATTGTTGGGCTTGGAGTTTTTTCCTTGGTTTGACAATGATAGTAAACTTTACATTCGTATGCAACTCTTTTAAATGAAAGTGTGTAGACGAAAAAAACATCGTACTCAAGCCTGTATGTCTACATTTTGTATTATTTTTATTATTTTTAAATTTGTTCTAACTTATCTAGGTTTAAAACATTAAATATTGCTTTTCAATCATAAATACCTCCACAACCATTAACCAAATTTTGTCTCTCAATAAAGCAATCCAATTTAACCGTGAAATTTTCATTTTTTGTATTTGTAGTGTCAATGATAAAAATGGCTGAAGCAAAATAAAGAAATCAAATCATTGTAATATTTTCTTTATTAAACTCAATAAATAACCTTCCACACATCTTCTGTAAAGTCCTCACCTAAAGTCTTTATTTCTCCCATCATAATTTCTCCATAAACATTCATATTTACCGCACTGTGTAAGCCCAAAGGTCTAGGTTCTATAGGTATGTATGTATTTTCGAAGTTCCTCTTTCTCTATTATTTCTCGGTGGACAATTTCAGCAAAATTGCTGGTCACATAAACGAACATAAACGTTGAGTATATTTTCTCCAAACAAAAAATAATAAACCAATACGAAGAATAGAAACAACATGGAGAAAAACTCGGGTACCATCTGTATCAAATTACCTCTTCTCTTAAATACCCACCCTAGAAAAATAGCACACATTGTCAGTCTTAAATAAAATGAAAAAAAAGAAGAAAAACGGATTTAATTTCCCACATATGAACTCACATATATACGATTAAAACGAGCGAAATAAATGTCTCCAAAGAAATTTCATAAACGTGCGATTGTGGCCGTATAGTCAGTGTGATCGTGCCCTAAAAACCCAAGAAAATGCTTCACGACAGAACAAAAAAAAAAACAATACATTGAGTGGAAGAAATTGGAAAAAAAGTATCTAATCCTCTGTTAAGGATGTTGGACCATTGCAAGGGTTGTTGTTGGTGGTGTTATGATACTACCGAATCTGTAAAAGAAGACAAGAAAAAGTAGAGTATTACAAAAACGTCCTTCTGCAATAACTTTAAGTCCTTTTCTTTTGAATTATATTTTTCATTCAACTTTCAGATGACAGATAAAGCCATCGTTGCGCGAGTCGTGGCAATAGCTAAAAATTATTATTCACTTAGCGCGGCCTAGAAAAGGACTCCCTAGTGAGCGGTACCTATAACCTAACAATATATACCTACCTTAATAATCTATAGTATAAGCAGACTTGTAAGGCACACAGCAGAATTAAGGACATTTGTCACAGGATTGTTAGGTGTGTATGTATGTGTATTAAGAATATAAGGGGAGTGGGAGATTACTGTACAAATTATATTTGCAATATTTTTTTTTTTGTTGTATACTTGGCTTTGCCATTATTTTGCGGTTGTTGCGGAGTAGGCTTGGCGCTAGGGTCACAAATTAACAGTCACAATGAGTTTGGATATACCAGGAAAAGCTTTATGATGTTGCGGCAAAATATAAATCGTTAGATTTATGGAAAACTAACTTGTCGTAACTAATGGGGTTATTGAACATACGTGATGGTGGATATGGTCTTTGTAGAAGAAATTGGAACCAAGTCCAACTTATAGGAAATGTAGGAACAAGAACTAATAGCAGACGGTTGTAAAGTATTAGAAGGATGAACAATGTGAAAAATGGCAAGAGATTGAGGATCAAAAAGAAGCACTGTTGCGAGTTTAGTGCTTTTTAAGTATATCTACTGAATTCAGTGCATTAAAGACATTTTCGTTGCATTAGTTTTATGAAGGGTAAGCACATGATTTGATAGTTTAACGACGTTAGTTACAGACTACATAATTTTTACACATTTACCTATATTCTTGGTCAACACAGCTCAACAGACAAAGTTTTGTTTAGGAAAAGGGGTCGAGGGGGGAGATTCAATAAATGTTTGAAATTCTTAACAAATTTCCCCACTCTGTGAACTCCAAATATTTCATGTGTGTCAAGTTAGCATTACCACTTCAAAATTTTAGAAATCTAAGAATTGGATTAATTGTCGTGAATTTGTCGTAAATTTGTCGTGAAAGAAAAAAATTTGTCGCGCTTGTTTTTTTAAAAATAACCCCTGGTAATGCTAACTTGACAGTCAAGTTAGCATTATCACCCCTCTAAAATGGGTAAAATTAACTCAAAAAAAAAAAAGAAGTATGCCATTAATTGTCGTGAATTTGTCGTAAATTAGTAGTGAAAAAAAAAATTGTCGCGCTTGTTTTTTTAAAAATAACCCCTGGTAATGCTAACTTGACAGTCAAGTTAGCATTACCACCCCTCCAAAACGGGTAAAATGAACTCAAAAAAAAAAGAAGTATGCCATTAATTGTCGTAAGTTAGTAGTAAAAGAAAAAAATTTGTCGCGACAGTTTTTTTTTTTTAATCCCAAAAAACCTTAAAATTGCATTTTTCAGGGAATCCGGCATTACCACAACTTTGATTTGCTATATTTTTTTTCCTGAGTAGATTTTTGATAGGGAATTTGTTTAAACAATTGTCGCTCGATGTTTTTTAATAATTTATACCATTAAAAAATTTGTCGCGCCCTTTTTTCTAAAAAAATTCATATAAATATGAAAATACCTCAAAAAGGCATTTTTCAATGAATCCAGCATTACCACAACTTTGATTTGCTATATTTTTTTCCCTGAGTGAATTTTTGATAGGGAATTCGTTTAAACAATTGTCGCTCGATGTTTTTTAATAATTTATACCATTAAAAAATTTGTCGCGCCCTTTTTTCTAAAAAAAATCCAATAAATATGAAAATACCTCAAAAAGGCATTTTTCAATGAATCCAGCATTACCACAACTTTGATTTGCTATATTTTTTTCCCTGAGTGAATTTTTGATAGGGAATTTGTTTAAACAATTGTCGCTCGATGTTTTTTAATAATTTATACCATTAAATAATTTGTCACGCCCTTTTTTCTAAAAAAAATCCAATAAATATGAAAATACCTCAAAAAGGCATTTTTCAATGAATCCAGCATTACCACAACTTTGATTTGCTATATTTTTTTTCCTGAGTAGATTTTTGATAGGGAATTGGTTTAAACAATTGTCGCTCGATGTTTTTTAATAATTTATACCATTACAAAATTTGTCGCGCCCTTTTTTCTAAAAAAAATCATATAAATATGAAAATTAGATTAGAAATTAGAAAAAAGGGCGCGACAAATTTTTTAATGGTATAAATTATTAAAAAACATCGAGCGACAATTGTTTAAACAAATTCCCTATCAAAAATTCACTCAGGAAAAAAAATATAGCAAATCAAAGTTGTGGTAATGCTGGATTCCCTGCAAAATGCAATTTTCAGGTTTTTTGGGATTAAAAAAAAAAAACTGTCGCGACAAATTTTTTTCTTTTACTACTAATTTACGACAAAATCACGACAATTAATGGCATACTTCATTTTTTTCTTCACTCAATTTTACCCTTTTTGGAGGGGTGGTAATGCTAACTTGACGTCAAGTTAGCATTACCAGGGGTTATTTTTTAAAAAAGGGGCGCGACAAAATTTTTGATAATATAAATTATTTAAAGACATCGAGCGACAATTGTTTAAACAAATTCCCTATCAAAAACCCACTCAGGAAAAAAATTTATCAAATCAAAGTTTGGGTTTGATTTTTCATTGAAAAATGCCTTTTGAGGTATTTTCATATTTATATGAATTTTTTTTAGAAAAAAGGGCACGACAAATTTTTTAATGGTATAAATTATTAAAAAACATCGAGCGATAATTGTTTAAACAAATTCCCTATCAAAACTTCACTCAGGGAAAAAAATATAGCAAATCAAAGTTGTGGTAATGCTGGATTCATTGAAAAATGTCTTTTTGAGGTATTTTCATATTTATTGGATTTTTTTTAGAAAAAAGGGCGCGACAAATTATTTGATGGTACAACTTATTTAAGGACATCGATCGACAATTGTTTAAACAAATTCCCTATCAAAAATTCACTCAGGAAAAAAAATATAGCAAATCAAAGTTGTGGTAATGCTGGATTCCCTGCAAAATGCAATTTTCAGGTTTTTTGGGATTAAAAAAAAAAAACTGTCGCGACAAATTTTTTTCTTTTACTACTAACTTACGACAATTAATGGCATACTTCTTTTTTTTTTGAGTTCATTTTACCCGTTTTGGAGGGGTGGTAATGCTAACTTGACTGTCAAGTTAGCATTACCAGGGGTTATTTTTAAAAAAACAAGCGCGAAAATTTTTTTTTTTCACTACTAATTTACGACACATTCACGACAATTAATGGCATACTTCTTTTTTTTTTTTGAGTTAATTTTACCCATTTTAGAGGGGTGATAATGCTAACTTGACTGTCAAGTTAGCATTACCAGGGGTTATTTTTAAAAAAACAAGCGCGACAAATTTTTTTCTTTCACGACAAATTTACGACAAATTCACGACAATTAATCCAATTCTTAGATTTCTAAAATTTTGAAGTGGTAATGCTAACTTGACACACATAAATATTTCAGTAGAGCCTTTGTGACTTTTTGACGCTGGATTCATACGGTTTTATTTTGGACCGACGAAGGCAACGGACAATTTTCTTTGGCCGCACAAACACGACTTAATAAAGATATTTTTCATCTGAATGAAATTTTGAATGGAAGGAAGGAATGTGCCACTGTTAAGCAATAATCCTCTCAACTACGAACAACAAAATATGGAGTCCCACAAGGGTCCATACTTTGCCCTACGCTCTTTTTTAGTAGAATAGTGAAGTTTTTTTTGTGAAATAAAATATTCGTTGATCCAGGAGTTGGACGAGGAAATCTTAAGTTATGGTAATCTATGGAATAGCACTTGATGTTTCATCATTGTCTCCAGTGCTTTTCGCCCAAAATTCTAATAGATTAGATTGCATCTGCCAGAAACTTCTTTTCAATGAATACGCAGGTTAAAAGGCTACATTACAGGGTTTAAAAAAACATGAAATAAATTGGTGGCGTGGCAGCTCTTACCCTGAAAAAAAATTTGTATTTTAAGGTACATAGAATAGGTTGGGATTCGATCCTCAGTGCGCCGGCGCACAGTGGCTTATATCGCCTTTTTTGGTTTCAAAAACCATAGATCTTAAACGAATAAAGATATCATGATATTTTTTTTTCAGCTTGAAGGAAATTTCTAAGGATGTAAAATCTGTGAGTTTATGGGCAGCAAATGGTGTTTCAGAATCTTCTGCTTAAATAAGACTTTCATACCACACAGGGATTGAACATGATATTTTACCAGTAACATTGTCAAAAGTTCATATCTGAAGTAATAAAAGTGTATTTTAATGTCAAACAAAGCTAATTCAAACAATACAGTGGTGAGTTACAGTAAACGAACAACAATCATTTTTAAACATTTTTGCAGGTGTTAATGCTTTTTGTATTTTCTTTCACATCAAAGAGCAATTAAACTATTTCTGCAATAACATTTCAAGTCAAGCTGTAAAGAAAAGGTGTAAAATGAAATTTTTAAAAAAATGCTTTACAGGGTGTTTCAGAATCTCATGCTAAAAAAGGGGTGGAAAAAGTAGATATTTAACTTTTAGATGTGTATCTGAGAATAGATAAAGATGATTCTCATCGGCTTTGTTGGTCGTTTTGATGACGAAAATGAAAAAATTAATTCATTTACTTTTTCCCAACGTTTCGACGGTGGTTGCCGTCTTCTTCAGGGGATCTTTATTTGTAAAAAAAAAAAAGAGAAGTAATTACATAAAAGTGTCAATGTATGTAGAGCGGACGTGGTATACACTTACATTAAAGTTTTAAACAATTATGTATATAAAAAAACACACGTCCACCTACACACGTCCGCCCTACATACATTGACACTTTTATGTAATTACTTCTCTTTTTTTTTTACAAATAAAGATCCCCTGAAGAAGACGGCAACCACCGTCGAAACGTTGGGAAAAAGTAAATGAATTAATTTTTTCATTTTCGTCATCAAAACGACCAACAAAGCCGATGAGAATCATCTTTATCTATTCTCAGATACACATCTAACAATCAACTTGGTCAACAAAATTCACTATTTAACTTTTAAATAAATCTCAAACGCTGATGACTGAAGTAATTCAAGCGAAACAGTGGTGAAAAAGTAAAAGAACTATTTTTAAAATGTTGTTTGTTTGGTGTATCAAAAAGTTTATTCTTTTATTAAATTTTGTGGCACATCACAATGCATAATAAACTATTTCAAGTTAAACAGTAGAGAAAAAAATAAACATGCCAAAAATAAAAAAATGAATTTCATGAAAACATGGAAGTATCGTGCTTTGATGTTTGATGAGACTGACAATTCTCCGACTAGTAATGACTGATAGTCTATTACTTCGGCCCTGATCCAAAATTGTATGAAGAGTAGCTGGAATTTGGTTTTCGGAATACTTTTCATTCAGTAATCTTGAGTTTTCCATTGCATATAATTCAAACTTGGCATTTTTTTGACATATTCCCTGCAATTTAAAACTTTGAGCCTTCTTATCACCCTCAAATTTACTATAGTTATGCGAGCTGTTGTTCAAAAATGTTCTCATTTTTTTTTAGAATTGCTATCGCTAATGTTTCTAAACTCTTATTTTGATTTATAGATATCACCGAGTTTGTGGATGTTAAGCTTTCTTCTTTATGCTGCTTCCTTGGTTCCAATACTTCCATCAATATCTTCTCCATTTTGTTTAATAGTATATGAGAGTCAAAAGTTTTCTGTTTTAAGAAGTCGAAAAGTTTCTTCACTTTCATCTCATTCAGGAGTTGTCTTACTTGATCCTTCGATATAAATCCTCAACTAGGATATTTTTTCTCGTCTCCCATAGAATTGGGCAACATCCCATGAAATGATATACATCTTCACGTTCTTTCCAATTACACATATTGCATAAAATTGGTAGATCCTCCCGGTATGGTATGAAATTGAGACTTAAAAATCTCCCCTTAAACGGAAACTCATAGAAATCTCTTCTGCTGTAAAATTGTCACAAAATTAATTGCTATTGAGCAGGCCGAATCAACGACTTGCCGATCATATCTCACCCTTGCATTCTCACCCACAAGTGAGATGAGTTGATAAAGATTTAATTTACAGCTTCCTTTTTCTCTCACACCAAGATTAAGTTCATTATTTGGCGTTTTTCTTTTTTGGCTCTAAGCAAAGGTCTGAGCGGAGGCTGAGCGATCAGAGCAGAGCTCTGAGCAGATTATGTTCAAAGTCCTCAGATATAATTATGAAACACACTTGAGCACTCAACTGTTAGAGGGAATCCATTTTTAATTTTTAGTTATGTGTGAAGTTGGGGATCATTAAGAAATCCCGAAGCATGTTGGTGATTTCAATTATAATATTTTTGTGAATTTCTGGACCCGGACAAAGGTGGTTCTGGACCTGGACAGAGATAGAAATTTTTTTTTTGGAAAAAAATATTTAAAAAAAATTAACTTTTCTTTACGAAAAATTGTTTTGTTTCCAAAAAAAATAAAATGTTTCCTTTGTCCAAGTTCCAGACCCATCTCCAGACTGAAACTCCGTCTGATCCCGCCGCTTTTCCATTTTCAAGTTTATTTACTACCAGCATTACATCAGTATCGGTTATTGGTGTGTCCAAAATATCATTCCATAGTCCGTGTGCACTATAGTGCCATAAAATTGGATTACCCGCTGGTGGGCTTATCAGATTTTCAAATGCGCCCTTAATGCACTTGCACTTAAATCATTGTTGATAAGGAACTATTCTCGAGTTTTTGAGTGATTTTTTTTCCATAAACGATAAGTTTTTCCTACAAGTATACAAAAATGCAAAAAGCGAGAGACACGCTTAAAGCTGCTGATTTCAGGAAGCTTATTTTATTTAAAATTTTCAAGTAAGTGTCTAAATAACCTCTTTTCCCATAAAATAAAGGTTCTTATTTCAAAACACATTGTTTTCCTCCTGACCTACTAAACAATTAGAGATATTGAAAGAGGAACAAAGTCAAAGATTCGTTTGTGTTTTTTCTGGCAGTAATTGTAGTAATATACCAATATTCGTCAAAATCAAAATAATTGTGTTTCTCTTAGATGTTGAAAGGAAAAATGCCTGCTTTTATGACATCAAGTAAAAACAAGCTAGCTCATTGATGTACGCACCTACACTTACCAGATTGAGTAATTTCAATACTTAAGTTGCTACAATCCTATTTCTGTCTTAATCTTTCGACCATTATTTATTCGTTTCATCAAAGGTACACATATAGAGGTATACTCTACTCAGTATACACATAACCCAAATTAGACAAAGTAGTATGATAATTAATAGTTTCTCATTTACAAAGATACCTTAATGAATCCACCATTAGCCCGAGAGCTTTCATATTGTTCCTTTACTAATTTAATAAAAGATCCTTTCCCCATAAGTCCAAAGAACGACATACAACAACGAAACGGTGCCGGTGGTCCGCCTTTCCAAAGGAACCATCAAGTCGAAAAAAAAAAAACTTTTCCAATCATTTTATTTGTACACCGGCTGTGCTGAGGCTGTGTCTTTCTCTGAATATGAGAATATATTTCTTTTTCTTGCAGCTTAATTTCAATCACCATCAACAAATAGACTAGACTTTCACAGCAGAAAAATAGAAAAGAAAAAAATCACCCACTTAGGCACTAACAAAGCAAAAAAAAAAAAAAATAAAATTATATCAAACGAACAAATTTGGGCAAAAAAGAAGAAGACAACAACAAAAAAAAAAAACAAAACAAAAAAAAACGCTTCGTTTGAGGCAACAAACTCAGTGACATTAGGGGCGCCATTTTGTGAGAATGGAAGTCTATTGTCCGTTATCGCTGTAATTTGGCGTGAAAAACACGACGAGAGACAACAAGACAGAAAAAAATTCTTCAACTATGAACGATGGGAATGTGTCAAACTTGAGTTGCAAATGGATCCTTTATTGCCCTACCTATTGCTACGATACTATTCAATTTTGGTTCAGGTTTTTTTTTTTTTTTTTTTTTGTTCATTTGTTGTATTCCAAAAAAAAAAAAAAAAAGACTTCATGGAAGGTTTCTTCTATAAGCTGTTTCTTGGGGGTTGGTAGAATATCTCGAATTGTTAATATAATAATAGGTCCTTTGTCTAGCCGCTTCGCTTGGCTTCGTTGATCCGTTGTTTGTGGTTGAATTTTGCAAATCATTCCTCAGCATAAATCTGAAACCTTATTGGCCCTTTTGTTGTTCTGTATTTCCAGGGAATGGTGCAGAACAGGTCACCTTTTTAACAAAGATGGAAAAAAAAAATAAAGGAATTTCAAACACTCTCCCATCGCACGACCCAGGAGGCTGTTTCTTGTCATGCTTCTCTGAATGGACTGGGGAATGCGAGGCGTGGTGGGGTGGGATTTGGGGGAGAGTACTTAAGGGTTCTTTGTTGATTTAATTGATTCGGGCTAATTAATTACCCGTTTTTGTGATTGAATTGTGTACGAGCCAAACATACGAAATGAGATTTTAAATTGGCAATGGCAATGGTATATGGCAGAACGCTGCAACGCTGGCGCTGGCTTGAGCTGATGGCGAAACGGATGGAGTGTCCTGTAGAACGTTCCTTATACCTACATATATATTTATACCTATAAAATCTACGAGCCCCGATCGGTGGTGAAACAAATAGGGGGTTTTTGAGATTCCTGTACAATGCGAAGCCAAGTTCGATAGGATTTTATAAAACATTGCAATCAGGTAAATGAGAGTAATTAATTAAAATCGGTTCCGAACGATGCTTTCTTTTTCAATTAAAATTGGACGATGATGCTCGCTCTACTCACTTACTTGCCTGATGCAATGTTGGGGGTGTTTCGTTTTGTTTTTTTTTTTTGTTCGCTTTGGGCGTGGCAGGGTTTTGCTGATAAATTTGGTGAATATTTATTGCTGGGGTTTGGGATTGAAATCTGTACATTGACCAGATGATGCTGCTTGATATCTTTTCATCATATACGCATATAGTAGATACTTTGTTGATAGGTACATATCGAGTGGATGGTTGATTGGTACTTGTGTTTTTTTTTTTTTACTGGAACAGTCAGACAAACTATGAAAATGACTTATGTATTCTTTAAACTTAAATCGAATTCAAGAAGAAAACTGTATGTCTGTTTGAATACCTAGAGGTATGGACCATGGGCATTATCTTCAGCTGGAATTTTCACGTGGAGGGCCAGGGTCCATATAGCGTAAGACTAAAGCTATCTTCTCGATTAAACGATTGGTCTCTCAATATTTTCCTATAGAGGTGATAGAGACAGCTATCGTCAAAGCGATAATCCACGATCAGCCTATATCTTATATCACCACCCCAGTGCTAAGTGACCTACACTCTCAACCATTCCTGTGTGCGTGTTGTTAACTGGCAGGAATGGAAGGGACCTACAATTTTCTGCCAAATATATACGACTAATGCTGGATCTATACGACTGAAAAATTGGCATAAGATAAGAGATAATTTATCATAACAAGTGCTCACTCTTTTTCCTCCTTCGAAGTTGCGGCGTACCTCCCTAATTTTTTCTGCCGGTAGAGCTTCCAGACATTGATTAGTAGCCTTGTTCTTGGTTGCAGTCGCCTGTCGGCACACTTCATCGAACCAGGGGTTTCATTGTGTTCGCCTAGTGAAACCCGAAATATCTAGTCGTGGTATTTTTGATGGCACGTTGGCAATGTTTCTACTGCTGAAAGATTAAAATCAGCTATAAAGTTTTGGCGGTCACTTGCGATTGTAATTCCACGAAGATAAATCTTTTCACAGCATCCACTGGGCGTGGTGGCATCATCAGAACGGATATTCGCACAGAATATGTACGCACTTGAGTTGCTATCAAGTATTGGTCAGTGTCATATGTTGTGCCTTCAGAACCCTTGGACATCCAGCCTAACGTCCATTGGAACATGAACAATATGGTTAAAGGTTCGTTGACGTGGGGACCGTCTCATTGTGTACATCGATCTTCCGTGGGAGCGTGGGCATAGATCAACGTGATGATGTTTAGTTTTGCCACTAACACTCCACTGACTTCCCTTAGTTTTACCCTTATCACAAAACTATTAAATAAAAGAGTCGCTGATCCTACTCCATGCAGCACTCTCTGAAGTAGAAATCTCACGATTGACTATCCAAACTAATATTTCCTTTAATTTCTTTAACCGCGGAACTCTTAGCTACAATAATTCTCAATAGGATGAGTTGCAAGTCTCCTTTGGGTGGGCTGATTTAAGTTAAGACATGAGTTATTATTGAGTTGTATCGTCCTTCTCGTAGAATGCCTGCATACCGGAGTTAGTCATCCAATGAGTGATTTTAAGTGTCTAACCAGCATACTAGTGTGACCTCCAACCCCTCAATCAAAGGTCTGTTAAAGCTACTCGTGAAGTACCTCTTTTCCCTTATATTGAATTGAAGACAGTTTTTCATGCCAACATTTTTTTTTTCTGGTACAAATATCAGCTTGTCAGATTCTTATATACATTATGCGAAAAGAATTTTAATATCAAATTAATTCTTTTTTTAATCGAAATATGACAGTAACTGAAATCAAAATTTGATATGTATTTGACTTGAATCTAAATTAAACTCAACTTTCAAGAAATGTTCCAATGATTCCTCTTTCTTGCTTTCTAAACAACAAGTACATACAGAATTTATTTTTTCTTATTTAATATCAAAGTGTCCTTTTTAATTTGACATCCACTCAGCGAACTGTCAAAATCCATAAAATCTTCCACTCTATCTACACCAAAAACACATTTGAGAGAAAAAGTTATGTTTAAAAAATTTTCAAATTAAAACTAACCTCCCACCTTATAGAGCAAGCAAACTTACTTTTCAATTGTAATTTCTCTCTTATTTTTTTTTTTTATCAAAAACTAAAGCAATTTTTTAACTGTTCAAGTTTATGTTTTTTCTTTCTTTTAATTTTTTTCTCTTTTTCCCAAACCGAAATAGAACATTTCGAAGAAAAGATATATAACTATAAGGAGTTTGTTCTTTTTTTCGATTATATATGATGTTAATCATGGCCGTCTTAATATGAAATGGCGCCCGGGAAAAAGAACAAAAGAACTCCGTTTTGATCTTAAAATAAATAAATTTGGTTAAAAGAATTAATAACTTTGCTATAAAGTGTAAGGCTTCCGTAAAAAATTGGAAACTATCTAAAATACATTTGATAAAATCTTGGGTTTGGTTTGGATGAGTAAGATTGAGATTTGAAAACGTTGCCATTTTTGGATATAATTCCAATATAGTGCCTAAGTGGATTGAACCTCTGTACAGGTTTTGAAAGTTAAGTTAATGAAGCTGCATTTATAGTTTCTCATACAATTGTATTAAATCATAGAGAAAATGCACTCTTATGGGTGCAAACTCGGGGAATGCTATTTTTTTGTAGCGTCTTAAAAAAGAGATATTTTATATATGATTTCCATTTGGCCTTCCATAATGTTATCAATAGAATACCTTTATAGAGCAATCATGATCCTTTAAGTTACATGGCTAATTTCATTTGCTGAAGTCAGTTAAAAACTAGCCTAAAGGAACCAGTTTGGTAGAGAAGGATATCTATTAACAATTCAACACAAGCAGAAGCTTTATAGAAGCTCTATAGACGTTGAAACTTGCAACATTGCAATATTTACAAGCCAAATTTTAACTAACAATTTAAAATCGTAAAGGGTTAATTTAATCTCAGATATAATTTTGCTTAAAAGTCTTGAGTTTGTGGCTATTATTTATTTTAGAAGTTAGACATTAGGCCCCTTAAACAGTATCAGTAATTTAGTGTTTTTTTGTTTTCCAGTTCATGATGCTAAGCTCCATTTGGACACTTCAGTATAAAGGCGCATCTCTTAAAATGTTTCACTTTTCACATATAACTTTTTTTCTGATGATCTGACTGAGGCTAAGGAAGCCTTATCCTTATACTTATGCTACCTGAAGAATTATATTTCTACTATTAACATTTTAAACTAGCAAATCTATCTGTAGTTTAACTTAAATGTTTGCTTTAGATTTTTAATTCTAAGATTCTTGTCTAAGAATTTTACAAACAAAACTCTATACTGTTATAATTATTTTACAACTCTGCTTCCAAATCTCTCAGCTCTTATTTCAGAGTTCTACATTTCTAATTCTTATTTCTTCAAATCTCTCCTAAAATTTTAACCCTAGATTTCTTACGATTAAATTCAATCTTTAGTATCTAGCCTTACTGAAACATCAACAATTCTATCCCTTAAGTTCGTGTTCTAAATTTCTATTTCTAGATTTAAATCCCTAAAATTTCTTAGTTTCTAGGTGTCTGTAAAATTAAAATAAAAAACAAACAAACCAAATAGTCCAAACCGAATGATTGTAAACTTTACAATCAACAAAACTAATACATTTAAATCCTCTTAATTCTTCCGCACTGTTTTTTCTTATTTCTGATTTCTCTTAACGAGACATACAAAATAGATTTGGATTGTGGAACTAAATCATTTTTCATTTCATAAGAAAGGAAATGAAAAGTATTTGAATGCCATTGGATTAATTTCGCAGAATGTGATGGTGAGGTGAAAATAACCTTAACTATTGTGAAAAATTTAATTTTCACTCGAACTGTCAGCATGCTTAGCATGTTTCCTATATTCACATGCGAAACGATGTTCGTATGGAAATTTCACTTCCACTTATACTGTCAACTAGACTCAATAAATTTTGTTCTTGGGCCGAATTTACCACAAAATTAAAAACATATACATCAAGAGCAATTCATTTTGAAGTCGAAGGCCTCTGAGTTACAATCATGCTCTAAATGTCAAAGAGTCGAAACACAACACAAAATTTTTCACATCAATTTTGCACCATGAAACATTAAGCGAAAATCTGAATTGGCCAGAACAAATTTTAAATTTTGCATTTCAATATAGTTTTCTTTTTGAATTTAAAAACTATGGAAACATTTTCCATTAAATATAAATTTGTAAATTTAACAACCTTATGTTTGTAAATTTAACTAACGCAAGGTTTTAGTATAAAATGTTCCTATCCATTCGTACTACACTACAATGCTTGTTCTGCTGGATGAATTTTGTCTAATAAACGGACGATTGATTGGAATTTTTTTTAAATACAAATTAAAAGCTTCCATCTGGCCCTGATGATGACCGCCTCTAACCCAGCCCTGGCATACATCAAACACCAACTTTTCTACAAATGCACAATAATTTGTAATTTCATTTAAGTTTATCCCATCAGCAATGATGGTTTTTTTGTTTTGCTTGAACCCCTGCACGACTTAACCGCATCGTTTCGCGGAAAGAAAAAAAAAAAGGCAAAACAAGGGCTCAAACCCCAAAAACCAAAAAAACCAAAGTGAAGAACTTTTATTATCCTGATAAATAAATTTCAATAATTCCTTTGCTTCTTCTTCTGCCATTGCCTTACTGGATGCTGGGTTGAATGCCAGGGTTGGCTTTCTGTTCTTCAGAGGAAAAAAAAAACTTTCTGCATTACTTTTTTATACATATATTTATATTTTGGTTTCTTGTTTGAGAAAAAAATTTAGCTTTTTATTTTTTTTTTCTAAAAGCGAAGCCAAAAACAAAAAACTTTTTTCACAATTTGTGAAACTTTTTGGAAGATTTTTGCCACACCAAAAGGTATAAAGAGCGAGACCTTTGACATCAAAGCTAATTTACACTCGGCCATAACCATGAATTATGCCGCACCCTCAGGCACATAGATTTAAAGAGGTTTTCATTAAATCAAACACACAGAATGTTCCTCAGTTTCCTTCAACGATGTACATATAGAGGTATACATACATTTGTATGTAGGTTTATAGTCTTAATGTACATATATATAGAATGCACATACCGAGGTAAATTGCTTACCTTTGCAATATTGGTATTTTCGCCGTGCTGTCATAAATATTATTTAAGATAACCAACCATAACTACATATATACGTATACGACTCTGCTCGATATTATTCACATGGACACCAAAATATTTCCCACACTCAATATCCTGCCAAATAACAGACAAACGAACAGACAGACAGACAAACGAACGAACGGATGCAGACTCTTAATCAAATTTTAATAATATCCTTCTGGAGTGCACGAGGTAAATCATATTTTGTGCTCTTCCCGCATAGATATATGTACATACATAGATACTCGCTTCCAATCATTGACAAGCAATAATTCCTAATAATGTAATAATTACAAAAGGACCTCTTGGTCATCAGAACAGAATGGAATATATAGTCTGCCCTAGTTTTCTAGTTTTTGCCTTCTTCGTCCTTCTAAACTAATACCTAGCACTTATCGTTTTTGGGGATATAAAGCTGCCTGGATAGTGCACAAGCACACAGGTCATATAATGTGTTCGGGCATTCATCTTCAAAATGTCCTTTTTCCAGGACTTTGTCACTATCTATGGCATTGCATACATTTGGTTTGGTTGATGTGCTTCTTCTTTGGTTCCATTTGATTGCACACATTCGATGCTCAGCTCATGAATGTTTTAAGTTTTATAATAAAATATTTTTAGGAAAAGAATAAGTGCAATAGTTTGGAAAGTTGTGTTGCACTTTGATAAAAAGATAATAAATGACTGGTTCGCACAAATTTGCTCTTCTGAGGCTATAAATAAACTGAAGTTTCTCAAAAATGTTGAAACCAAGTTAATAATTATGTTAAAAACGCTGAGGATCTTAAAAAAGGAGATAAGGAAAAGAAGCAAACAAAAAATAAGAGAAAATATAAAACATATCTCATGTCGAATGTACAAATTCGGAATAGAAAACAAATTAACGAAACTGCAACAGAACTTTATTAAAAACATTTCTCTTACGTTCAACAAATTACAAACTTTTTAGACATCAGAATTCTAAAACAGAAATTAGATGAGGAATATGAAGAAATTTTGTTTTTACTGAAAAAAGCAATTATAAAAAGCAATAATGGAACTTGTAAACGAACAGAGCTAAGTTAGTGATGGGATCGGAAGTGAAATACTAGAGCTTGGCATTGAAACATCTTAAAATTGGTTAAATAAGTTATTCAATGATATAAAAACAACGGGGGAAATTCCAATCCAATGGAAAAAGTCACACATCACACAGTTACACAAAAAAGGAAAAAAAAGATGACATCAACAACTATCGGCAAATAATTCTCTTATCGAACATCTATACAATTTTCTCTAAATGTGTATTTAAAAGGTTAGAAGCAGACCTAAGTCAACATCATCAACCAGTGCAGCAAGCAGGATTTCGATCAGATTTCTCAACAGTAGATCATCTCCAATCAGTGCATCAAATTATTGAAAAAGTAATACCAATTTATTTAATTTTTTTTTATTTCAAAAAGGCGTTTGATACAGTTAACCAAAACTTTATGTGGAACGCACTTCTGAACGGTCGTTGGGAAAAGATATTCAAAAACATTTACGAATCTTCTACGGCGCCAGTAAAAACTGAAATTTTCGGAGAGCTATTTAAACTGGAAAGCGGAATAAAACAAGCAGGGGTGTCGTTTAATTTTTGATAAAGCAGTACTTCAAGAAAAAAAAGCAGTACATGGCAGTACGCCAGTAAAATACATTTTTTTCATATAATTATTTTTATTATATATAAGGAAAACCAAAATCAGTCCAGTTGTTATTCTCAAGATAAGTCTATAAAGGTCTAGACTCAGATTCCAGATCCTCAATGCTTATGTCCTTCATTCACCCAAAGGGAATGCCCATTTTACTATGCAGCTTTGGCCCAGAGTGTACACGAACGAGTTTGGTATCAAATAAAAGGTGACGTAAAGCCCGATACATGAGTAAAATTTAATCAGAATTGTTCATGGTAAAGTCGAGATATTCGGGCTTGAAGTTGCCGATTACAAAATAAGGATTTCAGGTTTTGTTCCAAAAAATTATCCATAACGGGCGAAATAATTGTCGTAGAAAAATGATATTGATATCAAATGAAAGGTTCTCTTTAAAATAATACTAAAGATATTGAGTTTTGCCCTTTAGAAAAGCCACTTTTTTTGCGCTATCTCTGGCGCACCGATATTTTTTAAAAATTCATTAATCACATATATATTTTTTTTAGCTCTAGTGAAAAGCTTATTTTACTGCCTTTAATTTTTTTAAAATTAAGTGTACTTAATTACCTTCAACGATGCAAGAGCAACAGAACGTAGGCATAGGATACGGACTTACTCCCTGATGGCTTTTAACTCGGTATTAAAATCCTGATACTCCTGAGAAAAATTCTTCCCATACGTGCCTACTAGCGAACGAGTTATAATTGAACAATGTTTTGCACGAGTCAAGCAACGTTTTCCCATTCCTTACAATAAAATGCGAGTCAAAATAGAAAAAAATTCCATCTCTTAATTACTAATTCTTAAAGAAAAACTGATTTTCAATCTATAACAATACCAAATGAAATAAAAGTTTACGAAAGACAAAACATAAGTGATGACAAATGCGACCAGAGCACCTTTGTACCTTAATGAAAAGATGTTAGAATATGTCGAGGACTTTATTTACTAAGGACAGTTAATTTTGTTTAATGAAAGAGAAACGAAAGAGGTCTCTCGAAGAATCACCAACGCTTGGAGGCAATTTTGGAACGTTAAACCTATGCTGGACTCAAATGTTTCAAACGTGACCAAAAAATACATTTTTGATTCTACAGTTCTGCCAGTACTTGGAGCAATAATGCATGACGTCGATGTTACTTTATATAATAATATTTCAATTGACATAAACGATCTTAATGTGCCCAAACAATAATAGAGGAACATTTTTTAAGAAATCTATAAAATAATTTAAATAAAGATGCGTATACGCCCGAGTGTATTACTGTTTTATCGTTGTTTTTAAAGAAAATAAATATTGAAGTCGTCGAATGAACAATATAATCGATTTGCAAAACATAGTCTTTGAAAAATTTAGCTGGGAAATATATGTTAATAAGCCGAAATCTTGCTTTGTTTCTATGTTTGTTAGATTGTTTCTTCAGGCTAATCTCAGAAACCACATGTCCGATTTCAAAAATTCTTTTTTGTGTTTGAAAGGTTGTTTTTAGTGGATGGCTTTAAGATTATTTTTTTCAAAAATTTGGAATTTATAGGGTGAAATGGGGTAGAAATGAAAAGTTGTATTCAATTTCAAAAATCTTTTTGTATATCAAAGGTTTTTTCTAGGGGATGGCTTTAGGATTTTTTTTTTAAATATGTAGATAAATATTTATGGGGTGAAGTGGGTTGAAATAAAAAGATATATCCAATTTAAAAGTTCCTTTTTGTGTTTAAAATGTTATTTTTAAAAATTTAATATTTATAGAGTGAAATCCCAAGTAACATCGTTAGAGCTATTTGAAGCAAAACTGTTTTTCAACAGCTCCAAGATAGTGAAATCGAAAGCTATAGCTCTGTAAGAGATTATTTCACAGCTCCCTACATTGAATTTGAAAATAATGCTCTATAATTGAAAATTTACAACACTTTCAGCTCTATTAAATTTACGACGCTTACAGATTTAAAAATATGCTCCTTAAGGCAGTTTATAAGATCTTGAAACGAGCAAACTCTCAATATCAGCATACTTAGGGACATTGTAGAGCTGCTTACAACACATGCGTAAAATACTAACGCATGTTCTTTCGAAATGTCAAAAATAGCATTAACAGAGCTACACTGAAAGCGGCTTTAGAGTGGAATTACTAATATTCTCACACAACTAATGTGGTGTCATCAACAGAGCTACAATAAAGCACATATAGAGCCGAATAAATACTAATCCTCTTTTAAAACGATTCTAGGTACCACTTATATTAAAGGGTGTTACAAACTAGAATACAAACAAAAATTATTTCTACTGGAAAACTTACAATAGTTGAAAATTAATTAATTCCCTTATCTTTGTTAACTTAAGATTCGAATAAGACATGGAATTCACAATTTTTTTTATTAAAATAAATTAACTATGCTGTTTCCTAAAAAAATTAAATCATAAATAAATAAATTAATTAAGGCGCTTACAAAACCATATACACTTCAATGGCAAGAACTCTTTGAACTAAAAGTTATTTCTATAATTTAGATTTTCTATAATTTAGATTTACATAACATTCTCTAACTTTCAATTCCCAAAACACCCTATTTTCTACAAAGCCCTGAACAAAAAATTGTTTCATTGCTGCAAATAGCTCTACAATAACAGAACAAAACACTCAAAGCGATATTGCAGCTCCATTGAAGAGAAATTCCGTCCATATTAAAAAACATGGCGACATAAATGAAAATTATTTGATTTATTTGTTTTCTTTCATTTTAATACATTTAATCTTCGCTTTCAATATAAAACACAATATCTGTTGCAATGTAAAAAAAATATTTTATTTCGTGCTTCGATATATTTATTAAACAAATTTTTACATTTTTCAACTTATTTTTTTTTCATATTTCACAGCGTAATATAAAAAATTTGGAAGGCGCGTTATAATTTTGCGAAGTACTTCCAAAACATTTATGAAAAAACTAAGCGCGCACTTAAAATTCACTTGCATTAAACCGAAAAATATTAATTAGATACATTATTTTCCCAATAGGAATAAATATTAACTAGCTTGTTGACTTCACAATAAATGAAGTTTACGCTTCCTACCATTACAAACATATAACTATTATATTTATTTATCATTTGAATTTCACAAACTAATACAAACAAAAAGCTGTCAAAAGTGCTCCTTTTAGGATTTCATATGAACATACTTAAGAGCTTCAAAGCCACCATAGTCACTGATAACAAGCTGATTACGAGCTAAAATGTGCTCTCAAACTCAATGATTTAGCTGTGAGCAAGCCCTACAATTGCTCTAAGGGTGCATCTAGAGCTCTTTCTTAAATAAACGAGCCTTAAGATAAGCTCTGGAAGCGCTGTTAAAGCATTTAAACAGCTAAAATTGTTTCTTGGGATGAGATAAATACATTTCTACCTTTATATGCATAAGTATAGATTATAACGTTGGATATAGAGGATCATGTTTCTGCATATTCTGTAGCCATTTATAGCGTGAAGTGGGTTAGAACCCTAAAGTAGTATTATACTGCAAAAATTAGCTTAAATATTCATTTATAATTCCATTTGTAACTTTTTATGCGAAGCTTAGGTTTGTCTATTCGTGCAAAGCATGGCGGGCCAGCTAGTCAGTAATAAAGTTCATTCGATTAGTTCCTTCGCGAGTGAAATATTAAAAGTGTTTAGAAATGTAAATTAACTTTGTTTGTCATAAAACAGTGAATGTAAACTGTAAACCCGTTCACAGCATTATCTCCCAAACTATGAGCACGAAGGACAATTATTGTATTATGCAATGAAATGAATTATCAGTACTTATATGTATATCGGCTTTGGTTTGTGTTTGTATGGGAAAGGGGAAGTTGGGTATTCGAGTTAATCAATAGAAATGAATGTGGGTGCATTGATAAGAATACTGTGGTGTTTTGTATTCCCAAATGAAATAAGGAAACTATGCGAAGTATGAGAACTTAAAAAAAGCAATTTTTGCGGATTATATTTTAGGTTGGTTGTATTGAATCCAAGGATGTTGTTTAAGGAAGTGATACATACATCAATATTATATTTGTATCAATAAGTTATAAATTACGGCTAAAAATTATGAATATTTTACTAAAAAATAATATTTTTTTTAGTAAAAACGATACCTACAGAAATATGGTTACCGAGTTGGAAGCTTTTTTAGAAAGGGAAAAGGCTTGAGAATTAGTTTTTTTTGTTCATTTCGATAGATTTTTGAATATACAAAAATAATTACAATCCTTAATTCTAGATAACTTGAATTTTTTATAAATATGATATTTTTTAAATAAAAGTTTAAAAATCATCTTTTTTGGATTTTCAAAAACGACTTCAAATATTTTTTCTTTGAAAGCTCCATTTTTCAAAAACGACTCCGTCAATTTTAATTAAACTGTGTTGAAGTTAGTTTCTAGAAGATTTTAAATAAAATGTATTCTTATAAACGAAAATAACGGTAGCTCCTATACAAATATTTAAAAACCGTTGAGGAAAATCTTATTTTGCTCGAAATCTCTTAACATATAAAACAAAGTCGTTTTAGTTACAACATTTATAACTCAAGAACGGCTGGACAGATTTTAGTTTAGCAGAATATAAAAATATGGGCAAAAATTGCTTTGTAGGGTTAAATGGGGTAAAATAAGTAAGACGTATCCGATTCAAAAAAACTCTACCTGTGTTTAAATGTTTTTTTTCTGTGGAAATGACTTCAAGAATACTTTTTTTAAATTTTGCGATTTTTAGGGTGAAATGGGGTAAAAATAAAAAAAAATGTCCGATTTAAGATTTTTTTCTTTATTTGAAATGTTATTTTTAGTATTTATATGGTGAACTGGGGTAAAAACGAAAAAATGGTACCCGATTTCAAACATTATTTTTGTATTTGAAGGGATATTTTTAGTAGCTGGCTTTAGGGTAAAGTGGGGTTAACACAAAAAAAAAGAGAAATCCGATTTAAAAAATTCTGTCTGTGTTAGAAAATTAATTTGAAAAAAATGTGAATTACAACCCAGAAAATTGTATTCTATTACAAAAAGAAGTTTTAAATATTTATGTATACCTACATATGCATGTGTTTTCTTTTGTAATTTTTATGCGAAGCCAGCTAGTTTTGTATAAATAAAAATTATTTAAATTTAGTTTTTTAAATACGATATTTCACAAACGGGTGAATGATTTTTTTTAATTCATTTTTAACTCTACATTAATAAATACTTAAAATTGGCGTTTATTTTTTTTTCAAAAATGTTTACAAAATTTAATATATAAAAAATTAATTATTTTTTAAGCCGCTGCGCTCCTACGAATTTTAAAATTATAAATCTCATAAATTATGATTTATGTAAGAAAACAGATTACATCGCGTTGGGTACAAAACAGTGTTAGAAGTATTTTATCAATTTATTTCTAAATTTGTATAATAAATATAAAGGCTGCCATAACGAATTTATTTCAGATTTTAGAACCACAGTTTGATCGCACATAGGAGCAAGTTCATGCGACCCAGTGGTGCATATTTTTTTTCAATTTCTTCATTTTGTTTATTTTTCTCATTTTCTTTATTTCCTTTAGGGATTAAAACAACAGAGATAAGCAAAAACTGTATAGTTTCGAAATATTTTTAAAAATTCCCAAAAATATATTTTTACCAATATTTTTAGTAAAAATAGGTTGTGGGCTGTCCATCGATTGTCTATCGATCTATAACAAAACAAACAGATTGTGCCAATGCGCGCAAGGTAAAATGACGGTTTTTTCCTGGACTATCAATCAAGAACGAATGGAACGATTTGGCTCAATACGGCAAGCTGCATCACCTTACTCGGGTTGTCTTTCTGGTTCTTGCTAGGCTGGGGCACTCACAAAGAGGAAGTGATAAGAGCCTCGCCTCCACCTCTTCATCTCGCCACCCACTGCATAAGTCAGATGAGCATGTGCCCATTCTGCACTTGTTCCATTCCAGCAGTTTAGACTTTGTGACGACTTGCTAAATTTGTGACAAGACCTATTGCGGTCTCACAAACTGGAATCACTTCCGCTTGAAAAGTACTGTAGGTATTAGGAAGCTTTATTGATCTATCTATTGGTGGGCTATCTGGAAAGATGCCTGACCCTGCCTCATCCACCATCTTGGAGCCATTCGTAAAAAATGAAACATGATCAGTGTTTATGACTCGGTTGGCTGCCCAGAGGTCCTTTGAGGGGATATTTGTAATGGCCACTGGATTGAAATCAATAAATGTTCATAGTGGATTTATGCCCGAAGTGGCCCATCTTCCAATTATTGCATTGTTTAGGTTGTAAAGCACTGTTGGTCACCAGGGGCTAGTGAAAGAAACATTTCCAGGGATACGGTTGGTGTAGTTTTTATGGCACTATACATCTAAAACTAAATCAAGTTTTGTGATGTTGAGGTTAAATAACCACCAATCGAATAATAATATTACCTTTACTCACTTTTGCTTACTTAAATGTATACATTCAAACATGTGTCCTTACATCATGCGTACAGTACATGCATCACAAAGAGTTGGAGTAGTATTTCCCAAAAGCATTTCATAACAATTTAACTTTGATTTGTGGAATTTCAATTGACATATAAACACTCGTCGTTCGTTCGTTCGTTTATTATTTTAAATTCAAATCAAAAGAAGTCATGCAAAAGTCCTTTGAGATTTCCGCAGAAAATCTTTTGCGCGGCACAATATGCTTGATTTCATTTTAATTATCTATACATTTGCACTCTTGGCATTGGCATCTCGTTCTCTTACAGACGACATAACACACAAAAGTACTCGTGATGCTCGTGTATGTCGTACACCTATGTATGTATGTGAGAAACTGTCTTTGCTAAGAGTATATCAGAAAATTCAATTACCGGCATCAGCAATCCGCTCCTCCTCCACCCCCTTCAATAATGAACAGGATTAGAGAACAGGGACGAATAGACGACAACGATGACATTGTGCGCGTTTGATATCGAAATAACTTTGCTTCATTGATGAGTGTGTGAAAGTATAGAACTCATAGTTAAGGTTCGAATTATCCTTATAATACCAGGTTCCGGAAAACTATATGATCGCATCCTTATGCTTGAGTGAATCAAGCAGTGCCGTCGCCGTGCAGAGTTAACAGTAATTACTGCATTAATTAAGGGGTAAAATCACTCTGATGATGTAAGGGGTGTCTTTTGGTTTTGCATGCTTCATGCAAATTGGCTTTGGCCATAGATAGTATTGAACTCTATTAATGAGTAGACACAGGATATGTGCAGATATCCTTTTTTGCTATGTAAATAGAAAAAAAAAGCAAAGCAGAAAAACAACAGAGCAAAAGAATTTCCCAACAAATTTTCGCCGATTATCCTTTCTCTTTTATTTGTCTACATACCCAGGACTACTGAAAGTAGGACAGCAGTGTGTCCTCGTCCTGAGCAGCAGCAGCAAGGATATATAATTGATGAGATAATGATGAAGGGGATCGTAAGTACACAGTGCACACACATGGCAAACGGCTCCGCCACGCCCCACACTGTTTCGTCCATCTAATGTTAGAATGGTGTAAGTATGCGTATACATTCTATAGATAACAGCAGCTTGAACTCTCGAATTATATAGAAGGAGTGATAATCTAGACTGAAGATATCCTTATGTCACAATTAATTATGACCGTGCGCCCGTTCGGCGATTGAGATTTGTAATGAAGATGTATAATTATAATGAGTGGCATCCACAAATTCAATCAATACAATACAATAACCGAAGGTAGTCGTAGTTGGACATTGTTGGCTGGCAAGAGAAAGATCAATATCTTCGTTCAATGAAGACGATATACATACAATTATCCTTCGCGAAGGATTTGATACCCGTAAGGTTAAGCACACATCAAGAGATGTGTACGTGCGTGTATACAAAAGAGGGGAAGGATGTTTAGATGAGTTAATGGTAAATATTTAAATTGATTATTGATACACAAGGAGCGGCGAAATTAAGATCTGAGGAGTTATGTTAGCGTTATTATTGTGAGGTTTAGCGATGATGATGATTGTGAGTGGAGGCTTGATTTAATCAAACACATAGGTAAACATCGCTATCACTTAATGCAAAACGTGAAATTCAATCGGGTTTGATTGCAGAGATGAAGTTATTCTAACAAAAAAAAAATTGCACGACTGGATCGCATAAACTTGCTCTTGAGGTTAACAACTGTAATGAAGCCACATTTATTGAAAATGCATTTAATAGTTCGATAATTTAAAGACATCTTTAACGAAAAAATGTTGAAAAGTCAAAAGTACATAAAATATGATTTTTTTAATGCAATATTTTTTGATTTATCTGGAAGATTCCAAAATCAGTTCAACTTTTGAAAAGATATACTCAAAACTGTTGTTTCATTCAAACCTTCAATAATGAATAATGAATGATATGATGATGCGTAAGCTTTGCAGTCTAAGTGCCAGTGTGTTATCACACAAAAACCAACTTTCAATACTCTTCTCGGAAAACGTGGAATGCCTATTTCCGTTATGTGTATTTTTCTTACCAAAAACTTGAAACTCAGTTTTCTTACAAACACTCTAGTCTTTACGAGAACGAAATTTTATCAAAATCGTTATAGTTGTTTTTGAGAAAATTTGACAAGAAACAAAATTTTTGTGTGACAGCTACTCGTTATGAATGAGCCGAGAGGCTCAATTTTTGACAGCTCCAATTGTTGCGCGCGATGGCGGATGGACTCATTCAAGTCTTCTTCGATACTCTGCTCCACAGCAGCAATAGCGTCTTCGGTGCACACTGTACGGCGTCTCTGAGAATGCGCATTATCCACTAGCGTAAGCGTGGTACCGATCCATGGTTGCTCGAATTTATGTGATCTTGTGATTATGTTGACCGAATATTGGACGCAGCGCGCAATGCGTCGCGCGAACCGAACCATTATTTTGGTAATAAATTTGCAAACGTTCTTCAGGAGTAAATCTATTAATTATAAAATGGCAAACCAAACTGAGCAATAAATCAAGTGACAGCTGTCAAAAAGACCAACTCCGGAAAAGTATTGCCAGATTTAAAACCACACGTCTAAAAAAAACCCTTTACAACGATCTAGGATATCTTTTCCCTACTCGTTAAACCATTATGAAGCGTGTTCCAGTGTTTGCCAGATCACTGGGATCATTGTAGTAGAAGTCACCTAAATCCAGTCTATTTTTTTTGGAACTTTTCCAAGAAAAAATCAAAATGGCGGAAAGCAATTGTCAGCCTAGCGCAGTTCCGCATCCCGCCGTGCTGTTGACCTCGCAACTTCTCTTACAAAACTTTAGTTTCTTAGCAATGAATTCACACTGCAATATAGTAGTTTGTAGTTTGTATTACCAGCCGAATTATTGCTCACCAAAAAATTAATATTTAAAACATGATTTGAATAAACTTTGTTCAGGAATATCTTCCGAATGTCAAGGGAGAATTCTCGTGTTAATCTGAAAAGTCTAGAAACAAGAGGGCACAATTACGAACACAATAGGTTTTAGTTTAATATTTATTATCTTTAAAATACAATCTATGTTTTTCTTATATGCGGTCGAGACCAAGTTAGTGGAACTGTTCAAAGCACGGTCGCGGTTCTTGAAAGGAACTGCAGTTGACAGACCAAGTCCGTCGCCAAGCCACCACTATTCCAGTGTCTAGAAATGCAGCGTCAACATAGTTCCCACAAGTGTAGGGAGTCCAGTAGCTGGTACCATGCCCACGCTTTAGAAATCCAACGGCACACAAGGAAGAATGTGCCGACACCAGCAGCAATTGTCAAGATCCGTGGGATCGTCATCGGAGGGCAAGCTATCGTCGTGGGGTTGTTTATTTGTTCTTCCAAGAACTATTTCGGAGACCTCTATATGCTGCTGTATTTATCCATGATAAATATAGGGCAGCGACGATTGATTGGCGACAACAAATATCCAATGTCCATAGTCCGGACTATGAACAATCCATGGTGCGGTACTCTCTTCGTCGGCAAGTGGATGACGATACCTCATATGCGGCTATATGAAGTATGTATGCCTGTATACCCTCTGCATAGAAAGTATCTCGTGTCATCAACAGCGAGTGGGTGACGACTTCGTTGATCGCTATGTATCTGGTCTGTGCACAGGAATGTAATTCTGATTGCATTTGCACAGAAAAGTATTTGTTGTCATTGCTGGCATGACGATACCTACAGCCATAGGTATATATAGCTGCCAGTGGCATCAAAATGTGTCGCAATTCAATGCCCATTGACTGCGCATAGTACTAAGGCAGTATGGAATGTGTGATGTGGTGATGATTGACTGATGGTGGGTGGAGAAATGCGAAAAGCATTGGGTGCGCACAAAGTGCCACATCAGCTCTGATGTTGAAGGGCACTTAATTTCTAGGTCATCGGTTGATGACCGAACAAACTTCAATTGAATTTCTATGACCTATATATAACAAACGATCAAGAAGAAATCCCTTGAACTTTAATGACGAATATTTAGAGCTTACACACACGCAAAGTTGCTCAAGGACCTCTGAGTAGTTCAAAAGGTTGCATTGTTTGCTGTTGTTTAAAGTTGATTTAACTGCTATCAAAACTCCTCCTTCATATTTCATTCCAGTTCAATTTTGATCTATCCATGAATTATCGAAAAGTTCACATGACGATATATTTGAGTTGAGTCAAATTTCAACTGTAACCATCATATCATACTCATGTTGAGACGAAGATTAAAGAAATTCTTTTGTTTTGGTCTGAAGACCGCCAGTATTTTGAAAATAAACTTTTAAATGTGAGGTTGTAAGAAGCGAAGACGAGGAACAGATGGTATAACATTCAAGGCTGTGATGTCTGTTCCAAACGTTATCTTTGAAGAACGATGACCCCTTCGGTTTGTATTTTGCTCTGTCATTGGCTTTGGCGGGGGAGGTGAGTGTGTTAGGGAGTTTGGGGTTCGAAGTCGTCTCTGTAGGTACAGATGTTGGTAACGGTGGAAATATGTGTTTGTGTACCTTGGGCTAAAAATAAGACATTGAGTTTACTTTCAAAATTAAACAAAATATGAAATTAATTCCTCAAATCGTCGTTATTACAAACAAATTAATATGGCCATTTTTGAAAAAAATCTACTTTTGTAATTTTTTCGCTCAAGCTTCAAATTTAGTTTTACTGCAATCACTCTGCACATAACATCTTCAAATTTTGGTCAAAAACATTTATCAATTGATTCAAGAACTTTTCAGCCTTTGGTCTTACATGTTTTCCTTAACTAATTTCAATAAGATCTAAGCAGGATTAACCTTCTTCAACATTGATCTTCCCGTTATCTTTTTGTTTTCCTTACTTAGCGATTTTGAATTAAGAAACTTTCCTTAAACAAAAAAAAAAAAAAAAAAAATGTTACGTATACGCCCCAGTAGACATAATTTAGTTCATGTAACGTCAAAATCATATTCCCTCAAACAACGTCTTCGCTTCCCCTTTTCAAACATGGGCTTCTGCATCAACTAATTTACAATTCTAAAGCAAATTTTTAGCGTACCCAGCACCATTAAGCTGCCAATTATCCACCTTAAGCAGCTACAGGTTAATCAGCTCGTCCCCATTACACACTCTGCACATTCTATTGTTTGAGTTGCTCACCTCGACGTCACTTAATATTGCAACGTTGCATTGCGACGTACATCAGAGTGAAAGAGAGAGAAAGAGAGAGATTTTACTAGTCAAAGTCAAAGTTACAACGAAGGAATCCAATCCGAAACCAAATTCAAACTCCTTTCATTACACATAGAGAGGATGTACATACATCATAGAAACATAGATACTGGGAAAAGGGATACATACATACATAGATAAGCGAAGAGGAAACCTGCTTCCTTGCCTTAGCAATGCTTGTTATGCATGAACAGTACATCAGTATATATATATGGTATGCTATTTTACCTTGTGTTGCTGCTTCGGTGGTGCAGTTATGCAGTTATTTGTAATGCTGCACAGAATGAATTAATTATTTAATTTGATTTTCCATATTCACTCCCTGTGCTCGCATCATCCTTTTGCTATTGCCTTCAGCGTTATTGTTGTTTGCCATATCGTCATCCAACTCAGAAAAGCCTCCCTCTCTCTTTTCTGATGAACGAAATACACATACTGTCAGGGGGATGCCTTGCCAACACAATTCTATAGAAAATTGCTTTGCATGCACGCCGCCGTAATAAGCATTTTGTGAGGCAGATTGGTTAATCACCAGATATGCAGTACACGTGGTTCCTTTATATAGAGAATTTGTAAATCTTGCTGAAGCTTTGCTTGTATCTAAAAGATGCTTACAACTTCTTGCTTCTCTATAATTAGTTAAGGAAGGAGTTTTGTGGCTTCTATTGTTTTTCTTTTCTGAACACTCATAATCAATGCATTTTAATATAAAATTAGATATACTTAAAATCTTTGCTTAGGAAGAGAAAGAACGAAATTGCATTTCCCTAAAATCAATTCTGAATCTTGTCCTTTTCCTTTTGCCCCACAAAATCTAAGGCCGTGGTTTAAATTAAGGATACCTACTTTTTAGTACTGCAGTATTTGTTAAAGTGCTCTAAGATTTGACTAAGAAGTTCAGTTCGACATTTAAGCCACATTCAAAAAACTTTGTTTCAAAATAAAAAGAGCTAACCAAATGGTCTTCAAAAAGGTAGAAAGAGAAACTAACTTTTTATTCCCCCTTCATGTCCATTCAGGCTTGTGGAACATTGTTGAACCTTGATGTGAAACTTGTGGCGATTGACGTAAACTTGTGGCAATTGACGTAATTTGTAGACTTTGTAGGTTTGACCTTTTTTAAGAAGTTTAAACAGTGAATCAAATACACTATAAAATACTCTTAAAAAAGTTAAATTTTATTTTTCTACCTCAACCCATTCGATTTGTACAGGCCAAAATGAAATGCTGATGGCGTCACATCCATCAAGATAGCACCGCAACAAAATAAATTACAAAAAATCTATGAATTTGAATTGTGGTGGTGCTGCGTCTTGACTTAAAATAAACAGGTTTGTTGGCGTAACAGTTCGTGGAGAGCCAGAGCCTTGTGACCACCATTCCTGTGTGCGACTGTGCGTATTGTTTGTTTGCAGGAATGGAAAAGCCTATAATTTGTTTGTTGAATACGAATGACTAGGGTGGGAAGTGCTTATTCATGACTTGAAAAATTTACCACTCCCTCGCCAGAGTCAGTTGACGATTTTTTGTATTTTTTTTAAGGTAGACGAGGCTGGGAATCGAACCCAGACTTCCTACATGAAAACCCTACGCACTTACGCCACCGGCCGCATCTTGACGGACCTACAATATATGTGTTTTTTTTTTTAATTCTTTCTATGACTACTTTTATTCCAATAAGACCTAAGGAAAAATCATGGTACGACTGGAGCTGTAAGGAGGCTATCAGGTTAAGAAAGTTAGAGTCAGTTCCACAGTACCCACAGTACATTATTGGCACTTTAACCCCGGTTTTAAAGTCTGAATAAGCCATCAAAGCCAAAGTCTGAGTAAGCCAAAATTGGAGACTTAAGTGTCACATATTCAATAAGGTTTGTACTTCAAAATCGGGTCTTAATCTCTTACATTGGCTATTTTAGTGCCACTTTCTTCGACTGTGAAACTGGGCCTTTACCTTTAGACTAATTTAAATCGACTTTAGTACTAACAAGTAAGGAACTTTTTCAATATAGCCAAAGTAGAGACATATATGTAAGCGAAATTTGGGGGTTTACTTATAGTCCTTCTTCAACTTGAAATACATGTTAATGTACCAAACATTTCAGCTGCAGATTGACTTAAGCTTGAAAAATATGATTATAGACAAGTAGACTCAAACCGTCTTGACTAAATTATTGAATTTGGGATATAATCCTAGCTTGCTTCAAAAAAACAAGATTTAATCAAAATCACAATCAGTTCAAAGTTTTTAATTATTTATTTATTTCTATAAAATGTTTTTGAATAAATGATAAAAGATTTAATTCCCCTCCCTTCATCATTCAAACGAACCAGTAATTGAAAATCTGAAGAGCATTGATTAAAATTTTAAAATAACTAACAAAAACTTCTCAACCTCTTGGATGACAACCTCTCTATCCACCAAATATTGTCATTCATCAATTGATATTGAAAAAAAAAAAAAATAAATAAAACAAACAAAAAACTCATTTGTCAAAACCGCACAACCGCACTTAATTACACCCAATGAATTCAGAAAATTTATTAAATTTAAACCAGATACACTTCGTATTGAAATAATAATATACACAAAAATAAAACCAAAGCAAATTTTTCAATTATTAAAACTTAAATTAGTTTTCTCTGGTGCGCCCCACTCACCAACAAAAATAAAATAAAAAACAAAAATACAAAAATAAATGAAAAAATCTAATCCGTTGCTCACAGAGAAATAAAAAAAAAATAAATAAAATAATTTGTCCAACTCAATCACGCAATTTTGTGTTTTTTTTTTTTTTTTTGTTGGGAAGAAATTCCCTCACAGTCTTTATTCAACGAAAACGTACCAAATGAACAAATTCAATTCAAAAAATACATATGTGTAGCAAAAACCCAAATTACAACCGCGAAAACCGCAATATTATTAGACAGAACATCCATGATGGTGCTCATCTCTGCATGTAGAACACGCAAAAAAGAAAGGATTTCAAAATACGGGCCAAAAACATGAGAATGGATTTATTTCAATCACTGGTCGGTTGGATCGCCATTCGCCACTACTACCGCCCTTTACCGCTGAATAACCTCATGAACAAACAGAAACTGACAAAAATGCAACCGCAAAACCCTTTTTCCGGAATAAATGCTGGCGTTCGACTATGTGTATCCTTTTCCCAGGATTGTGCAATCATCCTGAAATTGTTCTTTTTTTTTTAATTTTTTATTTTTATCTATCTATCAATGTAGTCTCCCTTTTTGGTTTCAATATTCAATTCAAGTCCTAAATTTCCACATATATGTATATACGTATATCTAACATATGTACATACCATAAGGACTGGACTTCTGGGCTTTCAATTGGGAGCTGGCGAACTTTCAATGGGTGACCAATTGCAGATTATGATCTCTTCCTCCCTTCCTGAAAATGCCCCTATTTTTCATTCATCTGCACTTTGAATAGAAAAATGAGAGGGGCAGGAGGTGTACGAAAATGATGGGGGAACTGAATGATGGTGATGATGTCCACGTTCACATGTTCTTTTCATATTTTTCCCAGATGTGTCCTGGCAGAGAAAGGATAAAACCTCATGAATAGAAAACTAGACTATGCTTCTTCCCGTTCTGTTGCGCTGCTTCCGTCGCGTCGTGTCGCTTCGCTCTCTTTCAACCGACTGCCTGCCATTTGATAATGTGATGAATATACGGGCGGGAAAACATATCCTGAATGGAATTTTGAATGGCATAGGGACTGTGTGACAGCTAAACGCCAATAGAAATAAGGACTTCTGCTCTTTTCTTTTTTTATCATGCGATATTAGTATTTTAAGGTTCAGTTATGGATTTGCAAAAAAAATTGTGTTTGTAAACATTATGCAACAGGAAAACTAATTAATATGTCCTCTTTGAAGGATTTGTTAGCTTGCAACTGAAAATACTGACCAATGTGATATTTTTTCCTCTCATAAGTCCCAATCTCAAAATCTTTAAGAACAGTGTTAGTACTCATCTCAATAATTTTAATCAAAATCCTTCCTAAAGACATTTATGGTAGGCATCCCACGATTTTTCTTTTTGAAGAAAACTAAAAAAACATACAGTGAACCCTTAAAAACACTCGATTTTAGCTTGCGTTTAAAAAAGTTTCAAACGCATGTAAAGTTTACTATCAATTTGTCTAGCAATCTTATTCCTATATCTATCTTCACTGTTTCCTTGAATAAACTTGCTCTCATGTGTGGTTTTAATGTCAAAATATTTAGAAATCTGTATGTTTTTTTTTTAATTTTGATAAACAATATTATTTCGACTTATTAAGAGCGTCTGTATACAAAATTTTATTTTAATCAGTTCAACAGACAATGAAACAGTTGAAAATCAAAGACAAATGTTCTATGAGAGGACTGATAGTTAAACAACATTTGGTGCCGCGACATCTCTTATCTAATTTGCTCTTAACTAATTTTATTATAAGCTTGATACAAACGAACTTAAAGTTAAATATTATATTTCTTAAATCTATACTTAGACATTTAAAGGTAGAAATGCTCAATGTGGGAGAGTTAGAATAATTAAAACAGGACTAAGAGAAGGATGAGTTAAGAAAAGCTTGTTTTCAAGCAGATTTACGTATGTTGGGGTTGAAGGTATTTATGTTAATAGCCTTGCGCGTTGGATTCGAGTCAATGGTTCGTTTAGGCCATAATCGACACGGTGTTAGGCAGTGAGGAAGAAAGGAACAAATCTTAAAACTAACGGTGGTTTGGGTTCAGATAGATCTTTTGGAGCAGATTAGGGCAATCAATGACCCCATTTAATAATTGGTGAACAAAACCGATGTCAACAGTATCACGGCGGAGTAATTTTAGGGGTTGAAGGTTTAAAAGTGTAAGTCGGTAAGCATAAGAAGGAAGGTCTTAAGGATCATCCCAGCGAAGACCCCGCAAAGCGAAGCGTACAAATCTGCGCTGGACGGCTTTAATACGTTCTATGTAAACTTGATGTTGATATGGTGACCAGACTGGGGAGGCAAATTCTAGGAGAGTTCTAACGAAAGTCATATAAAGGGATTTGGTTACGTATGGACATTCAAATTCTTTTGACCAGTGTTTTAGGAACCCGAGAGTTGAGTTTGATTTTCTATAAATGCTGTCGTAGTGAGAGCGGAAATTGAGTTGAGTATCACAAATGACTCAAAGGTCGCGAATGGAGGTTACAATAAGAACAGGCACTCCATTAATCGTGTATTGTCTTTGGAACAAGGGAGGGCGCTTTCGAGTAAAAGTTATGGTTTGACATTTCTTAACGTTTACCTCATGAAAGTTTTTTTTGGCACAAAATAAAAATCTATTTAAGGGGTGCAAATTTGTTTCGATATTCTCTTATAGTCAGCGTAAATTTCCAAGTCAGATTGAGGTAAAATCAGCTCAACATAATTTATAGTTAAAACAAAAATAAGTGGTCCCAAATGGCTTCCCTGGGGTACTCCAGAAAAAGCATGAATAGGTTAGGAGATACTCTCTCTAAAGAGCACAAAATCCATGAAGTAAACAAAAGAGGAAAACCGAGCTTTTTTAGTTTAAAAAGAATGATATTGTGCGAAATTTTGTCAAACGCCTTAATATAATCTGTTGAAATGGCATCAACTTCATTGACTTCTTTTAAGGCAGACAGCGTTTTTCAGTCAGGTTAGTTGTAGTGGATCGGCCTTTTAAGAACCCGTGTTGCTTAGGCAAACAAATTGATTTACAGTGAACAAACAGAGACAAGTAAACTATACTTTCAAAAAGTTTAGTTATACAAGAGAGTTTGGCAATGGGTCTGTAGTTGGAAAAATCATTTTTGCAAACTTTTTTCTGAACAGGGATAATGAGAGAATTTTCCCACATTTTAGAAGAGGCAACGCCTAGTTGTTTGTTTCCAGGTATCAAGGAAACCTACAATTTTCTGCTGAATGCGAACACCTATTCATGACGTGATTTACTCTTGGAGTATGTATTTTCGACAACCAGTCAACAAAAACATTAAAACAAAAATATTATATTTTTGTTTCGCCTGGTTGGTGTGTTTTAGTTCATAAGAATCAATGGATTCTGGTTTCATAAGACATGTTGTCACGCTAAAAGTAGAAATTCAGAAATGAAATGCACAAATAATAGGATGCCTTGCCACTGGATTTGACCTTTAAAACCCTTCAAAGTTACTAAGTGTAGTAAGTTTCAGATCAAATTCTCATTTTGAAGACCGAACGCTCGCACTGTGTTAAGGGTAGTCAAAATCCCTTTTGAGTGGGCTTGTGATAAAATAAAATAAAAAAAATTTTAAATTAAATTATCTTGAGCCATAATAGCAAGAACATACAACTTTATCCTGCTGCTTTATTTATTAAATATTCTCCCCGGATAAGGGAGAATGGATAAAAATACGACTACTTCATTTGTCATTCCCTCTTTTCCACAGTGGATCCTATTTTTTTTTTTTTTGTTATATTGCAGGAACATTAGGGAATAAAAGGCTGTCGCATGCCATTTTTTGAAGATCCTTTAAGTGGCGTATATTATATAGAAAATAATAAGAGTATCTAGAAAAAAAAAGACAAGCTGGCTTGGGATGACTTACCAAAATGACCATAGCTACTGTCGCCACCGCCTTCGTATCGGACTGATGTAACACAATCCTTATTATTGTCGTGGTCTTTTGTGCAAATTGAAATACTGGAAACAAATAAAGAGAAATTGGGATTCTTTTATTTCTTTTGTTCGGCTTTTATACTGTATTTTTTTTTAATATACATATATCTACTTATACTGTATTTATATTCTTTTTGAGAAGATTTTTTTTTTAAGCGTCGTTGGCACGTTGGGATTGATAATAATAACAGAGGAAAGAATGGCGGATTAAGTAATAAAGCGTTTTGGTCAGTCCTTATATTGTTTGTGGTGACAACTGTTTGAAAAGGAAAATGGAGAGTCAAGGCGCATAAAGAAACGAAGAGAGTTAAACAAAAAAAATGGTAAGAAGTATCACTTTGTCTCCTGAAGTACATATACTTCTATTGAAACCTGGTTTTGAAGTGAGTTAGAAGAATTTTGGCACATGTAAAAGAAAATAGAATGAATAGGAATATGTTTTTTTGTTATTAATACTGTTAAGGAAGCTTTGTTTGTTAAGAAATACTTGAGAAAAAAAGATGTTTTTTCTTCCAAGTAGTCCGCACAATAATATACATGAGAAACAACTCAAAGGGGGAACTTTATAAGAAAAGTTCTTTGACTGGCGCCCAATGTGAGACTTATTTTTTTTTTGTTGCTGATTTAATCATTATAAATAAAATATCGTATAATCTATCAGATAATATGCTTACTTAATCCCTCAAAATATATTACAATTAAAAAAAAATTAAATGGCGCCCAATGTGAGTCAACCAATATACATACATATGTATGTAATTTCAAATGTATGTATAAAAAACTAGAGTAATTTGTATATGCGTATTTCGAATAAAAATTATTTTTTACTTAATTCACTGCCAACGTAAAATATCGCCACGCCCGTCGTCGTTTTCCAATCGACTCTCTAATTACCTCATGAAAAGTCCTAGCCGGCCAGCATCAAGTTTTTCTAAAACAAATAAAAACGTTTGCCTGTGCTGGTTCTATTAGCTATGAAGGCAATTGAGTAGAGAAGGTCTGTAATGGATACCAATGCTCAATTCTGGAAATTTAAATGTTTTCTCAGTGGATAGCGCCTCAATAGAGGAAAACCGCTACTCAAATGGTGCACGCAGGTAGTAGGGGAACTTAAACAACTAAACATAAGCAACGAGCTGGCTGGAGTCAATAATTAGCTGAGACCCAGAACCAGAATGACTGTCGTTCCACCTTAGCTAAGTAAGTAAATTTAAGAAAGAAAAAAAAATACATTAAAACACACTGGCGCCCAACGTGGGTCTCTTCATTCTTCATGAAGTTTTAGCTGGAGTCGATAATTGGTTGAGACCCAAAACCAGAATGACTGTCGTTCCACCTTAGCTAAGTAAGTAAATTTTAGAAAGAAAAAAATTCATTAAAACACACTGGCGCCCAACGTGGAACTCTCTGTTCTTCATGAAGTTTTTGCTTGATCTACTTTCAAATATTTGTACATATTCTTGATGTTCAATACATATACTTATTTATAAGTTTTAATCTTCATATTATGTACAAGTAAATAATTAACTGGCGCCAAAGAAATTTTTATGGATTCTTATTGAATTCAAAGTTTATAACCACCCTTAAACAACACTTCAAAATGCAGACATTTCTTTTGCAATAATTTGTATATTTAAAGATGTTAAGGAGAAATATTTAATGTAATATCGTTCAACTGGCGCTTAGCGAGAGTTAATTTTATCCAACAAAGAACAACTAAATCTAACAACAATGTGGTTATGACTTGCTTATTTTAACAGGAATACCTTTTCAATGTAAAACAAAAACAGTGGTACCAAGGACGAAAAGTGATTTTTCGTAATCACGTTTTCACAAAGGTAAAAGGCGTTTGTGCTGTGCTGGTAAGGGTTGGGAAGTTGTTTCAAAAAAACAAAAAAAAAATTAAGAAAAATGATGGTAGGGTAAAAAGGAAAAACCTTTTTAATGCGAACATATTTTTTTTATTTTATTTTATTCGTGGTATACATAGATTGAGAAACAGTTTTTTTTCTGTTAATCCAAAAGGACATCAGAATAAAGGGAAGAGCAAGCGAGCGGGCGAACACGAGAAACGAACACAAATTATTGTATAAAGCAGTAGTTGCAAGTCTGTGAAGCTTGATGTTAAAAAAAGCATTCAAATTCTAATTCGTTATGCTAAAATATTATGAAAGGATATTACAAAGCAGTCTTGCGCTCCATATATGGTTGGTTCAGAAGGTATTTTTAATAATCCTTATTTTTTTTTTTGGCTTTTTTTTATTATACTTTGATTTTACTCCTTTCAAGAGTTGATGTTGGGGGGAAAAAAAATTTAATTGAATTCGTTATTAATTTCTTCTTTTTTTTTGTTTTACTTTCGTTAGAATATTTTAAGGGGTGTTGGAATAGCAATAATTGAAGAAGAAACAACGCACCACTATGTTGGCTGGCGTGGCTATGATGGATCATGAATTGAATAAAATTTGAATTTTTAATCATGATGAGGATGACCTTTTCCTTACATATATAGTGGCATTTTTAAAGGCTACCTTTTAAATTGGCTTTTTGAGGAAGGTGAATTTATTAATTAAGAAATTTAAAGAAAAATTAACATTGGCGGTGAGGTTTCTATTGATGGTAATTTTTGTTTTTTGTTCAAACTAATTTAAGAGTATAAAGCTTTTAGAGGAATCTCCAGGACGTTTTTTTTTTCTTTTCTAAAATTATATTTTTAAATGGATAATATCCTACTCAAAGTGAAAAAATATCGAAATTCATTGATTTGACACTAGATATATGTATATAGTGCAGGGTCATTCATTTCGTGGTTTCAAGTTGGTAGTGCTGGCATGTGACACCTGTCAAACTCAGCTGTCATTTGAAGTGTCATAATATCAGTTGAATGTTTGTCATTTACGATAATGGATCACTTAACAATCGAACAACGCGTTAAAATTACTAAAACTTACTAAACAAAAGTGGTGATTCAAACGTAGCCCCTTTTCGTGCGACCGACTAAGTAAGCAATCGCTAATCGTTGTTGATGTCGTAAGGCCTGTGTATCATCGTATTTAACGCTCAGTCGAAATAATTGCAGCTGTAAGTGCAAGTGTTGCTGATGATCCAAATTTATCGATTTCCCAGTGTTCGCAGCAATTGAATGTGTCGAAACCGATTTTTTTTGACCGCCGACTGAAGATCATGTTGTTTGTCTTAAATACTTTTGCGAAAAACCTTGTCAAAGCCATTATTTTTTCAAATTTGTTTTTTAACCAGATCCTTACACCGATTTTGTGGGATATTGTTTTTTGATGGAATTCATTTCACACTAATTTCAAATTTCCCGGTACCGATTGCTAAAATGTTATATTAACATTAAAACTCTTAATCCTTAGTTGTACCCCTTGGTGCGATTGGTTTGTTGGACTATCAAACCATTGTTCTGGGTTCCAGTCGTTTCCTCAAATTATTTGTTTTTCAAGGGCACTGAACTTTGTGAGGAAGTGGCACATCTGCCAAAAGTATCGTTTGTCAAATTAAAGTGGCCCTCGTCTAAGCCATTTGGAATCAGCAGAAAATTGTAGGTTCTCTCTATGCTTAATGACTTAGCACACGCACACAGGAATATTTTTGAGTGAAAGCCTTAAACCCTGGTCCTCCTCGAGCTGTGGTGCTATTAATCTATTTTTCCCAAATGCAAATCTGCCTCGAGCACTCATACGTAAGGTTCTGTTTTTTTGATTGTTTTTGTTTTTAGTTGGAGGGAAAAAGTATGCAGACAAAATATGTTTAACTTGAAATTCTGGCCATTTATTTTGTGGTATAAATAAAACAGAGCACTTCCTCAAAACTCTTGTTGCTTTTTTTTGCAGGTGTTCCATTTAACATGAACACATTTTATTATACCTTACATCTTTACGAGCATCTGTTTGAATTTCGAGCACCTGCTCTGAGCAATTTCTCTGAGCACATGCGTTTTATTTTATTCAAAAAACGTATTTTTGTAGTTAGTGCTCAAAAAAAAATAAGTTTAACGAAATTTTAAGTTTTTAGATCAAAATATATAAACAAAAGTTTTGGACCTCATTGGGGTCCTAGCTACAGAGGGTTGTAGCTAAGATACGATATGTTCTGGATTAAGATTTTATACATAAGTATATGCAGCTGTCTATTTGAAGAACGCTTTGTCACAGTAACTCAGTCAAAATATCAATAATGTCTTTAAGTGACAAAAAGCCAAGAAAAGAATTTGTCTAGCCAATTTAAAAAATAAGTTGCGTAAAAAACTTCGTACCTATTTACCCTTTCTTTTGTTGTTTTTGAGCACATGGGCACTTTTTAACATATTTTTCTTTCTTTTCAGGTATTTTGTGATTTTAGAATTCTGATCCATCGACTTGAAACTATAAGGTAATTTTGGAAAATTTTTATTGTACATACATCAATTCAAAAAATTCTTAAATGGCGCCCAACGTGAAATTTTAAACTTATGAATGGATATCCTAAGAATACCCTTATTCAGTCATAAATAAAGAAGAAGCTTTTCAAGCATTTTTCACAAAGAAATGATAATTGTTGTAGTCTTTGAAGTGTGATGGCTCATTGATCAATGCCGCCAGTCACAATTACACGCCTTTAACTTACAATCAAGAATTATTTAAAAATAACTAATACCGAAAGTTTGGTATCCAAAAATATGACAATTTTAAGTTAGAGCAAAACATAAAAGCTATTCTAAAAAAAGGAATACACAATTATAAAAATGGCGCCCAACGTAATAAGCACTTTTTCGAAAGTTCATGGAATAAGTTAGGAGCAATATTAAAATTCAAGCAAAGGTTTTAAATTTAAAACAAAATATTCTGCAACAAGTTTTTTATAAAAAAAATAAATTTTTATTCACGTATCTATCTATAAGGACACCAGGAAACAAAAAACTTTGAGAAAGGTTTTCTTAATTGAAAAGTACAAAACTTTTGTTCGCATCAGAAATTAAACAAACAAAATTTGCACATATGTACCTCATTGTTGTAAAAGTTTAAAAAAAAATATAATTTAAGCACACACACACGTACATATATGCATATACATGATATACCAGATAATAAGGACCTCTCATTATTCTCACGATGATTTCAAGTGGAAAATTAATGCACACGAATATTAAGTGCCACTGGGAAAAAATCTAAAGTATGAAATATACACGTGCTTTACTTATAACGTTGCCGTTGAAATTGAAAAATTAAAAAAAATTAAACCCAACATATCCTTCGGAAAATATCTCATATCGTTGCATATTCACATTGTCAAGAGTATCCTCTTGCTATACCTTCTCTTTCAAAGAAGTTCCTGCTTTATTACTTTCGAGAAGTTTTCTTACTCAGAGAAAAAAAACACAAAAATAAAACAAGGAAAATGGAAAAATGTTTACCCTGATACTTTGGTTGAAAGACTTCTCACCTTCCTCCTTTCGAACTTTAAAGTCTTAGGCACAGAAGTCAGAATAGAAATACAAAAAAAAAACCATGACAATGACATAACAGACGAACGACAAAAGGATGAACTTTTTAATATCCTAGTTAATTATTATTCTCGAAATAAATGTGTTGTCTTTCATCATCTTTTGTATCACCCAGTAGAAATAGCTGGAGCTAGACGGATATACTTATCCATATTTTGCTGCTTGGGTAACGAATTTTTGTCAAGTGATGGTTGGGAATTCAAGGATCAAAATTTGTTTTAATGAGTTGACATTAATGTATTTAAAAATCATTTTAAATATATGTACATAGGTATGTAGGTAGCCAGAAAAACCTATGAGGATGCAAATTATTCCACAGAATAGAGAACATCATAGTCACTCACTCATGTTGGACCGTTTATTATTATAATATTTTGTTTGTGAAAAGTTTATCTTGGGGAATTATGTCAACCAGACGTTAATTGACAGATAAAAAGATAAATAGCAGTTTTTAGTCCCAATTTTACTAAAGGGAATTATTTAACTATTTTGATGTGAAAATATTACTTTTGGCCGTGCGTCGTTATAAATAAAGAAAATAGTTTCGGAAACAATTTTAAAAAGCCATAAGCTTAATGAATTTAATTATCGAATGGGCCCCAAATGTGAACTTTTGATTTCTCAAGTGGGAAATTGTTTTTGGTACAGAATTAAGAAAAAAAAAGAAAATGGCGCCCAACGTGAAATAATTTTATTTTCCTATTTAGGATTTTCGACGATGAGAAATCAATTTTTACCGCCGTAATATTCACGCCGTTTAAAACTCGATTTAAAAGTCCTTAAGCAGACGATTTAATTTAAACGACAAAATCTCGTTTAAATTGGAAATATTCACACCGTTTAAGCAAAAAAAAAGACATTCGGTTCACGTCGGTTTTTAAACCGAACGTCGGATAGCATCGCAAGTATTAAAAAAACTAAAAAAAGGGTTTTTTTTGGCTTTTGAGCAACTGTTTGCTGATTTATTTATCAATCTTTTCAAGTTTCAGTGTTGAATCAAAATGAACAAAAAGTCTAAAATTGCGCAAATACAGAAAGTGCCACCAAAAGAATACAAATAAAAAAAGAATTCAACTCCGGCCTAGCGCTTTACTCAATTTAAAACTAATTTGCTGTGTGACCTTATGTTGGCCAGCGACGTCAATACTATAACACCGTACTTTCACATACGCTGGTGGGAGAAAAGCGCCCGAATATTCAATGCCTTGGCAGTGACCAGTAAGTTGTATATTCTTGTGCTTGTCTTTTCTCTCTATTTTTTTTGTTCTTTCCCTCTATCAGCAATGAACGGATCTTGAATCGAACATTTGTTCATGTGGTGAATGCTAATATAACTAACGACAAATAAAAATGCATTTATTTTCGAATTGTCATTTTATATTTAAATTCGTTCGTGTCACATACAAAAATACACATTAGAAATGTCTTTTATTTGTCCTTATCGTTGTTGATGCTGGGCAAAAATATCAAACGTCCACCGCATAGGGTCTTCCAGACATTCCTAACAGGATTTGTTGCGAATTGAATTCTTCTTGATCTGGTTGCAGCGCCCGGTAGTAACTTCGGCAATGGTATATCGTTGACGCCTAAGTCTCCCATATCTATACATAAAATTATGCAAGACGGCAAACACTGCGATAATTTTGCCATGACTGCTTCTGCCACTCGTTGCACTTGGATGGCACTCGATCTTCGCACGTTGCATTGTTCGATATGGACTCCAAATTCGCACTTCTCTCAGGCCTACCTCCTCATCTTTATCGCTTGACGACGATGAAAATTAAACCGCATCTATGCAAACAATGGCATTTTCCATCTTGGAAAATAAAATATTTTTGAATGTAAAATAAAATTCTAAAATGGCAACAGAAAATGGATACACTGCTAGACTGAATATTTGCACTAAAGCTAAAACTATTGAAACCGAACCTAAACGGTACGAAAATGTCTCGTTTAAGTTGGAGTCGGTTTATCGTAGTTAAATCGATCATTCGGTTTGAAATTTTGGATAGCGTCAGTTCAGTTTTAGTGAGTGAATATTACCGATTAGTCGGTTTAAAAATTGTAAACCGACTACTGAATTTAAACAGATTTTAAACGGCGTGAATATTACGGCCGTTAAGATTTGATTGTAGATTATGAACAAACACAATGATCAATGAAGAAATCTTTAAAATGTAAATTCGATGAGTTTAAATTTCCAAGACTGTTTTTTTGTTCAATGACAATAAACGGTCAAGTTTAAAGAAATCTGGAATTTTCGTTTTTTAGTTTTAAACTATGATTAATATTTTGTTAAGACTGCTGATTTATGTAATCATGAACAACAATGATGTTTATTTCGGCGAAATAATAGTAAAATCAATAAATGGCGCCCAACGTGAAATTTTGAATTTTTGTATAAATAAATGAGTTAGTTTTGTTTCACTTACTTGCTTAAGATTGTGCTACAGTTCGTTGTGGACTTGGGCCTCAACCAACGAGCTTCTCGAGCTAGCTCGATCCAAAATGAGGTGCTTCCAGTTCAGCATGCCAAGTTCACTGAGGTCCTCTTCCACTTGCGTTTGTTTTAGTCTATCTCTAATGTGCCTTTCCTCGGAAGTGGACTCAAAGACCTTATGGCCTGGAGCATTGGTGTCCCCACGCTCCCAGATATATCAGTCGTTGGGATTTTACTCTTTTTTCTAGGTCGGTGTCACCCATATAGTTCATTGTTATCATCTCCTCCACTCTTCGTTTTGTTAATGTATACGGGATCAAAAATTACCCAAAAAATGTTCTTATTGAAACAGCCTGACGAGTTTTCATTAAATTTTGACAAGGTCTATGCCTTTGCACCATGTAGGAATTAGGGACTGATTTATTGTCGAATAAAGGACCCTTTTTACTACTCAGCTGCTTTTAAAACCCAAAGAAGCTTTGAGTGGCTGGATCTTAGTTATAGCTCCTTGGTTGGTGTCCTTTTTTACTGCCTCAGTTCTAGTGGCTAAGAACACTCAATCATTGCAGTGTGCTTGTTGAAATATAGGGGAACTACAATTTTCTTCTGAGTCTGAATTGCCTCGCAGAAAGTTTAGGCATCTAATATAATACAATGTTGTTAGTCTCGTCGACGGTTTATAACTGTGAGTTGATTTCACCTAAGAAAACTGAAGGTATTCTTTTCATCAACAAACCTGTACATATTTCTTGAAAATCAATGAAATCGTAGATTGGCTTAGGAGTTTTAAACTTAAAAGATGGAAAAATTGTTCCTTAAATGGCGCCCTTCATACCCCTGTGAGATTTGAAATTACAAACCAGTTTCAGAAGAGAAGAAACTTGCAACGTAAACTACTTCTACATTATTTCTTCTCTTATCAAATTTTTTAACTTCTTTGAGATCACCAACAATCCAATTAATAAGTATGTGATTTGTGGATAAGTCAAAGTAAAGCATTCACCTATAGATTACTAACCTTTCTTAACCCCCTTCAAAGGTTCATATATTTTTAAAATGTCAAGAAGACGCCAAGGTACATTCTACTTTTAATTTGCTAATTAAATTTCAATTACAAATCTCTTTACTTACTCAACAAAGCACAAGCAATTTAATTTTGGGAAACATTTTACAAACATCAACTCGACACCCATCGCAGTCATTGTCGTAATTTCCCATCAACTAGACAACGACATATACATATAGATACCTACTGAACAACAAAAACAAGGATTAGCATATCAACACACTAAAGTCCATTTTCCGAAAGTGAATGAGACTGAAATCAGAATAGACAAAGAAGAGGATAGTTGAAGAAGAGAAAGTGGTTCATCCTTATTTTGCTAGGATTCAGGATATACATATGTATGTATGTCTGTCGAGAGTTGGTAGGTATATTGAAAACAAACTTTTTTTTTGTCTGTTCTCATATACACCACACCCAAAAGAAAAAAAAACTAAACAAAGTTATATCTGTTTTTGCCTTTTTCTTTGTGTGTCCTCGTCCATAACCTCAAGCACTCACAATAGCTAATTCATTCAATTTGTACCAGAAACTCTCATTCTTATATATATGGTAATTCTCTATTCTGTTGTTTTTACAACTTGTTCGACACCAACAAAAGAATATTATATTTTTCGAAATTTGTTGTCAAATTAAAATCGGAATTTTAAGGAGAATAGTTCAAGGAAATTATTTTTCTTTTCAAGGAGATGATCCCATAAGTGAGTATGTCAGGGACGTCCTTTTATTTTTATAATTTTCATTCACTTCGTTATGGATAACGATAAAAGCCATTTGGATGGCCTTAGCTGAAAACTTAATGATTTTCTAAGTACAACAATAAAGGATTTGAGTTTACAATGGTATTCTATAGGGTAATCGAGAAACAAAATAAAATTTGATTACATAAATATGCGTGTAGATATTTAAAAAATAATAAACTTACTAAATGGCGCCCAACGAAAGCTTTTGGAACTCTATATTTTTTTTAAGATAGAAATTGTTAAAATAGATTATTGTTAAACCTGATCTTCCTTTAGTTTTAGATTTATATTATTTCAAGCTTTTAAATAATTTTATTTATTAAAATGGCGCCCAACGTAGGTGCATTTTATCAAAATTGACTGCAACTGAATAGAAGTAGTTTTTCTGTCAAATTATGCCTTAAAGGTCCATTCCGCCAATTAACTTTGGTTGATAGTTTTTTTAGTCTTCGAAATAATTTGAAAAATGGTGCCCATCGTACACTATGCCAAAATAAAACAACGAATATTTTATAAATTCTATTTTTGCTATGATAGAAATCGTTTTCTTGTATGTTGGAGTATTTTACTCGGTTAGTTTGCATTGTTTTTCGATTGATAGTTTTTTTTAAGGCTTCAAAGTAATTTGAAAAATGGCGCCCAACGTGCACATTTTTTCATTTTTGTTTTCTTGACTATTAAAGTAATACTAAAATAAATTGTAACAAACGATTTGGAATGAGGCTTTCATCCGAATCGTTTATCCTTTAGTATAGTTTTTTTTTTCAAGCTAAAAATTTATTTTAAAAATGGCGCCCAACGTGAAAATTTTTTACTTTGTTTTCTTTACTAAGATAATACTGAAAAGCCCATTGGAATGAGGCTATCATCCGATTCGTTTATCCTTTAATACCCAAAAGGGTATTTCAAATAACAATAAACCTAGAACGAAACTATCAACCGACATATGCCCCATATCCCATTCTACCATCAGCCGATCGTAAATTACTTCACAAAAACTTCTTCTCATTATGAAATCCAATTAACACGGTTTTCCTCTCAAAAGTCTCTTTGCCCTTTTGCACTCTCAATGCTATGATGTCATGTTAATTCATGCTTATGCCCTCGTTTTCATAATTTTTCTTTTCTTCATCATCCCCTCATACAACTACTCGGATTTTAATAACAAACAAACGACACACACATATCCTTCTTGTGTATAAATTATATGCAATTTTTTTTTCTTTGTTTTCCTTGCTTGCCAATTTTAGGACTCAAATCCATAGAGAGAATGTTCAAATCCATACAGAGACAGAGAAACCTTTTGCACCCTGTCCTTTCTTGTTTCGCATACGCCATTGCCAGTTGCCACCCAAATGCACTTTTCCTAACCTACACATTGGTATAACAATTAAATTTCGAGTAAATGCTCACACAAAGCTCTTGTTCCTTAAGCTAACCCGGATGTAGGACATATCAATTACAAGTTGATGCTCCTTTTTTATTTTATTCTTCTACATCTTTTCAATTCGCCTCGGCTCTGTTAAGATATAATAAAAACTAAAGGGCCCAAAGTAGGAGAGTAGGTTGGATGAGGGGGCGTTTAAAGAGTCCTTTGTGTCTTTAATTCAGCAACCCAACACCTCTCCCTCCCCCTCTGCACACTCTTCCACGCAAAACAGACACAATTTCTCTCGGCAATTGTTTCTATGCACGAACGAGTAGTAGAGCACATCGTTTTATTTCTCAATTGCTTAAGGCAGCACCAGCAGGGAGGGGTTGCAAAAGACCACCTTTTACAATTTCTATGTATTCCACTGACTGTTTGTTGCAAAATGAGACTCCTTGTTGTCCGACAATTTTGTTTTATCCTGGGCTTAAGATCAAAGCAAGAAAAACGACTCAAGAAAGACTAAGAAAAGAATGCAAAGCAAACCTCATCCTCCTCTATGCACGGAGAAGAAATAAATTGAAATGAAATGAAATGCACATCCAAAGTACCTGCCTACCTTCTCCCCTCCTCCTCTAAGGAGCGTTAAAAAAACTTTATTCTCTGCAGTTCTTATCCTTGTGTAAGATGATGGTAAGGATTTTTACTTGTCATATAGGAACTGTAAGGGCATGTTATGTTTTCTTCAAAAAAATTGAGTCAATGTGATTAATTGTGAAGTGAGACCGTTAAAAGCTAAATTGCTTAACTGATGTTGTCCCAGTTTACAGTTAAGCAGCAGTTTCTTTTTTAAAATGTTACAGGACATGAAATTTTGGGTCTAACCAAATCATTGACCATTGTGACCAGGATGAGAATATGTGACAAGCTGAATGTGTATTTTGAGTAGACTATTAAATCTAAATGACAGGCGTGGCTCAGGGATCTTAGCATCCCATATATTATTATGTGGGATATTCGCAAAAAAAGTATACTTTTTTAAAAAAAATTTGTTGTGAACTCTTAAATATTTTTTCAAAAAAATATTTATGGCTGACCAATTTCTAAAACATTTTATGGGGTCACTTAGACTTTTCAGATAAAATGTACAGTTTTTGCGAATATCCCACAAATGAAATGATAAAAATCGCTGATGATCTTGAAAAAGTTTAAGCATTTATTCAAAATTTTCTATTGCTGACCAATTTCTGAAGCTAATTGACTTTTTTTTTACCAATTACTTACCTTTTAGATGGCATAATTTTTTGCTAATATTCCACATGGGATGATAAGATCTCGGAGTCGTGTTTTTCAGATTACACTTAAGCCACTTTTTGTATTGCAGAAATGCACTGTCAGAAAATTAAGTTAGACTTATCATTAAGCTGTTGTTTGTTGTACATATAGAAGGTTGAAAATTCGATCAGTTGAGATTTATATTTTGTTATTTGAAACAGAAACTTCTACAGTCAGTGTTTGTTGTGGTTGCCACATCTGTTGAAGGAAACGATGATGGTTTAATCAAGAATATTTTTGTTTTTAATTAATTGACATTAATGTCACACTTTGTCAAACCTCTTTAAATATTCTTTGTGGTCATATATTGTGAATTAAAAATTATGGTGAGAAAATGATTACGAACCGGTTCATATTTCGCTTTCACTTTTCGTCGCGAATTCCACTCCTGTGACAGTTTTATATGAAAATTTCATTTTCACTATAAAACTAGGCATTAACGTAGTATTTAAAAAAAAAAACTATTAACAGAAATAACTATATGTACGTAGAACAGAGATTTCAAAAATTCCTATAATTTTGTATTGTTAGTGTTGCCGTTGTTTTTAAATCTTTTCTTTTTAATTTAAGTATTTTTTTCGAAAATTGCCCCTCCTGCCTAAACGGAATGAGGTAGACCCCCCCTCCCGTTACAAAAAATGCTTGTATTTTATCCTTCTATAAAAGTCCGTTATTATTTTGGGGTGCCTTACACCCCTATTATGACTATCAATTATCAATTGATAGTTGATAAATATTGAAAATCGATATTTAACAACCCAACTGGTGAAAGTTTGATCATTGAGAATGGTGCAGGCTGTTGTGAATTACAAGAAAATTAATTATTATTACCGAGTAGTTGTTCAGTTTTTTTTATAAATTGAGTTTTTATGAACCAAATTTTTAATATTTATCAACTATAGCTATCAATTGATAATTTATAGTCGTAATAGGCCTGTTAGTTATCGTACTGGTGCCATCAACGTTAATACCAAAAAACAAAAATCTCATAAAGAAGTAGTTTTAATAATTTTCAATAGAAAACATAAAACCATTCAGTTTCTTGTGTTCGATTTCCATACAATATACGCATTGCCCACAAAAAGCCAATTTAGCACTTTATTTCAGAATTGGTCACAAAAATTGATTTAAACTTTTTATTTTCATTTCTTTTATCAGAATTTTGAGTTTGCATGCGAATTTTTCAAAAAACTATTAACAAAAATAATTAAATTTAAATTAAGGATTAAAAACAGATTTCTGACTTTCAAAACCTGTATAGTACTTTATTGTAAGTGTTGCCGTTGGTTTTTCATATTTTTTTTTTCATTTTAAGTCTTTTTTTCTAAAATTGCCCCTACCTCCTAAACGGGGTGAGATATAACCCCCCCCTTGCCATAGTAAAAAATTCATCGTCAACTAGTCATGAGCCTAAGGTTATCGCAAACATGTTTGCAAACTTCCTTAAAGAATCTTTCGAAGATTCAAACCATGACAACAGTTCTTACTTTTCTTCTTCTGAGGTAAATTTCGCTCACTTAAGTTCAATTAATTTTGAAACAAACGAAGATACCGCTGCACAAAGTGTCATGAAACTGGATGAGTGTTTTAGTCCAGGCCCTGATGGTATACCATGACCATCCTTTAGCTTAAAAAAATGTGTTGCGTATTTGTTATATCCCTTATGTGTTTTCTTTAATAAGTCCTTAAGAAACCACTTCACCTGTGCACAAAAAAGATCCTAAATACGAAATAATGAACTACCGACTTATAGCTATATTATCTTTGATACCAAAATTGTTTTAGTCTATTATATGTAATGTTCTTGCCTTTCACTGTACCTCAATCATATGTGATAATCAGCATGGTTTTGTCAAAAAAAAAGATCTACGGTTACTAATTTATTCAACTTTTGCTTAAATGTAATTGAAAAACGTGGACAAGTCGATTGCGTATTGTAAGTAAATCCTTTGACAAGTTGTGTCATAATACATAAATTTTAAAGCTGAACAATCAAGGTTTTATTATCAACTTCTTTAATTGGATCTCATCGTATTTAAAAAAATAGGCTTTATAGTGATGGGATCGGAGAACTAAATTAGCCCCAAATTAGCCCCTAATTCCTGCATTGTTAAATTTTTGAATTTCGATTGTGGTGGACCCAGCTTGACGGACCTTTTATAGTGTTGTATTTCTTAATGAGTGTTCGAATCATTTTGTTGTCAATTCTGGCATCCCTCAGGGCAGCCATTTAGGTCCAATTTTATTTGTCTTATTAATAAAAGACTTGGTTTCAATCAAAAAAAAAATTCATCTGTCCTTATTTATGCTGATGACATAAAGCTTTTCAAAAGTATGAAATCTACTTCTGACTGTCTACTTTTGCAAGAAGACTTATTAAAATTTAGGGGTTGGTGCCGTAAAAATCGTCTTGTTTTAAATGTTGATAAGTGTAGAACCATGAGTTTTACACATAAAAAAGTTCCGTTTGGTTTTAATTTTACGTTTGATTCATTAAATTCGGTAAATTCTCCGCGTTTTCTGACTTAGGAGTTATTTTTGATCCTTATGATGATCATTTAGACTACACAGTTAAAAAGCTAATAGGGTCCTAGGATTCATAAAAAGATTCGGTAGCAATTTCCGTGACCCTTATGTTCTTAAGCTTCTCTTTGTTTCATTAGTAAGACCAATACTTGAATATAGTTGTGTAGTGTGGACACCTCACTACTCCATTCATATAAAAAGACTTGAAGCACTACAGAGAAGGTTTTTGCGTTTTTGCCTTCGTTTTCTTCCATCGCCAAGAAAATACACTTCCCCGTTATTCTCAAAGACTCGCTTTGATAAATCTTCCTTCACTCATTAATCATAGGAAGTATTTGCAATTCTGTTTTATGGTTGGAATTATTTATGGGTCCATATCATCTCCATCGGTTCTAAGTCGGTTAAATTTCAATTTTAGTCGTAAAAGTATAGGATTTTCCAATAAGAGGTGTTATTTTGATATTCAAAGAAAAATGGCATTTTTTGAGATAAATGATCGGATGTTTATTTCATTGTAAAGAAGAAGGTATGCCGTTAATAATGAAACACAACATCAGCCAAATGGCCGCCACGACCACGCTAACAGGACCATATCCTTTTCATGAAATTTTCCATAACCAAATCGCAAAGTGGCTGCCCTATGTCCTCGATAGCCTCACGAATTCCATCTTTCAGGTCTTGAATTGACGCTGGGCTGTTGGCGTAGACCTTATCTTTCACGTGTCCCCAAAGAAAGAAGTCGCAAGGTGTTAAATCACAAGATCTCGGTGGCCAATTGTGATCACCTCTTCGAGAGATAACACGGTCTGGAAACTTTTCCCGTAAAAGATCGATGGTTTCATTGCTTGTGTGGCACGTAGCGCCGTCTTGTTGAAAGTAAACGTTGTCCAGATCAATACCATCCAATTCCGGCCATAAAAAATCATTAATCATCTCTCGATAGCGCAATCCATTGACCGTAACTGTTGCTCCAGCCTCATTTTCGAAAAAGTAAGGTCCAATGACCCCGCCGGACCATAAACCGCACCAAACAGTCACGCGTTGAGGATGGAGAGGCTTTTCAACAATAACTCTTGGGTTTTCCGAGCCCCAGATGCGACAGTTTTGCTTGTTGACGTAGCCTCCGAGGTGGAAATGGGCCTCATCAGTCAAGATGATTTTTCGATGAAATTCCGGATCATTTTCATGCATTTCAAGGACCCAATCAGCAAAGACACGACGTTGTTGATGATCAGCCGGCTTGAGTTCTTGTGTTAACTGAACTTTATAAGCCTTAAGACCCAAGTCTTTATGCAAAATACGGTGAAATGACGTTTGTGTAATGCCTAATTCCAAAGAACGACGAGGAATGGACAAACCTGGGTTTTCTTCAACACTTTGGGCTACAACAGCAATATTCTCAGTTGTTCTTGAGCGACGTGCACGGGTTTTATTCTTCACATCACTAACTTGTCCCAACAGCTCGAATTTGTCCACCAATTTCTGTATTGCGGTCCGACAAGGTGCTTCACGACGACCCAAAAATGTTTTAGTTTTACGAACCGTCTCTGCCAAATTTTCACCATTTTTATAGTGAATTTTAATAATTTCAATGCGTTGTTGAAGCGTGTATCGTTCCATTTTTATTAATGGCGTAGTTTCTACTTGTCAAAGGTTAAAAAATGACAGCTTCAAAAGTGACAACTACCGAAATAGCGGGCTATTCAAAATAACACCTCTTATTGGAAAACCCTTATTTATTAGATCAAACTATGGTGCAAATAGCCCCCTCAATCAATTGATTACAATATTTAATAAATTTAACTTTTGTATATATTAACTTTTGTATATGTATATAAATGATAACCTAAAATCCATTAAATTCAAAACTGTGTTCTTTTATACCTTTGAATAACTAATTAAGATAATAAGTATTTTGTATAAGTATTGTTCACGTTACTATTGAACGAATTGAAATAAAACAAATAAAACAAATTTTTGGAGCCAAAGTTATCGTACTCTCCCCGCCCAACCCGTTACAATTGTGTTTGATGTACCTACAATTTCTGGTCAACTTTCAACATCAAAAGAAAGAATTTGACTAAGTTCTAAGTAATGGTCACTTAAATCTTTGAGAAAACAGGAAAAATTGATTTTTTCCGGTCGTCGTTGAATCTCATCGTTAATCCACTGTGGATCAGAATTTTCTAAATTATCTTAACCTCGTGCATTTTGTCCTCTTTTGTTTCACTTAAAGCTCCAGTCATCAGTTGTTCTCATATCTTACATGCAAGTGGATTGCGTCTCATGCATTTGTATGTCACCTTTAGTTCGAGTCCAACTTAAAAGATCCAACCATCGCACTTTTCTCTTTGACCTTGTGAAACAGCCTCCAGGCTTAGACAAATTTGTCTTTTGCCCCTTAATTAACAGATGTAGTTATCCATATGACTCTCCAATATCTCATTTGGATTCGAACTCTGATAAACAACTTAAATTTAACCATATTTTCATTTCAGTTTTCCAATTGTCAAAGTGGAATAAACCAAATGCTGCATGTAATTTTGTGTTGAGCTTTGCTACCACATTGCTTCCTTATTAAGAGCAGATCACTCCATTGATTCTCGTTTTCAGACTTCAATTGAGCATTTTTAACATTTTCATCTTCATACCCAAATAGCCTGGAAGCATTTACCAAAGCGCTTGGTTGAACTGAAAATTCCATTTGGGATATTGATTTCCAGTTTATAATGTCTCAATTTTAAATGTTTTAAATGCTTATAACTTTAAATTTACATCTTTGGTTTTTTGTTCTTAAATCAACAAGGTACAAAACGTTACTGTGCAACAGACAGTCAGTATGAAGGAAACCACACACTTATCAATCAGTAATGTTATGCCAGGCGCGCACATGCAACTAAACAGTTTGGTTTCGATTTTGAGCACTCGGGATTATATGAGACTCCGCCGGTTTATGTGCGTGGACTCTCATATAATCCCATAGTGCTCACAATCGCAACCAAACTGTTTAGTTGCATGTGCGCGCCTGGCCTTAGGCTTCATTTATATTATTTTTTAGAAGTTAAAAGTGGTTTTTATTTTAAATTCAAGCATCTTTTGAGCAAATGCATGCGACCATTAAGTGTATGTTATTTTATTTGTTTGTATGAAACAAACAAAAATAATAATAAAGTATAAATTCTCTGCCAGTTGACACTATCACTGAAGCAATTTCGGTTTCCGTTTCCGTTGTAGGGCTGTTTTTTTTTTTCTACTCCAATTGCAAACTACCTTTCTCATCCTTGTACTCCATTGTGCATTGAAATTGGAATTTTATTGCACAAGTGTTAAAAAGGACTAATTTAGTGCATCAGTTAAAATTGCGGTGAATACTTATATACCACTGGATGGTTTCACTTTAGGTTTTGACGCAACATGTGCCACGTTCTTGTAATATTCAGCGAAGCAAGAGTTTTTGTTTTTGTTTGCGTTTTCATTTTTTTTTTATTTTTAAGTTTTTTGGTCTTTTGGTTTGGTTGCATTTGCGTTCGTCGCGATGTCGTTGTATTTTAACTTATAAGTATAGTCGCTTTGCTTGGTGTTGGAAGTCAACAACGATGGGGTGAATTTATTAGTTGGGGAGCATCCTCTGTCTGGGTTTCTTTGGGGCTATGGTAGCAAATTAGTTTCCTTTTTGTTGATGAATAATGTGTGTAAACAGGTAACATGATAAGGAGTATAAAAGTTATCTATGGGTTTTGTTGTTTTCATCGTTGTGTGCAGTACCTATTGTTTCTCCGGGTCATATCGTGTCATGCAGTTTAACAAACTGCTGAATTAATAAGTAGTGTTTTGTCATGGAAACTTAAGTAAGGGTTATTGAGATAAGGATCGATTAACAAACTTTTCAAACGCAGTAAGCGTAGTTAACATTTTTAAGTATGAAAGAGTTTGAGGAAAACTTCAAGTCTTCATTATCAAGATACCTCGAAAGTATGCAACTGCGTCTTAACTTTTTTGTTCTTTTTCGTATTTTACCTTGACTATCACCGCACTCTGCAGAGATTTTGAGTCTCAAAAATCTCAAATAATCTTAAAAGGTTTACAACTTAACTATTTTCTTGACCTTTTTTCTTTTTTTTAAGTATTTCTCCATTTTAATGACCTGAGGACAGGTTTTTTACAGAGGGATATCGATGCAAGTTTCCATGTTCTGATTATTATTAAAATTGGAAGGAAAAATAGAGCTGCATAAAGCTTGCCCTATTAATATGTTTCGGTAAAAACTATCTCACTGTATACTATACTATACGGCCAAAATTGTGCTCAGAAGAAGTTATGTGTATTCGCAGAAGTGAAGTAGAAGTTGTTTGAGGAGCGGTTGGGAAGAGAGGAGAGAGAGGAGCCCAAAGACCTAATTAGTGCTGTGGTCGCCATTTTACTACAATAACTCCTTGAAACTTTCAGTGTGATAGACTTTAATAAGTTTACCAGAAGGGGTTTGCGGACATAACCCACAGCGAATCTTCGTTACCACTCTAATTCTGTCAAAATAATACCCTATACTAGGTGATTTGTTGGCTGACTAAAAGACGAAAACAATTTGATCCCTTAGTTTCGTCCAATTTCATGTTTGGATGTCATCCTTTAGTAACCTTAGACTGTTATTTCAGCATGACATGAGGTCTCTGGTAGAGTTCCCCGCCTGCTCATGGAAACAAGTATAGCATTTAGGGGTTTAACATAATAATCGCCAGGACATTTAGTATGATCTATGGACACTTAGTCCATTGGAACATCATTTTCACCCCAAACTATTTACATTATTTCATACTAGCAAATTGTTGAATGCTACTGGTACGAGAGCTAATCTCCTTGTGTGATGTTCTGACCATTATGTTCTTTAAGCTTCCTTCAACAACCGGAGTCTGCTTCCTCGTAGTCTTAGAAGGCTTAGCTATGAAAAGGACACCACGATCTGATGACAGTGCTCTTCAAATACGCTGGTGATGTGTTGGTAAGGTGCAAGCAGAAAATCCCAAGCACTTGACCATCAGCCCCATATTTATCCCATCTACAAATAGGATATCCTATGTTTTTCAAGAACTATTGAGGTATATCCTTGCTAAACGTCGCATAGAAAATCCTTTACAACTTGTGAGCGTTTTAAACAATTATTGTGCAACACTGTCATCGATCGGCTGGTAGTACCAGTATGGCTCCTAGCCCGGCGGATGATCAAAGACTAAATTTTCATACTGTCGTAAATCCTGAAAAATTCCAAAAAATTTCAAGTCAAAAATATCAATTTCTTCATCGACTTCAAAGACGAATTTATCGTCAAGAATTCGATATGGTGATGGCCGAACTCGGAATTCCGGAAAAACTGATCCAGCTATGTGTCATGTCACATTGGAAAATACATCGTCTAATGTGCAGATAATGCGCAGGGCTGTGAAAACACATCTACTATACTACATTCGGTCTGTGCGAATCCCTTCCTCCACTACCGAGCCTCTAGTTTATAGATCAAGCCATTGCAAATGCCAGAGCGCTTTTTCTTAATGGTGGGCTCGTAGACCGCAGAGAATGGAGGTCTCAAGCAAGGAACCTTTTTTTTGACTAGAACTGGTCTGAGTTCGATTGACAGCCTTGTCCACCTAAAATTGAAAAAAATGGCTGCTGCCTCTTGCGAGGAAGTGAAAAATCCTCCAAGAGTAGGTATTTCTGTCCATTAATGACGGGATCTTGTAAATGGTCTAAAATCTGCCCTTATTTATGTATTAAAAATCGTTAAAATTACGACCAAATGCAAGTGACATTTAATTTGACCATTATACTCACATTGCATCGTGTAGATACGCACAAATAATGACAACTTACAATGAAGAATTTTTATTCTCATTATATTGCCAAATCATCAGAGCGCCATGATTTGACTTCGCGTCAAGGCGTGTTAAGGCATTGGTTTTATGCATTATTTTACCAGTTTACTGGCAGAAATACTGCCAATTTATTAGTCGTATAAGTCCAGCATAAGCACCAAGCTTAGCCGTTCGGACTCCACAGAATATTGTAGGTCCCTTCGATTTCTGCAAACAAACAACACGCACACAGGATTGGTTGAAAGGCCTGGTTCTCCACGAGCTGCCCCCAATAACTTATACTCTATGACTTTTGTCCTGTCTTGATATCGCTAAACCTACCTTTGAATTCTATACCTTCTATTTTGTTATTTTCTGCCAGCAGATAGTAAAGGGTGTTTTTTTTTTAGACGTGTGGTTTTCAATCTGACAATACTTTTTTCGGAGTAAGTCTTTTTGACAGCTGTCACTTGATTTATGCTCAGTTTGATTTGCCATTTCATAATTAAAGGACTTACTTCTAAAAAACGTTTGCAAATCGTGCAAATTTATTACCAAAATAATGGCCCGGTTAGCGCGACGCATCGCACGCTGCGTCCAACATTCGATGAAGCTCCTTTTTTGGTTGCATGGGTACGTTAATATGCAAAATTGTCGTATTTGGAGTGATCATAATCCACAAGCCATTGTTGAGACGCCGTTACATCGTCAAAAAGTCACTGTTTGGTGTGCTCTATATGGGCAGAGGGAATCATTGGTCCATATTTCTTCAAAAATTAAGCCGGCCATAATCTAACAGTCAATGGGGAAAGCTGTAGAGCCATAATTAATGACTTTTTCGTGCCTGAATTGGAGGATGTTGATGTGGACGACCTTAGGTTCCAATAAGACGGCGCTACATGCCATACAGCCAACGAAACAATCAATTTATTGAAGGAAACTTTTGGTGAGCGCATTATCCCGCGTCGTGGGCCTGTGGCGTGGCCTCTGAGATCGTGCGTTTTAACACCACTGGACTATTTTTTGTGGGGCCATGTGAAGTCGCTTGTCTACGCAGATAAGCCCGAGATGATTGACGCCTTGGAAGAGAATATTCGGTGCGTTATTGCTGACATACGGCCCCAATTGCTGTACAAAAAATTGGGCCTCTCGGCTTGAATTTATTCGAGCCAGCCACGGTGGCCACTTGGCCGAAATCATTTTTAAAACATAATGGCAAACATTTATCTTTATAATATAGCTAAATTCTTGGTCATAACAATAAATTATATGCGCTTTATTTCTTCTTGAAAACTACACGTCTAAAAAAAAACACCCTTTATATCATAGATTCGTCTTTAAAAAAAATGTAAAGAATATTCTGGAATAATCGTTTACTTATGTACTTCTCAAATTCAACAACAACAAAGTTAACAAATTTACGATCCCACTTCTGACATAACGTAATACGTATCACTGTCAGTTCCAAGAACTTTTATATTGTCAAAACAATAAAGAAATCTCTATCTTATTTTACTTTCAACATTAATTAACAAACTTTTCAAATCACGTTTCACATTATGTTTGTAAGAATAAACACATTAAAAAAATAAACAATTCGCGTATACATTCCATACATCGCACATCCAATTAGGAAGTACTGAACTCTACCCTCCTCCCTTCTTTTCTCTTCTTCCATAAAGCATATATCACCATCAAGAGTTGCAACCTTCCAAGTAATTACCTTGAAATTTTCTCAATTACAAACCAAACAGAACGGGAAAAAGAACGACTTCAGCCTTGAGAGGAATATATTACTTTTCCGTATACGGTATACCTATGCTTCCTCATTTTATTTTTGCATCCCTTTTTGAATCACAAAAAAAAAAAAACATAAACACCAACAAAAACAAAAAACAAAAAAAAAAAACGACAACATGTGTCTTTTTCTAAAGACATTAATAAAGATAGCATCAACATTCGTAAAATTGTCCTCAGCCAATTAAACAATATTTACTCAAAGGCACCCAACTTCAAGTGGTTTTTCATATTCTGTAAATAAAGATAGAAAAGGGTTTCTTTTTTCCCTTTGACACCTTTTCTTTGCTCTGCTATGGCAGCCTGATGGTAGCACACTCTTCAACTGCGGCGTAGAGAGTTCTTTGCTGAAGTATGTGATGTTGTGCAGCATGTAACATGTCTTTGTGTATTATATCCTGGATGATGCACCGGAGTTTGTTCTAATGGGGAATTATAACTACGTGGTGTATTCATACTCATCATCATCACATCACATCACAGACTTTGTGGAAATATTTGCTCAGCACTTTCTAGGAAAAGCTTAATGCACATATGTAAGTACCTACTCGCTTTGTTGAAGAATTTATTACAATTTTTTTTTGTAAAGCAGAGTCACTTATTATAAGATAACACCACCACCCTGGTCATCCCATCATGACTTTCTTTCCCCATGGAGCTTTAAATGCAAAGAGTACGAAAAAAAAGACAGCGTGCACTCCAAGGATGTTAAATTATTAATGAGATTCTCTTTTCAAGCTCAGACACTAATTAGTTGGCGCGTTAAAGTCATTTTGATGCCAACGGCAATTCAATTTGGGGGATGATAGTTAATAGAGATTCAACACGTGAGGTGAGAATTTATTGGATATTCATTTTTTTTTAAAAGAAAATAATTATTGAAATTAAGAATCAAGGATGCTGTCAATTCAAACTACAAAGATTAAACAAAGTTTTTCTTTAAATTTTCAATGAATTGCGGAGACACTGATTTCGTATTGAGCTTTTAGCGAAAGAGGTGAAAAACTTATTTTTATTATTTTTTCTTTTTTTCGAATTAACGTTACAAAATAAATATTAATATACATATATAGGTAGATATATATAAAAAAAAAGATTAACATAAAATTGATACATTTATTACTTGTAGTTTTAAATTTAAAATTAATAGCTTAATAATTTAAATATGTAATTAGAAAAAAAAGTATTTGTTTATAATTATTTGGAATGTTGATATACAATAATATTTATAATAAAAATATTTTTCTTTTATATTTGGTTTTTAATTATAGACAAAAATAAATATGTTAAAAACTAAAAGGTTGAATTGATATATACAATTACTTTAAAAACTAATGCGAAAAGTGAGAGCACGGTCACAGAATTTGTAGAGATTTGTCCAACCTAAGGATCCGTTCAAAATGTCTAACAGTTCCAGTCTAGAGAGGACACTTTGTTGGAAGTAAAGCCTACGAATCTCTTGCAAAATTGGGCAAATGGCCACAAAATGGTAAACATCATCTCGCTCATACCTGTTGCAGAGGTCACACAGAATTGGTAGGTCGGAACGATGAGGGACATAGTTTAGGTTAAGAGTTTCTATTCTAACTCTAAAGGTAGTGCTTATAGCTTTCAAATGTAAATCCATTCGGAAATAATAAGCTGATTGGAGTCGGCGATTTAAATCTCTATATATAGCCCTTGTTGAAGATACAGATACACGATTCAAATGTTGAAGATAGATTTGTTCGTCTACTTTCCATATGACATTCGCAAAAAGTCCCTGCCAGCTATTTATATTCGATTCCGTAAGATCCAAAAGGAGACCATGGGATTGTGCAAGAGCACTCTATTCTCTAAACGGTGATGATTTTGTCCGCAGAAGGTTTGTCATAATAGATTTATGAAGGCTTTCCATGGGTTTTTTCATCGTCTTAATCAAGAAATCAGAAATTGCTTTTAAGTTATAAATGTAGATGGGGCTAAGACCCGACTCGACAAGGTTAAGTTATGTTGGTGTCGCATTTGGTAAGCGAAACAGACGTTTGAAAACAACCTTTGAATGAGTTCGAATTCTTCAAAGCAAGTATAACTAGAGGCTTGAACACCATAACACATGCAAGTATTGATTGTGGCTTCAAAAACCCGATACTTAGAACCCAAATGTATATTTTAGTTTGAAAAAAAGTTCGGCCACATAACGCTTAGTCCAATTTTGGCTTCCTTACTCTTTTTTTTTTCATACTATCGTAAAGCTAACGTTTGCTGACAAAAGTACTCCTAGATGTTTGAATTCCTGCACCACCTCAATTCGCTCGTTATTGAGAAACCAACACTCCTCCCTTAGCATCTTACTTTTTCGAGCTTCAAACACCATCATTTTTGTTTATAGGCTATTTATCTTCAGATCCCAGTGTTTACGGTACCTCTGAAGCTTGTTAATTTGGAGCTGAAGAGAAGAAGGATTGTGTGCCAACATGACAAGATCGTCCGCATAGAGTAGTACTCTGATAAATATTCCAGAAATACTAACACTGGGGGTGTAGACTGTCACAAATATCAGTCAGTAAAAAGAGCAAAGAATATTGGATTTAAGATACATCCCTGCGGAGCACCTGTCGTCGTATCAAACCACTTCGATGACTCGGACCCATCCCAAACTGTCGCATTCTTCCCACACAAAAACTTTTCATACATCGACAGGAATTTCCTAGATAAGCCTAAGGATTTTAAATATCAATGCTTGACGATTGACAGTGTCAAAGGCTACTTTGAAATCAACAAAGCAGGCATACAATTTTGTTTTCTTCTGTGTCTATTTGAAAGCAATGCTGGACAATGCAAAATTGTGGTCAACAGTATAGAAAAACCAGCTTGATAAATGCTTTACCGTTGGTTTGATTCTATCTAGTTAGATAGACTAATATATAAAATTGTAGCAAACACCTTCCTAATCGAGTTGAGTATTGAAATACCTCTGTAATTTTCAGGAAAAAACAGCGATGCATTTTTAACAACTTGTTAAAACATTGAGGAACACATGAATTCTCAAACAAGTAGTTGTACAACAACAACAAATAATCTTTAAATTCCAACGTTGAATGTTTGAAAAACTCTGCAGGGACTCCGTCAATCCCCGGAGCTTTGTTATTCTTCATTTTTGAAAGAGCCAATTGGCGAGTCAAGCTCGTCGACTGTTGTATTGGGCAAGGCATAGTAAAATGATTGCAGTTCAGAACTCCCTGTCAATAATGATTGGAAGTAGGAGGCTAAAATATCGGCTTGAAGGTGAAAAACTCCATTAATCTCTATCGGTTAATGGCCTACTGACCGCAGTAGATCTTTTAACCACAATTCGTGGACCTGTGTCTAAGATATGTACAGGTTGGGCCAAATGTCCCTTTCCTATGTAGATCTGTAATAATTTTTGAACGAAAAGATACAATTTAATTAAATAAAAGTTTATCTCGTGGAACTTTTTACATGTTTCTTAATTATGTTTCATTAGTTTTTTATCTTTTCGTTCAAATGTTATTACTGGTTTACATAGGAAAGAGACATAGGGAAGAGACTTTCAACCCACCATGTATTATTTATTTCTTAATAATATTTTCAAAAAATTCTCCAGCTGTAGATTTAATAATTAAGAGATTTTAAATATTATTTTACCATTTGACTCTAACTGTAGGACTCTGAATCGATTTCGGAATTCCACCTTTGTTCATCTTATGGATCATATATCTACTAAAACGTCAAAGAAGAGTTAGCTTCAGATTCTCCATATCTAATCCTATTAACCCTACTGTACTACAGACGTTCCTCAAGGCAGTCACTTGGGCCCTTTCATATTTGCCTTTAAATCAAATGACGACCGCGACGTGTACAGGGCTCTATTTTTCTGATGATTGATTTTCGCTCTTATTTTCAAAAACTAATATTAACTGGAACTGGAGTGAGACTATAAGATCCAAGGCAGTAGCAAAATGCCAGGGCATTCTAAACAATATTTGCAACACTACCATCAAACTCTGCTGGGTTCCTTGACATATCAATATAGAAGGAAATGATATAGCAGATGAACTGGCAAGGAAGGGGTCAGTATCAAATAGGGAAAACAGTAGCCAAGAAAATATGGGACCAGACGTTCCGATTGGTATGATTAAAAGGAAGACAGACATAACAACGAAAGAGCAAATCAATAACTCCTGGATGTCCAGAAACGATTGCGTTATCTCTAGAAGCTTATGGCCTAGACTTAATGAAAAGAAAAGTCAGTATATTCTATCGCTGAAACTGATTTGTTGGAAAACTGGATGACCTAGCGCAGGTCTCAATGGCAAACATGAGAAAATATACAGAGGCAATAGGCTGGTTCGTAAATGAACCAGTCTATGCCAGACATTAGTTTAGGAGCATCTCTGTTATTCATATAAAGGGGTTCACAATGGACCAATAGGCCCCCGTGAACGCAACAACACCCCTATGACTATGTGGATCTTAATTCAAAACCACCTAAATTTATTTTAAAAATGGTGTGCAACAAGCACGTCTTAGCACTCAATATTGCTTCATTTCAATCCATAACCTTCTCCCCGTAAACGGTTACCCTGACTTCTTAGAGCTAATAAATTTCGTAACAAAGCTATTACAATACATAGTTTGTTTGTATCTGAGACAGTGACTTTCGTTCTTTCGAACTTCGAGTTCTTACTTTTCTAACTTACTTACTTACTTAAGTCCCCAAACCTGATACGTCCGTGGGTGATCCCTTGGTCTTTAAACTGAGGGACATAGGGCCTCAACTGCCCCTACGCGCCATTGTGTACGGTTTCCGGAGATGTATTTCAGCTCTCTCCAGCTCTTCCCCAATGGCACTGACTCTTCCTCGACTGTTCTGCACTCATCTGCCTTCTTGAGTGAGCGATGTTGGCTTGCAATGCGATCGTTGCCTTTTCGAGGAGTTTGTATAATAGAGTCCATGGGTTCTTGACCCATTCCAATATGGAGTAAAGCAGGAAGAATTCTATATTAAAGCGGTACCGTTGTAGTTTGGTCTTTAAACTGAGAGAGTAATTCCTTCCAATATTAGACAACATCCCGAAAGCAGCCTTCGCTTTCCCGGATACGGCTGTTGATGTCTTGTTCGGTTCCGCCTTCGGTAGAGACAATACTCCCAAGATAATGGAAACTTTCTTCTTTATCTACCGGCTGTTAAGAAATATTTATTTGCGAGGATGACTGGGTTCCGTGGCTGATCATCTTGTTGTGCTGATTTTAAACATCTCTCTCCACCCTTGTTGTCATTTGATCGAGATCCATGACTCTATGAGAGAGTAAGCATACATCATCCGCGTAATCTACGTATATGTTTCTGATTCTTTGTTAGATTCCATCCAATTCCTCCGTTTCCCGTCAAGGCTGCGCGCAAGTCATTGCTTATCAGATCATCAATAAAAACAAAATTGGTGACAGTATGCAGCCCTGTTTGACCCCATCTTGAACTTTAAATTCATCCGACAATTCCCCTCCATGCAAGACGTGACATTTAGATCCATCACTTCCGGGATACCCCTCCTCCACAACTCAAGCCAAATAACTTCCCTGTTGACGTGGACCAGGCTGAATACGCTGTTTTGATGGATTGGAATTAATTTCATTGATAAAAATTTACAAACAAATTTCATTAATAAATTTTGCCAGAGAACAATAACACAAAAGTGCAAATTACCCATTGACAACTGATGTCAACTATCAACGGACCTCCCGAACGGAAAAGTTAAAAGTTCAGCTGCTTTTTCCGTTGCGTCTGTCGCATGCGTTGCCTAGCTTATGGGTCACTTTTAATATGAACGTGTGTATTTAATAGAGCTGTCAGTTGTCGGTCGGTCCTTTAAGTAACTAGGTCCTGCTTCTCCCCACGAGCTGTCGAGCCACTATTTGATTTTATTTATATCTTTTTGCTTACCAGCGTAAGCCTTACGATTAGCAATAAGATTGAGCTTAGGCTATTTTTTAATAGCATGAAACCTGGTGTTTTTGAAACGTTTACCTACCAAATTCTTAAGCCCTTTTAAGCTTGTTGTCTCTTCATATTTCTTCTAAGAATCCAATTTAGTTATGTTATGTATATAATGTTTCCAGGGAAAAGCCTTAATAATATTTCATTTCATAAAACATTCTTCAAATGAAATTGAAGAAGAAGAACATACATGATAGCTACATATACATATACATAGAGCTACATATACATATACATAGCAAGGTTTCTTCAATTATGCCCAAGTTGAAATATACAAACCGATTCTAAATTACATTTCCAACAATAAGCCAGCGTGTGATCAACTCACGTATTCAATCTTTCCGAATCCATCCGATGTATGATTACATTCCAATTAATTTTAAAAATTATTTTAATTAATTTAAAGCTGAACACGCTTTATCTACCTTTACGTCTTTTCGAATCCTATATACATATGTAGGTGTGTAAGTGTGTATGTTGAAGGTGTGCTGATACAGATACACAAATCCTAGGAAATCTGAGGAAGGCAATTGGTTCTACTATTTCAAATCAGTATAATGTTTCTGATGTTCTTGTGGGTATTTTCTCATACCCCTTGCCCTCTCCTTCGCCACCCTCTCATATTCCATTTCCCAGCAGGACGCAAAGTTTCGAATTTTGAAGCAATTAAATGAAAATACTAATTCAAAGGATTATGTCCTGCTGAGACATTTAATATCGAAAGGATTATTTATGTTTGGTACAGTTGGAAGTTGAAGCATACTTTAAACATAAAATGGTATTCCGAAGGTTTAATAAGGTGACCATATTGTAAAAAGCGAAATAAAATGGAAGTGTTTAAATGAAATATTTTTTGTTTTTCCTTCTTTTATTCATTTGTAGGAGAAAAATAATCAAATGATTTAAAAAAAAAACCTGGCAACGATTATTAGCTATAAATCAAACAGTTTGCATTTGAAATTTTTGCCAGATGGTCACCTCATATATAGAGAATATGGAATTCAGAATCATTAAGGGGGCAAAAGGTTTTGTTGGGGACAAAAGTAAGTTAGTAGGTATATAGGATACTTTAGATGGTAAGGCTTATACTTTTAAAATCCACAGAGAGAACTCCCAACACACATGCCTCATCGCTCATTTGCTTGCTCGTATAGGTAGGTACCTATCTATACCTTACCCCAAAAAATTCTATTTTAGGGCTTCATTTTGGGGATGAAGAAGATTTCCTATTTTTGTGTTGTTTCGTTCTGTTTGCATAATAATACATTTTCCCCAGAAGAATTCTAGTTCAAATAAATTACATAGATGATGAATTTTTAGTTAGGGAATGAGGAAGCTAAAAGGACCGATGACTATGACAATAAGCCTTCGGTCGGTCACTGAAAAGGTCGGATTAAGATGTTAAATTAGAAACACACAGTAGGTGGTGGTTGTATTGTGAATGATATTAGGTGAATTCAAAAGAATTTATTTCTAAATTCCATATATGTATTTACTTTGTGACATTAGATCTTTGTTAACCTGAAACATATTCTAAATAACTTTCTTTTTAAATATGCAATTTTACACACCTGCATACATATATACCTCTCCAAAGTGCTAGGACTTTATTGAAGCACTTTCTGTAATTTTTAATAAATGAAAATTTGTTAGGGGGGATTTTTTTTTTTTTTTAATTTGACAAAGGGTAATTACCGAAGAGATGCCCCACCATTAAAAAGTCTATTTACTGTCAATCATTCGGAACCGTTTGTTCAGCTTTTTATTCATTGGGTATTTCAACACAAAAGGGAGGACCAAACAAATTGGTTAAATTAGAAAAAAAAAACAGGAAATGCTGCTCTTTGTTTTGTTTTACAGTTTCCTTTTCTGGGTTAACAAATTGTCAGAACATTCCAAATTAAATCGGTGAGTAATTAAATCAAATCCCATTTCGTTGAAAGTGAGTATTTCAAATGATTGAGTGGCCTTTTTAAAATTGGTATGGCAACCCTTCCTGATTGTAAGGAATGATGCCGCAGTTTTTGCAGGTAAAATGCTTCATATTCAATATATCACCACCTAAGTGCAAGAACTTGGAACCTTAATTTTTTTTTATTTAAGAGATAACGAAGTTCTTGGGCACCTATACATATCCCTCATTATAAAGAATACCGTCATAACTCAAAATGTGTTGTTTCGAGATAAATGCGATTAAAAACTGCGTTTTTGTGGAAAAGGTATGGAAAAAGGACACTTGTGCAACAAATAAGACGCGGAAAATAAAGCGAAAAACATTTTTTTTGTCGCTATCAGTAGGTACTGCATCAATGACGCCAGATATAAGTTGATGAAAAAAAAATATGTCACTATTGATCCTCCTTTGTGACAGAGGTTGAATTTAAAAAAGTACAATTCTATGCTCATAAGGAGGAAGATTATAGGAATCGGACCACGGCAGCCCTTTTAAAGCGAAACGAATAAAATCACGTTGTACTGCTTCGAATCTATTTTTATGGATCTCATAAAAAATTAAAAGGGATGCATAGGTATTCAAGATGGGGGCACACTAAGCAGTTGTAAAGATAGAGGGTAACTTGGGGGTCCTAAAATTCCTTGGACCATTTCCTAATAAAGCCTAGCATTGAGTTGGCCTTGTTAACGATCAAGTTTGTATGCTCAGAGAAATCAAGATAAGAGGTAAAATTAACTCAAAGATCTTTGAAACCATGTACACGACTTAAAGTGTGCTGCGATGATATAATACAGTCAATTGACCCATGAATTCTTTTTTTAGAAAAAGTCATTGCCTGACATTTAAAAGGGTTTTTATTACCTCAAATAACAAATCTGGTTGTATTATCTTGTAGAAGAACACGATAACTGTCAGGACGGATAATAATTAGAAGAAAAAGAGGACTACTCTACAGGACCTGACGGCATCCCGACAATTGTCCTTACAAAATGCTCAAATGCTTTTATTCACCCACTAACCTCTCTCTTTAGGCTATTTTTTTTTTGTCAAGCTGTTTTTCCTGAATTTTGGAAAGTGTCGCTCATAGTTCATATACATAAAAAAAGACCAAAGAATAATTTGTCTTATTATCGCCCAATAGCCAAACTTTCTTGCAAACCGAAAATTTTCGAAAGTATTCTCTCTGATACACTCGCTTTTTACTGTAAACCTAATTTGTCCCCCGGTCAACATGGTTTCTTAGCCGGCAGATCAACAACAACAAACCTTGTGGAATTTGTGTCTCATACGCTGTGCGCTATGGAAAAAGGGGACGAAGTTGATGTTATATCCACTGATTTTAGCAAGGCCTTCGACAAAATTTCGCACAAAATTATTACTTTCAAATTGAAAAACCTCGGCTTCCCTTCACTTTTCATCTCATGGATTGACTCCTATTTGTCTAACAGAAATTACACTGTCCGTTCCAGATCATCCCTTTCTTTTCCCTTCAGCGCGGCCTTCCACAAGGCAGTCATCTAGGTCCAATGCTATTCATTTTAGCAATCAATGATGTCGCCATTATTTTAGAGTGTGATCTTTTGATTTATGCGGATGATATGAAAATATTTAAAAGTATATCATCACCCACTGATTCTCGCTATCTGCAAGACAACTTTGATAGATTTTCTCTCTGGTGCCAAAAAAACCTTCTCGAACTAAATTTAAGCAAGTGCCATACCATTACTTTTTCCAGAAAACGTCGACCCTAAACCCTTAAACCCTATTTAATTCAGGGGGATCCAGTGCCATATGTTACTTCCTCTCATGACTTGGGGGTCATATGCGATAGAGAGCTTAACTTTCACTCCCATATTGACAATGTCATCAACAAGGCTAACTCAATGCTTGGATTTATAAAACGTTGGTCAAAAGAATTTCCGGACGTTGGTCAAAAGGATTGTAAAGGGAAATATACACATTTCTATCCTCAGGGGACATGCTTTTTTTGAAAATCTTTTAAGCCCTGTTTCTTTTGTTACGAATTATCTTAAGTTCTTTTTCTTTTGCATTTTGAAAGTTTTCGAAAAACTATACGTCACTAATACAATTTTTCAATACTTGATATAAGTACAAATTTCAACTTCAATGTCATCTGAAACTGATATATTTGCAATACCAGAATTTTTTAGATGCTCAGAAAGCTGCTGAAAGTTGGCTTTCTGAAAGTCAAAGGAAAAAGAACAGTCTTGTGAATTATGTACTATTATGTAGTAAATGGCCGCTCAAGTCAAGAAATATGTCAAGGAGAGGATGGTGTTTATCTATGTTCGATACAGCAGAGGTAGATTCTACAACTACCGTATCAACAGCGTCCGAAGAAAAGACTAAATTGAGTCTAACTTGCAGAGAGTCCCTAGAGATAATATGGTCTAAAAATTGTAGTTCATGTTGAGATGAGCTTAACGAAGCTTCAAATTAAGACTCGTCACTATCAAAACCAACAATGCCAATAACATGGTCCAGAATAAGCGAAAGCTCAACAGATTCTGCAAATGATGTTATAATAAACTCAAAACCGTCAATTTTTGACTTTTGATGGTATTCTTTTCTTTTAATAATCAATGTACATGATCAAAAAGAAGGCTGGGACATTTTTAAAAAATATTTTTTTACCGAGATATTTTAAGAGTCAAAGATTAAATTTCTTAGTTATTGCATGCAGGTGGTGATGGTATTTAAAGGCAACGAAAATATGTACGCAAGACCTTGAGAGGTAATTGGACCAAAGAAGCCTATCAAACAGTAGAAGATCTAGATTGAGTGCCCCTTATTCAATAGCCAAGCTGTTTTAGATGAAATTTTCTCCATTTCAAACCCTTTTTTTGCAATGGATTTTTTTGAAAGAATGTCAAGGCAAAAACTGCCTTTTAAAATTCCGTAAATAATAGATTATATCACTGTTTTTTTCATAAAAGCAACACATTCACATTTTGAGAAAATCATGGGTGCTCTCATACCTCTTTCAACAGAACTTCCTGCCTATAGTAGTACCTATTCTATTTTACTTATTTCTTTGCTTGAAGATTGTTTCGTTGAGCTACCAACAGAGCTAACTCACAAATGAGAAGCAAGTGCTCCTCTCGATGGAGCACGTGCTTCGGTTTATTCATACCTAACAATGGAGAAGGTGCTGATCAAACATGTATAGAAGATGCTCAATCAATGAGAACCTGTTCAAGGTTTTTATTCACACCAAATAGAGCACCTGCTTGGAAAAGTTTAGTTTTTAGCAGGTGGTCCGTTTTTTTTCATACCATCCATCATATTTCATTATTATCAGTTTTATTGATCCTTTGTGAGAAATTAAGTTCGATTTAAGGAATATTGTATGACCTATTTTGATAAGACCCTGCAAATAAAACGCTCATATAGTAAAATATTTCGAAACCTTTAAATTCTACACAAAAAAAAGCAACAACTATAGCACTTTTTGATTCCAAACTTATTTACAAAAAATCATCTGTCAAAAAGTCAAAAGACAATATAATGATATGTTTATCAGACTTTATGGTTGTGACGACGATAGACAGACAATACTCCGATTTTAAATCAAATTCTCTCCTTCAAAGCATCTTCTTCGTTCGTCCTTAATTCCATTCAAAATAAGTTAAAAAGAACTCAAGATGAAGAAAATTGAAGAAAAAAAAAAAAAACAGAAAAAAAGTAGTATCCTTCAACAACCACATTACTGAATAGTCTGTGATCACATTATGCCAACTCGATAACAAATCCTTTTCTCTTCTTTTTTTTTTCTTGTGTTATTTTTCTTGTATTCCTATGGCGCGCATTAAAAGTCACTTTGACTTTGACGGAAACATTTACTCTCTCTTTCTCTCTCTGTTTGTATTTCTGCCCGGATCCCGAAATCCTCCCTTGGTTGCCATTTAGCGTAGCGTTGATGTCGTATCGTAAACGGTTCTTCTTCTTGCCATGAACCATCAACCATCCTGCTGCCACCATTTTAGCTATAGCTTTTTCAAAAGGAACCGATTTGGTGTGAGTATATTTGCAAAGAGCATCACAACAACGGCGCGTAAAATCCGATTTCGTTTCGTTTGACGATTTATTGCATATGTTCACATACTTAAGCTAGCTCAAGCTTCAGACACAAGGACCAAACATTACACACACGCAGACATTCAGTGTCGTAGAAGTAAGATTAAGAAGAAAATGGAGGAACTTATTTTATTTGAGTCCTCTTGCTTATTTTTTTCAATTTTTTTTTTTCATTTTTTTTTGTTACTAACTTTCAATCTTCTGTGAATAATCATGACGTGATTTGTGTTTTGTGTTAATACAAGTATGGCAGACAGTTTATTGAATAAGAATGATAAAACATATCATCATCGTATGATCTTGATGACATATGTCTTAATAATGAAGCTGTTGCAATATATTTCATATTTATTTATTATCAGAATAACTTACACACGTCTCACATTGGGCGCCAGTTTATTTCTTGTCTTGGGATATCACAAAGAAGAAGGAAAGCCTGAGTAAAACTGCTCAGCAACAAGAACTCTACACTCAGGTACTTATTATTTTTGCTATAAATTTGATTTTACATATATGATATGTAGAAGAAAAGCGTCTCAACGTTTGATGAGTGACTTTTCAGAAAGGAAAAAAAAAACATTATTTTTTATGTGTGCCAAGTTAGCACTACCACTTCAAAATTTTAGAAATCTAATAATTGGATTAATTGTCGTGAATTTGTCGTAAATTTGTCGTGAAAGAAAAAAAAATTATCGCGATTGTTTTTTTTTAAATAACCCCTGGTAATGCTTACTTGACAGTTAAGTCAGCATTATCACCCCTCTAAAATGGGTAAAATGAACTTAAAATTAAAAAAAGTATGCCATTAATTGTCGTGAAGAATTTGTCGTAAATTAGTAGTGAAAGAAAAAAATTTGTCGCAACAGTTTTTTTTTAATCCCAAGGTTAGGTTAGGTTAAGGTGGCTGCCAAGCAGAAAGCTTGACACACTTAGACCATTGTTGGTCCATTGTGATACCACAAGAATCTGGGAACTTTTCTTCCTATTCGTTGAACCACTTAGAGCTCCTTACGAAGCGTGCGAGATTAACTATGTCAACATTTACCAGATCACTAGGGTCGTTGTAGTATTACTCTCCGAGATGGAGTTTACGTCGTTGGGATAGAGCAGGACAAGTGCAGAGGAGATGAGGAATCGATTCTTCCTCTTCTTCATCCATACAGCTTCTGCAGAAATCGTTTGCGAATATTCCAAGCCTCGTTGCATGCTTGCCTATTAATGATACCTATAACGGAGCCGATATGCAGTCTACTTAGAGATATTAAATTCTTAGAGCACTTCAGTTCCAGCTTTGGCCATATCTGTTTTGTCGCTACACAGGTGGTGATGTTGTTCCACCTTAGGTTTGTTTTCTCACTTGCATCCTGCTTCAGCATAAGTTTACACGTAGCAATGGGTATACCTATATTTGACCTTTTTGGTAAAATAGGTAGTATTGTTCCACTTCTGGCGAGTTCGTCATCCTTGCAATTTCCTGGAATGTCCCTATGGCCCAGCGCGGCACCCAGCAGAGGTGAATATTAAACTGCTGTGCCATCTCAATGAGAGATGATCGACAGATAAGGGCTGTTATTGAGTTGGTAGAGACAGATTCCAGGGATTTTATGGCGGCTTGGCTATCCGAGAAGATGCGGATATCTGTGTTAGATATCACGTTTTCTTTAAGCAAAGACAGTACTTCTTTTATCGAAAAAATTTCCGCCTGGAACACGCTACAGTGATTGGGAAGGCGAACGGAGAGATTTAAATTCATCGTGTCTGAGTACACACCCCCACCAACCCCGTCATCAGTTTTTGATCCGTCCGTATAGAAGTGGATTGATTCATCTTCCAGAAATTTCAGATCCTCCCAGATAGATCTGGAAGGTATGGTGACCTGGAAGTTTTTATCGAACTGTAACTGGGGGATGGTGTAGTCAATGTTACTTGGAATTGTTCCGAATGAGTTCAGAATGATGGTGTGGCCAATATCATTATTTGTCCACTGTGAGGATGAGGAGGCTTTAAGACGAATGGCTGTGCTTACAGCTGTTTGTTTAGCATATACATTGAGAGGTATGCTAAATAGAACATAATATCTAATGCAGAAGAAGGGGTTGTACGAAGTACTCCGCCCATGCAACGGGAGGCTGACCGTTGGACCTTGCTTAGTTTTTCGCAGTTCGTTGTTTTATCTAAAGCGGTCCACCATACTGTCACACCGTATGTAATAATCGGTCTGACAACCGAGGTGTATAGCCAATGAGTAATGCTGGGTTTAACACCCCATTTGTTTCCAAAATCCCAAAAAAACTTAAAATTGAATTTTTCAGGGAATCCAGCATTACCACCACTTGCTATATTTTTTTTCCTGAGTGGTTTTTTGATAGGGAATTTATTTAAACAATTTTCTCTCGATGTCCTTAAATAAGTTGTACCTTCAAATAACTTGTCGCACCCTTTTTTCTAAAAAAAAATCCAATAAATATGAAAATACCTCAAAAGATTTTTCAGTGAAAAATGCCTATTGTCGAAAGTCTTCTTTTTATAAAGTCAAAGGCTGTTGGGCTTGATGGTATTTACCCTTTCCTTTTGTATATGAGTCTGCCAATTATGCTGCCCCATATAACCGTTGCTTTTAATACCATACTAATGCCTGGTTTGTACCCGAACTTATCTAAAGTAGCCAAAATCATACCTTTTCCCAAACATGCTAAAAAAGATGAATTTAGGCCTATCTCCATGTTGCCCTTTTAGTCTAAAGTCTAGAGGATTCTATACAAAAACAAATTAATGTTTATCTCACTGCAAACTCATTGCAAAACAATCTGGGTTTTTGTACAAAAGACAGTTTGTATAACCACACTTTTGAGTCTTACTACCGACCATTGGATAAAGATGATGGTACCTTTTTGGTTTTGCTTGACTTCTCAAGGGCTTTTGATACTCTCAATCACGTCAATTTATGTAGAAAGCTTGTGCAAAATTCAAATTGCAATAAGTGCAAGTGGGGGACAGCCTGTCTAATTTTTTGCTGAAGGTTATTGGTTTGCCTCAGGGTTCCATTCTCGGGCCCCTTTTGTTTTCAGTTTCTGTTAATGAACTTTTATCTTCGCTTCGTATTGTTAGTCTCACATGTATGCTGACGAAAGCGCACGTTCATCTGTATTTCAGCTGCCCACTTCGTCTAACTGAGTATGGAGCATTTTGTGTCAATAGACAAAAAGTTTTAAATTGGTCTGTTGTTTATATTTTAAACCATTAAAAATCTAAATACCTTGTCATATCTAGAAAATCTCTAGATCTTGCTTATTTTCCACCTATTGTATTGAGCAAAAGCTCCAATGTCCAATCAAATACGTTTTAACAGCAAACAATCTCGGTGTAGCCTCACCCGCTTTTCGACCTGGAATAACAATATTAATGAACTCGTTAGCAAGGTATATCGCTTACTTCGTAAATTATGGGTAACCAAGGCTTTAACATCTGTAAAAACGCGTAAATTATGTCCGTCTTTCGAACCCTTTACTGTGAATTATAAAAAAAGCATCACAAAAGAATTAAAATCTCTTAAATGTGTTAATTTAATTGGTAATATTAATGAAAATTAGCTTTTTACTTGCTCTATAGGGCAAGTCTAGAACGGTTAGCTGCCATACAAATATTTTGATTTCTTCATATTTTCTCGAAAACGGCTCTCACGATTTTGATTAAACTTCTGTAATAATTGTTGTTATAATTTTGCAACCTGATGCTTCTCAATAATTTAAACAATAATGCATTTAAAATCAAACGAAAAATCAATTTTTTAGTGCTTTTGACTCTTTTAATATTTACTCGTTAAATATATACATCATGCATCTTCAATGTTGGGTTACATACGGCATTTAACCACAAGAGCAAGTCGTGCATAGATAGTTACTACTATCTTTTAAGATTTTATATCTTTCAGTTTGTTTGTTTGAAAAAATTAAATAGCAATAAAAACTGCCGCCGCTTTACAGGATTTTATGAAAAAAGTTCGTGAGACTGGCCCTGTGCGCTCAACATAAAATATTGCAAATAGTGGTAGTTTTTGGAGTGGGTGCAACAATTTTCTTCCTAGACAACGATGCAAGAAACGTTATAGTCATTGTAGAGGGTAACCAACGCATGCTAAGCGAGCTGTGGTTGCAGCAAGATGGTTCAATAAATCGTTGTAATCAGTATAGTTTTAGTGATGTTTTCTTGGCTGTCACAGTGCTGAAATTTGATACAGTTGGACTTTTTCGAAATCAAAAAATTGATTTGATGTGTTTTTTGTTTGCCTTTTTGAAATAGAAACCAACAGGTGGCGCTCCCGATGTGTATGCATTTTAGATTTATGTCTTAACTGTATAGCTTCTTCCTTTACATCCGAATTTAAACATGCAAAATTGAACGTCCTTGCAGTTCTTACTTGAAGCTTTTCCTATACTCCTACATTCCTTTACACAAGTTTTTCCATTTAAAATTTAATATAACTTAATGAAGTTTTTAATTTCTTAAATTATACATTTTTAGCACTTATAAAGGTATGCAAAATGCTTTAAAAAAAAAACAAACTACTCCTTTTTGTTTGTCAACCATCATCCTCTTCTCCTTTTTATTTTTCATTTTTGTTCTTGGAGTAAATCATTCGTAAAATTTATATTTATTTTATAAATCTTAAAAAATGTAAATTTAATGCATCGTTTTAGCTCTTAAATTTCCAACTTAAATCTCATTAAATCCCAAAGCGTTGTATAAAATATTTATAAATCCAATTCCCAGAATAATAACACCCGCTGCCAGTTGAACCGTACTTATTTTTATTTCCCTCCATACCACATATACATACCACTCCTCTCCACCGCGACCCCACTGAAAACAAACATCAAAAAAAAAAACGAAACGAATAAAAGCGCCCTTGCTTCCTTATTTTAAATAACGTCACAATAAAGAAGGTGTACCTATACCTATAGTATAAGTTATGTACCCCTGTAATGCGACCACACCATGCGTATGGGTTTGCATAGAAATATAGAAATCATAAAACAAATTACCGTTATTACGATGTGTACTATCAGAGCGAGGAGCTCTATCCAATGGCCGAGGACTGAGGACTGAGGACCGAGGACGAAAAGATCCAACACCATCACGTCATAAACCACCCGCGGTGGTTTTATGCAAAGTGAAATCATGTGAAATGAAATACGCTCTTCGAATTAAACTTTAGAAAAAAAAAAACAGCCTCCCGTTTCCTTCCTTTTTGGATCCGGACAAGGACGATGGCGGCTATTGTGCTCTGATGGTAGAGCCTTAGCATGGGTTTCGTTTTTTAGGACCTCATTATATGATGATGGTGAAGGTGTGTTTTTTTTTTATTTGTATATTTTTGGGGGATTTGGGTACCTTGTCATGTAAACACCGTGGGCAACAAACCGACCTGGTTTTGGAACTAAAAATCACAGTGCTGTGGAGATTTTTCATGTTAAACCATAACTTACTCATTTTATGAAGAGCTATCTTTGTTCTGTTTCTAGAATTTTGTTTGAAATATACTGTGATGAAGCATTAAGACTTTGTGTGCCACCGCCACTGTTTTTTCAATCGCGAATACCAGTATCGTTGACTCTAGAAAAGAGCCCATTGTTAGGGATCAAACCCTAAATTATACCCTTTTGCACTCCCTTCCCTAAGTCTCTGTTTTCACCACAAAATCCATCAGTGTCGAGTTACAGAGTACCAATACGAGTTTTTCCGTTATATTATAGTTCACATCCACATTTAACAGCAGAATATAAAAGAGAATTAAGACTTACACAAGAAAACAGAGTCTGCTATTAGTACCAAACAGAGTAGATATACTGGTGAGATTCCACTTAAAAAATAAACTCATTTGTCATTTCAGATTGTCAGTGAAGAGTGCCATATCCCAACTGTGGGTTTAGTGACGTCTTCTACTTCAGATTGTGATTGAGTAACATCTGCTATCTCCGACTGTGAGTTAGTGACATCTGCTATCTCAGATTGTGTTTTCGTGTCATCTCCAACTGTCATTTAGTGAAATAAGGAATCTCACATTGTGATTAAGTGACGTCTGCTATCTTAAATTCTGATATATGGACGTCTGCTATCTCAGATTGTGATTAAGTGAATCTGGCTATCTCAGTCAACTAAGTTATTTAAATTTATGAACTTGACAAATTTCAATCAATTCTGTTTAAAGATCAGCGCCATTTAAATTTCAAATTTCTTGGGTACGTTACCCCCTCCTTGGTATATTGCCCTCCTTAAGAAGTACGTTACCACGTACGAAACCAAAACGTCATTTATTTTAATATAACAATTAGATATCAAGAAAGACCTTAGGCCCGCTTAGGATTACTACATTTTCAATTTTAATAAGGACGAGACTAGAGACATACCAATTTATAACAGTTATAATAGTTTTTCGCCATTTAAAGTGGGGTGCGTTAACGATCCCCGTGCGACTTGAAAAAAAAAATTTTGGGTGCCTGAAGTATACTCACCGGCGGAGGGCCCTGGCCCTGCGGGGCCGCATAAACAGTACTTTCATAAACCAAAACTGTTATAATTGGCATGTCTAGAGTCACTTCCTTTTAGTAAAGGTCACGAAAAAGGAAAAATTACTCCAGGGTATAGATTACAAAATAGCAAAGTAGTCTGTCGGGCTTAACTGTTCATTCATTAGTCAAGCCAGATGAAGCTTAAGTTCAAACGGTAAAAAGCAAATGAACGGAGAATCAACTTGCACGCGTTATTCTATCATGATCCATAATGAGTGATTCAATCAATACTCGTTGTGCGATGCAAGCCCGGCTTGTTCGTCATTGACAGTTGAGTCTGACGACATTTTTATTTACAATTTAAATCTAAAAATATTAATTGTAAAAATATTTCGTACACCACTGTTTATGAATGGGATTTTTATTTGTGATAAGAAGGATTTTTTATATAAATATATTTTTTTCCTTTTAAGTGCTGAAGTATTTCTTTCTTTTTTATTTTTAAGGAATGTGAAATCAAAGACTATTTTATGAGGGTGTAAAGACATGACAAGACAAGGGAAGCCTGTGAAATTATTAAATATTTTCAGAATGTTCTAAGTGAAACTTTATGAAGGGACCTGTGCGAGCAAAAAAAAAAAATTATAATAAAAATAAAATTATAACTGTGTGTCAAGGTATTTTTTTTACCTAGGTAGACATATATCTTTTCTTTACCTTTGCAATTTGTCATATATTTGACAGATTGAAGACTAAGTCATGGGAAGATATATGAGTTAAAAAAGGTGGTATGCAAAAAGCCTCATCTCAGTCTGAAATCTCATTTTTGCGAAGCTAAAACTAAGCTTGGTATGCAAGATAATTTAAAGAAAAATCTCAAAGAAAAGAGATTCATCTCAATTCCTCTAGATCGATGTACCTTTTATCTCAATCAAACAAAATTTGATATGCGAAAGAATATAAAATAACAATTAAATGAGATTTAGCTTGAAGGAAAAGTTGCCGAGATTGCAAATAAGTAAGAAATTATACCTAATTGCAGACTACTTAAATATATATTTACTCGCATTGATTGAAATTGCAAAAATAAAATGTTTTTTTTTCTCAATTGACGACAGATTTTATGTTGGAAAATCTAGATTAAAAAAATAGAAAGTTTTGGTATAGGTAGTTTAAGGAAGTTGTATGTAATAAAAATTATTTATTTCCTTACATTTTCCTATAACATTGTACCAGAGCTCTTCGGTTGCCACTCCCCAGTCTCGCATTATTATGGAGAATAATGTGGTGTCCAAAGCGAGAAGCATTTTTGAACACCGTTTTAACCTGGCCTCCACGAGTTGGTATTTTAAACATACTTTTCGTTGTTTCGTCCTTTGGTGAGTAACAGTGTTCTTTTTAAGACTGTTGTAAACTTTTCGAAAAACTTTTATTCAATTTTTTTAACTCTCGGCGTGACGACGAGAAATGCCTTATTGTGTTTATCCATCAGGTATGCTTTCATTGTTTGAAATTGGTTTGACAACTAAAACGAGTTCTCCTCACGCTCACGTCTCGTTTCCTCAGGCATTATTTTATGGACTATCACGCGGTCAGTCTTATACAACAACGAAAATAATAATACAAGCAAAAATATGTGACATATAAGTCCTTTTACCATTTCCATGGTGCAGCGGATTCGTTAGATTTATTTATTTATTTATTTGTTTAAAAATGTGGTAGTACAAGAAGAATATGATATTCTTATAATTAGTACTTAATAACTAAAAACAAAAAAATACAAAATAAATATATGTATTATTAAAATTGGTCTATTTATATATAAATACATACATATGTAAAAAAAGCAAAGTATAAATAAGAGAAGTACAAAAATGTTTAACAATATTTGAAAAAAAATTAAGGTTAGTAATACTGATATATATAATTATTTATATACATACATACATATTAAGAAAAAAATAGTGTTATTTTTGTTATGTACATATATGCATAAAATGTCTTTTTGAAACTCGGAAGTGTACCAAACTCCCGAATAGAGAACGGTGAGGAATTTCATAGGCTTATAGAGTCGAAGAAGAACAATCTCTTACTTTCTAGATATTTAAAAGATGGTACAATTATATTGTTTGTTCTGACAGAAGAAACAAAATTAATTTTTTCATAAAGCTACAGAGGTTGGTTATTAATTATCACATTAAAGAGAAAAACACAATTTTTGAAATTCAAAAGTTCAAAACCTGTTATTATTTTGCTATGCATAGATATATGGTCAAATCTTCGTAAGCGAATAACATATCTGATGGCGGTGTTATACACGACTTGAAGTTTTCTCATTTAAATTGAATCTAAATTACTAAAAATAACAGCACTTTAGCTGAAAATTGGTAGTAAGAGACTTTTTACAAACATTAGTCTATAGTAGCAAACGGCGTTACCGATGCAGATAGATATAACTGTCTTACTCCTGCATAAATTGATTTGACTGTCAAGTTCACATTACCCCTAGCAGAGAGTTTTGTATTTAGAACTATTCCTAGGCTAGGCTTGTGGTATCAAGATTATGCTTTGAGAAAATTATACTTTGGGTCTTATCCGGGTTGAGTTTGAGGAGGTTTAATGATGCCCAGTCAGCAATGGATAGCAAATCATCGTTCAACTTGTAAACACAGTCTTCAAAAAGGCCTACAGGACGTGATTTGTATATTTGAACATCATCAGCGTAGAGATGTGGCAAATCATTTATGAAGAGTGAAAATAAAAGAGGACCAAAAATTGATCCCTGCCGAACTCCAGATTCAAGGGTCAGAAATTCTGAGCACCCTCTGCTTGTGTGAACACATTGAGATCTTCCTGTCAAATAACTCTTTATTAGTTTAATAGACAGGAAGTCAAAACCAAAAAGACTGAATAATTTTTGACACAAGATTTCAAAATAAACACTGTCAAATGCCTAAGAGAAATCAAGAAGGCAGTGCATGTCGATAATTGTTTTTTATTAAATCCCATTCTTATATCGTCAAGTATTTTTATTGTAGCAGTTTGACAACTGTGATTTTTCCTAAAACCTGATTGAAATGAGCTTAGCAACTTGTGATCGTTAATATGCTAGATTTGGTCACGAAGAATAATTTCCAAAATTTTAGAAAGGCATGGTAAAATATTTATTGGTCGAAAATATTCAGGACCCTTACATACTGACTTCTTGGGCAAAGATGTCACTTTTGCTTTTTTCCAAGACATTGGAAAAGTAGACGTTGTTATACAAGAATTTATTATATGCCTTAACATATGAAGAATATGTGGCAAAATTATTTTAATAAATCTTATAAATACGCCATCTACTCCAACTGCATTGGACTTTATATGCCTTATTGCATTTAACACCTCTGCTTCGGAAACACAAATAACGGACGGGCGGTACAAGATAGTTTTTATAACCGATATCTCATTGAATGTGTAGCTATGCGACAAGAAATGATTGTTTAACTGTATTGGGTCAAGTTAACAAATGCTTTGGCTAGATTTTGCGACTATACCAAACTTTTTAATATTTTTCCATAAAACACCACTTGACAAATATGCATTTAGCTTTGAAGAAAAGTAAACTGAATTGGCTCTTTTAACTTCACGGACAACTCTATTGCCACAGCTTTTAAAAATGTTCCAATTTGTCGCACTTTTAAAGCGTCTCCAACGTGAAAAACATCGATCTCTATTTTCAATCAGTCTCAAAATTGTACTATTTAACCAAGGAATGCGTGAATCGACGATATTGAAAGTCCTTATAGGAACATGTACAGATTCATGATCATGGATTCAAATATATCAACTTTTGAATCAACATCTGGTGTGTTCCAACATACACTCCAAGGCAAAGATACTACCTACCAGTCATTGATACATCAAGTAAGCTAGGCTGGCAGCTTGGACGGAAGTATGTGGGTAAGGTTTGGTACACAATTTGAAGACCATTCATTGTACAGTCATCGAAAAAACTAATAGCATCGGGAGTATAAGTGGATATATCCTTTTTAAAGTCACCAAAAATAAAATTCAGCTAATCTATTAAAAAATGAGTCCAAAATGAGTTATGCGGATTGTAAACACAAGCTAGAAATAATTTTGTTGCATTATCAAATATTTCTACAAAAATATATTCAACAGCCTCAGAGGGTTGGGAACAATGAAGAACACGACAAGAAGGGATTCTTTGCAATATAATGCCACGCCACCACCCCTTTTATTAGAAGGTCTATCACTACGAAAAATTTTACAACCAGGGATATTAATAAGCACATCTGATATCTCTATCTTTAGCCAGGTTTCCGTGATGCACAAAACATCAACAGAATTAGACATAAATAAGTTTCTTATTTCATCAAAACATATGTGCGTTAATGCTTTGCGCGTTGATATGGCAGGCTTTAAAACTATTATACAGACTTGGTAAAATGTTAAGCAATAGACTGCGAGACCCACGAGAACAACTCATTATCTTAAATAAAAAAATTAAAACGTCTTCCATTTCAAGAATTCAGAAAAAAAATTATTTCTGTGATCTCTAAAAATAAGAATCTAAAAAAAGAAATAATAAAGAATAGGGACTAATCGTAATTAAAAAAAAGAACAAAATATTAAAGAAAGAAGAAAAAAAAAAATTAATTTTGGAAAATAATTATAAAAAGATAATAAGTAGCAATATAGTAGAAAACATTTTATATGAACTTCGCTTTAAATCCTTATGAGTGGTTTGGTTAACAGCTTGGACTTGCGATGCTAAGATCCACAGAAACCTGTTTATGTGTATCGCTTATCAGTTTGTTGACCTCTTCTCTGGTGTTTACCATTTTTTTGTCTGCACTTCCAATACTTTTTACACAGACACACCCTCCCACAGTCAAGCCAGCTGCAATTTTATTTTATTTCCACAAAGAATAGGACTTCTTTCATGTGGTGCAAGGCTCGCAGAGAAATAAAAAGCTTGCTTTTGGTCAGAGAATACAATATCCGATAAAAGTAACGTTTTTTTTGTTGTTATTTGATTTAATATACTTAAAAAGCTATTTCAACAGTGTTTTTCTCTTGAATTGATTTGGAAGTTTTACTATAATCGATGTCGATGCATTCTTCCTTTGACGTTGAATCACCAAGTTGGTACAGCCAATAAAACAGCAAATATTGTTGAAAATATCCATCAAATTTTCGCCTGGATTACACGGGATCCCAGTTATTATCGTGTCTGAAAGAAACTGCCACCTTAGTTGCCGAAATGATTGTTCTTCTAGAGTTCGAGTGTTTTCTTTCATAATCTCGACTTTTTGTTCGAGGCACTCATTAATTTTTTTGGTTAGAATCTCCACATCATTATGGAGGTCACTGATGCGTTTTTCAAATTTATCGCGCAAAATCTTTTCCAGATCTTTGAATTTCTGGTCGATCAACTAGGTACTCGACACATCAGATGACATGGCCGACTCCAAGTTTTGATTTTTCTTTTTTTGCCCATGTGTTTTTTCCTTCCAAGGGCGCCACGTTAGAAATTGAGGTTAAGTCACCAGAAATAGCAATGTTTTCAGTGCAAATTTTTAACATTCGCATTATTATTTCACCGCAATTTTGTATTTCAAAAGAATGAATATTTCAAATCACCCGTTTTGAAAACGTTCGTCGTCGATCGGTCAATTGCAAAATAATAAGTTCTTAAAATGTTTGCATTTTTTTTAGTAAATCAATAATAATTTGTATTTTGAGGGAACAATTATCACTCCATGAGTTAGGTATACCTGCTTAATTTCGTCTCATTATAAAATAGCTACGAAGCATGAATAAAACAAAACTCGTGTTGTAGGTAGTTAAGTTTCCAATAAACTCAATTAAGTTATAAAACTTTTCTAAAACGAACTTTAAAAAAACTACATAAAAGAAAAGATGTCCAAGTCCAAGAAACCCAATAACAAAAAAAAAAAAAAACAAGAAGAACTTACTTACCTACCTTATTCAATCAACGCAATTCTTAGACTCAAACTAGCTACCTTGCTTAACATTCACACAGTAAATAAACTCGATATTCAAGGAGCCATTAACAGCAAGTAGTAGCGTACAGCAGCAGAACTAGAAACAGCGAATCGCCAAGTACCTACATAGTCTGTAGGTGGGAAAAGAAACGTTTTGTCCACCATCTCGCTACCCAAGACCAAGACCAAGACAAGACCTCCATAATCATCATCATGACAATTTCACAATTAAAAAACTTCAGTAGAGAAAATTACATCAACTTGAAGTGAGCTGATAACTTTGTGTGCCAAAACATTCATTTCATTCAAGCATTTTTTTTTTGTTTTTCATTTTCCCTGTTTCCATTAGTTTTTTCTTCTTCTTCTTGAAGACAGAGAACGAGAACGAAACTGTAGAACAAGAAAATAAAAACTAAACTTAAGTACTAAGTGCGAAAAGAAAAGGACGAATTATCTAGTTCTTTTTGCCTTAATGTTTTGCCTTTGCCTTAAATACACACGTTTTAATTAGCGACTCTTTTCTTGTGATCCTAATGACAGGATATTGCTACAAAAAATTACATCGAGAAAAATACGAAAAGTTGGTATTTAATATAAAACAGCCAGCTCAGCGACAAGCTGCTCAAAGTGTCCTGCATTTCTTATGACAGACAGACGGACAGACAAACTGTAAGGGCAGAAAGAAAAAAAAAAAAAAACTAGAGCATATAAAAGTCAGCCAAGAAGCTTTTTGCTTTGAAATAAAAGATCATTAACTGCTATATCAAGGATATGGCAATAGGAAACTGGTGCCAGAGTGCAGTGAAAGGAGTAGGTATAGTGAGTGAAAAAATGAACACAAGGACCTTTTTAATTCACTCTGATTGGTTTGACTGTGATGTGCCTTTTTAATGTGGACTATGTAGAATGTAGATGTAGATGGGAAAAGTTTCGTACCGGGCGACGGGCGTTTTACAACCACAGAGGCTGTCATGTAATAAAGAGGGACAAAGGTGTCATATTCACTTAGAAAAGGGCAACACATTTCTTTTACCCTTAATCTGTTTTTTTTTTTTAGACAGAATGTAATCAAATAGGAAAAAGATCTTAAGTCGCAATCGCATTATGTGGATATGAGAACAGACAGACTAATGTGTAACGTAACGTTATAGCGCAGAGTGCAACCGAAATATAAAAATATGCACTAATTGCTTATGGAGATGATATTGAGATTTAGCGAGAGAAAAATCGGCTGGGCTGGGGGAGGCGGCGCCGGCGTAAATGGGCTTGTCTGTTAGTAACAATGAAGAAAAGTATATGCTTTAATCGAGAAAAAATTCAAGATCGTCGACTAGGACTTGACTTCACGATGTATATATAAAACTTCGAAATAGTCAATGGCTTTGCCTACCTGGGCCTCACAAAATGACATCAGAGCCGTGCTTGTATCAAAGGAAGCATCACTCTTACAAATCGCTGTTTATTCGGACTAAAAAGCCAAAGGCACAAAGCAGTCAAGCCTTCTATCAGAGAACCAAGGAGATCCTACAAAAGAGCTTGATCATCCCGGTCTTTAGGTATGGAGTAGTAGCATAGTACGGACCTTGCCGAGAACGGATGAAAATTAGCTTGGATGGAAAATTCTTTGAGTGATTTTGGTTCAGTGTGTATCGAAGGAGTGTGGGGAAAAAGATTCAGCAACGAGCTTTACGGGTTATGCAACGTAAATTATTGAACTGATCAAAAAGTTGAAAATATAGTGACTGGTTTGGCTGGATTGTATGGGCCAGTGCGACGAGTCTTCAAATCTACCCCTAATTGTGTGTGCGGCAGAGGAAAACCCCACCTTGGGGTCACTTGGGGAGAAGAACCTCAATTTGGTGTACGGAATTAGAGTCAGGTAAGTACCTAGGGACCAATACTGGCTGCAAGGTCTTGGACTGTGAGCGTCATTGTTGGATTGAGGGTACGATCAGCGACAATTATCATTTATTCAGTCTGTCACCATTGACGGATATAGCGTTCGGCAACACGAGCAAGTGATAAAATTGTTTTATCAAAATTAGTGTTCTGTTCGGGCAACGTTCCGTGCGCTTCGCCCATTTACGGTCATCTTCAGTGATGAGGCCCATTTCTGGATGAATGTGTACGTCAACAAAAAAAATTGCCGAATTTGGGAAGATACCAATCCACGTGAGATCCAATACCGTCCAATGCATCCCTAAAAAGTCATTGTTTTGTGTGGATTATCGGTCCTTATTTCTTCGACAGGCAATCACCGTCAATGGCAAGCGTTGTAGGTCAATGATTGCCAACTTCTTTTGGCCTAAATTGGATGATATGGACACCAGCGATATGTGGTTTCAACAAGACGGTGGTGGTGCTACGTGCCACACAGCTCAAGCCAACATAACCCATGCTATCGGTCAAATTCACCCTGATTTATGCACCAGAGTCATTGAAAATTGGACTTTTCGGATGCGCGCCACCCAGAGAGAGGAGTATATTTGGAACATGGATTTAAGGAAGGTTTAAGTGCAATTATTATTATACAATTAACTGAATTGGGTAGCACTATCAACACAGATATCTTAGTTATCTGGTGATGGTTCTAACCATGAAGCTTGGACGATAAACAGAAACAAAGTTCAAATTGAAGGCTTGGTGTTTTGGTCCTCGTGTCCATTTGATGGAGATAGAAATCTAGTCGTGAAAATCTATCTTCTAGAATCTATATCCACTAGAATCAAGCATCTAGAACTGTGCCGAAACAAATAATTCGAAAGAATTTATCTGCTTGAATCTAGCTGCTAGTATCTATCAGCTTAAATTGAACACTTTAATCTAGTCGTTGCATTCTAGCTGCTAGAATTTAGCCACTAGCATTTATCCACTAATAATTAGCTTCGAGGTATAGATAGCTTATATGCATGGTAAAGTTTATTCTATGATCTTCATCACAATGCATTTCGCCCAAGCACCATAGCGTAAACAGTTCCTGTTTGTTCTGTGTTTCATGAATCACCCTTCCAAACACACGAAGCCAACCAATTTTTTAACCGACTTTTCTCTTGAACGGTGCTTAGAAAGCAGAAATTCTTACAATGTATCCACCCATTTAAGAGTAAGAAATTTTGCAACCAAAGAAGTCAATATGGACCACTGTTGGGTCTATTTTTTTTGGTGAATAGAATACTTTCTCATAGACCTACTACCCTGTTGGCTATAATATCTACTGCCATAGCTCAGAGTCTGAAAATAGGTGATGTAATGAGACATTCCATTCCATTTTGCATCACCTGTAGAGGGTTAAGATCTGACCAAGCTTTGATCAATGCTTAAGTTCTTATACCAAACCAACCGAGTTGTCTTAAATCAAATAAAATAGTGTTCAATCGGAAAAAAGCAAAGCAATAGTAGCACAGGGCCGGAATTAGTGGACCTCACTATAATCAGACTTTTTTTTCGTGATATCTGCCCAAGGAGTTGGACAAAAATAAATCAGCCTGATTCTGCTAAACGTTCGTTTGAGCATTTGCATTCTTCTATCCGCGGGAAGGAAATGATTTTTCCATAATGCGTATATAAATTGCGATAAAAATATAACTAACAAAATATGATACAACAAGTGCTGGTTAAGATTTGCATTGGAAAGACATAAGTTTTAAATAAATAGTTTGAGGCAAATTGAATGAAACATTCACGTGAATAGAATGTTTCGATCGAAACGGATAGAAGAATATAGCTAAAAAACAAAGGCGTAAGAAAATTGATACCTGATGGTCATTGAAAAATGACGAAAGTTTGGGGACTGCCAATAGAAGGAAAACATAAGTCTCATCATATGAAAAAAAAATCATTTAATATACCTAAAGCATGTTCAGAAAAATGAGATCTCGGAGACCTCAGCCTTTTCAGTTACATGAACAGTTACCCTCAGCAGAATTACTCAGGGGGGTCATTCTGTAATTTTTAAAACGATAGTCGTCTAAACATAATCGTGCACGTTATCGTCATCAATTTGCTTCACGTAACACAATCACTATCGTCACATTAATCGTTTATTATAAATCACAGTTTGAGAAGGATTGACTTTGCAATCATTGTCATAAATGACAATTCTGTAATTTATTTTTATCAGTAACGCCCAAAAAATATCAATTTTTATCAAGAAGACGTGAAGAAAAGTGCGGGCAAAACGTGGAGTCGCCTAAAAAAATCGGTTATCCACCTATCCTTCAAACTACAAATAATTAATTATAGGGTTTTCAATTGGAGCGGGCAGATTTTGACGGTGACATCTATTAAATCTGTTGTTTGTTATTTACTGATGCCAAATCACCATGGCAAGTTACACGATTGAACGACACGTCCAATTGAAAGAACTTTAATATAAAAATCTTTTAGGCAACGATACGTGCGTTGCGCCCATTTTACGGTTTACATGGATGTCCTTCCATGTCTATTATCCAAAGTTTAATGCCCAAATTTGAGTCGACCAATTCAGTGGACAATCAGCCAACGCTTTTGGGTCAACAAAACCCAGGATCAACCGAAAACATATACCCGTCCTTATTAAAAACCCCTAGATATGATAAAATGCATAAATTGCTTACAAAAACAAAAAAAGACGACACAAGACGATAGCTTAATAGGTATCGTTCAAATGCTAACGATTTAACGATCACGTTTTGACGATTTTTGAGTTACGGAGAGCAAATTTTCGATTGTCAAGACGATTTTACGTGATTCAATGAATGACCCCCCAGCTTTTCTCTAAAAATCCTATAAAATTTGGATTCCCTTGTTCACTTTTTAATTGAACGAAATCTGTGAGATCATATTTTCCTAAACGCACCTATTCTTAAAAAATTGCTCTCCGGATTTCCAAAAACCTGTATGAGCTTTAAAGTTTGAAATTAATTTCAAGTATTCTGTTATATCTTAGCTCCTGGTAATTTGAGGAATTAATAATAACCAGTGAATTTCTAAAATTTCAATTACCAGGGCTACCATTCGCCACTTGAAATAAGTATCAACTTACAACTGAATCTTGCAAATGTCATCTAATAAGATACTCAATTCTATTGAAGGTTATTAAGCTAATTCAATTGGAACTATCTATAAATCGTACAAAAGAAGACATTTTTACACTGCCATCCTTCTTACTTAGCATATACCTAAGTCTACCCTATCTCTGAATTATAATTCCTGCAATTCTCCATAAAATGTCTATTAAAGACCAAAACCAAGAAAAATCACTACAGCAAAATCAATTTCCCGCCAATTTTGCTTTCCTTTCGAGAAGTCTATATACGTGTATACTTAGCTACCTTACCAAAAACATCGTCTTGTCGTGATGGTGTTTCACAATAATTTGATTGCATAATCAGCTTTATTTTATAAGACAATTAAATCATATTAACATGATATCCCTTCAGCCTTCTATCCTCGCCAACACACGTCTACATTAACTGCTATACTGCTACCAGAAGAGGGGCGTTACATAAACAACAAAACCAACACACCATCCAATCCCGCCCCAAAGTTTTGCTGGCAGTTTATTCCTCTTCCTGTTTGTTGAAGGTGTACCTCTATCTATAGAAAACACACAAAACAACACAAGCAGCAGCAGCAAGCACTCGTATAAAGAAGTAAGTTAAGGAGGGTGCGAGAAACCATCAACTTTGCCACCACAAATATAAGGTGATATCCTGTCTTATCGAAGTTTGCCATAAGGTCGGTGTTTCTTCTTCTACCTCTTCGTTTGATTCTGTGAATAGTCAGAGCTCTTTTAGCAAGGTCAGAATATGGTAAAGATGGCTTCGACAATGTGTTCCATTTAGATTGAGAGGGTGTGTTTTTTTTTTTGTTCTACTCAACTCAACTCAGTCGTGGTCAATTGTCCGTCGTTGTCGTCTGCCTTGCCTTGGAAAACCTTTTGAAGTTGTTGTTTCTGGGCTTAAATTTGGTTAACAAGACATTTGCCTTATGTTTTGCTTAGGTTAATGGAAAAGTCCTTTCCCCATCTTCTTTCTCTATTTGCCATCAAACATACAAGAGTAAGATCCTTAAGTAGGTGGGTGCAAGCTTGCCTTATTATGGTAGCTCACAAACTGTTGGCAACAACAAAAGGTTTATTTTATATGAAATTCCTTATCTGTCAGCAACAGATTTCGCATTTCTCATATAAAGGCGCAAAGAAATGAAATTTATAGTAGGTATATACATATGATGAAGCCATGGTGATGGTGATGGTGAAGCAAAGCATCAGCAAGACAAGGCTGTTTCTTCACATTCACATCATATCAATTGGCTAAAAGGAAGCCACACACACGCCATCCTCCATACAACCGTTTGCTTATTCAAGGGCTACAACGCCACCGACGCGACGTCATCGTCACTATTTAAGGAAATATCTTCAAGAAGTCAGTCGTTTCTGACAAATTTTTGCATGCATGGCTAATAACTCTTTTTCGGGCTCATGAAAAACGAATTAGTCTCCTCTCTTCTTCTTCGTGTTTGTTGGCCTGGAAAGGGGAAGGTCCTTGCTGATGGATTCCTGGCTCGGGTTCCCAGTTCCAACACTCTAAGAAACTGTCTGGAATTAGGTTTTTTTAAATTCATAAAATCACCTCGTTTTTATTTTATTTTTTTCTTATTTTTTCGTTAAAGAAACTTCCAGTACTTCGTATGTTCCCATTGTGACTTTTGACATATGTCCCCTTGGTGTATCCTGATGCTAAGAGGATAACATGTGGTGGTGGTAGTGGCAGTGGTAGTGGCATGGGATTGAAGGCAAGCTGAAAAAAAAAAAAATAATAATAATATGTGTATGTTCTTAAATAGATTATATATGAAATATGAGTCCTTCTGCGTTGTCATTAGATTTTGGCAACAGCAAAGAAAATAAGCAACAAAAAAAAAAAAAAAAACGAGGGAATTCCTCTGTGGAACTGATATTATTCATGTTAAGCTTAGTAATCAGAACGAAGGATCCTTGTTTGTTGCTATTGCTATATACATATTTATTTACTTATATTTTTTTTTTGTCTGACAGAATATACACAAAATAAAAATATACTTACTACTACGAGTATATACATACATACATATAACTTCGGATTGTAATTGAAAATATGTTTGGAGTCAATTTGTGTTTTGCTTTTTTTCGAGGAGGATAAGACTTTGCATGGATGTATGTGTAGATACGAATGAACAAGTAGGTACGTACACAGGACTATGTTGTCACAATGACTTTTTGATCCTTATTCCGGGAGACGGATTTGTGAGATCAAGGCCATCAGGGAATGATTAGTATGCAAATCATAGCAAGTTTTTGTTTTTTTTTTGCATATTATTATTGCCTGTTAGACATCCTGATGGGGAATACAACATTTATAATTAAATTTTATCTTAGTTTAGATTTTGAGATTTGACACAGAAGTCTTATATTGAGGATAAGAAGAGGCATTAGTGGCATTGTAGCTTTTATAAATTTTTTTAAAGATTTGTTGTTCTTGATGTTTTATGAACTTGATAAAAGATTTTCAAAAATTCAATAATAATTTGCAATAAGTTTTTAATGTATCCTAACGTGCCCATTACTTGATAACATTTTCGATAATATAAAGTGCGACTTGAAAAAATAACTATGAGTGCCCGAAGAATACGTACCGGCGAGTTGACAGCTTTGGTACCTGTACAGGGTCTTTCATTGGGCGCTTCATATCTTTAAATTTCAATAAAACAAAGTGTGTGTGAGATATTATAGAAATTTTCTATTCCTTTGAAAGGCCTATTGATGACATTATGCATGGAATATAACATTGTTTAAATGTCCACCGCGGCTTCTCTGGTTGGCGCGCATCCGAAATGTCCTATTTTACATGACTCTGACTCATAAATCAGGCTGAATTTGACCGATGGCATGGGTTATGTTGGCTTTTAGGGCAGCTGTGGAATCGATCGTGCAGAATTTTCAATGTGGCGTGAGCTGTGTGGTACGTAGCACCACCACCGTCTTGTTGAAACTACATATCGCTGGTGCCCATATCATCCAATTCAGGCCAAAAGAAGTTTTTAATCATCGACCTATAGCGCTCGCCGTTGACGGTGATGGCCTGGTCAAAGTGGTTCTCAAAGAAATATGGACCGATGACGCCGCCAGCACAAAATCCACACCAAACAGTGACTTTTACGGGATGCATTGGACGCTCTTTGATCTCCTAGAGATTGGTATCATCCTAAATTCGACAATCTTGTTTATTGACGTACCCATTTATCCAGAAATGGGCCTCACCGTTGAAGATGATTTTTGATGAAAATTAGGGTCAGTTTCCAAGTGCTCCGGAGCCCAGTCAGCTAACACAAGTTGTTGTCTATGGTCGTTTGCCTTCAGCTCCTGGGTTGGTTGGATTTTTTACGGGTGGAGGTCCAAGACACGACGCAAAATTCGCCAAGTTGTGGTATGCAAAAGATCGAGTTCTTGTTATCAACGCGAAATCGACTGCTTCAGATTCTGCTGGACACTCTCACGGACAGCTGCGATGTTTTCGGCAGTCAACCAACATCGACATACGGATGTTGGTTGATCGTTTACTGAACCATTTGACTGAAATTTATCCACCACACTGCGAATAGTCTTCTCGGTAGGACGATTTTAGTGACCGTAAAATGGGCGAAGCACTCGGAACGTTGCCCGAACAGAACAACCATTTTGATAAAACAATTTTATCATTTGCACGTGTTGTTGAATGCTATATCTGTCCATGGTTGTTTTGCAAAACAGATTGAATAAATGAAAGCCAATTTGACAGATGTAGCTTCAACAATATGGCCGCTATCAGCTGTCAAACTGTCCATGGTTGTTTCGCAAAACAGATTGAATAAATGAAAGCCAATTTGACAGATGTAGCTTCAACAATATGGCCGCTATCAGCTGTCAAACTTCGGAAGTCCATATTGGCCGACTATGTGAATGAAATGTGAAGTGAAAATTGCTTACCTATACTATATAATGTCGTTTTCGGATGGATTTTGAAACTGTTCCATTTCTATAGAAAATGTAAAATTTGGAGTGAAAAGAGTGAAAAGGAGTAACTCCGAATGTTCATCTCGAAAACGACATAAGTTTCTTTAATAAAAATATCAACAAACTCTCGTTATGGTTGCATGAATAACCTAATACCTTGCATTTATGTAAGTTAAGGACTGGCCATGAGACGAGGCAAGATGAGATGTTTTTTAAGTCTTGTCTCGTCTTGGTCTAAGTTTTGGTCTTGACCTTGATCTTGATCTTAATCTTGGTCTTGGTTCTTAGTTCTTGGTTCTTGTTTCTTGGTTCTTGGTTCTTGGTTTTTAGTTCTCGGTTCTTGTTTCTTGGTTCTTGGTTCTTGGTTCTTGGTTCTTGGTTCTTGGTTCTTGGTTCTTGGTTCTTGGTTCTTGGTTCTTGGCTCTTGGCTCTTGGTTCTTGGTTCTTGGTTCTTTGTTCTTGGTTCTTGGTTCTTGGTTCTTGGTTCTTGGTTCTTGGTTCTTGGTTCTTGGTTCTTGGTTCTTGGTTCTTGGTACTTGGTTCTTGGTTCTTGGTTCTTGGTTCTTGGTTCTTGGTTCTTGGTTCTTGGTTCTTGGTTCTTGGTTCTTGGTTCTTGGTTCTTGGTTCTTGGTTCTTGGTTCTTGGTTCTTGGTTCTTGGTTCTTGGTTCTTGGTTCTTGGTTCTTGGTTCTTGGTTCTTGGTTCTTGGTTCTTGGTTCTTGGTTCTTGGTCTTGGTCTCGTCTCGTATAACATTTTGTTTTCATCAAATTTCAGTTGAAAAAGACGATTTCGTCTCGGTCTTGTCTAGTATGGCGAGACAAGACTTTCTAGTCACGTGGCAAGCACTAGGTAGCAATAATCATGGGCAGTGATGTCTGTCTAACGTCTGTAAATGGTTTCTACTTCTTCCAAGAACATAATATCTTATCAACAATGAACCATTTTCCCCTGCTGATTCACAACGTGATCTCAGAAGAATTATGCATGATGAAAAATTGAGTCTTAGTTCTAACATTGAGAGAGAGTTCATTCTGGCCTCTGTTTTGTGAAACTGTGTCTTCTAAAGAATTCTCTTACTTCTCAGATCTGCAAGTCAGATTTGGTAATTATATTACCTTAAGAGGCTGTTCAACGTATGTAGATATCTTTGAATTTAAAAGAAATTCTTAAACAGAGTAATTTACTTTCATCACAAAATTCATTCAAGCAAATATAAAACATGTTTGAATTTTTCTTCGATTTATATACTCATCGATCCTTTTTTTCGGTAAACATTCTTTTCAGCAAATAAAACACAGCCATTTCTCACCTTGAACACACATTTGCTGTTTTGTTGTTGTTAAAAAAATCATATAAAAACTAAAATGTCAAAATTGCACCTGCTTCTAGCGCACTCGATGTTGATATATCAAACTCTCTCAGCCCTCACGCCACGCTCAGCTGGTCTGTTTTTTTTTTTTCAACTAAACAAATATTTATTCAGAACTAAACAAAACAATGAAATGAAAATCCTTACACGTGAGTACGAGAGACAAAATGCTTTCAAAAAAAAAAAACTTCTGCTAACCTTAAAAATGTCGAGCAGAGGAAAAAAAACCAACAACAACTAACTCTATGGCTTGAACATGATGCAACCCACTAAACTTATTCTTATTTTTTTGTAGAACTATTTTTCATACATAAAACAGTGGGGGTGCTCTGGGAGGGGGGTAGCTGCTGCAGGGCTGGTGGATCATCCTTGGAATGGGGACGCAACACTTCTTCGTGCCATTTGTTTTGCCATCGACAGAACTTTTGGTCGATTGTACATACAGTATCATCTGCATATTTGTTTCATTCTAAAACTACCCGTCACCTCCTAAGCGATCCCTATATATACGCTATACGCTCCTCTCTGAGGTATCCTTGAAACAAAAACTATAGAAACAAATTGTTATCCTTAAAAAGAACCAAAAAATATCAAACAAACACAGAAAATATGCACGATGTGGAGCAAGCATAGAAAAAAGAAAAATCATTGTTTCCAACAGCAGCAGTGAGAGTTTTTCAGTTTTTTTTGCCTCCCCCCCCCCCCCCTTCCTTCCCCCCACCCGTTCTTTGTATACAATGCTATAGTTTGCAACATGACAACATGAATTTATTATAAATTCATTCAACCCTTCCCGACTGCCAACCAGCTCATGATGGAGACACACATACGACACAACACATAAAGTGCAATGGACAAAGTTTTGTATGAAAAATATGAAAAATTCAGATCTGTCGCGCGAAATATTTTAGACCTTTCGATTTCATTGTGTCCTTATTGCAAAGTTGTTGTTCCTAGTGTCGGTGTTGGTGTCTGTTTCAAATATTCTCTCCTCCCCCCCCCCCCCCCCCCCTTCATACACTAAATCCTGCCTATTTTTTTTGTGTTTGATGCTTGTTCCCATTGGACAATTGTTGTAGTCCTGACTTTATGCGTTTTACACATGTTTCGGGAATGTTATCCTTTTGGATTTTGATACCCAAAAAAACACAAGAATTTTATTGTATTTCCGACAGAAACAAAAAAAAATTGAAATAAATTCCAAGCGGCTTATTGAAGAAGAGTCAATTTGGTGTATTTTTTGAATTACCATCAAGCATGGTGCACGAATCAGACACACAAATGGCCTTCGATTCTCGGATTTCAGTTTGTGATTTTTGTTTTATTAAAATGATGAGAGAGGGCTTTTTTTTTGTTTTTTGTTTTTCGTTTTTTTTTTTTGTATTTTGTGGATCAGAAATTCAAATCACGATTTTAAATATTAAGACAGTTGAATGGTTGCGTACAACCAGATGACGTGCGGTTTTCGCGCGGAATGGGGGGGGGGGGGGAATGATTTAGCAGGATGTGAGTGGGTGTGGGTGGTTTTTAAAAATTAATGAATTGTCGTATTTCTTTAAGGGATTTTCTCTTTGTAGGATTTTAAATTGAATTTCGGGACAACGCCGTTTTGACTTAAATCTATATATAGTATGTACATATGTATAAAGGTATGTATTTATGTGTGTATTTTTCATAGAGATATTAAAAAAAATTCCTGGTTGTGTACTTGCAATTTAGGGCAGGTATTGGTTTCGTGTGACAAAATGTCTAGGCTTTAGAGAAAAATTGAATTACGATGTTGGAAAATTCAGAAAAAGTGGATTTCCTCATTCCGTCCGTCGTCGGCGGTAGCTTCTGTTTTTCTGTGCGTTTGCGAGTGCAGGAAGCACTAGAACTAATAAGCGTCTAGACGAATTTGACTTAAATTTTGGCGAGAAGCAATTTTTTTGTGATTTCTTAGAGTTAAAAAATGAAATTTTTGTTTAAATATTTGTGTTTTTTTAAATTTTCTTGAAAACGGATTTAACAATTTTGATTAAACTTGGTACCTACCTGTAATGTTCAAAAACGTTGTAATAAAATGGCGTTTCAGGTTTTAAGCTTTTTTAAGTTTTCTGTCCAATTTTTTTTGGTATATCTCGTTGGTGGCTGAACTAATTTTAATTTTATTTTTCACACATGTACTTCTGAAGCCGCGTACAGATCAGTTAAAATGTACGTTGCGTGCCGTAATCCGTGGATGTCCGGGCGCACACAAATTTGTGTGTCACATACAATGCATGGTAACCAATTCCGATGGATTTTCAGCGCACGAGACCGAATTGGTGGTGCACAAGTGTTTTGACGTTGCGGTCATAAAATATATTCATTCATGGATGAATTGAATGAAGTTTATTAAAATAATTTTCCTCATACATTAATTTCGAAATAAAATTCCATTTTTCGTCAAAATATTTGCGGCGAATACAAACTTCAAGGAGCCATGGCGCACAACAATAACTACAAATAATATTGCATTCCAAAATTTTAAAAATTCAAAGGCAACAACACAAACAAAGTAAAATTTTCTCGGCTATGATCGAATCGCTTGCCGAAACTCCAACGTAAACACACCCTTATACATGTCGGACGTGGCTTGTTCCTTTTGATGTGAGTGTAAGTATGTAATATGTTGCATTTAGCGGGTTACATGTGTAGAATATTGCATGTGGTACTGATGTCGCAAGAACCACGTGACATAAACGTGCAACATGTCACATGCAACATGCCAAATGCATCTCGAGAAGTGCTTGCGAATTAAACCTTTCAATTCGCAATTCCAAAAAGAGCTTATTGCTTAAAGTTATTTTATTCGTAAACTTGCAGCCTTGGGCCTGGGTAGAACAAAAGACCTGATGGGCCTCAGGATCGTGGTTGTCAGCGGAGTTTGAAGGCACAATCGTTTCAATAAGACTTGTGACTTCTATTTGGGTGTGGATTCGTTAGAGGCTTGGGCAAAAAATCTTGATCTTTTCACATGTGAGAGAATTCTTAAGGTATAAGCTATAAGGTATAACAATTGTTGCCAGACTTGAATTTAAGAAAATAAATCTCATATGCACTCTCACGTTTCCAACAGAGGAAACTGTGATAGCATCGTTAGACTGTTTATACCAGCTTTTTGAATGAATCTACCTTTAGAGCATAGAACATTTTTATGCTTAAGGATATCTTTGGTAGCTCGATTGCCAAAAACTTAGCCTACATGACAACACGTCTGGATTTTGGAAATTTGGGTATAGTTTATAATTTTGACAAGTAAAGGAGAACTGGGATCCGCCATTTTCACAGATGAGCAGAACTGAAACAAAACGAAAGGGATACTTCCTTTATTATTTGTACTGTGCTCCAAGAGTATCTCTTCGGATTCGGCAGAAAATTGTAGGTCCCCTTCATTCCTGACAAAAAAACAATAAATACACACCCAGGATTGGTTGAGAATTTAAAGTAAGCAGATCATGGCTCCCCACGAGCTGTAGCGCCACTTAAAATCTTATTTGCCATATTATATGCTCTTGAAACTCTTCGTCAAAAAAATAATCGTCCGATATCACGTCACAGCAGACAGCTATAATTTCGAGGTTTGAAGGGACTTTGTCTACCTCGGCTGGGCTTTAACATCTGAATGTAACATCAAAAAAGAAATCAAAGAAGAATTAATCAACCTTGTCACATAGTGTTGTTTCTTTGAACTTGGCATTTAAATAGTATTAAATCCTATCCCGAGAACTAAGATGACTTTTTAACAGCTTAATCATCTCAGCCCTGATATACATGATGGAATTTAATGAATGGGAAGGAAGATATCCTTGGATGCCTACTGAAGAGTTCTCCGCCAAAAAATATCTTGAACCATTTGCGTTGACTAGCTTTGTGTTAAAAGATTCAACAACGAACTTTACGATCTGTACACAGGGATATAGTCCTTTTAAACTAGACACGCCACAGGCGAATTCATCAGCTTAGATGAATAAAGTGCGCATGTAGAGCAACTATTTAATTTTTTCAAGTTCAACCCTGTGGGATAACCTTGAGGCCCAGTTTTTCAGTGGTGAGTTAATCCAGAGTTAGTTAAGTGTAGATTTACATTTATATCCAGTTAACGCATGACCAGTTTTTCCATAAAAAATCATGTGGATCGACTTAACCAACTCTGAGCATAAAAATCAAAAGTAAATCTAGAGTTAACTCGGCGAATTCAGTGAGTTAACTCGGGTTTAACTTAACTCTCGCACTGAAAAACTGGGCCTTAGTAGAGGGGTAGTATAGGAGGCAGCTAAAAAAGGACTGTGATAACTGGGAGAGGGTTGTTGGTTGAGTTCCGGGTTCATCACGAACTGTAAGTAATATTTATAAGACCTCAGGTCTTTTAAATGCAACATGAATTCTGTAGCCTAGATGTTGCAACGTGTTTTCTGGCGACAAATTAAGTATTTATGTAATGTAGTGGAAAAACAACGATACTTAGTACATACTATTTGATTAGAATACAAAGCTTTTAGGAAACCAGCTAAAGGATCTGAGGTTGAACTTGAATTCAGGGCATCAAACATTTTTTTAAAGTTTTCTGAAGTAGTTCAGTTAAATTTTGTAAAAAAAGAACTTTTATTTGGGGATATTTTGTGTGTCAAAGGAGTCAAAGATTTTGTTATACAAAAAAATGAATTTTCTGATTTTTGGGAGCCCATTCGTATATTTTAATATTTACAGTCAAAATGAATATAGCTATCCTCACGCAAAATTATTTTGTAATTATTGGATTGTAAATATCGTGTTTTGTTTAGATCTTCAGTATTATTGAAAAATCTGGCGATCCACAAGGCAGTCACTTGGACCCTTTACTTTTTAGCCTGTGAATTATTAACGTGGAATTCGTGATGAAGCATGCGGATGGCTTACAAATTCTTAGAGTAATTTCATCACTTAACGATGCCTCACTTCTGCAGGAAGATTTGAATATTTTCTTTGTTTGGTGTCAAAATAAAAAAACATTAAGATCGTAATGTTGGTAAATGCCAAATAATTCCATATTTTCGCAAACGTTTCCGTCCGCCACCATGAGACTACTATTAAAATGGAGTTCTTGTTTCCAAACAGCAATCAATGCCATCGAGCTACTCAAAGAACTAATAACGACAGAAATGAACCAGTTTCAAGAATGTTGACGGGAGTAAATGCGAATTCCCAGTGCGTACGAATATTTATTCGAGTGCCAGTTTATTTATACCACAAGGGTCAGTTTCACAGTCCACACTTACCGGAATAAGTGGCACTTAAGTTTCCCATATTAGGACTTTAGGGTAAGTTTCATAGCCAGCTTAAGTGGAACTTAAGTCACCAACATCGTAGACTTAAGTGAGACTTATTCAGATAAATGTGCACTGTGGTATGTTCGACTTAAGTGCTACTTTTCTGACTGTGAAACTGGCTCTAAGAGTGCCAGTATTAATTTTCTTCCAGACAATTTTCCAATGAAATTCTGGCCATTAAAATATGCCTTTGCTGATGAGTGCAAAATAAGTAAATATTTTAATTTTGTCAAGCTAGCTACACTCATATTATAACTACTTAATTTTATTTCAATTCACAAAACATCACAGAAAAGATTCACATTAATAATACTTTAATTTTAAACTTTGTAATTAAATCCTTTTTAACTAATTAATGATAATCCCTTAAACAAAACAAGAAAATAAAAAAAAAAAACAAAGAAAACGACACCGTCTCGAAAATGTACTCTGATAATCTTCATTTTCAACTGAAAAATCTCCCCAAAAACAACTTTGCTTCGCACAGGATCTAATCAAATTTGTCTCAATAATCATCTGAAATTGATGTTGATTGTTCTTATGCGCGAATATTTTTATCTCAATTTTCTGACTAAAAGACCCGAACGAACGCTGAAAATGAAAACGAACAAACAAAGGAAAAAAAATAATATCGAATTAATCAAGTCAAGAGGTCCTTTTACCCAACTATAATCTACCTATACCTCTACTTTATATCTGTTATAACAATGGAACATTTGTGTAGGTATAGGTACCTACCCCTTTTTACAAAACAGGAAAAACAAATCCAATTAAAACCTTCCTCCGCTCAGCTCAGCTCTGCTCCGGTGTCATTGGAAAATTTAAAACGGATTATACGCACATAATTAGCAAGTTGAAAATAAGACGTTTTTTCTTTCACAAAAAAGGATCTCTACTCTACGATAATTCCGCCGAGAATATTATTTAAATACAATCACAAATCACAAGGCTTTATTTTGGTTGGTTGGGTATCGAATTTGTGTGCTTAAATTATTATCTTACCCTTTCTCTGGAGGCCGTGGAAAGCTGATACTGCTCGTTTCTAATGAACAAAAAAAAATGGCTATGACATGGAAAATCCTTGAGAAAATACGCGAGGTAAGCCCTCTAACAACCCCATAAACTTTAGGAAGGAACATTTAGTGAATGTTTTCATGTATTTATCGCAATAGATGTCACACAGGACTGCTGTACCCATACAGTTTTTTTTTTTCCTGAACCAAAATAAGTCTTTTAACGGATAATGGTTTTACACTATAAAGAGGGGCAAACAAAAACAACAACAAACACAAAATAAAAACAAAAACGATAACGAAAACTACCAAGATGCTAGAGAAAGTTTTTCCATTTTCACGTCTTTTCTGTAGTTTTTATAAAGAAAATTTATTATGTGCCTCTGAATCGTGTATTACTATATGATGGTAGTAAAACACAAGTCCTGAGAAGACTTTGAACACTAACCGAACCGAAAAAACCCTACCCGACAAAGCCCAATGGAGTTTTCCTTATTTTTCACTTTATTCTACACAAAAATAAATATTGTATACGGAGTTAAGCCATAGTGAGTCTTTCAAGGTAAACACTATATGTAGTAAAATATACATGGATATACATATGCCACAACGACAGCGTTGTAACGGTCCCAGGAATAAGTCAAAGGTGAAAAAAATTCAAGAAAGATCGCGGACCATTTATAGCTTTCAAAAAATCTATAAGTTATTTCTGTACGGCGTTTTGGTGCTTGGTCGCTTGAATGTCCTTTTTTCTTACTTTTCTTAGAAAAAAAAAAACAAAAATACTTTTTATATTTTTTTTTTGGTTGAGGGAAAATTATTGTAGTCTTGAAATGGGAATTGCACTCGTTCAATTGATCAATAGTTTTTCGTAGGTATAAGTTTGGTATACGAAGAATGTAGCTATAATACAAGAAAATATTTCGATTGTAAAGTTTTCTCCTTTTTGGAAGAAGAAAATGTAAGAAAGTTTTCTACTCCTACTACACACTTATTCTTCTTCTTCTTCTTCTTGAACAGCCAGGTGGTTGTGAGTAGTAAGACATTTTATCGTGTTTGAAAAAGTTTTCTTTTTAAAGAAAATATAAAATATATATAAAAAAAAAAGAATTCCATAAGTATCGTATTGATTGCACTTGGATAGAGGGAAAGTAAATTCAATTTCTTTGATTAGTTTTTAGCTGAACGTTATGTTATCCTATTGTGGTTTTATAGTTTTTTTTTTGTGCTTCTTGTTTTTGTATTTTAAAGATGGATATATATTTTGTGTGGTAGAATTTATGAAGCAATTTTTTTGGTTTGACACCTTTAGATTGAAATTGAGTTTTGTGGTCTATGCTTTTAGACAAAGAAGAGCGATTATTTCTTAATATAGTACTTCTAAATTTTATAGTTGTAGCATTATCATTTACACTACATTTTAAGTAGTACCAGATTCCGAAATCATATTAATATCGGTCCAACCATTGAGAAGATTTTCACCAATAACACAAAAATAAGACCATATTTCCTAACAAAAACGTGGAATACCAATTTCCGTTACAAATGAAGAAAATGCCTATACCTCTTTACCAATGGCTTGCTTAGTCTGGTCAGCTTTATGTATATAATCTCTCTTACGATAAGATGTTGAAAGCCTTTTCCAAATCAAGCAGACAGAGACAGGCATCCGTACCTTTGTTTTTAGATTTTTCAATGGGTTAGGTTTAGGTTAGGTAAGGCTGATAGTTGATGTTGTCACCGTCACACTTAGATCTATTTAGATCCGTTGTGATACCCTAGGAAGTTGTATCCCACTTAATGTAAAAGCCTTTGTGTTCTGTTAGCAGTCAAGCCATTTAGAGGCGTTGACGAAGTTCAGAAGACTATTCGCCAAAGTTCTAGAAAGATCCTCTAAGTCGTCCAAGAAATGATTTCCTTTGTGTTTCTTTCTTAAATGACAGAGTGCTCGGCAATGACAAAGGAAGTGTAAGGTATCCGCATGTGCTTCTTCATCGCTGCAGCCTCTGCAAAGGTCGTCAGTACTGAGCCTCATTTTCTTTTTGTGGTATATCCCAGTAGGTTGTGTCCGGTGATTATGCTGACAAGGGAACGAAGATGTTTTTTGTTCTTTTGCCTAATTTTGTCTGTCCTCTGCTTATTGAAACTAGGCCATAATTTTCTAGTTGTGCCGCATGTTTCAAGCAGGTTCCGTCTTTCATTGGTTTTTTCTGATGTTTTGTTATCAATATCCTGTTTGATGTTACAGTTTGGTACTTTAATATGTCGTTCGGCTTGACTTGAATCAAGCAACGATCCCGTTCTCGCCAGCTCATCAGCTCTTTCGTTTCCCTGTACACTACTGTGACCAGGAACCCATCAGAGTCTAATGTTATGCTGCATGCCTAGAACCCTAAGCTCTTTGAGACACCAAGTTATAAGATTCGAATGTATCTCGGTGGCAGAAATTGCTTAAATTGCTACTTGGATATCAATAAAGAGGGTGATGTCAGCTCGAGGTATCGCCATCATTGATATTTGCGTAGCTGCCAAGACATCACCTGCGAAAATCCGGAATTCTAAAGGAGCTAGCTAGTCCCAGAGTTTCCGAGAAAATTCCTGCACCAACTCAAGTGTCCATCTTAGAACCATCAGTAAAGACAGTTTTGTAGATTCGTTACTGAGTGGTTGGTTGTTTTTCCACTCCTCTCTATTAGGAAAAGAGGTTGTGAATGGTCTGTTGAAGTTTAAATGGGGTGTTGTGTTGACTGTGCAAACATTAATTCCCACATATCTCTGAAGAATCTGAGTATAGCCCTTCCCGTTGTGCTTTGTTTCCAGCAGTAAGTCTGGCTTAGTCGCAAAGCACTGTATGCTGCTGATTCCTGCACGAATAGATCTAGGGGTTTCAAGTTGAGGATCGCTTCCAATACCGCTATGGGGGTGGTTTTCAACGCCCCGTAATACCTACGCATGCTATAATCTTTGATCTTTTGTTAAGGTTTTCAGGTTTGTCGTTTTCTCAGTCGCGTTCCACCAAACTAGATTACCGTTGGTTATAGTATCGGTCTAACTATTGTCGTTTGCATCCACCTTATAATTTCTGGGTTGTGTGCACATTTTCCAGATTTTCCAAAAATCCTGTTGCAGGAATAGAATGCGACCATAGCTTTCTTTAGTGTTGAGACACTAGTTCAGTTTCTTATCTATATGATCACACCAAGGTATCTGACCAGGATCTGGAATTTTGAGTGATGTCCCTTCGATTGATGGTAGTCTAAACATTGGAATTTTTCTTCTTCGGTTACTGAAGAGAACCAATTCTGTATTCAATGGATTTACCATTAGACCACAGTTCTTTGTCCATGTGTTGACCTTTGACAGGGCACACTCTGTTTGTTCACTGAAAGTGGTTCGTAATTTTCCTGTCGCAAGTAGTGCAAGTAGTTTAGACGTGGCATGAATTGTGTCAGGTCCCAGACCTTAAATTCGGACTGAGTATATCTTTGTCCTACAAATAACCTTCATAAATATTTTGCTGACACTTGGAAGACGGATTAGAAAATGTACCACCATTCTGAACAAACCATGATGTGGGATTAAGATAAAACAAAGAGACTTAAAAATGAGTCGCACGGAGTGTGAATCCAATGTCAATACAGCCTCGTAATGATATGTTGCCAATTTGAAATGACAGGGATGTCATGTTGCAAAGATGAGGTTCTAGTAAGCTAGGTATGTTCGATTTGAAATTTAAACGAACATTTGTTGATGTTAAATCACAATGCAATAATTGTAAATATTAAAAACAGTGTATACACTGGATAATTTTTGGAATAAAATCGATATGTAAGGCTTGTACCTTCACTACACAACATCTTCCTCACTTATTTCAATGATAAATTCGTTTCGTTCTAGATAGTTCAACTGCCTGTAGTCCAATATTATTTAAAAGCTTCATTCACAGTGCAAAGAAAAAGATACTTCTCAAAGTATGTAACTTGCTCTGAATTTCGACTTTATAAGAGTCTCATTTAACTTTATCAAGTGCACTCTGAAGAAAATAAGTTTCCCTTGGAAGTTTAATTCTGCGAAAAAAATAGAAGAATTTCAATTTAATTTGAACAAAAAAATGAAAAACATCAGTGAATCAATGAATTTGAAAAAAAAAAAATCAAATCTTGAAAAAAAAACTCCATTTATTGAATGTTCCTATGTTCGCTCTATAGGAAGGTACCTTTATAATCAGTTAACTAAAACCCTCCACCTTTCTGATGCTACTCGAATAAACTCCTTTAAAACCCCTTAAATTCTCTCAAGTACATTTTTATATAAGTAGGAACTTCTCAGTAGGTATTTATATGGTAAGAAGAAATAACTTCCTGAAATTAAATTCCATTTTCGAAACGAAATTAGCTTCTCACAACTAATATCAAGTCAATTTATTCATTAACAACCTCATATATGTATATAACCCTTCTTGATCCCATAATCAAACACATTTTCTGTTTTTACCATCATCCAAAACTCAATTAGTTGTAGCTCTTGTTTGGAGTAGGTACTATAGGTAGGTATTCCTTCAACAGAAAAAAAAATAATTCACAATTTTACTCCACACACGGTCCTAACGAAAACAAAAAAAAAAAAAATAAGTGAAACACTCAACCCGCTCCCTCAAGTAAAGAATATTAATTCAACGTTTTAATTAAAAATCCTTTCACCAAAAGAACTGAAAATCTCTCTCTCCCCCCCCCCCCACGACCCAACAATTCAACAAAAATCACTAAAAAAGGACCATATATGTACCTAGTCCCAAAAGTGTGGGAGCTCTCTAGTTGGTGGACAGAATATATAGAGACCAGTGGACCAGACACCCACCCAGGCAGGAACAGGATCAACTGACGAACCGTATGGCGAAAATGTACCGCACCATCAAAAAAGGATCCCTCACTCACATGTTCAGTTATTCCACCATGGTATTTTTTAACATATAAAAACAAAGCTCGTAAAGCGTGCGAGGAGGCATGTGTGAAAATTCCAGCCAGCCGTTTCCATAGTCTTCGACTCAACTCGACTCGACTCATTCACAAAAGCAATTAAAACCGGAAATAGCTTGAAGTGCTCATGGAGAGGTGTGATGGTTTCTCTGTGGCATGACTGTGCCACCGTTATCTTGTGTGGAAATGTTCAGAAAACCAAAAAAAATAAAATACAAAATAATAGCCCCCGACTAGTGAAGTTTTGTTCGTCCATATTTTCTTTCGTTTTAGTTTTTTTTGTTTTTGTTTTAGAAGGGCGGGGGTTTGTGTTTTTTTTTTTGGCTAAAAGGACTGCAAACACAGAGGACAATGAACACAAATGTCCTTTAAGCAAATAATAATCGGAAAAGGATGTCATAAATGAACATTTTATTATTTTCGTTTGGTGTTTTTATTTTTTTATTTATAAATACAATTTTTTTCATTTTGTTTTTGTGGATTAATTTACCGAGAAAGCTCAGAATTCAGAAGCTATAGGTACCTATACAAAATAAGGGTTGTTTTTTGATTAAATATTTGGACGAGTTGAGTTGATTCTGTTTTTATTTCTCACAACAAATAAATACATGAAATGTGAGTAAATATTTAACGGGAATGAGAGGCTTTTGATGGTGCGATATTGAAAGGACGGACGGTATTAAGGACATACTCGATTGCTGTTGTGTAGGTATATGGTTTATATTTGGACAAACTGTTCTCGCAAGACAAGGTTTGGTTTAAAAATATGCAGAAAATTAAAACTTTGGAAATTTCGAAAATGTAAAATTTAAATCCTGTTTTATGGCTCTTAGATCCTTCTTCCTTCTTCTTGCTTTTTCCTTGGGAACAACTTTTAGTCATTGAGGGAAAGTGAACAACAATGTTTAACTCGGAGTTCCTCAGTTGATTACGACTTGCTTGACTCTAAGGCCGAAAATACACCGAATGAGACACTATTTTTTTGTTTCATAAGGTAAGAAAAGGTGTTTTATTTTAACACACAAAACACAACTACCGAAACACAATAAAGCAAACAAAATCATTTCACTTTTCTGTTTCGTTTGGAGTGGGTTGAGATTGAACAAAACTAAATTGTGAACGAGAACTTCTAAATAATTAAGACGCGCCGGCCGGTGGTAAACAAACAACAACGAAATTTTGTTTTTTGAAAAACAAAGTTTCAGCTATCGACAATGAAACATGTTTATCTGTTTTAATTTCCTTTGATTTTTTTGTTTTGATTGTTTGTTTGAATCGACAACGACGATGGTTTAAAACAAAGTGTTTTCATTCGGTGTGCGTTGGCCGTATACAACACCATGTATTTTCGACAAACAGTAAAAAAACAAAACATAAAAACAAACACAGCTTTTTTGTTTCGCTTGGTTGGTGTGTTTTGTTTCATAAGAATCAATGGATTTTTGTTTGATAAGACAGAAAAAAACACGTTTTTACTGGTCCTATGTGTTTTCAGCCTTCCAACTTGCAGTATACCATGCTGAGAAATTCTTAATATAGAAGATGATTTTTCTACAAGCCGTTTACTTGTTTCCTCCAGGATTTCTCCATGCCTTCCAATAGTATGCGATGCCAATTTACTTGTGGATATTCGAGAGAATCGTTTCTCGTTTTGTGAATGATTTGGAGGAATCGCTGAAACTCCTTTCGTATTTATATATTGAGGTAAACGGTTGCAGTGTGTGATATTTTGCAACACCTCTCTACAACTCAGTAAGTCAGATTTAGGTTTAACTATGTATTAGAAATCATAAATAAGTTTGGGCCTAGGTACATTAAATACAGCGGTGTCGGTCACGACAGGCTTATCATTGCAAGTTAATATTGAAAACAAAAATTGGTTAAAATGTAGGTAGAAATAGCGGCCCAGAGCAACTTAGCTCAGTGAACCAATTAGCACTGGAGTGCGCCGTTTTGATACCATAACTTATATTGACCTGTGAATGGGAGGCGATTTTATTAGAGGAAAATGTGGATATACGGGGGTATATAATAAGGGGGTATATCCTTAGAAAACCTTAGTCAGCTTTCGGGAGGTCTAACGAGAGTCCAACGGATGCAGTACAGGTATTAAAATCGAAGTTTGTCCTAGATTCACTTGATTAAATCTTTGGTCTTCATCTCAGAAAGTTCGTTCGGGTCTTCAATTAAATCCTCTCCAAATGATTGCGCTCTCATTCTGGCGAAAGCGGGTCATTTACATAGGAAATAAACAATTGTTTCCTTTTCTGCTGATCCCCACAAGACAATCAGTATTGTAAAGAAAGCCCAGCTTGGCCGCATGTTCTCCGATTGGCCAGTGTTCAAAAGCACAAGGCAGATACAACATACAAAAACTGGTGAGATTTAAATTATCTGTTATGAGGTTAACTTTCCAGCACTATAACTTTGGTATGAAATACCCCATTATCTTCAAAAATGTATCAAAATGTTAAAAATTTAGTGTTCTGCAATTTATATCATATAAAGAATTTACTTTAGTTTCTTAAGGAATGAGAAAAATGCGAACAAAAATTTAAAAAAAAAATACGCATAAATGATGAATCCTTGCATATAACATTGGTCCTGAAAAGTTTTCCCCTGAAACCGGCAGTTAGTGAGAAATAGATCAATGCCGTTGTGAAAACCAAGAGATCAAGCACTAACCCAAATTAAGGGTACTTTTATGAATTTTTGTCGTAGTGTGGCCTATTTTTTTTGCTAGTTTTCCCGCGTTGTGTATATAAGATGAATGTTGTTCTCTGCGGGATCAGCCACGCAGTAAGCATTAAGCAACAGAGCGATAACTGGCCATTTATTGAGCGACAATTCTCTTGAGCAGGTAGTTGTGATAGTTCCGTTGATAAGTAACGTAACGTAACTAACGTTCGCAAACATTGTAATCGCTCCGGAGATATAGTAGGTACTTTGTCGCTTAGGATTCAATAAAAAAAGAACAGATTTAAAAGCAGAGCGATGTCGTGTCGCGCTGTCACTCAAAAATGTCGACTGTCACTTAATGACTACGTGATGTCCGAAACCATAAAATCACAAATGTATTAATTTTTTTCTGTATCTCAAGATTTTGTCACGTTGTCGCCTGCTGATTGGCTTCCATTGCGTGGCGGAGCCTTAATTCTTCACAAAATTTCAAACACTCCATTATGACCAGTCTGGATCTGGACACCGAACCAGGGATATAATGATCAAGTTATACTTTTCCGAATAAGAAGCAAATGTTAAGGCTTTCTCAGTGGATTCGGTCGAAGAAGTTTTAGGTTTTGTTGGTTTTGTGAGGATTTTGAGAAATCTGCAGATCTGCAGAAATGAATGATGCAAACTATGAAAACCCTGTGAGAACCTTAAAGAGCGACAGAAGCTTATGTTTAAAACTTCCTATCTTCCCTCTTTAAATAATTTATGTTAAAAAGACAATAGGCAACACAAATTCTTAAATAAGACCTTTCGGTGATCCCCTGTATCAAAAGAAACTCCACAGCTATTTGTCTCGAATTTGAAAAGATCTAAAAACACTTTAAAAAGAAGATGTGGTCTAAGGTTGCATAAAGTGCCGTTGAAAGGTTGCTTGCACCAACAATGATGTGAATGTCTTTCAAATTAAAAAAAAAAACAAGTACCCAAGCCACACAATTGAGTCTTCAAGATATCTCTAAAAGCTATTTTCGAAGATCTTTCAACTCTTTACACAATCTTGAAGAGGTCGTTAAGACCCAAAAAGGCCTAAAGGGGAGGAGCCTATTGTATGGAGCGAAGAGTTCTAAATAAAGTATTTGTAAGAGTTTATAGAGATCATTTTTTTGACGCATCTTTAAAGATGCTCTCAAGAGGTTTTGAAGATTTTTTTTGTAGTCAAAAGTGTAAACTTGGAGGGAGAAAATAATATAACGAATAATTTCTTTCTCTTTTACACAAATACAATTTTATAACAATTTAAATGAAATAGAATGATTTTAAACTAAAAAGTAAAGCCATGACAAATTCTTTATGTTCATGTAGGGTTAGATTTACAATTAATTTTATAAAGTCCTTAACGATGTGTATTTTGTATTGCAAGAAAAGATTTACTTAAAAATCGCATACTCTAACCCACATAGAATAAACGCGCCTTGAAATAAAAAAGTATTTACAAGTTAAAATCAAGAAAAATAATACAAAATTCACTGACAACAAAAGAAAACAAATGTTTTTATGAATTATTATCTCCCACAGTGTTACTAAACAAATAAAAGTGTAGGCATAATACATGTAACTGTACTTTATTGAATATTATGTATTTAATAAATATTTTTTCGCAATTGAACGAAATAAATATGGCGAACGTATTTTGTTGGGCATGTATCAAGATATTCCTTCCTACAGGGTGCCTCATGAAATGTAGGTACTACTTGGATAAATTATTCTCATATTAATAAAATGAGCGTTTGGTTAACATTGAGGCCTTAAAAAGTTTTGACGTTGCATGATTAAAATTTCACATTAAAAATGAAAATGTAGCAGTTATTTTTTTTAAAGAAAAAATATTGCCTTATATTTTCGCTTTGCCATATTTTCATCGTCAGTTTTATGACAGTAACAGATGGTTGAAAAATTAGCTTAGTTCCCTATTACCCTGGTTTGGACAGACAGACGGGGGTTATCCAATGGTATAAACAATATTTTTTTGATCCAAATCTGTCCAAACACCGCAGTTTTTAAGAAAATTTCACTACCTACATAATATGTCTACCTATGTACAATTGCACGTTAAAATTTTTTATTGAAATAAATAATAAAACATACAAAAACTGTATTAAAAATATACGTTTAACTATGTCACCCTTTACAAAAAATATGTGTAACTTTGTATAAACTAACTACCGTTTAAAGAGTTTCTTAAGATGTCGTCAAAACATCTGTGTTATAATCACATTTTTCTAGAGTCAGAAACCTCTTAACGACTTCATGATAAGATATCAAACGAATGAACTTGAAAGAAGAGAGAGACAATGAAAGTGTCAACTGAGTGTCAACAAAGAGTTAAAGAAAAAAAAACTATAAGCAATTATTTATTATTATGTTCATTCGCGTACTAAAATAATTGATGAACAATTTTTGGTGTTAAGTCTCTTGCAGCTCCCTAAACTCTTTTTCAATTTTCAAATTAATAGTACCTACATATGTACAATAAATACGAAAATAAGAAAAGCGCAATTCACAAATGTCAGATGACACAAAAAAAATTTTTTCAAACAAAAGAGAATATTAATTCTACTTAAAGACACAATTTTAAGCCTTCATAAAGACATTTTAGGAATAACATCTGCAAAATATCTTCGAAATGTATTTGAAAGAGTACTCTTGCGCAATTTAAACATACTCCTTTTAAAAAGGTTGTAAAGAGGATCTACAGAGATTCAATATAAACACATTTGCCATGAAGATATTCAAGATGTTAAAAAGACGTTTTTGTAATAGTTAAAACAAACAACACTTTTCTAGAGCAAAGTAACAGATCATAAAGTGTAGTGGTATTAAGAAGATTGAACTAACAGTTTGTTAAGAGCTGATAAATTTGTTTGGAGAACACTTCAAGAGTTTATGTGTTGCTTGGGTAGGTAGTTCAATTTTACCAACAATTTGTTTTTTTTTTTTTTAAATAAAAAATTATGATTAATGCAAGTGCTTATTAATATAGTTGATTGATAATAATTGATAGAAGTAAATAATTCGATATTTTACAAACCAATTGATAAAAATACAGACCGTTGTAAAGTACAAGAAAATTGATAATTAGTTGATCAGTTTTTTTAATAAATCAAGTTTCCAAACTTCAATATTTATCAATTATCAATTGATAAATGTTCCTTTTCCCAAAAAAAAACCGAAACATTCAAAATGATGTGATGTTAACAAAATAAATAATAAGTACGTATTATTTTTAAAGAGTACATCCCCTCTCAATAGTTTTGTTCAAACTTTGGAAGAGCGCATCCCTAAATACCCATAATCCTCGTGCTCCCAGAGTATGTCTTCAGAAAAAAAAAAAATAACAAATTGAAAGTAAAATTTGAACAACTTATACACATCCATCCACATCATCCTTAAATACTCATAAAATGCACTCAAAATCAAAAATACGGTTTAGCCGGTCCTCGTTTCTCTTTCCCTTCGTTGAGAACTTTTTCTTCCCGTCCTATCATCTCGCAAAAATTGCCATAAAGTAAACGAACTTTAAGCAAACAAAGTGGAAAATGTTGTATCTCCCATTCTTGGCATAATCCCTCCCCCCCCCCCCTCGTCCTTACCCTTACAAACAATTACTGTAACTATAGCTTCCTCTATATGTCCCGATTTCCTGATGCTCTTCATCTAACGAACATTAAACATGCAAACGGATGTTGGATGTTAACAGTTTTCTTTTTCGCAAAAAAAACTGCTGATAATGGGCAAACGACGACGAAGGATAAAAGTTATCCAAGCCAAGCCAAGGGTTATAGTAAGGGTGTGGTATGGGTATCTGGTATATAGTTGGTGCTGATGGTGACGACGAAGAATTATACACGCAGTGTGGAGGGGTAATAGAGATAGATAGATAAAAAAGTCAACTTCTACCAAAAATCCAGATTATTTACCTTTACACTAACACACAAAAAACGAAGATGCATGTACCTACTCCACCTCGCACTTCAGCATTACTGGCCACCATTTAACTCTTTTCCAAACCGTCTCTAACTCTAACATTTGTTCAAAGATTTTGCTGCACCGGAAGAAAACATGGAAGAGGAGAAGCTGTGAGGGAGGGTTGGAAGTAGAGGATATAGCAACAACGGACACAGAAATTGGATCGGAAGACCACTTTCATCGCTTGTGTAATTTAAGTTTTCCCTCTTCTGCAGGGAACAGCAGCTCTTTTAAGCCATCTAATTCACCCTAAAGGTGCCTCTTTGTCCATCCCACCCCCTCCACCCCTCACTCCTTCCTATAGTATAAGCCCCGGTTGCCCTGATGCTATTTTCTTCGAAGAGTGCACATCTATCGTTTATCTGAAAAGAAAGTCTACACTCTTGTTCCTTGGGTTTTTTTTTATTTTTGCTTTTTTGTTCGTTATTCTCTTCATTTTATGTGAGTGCCCTCACTTCTGCTTCGAAGGATAACCTCTAAATTGCAACCATGGCTATCGTTGTATACTATAGGTAAAGCCTTGAACTGGTGGCATCTCTCTGCTCTCAGCGCCACCCATTGCCAGTCTTTGGAAACAATTTTAATTTCATTAAAAGCATTTTAATTCGCAGTTCGCTGATAGATAAGCTTCTTACTTTTAACTTTAAAATGCTCAACGTTGTTGTCGTCATCCGTCGTCATCCGTCGTCAGTTGGCGACGCCGCTGCCCGCTGGCCGTGCGTTGTCATCGTCACAGGACATTCGGACGTTTAGTTTAGTTTCATTGGTTGGTTGGTGGCGATGGCGTCTTTGAAATCTTTCTTTGGTTCTTATCGAAATTCTTCGGGAAGACTTTCTCTTTGTTTTTCATGCGATAAAGGAATGTGTTAAATGTTTAACCAGAAGGACTCACTATCATTTCTCTCAAAAAACTTAAAAAACAAAAAAAAAAACTTATTTTTAATAGGATGTGCCAGATCATCTATTTGTCCGCTTTCAATGAAGATAAAGAATACTCCCGAAGCCATTTGTCCATTTATCCCTGTTTTTGCCTTCGTAGCGCTTCACTTACTCATTCTCCATCTCCCCCTCCCTCTCTCTTTGTTTCACCTGCTCACCCTTTTAAAGAGAATAGTTTGCAAAGAAAGGATTTCCAATGGAAAGATAAAAAGGATATTCACTGTTGAACAACAACATGTAGCATCAAAGTGGCCATTGCTGGACTTAATTTTGGTGAGGGGTAGAGTTCCAGTGATTCCTCTTCTTTTTTTTTGGTATAGGTATGCAGTATGCACGACAAACGAATGAAACGAAAAAGTAAATGAAACCGGAACGGAACTCGAATTGAACTTAATCGAATCGAGTTTATCAGTTTTTTTCTGGCAAAGAAGGATAACAAACCGGCAAACACCGTGAATGGAATTTATTGAAAGAGAAAAATTATTGGCGTTGTATTTGGTGTTCGATATAGTCCACCCTGCCATAACGGGTATAGGTATATAAAATGAATTGTAAATAAAAATAAAGATAAACAATGATTGAGAAGGTTTGACTAGGGTTTTTCTTTCCGGTATGTAAATTCGCAAGGATTCGGAAGCATCCAAGGATTTAACTTACTCTTGAGTGGATATTATTTTCCAGTTGAAATTTGGGGTTCTTGGAGGAGCGTTATGGGGACAGATAACAAAGCCAAAAGAAAAAAAATGTCAATTTTAGCCTTTTTAAGGAACATAACGGAACTGAGATTAAATGTGTCCATAAATCCAGTAACCCAGCTTAAAAAAAAAAACCAAGGGTTGTACCGGCCGGCCAGCACGTGTAAAAACTCCTTTAAGGCCCAATTTTTCAGTGGTTAGTTAAGTCGAAGTTAACTAACTCTGGGAGTAAATTAACCCACAGTGAACTAAAAAAAGCAGTTTTTCGGTGGAGAATGCATGCGGAACGACTAAAAAAACTTGGTGGATAAAACATCGAATGCATCTGTTCAGTTTATCCTGAGTTAACTGACCAAATTTGAGGAGTTAACTCGGGTTTAAGTTCAATCTCGCACTAAAAAGCTATACATAGGTGTTTAAAAGCTTGCATAGAATTTATATCGGTAGGTATTTGTAAAATGGATGAAGGTGGTAAAAGTCCTTTTGTATACACAAAGCGATTATGTCGTGGCTTTAGGAAGGTTCAAAGAACAGCTTGCGTTGGTGCCACAGGGGCTTTACGATCCTGACAAACTGATGCCTTAAGCGTTTTTCTGCAACTCATACCACTTGATCTACATATTATGCGCAATGATTTGCCTACTGCCTACTGCCTACTGCCTACTGCCTACTGCCTACTGCCTACTGCCTACTGCCTACTGCCTACTGCCTACTGCCTACTGCCTACTGCCTACTGCCTACTGCCTACTGCCTACTGCCTACTGCCTACTGCCTACTGCCTACTGCCTACTGCCTACTGCCTACTGCCTACTGCCTACTGCCTACTGCCTACTGCCTACTGCCTACTGCCTACTGCCTACTGCCTACTGCCTACTGCCTACTGCCTACTGCCTACTGCCTACTGCATACTGCCTACTGCCTACTGCCTACTGCCTACTGCCTACTGCCTACTGCCTACTGCCTACTGCCTACTGCCTACTGCCTACTGCCTACTGCCTTCTGCCTACTGCCTACTGCCTACTGCCTACTGCCTACTGCCTACTGCCTACTGCCTACTGCCTACTGCCTACTGCCTACTGCCTACTGCCTACTGCCTACTGCCTACTGCCTACTGCCTACTGCCTACTGCCTACTGCCTACTGCCTGCTGCCTACTGCCTACTGCCAACTGCCTACTGCCGTACGTATCACACACACTTTATAGACACCCTATTCTGAAGATGCATTCGGTTGCTATAGACTAGACATAGTCAAACCAGACACCGTCTCTTTTTCTAAAAGGTATATATTAGGTACATGGTTTACATGGGGTATTTTGCAACTATCAAGGGAAAGCCAGTTTCACGACAAGACTTGAGCTCTGAAGGAAGAGCTTAGTTTAATTTCTATACAAATCTCTTTTATCCCTTAGTTCATTAAATAAGTTTCGCAACCAATGTACGAGTTATATTGAAGTTTTTTGTTTGTTACTGGACCCCAATATCTGGGGGAAAAAAAAGCCTATACAGACACCTTCTATTTTCCCTAAATACCTAACTGAACCAACCTTTCATTCTGTTCATTGAAATCCAAATGCTCAGATAGTCTAAAGACCGTATGTTTGAATGTGTGCATGTATCTATACAATTCCTCCATTTTACCTATTACTACCACTTTAAAAAAAAACTCCCAACACACACATTTTATATCAAACAATTTGGGGCTATTCTAACCTCACCTGAGTCTATTCCATCCTGCATCACTGCATGTTTCTATTTTATCCTTTGTATCCTGCTGCCAACAAAATACGAATATATACGAATGTGTGTGTCTGTAAATATGAGTAAAATGGTTACTTTGCCTTTGGGTATACAACTGAAACGAAACAAAATCTAGGGTAAAATAATCTTTTTTTTTTGTGTTTGGTTCTATAACATGCCGACGCGAGTGGAAAAATGCAATTTAATTACAAGGAAACATTTCGATAGCCGAGGCTATCTTTTTATGAACTTTTTTTCAAGTGCGAATAAATGAAATATTCGTTTAGGATTATTCACTTGAATGAGAAGTCCGAAACGGACACTATCAAATAGCATGGGTAAAAGATTTTGTTTTGGTTTATATACAAGGTGTCCCTTAATTAATGGTCCAAACTGAAACTAGTGTTAGGCTAGGTCATGACCTCTCAGTAATTTAGTCGATACCGAACCATAACGGTTTTCAATTAACAGCTGTTTTTTGTAATTTGGGTAAAAACTGACCTTAAACCAGTTTTTTGATCACCTTGTCTATAATTTACTTTTGTCTGAAAGGTCATGCATGACCTGGCTTTAACACTAGTTTCATTTTGCAAGATTCATTATGGAACACCCTGTTGATAGCTACAGTCGACTCCGCCTATATGAACTCCCATTAAATGAAACTTTCGGTTATATGGAACAAGAAATTTATCATGGTTTATTTTCGGGCCTTTTCACACAAATTATTACGGATAACTGCACTTCGCTTATTTGAAAACTCCCCTTAATTGAAACATTTTTCAATCCCCCAAATAATTATTTTTTTTCTGAAACAAATCCGCTTAAGTGAAACACTGAACGTAGGTATCCATAAATTTTTGAAGTTTGAACACACCTAAAAAATGACATTTTAAGTTTTCTTTCAACTGTCACAATTAGTAAAAGTTGTTTTATTTTTGTTTGAGGAGATTTATGTTTTATTTATGAAATATTTCACATCATATCGTTTAAAGGGGAAATAAAGTTGCAGCTATAAGAAGTTTGGTTAAGTGCAACAAAGTTGCATATATTCGAGGTTCGTTTACATGAAAACTCCGCTTAATTGCAACAAATTTTCTGCATTTTTTGTATTGCAAATAAGCGGAGTCGGCTCTGTATAACTATTTAAAAAGATTCATTAAAAACCCATCAGACTAATCAGCTCGAAAATTGACAACGAACCCTACGATCACATAAACAGTATAAGAAATGACTGACAATAAACTGGATTTTTAATTTAGTTCTTCGAAAAATTCAATTAGGGGCATCTTTTTCTCCCAGCTCTTCCCTACATCTACCCGTTTACTGTTAACATATCTTGTTCAAATATTTTTTTTTGTTCAACAACAATGTGGGTTATTGTTTACTTTCCGTGTAATATAATTGTATTTTATTTACCGAACCGTGTTATCATCATACTCAAAGAAATAAGTTTTTAATTAAACAATTCCAATTTATTCATACTTTAAAAAAATTTTAAATACAATCCCAAATAAAATTCGAATTCAAATCTAATTGAACGAAATTTCAACGAAACTTTAAATGCACGGCAGGGATTAGTTAAATAATCATTGCATACCCGCTGGCTTTCACAATCTTGTGCATTGATTGTTTGTTTTATTTTCTTCTCCATCACCTTCACTCATCAATTCAGTTCTTGAAGTTAATTTTCGTGTTCGGTTTGGTTCGCGATCGCTCCGTATAAAACTAATAATAAATAATATAATCCGTGTAAAAATTTAATGTAGAGTTTTGAAATTATCGTAATTGAATATTTAAAGTAAATGTGAAAAGTGATTAAAGACTTTTTGGTGTGTTAAAAGTAGATTATATGAAGAAATTAAATTTTTGTGAGTGTGAGTGCAGTTTCTTCTCGGGTTTTTTTCGTCGCCGTCGTCGTCGTTTGTGGCCGTGGATGTACCGTACCCATACCGTTCCTGTTAGCTTTTTTTGTAAAGAGAAGAGAAAAAATGTCGGATAAATCCCAAATCTCGGTTTGAAAAATTTAAAAAAAAGTACAAAAATTAAGCCCATTTTCCTGTGCATTAGAAAAAAAAAGAAGATAAAAGTGGTCTGGTGCGTTTACCGTTTTGTTTATTTTGTCTTTTTTTTCGAGAAAGTGTTGTGTTTTTCATGATGTTGTTATGGAAATATTGTTTTCATTTTACAGAAATATATTTTCAATTTTCAAAAAAGGTATTTTATTGCAATTAGAATAATTATTATAGCTTATATTAAATTTTTGTTTTCGTTTTTTTTTGTAGGTAATTTTAAAGGAAATTTATTGAGTGTGACGGAGATTGTACATATATTGGTAAGAAGTTATACTTTGTTACTAATCAAGGTTTCCTATAGTTTATCAAAGGCATCGGTTTCGTTTAATGGGTGACGTTATTTATTAGGATGAGACTAGAGATATGTCAATTTATAACAGTTTTCGGCCATACAATTATGATATATTCAACGCCTTTAAAAAAAGCCTGAAGTATGCCCACCAGCATAGGGCCCATTCCAGCGAGGTCCGCTTAAACAATACCTACAGGGTCTTTCATTAAGCGCTTCCTATATTTAAATTTATATAAAACAAAGTGTGTGCTAGATATCATCGACATTTTTTGTTCCTTTGAAAGGAGACGAGACTAGAGACATTCCAATTTATAACAGTTATAACAGTTTTCGCTACTAAAAGTGGGCGTGCCGTAAGGCGCTCCGCACCACTTAAACAATAAAAACTGGGTGCCTGAAGTATGTCTACCGGCGGAGGGCCCTGGTCCTGCGGGAACTCATAAACAGCCGTTATAATTGGCATGTCTAGGAGTCACTTTTATTTATTACTGAAGCAACTAAAAATGTGAGTGCGCACTGGAGCTTCGCGTGACTTGAACAAACTGTTGGTGCCCCCAGTAGGCCGACCGATGGAGAGCCCTGGACCTGTGGGGCCGTCTAAACAGTACATTTATATACAAAACTGTTATAAATTGGCATTTATTTAGTAGATAGTTTTCACTTAAATCTGTATTTATTTAGAAATTCTTAAATCAAAATAAAGGGTGTTTTTTTTAGACGTGTGATTTTCAAGAAGAAATAAAACGCATATAATTTAATGTTATGGCCAATAATTTAGCTTTATTATAAAGATAAGGCTTTGGCATTATGTTTACAAAATGATTTCGGGCAAGTGGCCGCCGGGGCTGGCTCTAATAAATTCCGAGAGGCCCATTTTCGACAGCTCCAATTGTTGCGCGCGATGGCGGATGGACTCATTCGGGTCTTCTTTGATACTCTGCTCCACAGCATCAAAAGCGTCTTCGGTGCGCACTGTATGGCGTCTCTAACGACGCGCATTATCCACTAGAGTAAACTTGGTGCGAAACCGATCCATGGTTGCTCGAATTTATGCGATTTTGTGATTATGTCGACCGAATATTGGACGCAGCTTGCGATGCGTCGCGCGAACCGAACCGAACCATTATTTTGGTAATAAATTTGCACTATTTGCAAACGTTATTCAGGAATAAATCTATTAATTATGAAATGGCGAACCAAACTGAGCATAAATCAAGTGGCAGCTGTCAAACAGAGTTGTAAAGACTGCAGTCTTTTCAGTACTGCAGTTAATTGAATAAAAAAACTTTTTTCCTTAAGTCTTTTAACTTGCCAAAAGAATTTAACTCTAATACAATAGTCAGCAGTCAGTACTAACATTCGGACTGTGCAGTTAAAAAAAAAAGTTAATTAACTTTAAGTTAATTAACTGCAGTACTTTTGACTTGATTTTAGTCTTTTAGTCAGTTGAAAGTCATTTGTACTGCGATGGTTCATCTTTTAGTCAGTAAGTCTTTTAACTGCAGTTAATTAACTGTAAGTCTTTAAACTTTGTTTTTTGTTTTTTATCAAAAATATTTCACACTTTTACATCACGCCGTACGCATATAATGCCAAATAAATAATCCAAACATTTTAATTTATTTTCATTGTATCCTGTTGGGTTATAAGTATAAATCTATATTATTTTAGTTCAAAGACTTACAGCTCATTGACTGCAGTTAAAAGACTTACTGACTAAAAGATGAACCATCGCAGTACAAATGACTTTCAACTGACTAAAAGACTAAAATCAAGTAAAAAGTACTGCAGTTAATTAACTTAAAGTTAATGAACTTTTTTTTTAACTGCACAGTCCGAATGTTAGTACTGACTGCTGACTGTTTGCTTTGCAGTTAAAGTACTTACTCACAGTATTAACTTGCATTCAAAAGCTAAGTTAATTAACTGGGACTGTATTAACTGCAGTACTGAAAAGACTGCAGTCTTTACAACTCTGCTGTCAAAAAGACCAACTCCGAAAAAAGTATTGCCAGATTGAAAACCACACGTCTAAAAAAAACACCCTTTAAAAATAACTTGTAAAGTTTAAATTGTTTAAAGTGTTTTAACTCAAGTTCGATCGATTCTTTCTCATCAACTTGTTTTAAATTATTATAATCACGTCGTTATAGCTTGTTTTTGCTTGTTGTTTACTTTCCAGCTGTTAAGGAAACAAACTTTTCCATTTTCATTTCCATTAAGGAATTATTTTCGTGTTTATTTAATTAATTGCTTTCGATTTTATAAAAAAAAAAATCCATCCCATCAAATATCAATTTAGAGCCTTGTCAACAAAAAAGGACATTGGCCTAGATTTTGGCCAAATTCTTCTGATGATTCATTTGTCTATATAAATTATGTTTGAAAAGAGGAAGAAAACACAAAGAAGCCCTCTTTTCTATCGTGACGTGGCCTTTAAATTAAAATCGTCCTAATAAAAAATCACGCGTATAATCATTATTATTGTAAACCTTTTGGCCGACATCAGAAAATTCATGTCCTCTTAACACGATTCGCACTCCATTCGTTTTAAAAGCGACTCACCAGGGTTTAACTTACCATCGAGGAAACAACCCAAAACACAATAATACAATACACACTCACACACCAACTTTATAACGAATGACTCACACAAAAACACAATAACCTATAAGTGAAATGATATAATACTATGTAGTAAGAAATTCTGGGATAGGTATAACCAAAACCCTCTATAGCGGTATACTTGCTCAGATTATATTGCATGGAATAGACCAACAACTGTAATGGACTATAAATTTTCGACACCAAATGGATGAATGGACATGGACAACAACCATAGTAAAATATTAGTCATGTATTTGTGCGTGGTAAGTTAATGGCGTAAAGGACATCGAATTCGTGGAGAGTTGTGTATTTATGTTTGTGTTTGGCTCTTGTAAATTAACATTGCTTGATTTTTGGTTGAGAAACTAAGGACGAGATGATGATTTTGGGGATTATGAATTGTGGGTTGGAAGAGTTCATTAATCATGGAAAAATGTCAAAAGCTAAAATTTAAAGGGACAGACATACATATAGGTACTTCCAAGAATTCTGCCTCCTTCTTAAGAAAATAATCGTGTGGCAATATTAGGTACTGCAAGGAGAAGTGGAATATTTACGAAAAATAGAGATTTACGGTAGGAATGTAGCTAAAACGTTTATTACAAATCCATAAGGTTTAATTGAGTTATGTGACATAAATTGTTTGTCTTGAAATTTTGTGACACATGAGTGTTACCAAGAACTCTTTATAACTATGTAAGTTTACTTTAATAAAGAAGAAACCATTAAAATTCCGTTTGTTTACGTAAGTCAAACAGAATTGCTTAATGATAATAGTTTCTCTGAATGTGACCGTCGATAGGATGTGTCGTCATGTGTCACATTCTCTATGTTACACTTGTTAATCAAAAATTTGATTCATTTGAACACAAATTAATGGTCCCCATTGTGTAGCAAAATCGACGATTTAAATAATTACTGTAAACAAAGTTCCATATGATAAAGTGACACACTGTGTCTCTAAAAGTGACCAAAAAATGGGTAAATATTGTATGACGATGATGATGAACATCCAATTGCTTAGCTTAAATTGACAAAAAGTATGCTATCTCAAATTTATCCAAAATGAGTGACACTTTCATAACATATTTGTCGGTATCTTAGTGTTTCTTACACAGGTTTGCTTCATGTTGACAGTTTTTTGGAATGTTGACAATTAAATGTGACATAAGTGTGCCACATTCCGTTTTTTTTTCACATAAATTCTTGAAGAAAAATTGAAAGTGGAAAATAGTTTCGAATAAAAATGCATCTGTAATCTGAGTATACTGTTCTATACGATTTGGTGACACACTCTGTCTCTGAATGTGACACAACAAATTGTTTGTCACACAGAATTATTTTCTGTTCATAAGTTTTTGCAATGTGACCATCAAATAAATGTGACGCAATGTGTCATATTGAGTTTTTTCACTTATGTGACGTAACAAAGTGGTAATTTTGTATGACTATCATGATGAATATCTTATTATCTAATACGTTATATTTCGTCTAATTGAAAATGTAACACTGAGTTAAACATTAAGTTTGGTGACAAAAATTATACTCTCGAATTCTATGACACATGAGTTACACATTTGTTATTCGTTTTTAGATATCTTTGGTCAAGTATGTGTTTGACACACAGATTTGTTCTCCGTTGATAGTTTTTTTTTGGAATGTGACCATCAAATATATGTGACGTCAATTTATCTATTTGGACACAAATTTATTTAAATTGTGTAGAAAAGTTTCCAGTAAAATTCTCTCTGTAAACTGAGTGTAAGCATTATTCTATATGATTTGGTGACACAATTTGTGTCTCTACTTTGAATTAAAAACTAAATGTGACACACTTTTGCTACGTTTAATCTAAAACTGTATTACATACAAACAAAACCTGAACTGAATTAAGGCCAAATTCATTTTATTTTATTTTACAATCTTAAACAAAAAACCAACTTACCAAAATTATACCACTTCCTATTCCACCAGACCTTTTTCTCTTTGATATTTGATCTCATTAATCACCGCAAAGTTACGACATAATTCAAGCAAAAACCTATTTTATTGATCCTCCCTCAATTAGGCTCAATTTCCTCTAAAACATCATATTGTTTTGACTATACCTACATATATCCCGAAAGATATCCAAAAAAATTATCATCATTGGGATAAGAACAAGTTCGAGACACCAACGACCACCAGTCCCGCCTTCTGCATGTGCTTCGACATTACCAATAAGACCAAACTACTACTATTAGCTTTTTCTTTTGTTCCTTCCTTTTGTCCTGATCCTGGATTCTTCCTGCTCCTTACATCCCCGCACCAATGGTCGGTGGACTGATGATGGGGACAGGGACAGGGACGACAGAAAAGTGTATATTCCAGAAGCCTCTGCCGAAAACAACAAACTAATGTATTCCAGAGTGTGATAAACTTGCTCGTAATGAATTAGTGGACGAGATATTTTCATTGCTGGGGATTTTTCTCGGTCTCATGCATCCTTAAATATCCTCGACCCTTCGCCATCCCTATTTCGATGGCCTGGGAAGCTCGTGCAACTGAAAATCGGACATGAAACGGAGAGAGTGAGAAAGAGAGAACCAACGAAAAAGACTGACGCGACCCAACGCGTCGACAGACGACCAGCACCAGCACCAGCTTTGGTCGCCGTCGGTCGGTCCAATGTAGTGGGTGGTTTAATAGCTGGTAATAAATGTCTTGAGTTGATTAAATTAACGACCCAAGGGGGTGTTTCAGTGCGGTGTGGTGTGGTGTGGTGAAGTGGAGTGGGATGGGGTGCTGTGCGGTTCGGTGAAGGTATTCGTATAGTATTGGCTGTAACTTTGCCCGTCTCGTTGTGGAAATGATGATGGTGCTGCTTTCTGCCACCCTCGCGCTGATGGTGTAAAAGAGGACATAGCACAGGAAAAAAAAGGACGAAGAAGAATCAAGCCCGAAAGGGAAAGAGTCCTGGGAATAGGAAAACGACCGATGTTTCGTATGTTACTTTTTACAGGACTTTTTCTTTGCTGCCATTGTGTTGATATCAAAACCAAAAGCTTGAAACGTAAGTTTCCTTATTGAATTTTTTCCTCAAAATATTAATTTCGTTCCTTTTTTTTTTTTTCTTTTGCTCTCTTTCTTTTATTATCCTTTAACTTGATATTGAGGTCGGTTCGTTTAGGGTTTGGTATAGCAATGTTATACCTCCGGGGACCTGCACTCATTTCTAATCCAATATTTTTCAATCACCACGACGCCAACGCCACCACCACCGCCATCGCCATCGCCATCGCCGCCTTCGAAGCCGATAGCCGATTTAGGGAAAATGTTTTTTTTTTTTTTGTTTCTGACATAAGTTGTATTTAAGGACACGATGACATTCCCACTTAGACGCACAAATTTGCCGCACATATTTACCTACTGAAGGGTTGCCTGTTTCCATGGCTATGCCATTTAACCTTTGGGATAAAATTTATGACACCAAATCTGAAATTGGAAAATGACAAAGGTTCATGGTTGATGATGGTTGATGTGGTCGCATAGTTCATTCATTTAATAGGCAGAGAGGGCTCATTGCCCTTGGGAGGCTTCTAAACAATGTGTCTAGACAAATTTCTCTAAGTCAATTTTATGAATTCAAAGTCCTAAAGTATACCATAGAAACAGTCGTGCTGAAAAACAACAACAAAAAAACAAAAAACTTTTGATAAATACCTAATGGCTGAGGAGGTACTCAACTAATTGATATTCAAAGTTCAACGTTTTTAAGTGGATTATATTCAACAAAAGTTAACACAGCCCGAGGGAGAGGAAATATACGATGGAAAGAATTCAGTCTTTGTTGTAAAAACAAATCGGATTTTCTCCGCTGATGCATAGGTATACACAGAACAGATACACAATAGGAGGTGTTGGAACTTCTTAAATTGAATAGGAAAGTTTAACTAAAAAATAAAAAAAGCTTAATGGAAAAGCAAGGTGAATGAGATTTTGATAGTCTTATTTTGAAGGCCAGAAAAATGTTCAATTTCCTAAAGATCCTAATAAAAGGTGACTACTTGTTGAAAGAATTTACTAAAACCCATTTAGATTAAGCGACTGAGCGAGTAGGAAGGAAGGATAGGAAGATTCGAAGCTATGTGTTTGCATGGAGCTACGGTAAACAATATGTGGCAATTCACTATCGGTACGGTACACATGCATAACTGACAAACTTCTTTGGGATGGCCACATATTCGACAATTAAACTAACATGCTTAAATATGTTTTCTCGGGGAGTATGTATATGAAAAAGCAGCTCATGTGCAATTTCATTGCGGTATTTAACACCCACTGAATCGTCAGCGGGCCAAGTCCTGTTCTGCAGAGTGTGCACACTTTAGCGCCACAGCAAGAATGGTCTTGTTATAATCCTCCACTTGGCCGTTTAACCTAGAAGTCCTCACCGCCTGTTATGATATGCTATAATACGTTTTTGTCGCTAAATTGCTCACACACCCTTTATGACATGAAAGCTGTTCGACGGTCTATGAGGCCGGCGTGTCCAGAGATATCAGTCCTTAAGTTTAGCACAACCCTCGTATTCGTGGTCTTTACAGGGGACATACCGGGTTCCTCGTTTTGCCCTGGTGAGCGGCCCAAAATGATCGACGTGAACGGTATCGAATAGTAAAGGGCTCCCCCTCCAAATTGCTACCCCTCTTCGTTGAATAGGCACACTTAAGACTTAACACAGGCCTTTATATTTCCAAAATTGAATGCTCGCATTCTTAGAAGCCAATATATATGTAAGTCGCGTGGTCTAGTCAATGTCTTTTTCTCAGCGGAATGATCCACATTGACATGGAAGATTTTTAGCACTCACTTTCTCCAAGGCTGAAAAAAAGCACTCATGTTTGGCTCTATTTGTAGATATTGCTCAAGCATTCGACAAGGTTTGGCATTTGGTACTTGAGTAAAAATTGTAAAGGGATCTCCCAAAGCAGTTCTTCAAAATACTGGAATCCTATATTACCAACGAGCAAGAGTATGTGTAACTTAAGAACATAAAAGCCGGGGTACCACAAGGAAGTTTCGTAGGACCAAACCTGGTTTTGTTCTATACTATTGAAATTCCAGTGGACAACAATGCTTTCCATCATAGCCACCTTTGCAGGTGAAACTTCGATAATAGTGCCTGATAAATGCTTTGTGAAGGCAAGAGCAAAATTGCCAAATTCAGTTGATAAATAACAGATAAGGCGCAACAAGAACGTATCCAATCCATCTCAATGAAACAAAATCAACTCATATAAATTTTACAATTTTTATCAACATTAACCTACCTTATGCTAATACTGACAAGTATTTTGCAATGATTTTGGATGTGAAGCTTTTGGTTATACGTTCCAGCATTTTAAGGGGTATTTGGCCAATAAGACGAGTAATTTTGATTCACAATTCCTTTATCATATCCGGTTTTTTCATGTAAACTTTAGAGTTTACTTAGACCATAAGGAAAAAGTCTAGAGCTGTGATAGCATATGATCTAGACGGCCAATTCAACGCTCCAAAGCATAAAATAAACTGCTTCCTGAATTGTTCTCGCTATAAAACCATAGTTCCAAGGGCTCTGTGGCAAGTACTTTCTCCACCGTCCATTTTGTTGCAATCAAATGTAATTGAAATCAAGAGGGCTTCAATTTCACATAGGAAATTGTTCGTTATCAAGTCTATGACGTGATAACTGACGTAATCTGGCTGGTCTCTTTTTTTGAAGAAATATGGACCGATAATTCCACCAGCTCATCATTAAACAGACCAAATTGTTGTTTTGTCTAGATGTACATAATCGCAGCTTTTTGACCTCTTCCGGTTGCTCTTAAGCCAAAATACGACACTTTTCCGGATTGACGTAGCCATCACTAAGCCAAAAATGGGCTTCATCCCTGATTAATATCTTAGTCCAAAACAGTGGTTCTTCTTCAAGCTTTTCAAGAGCTCAAAGATTGAAACTGTACCAAGCTGAGTCATTCCACAAGGAACAAACAGTACTGAACAAAAGCATCATGATGGTTTGACACGATCCACGTTGTCATTAATCCATACTTAAAAATAGAACCTCTAAAAAAATTACCCATTACCTTTCCTTACCTCAGCCATAAAGCACGGATTGAAACACTCATTTTGGTGAGAGTTATTTCTTATTAATTGCGGAACACTGGTGTTACAGTAATCGATTCAGATCGGCCAATTCTCAGCTACCTCTGGTATCCCCCAACGCAGCCACCTTGGTCCACTTCTTTTCATTCTTTCCATTAAGCTATATTGACATGTTTATCAAACATTCCTTTGTCTAACTCTACGCCGACGATACCAAATTTTTTCTAAACAATTTCTTCGACATTTGACCATTCTATTATTCAGGATGATAATGTGTCAGTCTGATGCTGCTTAAAGCTTTACATTGGCAAGTCCCAATCAATTAGGTACTTTACCATGTAAACGCGACAAATCTCTATTCTGTCTTTACTTTCTCAAAAATCAACCCATCAAATCCACTGTTCCGACGATTCGCGACCTTGGTACAATGTGACCAGGACCTCGTCAAAAATATACGATATAATTCTTAAAGGCCGCCTGTAAGATCTGGTACCTTTAGCAACATATTCACATTTATATCGTTTCCATCTTATCCATCTTGTTCCATCGTTTCCATATTAGAACAACACAAGAAAGGTGATGGTTTTGCCATATTGCAGGCTTGGAAGTGTCTGTATTTAATCAGCATTGCCAGACTCTATTAGGCCCTAGTTACCAAAAATACCATTAATTTCTCTTAAATAATAAAAAACAAATATTTTAAAATTGACTCTTAGTCACTTAAGAAATCTCGTGTTTCAGGTCTTAGTGACATATCGCAGAAGAATATAAGACTCTGGCATTATTCCCTTTAAACAAATCCCTTGATTCAAATATTCTTCTACACAAATACATCCAATTAAATGCTTCAATATTTTCGAAATCCCTCTTTGGCGTGGTATTCAATTGAAAAAGTCATCTCTGATTTGCGTATAGCATAGAGCAGTTATTTGCGATATCTAATTATAAAGCGCCCTTTCAAGAGCTTAAAGGAATTTTTTAATAAAACTTCTACATACCTACCTTTTCGAGTGGAAAACAAAGCTTATCATGACCTTTATTTTGTACAACAATATTATTAGGTATACATCCATATATGTCAAGTCCTAATCCATTGCCACAAAATTCAATTTATCTCGAATGACATTAAGATAGACGCAGAAAATAAATTACACATATCCTTGGCATTCTTATGCTCAAAACTCACGCACCCCAACCGCCGCATAGCACGGCCCACGCCAATCCGCCAATCGTTTTTATTTTTTAAATCCACAAAGACGAAGGATCAAAATGATGGCAAACGAAACGTTTTAAATAAGAAGTGAAAAATAACACGTGAGCCTTAGAAAAGCGAGATGCCAATGTTGTATAGACGGATAGATAAATAGATAGAGGCAGTAAAAAAGGATAAATAAATTTATTGAAAAAGAATCCTTTTTCTGGGAATTTCAAGGCCCACGAGATGGCGCTTCTATCTAAGTATTTATATATTCCTTCGATTTTTATTATACCACGTTTCAGGCATTTCAAACAAAACCCAGTAGGTAGAGCTTGCCAAGTGACAGAAGCAAAGGCAACAGTCTGAAAGCCAAGTCCTTAAATTTCCCCTAAGCCACAACCCACACCGCACCGCACCATAACGTACAACCAACCCAATCTAGCCCCCTCAGGTCGTCCTTAATAGTCAGTAAAGCGTTTTATTCCGGCTTGCCTCATCCTTATTTATTTTTTTTTATTATGATTATGTTTCCATGTTCAAAGGCTTGTTACACTCACATTCACATACACACGTTCTCGTATATTGTAGGTAGTGTTTCTATCAATAGAACATTCGCGGCTGAGTTATACGCCGCCGAGTATAGTGAAAACAGAGTCACAGGGAGAGAGTGTCCTTGTGTCCTGGAAATGTTTAACAAAAAAAGAAACACAAGAAGAAAAAGTATATCTCCCTCACCCTCGCATCATTTTTTAACCATTCATCGTCTTTGTTTGAGCAATATTGAACTAGATTAGAGATAACTACGCGGTGTATTCTATGTGGTGGGTGCTGTGTGCCACAAAATAATCCTTTCAATCGTCCTTAAGGTAACGTGAGACTCTGGTTAGGTTAGTCCCTTTTTCATTTCATTCGTAGAAGTCGTCTTCGTTGTCATAGTCGGCGTCGTCTTTGTCGTTGCCGTTGTCGTCCTCCTGACATTCATTTTAGATCTATTTCAACTCAATTCCTTTACTCAATCCATATCGAACATTCTATTGTCAGTAAATGACGCCGAACGTGTACTATCGCCTTGGATCGATTGAATGAAAAGAAAAGCTGGCGATTTATTGGCAAAAGACGAACAATGAAAAATAAAATGAAAAATTGGACACAAAAAGGATATATCTACATTTATATCTATACACACGCAAGAAAAAGGAAATATATAATAAAATAATAATAATAAAATCATCTTCAAGAACCAATTTTCTATAGCTTAGGGTTTTTCTTTTTGTATTATTATATTCATCTTTTTTTTTTTTTATTCAGTTCTCGTTTTCCAGTAGAAACCTTTGTTGTTGGGGGAAGATTATCAAAGAAAAAAGGTTTTGAGTTGGGCGCCACTTTATCAGAAAGTATATTTAAGGGCAACTGACAAAATTATCACTAAATATCCCTTTAGTGGTATATCAAATCAACAACCTTAATACACTGGTTGGCTGCTTTTATGTCTACGTGATGGGTTAAAAATTCTAAGCGTTTTTTTTTTGTCAATTTTATAAGAATGTGACAAGTCCTTGTTTGTGCTATCAAAGATAACTTTTTGTCATTATACTATTTCATGTCACTACATACATTTCTAAAGACATAAGCTTATAGGCGGAGAGCCGACCGTCAGGTCATTTAGCTCATAAGGTAAAAGGTTCTTATAAAGGGTTTTCCAATAAGAGGTGTTATTTTGATATTCAAAGAAAAATGGCATTTTTTGAGATAAATGATCGGATGTTTATTTCATTATAAAGAGGAAGGTATGCCGTTAATAATGGAACACAACATCAGCCAAATGGCCGCCACGACCACGCTTACAGGACCATATCCTTTTCATGAAATTTTCCATAACCAAATCGCAAAGTGGCTGCCCTATGTCCTCGATAGCCTCACGAATTCCATCTTTGAGGTCTTGAATCGACGCTGGGCTGTTGGCGTAGACCTTATCTTTCACGTGGCCCCAAAGGAAGAAGTCGCAAGGTGTTAAATCGCAAGATCTCAGATCTCGGTGGCCAATTGTGATCACCTCTTCGAGAGATAACACGGCCCGGAAACTTTTCGCGTAAAAGATCGATGGTTTCATTGCTTGTGTGGCACGTAGCGCCGTCTTGTTGATAGTAAACGTTGTCTAGATCAATACCATCCAATTCCGGCCATAAAAAATCATTAATCATCTCTCGATAGCGCAATCCATTGACCGTAACTGAAATGGGCCTCATCAGTCAAGATGATTTTTCGATGAAATTCCGGATCATTTTCATGCATTTCAAGGACCCAATCAGCAAAGACACGACGTTGTTGATGATCAGCCGGCTTGAGTTCTTGTGTTAACTGAACTTTATAAGCCTTAAGACCCAAGTCTTTATGCAAAATACGGTGTAATGACGTTTGTGGAATGCCTAATTCCACGAGGAATGGACAAACCTGGTTTTTCTTCAACACTTTGGGCTACAACAGCAATATTCTCAGTTGTTCTTAAGCGACGTGCACGGGTTTTATTCTTCACATCACTAACTTGTCCCAACAGCTCGAATTTGTCCACCAATTTCTGTATTGCGGTCCGACAAGGTGCTTCACGACGACCCAAAAATGTTTTAGTTTTACGAACCGTCTCTGCCAAATTTTCACCATTTTTATAGTGAATTTTAATAATTTCAATGCGTTGTTAAAGCGTGTATCGTTCCATTTTTATTAATGGCGTAGTTTCTACTTGTCAAAATGTCAAAAAATGACAGCTTCAAAAGTGACAACTACCGAAATAGCGGGCTATTCAAAATAACACCTCTTATTGGAAAACCCTTTACCACTTAATCGATTCGATAGATATATCCACCAGAAGGAGAGGTTAAACTACTAATGTCAAATGAAAGATTAAATGGCACTGAAAACAAAAATAAATAGGCTTGCCACTTTTTGATTTTGTGTATGATTTTGGGAACCTTATTCGAAAGAAAAAAGTGGCAATCCTGCCAATGATAAATTCTTCATTGAAACTATAGTTTTTTGATTTGGATTAGAAGTAAAGTTTGTTCCAATGTTTAAAATAAAGCGTGTTTTTCTTAGACGTGTGGTTTCCATGAAGAAATAAAACCCATATAATTTAATGTTATGGCCAAGAATTTAGCTTTATTATGAAGATAAAGATTTGCCATTATGTTTTAAAAATGATTTCGGGCAAATGGCCGCCGGCCGCTACTGACTCGAATTAATTCCAGCCGAGAGGCCCAATTTTCGACCACTTTTTGCAGCAATTGGGGCCGTATGTCAGCAATAACGCGCCGAATATTCTCTTCCAAGGCGTCAAACGTTTCGGGCTTATCTACGTAGACAAGCGACTTCACATCACCCCACAAAAAACAACATCCAATTCATTCACTAAAAAGTCATTAATCATGGTTCTATAGCGTTCCCCATTGACTGCAACATTATGGCCGGCTTCATTTTTGAAGAAATATGGACCAATGATTCCCTCTGCCCATAGAGCACACCAAACAGTGATTTTTTGAGGATTTTACGGCGTCTCAACAATGGTTTGAGGATTATCTACACTCCAAATGTGGTAGTTTTGCTTATTGACGTAGTCATTCAACCAAAAATGAGCTTCATCGCTGAAAAAAAATGTTCTTGTTAAAATCGGGATCAACAACGATCTCGTTTCGAGCCTAATTGGCATGCGTTGTTCAGGCGTCAGCCTATTTATGTTAAAATGGCAAACCAAACTGAGAATAAATCAAGTGACAGCTGTCAAAAAGACCAACTCTGAAAGAAGTATTGCACAGATTGAAAACCATCACACGTCCAAAAAAAACACCCTTTACATATATATCAAATTACTAGCAAAGTTTGTACTCTATCTAAGAAATAAAGATAAGATGCATGTGCCTGACAACCCTGATTCATTCCAAAAATATACCAGAATCACCACTAAATTCATTTTTTCTATAATTTATCAATTGGGGGCATTAGGCGATTTTTGAACTAAGGCTGGACAAACGAACACACTTGGTCCCATCTTCATAAGTTATCAATTGTGGACGTTAGACGAGTTTTTTTTTGTTTTTTTGGGTTGTTGCGATAAAAAAGTGGTTGGTATCGAAATACCGAATATCAAAATCCCGAATTTGAAAATTTATTGATTTTTACATGTTAGTATTTTATTTCTATAATGTGTTGCATTATGGTAAGAAAAAAATTGGGGATATGTAATGCATGTAAGGTGGGTCAAAAACACTTTCAACATCGATTAATAATTCCTTCGACTGCATTATTGCATCCACACTTCAAAAATATTTAATAATTTCTTAGATTATCCTTTATTAAATTTAAGCTCGAAAAACTCGTTTCTGCAGTTGCACTGCTATGAGGCAGACTGCATAGTGTTAGCATGTAACTGCATGAATTTTCGAAAGCTGGCTTTGCTTCATAATTGTTTGCTTTTTTTTAAATTAAGCCAGAATTGCACAACGTCTTCATGATAAAATTCGTCTAAGATCTCCATCTTTTGTTCCCAATAAAATGGGAAATTTTTAAGTAAATGCATTATAGTCGGAATTTCACCTTTGACGATTCAAAAGGGTCTAACACAATTAAGTATCTAATCTTGTTGTCAGTTTTAAGGTCAAATCTTTCATGAAGTTGTTCATACAATTTTACATAGTATTGAAAAAGTTGGGATTTGACTTATGGTGAGATATTGTATTCAATATTTTGTGTTGAACAAAATTCTTAGAAGCTAAATTCGAAATACATAGACGAATATCGCAAATGATGAATTTCACTTCTATAGTCTAAGTCAACTGAAATCATATCTGGGGCCTATTTCACTTTTCACCTTGCAACTTTGCAAAAAAAATAATTTCCTGCAAAGTAAAAGTGCGAAGTGTTTCACAAAATTTGCAAAGTGAAAAGACTGCACTTTTCAATTTATCAGACTTCTTTTGAAAAGTGAAAAGTAAAAGTGTTTCACCAATTTAAAATAGAATTTTTTGAAATTTGAATTCGTAATTTACAAAGTTGCAAAGCAAATCGCGTTTAAAAATAAACATTGGTTTTTTGTTTCATGCGGTATTTTGAAAGGTGGCACTCCCTAGATCACGAATATGCAATTTTCAATTCCCTAAGATGCCTAGTTCAGTCAAAAATCACGTTTGAAGATGTCAACTTTGGGGGGTCTACGACGCTTAGTTTAGCCGCAAATCGCGTTTAAAAAGAAACTTTGGTTTTTCGTTTCATGCGATGCGTTGATGCTTTCCATGAATATTGACAAAAAAAAAAATTCTAGAGAATTTTGTGTCCAGCAAATGGTGTTTGGGAGAAATTCATCTACTATGATTACATTCGATACTCGATGAACTAACTCTATAGACGGTAGCTTTGCTTATTTGGCGCATAGATGCAACACCGTGATATTGGGTTCCATTCTCAGCCCAATGTAGTGTACTCAAAATTTGTTGCTAAGGACGTTAACACATATTCCTTTGACTGTTGAATTGAAATGTATGTCCAATTTTAGACAAAACAAATTCGATGGAAAAATTATTTTCACTACCCTTTGGTTTGTTTTGTTTGATGAAACGAAAAGAACATATACTTTGCAAACTTAGAAAACTTTTCACTTTGTAGAATAGAACTTTTCACTTTGCAAATTTGTGTTTGGTGAAACGTATTTTGCAAAGAGGAAAACTTTTCGACTTATCATTCCAATAATTTCCTCTTTGCAAATTTGCGTTTGGTGAAACGAAATTTGCAAAGTAAAAGTGAAAAGTTGCAAAGTGAAAAGTGTTTGGTGAAATAGGTCCCTGGTTTACAAAAAGTCGATGTCAATTTTAATACTAGATTTTTAATATATCAAATTTTGAATTGTAGTGTTTTACGAATATTTAACGATTGTACGTAGTGTCTTTTTTAGAGAAAAAATATAGCAAAAACGCTACAATTGTAGTAGGGGGGCAACGCTGATTCCGAATGGCTTATCACTTTTTTTGATATTAAAATTCGCGCCCTCGATTTTTAATACCAAAAAAAGTGCTAAGCCATTCTGGATTTTGATATTCGGAATTCAGTCAAAATGTTTGTTCTCCGTGATTCTCACTCATTTAAATGATATTTTCTTATAGAATCTTACCATTTTGTTTCGTTTCCTTTTATTTTTTGTTTTAATTCTTTACGGGTGTTCGTTTTTAAACTGGATCTTTTGGAAAAAATGTGTATAACCAAATTATTGTACAATTTGATGTATAATTTATAATTTTTCGATGCTGGTTTTCTTTTTGAGACTGTTACTGGTCTATATTTTGGTGTTTTTAATCATTTTGTTTTCGTTTTTGTCTTATATCTTTTTAAGGCAACAAAGTTACCATAATATTTTCTTTGGGAAACCAACTAAACGCAACAGATGATGGGTTTTGATAGCGTATGTAGCGCATATTTTACAAATGTAGTTTTTTTTACCTTTTTGAGCCTTATTTGGGCGTATGTTTTATATTCGTCCTTTTAATGGCAAATAAATATTCAAGAAGAGATATTCGGGCATATTCATAGGCACTTTTAAACTCCAGTTTATCTTAGACTGGAGTTTATTCAATGCTATTTAGATAGGATAAACCCAGGTCTAAGATAAACTGGAGTTTAAAAGTGACTATGAATAAGCCCCATTAACTTTATTTCAATCTGTAAAAAAGGTAATGAAAAAGTACTAAAAGATACTGAAAAAAGTACTAAAATTCGGGATTAATCCCGAAAATTTTTGGGATTTTGTCATTCGGGATTTTGATATTCGGGATTCATAATTTTCGTGATTTGGGATTTATGATACGCTCCCATAAAAAAAGAAACTTTCACCTGTAAATCGACGTACGTATGTGGAAAAGTGAACCTGATGATAAATTAATTAAAATACTTCTGAAACTTTTTTGAACCCAACGGGAAGTACACCATCTGATTTCTTTAATAAATCTTAATTTTTAAGAATTTTTTTTTAAATATATATCCAAACTGTCCTGAATTCCAAAGGTCTTTGAACAAGTCGTTTGTGAGTCTCTATAGCATTTCACACTAAGAATATAGTTTGTAAACAACGGCATGGGTATATGCGGAAAATATTCTAGTATTATTATTATTATTTATTAATCTTTACATACATGTATAGAATAATACTTTAAGGCTTAAAGCTACCAGGGTTTCTAGCTGAAAAATATTCTAAAGCATTACAAAATGGAAGTCAAGTGGACTGCGTATATACTGATTTTTCTGAGGCATAATTATCAACTTAGTCACAATATCTGAAACAAAAACTGAAAGCTTTCAGATTTCCACCTTTTTTTGTATAGCTTGGATAAAATCGTATCTGAAAAATCGATCATATCAAGTAAAATTCCGAAGTGCTCTTTAAAATCCGTTCACAGCTCACTCCGGTGTTCCTCAAGGAAGTCATCTAAGGCCGTTTCTATTCATCCTCGCTATTAATGATGTAATATCATGTATACGTTCTAGTGAAAATCTAATATTTGCTGATGATATGAAGATTTTTAAGAAAATCAAAGCTAACCATGACTACAATCTTCTGCAGGCCGATATTGAAAGCTTTTCTATTTGGTGTGATATGAACAGACATTTTTTAAACCCTTCCAAAAAAGAAACATGTTCTCAAGAATGCGTGTTGCAAATGTTTTTGATTATTCCATTTCGCAGCACAAACGTGGTCGTGTATTAAGCTTCAAGGAATTAGGTGTTAACTTCAGCTCTAGTTTGGATGTCACTGAACACATGCTTGGACTTATTAAACGATGGGCAAAGGAATTTGACGATCTGAATGTTATGCTTTCCTTGTACAATTGTTATGTACGACCCTATCTTGAGTATGTCTAACAAGTTTGGACTCCTTTCTATGAAGTTCATAAAAGTCGTATAGAATCAATGCAACATAAATTCATTCGCTTTGCTCTGAAAGGGGTTCCTTGGGCAGATCCGTTCAACATGCCACCATACGAAATATATGATTAATGATCTTAATGGTCAATTTGACGCCCCCGATTTGTTATCCTGTATTGGCATAAACAACCGTGTAGGATCTCACCACCTGCGAAGATTCGAACTTTTACATGTGCATTTTCATAGAACTAATTTTGGCATACATGAGCCTTTTAACCGTATGTGCAAGCTTTTTAATTTAGATGGTTCCTCAGTTGAATTCAACAAGTAAAATGGGGTTAGCAAAATTGTTTCAAACCAGTGCTCCACGATCGTGATTTTGTTTTTGAGAAAAAAGAATCTGTGAAGCTGATTTTGTGGAAAATAAGATTTTCCTTTGTATCCAAAAAAAATTTGTATGACAGGTAGGTATACCGTTGTTTGTGGATTTTAAAAAGAAACAAAACTTACGGTAGTATGTTCAAAAAACGCTTGGTACCAAGTTTATAGAAAATTGACCCATCCATTTAAGTTGCAGCCGAAGAAATAGACACACATCATCGTAATGGTCAAGTTTGATCAAAATCTCGACTAAAGGAGGGATATAAAGATCTCCCCTCCCAAACGATCTTACGACTTAAAACCTAAGATTTAAAGTAATGGTGTATTAATACTTACAATAATAGAGAAAATTCAAAAGTTTAAAAAAAAAAAAATTTAAACAGTTTTGTGATTTTTTTAGAACGAAATAAAATCATTTTTGAAAAATTTTAGTATGCAGTATTATTTTTAAATTTCGGATACACGTGTTGATCACAATTGAGTACATTAGAAAAAAATATGCACGACTGGGTCGCACGAACTTGCTCTTATTCGCGATCACATTGTGGTTCTATAGTCTGAAATAAATTAGCTAACGGAGTATATATTTTATCCATTTGCCAAATCTTAGTTTAGTTTCAGGTGGTATTATGTGAGTACACAAAAATTAACAATATAGCCTAGTGTTGCACATATGCAATATGCATAAAAGGAAATTATACTATTTAAACTGGTAAATTGTTTTAAATCAACAAAATTAGAAAGAAATTGATTAAAATACTTTGAATCCGTTTTAACCCAACGCGATGTACACCATCTGATTTCTTATATAAATCTTTATTTATGAGAAAAAAATTTTGAAAATCGTAGGAGCGGTTTAAAAATAATTAAATTTTTATATATAAAATTTTGCAACGTTTATTAATGTTGCGTTAAAAATTGAACTTCACAAAAAAATCTGCTAACAGTTTTCGAAATATCGAATTTTCAAAAAATAATTTTGATTTTTTTTTTAACAAATCCAAAAATCATTTTTTAGAAAATTTTGATACGCGCTTTTATTTATATTTGTTACAAGCTTCTGTATACAAAATCTAATTTTATTCGGTTGATCAGATGTTGAGATAGTCGAAAATCAAAGAAACCGTTCTGTGAGAGGTACTGTTAATAAACGTAAAATATAAACTTTAAAATTTTTAAATGGTAGATCGTACTAATTTTAACACACAAAAAAACTTGTATGAAAATCGTAGGAGTCGTTTTTGAGAAACAAAATATTTTTCTTAAGAGTTTTTTAACATTTGTATGGGAGGCGCCGTTATTTTTGGGTATTAGAACAATTTTTGTCAAAAATCTTCTAGATAAAGTTAAAAAACTGCTATTTACAAAGTTTAATAAAAATCGACAAAGTCGTTTTTGAAATATTGAGTTTTCAAAAAAAAATATTAAAACTTTTTTTAAATATCTAAAAAATATTTTTTTTTGATGATTTTGGTACACAATATTATTTAGAATGTGTCAATACTTCTTCATAAAAAAATTGATCAGAATCAGTTTAACCGTTTTCGAGAAAAGCGAAAATCAAAAAAATGGTTCTTTGGGAGGTACCATTAATAACCATTTTTCGTAACCATTTTTTTTTATTAAACGGCAACTTATAACTATTTAAATTTATTGAGTTCTTAAAAACAAATTCAGTAGCGCTGGATTTGAGAAAAATAAGTTTTTCCTTTTTGGCCAAGAAATTTTGTATGACAGCTACTGTTAATTTTGGTCCTAAAAAAAAGAGAAAAAAACGGGTGGGGGGAATGTCCAAAAAACGATAGGTACCAAGTTTAAAAAAAATCGACCCATCCGTTTAGGCTGTAGTCGAACCGACAGACAGACAGACAGACAGACGCACGTTTTTGCGAGACCCACTTTTTTTGACTTCTCTATCATCGTAATGTAAAGTTTGATCAAAATCTCGAGTTCGATTTTTTGTACGAATCCATAACTTCCCATATAGTACCTATATCGCAAGTAAAAATTCAGTTTAGCCACTAAGGGGATATATGGGAATAAACCAAAAATCAATTTCTCATTGAAACTGGGCGAGTTATAGATAGAGATAAAATGCTGTAAAAATAGAGCATGTTTTTTTTTGTTTATTTGGATCCAATGTAAGGGGCGTCACCGTTGCACTTAATTTTCGAAAAAAGCAAATACGAGCCACCCTAATGTAGAGGATATAGTTTTAAATAAAAATGATAGTAAATAACAAAAAATAAATATAAATTTTCTAACCATTTTTTTATGATTTTTTTTTTTTTTTTTGTACGAAAATAAAAACAAAATAGCCTGCTGCGAAAGTTAGCAAATTTAATTCTTGTTCCATGTTTTCTTGGTGGTTATTTCCAAAGCGATTTTAGTGATTTATCCTCGATACATCGCACATTAAGAGTCGATTTTTCAATCATTAGCAGTGAGTTAACTATCAGAGGAATAAATAGGAACAAATTTTTGATTTATCTAAAGAATAAGTACCATCTGATGTTTAACTGACTATTTGAAAATTTGGCCCTAAGAACACTAACTTTACAACTCAAAAATTTTAAATTTTGAAAGATCTTCGGATCAATATTTTTCCTTAACTGCTAGTCAATCTGCAAAATAAGACACTATAGAGAAATGAATATAAGTTATTAGTACACTTGCAGTGAACTTGTTTTGCTTAAAAATTCCCATGAACAGTGTCACTTTATAAATATGTTTCGTATAATTCCGTGATAAAATTGAAAGAGAAAAATCATATTACTAATTTTCTGGAATTCATATGTTGTTTTTCTAAAATAAAACGGCTAGAGTGATTGCAAACTAAAATCATTCATACAAAATCCTTGCATGATTTTAAATAATTAAATCCTGTGTGATTAGAATCCTCGCAAATACAAAAGTCTCGCATATCGAAATCGCGCAATGTTTAAATTCTACTACCTACTTCGTATTCAAATAAAATTGTTTGGACATTTTTAATATTGTGCGATTTCAATATGCGAGATTTTTAAAAAGAGATTTTGAAATGCGATCAATTGTACCCAACCTGTTTTTATTTTAATATGTTGACGTTATTTGTTTCTATTATTATTTCTATTATTGTTAATTTATCTTTTTTTTTTCAGGAAACGAGTAGCTGCAGATAGAGACAATATTCAAGTCTTTCAGGTAAGTTATTAAAAACTCATGTATTTAATTTAACTTCAGTTTCTTAAGTATCTAAAGTAAGATATTTCGGTTCTAAAAGTTTGTAAATTCAGTTTTTGTAAAAAATTTTAATTTGGAGGTCCAACTGTTTATCAAGTAACAGCTTTCAAATTTAAAAAAAATTAGTAGGTTATAGAGCATTTTGATATATGTATTTACATAATATCTACTCCATGAAGGTTAGGTTTTTCCCTTAAAATTGGTCTTGAAAACATAAAAATGAAAAATTGGGTATATTTTATGTATCTATTCGTATTTTTTGTGTAAAGCTCTTCAAATTTTAGTAAAGGGTGATTTTTTTAAGAGATATAGAACTTTAAAATGTAATAAAACAAAGATTATTTTTTTTTTAAATTGACATGAAATTTACTCTATTCGAAAGATAATCTTCTGGCATTATAATTTAAATATGATTTCTGTCATATGTATGACCACTACGGCTGGCTCGTACGTAGTCTAATCTGGAGGTCCAATTTTCGACAATGACTTTTTCCAACATTTGTGGCTGTCTTCCAAGTGGTCAATCGTTTGGGGCTTATCGGAGTAGATTAGCTTCTTCACATATCCCCACAGAAAATAGTCAAGGGGCGTTAAATCGCACGATCTTGGAGGCCAATTCACGGGTCCGTAACGTGAAACTATGCGGTTACCAAACGTTTCCTTCAATAAATCAATTGTGGCACGAGCTGTGTGACATGTTGCGCCGACCGTCTTGTTGAAACCACAGCTCATGGTTGTTCAATTGATGAACGAAAAAGTCAGTAATCATGGCTCTATAGCGGTCACCATTGACTGTAACGTTCTGGCCAGCATCGTTTTAAAAGAAGTACGGACCAATTATCCCACCAAACCATAAAGCACGCACCAAACAATCAGTTTTTGTGGATGTAACGGTGTCTCAACATACACTTGAGGATTATCATCACTCCAAATACGGCAGTTTTGTTTGTTGACATATCGATTCAACCAAAAGTGAGCTTCATCGTTAAACAAAATTCGCTTATGGAAATAGGGATCAACAGCAATCTTGTTTTGGGCCCATTTGGGCATTCAGGCGTCAGTCTATTCATGTTGAAATGGCAAACCAAACTGAGCATAAATCACTTGCCAGCTGACAAAATGGCGGCCAGTTAAAATAGTGTTGCCAACTGAAAGTTCCACACCTCAAAAAAAAACACCAGTTACAACTATAGGTTAGGACATTATCAATATTTGTATACCTATCAAACTGAACTTTGTATTTTATTCTTCCTTAATTTAAAAAAAAACATATACAAGAAAATTTGGCATATCTTCAGTCCCAATTCCCATCCTTCCAAGTACCTATTTCTTCCCACACTCCCTTATTTGTTTACCCTATTAATTTAAATTCCCATTGAATTGAGAGAAAAAGTGTGCTATGAACAAATATTCCATTTTAAATTTCAAATAATTTTTGTATTAGATCACAGAATATGTCATCTGTCTAACATCCAGCCACATAAAGCTATTATGATAAAATTTTCCCTTTAGGAGTAACGTATATATATGCAAAAATCTGACATTTTACGTTTTCGAAATTGTGAAGTCAAAATTGTGCTACGGCAAGCCGCATCATCTCACTCGGATCTCAATGGATCCATTTCGTTCATCGGGATGTGAGGTAGACGTGAGGATGGGTAGGGAGGAGAGTAAGTGGGAAATTAAGGTATGGGGTGTCTCCCTGAACGATCCTGAATTCTGGATGAATTTCCCTAGATGTCAAAGTTGAGATGTCGCAGAGTTCATCGAAAAACTATTCTCCGAGGGATATTTTCCTAATTCTGGGTAAGCTGGGGCTTTTAGAAAAGAAATGATATGAGCCCTATTCCGCCTTTTCATTTTGACACCCTCTGCAATAGTCAGATGTGCTAAAGTCCATTCTGGGGACCCATGGAATCCATGGGTTCCCATTGAGTTGTGACCCGTTAGGATTCCAACTAGAAGGGAGTTTATATTAAGTAAATATTCTGTTTTTTTTTTCTTAGAAATATTCGGCCAAACATTTCTTGAAACCTGTCAATTGATGACCATATGTCGTTTGTGGCTTTGAGGAAACTTTGGTCAATTCTGTTGTTCTCTTGCTCCAGTGGCATATCGATGATTCGGTTTTGCGGAGATGACCCATTTTTCGCCAATTTATCTGCCATTTCTTTCCCGTGTGTATCACGGTATCCTGAGACCCATCTTAGGGTAAATGAGTTTGTGGCGCTGATTAAGTTGTGATGGCAAATCAAGTGCATCAGAAACAACGAAGAAGGTGACTTAACCAAAATATCAACATGTCTATTATTAGCATATTGAAGTTATTTCCGAAAATTATCAATTATCAAAAAGAAAGGGAATTTTCGTTGTAATTCATAATTTTGTTTTAAATGTAATCCTAGTAGAAATAAAACCTCCCCTCAGCGCAGCACCTCTTAAATAAGTAATAAAAACATTCACCCTATTATACAAAGAAAAAATCCAAATCACTCCTTAAAATCTCTTATCTAACTTCAGTCAATTCTGCATAATTACCATTACACCCACCCACACAAAAATAACACAAAACCCAAAACAAAAACATTTCCTCCACCCTATATTTCGTTGTACAAAGTGGAGACTTTCACACAAAGTATCACAGAGAAGCTTTTTTTCGAAAATCACCAGTGACGTGCATCACTGGAAATGAATTGGGGGTCAGATAAAAATATTTTAACTCAAAAGTCCTTAAAGAGAAACACACAAATTTTACTACGCAAACTCTCGAAGAGAAACATTATACCATTGTTGATGGTTATATTGGAGAGATAGCATCAGAGAGAGATAGAGAGAGAGAGCGAGAATCAACAGCAGAGGCAGAGCAATAAAAGTTCATCATCATATTCGCACATCTTTTGCTCTCAGAAACCTTGCACAACCCAAAACCAGACTCCCCAAAAAGGATATATATCGAAGAACAAAAACAAAAAAAAAAAAAAAAAAAAAAAAAAAACATTCAGGTCCACACCAAGGAGCAAGGCAAATTCACACCAACTCTGTGTCGATTGGGTAGAAAATCAGTTCTTTTGATAACGCGATACGGGTTGGTTTACAATCGGCAAACACGCGCTTACCGCCATCTACTGGTTTGAATTTTAAACTCTCCATGTGTTGTTTTCGTTGTTTTTCTTATTTTTAATTTTTGGTAAAAAAGAATTTTGTGGTTTTGTGGTTTTTTTTTTTTTTTGGAATCCTGATAAATGAGGTTCGGCCTTAAAAATAGGGTTAAATTTTGACAAAAAAGAATTTATAGGTCAAACTGGTGTTAAATCGTTCGAGACAAAAAAAAAAGAGGTCCTTGATGATATAGTTGTTGATGATGGTATTATTGTAGCCATTAGTGAAACCGTTGATTTGACAACGCAGTCACTATTGTCCGTCTCATTAATTGACTTCGGCACAACGAAGTCCATCCCCTCCCCCCTCCCATCTATTCATCAGAGGGATCTTTGCCCTCTGTGATATAAAAGGGCAACGAAGGACACTTCTTTACAGTTTCCAATTCATCGGGTGCGCGTTCGAAAAGTAATCAAAAACAAGAACAACAACAAAAAGTAAAAGCCGGCTTGAAAGAATTGCGTGCAATTCTTGAATTTTTTTTTTAATTTCACGCGGAAAGGCATCCAATTAAGGCTTGAAATCCACCACCACCACCACAGGACAACGAACGTCCAAAAATTGTGATGTATAATTTTAATTGGTGACGAAACAGGGCAGAAACCCGTGTTAAAAGTTCCATATAGCAAAGAGTGTAAGTGCAACAGCAGAAACAGGAGCAGCATCGTGAATCGTCGCGTCGCAGGCAAATAATTCGTCGTAAATTTCTGCCTTGTTAAATAAATTAATCAAAAATGTATTTAAATTCATTTAATTTGGATTTTGTTGCATATCAACGCCAACGCCATCATCGACGATGCGGCCAACAGTGTTCGACAAGATAAATGATGTGCCAATGTCCTTTCAATCGCATTCGCATTCGCATTCGTCCTTTATTTTTTTTTAATTTTCGCTGATACATTTTTATCCAAACACGCAACGCACAACGCGCTGTTTCATCGTCAAATACATTTTGTATTTCGTGTGAAGTTGATTCGGTTTGAATATTTCACACGGTAAGTTACATTTTGCAGTAAAACATATACAAATACCTACATTAATATATATGTCGATGGTTCCACGTTGTCTGTACAAACAGACATCGCAAGCAGCAGCAGCAAAAGGAGTTGGTGGAGAATAAAAAAAGCCGAGTACTTTTTAATGAGAGGGTGAGTTTGTACTGTTTTTCCTTTAAAAATTTGTGTCACATTAATGCCTTCAAGTGCTGGGAGGATAGAAAGAGGAGAGTGAGAGAGAAGGGGGGGGGGTTTAAGCGTGACGAGCAACATCCTTTTCTGTATATATGAAGAACCTAGAGAGAATCCTTTTTAGAAGGTTTTTGTTGTGCAATTAAATAATCTTGTCGGTTAATGGAAGCGAATGAGCTGTTTAAGCGGTTTTTGACAACGACAAAACGAATTACTCCTATTGTGGTTATACTAGTGTTGGTTGGGGGTGGTGTTTCAATCCGCTTTACCATCCCTTTCCCCAAAAAAAAACAGATAGATTTACAAATAATTATCACGAGTAATATTTTACAAAATTTATACACGGGAGAGTGATTGAGGTAAAATTTGCATTTGGAAGTTGCAAACCGATCTGTTATATTTGAATGTCTATGTGTGTGTTTGTGTGGTTGGAGAAAACAATTATTGCAACCGCAAACTATTGCTGCTGCTGCTGCTATAGATACCTAAATACCTATAGTGTGGCATACAGTGACTCTTGAATCGAATTCCATATTATTGAATTAATTGAAACCATGGAATCAATAATTATAATTAGTCGCCATATAACAAGTTACAAGGAGCAATAGCAGTTAGTTGTGTGCATTCGAATGCAATAATAACTACATAACATTTCAGTGACGGCGCGGAGCATATACACATAGCTGCATCTATGTATACTTTATGAATGTTAAATTATGATTAATGGATATCCGCTCTAGTTGGTTAATAAATTAACCACACTTTCGGTTCTGTTAACTGTGTATTCTGCATTACATAAAGTACGAGTATAAACCTATACACCACGACACATAAATGAGTTTTTTTTTGTTCGATTATGAAGTTCCGCAGGGGATGCATCAAGGGCCAATTTTGTTTAAGTGTTGACAGATTATTATTGAAAAATATGATTTAAAGTGGGAAATGTTGAAGGTCCTCATGGTTGATGTACGTTATATGGTATACTTATGAGTGTGAAACTCTTTGATCCATAGGTTGATGGCGAATTTTAGTGCGAATGTGAAGGAGTTCAATTCATTCATTTAAAGATTAAATTTGACATTTTATTTTGATATATTACTTTTGGATTTATACTTGGTTAAATACCATTGGAACAATTTTATCATTGTTTATGTGAAAGATTACCAACAATACCGAATTCAAATACAAAATCAATGGGCTTATGATAGTCTTTCAAAAATTGGGCATAGGTATTTAGAATTTTGTAAATAGCGAGATGGCGGAACAACTAACTACAAAATTGACATTTCGTCACTTGAGTTCATATTTTTCCTAAGGACCATTTTGGTCTAAAATGAGTTATGAATGCCATCTTATATTTTCGGCCACGGTCTTTCGATTGATTTTTTTCTACATACCACTTTTTTTCGATAAATTTTGTGCTTTTTTGTAACAGTAGGACAAATTTTATACCAGGTGGCATTGGCATTATGTACAATTTGTGCTTGAATGTCCTATATCCAATAAAGATGGATATAGCTAGATAGATAAATGTTTTTATTTCTTAAAATTCTAATACAATATTTAAGATAAAAGAAATATAAGTGAAAAAGATATGTTTATAAAAAAATAGAGTTGATGCCACTCTTAAGCAATTAATTTAAACATTAATCAATTAAGTTACGGAATATATATAACTTCAATTTAAAGTTAATCCACTGAAAAACTGCTTCAGGATTTAACTGAGGTTTGATTTACTGGCAAGATTAAAGGCCAGATGTATCTACAAACGTGAATCAGCCTTAGTTCAAGATTTTCACTCCTCGATTTCGGTGAAGATTCAACCGTACTTCAACGCTGGCCTTCAAACCAATATTTAGATAAAATCACCTACTTGAGTCTTAAACTATACTTAAACTGAATTTAATCCGCTGAAATCGGGAAGATAAAATCTTGAACCGAGGATAAACCACGTTTGCACATATGCACAACTTAAAGTTAATCCTCCGCTGAAAAACTTCATGAGTTAACTGAGATTTAATTTATCAGCAGGATTAAAGATCAGTGGTATTAAACGTGAATCAAGAATTTCACTCATCGATTTAAGTGGATGTTAAACCCATAACAGGTTCAAGGCTTTTCAAGCCTGTAATTGGATACTATCACATACATACTTGAACCTTAAACCATTGTTAAACTTCAGTTAATCTGCAAGAATCAGTGGGTTTAAATAGCTGAACCATGGTTAAAAGGATTATACAACTGGCCATAACTAACTCTGATTTATCTCACACTTAACTCGGCACTAAACACACACACACACCTATAAAACGTACGAAAAATTTATCAACAACAAAAAACAAATTATTTTGAAAATTAGTAAGAGTTACATTTTTGTTATATTTGGTTTAATTCACTAAGCTTAGAGAAAAAAGTATTGATGGCTATCGTGAATAAAATTTGCCTGGGAATATTTCCCTCCTTCGAAAATTTGGAACGTGAATAATGGTTGAAAGTACCTATCTATCGAAATCTAATGGTATCGGGAATACATTTTCCAGGTGAATTTGGCTATCATTTCAATAAGCCAAATTTGAGCTTACTAAGCCGAGTTGAAAAGTATTGGCGTTTCAAATTTTCGAAGATGGGAAGCATTCCCAGAGAAATTTTATCCACGATAGCCCCCATTATTTATTTTCTATTTATTTTTTGTTCATCAAATAAAAAATGCAATGAGTTTTGATTTCAAAAAAAAAAATATTCGATTTTCTAATTTTTGTATTTTGTTGTGTGTTATAATTATATCCAATTCAAAATCAAATAGAGTTGAAGATAGGACAAAATGATTAACTTCACTTTTTAATGTGTTTGCAAATGTATTGGTGGGTGTCCCAAATCCATTTTGCTACTTTTTTTTTGTAAACTTAATTTAATGTATGTTCCAGAAACATAAAATGCAAATCGCTTAATGTATTGATGACCAAGTACCTAAACTTTCAAAAAATATAAAATTCCGTGATTGCGCCAACAAAAATAAGTAAACCACGGTTTTAAAGTTAAAAAACGCTCTCCTGAAAAGCCATGTTTTCGGCGTATAGGACAAATAAGAACTCACAGGACGATTTGTAGATATTTTATGAAAGTCAAACATCTGAAAGACGTTCTAAATATATGCAATAAACAAAGTACATAAATGCATTTTCACTTTAGCAGCCAATTTATGTTTTCTTAAAAAATTGGTAGGTATATTAGTTTCGTTGTAGTTTTCCTAATTTCAAACCTATTTTTGCCCAGCTGGTCTTCATTTTCGGAAAATTAAATTATTTATCTCAAGTTTTTGTACAAGATTTGTGTTTGCAGAAATCTATCTATCTATTAACATGCCAAAATTCTTTAAATTTTTTACGAGCCAAACTATACAGTATCAGCTGGTAACAATTTCCTTTTTTTTTTTTTATTAATTTCTGGGGTTCCCTTTTGTTAGTGTTTTAAAACGACCTCTCGGGTCACACGCATAGAAAAAAACACCGGCACTATTTTTTTACTTCTATTTTTTTTTTTTTTATTTGTATACAAGCTTTTTGCTAAAATTGTGTTTTTAATTTTTCAAAATAAAAGTTGATCTAAAAAGAAAACTCAATTCAAAGAGAAGGCATAAATCGAACAAAATTGGAAATAGTGGACCACCCTAATATGTATACAGTAGAATCTAATCTACAGCGGACACATAGCTTAAAAAGTAAAACGGCTCCTATTTTGTCCGTCTTTATAGCTTACCTTAAATCAAAAAATTAAAAGGCATTTGAATTGAGAGACCCGCTGCGATGGTATGATATCCTGAATTAGAACCAAATCAAAATTTTGATAATTCGAATTTTGGCTAAACCTCGAATAAATATTTTTGAATTAAAAAAAAAAACAATGTAGAATTTCAGTTATGTATCACAATAATTCTAGTAAGGCTTATATTATGTATGATAATTGCCTATGGCCAATGATGTTTGAAGGTCCTGAATAATACTGTAAAAATTTCATCTCTATCAAGTAAGTAGTTTTTCAGATATCGTGGCAAACAATTAAAAAAAAAAAAGACTTAGGCTTCTCCTCCCCATTTGTATCTGTATCTTTTCCAGTCAAAAAAAATTCGAACGAGTGGGGAACACGAACTTGCTCTTATGTGAGATCACATAATTGAATTTTTCTTTTTAATTCCAAAATTAATTTTTTTGAAAATTTTGATATATAATATTATTTAAACTTATTGCAAGCCTCTATATAAAAATATGTGATTTTAATCGGTCATTCAGATAATGAGATAGTCGAAAATAAATTAAAAAAAACGTTCTATGAGACATGCTGTTATAAATAGCAAAATTTAATAATTTCAATACACACATTTTTTTTTTTTCAAAATCGTACTTGTTGTTTTTGAGCAAAAAAGATTTTCTTTAATGGTTTTTAAATACTTTTATGGGAGGTGCCGTTATTTTTGGTTAAAAGAGTGATTTTTGTTTAAAATCTTCTAGATAATGTTAAAAAACTGCTATTTTCCAAGTTTAATACAAATCAACCAAAACGTTTTTGAAATTTTGAGTTTTCCAAAAAAAATGTCAAACTTTTCTTAAAAATCCAAAAAATACTTTTGTTGGAAATTTTGGTACACAATATGTATTATCAAAAATGTATATGAATCATTAACGTTGCACACCAACGTTCACGTTTTTTTTCACTCTACCGCCAGCATAGATGTTTACACATCAAAAACTTGTCGGGGGAATGTCCAAGAAACTCTAGATACCAAGTTTAAGGAAAATCAGAACAAAATCAAATCAAAATCGAACAGACAGACAGACAGACAGAAGTTTTTGCGAGACACTTTTTTTTGTCTCGAGTTCGATTTTTTATGAATTCATAACGAACTTGCCATAATCGCATAGTAAAAATAAATTCGTGTAAGTGCGTTCGTCATAGTTGCGGATTATTGTTATCGAACGTACCCAATATAAATAAACATAATGCAACCGAATCGTAACGTATTACACGTAACATGTGACACGAAACGTTTTGCAGGTAAGGCTCAGATTTTAATTCTACGAAACCGCTTGCTGTGCCGGCATAAATGTTTACAAATCAAAGTCTAAAAAGAGTGTGTAGGTTGATTAGGTGGGAGGGGCAACATAACTAATGTCATGCCATAGCTTTCTTTATAAGCCAGAAATTCATTCTTAAGTTTGTTTTTTTTTTTTTTTTTTAATTTTGATTTAAATTTCCATATTTGTATCCGCTTGGTAAAAATAAAATTTAATTTGGATATTAGTCTATTAGGACTGGACAGGAAAGATACGGGACAATAAGTGATTTTTGTCTCAACTATGTGCATAAAATTAGCACCGTCATTTTTGATTTTATCAAAAAAGTTAGATGTGTCGTTGTGTGCTCAACTAGTGCTGCCATGTGCTGTACAAGTGTACAGATAGAAATTTTCATATTTTTAGTTAGCCATTGTTGTAATTTAGTTATTTTTGTTGTGCCGTTTTGTTCTTTTAGGACCAAAAATAATGGTACCTTTCATACAAAATTTTTTGGCCAAAAAGTAAAATGTTATTTTTCTAAAAACCGGCTCCACAGATTTACAAAAAAAAAAATAATACATTTTAATTGCTATATGCTGCCGTTAAGTAAAAAAATAGTTTCGAAAAATGGTTATTAATGGCACCTCCCAAAGAACCATTTTTTTTTGTTTTTAGCTTTCCTCGAAAACGGTTCAACTGATTCTGATCAGTTTTTTTACGAAGAATGATTGACACATTCTATACAATATTGTTTACCAATATTTTCAAAAAGATATTTTTTGGATTTCTAAAAAAAAGTTCTAAATTTTTTTTTTTTCAAAACTCGATATTTCAAAAACGACCTATTCCATTTTTATTAAACTTGGCAAAAAGCATTTTTTTAACATTATCTGAAAGATTTAAGACAAAAATTATTTGTGTAGTTTTAAAAAATAACGGTATATATACCATACAAATGTTTAAAACTCGTTAAGGAAAATCTTTTTTGCTCAAAAACGACTCCAACGGTTTTGACAAAATTGTTTGTCAATTTCAAATTATTGAATTATTATTAACAGTACCTATCATAGAACGTTTATTTTTTATTTTCGACTATCTAAGTACATATTTGACTTACACTTATACAGAAGCTTGTAATAAGTTTAAATAATATTGCATATCAAAACTTTTAAAAAAATATTTTTTTTATTTTCAAAAACTATTTCAAAACGTGAATTTAATTTTTTTCGGAAGTGTAAGCCGAACGCCCAAAAAAAAATTTAGTATTCACCACACTATAATTCCGAAAGAGCTACCTATAGAAGAAGAGAGAAGAGAAGAGATGTGCAGAATATTGTATTTCCTGGAGAAATGGACAAGATCTGTCTATACTTTTTATACTGCTGTAGCAATAACTCTACAGCCCTCTCCTACCAGGTATATCCAGCTCGTAAAGTACTAAGTAATAAAGAAGGGGAGATAGAATATCGCCTTGTGGCATACCATTACTGATCGATCTTCTGACAGAAATACCGCCTAGCTTTGAATTAATAAGCTTGCAAGTCAGCCAGCATTTTTTGTTAAATCAATTGACCCATCTACCTTTTGACATGAAAGTGCAGATGAGATTGCAGATAGTTCGACGTTGTTAAACGGCCATCAATGCTTGTTCGATCTTTTGCTATTCAATATCCTTCAATCGGTCAAAAGTGATAAAACAGCTAAGAAAGTTGATACAACAGCTACGTCTAACTGTAATTGAGGTGCGTCAAGATGACGCCGCCACAAGATAACTTTAAAAATATAAGTAGGTATCTAGGACCTAATAAGGTGCTAATTAAGTACCGCAATATTAGTTCATGTTCTTTTCGATTTGACCTCCAAATGCATCTCAACTATTTTGCCAAAAAATCTGCACAGCGAAAAGATTGAAGGGCTAGCAAAGACCTGTTCAAAAAGATGCAAATCAACTTTCTAGTCCAATTCCTTCATGTCCAAATAGACTTGTGGAACCTCGTTGGATGGTGCGTAGAAGGCGGCGCTGTCTTGACCCGTCTCGCCCTAACCAAGAATAGTGAAATAGTTGAGTGAATTCAATATTTTCTTTTTTGTCTGTGCAACGCTACCTCACGAACTATGAGCTATTAGCTGATCTATTCTTCTCAGCCCCATTTGCCAATTAACCACCACATGAACGTTTAAAATTTATTGACTGAATATGACGTGGCTTTGTTCGTTGCTCGTAAATAATTGTTTTTGATGTTCCGCTCTCTTGCACGAGACATTTCATTATTTACCGTCTTCAACAAACCAACGCCAGTCGTTTTGTTTACAATTTTGTAATCAAAACCCAGAGACGGGCGGCGGCAGCGAGAGCACAACGAACGAGCAGAATTCCTTGCACATTGCACGAATGGTAACTTCAATAAGAATTTTGAATGAAGAATAGAAAGGACCTCATAGCTCATAGTTTCTTATGTGGAGTGAGGAAAGAACTGCAAAATGCAGTCTTACCTATCCTGTATGGAAAACCCATAGCCGGTGAATACCACCCGCCCGTCATTGTAATAATGGGATATTTTGAAGGGTGGTAATTAGCTTTGAACAAAAGGCGACGACAGGAAGTGAAAAATTGTTGCTTTTCATTTACATTAAACAGAGAAAACAATGCCAAGTGTTTGTTGGATCCTTTATAGTAGATATAGGATAGAATGTAAAGGATGTTTTTGTTGTTGTTTGTCGACTCCTTTTCAGCTGACACTTGACGTTATTTGTCGTCTTCAAGTTGCTGTTGCCGTCATAATGTTCATCATTCAACACTCAATGGCAATGGCGAAGACTACAACAACGATGCGACGCGACGACGATAACGACGCGACGGTAGAATGCACAACAACGATGCCGGCGACAATTTTGCACGTGTATAGGGTGGAGCAAGCATAGAGGAGTTGCTTCTGAGAAGAGGGAGGTTTATATAATGCAAAAACATAAGCAAAAGCACTGTTGCTTTTTTTTGTTGACTCATTAGGGAAAAGTCTTTTATTCTAATGTTGATGAAAGGGAAATGAACTGACACATTTGAAGTATCATTAGTGAGACAAGCTCGAGAACTTATGTAGTCTTTGTTTAAGCATAAGGGTGTGTGAAAAAAAACAAGGATTTTGATGTTGTGTTTTTTTCAAGGGCATACATATAAATAAATTAACGTGTTGAATGTTTTTAAAGAAAACATTTATTTCTTATGTTTACAAGCTAAATAAAATAAAAAAAAATAAAGGTAGATACAAGTGGGGGAAATTAAATGCGTCGCAGCAATTGAAAATGTCATATTTGAAAATCATGACTTAGACGATATGTGGTTCCAACAAAACGGAGCAACAAGCCACACAACGTGACCAATTATGGGTTTATTGCGTGATAAGTTTCTTTCAATTGGCCACCAAGTTCATGCTATTCGACACCGTTAGATTTTATTTCGTTGGGGCTACGTAAAAGACCGTTCTAGCGCGAATAATCCCCGGACTCTAAACGCATTTAAAACTAATATTACTCAAGTTATGGCCGAGATACCGCCCGAAATGTGCGAAAAAGTGTTTAAATATTACATAAAAGAATTGCATGCTGCGGATCTTCCCGAAGCGGCCATTTGAATGATACTATTTTAAGCACTTAATGGAAAAGCCCAAACTTTATAATGAAATAACATTTTCATCAAAAATGTATCGCTGTGTGTGTTATATTTAGCTTTACTTTCAAAACCGAAAAATGAATGACCCTTTATAATACGCTTCACAAAAGGAACAGTCAAGTATGCTGGTGGCAGTTGATTATTTCATGGTGGGGCCTGGGTCAAATATATCTTAGCGAAGGCATGACTATTAGAAGGAAGTCAAATGTTAATATATTGAAGAGAATACTGAAAAGAATACCCTTCTCAGGTGGAATTTTCAGCAGGACAACGACCCCCAAGAATAGAGCAAAGTCAACAACGCTCTTGTTGCAATGAAACAAATTTGCTATTTTGGACTAGCTATCTCAATGATCGAACCTTGATTCGATTGTAAACTTCTGAAAAAAAAAACTAAAGTATTAAGGTAATTATAAGCAGACACAGAAGAACAATAATTGTTTCTATGTATAACAAAATGCGTGGTAAAAGATCAATTGTCGATTTGGGTATTTTAAGTTTATTTGTACTTCTAAAGACTTTCACTGCATATCTAACAATTAGTTATTTAATGTTTCTTAGATCTTGGAGATCTCAGAAGTCTAAAAAATATAAACGGAATTCCTGAACAAAAAATTTTCAATAGTGAGGGGAAAAAACATTTGAATTCACCTCCTCAATTTTTGAAAGAGCTGACCAAATATCTTGTTAAGGCGCCAGTTATCAGCATTGAACATTTTAATCTTCAGTTTTTAGGAACTTAAAAAGCTAAATCAGTTTGTTTTGTATAGTCAATAGGTATAAAGGTGGTAACTTAATTATAAATTCCTGCCGAAAAAAAAATTTATTTTTCGATCAACCGTCCACATAAAATGAATTTTATTATTTCAATGATTGAATTACTTACGAATGATGATCAAACGTCATTTTACGGTGAACTTTGGGTCCAAATAATTTTTCTTTTTTCACTAAAATAATTATTCAAGTCATCGGCTTGATTTTTGCATTAAAATAATTACTGATTTTACTTGATAAATGCCTCAAAATGAACAATTAAAGTTTTCAATGATTGTTTTTAATTAAAGCTATAACTGGCACCTAAATGTCGAAGTGCAAGGAGCTATATGCACGTATATCATTTTCAGAAAAATTATGTGATTTTTTAGCTGGTTTGGTTTTGGCAACACTGGTTTTGACAGCTGACGTGTGTTTAGTACCTTGTGTCACTGTCAAACAGCTTCATTTTGGTTTGCAATTTAACCATGGATCGTCTTACAAATGAACAACGCATGCAAATTATTGAATTTTACTATCAAAATTCGTGCTCGGTTCGAAATGTTCATCACGCGCTGCTTCCATTTTATGATCGGCATTCTCGACCTTCTGAGCAGTCTATTCGGAAGATTGTGACCAAATTTCGCACCAAATTTACTTTGTTGGACATTAAACCACCAACACGTTTACGTACTGTGCGTAGTGAAGAAAATATTGCGGCCGTATCAGCTAGTGTGACAGAAGACCGCGAAATGTCGATTCGGCGCCGTTCCCAGCAGTTAGGCCTTTGTTACAGCACTACGTGGAAAATTTTGCGGAAGGATTTGGGCGTAAAGCCTTTTAAGATACAGCTGGTGCAAGAACTAAAGCCAGCCGACCTACCACAACGCCGAATTTTTGGTGAATGGGCTCTTGGAAAGCTGGCCGAGGATCCGCTTTTTTATCGAAAAATTGTGTTCAGCGATGAGGCTCATTTTTGGTTGAATGGGTACGTAAATAAGCAAAATTGCCGCATTTGGAGTGAAGATCAGCCAGAAGCATTGCAACAGCTACCAATGCATCCCGAAAAAGCCACTGTTTGGTGCGGTTTATGGGCCGGCGGCATTATTGGGCCATATTTCTTGAAAGATGATGCGAATCGCAGCGTTACTGTCAATGGTGAACGCTACCGAGCGATGATAACAAACTTTTTTTTGCCCGAAATGGAAGTTCTTGACTTGCATGATATGTGGTTTCAACAAGACGGTGCCACATGCCACACAGCACGCGAAACAATGGCGCAATTGCGAGGCGAGTTTGGTGAACAGTTAATTTCACGTTTCGGGCCGGTCAATTGGCCGCCTAGATCGTGCGATTTGACACCATTAGATTATTTTTTGTGGGGGTATGTCAAGGCTTATGTCTATAGGGACAAGCCCGCTTCGATTGACGCACTGGAAGCCAACATCCATGCATTCATTCGTGAGATACCGGCCGATATGTGTGAAAGAGTATGCCAAAATTGGACTCAGCGGATGGGCTACCTGAGACGCAGCCGCGGTCAACATTTGCATGAAATTATCTTTAAACATTAAATTGCAAGGTTCAAACTATCGATTCAAATAAATATTTCATTCATTTTTTCGAATTTTTTGTGTTTTTTTTTTTTTTAAGTTCTAAACCTCTTAAAAAATCACCCATTAGAAAGATTAAAAAAACGATAAAGGAATAGGCTCCCAGTCCCAGTCCCACAGGGAGAAACTTGAACCAGTGGTGTCAAGTGCGAAGGAAATTGGGGTTAGATAATTTCTATGCTTTATGCAAAAACTGATGTTTCACGGGCTAAAGCTTTGTCAAAAGAATTTTCGTTAATTCAACTTACCAAAACTTGCAAGTCCAAAGTCAGCGGGGCTAAAGTCCGGGATAACTTTACACAAAAATTGCCTGATTCGTACACTTTCCGAACAAGCCACTCTCAAACATTTTCGAAAATATTCAGGTCTGGCGAATATAATGGTCAATCCAACAATGAGACGTTTTGACACAAGGAAGAGTTTTACCACTCTGGCATTGTATAAATAAGTGCGTTATCCCATTGAAGTTTTACGACAAGTCAACATACAATTCAGTTATGGAAGGAAAAACCTTCTCGAGTACCCCAATGTATGATTGTGCATTCCTACGAAAAGTCAGGATCTGCAACTACAAAGTGCCATAGTACGTTATGGCTCTCCAAACCATAACATCATCCACTCGGCTGTGAAACGATTTAATTGATGTTCCTATTTCTGGAAATCATGAAAGTAGTAGTTAAATTCACAGATTAGCCGTATGAAGATGATAATGTTTCGTACGTTTCACCCTCCAAAACCCATTTTTTTACATTATTGTATTTATTATTTATGTGAATTGCAACAACAATTTACCCAGGTGTGTGAAGATCCTTACTGTCTATGTGTGAGATTTTTATACACACATTCTCATTTTGTATCTGCAATATGAAAGTTCTGACAGTGGCTAATCTGTGGTTAAATCCATCAGGAACCTCAATATTGAATTTTTTTTCATTGGAGAAAACAACACGACAGAAACTAAGGCGTTGCTCTTTACTGGACGTGTCAAGCGGTGGTTTTTTCTTAAGCTTTAATCGTTTCAAGTATTCAGCCTTAAAATTACCCCGTTTTATTGTAGACTAACTTGGTTTATCACCACTTTTCTTTTATGTTGAAGGCAGTGTCGTGTGAATTCGACGCGAGTAGCAGAATTGTCAGCAGCGCTAAAAATTATTTAACAAAAATTGTATTTTTTCTATCGGCTTGTTCAAATGCGGTTGTCATTGTGGTGTGATATTGGGGAGGGGTAGCTTCTAGTTACGATGGGAAATTGATGCTTCTTCCTTGTAGAAATGAATTGCATCGTCGTCGTTGAGCAGAATAATTCCTTCGTCCAGCAGTGCCTTCACTTCTATGGAAAACGTGTCTCGGGATGTCTCTTTTCGCTGATGATAGTTCTCACCAGTGGGTTCGCATGGTTGATATGAGGTTGCTTGTCAGTTTTTTGCAGCATTGACTATGAATTTGTCCAATGGTATAATTCCTGATGCATTGTAAAGTATATGGTTGCTGACGTGCTTCCTTCGTTGGCGGTCAAAGTGAAGTCCGGTGCAAATTTGCAGTATGAATACTTCAAGCTTCTTCATGCTGGATTTGGATATAGTAAACCAGGCAAAAAAAACAGTACGTGATGTTGGGTCTGGGAAGTTGCTTGTAGAGAAGCAACTTGTCTTCTAGTTGAGTTCATTTCCGTTAAACATAAGGGGGTGGAAGCGTAATCGCTCCTCGAAGTTGATACCCAGATATCTCACCGATATTTGGGTTGTCAGTTTCATGGCAAACTATATTGACAAACAGTTTTCAAATCGTGTTAAAAAGGTTTTTCTTTTTTTAGATTAAGAATTTAAATATTTATCAATTGGTTTTATATAAAATTGGCGTAAAACGAATCGGCCTTCTGTGATGGCTCGAACGTTCAAGTATCCATGGCTGGCACAACCTAGTTGTTGCTAGAGTAGTTGCTGAACTTCAAAATTAGGTTGGTTTTCTAAGTTCATGATCATTTTAGTGGATATTAGCTGTAGCATGAATTGATTTCTTGGAATCAATTTTGCCTCTTCATTAAGCTTCTTGTTTGGGACATCTCGTTACTGGGTGTCTGTGGAGTCCTGTACAGATCCAAAGTATCTTCCATTCAAAAAGTTGGATCTTCTTGTCGAAATGGTTAAATGGGTAGGCATACGTCAGAACGGGCCAGATCAGCTGTTTATACCCCAGAAGTTTATACCTAAGAAGTGGATAAACCAGATGCTCTTTTATCTTTTGGCTCTTTTAGAATAAGTGCAGCGTGCTTGTTGAATTGAAAGAGGTTGGTGAAATTCACTCCAATGTACTTCGTTGTTGTCTCTGTCGCTATATCGGTATTGTCTGGAAGCTTGTGTCAAAAGGGAGAAAATCTGAACAGAATATTTTTAAAATATCAATCATTACTACGAGAGAAAATGTTTAAATTGTAGGGGTTGGGTCCCGAATCGTACAATCCCCAGATCTTGACTAATTCGAGATTTTGAGAAATGCTTGCTCCTGTTAGTTTTATATTTACGTTTTATAATTTTTATTTAGTAGTTTTATCCTATTTATTCTAGCATGCCGCCTCCACTGGACATGAACGATGTCCAACATCACAAGTACAATCCAATGGACAATCTGATTTGTATGGATATGTCACCAGATGACATGGATTTTTGTGACTCCATTGGTGTTTTTCTCGACATGTTCACAATCAAAGCATCGTTCATGCCCAGTAGAGGCGGCTTTTTTAAGCAGCGATAACCTTTTTTAAGCAATTATACTAAACTTTAAGATGGCATATGTTTTTTTTTGGGAATATACCTTATATGGGGTGCTAATTTGAAGGAGCCCGTCTATTTTGAATTGAGTCTTGCGTTTGGTACTTAATTAGAACTTAATAACGATTCTATCACAAAAACTTTGTTCTGCTCACTTTTCTTTGTTAACCTGATAGATAAAGCAAAACAAATCATACAAAATTAAAAAAAAATCCAACATGATGTTTCCCATATTTTAAACAACAAGTAATGTAATGTGTAATTACAAATTTCGATAAAATAAAAAAAAAAACAACAAGAGATAAAATTTTATCATTTGAAGTGTTTTAATTTAAACCACTCTACACATCAATTAATTAATAAAAAACAATGATAAAACAAAAAATTAAAATTATATCATCCGTACGTATAGTTTATTTCCCCGTAGAGTTGCCATCATCGATAGTCCTTATTTCAATCAACAGGGATGTTATCTGTAATTCAATTCTTTTATTGTTTTTGTTTTTTGTATTTTTGTTAATTTTTTCAATTATGCATTAAATATTATCCAAATTCACGATTCACTTCTCTATCAGCTCATCACCAGCACCAGTCCTTGCATTTAATTTTGTATGTCTACTCAACTCTGTTGTTGCTGTGCATATTAACAATTATTCAATATCGTTATTTTTTATAAATAATTATTTACGAAACAAACTGTGCCACACACACACACACACACACACACAAAGCATTTATGTACAAATGTACATACATATATCCTGCAAGTTATTGTGTTCATTTTTATCCACTTTAACTATGAAATGAGTATGAAAAGCTCATTCTGGGATTTTATTATAATGTGTCCCTCGGACATCAGCGACGTTTACAGTACGGCCGGCCGGCGCGACCGACACGTCGGCGAGCGATGTATTCGCTTACGTTAAAGTCACATTTTATTAGTGGTCAATGGTATCCTCAATTTCGTTGTTTAATAATACTGTTTTTTTTATATTTTTCGTTTTTTAATTATTTTTGTTTGCCTTTTATCAGGTCTTTTTAAATAAGTACTACATAAATGTATGTATGTGGCTCTCTTTTGTCTGTGTATGGACAGTATAAAAGAATTTTAATTACTCACTAATGGATTATTATTCTATAGACAAAAAAAAATCGAATATTAAGTGAACACGTGATAAAAAAAGTTTGTGATTAAAAATATGAAAATTGACCATAGTCAATTGTTCTTAAATGTTTTGTATAATTTTTTTTTTCGATATGTACCTATTATGTATATTTTAATTTGTCAATCAATAATGTGTAAATGTTTGAAAGAAATCACTTTAAAATCATAAAATTAAACAAAAAAATGGAATGATTTTAATAATTGCGATCCTACCTGAAAAAATATGTTAATGCTGCAGAACGATGAAGATGACAGCTCGTGGGAGCACCAGTGTCTGCTTAGTGACTTACACACACATTCAACCATTCTAAAGTGCATATTTTTAATACATAATAGGATTGTAGCTAAAATTTTCAACTGAATTCGAACCAATGCTGTCTTTTTATAAAGTCAAAGGGTAATAATTTTCATAGATTTTTGGAAACATCTTCGAGGAGCTTAGAGGAACCCCAGCAGGTGATTCAAAGTACCTATTTTGAAGAATAAAAAAGAAGGCAAAGAATGAAAAAAGTACAAACGAATGCATGAATTCTTTAAAGATTGCATTCAATTGATTGCTGTAAAACGAATGGGGACAAAATCTTTGCAATCTTTTCGATGTCAAATGCATCGTGATTGCATGATAAATTCTCAACGATTTCTTCAAAAACTTTAACTGGTCACTATCCTTCCTCGATAGTGTCGTAGACTACTATATGATACAAGCTAAATTCTTCTCGGAAGGCGACATTTTATCCCGAATTGGGAAAAATCTATTAAACCGAAAGAAAACGCATGGTTGTTTTTGAGCTGAAAAGAGGCTATCAGGGTCAGAAATGTATAAGTTTCCGAAGTTATAAATAAGCCAACCCCACTGAGGAACACCGGAGTAAGTGCAAGTAAGCTAGAAAGACCTGTAACAGCCAAATTTGACGAACCAGATTTTTCCATGATCTAAAATTAAGACAAAAAATACTACAAAGTTCCAATAGTAGTAAACAGTTTTGGTCATTTGTTAAAAAATATACGAAATATTACTTCGTCTTCAATTTAAACTATCGTCTTAAATGACACTCCTGCTGTCAGCTCGCTAGAGAAAGGCAATTAGCTTGCAGCACAGTTTACTGTCAATTCGACGCTACCAGGAAGTGCTACTGTACTAGCATTTGCTAGCCTGTCCCTACAAAAGGCGAAACTAATTCCACCTCAAACCATCGTCCAATTGGACATATGTCCCTTCTTTCCAAGGTCATCGAAACGCTGATTAATTATTTATCAGCTTAAGAAATATCTTGAAGAAGGAAATAGTCTTCAATACCTATAGTAGGGCTTTCGTAGCAATAGGCCCCGAGTTAGACAGCAAAATGCCGAGTATACCATCAGATCCATCACCTACTCGATCTTACCGAACAGTGGAACAAACACTTGCATCGTTCTTGGCAAAATTAAGATTATTGCATTTGATATATCAAAAGCGTTGGATAGAGTTTCGCATCAAGCTCTCTTATCGAAAATGCGTGCATTTGGTATTGTTTTTCGGACCGCTCAATCCAAGTTGTATAGGATGGTTTTAAGTCTGAAACTCATACAATAAACGTTGGTGTACCCCAGGGCTCTGTTCTGTCTCCAACTCTCTTTCTCATATTTGTCAACGATCTTTTGTCTGGAACTTCTAATCCATTAAACTGATTTGCAGGCAACCGACAGCAGTCTCAGCTTTTCATATTCGTTTCTACATAGAACCAAATCCCTATTCTTCTTGTGTGGAACTTCAATGGCAGCATATGACAAGCTCGTTAGATTCTGATCTCGACAGCTTTGTCCAATGAAGAATTAAACACCGTGTAGAATTTAACCCTTAAATAACTCTATTGTTGTCTATTGTCGTTAAAGCGAAACCTACCCCAACGCCATGAGTGCCATTTGCAATGAGGAAACTAAACATTCTTCCATTCGCGGTATTAGTCTTACCAACTACCTTCAATGGAATGACCACATATTCGGTAAGGTGGTAAGGCTTCCTTCGACGATGCAGGAAATTTGCATTCCCTTATGAACTGGCATAAAGTCGTCTAAAGTTGGAGTACAACTTGAATATTTGGGCAGGGTGCACCAGTAACCCATTTGAGTCTTTAAGACAGAATACTTATTACAGGTGATAGAACAATAACGCAAACTTTTGCGTCACCTGACCACCGACGTAATGTTAGTTGTCATGCCTTATTATATCGCTACTTCTATCGACAGTCTTCCAATGTAATAGCTAGTTGCATTCCTCTCTTGAAATAATTTAACCTTAATACTCACGCCCAATTGAGCCCAATTTCGGACGCGTACATTTGTAGTGGAAATGTTTTCAGTCCTACATAAGAACTTCGCACTAAAATGAGTTTCGAAAATAAATCGCTTTGCAACATTTAAAGTTAAATACATCGCAGATTGATTGTCTGAACGCACAGTTCTACACCGTGTATACGTCTCACTCAACGAACGCGTTTTCCGAATTTACTTTCTGAACACATCCCAAAGTAGAACAAACCGAAGTGTCGTTTGCTCGCGTTATCCTTATCACTTTTCACTTCCTTTTCCTTGTTAGCACTTCCTTGTATGTTCATTCTCATTATTACTCTTCTGTCGCGCTGTGCTGTGCTGTGCCTTTGCTCAAACCTTTTTCTTTTATTTAATTAAAGTTTATAAAGTAGTTAATTTTATTTTAAATAAAGTAATTTGAAATATTTAGTTTATAAATATAAAAAGCTTAGTTCTTATTTCTATAACAAATAGCCTCCATGGGCTATACATCCAAGTACAGAGATTCATTCATTAACCGTACTATATGAATGTGGAATGCTTTGCCTAACTTTATTCTTCCCTTTCACTGTATTATTCAGAAATTCAAAATCAATGCGCATCGGTATCTCCTTTTAGACCCTTTCCTATTCCATTACTAACCTCAGAGTTTGTGCTTCAAAGTTAACTTAATATATCACAACTTTTCACAGACATGCGTCTTCCTATTAATTTAAAACAGCCCCTCTTATATGACCCTAAACGTTCAAGAAGACCAAGCCATTCAATATTTGCTTTGACCACTTGTACATGTCTACATCCTCTATAGGTACCTAATCGTACCTCATACACCTGAGAGCTGTTTGTCTCCCCCTATAGAGCCATGCAAACTAAGTTGTAACCTTGTCAATATTCAGTCCTTAATTAATGTTCTTTGAACACTTATTCCAACTCAGTGTTTGATTGAGTCTTTCCTTCCTTCCATTTTTTATTTACACCTTTTTCAAAGTTCATTAGTCAATTAAGCCCAAGATTGTGTTGTCTTGTCGAAACAAATCAGCCCCCAAATTAAGCCTACAATTATTTAAATCCTTCTTAACCTAAAAGTGACACCCATCAAGACACCCAAGACCGCACAATCACCAACAACCAAGAACATAATATTTTCGATGATAAAATTAAAAACAGAAAAGAAAACAAAACAAAACAAATCAAATAAAAAGTTCTTGATCCTTGACAGCATCCGAAGATTAACATCCCCATATGTCAGTTTATATGTTCTGCATCTCCTCAAGACTAGATATATATGCTTCTTTAATTCTTCAAATCAAACTCAAACGAAACGGAGATGAGAAGAAAAAGAGGATAAATACAAACTTCTGTAGGCTAGGTGTATAGGTGTATATGGAAAACAACACCCATCGTTTCTAGCGCTTCTAGTATTAAAAAGGACTTAACTAAAACAAGAAGAAGACGACGAAGAACAGTTACAAAACAGGACATAACAACTGACAAACACAATAAAAAGCCTTTCTAATCCCTGCGACTAAGCTTGCGAATGTCTATTTCTTTTATCTGAAAGTGTGATGGGGCTGGTTAAGGTTGGTGGTGCAGGGGACGAGAGGGGAGACGCAGCAGAACAAATTGTCCCATTTAAAACGTACGTCCTTATTTAGGGATACGTATATCCTTTATCCTTTGAATACACACTTACAGGTGATGTAACAAAACAAAAAAAAAAGAGAAAGGATCTGGAGTTCAACCCGGAGAGTAGGTATATATGCGGGATTAAATTGAATACGTTGTTGCCTCTTGGCAGCAGAGTATTTGCAAACGGTCACACGACCACCCCAATTTCAATCACTGCGAGTTAGAATAGGATCTTGACATATGGACAAAGCTAAATACACACATATACTATACCAACCACCTTTGGCCATTCGATGAACCGCTGTGCAAATGCCATCAGCATGTTTGTGATGTTGATTTTGATGCCCTTTGTTTGGCATGCATCTGGCTCTTTGAAGTGCTGCCAGGTTTATGTATATGATTTGTGAGGACTATAAAGATCCTTCATCAAGTTTATTTTGGCCATTGACATGGACGCGCCGGGCCGGACAACCAAACGTTAACCCACCCTAAATGCATACGCATGTCGTCATTGTAACATTGTACCTTATTCCAGCAGGACAGAGAGGGCATGAGTGATGAAGACGATGAGATGAAGTCTTCAGTCTCTGAATTTGACAGTCAAATTTATTTTGGGCCTTCTTCAGGTTCACTTAAACAACTTCTTTAAATCTTTGAGAGTTGAGGGTCCTTCTTGGGTCTGCCCCCAACTTTTGGTAGATGTCAGAAGGTATACCTAGTTGTGGATCTTTCATTTATTTATCCCGGGGAAAATGTCCTCGGGGAAATAAATCACTTTCATGGGGCTAATTAAAGTTAAGCCCGCAGTCCGGATGAGGAGAAAAGTTTTCGTCCTTTTTGTTTGGTGTTTTGGCCCTATCACGTTCGCATATCCTTTTTCCAATTTTTCAATTTTTTTTTTTCGTTTTGTGTGTTGCTTCGTCAGTGTCGTCCACTGCGACTGGTAATAACTAAACCTATGGTTTTATTGTTCGTAACTCATATTTTTTCACTATACGTATACATATATGAATAAGAAAATTGAGGAAAACAAATTTTCAAAGCTATGCCGGGTTTTTCCTTAAACATTTTCGATTTCCCTTTCAATGATATTAGTTTTTTTTTTTCTTTTACTTTTTGCCTAAACTCACTTGCAGGAAGGAAGCTTTTAAGGATACGTGTGTGATGTGTGTGTGTGTTCTGAAGAACTTGCTTTGTTCATCACATGCAGAATTTTCGGCCAGCAAAAAAAATTACGTGAAGAAGACAAATTTTGCAGAAAAACTTCAAATAGGATATTTGATTGGAAGCAAAAGCTAGAAAGAGGTCGAATGAAAATGAAACTTTTTCTTGGATTTAGCCAAAAGCCTCGGGGGGATAATTCTTCTCTAGGTTTTTCGTTTCGGTTTCCTCTTTTTTTTTTCGTTTTGCGTGCGTGTTTTTTAGACTCAGACTTATTCGCTCCTCTTCCTTCATTCTAACCCAAAAAGGAAGTGTGAGATTCGTCCAGGGATTTTGTGATCTGAATGAATTATTCAGATGCTTTGGGCTTGGGCTTGGGCTTCGGCCTGAGTCTGGGGCTTTTTGCGCTCCTCTCAATATGTGTGTGTATGTATGTGCCCGAGTTAAGTTTCTGCTTGGCATATGTTTGTCTGAATTAATTGCTCTGTAGCAAAAAGGTCGTGGGGAAATTTTGGAGATTAAAATCGTTGTAGGCATATTTTTAGGTAGTTAGGAAGGGTTAGGAAGGGTTGTTTGAGTTGGCGAGGAGCTTACAGGGGGAGGGAAGGATGAAGACAGTAACGATATATTATGATGATGATGGGAAAATTTAAGACTAACTTTGGGCCGAAGGGGATTGTTATTTATGTATGTATGTATGAATGCAGGAACTCATTCTTTTTTTTTTTTCAAGGAAAAAAACCATTGTGAACGTTTTTCTTTTGTCAGACAGTTTATTTCATGGGTGTTATCGATTTTATGATCAAAATTTATAGAAATTGAAAATATGTGTAGTGAAATTCGTACATACTGTGGAATAATTTGTGACCGTTCTCTATATTTACTTTGTCGATTTACATTGCCCCAAGAAACACACTGAGGAACTTTGCTTCCAAACCGCCTTTTGTTTAAAAAAACGTCTTTTCATCGCGTTTATAATAATTTATTTAACTAAAGATATAGAGGAGTACCCCTTGGCGTAGTAGTGCGTTTGAATTTCATGCTGGAGGTCTGGAGTTCAAGTGCGTACGCAAGGGTTGTTAGCCTCCCTCCTTATCCTACTAATCTTGCCATAAAAGCTAAGTACACTGTTGCGAAATTATTTACCCATGAACTCGACTTTACGATGAGTTCATCCTATTACATTTATGATCGCGGAATTATAATTCGCAAAGCCAATGGTTTTCCGAATCCAAAAATTAAACAAAACAAACGAAATTAACAAAACAAAAAAAATTATGATTGAACTATATGAACTGTCAATCGAATTTGAGCGCGTTCGCTGACTTTCACAACTGACAGCAAATAAAGTGCTGCCTCCGAGTAGATCAGCCTGGGGGTGGGTTCAACGGGTATTAATATTTTATTTATCGAACTCGAAATCCAAATAGGCGCCAGGAAGTTTTATGGTACTTATACCATCACCTTACCATAAGCCAATCTGGTAAAGTTCCCGAACAAACAACAGATCTGAAAACGGTCGCGAGTCCCGAAATTTCGTTAAAACAAAAGAAACGAAACGGATGCCTTACCGGGGTAGAATTTTTCCAACTTTCTGGCAACAAAACGAAACGAAAATAACTCACAATATTCAACTAAATTTTGTACAAAACCAAGCACCCAAACACTTAGCATTTCTAACTCCCACCTTCTTCTTTTTGTATGCCCAACGGGTGGCTCTAGCTCGTTTCTTTCGATCGGCTCTGACGAAACGTTTTTCTCGTTCACAGAAAGTGAAAGAGTTCCTATATTTTCCTCTCTGATGTTAAATTTTCTAAATAGGAATTTTCCAACATATCGAACCCGATTTTGCCCGAAAATATTTTTTCGTTTAACGTTTTTTTCCAACAACTATACTCTTTCGCAGTCTTGTAAAAAGTACCACAACAAATGGCGGACTTGGATCGTCAATTCCATATATTGCTATCTCTTTCACATCACTCGTCCTTCTTTTATTCGGCTACAGTCTTACTGCAGCACCCCGCCAATTGGCTGAAGTGTGCACCGTTGTCGAATTTAACCAGGGATGCGATCTCTTTTCAAAAGTAGCTCAATGGACAAGTTTTGTCGCCACGCGTCAATTTTCATAGCGAACAAAGCCCCAAAAACCCAAAGCGGCCCAAACTTGAAGTTGAAGGAAAATATTTCGTCAGATGGTATCAACAACATCTTCCAACTAAAATGAGGAGACAGCTAAACCCGTTGATCTCCGAGCAGATTTTAAAACGAAATGGAAACGTGATTTTTCTTTCGTGTTCAAGACATTTTAGGCTGGGCATAAAGCCATACTAAATTTAAGTTTGTTTTAACAAGGTGTCACACAACATGTCGTTGAACACGAGTTGGATTCAACATCTTTTATCCTTGTGGAAATTAAGCTTAACGTTAGTTGGTAAATATTTGGAAGTAGGACTTAAACCGCGAAGTGCGCCATATATTTTCGAAATTTTCTTGTTGATATCTACATTCCAATCCAAGTTATTATTGAAATAAACTCGAAGATTCTTTATATTTTCAACATAGTCTATAGGAGTCTGATTGAGAAAAAGAATAGGAAATTGTTAATTACATTCACTTCTGGTTAAGATCATGGCTTTTGTTTTTGCAGAATTGAGATTTAGTTTGTTCTCAACCGTCCAGGCAAAGATTTTACATAAATCTTGTTTCTGTGCTTAGAATTAAATTCGATTTTGGAAACATTTTGTAAATTTGGACATCATTCGCATATAATGGGTGATTTTGTAAGAGGTTTAGAACTTTTTTAAAAAAAAAAACAAAAAAAATTCGAAAAAATGAATGAAATATTTATTTGAATCGATAGTTTGAACCTTGCAATTTAATGTTTAAAGATAATTTCATGCAAATGTTGACCGCGGCTGCGTCTCAGATAGCCCATCCGCTGAGTCCAATTTTGGCATACTCTTTCACACATATCGGCCGGTATCTCACGAATGAATGCATGGATGTTGGCTTCCAGTGCGTCAATCGAAGCGGGCTTGTCCCTATAGACATTCGCCTTGACATACCCCCACAAAAAATAATCTAATGGTGTCAAATCGCACGATCTAGGCGGCCAATTGACCGGCCGGAACGTGAAATTAACTGTTCACCAAACTCGCCTCGCAATTGCGCCATTGTTTCGCGTGCTGTGTGGCATGTGGCACCGTCTTGTTGAAACCACATATCATGCAAGTCAAGAACTTCCATTTCGGGCAAAAAAAAGTTTGTTATCATCGCTCGGTAGCGTTCACCATTGACAGTAACGCTGCGATTCGCATCATCTTTGAAGAAATAGGCCCAATAATGCCGCCGGCCCATAAACCGCACCAAACAGTGGCTTTTTCGGGATGCATTGGTAGCTGTTGCAATGCTTCTGGCTTATCTTCACTCCAAATGCGGCAATTTTGCTTATTTACGTACCCATTCAACCAAAAATGAGCCTCATCGCTGAACACAAGCAGCGCGCGATGAACATTTCGAACCGAGCACGAATTTTGATAATAAAATTCAATAATTTGCAAGCGTTGTTCATTTGTAAGACGATCCATGGTTAAATTGCAAACCAAACAGAAGCTGTTTGACAGTGACACAAGGTACTAAACACACGTCAGCTGTCAAAACCAGTGTTGCCAAAACCAAACCAGCTTAAAAATCACCCGTTATATATGATATTCGCAGTCGGAAAAACAGGAAAAAAGTAATGGTCCTAGCACTGAGCCTTGCGGAACACCCAAACTGACTCTAAGGCAAGATGAGCACTTATTTATGTGAAACACATATTAAAATTGCAAGAGGTCTGTACTCAGTTTTGCTAGCTTGTGACGATTTTGGCAATGGCAAAATTTTAGCAATGTTCCAGATATCAGGAAATACGGAAGTGGTCAAAATTGTATTGAAAATGTGTGTTATTTGGTGAAGCAAAGTGGAAAGAAGAATCTTTATAAAATCTGGTTGGATGTTATCCGAACCAACAGCTTTTGATTTAATTTTTAAAATTTCTAGGCCAACAATAGATTCGTCAACCCCAAAACAGTGCTGCCAACTTTAGTTATATATCTCTAAAAAAAAAAACCCTATACTTTATGAACAGGGTTTTAACTGATGGATACCAGGTTTCAACTGCACTCTACCAGTATTTTCGAAAAATGGATCTAGGAAAATAGAATATTATTTCTTACTACGTAACAATAGAAAACCTAGAAATGAAAATTCTGCCATTAGGCTCTGAGCCATAAGCCTGTTATTTTTAAAGTTTTGAAAAAATAAATATTAGTACTCGAAGATCCCGTAACGAATATTCTGATAGAAACATATCATCAAACATATAGAAAAATAATAGAATATGAAGAAAATTTGAAAAGAAAAATTCTTCTGTTTAAGTGGAGCGACTGAATAAAATTAAGTTAAAAGTTCAAGTGAGCTCAACTCCATAGAGAGCCCAACTATCGTACCTGGGCGAAACGCATTTATGGAGTTGAGCTTACTTGAACTTTGAACTTGAATTTTATACAGAAAAATAAACAACAATTTTTGCACTACAAGCTTACAATATCTCGAAAACCTGACGTGCTGAAACAATTTTAAGGTCGAGGTAATCAAACACCTTTGGTAAAGTAAAATCTGGCTTCAATAAAAAAAACTGCCTAATTGATATGTTCTTGTTTATCTTTCTTGAATAAATTTATAAGGTATACAACAACTTTTTCAAAAAAAAAAAAATCCTTAGAAAAAACTTCCTAATTATTGTTTAAAAAAATTAAAAGTCCCTAAGCCACTTATAAGCTCTCCCCTTCGCAAAAAAAAAACAATGCCTTAGCACCACTTAATCCAGGAGTTACCTTATCTATAAATAATTTCAGAAGACAAAAAAAAAACTTTGCCATTAAACCAATTTCACTTCAGAACAAAAAACAAAAAAATTCAAGGCCACTTTTCACAAACTTCCTTTTGTGGTTTTTATTCCCCATTGCAGATAAGTACACCTTCACCTTAAACCTAAATTATTGTAAGGTTGACACTTCTGAACCATTCGGCCCAGTACACAAAAAAATCACAAAAAAAAGAACAAGAAAAAAACGTCTTAAATTAATTTAAACTTTTTCGCTCCTTCTTCTTTTGTTCAAAATAAATTGCTAGTAGAAAGAAAAGAAATCACAAGGATATTATGGATGGATGTTCTTCATCCCATTTCTATATTATCATCATCATCATCATAATTGTACTTCGGAAACACAAAAGGAATAAAATAAAACTTAAAAATAATACAAAGAAGAATTTTGATTTTTTTTGTTGGCCTCTCTGTCATGTCGATATCCGCCCAATTTCCCTTAAACTTGATTAAAATCGAAAAAAAAATATCAAAAAAAAACTGAAGGACGAGATTTTGAGTTAAAAATCTAGGGATGAAATGTAGAAATAACAAAATCATAAAAAAAGTTTTTTTTCCACTTTGCAATCAGAGAACCTAATTAATTGAATTATTATTATTAACCTCGAAAAATTATTTATGCTGCGCTGGTTTTTTGCGACAGATCGCCCTTAGGAGACTTAAAATTAAAAAAAGGTTGCAGACAAAGTTTGTAAAACATTCAATTTTCTTTGATTTTCATTGGCGTCGTGTACGAGATATAGTTTTTTGTGAAATAGTAAGAAAGAATGCTAGGGTACACGTAGCAATGCAGACAAAGATTGCGTAAAAATACTCCATGCAGTGCAGATACTTGACCTCGAAGCTAAATAAAAGAAATGTCAGGCTTAAAAATCCTATCCATACTTTTGTATATGGTTATGCCTTTATCTTCAGGGACTGTTATGAGGGACTGGACCAGTTTCGGGCTTTATACGGTGGTTAAATTCTATGAGAAAAGACTTTAATTTTATCCAAAAAAAGTCAGCAAGTGGTGATAGGTTATCCTATTTCAAAGCTGATAGTCTCATGTTTCCAAGAATCATAGTTATACAGGATGTCCCCTAATTCATCAAAGATAATTTTTAGGAAATGGATTTTTTGGTATATTCTAAGATAAAAAATAGTTTCACAGTATGGGCCTATCTCGAATGTTGACATGATTTTTAGAAGATTTAAGAACAGCCTCATTTTGGTGTACCCAGGCCCATGTTAATGGGCCAGTTTCACAGTCAGAAAGGTGGCACGTTAGTGGGCAATGTGAAAGATTAAGGAGCAATATCACAGTTCACACTTACCTGACTAAGTGGCACTTAAGCCTCCGATGTTGGAGACTTAAGTTCCACTTACGCTGGCTCGGAAACTAAGGGCTAGTTTCACAGTCAGAAAAGTGGCGCTTAAGCAGGCAATTTGAAATTAATGACTAAGTGGCACCTAAGCCTCCGATGTTGGTAACTTAAGTTCCACTTACCCTGGCTATGAAACTAAGCCTAACGTCCTAATATGGGAAACTTAAGTGCCACTTATTCCGGTAAGTGTCGATTGTGAAACTGGCCCTAATAATTTTTCAAGCTTGCAAAGCTATTAAAAAGTTTTAAAGTGTGCTCAATTATTTGAGTAGCTTATGTCAAAACCCTCATTTCCTTACCATGATCCCTAAAAAGTTCTCAGATTGAGGAAGGTTTATTGTATGAACGCCTATTTGGAAAATTTGGTAACTAAAAACGGTATTAAAGATTTAACAGTTTAGTCTTTCAGGCCAAGGTCATAGTTGCTTAGAAAACGTTGTTTGAAATGTCTGCATTTACAAACTAAAAATACGCAGACATTACTAACGTTTATGGGCATTGCAATGGAAGTTCAACTAATGACCGACAAAGAAACCATGAACTTTATGGTAGGCGACGACTTCCTAGTGAATGAGTATTTGGAAATACGTACCGAAGGTTTCAAGAAATGAGATCAGTTTCAAATCAACGGACTAACGGGGGTGGTCTACAAACTACAAATAAAAGGAATTTCTGCTGATGGCACAATAATAAAAGCTGTTATAACTGATCCATCAAACAGCATCAGACGCGTAGCTTTGCAATTAAATGTTTCCACCCATGACAGTGAGTTTATTACGAGAATTCATGGGATTGATGAATCTAAATTTACAAGAGATGAGATGTTAAATTTTCACAATATTTTTTTTGTTATTGGCTGCGGTGAATCCACACAGAAGGGAACAGTCATCATTTGAACACAAGTGCAAAATGTAAATTGGCCCCTTCAAACCATCACCCAAGCTGAATTCTACAAACCATCGGGAGTTTTTGCGAAATAATTTACCAGATCTATTGGAGGACATTCCACTGATTCAACTAGCTTAGTCATATTTCCAACCGGATGGGGCTCCAGCCTACTATGGTCAAATGGTTAAGAATTGCTTTGATGAAGAGTACGGTACCAGTTCAAAGAAAGAAAGTCCTGGAAGGTGTCCTAGCCTTACAGTATTGTTTTTGGATGCAAATTGTGAAATTTATTCTACAGGGTCTTTCATTAAGCGCTTCCTATTTTTATTTGCTCTATAGGGCAAGTATTGGTTTCGTGTAAAACAAAATTTCGAGGTTATAATCAAAACTAATACTACGATAATCGAGCAGTTCAAAAAAGTCTGTTTCGTCATGCCTTCCGTCGGTCTGTGCGTCTGTGCGTCTGTACGTCTGTGCGTCCACTGTAATTTGAGCTACAGCCTAAACGGGTGGACCGATTTGCATGAAATTTGGTATGTGATTCCCTAGAGGGGAAATTCGAATTTTTGTTTTAGCTCATCTGGAACGGGTAGCTGCCATACAAATATTTTGGTTTCTTCAAATTTTCTCGAAAACGGCTTTAACGATTTTGATTAAACTTCGTAACTGTAATAACCAAGTCAAATGTAAGAAAATTGCATCTCAGATTTTTCTCAAAAAATTTAAATTACGGAATTAGGTATTCAACGTTTTTTGAGAAAATGGTCTTATTTTTGGGTTATTCGCGTGTATCTTTGCCATGTTTGGACCGATTTTGTTATAATTTTGCAATCTGGTGCTTCTGAATAGTTTAAACAATAATGCATTTAAGAATTTTTAAAAACATTTTTTTGGAAACAAAAAAATCAAACAAAAAATCAATTTTTTAGTGCTTTTGACTCATTCAATATTTTCTCGTTAAATATATAGGTAAACCATGCATCTTCAATGTAGGGTTACACACAATATTTAACCGCAAGTTCGTGCGATCTAGTCGTGCATATTTTTTAAATTAAAATAAAAGAAAGTGTGTGTGAGATATCATTGAAATTTTGCATTCACTTGAAAGGCCTATCGATGACACAATTGGGTGGTAAGCATCCGATATGCCCAATTTTCCAAGACTCTGGAGCATAAATCAGACTGAATTTGACCGATGGCATGTTGGCTTCGAGGGTCGCTGTGGCTTATTCGCATAGACCTGAGACTTCAGAAAACCTAATACGAAATAGTCTAACGGGGTCAAATCGCACGATCTCGGTGGCCAGTTCACATCACCTTCATGTGAGATGACCATGCCCTAGAATCGATGGTGCAGAATTTCAAATGTGGCGTGAGCTGTGTGGCACGTAGCGCCGTCCTGTTGAAACTACATGTCGTTGGTGTCCATATCATTCAATTCAGGTAAAAAGAAGTTGGTAATCATCGACCTATAGCGCTTGCCGTTGACGGTCCGCACTAAACAGTGACTTTTTCGGGGTGCATTGAACGCTCTTGGATCTCATGTGGATTGGTACGTACCTATTCATCCAGAAATGGGCCTCATCGTTGAAGATGATTTTTGATGAAAATAAGGGTCAGTTTTCAACTACTCTGGAGCCCATTCAGCGAACACTCGTCGTTGTCTATGGTCGTGTACGTCCAGCTTCCGAGAAATCAACTGCCTCGGATTAATACCTGCACACTCTCACGGACAGCGGCGATGTTTCCAGCAGATTTTCAATTTTGTCGACGTGCAAGTATTGGTTGACCGTTTACTGAACCAGTGGACTCAAATTAATCCACCACACTGCGAATAGTCTTCTCGGTAGGACGATTAGGGCAAGTGTAAAATGGGCAAAGCACGCGCACGTTGCCCGAACAGATCATCCGTTTTGATAAAACTATTTATCACTATTAACCATCCATGGTGATTTAGCAAAACAGACTGAATAAATGACAGCTAATTTGACAGATGTAGCTTCAACAATATGGCCGTTATCAACTGTCAAAGTTCCGAAGTCCGTATTGTAAGACCTTTTATTGAATATCGAAAATTAATGTTAAAGGAATTTTATATAAAACATGATTACCTTAAGTTAGGGCAGAAAGCTATAGAGCTAATTTATAGGTTTGGTCGAGACAAGGAAAAAATATTATTCAGGTGGGCAGTCTGTTTCCCCCCATCGAAGCGGGAGGAGAAATTCTCTCTAAGACACTGAGATATCAAAAAAATATTATTTAAAAACAAAGTCTGTGATTTTTTTCTTAACTCAATGAAAAATCTCTTTATACAATTGGCACAAACAAACATATTATTCAACTGGCGCATAGGCAACAAATAAAATACTTAAATGTTTCCAAGGACCTTTGGAGATCTCTTCAAAGCAAAGCTGACTTATATTTTTGTGAATTATCGCACTTATAAATGGTACATTTAAAGGCCCCTTAGCAATGGTACAAGGTTATTCTGCAAATTACCATACAACAACAACAACAACAACAACAAACAAAATAAGAAAATACTCACAAAAACACTGATTTCGTATTGTCTCCAATGATTCTCTAGCATCAGAGCAATACAGTTTTCATTGCTTCTTTTCCAAAGATACAAGCAACAACAAAAACAACAATAATGCATTAAAACCATAGCAACTTAGGATGCCAATAAGAAAAAAAAAACAATTTCAATGTTCAGTAAAATACTCGTCAACATCAAGGATCAGATGATGGCAAAAAAAGAGGTCTCTTCAAAACAACAACAGAACAACATCACTCTAGATACAGTGTTTGTGCCTTGAAGCACTACAATTCTACAGTTCAAGTGAAAATCGCAAAGAAGAGATGCAGCCAGAGCCTTTGTGTTTCTCTGCACTTTGATAACATTTTATATTTTTTTTTATTGCTTTGCTTTAAAGGAGAATTGTGGTGCATCAAGGATTGACATAATTAATTGATAATAAATTAAATTAAATTGCATTAACACCAATACACAAACATTCACATATTTTCTTTGTCTTGTTCTGCCCATATCAGCAAGGCGTGTCTCTATGTCCTTTGGATTTAAATTCCATTTATTCTTGATGCAACTGAGCCTTGTTGTTTTTTTTTTTTTTTTTTTTTTTTTTGAAATCCTTCATCCATCGTCATCCTTAATCAGGATCAAATTCAAATTGATTTAACGCAGGCAAAGGCTGATGGTGCTTTGTCGGTCAACTGCAAAAGTGTCCTTTTTTCGGAATGTTTATTATTGATGCGTCCTTTTCGGAAGAGCTTTCATGTAACTGTATGTAAAGTATCCCTTATGACGATCAATTTAATCGTTTTAAAGGATTTCCTTAAGTGAATGAATTTGCATTGCGAAAAGAATAAAAAAAGAAAATCCCCACATAAAGGGAGATGATGACTTTCCTTCGCTTTTCAATGTACATAGAAAAGGAAGTTTAAACATTTTGTGCGTATACCTATATCACAAATTTACTCCCACTCACACACAAGGAGATAATACACGATTTAAGGACATCCTTTCAATTCCCTAAATTACTCTTATTTCAATTACAGATACCACACACACACAGGAAAGGACGACAACAACGAACACAGGACATTTTTTTTGGAAAAATGTTGGTTTCGAAAATAAATTTCATCATTATCCTGTGGTAGAACGGTATTTTTGGTACTTTAACCGCACAAAGACCTACTTCATCTACTCCCTCTTTTGAGTAAGCATACACACTTTTAAGTTAGAGTGTTGTGAATGTGTACGCTTTAACATACTTGTATCCTTGAACATTTTGAGAACGACCAGACGACCGACCACATCGTTTATAAAAATAAAAAAAAAAAAGTAATTTCCTTTTAAGGATATTTCCACATAAAATAGAAAATAAATAATGCTCTCTATAAATGTATAGTATACGGCAGTTGGTTCTCGTGTCATTGGTGGTCGTGTCATGTTGTATATGTTGTGTCCTTTACCATCGAATCGAAAGAAGGTCCTTTAACTAGCTGCTGTTCTGGGCAAAATGATAATCTATGGCTATTTAATCCATGAAATTGAGTGTTGATTAGAAATAGTGGTGACAAAGGTGAAATTTTCCCTTCTTCTCCTATATCATAGTACTCGTACTGACCATCAGGCTACACGAACACGCACCGACACACTCTTAAGCAGTCTTGATGTCCTTTGAATTGCCTCTTTTCTTGGATATCTATATGTATATGTTTTTCTGAAGACTCGTCTGGAGGCTCTGGACTCAGGACGGTCGATCTGGTTTTAATATGCATTATAGGTAGGTATAGCAAACGTGTGTTTATTTTTGCTAAGAAATTGTTGTGGTGTGTCGTCCTTGAGGAAGTTTTCGGTTGAGGTGAACTCTGCTGCTGTCAATCAAGTAGATATTATAGGTCAAGAAGGGAAAGACACACGAGTGAATAGGTACTTAAGATGAAATTGTATGCCTTTTGATTGCTTTAAGCTGCTTCAGATGTTTTCTTTAGATTTTGTCTTCCTGATGTGCGCTGTCGTCTGTGCGTGTCTGAGGAGACAAAATTTCTTCTTTTAACAAGAAAGTATACAGAGGTTGTTGATGTCAAAAAGAGACAGTTGTTTGTGTTGATCTTTTAATATATAGTGAAAGACCATCACCAGGTGTTAAATACATTCACATATATCTACCTACTTACTATACCTATACCTACTAGATTATGCAGGCGTGGAAGCATGTTGTTTAGGTATAAATAGATTAGGGCGCTTTAACACTTTAATTAAGTCTGATCCATATGGATTTTGAATGTTTAATCGAAATATCATCCGATGTGTGTTTTGGTATTATGCTTATGTTATATACAGGGGGGGTCACCTTCTGAAGAGCTTTGATACGATTTATGTATATATTTATTGTAAGCAGATACAAAATTGTATTTTCATTTAAAATAACTGCGACTTTTTATTAAAATTTAATTGATGACGGGCTTGATCTTGTGGTATTGTTCTGATGATGGGTAATAATATGATATCTGTATAGCCTCGAACATATCACTCTGATTGTTTTTAGTAACAGTCCGATTTTATTGATTCAATAATGATATTTCAAGAATTGATGATGCAAGAAGATTCGACTTACAAAAAGCGCTTTCAATCGGAACATTATATTATTATAGACCGAGAGCTAGCATCAAATTTACTGACCTTATCGATAAGCTCCAGTTCGGAGCATTTTTATTAAAAAAAAAAAAAAAAAAACTAAAAATAAGGACCTAATCGACTGAACCGGACTGACAGACTGTGGTTTTTTGTATTTGGTAGCCATTAATCTTTCTGTGACCAAAGTTTCCTTCATGTAGCGATGACGGTCGACTGTTTTTGTTGTCGAAGAAGAAGACAACAAAATAAAATGCACGACCGGATCGCACAAACTCGCTCTTGTGATTCAAGTTTCATAGAACTTCGAAGAATACACAAAACATTAATTAAATATTATGAATAATTTATTCATTTGAAAAACTAAAAGAGAAGCTTGAAACTCGGCCTTTAAATTGCTAAAACAACTCTTTAAAATGTTTAACTCTGCATATAAAGAATATCACCCAGGGCCGGAGCAACCACATGTGCAAGATGTGCAAATGCCAAGGGCGCAAAATTCTGGAGGCGCATTATCAGGAGCTAGAAAATGTAATCTGATCTTGCGCAAACAGATATGTACTGTCATTTGCATTTAAACCACAAAACTTGTTCAAATAATCCCAAAATAACATCCATCACAACTGACACTTACTAATTTCACTTTCATTGTTGCATTCAAGGAGAATTTAACTGAAAATATCGTAAAAGATCTACGCATTGAAAGTCTACCTCCCGGGTAATGTGCAAAAGTCTAATGCATGTGTATCAGTGTATGCAAATATAAAGGGGGACATTTTCTATAAATCTTGCACAGGGCGCAAGTTTGGATGGGGCCAGCCCTGATGTCACCTTCTTAATAATTGAAAAATCAAAAAAAAAACTTAAAAAATAGTTGGAGCAGTTTTCTTAAAAAGAATTTTAAAAGCCATTTCCAAAATAATATATGTAGGTACATACACATAAAAAAGTAATTTCAAAAAAGTTTTTAAACCAATTTCAAAATATGTATTGACTTCTCAAAAAAAATTGTGTTTTTTTAAACCAAAAAATATTTTATTTTTAATTTGTATATTCAATGGCGCAAAATTTTAAACAGCCTGATTTGAAGGTGTAAGCATGATACTAGTTAACAATTTACTAACTTTGTTCTTAGTTTTAAATACTTTTTAGTAAGTATCATCTTAAGCCTGTTTTCTCAATTAACTTCAGCTGAACACACCTAAAACAGTGACATTTCGTGCAAAAAAGTAGTCAAACATACCTTTTTTCACATTTTTAATTGTCAAAGTGACATATGGAGTTAGTATTATACTCAAAAGATAAAATAGCCATTTTTTGATTTTAATTTTAATAAAATGCTAACTCGTCTAAAATTTTCCGGCTGTACATCGAACAAAACACATAAATCGATTTTCTTGAAATTTGGTACAGAGCAATGGTACAGAGATTATTCTTCCTTGGAAGTAAAATAAGAATTTTTGTCTTAGCTCATCTTGAACGATTTCGTTTTTTTTTTCTAAAATTTTTCTCGAAAACAGCTTTAATGATTTTTATAAAAAACCGTACTGCATGTACCTATTAAAGATATTTGGGTGATTCTCTGTTAAAAGCTCCTTTTTGCATCGAAAATGGTGCCAACCTAAATTTGAGAAAAAAATGATGCCCAATTGATTGTTGACTTAAATAACGCAATAATTGATCATTTAAAAGTGTGGCCACTTGTTTTTAAGCGATTTTACGAATTTTGTCTTGCTACGGAAATGACGACTTCGTTACGGAAATGATAATATCATATACGGAAATGATTGTATCATACGGAAATGACGTTTTCTACTAAAATTAAGAAAAAACAGCATATTTTCAATTCAATAACATATTTTTTATTTAAGGTACTTAGTATTTAACAAAGGGAGGCATATAGGTATCAAAAGTCAATATTTTTAATCTGTTGATTCCATTAAGGAAAATTTATAAAATACTCGATTTCCTTGTAATACAATATTAGGCGTTGGCAAAATAGATTGTATTTGTTCGATGTTAATATATGAGCTGTCAGTTTCATCAAGCTTGTAAAGTTGCTCATCTTTACCTTTATTGCACCGTTTGTAGAAAACAAAAACGCGTTGGCAAACAGCAAACAAAGTTTTGTTTGCGCCTTAATCCTTCTATTGAAATGAGTATATTGGTACCGCAATTTATGTCTTTTTGGGAAATTTTATTTAAAAACTGTAGGTTCTCGTCAGAGGAGTAAATTTCACTGTAATTTACTCTGGGCAGCTTGAGGCTACTTAAAGGGACATCATCGTCAGAGTTTTCCGGGCTTTTAAGAAAATTCAAGACGCCCAAATGAAAATGGACGCATGGCTCTTGGCATTCAAAACAACTCAATGACCGTAACCACAAGGTACTTTTATGAGCACTTCCTAACACCTATATGAAAACAAGACCATTAAATCTATCGTCCTCTGAGAAACAAAAAGTATAGTCACCTGATGAACCTTCATTGTCCCAGCAAAAGTTTTTGATTGTTCTAAGTTGGCAGTTTTTGATTATGTCTTTGCAGCTTTGCAGTTTTCTTTAAGGACTCGGATCAATGTGACGAAGTTATGGACATCCTTTCCCTCCCCTACTATACGATCAGCAGTTCTTTTGCAAACCGCTCCTATACCGTCAGCGGCTCCCTTCCCATGTCCTGACTCAAAATAGTTCCACGTGTAGTTTTTAAGATTTGAAAATACTGATTTTAATTTTGAACAAAGTAAAAAAAACATAGATTTGTTTCTGTATTGGGTGGCAGGGCCATCGCTTAAAAAATGTAAGGTGTCAACAGTACCAGGCCTTAAATGTGTCCAAATTGCACCAGGGCCATGTTGCAGGCTTTCAGAAAGTGTACAGAAACTCTCAGTACTTATAATTCCATTAAGTTTTGTATACACAACTACTGTGTGCAGTGTAATTTGTTGCCTCGAACCGCCAAAGTGAAAGGATTGAGTTTCCTTTGCATACTTTAGATTATAATTTTCGCTGAAATCCATATGGATTACGGCTTCGTTCTCGCGTAAATTAGACTTCAATTTCTTGATAGCGCTATATTGATGCCAAATTCTTCCTTCATGTTCCACGAAAAACCTTAAACAGCTTGGTGTTAAGGTGTAAGTATGATACTAGCTAACAATTTACTAACTTTAAAGCTCTTTACTAAAATGTTCTTAGTTTTAAACAATTTTTAACTAGTATCATGGTAAGCCTGTTTTTTTAATAAAACACCTAAAACAGTGACAGTTCCTGCAAAAAAAAGTAAGCAAACTTACCTTTTTCACATTTAGCATTTTCAAAGTGGTATGATTAGTATGATGCTAAAAAGGTAAAATTTTAATTTTAGTAAAATGTTAAAAAGATAGCACGATGCTATATGATTTACAAACTTGGAAAATCTTCTTTTTAACCTAGCATCGTACTCAAAATGCTTAAACATCGTACTAAATCCTTTATAATTTTGCGCCAATAGGTTTCTGCTTTTTTGTCAAAATGCTCAACAGACATAAGGTTTTGGTGTTATTTGAGAATATTGCTTTGTTTTTGGGTTATTCACAAATATTTCGTTACATAATCATAAATAATTCTAACGCTTTAGTCGTCAAACAATTTTACACTTAATATTTGTATAAAGCTAAGAACTAACCTATACAGTTTCTCAAAAAAAAACTATATGTATTTCTATTTGAATGTTTTTATAATGGGTGATTTTTAAGCTGGTTTGGTTTTGGCAACACTGGTTTTGACAGCTGACGTGTGTTAAGTACCTTGTGTCACTGTCAAACAGCTTCAGTTTGGTTTGCAATTTAACCATGGATCGTCTTACAAATGAACAACGCTTGCAAATTATTGAATTTTACTATCAAAATTCGTGCTCGGTTCGAAATGTTCATCGCGCGCTGCTTGTGTTCAGCGATGAGGCTCATTTTTGGTTGAATGGGTACGTAAGTAAGCAAAATTGCCGCATTTGGAGTGAAGATCAGCCAGAAGCATTGCAACAGCTACCAATGCATCCCGAAAAAGCCACTGTTTGGTGCGGTTTATGGGCCGGCGGCATTATTGGGCCTATTTCTTCAAAGATGATGCGAATCGCAGCGTTACTGTCAATGGTGAACGCTACCGAGCGATGATAACACACTTTTTTTTGCCCGAAATGGAAGTTCTTGACTTGCATGATATGTGGTTTCAACAAGACGGTGCCACATGCCACACAGCACGCGAAACAATGGCGCAATTGCGAGGCGAGTTTGGTGAACAGTTAATTTCACGTTTCGGGCCGGTCAATTGGCCGCCTAGATCGTGCGATTTGACACCATTAGATTATTTTTTGTGGGGGTATGTCAAGGCTAATGTCTATAGGGACAAGCCCGCTTCGATTGACGCACTGGAAGCCAACATCCATGCATTCATTCGTGAGATACCGGCCGATATGTGTGAAAGAGTATGCCAAAATTGGACTCAGCGGATGGGCTACCTGAGACGCAGCCGCGGTCAACATTTGCATGAAATTATCTTTAAACATTAAATTGCAAGGTTCAAACTATCGATTCAAATAAATATTTCATTCATTTTTTTGAATTTTTTGTATTTTTTTTTAAAAAAAAGTTCTAAACCTCTTAAAAAATCACCCGTTATTACAAATTCTATATACTCCTGAAATAAATCAACCAAGTTTAAGTTAAATTTTTTTGTATTGAACTGTAAACGAACCTAAAAAAAAAGAAATTTAATATTCACATAGTTTTTTTTTTTTGGCAAAAAATAAGATCTAGAATTAAGCATTTGTACTTGGTTTTCAGTAATTCTGCATGAACATTTTTATTGGAAGTAAAAAAATAAACTGACGACGAATAAAAAGAATTTAGTTTTTTTTTTCTTTGAGGAAACATTTGACTTTCTCACCACCATCAGTTTGTTTCATCGAAAATACTGTTGGTATTATTATTAATTACCTTAAACAAAAAATAAAAACATAAATTAAAAAATAATTTATGTGTAAAATTAAACATCAATTCCGCTTAGTTAGCGTTGATAAACATCTCCTAAATGTGTATAGCTACATACACTTTAATAATAATTATGTATTTATTACAAAAAAATTATCATTAAAGTAAAATAGCTATGTATTTAAAAACTTCATAACACGGCGACGACGCACGTAGTAAAATATATACAAAATATTCAACATCTGGCTGAAGGCGGTTAGTCTTAGAATTCTAGAGCTTATTTATGTATACTGTGAGTTCTAGATAAGAAACAAAACAAGAGCTAGGGTTATCATAATAATTACAATTCACACATGACGAACACCACACCGTTTATGATAAAGACCGCAAAGTTGCAAGCGTTGTGAGCACTTCTGGAGTCAGTTCAGTTTTCTATTTAGCTCAGGACAGCCGGTTGTCACGTTCCATTGTTGAAGATACCAAATTAGACAAAATAAGTAAGAGCAATAATTTTTTAAAATTAACTAAGCATTTAACTCCTAAGACATGCAATAGGAATAAGTGAATAACATTTTTCCCTAATTTTTTGAGGCCCTCGGTTTGAAACTGGGGCCGAATTACCGCATCAGTTATTGAGTAATACGTGACTGAATTATGTGAGTTTGGTTATGGAGGCATCATCCCTATAGGTTTTACTCGTTCATTCGATCACTGATGGCACTCAATCGATCAGTGACTAATGCGGTAATTCGGCCCCTGTTCTCAGTTCTGCTTTATTGATTCAAGTTTTCAAGATACTTTAATATACCTATGCAACAAGTTATAGAAAAAAAAAATAAATTTTCCAGACTATGCTAAATCTTTAGTTCAAATTGGTAAGTTTTGTATAATTAGCAAGTTAGTAAACGCAAGAAAAATTCAATTATAAATAAGTGACGCGACGCAACGCAACGCAACAGTTTGTACAGCCTCAACATTTGTTTGCATTGATTCGAAGAGTATAACATCGGAGAGTATAACTCTGACTCGCCATCTTTCAATAAATATCTCGGTTTCTTTTAGACCTACAGGATGGGCTACATAAGACCTTCCTATGTAAATGTAAATAACTCTGAATTACTCTACATATTATTCTGGATCACCAGGAGTGACCTTTTGGACCAACTAGAATTTTGTCGCAGTGTAGGTGCAGATCTTTCTTCAAAATCATGTTAAGCGGTACAACCAAATGTGTTGAACGTCGTCTTGTCAGTTTTCGGCCGATCGTCTTCAACGAGGTCTGATTCTAATTTTAACGTCTCTAATATATCGCTTAACCTTAAATTTAGTTACCACAGGACGAATTGTCGCAGCTGTTGGAACATTGTGAACACTATACCGTGGTGTAAATTTGTGTAAATTACTGACCGGCGATTTCGAAAACAATAATTGGAAAGTTTTGTTTGCTGTGATCGTGTAGTATTCTAAAGGGTGTTTTCTTAGATGTGTGGTTTTCAAGAAGAAATAAAACGAATATAATTTAATGTTATGGCCGAGAATTTAGCCATATTTTATAAAGATAAGGGTTTGCCATTATGTTTTAAAAGTGATTTCGGGCAATTGGCCGCCGCGGCTGGCTCGAATAAATTCCAGCCGAGAGGCCCAATTTTCGACAGCTCCAATTGTTGCGCGCCATGGCGGATGGACTCATTCTTCGATATCTGCTCCACAGCAGCAATAGCGTCTACGTTCGGCACTGTACGGCGGCGGCGTCTCTGAAGATGCGCATTATTTACTAGAATAAAAGTGGTGCGAAACCGATCCATGGTTGCTCGAATTTATGTGATTTTGCGATTATATCGGCCGAATATTGGACGCAGCACGTGATGCGTCGCACGAACCGAACCATTTTTGGGTAATAAATTTGCACAATTTGCAAACGTTGTTCAGGAGTAAGTCTATTAATTATGAAATGGCAAACCAAACTGAGCATAAATCAAGTGACATCTGTCAAAAAGACCAACTTCGAAAAAAGTATTGCCAGATTGAAAACCACACGTCTTAAAAAACACCCTTTATTATTTAATCTCCCAATATTGTATATTAAAAAAGTTACAGGTTGAAATATTAAAAAAAAAAAATCAATTTTTCAAGTTAATATTTTTAAAAATGTAGCACATTTGTTATCAAAATAAAATAGTTCAGCTTTAAATTCCTTAAAATTCTGTTGTACAACTTTTTTGTATTTTGCAATAAATAAAAATAGTATATGTACGACTGCGGCACGAACTTGCACATAAAGACGACCGACGTTACGCCGCGCCGCATCACGATATAAACCTATAATCAATTTAATAGTTTATTTGAATGTTTTACTTAACTTCCGTTTTTTTTTTTGTGAAATCATTTTGTTTTACTATCAAGTTTAAGCTTCTTTAATGCGAATTCAAGTAGATACATATTATGTCCATTAAATTCTCTCTTATCTCCCATGACTAAATGTGAAATGATATTTTTGAATTATGGAGTTATACATCTGCCGAGACCGACATATTTTCCATTTTATATTCTTAATATTATTCTCTTCCTTGTTCATGCCTAAGGACTATTAAGGAATCCCTATCCCTTGAACATCAGAATATAAGTAAAATTAAAATTACTTCCGCCTTGTTTGGTATAATGAGAGAGATAGAGAACTTCACTTCATTTAACAGGATTTTCTTTTCATAACTAACATATTTTTTGTATACCTACCTATAATCCTTGTATTTCTGTGGAAAACAAACCACAATCTCCAAAAAAAAAAAAAAAAAATATATATGCAAGAACCCTGTGTTAATGGAATGTTTTTATTTCACTATTTTATCATATTATTTATATCTTGTCTGTTTTTCGTTTTCCCTTCAATGATCTTTAAATTCAATTTTCATAAAGAAAGTCCTGTGTTATTTCATTCAAAATACTAAAAAATATATTTTACTTTTAATCAATAAAACAACCAATTTACAGGATGTGTGTGATCGTACATAATCCTTAAATATGAACAAAAAAAATATAAAGTAGAATCTCGTGAATATTGTTTGAAATTCACATTTGAATCTGAAGCCCGTCGTGTTCCCTTTTTTTTTAAATTCAAAAGATGTATTTATTGTATGGAATTCTTAAAATTGTCATATCTGAATTCAGAAGGAAGAAGGAAGAATACAAAAAAAACACAGGAACTCCTAGAAGATGACGATGAAAAACTGGCTAAGGACATAACATTGCTATAAAAATTTACATTCCTCAAGGCATATTCAATCCTCAATATTTGTAGCTGCTGTTTGAGGTTTTTCTTTTTTATTTTTATCATTTTTTTTTTTAAACAAAAAGACCAGAGATGTTATTAAAAATTTTATATGCAAAAAATTAAAAAGTATGCAGTTTTGCACAAATAATAGCGATTGTCACTTAAATTCATTTATTATTTATTAAATTATTCAAATAATTTACAAATAAATTATTTTGGTAGGGCATCAGGGCAACAAATCCAATAGCTTTGCCGTCTTTTAGAACATTTCTTAGGTTTACAAAAACAATATAAAGTTTTTGACAAAACATTAGCTTGAAAATGAGTAAATACATTTTTTTGCAAGTAATTTTTTAGTGAATATTATTAAAATTGAAATTATCATTGTTTTAAGAAATCGCTGTAACAATTTTAAAATTTTTATTTGCGTAAATTAGTCACTAAAAACAAGATTCATACTATTCGCCGTTTACACTTATTTATTATCATGTTGTATAATATTAAATCTTTAAAAATGCAATCAATTTAATCTACAATAGCAAGTTCGTGCGATCCACTTGGGCATTTTATTTACTTGTTTTGTGTAAAAAAAATGAAGGTTTTAATCAAAATTAGAATTACAATCATGGAAAAGTCAGTGAGTTAGCCTGTGCACGTAGACTGTAATGTGAACTAGAGCCCTAACGAGTGGCCCGATTTGCTTCAAATTTTTGTTTTAGCTTATCTAGAACGGGTAGTTCCCAGACAATAATTTTCTGGAAATAGCTTCAACGGTTTTAATAATTTTTAATTATTTTGTAAAACAAATGAATGTTAGAAAATTGCGTTTCAGTTTTTTGGCAAACAATTCATATAACGAATTCATAATAGAGTTTTGACGTTTTTGAGAAAATTGATTTATTTTTGGGCTATTCACGGCGCGGCGTATAATTATTGTTCTTAACGGCAGAACCGATTTTGTAGTTTTTGTTGTCTAACTTTGAAAGTGTCTTGCAGGCAGAAGGCCCCAACGTCTTCGATCACCATTTTTTGTTATCAAGGCACTTGGGTTAGGTTAGGAGAAGCGTGCAGAGCCCGGAGGCCGTTGCGTTCACGGGGCCTATTGTTCCATTGTGATCCAGAGAAGTTCCTAAACTAATGACTGGCATATAGACTGGTTCATTTGCGAACTCTCACTGGATATTGCTTTGATGGCAGCTTGGCTGTCCACGAAAAATGTGATCTCCGACGAGTTCAGTTTTTTCTTGTGAACTATTTCAGCCGTTTTATCAATAGCGTAAATCTCATCTTGAAAGACACGACACTTATCTGGGAGTTTATACATATGATTCTCTAATATGAAAAGCTTCACAGAACACCCCAGCTCCTGTTCCTCCTGCCATTTTTGACCCATCAGTGTAGAAGGGGATACCCTGTTCACTGATTAGTGAGTTGTTTTCCCATCCATGCCTTTCGGGTATTAAAATAGAGAAGTTTTTGTTAAAATCTATTAAAGGTGGTACGTAGTCCATGACCATAGGTGATGTGCTTCCAAGAGGCCATTTCTTTAAGTTGAAGTGCACTATAGGCTGCAGTGCATCTTATGTACTCGTCGAGGACTGGAAGATTGAAAATAGTTTCCAGACCTGCTTGTGGCGTGGATCTCTGTGCCCCCTTTAGTTCAATACAGTCTAGGCAAGTCACTGTACTTTGTTCAGGTTTTTAAAATAGCTTATTTTTTCTACAGCCTTCCACCAATCGATGGAACCATAGCTAAGTATGGGTCGAACATATCGGCTGAATGACTTGCGGTCGCATACCCTATCGTGTACAGAAGGTCTTTTTGCGTGTTTAGAAGACACAAAGTGCTCTTTTCATTCTTTCCTCTGTGTTCCGTTTCCAGGTTAGCTTGGAATAAAGGATTAATCTAAGATATAAAGCTTCTTTGGAAAGTTTCAGAGGCACTTCATTTAACTTGAGAGGAGTAATGTCCTCTAATTTCCTTTTATTTGTAAACAGAACCAGTTCAGTTTTTGCAGGGTAGACCCCCAGACCGTTTTGTGCTGCCCAAGAAGATAGTTCTTTAAATGCAGATTCCATAATATCTTTGATGGTATGGTAAGATACTTTCCCGATATCAAAATTAATATGTCATCTACATAGGCCACAATTTTAATGCCCTGATTCTTAAATTTTGTAAGAATTTTGTTAACAACGAGGACCCAGAGGAGAGGTGAGATAACCCATCTCTGGAGTGTGCATGTTGTAACTGTTTTCTTGACAATAGTATCTCACTTAATTATTCAATGTATTTGTTATCTATAATTGTGTGGTTCAGAAACAAAACCCATTATATCCACTTTTATAAGTTTCGAGTAGCTATATCGAGAAAAACTTGTATCTTCTAAACCAAACATTTTTTATGATATAAAGGTTTTTGAATTAAAAGTTTAAAATTAAAAATGTTTTGCGAATGGATATAATGGGTCTTAGTTCTAACAAAAATATGTGGATATAATGGATTTTGAGTGGATAAAATGGGTTGTAAAATTAATTACACATTTTGAGGTCTAATTTCTATGGTATGAAATGCGATTTGGGATTCAAACTTGGGCCCAACGTATGTATTTGGACGATACGAAAAAAACCCATACTACAGTAATTTTTTTTTTTTTCTAAAGTGGATATAATGGGTGTTGTTTTTGATCCACACAATTAAGTTTTTCAAAAAAGTGCATTTTTGATGGAGTATATTATTCATAAATAATTCCACAAGAAACTGCAACGCTACCATTTCAAAATATAAAAAAAAACGAATTACTATCAAATAATACCAACTATTTGTGCATTTACGATACGTTGAAATTGTTATAATAAAATTTCGGGAAACTGAAAATAAAATATACAAATTGTTTGTTACATTATGTTCTGGCTGTTTTTAAATTTTCATGTCATCAAAATCAGTGAATTAACACGCAATGCTCTTTGAATCTGTTTTCCTCTTTCAAACCATTCATCAATGCCTTTGTTTGGGGTTCATTTCCAAATAATTTGTTTTCCTTCAAGTGCTTTCCTTGTAGTTTTGCCAAATAGCCCTCATACTTTGCACGCCACCGGATCTAGTAATAGATTCATTGAGCTACCCGGTATACAAGTAATTAAGTAAATAAGAAAATAGGACTAGTTTGGGAAGGGAGTAAACAGGTGTTTGGTGGCCCTACGGTAATTTTCATGGGTGGTGGTTATCTATTTACTTATATTTTTGTTGTTATCTCTAAATCAGTCAAGCAAAATAATTAAGGAGTTCAATTCTTTTGATTTAGGGTGCCTGATAAAAAAACTATGTGAGTGCCGGGACTCACGGTTAAATATGTGTAAACATCAACGTTTGTCCAAGTGCCTGATTTTTGTTACTGAACGTCATCAAAAGAAACATATTGAATAATTAACACTACATTACCTATATGTAGGCAGTGGTTAAAAAGCTTAGTGTTGAAAGAACGGCAGCGAAATACCCAGTGGGGGAACCGCTGTAACGAAATTTCCTGGTGGTGAAGTGTCCAACGAACGGTGAAGGTTCGGTACTGAAAGGTCCTGCTTCGTAGTTCACTCTCAACTTTAAGATGACTTCACATTACACATGGTTATTGTTTATGGTAATCACTCTCTGAGCATCGACAAACAACAACTGTCAGCGGAGAGCACTAAAATCGTGGTTTCAATTAAATGACACCGTACCCAAATTCCAAAGGAACTTAATGGTTTGACTGACAGGGGCCGAATTAAAATATCCAGTTAGAACTGTCAACGAACTTGCAACCCTTATGAAACTCCATCTTTCCATCGAGTAAAACTTACAAAAAGTTCAGTCTTAATTTTATAAATGAATGTCACTATGAGATAGCCGGCGAATTAGATATCTTGAGTTATTAGAATATTTAGTTGCAGTTGTTGTCAGTGGAAATCACTAAAATCGCAGTTTCAATCGATTGACACCATCAATCGCCTATGGAATTGGACGCTGTGATTTTTAATGAATGTTAATTTTGTGCAAGTACAAAGGTAGCTGATAACTCTGCAATTTCTTCAACCTCAGCTATTTTGTATATCCCAGCCACCTACGTCCCTCGCCTACGTGCCTGAAAATTGCAAGAAGAAATTGCATCGTTTAAAAGCAGTATAATGTAAACGTAGAATTTAAGTTCAGATTTGTATCACTGAACGCACCCGATATCCTACCATACCTACAGCCATTGATCTGCCATATACCTACAGTCAATTGTCAATCCCTTCAGCTGACTATTATTATTTTTGTTTTGATTTTGTTTTCTTTTTAATTACTAGTGTCACGTCCATTTTTTTCGGGGAATAATTAAAAATTAAAGAAAAAAATATAAAAATATAAGTGTTAAAATAATAAAATCGTCGGTCGCGCTAAAAACAATTTGCTTTCGTCGTTGGCAAAAACAATATAAATGAGTGGTCGCGATAAAGTATGATCTAATTGTCGGTCGCGTTAAAATCAATTTGTTTTTGTCGGGGCAAATCAGATTTCGTAACTTAACGTGCTACAACGTAAAGTGCACGACGTAACGTTGCACACGAACGTTCACGTTTTTTTTCACTCTACCGCCAGCATAGATGTTTACACATCAAAAATGTTTCTGAAAAATTCAGTAAAATTATATTTAATTATAGATATTGGGTGATATGAATAAAACGGAGCATGTACTCAAAGAAGGTGCTCCATAAGAATCAGAGAAGCTGCTCAAAAAAGAAGTACCTCCTACCGTTTCGTATGAATAAAATTATACTCCAACCAGTGAGCACCTCCTCCTTCACACAGAGTAGCTGCCCTTATACATTTGAAATTTCTTCTCTTCTTCTTTTCTACAGCTTGACCTTGCAGTTTAAAATTACCATGAACTCCCCATTTATGGAAAAAAATATAAAGAGCTATTTACTTCAACGTTGAGCAATCAAATCAGCTAACTCACAAATAGGAGCAGGTGCTCCTCTCGATGGAGTACGTGCTTTGCTTTATTCATACCTTTTACTAGAGCAGGTGCTTATTTTGAGGAGGTGCTCATCAAACACGTAGATGCACAATCCTTGAGCACATTCTCATACCAAATGGAGCACCTGCTCTTAAAATTTGAGTTTTGAGCAGGTGCTCCTTTTTATTCATACCATCAACAATTATATTAAACAAACCTGACGTCCCTTACCTTGGCAGACACTTTTTGTCGAAATTGATATCTTAATGGGGACTATCGTGAATAAAATTTTCCGGGAAATGTTTCCCACCTTCAAAAATTTGATGTGCCAATACTTTTCAACTCCGCTGCGTAAGCTCAAATTTGGTTTAAGCCCTTAATACAATATTCCAAATACCTTAAATTGTAAGCTTAAATTGTAAATTACATAGATAGATATCTTTGTGTACTTCATACTTCATACTTATTATTAATTGTTTTTTTTTGCAATTATAATGGGTGATTTTTTAAGAGGTTTAGAACTTTTTTAAAAAAAAAACACAAAAAATTCGAAAAAATGAATGAAATATTTATTTGAATGGATAGTTTGAACCTTGCAATTTAATGTTTAAAGATAATTTCATGCAAATGTTGACCGCGGCTGCGTCTCAGGTAGCCCATCCGCTGAGTCCAATTTTGGCATACTCTTTCACACATATCGGCCGGTATCTCACGAATGAATGCATGGATGTTGGCTTCCAGTGCGTCAATCGAAGCGGGCTTGTCCCTATAGACATTAGCCTTGACATACCCCCACAAAAAATAATCTAATGGTGTCAAATCGCACGATCTAGGCGGCCAATTGACCGGCCCGAAACGTGAAATTAACTGTTCACCAAACTCGCCTCGCAATTGCGCCATTGTTTCGCGTGCTGTGTGGCATGTGGCACCGTCTTGTTGAAACCACATATCATGCAAGTCAAGAACTTCCATTTCGGGCAAAAAAAAGTGTGTTATCATCGCTCGGTAGCGTTCACCATTGACAGTAACGCTGCGATTCGCATCATCTTTGAAGAAATAGGCCCAATAATGCCGCCGGCCCATAAACCGCACCAAACAGTGGCTTTTTCGGGATGCATTGGTAGCTGTTGCAATGCTTCTGGCTGATCTTCACTCCAAATGCGGCAATTTTGCTTATTTACGTACCCATTCAACCAAAAATGAGCCTCATCGCTGAACACAAGCAGCGCGCGATGAACATTTCGAACCGAGCACGAATTTTGATAGTAAAATTCAATAATTTGCAAGCGTTGTTCATTTGTAAGACGATCCATGGTTAAATTGCAAACCAAACTGAAGCTGTTTGACAGTGACGCAAGGTACTAAACACACGTCAGCTGTCAAAACCAGTGTTGCCAAAACCAAACCAGCTAAAAAATCACCCGTTATTTACGTTCATACCTAAAAAATATTATTTTTTTTTGTAGTTAAATTTGGTTGTAGCACGCTCAAAAGCCTCCCCCAACCTTCTCCATTTAAACCGGTTTATATAGCTATACTATTCCATCTTCCTTCAAAATCTTGGATGTTATTTCTCCATCTCTTCTTTTGTCGACCCACTTTTCTTTTTCTGTCTTAGGGTAGGTATCCATTCTGTGACAAGTTTGGTCCACCGATTATCTGTAGTACGTGCGATATGACCGGCCCATTCCCATTCCAATTTTAGCTGCATAGCTTCATAGTTAACGTTTTCGATTTTCGTTTTCCTCCTTATGATATTGTTGGGGATGTGTTGACGTTTACATATTTTGAGAATTGATCTCTCCATCGCTCTTTGACATACCGACTGCTTGTTTAATGACGTTTTGTTGTTGTTCCATGTTTGCGCTCCATAAGTAAGCACTGTTAACATCTCTGTATCCATTATGTATTTCGTACATTCTGGTGTTGAACTCACTCCGAAGATATCTCTTATATTCCACAATTGCTTCCATCCATTGATTATTCCCTGTTGAATATTTTTCTCTTCCTTGTTCTCAAAAGATAAAATTTGCCCAAGGTAAGTGAAATCATCTAGGTAATCTATCTCACATCCATCTAGAATTATTGGCGTGCGTAATCCATTCGACATCATATTGGTTTTTCCTCGATTTTTTTGTTGCCCAGCTCCTTGACATTTTGTTTGTTATATCATTCTTTGAAGTGCAGCGGGTGAAGTACTCATTAGAACAATGTCATCTGCAAATAGAAACTTGCATAACCGTTCTCAATTCTTCTCCATCATCCCAGTTGTTAAAAGTCTTAATATGTAGCTAATTAAATGCTTATATGTTGTGATTTTGTAGATTTTATAGATTATTTTTATTTTTATATTTTGATACCTTAAACTCGAAAACTTAAAACTCGGTTGAGATAAGAATTATGGCTTTTTCGAGAGATTGCCAATGATTTTTTCCTAGGGCTGCTTTTCTAGTTGGATCAAGGCTGGGTATCCATAATAAAAAATTACCTGTGCTTCCATTTCATAAGGCAGTCGTTTTTCCGGTGGGATTCCAATCGAAAGGGCTAGTATTGAGGGCTAATGCTAATATTATATTAGCTGTCTGTTTATATATTGGAAGTATCAGTGGATTCTGATTTTGACACCTATTTTTTTAAAATTCGAAAGCTTGTAAACTGCTTATCTTGGCTTCAAATATTCTTGATACCATAAAGTGTACGTATGAATTCCTGTTTAAAAAAGGATTTAATAGAATTTTGGAAACTGAAGAGGTACCAGCCAGTTTCAACAAAGCAATTATTTATCCGCTGCATAAAAAAGGTGCATACGAAAATCTTGAGAATTATCTGGGCATTTTCTTTTTTAATTCTTCAGTGAAGTTATTCAGCACACTAATTTTAAAAAGGCTTACAGAGTGGGTTAACAATAAAAACATACTCAACATGTTTCAAGTGGGTCTTAGGAAAAACCACTCGACTGTAGATCAGATATTAACCTTATTCCACATTGCTGATAACTTTTAAAGCAAATAGAAGAAAATGTATGCTTTCTTTGTAGATTTTCGAGCTGCTTTCGACTCCATTGCCTGTGAATAATTCTTTTATAAGTTGTGAATCTGCTGAAAGCAATGTATGAAAACAATTTATCCTATGTTTGGGATGGTAAATTTACGTCGGATGACTTTGAAACGCAAATGGGAGCCATTCAAGGATGTGTGTTGAGTACTTTGCTCTTAATTTTGTTTATAAATGATATTGTTGTTGAAGTCTGAGGTGGTAGATTGAGTTCGGAGGTTTGCGAATACCGTTGCTCATTTTTTGCCGATGATATTGTTTTTTCCTGGGGGAATCAGTTGAAGGAATGCAGCGGATGATCAATTGTCTGGAAAGCTTCTGTGATCTTTGGAATCTGTCTTGTGAATCTTAGAAAATCAAAAATAATGATCTTCAGGGATGGAGGTTGTAGATACTCGAGAAAGGAAACATGGAGCTACAAAATACAGATTTTGGTCATTCTATTTTCTCTAAAAAATTGCCTACCGTAAAAACCTTTTGCAGAGACTTTTCTTTACGTTCGATTAGCTTAATTTTAAAAGTTATTTATTTAACAAAAAAGAGTAAAAATTGAAAATTCATATCAAGGAAGTTCATTTTTTTTTGAAATTTTTTCCTATAACATCTCTGCTTAAATCCGTCAATCCTTGCAAAAATCATTGGATTTCCATTTTTCCATTTGGCTGAAGGCAAGGCAAAATTTAGTGTTGAGTTTAGTTCCTAGTTCTATTACAATTGGCGCAATGTGTTGTGGCTTCACTTTATATGTACCAAGAATACGAAGAAAGAAGATAAGCAATTTTTTTTTTATTCAATTTAGTCGCACTCTGTCGACACTATTGAAACTTGGTTAGGCAAGCAATTTGACGCTGGTTGTCAATGAAGGACTTAACTTTCGAAGACTTCCTCAGACAAAAAGAAAAAAAAAACATATTGAAACCGATATAGTGCTCTGATGTTGGTGCTGAGGTGAGTGGTGCAAACATGGAGCTAGAGCCCCAGCAAAGGGAGTCACAAACGTATATGAAAATTATGGCTCTGTATTTTTGAAAAAAAAAAAATAAAAAACCAAAGATGTTGGAAATTGTGTTTATTTTTTCTTGCCTGTTTTTTTGAGGTTAAGAGATACAATCCTGGTGTATCTTTTGCACTTAAGGAAAACTTGGAAACATCAAGGTCGTCCTTGTCGTGGCATATGCTTGTCATCTTGTGAACCTTTTCCGAGAGTTAACAATGAAAAAAGTTTGTTTGATTTGTATTCCAGAGATGATAGCACTCGGAGTGCTGAACAAGATGCGAATGATGATTGGGTTGAGGTATGAGTAGTAAAATACACATTTTCGCTGCCTCGCTCGTCGTCTTCACCTTTTGTGTCAGAACAGGACATGTGGGATAAGTGGGATTTTCCACCTTATTTTCTGTTCATTCTTATTCCTTATAGGTTTATTGGTGGACCAAAAAGAAAGTTGAAATGTTGAAAGGTCTTTCATTTTCGCTTTCATTTTTTGTTGTTGTTATTTTAATGTCAGTTGTGTGTAGATGAAGAGTGAAGAAGGAACTCTAAACAAATTCACACACATGTTCCTTTGTTCCTTATTTTTGTAATATCTCCTGTGATACCATAAAACATAAAAACGGACTTATATGGTGTGGCATTGGTATAGCATTGGCTTAGTGTGAAAAGAATTATTATTTTTTTTTTTTTTGTTAAGAAAGGTTATAAATCATCGTACCTACATATGTATAACTTTTCGAAAAGTTTAACGGTTCACGCAATGCATAGCAATATTTTTTTTTCAAAAAAATAAAGTTTTAAGTTTTTGAAGGAAAAGTTTTCGTTTTGGGTTTTTTTTTTTTTGTTTGGGGGATAACATACATTTATCTCTTTCAACACATTTCTTGTTTTTTTTTTTTTTTTTTTTTTTTTTTTTTTTGGGAGGTGGGTGTATTCTTTTTCATTTTCTTTATTTTTATTTCTTTTGAGTGCAGTCATTGGAAATGAAATTATGAATTATGGTTATTGAAATAAATTGCCTAACAGGTACTTTTCCATTAATAAACTGTGAGGAGTGTTACCATAATGGCAATAAAGGTAGAGATTATAAGGAAACTTGAGCCCATTTGTTCAAGGTGTATTATATTTTGTTTAATGATTTATGAATATGGTTTCTGTATAGTATAGAGAAGATAAGTCACTTGAAGCTTATTTAATATACTCAGGGCGTTATTCCGAAGAAGCTTTCTTGAGATGGATTTTTAAACTATCCAGATTGAAATGAGGAAGTATATTACAGCAAAAACCATTCTTCAATTGTATCTCAATCATCATCTCAGTACATGACATTTTCGACCAATATTTTGAGTCCATTTTGCTTTCGGAGCTGGAAAGTAGCTCGGAGAGGATTACAATTTAAACGAACTTCGTATTTCTTTATTCTATCGTCATCAAGCGGCTTTGTTTCCAAGTCGAGACAACATCAACTTGAACTAAAAATTTTTAAGCATGGCTAGGGCTAATAACGAATCCTTAAATCTATAACTTAAAAACTTATCTTAAATAACACTGACCGGATGAAAGAGTGAAACGTAAATGTGATTTTTATTAAAGTATTTGCTCTTCTACCGACTCTTCAAAAATATTGAAAAGTTTGATATAAGAAAATGTTCCTTTATAAAGGGTCTTCCATTAGGGACTTCCAAACATTGATAGTTGATATGGGCCATATTGTTGAAGCTACATCTGTCAAATGGGCTGTCATTTATTCAATCTGTTTTTTTCTTTCCCAAATCACCATGGACGGATTTAGCGTTAAATAACACGTGGTTCGCCCATTTAGGGTCATCTTCAGCGATGAGGCCCATTTCTGGATGAATGGGAACGTCAAAAAACAAAATATTCGAATTTGGGATGATACCAATCCACATGAGATCTAAGAGCGCCCAATACAGTACGAAAAATTCACTGTTTGGTGTGGATTTTGGGCAGAATAATTTCTTTTGACTTGAATTTTATGATATGGATAGCAACGACATGTGGAAGTTCACTCCACATTGAAAATTCTGCACGAGTGGTTCGAAGGCATGGTCATCTCATGTGGAGGTGATGTGAACTGGGCAACGAGATCATGCGATTTATTTGATATTTATTTATTTGGAAACATAAGTATTTTAAAAACACATTGCTTTTTTATAATAAATACTTAGTAAATACAGAAATTGTATGATGGTTACACGTTTTAATTATTTTTGTAGAATTTAAAAAGAACGCACACAAAAAATTGATTAACAAAAAATTAAAAGATTAAATCATAAAAATGGAAAATAATGAATTTAGCACCTGACCCAAAAAAGCAGTTTTGAACCTAGCACAGTTGTTGATTCTCCTCAGATCAGCAGGTAAAGAGTTTCACAGACCCACAGCATGCACAAAAAAGTGTCGTTTACAACTAATATTCTTATATGTCGGCACAATAAGCACTCTGCTTTTTTGTGACTGCGAAAAGACAATCCTTTCGTATAGATAATTCGGTGTCCCCGTCTGCATGAGATTGAATGAAAACATCAACACTTTACTGTAGAGATAGTTTTGAAATGACATATTATAAATGATATTTGAGCATTGGGAGACGTGATCAAAACGACGAAGATTGTACACAAAACGTATAACATTATTGTAAGCTACCCGAATTTTTCTTTGACTTGTAGGTATACTATCAACACTACAGAAAATTAAACTCCCGTATGGCAAAATTGGTAGAACAAGAGTTTTAGCCGGGATAATATTGATTCTAACTGGCAGGTTGCCTCCAGTGAGGTTAAGCATCCTTAGAGCACCATATGTTTTTCCAAGAACAAGGTGATCTTCCCAAGTCATGGTTAGGTTGAAAGTCACGCCCAAATTTTTAGCCGTTTTAACATACGGGAGTGATGAGCTGCCTAGTTTTACGCATGGAAAATAAAAATTATCAATTGTGTTTTTGCAAATGACAATCGATTGACTTTTCTAAGGATTGATTCTTAGCTGATTTTCCTCGGCCCACTGAAATACCCTAGCCAAATCTATGTTAATTCGATATGTAGCATCCTCGACCATACTTATTTCGTAATTTAGATAAATTTGAACATCGTCAGCATACATGATAATTTTACAGAATTTTAGAACCTCAGGAAGATCGTTAATAAATAACGAGAAAAGTAAAGGGCCTAAGATAGATCCCTGTGGAACACCAGCATTAGTCGGGAAGAAACTTGAAAGCTGATTATTTATGGACACCGCCTGAGTTCTTTCACTCAGATATTTTTGAATAAGAGTCACGGCAGTTCTATCAAAATTGAAATTAAGTCTCAATTAATTCAGTAAAATACCATGGGTTACAGAGTCAAAAGCTTTTGAAAAAATCTAACAACACCAGAGTAGAAAAATGCTCCTTGTCAATTTCTTGCCGAATATCATCAACGACCTTTAAAAGAGCTGTCTAGCAACTATGTATGCTTCGGTGTTATTAGCAAATACAAAAGTTGAAATCTGATGATTAATGATTCTTTCAAAGGCTTTCGAGGCAGAAGGAAGAATTGAGATTGGTCGATATTCTTTAACGTGGGCAGAAGAGTTTTTAGGTATTGGAATAATTTTAGAGCATTTCCACATTTTAGGGTAAGAAGAAGGTTTTAAAATGGAGTTGTTGATATAGGTCAGAAAAGGAACTACAAATGGCAAAATCATTTTTAAAAAAATTAGGATGTATGTAATCTAGCCCAAGAGCCTCAGACTTAATTTTTGACCCTTTAGCCTTTTTTGCCCTCATAGCTAACATAACCCATCCCATCGATCAAATTCAGCCTAATTTATGCCCCAGAGTCATGAAGAATTGGATATTTCGGATGAGCGTCACCCAGAGAAGCCGCGGCGGACATTTGAACAATGTATCATTCCGTAAATCATGGCATCGATAAGCCTCTCAAATGAATACAAAATTTCAATAATATCTCACACACACTTGTTTTATTTAAATTTAAAGATAGTACTCGTGAGTCATGGTTTGTGAGTCTTGAGCTAACTAGTGATCTCGTTCGATATATTTTTCTTTTGTTCTGCTATTCGAATTTACAGGCAACTTAGATCTTCTTGTGATGATATTGTGACTTCTTCAACTTGAGATCTTAGCTGTATTCTTCTGTTCCTTCCATCTGCTGTATGCAAGGTGCTTTGCATAAGATGCAACAAAATGCTAGGAAGTATGCGCAATTAATTTTGTTCAAAATTATTTAGTAGTATTTTTGTTTTTAGTCAAACGCTAAAAACCAGATGCTTACATGCCATCTAATTTTTGAGAATTTGAAATTTGTATCGGAAGTCTGTATTGAAACTTATTCATTTTTAGCTCTCAGGCTTTTTAACAGGAATTGAAACGTATTGTTGATATTCGTTTCCACCAATTAATTTTCCATTCATTTGGATAGATACGCGATAACCACATTTTTTTTCAGGAATCCAGTTATCCAAACTGTATAAATAGAAATGACCGTGTCTTAAATTTTAGCTTATTGTTAAAAGTGTTTAAAACCATATCTGTGCATGGCCCATCTTTTGGTTAGAACACAATTTCACTTTAGTTTTTCATACCTACATTTCTTTTTAGTCCTCTTCTGAGTCGTTTTTTTTTATTTAAGACAAAGGTTCATTAAATTTATTAATTTCATAATAATATAATTTTCGATAGGTAATATCAAAAGCTTGAGGAGAATTTGAAAAAAAACAAAAAAAAATCACTCATACGCCCCATATTCCCATAACCATTGAAACCACTAAACCTCATTGCAAATTGGAAAAAAGGGTATCATCCTGCTCCTCTCTCTTAACACTCTCTCTTGCATAGTGAGCTCAATTGTCAAAGTTAAAATTAAAAAAAAAAATAAAAATGTGAGCATAGTGTACGGCACCTGTTACTCCCATTCATTGCCAGAGTAAAATGCCTATTAAACCTGATATTGCAATCCACCACATCAGCAGCGGCAGTAACTCTATCCTCTGATGATGATGGCGTTTTGTTTCACAGAGGAGAGGAAAGTCTATCATTGTTGAATGATTTTCATTATTTTTTATATTTTGTTTTGCTCTACCTATACACTCTCTCACTCTCACTTGATGACTTTTGGAACTCAAGCGAACAACACAAACTGCAAACCAATTCCACTGATTACAAAACCGCATCCAACATATTGAAAAACCACTTTTAAATATTACAAAGCAGCCCCTCGGGTTGGCGGACGACGAGCAAGAGCACGTAGCACCACAGGACCTCCTCGATAATGTATAGTATTTTATTCGAATGACATCCTTTACCCGCTGACTTGACAACAAAATAAGCATCCAACAATAACAAGAGAAAAAACATAGGTAGACAACAAAAATACCAAAAAATAAAAGAAATAAAAAAAACTCCAGGTCATGGAAGCATTCACTTTGTGGTTAATAGTGTACATAGTGGAATCTCCCTCCACTTGAATGGGAGCAAAGAGTATACTCTGCTTCGAGGCTGAACCGACAAGTAATCCCTTATGCAACAGCTAACAGTGAATCACACTGCTGAAACGAAGGCTGCATTTTCTCCTCCATTCTTCATATATCCATCCATTCGAACAACAACCGGAGCAGCTAGGGCAGGATCATCGCAGTCGCAGGCGAGCTGGAGCACCTACAGGAGCATGCATAAAGCAACATGTGATTCTAATGATGTGCTAAAAGTATCCTGGCAGAAAGGAAATTTGTTACAAAAACATTTCCCAACAATACTCGTGCTCTGCTGATGACGATAATGAAGTTGATGATGATGTAGGTAAACCAAACCAGGATCTCTGACTCTGATTCTGACTATGACTGACTGGCTGACTTACTGTTACTGTTATACGGTTCTCTTTTCTAAATGGCTGCCTCAGTTATTCCTGTCCTGTTGTTTGTGTGTGTTTGATTTTTTGTGTTGTTCCTTGGTGGTACCTCTGACAAGAGAGTGGTTTTTCCTGATGGAAAGGGCAACATGCAAAAATCAACTTGCAAAAAAACAGGATATACCACTGACGAGGTGAACAAAAAACCTGACTTCAAAATGGGGGAGGGACACACATACCTGTTTACAAAAGAAATGTGAGTTTGCTTTGAATTTGGGTGTTTTTTTTCCCTTTGAAATACTAAAGGATGCTGGATAGCCGATGGAGCGTAGACTGTAGGTATTGCACAACCAAAACATCCAGTGTTTAAGTAGGGTAACCTAAGTGGTGGAACCATTTTTTTTTTGCCAGCTAAAGGTACCTACTCAGAATTGTTATTCTGATTTACTATTTTTTTTTTTTTTTTTGTTGAGTTTCCTTTTTTATCCTGGGAAATAAGCAGAGCAGTACATATTTGAAAGGAAGAAATCCGATTCAGGTTTTTATTTAAAAAAAAAAAAAAAACATAAAAAGTGACCACTTTGAGATTAAATCTTTTCAAAGCCTTTTATGCAAAGGTCTGTTGCACAAAACAAACTTGAAAGGAGGGCATTTATAGTTTGACTTGCGGTGCGACTTTTGAGAATAATACTTTTTTGTTGGTTTTAGGAGTTGCACAACGTTTTTGAATAATCGGAATAATACAGGAAAACTTTCTTAACTGGTGCTTGAGAATTTTGTGCTTAGAGAGGCTTTTTAAGTCGCTTGGCTTACATACAACGGGAAGTTATTTAACATGTATGTAATCTTTTTTTTAAATTAACAGTAACGAACCCGCGCTGGCGTTGCTCTAGTAAATTTTTAAAAAAATATATCTTAGTTGGAAATAATTCAATATACCGATCCTAATACTCACGAAATTTTAAATGTTAACCTAACTTATAACACCTGTGCGTTTTATATTAAAACAAACGTTGGATTTTTAACTTTCAAATAAGTTTAGTTAAAAATAGTTAAGATCGAGTTTTTGGCAGTTATACAACAGTTTTATAACAGTTATACAATTTTTTTTTGCCTGTGTGTGCATTAACTCGCATCGCGAAACTTGAAAAAAAAACTCTTGGTGCCCAAAGACTGTCCACCGTATAAACAGTACACTTTATAAATAAAACTGTTATAAATTGGCATGTCTTGAGTCTATTCTTATTAGATTAGTACTTTTAAACCTTGATTTTTCCTTCCCCCTGTAATTTCTCTGAGTCCACTGTGCCAACAAAAATTCTTTTCTATCCTAATTTTCTTTCTAAATAGTCCTTTGCAATTCAAGTTACATTAAGAAAGGCCTTAGGTCTACTTAAGAACCTTTTATCGAGATATATACACAAATACCATGGAGGCTGGAGGGGCAATTTTCTATAAAAAAAATTACTTGAAATAGAAAAACATTACAGAATAACTCAAAATCCAAACTGCGTTTCGCTTATAGTACCTACTTATCGTTCACCACTCAACGCCCTTAAGTAAGACTGGGAGTATAAGGGGTTTGTAGAGCTGTACTCCGTTTGTTGATAGCAGGTACTTCAAGACCAAAGTTTCGCCTATTCTTCTTCAATCGCTGTGAATGACTGTATAACGGCGCGTTGGGAACGGTTGATGATGTCAATATCGTCCTCATACCTAAGTATTTGGACTGATCTATTGAAGATAGTGCCTTCCGTGTAAACGTTGGTGCAACGTTTACCAGGGATATGCCATACTATAGTTCTTGCAAGAGACATTAGATCGCCTTTTTGAAGATGGGCCACATCTAGCTGATCGTCCAGTCATCGGACATGCTACCTTCCCCCATACTTCGTTGATGATTTGATGCATGTGTCCTGTCAAAACATCCTCTCCATATTTGAAGAACTCCGTTCATCAGAACTGGCCGGCGGCCGTCCTTGTGGTTCTTAACGTTTCGTATAGCTAAAGCCCGAATCACACTACTCTCGTGTGGTGTGTTGGGGAGTAGTGTGTCGCTATCGCTATAATGTATTTCATATGCGTAGAGCCATATTTGTATCGTGTGATGTGTTGTGTCGAAATCTATGAAATACATTGGAATGACAGCGACACACTACTCCACAACACACCACACGGGAGAAGTGTGGTTCGGGCTTAAGTCTACCTCTTCTATGCCGAGAGGTGGAACTAGGACTTTATTGATTGAAGTAGATGTGTTATCTTTTTGCTCTACATGATTTACAATAATATGAAAATATGAAGAAAATTTGAAAAGAAAAATTCTTCTGTTTAAGTGGAGCGACTGAATACAATTCAAGTTAATATTTCAAATGAGCTCAACTCCATAAATGCATTTCACCCAGGAAAGATAGTTGGGCTCATCAGTTAGATGGCTATCGTACCCTTCTAAGACGCCAATTTGTATCGACTAATATAAAAATCACAGCATTGAGATACTGTGAATTTTGAACTACATGATTTACGTTTAGCAACTGTTGGAAATGCTGCTTAAACACATTTTCTTTTCGCTGTGTTTATGTGACTAGCTTACCTTCGCTGTTTCAAAAAGCCGGTCTTAAAACTAGCATCCAGTTGCTTAGCTTTCGGTTGTGGTTTCGATCGCGAGACTCTTCTTTCTCCTGAGTGAGACTGCGTATGCCCTTTTCCTTCAATGCTAGATCTTATTTTCCTCCCTTCTTCTTGATACTCTTCCCTGACTGCTTTTCTTTTACCTGACTGCTTTTCTTTACGCATTTAATTGCTTGTGCATCTTCTGCCACTTTTTTCCGATGCACGCTTTCATCATCATTCAACGGGCTTTTTTCTCTGGAGTGGCGAGTAGCATACAGTAGTTTCTACTACCTCTTAAATGATGTCGCGGTACTGGGACCACTGATTGCTTACGTCTGTGTAAGGTGAGCCGCAACAATTATAAATTGTCTGAGTCGACGTTTGTCCCTCAAACTCTACACACTTCTAATATTTTGTAAAAGTGCCGTGAGTCGATTAGAACATGATTGATTTGGTTTGCGGTTCGGCCGTTTAGACAGCGCCAGGTTGCTTTGTGTACCTATACTTAGCCTTGGGAACGTAGTTCTCCTCCTTATCACAGTATTACGTGCTGCTGTAAAGCCTATTATTTGGAAGTTATTAGCGGTTATCTAATGTTGTTTCGTGGAGGCTAAGCTCCGCTGAAGATCCCACTTTAGAATTGATGTCCTCGAGCACAACTTTGAAATCCTGAGGCTCTGCCCAAAAGGTCATACAACTCCTCTTAGAAAGCGTCTCCAGCTTCTTCTGTGGGGGCGTGTGGAAATATTAGGCTAATGTTTTGGAAAGTAATTTCGATGTGGATCACTGCCAGGTGATCACTTATCGGCTTAATATACATAACTTTGCTTCTAGGCCAAAATAAAGCATAACTTTGGAGCTAAGACACTACTTTACAAAGCAGTATCATTATTGTTATCATAATTCTAAAGACATTTTGTTCATGTACATAACTACGCATATTTGATAGTTATTTTATAGAGGTCCTTCAACTTATTAAAAACTCCTTAACTTTGGGCATACATTTTTGTTAGCTAATTTCCTTAATTTCAAGATTCAATATCTGAGATAAATCTGATGATTACATCAGTTTACTCTCAAAAATTGAAAGCATAATTACTAAAATCAACTATAAATTCACTCAGTCACTATGAGCTCTACCTATCTTGTAGCCTTTTTATATTTTGTTATTACTTACAGCCTTATACACTTTTACCTTGGCTTATTGCCCTTTTAAAGTACTTCAAACACACATACACACACACATACACAAAGATAAAATGAAGCTTCTTTCTAATTAGTTTTCCACTGCTTGAGCTTCATACATTTTTATAAGCATTCACTTGTGGGTGCATCAAGGAATCCCTTAAAACAAACCAAACGAAAACTATTCATCTCTCTAAATACTGTTAGGTGGAATAGATTCTTTTAGAAAACAAAAGGCTATCTATAGAGTAGATATCTAGAAGTAGCTATGTACTTCCTAAACGTAAGGTAACCACTGCTGGAAAATTCACAGAAATTGCTTAATCTGCATAAGCCACATTTACCGTTAGCTAAGAAGGATACACTATAACTACACAACCCCTGCGCCTTTCTATCATCTCTGTGCAGTGGCATGATATTTTACTTCAACACCAATACCTATAGCTGGTCTCTCTGTTTCGTAAAATTATAGAAGAAAAGTTTATGTGCGGATCAGGTTGTATAGTTTAGTTGGGATATACCTATAGGTACAGCCGGTGCAAAAAAGGATTGTTGTAAGTTTGACATCCTGATGATGTATACTCCTCTTGGTAGTAAAAATGCTTTTTGAACAATTATCTGATGGCAGAAGAATGCACTCTCCGGAAGTCTGAAGGTATAATGGTACACAACAGAAGAGGTAATTTATTTTGAACTTCTTCAGGTGGTTGACTTGATGGCTTGGTAATAAAGTGTCTGCCAGAATTGGAAGTCTTATGAAATGAAACGGATTTTCTTAGGTATTTATATATATACATACTTACTGAGGGAAATGAACGTAATGTAATAACTTTGGCATAGCTTCTTCAAGAGTCTTATTTCTATTTTAATTTAGTTTAAAATTAATCATCATCTGCTTCCATAACAAGAGGAACACATTGCAACTTATTTAAAGGGACTCCAAACCGATTATGTATTCCAATGCTTGAAATAGTAAAGCAAGCATTATGGACACATCGCGTCGTTGCCCTTAACGTGAAATGGACTATGGGTGATTCGAATGCAAAGTTACTCAATAGAAAATTCCGAAGAATCAACAAAAGTTTAGCATAGAACCAGGGGCCGAATTACCGCATCAGTTATCGAGTAATACGTGACTGAATTATGCGAGTTTGGCATTACCGCTCACGCGTTATGGAAAGACAATAATATTATCAAAGAATTCAAGTTGCACTTTTGATCCCTCCATCCGTTTGTTATTAAAAAAGCTCTTAATACCTAAGTTAAGGGAATGGCATGGTTATGAAATTGGTGAGGTACCACAATGATATAAAATTCAAGAAGAGACTTATTCTATTAACCCGGGATTCTATCTTGCAATTAATCTCCAAAAATCCTTTTGCATCGCTTGCACATACAGGGTGTCCCGTAATGAGTGGATAATACTGCAGCTGGTGATAGCAGGTCTTATGACTGCTCAGAAAAAAAATATAAAAAAAATATTTTTCTTGTGGTCTAAATGGTATAATTTATTTTCAAAAAATGTTAAAAAATTTAGGGTCTCCTAAAATACCTAATTACAACGGCCACCCATAAAGGATTCTTGTTATTTTTGTATTTTTATAATATTCTTGAATAACCGTTCTAAATGATGGGTAGTAAATTTTAACACCAGCTGATGCATTTTTTGTGTTATAATTTTTTAAAATTATTTTTTTATTCAAAAATAATTCAATATTTTTTTTCACCAAAGTTTGAAAATTAATAAAGAGAAAAAAATGTATGAGAACATAAGTGGCAAATTTGATAAAAATTGGCCTGTTTAATGTACTTTCCAAAATGGTATAACATATGTTTGTGTCTACAACCATGACCAATAAAATTGGCATTTAATCTACTAAAGTAGTTTTTTAACATTTTATCAGATGAAATTAAGTTACAAAGTTAAGTAAACACTACGACGACGAATGAAATAAATTTTTATTTTTATTGCATTTAAAAATAACCGTTATTAAATAAAGGCACTAACATTTAACACTAGTTGCTGGATTTTTTTTTAATAATTTTTTTAATTAATTTTTTAATAAAAAAATGATTAAATATTTATTTTGATGTTTGATGACAACAAAAATTGAGTTGGAAGGAAAAGTCAATAGATATACCAGTGTCACTATTATGTCTGCTAAATTCACTAACTAAAATAATAGTATGCACTTTCAAAAAGGTTATGATTAAGGTATGGGAAATGCGACACTGCAATTTAACCATGGATCGTCTTACAAATGAACAACGCTTGCAAATTATTGAATTTTACTATCAAAATTCGTGCTCGGTTCGAAATGTTCATCGCGCGCTGCTTGTGTTCAGCGATGAGGCTCATTTTTGGTTGAATGGGTACGTAAATAAGCAAAATTGCCGCATTTGGAGTGAAGATCAGCCAGAAGCATTGCAACAGCTACCAATGCATCCCGAAAAAAGCCACTGTTTGGTGCGGTTTATGGGCCGGCGGCATTATTGGGCCATATTTCTTCAAAGATGATGCGAATCGCTACCGAGCGATGATAACAAACTTTTTTTTGCCCGAAATGGAAGTTCTTGACTTGCATGATATGTGGTTTCAACAAGACGGTGCCACATGCCACACAGCACGCAAAACAATGGCGCAATTGCGAGGCGAGTTTGGTGAACAGTTAATTTCACGTTTCGGGCCGGTCAATTGGCCGCCTAGATCGTGCGATTTGACACCATTAGATTATTTTTTGTGGGGGTATGTCAAGGCTAATGTCTATAGGGACAAGCCCGCTTCGATTGACGCACTGGAAGCCAACATCCATGCATTCATTCGTGAGATACCGGCCGATATGTGTGAAAGAGTATGCCAAAATTGGACTCAGCGGATGGGCTACCTGAGACGCAGCCGCGGTCAACATTTGCATGAAAATATCTTTAAACATTAAATTGCAAGGTTCAAACTATCGATTCAAATAAATATTTCATTCATTTTTTCGAATTTTTTGTGTTTTTTTTTTTTTTAAAGTTCTAAACCTCTTAAAAAATCACCCGTTATAAATCTTAATTTATGAAAAAAAAACTTTGGAAAATTGTAGGAGCGGTTTTAAAAATAATTAATTTTAAACATTTGCATGGGAGGCACCGTTTTTTTTAGGTGCTAAAATAATTTTTGTCAAAAATCTTCTAGATAAAGTTAAAAAGTGCTTTTTACCAAGTTTAATAAAAATCGACACAGTGGTTTTTGAAATATTGAGTTTTCAAAAAAAAGAATTCAAATTTTTTTTAAAAATCCAAAAAATATCTTTTTGAACATTTTGGTACACAATATTATTTAGAATGTGTCAATAATTCTTCATAAAAAATTTATCAGAATCAGTTGAACCGTTTTTTGAAAAAAGCGAAAATAAAAAAAATGGTTCTTTGGGAGGTACCATTAATAACCATTTTTCGGAAACATTTTTTTTATTTAACGGCAACTTATAAATCTTTAAATTTATTGAGTTCTTAAAAAAAAATTCTGTATAGCCAATTATGAGAAAAATAAGTTTTTCCTTTTTGGCCAAGAAATTTTGTATGACAGCTACTGTTAGTTTTGGTCCTAAAAAAAAAGAAAAAAACGGGTGGGGGGGAAAACGTGAGGTACCAAGTTTAAAGAAAATCGACCCAACTGTTTAGGCTGTAATCGAAGAGACAGACAGGCAGACAGATAGATGGACGTTGTTGCGAGACCCACTTTTTTCATCTTCCCTATCATCGTAATGTCAAGTTTGATCAAAATCTCGAGTTCGATTTCTTGTACGAATTCATAACTTGCCACATAGAACCTATATTCGCAAGTAAAAAATCGTGTTGAGATGATTGTCAGTAACCTAACAATTTCGTTTTTAAATGGCAGTCTAACGAGTGTTCTGGCAATGCATTTTCTGACAAACTGTCAGCCGAAATTGTAAATTCACACGGTTATAAGACATGTGGGACATATTTCATACTGTCAAATTTGAAAATATTTTCATATCTCACAGCCGTCTGTACTTAAATGAATACTTTTAGTGATAGCAGAAAATCATATACATTCATAAAAATTCGATGAACACGAAATTTGCCAAAAAAAAACTGACCCTAAAATCTTAATTTTGTATTTTAAACCCTATTATATGAAATCACACGTTTAATAGATTACTACTTATCGATGACGACAAAACGTTTTAATATGTTTCCTATATTCTGCAAATCTATTTCTGTATAATTTTGGGAAAAATTCACAAACATCATCTTTATTTCTATAAGGAAAAGTCATTGTAGTACGAGAGGACACCATATCAACAACACACACACACACATGCTCATATATGCAACTTTGTAGTAATAAATTTAGGAGACCGAAGGAACACCAACGTTAAGGAATATACTATGTAGTATCTAATCTACATACATAACCTAGTAAAGTTAGTGTTTTCAGGCGGCGGAGGAGGAGGGGTTAAGTTGAATCCTTAGAGTTTCATGTTATATATCCTTTATATTTGAAGCAAAATCCTTTAGTAGGTACCAAACTGTAATAAGTTTTTCTTGGTTCAGCATCAGCACAGCAACAATGACGCATCGTGTTTGTGTAGCTGATTCTTCTGATATAAAATGTTGGTATGCCTGGTATGCATGAAGCTAGTGTAAAATGAAAGTTGTAGAATTATTTAGGATTTGAATGTACAATCTTATGGAATATGTAGCGGAATTATCTGTCATTTGGGACTTTTTGGTACTGTTCTAGTTCTGCGTGCATGCATATGGTAATTTTCTACACAAGAAGTAACAGGATATGGGTATTTTGCTCTTTTGATTGTTGTATATATACAATGAAACTTTCTCACTCTCTCTTTCTCTTTCTCTCACTGTTTCTCTTTCTATCTATGATCTGTTGATTTTTTGTAAGGATTAAAATGGCTTAACTCGAGGGATTTAGTTGAATTTCTTGAATGAAGGTTTCGGAAATTGAGAGACATAATTTTACAGAAGAATTTTCTCTTATTCTGAAAAATGAGAAACCGTCACAATAATTGAGTATGATTTTTAGTAAATCGAGTGATTTAAAATTAAGATTGTGACGATTATATAGAACGCATAATTACGTTTAATATAACTATAACTACAAAAAAATTTACTACCATCGCCAAACCATAAACAAAAGAATTTTCAAACAATCGTTACTTCCCTGAACGGACACATACACACCTGACAGGCAACTAATATTTTATCGTCTTAAAGGGTTTTCCAATCAGAGGTGTTATTTTGAATAGCCCGCTATTTCGGTAGCTGTCACTTTTGATGCTGTCATTTTTTGACATTTGACAAGTAGAAACTACGCCATTAATAAAAATGGAACGATATAATACGCAATACAGAAATTGGTGGACAAATTCGAGCTGTTGGGACAAGTTAGTGATGTGAAGAATAAAACCCGTGCACGTCGCTCAAGAACAACTGAGAATATTGCTGTTGTAGCCCAAAGTGTTGAAAAAAACCCAGGTTTGTCCATTCCTCGTCGTTCTTTGGAATTAGGCATTCCACAAACGTCATTACACCGTATTTTGCATAAAGACTTGGGTTTTAAGGCTTATAAAGTTCAGTTAACACAAGAACTCAAGCCGGCTGATCATCAACAACGTCGTGTCTTTGCTGATTGGGTCCTTGAAATGCATGAAAATGATCCGGAATTTCATCGAAAAATCATCTTGACTGATGAGGCCCATTTCCGACTCGGAGGCTACGTCAACAAGCAAAACTGTCGCATCTGGGGCTCGGAAAACCCAAAAGTTATTGTTGAAAAGCCTCTCCATCCTCAACGCGTGACTGTTTGGTGCGGTTTATGGTCCGGCGGGGTCATTGGACCTTACTTTTTCGAAAATGAGGCTGGAGCAACAGTTACGGTCAATGGATTGCGCTATCGAGAGATGATTAATGATTTTTTATGGCCGGAATTGGATGGTATTGATGTATACAACGTTTACTTTCAACAAGACGGCGCTACGTGCCACACAAGCAATGAAACCATCGATCTTTTACGGGAAAAGTTTCCGGACCGTGTTATCTCTCGAAGAGGTGATCACAATTGGCCACCGAGATCTTGTGATTTAACACCTTGCGACTTCTTCCTTTGGGGCCACGTGAAAGATAAGGTCTACGCCAATAGCCCAGCGTCGATTCAAGACCTCAAAGATGGAATTCGTGACGCTATTGAGGGCGTAGGGCAGACACTTTGCGATTTGGTTATGGAAAATTTCATGAAAAGGATATGGTCCTGTAAGCGTGGTGTTGGCGGCCATTTGGCTGATGTTGTGTTCCATTACTAACGGCATACCTTCCTCTTTATAATGAAATAAACATCCGATCATTTATCTCAAAAAATGCCATTTTTCTTTGAATATCAAAATAACACCTCTTATTGGACAACCCTTTACATAATTTTTAAAATATGTTTTTAAAATCATTTTCGAAAATAGATAATTTGGTGGGGGCAGTACCCCCATTTATTCGGCTTAATTACAAGCTAATGCTTAATCTAGCTTAAGAACTATGAAACTTATAGCTACGTTTTATGGTTAGTGAGGAGGATGATTCAGGAGACGGAGTTTTAGACAAGGGGTGCTGAGATTAAAATCGAAGTTGCTTGCGTATAAGTTAACACTCCGCAGCATACGGGAGATTGGTTCATTAGAGCCATAAGACGTACGGTGGGGAGGTATATAGAAAAGAAGGGGATTTCGTATGTTACGAGGGTTGGTATTAAAAAAGATAGAGTCGTAAAGAGTAATGCAGTCAACTGAACCTGTAAGAAGTCGATGAATGAAGAGAATTTCATGAATTTTTCTTCGTTCTTCTAGTGAGTTAAGGTGGATAAGTTTAAGGCGGTTCTGATAGGGAGGAAGGATCAAGGGATTATTCCAGGACAGACCTCGAAGAGCAAAACGAAGGAAACGACGTTGAATGCTCTCGATTCTGGCAATGTGAATTTGTTGGTAAGGGGACCATACTTGACAGGCATATTCGAGCAAAGGACGGACAAATGTTATATAGAGGGACCGGGTCACGTATGGGTTGGAGAATTCCTTGGACCAACGTTTAACGAACCCAAGTGCTGAATTGGCCTTAAGAATTATGTCGTCATAATGGGAGATGAAATTAAGCTCCTGATCGCATAATATACCAAGGTCACGTATAGATTCGACTACAGATAGGGGCTGATCGTGAAGGAGATAAGAACGGGGAGAAGACTTAAAACGTTTTCGAGAAAAAGTTATTGAATGGCATTTGGCAATATTTAAATATAAGCAGTTTTTGAGACACCAAACTGAAAAATTATCGAGATCGAGTTGGATAAGAGCAGAGTCCTGTGAAGAAGAGATGGTCTTGAAGAATTTGGTATCGTCGGCGTAAATAAATAAATTATCCGTGCGTCTATCTTTAGGGTTTTTCAAAAGCGGCGTGTAGATGTTGAAATGGAATATTGTGGCATTCGCTGAGTGGACGTAGTGCCATCCTGTTGGAACTGCATGTCATTCACAGCCAAAAAAATGTGGCTATCCGTTGATGCTGGTGGCAATGCCATCGTCGATTTCGGAGAATTACGGACTCTCACAGACAGCCTCTGCGTTTTGTTGACGCAGAGGCGTTTGCTTATTGTTCAGTGAACAGGTCGACTCAAATTTAGCCACCAGAGTTTGGTGGCTGAAACTACTGTCAAACTACAACAACTGATAAAATTTGAATTACATAGCAGCAATTTTGACAAGAGTTCGAATTACCAGAATAATGTAAACAAAATATGCGGAGCTTTCGAATTGGAAAATTGCGATTTTTTTTCAGGATTATTATCACTTAAGTACATTTTTTTTTAAATGGAAAATTATGCTCTGTCAATCCTGAAGACTTAGGTCTTGACCAACCGAATAATAGAACTCAAGATATAAGGCTTTAAAGACAACCTTTTTAGCTTCTTTTTATAGATTTTTCTAATTTATTTTTTGCGTTGAACGGTAGGACACAATATCCAAAAAGATTAGTATAAAAGCTAATGAATTGTATATATAGAGTGTCCGGTAAAGAATGGATAAGCCTGGATTTATATCACTGTTTTTTGTTCAGTGTATTTTAATTTGCCTTATACTTTACGTTTTCGAATACCATGATTACAAGTTGAATGATTTCCAACACAAGATTCTACAGTATTGGTGCCAAAATAAAAGTGGTAGAAAATTTTAATAACTGTTGGACTTAAAAAAAAAAATTTATTTGTTTTTCAATGCAAAATGTGGAAGAAAATAATTTTTGAAACAGTTTTTATTATTAAAAATCTGCAACGTATATGTATGTTGTAAATTTGGCTAAGAAAACAAACTTGGAAAAATGTTGTAACTGACTACTAAGTTTAAGAACAAAAACAACATAAGATATTTTCTTAAGTTTTTCTATTTAATGTAAAGCAAATTTTTAAATTGTCTTCCAACCACATTCTATTGCAGGATCTGCACCTCACCTCTGAATACATGATCGTCTTAATAGTCTTGTAAAGTTTTGCTGGCATATTTGTAAGACAGCTGCCTGCATAAAGCGGGATATACATTGTTCAAATGCTTGTCATGCATGCGAGAGTGTATTAATAATTTTTTTTGACGTTGCATTTACACACTTCATGCATGAGTCTTCAATCATTTGTTTTTAATTAAATTTCTATTCAAAAATGTGCCTATGCTTGATCAAGCAATCATTCTTAAATATACATTATTTCAATTCTGGCTATCTGATTGAACAAAAATCAAAGCTTTTTGATTTTGCTTCAAGCATACACACAATGTATACGTGTTTCTTTCTTAGTAATACACTCTCTATGCATGACAAGCATTTGAACAATTTATATCCCGCTTAAGACTTCCAAGCTCCTCTAAGGATCTGATCGACTTGCTGTAGGTATACGATTTCTTTAATGCAGCTCCAATAAAAAAAATCAAGTTCATTTAGATCTTGTCTTAGGCGTCCTATCCATCTGCCTGGGTACCTGTGGTATTAAGATATGCCCGCACAAACACAGCATACAGTGTGCAGGAAAACTATAATTTTCCAACCTCGGAGATAATGAATAACGTTTGAGTTTTTGCCGACAAATATTAGCTAAAATTCAATAAGATACTCAAAATTTTAGCTTTCTGTGGTTGTCAAATACGGAACAAAATATAAAAAGTAAAAGTGGGCTTAGCAGTGGTTGTATTTTACTAAAACCAAGATCCTACAAATGGAATAGAAAAAAAAGAATTATGCAAATCCACGGTAAGATTCAGAGTTATCATAGCAATTTATTAAACAAATTCTATGGCAAAAAGGACTGTCAATGTTTCGAGTATTTTTCAGGCAACTTTACCAATTTAAAAACCTTTTTCAGACCATTTACAATATGTTTAAAAAAAAAACCTAATCACTCCGACCGTCAAGTCATGCGCTTATCCCAACAAATAAAATTGGAGAAAAATTTTGTTAGCAATTCAATAAAATCAGAAAGTGCGTATACGCCCAAGTGTACCACGACAGATTAAGGGCATCATGGGAAAAAGAACAAATATCAAAACAGTAGAAAATATATTGCTTTTAGTTTGTGTGGACTCTTATGAATAAAAATTCAATTGGAATTTAAATCCAAATGAGCTTAGGGAGTTTAGGGTTTAGGGGAAAAAAGCCAACCTGAGATATCAATTAAGCATGACATTACGATTTAAGAGAACACACAAAAAGTGGGTCCCGCAATTCCGTCTGTCTGCCTGTCTGTCTGTCTGTCTATCTGTCTGTCTCTCTGCCTGTCTGTCTGCCTGTCTGTCTGTCTGTCTATCTGTCTGTCTATCTGTCTGTCTATCTGTCTGTCTATCTGTCTGTCTATCTGTCTGTCTATCTGTCTGTCTATCTGTTTGTCTATGTTTCTGTCTATCTGTCTGTCCATCTGTCTGTCTAACTATCTGTCTATTTGCTTATCTGTCTGTCTGTATCTCGACCTACAGCCCAAGCTAATAACGCGATTTTCTTCAAACTTGGAACTTAAGATTTTTAGGACACTCCCTAGAGGCAAAATTGAATTTTTTTGTTATATCAAAAATAACAGTAGGTACGTCCCAAGCAACCCTTTTTTCGGAAACGGTTGTAACGATTTTGATAAAAATTGTGTGTGCAATATTGTAGGTATGGTTTGCATTTTGGTAAAAAAATAATTATTTATATATTTATTTCTATTTGCTCCTTAATGACTTAACTGATTTCCTTACAAATTTGTGTACAAAGGTCGTTTTAAGTACACAACTGTTTAATTCGATTTAAAAAATAATGACTTTAAATCAATACTTGATGCATTTGATTATTATTTTCCTTTTTTGAACTCATACTTCTCGACCCAATAGTTCCAATGCGCAACCTTAATTAAATTTTAAATTCACAAAAGAACTACATGTTCCGATGAACACAGAGTTCATTCACTTGAAATGCAATTCTTACCAACGCCAACATTATTTGTTATCGTTAATTGAACTATTAATTCAACTTGATTTCTATAAGAAAACGACGACGACGCATTCCTTTTGAAACTATAGGTATATAGTAGACTTACAGCTACAGCACTATCTCTTCATTTCCACCCGATTAAACATTAATTTTACACTGCGAAGCCGAAGCAGGACCGACCGCAATCACACCATCGAAAACGCAATTGCAAACCGAAACATAACCCCTCCGTCTTCCGATTGCATTATACTATTTCTCCAAACTTCAATTAGGAGCTACAATCAGCCTTAAATCAATCGAGGTATAGCAGCAGACAACGTTTCTTGTGTTTTTTTTTTTTTGTTCTCCCTCTCTCCTTAGAGAACATTCTATGATGTGGTAGGTAACATTCTATCACATTCAAGATTCAGCCATTGAATCCTTTCACATTGAGTATCCTTTAGCGATCATTTTCCAATTTTCTCCACCACCAGATGGAATGAAATTGGATTTTTCTTTTTTTTTTTCGTTTTTTTTTTTCTGTAGAGCAGGAACCAGAAATAGCAGGAGAAGTTGTCATCGTTTGTCTTCCAGCAATGAACCTTCTACTGTTGCTGTTATTCCACACAGATGCACCGTTAGATTGCAATTGAATTTTTGGACAGAAATGTCGGGTCTTCTCTTTTTCATTTTCATTTTCATTTTCATTTTCAGTTTTTGCTTTTGTTTTATTCTGTCACAAGGAAGGAATCGTTGATGACTACTTGTGTCATAAGTCAAGAAGGAAATGTAGTTTTGTGTTTTTCTTTATTTTTATCGATCGATACGTATATGGATGAGGTGTAACGTGTAATTGTCCTTTGATTTAACATCTGTCAAGAGCAATGTCAATTTTAGGTTGCTAATGCTTGTTAACTTTTGTGAGTGAATTATAGGGCGGTTACATAAACTTTTATGGAAGGGGCAAAATTGGGGATAAGCGAGAAAGAAGCACGGTAAATTCAAAGTTAAGTCTGTTACGAATTTGTGTGACGTCAAAACCGACTATGATGAAATTCAGATGCAAAAACTAAACAAAAAAACAAAACAAGAAACGCGATATACCTACCTTCACAGAATATGAATCAAAATGATTGTAAATTAATCTGACACCTACACAAATTAAGGAACCTCCCGAGGTTACAGGCCCTGAACCGAAGCTTCTAAGGGCAATCACAGACACATCGTAATAAAATCGCAGTCCATGCTGAGAAGATGAAAACACAATTCCTAGAAACTGGTTTCAACGACGATGCAAATTGAATTCCGCTGTTGTCAGGTATATTGTATATCATTCAACCTAGATAACTTAGACCAACAATTCCTTCCACCCAACCTGACGAAGTGAAGATGCCTATGTTTAAACTTAATTCTTTTATTTTTTTTTTTGCTCTTTGAAACATTTATTTCCATTTTCATATAAAGCTGATGATTTATACGACCGATGGCCTTTAAAATACGTGGGCAATTTTTTTTTTTTTAAATAAGTCAACGAAGGTGTTCAAGGATAAACATTTTTGAGAAGAACGAATGTTTATTTTTCAAGATGTCTGTATTATGTAAATAAAATTAGACAGAAGAGAAAACAAATCAGGTGAAGTGTTTACTTTGTCAGATATTCTTGGGAACCTTCTTTCAAAATTTTGTATTTGCTCACGGGTGGCGGCTTCCGAAATACAAGATTGGTGTTGGAGTAGAGGGAAGGTTGGAGGAGATACGAATTGTAGAGTACAAGAATTTTTGACCCCTTAATTAAAAAAAACAATATTTTTAGTTAGCAGAAGAATAAAATGTGTGGCTTTATAAAAGTTTTTTTTTTTGTATGTAGATAAATCCCGAATTTATTACAAAAACAGTTAAGTTTTGTGGTTCTAGTCGCTGAAGTCAAGTGATCAGGTCCAACTTAATGTAGGTTTTTTTGTTTGACCATTGCATTTGAATCAACTAGCATTTTCATTAGCTACATACAGGCTGAGGTTTCTTTCTTTTTTGTCCGTACTCGATTCATAAGCCAACAATTGGGTTGGACCTGATCACGTGACTTTGGTAGTGCAATTTGTAGTGCATAAAGCTCTGAAGACGCTTGCTCTAGGTTCAACTCTCAGCTGGGAAAAAAGTTGTTCAAATTAAAACTGAACGTAATAGAATAAGCACCACTAAAAGTAGCCTGATGATCGGCCTGGCAGTCGTGAAATAGCTATAAATCGAGCGTATAATGACTTGGTGGTACCTCAATCAAGTGGTTGTTGTTTCATTCAAACCTTCAATATTAATATGATGGAGCGTAAGCTTTTTGCAGCCTTAATGCGAGTGTGTTTTAACATAAAAACCAACTTTCGAAAACAAATATTATAATATTAATTCATACAAGAAAGTTGAAAAGAAGCATCAAATTCGTTCTTTAAATTGCCGTCTGAATTATTGAAAAAAAAAAACATTTATGCAGACAAAATTCCAAAAATCATTGTAGCAGTTTTCTTAAAAAATAAATATTTATATACATTTTTAAGTATTTGATATTCTGTACACTTTAAACCTTAGATTTTCAAAATAATTGATTTCCAAAAAAAATATTCATTAAAAAATCGGTCCAGCTGTTAACAGGAAATTCGGAAATCAAAAAATGCTTCTACGACATACCGTTTCGATCTATTTTCGGTATTTTTTTTTTTTACAAAAATCTACAATGGACATACAATTTTGTATCCAAACCTTTAGAGCCGCTTCCAATAAATTTTATATCGCATGTATTGCTGTTCCTGTTATTTGTGAAGCTAAAAAAGATTCCCATCTAGAGAATCATTAAAAAAAACTTTAAGTTCAAAATTTCAAGAAAATTGCTTCAGTCGTTTAGTCTGAAGGTCGATATACACTAGGCAGACGGACAGATAGAACTGCGGGACCCACTTTTTTTCGTATTCTCTATTTACAAATCTTAATCTTGCTTTGTATGTATGTGGTCATTCATTTTTCGGTTTGGAAAGTAAAGCTGAATATAACACACACAGCGATACATTTTTGATGAAAATTTTATTTCATTATAAAGTTTGGACTTTGCGATTAAGTGTGAAAAATAATATCATTCAAATGGTCGCCTCGGGAAGATTCGCAGCATGCCATTCTTTTGAGGTAATTTTTAACCACTTCTCGCTCATTTCGGGCGGTATCTCGGCTATAACTTGAGTAATGTTGGTTTTTAATGCGTCTAGAGTTCAAGGATTATTCGCGTAAACACGGTCTTTTGCGTAACTCCACAGAAAAACGGTGTCAAATCACATGATCTTGGTGCCAGTTTACGTTGCCAAATCGTAAAATTACGCAACCAGAAATCTTCTCACGCAATAAAGTCATCATCATAAAGTCAAAAATCGGTTATCATTCGAACAATTGCTTAGAAACGCCGGAAAATCAATAGATTCGGATCATCAGCAACACTTGGACTTGCAGCAGCAATATTTTCGACTGAGCGTGTATTACGAGATAGTTACTATTTTTTTTTTCTCTTTTATCGTGCATCGTTTTATTAAGTGTTCCATGCTTCTCAATTCAGTGAAGAGGTGTTCTGTATTTTTTAAACTATCCCTATTAATCCTGTCTGTTATGAAGTCTGTCAATCCTACCACGATCAAATCTTGCAAAGTACGTTTATCCATAGCTTTGTTTAGCTCTAATAAAAATCTTTCTTTCTTTAATGCACAGTTCAATAATGCAACATTCATATACCTAAATGTAATGGCATACTTCACTGGGGACCAACCTTTATTTGCATAGGTCTCACAAAAGCTATCTCGCCAGTCTTTCTATTTCGAGTCTAATGTAAACTTTATAAGCATCGAACTATGCCAGTCTAAACATGAGCTCTCTTAGAATAGCCTAAAAATTTCAATTTTGTCCATGTCTTTTTTTATTTCAAATCTATCACATTCACTTTCAAAAGTATTTATCCATTGGATTACATCAGCCCTTCCTCTTCCTTCATCTCAACTATTTCCTGGGGACCACAATGGATCCATTGAGATCCGAGTGCTATGATGCGGCTTGCCGTATTTTCACCCCACCTAACCTAACCTATTACATCAGCACTCTTAGCTCCGCATTTGTCTAAGACAAACTTTTCTGCTAATTATTTTCAGTTAATTGGTTTATTTTTTTTTTCACTTTTTTGCTTATCGAGTGTTACTAAGATCCTTTGCAGTACATCCTCTGTAATTGCAGTTTCAGTAGGCTGTGCGGTTTGTACCGTCTCCTCCAAAAGGTGATCTTTGAATTGCACATTATCCTCGTCCAAATATATGCCGCTTAATTCTTTTGTAAGAGATATCCACACCTTCCTCATTTGGTCTTGTTTGAAGAGAGTTTTTTATTTTTGTATCTGGAATGCTATACTCTTTACCCTCAGGAGTAGAAATTGTGGTTAGGAAAATACATTTTGACTTAGTTTTGACTACAATTTGGAAAAATAATTTTTCCATCTCTTTGAATTAGACGATAATGTCGTTTCATAAGATAATTCAATTAATTTTCTTAGAATGGCACAAAAATAAAGACACTATTGAGTTTCTCTTGTAATAAAGAGAAACGACATTAAATGTCTTTTGTTAGGTATGCCTTTTCTCTAATTACAAATTATATAACTTTCTTATATTTCACAAAATTCAATTAATTGTTCTGTACTTTACTTTATTCTTTTTATAACCTTATTAAAGTTTTCGCGACCATATGGCAATCTGCCGTGATGATATTTCTTTATCTCTCTTCTTATTCAAGTCGTGGGCTGCATCTTGGTTGTGGGATGCTTATACCTTACATGTACATCGCAAGTAAAAATGCATTGTTGGTATAGTTGCTTCTATATTTCTTGCTTATTTATATTTATCGATTTACCCATGACAGATTAGGTGTACGCGAGCCGTAAGTCTTGTACACACAGGCCAGCTTTGTCTTTCCAAATCACAGAACTTGTAAAAGCAGTTAAATTACCACTTACTTTATAGCCCTCTGATTCTCCTTCAAAATTTTTATTTTACCTTTTACCACGTGTTCTACTTAGACCTTATACACGCACTAAGCTTCTCGTTAAAGATGCGTACTACGTTTATTTGCGGCTTTTGTGTAGCTCACAATTGTTTTTAATAGACAATCGGAAATGAGCCATAAGCTGCACATAATTGTCGCAGCACATAATCCAGGCGTACAGCAGTGTAAGTTGCCAGGCGGGTATACAATTTGATGTTCACATATTACTAACAATTTTGGTGAATTGTGAGATATATACATGGCAAAAATGTTTTAAATTAATTGGAAATGTTCTTGTTCATGTGCAAAAGGCCTGAATCTATAGAAATGCCGCTAGAATACAGAACTGGCCTGTGTGACGCCTACCAATTTTTTTAGTAGAGTGATTTAGAAACTCATAAAAAATTATAACTCAAACCTGACTTAGGCTACTTGCTTTGTATTGCACAACAAAATTAAGGACATTGTTGATTTGTTCTCCACTGATTGAGGACATTTTAATATTGTAGCATTTAAGTTGTAAACGTACTACTCCACTTAGGCAGACGCGTCTAGAAGGTTTTCAAAGTGGAACTTTCTTCGTTATGACGTTAAATTCAAATATTTTGAAATTTTTAGAGTTAGTCTAGTTTTGCATCGTAGCGTTGAAATGTTCTTGTTATTATCGCTGTCAGTCAGCTGTTCCAGCACAAAAAAAATTCAATTGTCGTCTTTACCAAATTTTCTCTCAGCCATACAAAACGTTATACTTTATGTCCTAATAATTATTCAAATTGCTATAAATACGTCGTTAATGAAAATCGAGAATTTATTCCAAAAAATATTTCTAATCGATGAATTTAAATAATATCTACCTACCAACCGGGGAATATTACTCTCCAGCGACTCGTAATGAGAGAAGCTTAATGTTTTTGTATTAAAAGTTCCCTTCTATCCCGCGGGCCTTATTACCCTCTGCTGATTATAACATTAAACATTATTCATTTTTTAAGAAACTTACAAACATCAATTTTCTCAAAATTGCTTAACTTTTTTCTCAAGTAACGACACCATAAAGTTCTATAAAAATTCAACAAAAACAAAAAAAAAACCAAAGAATCATCCTCATCCTCCTACGTTGCGTAAGATAAAAAAAAAAAGTAAAAAACCTCATGAGTGACAAACTAATAAATCACCTTCACTATCATCAAAATAAGACCTCTCCCTTTTAAAAAAAAAAAATGATAAAAAAGTAAAATAACTTAAACAACCATCAATGCCCCTCTGAGGTTGACTTGGTAAACAGAAACTTTCAAAAAAAAAATAAATACAAATAAAAACAAAATCAAAACTTCAATGCCAAACTTTCTTGAGCATAATTTCAATCCCTACCGCCACTGGCGCTGCCTTACGATCGTCACAAAGGACCAACTAAAGAGAAAGGGAATGAGCAAAGAAAAAAGTTGGCATTAATATCGAATTTGTTTATGCTATAAAATTTAATTCAATAAAATAACGAAAGCATGCCGAATATGAAAATCCACACCGACACCGCGGGCTAAAGAACTAAAACGTTGTCTGATAGCAGTAGGTAGACAAAGGCTTCCGGGGATTCTGAGTCTGACGCCCCGCAACTCGAGTACTATTTATTCTTAGTTTTTATAGACCATGAAGATCTGAAGAGCAACGCTTGTGCTCGTGCTCTTGCTCGTTGGCTTTATCATATCATGGATGGAGTGATGGAGCTGTATACTTTCGCCGCCGTTGTCGTTGTCATCGTCATCGTTGTTGTTGGTCGTACTTGGTCGGTTGTCAAGCGAACAGGATGAATTTAGCTATTGTTATTCCTTTCTACAAGGATTTATATGGAATTTATGGAATATTTTCCACGGAATTTATGGATTGCTTTTGAAAACATTTTTATTGCTTTCGTAATCTTGTGTTTCACAAGTGGAGGAGTTTATTTTTTTCTCTGTTTCTATTTTTGGGAAATTTTTTTGTTTTCATTCTACCCGAGGTGAAGCGGAAGCAGATTATGGAAAATTATGATGGACATTATGATATTGAACTCGAGAGGATGAGATTTATAACACAGGCAATTTAATTATTGTATTATTGGATAGACAGTCAATTGCCATTGGGATAATAACTTAATGTTATTTTTCTTTACATGTTTTTTTTTTTTTTTGTTTTCCTGCGAAAACAACAAACAATCGTAAAAAGATGAGAAATTATATTTAACTCTGTCGTAAATCATTTTGATTTTTTTTTTGTTTTGTTTTGAGGAAGTTCTCTCGGCTAATCTATCTGGCGACGAGATGAGCACGCGTGTGCCTTCGATAAAGAATAAGTTCCAGAGGTTTTTATGTCTTTTCCAGAGTTGTTTCAAGTTTCAATTAACTATTAGAACTAAGAGGAAATGGAAATTCAATTGGTTCATTGAAAATGGAAATTTTTCAAGTTTTGATACTAAAATTTTCAAATCTATCAATGGAGGGTGTCGTTAAAGGAATTTCTAACAATCATTAAATTGTACGAAGGAATTTTGTTTTCACATAATTTTTTTAGTAGGATTTGAAAAAAATATGTATGTTTAATGTTTATTAGAAACAAATTTATTCATGCGCCTCCTAACTTTAAAATGCACTACAAATAGCTTCATTCGCTAGCCCGATAATACGTCAATAGACGTGTTTTGTGGGACGTCACCATACATACTGCCGATAATTTTACCTTTTTTCTTCAGTCAAATTTGAGATGCGATGAATATTTTGCAACGATGTGGAACCATGAACTACAAAAAAGCTTTATAATCCAATCGGTTCCGCATCATTTTCTAAAAACGGCTTTACAATGAGTAATATAGTTTTCACAAAAACACACTTACTATTAACAGCATTAGTAAATACACCTAAACCCACCGACCGTTAGATTACCGATCTTATATCGGGATTTGAAAAAGTGCACACTTTCAAATAGCTTTAGTGCAAATATTTACAAAACCGCTGGGTAAGTAAGTTTTGAAGGTTTCTTTGGTCAGAAAAAATCTATTGTTTGAAATCAGTTGAGACTACAGTACAATACAGATATAAGAAACTCTTAAAATTCATGAAATTTATTTCTTTAATCCCAGATTTTGTATATACTGTAACAACGAAATGTCTAATTTTGTGACAAATTGGGAACGGAATGTTTTTCACATCTCGGCGAATTGCCGAGAATAAATTACAAATAAATTGAAACTGACAGCTAGACACGTGGTGAAGAATGAGGGGTATAAGCAACTGATAGCAAATTGTGTTACAGCTTAAATCGAGTTTTAAATAGTGTATGAAGCTTTAAAAAGGGCTTTCGTGACCAAAGCCTTCTTTTTCTTTAACATTTCATTTTCATTTATTTCTTGGATACTTGAATACTTGTTGATTTGTCTTTTTTCTGCTTAGCAACTCAGCAAGGATTTCGTTACAATACTAAGAATGTATATAAGAAAGAGGGTTTTCCAATAAGAGGTGTTATTTTGATATTCAAAGAAAAATGGCATTTTTTGAGATAAATGATCGGCTGTTTATTTCATTATAAAGAGGAAGGTATGCCGTTAATAATGGAACACAACATCAGCCAAATGGCCGCCACGACCACGCTTACAGGACCATATCCTTTTCATGAAATTTTCCATAACCAAATCGCAAAGTGGCTGCCCTATGTACTCGATAGCCTCACAAATTCCATCTTTGAGGTCTTGAATCGACGCTGGGCTGTTGGCGTAGACCTTATCTTTCACGTGGCCCCAAAGGAAGAAGTCGCAAGGTGTTAAATCACAAGATCTCGGTGGCCAATTGTGATCACCTCTTCGAGAGATAACACGGTCCGGAAACTTTTCCCGTAAAAGATCGATGGTTTCATTGCTTGTGTGGCATGTAGCGCCGTCTTGTTGAAAGTAAACGTTGTCCAAATCAATACCATCCAATTCCGCCCATAAAAAATCATTAATCATCTCTCGATAGCGCTATCCAGCCTCATTTTCGAAAAAGTAAGGCCCAATGACCCCGCCGGACCATAAACCGCACCAAACAGTCACGCGTTGAGGATGGAGAGGCTTTTCAACAATAACTCTTGGGTTTTCCGAGCCCCAGATGCGACAGTTTTGCTTGTTGACGTAGCCTCCGAGGTGGAAATGGGCCTCATCAGTCAAGATGATTTTTCGAAGAAATTCCGGATCATTTTCATGCATTTCAAGGACCCAATCAGCAAAGACACGACGTTGTTGATGATCAGCCGGCTTGAGTTCTTGTGTTAACTGAACTTTATAAGCCTTAAGACCCAAGTCTTTATGCCTAATTCAAAAGAACGACGAGGAATGGACAAACCTGGGTTTTCTTCAACACTTTGGGCTACAACAGCAATATTCTCAGTTGTTCTTGAGCGACGTGCACGGGTTTTATTCTTCACATCACTAACTTGTCCCAACAGCTCGAATTTGTCCACCAATTTCTGTATTGCGGTCCGACAAGGTGCTTCACGACGACCCAAAAATGTTTTAGTTTTACGAACCGTCTCTGCCAAATTTTCACCATTTTTATAGTGAATTTTAATAATTTCAATGCGTTGTTGAAGCGTGTAGTGTTCCATTTTTATTAATGGCGTAGTTTCTACTTGTCAAATGTCAAAAAATGACAGCTTCAAAAGTGACAGCTACCGAAATAGCTGGCTATTCAAAATAACACCTCTTTTGTCAGTAAAAGTTATTTCATTGTCACTAAAATACTTCTGATTTAGTTTTTTTTTTTTAAGTTAAAGTGCTTTCAATATCCGATTAAGTTAATACAATTATTATGTAGGTACGATTATTATTTGTTAATTAATTCACTCGGTTGATATAGCAAACTTTTTTAGTTGGTGGAGCCAATGGGTGATATGAATAAAACGGAGCAAGTATACAGAGCATGTGCTCCATAAGAATCAGAGAAGGTGCTTAAAAAAAAGTACCTGCTCCCGTTTCGCATGAATAAAATTATATTCCAACCGGTGAGCACCTCCTCCTTCACACGGAGAAGGTGCTCTCATACCCCGAGTCAAATTCAATTGTTCTTTTTTGTATTTGAAAATAATTTCTATGATTTATAAAAAAAGGCAACGTAGGCTTTTATATCATTCGGTATTGTTTTTGATTGAAAATCCTGGCCATGAAAGGTCAATACTCGTAAATTCATCTTTGGAATTGCAAGTTGCCTGATCATTAATGCTGTGGAATCCTTTTCTGTTAACGTTTGTGCTCCTCTTGATGGAGTACGTGCTTTGCTTTATTCATACTATATATTGGAGCAGGTGCTTATTTTGAGGAGGTGCTTATTAAACATATACATACATACATGCTCAATTCTTGAGCACCTTCTCAAATGTTTTATTCATACCAAATGAAGCACGTGCTTTTAAAAGTTGAGTTTTGAGCATGTGCTCCTTTTTATTCATATCACCCAATGTTCTCCGTTGTTAGAGTTAGTATAGCTAATCGGAAAAATTAATCTACCCGTCACTTGTAACTTAAATACGTGGTTGATGGTACAAACTTACTTAATTAGTAAACTGTATGCAATGTACTCGCTTAGAGCAGCTAATCTACTCGGTTGCCCTAACCAACTTACTCAATTGAAGTAGTAGTTTTTTAATTTTTCGTGTCGTTACCCTGATGCTATCAAATAGAATGAGACTTTATGGTATAATTTTTAAATATCTACTTTATTTAAAACGATTGGCTTACTATTCATTTCAGAATTTAAGAAATTAAAAACTTGAAAGGGTGAATTTTTGAAATTTAAAACTACACAATTAATTTAAAAGAAAAATGAAATAACCCAAACTTTAAAGGACATACATATTAGTTTTTTTTTTTAAATAAAATACAAATTTTTAACGATATTAATATCAAATGATTTACCTATTTTTTTTTTATTTCAGGTAAGCTTGGCTTTTTTTCGATGATATAAAAAAACATAAAACTTAAATGGTATGTTTTGTTAGAATATTATTATATTTCATTCCTTTCATTAAACTAACTGACTTCACTGAGCTCAGCAACGCTGTGGAAGGTTGTCAACATTTTACAAAGACAATGATCCATTTGTAGAATCAACTTTAATTTCATATCCGACAAATCTATTCACATTGATGAGTGAATACCACCTTTCAAACCATCATTTTGAACTGCTTATTGAATTCACGCCGTTTTTTAATAAACAAAAAATTCAAATCTTCTCCTCCTTTTGGTACAGTTAATAACTTTTTTCACTTCGGAACTATGTTAATAGAATTAATTAAAAAGCTAGCTTCGACTTTACAATTATCTGTAATCTTACTCTCTTGACTTAAATTATCTCCACAAAATACAGATGGCGATTTTTTATCCAACCCAAAAAAGTTTTACCAGGTTATCAATTGCAATAAATCCTTCTGCCTTAAAACTCTGTAAGTCTTAGTTAGCAAATCGAAGTAACATATTCAATCCAAACAGATTTTTTTTCACCGAAGTGTTTAATTTTCAATGTTCAATAAAATCAATCAGCTGGAGGATGATATCTCGGTATGTATTGATTTATTAGCCCAGCACCTTATACATATGCTTTCCAGCTCTCTATTGCAAATAGTGTGTTCTCCAGACAAAGAAGATTCTTTTGAGATCCCTATAATCACAAAAAAAGTCTGCAAAAACGAAATTTCCAGTTATAGGCACATTGCCAAACTCTCTCTTATGCATAAGCTTTTTGAAAATTGTTTCTTCACCGTAAGTCATTATTTTCCCTTAGCAACTCAACCACCAACCTAACTGAATAAGTTTAAAAAACGCTGTCTTCCTTAGAAGAAGTTCAAGAAGAAGATATCATATCAGCAGATTTTACTAATGCATTTGATAAATTATCCCACGAAATCATTCCTTTCCCACTAAAAAAATTGATTTTCCTCATTTGTTTATATCTTGGATTCGGTCTTTGTTAAGTTGGTCGTTAGTACTTTTCAGGGCGAGTGTCTGCAAACCTATCCACACTCACTGTCTAGAGTACCTCAGGGAAGCCATTTAGGACCAATTATCTTTGTTTTTATTAAAATGGATGCTTAACATATTTTTTATTTTCTATTCCACTACAATCGCAGTACCTATAGTTGACAAAGCAAACTCATCGCACGGATTCGTAAAACGGAGGTTAAAAGAATTTTTTTCTCCCTACGTTACCAGATCCTTTTACATTGCTTTAATAACACCATTCTTAGAATACGCCACCCAAGTCTGGTCAGCCCGCCTTTAAATAAATTGTTCTTAACTTGACCCTCTCACTGTCCTTTTTTCCACTCATCTAACCTTAAGACAATGAATTCAAATGCCAATTTTACGTATTGACTAATATATGTACAGGTTCACTCAAAAATAAGTTTCGAAAATCACCAAACTGGTTTTAAAATATTGAATTTGAATTCAAACAGGAAAAGGAAACAGTCGTTGATTCCTTCTGTGTATCACAATCATCTCAAAAGGCAGTGTTTGACAACTTCAACAAACTCTGATGGTCTGTTTAATTTGAATTTCTAAGAGCAAACAAGCGGATTTAATTTTTTTTGAAAAGAGTGCTCGTATAGCCTCTCCTTTGTTCATCTCAATATTGTTTAATTCATTAGTTGTTCAGCACAAGCAACTCAAATATAAGCAACTATACTCTGTTCAACAAAAATTTTCAGTACAGGGCTTTTATGGGCGAGCTTTTTCCAAAACAGTGGCGCCTGATGCACGCTCACGTCACTTAATTGGGAAAGATCCCACTGAAAAAATTAGCAAGCCACTGACTTACGTATACGAATTGTTGTAGTAATTCTCCGCAAAAAGTCGTTCACTTCCCCTGCTGAAGGGATACTGACGGACGATCGTGAGCTCGTGGTCGCCTGATGTTTGTGCTCATCCAAACAGAGTTATCTTTCTCAATTGTTAGCAAATTCAAGAGCTTTTTCTGTAGATTTTACTGAGGAACTTTTAGGATTTGAAGCTTTTGAGAACAAATTTATGAAGTTAAGTATTTTAATGGTGAATTATTATTTATAATTTAAACAACGGAAACCCTGTGAGAGCTTTAAAGAGGGGCAGGATTATGCAAGCCAATGTAATCAGACTGAGAGGCAAACGTCCGATCTTCCCTGTACTGACAATTTTTGTTGAACAGAGTACAGCAACAGATATTCTATAATTTGGAATCGTTAGTTGATGTCATTGGGCGATCATAAAACAGTATTCAGAGAGACTATCTGAAAAGAATAACTAACCTAAAAGTAGTCTTCAAGTCTTCAATAGAATGATGGGGTATGCGTATGCGTCTTTCCTTGTATTCTATTCTCTTTTGACTTCACATGAGTGCTTGATGATTCTCGTTGCTTTTTGATTAATTCTTCTTACTTTCTATCAAATGGAAGTCATCAGAAAAGCCAAAATATATTTATGTAGAATTGTCTCACTATCTTATACCAAAACTAGATTGAATAAACTGTTTGACAGTTTAGCACCTTGGCTACGGCTGCAAGCAAAGCCATGCGTCTCAAACTTCGTTACAGTGGATTATTAATGAAAATTGGCCACTCCATTATTCTGAACTCATTTGGAACACTTTTAAGCAGAATTAACTACAACATCCTACAGTTACAGTTCGATAAAAACTTTCAGTTCACTATACCTTCCAGATCTATCTGGGAGCATTTGGCATTCCTAGAGCTAATGACTGTAGCGCGTTCCAGGCGTAAATTTTGGTGATATAAAAAAAACGCATCTAAGGTGGAACAACATCACCACCTGTGTGGCTATAAAACAGAAATGGCCAGTGCTGGATCTGAAGCACTCCAAAAGTTTAATAATATCTCTAATCAGACTGCACATCGTCTACTTAATAGGTGTCACTACCGAACAATATTTAAATGGCAAGCACACAACGAGGCTTGGAGTATTTTCAAATGATTCCATACCTTCTCTTTACTTATCCCCATCCATCCCAATGACGAACGTTAACTTTATCTTGAAGATTACTATGTACTACAATGATCCTAGTGATCAGGCAAATGTTGACATAAGACATAAGTAATCTCGCACGCTTCAAGTGGTTCAACGAGTAGGGAGAAAAGTTCCTAGATTCTTGTGGTATCACAAGGGACCAACTAATGGTCTAAGTCTAAGCTTTGCAGCCACCTTAACGTGACCTAACCTACAACCTACCTATATGTCCTTCTTTGTTGTTAAAGATACAATCCTTCTCTATTTTAACTGGCCCATGGAACATTTACTGATTTTTTCTTAATAAGATAAAGAAGTTTAGATACTTACACTATCAATAAAGTCATTGAAATTATATTAAAACACAATTTTTTTTGAATTTCAAAAATTCAACATTTAATTCATTAAAATATTTTAATGTATTTTCTACTATAAATTTTTCTCTTAAAACGAAAATCGCAATCCTTAAGATTCAACTTAATTATACATATTTTTCTAAGGCTTTATGGGAAATAAATTAAATTAAAATTCAATCCTTTTGTCCTTTTAAAATTATCCCCTGGGACAATATTCATGCAATAATGCTCTTGCGAGTTAAAAGACAACTTAAACAAAACAAAAAAAATCACAATAACTGAGAACGAAAGCAGAAATTGTAATATTTAAAAAAAAAGAATCTCTCCAACGACCACAGACCACCGACCTCAATAGCATTTTCCCAGACACAATCACTGTCACCGCAGATCCAGCACCAACCACCACCAGCACCATCAGCAGCACCAGGGCCAGTGAATACAAACAAAATGGCAAAAAAATGAAGTCATTAAATCCACCTCCAGAAAAGACTTTAAAAAAAATAGACACGAGGATAAAAAAAAAAAATAGCTGTGCGATATCCAAGCTCTCTCCAGATCCTGAAAATAGAAGAATGTCCTTTTTTTCAAAAAAAAAATAACCTTTCCGACAAACAATGAAAAGAACAACCGCAGGAACATAGGGTAAAAGAAGCACCGCATTCTTTCTATAAAGAACAACAGGAAATGCCATTTTTTAAGGACTTCCCGTACAATTTTTTCTTCTCTGTACATTTCCCAGGGACATTGAATAATTAACGATTGTCCCGTCGCGTCGCGTCGGTTCTGTCGTCGTTGACGTCGTTATTGCCACCATTGCATTGCATGACAAGTACACATACATACACTCTAATACCTCTCTCTCTCTCTCTCTCTCTATTAACATCCTGTACCCTGCAACATCCTCATTTTTCGTGTGGAAAACAGCACCCACGTACAAAAAAAAAACCAACAATTACAACCTTCTTGGAGTCAACTGTGTATATCTCTCCAAGGAAACGTCAACGTCGGTCTTGTCGCTTTTTTCGAAGGAGCTTCAGGTCCTTAAATTTTTTGGAAACCATCTCCCCATGAAAATGACTAAGGGGAGTAAGGTGGCAAAAAATCTGACAGGAAGCATTTTTGTGACAAGCAAATTTTCCGGCTGACATTGAACATCTGCAATGGTGGTATATACTATAGGGCTAGGACACAGGACCCGCTCTAACTAACTAACCAACACACAAAGGAAACAACAGCGTGGCAACTGTTGGCAAAGACTTGGTCTGTTTGTCCTTGCTTCTGATGCTTGTTCAAGCACACTTTAAGTGGGGTGAATGAACACAGGACACAGACAGGCAAATATTGTAGATGCATATACGGCAGGACAGAAAAGGACGAAATCCTTGAAATTCCGGTAAACTTTTCTAGCTGGACCGCAGCACCATTAGCAGCTTGCAGAAAGGACTTTGGCTACAAAAAGGATAAACTTAAAAACGAAGATTCTATGCACGCAGACACAAATAAACACACACACACAATGCTTACGGGCATAGGATGTGAAGTTTCTTTGGTTGTGCGTTCGTTTTTCTTCCTCATGGCCGCCAACTTGAACTAAGTGTTGATGGTGTCTTGTGCTTGGTGCGGTGCTCTAGCTATTACGGAACCAAACCTACTAAAACAGATGTTGTCTCAGAGCAAAGTGTGTGCTCAGGCACAAAACAAAAAACAAAAGACCACAATGTCTCGAAGAAAACTACCAAGGACAATTCTAATTTGCTAAAGGATATGAAAATATAAACACTCGCCTTTTCAATGAGAGAAATCACAAAACGAAATCACTTAGAAGGTAAAACCTCAAAAAGGATCTCTTCCAAAAGGGTTGATGGTTTCTGCATTTTTTTTTTGTCCATCAGACATTTTAACCAGGCCGACCACCCGGGTAATTCTTTTTGTTGTAATAGCCATTGGAGTTGGAAGAACGGAAGGAAATTTTTAATTCTATTGCTGGAGAATTGTGTTTTTTTTTTGTTTTTGTTGTTGTTCCAAGGACTGTAGCTAAAAGACCTCCCATAAAATTTGGTTGCTTGATAAAGCAAAAAATATTATTGACAAGACCAGACATTAAAATTAATGTTTACTTGACAGCAGGCACTATAGTAAATTTCTTAAGGATAATATTTATTTATTCGTTAATTGAAAAAAAAAAAAAACAAAATGGGAAAACATGCGAGAAAAGTATCATGCTAGGAAAGTAGCATGCGCGAAAATTATCATGCGAGAAAATTATCATGCGGGAAGGGTATCATGCGAACAAAATAGAATACGAGAGAAACATCGTGTGAGAAAACTATCATGCGAGAAGTATGTGCTGAGAGAAAAGTATCATGCAAGAAAAGTATCATTCGATAAATTTAGCATGTGAGAAATGTATCATGCAAGTAAAATAATATAGGAGAAAAGTATCATACAGGATAATTAGCATGCGAGAAATATATCATGAGAAAAAGGTATCATTTCGAAAGGCTATATACACTTAAAGATTTAAATATTATAAGCTAGTGTTAACCTAAAAAATTAACAATGAGAGCAGTAAAATAGGAAAAATTAAATAACATTTTTTGGCAAAAAATTTACAAAATAAAATTTTACAAAAAAATAGAAAGAAAAGTAAGAAAAGAAGAGATAAGAATAAAGGCGGAAAGGAAAAGGATACAAAGAAAAAAAAATTGAAAGTATATAGAGAACAGAGAATTTTTAAGATACTAAAAAAAACTGTCTGTTGTTGAAGACGACATTTGGCTTTCTTTTGCAGGCATAATTACAACTAGAGAAAATTTCGCAACCATAGATTAAAATGGGAAGAATTAAACTTTTTGCAAGCATTGTACGTGTCTTCATGGGTGTGTATTACTGAGAGATCCAGAGCCAGAGCATGCGTAACTTTCCGTATGCCTTGCTCACTATGCCGTTAATGTGCTTATCCCATGTAAGATTGCGAGTAAAGGTTATTCCGAGATTTCGAGCGGAATTCACATATTCAACAGTTTTATTATTTAAGGCTATTTGAGGGAAATAGGTTAGATCCAGAATTTTTTTAGATAAAACCAAGCACTTAGACTGTGATGGGTTTTAGGCCAGTCCATTAGTCTTAGCCCAAAGTGCTAGTTTTTCGAGGTCCTCATTCACGCGGCAAGCACCATCTTCAAAAAGACCAAGACCGCAGCCTAGGTACATTTGCACATCGTCAGCATACATATGTAGTGAGCAGTTATCAATGGTGGGGGGAATATAATTGACGTAGAGCGAAAAAAGTAATGGGCCAAGAATGGATCCTTGTGGAACTCCGCTAGTGTTAATTTTGTTAATATTGTTACCTATTTCAACAGCTTGCATCCTATTGGATAAATAGGATGATATCAGCTTAACAGCATCATGCGAGAAGTTATAAAATCGGTCAAGTTTATCTACAAGTTTTCCGTGTACAACTGTGTCGAATGCCTTTGAGAAATCTAGGAGTACTAACAAATTTACTTTATCTTCATCCGGTGCTTGACAAAGGTCCTCAATTACATTTAGCAAAGCGGTGACACAGTTGTGTTTTTCTCGAAAACCACTCTGACTTGAACTTAAAATATTATGCGCCTTAAGAAAATCACCCACTTGTTTTTTCAAGATCTTTTCGAAAACTTTTGAAAGGAAAGCTAAGATTCACTATATTGAGCATTTTTGGGTATGGGTAGGACTTTCGCTAATTTCCAATCGGAAGGAAATTCCCCTGTTGTAGTAAGTACAGTTTTGAAAATAAGCGTGATATACGGCAGAACAATTGGAAGTAATATCTTTAAAAAAGACGAATGCATTTTATCGAGTGCGGTGGCATTTGACCTAATGTCCGATGGCATTTGAAAAATATGCTTTCAACGACTTCAACACCGCTAACCTCTAAGAAACCAAAACTAGAGAAACTAAAATTGTTCGTTGAGGAATTAAATGGAATCACAGGGTTAGAAGGAGAAGGCATTGAAGGAGTAGAGACGAATTTCCTATTTAATGAATCGTCTTCAACATCCTCAATACCTCAATACAATACCTTACCAAGTCGAATACTACGCAGGTTATTCCACAACTGTCGACTATTAAGGGAAGTATTCAGTTTGCCAGAGAACAATCGAGTCTTAGTTGAAGGAATTTCCATTACAACTTTATTGCGAAGTGAATTATAAAGCGTACCCCAAATAACTTTTTTTTTTTTTGAAAATGGCGCAAAGCATCGAGTGTAACTTCGGCTGTGTGCCATGTAGCGCCGTCCTGTTGAAACCAAATGTTGCCAATATCCTCCTCTTCAATATTTGTGAACAAAAATTCGTTCAACATGGCCCGATAACGATCGCCATTGACTGTAACGGCCACTCCTTGCTTATTTTCGAAGAAGAATGGCCCAATTATGCCTCTGGACCAAAATCCGCACCAAACAGTGACTCGTTTTGGGTGTATCGGCTTTTCAATGTATGCGTGCGGGTTTTCTGTGCCCCAAATGCGACAATTTTGCTTGTTTACTACCCGCCAAGATCAAAATGAGCTTCATCTGAAAAGATGATATTTTTGGCAAAATCGGCATCTTCTCTAAGTCGATCGCAGGCCCACTTAGCGAAGCGTATACACAACCATATTCGTTCAGCTAATTATCTGTCAAATCAGACATGAGCTAAGTGTTACCATTCACGAAATAAGCACTAGTTGAAAAGAGAAACGTTAGATGGCGGACCCTATACATTTGTCTAAGTTCAGGAAGACGATAATGTTTCCACGAGTTGTAAGCTCGATCTCGCTGCTGCATTAAGATGCGTATTTCGTGGGTAAACCAATTGGGATTATCTTACTTATTTTTCTTAGTTTTTACTATCATGTGAGAAATATATCATACGAAAAAAATATCAAGTGATACATACATACATATATATCACGTCAGAAAAGTATTATGCAAAAAAAGTATCATGCGAGCAAAATATCATGCAGGAAAAGTATCATGCGAAAAAAGTATCATGCGGGAAATATATAATCATGAGAGAAAAATAAGGGAAATCAAATGTAAGGAAGCTTACAAGATTGTCACTTGTCGGTTTAAAATGTATGTTCTCTGTATGATGCTGCTTGCCATCATCACAATAGTCCATCAACTCACTTAGTGTCTTTGAAGACCTCACCTTCCATTGACCTTGGGGTTCGCCACGCTATGAAAAAAAAAAAGGTTTGAGTTGAAGAAAGTCCTATTTGAGGTACATAATTATTTTTATTTTTCGTCTCAAAAACAAATAAATACCAAAACTTATTATGGTCGTTCAAACGAGATAAATCTATAAAAATAAAAAAATTCTTAATCGTTCCATTATCGAGCTCCACACATCATGTATGAAGCCAAACAAAACCAAAATAAAAAAAAAAAAAATGTACCTACCTACATACATATCTAATAATATCCTTCAACTATCCGCACGACACTAAATTCCCTCGTTAACCTCCAAATTAAGTCTCACAAAAACCGCAACCAATATCCTTTCGAAAGGAAAAAAAAAAAAAAAAAACAAAACTAAGTATATTACATTCCACTTTCTGAACACATCCCAATTTCTTTTGTTTTGCTTTTCTTTTTTTTTTTCGTATACGCTCGTGTGCATTTACCAAATATTTTCTTTTGTTGATACCAGCAGCCTAGCTGCTAGTTCGGGTAATTTCGTCGATGGCCGGCAGCGTCGGCGCGCAGGCACGTTTATTCTTTTGTTTTTGTCCAGCATCTTTGTCCTTTTGGCACGTTATATAGTACACAATCTGAAATCAACTTCTAATGAACTTTAAGAAGTCCTTATATAAATCTCCAAAGGATAAACTTTTCCCATTTTCATTTTTTGTTTTTGTTAGATTCGCTTTTTTTGTAGGTATAACTCTCTCTTTCTCTCTCCTTCTGTTTCTCAGCTCGGGTCCCACATCATATACTGTGCCTGTGCCTGTCCTGGGAGCTCAGGGACCTACCACTAAACTATTGTCTACACACTTCATCGTCGTCGTCGCTCGCCCATGTCCTTGCTAATGCAAGTTTCCGTATGTTGGAGCAACTATGAGGGAATATAAATGTACCTATACGAAGTCTACTTCCATGTTTCCATTTATTTTTTATCATTTCTTCCCTTGCAAGATTTTCTCTTCCATCCAATTTTTTTTTTTGTTTCATTTGCGTTATTGTTGCTGTTATCCTTGTCCCCCGGCGCGCACCGCCATCGCATCCCGTGTGATAAATTTTTTTTCTTCCTACAAGTTTAATAAATAAAATATTGCTGCACAAAAAATACAAAAACCAAAGGAAACGAAACAAGCAGGTTAGTTGGTGGAGTGAAAGCAATTCATGTCCTTTGACATGTTGGCGTGCACACATAAATACTTGAACTTCTACACACAACAAGTCACACGGTTATACCTAGTACCTATTTTTCTCTAGCACTCTTGCTGTTATTGTTGTTGTTTGATATTATAAGGATTTTTCTTGATAGAAAAGTTTTGGCTTTTTCGTTTTGCCCTGCCCGTGCCCGGCGCTTTGGGAGGTTTATTCTGCAACAAGGAGGAAGTGGGAATTTAAACCTGGCAAATGCATATGGCTAGAAAGTCCTGGTATATTATAACTACATATGTGTGTCGGAGAGGATAACTATTTTTGGTCAATATTGATGGAATTTTCTACGGAGATTTTCTCAGCAATGGCATCGGGCTCTGGACTCTTATATAGTTTGATCAACTTGCTGCACGTTTCGTTTATCCGATTTTCTATGATTTTCTATTTTTATTTGAAATTTTATTTATATTCGCTATCAGCAGAGAAAGTTGTTTAAGGAAGAAGAAAAAACCTCCTTCTGGGCACAAAACAGAGCACAGTGGTGGTATCCTTCGTCGTCGTTATAGTTGTCGCTCTCCTCTTCATCGTCTATGTTTTTCGACAACCAGGACAACAACGACGATCCAATCATTGGTAATATGAAAAAGGATATTATTTGCCATCCATACAAAATAAATTGGTGTCCACCTGGGGATGTAATAGGTAGAGCAGGACGAACTTGTTGGGGGGAAAGTATAGATATGCGGCATGGCGCTGCGCTGTGGTTACCTTTTATAAATTGAAGGTAAAAACGTATCCTTATGCTGGCTGGGTTTTGTATCCTTAATATAGCAATGTGTTTCGGGGGTAAATACCCCATACATACATATATGTATGAAGAGACGGTAGGTATACCTATAAACCTGTTTTACCGCATCCTGGTGCTTTTCTTTGTAGTGTAATTGAAGTTCGGACATAGCGATTAGAGGGTAAATAAAATGAATTTCGTGAGCTTACTTACATTTTTGGGATTTTCTTTCAGGCGGAATCGGAAATGCTGTGGTATGGGGAGTAAAGGATATTGGATAATGAATGAAGGATATATTGTCGGTTTTTCGGACGGACGGGATGCGTGGGAACGATGTATAGGTATATACACCAACGAGAGGAGCTAAGTAAGATTTGTTACATCATTTCAAGGATGTGTAAGGATTAGGAAATTCTATTTGGAATTATGTATGTATAATATTTTATTTATTTATTGGGGTTTTTTTTTTTTTTTTTATCTGATGAAATGAGAGCAATGGATTTTAGTTTGAGTATGGATGGGGTATTGGAAGAGGCATAGGTATAGTTATATGAGTTTTCTGTTAAACCAGGTGGCCAAAATAGGGAATTACTTATTGCTGAATGAAGGTCATTTCTAAGTAGAAACGATAAATAACTTGTGTTGACTTCTAATTGGAAATGATGACGATATATATGAGGGTAAGCGAAAGGACAATGACACTTGATTGAGATGGAGTTTTATTTGAAAATAATGAGAATGTAGTTTTTTGTTTATTTATTTTAGTTTTCCCTCCTATAACAATATCCAGCAGAATTAAATATGAATGGATTTAATGTTAAAATAAGAGATTGCATCGTTTGTGTGAAAGTCGTTTGGATTAAGTGGCTTTCCTGGGAAGTTAGGTAGATTGGTATAAATATTTATAAATTATTCCGTATAGTTTTACTCATACCAATCATCAATATTGAAAGAAGATGATGCTAGAGTCATTAAAGAAGCAAAAAGTGTATAATTTAAATTTTCTCTCATTTTTTTATGATAGGATAATAAATTTTTCATTTAAAGAAAAATCGAGGTCGAGATTTAAAGGGAAACCGAAATTCAGATCACGAATGAAAAAAGTGGGACCGTCTATTCTGTCTGCCTGTTCCAAGACAGCGATCTTCTACGGAAAATGTATTTTCTAAGCTCTTAAAAAAAAACAATAAATTTCATATGAACTTTAAGAAAAATGTTCTATACGGTTATTTATGTAGAGGTCCTTTTTCATCATAGACGTTGACCCTAACTGCGGCTTACATGGTTCATCTCTATTCTGAATTTTAAATTTTTCATTATGCGTTTGAGCATGTTAAGTAATATTTGCCCAGTGACGGCTTCCAATTCCTTGATCGTAGCTGGCTTGTCTATGTTCAATTTGGATTTTATGAAACTCCAAAAGAAAAGATCCTGAGGTATGATATCACAACATGACCTAGGCGACCAATTCACCATGAAGCAAGTACCGCGTGCCGTCTTGTGGAACCAAATGCCTTCGAGATTACGGACCTCAATTTCAAGTGGCATATAGACTGCGTACCGCGTACCGATAACGGATAACATTGTACGTTCTAACTGACCTCATTTTTGACCGATGATTCCACCAGCTCATACCTCATCAAACCGTTTATTTTGTTAGATCTGGGGGGGTATGGTGGCCTGAAAGTTTTTATCGAACTGTAACTGTGGGATGGTGTAGTGAATGTTACTTGGAATTGCTGTGCTTGCAGCCGTTTGTTTAGCATATATACCAAGAGGTGTTAAATGGAACATAATATCCAATACAGCAGACGGTGTTTTTCGAAGTACTCGGCGGTCCGCCGTACTGTCACACTGTATGTAAGAATCGGTCTGACAACCAAGGTGTATAGCCAATGAGTAATGCTGGGTTTAAGACCCCATTTCTTTTTTACGGTTTTTTTGAATCAGAAGATTACCACAGGGCTCTTTTTGACTCTTTCTTGTACATTGGGTTTCCAACTTAACTTCTTATCTAAGATAATGATATGATATTTGGCTTCGTCTGAGAATTTAAGTGGAATCAGTTTGATAGATGGAGGATTTTTTATTTCCTTGAGAAGTGGACAAGATCTGTCTTATGAGGGTAAGGTTAGGTTCGGTTTTTGGGCTGATAGATCTATCCTATCACACAAACATCAATGTACATAGATCCCTTGTGATAGCCTGGATTATTGAACACTTCTAATAAGTTAACCTATAACTTTTCATGGATTATCAAGCCATCTGGAGGCTTTAATAAATCTCGACAATTTTACAACGGAAAAGTTGGAGAGCTCTTCTAGGTTATTAAAAAAGTAGCTTCCTAGGTGTTTATATCTTAGTTGCGAGAGCGGTGGGCAGTGACATAAGAAGTGAGAGAAGTCTTCATGTTTACTTCTTCATCGCCACAACCTCTGCGTAAATCATCTGTTCTGACTGAGCCTCGGTTCTTTCTTGTGGTACTTCAGAAAATTGTGTAAAGTAACGATACCTTCAAGAGAGTACAGTGTTTTCTTATTTAGTGTTAAGATCTTATCTGTCTTTCCCTTGTCAAAACACGGCCAGTTTCTTGGCATTCGCACAAGAGTCAAGTAGGGTCCATCTATCAAGTCTTATGAGGGTTAACGCCCAGTAAAAAGCGATCTGGCCAGTTTATTAACTTTTTTAAAGCGTTTTGTAAGAGTTCTTTTAAGGTGTTAAGGTGCTTTCCTGATGCGGCAATAGAAACGTCGGCTGCATAGGCAATCACTCTATAGCTCTCCGCTTCCAGGATTCTCACCAAGTTCCAAAGAAGGGGAGATAGAACTCCGCCTTGTGGGGTACCTTCACTCACAGATCTTCTTGGAGCAAAGCCGCCGAGTTTTGAATTTATAATCGTGCTAGTGAGCATTTGATTAATCAATTCACCAAGCGGACACCATCTACTTTCAGACATGACAGTGCAGATGCGAGATTATTAACGGCGCTTTCAATAACCATATTGTACTCCTTCAGGTGGAGGGAGTATTCAATGGTTCTAACCAGTGTGTGTAGAGTGGTGGCCACCGATTTCCCTTTGCGGTAAGCATGTTAAGCCGTTGACTGAAGCCTCCAACCAAATCTTGATCTAAGATGGATATCAACCAGTCGTTCAAAAGTCTTAAGAAGGGATGACGATAGATTGATAGGTCTGAGATCTTTTGGATTTACACGGGAACATTTTCCAGCTTTGGATTTAAGTACAGCAATAATTTCCCTACTAGACAAGGGAATGTGGAGTTAGTTTAAATAGCTATTGAAAAGCTTCTCCCAAATTGGTAGAACGATGTCTATGTTCATTTGGAGCTCTGCACAGTATAGTGTGTACAGTTTGAGTACAGTTTGAGAATCAATTTCAAAAGAATCGTTTTTTGTACATCCATTTTACTGTAACCAGGAACAGATCTAGAAGAATTGTCATCGATGAAACCACGTAACAATGACATTTCCCATTCGCCTTCACATTTTTATTTGTTTTAATTCTCATAATAATCTTATTTGGTATCGCAATTTTTCACAAATTGTCGCATTTTTTTACTAATTTGCACAATTTGATGTCAGAACACAGGAAAAAAAAACAGTTTTAGGAAACTTGGTGAAATTTTAAGTTACCAAACAGTCATAATAAAAACATTTTCCTTCGACGAACAACGTTTGTGTTTTTTTAAAACGAATGCCTGTAGGTATTCCAAATTATTAACTTTCTTCTCCGTGCACGTGATCAAGTGGCCGGTAAATCTCGGTGTAGATAAAATCCCGTACCACTCAGTGATGCCATCATTGATCTTAGAAAACCTCCCAAATCCTCCCTTTTGTGCAATAATGACAACAAAAAAAAAATCAGGAAAAGGTCAAAAGATCCAAAAATTGGAAGGAAATCCCCAAGCTTAGGCAGGCTAAACTAATACTTGTGAATTATAACCAAGATCTTTTCAAAAACTGCATCAGCTTAAGTAGAAACAACCTCAGAATAGTTTCGGGTCTCCTCAATGGCCACTGCAGACTCAGATGACACCTTAAGATTCTTGGTCTAGAAAGCAGCCCCACCTGCAATATTTATGAGGAAACACCAGACCACATTCTAGGCAAATGTAATGCTCTCATGCATCAAAGAAAAAGGCACTTGGGACATTAGCAGGTAGAAGCTCTTAAAGTACTCCAAATGCTCATATTCCTTAAAGGTGTACATCAGGAGTAAGAGCTATAGAATGAGCAAGATCATCTAGCTCTAGATGGGGGCACAATTTTTTTTTTTTTTTTTTTTTTTTTTTTTTTTTTTGTTTTCCTTTAGGGATAGAGACAGGAGAAATGCTTTATGCACCATAAGGAGGTTGGCGTTGACCCATTAACCATCCCCGTGTGTCGGACTCGCGTGGTGCATACCGACCAAAACTCCTCCAACCCTTTCGGTTTCTGACCTAACCCCCCCGGCACTGCTCTTTGTATTACTTCAAGGGGGTTGTCATATTTCCCTCACGGGTTCATCTTATGGGTTCAACTGTTTCCCGATAATTTTCTTCTTCTCTTTTTTTTCTTCTGAGAATGTGTTCTATAAAACTGCTTATTTTTTGCCAGTTTTGGTAGCTCTGTATCATCTTTTCGACTATATTGTCTGGGGTGATGACTCCAATGTTTCTTTGTAAGTCTTGTCTCTGTTACATGAGAAGAAGGTATGGTTTGCGTCGTCTTCTTGCGAGTCCCCATACTGGCATGCTGGGCTATTTGTTTTACCGATCTTATGGAGGAAGGCGTTGAAGTATCCGTGTCCGGTGAGTAACTGAGTGATGTAATAGTTGACCTCACCGTGTTTCCGGTCATTCCAATCGCCCACGTTCCTTATTAGCCTCGCTGTCCATCTTCCTCTGGTTTCTGAGCGCCAACGCTCTTGCCATTTTTGTTTTGTGATCTGTTTTGCCTCCTCGGATGCCGCTTCCACTCCCATTTCCGTCTTTTTGTCGTAAACGTACTTCCTTTCTGCCGCCAGGAGATCGATGGGGGTCACTCCTGCGACTACAAGGACGGCTGGTTCCGACACCGTTCGGTATGAGCTGACTACTCGTAAGGCTCCACATCTTTGAACTGCTGCCATCTGTTTTCGGTACTTCTCTTGTTTAAGTGAGTCTGCCCAGATCTCGCTTCCGTACAGGAAGACGGCGTGCGTTGTGGGGGCACAATAGATCTATAGGTCGCAGTGAAATCACCTCAAAATATAATTCATTAATTCATAACAATGACATTTCCTGTCTTACCATTGTTGAACTTAAAGACCATTGTTGTTCCAATGACACTATTGTCATTGGCCTTGTACACCTACATACTCTGTTTTTAAAGTCTAACCAAGCCACTAAGTTTCCAATCATATCAGTTCAGCCATTTGTGGGTTTACATTTACCTGGATAGTAAAGGGATATAGACCAGAAACATGTACTTTCCCAATAATTCCATGTTCCGCATTGTCATTTTTAATTAAAATCTCGAGTTCTATTTTTTTTTTTGCGATTTCATAAATCTTTCTCTATGTCGGTGATGTATAGATGGAATACTAATATCGTAAATGAAAACTTTCTGAAGGTTTAAAATTGCAAAAGCTTACGTCAAGGCCCCTCTTATCCTTGCTGCCTGCGCAGTGTTAAAACTACCACATTGCCCCCACCGACCACCGTCCTAAAGATTTCGTTTGCCCATGACAGCTTTATCCTGCAACAAGAGTTGGAATTTTTTCCAAAACTCCACTCAACGTCCATCAAAAAAGTTGCATCGCATGTTGTTTGCATATATAGAAGTTGCAATTGACTGATTTTCCATTTGGTATAGAGGCATACATACGTACCCTCATCCAGCTCACCACTACAAAATCCAAAAAAACCGCACATTTTATAGGTACCTATACCTACACAGTCTGTGTGTTGGTTTTTTTTGTTCGTTATTTTAAAGGAAACATTCAACTGAGTTTTCGGAAAAGTTACACGTTGTGAAGCTTGTGGAAAATTGAAATTAGACGGGAATTGAAAAAGTTAGAAAACAGCAGAACTTTTGAACAGCACCGGGACGAAAAAAAGGACGAGACGAAGTTGATAGGCCAGATGTAGTTAGTTACGTTTCCACTTTTATTTCGACTTTATTTTAACACAATTTATGGTTAATGATGGCAATGGAAGCCTCATGGAGCTCGCAAGTCTTCTTTGCCTTGCCTTCCAACATCGATGCGATGTCCCAGCCCAGTTCATGTTCAAAGTTAATGAGAGAGACTCGTTGGTTTTTTTTGTTCCGAGAGCATGACTGTACTCCAGAGATGATTGTGCAACTTCAAGTAGTGACGAGTGTCCTATGATCTCAGCTTCACACACACACACACACATACACACACCCACTCTGTTGGTCATTCATTTAAGTACACTACTTCATCGTTGGTCGGTCGTGGTCGTTTTGTTCGGAGAATTCGGATACGGATCGTTAGGCGCGTGGGGTTTGGTCTTGGTCGGTATTCATTTGGTGCGTCATTGGCAGAATTTTGTGTGCAAAAAATACAAAAAAAAAAAAAATGAGGAAATATCCTGGAAGTCATCCTGATGGAGCCATCATTATCATCAGCATCAGTAGAGAGTGACTTTATCATCATCATTATCGCTGATGTAACTACCGCCTTCTTCATAGATGCTGCGCGCCATCATTGTTTTTATTGCCATGTGATTCCGGTTTAATTGCCTAAGTTTCTAGGTTTTAATGGTTGTGATGGGTTGTGGGGTTTTGAGCCTTCGGAGGGAGTTCTTCTGATGCGCTGGTCCTTTTATTATGGTTTTTGTTTTTGAATTTGACGTTTTATTGTGTTGTTGGGTTATATCCTTTTTTTTTGGGAATGTACTTGGAAATGGTTAGTGCTTTCTTAAAATTTGTGGGAATAAATCAAAGATCAGTATATATAGATATACATAGGTAGGTTTACGAAGTAACTGAACTAGAGCTGCGATATTGAAGGTCAGGTTTTGTATAGGAGTGGTTATTTGAATAGATTAACATGGAATGGATTTTATAATTAGTTTCAGTTGAATATTATGGGAAACAACCCTGCTTGGACGTCTAAGAGAGTATTTTTTCAAGGTCAAGGAACAAATTTGTTTTTTTTTTTTAAATTTTAGAATCATGTTAAAGTAAACGAAGCAGTACGTACTTTCAACTTACGACGACATTACCGTAGGATGTTGTCAGGGTGCGTAGTGTTAGAAGTTTTGAGAATTATTCTTCCAGAAATTCGGCCTTGAAAAATCTTTCCCAAATAATAATTTCGTAAAAATCATAACAAACGAAATCACGCTGGTATATTTGCATTCGCTTTATTACCTTGTAGGAGTTGGGCAACAGCTTGACTCGGTTAACTGGGGCACGCGATAGGCTAGCAGGGCAAAAATTGTGGTAGGTAAAGTTGCTACACACACATTTCTGTATTAAAATTACAGGAAAATTCATACATACATACATACAAATAACGGTGAGTTAAAAAATAAAATGCATCACTGGGCTACTCGTTGCTACCTGTACCTATGATCTTATAGCTTTTAGAAATGCTGCCCTTAAAAGGCAAGACATTTTTGTTACGTTTATCAATTTTTTGAATTCGGCAATGGCCGAATAACGAACATGGAAAGCTTCTGTCAAAATTTGGAGCGTCAACTTGACTTGACAGAAATTCTGTCGCGGAAAGACAATGAAAATTCTGTTGTTGTAAATTTTTCTGCAGAAAGGAAGAGGCCCATAAGGTTGATTTTGTCAAACAAACTTGTATGGGTCTTCTCCAACTCCAAGAAAATGCAGAATTGCCTATAAAACACACACACGCAAGAGCTCATTAATCGCGACACAAATAAGACCACTGTAATTCTTTAATTTATTAACTATCCAACCTTGGGATTTCCACAAAATTTCCTTATTACCGATATCTCTGCTGCAGTATAGAATGGAAGCAAAATTTCCGGTTTTTCAGTACAGGTGCTGGCGTACCTCAAGGTTGTGGGTTAAGCCCGATAATGTTTGCATAATTTATTGATGATGCGTCTAAAGATTTTCCCAGGAGGTATTAAGATTGTTGAAATACAAATAAAGATGCTTTTGTACGCGGATGAAATTCTCATACTAGCAGATAATCCCACAGCTTTGCAACTTCAAATAAATAAGCTTAAAAGATTTGGCGATGTATAGAATCTAAATATCAATATCTTGAAGTCAAAAACAATGATTTTTGCAAACACTCGGCGTCAAAGAACTCTTCGAGGAAAAATGGTTTTTGGAACTTGAACCATTTGAAATTGTAAGCCAATACAAATACTTACATTTCTTGTTTACTTAAAACCTTGATCTCCGCCCACATACTAAAGAAAAATGTGCTGCAGCTTAAACGGCAATTAATCTCAAGTGGAGCAATTTCTTTTGCAACAAATATGTTGATCCCTCTGCTAAATTTAGAGTGTTTCGTGCAATCATACCTGTTCTATGAAAATCAAGTTTTTGGCTATCAAAACTTTGATGAATTTGAAGTACCTACTTCAATGTTTCTTTTTCAAGCGTATTTTTACACTTGCTAGTTTAACACCCACGTATGCAATCCACACTTAATCTGTTATTGACACGACTCAAATCTTCAAAAAACATATAATTAAATACTCACTTCGACGCCAACTATTACCGTTTAAGGAATGGAACGAGCTGGCTAATTACACCTTAAATTTCAACCTTAATAAAACAGCTCTGCCCTTTTTCTCAGGACGTGTTCAACCGAATTATAGCAAACGTAGATGAATCTCTTTATTTGCTATGTTTCAATAGAGCCAAAACATCTTCGACTAGACTGATATAAAGGGTTTTTCAACAGGGACGCTACAGAAGTAGAGGGTACAGGGACAGTAAACGACGCCATATTTCTTGGCGCTCTTTTGACATTTCTCTTCAATAAGGTTTGCCATTTCATGATGGAAAGATATACGCGCCAACAACTAGTCGAAATTATTAAAATTTACTACCGAAATTCGGAGACAGTGGCCTCAACGTTAAGAGCGCTACGTCAAATTTATGGTCGTCATAATCGTCCTAGCAGATCAACAATTGAGCGTCTAGTGAAAAAATTTGAATCCACAGGCACAGTACAAAATGTTCCCGTGCCAGTGAGAGTGAGACAAAGAAGTGTCCGTAGTGTCGAAAATATTGCTGCTGCTGAGGCTTCAGTTGCAGAAAGCCCAAATGTGTCTTTCACACGTCGTTCTCAAGCGTTGGGCATCTCTGTGACGTCGTTGTGGCAAATTTTGCAAAAAGATTTTGGCCTACATCCCTACAAGATTAAATTGACGGAAGAACTGAAGCCGCTTGACCACCAGAAGCGTCGTATGTTCGTGAATTGGGCTGAGCAACAACTTGAAAATGATTCGGATTTTCATCGAAAAATCATCTTCAGCGATGAGGCTCATTTCTGGCTGAATGGCTTCGTCAATAAACAAAATATGCGGTATTGATCAGGCAGCAATCCACACGTACTCCATGAGTCATCATTGCATCCCGAAAAAAATACGACTTGGTGTGGTTTATGGGCCGGCGGCGTCATTGGGCCCTACTTCTTCCGTGATGATCAAGACTGGCACGTTACTGTGAATGGGGATCGCTACCGTTCACTGATAACCGAATATTTTTGGCCCCAATTGGATGATATGGACTTGGAGGACATGTGGTTCCAACAGGACGGCGCCACAAGCCACACAGCGAATGTCGCAATCAATTTATTGGAAACCAAGTTTGGAGAACGTGTTATCTCACGAAATGGTCCAGTCGCTTGGCCGCCTCGGTCGTGCGATTTGACGCCGTTAGACTATTTCCTGTGGGGCTACGTCAACTCTATGGTCTATGCCAACAAGCCAGCGACGATTGATGAACTTACTAATATCGTACTAATATCGAACGTGAAATTGCAGCAGTATCGGCCGATTTATGCTTGAAAACCGTCGAAAATTGGGTTCAGCGTCTGGACTTCTGGAAGCGTGCCCGTGGTGGCCATGCAAAAGAAATTGAGTTCCATACATAATGGCATCAAACGTACTTTCACAGGAATAAAGAATTTCATTAATATCCAAAACCGTTTTTGTTTTATTTAAAGAAAAACTTTTGTAGCGCTCTTATTGAAAAACCCGGTATTTGTTTGGTTCATATAGCAATTTTGAAAGCTTTCCCTTTCATCGTCGTCGTCCCATTCGTCAATGAGTGAAAGTTATCGCGGGGCAAACAAATTACCCAGACCGTTTAAAATTCAAATCCTGAATAAATCATAATCAAGGTTATTGATGACTTTCGCTCGATAACCCTTTCAAATCTTATTTTTTTTGCTTTCCAAACAAATTGTTACAGAAATTCAATGCATTTTGAAAAAAAAAAAAAAAATAATTTTAGTTTAAGAAAAAAAAAAAAAAAAAACTATAAGCAATAAAATTCCAGATAAAGCACAAAAACCGAACAAAAAATCCATTTCCCTGATCGATGAAGGACGAAAGTAAATATTTGTCGGGATAATGCTTTATGTCATGTAGACCATTTTCTGTATTTTTCTTTTATTTTTTGTTTGGGGTTACAGTTGGTTGTGTTTGCTCCTCTGAGTCTGGTTATTTATGAGTTCAATGGTTATGATGATGATAAGATTTAAGGGCCTCTTTTCTGTGTTTTACTGGCTGTTGTTGTTGTTGTTGCTGTTGTCGTCGTCGAAAAGTATGTAAATTGTTGTGTGAAGGATATTTTTTTTTTTTTTTGTTTAAAGGATTGTGGTTAAACGGATGGCTTTTTGGGGGATTATATCTTTTCTTTTGGGAGTGCCGTCCTTGGGTGTATTATAACTGTAAATACGTGTGCTGGATTTTTAAAATATCTGAATTTTGTCCTTTGTTTTTGGTTTGGTTTAGTTTTTTTGTTTATGCTCTGAGTTCTTGAAATAAATAGGCTGTCATTTTGTTTGCTTTTTTGTTTCAGCGTTGAACCAGAAATAAACATTTTCTAGTTATGTTGTTGTTTTGTTTTGTTTTAACTGCGTTTGGGGGAATTTAATAAATGTTGAATTATGCGTCTAGTTGAAGGTATATAGGTATATATGCGTGCGTTTGTTGAAATAATGGACCAAGATGGGATAGACGATTTGAAACATTAAATAACAATCAAAATGAGCATTGTTTATGGGACTGCGAATAAAAAAAACACCGTAGACGGTGATAACTTTTTTTTTGGCAGCTATAAAACGAAGAGTTTATCAGGGGATATTTTTGAATGCTTAATCTGTAGGTATTTACCTACTTATGCGAAGTGTTTATCATATTTATAAGAGCCTTATCAGAAATGTAGGTACAGCTGAGGCCCTCTTTTGACAGCGGTGAACTCATTAGGCAGAAGCTAATACACAACAATGGAAATAAGGCTTTCATCAGAATGGATAGGGTTTTCAAATTTTTCATTTGAACATTTGGAAATGTGAAATCAATTTATTTTGGTGCAAAGAGTTATCAGGGGTTAAAAACATCTTGCAAAAATCCATTAAAAAAAAAACCGGGCCAGAACATTTTCATTTAAAGTGTTTTTTCGGCTTAAAATCTTCAATTTTCAATATTTTTGAATGAATCTTTGGAACAATCGGATTTGAGTGATTTTGAACTTTAAACAACTTTTGGATTTTGGAGAAGGGGCGCTAAAGGAGTTGCCGATGATTTTCTTTTCAAATTTGATTTTAGGTTCATAAAATAAATACATTTTTTAAATCTTAAAAATATTCAAAAGCTTGATTTTCGAAAAAAGGGGGGCTAGATTTTTTTTGGAATTTTAGCCATAACTTTGTGTAACAACATTCAAAAATTCGATTTTAGAAAAGAGGGCGCTAGGTCAAAACCCCTTTTTTTGGTCTAAAACCCCCATTTTTAAATATTTTTCAAAAAGAAATTTGGAGCAATGCGGAACAAATCGGGAACAACCTTGAACAATTTTAAAAAATAATAAAACCAAAAAAGGGAGGGCTAACTTCACACACTCTATGCCTGGCCAATTACTGAAACTAGTTGAGCTTTTATAAGGTCACTAAGACCTTTCATATGGTATACTTTTTTTTCCGAATATCCCACAAATGAGGTGCTAAAAATCGCTGATGACCTTGCAAAACTTTAACCATTGATTTAGAATTTCCTATGGCTGACCACTAACTGGACCTATTTTAACCAACTACTGACCTTTTAAATGGAATACTTTTTTTGCGAATATCCCACATAGGTAAATGAGATCCTATGATACCAGAGCCTTAAATTGATCAATAAACATTAAATTTTTAAGGTGATAACAAGGTTTTTCAGATTTGTTGACATTTCTATTCCCCCCCCCCCCCTTTTCCCTTAGTACCTATTGCTCCTAGGAAAAATATGAATACAACTTTTTTTTTAAATGTAATTTACTTTCATTTTGTGCTGAAGTTTTTTCCTCTTAGACGCTTGGTTTTCAAAATATATAGCAAAAACTTCAAAAGGGGACCTTTAAACCCCCTTCACTTAACGCTCGTGGCCCTGGATCTGGGACTTTAAGAAAGTTATGCCCGGGGGTCATACCTTACCCCTAAAACCATAACCCCGACTATATGATTTCTTGTATTTTTTTTATGATTTTGGAAGATGAAATCTCAGATCGAATATTCCATTTAAAAAGTGCGCTGTTCTTTGACATTAGCTAATTTTTAACGGATACCAATTTTCAATGCTAATCTGCCCGCAAGATCTCTGTACCATATCAAAGCCAAAAAGCTAACTACCATAATGTAAAAGCATTTTGACTTTAATAAAAAAAAAACTTGTAATCATTCTTGACGAACTGGTGTTTTTTTCCCTTACAACCTGATGGTTACCTATAGTTTTTATATCTTTGTATTTTTTTGTGATCTAAAAGCTCTAACCCATTTACTATCTTTTCATTGCAGGTATGAACATTACTAACACCGTTCATCGTTGCATCGACTACTAGAAAGAACTTTACTAACGCAATTTCAGACAAATTGAACACAGAAAAGCCACCCAACCTCAACACACACACACCTCTCAAACCATACCAGAGCCGAACCACCAACATAACACCATTTATCTCTGTAGTGGATGCAACCACACGTTTGTTTCCTGACTGAATGCATCACCGACAACGACTACGACATTTTCCCATCAATTCTTCGTGTTGTTGTTGTTGTATAGTAACTGGTTTTACCATTTTAGCCATTTATATTGCAGCTAGAAAGTCTGTGACTCTCTACCTCTCTCTCTCTCGACAGGAAGAGCAAAAGATTTATCCATGTGCAAAATTCAATCAATTATGATTTGATTCCAGGACACACAACCACACACTATATACGTACAAACTCAGAAGGACAACAACGACACAACGATTCAACGAGCCACGATTAACCTACAAAACCCATTTTGTAACGCATCAACAGACGTGGTGTAAGGAACAATAACTGTGTATGCAACATAAGTGAGCGCTATCCCATGGCCATCAACCTTTAGAATTTAGGAAAGGACTAAAATTGTGTGCAAAATTGTTGACCGCAATAATTTGATTGCGTGAATAAATATCCAACGATCTTTCTCTTCTACAGTAGAACAAAAGCAAACAAAAATAAGCCATCCACTCCGCCCGCGTCGTCGTCGGTTAACGGAATTTTGTTTTCTGTTCCTTTTTCGTGATCAAAAAAAAAAAAAAAAAACATCCTTAAAGTGAGCAATTTTCAGGAGATTTTGGTTTCGTTTATGAAACACCTGATGTTCTCAAACGCAAAGTGCATGTGTGTCGATTGAACAAAAAAAAAAAATTAAATAAAAAAGAGAAAAAAACGTAGTGTTTCCCGTTGGGCGCCATTTTTAACAATTTTTTCGTTTTGTTCTCGCCTTCTCGCCGGCCGTTGTTCGTCGTACTGCAAGGATAAGAGACACAGATAATTCTCACTACCACGTCGTGTCGCCGGGTAGAGTTTTCTATCTGCCAGGTTTTTGATACCACGCCGCGCTAAGGGCAAATGATATAGAATATAAATCCCTCAGGGATATTTCCTAGACCAGGAGTTTTTTTTTTTCCACCGCGTTGTTATTTTGTTCGGTGTAAACGGTGAGAAAGTTGGCAAAAATACCATTTTTATTCTGCTATACCACTATTGGAGGAGAGATAACACTAAAGGTGCGCCACCAGTATAAGGATATACACAGACATCGCACACTCGCAGGATATAAAATGTTGCACACTCGGGTCGTCTATTTACGATCAGCAGCAATTCTTTGCTTGCTGATAGTCATTGCAATCCCAGGTGAGTGCATATGGAAATTTATACTTTTTTTTTTTTTTTTTCGTCCTTTTTAAGGAGAGTTGAATATTTTCAATTTCTCTGGGGTGCGCTCTCAACAAAATACATTGTTATATAGGATATAGGTATGCTGAGTTTGGTGTTAAAATAGAGTTGGTGCCCCATCTGGTGGTGATGCGAAGTACGTGAGGGAGTGGGAGTTTATTTTTCTCACTTCACTTACCTTGAAAAAATCAGCAGCCCTTGCCTTCTTCACCTACTTACTTATTCGATTGCCATTGCCACCTTACCTTTTATCCCTCCTATAACACACATTCGAAATATCTTCTTTCTTTTTTTTTTTTTTAATATATGTAACTCGAGTGGGGAAATCGCTGTTTTGCTTGATTTCAATTTTGCTGAATTGGAAATTCTTATACTAACTTTTTCCATTGCTCTACGAGCATTTGTGTGTCGTCGGGAACGGCAATTCACAAATGCACTTGAGGAATGCAAAAAGAAAAAAATAATAAGAACGAAGAAGGTTGGTGTGGGGATATAAATTATTTCGGTGGGTGGAGGAACACATTTGTATAGATATCAATGTGGGAGTAGATTAAAAAAAAGTTATTGCAAAAAGAATTGAAGAGGAAGTAGGAAATGGATATCTGGTAGCAGGTTTAATTCTGAAAAGACGAACAAAAAAACGGTTTACAGTAAATCAGGTTTAGGAATTGAGTTGAATATCCCATTTCTGAATATTCGTTTATCGTATATGAATTATTGAATTGTGTTGAGGAAAATTCTAGTGAGCTGCGAGTATTTTTGTTGAAATTGGGTGAAGAAAAAACGGAAAATATAAAGATGGAAAAATCGTGTTGTCATTAATACAGAAATTCACAAAGGACCCAAATCATTCAAACTTAATTAATGCAATTGTGTGACTTTCAAATGAATGTTGTTTTTGTATGTAAAGGCCGCACTGCTTGCGAAGCTCCATAACAATTAAGCGTACTATTTTGTTACTGCCCCTTGAACCTAAAAAAAACACAGCATCTGCCTTTTTCCGTAGTAACGGTGGCATAATGGTTAGTGCCTAGGACTCTCATGCTAGAGGTCTGGGTTGGATTCACATCCTCGTCCTTATACTTACATACTTAAGGTGGTGCTACGGTCCGGAGTGGACCAGGGCCTCAATCAAAAAGGTTCTTCCAGCCAGCTCTCGTCCCTAGCTAGCTGTCTCCAGTTTCGCACTCCAAGTTGGTTGAGCTATTCTTCCACTTGAGTGCGCCACCTGAGGAGCGGTATTCCTCTCCTACATCAGCCATCCATCAGGATTGGATGAAAAGATTTTTCGGGCTGGAGATTTGATGTCAATTCGATCTAAATGACCCAGCCATCTCAGTCGTTGTCTTTTTACTCTTTCGACTAGGTCAGTGTCACTGTACAGCTCGTACAGTTCGTTGTAGTACCTTCACCTCCACTCCCCGTTTATGCATACGGGACCGAAAATAATCCGAAGAATCTTTCTCTCAAAAAATCCTTAAGTGTTTTTCATCCTCCTTCGATAAGGTCCCTGCCTCTGCACCAAATAGCAAAAGCGGGATAATCAGCGTCTTGTACAGTGAAACTTTAGTTGTTCGAGAGAGGGCTTTGCTACTCAATTGCCTTCTTAGCCCGAAGAAGCAGCAATGGGCAAGAGTTATTCTTTGTTTGATCTCAGCGCTGGTGTCGTTGGCTGTGTTGATAGCAAAGCCTAGATACACAAAGTCCCTAAATACCTCAAAGTTATAACTGTCTTCCGTAATGTTCTGCTCAAGATGTTGGTGTTGGTTGTCTTTTCTTGATGACAGAATATAATTGGTCTTGCCTTCATTGACCGCTAAGCCCATTTTCTTCGCTTCCTCCTCAAGCGCTACTGACATAACGCTGTGTTCGTCTAATAATGTCAATATCGTTGGCGTATGCGAGTAATTAGACAGACTTTTGAAAGAATGAGCCTCTAGTTTTGACGGCAGAGTTTTGGACTACTTTTTCAAGAACTAAGTTAAAGAAGTCGAATTACAGCGCATGCGTCGCCTTGCCTACATCCATTTTTGACATTAGAGAGTCTTTATGCTGACCTAGATAGAGCAGCGTGCGTTCTTCATCGTCATTCTGCACAAACTAACGAGTTTGGTAGGGATCCCAAAACTAGACATTTCCCTAAATAGCTCATCTCTATAGATGCGGCCTTGAAATCGATGAAGAAGTGGTGGGTATCGATTTGTAGTTTCTGGGTTTTTCTCCAAAAAAATGGCAGCTGCTTCTTGCGATGAAACGACAAGTCCTCAAAGAGAATCTCTTGTCATGAAGAGATGCCTCTCACCTTATTCGTTCGGATTCAGCAGAAAATTGTAGATCTCCTCCATTTCTACAAAAAAAACGACACGCACACAGGAATGGTTCTTAGGCCCTTGCCTTTCACAGGCTTTCGCGCCACCGAATATGTATTTATAATTTTTATTTAGATTTTAATTTTCTTTAAAACTTTAAGTGGCTTATCTACTTTACCCAGATGTCACATGAGCGAGTACTCGTACAGTCAATTTTGTACACTAATTTAAAGACAAATTAGTAACAAGCTCCTCAACTCACAAGATACTCGCTCGTTAACTGATTTGCCTTTTTCGAAGCCAGTTGAGAAGCGAGTAGAACAGCGAGTGACGCAAATGACGCAAATTCGTAAGCTAATGTACCTATGTGTGACCTCAAGCCTCAAGGTTAGGATGGTCTACTGTCTACGTTACGTTTTAAATATAACATCTCCCAAATAGTGCCCATTGTCATAGCTTTGGCCTGAAGTATGCACTTTCCGGAGCATCTTCCCTAACTCTTGTTAGATTTTCAGGTCGCAGCACACTCGCTTGTTCTTGCGAATATTGGCTTGAAGAAGCTATTCTGTGGTTCTTAGCTTATTTGCCTACACCTTACCATTTAGATAGCCCCAAGGAAAACAAAAAATATGCGGTTGTTAAATCGACCGAATGCCAGTTGTAATTTCCCCCACAAGTATCATATTTTGACGGGCTGTATGCTGAACTTTATCCATTCAACCAAAAGTGAGCATAATCCTTTAGCAAAATTTGCTTATGAAAACTGGTACCAACGGCAATCTTGTTTTGGGCCCAGTAGAGCACAATTTGGAAGCGTGTTTCAGCGTCAGAGTATACATGTTGAAATGCCAAACCAAACTAAAAATAATCACTTCTCAGCTGACAAAATGGCCGCCAGTTAAAAAAGTGTTGCCAACTTAAAGTTCTATACCTTTTAAAAAAAAAACACACTTTATTCGGTAGATTTGATGCACTAACCAACCATAGAAAGAAATACCTGGGACGTTACCAGTAAGAGGAGTCTGACACTTACTCTGTGAAAGTAGAGATTTTGAATACTCGAACTTCTCGGAAATATAAATTTTTATAGAAAGAGTTGTAAGTTGAGCAACCTCATCTAGCTCACAACAGATCTTAATCTTGTAGCCACACGAGCCTGTACTCATTGGTCCCTAGCTAGTGGGCAACATTAGCTGTCAATTTTCTATTTGTATTGGCCTCACTCGCTGCTCTACTCGCTACTCAATCAACTGGCTTCGAAAAAGGCAAATCAGTTGCTCTTGTGGCCTTTGGGTTAGGTCACCCAAATATATTATTAAAAATTTATCCTAACGTGAGTTAAATGATATTCTTCGAAACTGAGTAATAAAAAAATCATCTGAGATCTAAAAATAGGTAATACCTTATTTGAGTAGTTTTCGAAGAATTTGTTTCCTCTATATCTTGTGCAGGGTAGTGCACATTATTCTTGTATGACAAGGCCCTTAACCTTTTAGAACTTCAGCCATCCATGTATCCATATAAAATAATTTCCTTATTATTTAAGGAATATTAAACCTACTCACCCATTCAATCATTCACTATATTTTGATCCCTGTCAAGTTCTTTTCAAAAAAAAACCAAAAAGAAAAAGAATACCTTCAAACTATAAATTATTCCTCAACATAACTTTCCACTTATCCAATTGCCAGAGTTCCTTAAAACAATTTTTTTCCAACCTTAATTTCATTTTTTTTTTCCTTTTTCAATTTAAAAAATGTAGGTATACTTCATTATTGGATGGCTAGTCTTAGTCGACCCAACAACAACAACAACAAAAAAAAACTCTTCTTTAAATTTGATTTGTCATTTTCGTAGAAACCTATATACCCTATACTCGTAGAAGGCTGACCAAAAAATATAGCAAAACAGTGCGGTGCCTGTGTGCAAAAACATCAATATTTGACAGAATATAGCATGTCCTTAAGTATCCAAGAAAATATATTTTTATATCCACCTAGAGGCTCATAAATTATTCAGGGACAGAAAAGCACAAGCGGCGTATAGTAGGTAATATAGGGTTTGGTCTTGGTGAAAATTTACATCTTTTTTCTATATATACTATACCTACATACATATGAAAATATGTACACAATATATAACCTCTATGTGATGTGGTACCCTTTGTCAAGGAGGATCAAGAAACATCAAGATTATATACGTCGTACATGCATATACTACTTGCTTGAATTTTCCCCCAAAGCATCAGCATCAAGAAGATGATAAAGGGGCCAGTTGAGGATTAACGGATAAGTCCAGATAGTTTAAGGTAGCGGGCCACAAAACTACAGGGGCGCTATATATGCATGTCCTTTGAGAATTTGGTGAAAAAAAATCAATAGTTCTTCACATCCTCTCCCTATGAGTGAGAGCGTATCACGACTGTATCGAAATCGCCAATATAATGTGAGCCAATGCTTTAATCTTTCTTTAAAACTACAGGGAATGGGAAAATGTTGAATTTATCCTAATACCAAATTTGATTTCAACTAAATCGTACACAGAACTGTTGGTGAAGGTAGATCGTGTATCTTAACTACTATAAGAACTTCTATCACACAATTCCAATCAGCTCAAGGGCGTACACCAGAATTCCGTTCAGGGGATGGTGTGTAAATTCATATTTATAATTTAATTTTTTTATTACAAAATAGCCGTTGGTTTGCGAACCTGGAAGTAATGCAGAAGGATGGCGTTTTCAATAAATTAGTGCATTCTAATTTCAATGACCACAAATATTTATATGAAATGATAGGTCATGGCTTTATGACAGTTGTTATTTAAGAATTAAAGATGCAGTGAGATAAATGCCCGGGAACTGAGACCACTAAGGGTTTTATATATTCTCACCACCAGTCGACACGACTTTAGGGTATAGGTTTACCCGGGTGGCCACCCTAACTATAGGGGCACCAAGTGAAACAGCAACTCCCAGGAAGTGCTCGAGGAAGAGAAAAGATTTTTTAGATTCCTACTTTTTGCGAAATTTGACAGTAATCAAATTTAGCGTTATTATAAATGGGAAGCCAAGCAAAAGAACAGCGTTCATTTAAAAACAAACGTTAGGTACTTTTTTATTATTACTATTACTATTACTCCTTTTTCCGATATCTAGCGCAATGGAATAAATTTTACAAAAAGGCGCCCTAAAAATTGCTCTTCTTATATTTTACCTTCGGACGTTAAATTTGAAAACAAAAATAGTAAAAATCGTAAAAACATGCTCGAGTTTAGTGTTAAGTTATTTGTCCTTGTAAACTAAGGTTTTTCGTTAAAAAAGGTGATTTGTATTTAAAATTGGTAGATACTATTTTATAATTTTTGGTATGTCTGAACTCTCAACAGAACTCATTTAGGACAAAAAAAAAATAATATTTTCACATTATCATCGCTAAAAAGAAAGAATTAAAAAACAGCTTTCAGGGTATTTCAGAGACATAAATGTAGACATCTAATAAAGCGCATAAAAAAAATATGCACGACTTGATCGCACGAACTTTTTTTGTTTATAAAAAAATTATCTTACAAATTTTTAAATGCATTATTGTTTAAACTATTGAGAAGCACCAGATGGCAAAATTATAACAAAATCGTTTTAACAATAGAAGAGATACACGCGTATAACCCAAAAATAAGACAATTTTCTCAAAAAACGTGGAAAATTCACATAACCTAATTGCGTTATGTGAATTTTTACAAAATATTTGTTTGACAGCTACCCGTTCTAGATGAGCTAAAACAAAAATTAGAATTCTTCCTCTAGGGATTCACATAAAAATGCTCTGCACCAAATTTCACGCAAATCGGATCTCCCGTTTAGGTTCTAGCTGTAATAAGAGTAGGCGCACAGATGCACAGATGCACCGACGCACAGACCAACGGACGTCGTTACGGAACCCACTTTTTTGGACTTCTCGATGATCGTAGTGTTAGTTTTTATTAGAACCCTAAAGAGTAAGTAGAAAAGATTTCTTAAATCGGACAGTTTTTATATTTATCCCATTTCACCCTACAAATAAAAAATTGAAAAAGAATATTCCTTGAGCCATTTTCTAAAAAAAACCTTTCAAACAAAAGACGAATTTCTTAAATCGGACAGTTTTTCTTATTTTTTCACCCCATTTCACGCTTCAAATTGCAAATTAAAAAAAAATCCCTGGAGACATTTCCTAAGAATAATCTTTCAAACGGAGGTAGAATTATTTTAATTGAATACGTCTTATTGATTTTATCCCATTTCACCCTACAAAGTGAATTTCCGATATTTGTATAGTTATGCTGCTATTCGGGGCAGAGACAAATCCAACAAAAATCCAAAAGATCATTAAAATCGGTCCAGCCTTTCTTGAGTTATAAGTGTGTTAACTAAAACGACTTTTTTTTATATTAAAAAAGAAAAATGATTTAGATTAAATATTTTGAGTTTTAATAAAATTTAATTTTTTTTTCAAAAAACCCTTTGGGATTTCTAGCAGAAGTCCATCTTTTTAATCCAATTTTACAACAAATTGCTGGCTCTTTGTGGCTCTGTTTAACGAATTTTACTATTAAGCCTCGACAAAACAAAAACTCGCTTTGAAATTGACTTTTTGACAATTTGTCAATGTCGTTTCCGAAAAATTTGATTAATTTGATACTGCTAAAATTGTATTCTATTTTTCTAAAAATTTAGAGCAAAAAGATAAATAGTGTGTGTTAAATAAACATCTCATTTAATAAAAGGCCATCATATTTGGCACACCCATTAACTTTCTTGACATTAATTCTAAATTATTTCCAACTATGTAAAGGGTGATTTTTTAGCTGGTTTGGTTTTGGCAACACTGGTTTTGACAGCTGACGTGTGTTTAGTACCTTGTGTCACTGTCAAACAGCTTCAGTTTGGTTTGCAATTTAACCATGGATTGTCTTACAAATGAACAACGCTTGCAAATTATTGAATTTTACTATCAAAATTCGTGCTCGGTTCGAAATGTTCATCGCGCGCTGCTTCCATTTTATGATCGGCATTCTCGACCTTCTGAGCAGTCTATTCGGAAGATTGTGACCAAATTTCGCACCAAATTTACTTTGTTGGACATTTAACCACCAACACGTTTACGTACTGTGCGTAGTGAAGAAAATATTGCGGCCGTATCAGCTAGTGTGACAGAAGACCGCGAAATGTCGATTCGGCGCCGTTCCCAGCAGTTAGGCCTTTGTTACAGCACTACGTGGAAAATTTTGCGGAAGGATTTGGGCGTAAAGCCTTTTAAGATACAGCTGGTGCAAGAACTAAAGCCAGCCGACCTACCACAACGCCGAATTTTTGGTGAATGGGCTCTTGGAAAGCTGGCCGAGGATCCGCTTTTTTATCAAAAAATTGTGTTCAGCGATGAGGCTCATTTTTGGTTGAATGGGTACGTAAATAAGCAAAATTGCCGCATTTGGAGTGAAGATCAGCCAGAAGCATTGCAACAGCTACCAATGCATCCCGAAAAAGCCACTGTTTGGTGCGGTTTATGGGCCGGCGGCATTATTGGGCCATATTTCTTCAAAGATGATGCGAATCGCAGCGTTACTGTCAATGGTGAACGCTACCGAGCGATGATAACAAACTTTTTTTTGCCCGAAATGGAAGTTCTTGACTTGCATGATATGTGGTTTCAACAAGACGGTGCCACATGCCACACAGCACGCGAAACAATGGCGCAATTGCGAGGCGAGTTTGGTGAACAGTTAATTTCACGTTTCGGGCCGGTCAATTGGCCGCCTAGATCGTGCGATTTGACACCATTAGATTATTTTTTGTGGGGGTATGTCAAGGCTAATGTCTATAGGGACAAGCCCGCTTCGATTGACGCACTGGAAGCCAACATCCATGCATTCATTCGTGAGATACCGGCCGATATGTGTGAAAGAGTATGCCAAAATTGGACTCAGCGGATGGGCTACCTGAGACGCGGCCGCGGTCAACATTTGCATGAAATTATCTTTAAACATTAAAATGCAAGGTTCAAACTATCGATTCAAATAAATATTTCATTCATTTTTTCGAATTTTGTGTGTTTTTTTTTTTTAAAAAGTTCTAAACCTCTTAAAAAATCACCCATTATAAACTTGTGTTAGGTTCTGAAGACCAATATTATTAATGTACAGGAAAAAAATGTCGTAGAAAATTATTTTGGAAGGGGTTGAATCTTTCTTAAAAAAAATAAAACCTTTTTATGGCAAAAGTCATCACCAAAGTTAAAAAAAAAAACTTTAAACTTTAACTTAAATAAATAAAAACCAACCATTATCCAAACTTTACACTTTCGAAGTTTCCAAAAGTATCCGAAGCTAAAAAATCATCACTTCTCTGAAATATCCAATCAAAAAGTTCTAATAAACTCTCTCGCTCCAGTGGAAACCCAACAATTTGCACTGTCCAGAACGTAGTACGGCGAATCGAAAAACAGAGTACACCAATCGATTTAGGTGGTGGATATTACCTTATGTCACGCCTGACACTTTTAGTTTGACAGGTGTCAGAATGTGCCAACATTTTTGGTACTGCGGATCGAGAAACGGAGTACGCTAATCGATTTAGGATGTGGAAATTACCTAATTTCACGCCTGGCTCTCTAGCTCCACTAGAACACCTTTAATTTGAAAAGTGTCAAAATGTCAAATCATAATTCCGAGAACACGCGCTACGTAACGTGCTACATCGTAATGTGTACCACAGTTCATAAATCTAAGGTAAAATATTGCCCAGGTTGTCATTGTCAGTCAGAAATTAAAGATGGCGGCTGCTACATCGTAACGTCGCACAGAGGAAAGTACACGTTTTTATTTCACTCTACCGCCGCGCCGACATAGATGTTTACACATCAAAAACAGGGTGTGCTAAAATTTGTTAAGTTTCTTATTCAAATTCAAAATACACAAATTTTTCGTAAAAATTAAGCTGTGTTCTGGGCTTGGAAGAGGTTAAATTCTGTAAGGACAAGTGCAGTTAGTCAAAAAATTATCTTTCTAAAAGTGAATTCAAATTTGCTCGAAACATATCCGCGAAACTTCAAACTGTTCGACAAGATTTGATTTACTATAGCTTTTGTCATGAAAACACAATAAACCTATATAAGCAACATTTGTACCTTATAGAATAATTAATACCATAAAACGACCATTTCTGCCCCACTGTGCGCTGCCGTCCGCATGTAGAAACCAACTGTTTTGGACTTCTTGATCATCTTAGAGTTGGTTTTAATTTTCGATTTTTGTTAATACGAAACCGATTATACTCTTGCCCTATACCCTATACCCGTTTACCCATTTTCGAGATTTTCTTTTTTAAATCCCACAAATATTTTTTTTTTTAATTTTGATGGGATTGGTATGCTATATTATTTTAATTTGAACGCTATTCACGAGAAATCAAAAAAAGTTAAATTATAATTTAAGATGTATGATCTAGGAAAATGAAGAAAAATCGATGCCGGGTTTTGTGTAAGTAGGTACCTTCTCTCATTTTTAATAAAAAAAAAATAAAAATTCACCCCGTAGATTTGTAAAATGCAACTAACATCCTAAACGGGTCTGATAGCAAAAGTATATTTTCATCCAAAACACTGTCTAAATCCGTCCCTGAACAGAGGTAACCCCGATACCTCGAATGAACAACAATCTTAAAACAGCTTTTGAGGCTCTTGCTCTTGAAACGTGTCCTGAATTATCCACATAATTTTCTTAGCGAAACTCATAATTTACCCACTCAAACTCCGGAATCTGTCAGTCCGTGTCCATCAATGAAGGGAAAAGTGTCACTTCAAGTCAATTGGATGCTATAAGGGGATTAAATACATTTTTATACACATATATAAAGATTTATGTGTAATATATCTATATTGTAACCTTTGCCAACTATATAGAACGACATCAACGAAAAAAAAAGACTTTTCTGTGTGAAATCCTGATTAAACGGTTAAATCAGCTTAACGCATCTTCTGGATGATCCTTCTGTGTGTCTCTTGTTTTTTAGTTGTTGTTATTGTGTTGCTTTAGAGAGACTTAGATGCAGTTGATATGGTGTACATATGTACGCCACTCTTAAGTTGTTTCCTTTAAGCTGATGTTTTGAGTCTTCCTTGTTTGTTGTCTCATTTATCCATCAAGATGTTTAACGGTTTATTTAATCAGTTGTGACACTTGGAACACTTCCAAGCCCAACCCTGTCTAACAGACCCCCTTCGGAGCGGGGACATTTTCCCATCGACAAAATTGCATGTTTGGAGGATGTGTGTTTTGCTACTAGCTAAACGTCGAATATGGAAACACAGAAAAAGGATATACAACATAACGTTGACACAACATAGCAGCGCTATACGCTATAGCTGAAGGGACCTCTCCTGTTTAAATAAAATTCTAATTAGTATTCTGTTGACAGGATAATCGTGCTGGTTTATATGGTGGAAGAATAGTGTTAGAGCGAGAAGGGGATGGAGAGAGATGAGTTGCGTACGTGTGGCATATTTGATACACGCTAACGCTATAACAACATGATCTAAGCGGGAACGTGAAGAAAAATCCGACACATCCGCGTACTCTAATATAATATTGGGATCGGGGAGTTAGAGTTACCTATATGTAATGTATGATGTGTGGATGAAAAATTTTCCGAAAGGTACACACGAGGCTTTTCCCATAAAATGGCTAAAGTTCACACACCAGAAAGTGCCTTTTCGATTAACTTTTGGGATAATTTATGAGTTGTTATTACAACAAAATAGCAAAACAGCAAAACAGTGTCACTGACAAAATTTAAATTTCATGGTTTTGTTTTTTTTTTTTTTTTGGTTTTGACTCATATAGTTAACCTGAAACAAGTGTTCTTGAGTGTTATGTTTAATTTTGAAAATTTGAATAATTTTTGGTTAATGTATAACTTTGTTGGGTTTGTGCCCAAAAAAGTTTTGGATGAAAAGCATAACCAAAGGTTCAGGGAATATTATTTTCTTGATTAGACTGTTCTTATTTTACCAGAATTATTGGTGTATCTACAGTTTGGTAAGGGCAAAAGTATTATTTGGATGTTTTGAAATTAAAAAAAAAAAAGACTGAACTACGAGTACACTGGTGGATGAAATGGAAACAAAAATGTTTGTAAATGGTGTTTTTCTTAGAGGTATAGAACTTTAAGGTGTCAGCACTATTTTAAATGGTGGCCATTTTGTCAGCTGTCAAGTGATTTATTTTTAGTTTTGTTAGGCATTTTAACAAGAATAGACTGACGCCTGAACAACGATTCTAAATTATGCCCAATCGGGCCCAAAAGAAGATTGCCGTTGATCCCAATTTTCATAAGCGAATTTTGTTTAGCGATGAAGCTCACTTTTGGTTGAATGGATACGTCAATAAACAAAACTGCCGTATTTGGAGTGATGGTAATCCTCAAGTGTATGTTGAGACACCGTTACATCCACAAAAACTGAGTGTTTGGTGTGCTTTATGATTTGGTGGAATAATTGGTCCGTACTTCTTTAAAAATGATGCTGACCAAAACGTTACAGTCAATGGTGACCGCTGTAGAGCCATGATTACTGACTTTTTCGTTCATCAATTGAACAACCATGATGTGCAGGAGCTGTGGATTCAACAAGACGGCGGAACATGTCACACAGCTCGTGCCACAATTGATGTATTGAAGGTAACCGCAAGATATTGCGATTTAACGCCGCTTGATTTTTTTCTGTGGGGATATGTGAAGTCGATAGTCTACGCCGATAAACCCGAAAGGATTGACCACTTGGAGGACAACATTCGCCGCGTTATTCCAGATATACGGCCGCAATTGTTGGAAAAAGTCATCGAAAATTGGACCTCTAGATTAGACTACGTCCGAGCCAGCAGTGGCGGTCAAATGCCAGAGATCATATTTAAATTATAATGCCAGTAGATTATCTTTCGAACACGTTTTTTGTAGGAGGAAATATAACAATACCTGCCATACAATGTTGTTTAGCCGTTCTCAAAAAATTAATTGTTTTACACAGAAAAGAGCCTCTCGAGAGTCTTAAAATGTTCCTCTTTCTGTGATTTCCTGTTCAAGCAATTTCTGAAGACAGAAGTTCACAGTTCAGCGAAATTTCAATCTGAGAGTAAAAGAAGAAGCCAAAAAAAAGTGCTGAGCTTGTCATTCAGATAAGATAGTACGGTATACTCTGAATTTAATCGTTTCTTTTCTGTCTGTGAGTTTCGATGCAAAAATTAAAGGATCGGATCTTTGCACAACTCACAGGCTGAAATTTCAAGGAAGAATTCGAAGAAAGGCCACGACGCAAGAGTAGTCGTGTTGACAATTCTGTGTCAATATTTCAAAAATATCTTCATCCCTTGATGCATTTTAGAAGAGAAAAATAAGCATGATGAAGTTACCGAATCATTTGAAACCGCTTCTTTTTATTATGAACGATTGTTTCTCACATATTTTGGATGCAATTTTCACACCCGAAATAAATTAACCAAATCAAAAATCGCTTTGGAAACTGACTTGTGTAAATTATGTTGGTGTTAGTATGTGGAAAGGTAAAAATGGCCAAAATCGGCATTTTGACAGGTACAAATCAAAAGAAATTGATTTATTTTACCAATGGAAAACTCTATAAGAATTATTGACGTTTTGCAAACTCCAAGTTGAGGCAGCTTAATTTTTTCCGGAGGCACAATACATACCTTTTTTGTATCCATTAAATTTCAGAGCAATGCTTCCGCTCACGAATGTCACGAAAAAACTAAATCAAAATTCAAAAAAGATATTTTGCTCCGTCAGAAAGAGATTTAGTAAATAAATTTTTTCCTTCAGTATTTTGACAGCAAAAGTGAGAAATTGTACTGAGGAATTCTGTTCCACTTTTAATTGAAATTTCTGAAATATCCGTATACCGTGCTTTGCTTTTACGCCCAACAGATGGTGCTATTTTTAAAACCTTTACAGGCGTATGCGTATGCGAATGCAAAGTTGTGTTGAGTCAAAATTCTAAAGCAATTGATGAAAAACTTTCGGAGATCTTATATTTTGAATGCAAATATGAAATTATACCAAGGAAATTATTTTATTTAAACTAAAAAATTGTTTTAAGTCAACAAAAGTCTAAATAAATTGATTAAAAGATTTTTCTGAAAGTGTTTTGAAACCAACGCGTTGTAGTCGATCTAATTTCTTATATAAATCGTTATTAATGAGAAGAAAACTTTAAAAATCGTGCAAGTTGTTTTAAAAATAATTAATTTTTTTTGTACATATAAAAATTCGTTATCATTTTTAAGAAAAAAAAAATGGTACGCCAATTTCAATTAATTATTAATGTAAAGTTGAAAATTTAACTTTACAAAAAAATCTTCCACCTGTTTTCAAGATATCGAATTTTCAAAAAAATAATTTCGAAAATTTTTCTTTAATTCAAAAATTATTTTTTGGAAAATTTTTTTTTAATCCAAAAATATTTTTTTTGAAAATTTTAATATGCAATATTATTTATATTTGTTACAAGCTTCTGTGTAAAAAATGTAGTCGTAATCGCATAATCAGATATTGCTTTCGGTTGATCAGATATAAAATTTAATAATTAAATATGGTAAATCGTACTAATTTCAATACACAAACAAATTTTATCAAAATCATAGGAGTGGTTTTTGAGAAAAAAAAAAGATTTTTCTTAGCGGTTTTTAACCATTTGATTTAAAAATCTTTTTGATAAAGGTAATAAATTATTTCAATTTTTTTTTTAAAATCCAAAAAAATATTTTTGCGAAAATCTTGGTACACAATTAAATTATTAAAAATGTATCAATCTTTCTTCATAAAAAAATTGATCGAAATCAGTTAAACCGTTTTCAGGAAAAGCGAAAAAAAAATTATTCTATTAATAACCATTTTTCTGAACCATTTTTTTTATTTAGCGGCAGCTTATAATATAACTAATACAATTTATTGAACTTTTTTTTTGAAAAATCCGTTGAGCCGATTTTGATTAAAATATAATCTTCCTTTTAAGCTGAAAATGTTGTATGACAGGTACCGTTATTTTTGGTCTTAAAAAAAATGAAAAATGTGTGGGGTACGCTAGGTCCCAAGTTTAAAGAAAATCGACCCATCTGCTTAGGTTGTAGCCGAACAGACAGACATACAGACGGACGTTTTGCGAGACCCACATTGTGGGTGGTGTGAGTTACATTTTTTGTAGCAATCCATACCTTGCCATTTAGTTATAAATTATCAAAATTAGTAAGTAAGCCTTGCATTAACCTTTAAATTGAAGAAATATAATAAACAAAAATGTGTGCGACGCAAGCTCGTGGAGAATCAAGGGCTAGTTGTAAGTTTGGATGCTAAGTAATTTTGTTAAGGCATGGATGGTGGAAGGCAGCTGCAATTTTATGCCGAAAACGAACTGCTAAGATGAGTATTGAGTATTTAACACTTCCTCACAAGACGCAATACCCCTGAAAAATATAAAAAAAATGTTGCTTATCTTCCATACCCCTGATTTTGATTTTTGACCTCCGGCACGACAGTGCAACGCACTAACCATAATGCCAAGGGTTACTTAACATAGAGGAAATATATAATTTATCGATTCGGGCATTTATATGCTTATATTTCCCATCTTGTTAAACAGACTGTCTTTAGAGCAACGAGTAACGACAAATTGTTTGGCCAACAAATTGAAAAACAAAAAAAAAACTGCGTTTAAACGAAGTAACTATTTTTTTGTTGGCTAGCGCCAAAAACATAGAACGTCCACTTTGCCATAGTAATTCGGTATACTGTCCCAATGTTCATTTAGGTATAGCTAGCTAGCTATAACTATGTAAAATACCTTGAACAGCTAAATCCCAAATGTGATTCGATTGTATAGCTCGTGTGAGTTAATCCTTACAGCTTCCCTTAATAAATTAAGCTTTCAATTTTGCTACCAGAGTGCGGTGGTGAAAGGGGGGATGGAGGGGGTGATTCTGGGGTGTATTTGTTCAATGTTCTCATTCTGGCTGGTTCCCCATCATCCATATCGCATCAGTTCGGCTCAACTCTGCTTTTGCTTGCTTACTGGCTCGATGTGTTGTAGTATATGTGTCAAATCGAAACTTGATCAAATTAACAGGGATTTTCACTGAGGCATAATCCTTTGTCAAGTTACAGCAGTGCCCCCCTTCCATCTTCTTTCTGTTGTTAAAAAGAGAGAGAAAGAGAGAGCACAATATTATATTCTCTGTGTTTTTGGCTGGATGGCTGGGGCTGGCTTGCTGTAGCTGTCAATGTTTTGACAGTTGTATTAACTTGGGATTTTGAAATTGGTCTAACGAACACATGTTCATGAGCGAGAGCATATACAATTGCTCCTACCTTACACTCGCTCAACTCGCTCAGGCTCAGTCAGTTACTAACTCATCCTTTATCCTTTTTATAGATGATGATAGAGCAGACGCAGAAAGGCCCCGTAGAGTAGCGCGGCGCGGTGTGGCGCTCGGGGCAGGACGAACACGATGGATTTTAATTTAACGTTCAAACTTCGGTATATGTGCTGTCGCGTGGAAAATTCAAACAGTGATTAACGTCTGCGAAATGTTCATATATCCCGTTTGTGTGCTTATGCATTGGAAAAGGGTTGTGCAAGCAAAAAAGGGCCAGCAGATGAAGGGTGTGGGGGTGGGCAATGTTTGTGTGTGGCGCGAGGTGGTTCTGAATTGGGATTGGATTGCGAGGTAATTCTAATTGGTTGTTTGAGGGGCTTTTCAAGATCACATCATGTGGAAATTGTTTCGACTGAAAAGGGATTTCTTTACTTATATTGGTAGGTTTAGGTATATATATAGCTTGGCGCTTAAGGATTGACGTACATATAAAAGAACGTGTGTGTGTGTGGGCCTATTTGTGTTGTTTTCGGCATCAAGGATCTCGCTTCTATGGAAGGAGAGGCGAGATGCTCCAAGAGTAGTGGAACTGAGAAGATTGTTTTACAGCATGAGGAACCCTTGTAGGTGGCCGGAGTACTTTGAGGTTAAAGTTCAAATGAGAAGGTAATAATAAATCTTGGTTTGGCGGCAACAACAACACGATGGTGATGGTGTCGGGTTTTCAGCCAAACGGAATCCAAATTAGAGTCGTGTTTTTTTTTTTTTTTTCTTCCGCTTTTCAGTTTTCGTTTCGTTTTGTTTGGTTTTGTTTATTTAATTTAATAAAAGTTTAATTAAGCTGTTGTGTATTTTTTAGGTTTGTCGGTATTCACTCTTTTGATAAGAGAAAGAGAGAAATGTTAATGATTCTATCCATGATGGGTAGGGTAGGTTTGGAGCAGTTTTGTTTTGAAAGCGATTTTGTATCCTGTCGGAAGGATATAGAAACCACCAAAAGTTGACAACAATTTTGGTGTGACAAAGGAATGTCAAACGATACGAATTTTCTTTGTGAAAAAGTTTAGGATGGGCGAGGCGAGGCGAGGCGGCTTGTTGTTTGTGGTGTATAAATGTCTGGAAAGTTATTCTGATGTTAGGTAAAAGTGGTTTCTGAATTTGTATCTCAGAAATTAATAGAACTGCGATTTCATGTCCTCTTTAAGCCTGAATTTGTCCGCAGATATAGATAAACAGCGCAGGATAGAAACCCTGAAACTCTATCTCTGATTTTATTGAGATTATTTGGAAGATTACCAAAAAAAAAAAGGATTAATGTGCTGCGAGTCCTTGATTGCATACAAGACTAAAGGGTTTCATCAAAGTCAAGTATTGGACTATTTGAATAGAGGGCAGAATAAACGACACTCTGGAGCAGCGGGATAGGGCTGAAAGGTGTTTTTTGAGGCACACTTTTTTCTTCAAAACTCGATAATAATCTTGATAATTTTGTATTTCTCGCACCACCGCAATGTTTCGCAAAGCCTGGGAAATATTATGTTTGAATTATGTATGTTATCATAACCGCTTTCCTTTTTAATTGTCTTGGTAGGTTTCAATAATGTTCTGGTATTATGGCAGAGTAGCTTAAGTTTGTGCAGGGAACGATTCAAAAAAAAACAAAGCTTTTGTGTATTTCTTCCACATTTTCAGTAGGTATCAGGTGAATCCTCAAACAAAGCATTTTTGTCTTTATTGTCTCCTTTAGGTGAAGCTTTTGTCCCATTGTCACTATAGTTCTTCGAAATTCATATTTACTCGTCTGAAGGATTACCAACTCAAGCTAAACTAAACTAATTTGGTGCAACATTTTTCGAAGCATTGATCTGAAAAATTCTTTGAATTTATTTTAAGCTTCGTAAACGATGCTAAATTATGTGTAGAAGTGGGTGTGTATAAAATGTCTGTTCAGGGTCATTATTTTTTCGGTTTCCAAAGTGAAGCTAAATAATACACACACAGCGGTACAGTTTGTTTGGACTTTGCCATTAAGTTTAAAAAACAATATCATTCAAATGGCCGCTTCGAGAAGATTAGCAGCATGCGATTCGTTTGAGGCAATTTTTAACCAATTTTTCGCACATTTCGGGCCGCATCTCGACCAAAACTTGAGTAATGTTGGTTATTAATGCGTCTAGAGTTTGGGGTTTATTCGCGTAAGCACGGTCTTTTTCGTAGCCCCACGGTGTCAAATCGCACGATCTTGGTTTCCAATTGACGTCACCAAAACGTGAAGTTACGCTACCAGGAAACTTCTCAGTCAATAGAGCCATAATTTATTGGTCTTGTTGTGTGGCTTGTTGCCCCATCTTGTTGGAAACACATATCGTCCAAGTCATGGTCTTCAATCGCTGCAAACGCCAGGAAATCGATAAATTCGTATCATCAGAAACACTTGCCATTCGACTGAGCGTGCATTACGATGATAAACAGGCCTTACGACACCAGTAACGCTTCCACTCTCTTCACAATTTTACCGATTGCTTGCGTAGTCGGTCTATTATGACGACCATAATCATCGCGTAGTGCGCGAAAGGTGGCTACGTCTACGTTTGAATCACCACATTGGTAGTAAGTTGTAATAATTTCAACGCGTTGTTCGATTGTTAAGGCAAGCATTCAACTAATATTATGACACTTCAAATGACAGCTGAGTCTGACAGGTGTCAAATACCAGCGCTATCAACTTGAAACCACGAAAAAGATGACCCTGCATATAAAAAATGGCCAATTTTGTAACTTTTGTTTTAAAAAAAAAAGGACAGCAGCTTGAAACAAAACACTAATTTTGTTTTGTTTGGTCAAATCTACATATGATTTTTGTAAATTTGATTTTACTTCACGTTCCGATTTTGACACATTTACAGCCATATAGAACACTAAGGCAGGTAATTCAATTTAAGACTGTGAATCCTGCGAGCTGCGACTTTCCTTACCTACGACCGTCCCAACGTGAATTGCCTGCTTAGTATGACAAAATGGATCAGGAATTATGACTATGACTTTTTACTAGCCATCGAAATCTACCTTGACAGATAGTTTACACATAAAAAATATACAAGTAACTGTTTAAGTAAAAAAAATAAAAAATAATAATTAGTTTAATACCAGCTTGACAATATTTTTTTGATAAATCACAAATAAGTGACGATTAAGAAATGTCTTTGAATTTGTTTTTTCATTTATTATTTCCTTTATTTAGACAAGTGGAAAAGTTGGAGATACTAATAACTGATTTTTTTTTTTAGTGAATTTTGTTGACCAAGTTGATTGTTAGATGTGTATCTGAGAATAGATAAAGATGATTCTCATAACTGATTTTTCCAATTGTTAACCTTTAAGGGATCAATTTGAAAAATCATTGAAGAGTAACATTGAAAATTTTAATTTTACACATTACAACTTAACATAGCAAATCAGTGGCGAAACAAAGCCAAAAAAAAGCCTTGAATCATTATTATAAACAAAATTCATTCTATCCCAACGTTTCATATAAAATCATTTTAATTATTTCAATGCTCAGTGATCGATTTAATAGAACATTTTTATATTAAAAGTGATTTCATGTGGAAGAGGTTGGGTCAGAATGAAAATGCGTTTTCGAAAATGAGGCTGGGAACAACGTTTTGGTCAACGGTGGGCGATACAGAGCCATGTTAACCGAATTTTTTTTTACTGAAATTGAAGACATGGATTTCGATGACCTCTGGTTGATGCAGGATGGCGCGCCATGCCACACAGCCCATGCCTAAAGCTATCTTTTGCGCACTAAATTCCCAAATCATGTCATCAGCCGTCTTGGCGATGTCAATTGGCCGCCTTGGAGCTGCGATTTGACACCTTTGTAATTTTTTTTGTGGGGAACCGTGAAAGACCGGTGTTATGCCAACAATCCGGAGACGATTCAAGTACTTAAGGCCAATATGATCCAAGCAATCCGTGAGCTACAGCCCGAAACCATCAACAAGGTCTTGAAAAATTGAAGTGACGGAATGCACTACTGCAAAGCCAGTTGAGACAGCCACTTGAACGACGTTGTGGTCCATAATTAATGGGAATGTTTGCTCTTACTAATAAAGCCATAATATGTACAGGCAAAAAGTTGCTATTTTTTCTAGCGGGGGGTTCTTATAGCTGCAATTGAATACAAGAGTTTTGCTTTTTTTCAAGGATCCCTCGGCATTAAGAAGAACTTCCATATTCTCTTTATATACAAAATTGAAGAAAAAAAAAATTGTGTGAGTTCCGGGACTCACGGTTAATATGGGTTAACATCAATGTTTGTCCAAGCGCAAATTTGTGGATCCATATTTGGATCCGTATGCGAAGTCGTCCATATACGTTTGTTGACTATTACGTGCAAAAGGGACGAATGTGCTTGAAGGGGATCTTCAGATTTACCCAATATCCTACAGATTTTCGTAACGCAACGTAAAACATAGAAAAGTCTGACCTCGTAACGTCGCCGTATCGGTCGCACAGAAGAAAGTTCACGTTTTTATTTAACTCTACCGCCCGGAACAGATGTTTACACATCAAAAATATTACCTCGAAAACTAAGCCAACAAAATTTATGTTTAAATTCTTCAAATTGTTGGCATTGCCCTAAAGAATGCCCATCAAGGCTAATTTCCACATAAATTCAAAATTATTCACCTTTAAAATTATTGATTCATTCATAAATAAAACAATGAATTGCTTACTTGATTTTTGATTAAAAGAATTCAATTCAAAATGCATTATACTTATTTTCTGTGCAAATAAAATATACATGCACCTACATACCCTACACTGAATCTATATATTTCACCATCATCCTTCATCATCATCATCATATTTCCTTGAGATGAGATCATCCGAAAATATCATTGTAATTTATTCCAGCTGCTCATGCAAACCAATGTTATTTTTCATTTTGTTTGAGTCCTTTTATATCTGTGAAAGAATTTTATTTTTCTTCTCGCTCTCTCTCTTTCTCTCTCTTTGTTTTCATATAGAATGCACTTGGATTATAATGAAATTGAAGCGTGACTCTCGTCTGCCTTTTCCTCCTCCTCTTCGGCCTCCTCGTCCTCATGCTCCTCGCTCCACCATTTCACTTGTTTCGCCTTTTTGACTTTATGATTCACATTCCGTCAAGCACATTCTTATACTCTATATACCTACCTCTCTGGACCTTGGGCTTGGCTACAGTACAGCAACAGCGTACGTTCTTCCTCTCGTCGTTGGAGTCGACGTCTTCTTTGCACAATTGCATGCACCTTTTTGTGTAAATGTATAGCAGCAATATAATGTGCATTACATATTTTTACTTTTTTATTTTTTCCAGAGAAAATTACTTTGCTTTTTTCGGAATTATTTTTTTGTTCACTATTGCATTGTAATTTGAGCCCTTTGTATCGTCGACGTTGGTCTTTTTTATTGTATATACAGTTATAGTTACAACCTGGCACACGAAATTTAAGCCAGGTAGAAATGCATCACAGGTTTTCGCGCACAGCAGTTTATTTTTTATTTAATTAATTTTTTTATTTTTTTTTAACTTGTCGCTGTCCCACTCAGGAAGCTCTCCATCTCCATCTCCACTCAACCTTTAACCCTTAACCTGGCTTTCCTCTTTTGGTAAGCTTAAAACAAGCCCTATAATTTTGCAGTGTTTACCTTTTTGAAATTCTTAGTCCAAATTCAGAACCGCGTGCGATAGAAGAAACAAAAAAAAAAAACAACACAACTTCAAAGGATTGCCATAACTGATGTAATAATGACTGCCGTCAGTGCCCTCTATGTTACCCAATGCGAACCGGGCTCCTCTAACCGTAAAGCCAAAACCACCCAGCGGATTTCACAGCGGTGAAGGTACCTATATTTATTTTGTTCTTAATTTCTTTTTCGTTAACCAGTGTGTTGTGTTGTGTTCGAAAGTTCTTCCTGTTTTTTTTTTTATTACTTTTTAATGTTGTTTTATGGTTTTTAATAATGAAAAATGATTTCATTTTTATTTCATAATTTTTCTTTCCTTGTTTTCTTGGCCTTTTGTTCACATAATGAAAACTTGATGAATTTTAATATGCTTAAGGGGTAGAGTGAGAGACAGAGAGGAAAGGAGATGGGAAGAGAGGGAAGGTCAAGGGGTGGGTGGACGTGACAATAAAAGGATTCACTTAGCATACTTTGGGTTCACTCATGGAATGTAGATTTTGTGCAAATTTTGTAGAAGAAGAAGAAGCTGAAGGGTTTTAATGAGATGAAGGAGGGGTAGGGGGGTGTGGCAGAGAGTCTTACAACTAGTATAGTAAAGTAGCTTTTAAATGTGTTGTCAAGAACAGATTCGGAAGAGCGATTTTTTTTCTTTAATTATGAAAACATACCTACACAAGAAAGAATAAGTAATTTTCGAAAGGAAGTTACTTTTAAAAATATTTTTAATTGAATTATTAAATAGTAAATTATCACTTTCTGTCGTCGTTGCCGCCGCCGGCGCGGTGCGCCTTGCTTCGTCTCATAGTGGGACACCACATATACGATATACCTCACGAAGATGAGAAAAGGTACCTTTGAAAAATTGAAGTCACGCGAAAATAATGTTTGGTTTCTCAAGCACCTGTATGGAATTTTTTTTTTTTTAAATTTTAAGACCTTTAGTAAAGGATATGGCCAGATGGTAAAAGTTGAAATAAACTGTCCGCAATTTTCATTTTTGGAAGGTGCTAAAATAGTTACAGTTAGGAGCCAGTTATAGCTGTCATTGAAAATCATCATTAAAAATTGTAATGACTAAATTTGAGACGTTTAGAAAGTAAATTCAGTTCAGATGCAAAAATAAAGCTGATGGCTTAAATTATTATTTTTGTAAAAAAAAAAATTAATTCGGGCTTAAACTTCGCAATAAAACGGAGTGTGTGAAGTTAGCCCCCCTCTTTTTGAATTTGTTATTTTTGAAAGTTGTTCCAGGTTGTTCCCGATTTGTTCCGAATTGTTCCAATTTTTTTTTGAAAAATATTCAAATTGGGGGGTTTTAGACTCAAAAAACGGGTTTTGACCTAGCCCCTTTTTCCGAAAATCGAACTTTTTAATTTTTTTTTAGGTTGCAAAAAGTGTCCTGAACATTGTTCCAACAAATTAAAGCTGTCAAAGGCTACGAAATTTTAAATGGCTAGGAGGTTCATCTTTCAGACCGAATTGGATATATCTATGATCCGAGAACGAGTGTTCCCTCGATACTTTCCAATCTGTAATCATGTGATGAATATGTAGTATCTGAGACAAGAGTTATGTCTAGAACTTCCTGTCGATTTCTAGTAACAAAAGTGGGTTCATTTCCTACGTTACTTACTATAAGGTTGGTACTTAAAATAAAATCGAAAAGAGACTCACCTCTATCGTTGATATCTGTACTTCCCCATACTGTGTGATGGGAGTTAGCATCGCTCCCAATTATTAGGCTGACCTTCTGCCTTTCAGTTTCAGCGATAATTCGCTCTAGCGTCTGTCCAGGGAGAGGGCCATGGTGGTCATGGCCAAGATAGGCCGACACTAGCCAGTACGTGCTCTTGGCCGTTTCCAGTCTAGCGGCGGTAATCTCTCTATCGCTGAAATCAGGGAGTAAATATACATTAATGTTACTTTTCACTAGTATGCAGGATCTTGGTTCACCTTTTTCCGTCACGTACAGTGTGTAATATCCAGGAGTACTGAGTCCCTTTACCATGGATTTCACGATCCATGGTTCTTGGATCAGAACAATATCATCACTGTTCATGGATAGACGGAGCATAAGTGAGGCCGAAGCCTTGATGGAGTGTTGAAGATTAATCTGTCCTAACTGCAGCATTTTGGCTACAAGTTAGGCAGATCAACCTCCACCACGGTGCTATTACCATCTTCTGAAGATGATCCTAGAAGCTCATCTTCAAGAAGAGCCGAATTTAGGTCTTCAGTGTCCATGTCACTGTCAACGTTTGTAGAAGTCTGGCCCGTGATCGAAGATGACCCGGATGCATCGTCCTCCATAGATGGACAAGTAATCGATGCACCAGGATCCTCAACCACGGGTACAGCTTCGAGGGGATGTGGAGGCACGCCTTCCGCGTCAACCTCATCTTTTTTATATATTCTTAAGGTAATCGTCTCAAAACCAAACCTTATCATACCTTTAGTCTGCGCCAGAGGGGCAAGTTACTCTTTATTTACCACAATGATTGCGCTTCTTTAAAGACGCCTTACCTCCTCCAGTTTCGCGACTTTCCAGTTATGAGTTGGCAGGGAAGGATTGCTGAGTTTGATTACCTGAATAATCTCCTCCATGCAGGAAGGTTCGGCCGGTATCCATATGCGGGCTCTTGGTCTGCTTGGAATGTCTTCCTTCGCAACAACCTCTCCTAACCTGCTGACAGCGAGCTTATAAAGATCGCACGACCTCTGATCGTCACAAACGATGAGTTTGACATGACCTTGATGCCAACCCCCATCGCTTGTGATCGGAGGTGGTCCCGGGTTTTCCCTCATAAAATCAACCTAAAATCGAATTTAAAAAAAAAAACAAAGAAAACTCCTTTAAATGAAAATATCCTATTATCCTTGCCCTGGCCCCCCTTTCCAGAAATAAGGGCTCTTCTAAATTGTTCCAGAATTTCGTTTCTTAATATTGATTGATTGAATGAACAAATTTCAAAAACTTGCACAGATTCAAGTTTATTGACATTAGCAGCATTAAAAGGAGACCAAATAACACAGCAATACTCAAGCTGCGAACGAACCAAAGAACGGTAGATAGATTTGGTAATGTAAGGATCATTGAATTCCTTAGATCTACGTTTAACAAAGCCTAGCATACACATACTTTTTGAATGTACTTTCTCGATATGTTGCTTAAACGTTAGTTTCTTTTCAATAATAATTCCTAAGTCTTTTATCACATCTTTGCGAGCTAATATATTTTCGTCAATAGTATAGTCAAGAGATATTGCACTTTTTTTTTCAAAAACGAAATAATATTGCATTTTTCCACATTTACCACCATTCCATTGACTTTACACCAGTTTACAACACTGTTAAAACATTGTTGTAGTGATAATCCGTCGTGAATATTGTTAGCATTTTGAAAAAGTTTGAGATCGTCGGCACATAAAAGATATCAACACCCTTTTAACAATAAGGCCAATTCATTTATAAATAGCAGGAAAAAAGAGGACCAAGCTGGCTTACTTGGGGCACTCCTGAAGTAACATGTATTTGACGAGAAATAACATCACACAATCTAACACACTGAGTTCTGTCTGACAGATATGATTCAATCCACTTTAATAATGTAGAATTTATGCCATACTTCTTTAATTTGAAGAGAAGAAGGCGATGGTCAACTTTGTCGAAAGCTTTACCGAAGTCGGTATAGATTGCATCAACTTGGTTTCCTTTTTTAATTTCCAAAAGAATATACATGAAGTATAGTGGTAGTTGATCTTCCTTTAAAGAAACCATGTTGATGCTCACTAATAACCGAAATCAGTTCAGCGCTCAGCTTATCAGTGACTATTTTTTAAAATAATTTGGGAATAGTCGACAAGATTACTATACCCCGATAATTTTTTATGTTGGACCTGTCAACATTCTTAAAATTTGGCGTTAAAATAGAATTGCGCCACGTTTTTGGAAAATAACCACAGGAAAGTGAGTGGTTGAAAAGTTCAAGTAATGGTTTGGCAATAGAATTGGCTGTTTTCTTGAGAAACAATGGTGGAATACCATTAGGACCACTACTTTTACTGACATCAAGGGATGTAAGTTCATTGACAAGGTCAAACATAGATATTGACATGAAACTTAAAACTGAGTTGTTTTCATTAGTATGATGGAAATCATTATTGTTAAATACTATTGGTGTTTGATACACAGTTTTAAAAAAACGAAGCGGATAATTCGCGAAAATCCTTTGTTTCAGAGTATACCACATTATCTGAATGCATTGTCGTTGGAAAGTTAATAACATTTCTTTTGATGTTGCCGAATTTGTTAAAATTGCGTGGATTTTTTTTCGATCATTGACCGCGTCTTAAGAATATATCTATCGTAGCACAATTTGTCGTAGCTTCCGAACTCATCGTTAAAACTACGAAAAATATTATAATCGTTGGAAAAAGCCGAGGCTATCCATTTGCGATGAGCTCTGTTTTTGCGATTTTTTAAATTTTTCAATATTTTATTACACCAAGGAGGAAATTTATTGGATGTTACAAAGATTACGAACTTCACCTGTAATCATTGGTAAGGAAGTTCGAATTTTTGTTTGCCCAGAATTAATATTTAAGTCACCCCCTCACATTGGCATCAAAATATGCACTGATTTTGCTTTTAAAGTGTCTCAAAACTTAACATTAAAATTTTCAATGATAAGTTTCAATTAAAGCTATAACTGGCGCCTTAGAGATTCTAATGGAACCATTTTCTTAACTTTTCTGCCTCTAATGGGAATTTTAAAATTTAACCCTGAAACCACACGGGCAAGTACTGGCAAGCAAGTTGGGTTCATACATTGCCTGCCATATTCGTATTTGTGTACTGGCTGTGACGTAGGTGGCACTCCATTTGCCAAGCAAGCTGCTTGCAAGTGGGTCGTTCTTTTTCTCTACTATAGTACACAACTTTGGTTGATCTTTCAACCAAAATGGAAATGATGGACAACGAAACAAAAGAGGGAATAACATGTACTTTAACTAAAATTCATGTACAAAAAAAAACTATAGACGTCAAAATACAGTTTCTTGGCTATCCGTCTGTCAAGCACAAGACTTTCAAATTCCATTGAAGGATGTATACGATGTCAATGGATTAAAAAACCTCTAAAAATCCGAATTTTTTCCATTTTATTTTCTGCACCGGAAAAATGCATTTTCAGGGCAATCGGTTGACATTTGGAACGAAATATTCTCGATACGATCAAATACAATTTATTCCCTATCTGTCAAGCCATAAACTTTAAAATTCGATTGAAGGATGTCTACGAGTCAATGGATTAAAAAATATCTAATAATCCGAAAAAAATTAAATTATATTTTTGAAATGGGCAATTTTAGAGCTTTTTGGTGGTTTGTAACGAAATATTTGCAAACGTCAAATACTCTGTCAAGCAATTTCAAGCTTCGTATGAAAGTGAATTTTAATATTTTGAAAATGCAATCAAATTCGAAACGAAATTTTTTTTAAATTAGTTTTTGCACAAAATCTAATTAATTCAGAAATTTTAATAAAAGGAACGATGATTGTTGACTATAGTTAAAAAAACGAACGCCCTACTTGCTTCTCTACTGGCTGCTCAACTGGCTTCGAAAAAGGCAAGCCAGTTGACGAGAAAGTTGCTTGGGTTTAAATGTTTTGGTGAAAAAATGTGTATGTATTGGAACTTGCTTGCCAGTACTTCCTCGTGTGGCCTCCAGGTAAGCTAAGTCGTCTCAGTAGTTTTTTAGTTTATTGTTGTAAGAGGACACGGCTGGATTGTTTAAAGGTTGTAATTTTGTATCTTGCGATACAGTGGTGGAAAGGTGGCATCCTTAAGATGGCGGCTATTCCATTAAAAAAAAAATGTTTTTTTTAAAACCATAAGTGAAAAAAATTGTATAGTAACCCTTGCTTAGCCTTTGTTAGCATCTTTGTAAAAGTTTCTATAGCCTCATTCAAAATGAGATTATTTTTAAAGCTTGGTGAAAATAATAAATTATATTAGGGCAAATGAGGTTATTTTGTTGAAAATTTAATTCAGAAATTTTAATAAAAGGAACGATGATTGTTGACTATAGTTAAAAAAACGAACGCCCTACTTGCTTCTCTACTGGCTGCTCAACTGGCTTCGAAAAAGGCAAGCCAGTTGACGAGAAAGTTGCTTGGGTTTAAATGTTTTGGTGAAAAAATGTGTATGTATTGGAACTTGCTTGCCAGTACTTCCTCGTGTGGCCTCCAGGTAAGCTAAGTCGTCTCAGTAGTTTTTTAGTTTATTGTTGTAAGAGGACACGGCTGGATTGTTTAAAGGTTGTAATTTTGTATCTTGCGATACAGTGGTGGAAAGGTGGCATCCTTAAGATGACGGCTATTCCATTAAAAAAAAAATGTTTTTTTTAAAACCATAAGTGAAAGAAAATTGTATAGTAACCCTTGCTTAGCCTTTGTTAGTATCTTTGTAAAAGTTTCTATAGCCTCATTCAAAATGAGATTATTTTTAAAGCTTGGTGATAAAAATAAATTATATTGGGGCAAATGAGGTTATTTTGTTGAAAATTTCCCAATTTTCATTTCCATTTTCCCATCGAACAAAAGAGCACAATTTGATTGTTTGATTCGGAGGTTTGTGTTGTGTAGAGCACGCTCAGAGCTTAAAAAAGAAACATAATTTTTTTTGACAACTCATCAGGCTCTGCCAAATTGATTTAATTGTTAAATAATAGACATCATTAAAAATTAACTTATTTTGGGACATTTTTTAAGCTTAACAGACTATTAACCGACAGAAATAATATTTTATCCAAAATTGTATAAACAAATTTTTTGTAGGTATAGGTAGGTGAAAAAAATCAAAGACAAAATATTTTTTGTTCATGTGTACACAGTGGACTGTTTGTTGAATTTTTTTGACGATCAAAATTACTTCCCACACCAATAATAATTGACGACAATTAACGAAAATACAACTTAACGCTCCCGACTATTCAAATAACAGCACAAAAATCATAAATATCAGCAGAAAAAAAAATACCAACTTTTTCTGCCTTCGTTAAATAACTCTCCAAAGCGCAAACTACGGCACATCAAAATATTCCGGAAAAGAACTTACAGCGAAGACTCTTAAAACTGGAAACAAAAAAAAAAACGATGAATTTGCAGAAAAAATCGACGATAATGTGTTTTTTTTTTTTCTTTTTGTTACTGGAGCGAATGATTTGTGAGAAAACAAAGAGGATGAAGGAAATTAAAGGAAAAAAAAAACTACGAAAAAAACATGTTTTCGTTCCGGAAAAGGATGAGAGCGAAAAAGAATAAAAAAAAAACAAAATTTCGAGACAACAGAGTGTCAGTCCCTCTGTGGAATAATTATTATCAAAGATTTTAAGTTGATAGATATCCTTTGGAGACGCCACGCCGGAGGAGGGGTGGTTGAACGAACATGCCACAGAAAATCTCTTCGAGTTCACATTGAATAAATCGAAAGTTCATTTGTTCGTCCAACAATCCCCAAACCAACCAACCAACCAACCCGCAACTATACCGGATCTCGATGACGAAGGAGCTGCTGATTTAATCCCCATTGGAGACGCATAAGAGGGATGATCATTTATCATTATCCTTCATCGAGCACATCAGCCAGCCCTTACAATGTGGGTGGTGGATAATCCCGTTGGAGGGTTTGGAAAATTCTATAGAAAAGGTCAGTTATAGACTATGACTATGATACTATGACGCATGGGAAAAGAAGGTAGAGAGTTTGCATTTTTCGATCAATATACACGCAGCACACAAAAAAAGGATAGAAAAACTTTTCATGGAAGATTTTCCATTTAATGCAAAATTAAAAAAAACTAGAGATTTTGATCTTAAAGGGTTCTGCACTTTGTTGCCTTTTTAACTTAAAAACTCGGTTCAAACGTACAGACGGAGACGATGTCGTTTTGCCTTTCAATAATGTTGTTTGAATTATTGATGTGAAAATCTGTGTTTTGCCAACAGGACACTTTGACTTGTGATTCAATGTGAATTTTGTTTTCTGCTTTTGATATAAGCCTGTAGTATTGGCTTGGCTAAATGTTTTTCGTATAAAAGCCGATTGAAAATAGCCACTCGATGACGACCATTGGAAATGTTATATTATTTTGATTTGTGGATTGAGAAGAGGACTTTTTGTCAATCTTGAAGCACAAATAGGTTCCTCTTTTGATGTTGTTGTTTAACATAGAGAATGAACCAAATAAATTAAATCTTTTAAGCAATAAAGCTCAGATAAGGTACAAACATCATAAAACCTTTATATGAGTTTTTAATGTTTTAACAAAAGTCAAAGAAATAATCATTTATTAAAATGCGAGTACATGTATACATTTTTGACGCAGAAAATACCTCATCAAATCGCATTTTTCGATTTTCGATGGACGAAATCAATATATCTACAGGGTGGGCCAAACAAGTTTCTTTTTAAAGATGCAATCAAAAGAATAAAATTAAATTTTTTCCTTCTATTATGGCCTTATAAGTAAGAGCAAACATTCCATTAATTATGGAACACAACGTCGTTCAAGTGGCTGCGTCAGCTGGCTTCGCAGTAGCGCATTCTGTCACTCTAATTTTCTAAGACCTTGTTGATGATTTCGGGCTGTAGCTCATGGATTGCTTGGATGGTATTGTCCTTTAGTGCTTGAATCGTTTCTGGATTGTTGGCATAACATCGTTCCTTCACGGTTCCTCACAACAAAAAATCTAAAGTGGTAAAATCGCAGCTCCGAGGCGGCCAATTGACACCGCCAAGATGGCTGATAACACGATTTGGAAATTCGGTGGACAAAAGATCGATTGTGGCATGGCGCACCATCCTGCATGAACCAGAGGTTGTCTTCAATCTCAGTAAAAGTCGGTTAACATGGCTCTGTAACGCCCACAGTTGCCCGAAACATTGTTCCTAAGCCTCAAAGAAAAATGGTCCAATAATGCCACCGCATTCCACAATCTGCACCAAATTGTCACTCTCTGTTGATGTATTAGCTTCTCGACAATAACGTGCGTGTTTTCCGAGCCCCAGATGTGGCAATTTTGTTTGTTAACGTAGCCGCCGAGATGAAAATCCGCCTCGCCATAAAAAAGATGATTTTTCGCCTTTTCAAAAAAACGCACTGTTTGAGCTACACAGCACTCCCTTTGGAAATAAGTTTTCAATATTTCGCAACGTTGTTCCAGCGTAAATCGACTCATTTCATTCTGCGGAGGTATGATACTGAATCTCTGTCAAGATTTCGAGCGGGAAAAAAGCTGTCAGTGTCAAAATAACCTATGATTTAAAAAGAAACCACTAGATGATGGGTGAGCCACCCGTTAGGTAAACGGGGTATTTCTGATGGAATAGAAAAACTTAACCAGTAAGCTTTTATTGGAGCACGAGCCTTACGAGCATTTGATAAGTTTTCGTCGCCTAGATTTTCCCAAAACTTCTGAGGGCCTTGATTAAACTTGGCAAAAACTTTGAATTTTTCCAGATGGAGTGGTAAACAAAATATGACTAAAAACTTGTTAATTTTTAGCACCGTAATACAAGCATTAGTTTCTGTAACTCTCGTATCGATAAAAATATTCGAGAAACGATGATATTTGAAACGAATCATATACGAGTTTCGTTCCATTTTTCAACGATTACCTTCCAATTTTATGAATGTGAGAGTAATAGTAGGCACTATACCTGTTGTGAATTAGCTTATTTTTATTTTATTTTTATTTTGAGTCTTAAAATGTGTTTTTAAAATGTAGGTATGTATTAACTGGATTTGAGCATAAAAAAAGAATTCAAAAACCTAATGAATCCTCGGTAGTATTATATACTAGAAATAGAGAAACATAGTACTTATACCTACTTGAAGAGCTTTTAAGGAATTTTTATTCAAACACCAAAAACCATATGCTAAAATCTCTTCCAGTTCTTTTGAAAATTGAAAACAACAGAAATGAAATTCTCTTAACTTGATTAGAATCCATTGCTTAAGTTGCTCTTAAGATCCTTTTTCCAGGTAGTAAAGTAGATTTAGTTATTTTCAATTTTCTCAAAAAGTACAAAACATTTGAGCATTTGGTTTTCTGTTTTTTTTCACTAAAAACTAATAAGAGCATTGAATTTTGAATACAAAATCAGTACTTAATTACGTAAAATTTTGAATAAAATCTGTTTGAATTTTTTTTTTTTTTACTTTATTTTGAGCTCGAAAATTAATATTTCAAAAACCATTTTCTAAAACAGCATTATTTAAAAACAGAATACAAGAAGAGATTTCTGGCTTAACAAAATAGTATACAATGGCATTGTGAGTGGAATCGTAGTTTTTTTTTAATAATTTTTGTTCTGTTTTAAGTCATTTTTTTTTTGTAAATTACACATCCCGGCTAAATGGGCCGATTAGACCCTCCCCATACGATTTTTTTCTTGTCTTGGCCCAACCTACACGCTCTAGCTTTTTGTCACACCTTATGCGAATCACCCTGTATTTCCATATGGTTGATTTATGAAAGTATAACAGTTAAGACAAATTGGACTTAGGGAGGTTTCCATTGAACGAGGATAATGCAGGTTTCTTGACCATAACGGCAAGTGTCATATTTTATTATTATTTATTTATTTTAAGTTACTTTATTATATTTTATTTATTTTTTTTTTATTTTATTTTATTTTATTTTATTTTATTTTATTTTATTTTATTTTATTTTATTTTATTTTATTTGTTTTATTGTTCACTTGATGGCCTTCTCGGCTGTTTTGAAAACCCAACTCTGTAAACCACCCACAAAATCTATTAGTAGTGCGTTTTTTCGATGTCAAAAACCCTTTAGCCATGAAATGCACACGTTAATTGCATACAAAAAAAAATCCAATATCTGTTATGAAAAAAGCTCATCGCTGTCCTCATCCAACACAAATTATCCTTTGCCCAGCAAATACCTACCAGTTTCATATAAATCATTGAAATATTCAGTTTCATTGGAATCAATGATCAACAACACAAAAAAACACTACTTCTAAATTGAAAATGGTCAACCACATTATTTCTATGGCTTACTGAACTGATTTCAACCGCAAATCTCATCAGTGGACTGCTGTTGCCACCACCGCACCCATATCGTTTGATACTGCCACATTAAACGAATCACTTTTTTCCACTGAAGCAACCATGTTCACATCAATATTATAAATATATTCTGGGGTAAATTTTCCTAGGGAAACCTTTCTGGTTGATAAAAAATGAAAAAGTGTGAGGAAAAACATTTCTTATAGTAAATCGGAAAAGTTCTCCCGAGCTTATTTAATTCAATGCCGATACAAAAAAAATTCCAATTAAAGTCCCATCAAATTAGCAATTCTACTAAAACATTCTACTCTCCTCTGACTATTTATGAGGAATTTGTTCGTATTTTCATTGATGTCCCCACGTTGGGCGCCACTTTTGTTGCTGTTTGTTTCGCATAACTTTTGCCGTTTGCTTTGATGGGTTTGGTCTCCCCATACAAATCATTGCGACAAAAAAACGATGACAAGCAAGGCAAAATAAAAATCACAGCATTACATACAACAAGAAACAACAAAAAAAAAGTCCTTAATAGTCCTGGGAGAATAATACAATAGGGCAACAAATCATTTTCTCGCCTCCATTTGTCCAGCGCAGCGGGGAAAAGATCAAATCACAGTCTCTCACATCTTTCTGTATTCACGTGCCACATGAACGACATATATCGACACATCCACGAACCAGTGAAAAAGGATATTCCCAGGCAAATATACAAATAACAATAATTCGCCTTCGAAAAGTATCTTACACATGGGCGAGATAATTTATTACTATGATGGTGTCATAAGTTTTGCAATGCTCATCAATCAACATTAAAAAAAAATAATAATAATAAAAGAAAGTATAAATCCTTTCAATGTTTGTTGTTGATGTTGTTGTTGTTGTTGTTGTTTTGGTTTGGGGCTCCCTGGAAATATAAATGAAAAACTGTTTTGCATTTATTCATTTGAGTGGCTTATGTCATACGTGTGTTGTTTTGTATCTTAAAGTGTCATCCTTCATTTATTTCTATTTGGTTTTTTTTTTTTTTCTGTACATAAACCTAGTCCTTTTTACATCCTTCTCTTCGTCTATATCTTTATCCAGAATTATATCTTTTTTCATATGGTTTTTTTTTTTTTTTTTTTTGAATGAATGGATTTTTCATTTATTTTTGTTGCGGGAGGATTCAGTATTCAGAGCAATATAATGGTGGCGATGGAGTATACATAGAATACACAGTTGCAACAAAATGCCAATTAAATTGAAGTGCTTTCAAATTCAAATGAAGGATTCAGGGTATGTGCGAGTGAATTTGAAATCGTAAATACCACTTCGTGTCTTTTTACAGGGTGAGGCAATTGTCTGTGGGTTAAGTTCGTTTCAAATGTATTCAAATTATATAATTGGAAATGTTGGTGCAAGAGATGGCATGCCAAATTGTTTCCCTGTTTTGCATATTAAATATAATAAATATTATCAGTGCTGAGCATAAGCATAAGGATAAGGATTTACACGATACCTAACATTGATTTGATAATTTGTTGGGCAATTATTTCCATAATCGTATTTTATGACAATGATCGGGTGAGTGTTAACAAAATTGGTCCTAGAACACTTCCTTGTGGTAACCCAGCTAATTTTTGTTTCATAGATGTACGAATACGAGTTTCCATGCCTTAGACAAAAAAGTCAGTTGTATAGGTATTTTTTTAGAATTGTATACCTAAATTCCTTCGTCTTTGGTTGTACCATTGATAAAAATAGGCTACATGACAACAAGTATGGGAATGGACTTCCGCTTATTGAATCATCCTCGCAACCAAGTGAAACCAAAGCTAGTAGGTATACAATTTCACTTGGATACATGGCTGTTTCATGAACAGAAAACCGGTGCACCATAATTGATCACGATGAAATCGTCGCAATACATGACTCCAGTATTCTGGATGTCCGAACATTCCGAGAGGCCAATTTTGATTCGGATCACCACCTTGTTGTAGCCTTAGTTTCAGAATTCGGATATCCTTTTGAATACGACAAAGTCGGAATAGCCTGTAACAGTGCCTTCAACACCACTCGAACATCGCATCGATAGCGGATAAAGATACCTATCTTTGGCTTCGAACAAAAATTCTTTAATAAGTATTTGATCCCGTTTGTGTTGATGGGCCTTGGGGGAGAATAACGGCAAACTTAACGAGTTGTACAGCGACATCGCTCCAGTCAAGCAAGCGAATACGAATTTTTCGGCTTAAATGCATTAAAGGTGAACACCAATGCTCCGAATTGCAGGGTCTTGGAGTTAACACGGATAAATATAGCCTTACTGGAGAGAGTTGTTGGTTGAGGTAGCATTACCGATGAACATTTTTGAAAGGTCTATTAATAACTTGCACTCAGAAAAAAAAGTTACGATTGAAAAACAAAAAGTCGCGCCCATCATATTCAAACATTTGTACACTGGAAATAGTTTTGACGTTTTTTTTTATTGAAAAGTAAAAATAGGAGGTCGCCTAAAATAATTTGTAAGGTATCTATTATCTGTTTTAAACCAAAACTGTTCATTAATATCAAACCATCTTCTGAAATTCGCATAACATAATATTTTGAGTACAAGATGTTTGTATAGCTCAAATAAATTTTTAGGTTCATTCGTATAAAAAAATGAGATTAAATGAACATAGTTGGATCCAAATTCTCAAAAATTGAAAACCATTCGCCTTCTATATCAAACCTGGAAATCATTTTTTTAAAATAGTGACTATTAGTAACTATACTCCGTCCAACAATGATTGGCAGTACAGGGAAGATAGGACATCTCAGTTTGTTTGCAATGTGTATTGCACAAGTCTATCGCATATAACAGTTCTTACGGCGCGGCGTATATAGAATGCTTATTAAATCGTTTCAAGTTTAATTGAAAAAGTACCAGCGTTACCACTTGGTAGGTAAAATTTTGAAAACAAAAATTTTCACAAAATATATCCTTAAAGCCAATCGCTGTACAAGTACATGTTATAAATTCAACATTAACTGTTTTTCTAAGCCTACAAAAAAAAACAAAAAGTGTAAAACAACGACCCACTTTAATCCTGAAAGCTTTGAAAAGAAACACATTAATTCTGAAGAAGAAATATTTGACTGTTAACAGTCGAATTGTTTTTTCCTGAACACCGTTTATTTTAATAGATATGATTTAAAATCACGAAAACAAATATAAACCAGCCAACCTGATGAGCCCAGCCATTACATCGGGGCGAAACGCATATATGAACACTTTTATGCTGGTTTATATTTGTTTTCGTGATTTTAAATCATATCTATTAAAACATTAATTCTGTAAGCTCTTACACACAAACTACAGAAAAAGCTTAACAATGGTTACTCTAATTTTGTGTGAATACATTTCATAAACACAACAACAGGAGATCTTGATTGGCTGTATAGAGCAGATAAGTAATGAAGCATGCACGCCGCCGTCGCTTAAAACAATTACAAAAAACAATGCCGTGCAAAGCCTGTAGTTATAGTTTATATCAGGGTTGCACATTTTTGAATTAAAAAAACATAAAGTCATAAGCTAGCAGCTGACTTATGAATTAAAAATATTCAATTCATAAGCTAGTTAGTGACTTGGAAATTGAAAAAAAATAATTCGTAAGCTAATATTTAAATTTTATAAATATCGGTTTTTATTTAATTTGGTTATATACGGCGATTCACTCAAAATTCTTCAAAAGCTTCGAAACCACTTTCGTTTATAGTTATGCACTAAAAAGAAGCTAATGAATTTCCAAATGAGCAACTAGCCTATGAATTCATTTTTTTTAATTCATAAGTCACTAACTAGCTTATGAATAAAATTTGGTAATTCGCCAGTCACTAACCAGCTTATGAATTAATTTTTTTTAAGTCATAAGTGAGCCAATAGCTTGTGGATTAAAGCCAAGCTTAAGCTAAGAAGGTCAAGGCAGCGAAGCACGAATTTGAAGTGGTGCAATCCTTTAAATACCTTGGGTCAATAGTAGCAGCCGATAACAATATAGAAGAAGAAATACGCGGGCGGCTTCTCAAATCCAACATAGCCTATTGTAGTCTGTCAAAGCTCTTCAAATCCAGAAATCTCACCATAACTTCAAAACTGCTGCTGTAGAGGACCATGGTCCTGCCAGTACTCACATATGGATCCGAGACTTGGGTGCTTAGCAAAAGGCACTCCGACCTTTTAGCCGCGTTCGAGAGAAAAGTCTTAAGGAGAATTGTTGTCCCCATATGTGAGGAAGGACGATTCTGGAGACGGTACAATCATGAATTGTACGCAATCTACCTTGAAGCAGATATCGTAAAAAATTAAGCTCGGTAGACTCCGGTGGGCAGGGCACCTAGCTCGCATGAGCGAAGAGGAACCTGCTCGGAAAGTTCTTTGTGGTACATTCTATGGTAGACGACAGCGTGGTAGACCATGGTTGCGCTGGAGAGATGGCGTCGCCCGGAGCCTTTAGGTGCGCAACTGGATGGCGGCGGCTCGAGACCGGGATGGGTGGAGAGACTTGTTGAAGGAGGCCAGGACCGGACCCAGTTGTCGAGCCGACGATGATGATGATTAAGCTAAGAAGTGAATTAAGGTTTTGCAATCCTGGTTTATATTAATTCAAGAGGCATTTGTTTTTCGTGGAGTGGCTTGGGAAATTGGCAGGTCCCACTGGTTTGAAAAAACCTTTCATATAATGCCTGTACTGAGAATCTTTGTTGAACAGAGATAAGTAGGTATATGTATCTACATAGATGAAAAAAAGAAATCGCAAAGGCCTCACTTTTAAAAAGGGCGTCGCGTTGTCGCTCAGTCCATAGTAAATTAGAGAAAATGGTAAAGCAGAAAGAAACTCGTTCTTTAGATTGCTAAAACAACTCCTAAAAATGTTGTAATCCCAAAATTGAATAAAAATAAATGTATGGAAAAAAAAAATTAAAAAAATTGTTAAAGCGATTTTCTCAAAAAAATTAAAGTTTTATATAGGGGTATTCGTAAAGGAATTAGGTCTATACCCCCCCCCCCCATTTGACCGGGAGGGGCAATTTTCTAAAAAAAAAACTTAAAACAGAAAAAAAATTATCAAAAAACAACGGTAACACTTACAATACCATGTTATATATTTATGTAAAGCCAGAAAACTGCACTTTTAAGTGGTTTAAGTGAACAGTTTTTGAAGATAATTTTCAAAAAAAAAAATTGAAAAAAAAATTTCAAAATATTTTGTTTTCAAAATTTGTTTTAAAATTTTCAAAATCAATCATGTTATAGAAATTTATAATTCAAAACATGCAGAAATTCTCGCTTTCAAAGTTCTTAAAAACGTCGATAAAGTTCTCTTTCACTTAAGCTCTAATGGTCATATCTTTAATTAGGAGTGAGAATCTTAGAATTAAAATTATTGGCATTGTCAAAGAGTCATTCTCGAGAAGGAGTGTGGAAAAATCAAGTCAAAAATTGATGAAAAAAATCAGAATTTAAAAAAACGATACTTTGCAAAAATTTTGCCACAATGCTCTTCTGTAAAAATGTTAAAGTACCTATACTCTGTCAAACAAAAATAGGCAGTACACGTCTTATGGGAAAGCTTTTTCAAAATCAGTAGCGTGCCATATTTTTGCACCATATTAAATTGAAATAACTCCTCCACAAAAAGTGTTTGCCCGCCCGTGAATTTCCAATAGCATCTGACACAGACCCAGAGTCCTATTCAAGGCACATCTGAGTGTGCACTGAATTGCTGTGGCCAATGGCGATTGGCTGCTGCTTGATGTGCATTCAGAGTTACCCGTGTCCATTTGGTAGTTCGTTCAGCTTTTTTTCCTTGAGTTTCTGTTAAGGTGCTTTTGATTTTCGAGCTTTAAGAAAAAGCTTTTAATGATGAGTGTTATCGTGTACACTACGACAACCCTGTGCAAGCCTTAATGAAGCACAGATTTATGCAATCCACTGTAGCCAGAATGAGAGGCAAACGTCCTATCTTGCCTACACTGCCAATTTTTGTTGGACAGAGTATAGTCAATGTAACAGAAAAGAAGTAAGGGCGATTTTGATAGAGTTTTGCCACAATAAAAAACGATTTTCATTAAAGATGCCTCAAAATCTTAAAAAAAATTGCCATGGGTTACGTAAGAAGCTTAACACGGGCGAATATTATATTCAAGGCTATAATTATAACGGGTGATTTTTTGGCTGGTTTGGTTTTGGCAACACTGGTTTTGACAGCTGACGTGTGTTTAGTACCTTGTGTCACTGTCAAACAGCTTCAGTTTGGTTTGCAATTTAACCATGGATCGTCTTACAAATGAACAACGCTTGCAAATTATTGAATTTTACTATCAAAATTCGTGCTCGGTTCGAAATGTTCATCGCGCGCTGCTTGTGTTCAGCGATGAGGCTCATTTTTGGTTGAATGGGTACGTAAATAAGCAAAATTGCCGCATTTGGAGTGAAGATCAGCCAGAAGCATTGCAACAGCTACCAATGCATCCCGAAAAAGCCACTGTTTGGTGCGGTTTATGGGCCGGCGGCATTATTGGGCCTATTTCTTCAAAGATGATGCGAATCGCAGCGTTACTGTCAATGGTGAACGCTACCGAGCGATGATAACAAACTTTTTTTTGCCCGAAATGGAAGTTCTTGACTTGCATGATATGTGGTTTCAACAAGACGGTGCCACATGCCACACAGCACGCGAAACAATGGCGCAATTGCGAGGCGAGTTTGGTGAACAGTTAATTTCACGTTTCGGGCCGGTCAATTGGCCGCCTAGATCGTGTGATTTGACACCATTAGATTATTTTTTGTGGGGCTATGTCAAGGCTAATGTCTATAGGGACAAGCCCGCTTCGATTGACGCACTGGAAGCCAACATCCATGCATTCATTCGTGAGATACCGGCCGATATGTGTGAAAGAGTATGCCAAAATTGGACTCAGCGGATGGGCTACCTGAGACGCAGCCGCGGTCAACATTTGCATGAAATTATCTTTAAACATTAAATTGCAAGGTTCAAACTATCGATTCAAATAAATATTTCATTCATTTTTTCGAATTTTTTGTGTTTTTTTTTTAAAAAAGTTCTAAACCTCTTAAAAAATCACCCATTATATAAAATAAAAAGCTACATTTAAGTGTGCAAAATATTGAGGGTCATCAGGTATTCATAATAACTTAATGAGACGTCGGGAAAAAATCAAATCCGTTTCATCAAAATAATTGGTGGCAATAACCCCACATTGAGAAAAAAAAACCCTTGACTTTTGCAGTTAGAAAACACAATCAAACATTTTATTTTGTATCACAATTGGCAAATGTTTTAATATTTTATTATAAAATCAAACATGAAAACAGGCGTTTGTTTTGCAAGTCCAGAGTTAAATGGATGAATAAAAACAACAACATCGGAAATTGGCGACGACATCACAGAAGAAATGAATGCTTTCATGCAAACTATCGATAACATATATTTTTAATCGAAAAATTAAGTAATTTTTATCGAAAAATCGAAAACACAGTTTTCTGCGGAATAACAGTTCAGCCCGCTTTTCTCTGGGCCTAGCTTAGCTCATAGAGAATTTGTTTTTGTTCAGTTTTTTTCGTCCATTGTCTTCAGGATTTGGAGAAACACACCAGAAGTTACTATTTGCATATGGTTAAAGGGACCGAAATATTTACATATGTTATATGCACACATAGACCTCTTTAATTTAAATATAAGCACACAATGGTTTAGCCCAGAGTCTAGACATTTGAAGCACCTTATTTGCGCAGTTCAATATATATAATCTTTTTTTTTCTCTCAATGTAAAATATCTGAAGTCTTCTAAGTCCTCCATGTGTTATGCCTCACCCTGTGAATCCTATATTTATTTTATTTTACATTTATTTTTATTTTTATCTTTGTTGCCCTGCCTGAATAGAACTGACGATTGACGATGACAACGACAACGCCAATGAAAACCGGTAAAATATAGCGAGCAACATTTAGAGCTATCAAATTTGCATCGTCTATTCGATTAATCAAAGGAAATGCGGGGGTTATGACTCCATCAGCAAAGGGATTGGAATGAGTCTAAAATTGCAAGCCCTAACGACCCTCTCGTTTCAGTTCTGTTTTTTATTTTTATTTTTTTTGTCTGTGTTGGTATTTTATGTCATTTTTATTTTTGGCTGTCGTATCCTTTCTCTGTCTGATGTATATGGTATTTGTGTAACCAAGGATCGTTTGAAAAGGATTAGTAACAATTTGGAAATGCTCCATTTATTTCTAGGAGGATTGTTTTTTTTTTTCTCTTTTTTGTTTTATTATCTTTTATTTATATACATATTTTTTTTTAACTCGGTTTTCACAGATGAAGATTTTTGTGAAATAGAATATTTTCGATAAATATTTAGAGTGTGGGAGAGAAAGGTGAGTGACTGTGACTGGTTGTGTGATTGATATAGATTGAATGCTATAGTTACGATTACGACCGTTTCTTGAAATTGAATATTTTGTTGCTGTGATATATTTTTTTAAGGTTTTGAAAAAAGTATCTTTGATGAAAGGGAAGTTATTGGATTAAATTTATGATTTATTTTTGTTTGAAAGGAGTATATAGGTATGTGGAATTTTAATTGATTTTTTGTGCATCTCTATTTACGAAATGGTTATATTGAATGCAATAGGGTTTGTTATAGAATTGATGAAGGGAGAATGTTGATAAAGAATCCATTACTTGCCATATGTACAGGGTCATTCATTTTGTGGTTTCAAGTTGATAGAGTTAGCATTTGACACAGCATTTGAATGTTTGTCATTGACGATAATGGATCGCTTAACAATCGAACAACGCGTTAAAATTGTTAATAGTGGCGATTCAAACATTCAAAAGCCACTTTCCACACACTACGCGATTTTTATATGGTCGTCATAATCGACCGACTACGCAAGCATTCGGTAAAATTGTGAAGAGAGTGTAAGCGTTACTGATGTCGAAAGGCCTGTGCATCATCGTTATGCACGCTCAGTCAAAAATATTGCTGATGCAAGTGTAGGTGTTGCTGATGATCCGAATTTATCGATTTCCCAGCGTATGCAGCAATTGAACGTGTCGTAACCGATTTTTTTTTGGCCGGAGATTGAAGATCATGATCACGGGGCAACAAGCCACACGCAAAACCACCAATTATGGATTTATTGTGTGAGAAGTTTCCTGGTCGCGTAATTTCACGTTTTGGCGACGTCAATTGGCCACCAAGATCATGCGATTTGATACCGTTAGACTTTTTTTTTGTAAGGCTACGCAAAAGACCGTGTTTACGCGAATAATCTCCGAACTCTGGACGCATTAAAAACCAACATTACTCAAGTTATGGCCGAGATACCGCCCAAAATGTGCGAAAAAGTGGTTAAAAATTAACTCAAAAGAATCGCATGCTGGGAATATTTCCGTGGCGGGTATTACAATGATATTGTTTTTCACACTTAATGGAAAAGTCCAAACCTTATAATGAAATATAATTTTTATCAAAAATGAATCGCTGTGTGTGTTTTATTTAGCTTTACTTTGGAAACCGAAAAATTAATGACACTTTAGGCATAAATTTGAATTTTTTCTTGGGTTGGGGTCAAAATTCTGTATGGGTCATAATTCTGTTCTCAATTTTTGTTACATTATAAAAACATCTTTTCTTTTACAACATATTGACAGTAATTTAAAAAAAACAGAATTTCGAAACCAGAATTCTCGACCAACGTTAAATTGTTCATATATGAAATATCCCTCTTATATATGTCCAACAAATTGTTTGTTTTTTTAATCGAGTACGAAGAAAAAAGAAAACAACTGAATGTTCATCAACCAACTTGTGTGTAACTTATAAATATGCTAGTTCCTATTCCTATACTCTGTTTAATAAAAGTTGTCAGTATACATATATAAAATAAAACAACACGTTTTATAATTTTTAATTTTTTTTAATTTTTCCTCTACGAGGAACCTTTCAAAAAAAAAGGAAGTAGTGGTCAGCTAACAAGAAGAGACTAAACGGGGACTGTACCATTGCGGTTCCTTATCTCCAACGGATGATTCGCAGCGATAATAAGATAAACTCTCTTCTCAGAGTATTAACAGTTGTTGTTGTTGTTTATTTTGTATGTTTCTACGCTTGATATGAAATCAAAGAATAATAGTCACAATGGGTATAGGGTGACCAGCCTTGTTATAACTTATACAGAGAGAGAAAATAGGACGTTTACCTCTCAGTCTGATGGTTCCATTGCATAAGCTTACATAAGGCCTGTACCTCTTTAAAGCTCTCACAGGGTTTCCGTTTTTTAAATTATAATTAACAGTTCAAAATTAAAATACTTAACTTCATAAATTTGTTGTCAAAAGCTTCAAATCCCAAAAGATCCTTAATAAAATCTACAGAAAAAGCTCTTCTAATTGCTTAGAATTGGGAAAGGTTACTATGTTTAAATGAGCATAATTTCAATACACACATCGTAGATGACGACGACGAGCCCACGATCGTTCATAAGTAATCCAGTATTCAGTAACAGTATCCCTTTCCCAGCAGTTGTATACAACGGTCATTGTGAGGTGTACGATTTTTTGCGGAAAAATACAACAACAATTCCCATACGTAAGTCAGTAGCTTGCTAATTGTTTTAGTGGAATTTTTCCCAATTCAGCGTCGTGAGCGTACATCAGGCGGAACTGCTTTGGAAAAAGCTCGCCCATAAGCCCTGTACTGACAATTTGTATTGAACAGAATATAGTTGATGCTGTTGTTAAACAATAAAACCTTCATTGGGATCGACTTGTTCCTGATGACGTGGATTCAAAAGTGTCAAATGACCTTTAAATTGTTACAACTTCAGCTTATACAAAATTGGGCGTAGCTCACTCAAGTGGTTTTTGTTTCATTCAAAACTTGCAATAATGATGGGGCTTGATTTTGTCACGTAAACTTTAAATAAAAATCAGAAATTATTACAATACAGTGGTCGTCCAGTATAACGAATGATATAATGTCTAGAGTGAATTCGTTATATCGAATACTTTTTGTCTTACAAATCTTTAGGTAAATAGAATGTTTAACTGTATTTTGTAATCCGGTTACAGTTGTGTGCATAACGAACGAAAATTTGAGCATCAGTTTGAATAAACGAAGATGAATACGTTGCACATAACAAACAAAAAAAAAATAATATAGAAAATTGTTTATGTATCCTCCAATATTATCATAAAGATACATAGATATGTTTACACATTTACTGAGTTTTCAGTTGAAGAAGAAGACGCAGGTCCTATTGAAGAAGAATCTGTTTCCAATGTTGATGATCTGATTTCTTCAACGGTTGAAAGTGGACCTTCTGTTGTGAATTCAGCTGAAGAATCTGTAGAAACAGAAGCGTCTGAAGATATTTCTGCAATAGTCAAATCGGGGATATCTCCTGTTAAATCTATGTCAGTTGATGAAGCAACGATTGTTTCTGTTTTGGAAACTGAGCTTTACAAATTTGTTTTCTATTTTCGTTATATGTATTTAGTTGTTTGTAGAATTTAATTTTTTTTTATTGAATTCGTTATTTTTTCGTTATATAGAATACTTAATGGACTTGAAAAAAGTGTTCGTAATATCGATCATTCGTTATATCAGCATTCGTTATACTGGACCACCACTGCATATGATAATTTTTGTAATATACTGAATTTTAGTGTTCGTAGCCAGAATTTTGCATTTACAGAATTTTTACCATACAGAGATTTTTTAAAAAAGCAAAATTTTGACCAAATACAATTTTGAAAACCACAACTTTGACGCTCTCTCGTTTTTCTTATTTTATTTTTCAGCCCAAATCTAACTTTGAATTTCAATAATTTTGATTTTTTTTTCATTTCAGGTATGTACCATCAAGTCTTAGTGTAAGTTTTAATTTTTTTGATTAATACAAAATTCTTCTATATTTCTCATACAATTTTATTCAAAAATTGATTTAGGTATAGGTTAAAGCATTTTTATTCGATTTAAAAAAAAAAATTATTTTCCCTATATGGAATGGATGAATTCCCTAACCTTACAAAATTTGAAAACTCAAACATGCGAAGGATACAAAATGTTGTCAGTGTACGATTGCAAAAAAGTCAAGTCAAGTATCGTTGTATATGTTTTAACGGTTTCGATTTTTTTGTTTGGTTAACCATTTATCCGATTTCGAAAAGAAAATTAATACAGACGCTTTAAGAAAATGAAATTAAATATTCAATTAGTTGAAAGTGTGCTTAAAAACATCCAAAAGTAATTTTTTTTTCAACAAAAGTCGATTTTATTAATATAAATAAATCGAATAAGCATTTTAGCTACATTTTTTTTGTTCATATTTCAACTATTTGTCAAAATCTTGCACATCTCGAGCTTAATTTTGATCGATCGCAACCAAAAGATTAAATTAGAACGTGCGGTCTTATTTAATTTCACAATCGCGGACTTATTTCATTTTGAAAATAAATAACGAATCCAATACAAAAAAATCGGGGGTTTAATTCCATCCACCGATGAATCATTTCTACATTAGATTACTAGTATCCTTTCTGACTGTTCAATCCAAGTTGAATGATGGTTTACCCCAAGGCTCCTTGTTGTCTCCGTATCTGTTGCCCATCTTTATAAATTACTTTTTTCAACTGTTTCCCTGACGACAGTACCCTCAGCTTTTCAGATGTGGAACTGTAACGGCAGCGTTTACCTATGATTAGATCAAATTGCAGTAGGTACCTACCTTTCGTTGAATGGTGTATCAATAATCCTGAGGAATGTAATGTTTCCAAAAATAAGTCGTCTACCATGACTGGAACTTGAGTGAAAGAAAACAGAAAGCTCAATCCTCCCTCTGCTAAATAAACGCTCCTATCTTGTTAAAACGTAACATTTAAAGTGCGCCTCAGTTATATAGAACACTGCATTCCCAGTTCTCCTAAGCTATTCTTCAGTATGTGGGACTCTTGGACAGTAAAGAAACGGTGTAGGGAACTACCTTCAACGTAGCGAACACAAAAAAATACCTGATTGCCAGTGTAAACACCCACACAAAATATTCATACTTAACCACCCTGAAAATACCGAGCACTCAAGGATGCGGAATTCCATCAGCGAACAGCTGAGATACTTTGGTATAAAAGATCGGAAATGCGACAACATCTTATAGTAAAGTGCCCAATCGAATTTTGTCTAAAAAACTCAATCGTTCTTTTTCATCTGAGACCCGGCCGAGTGCTGAACACATTTTTCTGTCCAAATCCCTGATGATAGAATAACGTTTAAGTGCAACTTAATATAGTTAGCATTTCACCGCTCGTGCTGCGTGCGTACAAATCTTGCTTAGCACTCGGTCCATTCCTAAAGAAATTGGTGGCCATTGACAGATGGACTTCAGATTGATAGTTCAGAACATCGAAAGTTCAGAACCCACTTATATACTCGCCACTACCTCTCGTGCACAAAACTCAAACGAGAACTTTTCGTCGCGTTTTACTGTCGGCCGACTCCAAAAGATCTACTCGCCACGTCAGAGATCAAAGATCAAAGATCGGTGGGTCAAGTAAGCATCTTGAACCATATACGCTGCCCAGCAGCAAAGAATTCATCAACTTGTACTTTTCTTACTCGTGCAGGCCTAACTGGGCAAGTAATATGGTCTGTGATACTCAGATTCATAGGAGGAACGAGGTTTCAAGCTGTCAAGCCAGAATCGCGTCTTTTCTCATCAAAAAGAACAGTGATATCCACGTTGACTGATCTACTGGTATAGCTACAGATCTATCGTCAACTCTTAGTACAGGAGTCCCCGACTTAATCTACACAGAGCAATTCGTAATGCGATTGGCTCTGAAGACTCTTGGTCTATGTCCAACTCCCAGCTAAGCAAAAAGTTTTTCAAATTAAAATTGAACGTAATAGACTTAGCAGTAAGCACCATTAAAAAGAGTCTGATGATCGGCCTGCCAGCCGTGAAATAGCTATAACTCCAGCCTATAATGACTTGGTGGTATCTCACTCAAGTGGTTGTTGTTTCAATCAAACCTTCAAACAAATCCTTAACATTTTTGATAAATATGACAATAAAATGCACTTAATTGATTTCAAATTAACAAACTGTCATGATTTTCCCATCTCCAATACTTATCCTGCCTAAGGCTCTCTTCTAACCTATTGCAACTACAACCTATACCTATACACTATATGCAGTTTATTGCAATGATTTATAGGACACATCCGCAAAAGTGTCAAGAGTGGCAAGCCCATTAAATCATCCATCCATCCAGCTCTATAGTAAATATAAATTCTGCCTGGTGCGCCATTGTTTCAAATGTTTTCTCACAAATAAAATTAATTTCTCAACTCATTCAATCCATCACAATTGTGTGCAAATTGTTTTGTGTAAATGTGTAGGCATACATAGAGGAAGGAACTTGATTTATACAGATGACTATTAAACAGGACCAACAACCCGACCGACCAACCTGCTACTCGTGATGTCTGGAACCAAAAAACCCTCACCATAGAGCTTCATGTGTCATTTCAAATATATTTCATTTCTCAAACCTCCCCGCACGCCGCACGCCGCCCGCCGGCCGCACCGCATCGGGGTAAAATGTGTAAAACCTTCTTGTAACCATTTGTCATTTCTCTACGCTCACCTTCATTAATCTTAACGTTTGTCGAGATGCAAAAAGCTAAACCTCTCGTCCCCGGAAAATACGGAGCGCCCTGGAAGCTAAAATGAAGAATTTCTTTCGACTTATTTTTTCATCCCACAGGCAAGCAAAAAAGCTCCTTCTTTTCACATAATCTCCATAACCATCCCCTATTTAAAATCCTATGTCACCACCCTCCCTTATACATGTACCTACATATTTAAATTCTAATATTTTTCACTTTTTCACTCCCTGAGCTGAGCTGAGCTGAGCTTTTGCAAAAGAAGATCCAAACACAAAAATAATTTATTAAATGCATAAAACATTCGAAAGCAAATAAACTAGAATAAATCAAAATCGCTAAGCTCAGAAAGATATAGCGACAAAACAAAGAGAAGGGGTACAAATAGATACTTATAGATACTTTTCTATCTTCTTCTATAGCATTTGAAGCCACCCAACAAACAAAAATAAAATGAAGAAAAAATTATGAGCAAACTCATGAAATAAACCCCTTGAGAAATTACCTCCTACGTACCTCTACCTACCTATATGGATACGCACAGGTGTACCGGCGTAACCGTTATTGTTACTGTTACGGGTATACAAGTAAGTAATCTGCTAGACTACCCTTAGAGAGTTTCAGCTGTGCTGCGGTGTATATCGAAAAACTTTTCCATTTATAGAACTTTTTAGACTTCTTTTTTAACCATACCGTGCCGACTTGAAAACAGGGTTGCCACGCCGCCGTCAAATAAGTGCTGATTCTACTTTATGTATTCGAGGAAACCTCAATAAAACAAACCGTGACTTTTCGACAGGGAATGAAAAATTCAGGAACAGTTTATACGATTGTAAATATAGCCCACGATGGCAACCCTGCTCGAAAAGATCCTATCTAATGGGTGACTGGGTTCATTTATCAAGTCAAATGAGAAATGAACAACATCATTTTAAGACTTTGTATCGGCGTCGAGGATATTTATTTTTGTGCGAAAAGTCGAGCAGAAGAAAGATACACCTTCACCATCAACCTGAGGTGCTAAATTTTTCAAAAAAAAAAAAAATTAAAATAAAATAAAATAGATTCGTAACCATAAGGTAGACACAGACAATTTGTTGGAATTTCTTTTTTAATTTTTTTGTGTGGGCTTTGAGGATTTGGGGTTTTTCGGAAGGGGCGGGGGCGGTGGGCTTATGGCAATCTTTCGAAACCTCTTAGTCCTCCTGTCCATCCATTATGTTATTTTATGGTCAGAAATGAATTATTTTTCTGCAACACCATATAGACAGAGACAGAGCGAGGATGTTGTTCTAGATGTATATATGTATGTATGTAGGTATTTTATAATATGTGAGTGGCAGATGTTGGTGAAAATGAAATGTGAGAGTTTATTAAAAATTCACTTTGGCACAATTTATGAGAGTCTGATGTGCGAAGCCTGTGGCTAGTTAGCTTAATTGGTGTGGCAATTTGTAGAATGTTCATCAGTTGTTGCAAAAAAAAATGTAACATAAATAAAAAATGAGAATTTTATGTTTTTTTTTTTTAACTTTCTGTATGTAGGTACAAATTGGTTCTTTCCAACCTGTGGTTAGTTTTAATCACCTGAGTTGAGGTTTCACCATTAAAATGGACGACAAGTTAAATACAAGCAATTAGGTATATCAATAATAATCAAGGTCTTTTTTTTTTTGTAATATGTACATATTTTATTTTGTCAAAGATTATAGTGAAATAAATTTTTGTCAACATGAATATTTTGAAGTAATTTATGTATTTTTTTTACATAGATGTACAAATAGCAGCACAGTAAAAAATGTTTTAAAATTATTGAATAAAATCAACCGCATAGTTTGTTACACTTCTAGCTCTACTAGCTGTCAGTTAAGGTATACCTTTATTTAATAAATTAGCCGTAGCATAGTGGGTTGAAAAAGCCATTTTGGCGGTCAAAAATCCATTACTTTTAAACCAGTTGAGATTTTTTTATAATTTTTATTTATTTAGGTATAACATCAATTTAAAATCAATAAGGTAAATAAAATGTATTTTAAGTAAATTGGGTCAAATTAAACATACTAACATGTTATTTTGAATAGCCCGCTATTTCGGTAGTTGTCACTTTTGAAGCTGTCATTTTTTGACATTTGACAAGTAGAAACTACGCCATTAATAAAAATGGAACGATACACGCTTCAACAACGCATTGAAATTATTAAAATTCACTATAAAAATGGTGAAAATTTGGCAGAGACGGTTCGTAGAACTAAAACATATTTGGGTCGTCGTGAAGCACCTTGTCGGACCGCAATACAGAAATTGGTGGACAAATTCGAGCTGTTGGGACAAGTTAGTGATGTGAAGAATAAAACCCGTGCACGTCGCTCAAGAACAACTGAGAATATTGCTGTTGTAGCCCAAAGTGTTGAAGAAAACCCAGGTTTGTCCATTCCTCGTCGTTCTTTGGAATTAGGCATTCCACAAACGTCATTAGACCGTATTTTGCATAAAGACTTGGGTCTTAAGGCTTATAAAGTTCAGTTAACACAAGAACTCAAGCCGGCTGATCATCAACAACGTCGTGTCTTTGCTGATTGGGTCCTTGAAATGCATGAAAATGATCCGGAATTTCATCTAAAAATCATCTTGACTGATGAGGCCCATTTCCACCTCGGAGGCTACGTCAACAAGCAAAACTGTCGCATCTGGGGCTCGGAAAACCCAAGAGTTATTGTTGAAAAGCCTCTCCATCCTCAACGCGTGGCTGTTTGGTGCGGTTTATGGTCCGGCGGGGTCATTGGACCTTACTTTTTTGAAAATGAGGCCGGAGCAACAGTTACGGTCAATGGATTGCGCTATCGAGAGATGATTAATGATTTTTTATGGCCGGAATTGGATGGTATTGATCTGGACAACGTTTACTTTCAACAAGACGGCGCTACGTGCCACACAAGCAATAAAACCATCGATCTTTTACGGGAAAAGTTTCCGGACCGTGTTATCTCTCGAAGAGGTGATCACAATTGGCCACCGAGATCTTGTGATTTAACACCTTGCGACTTCTTCTTTTGGGGCCACGTGAAAGATAAGGTCTACGCCAACAGCCCAGCGTAGATTCAAGACCTCAAAGATGGAATTCGTGAGGCTATCGAGGACATAGGGCAGCCACTTTGCGATTTGGTTATGGAAAATTTCATAAAAAGGATATGGTCCTGTAAGCGTGGTCGTGGCGGCCATTTGGCTGATGTTGTGTTCCATTATTAACGGCATACCTTCCGCTTTATAATGAAATAAACATCCGATCATTTATCTCAAAAAATGCCATTTTTCTTTAAATATCAAAATAACACCTCTTATTGGAAAACCCTTTATAAGCCTAACTTTCAGGGTTGAGCGGACCCTCACCGCCATCCATATAGTTTTTCCCATACAAATTGTAATTATAAGAACGAAATGAAAAGAAATTTAGAATTTAAAAAATCGTTAACCGTTAAATCTGGACAAAATTCGGTGACATATTTAGATATACATAAAATAAACAGGTTAGAAGATGATCTGTGCTTAGTAAAAAATATGCACGACTGGGTCGCACGATCTTGCTCTTATCTTGTCTTATGTCACATTGCGGTGCTATAGTCTGAAATAAATTAGCTATAGGAGTCTATATTATCCATTTGCCAACATTTTGTTTAGTTGCTTTTTATAGTTTATCTCGCCCCATGCTATTTCTTTTGTATTTTATATTTATTTCTACAATTCCATAATAATATTAAAATTTATTATTAAAAATGCTAAAAATCAGCGAATAACTTTCTACTAGTTAGTTTTTGTTTACCTCTCATGTTGTTTTTACCCCACGAAGAGAGTTATATTGTGGTGCAATCATTTTGTAGAATATTATTTTTCAAAATTGTGGTGAAATTTTGCATTTAAAAAACAAAAATTTCATTGATAACTCAATAACACCTCTTGTTTTCCTAAAATCCTTATACCTAACATGCACAAATGTAGCCTGATATTCTGTTTTTATTTAATAACATTAACAATCCAACTGTTAGAAAGTTCCTGGTTTGAAGCTAATCCTATTTGGTTGATTTTGAATAATTTTTTTTTATCAAAATGGCGTACAACGGAAAAATTTTTTTTGTTAGAACTTTTTTAAGCAGACTCCCTAAGAGAAAAATGTCATAATCTATTTTATGTTGGTACAATTGCATAACCCACAAAATTAAAGTTAAAATATTGTTCAAAAAAACTGATAGCTAGTTTTCGAGAAAATTGTAACCAAAAAAATTAAATTTTACCCTCTAAAAACTAGAGCCCTAGTTCAAAATTTAGGGTACCTACATTTTAGAAAATCCTTATAACATACAAAATTATGACGAGACGAGTTATAACAGTTTATTTCCAGTTAAAGTTCGTGAGCTTAAGTGCTTCGCACGACTTGAAAAAAAAAATCTTGGTGGCAGAAGTATACCCAACGGCGGAGGGCCAAAACTGTTATAATTGGCATGTATAGAGTCGCTTCCTTTCGAGATATGTTTTCCTGTTTGAATATGAAAAAAAGAATATTTTTTTGTAGTATTTTGTTTGGCCTTAATTACGCCTATAAATCCAAAAATTTGTTCGTAATTATTGAATAATTTTCAAGTGTCAATATTAAAATAATATTCTCAACTAGTGATAACTGTCATAATAACAGCGCAAAAGACTAGTTTCAAAATTTTGTGATTTATTGTTCTTTATCAAAATGCCTTCTCAATTAAACATAACCATATTACCTATTTGAAACTCCTTCAAAATATTTATGTTAAACCATTTCAGACGTATATTTAGGGCCACTAACATTATAATCTCGCCCACACTTTCTTCAATAACTAAACAAAGCACCCAATTTTCACTCGTACTCAAAATAGAATATGCAAATATATTCCCGAACACAAGTTTAGAATAAGAAACACAATTAATCAGCTGCAGGTGCTGAAGAAGATTAATGGATCTACCCAACTCTCCTTTTCAAGACTTAAAAACCCAACAATGAAAAAAAAAACAATTCACTCCTATCAACTGGCTGCTATGGTGAAGGTGATGGTGCACAGGACGAAGACCAGACTCAGGACTTCAACCAGGAACATTTAAGGATGAGGACGACATATTATAATAACTTGGCTGAAAAACCACCAAACCATAAAGAGTAAGGTTTAACAAAACACTTCATGCATGGTGTTGAAAACTGAAGATAAAAATAAAAAAAAACTTTTTCATATTTTCGGATATTATTTCGAATGAAAAATTGTTTTTATTTTATTTTATTTTATTTTTTTTTAACACAGTTTTTGGTTTGAGAGGGTTAAAAAGAAAAATGAGTTTTGTTTGTATGATAAGGACGATATTTTTGTGAAAATAATTCCTTTATGAATTCAAAAATTCTCAATCGAAAATAGTTGAGGGCTTTACACTTAAAGTCGCCATTAAAAACAGGCAACTCAAAGATGAAAATTAAAATCATTTATTCAGCGTCTCTTTTAAATAGAAGGAACAAGACTAGTGAAATGTCAATTTAATACAGTTATAACAGTTTATTGCCATTAACGTGCGTTAACGTGGCTCGCATGACTTAAAAAAAAAATACTTTGGGTATGTACCCGAAGTATGTCCAACGGCGGAGGGCACTTAACAAAAACTGTTATAATTGGCACGTCTAGAGTCACTTCCTTAAATAGAATTGTCATTGGAAGAGCGGCTTTCAATAAATAGGTAGGTAGGTAGGTAGAGATGAACAGATCAATCTTGCTCCGTGACCCAATTAGCGCTGGAGCGCGCCATTTTGGTACCATAACTCGTATTGACCTGTTTCCTGTTGGTTGAAAGTGGTTTTATTGGAGGGTCTGTGGATATACCCTCTTACGGGTCCTCAGACACCCCTATTCAACTTACGCGCTGTCTAAGGAGTCCAAAGGATGTGGTGAAGCAATAAAGGTCGAAGCTAGACCTAGATCCATTTCGGCGCGTTGAGAAAAGCGATCAAATATTTGATCTTTATCTCAGAAAGTTCGTTTAGGTCTTCAAGAAAAGCTTTTCCAAATGATTTCGCTCTCAATCTGGCCAGAGCAGGGCATTTACAGAGGAAGTGAACTACTGTTTCCTTCAACTGATGGTCCCTACAACTACGACAAAAAGTATTGTACGGAATGCCCAGCTTCGCCGCATGTTCTCCTACGGGCCAGTGATCAGAACATGTCGCAACAATCCTGGATATGTCTCGCCTGGGCCTAAATTACAGGTCAGTTGTTCGAGATTTATTATAGATGGGCTATATCTTTCTGGATATGACATGTTTTATTTCTGTTCTTTATATCAAACCTTCAAAGTCTTTGTTTCCAGCTTAAATTGGAGTAATTACATCGAAAATTTAAGAAGATTTCAAGCTTTTAAGGAATTTTTGTTCTGAAGTAGGTAATTCTATACCTATCTACTTCCCAAGAAGACTAAACGTTCATTTTGAACCTATTTAAAAACAAAACAAAAAAATCCGTATCTAAGCCTTAATTTTCCAACACACCTTGCAATAAACTAGCAGCTTTAATGTTCAAATAATTTATTTGAAGCATTTCACAAATTCCTCATTGAAAATAGGTAGGTAGGTATATTTGAAAAATTTTCTGCTAAATTAAGCAAATCAAACTTCAAAAATTCTGTTTCATAAAACTTCTTCCCTTTCAACTTAAAAACAAACTCTATAGCGCCTGCCACCGCCACACCCATCCTTAAGTAGATAGGTATATCTATACCTGCATATATATCTACCTACCCACAGAGCTTCAAAAACAAATACCAAACTTACATCCCTAACGGCTAAAATTCCTCTTCCATTTAACTCAACGGAACATCACAGTAGCGTGACTGTAAAGCGGCAGGCGGCCGGCGGCGCGGCGGTGTGTAGCGAGGCAGAGTTAGCGGCAAGGGTAAGTATAGATATCATTGGATTGTTTGCCATGTTAAATTGTATTCCAGATGAGTTTCCTTTGCTCCACTCCACTACCCGACTCATATTATAACGCCCACGCAAAAATCCTCTTCAATAAATCACAGCCAAATGCCATCCTCAAATATAAACAACACACTGTCATCCTGAGCTCCAAAACGGACACACAAACAGCCAGCGCAAGTGGATATATATCCCAAGTGTCCACACACACAACATTAATTGTTACAAAACAGCCACCAAATAGTTTTAAATCACCCATTAACAAGCCTCTGGCATAATAATAAAACCACCATCCACACTTTCCGGGTTTTTCCAAATAAAAACAAACGAGAAAAGCAGACAAAAAAACGACAACCGAGTAGGTACCTATACCGAGCAACCGACAACCGTTAAAGGACGACCGTATAGAAGCCTTATAGTATACCTACATTTGGTAGTTTGTACAAAAAGGGCTAACACCGTTAGCGTCACCATCACCATCACCGTCAAGGCGAGTCGTCGAAGTTTCGAGGATTTTTTGTCAATTTGCGGATGTTTCCACATGCAATACTTACGTATCCGCCCATTTGTCGTCGAAATAATGGTCACACTATATCCCTATCATCACCATACCTCCACGACACCTCTCTTAATTCTCCTCGCCGGCCGCCGCCGCCCTTCGTAACCATCATCATGGTGTCTGGTATTGCTATATGTCGCCATCGCCAATGTCGTTGTAGTTGTCGTTTATGTCGTCGTCGTTTTCGTTTTCGTTTTGAAGAGGCAGCAACAGCAAGACTAGCTATCTATAAAACCTGCCACTAGCCATATAGCCATAGCTGTAAGGCCACTTAATGGAGAGTAATCGAGTGCATGCCATGTTGCAAATCAGTCTGCTTCCGGGCGGGCTGGCGGTTGGTCGAAAGGATGACTACAAATACAAAGGCATGCAAAAAGTTTCCTATAATTTTTACTTGCAACGCTAGCAAAAAAAAAAGAAGACAAAAGTGAAACGTGCCAACTACGGTAGCACACCATCGTCGCCCTGGCTAATTTAATTCGCAAGCCAGCCTTAGGGCCTGGTTTGGATTTTTTTTCTGTTCAAACTTTTTTTTTTTATCCCGCAAGTCCTTCAAATGAGTGTGAGAATATTGAAGGCAGGACACAAATTGAACGACAAAGAGAAAATATTTTGCCAAAGTTGGTTAGAAAGTCCCAAGGGAATAAGGTTTCTGGCCATTTGAAACTGTGCTACAAAAAATAAAAAAAAACATATACCTACGAGTAGATTGTTGGTCGTAAAGCTTTTCTGTCACGGACGACGAAGACGATGTCGGAGGCTTTTTAATTAGCAAATTGTATCAAATTTTCATACAAAAAAAAAAGAAGACTGGTATTCTTCTAAGGTTTGAGACTGAACTTTTACTTGGCAAAATTGAAAATGAATGGTGGTTGTTTTAAGGAGAGTGCTTATTGAGTATTGCGTGTTCGTACTGATAATACTATGTCTGTGAGCCTGAGCAGGGCCGCATCAGCCAGGATTTTGTGAACTTGGCCGATTTTGGGAACGCATCGGTCTGTTTTAGAGACTTTCGAAGAATTCTTTAAACAAAAAATATATTTAATTTAATTTTTACTTTAATATAGCTTAATTCAAGCGTATATTTTAAAAATAAACAACACACTAATTCTTAAGGCTTTAAAATAATACAAAAAATTTGCAGAAAAAACATAGAAAACATAGCACGACAAAATTGAAATGGTCACAACTAATTCACGACTAATTAACGGCAAGTTATTGAACAGGAGCCCATTAAATTTAAGAAGCTTTTACCCATATTGGAGAGGGTGCTTCGATAAGTTAACACCAAGTTAGAAAAGCATCAAAAAAAAACATAGAAAACACGGAACCACAAATTTGAAATTGTCAGAACTAATTAACGAATAATTAAAGGCAAATTATCCACATAACTTTTCGATCAATGAATGTTGTTTCGCTAAGTTGACACTCATGTTCTCGTAACGGGACAGTATAAATGGGTCGTCCCATGCAAGTCCCCTCAAAGTTAATCTAAGAAATCTGCGTTGAACGGATTCAATTCTGATGATAGGGTGACCAGACCTAAGCAGATGCCTAACAAAAGTTATATATAGGGATTTTGTGACGTAGGGATCTGAGAATTCCTTGGACCAGCACAGCGTTTAATGAATCCCAAGGCTGAATTAGCTCTGTTAATAATAGAATCATAATGAGCTCGGAAATTCAGCTGATTATGTCAAAGAACCCCTAAGTCGCGAATGGAAGTAACAACAGAAACTTGTTCATTATTCATGTAGTAACAACGTTGAGGAAGAGGAGGGTGTTTGCGGGAGTTAGTAATAGTTTGACATTTACTAACACTAAGCTCAAGGAAATTGTAACGGCACCAGGTATATAAGTTATTTAAGTCCGTTTGAAGTGACTGAAAATCTTGCGTGCATGTAATGGACAATTGAAAGAGAACAGTCAGTGGTTGAGCGATTTTTATAACGCATTTCTTAAGAACAATAGGGGGAATCCCCTCAGGACCCAAAGAGTAATCATCCTTAAGCAGGTTAATTTTGTTAATCACTGATATTGGACATATGTTAATCGATTCTAAAGAGGTTTGGTTGCAACCGTTCATATATCTAAAGAACTCGAGATTTATTTCGGAATTGCTTGAAAAAAATGCTTGGCCAAAGAAATCAGCGATAAAGTTGCAAATAGTGTGAGGGTCAGCGGATGAGGACTATTTTTTAGAATTTATAAACTGAAAAAAAGTACTTTGGATTCGAGATAGGGTCAGATTGGGTTGGAATAAGACGGTTTGAGTAAAGAGATTCACATAATGTAAGCATGAAAAGTTGTTAAATGCAGGAACATAGTTCGAAAGATCTTCATTTGATTTTGACTTAAGATATTTGTTCCACAGTTTATTTCTTTTATTACGGTGAAAACGAAGATCTTTGTTGCACCAAGAGGGAGAGGTTGTAAAGTTCTTTTTAGGCATGAGTGGAATGGATTGTAAAAAACTGTTTTGTAGTTGTTAGCTGATTTACTTCAGGAGTTATAAAATGATCTTTGGTTGTTATTTGATATTTTGGTTGCTGATTTACCATGGCCAGTGGGCTTATGAGAATGCGCACACACGGAGAAAATATTCAGTCGTCGATTTGAGCAATTAAGAAGTTTGTTTTCTGCTTTTGACACAAACTGAACGATCGCTTCGATTATTCAGTAAAAAATATTTAATGCCTTACAGCTTCTAAAGTCAGTCCATATAAATATAGAGAGCGGCAAAGGTAAAAATTAATAATTTTTTTTTTTGAATTTTGTACATTTTTATATTTAAAAAAAAAACAATTTATTTCGATTCTTATTTGTCGGAGCGGAAAAGTGTCTTGTCATAGTCCCGACATTGTCGTTGTCGTTACGAACAATAACATGGGTAGAACCTTGAAGGTTTTTGTTTATAAATGGTTTGTTAGAGCCATGATGACGTTTGGGTTGAATTGGTTGAAGATTTTGTATTTCGTATCGTTTGTAGATGTGAATAAATCGCCTGGTAGACTAGCTGTATTGCCATAGACGAGTTTAGCTAGATTCACTTTGTAATATTCTTGTGAAGATGATCATAGACCTAGTAGAACAAGTGGGAGTTTGCCTATACCCAATCTTGTGGTCCGTGACATTTGATCGCTGTCTTCAAGGTTCGGTGCGGAATTGTGCGATCATGCCATTTGCCTGGGAATGATATGGAGTTGATCTGTGTCTGTTGATACCTAGAAGTTTTGAGAGCTCGTTAAATAGAAAGGATTCAAATTTACTTCCTTGGCCCCTCACAATTTCCTATAAGGGATTCCAAACCTTAAAATCGATCCAGAGAGAAAGGCTGTTGCAACCGTTTCGGAGCGGCAGTCATATGAACGATTGGAATAACTTCTTGCCATCTTGTAAGACGATCCATGCAAGTAAGAGCATAATGTGTAACCATCGGAAAATGGGGTCCAACGAGGTAAAAATGAACATATTGAAATCTTCCTTCAGGAGGTGAAAAATTGACGGTTGGATATTTAATGTGTTGTTGAAACCTGCTTTTTTGGCAGTTGACACAACATGTCTGTCACCATTTGCGACAATATACTTTTTCATGTCCGACCAAATGAAGCGTTCCTTGAGCATCTGGTTATATTTTTTTAACTCCCGGATAAGCCAAGTTTTTTTGGGCATTAATTTTTTTATTTTAATTTTTATCTTTGACCTGAAGAAACTAATGAAAGCAATGAAATTCAAATACAAAAGTAATAGAGCTAAGGAAATATTACTACACAGCCCTCCATCGTGGCCAAATTCAAAGCTTTTATGTTTCTTCTTTATTATTGTAATAATATCACGTTTTGTTTCAAAAAGAAATATCGATTTGGATATTTAGGAGTGCATAAAATGCCCTTTAACATCTTCTTCGTCTTCGCAAAGCCTCCTGATTGCCATTTCTGTTTCTGGTTTGCACATTCCCTCTCATTCTCACGCATTGCTTTCACTTTTTCGATTCACTGGGTACAAAAAAGTGATTCTGGCGACCGATTTTGGTCCTGTGAAGAATTGAAACGAACAACTTTTCACCCTCTGAAACTAATTCCGATTCTCGTTTTGCAAAAATGTGAAATCAAATGTCTTTCACGTCGTCGTCATTTGGAAGTGATTTTTTAAATAGAAATATAAAATGTTACAAAATTTTGGCCGAATCTTGCACAGGACAAGATTTTTTGTTATAATCTGTAGGGGAGTCAGTGTGGCTATACAAAACTTTAAAGTTAAAAGCCACACCTCCACTCATTTAACAGCCATTTTGGTAAAAAGTTCGCCACGATATCTTAAGAACCCCAATGTTCACAAACAAAATTTTAGCAAGTTTTTGTAGAGAATCTAAAATTTCAATAGAACAATCATTCGATGGTATTTTTGGCTCCAAAGATTGCAAGGGTTCTCAGCTGTCACTGTCACATCTGACAACGATATTGCATTATTAAAGTAAACGGAACAAGATTTACCATTTTATTTACTCGATTAACTGTGGGAAAACCTGTCAAATCAGATTTTGTATCAAAGAACAAGAATCTACACAAGAAACAAGTAGACACTCTTAAAAGGCTTCTGTAGGTGATGTTGATGGATTGGAACGTGTTTGTTTTTTTTATTGGAAGAAATTGTCGGAGCTCATGAAATAGTCCCTATAGGCATTTCGCGATGCGGATTTAAAAGCATCTCTAAACAAATTTCTCTCCTCAAGCGCTCCGCTCTCCCCCTTCAGGCTTACATACGTAACTTTGTGTGAAATTGGGATAAATGAAAAAAACAGAATCATTCTTTTAAGATAATTTAAGCACGCTGGAGCTGTGTAATTATATTTTACCCGGACAGAGTAGATGAAAATAAGTATAAGTAAATAAATCCATGTTAACTCGACCGGTCAGTCTAACTATAGCCAAGGAAAATATTAATAATATGGGTAATTCATTTAGGTCCCGTTTTTCAGTGGTGAGTTAAACCAGAGTTACTTAACTCTAGAAGTAAATTCACCCACATTCAACTGAGGAAACAGTTTTTTTGATGGAGAATGCCAAACTCGGTATATAAAACATCAAAAGTATCTGTTCAGTTAATCCTGAGTTGACTCACCAAATTTGATCAGTTAACTCGGGCTAAACTTTAATCTCGCACTGAAAAACTGGACCATAGAGCACCTACTTTTATTTAATTTTAAAAAGAAGCAATGTTATCGGGTAATCTTTATTATGATACAATTCTTAACATTAATTTTGTGAAAATTATTTAACTTTACCCTCTGATGTTCCAAATTTCGTTGACGCGTTCGACCATTTGGAAAGTAATTTGGCCAATGCCACTATTAAGTATTGTAGGCTTCCAATTCCTCAAATCTGGCTTATCCATGTAAACTTTGAACTTAGCGTTGAGCTAAAGGAAAAAGTCTACTCGTGTGATATCACATTATCAGTCCATCACTGATCCAAACCGTGAAATTATTGTTCACCAAATTGTTCTAGCAATAGAGCAAGGGTTTCAAGGACTGTGTGGCCATCGCGTGGAAGTCTTGTTGGAACTAAACTCAGTGTCGTCGAGATCAAGGGACTCTTATCATGCACTATTCACAGTTACGTCCTGGTCAGCTTAATTTTCGAAGAAACATGACACCAGTGATTCCACCATACCATAAACCACAAAGCCAAACCATTTCTTGGTCTGGGTGTAATGGCAGTATCTACTTTAACCTCTTTGGGTTCCTCTTCAGCACAAATATAACACTTACAATAGAAAAATTTCAGTATAGTGTCGGTATCGGTCGAAATCGTTATCTTCTCGTTCTCAATACACGACCATTTTGTAATAAATTAAATCTGCTAAATATTTACATTAACCCAAGACGAGTCTGAGACTTTTCTTGTCTTATGGCCAGCCTCCTACTGAAGAGCTGATGATACAAGGCTATGCAGATTTGCAAACAGAATTTTTAAATACATTTCTATTAGCTTCTTTGTCTGCTAGAAGCCTTGTTTTTCAATTATTTTCTTTTAATATGCTAAGTCATCTCGAAAGTAAAACAAGCTGGCGGTATCGTCCAAAAAAAACTTTTTAACATACCCGATGGCTAGTTAATCTGCCCGTTCATTTCCACCAATCCCACTATGAGCGAAAGGTTATCCTGGCATTCCTATGGATCAATTTAGAGGATGATGTAGCCGTATGGATGGCGTTGTCAACAAGATAGCAGTATTTCTTGTTTTGTTTCCGGTTTGGGTTTTTTTTCGAGTATTTCGCACCCTGATTGCCAGAGGTTCTACATGAAAAATAATATCAAAATTGAATAGCCTTTAGACCTAGGGAAATTTAAAACTTAGAAAATATTTCTAAACCTACACCCAAAAAACAGATAGTGATTATGATTTTTAAACGAATAGATATCACTCCATTTTCTACTTTATTTACTTTACTTTAATTTAAAGGTTGACTTTATCAAAATTGGTTACCAATTATTGTTTTTTTTACAAATCCAATAGAAGTCCCCTAACACAACTGCAACAAAGTCGGTACATTTCTTTTTTTCCATCAGGACATAAATACTCTTCTCTGTCTCCTAACTGTTAGCCACACAAAAACAACACACAAAAAAAATTCCAATAAATTTGTTCTTCGATTTAATTGATTTTCAAACAGGGGTATTGTGTTTTATTTTTCCTTTTCCTTCCCTCTGCATGCGAAGCTATGTGTATCCTTCCCAAGAGTCCTATATAGATGGACGGTGGTTTTGCTTGATCTTATTAACACATTAGAGAGCTGTTAGAGCTATTTTTGCTGCTAGAACTATTTCCAGTTATACGCCGCCGATGACAGTTTAATGTCCTTTTTTGTCTCAATGGGAAGACGTACGTGCGGAAGTAGAAGAGTTGTAACATTCTTAAATTAGAGACATAAATATCGTTTGGGGGAACAGACAACAGAAAAAGGGTATAGAAGAGAAAGCAAAGTAGATAACACAAGCACAAAAACAAACAAACAGATACAAAAAAAAAATGGAGGACAACTTAAATAAATGACATCTATTCTATATAGATGGATGGGTTTTTACGAAGTTATTGCTGGAACGAAGTAGGGCATGGTCATGGGGTTTTACAGACTTTCGATCTTTAATTGAAATTCTTTGGTTTCGTTGGAAAAAGAGTGATGAAAGTTTTAGGGTTGTTTTGTTTTCTTTCACTTTTTTTTTTCTTGTTGTGTTAAAAGAAAGTTTTTTTTTTAGGTTTCAAATTTGTAAATGATGAAAAGATAAGAAAAACTTGACTTTCAATGACTTTGGGTTTGATATATAAAAAAAAAAATGAATTTGTCAATCAAACCAGATATATATTTCGGCAAGAAAATTAATCAAAAAATCCCAAACTCTTTTTATATAATTTTCGGGTAGATATACAACATACCTACCTAATTTCGTCCAATTGGTTGGAAAATTGGTTGATCAAACTTTGTTATAGAACTTTTATTTTTTTTAAATGAAAATTTGCCCAATAAAAGGTTCAAACAGAAAATAATGGTTCCGGAAAATAAATACAGAACCCAACATTGAGTTTAATCAAACTTGACATTGAGAAGATACAAAAACCTTGAAAGTTCTAGAGGTGATACATATACACACTTGTAGATATGTCTGGCCATGATGAAGAATGCCTTCGGTCTAAACGACTCAAACTAAAACTTGTTTCAAGTTTATTTTATTGCGTATAATAGCCTTTAAATTGCTTATTGAAACAGTTTTGCTGTGGATAGTGAAGCGCAGCCATACCATGAGTTACGGGCGGAATAGACCAACAATATTGCTACTATTTGAAATTCATTGCATAGGTAGGTATATTTTTCATGTTTTGAATCATTTACCATAGACTGATAGATAGACCATCATCAATCGGGCTACCTTTTCCTAGGTCGTGTTGCTTGTCCTCAAATTCTAATTCCGTGTCGGGTCTTTTTTGTTTTCACGTCCTTTATCCTCAGCCTCAAAATTAAGGATCGGTTTCTTCTTTTTTGTGAAGATTATGGAAAGATCACGTAGGTACCCTAACCATGATTCGGAATTTTGTCTTTACTGAATTAGAAGCAATGGAGCTTAAAGTCTTGTGATTCCAACAAGGTGGATGCACATCACAGGTCACACGTTTCATATCTGTGACTTTTATAAACTAATTTCTGTGGGGCTACCTGAAATCCATCCATTTTAAAGGATATTAGGACCCCTTAAATATAACTAATATCCGCACGGAAATCAACCAAGATTTGAAAAAGACTTTAGCGGGGTATGGACCCTTCAAGCGATTTCGCTTCTTTGTGACACGGGAAAAATTCATTTTGTTGTATTTATAAATATTTCAAAAACTATTTTTTTTCGAATAAATTTATACAAAGTTTGTTGCTTTTAAAATTCCATTTACAAAATATTTCGCAACGACGTATATCAAATTATTTTTCCAAATGCATTTTTTGTTGTTTTTAAATTTTTGTATGAGAGCTACCGTTATTTTTGGTTAAAAGAATAATTTTTGTTTAAAATCTCCTACATAATGTCAGAAAACGACCTTTCACCAAGTTTAATACAAATCTACAGAGTAATTTTTGAAATATTGAGTTTTCAAAAAAAAAATTAAAGTTTTTTTTTTTTTTTAAATCCAAAGAATATTTTGTTTTAATTTTGCTTCACAATATCTATCATTTTTAAAATATCAGACATTCTTCATAAAAAAAAATTGATCAAAATAGGTTGGACCATTTTTGAGAAAAGGGTCATTCCAGGGAAACCGACACCATAGGCATACAAAATTAATAACTTAATTTATACTCAAATCCATATCTAGAAAATAGAACAATATACCTTGTTTTATTAATCAATAAGTTTATTCATTTTTATATCATTTTTTGCATTTTATTCGTTTCTGGACGTACCCCTAGCGCCAGTTGTCTAGGTAGCCTATTTTTACTCTAAGCTGGCAGCACTGTTTCGCGCCTTTTCTGAACATTACGGAGAAGGTAATACGTGTAAAAGAAAATATATTTGACGCAGTTTAAACTAGTGGTAAGTAATTATAAATAAAGCTTCATGGTTAGGGTATATTGGGCTTCTACAAAATGCTTAACTCATGTCCCGCCCCTCACAGTAAAACAATGTTTTTTCTTTTTTAACCTAAAAATATTTAACCTCTTGTTGTCTTGCTTAGTGAAAGTAACAATTAGGTTGAGGGCTATTATTTTAGCTAAAAACGCGTTGCGTTTGTGAATAAAAATAGCTTTAAACGTAGCTGGATAATACTAAAGTACATTATAAAGGGTTTTCCAATAAGAGGTGTTATTTTGATATTCAAAGAAAAATGGCATTTTTTGAGATAAATGATCGGATGTTTATTTCATTATAAAGAGGAAGGTATGCCGTTAATAATGGAGCACAACATCAGCCAAATGGCCGCCACGACCACGCTTACAGGACCATATCCTTTTCATGAAATTTTCCATAACCAAATCGCAAAGTGGCAGCCCTATGTCCTCGATAGCCTCACGAATTCCATCTTTGAGGTCTTGAATCGACGCTGGGCTGTTGGCGTAGACCTTATATTTCACGTGGCCCCAAAGGAAGAAGTCGCAAGGTGTTAAATCACAAGATCTCGGAGGCCAATTGTGATCACCTCTTCGAGAGATAACACGGCCCGGAAACTCTTCCCGTAAAAGATCGATGGTTTCATTGATTGTGTGGCACGTAGCTCTTGTTGAAAGTAAACGTTGTCCAGATGAATACCATCCAATTCCGGCCATAAAAAATCATTAATCATCTCTCGATAGCGCAATCCATTGACCGTAACTGTTGCTCCAGCCTCATTTTCGAAAAAGTAAGGTCCAATGACCCCGCCGGACCATAAACCGCACCAAACAGTCACGCGTTGAGGATGGAGAGGCTTTTCAACAATAACTCTTGGGTTTTCCGAGCCCCAGATGCGACAGTTTTGCTTGTTGACGTAGCCTCCGAGGTGGAAATGGGCCTCATCAGTCAAGATGATTTTTCGATGAAATTCCGGATCATTTTCATGCATTTCAAGGACCCAATCAGCAAAGACACGACGTTGTTGATGATCAGCCGGCTTGAGTTCTTGTGTTAACTGAACTTTATAAGCCTTAAGACCCAAGTCTTTATGCAAAATACGGTGTAATGACGTTTGTGGAATGCCTAATTCCAAAGAACTAACTTGTCCCAACAGCTCGAATTTGTCCACCAATTTCTGTATTGCGGTCCGACAAGGTGCTTCACGACGACCCAAAAATGTTTTAGTTCTACGAACCGTCTCTGCCAAATTTTCACCATTTTTATAGTGAATTTTAATAATTTCAATGCGTTGTTGAAGCGTGTATCGTTCCATTTTTATTAATGGCGTAGTTTCTACTTGTCAAATGTCAAAAAATGACAGCTTCAAAAGTGACAGCTACCGAAATAGCGGGCTATTCAAAATAACACCTCTTATTGGAAAAACCTTTATGTGTTATATTGCTTAATTCGGTACTGGTATTCCTTTTTAGAACATAATGAATGCTACGGAGAGGAATTGCAATTCACGGGAAAAACTAAAAGGAAACCCAGAAAAATGGCAAGAGTTTTTTGCAAAAGAGAGGGCGCGCGATGCCGAAAGGAGACAAGAACCTGTAAACATTGATGAGAAATCGACTCTGTCGATTTTTATTAAACTTCTTTAATAGAAGTGTTTTAAAATAATAGCAGTGTTTTAAGATTTTTGAAAAAAATTATTCTTATACCAAAAAATAACGGTGCCTCCCATACAAATGTTTAAAAACCGTTAGGAAAAATGTTTTTTTTCTCAAAAACGACTCCTACGATTTTGATAAAAGTTTTTTGTGTGTTGAAATTAGTACGGTCTACTATTTAAATTTTTTTTAAATTTATAGCTTACGTTTATTAACAGTACCTCTCATAGACCGTTTTCTCTTATTTTCGACTATCTCAATATCTGATCAACCAAATAAAATTAGATTTTTTATACAGAAGCTTGTGACAAATATAAATAAAAGTGCGTATCAATATTTAAAAAAAAATGATTTTTGGATTTTTCGAAAACGGGTACCAGATTTTTTTGTGAAGTTCAATTTTTAACTTAACATTAATAAATACTTAAAATTGACGTATTAATTTTTTTCTCAAAAATGATAACAAAATTTTATATATTTATAAAAAAAATAATTATTTTTAAAACTTCTCGTACGATTTTCAAAATTTTTTTCTCATAAATTATGATTTATATAAGAAATCAGATGGTGTACATCGTTGGGTAAAAAACAGATTCAAAGTATTTTAATCAATTTCTTTCTAATTTCGTTGATTTAAAACAATTTTCCAGTTTTAAATAATATAATTTCCTTGCATGCATATTGCATATGTGCAACACTGGGATATATTGTTAATTTTTGTAAACTCACATAATACCACCTGCAACTAAACTAAGTTTTGGCAAATGGATAAAATATAGACTCCCATAGCTAATTTTTTTCAGACTATAGAACCACAATGTGATCGCACATAAGAGCAAGTTCGTGCGACCCAGTCGTGCATATTTTTTTTCAGCGTTCAGTAGATACTACCTGGCTTCCTGACTTCCTATCGCTATGGAATTTTTGTTTCAATTCGTCTTGTTCTCAAATTTTCTCAAAAACAGGCAACGATTGCGATAAAACTCCGCAGGTATACCTATACCTAAATATAATTTTCATAGTGCTCGACCCCACACCTCTAAGCCAAGCCAAGCAATACATCTATAGATACTATACGTAGTTTTGCAACCATCAGGTAACAAAAAACCTGCTTAAAATTTATTTTTAACCGCAATAAACTGAGTCAATTAAAATTAAGAAGAAACTTTTTTTTAAACATATACACATTAGAACCTTTAAATTTCCTTTAAGCTTTTGATGGACAACATTATAGGTATACTAGCTGTATCCCACAAACAAAAAATTCCTATCAAAAGCTTATTCATAATATTTTCCATTTTACCAAAAAAACAGAACAAAACGTATTAATAGCTTTTTTTATCTGTGTGAGTGTGTGTGTGTGTATTTTCTTAGCCAAGGAATTCGAAAGTTTAAGCATCAAAGTGGCACAGCAAAAAAAAAATATTACTTTAAACTTTCCAAGAAGGATAAAAATAAAAACAAAATCCTAATTGAAGTTATCGCCACAGTGCAGTGCAGTAACAGAAGCACAAATAACACCACGACCAGCACCAGTACCAGCAAAGTTAATAAAACTTTTTACGATTTAAAAGAAAGTACATGTAATAATAATCAAATAAAAAAAAACAAACTCACACACAAAATAAAAAAAGAAAATGGAGGAAAAAGTTAAAAATATACCCGCCCTACTTTATTTAATAGAAAATGTTTCCTGCGAGACGATATAAATTCTTTCGCTTTTTTCTTAATCTCCACACCTTACAATATGCGACCCTAAAGACTCTTTTAACTTCATACCACAAGAAAAAAATAAGAAACAGAAAGATGTACAACAAAAAAATGAGGCTATAAGGATATTGTATTCCAGCCAGAAATGATGTGCTGACTATGTTCATAAGGACGTGTGTTTATGCTGCTGCTGTGGTATGGTTCCCCAATTTTTCATTTATATCCTGACTTGCAAAGAGACAGTTTAAAAAAAGGACACGACAGATGAATGATGCGAACACAAAAAGGACATCAAAGTGGGAGGGGCTGTATTAAGTTAAAAACGCTCGCTAAAAACTCATTTAGGGATAATTGCGAGTATATTTTGTTGGTCGTCTTTATCAAAGTCCATGCTCGTCATTCGCAAGGATGATGGACAAAATTTGAATACCAATATCCTCGTAACAGCAAGGATATGCCAGAAATATTAAAAGTCCCACTCATCAAGCGCTTTTTATTTGATTTCGAGGTCCAGTTTCCAGCTTCTTGACCAAAATATAAAACGACTTAAGTGAATTGCAAGCCAATCCGTTCTCTCTCGTTAAAAAAAAGGATATTTTTTGCTGGCCAAATACTCATGTGAATGAGTGATGTTGACCCGAGAGACATTCATATCATATGCAGTTGAGGAGGGATCCTTTCATCATATTTTTTAATAAGAGTGAAGTTGCGGAAAGTCAGATGTTTAGTGTCCTTTATGAATCGTACAACTGCTGGTGCATTAATGTTTGACATCAAATATTATGTATTTTTTCTTGTCATATATTGGTTTTTCTTACGTCGCATCCTTAATAGGCGGAACGTTTTTATATTCAGTTAAGCGATTATTTTTTTTTTATTGAGAAATAAATAAATTTTTATGTCAAAAACCACACATCGCACAGTATATAAGGCGGAAGTGTTGTGCGGGTTTCAATAAAGAAAAGGTTTTTATTTATTTTGTTGTTGCTTTAGATGTTATGTTGGTAAAATTAAGTCATTGAAAGCAATTTCCAATGACGTTTTACGAGTATTATGAGGCATAAATCGATTGGTTTTGATTGACATTTAAGAGGAACAGGAAATTGAAATAAATTCGACTATGGAGGATATGAAAATGAATAGATGGGTTTTGAATAAGCGATGTGAGTGGGTGAGTTGTTCACATTCATAAGATGTTCTACTAAGTTTGAAGATTGACAGGTTCATCATCAGGCTAAACACAACACACTCCCTTGTAAGGTAAATGGATTTAACTTTTGTTTTTTTTTATTCAATTATGTGGTTGAAAAAATAAATAAATAAATTCAGTGCTGCGACAGCTCGTGTAGAACGAATTCAACCTTTCATGTGTGTTCGTATTGTTGGCAGGAATTGGGGAGCGTACAATTCTTCAACAAATCCGAACGGCTAAGGTAAAAGGCACTTTTTCATGAAAAGAGATAGGTACCTACTCTTATGGATGGGATTTATCAATTCCTCCTTAAAATAAATTTGTTTTTTGTTTGTCCCAATTCATATCGACACGTGCTTCAATTTGTCATCAAAATCAAACAAAAATAACAATTTTTATCGACTTTTGTTCACAGTTTGCATTGAAATTAGTTACTTGTTACCTTAATTTGAAATGAAAACAACAAACAAATTTATTTTAAATACATTAAAAGCAAAATAAGGCTATTTTCTTTTGAGGTAATTTTTAAACACTTTTTCGCACATTTCGGGCGGTATCTCGGCCATAACTTGAGTAATGTTGCTTTTAATGCGTCTAGAATTCCGGAAATTCTTCGCGTAAACACAGTCTTTTGTGGAGCCCTACAGACACATATCTTACGGTGTCAAATCGCATGATCTTGGTGGCCAATTGGCGTCCCCAAAACGTGAAATTCCGCGACCAGGAAACTTCTCTCGCAATAAAGCCATAATCGGTCTTGTTGTGTGGCTTGTTACCCCGTCTTGTTGGAACCACATATCGTTCAAGTCATGATCTTCAATCGCCGGACAAAAAAAAATATGTAATCGTTCGACCATTTGCTGCGAACGCCGGGAAATCGATAAATTCGGATCATCACCAGCACTTGCACTTGGAGCACCAATTTTTTCGAATGAGAGTGCATTACGATGAACCACAAGCCTTACGATACGACATCAGTAACGCTTCTGTACAATTTTACGGATTGCTTGCGTAGTCGGTCGATTATGAGACCGCATTTTAGGTTTTTATTTAAAATGTAAAAAACAGGTCTGGAAAATGTTGCCCGTGACTACGCCACCGCCGCGCCGTACATGGTGTATTCTGAAGGTCCAATTTTAGATAACTGCTTCCAGAATCGTGGTGACCGGTAAGTATTTTCCGAATTGCTCGAGTAATGTTGGCTGCCAAATCATAGTTCGTAGCTGGCTTATCGGCGAAGGCTTTTGACTTCACGCATAAACCCAAAGAAAAAAGTTTAAAGGTATGATACCACACGATCTAGGTATGGTCAGTTTGTCCACAAAGGTTGTTTCTCAATATAGCCATTGTTTCGCGTGCTAATGTGTGTGCCGTAGTCCAGCGTCTTGCTGGAATCAAATGTTACCGACATCTCGGGCTTCAATTTCTGGCAGCAGAAATTCCATTATCATGGTGCGGTAGTGGCTCTAATGTTCTGTCCGGGCTCATTTTTAAAAAAAATACGTACCGATGATTCCACCAGCCCATAAACCACACCAAACGGTGCATTTTTTGTCGATGTAGCGGTAGTTAAGCTCAGGTTGCTCGTCTGCCCAAATACGGCAATTTTGTTTATTTAGAAAACCGTTGAGCCAGAAATGGGCCTCATCATTGAACAAAATTCGATGCGAAGACCGCGGATCTTCATTGAACTGTGGCAGAGCTCATTGACTGAAATTTAAGCGTGTGTAGCTTTTCATGCGATGATTTGTCGAACAATACTGAATAAGAATAACACGACACCATCAGGCCAATTACGCGTGATCTGTCTATTGCAAAAAAATAATCAAGTCTAAATGAATCACCCGTTAAATAAATTAATTAATATCTAAATTAGTTTCAAGTTTGTAATTTATTTTAAAAGAAAACTGTGAAGGTATCCTTGTTGTCTATGATTGGCCAAAGAAAATAAATAAAAAAAAAAAAAAAACAAAAAACATAAACGGACGACAACACTGAAGCATTGTTGACTCGGTCTACTTTGTCTGTCTTATGTTTGAACAACACAAAGCTCCTTCCAACAATCACCGGATGACAGATTTGTTTCAAAACAATAATTCACACCATAATATTTATAAAAAAATATCCTACCTGGTCCCGATTTTCTTTGAAATTGATAACTCTGTTTCAACACATCATTAAACAAAAATACATGTATAGTCCACCTACATATACAAACCTCCTCCAAAAAATTTATTTTAAAATGTTTTTCTCTTTAACTGTCTATGTGTGTATCTGTATATCCATTAATTTCAAAATCCATCTTCCACCCCCAAAGGATACCCAAAGAAAACACACAACACCCAAACAGTGATGAAATTGAAAGAAAACAAAAACTGACCCAACGGCAACGATGTGAAAAACTGAATCATTGCTCCAATTAATTGAAAAAGGTTCATTGGAATTTCATATCACAGACCTACCTACATTAGGTACATATAAACATAGAAGCAACAATCATTGTTTTGAGAATTAAAAAAAAAAAATATATAAAAAAATCCAAAACAAACACCTTCCTGATAAATTTGTGTCCTTATAGACACACTTTTCTGATTATTTGCTCGATGAAACAGAAACAAAAGCATAACACTCATTTTTGTTTGAAGGATAATGTGCACACCTCGAACACACATCACCTACGGCCCGAGTAAATTGATACAGTATTTGTGTGTTTTTTTTTTATTTTTTTAACGAACGACAGTGACAACATTTCATGAGAAAAAGTCCTTTCTTGCGTGGGCGTTATTAAGCTTCTTTTTTTAGCTTTCCTTATTTTTTTTTTTTTTTTTTTGTTGACGTTTTGTAAATAGCGTTAATAAGAGCAAAATTTGAGTTAATAAATTCGAATGGTTGTTAAATTGATTCGAAGTGCTAACACACAAAATAAACCGTCATACACACGCTTACCGAACCGCACCGCACACCCTTCATTCCATCAGGTAATGAGCCAGGACGAAAAAGGGAAGAAATCGTTTTTGCTGATTGATTGCAAAGACAATACCTACGGTTGATGGGAGGGGGTGGAAGATGGAGGGTGGTAAATGGGGGATGAATCATTGGTTTTATCTTAAAAAAATATTTCACGCATTCGTGCATTTGGTCGGGATTTGTTTTTTTGCAACTCAAGGATAAACAGGATAATAATGTATGATTGATTTTTATGTTTGTGGGTTTGTCAGACAGAAAGAGAGTGTACATTTTATATTGTATTTATATTCTTTTGTTCGGATTTGGCAATCAATAAAAATAGAAAAATCGCAACGATTGATGGAAGCCCATCTAAGGGATATTAGCACACAATGACCACCATAACAGAGCTTAACGGATATATAATCAGCGTTCTGTGTAGGACTTTAATCCTTGAGATTCTTATATTTGTTTGTATTCGGTATGGATTTTCGGAGGATGAAGATTTAGTAGTTCAGCATTTCTTTAATGATGATAATGATGATGATAGATTGGTTAATCGGAAGAATAGAATGAATGAATGATGAGAGAAGGCCGCTGCTGATTCATCGATTTCAATACAAACATACACACTCAAGACACAAATGCCATCAGGAACAAAGAATATCGTACATGAATTCCATTTTATTATGATTGTATATAAGAGTGTGTCTGCTGTGTATAGGAATTTATTTGAAAACTATCGAGGACGAATGTGATGTGATGTTTTTTTTCTTTTTCTTTTTCTTTTTTGTTGGTTCATTAGTGTAATGGTTTCATTTGTTCATTTGGAATAATCCTCTTTGCTTTCGATGGAGAAACTCGTGTTGTATACTTCTAACAGGAATCAGCTATTTTTATTTGTATGTGTTAAAAGATATCTTATATTAATTGTAGAATATTAATGATTATGACTACAAAATGGTGTCACATTTGACGATTGGTGAAACTGAGAACACCAGCTATTGACATCTATTTGATATTCATTCATTTCATTGAGAATTGATGATTTGTGTTGTTGTTGTTGATTTGGTAGAAATCAATAATTCTTCAAACCATCAGTGAATACAAATGACAACTGACACCACAATAGTCATTCGTTCAATCAAATGGGGCAGCTTTGTGTTGGATCTTTGATTAATTGATGGGACTATGACTTGTAGCCTTGAAGATACCCAGTCAAAAAGATGTAGAAGGAGTGTGCGTGCGAAATAGAGAGAAGAATATTGAAAAAAAATAGATCAAAAGATTAAAGTACCTATTTGTCTGGAGATTTTATCATTTAAAACGGTTCATTCTGTTTAATTTGGATGTAATATTGCAGAATTTACACCAATTTTATTCGCAACATTGAAGTGGTTCGTTGATTAGTCCATTTTTGTGTTGAAACTTGCTTTGTGAACACTAGCTTCATCGTTACTGCCTTGCATCGTGCCTTCCAACTACGATTCGCAATTTCGCACTGCGTTAGACGTCCTGATCAAAATCGGATTATTTTAAAGGAGAAAATGTGTCCAAGACATAAAAAGGGAACCTCAAACGACCTTCATAAGTCTAGAAAACATTGTGCGAGTTACAGCTGCCATTGAACAATCTCCTATTGCCAAGGTAATCCGAAAAATCTGTGTCTTCGAGATTGAGAACGCCTGAATTGGTCCAAAAAGCTTTTTGCCAAGGTTGGCCAAAAACAATCCCCCCCCCCCCCGGACCTACAACTGACGATTCTAGACCTTAACCAGATAAAAAACAAAAACCAAGGGTTCTCCTCTTCCAAAAATGGCGAAAGACAGCAAACCCTAACCCCAAGTGAGGCCGATCTCGGAAAGACTAATTTTCAGCGGGTCAAAGCACTCATGGGTCGATAACGCTGGTCCAAGTTCTCAAAGAATGGGGAACAGATAAATATAATTACTCGACTTCCCTTTACAACCAATAACGCTGGACAACTACGTTGGCTGGATTTGATAAAAGAGAGCCTTCAAGTGGACGATATCAATGAAGGAAGCTCCGAAAGGTAGCTAAGTGATGAGCAGTGGGCTCAAGTGGAAGAAAAGCCACTCGATCGTGTACACGACGAACTACTCTCCTCCACCAACACCTTGCGAAGATTTGGGTCCTTGTCGACGTTCAGAGGGCTTCAAAATTCTCACCTGCTGTGACGAATATACACATATCTGGCTGAAGACAATGATTGACGAAATGAAAGTGCTGCACGCAAGGGCAACGGTAAAAGTTACTCTTAAAAATGATTTAACAACCAGACCCAAACTCCGAATAAACATTTTAAGCCCGCGCATGGCGAAGGAAACGCTAGCAAACATCCTATATACGAAGACTCAATCCCTACTTTCCAAATGCAGATTGGCAAATCATGCAGATAGAAGAGTCTTGAAAATCAGGCAAGGTAACCAATATTATGCTCAGCAATGAAACAATGGCTTTGCTTAGAGGGTTTAAGATTTGCATTCGAATTAATGAGGCTAAGGTGCGAACGTTAACGGCAGCCAACTTAAAAATAAAAACAAAAATGAAAGTGATACAACAAAACCTCAAGTACATTAAGTTCTTCCTCAGTTACCTTATCCTCTTTCTTATCAAGACACAATATTGATATCGCCCTAATACTGGAACCATATGGGTCAACAGTATAGGAATATCTGCGGACTTAAGTCCAAAGATTGTATCGGTTGGAATACTAACGGAAACGGGTCCCAACTGAATGGGAACCCACGTGAGCATAATGAGCATCAGAACTTCTGACTTTTGCAGTGGGTCTCAGGATGAAGAGGTGGATAAGGGTTCCTCCTAACACTTGCTTTCTGAGGAAGCCTAGCAAGGACCATAAAGACAGTCCTCGAAGAATACTTTTTTTTAAAGAACTGGGTGACTTATAGGTTTTTTCACTGATAAACATCCTAAAATTGGCTGAGAATCTTAGAGGTAAGAATTCTTAAATTATAAGGGACTTCCTGACCCCATACATAAGCTCCACTAACTCCTTACCCATTCTTTAATCTACCTTACCCTATACATTTCATCCTGGCGATCACAAAGGTTCCATTGTAATTCGAGTGAGGTCATTCGGTTTGCCGTATTATCACCCCTCTTAACGCACATGGTAGTAGAATTTCAAGACGTTCCCTTCCTTGAATCGTGTGTGAATACCTTCATATTCAAAATTCTCGTTAAGCTGGAGAGATGTGGTGTGAGGAAGGTTAGTAACTGGGACACGAGTTGTGGACTAGGTGTTAACCAAATCAAAATTGAACTGATGCTTTTTACTACCAACACAAAAATACTACACGTCACGCTACCTTGACTCAACGGCCAAGTTCTCTCACTGTCTTCCAGTGGGAAATATCTGAGCATTTTTTTTGACCCCAAATTAAACTGGAAACTGAAATTTGAAGAACGGGTTAAGAAGACATGCGTAGTCTCCTACGCCTGTAGGAAGAATTTCGGGAAAAAGTGGGGCCTCTTCATAATTGAAGATGATACTGTGGACATACCTATGTACAGCCGTGATACGACCGATCCTCACGTATGGTCCTATTGTTTGGTGGCCAGCACTTAACAAAGCGTGTAACGTAAATAAACTTTAGAAGGTTCAAAGAACAGCAAGGGTTGGCGCCGCAGGGGCCCTACGTTCTTGCCCGACGGATGCCTTAAGCGGCTTTCTGCTCCTTTTACCATATAATTCTGCAGCGCAATGAGACTTAAGGAGTCAAATTGTTGGTTTGATAAATCATATGGTCATAGCAATATCACAAATTTGACTTCTAATGATATGCTTTCAATAACGAATGACTACTTTATACTATACTGCTCTGGGTCTCAGTAAGGAACTTAAAGTTTTATTTACATTCAGAAAAGATTGAAAGGATAACGTCGGTCGTGACGATAAACTTCGACACAACAATTTTTACTGATGGTTCTAATTATTTCCGAATCTTTGAACATCTCTAGATCTTTTCGGCTACCCAACTTTGCTGGTGTATTTCAAGCTTAATTACTAGCAATAAGGGAAGCATGCAAGACAAGATTTTTACCAATACCGAAATCAGGTAGCTGTTAAAGCCATTGATTCGTCTATATTATCCTCTAAATTGGTTCAGCAATATGTCGAGATGAGCTCTAGAGCCTTAATGCTAGTGCTTACCTCAGGGTCAATCTTATTTGGGTTCCAGGTCATTCTGGGATTGAGGGAAATGAGCGGGCTGACAAACTGGCCAGGCAAGGGTTAACCCTTCATAGCTAACATGCGGAAAGGGTTTACATTCCGTTTAGAGTTATGAAGGGCTATATATTCTCAATTGTTCTTACTGGCTTTGTTTAACGAACTCCGTCATATCCATCAAAAAGATATGGCCCATCTATAATATTTATATCCTGAACAACTGACCTGATATTTAGACCGAGGCTAGGCATAGCCAAGGTCGTTAAGATCTGCTGTGGTAACTGGCCAATAGGAGAACATTCGGCGAAGCTAGACATTCCCTAGAATATTCACTGTCGTAGTTGTGGGGACCAACAGAAAAAGGAGGCAGTCGTTAATTTTTTCTGAATTCAATCGGAGACTCTTGGCGAATTCTACACTTCCTCGCAAGACACAGTTCTCCCAGCTTTGCCGCCCGAAAAAAAATGACCGTGCAATTCCGGTGCCTTTGAAAAAAATAAACAAGTTTTTCATTTTTTTTTTTTCAAAAATTACAGTAATAAGCTATTTTGACCTATTTTCTTTAAATTTCGTTAAAATTACCTAATAAAGTCGTGCCATATTGAATTCTTTCGTGTTTGCTGTTAAAAAAAAGCAGGATAATGCCACATCGGAAACTCTGTCCCAAAACCTCGGTCCAAATATTTATTTTACAGAAAAATACGCGTTTTAATATTAATAAATTCTTTTGTTTATGGTCCTTGACAAAATTTCAATACCGACAATATACCTACGTTTATTGGAGGGTTGACTCTAAACGACTGTAGGTTGTAGATATAGGAAGAATTTTATGTTTGAAAGTTATTTTAGGTAATATTATTTTTGAATGAATATTTATGAAGCAAAATTTATAAAAAAAATCCCATTAAATATTCCATCCAAATTCAATATAATCATCTTTTTCTTCCCATAAATTACAAAAAAAAGAGCTTCAAGTTATACAAAGAAGAAAAAAAAAAAAAAAAAAAAAAAAGAAGAAATTAATTAGTTCCCTCATGAAATCAGTTCTGCACGTTTAGAAATTCAATCAATTATAAACACCTGAACTGGACGGGATCACAAAAATATCCTTAATAATAAAGAGGTTCATCGCCTCTCCATTGGCGATGGCGGCGCCGGACGATGGTCTTTGTCCTTTCACCTTATACCGTTTCCAATTTCCTCCTAAACCCCGCACCTGATGTTTTAAAGGTCATCACTAGCAAGGGACACTGAACTGACTGAAATTGAAAAATTAATTTATATTTTTTTTCTTTCCTCCCCCTTCTCCCTCTCCTGTTCGCATGTTTGTTGCCCTTACGGTCGAAGGGACTGCAAAAAAACAAAAATAAATCACGGTCAAGCTAATTTATCCTCGTGCGCCCACTTATTCTTGTTGTTTGTTTTTCTTTTTATTTGCATAAAAAGTCAGTAATTTCTTGTTGCCCATTCCTATGACAACAGCAAGGAAATACATTTTTTCCCCAAACCAAATGTAAAAAAAAATAAAATCCTACAGCAACAAAACCCCAATGTCCTTCTTTTCTTAGTAAATTCATTAAAAATTCCCGCTAATTGAAAATTTATTGAAATTAATCCCCAAGGATAACAAGGACAATATCAGTAAAATAAAAGTTAAACAAAAAAAAATCCATCCCCAATGATAACAAAAAATAAAAAGTAAAAAAAAATTAATAAAAAACCAAAAGGACACAAATAACGCTCATAGAACGACTTGTGTTCTAACTTCTAACCCCCTTCACCTGCCTGGATGCTGCCTCAGTGCCTCACCCTGCTCAAAACTTGGTCCTTTTTCTATGACTTTTACTCAATTGATTAGCCGTGGTGATATCAATTTATTACTTTTAGCTTCCGAAGAAAGCTGTAGGAAGAAGAAAAAAAAAAAAAACAGAAGCGAATGAAAACGAAGGATAATATCCTTGAGAATATTTCTTTTCAACTTTTATTTCTCGTCAGATTTTTCTTCTTCTTTTCAATTTTTTTCCCCTTAGATCTTATGTTGCTGTTCTGTATTTTTTGTGTGTCCTTTTTGCACTTGATCCTTGGTTGTCCTTTGGGTATTATGGTCGTGCTTTATTTATTTTTAGTTGATGGAGTCTCAATTACAACGGAGAAGGGTTTCAATTAAAACAAGATTGTCGTCTTGTTTGGTGTTTTATTTAATTATTAAATTTTTTCTGTTGGTTATGCGAGAAAGAAAAGAAGTTTGTTGACTTTTATTTTGAAAACGTTTTCTTATCTCCCAAAAAAATGAAATGAAAAAAAAAACCAAAGAACGTCAACACGAATGACAAACTTGAGGAAAATATATTCGTGGGATGGAAAATTTGAAATTCAAATTGTTTGAAATCTGTGTCCTGTGCGTCGTCGTCGACGTGCAATTAGTGGGAGTTGGAGAGGCTGAGTCATTTTTGTTATCGTGGCCATGAGGATTGAGGAAATTTACAATATTTCCTTCTAAGAAAATTAAGTCTCTTTTTCATTTGACCTTTAAGTAAATAGACCAAGAAAAACAAGACAGAGACTAAACTAAATTGGTCCTTCAAGATATATGTATGTCGTACCTACCTACGAAAGGACCAAATTAATAGGAAACGAACAAACAAAATACGTATGTAGGTACCTATAACGGAGAGGTTTTTTGTTTTGGTTTTGAGGGATTCGATACGAAGGACACAAACAAAAACAAATAATAATAAAAAAAGAAAGGATGGTTTAAGCATTATGCTAAGGCATACTTCATACATATATGTGAAGAACGGTGCAGTGAAATATGCCGTGCAGCGGAAATAAGGCTCGTGGGACTTACCGGGGCATATTCATAGTCACATTATAAACCCAAGTCTAACCGAACTGATGTCTAAATTTAAGAACCAGGTTAGACACAGCTGCTATTCATGAAGACTTTGGCAGTTCTGTTTAGTTAGAAACAGGTCTAAGGATATTCTACTAAAGGGTGTTTTTTTAAGACTTGTGGTTTTCATGAAGAAATAAAACGCTTATAATTTAATTTTATGGCCAAGAATTTAGCTTTATTATAAAGATAAGGGTTTGGCATTATGTTTTAAAAATTACTTCGGGAAAGTGGCCACGGCCAGCCGAGAGTCCCAATTTTCGACCAATTTTTGCAGCAATTGGGGACGTATTTCAGCAATAACGCGACGAATATTCTCTTTCAAGGCGTCAATCATCTCGGGCTTATCTGCTTAGACAAGCGACTTCACATAACCCTACAAGAAAAAGTCCAGCGGTGTTAAATTGCACGATTTTGGAGGCCACGCCACAGGCCCACGAGGCGAGATACTGCGCTCACCAAAAGTTTCCTTCAATAAATTGATTGTTTCGTTGGCTGTATGGCATGTAGCGCCGTCTTGTTGGAACCAAAGGTCGTCCACATCAACATCCTCCAATTCAAGCACGAAAAAGTCATGATTCATGGCTCTATAGCGTTCCCCATTGACTGTAACATTATGGCCGGCTTCATTTTTGATGAAATATGGACCAATGATTCCCTCTGCCCATAGAGCACACCAAACAGTGACTTTTTAGGATGTAACGGCGCGGCGCGGCGTCTCAACAATGGCTTTTTTATTATGATCACTCCAAATACGACAATTTTGCTTATTAACGTTCCCATTCAACCAAAAATGAGCTCTATCGCTGAACAAAATTTTCTTGTTAAAATCGGGATCGGTGGCCATCTCGTTTTGGGCCCGATTGGGCACGATTTGCAAACGTTGTTCAGGAGTAAGACAAACTGAGCATAAATCAAGTGACAGCTGTCAAAGAGACCAACTCCGAAAAAAAGTATTGCCAGATTGAAAACCACACGTCTAAAAATAACATCCTGTACAATTTCCCTTTAATTTGTAAAGATTTGAAAAAAATCAAATTTCGTTTGTTGGCCTATATGGAAAAGAGTAAAAATTAGTTAGGTGAAAAGCCAATTTATGTGAAATGTTTGGAATTAATCAGCTGAATGTGCATTAAGAAATGGTATGAATGGTAGGATTTAACAAGATTATAATAGATATTTATTTATTTGTTTATTTTATCAATGTATAAATCTGTTGATTACAAAAAAAAGTATTTACTTATAAAATAACAATTACAATATTTTGGTTCATTTCAAAAGTTAAGAAGATTTTAAGCAATATTTTTAAATATATATCTTCTCATTTAAAGATTAACTTCATTCGAAATAGTGTTGAAAAATACAAGAGAACGAGTTATAGGGTTATTTAGACCGTAATTTGTCCTATGCGCATGAACATAGAAATGATCGCTTCTATTTCTTAGATTTCTTTCCGTTACATACCAAGAAACAAGCGCAAGTAGCTCTAGAGATTTATATTGTTCCATAAAATATCTTTTATAAAAATAACGCATTGAGTTTATATGCGGCTTTCTAGAGTTTTTAAGTCTATTATCGCACATCTTGAAAAAATAATCAGGCATTCCACCAAACCATCTCATATTCCTCAATGCAAAACGCGTGAACCTTCTTTGTACTAGTATTGTGATAGTAGCATTTTCATATAATGTCAAGTTTAATAAAAATATATCAAGTAGTTTTTGAATTTATTAATTCTTAACAAAAAAAAACTTAAAAAATTAAAATTTTGGTATACAATTAAAAAAAAAAAAGTTGTGTAGGCTCGCACTACCTCACAACGACGTTTCACATGTTGATAGATTAAATTGCAATTTTTAATGTGCAAATAATTTTTTTTGAAAGTTCAATTCATATATTGCCCTCTTTGAGAATCAATTATTTTTCAGCGCCCCCAAAGAAAGAGATAAAATATTATTTTGCCATTTTTTTATTTAAATTGAACTTTCTCAACAAATTATCCATAGTCCTCCTAAACTACTTTTTCAATACAAAATATTCTCAGGTCTGTTGCGGCCCCCTGTGGCCCACTAGCGCCCACAGGCATCATCGCTCACTTTGAGAATCAATTATTTTTCTGCGCCCCCCAAAGATTTTGCCACCATAGGCCCGGGCCTAAGCCTGAATCTAGCACTGTCGATAGGCCTTTCAAACGAATACAAAAATTCGATGATATCTCAACACACACTTTGTTTTATTTAAATTTAAAGATATGAAGCGTTAAAGGAAAGACCCTTTTTTGACCTATCTAGTTTTTTTCTAAATTTATTTCAAATGACACTTTCATTAGAAATTCATTTTCGAAAATAACTTTTGTTACTGGGTATTTGTTGCTCACAAAATATACCTAGGTTCCTAGGTACCTACACGCTCTAACCTATACATACAGAAAAAGTTTAATTTGTTCCGGCTGTCTGTCTTATTTGAAGGCTTTAGACTACTTAATCCAACATCAACCTTTTTGTGTAATTTTCCTCAATTTCATAATGTTTAAAATTTCCCATTACAGAATTCATAACATCCCCTTTTAAATAAATCTCTTACTAAGTCAAGGTCTTTTAAAATGATGTTAACAAAAATAAACTACACATCAACTTTTAAAACCAAAAAAAAAAAAATAGTTTGAAAAAGCTACTCAAACCCCTTATGTTTCTAAATATATAAGGATAACCTTGCCTGTTTCAAAACTTTTGTTTTAGCATTATTTTTGTTAAATAAAATATCCCTCTGTGTCTACCTATGCCGTCAGGGAATTATGGAAACAAAAAAATTTAATTTTAAATGGAAATAAGTTCCATATTTTTAGCAATATCAAGTCCTCTTACTCATTTATTATTACTCCTTAAACTTTATGTTGGACGACAATAGCATCTAACCGTCCTTAATTGCAAATCAAAAAAACCCTATTTTTATTTTGTATCGTAAAATATTCCTCAAACTCAAGCCTCGCCCTACACTGACACTGCCATGTCTGCTTCGAGAAACAGTGTAACTTTCAAATTAAAATTTCACAGTTGAAATAAGCAGATTCATATGAATTGGCTTTTTTTTGTCTATCTCTACATCCTGGACTTTTGTCTCTCTCGATATCTCTGCCTGCTTCATTGGTTGAGTTTTGCTGCATCATTCATATTCACTCTATTCGAATGCAACATTTATAACTTTTAACACCTAAAGGCTAAAAATAGTAGTTGAAAGTGGATGCGAACAAAAATTCAGGATGACCTGTCGCCGGGACCGCAAAAAAAATACAAAAATAGATCTATAATATATTTCTGTTGCTTCCATTTCAGTTGGGTAGAGATATTAGAACTTTTGTAATTTTGGTATGAAATTTTCATTTTGTCTATGTGTTGCATGTACACACCCATTCAACCTACCCCCACCCTCACCCCAAACTGAATTTAGTAGGTATAGGTACAACTTTAAACTAAATAATGAAAACAATATGGGTCTGTGATGGTATCTGCATAAAGGGTGCCAACATTTTTCCTTAAATTAATGTTATGACACGCAAGCACAAAAAGGTGCAAAATGGTCATAAAAGATATCAGTTTTTCACCATCTAATGGAGATTTCAATTTTTTTTTTTTGTTCAAAGGACATTCAGGACACTTGAATGGGACAGACCAAAAACTGAGCACAAGCAGAAGGAGAGGAGAAAATATTTTTATCAAATCATAATGATTCGTTTTTAATTTTTGTGTCACCATGTCGCACAATGCGCAAGGAGGAGAGACAGCACAAAAAGAAGACATTGTAATTGTTCACTTTTCATTTTAGCAAGGATATAAGAGAGTCCTTCGGTGAGAAGAAAAAATTTTCACATCATAAATTTTATCCTAATTTTGATTGTTTTCATCAGTTTTTTTTTTATACATTTACGGACAGAAAAAAGTCTTTAAAAAAGAAAGACAAGAAACTTTAGGTGGATTAGCAGGATACCTACTTTCGTCCTTCCTCTTTTTTTTTTTTTTTTTTTTTTTGTGTTCGTGTTGCCATTTGAATGTGAAAGAAATAAAAGGAAAAGTCAGGATAAGATGGAAATTAAAACTGTCAAGCATCGTCGTCGTTGTCGGGTGTCGCGACATCCCAGTCCCAGGCTAAGTAAAAGACTATTAAGGCAGAGGGGCGATAGAAATTATGGGAGAAAAGATACAAAATGGGGTGAAGATGAGACGTAGCAAAATAAGACAGGCATGAAAATGAAAACGAAAATTTCAAAACGCTAAAAGTCTGAAGGATTTTTGATTTGTCTGTTAAATTTCTCTCGGCTCGAGTATACGAAGTAGGTAGGTAGGTAAGCCTGAGCTTGCAGATGGATCAGAGTGCGAGAATAAATTTAGAATAAGAGGAAATTAAAAGGCTGAGGTTTTGTTTTGTTTTTTTTTTTTGCTTCTTTTACTTTATTTTAATTTTACTTAATTTTTTTATGTTGTTTTCTGTTCGCCTTTTAGGAAATGTTATTTTCATTTGGTGTTTTTTTTTTGTTTGAGAGTTGTTGAGTGAGGGAGGGTTGGTTGGTAGAAAGAAAAAGAAATCAGGGGTTTTATAAGTAGCTCGCCGGTTATTAAAAAGGAGTTCAAGTTAATCAATTTAATGGAGCTTAGAAATTAAATTAATGAAATCATTAGAATTAAGGTCGACAAGAAGAATGATTACTGTTTTTATTATAATGACGATGATGATGGACACTAAATGGATGGTGATGTAGGTAGGTAGGTGGGGATGTACAGCAGGTAGAGATTACTTTAATGGGATTTAATGTTTTCATTTTCGGTAGGGTATAGGCATTGTACCTACGTATTCAGGCCATAAGTTCTGTTACAAAAATGTGGTTACGTATATTTCTTATGAGCTTGTTTGAAAGCGCTTGTTAGTAAAGGATGCTGGAAAAAGTTGTATGAAATAACAGGCGTTAGACCAACATAAATGTAAATTGTGTCAGTTTTTAGGACTCAATGCCAGAAATGTAATGTAAACACTGGTAATATTTCACGGATGATACTCCTACCTACTTGCACCAAAAGCAAAACATGTCCCCCTATGGCGCAGATTAACGCTCAGGTAGGTAGATCTTCAGTCATTGTATTTTTTAAATGATTTTTGAAAGATTTTTGTAAGGCCACAATCCATATAGGTACGACGTTGAATAAAACATTAAAAATTCGTAAAAAAAAAATAATTAATAGCTGACAAATTTCTGAAAGTAGTTGACCTTTAATGAGGATTAAGTGACCTTTCAGATAAAATATTTTTGTTCGAATAGAATCCCACAAATGAGGTGCTAAACATCTTTGGTGACGTTGAACATCTTTAACCATTGAATACAAAGTTTCTATAGCTTACCAATTTCGAAACTAGTTCACCTTTTTTCACCAATTAAATTACTAATTTTTACCTAAAATTACCTATTTTTTTGCGAAAAACCGACATATGGGGTATTAAGATCACGGAGCCGAAAATCACTCCTAAAACGGGAATATACTGAGTTTTCTTTTCATTAATTCTAGGCTATAAGCTTCTAAAGATAACGCAATCGTTCCTGGACATCCAGGAGTTATTGATTTGCTCTTTTATTGTTATGTCTATGTCTAGGCGTATCGAGACTTCTGGTCCCATCTCTTCTTGACTACTGTTTTCCCTATTTGATACTGATTCCTTTCTTGCCAGTTCATCTGGTATGTCATTCTCTTCTATATTGCTATGTCCATAAACCCAGCAGAGTTTGACTTGGTTGGTGTTGCAAATATTGTTCAATTTGTCTCGGCATTTTGCTACTGTCTTGGATCTTATAGTCTCGCACTGGATAATGCTTTGATGGAGGCTTGGCTGTCTACGAAAAATGTGATCTCCTACGAGTTCAGTTTTTTCTTGTGAACTATTCCAGTCGCATTTTCAATAGCGTAAATCACAGCTTGAAAGACACTACACTCATCTGGGAGTTTATATGATTTTCTAATATTAAGAGCTTCACAGAACACCCCAGCTCCTGATCCTTTTTCCATTTCTGACCCATCAATGTAGAAGGGGATACACTGTTCTTTGATTATTTAGTGACTAAACTGTTTGTTTCTCATTTGGCAAAAAACCTTTGGCATTTGAGACCTAATCTTCGAACAATTCTTACATAATCCATTCTTACAGTATTTCCCATCTGGGAATGGAGAAATTCCTATGTGAAGTAATAGAGGCTTGTAAAAGACTTAACTCGCGATTTTGATCAAACCTGACATTGCGGATGTTTTCATTCATATTGCCTTTTCAGCTAGGAAGTGACTCTAGACGTACCAATTATAACAGTTTTGGTTTATAAAAAGTACTGTTTATGCGGCCCCGCAGGTCCAGCGCCCTCCGCCGGTGGGCATACTTCAGGCATCCAGATTTTTTTCAAGTCAAATGTTATAAATTGACATGTGTCTAGTCTCGTCCATTCAGCAACAGTCGATTCTCCAGATGTATGTTTTGAATTCTTATTTGGGATAAAACAGCACCCCTGCCATAAAATTTGTTTAAGCTCTTTACCCTGGGTCTCTACCTCTCCACAAGCAATAGTTCCTAATTAATTTCTTTGAATCAGGCATGCAAAGCAAATTTCCATTGCAGTAGGGTGAAATGGGGTTAAAGAAAAAAAATGTCCCATTTAAGAAATTCGTTTTGTGTTTGAAAGGTTACTTTGATTGGGTGGCATTAGGAATATTTTTTTTCAAAAATTTGGTATTTATAGGGTGAAAGAGGGTATACGCTATACGATTTCAGAAATTCTGTTCATATTTGAAAGGTTATTTTAAAAAAAATCCTATTTCTTGAGTGAAATGGGATAAAAATCAAACAGTGGTTTTCAAATACAAAAATTCTTTCTGTGTTGAGAAAGCAATAAAGGTTGGACTTAGAGGATCGTAATTTTACAAATTTTGCCTTTCATAACGTGAAGTGGGTTAAGACCCAGAAAGTAGTACCTATTCGATTACAAAAAGTCAAAAAATAATATTTTCTTTTGTAATTTTTATGCGAAGCTTAGGTTTGTCTACCCGTGTTAGCCTCTAAAAAAGGTTCTAACAAAAAGCTTCCTTTTGTATATTAAACAAAAATCTATCGATTGCAAATAAAATAAAACTCCAAAAGGAAGTTCATTTTTGACCGCATTGCATATTCGCCCTCTGTCACCCTATTTGAATTTTAAAAACCCCGTCTTCGTGCCTCCCTTTGTTATAGATTTTGTTTGTATTAATCTACAATTTTTATATTATATACCTTCTCTGGGAACCATTTATAACAGCAATAAGTTCCATTTAAAAAAAAAACTAACGCCCAATTTCTTCACAGAAGTACTAAGCCAGCCTAGTACCCAGTCCAGCTAGACCAGGTACTAGCTCTGGTACTCGGTCCTAACGAAAAGTTAGTACCTATACATTTCTTCACATCACTAGTACCGGATCTAAATTCACCAAGCGGTACTAGGACTTAATACGTCTAAAACTGGTCTAATTCTGATTTTGACAATAATTTGGCATTTCAAATATTATTTTGATGTTTATTTTGACTGAGCGATTTTTATTTTAAATAATTTTCGAATGAATTGTGTCAATTTTATAGTAGTATAGAGAGTGGGAAGATGCAGAATTGCAATGAAATCCTGCCGACATTTACAGGAGTGATCAGTGGTGAATCAGCTTCAAGATGAAGCACTTGATATCGGTAGAAGATTGTGTGTTAGTTTTTGCGTGGAGTTTTTGATAATTTTCTGGTGTACGTATGTGTGTGACAGGCTTGGAGTAATGTCCTTTATTGTGTCCATTTCATGTTCATTATGTCATCCCACGTATATATGTAAATGGACCACTTATTCTTCACTGTGCAGTTGAACGTAAGGTTGCAGTTGGTGTGGATTAAAAGTACTAAAGTAAAGGTGGGGTCAGTACGAAGTTAGCTTGCAAAACAAAAATTTTAAATTGCGACCAACAAAAATTAGATTCAGTCCCTACACTTATAAGGTCATTAGAAAATACATACATTATATATGTACCTAGGTACCATAAAAAAATGAAAAATCCACAAAACCAATAAAATCCGAATTTATTGCCTATTTAATAAACTACAACCAAAAAACTATCGAAAATCAGCAACGAATTCATTGAAAAAATGAAAGAAATTACTCTGATTCAGGTATTAGCGCCACTAGACTGCCGATTTTAAAGTCCCAGCTAATACCGAGTCCTAAGGAGCACTCGGTACCAACTTGACAGAACTAGGGCTTAGTACTTATGTGAAGAAATCATTTGGTACCGATTTGAGTACTAACGACTGGTATAATAACCAGGTACTAGCTGATTTTGAGGAGTCAGCCAGTACCGAGACCTAACTAATACTCGGTACCAAATTGAAAGGACTAGGGACTAGAACTTGTGTGAAGAAATGAGTTGATACCGATTTGAGTATTAATTTTAGGACTAGTACTGGTACTAGCGTTGGGACTCTGTGAAGGAATTGGCCGTAAGTCCCCGAAAAAGTCTTGTTCTTCATAGCAATATAGTAATATTTTTGCATTCATCCTTTTCGCTCGCATACCGGCTCACTCGATCCCACTTCTGATTTCATAAACTTGATAGCATTTTCTGAACTAAAAGTAAAACTTCTTCTTTCCAACTTGTATGCTATCCGCCTCTGATTCGATTAGAATAGAGGTGAAATATGAAAATGCCCCAAGGAAATATACAAATCCGAGAAAATTATATGAAATTGTTTTACTTTTCAAAAGTAAAAAAATATTGAAGCAAATCTCACCTACGGTCATCATATAAAGTAGTCCACTTATATAGGAAAATAAATTCTTCTGCATCCACTTTAGTCGGGAAAATGCCTTTTTTCTCAATTCTCCCTGCTCTCACTTTGCGCACACCCTTTTTTTAAACAACCGTGTTTTGTACAGAAGTATTTTGTCGCCCCAAGGCAGGGATATTAAACGAGGGGAGCAAAAAAGAAAAGACACTTTAACACTTTCAGTGCTTTGAAGAGATTTTGTTGTTCCTCATTTTTGTGTTCTTTGTTCTTTTGCCCAGCACCATCCACCATACTTTCCGTCAATGTGCCTTATCTCTCCTCTGTCCTCTCATTCTCTGGATAAGTGGATGAAGGCGGTAGAGGGTGGGATTGGTGCGGGCGAATAACGTCAACAGAAAATTCCCATTGGCACATTTAAGCAGATTTCTCTTGTTAGTTCTTTGGTGCTATTTTTTTTTTTTAAACTTTTTTTCCTCTGCAATGCCCTCAGGCTTAAACATATCTACTATAGTTTGTTTTGGAAGATATGTAGGTACATATATCCATTTAAATTTCTGCTGTCATAAATATATATGGAGCGAAACCGACAGGACAAAATAAATGAAAAAAAAATACAAGATAAGTTGGGCAATTTTAGGAAACAATTTCAAAGGGCCTCTTGAGCAACACTAGATCCATCTGCATATCCTTTTCATATTTTTTCGGATACAAAAAAGGATCTCCCCAGTTTCTGATACCTCTATTATATGTAGGTAACTTACTATATGTATATTGGTGCCTTTACAGCGAGGGAAACAAATGGAAAGTTTTTTAATTAAGTACCCTGGATACGTAAAACGAGTAGCTGACGCATATTTTTCGAGTCCTAGAATATTGTTCTCTGAGACAATTTAGCTCCTTGTTTCTACTTCGTTCTCGGAAAAAAATTATTCTTTTTTCTTCCATCTCAACACGAAATTCAAAAAAACTAAGTTAGAAGGTATGGTTGTAGGTAGGTACCACTTCCATCATTATTAAAAAAAAAAAAAAAAAAAACAATCCTTTTTTTTCACTCGACATGTTACAACGGCTATTTTTTGAAAAGGGTTACACCTCTCACTTTATATGCAAAATAGCACAAGTGGGTGCTTATTTTGCCTGTGAAAGAGGATAATAAACGAAACATTTAAGTGGAAATAAGGACCCGTTTTTGAAGAGAGGTTATAAGGAATGATTAAGGCCATGGATAAAAGTGGACAAGAAGGTGCAGCCTTATGGGATGCTGGGGATAAATTGCTTTTCAAGCATTTCGAAAAATTGTTGGAAATAGTTTTTTTTTTTTATTTTTTTCTATGTTGGTATGGGATGTAACGTGTTCAGAGGGATAAGCCTGCCAGCAGACAGCAAGATGCAGGGTAGCGAAAGGACAGAAAATGTCACTACAATAAGTGTGGCAGCGAACCTTTTGTATGTTAAAGTCGAAAATTCTACTAGATTGGTTATTTGTTTTTTTTTTTTTTGTTTTTGTTGTTAGGCTTTGACCTCCAGAAGGTTGGTTTAAATTTTGTTACATACTTCAAAATATTTGAGATAGCAATCTCATTGATTTAAAATATATTCCTATGTGGAATAAAGTACAGAATAAGCTCAAATAGTGTTAAGTTACAACAGGGTTTAAATTTCTAGATGAACTATATGAATATCAAACTGGGAGGGAAAACTATAAAGCGAAGTTAAATTCGTTGTGATTGTGGATAAAAAAAGAATATCAGTACTAAACAAGATATTTAAAATGACTTATATAGCAGATGTGAGAATTATACTCAAGCTTTGAACGAATAAAGAGTTTATAGATTACAGCCAATTTGGAAGGGGTCACAAATTTCTTGTATTTTCGAAGAAAAAACCTTTACACAAAGTAGGGTTTTTGTTGTTATCATAAATGGGTCCCATAGGACATCGTGACATTTCTATATGGAAACAAAATGGCGGATGAATTGACCAAAGCCAAACTGAAATATCCGTAAATGTATGGCACTATACAACAAGAAAGGAGTAGAATTGACCAGTGATTCCTCGTAACCGGGCCTCAAGGAATCTATGGCTAGACCTATCTAAGAAAAAAACAGACTACCTTATCTCGACCTAATAAGCAGACTTCAACAATCTCTTTTGGTCATTACTCAGTGAGATCATCTTAATGGGGGCATCTGTCTTATGCAGAGAATGTCAAGATGAAGAGTCGAAGGAGGGCCCTTATCACCTCCTTTGTGAATGTCCTAGCTTAGCAAGAACGAGAAAAACAGCCCTCAGAGATTACTTTTTTGACGAACTGAGCGATATCTTGTTTTTGCCACTGATAAGCATCCTAAAATTTTGTTCAGAATTCCAGATGGGTTACGGAGGGATCTCATACCTGGATTGGGAATTTTTGAATTAAAAAAAACATAAAGTCATAAGCTAGCAGCTGACTTAGGAATTGAAAAAAATTTAATTCATAAGCTATTAAATTTTATAAATATTGGTTTTTATTTAATTTGGTTATATACTACGGCGATTCACTCATAATTCTTCAAAAGCTTCAAAACCACTTGCGTTTATAAATATGCACTAAAAACAAGCTTACAAATTTCCAAATGAGCAACTAGCTTATGAATAAACTTTTTTTTAATTCATAAGTGAGCCACTGTCTTGTGAATTAAGCTTTTGCAACCCTGTCTCATTCCCACACCACTTTCCATCCTGATTTGTACCTCACCTACATCCTTTGAACCACAATGGATTCATTGAGATCCGAGTTAGATAATGCGGCTTCCCGTATTATCACACCTTCTAACCTAACCTAACACATGTTCGATCTAGTCATTCCAAAGAAGGTGCAATGTGGTACACATATCGAGAACTAAAAGCTATTTAGTCGTTGACGACGACGAGGCGATGTAAAAGGTATTTCAACTCAAATCGTTTACGCAGAATGTCCATTGTGGTGTTCGCTGTGTGGCATGTAGCGGCGTTCAGTTGGAACCACATCCACATGTCGTGCACATCCATATTATCCAATTGGAGCCCACAAAAATTGGTTATCATCGATCGGAAGCGCTATCCGTTGATTTGGTGCTGGTGGGAATGACATCGTCTTCGAAGAACTTCGGACTCTCACCTACAGCGACCATGTTTTCGGTTGATCTGATTTCGACGGTAGTTGATTGTTCACTGAATCAGTCGACTCAAATTTGGCCACCAAACTTTGGATGATCGACTTGGAAAGACAACCATTTAAACCGTAAAATAGGAGCAACGCAAGTATCGTTGCTTGAAAAGATTTTGATATTAAAGCTTTATCATTTGGACGTGTTTTTCAATCGCGTAACCTGCCATGGTAATTTGGAATCAGTAACTGAATAAAAAACAACGGATAAAACAGATATAACCAAAACAACATAGCCATCAAAATCTACCAGCGCCAATTGAAAAACCGTGTTTTTTTACAAATCACCAACAATATTTTACTACCTCTGACACAGTGAAGTAAATTTTGTCTTAAATTTTGGTTCTTTGCGGGCGGGTTGTCTTTATAAAATCAACATGAATTTTCTTTGGATGTGATAGATTTTGTCTTTTGGTAAAATTTCTCATTCCGTAAAAAATAAAATTTGCTTTCATATCTGCGCTGATGGAGTCTACGTCAATGTTGAGGATGCATATAGTGCCAAGTGACGTTAATGTTCCTCCAGAAATTATTAAGATCGCACTGCCAAACGCATGTTTCTCTTTGGAGTTTTGTCTTCAACTGAATTACTTAATTTTGTTGCCGCGAGAAGTTTTGCAGATATGAACCAAAGATTTTTTGTTGTAATTTATAGATCCGTTAGAATAATTGTAAATCACCAAATATTTCTCGTAAACCATCACAACATTTTTTTCCTTTTCTAACTTGCTTCTTCTCCCTTCAATGTAGACTTGCTCTGGGTCCAGTGATGTAATTTTTTGCAGCATATTCTTCGGTTCTTGAAGATTATTATGGGACAAGGTCTTTCAGCAGTCGGCATACCTTTCTAAACTAGCAATATATTTTTTTTTTTAAATCCTTTATTTCGATAAGTTTGTCTCATTAGCCTAGTTGAATTTACTGCACAGGGTTCGTGATGTTGACTTTGACGTTATCGATCGTTTGCTCTTTATTCACATAGACTTGCGATTGAAGATAGCCCAAAAAGACGAAGTCTAAAAGCGTTAGATCGCATACTATATCGGTAACCATCAGTTCACGCCACTGCCACGCGCGCCGTCACAGCGTGAAGTAGCCATAATGCCTACAAAAATCACTGTGTGACACGTAACACTCCGTTCAGTTCCGACCACCCATGTCGTTGGTATCTATATAATCAATATCAAGTTAAGAGCCCAAGGAGTTGTGTATCATCAATCTGTAGCGCTCACCTTTGACATTTAAGACAATAAGCCTGTAGGCAGAGAGAAGAAATATTTTTCATAATGCAAAATTATACCTGCCCTTCAAATTGTATTATTGAAATTGTAGGTGAATTTTTTGGATTTTGGTTTGAGATAATTAATTAGGGACTTTGCCCACCTTGAATCCCCATTAACTCAGTACTTAGACAACGGTACCAGCAGCTTTAAGCTAAGAAAGCAATAGAGTGTAGCAAAGCCTCTCTCGACAAGAGTTTTCTTAACTCTCAGTCCTGCTCTATGATGCAGATGCATAAACCTTGCAAAATGTGGATGAAGCTTGTTGGCTGAGACCCTGGTCCACCCTGCACTGTATAGGGTGACCTTTAATAAAAAACAATAATTATAAAAGTCTTGTATTTACCTCGAAACCTTATATTTGAAAATTCTCTCATGATCAATCAGAAATGGTCTTCTTTTCCACTTTGATATTATTTCCCTTTATATTTATTAATTCCATTGAAAAAATCCAACTTTTGTCACAAGAAGAATTATTCTTCTACACCCAGCGGCCTTTCTAAATCCAGGTTTACCTTATCTTATTTTTATTTTCAAAACAATATTCCCATACCTACAGTCCTACACCTAACATTTTCTAATGATTTATTTGAAAGGTGATGGTGTCGAAGAAATAGATTTTAACGAACTCAAAGCCGGAAATCTCAGCAAAACAAACAAATCCAAATTACAAAAAAAAAACTCAATTCAAATTTTAAACATGACTTGGCGAAAAGTTTACCTTAAGATAGTTTACTTTGTAAAAAAAAAAATAAAAACAAAAATAATACTGACACAACTTCCACCGAAACAGAAACACTGAAACAGAATATCCTTTGTACACTTAGTGTACAATACTTCAATGTTTATCCTCATTAAAAGTTCGTATTTCGTTTGTTTTTTGTTTTCTTCAAAACAAAGACAGCTAAGCATAAAAATTACTTCTCAACTCTATTGCAACACTTCCGGGACATGCAAAATAAAATTAAAAAAAAAAAAATGAAAAATAAAAACAAAAACAGAAACAAAAACTTTATCTCCTTAATTTTAAGTCATAAGGATTTTCTTTTTGTCGACTTGACGAGCGTCAATATAAATAATTAAACAGCAGTTTATTTAAAGTCCTGTTTGAAGTGTTGTTTTTATTTAGTTTTTTTTTTACATGACAGAAAATCCCACTTTTATTTACTCTTTCTTTTCGTCTTAAAAGGACTCGAACTCTTCCTGGACATAATGGCATCGTTCTTGGGTGCTTATTAGGCTATTCAAAGTTAACTGGCATGCAACTCTTCAGAATTTAGCGTGATTAAAGTGTACTTAATCAGTTGTCTATTTTTTTGTTCGTCCTCTTTTCCCAGGTCTGGAGCTTTTTAATGATAAATAAAATTCGATGAAAACCTGAGGAAGATCGAAATACTGTATATCCTGTCCCACACGAGGTAGGTAAGTATGGGATAATAAAACGCACACAGTCCTCCCAGATGAGATTGAGGGCGTGTTGAGGCGGAAAAGTCGACAAATTGAATTTTCAATTTGGGCGTTATTCAGCCTCTCATCCTTTATGCTGTCGTGGGCGCCAACCGCCACCTGCCACCCGCCGCCGGCCGCCATTGTTGACATCCATTTCACGACTTTTAATTCCATTTCGGGGCATACTTTATGGAAGAGTTGTTTTTATGGAGATTATAATATTTCAAAAGACCGACACCGTGACGTTTACTTGAGACAGAAATATAGGCTTTAAACGATGTATACCTACGTATACAAGACCCATGGGGTTCTGTTTTTGAAAGAGGTTTATATTTTCGAAAAGGGTCTCTCGTCAATCCGTTTACGATTTTGTTTCAAGACTTATAATTGCTTTAGCACTTTCTTTATTGGTAAATATTTTTTTTTTTTTCAAATTCTATTTTCATCCAGGTGAGTCCTTTTGGCACGACCCAAGTTAATCACGTAAATTGAAAGGAAGAAGGATTTTTCGGGGGATTTGTGTACCTAATATAAATTTTAGTTTTGCCATCGCCGTCACGTTGCGTTTGAGAGGAGCAGATTATAATGTTTTGAATTTTGAAATATGTATACAATATCCTGCCTGTGCTTAAGCGCATTGAATCCTTGGGGGATTATTTGGGATTGAAATTAACAGATGTCGCCAATTAATAGGGGATTGAGGAATTGGCGTTTCGTTGTCTGTATGAATAATTTGTGGCAAGGAATTAGTTCGGAATCTACATAAGGAAGGATGTTCGCGGTGAATTTTGCTCTAAAGGTAAAATATGGTATGGTATTCTACAGGAATAAAATCATTATAACACAATCTTTGTCGATCCAAAAATCCCTGTAGGATATTATGAACCTATACCGACGCACAGTGGCCCGTATTGACTTTTTTGGTTGCAAAAATCATATCTCTTAAACGAATAAAGATATCGCCAAAATTTTTTTTTGGTTTTTTAAGGAAATTTCCAAGGCTATAAAGTTTGTGAATTTTAAGAAAAAATATTTACAGGGTGTTTCAGAGTCTGCTGCTGAAATAAGAAGTTTTTGTTAAGGTGGTTAACATAATTGGTATTTAATTCTAAAAAGGTCCAAAGTCAATTTATGAAGTAATTTGAGTGTAACTTAAGTCAAACAGTGGGGACAGAAGAAAACAAACCAATTTGAGTGAAACAGTGGGGAAAAATCAGTTTTTGTTTTATTTTTATTAATTGATTTTTTTTTTTTTTTATTAATAAAGTATTTATAAAGTATTTAATTGATAGATTAGAATTCAAAAAGTAGAAAAACAAAATAAAAGGACCAAAAATTTACATACAAACATTTAACTTCTTGGAAACTATCATCTAAGTCCGGGGTAATGCGTAATAAACTTATAATTTCCGCTGAGTATTGTGCTTTCAGATCTTTTTGGTTTCTTAAATACCTTAAGGTAGAAGTAAGTGGATCGGATGAGACTGCTAGCATGTTAAATAGGTCTTCATTCTGCCGAATTCTTGAAAGCTTGCACGTATTTTGATATCTGTATTTCTTGTAGACTTTATTTTCGGACTCCTGGGCTTCTGACAATTCTCCAAGTGGTAGTGATTGGTATTCGATGATATTTTGACTATGAACCAACATTTTATGAAGAGTAGGTGTGAGTTGATTTTCAGGGTACTTTTTTGTGTACTCTCCAAGTTTAACTGTATTCACTACTTCCCTGCTATTCAAAACATTAAGTATTATTTTGATTCTGGATCTCTTTGAAGTGTTTACATCATTGCTATTTCTAAATCCTTGCTTTGGTTTATCTACATCAAGTCCAAGCTCATTTGTCCGGTTTTGATATGGAGAGATGAAGAAAGCCATTCCTCATTTTTGTTTATGAAAAAAAATCTCGATCTATGGGCTGAGTCCCATTTTTTTATCAATGTTGTAATAAAAGCTTTTTAATTTTGCTTCATTTTCCGGTAAATTTTCAACAGATAGTTGGTATTCACTTACTACGGCAAAAAAGAACTCTTCAAGACTCTCATCTTTGACAAAAAGTTCAAACAAAATATTGTATGGTATATCCATTTTAAATAATTTTTCCTTATACAACTGCTTCTTCAAGTTTTCAGTGATAATTTCATCCCAATGTTTCATCTTTTTATACCATAAAACTAAATACCTGCATTAAAAATATTCAATTTATGACATCCTAATAAGGTAATCTGCTTTACCTATAAGCTTTTTAAAAAAATTCTAATTCAGTTAAAAACTCTTATCCATCAAACTACCTGACAGTAATTAATCATACCCGAAATCAGTTACATTAATAATTTAAAGTTTTATTTGGGGTCAAAAGAAATAAGCTATAAAACCGTTTTAAAAAACTTAGGTAGGTTTTTCTTTCTAAATTTCAAAACCATTTTATTTCAAACCAACACTCATACCTGCAAAACAGAGAAAAAATATTTTGCATGATTTTTTTTCTGCACCTTACAAAAAAAAACTCAGAAAAAATTACTGACTTCATCAAATGAATCGCTCTAGCTCATCTCCATGCAACTTTATGCAGCTCAGTTTTTGGTTTTTTATGAAGAGATATATAAGGATTTGCTATCCGTCGAGCTTGGCTTGATTATGTTTGAACCTTTTTTTTCTACTCAATGTTAAGTCGAAAAAGCGTGCAAAATTGGGTGTTTCAAAAAACATTAAATTTAGCAGTTTAAAAAAATTTATCATTTTTTTTTTCATTTCTGATTATAGCAATTAACACATATATCAAGTAAAAATAACAAAAAAAAGTTTTATTTACACATTTTTCCTATTTTTTACACTCAAAATTAAAAAAAAAATTTTAAAACAATTGTTTTCTTCTAACCATAAAAATTTATCAACTTTGACTCGCTCTAGAAGTCAAACCATTCGTACAAATGAAATTATTTTTTCGATTACTAGAGCTCCAAACATTTGTTAATTCAAAAAAAGTAAAAGTTTTGCATTATAAACCCACTCGAAAAATGAATTTCGCAAGCACTTTTGCCTAAACGGGCCACTGTGCGACGGTGCGGTTTTTGGGTAAAATTTAAGTTTTAAATATACCTGGAGTTTGATTTACATGGATGTGGAAGTAATGTTGAAATCTGTAAGGTATTGTGTATATAGGGTTTTTTCTATTTCTAATTTATTAACAAATTGTTAGTACATTTTTCCACGTACAGAGGCGGTTTTATAACTAAACCACCCAGTATACCTACCTACCTCCTTTCCTGACCAGCTTATAAAGCTTGTCATAAAAAAAAACTCAGAGGTTTATCGAAAATTGCATTTATGTATTTAGTTATTACAAATTCTGAAAACAAAAGTTCTAAACGACTAAGGAAAATATAGAACTGAAAAGATAAAGTTCTGAAAAGTCAGTGTTATGAAAAGGCAAAGTTTAGGTAGACAAAGTCCGGAAAAATGGATGGAATTAAAATTGAAAACTTTCAAAAATTTTTCCCATTGTAAAATAACGTTATTATAATCTATGTTTTTAGTTAAAAATTACATTCGGACAGGCTGGAGGAACATAATCCGAAAACAGTTGTTTCTAATAGACTTAGGCTCCGCAAAACATCGTTGAATACCATTGACACTAGATCTGCCAATTCAAACGGTTTGCATGTCTGTGGATGCTTCGTTAAAACCACAGTTCACACGAAATTTGAAAATACCTTACATACAGTTGTGAACACGAAAACAGCAGTAGGTAAAAAAGAAAAGCAATAATGAAATATTTTTAGAACTTCAATTCATTTAAGAAAATGAAACTGTTCTACAGAGTCGTATTTAAAAAAGGCAAATAATAAGGAACTTAATTTAAAAGCTGCTCTTTTACTTAACTTAAAAAAAAAATAAATTTAATTTTCAAAGGTAACATTGAAGTAGCAGTTTAATTTTCAATTAGCTTCATATCTTCTTATGAGAAATTGAACAATAGAAATAAAAAAAAATTATGCTGTGCATTATAGTACTTTGTTGTATTGCCCCGATTTTCAATGACAGCCTGCAACGCCAAGCATGGAGTCTACCAAATATAGGCAACGCTCCGCGTTGGTATACCATACCAAGCACTTTAGCCTGCTTCCCATAGCTGGCTATTGTTGGCTGGTTTGGCATCATGAACTGCTCTTTAAGGTTTCCCCATAAGTTTTCAATGGGATTAAAGTCAGGGGACGGAGCTGGCCAGTCCATAACATGAACCCCATTGACCCGAAACCACTCTTTTGCCTTTCGAATAGTGTGTTTCGAGTCATTACCCCGTTGGAAGACCCGTTTTAGAGGCATTTCTTCTTCGGAGTACGGTAACATGACATTTTCCAAGATGTCGACATAAACACGTTGGTCCATAATCCCATCGATTTTCTGTATTGGGCCTACACCGTAATACGAAAACTATCCTCACACCATGATGAACCACCGTGTTTGACGGTTTTCGTTGTGTATTCTGGTCGGTGTTCGGGGGATGTCTAACAAACTGCAGAGAACTTATCCGTCCATAAAATATTTCGCCATTTCTCTACAGAAAATGAAGAAAATTTTCTTGAGAACTCCAGACGCTTTTCTTTGTGGTTGCTTGTTAGTAAAGGCGTTTTTCTTGAGCTACGAGCAAATAATTTTGCTTCCAAGAGTCTGCCTCAGACGGTCATATCACTCACTTCCAAATTTAGCTCTTTACGGATTTGTACAGCTGACTTTTTGGGATCTAGTTTGGACGACCTCACGATCCCTCCATCATCCTGGCGTGTTTTTTTCCTTACTCCACTTCTTTTTTCAGGTTTTTGAACATGTCTTATAGCATTGGCTATCATTTTGGTGGAGCATGAACAAATACGCTGGATTTCTGTAAGGCTTGCCTTCTCTTCGCAGCGCCAATATTAACTTTCGTTGTTCCTCTGTGCAATGCTTACCACGGCCAATTTTTGTTGATACAAAAACAAAAAAAGTTATTGTAAAAGCCCATTCCTGCTTAAAAATATTTGTTATTGAAAGTTAAGCTTTTTAAAAGAATTTTCCAATAAAATCACCAACATTTCAAATATTAAAAACCACTGCTATTTTAATGTGCATATCAAATAAGATCTTCAAACGCAAAAGGAACTGTTTTTTTTATGATCATACATTTTTTTTTTCTCATTTTTTTCCGTTGCCAAAGATTTCGTCTTACACTGAGTTCATTCATTTTCAATGAACGAGTTCAGAACTAAAAGTATGCATGCATTTTTTCTTAGCTCATTTAAAAATGGTTCTCGATCAAACGAAACAAAATTTATTTCTCTAAGGCCCAGTTGGACAAACATGGTTCAAATATTTAATCAAGAAGGTTCAGAAATTATAATTCACCAACTGTGGTTCAAGGTAATAATATACAATAGTAGAAGAGAGTTTTTTTGGGTTAAAAAATACCTATAAAACCTACATGCCTCCCAACTAACATACTCTCCAGAGTTAAACTCTTGAAATCTGAAAAAAAATCCCTTAACACTCCTATTCAAATTCGTCTTATATAGCATATTTATTACAAGAGTTAAATATTTTTCAAACTTCAAACTATTTACGTAAGTTCTATATCCAGATCTATTTAAGTATTATAAGTATGTAAATATCTCGTTATGAAATTAAAATTCTATTATAAAACCCCTATTATAACACATCAATAAATACCTAGTTTATAAATAAGTATTTTTCAAAGAGTCTAATAGGAGCTTCAAATGCAAATTTTGAATTTCAAAAGAAAAGCTGTTTTAGTTGAAGTGGTATAGCAGTTCGTTTTTTTTTGTAATATCTACTGGTATATTTTATACAATTTAAACGATTAAGGGCCAATTTATAAATAATCAATTAAACATTAGATACAGTATAGGAACCTACTTATTCTTCAGATAAATCAAACATTTTTTCCTATATATTCCTTTGATAGTTTACTGAATCTTTATTTGATGATTGAAAAATCGGCTCTAAGTCGTAAAAAGCGACTGACAGATAGCCAAATTTTCTGCCTCTCTACATCCAATTTTTATCATTAAAACACGACTATGAAAATCAATGACAAAAATATAACATCACTGATGGCATTTTGTCAGTCATATTAAAACAATATAAAGCTACGAGCATATACGGCATATCAAAAGTCACAAACGGTTGCGACTCACTCTGACGTCTTTTAGAAAGTCACAAATTTGTTGCGAGTTATATATGTCTAGATCAATGCTTGTGAACTTGCATAAGGATGTGTTCACACTATATGAAAAAAACTGTCCCAAAAATCGCAAATTCATTTAAGATCAAGCTGTTTATGGTGTCACCTTTTTTACAAAATTCCATTTGAGTCCCAAAATACTGTGGCCATGACCTTGCCGGCAGACTAAGTGACCTTAAACTTCTTCAGGGGGTCTATACCTATACCGTTCTTATGCCATTGTTTAGACTCTTCTTTCGTCCAGAGTCATAGTGGTGAATCTACGTTTCGTGCTCAGTAACAAATCGATCGAAAATTCTACACAGCTTTTTACCACAAAGCTTCAAAAGTTCTCTACCGCTGCTGAATTTGTATCATCTTCATCACGCCGACCATTTTGATTGTGTTTAACTAAAGAGATTAAAAGCGAATTAATAATCACAAGAATGTGAAATTTTGCAGTAACGCGCTCAAATAATACAATTACTAAATTGAGTCGATTTACTCATATCAACAGAACATCACCCCTCCCCTATACCGAGAATATTATGAACTCTCCTCGTAGGTAAATGAAATAACACCAACGTAATACTAAATTACAAGAAAACACCAATGAAAAGTCTTCTTTAAAATGTATATTTGTTAGATTAATCAACGCAAAATTAATTACTTAAACCCAAAATTCACAAAAGTTGAAACTGCCACAAAACTATTCCCAACAATTTATGATTATTTTATTGAACAACGTTTCTAAATTTAAACATCAACATCAAGTTATTTTTATGAACCTTTACATATACATAATACATATACATACGTGTGCCACTCACTCTCCTTATTGTGAACTATGAGATGATACCAATACTTGGTTGGTTTCTGGTTGGAGTGAATGAACGTATGTGATCATGTTTCGTTTCACATTTTTATAATTCACATTATGTTTGTGTAGGAAAATTCATAAGAGATCCAGCAAGATAACGGTTAAGCATACTTACCTGGCGTAGGGGCTACCGTGATCATGAAGGCGGTTCCCCCGGAGCGAGGCTTGGCCATTGCACTTCGGCTGAGTTGACCTCTGCGATTATTCCTAATGCGAATAACTCGTGCGTGTAATTTTTGGTAGCCGGGGATGGCGTTCGCGCCGCCCCGACATTAAATAATTTTTTCACTATCTATCTGCTAATCTATTTATAGTTGTACTGCATAAAAACAAATGATTAATTTGAAACTGAATTTGTTGTTCATGGCACGATCGACGATCACGACAACAACATAGCTATGATTCATGAGGGGTGATGTCTGATCTCTGATATTGTTGGCTTGTAAAATAAATTTAAGTACCTATTTGTGTGCGTTGCGTTATGCGGCGAGTAGTAAAAGTTGTAGAGCTGTAGAGGAAGAGAGCAATTAAGAATTTGATAAGATGTTTGCAAGATCGGGAGTTGAATAGGTATAGTTGTCTTGAAATTTGAATAGAAGATCTGATTTCGTTGCAATTTCAAGTCAATTGCAACTACCTAGCTTTATTTCAAATTCGATGTGATAGGTATATGTAGGGCCGCTATGGATTATACCTGCCTAATTTTTCTATAGCTGCCTACGTTGAATTGTAATGATAAGTATGATCATCGAGATTAAAATATTATGAAGTAATTATTGGGTGTTAGTTTATAATGGGTGTTTTTTTAGACGTGTGGTTTTCAAGAAGAAATAAAACGCATATAATTTAATGGTATAGCCAAGAATTTAGCTTTATTTAAAAAGATAAGGGTTTGCCATTATGTTTTAAAAAATGATTTCGGGCAAGTAGCCGCCGCGACTGGCTCCAATAAATTCAGCCCAGAGGCCCAATTTTCGACCACTATTTGCAGCAATTGGGGACGTATGTCAGCAATAACGATCCGAATATTCTCTTCCAAGGCGTCAATCGTCTCGGGCTTATCTGCGTAGACAAGCGACTTCACATAACCCCACAAAAAATAGTCCAGCGGTGTTAAATCACACGGCCCACAGCGCTCGCCAAAAGTTTCCTTCAATAAATTGTGTTGTTTCGTTAGCTGTTAGCATGTAGCGCCGTCTTGTTTTAACCAAAGGTCATCCACATCAACATCCTCCAATTCAGGAACGAAAAAGTCATTAATCATGGCTCTATAGCGTTCCCCATTGACTGTAAGATTATGGTCGGCTTCATTGTTGAAGAAATATGGACCAGTGATTCCCTCTGCCCATACAGCACACCAAACAGTGACTTTTTGAGAATGTAAGGGCGGCATCTCAAAAATTTCTTGTGGATTATGATCACTCCAAAAATGATAATTTTGCTTAATAACGTACCCATTCAACCAAAAATGAGCTTCATCGAATATAGGACGCGCGAACGGAACCATTATTTTGGTAAAAAAACGATTTGCAAACGTTGTTCAATAGTAAGTCTTTTCATTATGAAATGGCAAAACAAACTGATCATAAATCAAGTGACAGCTGTCAAAAAGACCAACTCCGAAAAAAGTATTGCCAGATTGACACGTCTAAAAAAAATACCCTTTACAATAATCGGTTTAACTTTTTTTTATTGAACAGAGTTACTTAATAATTATTGCATTGATATTTTTAAGTATGTTGGCATCATAAGCACCTGAGGCAGCGTTGTCGATGTGGCACGATCGTGTTTTTTGCCGAAAAAAAGCCAATATTGCACGCTTTTCTTTAAAATGTATACTTAATGTAATTTTGGCGAAATTAAATGAAAATAGCTCCAAATAGCTTAAAAAATAGAATAAATCCCTATTTTTGGGCAACACAGAACAGAGCAATGGGTATTTTTTTGTATTCTTGGTTATAGTAGTAGTAAAGTAGTAGATGTTGAAATGGAACTGTTACGTTCGCTGTGTGGCATCACGTAGCGCCATTCTGTTGGAAACACATGTCGTTCACATCCATATTATCCAATTGGAGCCAGAAAAAATTTGTTATCATCGATTATCCGTTATCCGTTGATTGGATACCAATGTTATTTTCTTTTGAACGGCAACGCTGATCTAAGAGGCCTAATTTATTTGTATTAAAAAATGTCTAGATATTAGTTACATTTATAATTCAGTTGAGGTTGAGGTCGTTCAGATCAAATTGTCTTTGTGCTGTAATGTAAAGTATAGGTATAGGTTGGTGGATTCTAGCCACGGTGGTGAAGTGGCGTTATGTCCCAATAAAATTGTATTGCCTGATCCGTCATCGCTGTTGAATGAAATCATTCCTTGATCCAGTAGTGCGTTGCCGAATGCCGTAACGTATAACATGAAATAAATAATATTTATTAGTATTTATTATTTAAAATATAAGTTGTGCTTTGATTTTCTCAACTTGTGCCGTAAATATTTTTAAAAAAATTTGCAAATTTTACAGATGAATTTTTTTTGTAAAATTAGGATTTTTTCAAAATTAAAGTTGTGCTGCTTTATGCTCAATTTGTCGTCCTAAGAGCCGAAGAGATAAAACGAAATTCGCATGTTTGCACTTTTTACCGCCGAAACTGAATTTTGCGAAATGCCATAGTGTGAAACTAACACCTGGCTTTTCAATTTTCAAAGAAATTAAAGTTATGCTCAACTCGTGCTGCCTTGTCCCGTAAATATTAAAAAAAATAATCGCAAACGTGCATATTTTACGGATGAAATTTTTTTGCAAAATTACGAGTTTCTAGAAAATTAAATTTTTGCTGTTTTGTGCTCAGCTTGTAATGCCATGCAATAAAACGGTAACAAGACAAGAGTCACTGAGGAATTTAAATGCAATAATTTTGGTTTTTCTTTTTTTAGCGATCATAGCAGAGGTCTGAGCAGATTATGGTCAGAGTCCTCAGATTTAATTATGAAACACACTTGAGCATGATCACTGAACTGTCATTTCATAGGGAATCCATTTTTAAGTTTTAGTTATGTGTGAAGTTGGGGATCGTTAAGAAATCCCGCAGCACGAACTCCCGCAGATCAAAAATACAACAACATCCCGCAAGAAAGTACGCTGCGTGATTTTCAATACTTATTAAAAAAAATACCATTAAAAGAATATAATACAATTGGAAGAATGTTGGTGATTTCGATTATAATATTTTTCTGGATTTCTGGACCTGGACAAAGGTGGTTGTGGAACTGGACATCTTTTTTCCTAAACATTTTTTTTGTTCTTTTTGACAAAAAAAAAGTAAGATTTCTTTCTTTTTTCAAAAAAAAATGAGTTTTTTGAACAAAATTGAAAAAAGAGTTTAATTTTAGATGAAAACTGTTGACATTGGTGCCTGCCAGGCCAGGCGACTGAACATACCCTAAGGGGAGCATTTTTTTTTTAATTTGTAAAACAAAGTTTATGAAAAAGTTTTGTTTGCAAAAAAAAAATTTTTTTCCTTTGCCCAAGTTACCTCCCGAATTTTTTTTTAAATTGTAGAAAAGTTGTTTCCAAAAACAAAAAAAATTATCATTTGTCCAAGTTCCAGAGCCACCTCCAGAACTTTTGTCCCGGTTCCATCAGATCCATCTACAGAACCTTCTTTCAAAAAAAAATTGATCTTTGTCCAAGTTCCAGATGCGGGATTTCGTGATACGGGATTTTGTGATGCGGGATTTCGTACCCAACCCGTGAAGTTGGTTTCGCTCGATTTGCTCGGTCATTTTGTTCTGAGCTAATTGAACAAGCTCTGAGCTTACTCCTATGGAAAAAAGAAACACACTTTTTATGCTCTGATATGTCTGAGCTAAAAAAAAAATATAGATTTTTTTTGGCAGTTCCGTGATCTGCTCTGAGTTAAAAAAGAAAAACGCCAAAAATTTTGATATGTTTTATGACTTTACTCATAAGTCGTATTTGAATTGGATTGAAGTTTTTATTAAATTTTACCTTAGATTAAATTTTGATGCTACCACCTACATATTTTCACTTATCATTTTGTCGCGAAATTACTCTCATAAGTAGAGATAATATGAAGATTTTAACTTCCTCCTGGTTTCGTGTAAAAAAAAAAATTAGGTTGTAATCAAAACTAACACTAAGATAATCGAGAAGTTCAAAAAAGTGGGTTTCGTCATGCCGTTCGTTGGCGCACGTCGGTCCGTGCGTCCACTGTAATTTGAGCTATAGCCTAAACGGGCGAACCGATTTGCTTAAAATTTGATACATAGCATTTGTATGTGATTCCGTAGAGGAAAAATTCGAATTTTTGTTTTAGCTCATCTAGAAAGGGTAGCTGCCATACAAATATTTTGTTTTTTTTTCAAATTTTCTCGAAAACGGCTCTTATGATTTTGATTAAATTTCGTACCTGCAATACCCAAGTCAATTTAAAAAAAAAAAATTGCGTTTCAGGTTTTTCTCAAAAAATTCACACACCGGAATTAGGTATTCCACGTTTTTTTTTTGAAACAATTGTCTTATTTTTGGGTTATTCGCGTATATCTTTGCCATAGTTGGACCGATTTTGTTATAGTATTGAAACCTAATGCCTCTCAATAGTATAAGCAATAATGCATTTAAAAATGTTTAAAAACATTTTTTATAAACAAAAAAATTTATATTTATTTAATAATATTTCCTCGTTAAATAAAGGGTTTTCCAATAAGAGGTGTTATTTTGATATTCAAAGAAAAATGGCATTTTTTGAGATAAATGATCGGATGTTTATTTCATTATAAAGAGAAAGGTATGCCGTTAATAATGGAACACAATATCAGCCAAATGGCTGCCACGACCACGCTTACAGGACCATATCCTTTTCATGAAATTTTCCATAGCCAAATCGCAAAGTGGCTGCCCTATGTCCTCGATAGCCTCACGAATTCCATCTTTGAGGTCTTGAATCGACGCTGGGCTGTTGGCGTAGACCTTATCTTTCACGTGGCCCCAAAGGAAGAAGTCGCAAGGTGTTAAATCACAAGATCTCGGTGGCCAATTGTGATCACCTCTTCGAGAGATGACACGGTCCGGAAACTTTTCCCGTAAAAGATCGATGGTTTCATTGCTTGTGTGGCACGTAGCGCCGTCTTGTTTAAAGTAAACATTGTCCAGACCAAAACCATCCAATTCCGGCCATAAAAAATCATTAATCATCTCTCGATAGCGCAATCCAGCCTCATTTTCGAAAAAGTAAGGCCCAATGACCCCGCCGGACCATAAACCGCACCAAACAGTCAGAGGATGGAGAGGCTTTTCAACAATAACTCTTGGGTTTTCCGAGCCCCAGATGCGACAGTTTTGCTTGTTGACGTAGCCTCCGAGGTGGAAATGGGCCTCATCAGTCAAGATGATTTTTCGATGAAATTCCGGATCATTTTCATGCATTTCAAGGACCCAATCAGCAAAGACACGACATTGTTGATGATCAGCCGGCTTGAGTTCTTGTGTTAACTGAACTTTATAAGCCTTAAGACCCAAGTCTTTATGCAAAATACGGTGTAATGACGTTTGTTGAATGCCTAATTCCAAAGAACGACGAGGAATGGACAAACCTGGGTTTTCTTCAACACTTTGGGCTACAACAGCAATATTCTCAGTTGTTCTTGAGCGACGTGCACGGGTTTTATTCTTCACATCACTAACTTGTCCCAACAGCTCGAATTTGTCCACCAATTTCTGTATTGCGGTCCGACAAGGTGCTTCACGACGACCCAAAAATGTTTTAGTTTTACGAACCGTCTCTGCCAAATTTTCACCATTTTTATAGTGAATTTTAATAATTTCAATGCGTTGTTAAAGCGTGTATCGTTCCATTTTTATTAATGGCGTAGTTTCTACTTGTCAAATATCAAAAAATGACAGCTTCAAAAGTGACAGCTACCGAAATAGCGGGCTATTCAAAATAACACCTCTTATTGGAAAGCCCTTATATACATACATCATGCATATCTTCAATGTGGGGCTACACACAGTATTTAACCACAAGAGCAAGTTCGTGCAATCAAGTCGTGCATATTTTTTTCGTTTGTACAGGTATCTACTTATCACAACCGCTTTTCAAGAAGACAAATCTGGAATTTGTTTAAAATTTTAAATATTGTATTAGATACGTCTAAACTATATTTGTTTTTTTTTTTTTTTTTTTTCAGTGCATAGCAGCACAAACAGCACAATTTTATATTTTTAGAAAACCATAAGTTTGAAAAAAAAAAAACATTCGTAAAATTTGCAAACTTGCGAGATTTGATAAATATTAACGACACAAAGCAGCACAAGTTGAGCACATCATAGCTCATCTTCCCTTTTTTTGAAAATGGCGGTGCTAACTTCACGCATATCATAATATTGGTTTTTAAGCTGGTTATTTATTTAATCAATATATCAATTAACCGCTCATAACTAGATAGAGATACCTACTATTCAGAGAAGTAATCACTTGTCAAACATACATTTTCCAACGAAAAAAAAAAAATTTCTCTATTTAACAAAAAACATACGTCACAAACATATTTTAAAATAAGTTCCTGCCTCCTAACGATTATGAAATAATTTATGACCACTAAAAAATGGCTAACAAATAATTATTTAAACATGAATAATGTATGTAAGTATCTATCTGCCTAGGAATGTACCTGTAAGCTATGTATGTATAAATATTGAATAAATTATGATTGTATACGGATCAAATTTATATGAAAAACGAAAAAAAAAAAACAAAAAATTGCAAAATCAAATGTTAAAATTAATAATACAAACAATAATGCAATTTTAATTGATTCGTTTTCATTTTTTTGCTGTTTGCAATAGAATTTTTGTTTAACGGATAAACACAACTACTGTGCAACCAACTGTCATGCTCTTGCACTGGCATTATGTTATTTGTTTGTATGGGGCTATGGATGGGAGGAGTGGGATAGATACACCAGTAACCGCTTAAGGCTACACTTTCCAGTGTCCAAATAATAATATCGTAACTTTTTTTTTGTTTTGTTTTTTTTTTTTTTGTCATTATCCTTGGCTGATGGAATTATGTTTACCATACGTTTTAGTTGAATTATTGTGTTTTTTTTTTGTATGACCTTTTTGTATGTATGTATAGAAGTCCTATTTCTATGTTAATCTCTCTGATGTGAATGTTTACGGAATTTAATTTGAACACAATTATTACACACATAACTACTTCCTGTTATTTGTGGGTCACTGAGCTATACTTTATAATTCCATTAAAAATGCGATGCATGAATGCATAATGAGTGAAAAACTCGACCTCTACACATACAAATGCAAAAAAAAAAAAAAAAAAAAAAAAAAACTGAGTTAATCCTTGCACACCGGAAATTAACCAAAAGCAGTGTGAAACCAAAAAAAAATAAAAATGTTAATTGCAAAATATTTCATTATAAATTTGCTTATGTAATCGGTAAGGGATTAAGGGTTTTATGCGTTGTATAGGTGTATTTTGTTAGTAAGTAAGTACCTTCATGTAATTTGATTTGTACTTACTGTGATTTTTTTTTGTTGTTGCTTGTGGGAGCCTTTTTTCTGGGAAAAATATTTAGATGAAAATTTAAAAATTGTGTGAATGGAGCTTGACAAAAAAGTGAATAAATACAGATTTAATGATCAGAAATAAACAATAATTAATATTTGTTTCTAATGCGAGCCTTAACGCAGTATCTTCTTCTATATATTTATATAAAAATGAATCGTGGTGGGCTCGGATGCTTAAAACTTGAGAACTACTGCACCAAATTGGGTACTTCCTTCTACGTATTTGTTCGTAATTGTACCGCGAAGGTTTATTAAAAAAGAAAAGTCGAAAAAGTCTCAACAGGTGGGGCTGTAGACGAAAATTTCGTTTTTCAGTTCAATTCAATTACCGTTCAACAAATGGCGCACAGTGGTGCGAGAGCGGAAAAAAGTCTTTTGAAAAAGTCATATCTATCCTTTTAAACTTTATGTTTAAGTACTCTTAGATAACCCGAGCGTATGATTTAAAAGTATTTTTTAACATATATATTGTATGTTCTGATTTACAAGCCCTCAAAGTTGAAAAATAATTTTACTCAAATCGCGAACCGTATTTTCAACAAATTTTGAGATGTTTTTTTTCCGAAGTTCCTTTGAATAAATTCTCTAGCTTCTTAAATAATTTAATTGGTCTATTTTCGATTATCTAAAAATAAAAAAAAATATTGATTATTTATAACAGATACCTTCTATAAGTAGCCTGAAGCTTTAGTACTAGGAAAAAATGCTTTTTTTTTAACTTTTTGATTTAAAAAAAGCGCCAAAAGATACCAAGAAAGTAAGTATGCCAGCATATGCTCCATACATTTATGTTAAAGCACAGGAAAAATCAGCTGCAGATGCGTGCAGATGTGGAAGTTATGCTCAAAAATGTTTCACTAAATCGGATTTAAAAAAACTCCGTCTTGACGGTGGTGTTTACCAAAAAGTTTGATTTCTTCGGTATTAATGGTCAGAATGAACTGGTTAAGCCCATCATTTTAAGAAATAATGTCAAACTTTATTTTAAAAATAGAACAAAATTAATACATTGACCCAGGTCTGAGAATTTCGATTTTTGCGAAACCGTTTATTTCTGCCTGGAAAATTTTTCAACTCAATTTTTTTGAAAACAAGACACGAAAAATCATATAGTTTTATGATATTTTGAATTATATTATAGAGCTTAATACAAAATAAAGAAAAGGATTAGTGATAACTACAACTTCTGGAATGAATAACCTGACAAATATAAGAACCAAAGCTGTAAACGGGGAAGCTTTGAAAATGGGAATGTCTCCTCTTCACGCTCGGATAAAATTTATGGAGTGTATCCTCCATGTTGCCTACAATTTGCCATTTAAAGCATGGAGAACCAACAATGAGACCCACCATATTAGAGACGCTCAGAAGAAGAAAATTCAGCAGGAGTTTCGTGAAAAACTGGGCATCATTGTCGATCTTGTAAAACAAGGTACGGGGACAAGTAATGACGGCAACACCTCCAGAAGATTTTTTGCAAATCCAACCATGACTTCAGAAATCACTGGAGTTAGTGAATCCCTAATTCGGCGGTTTGCTGTTATCCTTGAAGTAATAACGTGGAATGAAAAATTAGATTTCAAAAAATATGCAGATTACACGTGGGAAACTGCTGAACTGTTTGTTGAGAAATATAAATTGTACAATATGCCAGCAACCGTACATAAGGTTTTGATCAATGGAGAAGAAATAATTAAAAGCTGTGCATTTCCTGTTGGATCGCTCTCCGAGGAAGCCCAAGAATGCCGAAATAAGGATTATAAAGCCTACCGCAGGTTTCATTCGAGAAAATGCAGCCGAATTGCGACGAATGAAGATATAATGCATCATATACTCATATCCTCAGATCCAATAATAACTGGTTTAAGGCCACAGGCAAAAAAGAAAATACTTCCAATCAGCGCAGACGCTAAAAACCTCATTTTAGCATTATAAAATTACTACTTCATAATTGTTTTTATTTATTTTTTATGTATTTATCTATTTATTTATTTATTTATTTATTTATTTATTATAATAAACATAGTTAATAATAATATTTTATTCAAATAAAAAGTTAAGATTTTACTAATGTCAATAACTTTTTTCCGAATGATTTTTTCTTGACCAAATTTTGACCAAGCATGTATAAGACTTATCTTAACATGTGTGTAAAATTTCATTAAAATTCGTTTCATAGTTCAGATTTTACAGACTTTTTTCCGCTCTCCAATACAAACATCAAAACACTCAAATTTTAGAAAAAAAGTCAATAACTTTTTTACTAATGATTTTTTCCTAGCCAAATCTTAGCAAAATGTGTATAAGACTAATTTTAACATGCGAATAAAATTTCATCTTAATCCGTTAAACAGTTAAGATGTTACAGATTTTTTTTCCGCTCTCCCATACAAACTTCAAAACCCTCAAATTTTAGATAAATGTCAATAAATTTGTTTATAATTATTTTTTTTCAACCAAATTTTGACCAAATATGTATTAATAAGAATAATCTAAACATGTTTGCCAAATTTCATTTAAATCCGTTGAACCGTTCAGGTAAAACAGACTTTTTTCCGCTCTCCCATACAAACCGAACCACTGTGTGGCGGTGTAAGCGGTTAGGAAATGGCTCTTGGGATATTCTTCTCCAACTTTTGTTATTTTTAGGGTAAAATGGGGCCAAAATAAAATAATTGCCCGATTTAAGAAATTCTTTTTTTTTTTTGTTTGAAAGGTTTTTCTTAGGAAATGGTTTGAGGGGTATTCTTTTCAGATTTTATTATTTGTAGGATGAAATGGGGTAAACATAAAAAAATGTCCGTTTCAAGAAATTCTTTTTCGATGTATATCTGAGAATAATTAAAGATGATTCTCATTGGCTTTGTTGGACAAGTCGGACATTCGTTCGAAAAATTCTTGAAAGACAGCACTGGCTTGCCACAGCATTGAAAGTGACCACTAATTGGACTTTGATGGTGTGGAGATCTTGGCAATGGAGAAATACACTTACAAACGTTACACGTTAGAAACACTACACATAAACAATTACAAGAACAACATGAACCGTAAACAAGACATAAAAAACATCTCAGCAGTGTACTGCTCCTTAGTTTTCAACAATAGATCCAAAACTTGACTTAGTAACTATTGTTCAAGTTTATGTAAGTGTATATCATGTCCGCCCTACATACATCTACACTTTTTTGTAATTACTTCTTTTTTTATAAATAAAAACCCCCTGAAGAAAACGGCAACCACTGTCGAAACGCTGGGAAAAGTGAATGAATTAATCTTTCATTTTATCGTAACGACCAACAAAGCCGATGAGAATCATCTTTGGGTATTCTCTTTTCTCTTTCTTTTTAAAAAATTTCACTAAAATGATATAAAAAAAAGAAATTCTTTTTGTTTGAAAGTTTTTTCTTAGGAAATGGCTTTCGGGATATTCTTTTTCAAAATGTTAATAATTGGCAATTGTAGGGTGAAATGGGGTAAAAATAAAAAATTGTCCGATTTAGGAAATTCTTTTTTGTAAAAGGTTTTTCTAAGGAAATAGCTTTCGGGATATTCTTTTTAAAATTTTTTTTTTAGGGTTTAAAAATAATATAAAATCGGGTTTAAGAAATTCTTTTTGTAATTGAAAGGTCGTTTATTAGTGGTTGGCCTCAGGGATTTTTCAGAAAATTGGCATTTATAGGGTGAAATGAGGTGAAAATGAAAAGTTGATTTCAGAAATTCTGTTTGTGTTGGAAAGGCTTTTTTTTAAAAATTTTATATTTATAGAGTGAAATGGAATAAACAAAAAAAAAAGGTTTTCGATTGCGAAAATTCTTTCTGCTTTGGGAAATTAAAAAAAGTTGGACGTAGATGATCATATTTTTACGAGTTTCACCATTCATAACGTGAAGTAAGTCAAAACTTAGTTAGTAGTATTCAATTACAAAATTTGTAATTTTATGCGAAGCTTAGGTTTGTCTACCCGTGCGAAGCCGGGCGGGTCAGCTAGTTACTTTATAAATATGGCAAGTTTGCCAAATAAATATGTCTCAAAAGTGTCATATAAGTGATAGAGTCAAATTTATATGACAAAAAATACATGGAGCCTAATATTACTTTGACATAAAACAAATATGGTGTCATAATTATATTATATGGCATAATCGGACATATAAATATATATGACAGTATAATATCGCCTTTACATCAGAGAATTGTTTGGTCAAAAAAAGTTAAAAACAAATATTGCGTGAAATTTCGTAAATATAGCCTTAAACGGTCAATGTCACTGCGCTATACTTTTACTAAGCAACAATAATATTGACCTTTGTAAGGCCCGCATAGTTATCTAATGTTCGGTGTTATGCGACCCTTACACCAGGCAATATTATTGCGCAAGACATTCGCCAAAAATTTTGCGTGAAAATGCGTCGCCCTTACACGATCGAATATTATTGCAAAATATTATTGCCTTCCTGCAGTTTATTCTATATCGGTTCATTGCTGAAATATTGTTCCTTGCTGAATATTGAACAACATATTGGGCAAACCGAAATTATTGCGCAATAAAGCCCTTACACGGTCAATATTACTATGCAATAGGTACGGAGTACTCAATACTGTGCAATAATATTGCATGGTGTAAGGCCCGCATTAAACTCAATTTTTTTAAGAAAAATAGGGACAACTTTAACAATGCCATGCTATGCTTTTTTGTAAAGCCCGAAATGTCTTCTTTTAAATATTTTCTTTTTAAATAATGTTCTTTTAGTCAACAATTTTTGGAAAATAAATGTTCGCATTCAAAGTTTTTCACAAAATAGAGAAAAACAAAATATCCAACTAATTTTTGTTTTTAATTTACGTCATTAAATACTATTTTTTGTTTTCAAAATTCAATGCTCTTATAAATTTTTAGTCAAAACCAGAAAACCGGATGCTTGAAGTTCTTGTTCTTTTTGAGAAAATTGAAAATTACTAAATCTACTTTACTACCTACGTAGTGGAAATATAGTATATCTTAAGAGCAACTTAAGCAACGGATTGGAATCAAATGTAGAGAATTTTATTTCCGTTATTTTCAATTTTCTTAAGAACTAAAGTGTGTTTTCTTAGACGTATGGTTTTCAATCTGGCAATACTTTTTTCGGAGTTGGTCTTTTTGACAGCTGTCACTTGATTTATGCTCAGTTTGTTTTGCCATTTTATAATTAATATAATTAATCCACCAGCGTTGATACACATTTGTACCCGTTTTATCCCATTTTCCATGTTTGCATATTCCTTTCGAATATTCGAATATGAAAATGCGCCTCGTGCGCTCATGATGATTTTCGACACAAAATCGTTATCTTCGTTGTTGAGATTGAGGATGGCTTGACAGCGGACTATATAACGCTCCATTGGTTGTCTGTTTTCATATTGTAGCTTTCTAGTTCACAAATGTCAAATATAATTGACGTGCGTCGCCATTTGCAAAAATTATAACATCTTCCTATTAATTTTGATTAATTTTGAGCCTCCTTGTATACACACAGAATTTTTCTTATTTTATTTTTCAGCGCACATTTACCTTTGAATCTTAGTAATTTGGATTTTTTTTTCATTTCAGGTATGTTCCATCGAGTATGTGTAAGTTTTATTTTTTAAAGGGCCGTGAGCTTTTGGGCCCAATTGCATTATGTGGCATATTGATTGAAATCGAGGTGAGAATGGCGTTTCCTAGAAACTTATAAAAAAAAAGCATTTTAAATTCAAAAAAAATTATTTAAACAAATGGCAATACTTACTGAAAAGTGTTTTACCTTTCTTGAAAGGTAGCTTGATTGAAATCGAGCGCAAAAATGAGTTTGAAAGTAATGTTTTTTTCAAAAACTATTAATAGAACTAAGTTGACAAAAAAAAAAATAAAATAAAAGAACAGTCTTCTGGCTTTCAAAAAATTAAAAACACTTCTTAGTAAGTATTGCCATTTTTCGTTTGCCAAATACCTTTGTACTATAAACGGTTTTGTTTTTTGATTAACCATTTAACAGATTACTATAAGACAGACGATATACAGACTCTTTTAGAAAATGAAATTAAATTACAATATTGTCAAATCTACATAGTTGATATTATAGTGTTCGTAAAACTGGGTGTTAGTTCATTTGGGAATTATTCATTTTCATTTTGAGACTTGATTCATTTTCACGTTGGGCTCTAGCTCCTTAAAAAAAATGGGAGTCACTTCACATGAACTAAGTCGCATTTTTTTGTGGGATTTATTTCATTATGAGAGTTTACTCTCTTGGGGGCTAGTTCGTAGCCGTAGGGCCTATATTTTGTTCACTTATTCGTAATCGAAAACGGAATTAACCCATTAAATTAATTTCGCTTAATAAAGGGAAAAAAATGGAACGATACACGCTTCAAGAACGCATTGAAATTATTAAAATTCACTATAAAAATGGTGAAAATTTGGCAGAGACGGTTCGTAAAACTAAAACATTTTTGGGTCGTCGTGAAGCACCTTGTCGGACCGCAATACAGAAATTGGTGGACAAATTCGAGCTGTTGGGACAAGTTAGTGATGTGAAGAATAAAACCCGTGCACGTCGCTCAAGAACAACTGAGAATATTGCTGTTGTAGCCTAAAGTGTTGAAGAAAACCCAGGTTTGTCCATTCCTCGTCGTTCTTTGGAATTAGGCATTCAACAAACGTCATTACACCGTATTTTGCATAAAGACTTGGGTCTTAAGGCTTATAAAGTTCAGTTAACACAAGAACTCAAGCCGGCTGATCATCAACAATGTCGTGTCTTTGCTGATTGGGTCCTTGAAATGCATGAAAATTAAAATGTTTAGTAAAAAACAAATTAAATTTTATTTAATAAACGTAAATAACAACAGATATTTTAAGAATGAACAAACTATTATAATTTTCAAGTAATTCATAATTCAATGAATTCGTAGATCAATTTCCTTTTATATACAGCAAGTATTCGGACACAACACCCCTCTACACTTTAGCTTGAACAAGGAATTCTGTTACGAAGCCTTTCTGAACGTCTCAATTCAATTTCAGGTGGTTTTTTAGTATTTGGTTGTTCCACTAACTTGTCTGAAGATTCTGAAGATGAAGGATCTTCTGAAGATTCTTTTTCTGTAGTATTTCCGTTATTGTTTAAATTTCGACTACGAAGTTGATCTAAATGTCTTCGGATAACATTACCATCTTCTATAGTGACACTGTATGACACTGGACCTCTCTGCTTCTCGATAGTGGCTGGAATCCAAGCTGGACCTCTTGAGTAGTTTCTCGCCCACACGGACTCATTAGCAGAAAGTTGTGTAACAGGAGTTGTACAATAATTCTTTTTGGTTGATCGAAGCGTATTATTATCTGGTTGCAGTTTGTCGAAATAGGTAGTTGGGATTCTTTTGAGGAGCAATTCAGCGGGTGATTTTCCCGTAGTTGAAGATGGCATTGTGTGCTGACGAAGAAGGAACCTTGCAAGTCGAAGGTGTAAACTTCCTTCTGAGTTTCGCTTTAAATAATCTTTTGTCGTGCGAACCATTCTTTCGGCCTGTCCATTGCTTGAGGGATGAAACGGAGCTGTGAGAATGTGAGATATTAAGTTTCGTCTACAAAACTTGCTGAACTCATCAGATGTAAACGCTGTTCCGTTATCCGATACTATTGAATCTGGGAGCCCGTGTGTTGCGAAAATGGATCGCAGACTGTTAATAGCACACGCCGTGCTAGTTGAAGAAACTAATTTTACTTCTACCCACTTGGAGTAAGAGTCCACTAGTATAAAAAATTGTTGGCCTTGAAAAGGTCCTAAGAAATCAACATGGAGGCGAGACCAAGGCTTTGTAGTCTCCTCCCAAGGATGAATAGTTGTTTTAGGCTTTTCTGGTCGTGATTGTTGACATATTACACACTTCTTTACGGTTGTTTCTATCTCCGCATCTATCTTGGGCCACCACACGTAGCTTCTAGCAAGAGCTTTCATCTTGACAACCCCAGGGTGACCAGCATGTAACGCTTTCAATATATCTCTTTGAGCTGACTCTGGAATAATAAGACGGGAACCAAAAAGTAAGCAATTTTTGTTTGCCGTAATTTCATCCCTATGGCGTTGATATGGCTTGAAATCTTCATCTACGCGACGATCTGGCCATCCCCTCAACACCCAATGAAAAACTTGCTTCAAAATTTTATCTTTGGAAGTCAACATGGCAATGTCGCTCGATTGAAGAATGTTGATATCAGATTCTTCAATCATATTTACTTTAAAATCACAATCGGCCTCCTTATCAATCGGTAAACGACTGAGAGCGTCTGCGTTGCTGTTCTTCTCTCCAGGGCGATGTAAAATTCTGAAACTGTAGCCGTTTAAAAAAACACTCCATCTGAGCATTCTAGGTGAAAGAATTACTGGAGTAGGTTTTTCTGGGTTGAACAGTCCAATTAGCGGCTTGTGATCAGTTACTATGGAAAACTGTCTTCCATATAGGAAGTTATGGAACTTCTTGACACCAGTAATAATTGCTAATGCCTCCTTATCTATTTGCGCATAGCTTCTCTCGGTTTTAGATAACGTACGTGAATAAAATGATATTGGACGCTCTTGTCCGTTTGCCATTACATGAGATAGAACAACTCCGATTCCATATGGTGACGCGTCACATACCAAAGCAATAGGAAGATTCTCACTGTAATTAATTAGTATATTTTCACCTGATATAAGTTTCTTGAGTCTTTCAAATGCATAGTTATGTTTTGAATTCCAACACCAGGCCATATTCTTATCTAATAGTCTATGCAGAGGCTCTGCGATGTTCGCCTTATCCTTTAAAAAGGAGTGATAAAAATTGATGAGGCCAAGGAATGCTTGTAACTGTTTCTTGTCGGTAGGCGCGGATGTCTCTTGAATGGCACGTACTTTGTCATCTGATGGGCGAATCCCACGATGATCAATATTGTAGCCTAAAAATGTTATTGATGACAAGTCGAATTTGCACTTGTCTTTTCGAAGACGCAATCCAGCACTACTCAAACGTCGAAAAACCTCTTCTAGTGTTTTAACAAGCTGAGATGAATCTTGACTTATGACAAATATGTCATCAAAGTAAACAGTAACTCCTATTAGATCTCGCAGAAGGTTTTCCATTCGCATTTGAAATATTCCGGGAGCAGTTGAAATTCCAAATGGAAGACGTTTTACTCTGTATGCACCTTTGTGAGTAATAAGTGTTAGTATCTTCGATGACTCTTCATCCATAACCATTTGCTGATACGCCTGCGCTAAATCAATTTTAGCGAATGTATTGCCTCTTGGGATGGACGCCAAAATATCTATGATTGACGGTGTTTGAAAACAGTGGGGTGAAAGAGCCTTGTTGACTGTGCACCTGTAGTCCCCACAAATACGCACGGAACCATCGGATTTAGTAACCGGCACAATTGGTGTCAACCAGTCACTGTACTCTGTTGGCTCAAGAATTTCTTGTCGGACAAGCTTGTCGATCTCCGCCTCAATCGCTTGTCGTTGAGCGTATGGAATCTTCCTGACTGGTAGCTTCACTGGACGTACTGTAGGATCAAGTGTAAGTGAAATCTCTTCACCTACGTATGTACCAAGTTCTTCTGAGAATAATGGTGCGTATTTTTCCAAAAGTTTTGTAAGTGGTGAATGAATATTATGTACACCTTGTACGACAATACCCAAATGGTCAAACCAGTTGCAACCAAGTACACTTGTCCGCCGACCAGCCGTTATATATAAGGGAAGGTTTGAAAGATGTTTGTTGTTATAAATAAGGTCAACATAAATAAGTCCTGTAATAGGTATACGATTATTTCCATAATCAAAAAGACTCAAACTTGACTCTTTTATGTTTGGAAGATTTGTCTTCCAAATTCTGGCCGCCTCTGCTTCACAAATTATGGTATAGAATGATCCAGTATCTACCTCGAATTCGCAGTTGATTCCGTTAATCTTCACAGTTGCTGTCTTCTTAAGAGTTTTTGTGGGTTGAATACAATTAACCTGTTGTTGTTTGTAATTGTTTTCCTTAGAAAATGAATTATTTTGGTTCTCCTTCATCCGGCATACTCTCTTAATATGTCCAATACGACCACATTTATTGCATTTCGCAGATTTGAATGGGCAATCAACTCTGGCATGTCTGTTACCACATCCTGAACAATTTGATGAATTGTCTGTCTTGGCGTTCTCAAATTTAATATACCCGGGCCTGTTTTTGCTTTTTTGATGGATTGCGTTAATTTGGACTTCTGAAGAGTGTTTAGATGATGAGTTGGACTGGATTTCTTGTTGACTTTTAGCTGCTGATTCTGCAGCTACAGCCTTTTCTTGAACAAATTGTAAAGTTATTTTATTTTCCGCTAGTAAACTTTGTTGTAAATGAGTGTTTTTTAACCCACAAACCAATCTGTCTCTCAACATGCGGTCTATGACGTTACCCACAAAATTACAATCAATAATTAATCTTCGTAATTCTGCGATGTACTCAGCTACCGTCTCGTTTTGTTGCTGGTCCCTTTTAAAAAACTTAAAAAATGCAGCAATTTCTGAAGGAGTTGGAGTAAAATGCTTTGATAAAATATCAATGATAGCTAAATATTCGACTTCCTCTATCTTGCGTGGTGCGATAAGGGTTTCCACCAAATCAAAACAAGATGCACCACAAATCGTCAAAAAAGTTGCCTTTTGTATGTTCTTGTCGGAAATGGAGTTAGCAAGAAGGAACATCTCAAAACGCCTTTTGTACGAACTCCAAGCCTTAGGATTTGAAATATCGAAAACCTCGATTGATCCAATGGAAGTCATTTTGATGATTTTGATTCTTTATTTGTCTTTTAAGTTTTGGTTCATTGATTTTTAGTTTGAAGAAATATCTTACAAAACAAACCAATCCTCGTCGCCAGTAAAATGTTTAGTAAAAAACAAATTAAATTTTATTTAATAAACGTAAATAACAACAGATATTTTAAGAATGAACAAACTATTATAATTTTCAAGTAATTCATAATTCAATGAATTCGTAGATCAATTTCCTTTTATATACAGCAAGTATTCGGACACAACAAAAATGATCCGGAATTTCATCGAAAAATCATCTTGACTGATGAGGCCCATTTCCACCTCGGAGGCTACGTCAACAAGCAAAACTGTCGCATCTGGGGCTCGGAAAACCCAAGAGTTATTGTTGAAAAGCCTCTCCATCCTCAACGCGTGACTGTTTGGTGCGGTTTATGGTCCGGCGGGGTCATTGGACCTTACTTTTTCGAAAATGAGGCTGGAGCAACAGTTACGGTCAATGGATTGCGCTATCGAGAGATGATTAATGATTTTTTATGGCCGGAATTGGATGGTATTCATCTGGACAACGTTTACTTTCAACAAGAGCTACGTGCCACACAAGCAATGAAACCATCGATCTTTTACGGGAAGAGTTTCCGGGCCGTGTTATCTCTCGAAGAGGTGATCACAATTGGCCTCCGAGATCTTGTGATTTAACACCTTGCGACTTCTTCCTTTGGGGCCACGTGAAAGATAAGGTCTACGCCAACAGCCCACCGTCGATTCAAGACCTCAAAGATGGAATTCGTGAGGCTATCGAGGACATAGGGCAGCACACTTTGCGATTTGGTTATGGAAAATTTCATGAAAAGGATATGGTCCTGTAAGCGTGGTCGTGGCGGCCATTTGGCTGATGTTGTGTTCCATTATTAACGGCATACCTTCTTCTTTATAATGAAATAAACATCCGATCATTTATCTCAAAAAATGCCATTTTCTTTGAATATCAAAATAACACCTCTTATTGGAAAACCCTTTACAAGAACACCCTATTTCATTGACCCCAATTCGTTTGTAATTATATCATTCCTCTGACTTCGCTGAACTCACCCATCTGACTCTATAAATTTCAATCATCTTTGATTAATTTTCAACTCAATTTAAGCTACACCCAGAGTTTAAGGATATTAGAAACAATACGTACCTATATAGTTGTCGCTTTATAACTATGACTCTCACTGCAGCATTGAACTTCCCTCTTTACGCATATTACGCACCTAATTCTGTTACTTTTACAGCTCAACCCATCTGAAAACAATTTGATTATATCTATATTATATAATTTGGAATTCAAAGATTAAGTGTGCATCAGAAGTCAATGTCTTGGAACAAATGGGGGCTGCTACTCGTATATAGCTGAGATGATGTTGTGCTGTCTGCATTATAATTTAACCAGTCAACTCAACCAACTGTATTCGCATGCTTATAAATTGATTGATGATGTTGGATGATTTGCACTTACTTGCATCATCATCATCCTAGATATATATGTATGTATATAAAGTAGGTGGATCGCATTACAAGAGTGAGTCATGGCTCATGGACAAGTGCAATTGGTATACATAATTATTAAGTGGAATCATAGCGGCTTATACATTGTGAATTGACCTTAAGGATAAGTTAATTAATCAGCTACCAATTTATGCATAAACCCACAGTGATATTATTGAGAACCAAAATATAAATAAATATTTAATCCCATAGTTCGATTAGAGAGTCTATATAGGTGAGCTGCGGTGAGGTGAATTGCTTCTGATTTTCTAGTTTCTTTTTGCCTGGACACATCTGTCATTTTTCCGGCTTCGCACGGATAGACTAACCTAAGCTTTGCAAAAAAATTAAATAAATATTTAAGGTACCTACTTTTTGTAATAGACGTTGCCCTCCCTTTCTTAGCTATGAATATTCAATCCGAACTGGAATAAATAATAAAATAAAAATTATTTCAAAAAAAATTGTTTATTGTAGCGCTTTTTGATACACAATATTGTAAGTTTTATTTTCTTGCGAGTAAATAAATAATTTTGATGGTTTTCCGACACGGGAAGAGGCGACATACATACGATGCAAGCCGCACTGTAAATTATAATCGTTTAAAGTCGAATGGTATCTTGTTCGGAATCACTGGGTTGCGTGGAATCAAAACGTTTTTGCCTTTGTACTTCCCTTTCAAAATTGTGGCTTCGATGACGTTTTTCATTAATTTCTCCACCGCAAGCCGGATGCCATTACAAAAACTTGGCTGGTTTATGTTCCGCAACATAATGATTACTGATTCGACTTTGCAGACTGTGAGGTGGTAATCCTCATAACGCGAATATTTTTGTTGACCCTTCACCGTTACTTTAAAAAATGCACAAAAAAACGACTCAATTTACTGTGTAGAAAGCTGAGTCCAATTTTCCATAATTCAACTAAAGGGTGTTTTTTTTAGACGTGTGGTTTTTAATCTGGCAATACTTTTTGATGTATAAACATCTATGCTGGCGGTAGAGTGAAAAAAAAGTGAACGTTCGTGTGCAACGTTACGTCGTGCACTTTACATTGTAGCACGTAACGTTACGAAATCTGATTTGCCCCGACCAAAACAAATTGATTTTAACGCGACCGACAATTAGATTATACTTTATAGCGACCACTCATTTATATTGTTTTTGCCAACGACGAAAGCAAATTGTTTTTAGCGCTACCGACGATTTTATCATTTTAACACTTATATTCTTATATTTTTTTCTTTAATTTTTAATTATTCCCCGAACAAAATGGCCGTGACACTTGTAATTAAAAAGAAAACAAAATCAAAAAGAATACAAAAATAATAATAGTCAGCTGTAGGGATTGATAATTGACTGTAGGTATGGTAGATCAATGGCTGTAGGTATGGTAGGATATCGGGTGCGTTCAGTGATAGAAATCTGAACTTAAATTCTACGTTTACATTATACTGCTTTTAAACGATGCAATTTCTTCTTGCAATTTTTAGGCACGTAGGTGAGGGACGTAGGTGGCTGGGATATACAAAATAGCTGAGGTTGAACAAATTGCAGAGTTATCGGCTACTTTTAAAATCACAGCGTCCAATTCCATAGGCGATTGATTGTGTCAATCCATTGAAACTGCGATTTTAGTGATTTCCACTGACAACAACTGCAACTAAATATTCTAAAAACTCAAGATATGTAATTCGCCTGCTATCTCATAGTGAGATTCATTTTTAGGTTCGTTCAGTATAAAATTAAGATTGAACTTTTTGTAAGTTTTACTCGATGGAAAGATGGAGTTTCATAAGGGTTGCAACTTCGTTGACAGTTCTAACTGGATATTTTAATTCGGCCCCTGTCAGTCAAACCATTAAGTTCCTTTGGAATTTGGGTACGGTGTCATTTAATTGAAACCAAGATTTTAGTGCTCTCCGCTGACAGTTGTTGTTTGTCGATGCTCAGAGAGTGATTACCATAAACAATAACCATGTGTAATGTGAAGTCATCTTAAAGTTGAGAGTGAACTACGAAGCAGGACCTTTCAGTACCGAACCTTCACCGTTCGTTGGACACTTCACCACCAGCCTTTTAGTGCTTGGAAATTTCGCTACAGCGGTTCTTTCAACACTAAGCTTTTTAAGCACTGCCTACAGATAGGTAATGTAGTGTTATTTATTCAATATGTTTCTTTTGATGACGTTCAGTAACAAAAATTAGGCACTTGGACAAACGTTAATGTTTACACATATTTAACCGTGAGTCCCGGCACTCACATATTTTTTTTTGTTGTTGGTCTTTTTCATAGCTGTCACTTGAGTTATGCTCAGTTTTATTTGACATTTAATAATTAATAGACTAACTCCTGAACAAGGTTTGCAAATTGTGCAAATTTATTACCAAAATAATGGTTCGGTTCGCGTGACGCATCGCGGTCGACATAATCCCAAAATCGCATAAATTCGAGCAACTATGGATCGGTTTCGCACCACGTTTACTCTAGTGGATCCTCAGAGACGCCGCCGTACAGTGCGCACCGAAGACGCTATTGCTGCTGTGGAGCAGAGTATCGAAGAAGACCCGAATGAGTCCATCCGCAATCGTGCGCAACAATTGGAGCTGTCGAAATTTTGGCCTCTCGGCTGGAATTTATTCGAGCCAGCCACGGCGGCCACTTGCCCGAAATCATTTTTAAAACATAATGACAAACACTTATCTATCTATGAAATAGACGGAATAAAGAATGGTCAAGTCTAAAAAAACTGACATTCTAGCATGAATAGTTCAATGAATAATAATAATAACCTTATCTTTATAATAAAGCTAAATTCTTGGCCAAAACGTTAAGTTATATGCGTTTTATTTCTTCTTTGAAACCACACGTCTAAAAAAAAACACCCTTTACTATAGCTTAAATTAGACTATTTCATTACCATCATTGCAAATGTTATTTGTCTTAAACTTGTGTGACCAAAACAATTCTCCACCCTCAAATTCCAAACATCGATTTACCATGAAATATTTTTAGTAGTAGATATATTTAGTACTAGACTAATAGTCAATTTATATCAACAGAAATGCTCACAAATTTCATGGTGGCGTCTATACAGAAAAGGCTTCTATACTTTTGGCAATTTCTTGTGTGTGGAATCCCAGCATCAAAATACAATAAACCCAACCCAGTCAGTGTTTAGAAGTTGGCACAACTCAAATTCAAACAGAAAACACATCTCTCCAAAACACCCTTGCTTCGTATTATTATCTACAAAATATCAATACGAAAAGTACACGCATGAATATATATATGCAAATATGTAAAGTTAAAACACACCCACACACACACACAAGTTCTTCTGCCTAAATATAACTCTCTGTAAATGTGGATGCAAAGTGCAATTCTCCGTGGGGGTGGCCTTTGAATGATGTGGCCATCTTTATTTTGTGGAGAAATCATTTTGCACCTTGGCATAAGAACCACTAAACACGACTGAATGGGTAGCAATCTAAAAGCATTCATCCAAACCCCAGAGTCTCGATCCCTGCTTCTGCTGCTGCTGCTTCTGGGAGCTGATGGATGCAACAGTGTTTTTTGTTGTCTTCTTTTTTGTCCTAATGTTTGCCAGAGCTATATAGAGCAGCCTTGGCAACTGCATTAATCAATGGATTTGGAAGAGAGCTCTCGGCTTTAGGGCAACCATCATCAGAAGCAAATCTGAAGGCGATGTATACTTTGGAATTGGCTTCGATTGATTTCGTGTTTCCTTTGCTTCTTTCATCGAGAAAAAATGATTTTGGAGTCAGGGTTGGATTTTGCAAGTATCTTTTCAGAAAATAACACTCGTAATTTAGAAAAATTAAAAAGCTCAAAAAGTCTTACGGGGTCAAATCGCACGATCTCGGTGGTCAGTTCACATCACTTCCATATGTGAGATGACCATATGCCCTCGAATCACTCGTGCAGAATTTCCATTCTCGCTGGTGTCTATAGCATCCAAGTCAGGCCAAAAGCGCTCGCCGTTGACGGTGATCGCCTGACCAATGTTGTTCTCAAAGAAATATGGACCGATGACGCCGCCAGCCTAAAATCCACACCAAATAGTCACTTATTCGGGATATTTGGATCTCATGTGGATTGGTATTGTCCCAAATTCGACAATTTTGTTTGTTGACGTACCCAAATGAAGCCTCCCTGCCTCGATGAAAATTATTGTCAGTTTCTATCCAATTGCTCCAGAGCCCATTCAGCGAACACACGTCGTTGTCTATCGTCGTTTACCTTTAGCTCCTGATGGGTCAGTTGAATTTTTTACGGCTGTAGGCCCAAGTCACGACGCTAAGTTCTCCAAGTTGTGGTCTCGAAATACCGAGTTCTTGTGATCGACGCGAAATCGACTGCCTCGGATTCTCCTCCACACGCTCTCTGTAGATCTTGCGTTTCGTCGATGTAAGGGTATTGGTTGATCGTTTATTGAACCACTGAACTCAGAATTGATCTACCACACACCACACTGTGAATAGTCCTCTCGGTAGGACGATTATGGCGACCTTAAAATGGGCGAAACGCGCGGAACGTTCGTTGCCATAATAGAACATCCATTTTGATAAAACAATTTTATCATTTTTACGTATTGTTGAACGCTATATCCGTCAATGCGATGATTTGGCAAAACAGACTGAAAAAAAAACAGCCAATTTGACAGATGTAGCTTCAACAATATGGCTGCTATCAACTGTCAAAGTTCGAATGTCCTGGAAGACCCTTCAAATGACCTAAGACCCTGTTTAGATTGGGAAGAATGAGTACCTACGGACTGGTGAGTCTCATCGTGTTTACATTAGAAACTTTGAGGCGCCTCAATTCACATTGAAACAACAACAATTTCAACATGACACACGTCAAAACAACAACAAATGAGACTCATGAGTAAGGTTTTTATGTTTTCTTCGTGCCTCACGAGGTCCATCACCCCCCCACTTCCCTTGCCGCCAAACTGTCGTGATAACGTATTCAATCTCCCCAATCTAAAAAGCGTCTAAGGTCTTTAAAAAAGCAACTTCACTTTTCGACTTCTTGACAACCGTTAATAAATTAATTGGTGTCAATTTTTTAAAAATTTAAAATTCCAAAATTATATTTACAATGTTAATCTGGGCCCTTAAAAAATCAAGTAGAAGCGGTTCTGCTCGCCTTCACTCACAATATCCAGACAACGAAGCTGCTTGATTAGGGTTGTGTGTGAGAGAAGTGTGCTAAGAATTATTCATTTGGTATCATCAGATGCCTGTGCGCTATACATAGGTACAGAAGGTTCATTTGGTTGGGAAATTGGAAGATTAAAAAAAAATACACGTCAGCATGATATTATAGCCTTGTCTGATGCAGCAATAACATTTACACAAACTCTAACAAATCGATATACAAAGTTCAAATAGCTTCTGGTCTTCAATGTATCTTCTTGGTTTTAGTGAAGGCATATAGAGGGATGTGCAAGTGCATGACCATTTACTAGGAGTGTTTGGTTGACAGGAGCTTCAAATGAACAGGGTTAGTTACTTTTCAAGTAACGAAAACACTTATCAGTAGGATACCATAGTACAATTCGATGCATTTTCTTCTCTGTCTCTTCTTCATCACTCTGGCCGGCTTGGCATGTCTTCCTTCCGTTCTGCCTTTCCATATCCAATTGAGTGTCCAATTCCAGGATGTTGAGTACTTTGGACCTGTCTCCATCGCGAAGATTAATTGAATTTCACTTGGGTATAAACCTTAACCCACCTTTCTCCCTCTCTCTCTCAGATAGGTATAGTATTTGTGTGTGTGGTCCAAAATGGACAACTCTAACACCCCATCTAGTGGCAAATGCAAACACTAGTTAGTTCTGTAAGGTACAATTCCTAAAGGAAAACGAATCCTTGGGTAAAATTTATCACCGTCTCCTTCTCTTTCTGTGTTCAAAGTTAGGAATTGCGACAGAATGGATGTTTTTTTTTTTTTTGGTATAGTTATACACTCCTTTTGCTGACTATGGGAGACTCGGAAATTGTATCCTGGGACATGATGATGATGATGATGGTGTGTATACCTAGGCGAAATGATGATTTATCAAAGGCCACACAAGAACACCATCAGAATAAATTCGAAACTCTTAGAACCAATTTCGAATGATCATGAGGTGGAAACGGATTTCGCCCCCCCCCCCCCTCCCTACCCAACGCAACTAAAAAAACACCCCTCCCTCATCATCATCATCATCAAGGGCCATATTCCAGCTCAGTGCATTTGTATGTGAATCAAGAACACTGATGGTGAACCTATATACCTATACCTATTTGGTAACCATGCTTAGTCTTTTGGAATTAATTAGGCGAATTCCATTTGCTTTTGCTCTGTGCTTTAGTAGGTGGGTAATTCTTGAGAATGTTTGGATGCGAAATTATAAAATTCGTGAGGTAGAATGTGAAATTCAACTTCAACATCAAAATTTGAGTCTTTTTTTTTTAATTTCAACGAAACGGTATAATAATTCTTGAAAACTAAAGGAATGATTTTAAGTTTAAAGGTTATCAACGGTGAAATATTTCAAGACAAGCATAATTTTGCCGTGGAATAAATAACAAAAAACTTTCCTAAAATAGAGCTGATGTAGACATGTCAGTCTTCATAATTTATCTTATATTTTCAGAAAAAGCCCTTGGCACTCAGTGTTACCTTTCAAAATTATTAATTCGAAGTTGTTTTTGGAATTTGCCGATTTATTTATTTAATAAAAAATCCATAATTCCCAAAAACGCTTGAAATAAAACAAAATCAAAAACAAATAATTCCGCAGAAATGTTAAATGTTGGCATATTCTTATTAGTGAAACTGACAAATTATCTTCTATGAGCCCACGCCCGACTTTATAAATGGTGTGGAAGGCATCGACCGCGATAATAGAGCTAAGAGCTGCTTATAGACGCAGGCTCTCGCAATAATCGTTGTTTGGATATAGTATCAGTATGCCAACAAAAAAAAACCCTCAAATCTAGACCTAGAGCATTCCTATTAATATAAGAGCCCGAACTAGCTTGAGGAAAGAGTTATTCATCGCTAACTGGGTCACTGAGCTAGGTTTACTCTGATCCTATATATGTAGGTATATCAAAGACTTTCACTTCGAATATTCCGAAAAAAGCTGGTTTTTGGGGGAAAAGCTTCATTTTTAAATGGGTATTTTCTTAAAAGTATCTACCATATAAATGTATGTAAGGTTTGGAAGAAACTTTAATGAAACTACACTTATAACAAAAAAAACTGATAGTGTTTTCGAGATACTTATTTAGGAAAAATAGAATTGAACCTCTTTTACCCAAGTGATACTTTTTAGGAAATGTCTTAAACATATAAATAAAGCTTTAGACCGAAATTGAGTTTTGTCGAATTTGTTCAATATTTTTGACTATTGTTCCTTTGTTGAAAAGAGTAAACCTTCCGATAAAACGTGGAATAGTATTCTTTTCAAATGACTGCCTTGTCCCTCGTATAGCTTGGCACTAGACCATAATATATTCTGTCGAAACAATTTGCCATGATGTCAGCATCTATTTCACGAATAGGTTCACCAATATTGTTCTTAAGGGCCTGAATCGTCTGTGGGTTGTTCACATAGCATCGATCTTTTAATGAGACCATACACAAAAAAAAAGTCCATTTTTCGAAATTCGAAAGTGCGAATAATTTTGTTTGCAAAACAAATTACCAACTAAATAGCAACTAATTACTACAAAGTTTATATTCCGAATTATGAAAAGTGGCCTGCTTACTTTATACACCTGTCATCTCACCTCTGATTTTCGTCTTCGGCCACCTTTTTTTTTAGACGAGAAGGGCACTTAGAAAGGGTACTAAACAAAGACATTAAATCAAATTACTACAAAAATTCTTACGATTTTGTTTGAAAGTACAGGGGGGTGATTCCGTAATTCGATTATCGCCACACGATATCGTTTTGACGACAGCTTTGAATCACGTAAAAGCAATAATCACTATCGACTGAAGGTATCGTCTTGGCGATCGAAAATTTGCTCTCCGTAACTCAAAAATCGTCAAAACGTGACCGTTAAATCGTTAGCATTTGAACGATACCTATTAAGCTATAGTCTTGTGTAGTTTTTTTTTGTTTTTGTAAGCAATTTATGCATTTTATCATATGAAGTGTTTTTCAATAAGGGCGGGTAGTTGATTTTGGTTGATCCTGGGTTTCGTTGACGCAAAGGCGTTGGCTGATTGTCCACTGAATTGGTTTACTCAAATTTGGGCACCAAACTTTGGATAATTGACGTGGAAGGACAACCATGTAAACCGTAAAATGGGCGCAACGTACGTATCGTTGCCTTAAAGATTCTTATATTAAAGTTCTTTCTATTGGACGTGTCGTTCAATCGTGTAACTTGCCATGATGATTTGGCATCAGTAAATAATAAACAAAAGATTTAATAGATGTCACCGTGAAAATCTGCCCGCTGCAATTGAAAACCCTATAATTAATTATATTTAGTTTTGAAGGATAGGTGGATAACCGATTTGTTTAGGCGACTTCACGATTTGCCCGCACTTTTATTCACTTCTTCTAAATAAAAATTGATATTTTTTGGGCGTTACTGACAAAAATAAATTACAGTATTGTCATTTATGACAATGATTGAAAAGTCAATCCTTCTCAAACTGTGATTTATAATAAACGATTGATGAGACGATAGTGATTGTGTTACGTGAAGCAAATTGATGACGATAACGTGAACGATTATCGTTTAGACATTATCGTTTTAAAAATTACGGAATGACCCCCCAGGAGATTTTAGAAGAAATTAAAAAAAATCGTTAACTAATCCGCAGCAACTTGGTTCCTCGTCTAAGGGTGTAAATCATGATGGATCTCTTATTTAATTAATTTGATGATGTCAAGTTATTGCATGATACTATACTTAACCATTTTTTATCTTTAAATCTCCTCACTAAATTTTCTTAGTTTTAATTAATGGTTTCTGACAATTATGGTAGGCATGTTGTAAGCCTTTCAACCATTTCTTTTGAACATTTCGTTCTAAATAAGAAAAAACCTACAAGATTGCAAAATTTAAATCACGCAGAGCTGATTTTTTAGTTTCCCATTTTTGTATCTCATAATTATGGTGAAAATCAAAAAAAAAAAGTTTAAAATAGTCTTAAACAAAGCACTTACCTAATGTTAATTTGTATGCTTTTATTTTGGCCGACTATATAACTTTATGCCTAGGGCGGCGAAATCTCCAGGCTTGGCACCGGATTATATTTATTTAATTGAAAACTTACAGTGTTTTGCCTATGGCATCCGTAAAAGGATAAACTTTGACGATGAATGTTTAAATTCTATTTCAAAATTTTCCCCAAATGCTATCTAATCGGGTGAAACAAATTGTATTACAAACCTCATACTAAATTTTTTTCCTGATGAAGAAAAACTGAAAATTGACACCATCAACTGAGATTTTTTTTTTAATGAAAACAAAGAGTAAAATATACATCGAATAGCTCAAGGTTTGCTTTCTATACCGCACTCATCGGAATGTGTGGGAAAAATTTTCTCTTATCAAAACATTATTAAAACAAAGTGCAGTAACCGCCTACAAATTGAAACATGTTCCTCTTTAATTCGAACTAAGAACTTATTAGGGAATACATCTTGTCATAGTTTTGTAATAAGCAATGAACTTATTAAACAAAAGAAGATGAACTTTTGGAATAAATACAAATAAAGTGTCCGCCATCTAACGTTTTTTTTCAACTAGTGCCTATTTCGTGAATGGTAACACTTAGATCATGTCGGATTTGACAGATAATTAGTATTATCCTTCCGCTGAACGAATATGGTTGTGTATACGCTTCGCTAAGTGGGCCTGCGATCGACTTAGAGAAGATGCCGATTTTGCCAAAAAAAATCATCTTTTCAGATGAAGCTCATTTTGATCTTGGCGGGTAGTAAACAAGCAAAATCGTCGCATTTGGGGCACAAAAAAACCCGCACGCATTCATTGAAAAGCCGATACACCCAAAACGAGGCACTGTTTGGTGCGGATTTTGGTCCAGAGGCATAATTGGGCCATTTTTTGAAAATCGTTATCGGGCCATGTTGAACGAATTTTTGTTCACAAAAATTAAAGAGGAGGATATTGGCAACATTTGCTTTCAACAGGACGGAGCCACACAGCTGAAGCTGCCCTCGATGTTTTGCGCCATTTTCAAAAAAAAAAAGTTATTTGGCGGACCCTTTATTTAATGCAATATTTTTATGTTCCTAATTAAATGAATGAATTTTATATTATTTTTACTTCGTGATTTTTTTATTTTTTTATACTTATACGTACGTTATAATAGTTTACGAAAATAATAAAAAAAAAATTACTTTTAAATTATTTACTACACAAAAAAGTACAATTGATCCCATTATAGTACAATTTCTTTGTGTTTTCAGTACAATCAAAAAAAGTCATTTTTTAAGCCTGATGGTCCACCTTAATATTTCCCTACTGGAAGAGCATAGGTAACCCGCTGTGCATGTGCATTCATTTCGAAGATACCCTTAATGGTTTTGAAATATTCAAAAGTGTTGACACGGGCGCAGGAAATTTGCGCGGAATAGGAGGTTTTAATTGTTTTATATTGTCCATATAATTTTTTGATATATTTTTGTAAGCGTTTTTACACTAAATTTTGCGCAAATATTTTCATGTTTTTTTTTTATTAAAGCGGGTTTAAATTTGAAGAACAACGAAAAGGCTATGTGCTAGTAATATGGCCCTCCACATGTACCATTATACCACCACCCTGGTCCATATTAAACACAAGACGGGCCATATTAGCAGCACTTTTTTGGAAAGTGTTAAAATCAATTTATTAATTTTTATTTATTTATTTTTAGTTAAGTTGTTTTTTTATGTTTAATGCTATAAAGGCTGATTATAAAATAATTTCTTTAAGTTTTAAAAAATATCCAAAAACACTTTTGAAAGTCTTGTTTGATTCGAATAATGTCAGTATCGTCTCGGAATCGATCTCTGTCTCGTATAATATGTATCATCGGTCTCGTCGCTTTTTTATCTTGTGGAAGATTAAGAAGGAAGGAAAACATATTAAACTAAAGTTGTAATCTATATGTAGAATCTGCTTCATATTTACATTGCAAAACTCAACTTTATAAATTAATGCAATTTTGAATTTTTAATATTTTCTACCAAAGCCACCTCAACCTCCAGAACTCTTGGTATATATCTGTTTAAAAAATATAGTCTCGCCTTGGACTTGACACCCAGACCGAGACTTTGCTTTTCTCGTCACCCTATTTCTTTTACGTACGATAAAAAGATATAAAACCTCTAACTCTTGCCTAATTCTGCTTCAGATTTCCCAACGACTGCTCTAGATCATTACTTTTCTGACATTTGAAAAATTGAATCCTCATTTTTATTGTCTTTCTAAAACATATTATCTATAGCCGCAACAAATGAAGCGACGGAACGACTGGAAATTCCTTATCGGTGATTCAATTTACTTTATGGTAGCAAATGATATTTTCTGGAGATGAAAACATTCATAGACTAAATTATACTGACTCTTCAAATTGGAATTCTAAAAGCCTCATTTATCAGTTGTCCATATATATTTATTCAACACGTTAAATACTAACGCAGTAATCTCTTATATTATGACATTATGTACATTAAATATATGTACTTATAAATACTTAAATCTATTTTATAAATTTAATTGTAATGTATGAAGAACATATTCTTAAAATTTTGTGATTTTACGTTAACATTAATTGATTGAATTAAGAAATAGTTTTTATTGAAGATATTTATCAAAATATTGAGAGGACTATTGGCCCCATAGTTAGATCTACTAAAGATATTAATTACAAAGAGGCAATTGCCTTCTTAAGCTGCAACGACTAACACTAAAACTCAATCTACACAGAACCGATGGAGCTGTAACAGTTCCGCTAACAATTCCCACCATAAAACAGAATTGCAAGTACTCTCGATGACTTAAAAGAGATGGAAGATTTATTAGTTGAAGTCTATGTGAATATGGTGGCAAATCAATCATACTAGACCAGGGAAGAAAACGTAAACAAAATCTCATAAATCTTCTTTGAACACATTCTATTCTGTTGACATGAACCGCGTAATATGGGGCCCATACAATACAACCGTATTCCAGAATAGACCTAACAAATGAAACATACAGAATTTTAAGCACATAAAGATCACGAAAGTCACGAGCAAATCTTTTAATGAAACCAAGCATCTTATTAGCTTTTTTTATAATATAATTGTAATGGTTAGTGAATGAAAGTTTTGAATCCAACACCACACCGAGGTCAGAGAAACTTGAAAGACTACATAATTGAGACGTATTCAACAAATAAGTATAAGACAGGACATTGTGTTTACGTGTAAAACGCATTATTTTACACTTGTCAATATTTAATGACAGACGATTAGTATTGCACCATTCCCAGAATTTTTGAAGATCTTCTTGTAAAAGTTCACAGTCAGCTACTGAGTCAATTTTTCGAAATATTTTCACGTCATCGGCATAAATTAAAGACATAGAGTTACTTAAAACAGAAGGAAGATCATTAATAAATAAGACAAACAATAAAGGACCAAGGTGACTACCTTGAGGTACACCCGAATTAACTTTAAACCATTGGGAACATTCATTTCTAAATACAACACTATATAATCTATTTTTGAGATACGAAGAAATCCATAAAATAAAGCGATCGTTAAGTCCAATGGTGCTTAGTTTCTTAAGTAATATTTTATGATTAAGTTTGTCGAAAGCTTTACTGAAATCAGTAAAAACACAATCTACTTGCTTATACTTTTCAAAGGCATCTAAGCAGAACGTTGTAAACTGTAGTAAATTTGTGACCGTAGATTTCTTTTTGACAAAGCCATGTTGGTTTTCACATATAACAGAGGTACAATGAAATGACAGAATATCACAGACAATGGATTCGAACAGTTTAGGGATGACAGAAAGCTTGGCAATAGGTCTGTAGTTTGTCACTAATTTTTTTGGACCTTTCTTATGAATGGGAGTTAGAAATGCATTTTTCCATATAGCGGGAAACGTAGAATTACTAATTGACGTATTGAAAAGCACAAACAACGGGTAAGACATATATATTGCACATTTTTTCAAAATAAAAGACGGCAAGCCATCAGGGCCGGGACTGAAACACTCGTCTAACGTTTCGATATAGTCAAGAATAGTTGCTTCAGAAATTGCAAAATTAATCGAGTTAAGATGTGAGAATTCATCAATTGAATAAGTTATATTTGAGTCCTTTGTAGAATCATTTTCAAAAGCACCCTGGAAGAATTCGGCGAACATGTTGGATATAACCTCTGGGGAACTGGTGGGGGGGTGGGTCTTCCTTCTTCCGATTTAAAAGAGTTCTGATTTCCGAGGTTGATGATTTTGATTCTACCATCCTTAAAACAAAGTTCTACGGCTTTAGATTTGTAGGTTTTTCTGTATAGATAGATTTTGTACCATCACATTGAAAAAAGTTTAACATTTAAGTCCAATAATGTCTCTGTCACATTTAAGCTTTACAAAAAAATGTATTTAATATCATTTAATTAGACAGTCAAAGGTTCTTAAAATATGAAACTTATTCCTTTCCTTAAATCTGCCTAACCATTATACTAACCTCTATCTTAAATTTATCCAAAGACAAAAAAAAAAACAAAAGTGCCCAGAAGATTATTTTCCACTATAGAGAATCACTTTCTCTACCAAAAACCACTGTAAATTTGCATAACTAATTTATATTGAACCCGGAAAACTCCGCCCGTCCGACACTACCTATAGATATAGTATATTCTGAACGATAACACGATTATTCTGCTATGAATATCCCGCACACCTACCTATATTGGGGCTGGAGGTATACAACGCCAGCGTAGCTTATAGACACGAAAATGGTATTTCATGATTTAAGAAACCCGCTAAACCAACCACGAAACACTTTGTTGCTATCCCGTAAAATATTTAAAACATAATTATTATCCGTCCGCAGCAGCAGCAGCAGTCAGCAGGCCCCCCACCAGTTGAGCAACAGCATCTCTATGTTCTATGGGGATGATATTAATATGGAAGAAGGTACAAAATCCGAACCCCCTTCGTCTATTGTTACCACAAAGAGTTTATAAATCTTCGATCAAAGAACCAACACAAAGCTCTACTTACTCTTCTTCTTTCTAAAATAAAATCATGCCACGCGCCAAGCTATTCATACCTTTGCCTCTACCGGTTGGCGGCCGGTGGCGTAGCAGAAGCGTAAGCGAAGGCTGCAAAAGTCCGCCTCATAACAACTTATTCTTGTATTAAAAATTCAAAACTACACTTTTGTTATCCATTCCATAGCCATTTAGGGTTCTGCTAGCATTATTTTTAGCCTCAAAGAAGGATAAAGCTTAACAAGGCTATAATTTCCACTCAATACTTGGCGTAAGCGTAGGTATAGGTATACGAGAGTACTGGGGCTGCATTTTCGTGGAGATTTAAGGCACCCCTTTTTCGTGGCTCACTTCACTATGCAAAATGGAAAGAATGAAAAAATAATTCTCTACGTTAAACTTAAGAGTATCATAAAAACGATAGCCCCTATATATTATATTCGTGCGTCGTCGAAGGCAATGGTAACAAAAGAAAAGAAAGAAGCAAAAAGCAAAAAAAGACGACGAAAAAAAAGAACTGTTAACACCACTGGAATATGAAAGAAAAACTCCCGCCGGGAAATAAACTCATATCCGTGTGGTGGGTGCGGGGCGGTAGCGGGTGCGCCATACACCACCTGCACAGCAGGATACTCTTCAGTCCCCCATTTGCCCTATCGTTCACCATCTTATACTTTATATCCTTGGTTGGTTGGTAGTGATGTTGGATAAAGTTGGGTGGGGGATGCAAAGGTATGTGGTATTTCCTTTACCGCGTGTATATTTCTTTATTATCCTTACACCAACGAAAATTCGAGAGAGAAATTTAATTCAGTTATGCAAATTGAGCCGGTAGTGTTTTCAGCGAAAACATCCTTCACTAAAGGGGCCCGGAGGCAGAGTGTTGTAACTGTTGTTAGAAAACCATGATCAGATATACAGACATCCTTCGACTTCGACTCAACCAAAGGATTCATTTCATATCCTTCGCACTCTGACGGAGAACTTTTTCCAACCAAAAGGATAAAAGTTTAGTGTGTGTTCTGGAGCGGTGGCGAAGGGTGTGTCTGTACTATCTTATGCGATACAGAGGGACAGGGAGGTCTGGTTTCTGGTAGTAGGTATACTCGTACACCACAGCGACTTCAGTGAAGTATAAGAATAGAGACATTTCGGGGTTAAGTTAAGATAGTTTTTGCATTGGATTGTAAAACATAAGTGCACAACACCGGATGTGTACGATGTTCGATTGTGTATGGTGGAAGCGTGGAAGGGGGTGGTGTCAGCGTCAGTTGTAGCGTTTTAGGGGTCGGGATGGATATTTCTTCAGACCTTATAATCTTAAAGACAACTAAGGCATGTAATTAAACCAAAAACGAGCTGGTTTGTTGCTAAAACGAAAAAGCAGCGAGCGCGGCGCGCGGTGAATTCATCAGAGGGTTTGGCTCTTTTTGTACCTGGTTTGGCTATACAGGTAGCAATAATATGTAAAACTTTCGTTTGCGTGTCATAGAGGTGATAAGATATTTAAAGAGTTTTCCTGTGAAAATTAAGTCACGTCGAAGACGTTTCTTCATTTGCTTGCGTGCAAAGAAAGACATGAAAACGAATGTAATGTTTGTTGTTTTTGCTTTTTTGACGTGTTCAAATAAGTCGGGGCAGTCTTAATGCAATAAAACTCAAAACATTAACATTCTGGAAATGATTACCTGCCTTTAAATGGGGTTGAATCACAACTGGCACAGATAACATTGAAATGTGAAAAGTTAAAAGGGATTTAATTTTTGGCATGGTTAGTGGTTGGTTGGAGAGAAATCAAAGTTTAGTATAGGAACCTTATAGTGAAGTAGTTTTTCAGGAAAATTTGATGAGTCTAGTTTAATTACCTGTACTTACTCGATTTAGTGTTTTTTTTTTAGAGGTATAGAACTTTGAAACGGAATAAAACAAAGATAATTTTTTTGAATTGACATGAAATTTACTTTATTCGAGAAATAATTGTCTGGCATTATAATTTAAATATGATTTCTGGCATATTACCGCCACAGCTGGCTCGCACGTAGTCTAATTTGGAGGTCCAATTTTCGATGACTTTTTTCAACATTTGTGGCCGTATATCGGCAATAACGCGGCGAATGTTGTCCTCCAAGTGGGCAATCGTTTCAGGCTTATCGGCTTAGACTAGCGACTTCACATAGCCCTGCAGAAAATAAGCAAGCGGCGTTAAATCGCAAGATCTTCGAGGCCAATTCCGTTCGTTAGGTGAAACTATGCGGTTACCAAAGGTTTCGTTCAATAAATCAATTGTGGCACGAGCTGTGTGACATGTTGCGCCGACCGTCTTGTTGAAACCACAGCTCCTGCACATCATGGTTGTTCAATTGATGAACAAAAAAGTCAGTCATCATGGCTCTATAGCGGTCACCATTGACTGCAACGTTCTGGCCAGCATCGTTTTTAAAGAAGTACGGACCAATTATTCCACCAAACAGTCAGTTGTTGTGGATGTAACGGTGTCTCAACATACACTTGAGGATTATTATCACTCCAAATACGTAAGTTTTGTTTATTGACGTATCCATTCAACTAAAAGTGAGCTTCATCGCTAAACAAAATTCGCTTATGGAAATTGGGATCAAAAACAATCTTGTTTTGGGCCCATTTTGGTACAATTTGGAAGCATTGTTCAGGCATCAGTCTATTCATGTTGAAATGCCAAACCAAACTAAAAACAAATCACTTGACAGCTGATAAAATGGCGGCCAGTTAAAATAGTGTTGCCATCTTAAAGTTCTATACCTCTAAAAAAAACACCTTTAGTTTGTGAAAGGTACCTAAACATTTTTAGCTCTGTTTTTAAAATAAAAGCTTCATTTGTTTAAGTAATAAAGCCCTTTTTTTAAAGTAAAATAATTTCTGTCCGAAATATATGTAAGCTCGTTATGATTCTCACACAGCTTTTCAAACCACGTTATCTTTTTATTTTATAAGAAATTTGATTTTAACTAATTATGAAGTTTTATAGCTTTCTTTGAGACGAAGATTTTGGTGTTTTGAAAGTTAATTTCACATTTAATGATTTGATAATCAATTTTTGATTTCAGACTTTGTTTATCGCGGTTCTGAGACATTTTTCAATAAGAAAGACAAAATAACACCTATGCATAAGCCATCAGTAAAACCGTGACCACGACAATTGTGACCCTGTCGAAACGTCGGGCAGTCGATCTCTTTGATCAAAAATTAAAATCGATGCTAAACAAGTTTAAAATTAGCAAAAACCTCATTTTAAGTAGTATCCTTACTATAAACGCTTTAAAATCGTACTTAATCGACTAATATTTTTGTGTGTGACAGTTGTGGGCGTATTTCTTGTCTAGCAGGCGCCCCGCGAATTTGACCTTGCCCACGTCTAACTTTGGTCTAGCGCCGGCCGCCTCTGGTGGTAAGCAGCAGATATAAGACCTCCACTATTTGTTTTCCATGAAACTTCAAATATTGTACCCAAGTTCCAATAATGTGAGTGGATTTCTCTTTTGCAATAGCTTTTGTGTAATGTTGTTGATTAAATATCCTCAAGATAACGTTGTAAAACTGGTTCTTTTGACTTTACTTATCTCCTTGTACTGCTTATCCAATCTTCGGAGCAATTATACCATTCCCTTGGTCGTTATGCCTCATTAAAGTGTTTCTTTGCCTTATGGGTCTTAACATCGACAGTTTTTTGGTTCCACCACGGAGCTTCTTTCTGCCAAGTTTTTGACTTTTACAGAAACTGAGTTCGTACGCCTACTGTTTAGCCCCCACTAACTCATTAACTAAAAATTCTAATTCAAGGTGACTATTTGTCGTACTAACCTGTCCTTTTTGTTCCAGATATTTGGAAGCATTTTTGTATAGGTACAATTTTGTTTCCTTAAAGGGTTATTCCAGAGGTATTCTCTGTGAGAACGCCTTCTAAAGTCAACACTATTGTTCTGTAATCAGACATTGGGGGTTCAGGATGCATCCGTAGACGACATAATGAGGTTCGGAGTACCAAAAATTATGATTAAACTTTCTTTTCTTGTTCTAATGAAAGAAGTACGAATATTGCATACATTAAATATTTCTAGATTTTTCACCAACATATATAAAGTCTAAAAATACTCACCCCTTTGCAGTGTTGCCTGAAACACCAATTTATCGTATTTCTCCCGACTTTTAGAGCTACATATTTCCGATTACCCGATTTTGAATGTACCTATGTAAATATGTATGTCATTTCTCCCGATATTTAATTATAAAGGGTTTTCCAATAAGAGGTGTTATTTTGAATAGCCCGCTATTTCGGTAGCTGTCACTTTTGAAGCTGTCAGTTTTTGACATTTGACAAGTAGAAACTACGCCATTAATAAAAATGAAACGATACACGCTTTAACAACGCATTGAAATTATTAAAATTCACTATAAAAATGTTGAAAATTTGGCAGAGACGGTTCGTAAAACTAAAACATTTTTGGGTCGTCGTGAAGCACCTTGTCGGACCGCAATACAGAAATTGGTGGACAAATTCGAGCTGTTGGGACAAGTTAGTGATGTGAAGAATAAAACCCGTGCACGTCGCTCAAGAACAACTGAAAATATTGCTGTTGTAGCCCAAAGTGTTGAAGAAAACCCAGGTTTGTCCATTCCTCGTCGTTCTTTGGAATTAGGCATTCCACAAACGTCATTACACCGTATTTTGCATAAAGACTTGGGTCTTAAGGCTTATAAAGTTCAGTTAACACAAGAACTCAAGCCGGCTGACCATCAACAACGTCGTGTCTTTGCTGATTGGGTCCTTGAAATGCATGAAAATGATCCGGAATTTCATCGAAAAATCATCTTGGCTGATGAGGCCCATTTCCACCTCGGAGGCTACGTCAACAAGCAAAACTGTCGCATCTGGGAACAGTTTCCGGACTGTGTTATCTCTCGAAGAGGTGATCACAATTGGCCACTGAGATCTTGTGATGTAACACCTTGCGACTTCTTCTTTTGGGGCCACGTGAAAGATAAGGTCTACGCCAACAGCCCAGCGTCGATTCAAGACCTCAAAGATGGAATTCGTAAGGCTATCGAGGACATAGGGCAGCCACTTTGCGATTTGGTTATGGAAAATTTCATGAAAAGGATATGGTCCTGTAAGCGTGGTCGTAGCGGCCATTTGGCTGATGTTGTGTTCCATTATTAACGGCATACCTTCCTCTTTATAATGAAATAAACATCCGATCATTTATCTCAAAAAATGCCATTTTTCTTTGAATATCAAAATAACACCTCTTATTGGAAAACCCTTTACAAAGTACAAGTTTCTTAATATATTTTCAACATTTTCCTCCCGCTGATATTCAGAAAAAGTTTAATATTTTTATTAAATTTAAAATATTTCGAAAATTTTTTGCTCAATCAGAAGACCAATAAAATTAAAGCATTTCGATTAGTTGCTCAATTTATTGCACCGATAACCAAATTCTTCTGCCGATGTTGAGAGAACTTTTTTTCGGATAAACTTTAACAAAAAAAAATTATAAATGAACTTGAAATTAACACTTTTAGTTATTTTTTATGAGCTTTATTTTTGTGTTTTAAGCATTTCCTAAAAAATCTTAATACTACCTTCAATTTTGACCAGGGATGTCAAACCACCCGAGACTTGGGTGGTTAGCAAAAGGCACTCCGACCTCTTAGCCGCGTTCGAGAGAAAAGTCTTAAGGAGAATTGTTGGCCCCATATGTGAGGAAGGACGATTCCGGAGACGGTACAATCATGAATTGTACGCAATCTACCTTGAAGCAGATATCGTGACAAAAATTCAGCTCGGTAGACTCCGGTGGACAGGGCACCTAGCTCGCATGAGCGAAGAGGAACCTGCTCGGAAAGTTCTTTGTGGTACATTCTATGGTAGACGACAGCGTGGTAGACCATGCTTGCGCTGGAGAGATGGCGTAGACCAGGACGCCCGGAGCCTTGGGGTGCGCAACTGGATGGCGGCGGCTCGAGACCGGGATGGGTGGAGAGACTTGTTGAAGGAGGCCAGGACCGGACCCCGGTTGTCGAGCCGACGATGATGATGATGTAGTGTTTAGGAGTAATTGAAATGGGTGAAATTCCGTCTTCTGTATACCTAAATATTTTTATAACTTTTTTTTTTTTGAAAAAAGTGTGAACATAAAAATTGTAGCTTAAACGATTCTAGACAACATTTTTTGTTCGTCAAAGCAATAGGTTTTAAAAAAACTTGTGCAAACCTGCAATGCCCCTTTGATATGTTAATGATAATTGTAACTTACATTCTTGGTGAAAGTCTATGTTTCCTCTCTTTTCTTTAAAAAAAACAGCAAACCATATTGCAGATTTCAACTTTTTTTTTTTAACTGATTCCCCGATTAACACCGATTTCTGATGTGATAATCTCCCGATTTCAAAAAACATTCTATGGCAACACTGCCGATTTGTTTTGTGTCAGTGCTGATGATGGGCGTAAGCCTGTCGGTCGCATCCGACCAATAACCTTTAACCGTTCACAAAACTATATCTACACCTTGGACTGTGCATGTGCACTCATACTTCGTGTGGTAATGAGCAAAAGCAAAGGTGTTTACAATTTATTTTTAGTCCCGATAACTTCTTAAACGTTTGTTTTTTTTTATTTAATAGAATATCTAATTGCCAACAAAAATTATACCCTACATATATCAACACACAATTTGTAAGGAAAAACAAAACTGCGTCTTTGTTGTTTTGTGATTATAATTGATACATAAAGCCCTTCATATCTGCTGCTGTTACATATTTCTGACAGTTTTCTTAGCTCAAAAGCTTCTATATGTGTAATTTGCTTACAATCCTATCTGCACGTGTGCCGACTTTAGGAATATGTTTAAAATTTGCCCGTTACGCACCAACTTTTGTGAGACGTACCTACTCTTTTCGCCCTATCGACCCTCTGGATTAAGTAAATTTTTACTAAAACCGCATTCGAGTACAAATTTGAATTTCAAAACCCACGATATCAATTCAAAAATTCGATAACAAATTGTGTGCCGTAAATGATAAGAGATCCGAAACAATTACGTAACGCCTTGAAGCTTGAAGACCCAAAAACTGAATTCGGTTAGGTTGCTATCTCTTTAAGCGAATAATGCTTTTTTTTTTGTTGATCTTCCATACTTTATATACCTTTCTAGGCCAACAGATCTGTAAAAGCCTTTCAAACATAGAATGCTTGATTTTTATTTCTCTTTCTGTCTTATTTTGTTTAAATTTTAGTTAACATATTGTTAAAAGTATTTAAATTTCACAAATGACAAAAGGTAGTCAAGATTACCCCTTAAATCCATAAAAGGTCTACAGACTTCAAGCTCCATATAGCTAACATAAAAGCTTATACAGTCGAAGTCAATAGGCGCTCATAATAAATGCAACAAAATTAAATAAAAAAAAAAACTACAACATTTTTAAACAAAACTGCTTGTTTACAGTGAGAATGGTATAGGTACTTAAACAACGTGTTCCCATACTTTAGGTGGTTTTGTCATGATTTATGAATAATAAATTAAATTACGTAAACTTCAAAATCTATACGACTCACCGGTTGGGGCGTTGAGTGTGCTATTGATTGGCTTTGGAAATCTTTTTGTAACATTTAGAATTGAGTGTCTGTCATAAAATTGATTATAAATATCAGCCGATATATTGTTTTTGCCAACATGAAATCAATTCGATCTTTTTAAGATTAACATCAAGATTATAATCCAAAACCCTATGCAAACAACGACGACGACACTCGATTTATCATAAAAACGGTCGAAAAAATAATTTCGATCGATATTTTTATATGATCATTTACCAGGTTTGCATGTAAATTAGAAAGCTCCATAAATATTACCAAATTCTTTGAATGAAAACCTCCGAATATGTATAGTCTGCGTGATAATGTTGCAAATAATGATAAATGTATGTCTATTAATTATACCCTGAATGATTTGTTTGTCGATGTTGATCTCATCTTTATCGTTTTAAATCTGGAAATTTAACGTTTAATGTTGTAGTTGCGAAAATCTTTTGCTTACAGATTTGCATGCTTACCTCCTTTTTTTCAGGCGAGTTTTGACAAAAATCAATCAAAATGTTTGTTTCATAATAAAATAATGTTTTTATTCGCATCCCTTTTACAATTTATTTCTGGTTTTCAGATAACAAATTATTCATAAAAAAACTTCAATTCAAAATGGTGGTCATTCCTAAGTTAAGTATTCTCAAAATAGGTCCTGATTTCTTTATCTATACCATCATCTCCATGTTCATTGGAGCAGACGTCCATCTGGAAAATTGTCTCTGCAGCTTTTTTTGCTCCCGAACCCGACTCGTATATATCTAAATATAACGGGTGGGCCATCTCGTGGTTTATTTTTAAATCATAGGTTATTTTGATACTGACAGCTGTTTCCCGCTTCACAGAAAGTCAATATCATACGCTTGATACGATTAAACGTGTTTTTTTTAGACGTGTGGTTTTGGCAATACTTTTTTCGGAGTTGGTCTTTTTGACAGGTGTCACTTGATATATGCTAAGTTTGGTTTGCCATTTCATAATGAATAGACTTACTTCTGAACAACTTTTGCAAATCGTGCAAATTTATAACCAAGATAATGGTTCGGTTCGCGCGACGCATCGCGTGACATTTGGTTCCAATTGCTTCGAGCCAGCCACGGCGGCCACTTGCCCGAAATTTAAAACATAATGTCAAACCCTTATCTTTATAATAAAGCTAAATTCTTGGCCATAACATTAAATTATATTCGTTTTATTTCTTCTTAAAAACTACACGTCTAAAAAAAAAACACCCTTTACATACATATCTACATGATACATTAACTTTTATGTAAAATGGGAGTGCTCCAATTAGGCAGTTGGAAATGCTAGTTTCGGGAAAAACGATTCATCGGCAAAATAATGTAAACAAGTGGAACTTTTTGCTCAGACTTACTTCGAGATTTGAGCAACTTTACTTGAGTAAGCAACAAGTTCCTGCAACAATATCCGAGTTGTTCTATTTGCTTGACCCTTTTAAATAAGTATAAGTCCACCGTTAAAAGTTGTAAATGTTTGACCTAAATAAAACCCTCCGTCGCAGACTATACGCCACGCCGCTTCAAATAGCTTTAGTCTGTTCAGTGTTCACCACCCACCAAACAACTCCATCGATCGTATGTCGGAACAAATCAGAAAAATAAACACAAAAAAAACACACCTGTCGTTTAATTCTGAGGCCCCCTTACAATAGGGACCTGTTTTAACTTAATTTTGGTTTGAATTTTGTTTAACAAAAAACCAAAGTTAATTTTTACCATCCCAACAAAAAGTTTACCAATGAAATTATTTAACAAAAAAATTATAAACAATTTTACCTCGGCACACAATGGGCCACCAGGAAATATGACGCAGATAAACTTTTTTCCTGTGCGCGATACACAACTTGAATTTTTTTTTTTGTTCATAACTAACTCCTCACACCGCACCCTATGTTTATAAGCTTAGACAAACTGTCAAAGCTAAGAAATTTAATTACACACAAAATGGCTGCTAAATTAAAAAAAAATAAAAAAACTAAAATTACCCAGGGTTTTAAATTCGAAGTCACTTTCGTTTTCATTTTGAAAAACTTAATTTCGTACTAAACTTACCAGGCAGTCAGAATTAGTAGCACACTGCTAGGGTTTGATGAAAAAAAAAAAATTAAAAAGACACAACGAAGAGAAAAATTCTTCGGCCATCGACTTTGACCGCCAAAAAAACATGCGGGCTCTTTTTAGAAACACTGACACACGACACACAACAATGAATGTGTAAGCGATATGCGGCACAGGGTTGTGCGTGCGTCGAGTGAGGTCATTGCATCTTACTTAGGCAGTCTCAGTCCCCAGTGGCGGTTTTGATTAATTTATTTATCCATACCCAGAAAGAGCATTAAGGCCTGCTGACATATGTTTTAATAAGAACTTTTCATTGCTGATTAATTTATGTATTTAATTTAGCTTAAAGTGAATTCCAGCTGCGTATCATGAAAATTTAAATTTTTAATTTTGTGCAATAATAATTCTTATTTAAGCGAAAATTAAGTAGGTTTGTGGCCCACGCGTCAAAATAAATAATTTCTTGATGATCTGTCAAATTTATCGATGAAGAACTATTGAATGAAACTGATCTTATGTCGACGGTTGGGCCACAATAATTTTTTTTTTTTAAATATGTAGGTGCCAGTTTGTTATAGCAACGACTATAATTATTTGCATCCCAAAATGTTGCTGTTGATCCAATCATTGCCACCCCCATCCCCATCATTCAACAGTGATTTTCTAAAAATATGCCCGACTGGGTCGCACGAACTTGCTCTTATGTGTGTTCACACTGTGGTTCCATAGTCTAAAATAAATTAGCTATGGGAGCCTATATTTTATCGCTTTGCCAAAACTTACTAAAGTTGCAAGCAGTATTGGGTGAGTATACAAAAATGAACAATATAGTCCGATGTTTCACATATGGAATATGTTATTTAAACTGAAAAATTTTTTGCAATCAACAAATTTAGAAATAAATTTATTAAAATAATTCTGAAACTGTTTTGAAACCAACGCGCATCTGATTTCTTATATAAATCTTTATTTATGAGAAGAAAAATTTAAAGAATCGTAGTAGCGGTTTTTAAAATAATTATTTTTTTTTATACATAAAATTTTGTTAACATTTTTAAGAAAAAAAAATTGATCCGGCAATTTTAAGTTCTTATTAATGTGGAGTTAAAAATTGAATACACAAAAAAATCTTCCACCCGTTTCGAAATATCGAATTTTCAAAAAAAAAATGTTTATATTTTTTAAAAATACAAACAAAAATGTTTTTTAAGTTTTGATGTGCAATATTATTTGAACTTATTACAAGCTTCTGTATAAAAAAAAAATTAGTTTTAATCGTTAAGTCAGATAATGAGATAGTCGAAAATCAAAAAAAAAAAAAATTCTATGATAGGTACCTACTGTTAATATATAATTTGTTTTAGTGACCCTTTTCTTAATCCTTAACTAATTAACTATTAAGAACAAACAATAAACCTACTGTTAATATGTAATATCTAGTTCATTGTAAAATTTTATAATTTGAAATGCAAGACCTTACTAATTTCGATATATAATTAAATATTTTTTTTTATCAATTTGGGAGGTACCGGAATTTTGGGTTAAGTATAAGAAAAATGTTTGTATAAAATCTTTTAAATAATGTCTAAAATCTTTAAGATTATGTTAAAAAAAAATGCTTTTTGAGAAGTTTAATAAAAATCATTATTCCTATTTCGTGACCTTTTATAATTTATATAATAATCCTAAGCGGGCTTTAGGTCTTTCTTGATTTATTTTTTGATTATTATCAAATAGACGACAACACAACATCTCTTTTAGTTTTTTATATATATTTTTAGGATAAATTAAATGTAAGTATTATATATTTAACGAAAAATAGATTTTAATTTAAAGTTTCTCTAGAGACCTGAAGAAGTACGTAAGCACGTACGAAACGTCGTCTATTTGATAATAATCAAAAAATAAATCAAGAAAGACCTAAAGCCCGCTTAGGATTATTATATATTTAATAAAAATCAACGAAAGTCGTTTTTTTAAAAAATCAAATTTTCAAAAAAAAAAAACAACTTTCTTTTTTTAAATCAAAAAAATATCTTTTTGAAAATTTTGGTACACAATATACTAATTATTTAAAATGAGATACCTAGTTATTTTTTATAAAAAAAAATTTATCAAAATCATTTCAACCATTTTCGAGAAAATCGAAAATCAAAAAAATGGTTCTTTGGGAGGTGCCATTTAAAACCATTTTTCTGAACCATTTCTTTTACTTAACGGTATTTAAATTTATTATTTTTTTTTTTAAATCCTTAGAATCGATTTTGAGAAAAATAAGATTTTCCTTTTTGGCCACAATATTTTTCATGCCAGGTTAAAAAAAAACTGTCGGTAGAATGTCCAAAAAAAAATAAATAGATACCAAATTTAAAGAAAATCGACCCATCCGCTTAGGCTGTAGCCGAACTGACAGTCAGACGGAGTTTTTTGCGAGACCCATATTTTTCGTCTTCGCTATCATAGTAATGTGAAGTTTGATTAAAATCTCGAGTTTGATTTTTTGTACGAATCGATAACTTGCCATATAGTACCTATATATACAAGTAAAAAATTGAAAAATATATGTAAATTTAAGATGACATCTGCATTTATAATTTTTTCAAAAAAGGGTTACTATTTTTTTAAACAACCGTTTACATTCTTAGAACCGGGCAAAAAATTACAGAATTAGAAACTGTTGAGTATTAAATTAAAAACTCAATACTTTTGAAGTTATTAATTTCTTAAATTTTTTTTGACATATTTTATAATTCACTCATACTAAAAGTACATACATATGTATGCATAGCCATTTTCTTTGTTATCAAAATGAAGAATTAGCAAACAATAAATTTTTTTTAATAAACGTTATTCCGCTATGTGAATTTTTTTTACCAAGAACCTGAAATGCAGTTTTCTAACAATTACCTTGGTTTAACCCGTTCTAAGTGAGCTAAAACAAAAAATCGAATTTTCCGTCTAGGGAATCACACAAAAAAGGCTCTGTACCAAATTTAAAGCAAATCGGTTCACCAGTTTAGTCTCTAGATCAAATTCCAGTGCACAGGCCAACGGCCAACTTCTACATTTTTTGTACACGAAACCAATACTTACCCTATAGAGCAAGTAAAAATATCAGTACCTACGTAAATTACTTGTCAATTTTTGTCTTTCAAAATTGAATTCAAAAATTTAATGACTATTTGCTGAAACGAAACTTAAGTATTGAAGGTCAGGGTCACCCTATTACAAAAATGTTAATTTGTCGTCAACCTTTCATACATACACAGTTTGGTATTCTCCCTTCATTCACTCTTATGACGATGTCATTTATGTGTTATTCCCCTTAATGTTGTGCCTTTTTTCCGAAATTTAAAGAATTTACCCACCCTTTCAATTTTTCATGTTCGCCTGGTTGTCAAAATCCATTTGCGATCGATTTTTCGTCGGCGTATTTATGATCTCATGCTGTGGTAAAGTGGAGTATACACACTAGCAACAACCACCCGCATTGAACTAATTTATTCTCCACCTCTGAACAAAGAGCATCAAGCAAACCGAACCCGTGCCGTAGGTATTTACAATGACTGTGGCAGTGGTCTGAGCTCAAAATAAATCTGTCACATAACATGAACAAATAAATATTCGTCACATAATACACTGCACATAAGCCCGATCATTAACAAAAATAAATTATGATACAGCAACATTTCGGTTCAAATGTGACTCTTTTTTTTTTTGTTTTAATTTCTTTTCTCTTCTGCCACTTACATAGAATGGAATTTTTTGGGAATTTGCTTAGGCCTGCTGTTTCTTATGCTTGCCTGGTACTCAGAATCCATTTGAGATCGATTTTCTTGAATATCAGTGGAAAAAAATCATTTGTGATCGTGATCAAGGGCGATTATCGTGACGATGATCTTCAACATATGAAATCAAAATGTGCGATGTGATCAAAGAGTTTATTTTTGATTTTGAGTTTTTTTTCTATACTCGTAGCTGAAGAGAGTATTAATAGTAAAGAACGATCGTGTCTACCTGCCAGCTGCCACTTCTACACCAAATGCGATCACTTTCAATTTCGTTTGGAAAAAGAAAGAGAAACCTGAAATGATCGCGAGTCTGCTTCGGCATCGCCAGCTGGTCGAAAAAAGTAATTCACTTTCAATTTCAGAAAGATCGATATACTTCCTCGAAAAACACCAGGCGAGCATAAATAAGAGAAGACAAAATAAACTCACTCGCTCGCTGTTTGATATAATATTTTTTTGGTTAACAAATTTTGGGAGGTTTTTGATAGCGATGTGAGTCAATTTGTTGGTGTGTGTTGTGTGTGCTCTTGTTGATCTAGAAAATTTTCTGATTACGTAGGTACATTTATGTGAAATGAAGTGTTAATGCTTTTGTATGGTATACAGTGACTACGTCATTTATATTGCTGAGGCCTGGGGCTTACACTGGTATTGAGATTAATAGTGTAAGACTTTTAAAGACCGTAAACACTTTCTGGAGATTAAATTTTCTCTTATGACATTCAGTTTTTTGTTTTTGATGAGAAGAGCAAGAAGAGAGGGGAATTCCTCTTTCACCATTTTTCTGTTCAATTTTTAAATTTAACTCTCCGGTGACTAATTTGAATGTGGTAAATTCACCTGATGTTGTTGTTGTTCAGACAGAAAATACTGTGAACACGATCGACTAACTTTGGTAAATTGTATGTAAATTATATTCTTTACCTACTTATCTCGTCGTGCCAACGAAGGTTATTGAGTTACTTGTAAATTCTCAGTAAAGTGCTTTGCACATGGGACACGATCTGCGATCTGCTAATTCCAAATGGTCGCGAATTTTGGCATTACATTCACATGAGTAGTAGCTGACAACTGCGAATTGTCATAAATCAAAAAGAAGTACAATGAGTGTTTAACTCGAGTTTAAACTCGAGTGAATTTTCTATTCGCCAGTTTGAGGATTACGAACTTACTTTTAATAGTTCGCAGAAGATAAGTTTTTGGTCGCGTAGAAAGCGTGTGTTTCCTACATAAATTTATTGATTAAATTATTTACTTAATTTTCGAAAAGTGAAAACAAACAAATGTTTGTATATGCTCTACAAATTGATTTAAAAGCTTATTCGCAGTTCGCCGTTCATGTGCAAGTCACTTAAAGGTGGTAAAAGCATTGATTTCGCAACATTTTTTGTTAAATATTTTTGTTTTTGAAGTTGAACCTTTAGGTACGTGCGTGTCCATTTGAGAGTTCTGTGTCTATAGTTAACTCACGATAATTATTCTCAGGCTCCTGTCCATTTGAGAGTTATTTGTTTGAGATTTGAATATCGCGAACAATTTTGAGATAACCGAGTCCATTTGATATACTGCCAGCTAATTGGGAGAAGTTACATGTATTTTTTACAAACGCAAAGGCTAAATTCAGTTTTTTGTTGGCACTGTATATAATAATGGGTTAAATTACGGGTGGCTAGAAAGTAATTCGATAAAAATTATAATCTTGTCTGGTTTCTCAAATTATGAAATTTTCTTTTCAACCCTGCGTTAACATACAATTTTTTTAACATATCTCACATTTTGATTGGTGAGTTGTTTTCCACAAAATTCAAACGGTTTCATATTTTTTTTACGAACCTGTTTTCAATGTCAAATTAGTATATTCGAGTATTCGAAACTCAGTAAACCAAGATCATTCCAATTCTTGCACTTTCGCTAGGTTCGAAGGTAAAATTGTAAAAGTAAGACTATCGTTGTATTGGTTGATTTGTTTTCTCTGAAGACCACATCAGTTTCCATGTAAACTCTTGATAGCTACTCGCAAAATACGAACTGATGTCTTGGAATTCTGCAAGCTAGTATCCGATAGTGATGAAAGCATATTTCCACTTGCGAGTAACTACTGTTAAAAAGTGCGAATTTCGAGAGTAAAAAATCAACTCTACCCCCAGATGCTCTCAAGCAGGGTTGCCGATGTGAGTACTAAGAGAGTATTCCCGAATAGCACAGAATTCGATTTATAACTAGAATTTGGTTGTATTTGTGTTTTGTTAAAGTAATCTGCAACATTATTTATTGCAGCTCAGTTTCTCAATTGTTCATCGAAAAACAGTGGTAACTTTGTGAATTAAAATGCTACAAATCGGTTTCGTAAAAGTTTGAACTTGTTCCCGAAAAACTGAAGTTGTTCTTAAAGGGTTATAAGCAAGTCCAACATTTGAAAGTTGATAAAAAGTTTTTATTACACCTATTGAATTTCTGTTTCGTTATCTTCTAAATTAAATGTTAAAATAACTTTCTTGTGACAATCTGTAAAATCATTTGGGTAACTTTGATATAATTTATAATTAAGAAGGGGGAAACAACTAACAAAAACATTTTTGTAACATTTTTCCTCTCAAAATGTTTATTTTAACAGAATTTCAATGAACAAGTTTACAATTATATATAAATAACAATAAGTCAATCGGTGTTGTCTATTCACAATACGAAAAATGTATATATTATAATGAAATAAATACATCATTCCTTTAATAGCGAATGGTTATTTTTTTTAAAGAAGTAAGCATAAATCTCCACCATTGTTTTTTTTTTTAATTACATTTCAATTATCTTGTTACTATTAACAACGTCAAAACAAAGATGAAGCTCTAAATGTGTTTTGTTGTATTGGCGTTTCGTTAAATTTGGAATAACACGAATGCAACAAACAAAATGTTTGAATAAACATCGTTCCTTAGTTGAAACTGAGTTGAAACATAACTACCATAACTGCTTGTGCTTTTTCATTGGTGGAGACTTTGTGTTATTTTGGTTTCTTATTTGTAAACATGAAACAAGGATTGAAACGACAATAAAACAAATAGGTAGCCAAAGTACTAGAATTGAAAAAAAAAAACATTTTGTTTGTATTTGAAACAAAACTTCAACATTTCTTAAGATTCAAGTGATGTTTTAGTTGAGTAGAGATGTTCTATAAATGTTAATCGTATATTTGTATATACTTTATTCAAATCAACCATGAACAGTAAACAAACAAAAATTAATGCTTAGACATGAAAAGAGTTACTATACATGGCAGAGTTGCTGCTGGATTGAAAAATTGTCACAATTCAGATTAAACAATTTGTAGATTTTAAGATGACCATAACACACATAACTAAAAATAGAAAAATTATATCGCATGTCTTGTCATATGAACACATTTTAACGTTTCATAAATATTTCGTTCCAAATGTCAACAGGCTGCCTAGAAATCGAGATTTTATGAAGCATTAAGAAACGGGCACAGAAATTTATGTTTTTGGGTTTCTTTTTAATCTATCGTTATATTATAGATAAATTTAATTTCTTTAATTTGACATTCCACGGGGTTTCGAAAAAAGAGAAAATTGATATTTTGACATTTAACGTTTTATCTGATATAAAATGTATGTTTTAAAAATATAAACAAAAAGTGAAGTGCGGCAACTCTGGTGGGCATAGACCAAAGTAAAATGCAAGTTGTTGCTTCATTTTTTTTCCGCCTAGAAAAAATTATGGTTTTTTTAACATTAGAATACTAGTTTCAGTAACGGGGATTTGAAAATGTGATTAAGAAGAATATTTCTCTGTTTTACAAACAGTGTAAATTGGTTAAAATGAGAATTTAATTGCCTTAAGTTTCTACTTTATTGTATCCTTGGTTTAATAACATGTAAGTTTTAGTTTTAAGAGACAATGTTTTATTGATATTTCCTACAACAAGCGCCATATTGTTCACAATCTAATGACTTTTTATTAGAATTTGATCTTAAATGCGAAATTTTTAAACTAATTTTTCCAGTTAGTATCACGTTTTCCATAGTAAATTTCAATGGAAACGGCTGAAAGTTTCGTTTAAAAATGTAAATTATAAATACTTTTGCAACTTGAATGCCTAAATACAAACATGATTATTTTTGTATTTTTCAAATTTCCGCCCAATTTTAATTTTGTAGGTGGCCCGAGAATTTTTTGAAAGTAAAAGTTCAATCTTAATGATAAAAATGGGGTTTGTATTAGATTTTCCGTTCATAAATAACTGAAAATCGAATTTTTAATCACAATATTAGACGTTTTGACTTTATTCAATACTTTGAAGTTTATCTTTTTTATAACATCTCAAAGGTATTATACATTAAAAAAGAATTTGAGCAATAACTTAACAGAGACTTTTATAATGTTTTCGTTAACATTATTTCTCATTATATTATAACAAAATAGAATAGAAAAAGTTAAAGTAATAGTAATAGCAACTTCGATGAAACTTTATTCAAGTTATTGTAATTTGTTTTAAACACAAAGTATTCTTGCATAAACATTTGTGCAATATTAGTAAACTCATCGTAGAGTTCAATCAAAGTTGCACAATTGTAAGATTAAGTTACATTTAACATTTCTTAGTTCAAATAACACTTATAAAACTAAGAAACGACAAAATTTATCTTCTATAGAACCCAATTACCATAAGTTCGTTGCAAATAAGAGGAGAAATGCGGCTATTTGGGTTACACAACTGTACCAGAATATGTTTCTGAAATAAATGGACAACAACTTGATTGTTTTACTGGAGTTATATCTACCAAATGAAAACCCGTCTGTGCTATTCGGGTTCGTACACCCCTGGCATTCACTGTACTCCCGTACTCCCCTCACAATAATAATTGTACTCCCCTCGAAAATATCCAAAACTTTTGCAAAAATTCATTAATAAATGGACTGAATGTATTCAATCTTATGAGTCTGAACTAATTGTCAGTGTCAATCTTGTCAGTTGCATTACGTGAAAAATAAATGAATCTATTGCCTGTTCTCTATCTCTATTGGCTTGATATGGAAATTAGCTCGAGAATATGTTTCCAATGCCTATTCTTTTAACGGGTGATAATGCTGAGGAACTAGAAGAAGAATGGAGTCTTTTAAGCAACACTGAATCTTTTAACAGAAATTGTAATTAGTTTGGAAGAGTTCTGGGAAATTGTGTTCGCAAAAAATGTACGAAAAACGCCCCTGGAATGCCAATGTATGTCGTATTTAAAACATTTATTGGTTCTTTGATTTATGTATTTACCTCACAAAAAAATTAAATTCAAAACAAAAAATATAAACTACTTAATTAGGCATTTTAATGGCGAAATCGCTTCTTCAAAATTCACATGCATCACAATGGGTGCCCTTGTGTATAGTTATTGCAAAAACAAAAAAGGCCTAACATACACTGTAAAACATCAAAGTTTTTATTTATTTAATTAATTTCTCAACCGTGTTCTTTGTTTAACTTTTAAGTGATCAATTCCAGACCCTATGTGTATGCGTAAATACATACATACATTCATATAAGAATTAAAGTACAAATTTTGAAAATATTCTAATAAAGTCTATATTGTTAATATAAATGGTGAATATTATTTTGTGTGCGTACTCCCATGCTAATTTTCAAAACGGCAGCCCTGCTCTCAAGGCAGTGTCCACTTGCGAGTTTGCCCTCTGAGAGCGAATCTCAATAATTTTACTCTAAGACAGACACGTTGACGTGAGCCGTCAAAAGGGTAAAATAATTGATATCAACTGCTAGTGGCATGATAACTGCGATTATGCACTTGGTCAATTTTTGATTAAGGAAAATAAGCAAAAGCTTAAAAAAGTGGAACTAGTCAGTTCTTCTAACTTATCATCATCGTCATCATCGTCGGCTCGACAACCGGGGTCCGGTCCTGGCCTCCTTCAACAAGTCTCTCCACCCATCCCGGTCTCGAGCCGCCGCCATCCAGTTGCGCACCCCAAGGCTCCGAGCGTCCTGGTCTACGCCATCTCTCCAGCGCAAGCATGGTCTACCACGCTGTCGTCTACCATAGAATGTACCACAAGGAACTTTCCGAGCAGGTTCATCTTCGCTCATGCGAGCTACCCATTGGAGTCTATCGAGCTTAATTTTTGTCACGATATCCGCTTCAAGGTAGATTGCGTTCAATTCATGATTGTACCGTCTCCGGAATCGTCCTTCCTCACATATGGGGCCAACAATTCTCCTTAAGACTTTTCTCTCGAACGCGGCTAAGAGGTCGGAGTGCCTTTTGCTAAGCACCCAAGTCTCGGATCCATATGTGAGTACTGGCAGGACCATGGTCCTGTACAGCAGCAGTTTTGAAGTTTTGGTGAGATTTCTGGATTTGAAGAGCTTTGACAGACTATAGTAGGCTCTGTTGGATTTGAGAAGCCGCCCGCGTATTTCTTCTTCTATATTGTTATCGGCTGCTACTATTGACCCAAGGTATTTAAAGGATTGCACCACTTCAAATTCGTGCTCCGCTACCTTGATTGTTTAATCAACTGTTCCTCTCGCATTCGACGCCACAATGTACTTTGTCTTACCTTCACTAATGTGCAGCCCCAGATTTTGTGCCGCCTGCTCGATCTGGATGAAGGAATCATATACAGCTTGCTCGGTTCTTCCGATGATCTCGATGTCGTCTGCGTAAGCCAGTATCTGGCTGGACCTGTTGACGATGGTCCCTCTTGTTGCCGTGCCAGAGTCACGGATTGCTTTCTCCAACGCCAGGTTGAAGAGGAGGCAGGCCAAACCATCCCCTTGTCGGAGTCCATTAAAGATGTTGATTGGTTTGGATAGCAATCCGGCTATTTTTACTTGGCTTGTTACGTTGGTCATGGTCAACCTACATAGTCGTGTCAATTTATTTGGGATGCCGAATTCTCTCATGGCTTTGTAAAGTTCTACCCTGGCTATGCTATCGTAGGCGGCCTTAAAGTCTATAAACAGGTGGTATGTTGGGATGTTAAATTCTAGACATTTTTCCATCGCCTGCCTAAGGGTAAAGATCTGATCAGTTGTTGATTTGCCTGGAATGAAACCACACTGATATTGTCCGATGATGGTTTTAGCGTATGGGGTTATCCGGTCTTGTAGGATAGAGGAGAGTATCTTATAGGCGGTACTCAACAACGTGATACCTCTATAATTGCTGCACGTTGTGACATCTCCCTTCTTATGTATGGGGCAAATGATACCTTTTCGCCAGTCTTCTGGAATTTCTTCATGCTCCCACACGTGCACTATAATCTCATGAATTGCTTGACGTAAAGCTGGCCCACCGTGTTGAAATAGTTCGGCTGGTATACCATCGGCTCCCGGGGCTTTGTTTTTCTTTAGCCGGCCTATAGCCTTCTCAACCTCTTCTATGCTTGGTGGCGGCAACATAGGGTACTCTTCTTGAAGTAGTGGAGCCTCCACTTCTGCAGTGAGCTGACCATTTAGCAATTCATTGAAGTACACTTCCCATCGCTCCAGTATGCTTTGAGGATCGGTGATCAGATTTCCCTCTCCGTCCTTGCAGTATGTGCAGCGTGGTGTGTACTGCGTCATGTTTCGGACGGTTTGGTAGAACTTCCGCGCCTGGTGCGGACCTCGCTCTCGGCTTTTCTCTATTTCACAGATTATGTTCGTCTCCCAGGCTGATTTTTTCTGTCTGTGAAGCCGTTTTTCAATTCTTCTGAGCTCTTTATATTCGTCTTCGCGTGCCCGCGTTCTATGAGATTGTTGCATTGCATTGTACGCAACATTCTTACGTTCAGTCGCTAGCTTGCATTCATCATCAAACCAGTCGTTCCGATTTCTACGACTGCTGCCTAAGATGGAGTTGGCAGTACTAATGACAGTATTCTTAAGGCGTGTCCACTTCTCATCTACGCCCAGCATACTGGCTCCAGGACTTACTCTACCCAGTTCTAGGGCGAGTCCTAACGCATTACCAAAGGTGTTACTGGTGTTTTCATTGCGCAGAGCAGCCGTGTTGATTCGAACCTGATCGGCGGATGCAATACGTCTTCGTAAGGCAATCCGCCCTCGGAAAACCATACCAACAAGATAGTGATACGAGTCGATATTGGCACCTCGGTACGTTCGTACCGTCATCAAGTTCGAGTAGTGGCGACGGTCTATCAACACTTGGTCAATTTGGTTACGAGTGACTCCATCAGGTGATACCCAGGTGGCTTTGTAGATATCTTTACGCGGGAACCTGGTACTCGCAACGACCATGTTTTTCGATGCTGCCAATTCTAAGACTCGAAGTCCATTGTCATTAGTGTTCTAACTTATACTCCAACTTTAATCACTTCTACTGACTTAAATGTTGTATTTTCATTCAGATTTAATGTTCGAGTGTTGCTTAGTTTTCTAAAATCTATAACATTGCGGTGATGGAAAAGTTTGAGAAAGTGGTTTTCATCACACCATATCCGTTACTTTCTGAGTCCAGGTTTTGAGTGAACTTTTGTAATATACATACATAGATTAAGATAAAATTTCTTTTCTGTCTACTTGCACACTGCTAAATATAGGCCGGCAGTCTTGGCCCTAACAGAAACCCAGATAGGCTACAGTTTTGTGTCGCTGTTCTTTTTGCATCACGGACTTATTGCTATCTATGTTCGAAATGATATCGTCTACCAGCTTCTATCCGCAATACCTACTGCATATGTTTCAAGGTTCCAACTAGGAATTTAACTTAATGAGAGTAAAATTCCACGCCCGTACGTATATCATTCACTGCTACTTTTTTTTGTATAGGAGTTCCAAATTAGATAGGAATTCAACCTTTAGTAATTTTGAAACAAATTATATGAGTTTTGTTCCATTGTTTAACGTTTCTCTAAAAATTTTATCGATGCGAGAGAGAACGTTTAGGTACTGTTTCTATTTGCTGAACCATGCCCTCCCACACGTTCATAATTCCTCATGGCTCCGTTTTTCTGCACAGACAACACCCGAATGTTGGGTGGGGATGGGTTAAAATCTGACATATACAAAACTAATACCGGTCCGGTATACCACAAGGCTCTGTTTTGTCTCCAACCCTTTTCCATATTTTTATCAATGATTTTTAGGCCAAATCTTCCAATCCACTTCATTACTTCGCTGATAACACTCCCAGTTTTTCGTATTCGTTTTCAGACTCATACTTGCCTGTTCTTTGAAAGTGAAACTGCAATGTCGTTATAATGATAAGGTCATTAAATTCTGATCTTGACAGCATCATCCAATAGGAAATAAATAAGCGTGTAGAATTTAATGCTTCAAAAACCAATGATGCCTATTGTCGTTTAATCCGAACTTAACGCCTTTTTCTCTATCTATGAGCGGCACTTGCATCGAAGAAATCGAAAAACTTTCAGTGCTATAATGACCACCTTCTATAGAACGACCACACATACTCAATATTGCCAAAAATGTTGCTAAATGCTGAGGAGTTCTAGAAATTTCACTTATTTTGTGTATTGGAATTTCTTGAGTATAAGTAAACACCTACACACATACAAAATTCTCCACGAAATACCTGCCAAGTTTTTATAAGTTTTAATTTAATTCTTGAAACGAATATCTGTTTTTGCTGAAAATATAGTTCAACTACACTTTATGTGAACTCTTTGCCTCAAAACATTCATCTTCCTATTTTCAATTGCATCAATTTTCGATTCGTTATTTTTTTATTGTTGCAAAACTTAAACCGACAGCAACTCCTTTAGAATTACAATAGCAGCTACAACACGTACGCGTACTCGTATATCTACTCTGCAATTCATTTTCTCAAACTCAAAACCCTAAAGTGGTAATAAGCCCAACGAACCATGAATTCATATTTTCAATTTTCAATTTTCGCTGAAAATGCATTCATATCCTTTTGTCCTTCAATTTCATTGCATACCAGAGGCACACAATCATGAGATGGTGATGATGATGATACTGATGGTTCTGTCTTTTCTCTCTCTCTCTCTTGTAAGCAATATCTGCTGCTGCGATGGTACTTTTGCTTATCAACCCTTTCACTGTCACGTTCACGTTTTTGCAGCCGCTTGTATGTATTTCATCTCAAACCCCATCCCGTTCTCGGTTCCTCATCCTTGTACCGTAGTCCGTAGTCAATTAACAATAGCACAAAAGGATCCCATGCTCATTTCTCCCATCAGAACGATACCAGACCATCAGAGAAGCCCAAGCCAGTAAAGCTAGGGACCCCTTTACAGAATCATTATGCAATTCAACTCATAAGCAAATTATCCTCAATATACATACGTTACGTTACCTATGTATATAAAAGTTTGCTTACACAAAACAAACACAAACTCACGTCAGCCAACTACAGTACTTTATTATTATTTGCTTGCACTAAGGAAGGTTCTTTTACGATGATGATGATGATGAGTCTGTAGAGGGAATTCAGGCAGGCTCTGACAGAGCAGCGAGGAACGCAGAAAAAAAAATTGAATAAATACAACAAACAAAAAGGACCATGTCGTATCCATCGGATTCACTCGTGCATTTCATATTTACTCATCGCGTTGCGCGTATTCGCTTTTCGCTGATGCCAATGCGAACAACAAACTATGAATTGCAAAACATTACGGAAGGATATTATGCTTACGAGTCCTTCAACATATCCGGCCAGGAGAACTATTATGGGTGTTTCTGTTTCGAGCCTGCCGAAAACAAGTGCCTTCGAGTGCGGAGTTGAATTGAAGCCGGAGGTAAGGTGCACTTCCTTAATTTTAAGCCCGTATATAAATGTTGAGCTGTCAAGAATTTTATTTCGACGTTAAAGGGTGTCAAAAATACCCACCAAAATATTACCGTGAATTAACATTTTAAAGAAGTAAGACTTGCCTTTGGAATGAGGCCTTCCAAGGGAGACAGTGATGGTGGAAATGGCAGTTCCTGCACAACTACAAAAAAAAATTTTCGAGTGGAGTATGAATGAATTTTTAAATCCAAATTTTATAGAGAAGATGTCTTGAAGTGAAAGAAACCAGAATTGTAGGGACAAAAGTACAGAACTTTTTGTAACAAGGTGAAAAATCATCCAGATCGAGCAGTGGACGCAAACGCTATAACGCAGCTCTACAAAAATGAAGTTATGACAGAGTATTTATACCTAAATGGTAGCATCGTTTTTGAGAAGAAGAGTTAATCAAACAAATGAGAGTACTGGATGTCATGAATTAAAAAAAAAGGCAAATCTTCAACAACTTTTGGTCAAGAATAACAAAACTGATAAAAAATAGAAGAAGAAATACGCAGACGGTAACGCAAGACCAAAAGTGTTTATATCAAGGCTCTTGGGTATATCTAGAAACCTGATCATCATCATTTATCCGCGACAGCTGGCTGTGATCTAACCAGAGCTCACATAACGATCCGACGGCAGCGACGTTTAGGTGTTCAGTTAAATTCGAAGACAGCTCGTGTCTTAGCCTCGTTCAAGAGAAAAGCTTTACGAAGAATTGTTGTGCCCATATTTTGTGCGGAAGAACGATTCCAGAGACAGAGATCCTTCAAACAGCGCACGAGCTATGCAAAATTTAAGCTGGAAGCAGGCACCCGGTGAGCTCAGAGCTCAGGGACCCTTGCTCTAATGAGCGTAATGAAGCCAATTCGTGGCAGCCCCTGGTTCAATAGAGACTGGAAGAATGCCATAAGGTATAGGACGCTAAAAGTCAATGCGATGAGGAACTGGATGACATTGTTGTTCACGATTGAGATAAACGCTCCCCTAGAAGAAGCCTACGGAGTATGTCCGGAGTATGATGTGAAAATTGTGTTCGATGAATTCGATGCTAAGATGGAAAAGGAAGACGTCTTTGCTAGATTAGTAGTTGGTCAGCTCAGCTTCCACAAAACAACATCAGGTAAATCCCTTCCCTCTAAGAGACTTTGCAACAACTTCGTGATGTGATAAGTAGGGCTATAGGTTTTAAAGGACCCAAAAAGCAACCTGGTACTCTCTAGACGTTCGAACCAGTAACAAAATCGATCATGTGCTAATCAACGCCCGGCAGGTATTCCAACACATTAGACGAGCGAACATTTCTGGGGGGCAAACGTCGACTTCTACCATTTTTCCTTGTTGTGGCAAAGTTGAGAGCTCGACTGTTGGAAATATTTTGACTTTCGATAGTGGGACCTCTTAGCACACCTGCAGTTGCCATCAGAGGCTACAGAGAGCACTTCAACGACAAAGTAGTTCCACTCCACTCCGTAAAATCATAAAAGAATTAGGTTTCCAGCCACTCTAGAGGAAGAACCCGTGGTATGATGGCAGAAAGTTCACATCCGAAAATGTAACATTGTAAAACAAGACCACCCATCACATCAGGAAAGAGTATCGAGATCTAGGAGAAAGAAGGAAAGGAAGATACACCATAGAAGAAAAGGCATTTTCAGGCAAATTTAAAAACACATTTTCTGTTTTGGCCAGTTTCCAGGAGACAAAAGACAAGGTTTGACAGTGTGCAAGAAATCTAGCCGATCAACTAGAGTTGTCGAATATCTCTCGGAACGGTGAATGCCAAATTTATCGTGCCAACCATCAAACGAGTTCTGTCGATGAATTCTATGAAGTATCAAAATTATGCACCCTTAGCGGACTTTAGTTGTTCTCAAAGATCTGCGAGAAAGATTTTCACCTGATATCTGGACTTCTTTCGCCTACCTATTCCAGATAAAGGTGACAAGAGTCTAAAGTCCTTCTTTGACTGTTCGCTTCTTGACATCGATGAAAGCGCTATTTCTTTTCTTCTAAAAGATATACCGACACTGGTGATGTGACTTAAAAAAATTGATTCAAGAAAAAGAAAAGCAAAAAGAGCTTCCAATAATTCTGTAGGTAGGTACATTAATATTTAATCCAGAGCTTGGCCAAAACTGCCAATCTTCACAATTTCTTGCCAATTTTTGCCAAATCCTGTTGCATACTTCATCAACTGGATAGTTTTAGGCAGGTGGGAGCGATCACGACAGAGAAAAACATTTTCCCTTCCTGACAATTTCTGCCACAGAAATTTCTTTGGGCACAAATCAGCAGGTTTGTGCTTCGGTCAACAAAAACATTTTGAATTCAAATACCAAAATAATGCAGTTTAAATTCAAATACAAAAATTAATCCATTGACAGGTTTTCCTAAGTGATATTTTTCATTTTATTTTATTTTTCGTAGATGAGCAATTTTGATAGTGATTTGATTTATCATAGATGGGTGGCAACTCTTTTTAACGAAATTTGACAGAATTACCATTTCAGCCCAAAAAAGTCTGGAACAAACTTATTGACAAGGTGCGATAAAAATTCGTTTCTTAGAAGGTCCTTCTCGTCGTTGCGACAGGCGCACAGTGGTCTGTTTGTTGAATTTTGTTGACAAAAATAATTTATTGACTGAAATTAAAGACATTCGGCAGTCGATTTTTTCTAGATTCTTAATATCAGTCTAACCAAGTAGATATTTTTTTTTATAAAATCGACTTCTCGTACACATTCCTTTACTGGAGGCCGTTAAAACAAAGTAGTTGATCCTGGACCAATTGTTGACATACATTTTCTACTCTGTTACATAATCTAAGGAACATTTTTTGTTTCATTTTTATACAGAAATATCTCGAAAAATTGACTTGATAGAGAAATTCTGATTCGGATTTGAATTCGAAGCATCAAAAACGTTCGGAAAAATAAAACCCTCCTCTTCAAATATGAAAAAAAACTCAGTTTTCCAATGCACAATGCAGTGATTAGATATTTAAAATCTCATAAAAACTTAATTGTATAGGTCCCTAAAATTCTCCAAGCTGCAAATGATAGTTTTAAATATTTGTGAAGCTCGAAATAAATATCTTTGGCCTGAGAAACTATAAACTATCTCTCAAAGCTACCAAAGTTATTCAAGTGATAAAAATAAATACACATATGGTGGCGCGGCAGCCCCTGGAGAGCCAGGGCCTAATGACTCACAGCTCTTAACCATTTTTGTGTGCTTGGGAGGGACCTACTATTTTCTGCGAACAGATTAGGGTAAGAGGCAGTTATGCATGACAAGATTGTTTCTTCCCAAGAGACAGTATCCGATTTTTTTTAAGGAGGACTCGGCTGGGAATCGAACCCAAACCTCTGTCACCACAGTCCCACGCACTAACAATAACGCCATCGGCTAGTACTTCAAGTGATAGTCTTCAATTTATTGAACTGAAAACTGGATCCCATGCAAAAAAAAGAACAATTTTAAACAGTTCCCACTTTGACAGCACTGTCTTGAGACACAATTCCAGTTACTAAACCTACATAAGGCCCCACATAATGATGAGGACTTTCAACTTCAACATTTTATATTTCTGTCTATTTAAGAGTGCAAGAAGTATAACGGTTATAATGTAGCATAACAACAAAGAATGTATAAACACCCCATACACGTCCGTAAAACTCTTCATGATGTGTGTGTTCCATTAAACTATAGGTATCCGATAACAACATTCTTAAAGGGTAGTTATACAATATACATTCTCCCCTTAAGTTCAGAGTTGAATGCCGTCGATTCTTTTTATTGGATTCCATATATAGGTATTTAGTGTTCTTATGTGTGTGTACACTGTACAGTGTGCACATAGTTGGTTTCCTTACATCACTCAAGGACTATTCCCATATAAAATGTGCAATTTCGATACAACAAACTATGCAATGCACTGCTGCTTTATAGCCATCAATCGATAGCACAAAACACAAACACATTATACACGACGAAGAAAGACCCATCAGAGATCTTCGCCCCACCACCATTCCAACGTCATCTGAGAAAGGCAGTTTGGCCGGAAGGAGCAAAAACAAATATTTATAAAAAAAAAAAAAACAGAAATACATAAATATAAATTCAAACGAAATAACGACGAGAAAATGTTGCAAAATAAAAATACATTTTCTGTGAATGTTTGTTGTTTTATTGAATAATTCTCCACCGCTGCTGGGTGGCGCTGTTGTCGGATTTTAATACGACCCATCAGGAGTTTGTTGGAGTCCATGGTAACATTAAGTTCTGAAACTCCTATGATGATGGCAGCCGGATGTTAATATACAGTTCTGAGTTCTGACTGATTTTAATGAATTTTCGCTTGCAGTTTGACAGGTGGTAGTGGTATAGAGGTGGTGGTGCTTCAAGGCTTCAAGGTCTTTTGTATTTTAAAGTAAACGCCTTTTCATCAAATATAAAAATAAATGAATTTGTTCTTGTTGTAATAATTGTTCCTTTTTTTTGTAAACATTTTTACAATTTTCCCTTCCATATAAAAATGCGAACGAACGAGACGACAACGACCAACGCAGTCTGCTAGGCTAGGCGCTCAAGAGCGAAAGAGGCCAGATGCATTAAAAAGTGCATTAAGACTTGAAAGAAAGTTTTCGAACAAAAAAAAATGTTGTTTTCATCGTTTGTCGTTAGTCTTGCATCCTTGATGTCGTTCAAGTGGAAAATCGGGCTTTTTTTCGCTTAAAGTTTTTTTTGAACGCAGTGAGTGAACGGTTGCTGTTGGTTATTTCTAGAAAATCGAGTAAAAAGGTAAACTTTCAAGGTATGCCGCGCCGCGCCGGCCGCCGCGCCGAGGAGATATGGACCTTTGAAAAGAATTTTTTTCTTTGTAGAAGTTTTATTGTTTCTTAATAAAGGATGCAAAGTTGTGTGTATAGAACTTGACCGGATGTCATTAAATTTCTGCGCAGGTGAACAGTGGTTTTTATATTGTTTTTATTTTTTTTGTTAACATTACGGTGATGTTTAGGATATCTGTTTGCACTGATGAAAAACAAATTATTATTATTAATTATCTTTGTTATTCAGTTAGCTTTCTTCGGTTTTGCAATTTTGTAAAGGGTGATTTTTTAGCTGGTTTGGTTTTGGCAACACTGCTTTTGACAGCTGACGTGTGTTTAGTACCTTGTGTCACTATCAAACAGCTTCAGTTTGGTTTGCAATTTAACCATGGATCGTCTTACAAATGAACAACGCTTGCAAATTATTGAATTTTACTATCAAAATTCGTGCTCGGTTCGAAATGTTCATCGCGCGCTGCTTCCATTTTAATTGTGTTCAGCGATGAGGCTCATTTTTGGTTGAATGGGTACGTAAATAAGCAAAATTGCCGCATTTGGAGTGAAGATCAGCCAGAAGCATTGCAACAGCTACCAATGCATCCCGAAAAAGCCACTGTTTGGTGCGGTTTATGGGCCGGCGGCATTATTGGGCCATATTTCTTCAAAGATGATGCGAATCGCAGCGTTACTGTCAATGGTGAACGCTACCGAGCGATGATAACAAACTTTTTTTTGCCCGAAATGGAAGTTCTTGACTTGCATGATATGTGGTTTCAACAAGACGGTGCCACATGCCACACAGCACGCGAAACAATGGCGCAATTGCGAGGCGAGTTTGGTGAACAGTTAATTTCACGTTTCGGGCCGGTCAATTGGCCGCCTAGATCGTGCGATTTGACACCATTAGATTATTTTTTGTGGGGGTATGTCAAGGCTAATGTCTATAGGGACAAGCCCGCTTCGATTGACGCACTGGAAGCCAACATCCATGCATTCATTCGTGAGATACCGGCCGATATGTGTGAAAGAGTATGCCAAAATTGGACTCAGCGGATGGGCTACCTGAGACGCAGCCGCGGTCAACATTTGCATGAAATTATCTTTAAACATTAAATTGCAAGGTTCAAACTATCCATTCAAATAAATATTTCATTCATTTTTTCGAATTTTTTGTGTTTTTTTTTTAAAAAAAGTTCTAAGCCTCTTAAAAAATCACCCATTACTTGCAGTATACATAGGTACACACAAAGGTTATCAATTTCGAGGTATTTAATATAATAGTTGAAATATTTTGTGTGCCTTGTGACTTACAACTCTCAACTATTCCTGTGTGCGTGTTGTTTTTTGTTTTACCAGGAATGGAGGGGACAATTTTCTGCAATATCTCTAAATCTTTTTGACTTTCCAATTATGCTAGCGTTTTTCAGGCAGAATCACTGGCTATATGGGAAGCATAAAAAATACTCAAACAATAACCCAAACCAAAATCGAAATTTTCCAATTCTGACAAACAAGTAGGCGGCTGTTAAGGCCATTGCTGCGGCTACATAATCCTCCAAATTGGTCCAGCAATGCCGCAATGAGCTTGCAAGCCTGAACGTCAATCTTAGTACCACTATTATCTGTATACCGGGTCACTGTGCCATTAAGGGAATTGAGCGAGCAGACGAACTAGCCCTGCCCTAGCCTTGACGAACTTTCCGACCTGAAGATCAGAGACTGGATCTCTCTCTAAACACGACGAAATGGCTCTGAGACGAAATTCAGAATTAAGCTGGCGTTAGATGGTTGTCCCGTCAGAGGGTCTTAACACAAACCCATTCCTCATCCATATAGGTTCGCTAATTGGGTCAGCGAGCTAATCTGCTCGTTGGTCGCCATTTTGCCAAATCCCAACGGCCTAGGTGGACGATGCTGGGAATCGAACCCAGTTCTCAAGGTAATTTTCCCTATAAGTGGTCAAATGAGGGAAATAAACGGCAGACGATTTGGCCAGACACGGTTCAGCCCGTCAAAGCTTACTTGCAATGAATATTCCCTTTGGAGCTCATGAAGGGCGATAAAGGCGAATACAATCATAAAAGGTGGTTTAAAGAACTTCATCATATCTACTTACATTTGGTCCACGGAATAAATCCCGAACAACTGAAGAGCTATAGACAAAGTCCACATTGGCCGGATAATTACACAATTTTGGTCGCTATACAGAACCAGTAAAGAATAAGCTGCTTCATATATGGCACAGTGTAGATGGCTTCAGGTGCGGATTTGTTGAAATTATTAAAAGGTCTGATGTCATGGGCAGATGATCTATATTGAAAGCCTCATGTCATGCAGAAAGATCAGACGGAGGCCCATTAGAATGTCACATCCAAACGTGGAAGTGGAGAATCCCCCCTCAGGGATTACATTGTAGGTACTTATTTTGGATCAAAAAATTGCCTAGCTTGGCATATTGCTGTCGAACTCAGAGCGTAGAAGATGATCTGCTAGGGGTATATCCTTTGAACCTTTGGCACTGGAGAAAGAAAGAGTTGAATTCACCAGAGTTACTCAAAGTGAACGACAGATGGTCAGCAATTGACACTTCCTAAATCTTTCTAAGAAAAAACCATACAGAGGAATCCAAATGAGTCACAACTCATACTCATACAACTCAGTCAAGCAAGAACCAGAAAGACAGCTCTTGGAGAACATTCGTCCTTTTTTAACGAACTGGGTGACATCTTGTTTTTGCCACTAAGGAAGGCTACCTATACCTGTGTTTCCACTAAATCCTTTCCTTAACTCTTTTAAAACTCAAGAAAATGAAAATCACTTGTTTAATTTGAATTTAAGTCTTGATTTTGATCTTTATGCTGCCGATCCAAGCTGCAGCTGGTGGTTGAAGGGTTTTTGTATTTTCTGTCCGATTTTCGGGACCGAGAAATAAACAATTTGTTTTGGACCAAAACCGGCACGACGATTGTGGGTTAAAACGTTGATGGTGATGATGAGATTTTAATACTAAATTATAGTGTATATCTGTTCCCCATCGCTTAGCAATATTTGGTCTTATAGAAAAGTCTCGTTAATGTCTCGTCACGTGGCCAGCCCCATGGCCGAGTGCATATATATCAATTTTCATTATACTTGAAAATAGTCTGAAAATCTGCAAGTACGAAGTCGTGGAAACTTTGCAATTTAGTGAAACACTTCGCACTTTTTCTTTGCACGAAATTATATTTTTCTTAAATTGCAAGTAATTACATACATACAAAGTCACTAATTTCGTTGTTTCAAGTTGGTAGCGCTGGCATTTGACAACTGTCAAACTCAACTGTCATTTTAAGTGTCATAATATTAGTTGAATGTTTTGCCATTTACGATAGTGGATCGCTTAACAATAGAACAACACGTTAAAATTATTAAAACTTAACTACAAAAGTGATGATTCAAACGTAGCCACTTTTCGCACATTATGCGATGATTATGGTCGTCATAATCGGTTAAGCAAGCATTCGGTAAAATTGTGAATTGAGTGGAAGCGTTACTGATGTCGTAAGGCCTGTGCATCATCGTAATGCCCGCTCAGTCAAATATATTGCTGATTCAAGTGTAGGTGTTGCTGATGATTCGAATTTATCGATTTCCCGGCGTTCGCAGCAATTATGGCTTGCGATTACAGATCATGACTTGGACGATATATGTTTCCAACAAGACGGGGCAACAAGCCACACAACACGACCAATTATGGCTTTATTGCGTGAGAAATTTCATGGTCACGTAATTTCACCTTTTGGCGACGTCAATTGGCCACCAAGATCATGCGATTTGACACCGTTAGATTTTTTTCTGTGAGGCTACGCAAATGACCGTGTTCACGCGAATAATCCCCGAAGTCTAGACGCATTAAAAATCAACATTACTCAAGTTATGGCCGAGATACAGCCCGAAATGTGCGGAAAAGTGGTTAAAAATTACTTTAAAAGAATCGCATGCTGCGCATCTTTCCGAAGCGTCCATTTGAATGATATTGTTTTTCACACTTAACACTTAATAGCAAAGTCCAAACTTTATAATAAAATTAAATGTGCATCAAAATAGCAAAGTCCAAACTTTATAATGAAATTAAATGTGCATCAAAAATGTATTGCTGTGTGCGTTTTTTTTAGCTTTACTTTCGAAACCGAAAAATTAATGAACCTATATCTTTACAAAGTTAAAAGTGATTGGTATGATGGTATAGAGCTCAGGTTTTCAAATTTACCGATTTCTTACCAAACAATTTTAGCAATTTCGAATGCATTCAAATCGTTTACATTAATTTTTATATGAATTGATTTTTTTTACAACTCCTCTAAAATAAAACTGTATCCTGATTGAAATTCTCATCGTCATCGTGCCACGCCTCTTGCCATTAATTTCCGAAAAACCTTCATTTAATTGTCTATCTAGGACGTAAATATTAGCGCCAGCCGATCGTAATAATAATTGACGTCAATTTAAATGCCATTTTACCGCAAGCTTTGACATTTTATTGCCAACAAACTCGCAACAAAATGTTTATCAATAAAATATATATATTTACATTGTACCTATCCATTTGAAGTTATTATCCATCACCCATCCCTACTGCCCTACTGTATACCCACAAACATCAATTCCCTCCCTCCTAACACCTTCACAACTTATATACTTCTCATTCAAGACTCAATAAATTCTGTAAGGTAAAAGTAAATCGCACCACAGCCACACACCATTTCTTTTAATAATAAGAAAGTTAAGTAAAAATAAAATAATAAAAGGTTTTGTTTTTTTTTTTTTTTTTACAGAACTCACAGTGGCGCTAAAAGACGTCTACGTGACCGTACCAACTGCCGTTAAACGTGGCGATAGCGCAATGCTGGCATGCAATTACGACATCGAAAATGATACCCTATACACGGTGAAATGGTACAAAGGCCGGCGGGAGTTCTATCGCTATACACCCAAGGAGAATCCGGCGATGAAAATCTTCAAATTATCCGGAATTAATGTTGAGGTAATCGAAATTTATGTAACTGTTTCATATCTAGATTGAATGGTAGGTATGAAGGTATGGTAAGTTAGGTTGGGGTTCTGATGGGGTTCCTAGTTGAAACGACCTACCTTTCCGTGTCGTTTCATAGTGCGGCAGCGAGGCTCTAGGCCCACGCCCGTTCCAATAAAAATGTTTCCTTCTTTCTTGCTGCTGCCGTGTGCCAAAGAACACACGTGGTTCTGGTTATTGCCCCCGGGCTAAGGATGTGAGTTTTAACGAATTCAGGGAAAATAACTTTAAATACAAAAAAGGCTTAGGTAACCTACCTTTATTTTTTTTTTTGGTTATATTAGAAGGTTAAACGGCACACTATAATGTAGGATCTGGTGTTTATGTATATCCATGAACTGAGGGAAAGAGACAAAAGTGTTACTTTCTCTTGAGGATCCGTGTATAGGTATAGCTTTATTGGATTGACTTGTTGTACCAACGAACTTTTGTAACATCAATCCCGCCTGCTGCTACTGGCAGACAATAATTGCAAATAAATATTCAAATGGCTTCAGGTATGAATTTGAATAATCAAGTGTTTCAAAATTAATCGACTGTCCGTTTTGTGGAGACAAAAATTCATATTTCCCCGCGGTAATATTCGTGGTTTATAAGAGAGCGCCTTATTTGATTATAACTCTACCTACCCACACACCCAACTCATATATACTCGTGTGATCACCTCAGGGAAATAAAATAACTCCTGTTTATTCGGGAATTATATTTTGTTCTCTTTTTTTCTATTTGAATATTGTAAAATATGTTTTTAATAAAAAAAGTACATATTTTTCTTAAACGGGGATAAATTATATTGGGCGTAGGCGTAGGGACTGTACTGTACAGGTACACACAATGAAAGAAACAATATTTCTGGAGGCCATTGTCACGTAGCAAGGGTACACCTACACAGTATGATGATTATTGCTGGGAATGTTATACAGCAAGTGTATAATACTTGGTTATGCACTGAAGCGACTAAGGAATGATGAGAATATAGGAATATGAACTTGGATATTAAAATATTGGTTCATTATTAAAATTTTGGTAAATCCAAGGAAGTGAAATTGGTTAAGCATCCAGAAGAAAAAATATTGAGGGTTTACCTTACAAACACCCATAAAAGTCAATATAGCCCTAAGCTTGAATGATTGCCAGCAAACAAAAATTAATATATAGGCAAATATGAATGTATAGTAGATACAAAGGCTTTGCTTACATAATTGTGCAGACTATAGGTGAGTATAGGTATTCATCAGGGATACCTACATATACTTATACATATCCTTATTTATAAATCGGATGAGTCATAGATAGCTTGTAGGAAAATTATATCATGAAGCAAGCAGCTCACGGCAAGCTTTGGCTTCTAGGTATGTACAAATACCTACATAACTTAGCCGATGAATGTAGCCAAGTTCTTGGCAATATCCCTTTTTACAGGATCAAAATTCAATATTTCCTAAGCTGATCAAGCACAAGCGTATCTCACCAAAATTCAACTCTTTAGCATCAGTGGTTCCTGAGATATAGGGTACAGGGGTTTCGCATAATTTGTGACAAAAAGCTAAAGTGTGAAGGTCGGGTCGAGAGCAGAAAAAAATCGTATGGGACGGGGGGGTATATTATTCCCCGTTTAGTCAGGAGGGGCCATTTTCTAAAAACTTGACTTGAAACAGAAACTAAAATTATTAAAAAAACAACGGTTAGACTAACAATGCCATGATACCAGGGTTCCCAGGTTCCCAAAACATTTTTCCCCTTTATTTTGCGCCAATATGTTTTATTTTCCCCTAATTTTCCAAAAAAAAATCCCTTTTTTTCCCCTATGTAAACTACGCATAAATTTGTTAAGAAAAAAATTTAAATCATATTTTTTTAAATATATTTTATAACATATATGTAAATTTATGTATACTTATGTAAAGTACCTATATCAATTACATAACATAACTGATTGAAAATCAACAAAAAAAAAACCTTGATAAGGAATTTTAAAAGGCTGTTTCATAATGCGACGACGAAACGAGACGTCAGCGTGACGAGAAACGCTGCTTACTTTTTCTCGTTATAAAATTGTTCCCCAATTGACAATAAAAATAATAAAATAATAATAATAATATGTTTGTCTTACTGTTAAGCGAAACTGTAGAGGATCTTTTTTTGTTAAAGTAAATATTTAAATCTTCAAATGGTATGTTAATGAAAACGAAATTAAAGAGTCGCAAATTACAACAACACGTTTGTTTTCCCATTTTTGGTATTTACTGAATGGAATGAAATAACTGAAGTTGATACGTTTCGCTATTCTAGAACAGCAATAGATTTCATTCTTTCAATTAGTTTTAAAAATGAAAATCGTCGTCTAGTCGCGTCGCGTCTTTTGTTCAATTTTTCGAACTCACGGCATGACGCTTTATTATGTAAACTCTATTATACTTTATTTGCTTGAAATTGGTTTGACAAGTACAACGAGTTCTCGTCACGCTCACGCTCACGTCTCGTTTCCTTGTCCCATTGTGAATCAGGCTTTAAGCTTCCAAGAATTCCGATAAATGTGAAAGGAATAAAAGCATTCAGATACTCAAAAATCATAACTGACGTGTTGCATGAGCGTATTTTTTAACATGATTTACACTTGTATTTCCTAAAAGGCTGTTCACCTGTTTTTGTTTCTTAAATATAGTACAGCTGATTCTTGAAAGAACAGAACTTATATTTTTCCCCTTTTTGGATTTGTCTCCCCTTTTTTCGGTTTGTCCCTTTTTATTCCCTTTTGCTTTGTAAAATCGGCAAAAATGGTGCTTTTCCCCTCAATCTGGGAACCCTGCATGATACACCTTTTTGTAAAGCCCGAAATCTCATATTTTATTGTGATTTTAAATAGTCATTTTAGAGATAAGTTTTAAAAAATTAATTTTCAAACTTAAAAAAAAAAAAATTGAAAAAATTTTGTTCAAACTAATTTTGTTCAAAATTTTACGTTATTAAGTATTTAGTATTTTCGATTTTAATATTGCTCTTATTAATTTTTAGTCAAGAACTAAAAACCAGATGTTAAAATTTCTTCTAAAGGGTCCGCCAAATAACTTCTTTTTTTTTTAAATGGCGCAAAACATCGAGTGTAGCTTCGGCTGTGTGTTCCGTAGCGCCGTCCTGTTGAAACCAAATGTTGCCAATATCCTCCTCTTCAATTTTTGTGAACAAAAATTCGTTCAACATGACCCGATAACGATTGCCATTGACTGTAACGGCCACTCCTTGCTCATTTTCAAAAAATGGCCCAATTATGCCTCTGGACCAAAATCCGCACCAAACAGTGACTCGTTTTGGGTGTATAGGCTTTTCAATGTATGCGTGCGGGTTTTCTGTGCCCCAAATGCGACAATTTTGCTTGTTTACTACCCGCCAAGATCAAAATGAGCTTCATCTGAAAAGATGATTTTTTTGGAAAAATCGGCATCTTCTCTAAGTTGTAAAGTTGGTGGTTCGAGTGATTCTAGGAACCCATTCGCGTTAGCAGTTAAGCTTAATCGCTTTGACCTGGTAAGCAAAGTATTGCTAAGTTAGCCAGGTATGGGCTTAGAACAGAGAAATGACAACTAGAGTTATTATTGAGCTGAAGAGCCCTTAAATAAAAAACACTTAGTTTGGTAGTTCAAAATCGAATACAATTTGTTTTATTTATTGTTCCGTATTTATACCTAAACGATCAATTACAATTTCTATAATATTCAATAATTAAACCCAAATTACTTCAGATACATACTGTCATATCAGCTATTTTTGAATTACTTCATTTAATATACTGACCTAGTAAGAGTCATAAACTGACGCTGCACATTGGCTGGTTGGTAACCTGAATGCCTAACATGATGTGTTATGCTTCGCGAAGGTAGCGACAAGTAACATGAAATATGAATATATTGTGTTTGAGTCATTATGTGTCGTCTGGCGCTATGACGTATGTATTTGGGTTTAAGTATTGAATTAATTTATTTATTTTTGATGACTACTGGTGTGGTCCCTTCACAAAGTCGATCGCAGGCCCACTTAGCGAAGCGTATACACAACCATATTCGTTCAGCGGAAGGATAAAACTAATTATTATCTGTCGAATCAGACATGAACTAAGTGTTACTATTCACGAAATAAGCACTAGTTTAAAAAAAAAAGTTAGATGGCGGACCCGGTAGTTTTTTTGTAGCCAGTGGTAGCTGTCATTAAAAACCATCGCCATTACATCACCTAGGCCTCCTTACGATTTCGAAATTTACACCCTCATGTAACGAGCTTAACATCACCTTTCATTTGATACCCAATTTGTTGAGGTTGGGCAAATTAGACACCTCGGTTAAACTTGGAATATTTTCAAGGTAAATGTAAGAAATAATGAAAAATCAACGATTCAACTGGATAAAATCCACTTTTACTCGGAAAGTTATGCTTCGATATTTAAAATTGAGGTGTCTATGGAAAGAAAAATTTGTCACCAATAATTTAATCATAAAAAATTATTAGGTGGCCATACAATTTTATTGGCTAAGAGGCTTAGATAGAATAAAAAGCAAATTTTCCTGAAAATTGTCAATTTTATACAAAATTTTCCAACCGATTTTCAAAATTTTTATTTTGTTGTAATCTTGGCCAATAAGCGATCATTTTGATATATTAAACATTTTCCTACGTTAACCACAAGCTTCAAAAAAGCTTTTCAAAAATTCTTGAAAGCCAATTTTGGCAAAATTCTAGTCAGTTTGAATATTTTTGAAAAAAAAAAATCCGAAATTGTCCGCATACCTTCAGAATTTCGTTATTGATCAAAATTACCTACGAAGGCTTAAGGATTACTAATGGTAATGCCCAAAGTAATGCGCTGCTAATGGTAATGCCCAAAGTAATGCGCTGCTAATGGTTATGCCCAAAGTAATGAACGATTGCGAAAACTAATGGTAATGCGCAAAGTAATGCGCTGCTAATGGTAAGTATTGAACTAATGCGAAAACTAATGGTAATGCGCAAAGTAATGCGCTGCTAATGGTAATGCCCAAAGTAATGCGCTGCTAATGGTAGTGCCCAAAATAATGAACTAATGCGAAAACTAATGGTAATGCGCTGCTAATGCTAATGCCCAAAGTAATGAACTAATGCGAAAACTAATGGTAATGCGCAAAGTAATGCCCTGCTAATGGTAAGTAATGCCCAAAGTAATGCGCTGCTAATGGTAATGCCCAAAGTAATGAACTAATGCAAAAACTAATGCTAATGCGCAAAGTAATGCGCTGCTAATGGTAATCCGCAAAGTAATGAACTAATGCGAAAACAAATGATAATGCGCAAAGTAATGCGCCGCTAATGGTAATGCCCAAAGTAATGAACTAATGCGAAAACTAATGGTAATGTGCAAATTAATGCGCTGCTAATAGTAAGTATTGAACTAATGCGAACACTAATGGTAATGCGCAAAGTAATGCGCTGCTAATGGTAAGTATTGAACTAATGCGAAAACTAATGGTAATGCCCAAAGTAATGCGCTGCCTATGGTAATGCCCAAAGTAATGAACTAATGCGAAAACTAATGCTAATGCGCAAAGTAATGCGCTGCTAATGGTAATCCGCAAAGTAATGAACTAATGCGAAAACTGATGATAATGCGCAAAGTAATGCGCCGCTAATGGTAATGCCCAAAGTAATGAACTAATGCGAAAACTAATGGTAATGCGCAAAGTAGTGCGCTGCTTATAGTAATGCGCAATGTAATGAACTAATGCGAAAACTAATGGTAATGGGCAAAGTAATGCGCTGCTAATGGTAAGTATTGAACTAATGCGAAAACAAATGGTAATGTGCAAAGTAATGCGCTGCTAATGGTAAGTAATGAACTAATGCGAAAACTAATGGTAATGCGCAAAGTAATGCGCTGCTAATGGTAATGCGCAAAGTAATGAACTAATGAGAAAACTAATGGTAATGCGCAAAGTAATGCGCTGCTAATGGTAATGCCCAAAGTAATGAACTAATGCGAAAACTAATGCTAATGCGCAAAGTAATGCGCTGCTAATGGAAATGCGCAATGTAATGAACTAATGCGAAAACTAATGGTAATGGGCAAAGTAATGCGCTGCTAATGGTAAGTAATGAACTAATGCGAAAACTAATGGTAATGCGCAAAGTAGTGCGCTGCTTATAGTAATGCGCAATGTAATGAACTAATGCGAAAACTAATGGTAATGGGCAAAGTAATGCGCTGCTAATGGTAAGTATTGAACTAATGCGAAAACAAATGGTAATGTGCAAAGTAATGCGCTGCTAATGGTAAGTAATGAACTAATGCGAAAACTAATGGTAATGCGCAAAGTAATGCGCTGCCAATGGTAATGCGCAAAGTAATGAACTAATGCTGCTAATGGAAATGCGCAAAGTAATGAACTAATGCGAAAACTAATGGTAATGCGCAAAGTAATGCGCTGCTAATGGTAATGCCCAAAGTAATGAACTAATGCGAAAACTAATGCTAATGCGCAAAGTAATGCACTGCTAATTGTAATGCCCAAAGTAATGAACTAATGCGAAAACTAATGGTAATGCGCAAAGTAATGCGCTGCTAATGGTAATGCGCAAAGTAATGAACTAATGCGAAAACTAATGGTAATGCGCAAAGTAATGCGCTGCTAATGGTAAGAATGCGCTGCTAATGGTAAGTATTGAACTAATGCGAAAACTAATGGTAACGCCCAAAGTAATGCGCTGCTAATGGTAATGCCCAAAGTAATGAACTAATGCGAACACTAATGGTAATGCGCAAAGTAATGCGCTGCTAATGGTAATGCGCAAAGTAATGAACTAATGCGAAAACTAATGGTAATGCGCAAAGTAATGCGCTGCTAATGGTTATGCCCAAAGTAATGCGCTGCTAATGGTAATGCCCAAAGTAATGCACTAATGCGAAAACTAATGGTAATGCGCAAAGTAATGCGCTGCTAATGGTAATGCCCAAAGTAATGCGCTGCTAATGGTAATGCGCAAAGTAATGAACTAATGCGAAAACTAATGGTAATGCGCAAAGTAATGCGCTGCTAATGGTTATGCCCAAAGTAATGCGCTGCTAATGGTAATGCCCAAAGTAATGAACTAATGCGAAAACTAATGGTAATGCGCAAAGTAATGCGCTGCTAATGGTAATGCCCAAAGTAATGCGCTGCTAATGGTAATTCCCAAAGTAATGAACTAATGCGAAAACTAATGGTAATGCGCAACGTAATGCGCTGCTAATGGTAATGCCCAAAGTAATGCGCTGCTAATGGTAATGCCCAAAGTAATGAACTAATGCGAAAACTAATGCTAATGCGCAAAGTAATGCGCTGCTAATGGTAATCCGCAAAGTAATGAACTAATGCGAAAACTAATGCTTATGCGCAAAGTAATGCGCTGCTAATGGTAATCCGCAAAGTAATGAACTAATGCGAAAACTAATGCTAATGCGCAACGTAATGCGCTGCTAATGGTAATGCCCAAAGTAATGCGCTGCTAATGGTAATGCCCAAAGTAATGAACTAATGCGAAAACTAATGGTAATGCGCAACGTAATGCGCTGCTAATGGTAAGTAATGGTAATGAACTAATGCGAAAACTAATGGTAATGCGCAAAGTAATGCGCTGCTAATGGTAAGTAATGGTAATGAACTAATGCGAAAACTAATGGTAATGCGCAAAGTAATGCGCTGCTAATGGTAATGGTCAAAGTAATGCGCAATGGTAATGCCCAAAGTAATGAGCTAATGCGAAAACTAATGGTAATGCGCAAAGTAATGCGCTGCTAATGGTAATGCGCAAAGTAATGAACTAATTCGAAAACTTATGGTAATGCGCAAACTAATAACAACGTAATGCGCTGCTAATGGTAAGTAATGGTAATGAACTAATGCGAAAACTAATGGTAATGCGCAAAGTAATGCGCTGCTAATGGTAATGCTCAAAGTAATGCGCAATGGTAATGCCCAAAGTAATGAACTAATGCGAAAACTTATGGTAATGCGCAAAGTAATTCGCTGCTAATGGTAATGCCTAAAGTAATGAACTAATGCGAACACTAATGGTAATGCGCAAAGTAATGCGCTGCTAATGGTTATGCCCAAAGTAATGAACTAATGCGAAAACTAATGGTGATGCGCAAAGTAGTGCTAAAACTAATGGTAATGCGCAAAGTAATGGGATAATGCTAATATAAATGAGTGTATTACCAGATTTGTCAGGGGTGGGCGCCTCTCTAAAAACTGATTCAGAAACAGACTTACTTACTTTCTTATTAAAAATCATCAAGGATTTATGTTCATAATAAATAAAATTTAGAAAAAAACGCCAATATTTTGATAAAATTTTATATTAATTAAATACGTAACTAATTTTCTTTTTTTTACAAAACATTTTCAATATTTTTGAGTATTTTAATTAATTTGTGATACAAATGTGCAATTAATGTTATAATTAGTTTGTTGACAAAAATTTTAATTTAAATACATATTTCACTTTATTTTTGCTTCATTCTTATCTTTTCATTCTTTTTTTTCATTCCTATCTTTCTTAAATATAAAATCAAATTATTCATGTTATATTCTACTACGAAAATGTTTGTTTTATTGCGTTGTTTTTTTTAATTTATTTCACCATTTCTGGAGTCGGAACCCTGAGTCATTAGGACCCTTTAGGACCCCAATCAGGAGAGTCTGTTTAGCTGAAGTACGACACATTGCAATAGTAACTTCTGGTCGCCTCAAATTTTGTTCCATTAAATTATAACTCTTACAGTTATGACACCAATTTTTGTTGAATTCAGATTTCATAAATGTGTAGCTGAGATTATCTCAAACATGTATTCAATCCAGTGGACCTGAAAATTACTTCATTTAGTTGTTTTTTTTTTTAATATAAAAACGCATCAGCTTACCATTAGTTTATTTCTTTTAATTCCAGTCGACCCTATCAAACCAAAGTCATGTAACACTCGTCTCAGTGCCATTATCAATAACGGGAAAGTTCAGCTGTGAAGTATCAGCCGATGCGCCTTCCTTCCACACTCTCATCCATACAGCTGAAATGGAAATTGTTGGTAAGTTATACGACACCTAAGACTAGTCAATGTAATCAATTGATTCCGCCATATTGTTTTCATGCGAAAGGCATTACAAAAAAATAATATTTTTTTTTTTTTTTTATAGAATTACCAACCCAACGTCCAATCATAACTGGCATCCACTCAAGATATCGCTTAGGTGACGTCATCAATGGAAACTGTTCATCGGACTACTCAAAGCCAGCAGCCAATCTAACCTGGTGGATCAATGAGATTGCGGTAAGATGTCCTTAATTGAAAATACATAGACAAAGACATTTATACATTAATTTCGATATTATTTCACTCTCCTTGGTCGGTTTCGTTTCGTTGAATATATAAAAAAATAGAAAAAAATATCAGAGACCATCACTCCTTTTACGTGCGACGACGACGTTCGAGAACTCGACGAATAAAAATTCGAAATCACTTCGAAATGGACGCAGAGAAATGGCTGAACATGAGCAACCGGAAATGATTTATGAACAAAAATGATTTTTTTTTTTCAAGTGGCAGCGCAATGGCGGCGCCATGGCCATTCACCATCATCGTCCTGATGGCGATGTGTATAGTATACCTATACGTATGGCTCATACAATTTCTAGCCTGGTCTCACTTGGTCGGGATACCGTTATGTCGTCGTCGTAACATATGTCCAATATTGATTTCAAAGTGCCACCACCCGGCACCGCACAAACGAACGTACGTTATTCTATCGTTCGGTCGGACGAGCAGCGATGGCAATGGCAAAGGCTAGTTATATTGCCGAGAATGATTAGGAGCCTCTCGGGGGGTTCAGTTTAGTTGGAAGGACCTCCTTTCCTCCTTTTTCGCCTGCCCATTTTCTATGTCAATAATATTTTTGCAATTTTCTCCATGTGATGTCTGTTCGGAAGGAATACGAGTTGGGCGGTGGAGGAGGCATATGTACGTGCGTGGGTGGACATTTAATTTGCCCGAACATAAATCCTCCCGTTTGCAGTAAGCTCCCCTATATATAGAAGATACAGTTGATAGCAGCAGGAACATAGCAAAAGGATTTTCTATTTATATAGCATTTGCTTCTTGTTCTTTGGCTATCTCTGTATAAGAGTATGTGAGATATGTGAATATACATATCTAAACTAGACCGGAAGAAATATTGGACTTTTAAAAAGGACACGAACTGGACTGTGGCGCTGTGTATATTGTGAACAATTTTCAAAAAAGCAAACAAGGATTTGTTGTTGATGTTGTTGAACTTTTGTTTAAGGGTTATCGATGTGGTTGACTGGGTGACAATGTTGATGGTTGATTTTGTTTTCTTCCCATATATACCTACGAGTAGGTATCGAAAAGACAACACAAAACATTTTGAATAGGTATGGTGGGTCAAAGGGTTATTCAACAGACAGAGGATAAATTAAACTAAGGTCAAAGAGGGGTCACCCGAAGATAGTTCCTGAGCTCTGCAGTGTGGTCAATATGATGTCAATGTTGCTGGGTGTTTGACATCAATGAAGAGGAATTATTTTTAAATTAATAATTAAGTTACATAGATGTCAGAAGTATGAAATAGACAAATTAAAAAAAAAATCGGATCAGGGGCCAAATTACCGCATCAGTGACTGATCGAGTGAGTGCCATCAGTGATCGAATAAACGAGTAAAACCTATGGCGATGATGACTCCATAACGTGTGCGGTAATGCCAAACTCACATAATTCAGTCACGTATTACTCGATAACTGATGCGGTAATTCGGCCCCAGAACTTAGTTATGTATAGGGTATCGTTTTAAAAAAGATTAAATAATGCACGAGACTATTTAATGCCAATTTATGACAGGTATAACAGATTGTTGCCATTAAAAGTCGGTTTGCAAAATTCTGGGTGCCCGAAGTATCCCCATTGGTGGAGGGCCCTGGTTCTAAGCGGCTTCTTAAGTAACGGGTGATTTTTTAAGAGGTTTAGAACTTTTTTTTAAAAAAAAACACAAAAAATTCGAAAAAATGAATGAAATATTTACTTGAATCGATAGTTTGAACCTTGCAATTTAATGTTTAAAGATAATTTCATGCAAATGTTGACCGCGGCTGCGTCTCAGGTAGCCCATCCGCTGAGTCCAATTTTGGCATACTCTTTCACACATATCGGCCGGTATCTCACGAATGAATGCATGAATGTTGGCTTCCAGTGCGTCAATCGAAGCGGGCTTGTCCCTATAGACATTAGCCTTGACATACCCCCACAAAAAATAATCTAATGGTGTCAAATCGCACGATCTAGGCGGCCAATTGACCGGCCCGAAACGTGAAATTAACTGTTCACCAAACTCGCCTCGCAATTGCGCCATTGTTTCGCGTGCTGTGTGGCATGTGGCACCGTCTTGTTGAAACCACATATCATGCAAGTCAAGCTCTGTAGCGTTCACCATTGACAGTAACGCTGCGATTCGCATCATCTTTGAAGAAATATGGCCCAATAATGCCGCCGGCCCATAAACCGCACCAAACAGTGGCTTTTTCGGGATGCATTGGTAGCTGTTGCAATGCTTCTGGCTGATCTTCACTCCAAATGCGGCAATTTTGCTTATTTACGTACCCATTCAACCAAAAATGAGCCTCATCGCTGAACACAATTAAAATGGAAGCAGCGCGCGATGAACATTTCGAACCGAGCACGAATTTTGATAGTAAAATTCAATAATTTGCAAGCGTTGTTCATTTGTAAGACGATCCATGGTTAAATTGCAAACCAAACTGAAGCTGTTTGACAGTGACACAAGGTACTAAACACACGTCAGCTGTCAAAACCAGTGTTGCCAAAACCAAACCAGCTTAAAAATCACCCTTTAGTATCTAGCTTTAGAACAGAAGTGTTATAAATGGGCATTTCTTTAGTCACATTCTTCAAAAATACCTAATTCCTATAATGAAAAGTGTAATAATTGTTTTAAATTGCCACTTAGTCTCGTCCGATTCAAAAACGTATTGAGGCTTCATTTTAAATAAAATTTTGTTTTTATTTTCTTCTCTTTCTAAATAGGTATACCGTCTCTGAAATTTTTAAATGTCACTTTAAGTAAGAAGATTATTTTTTTAACAAATTACAGGTCCTTCAAAATTACATTCGAACATATGAAGTCCAAAAGCACACTGAAGAAAATCTTGAATCATCTGTGTTAGAAATTAATTTCATTGTGACGTATCAACATTTTATCAAAGGTCGACTCAAAGTAAGTATAGCTACGTGCTCAAATTTGTCACACATTTTTCTTTTTTTTTTAAAGTTAATGTTGAATCTTTTTGGCTAATTTAATTGTTTTTTTTATTTTTTTTTTAATTATTTTAGCTCAAATGTACAGCTCGCATTCATGAAATCTATGAACAAGAAACAGAAAAACTCATCGAAGAAGATCGACCTAGGATATTAGCTTCGGGACGATCACCAGATGTGAACTTATATCCATTCGATCAGCCAGGCGATGGCGAATTTGATGATCAGAATGAACAATACTTAACACATCATTACAATAAAAGTGAGTTATTTAACTAGGAAGGAGATAAAGGCGTCTTAAAAAAAAAAAGAATAAGAATAAGGGATGGGATAGTCAAGTTGATTTTGACATTGAAACACATTCAAAAAACGACCCACATTGATGCTCTCAAAAATATCTAGAAACGTAACTTTACAAAAACAAAGTTATGCGAATGGTTTGGAGAGTTGTAACTATTCAATTATTTTAGAAGGGTAAGAAATTTTGATAAAAAGGAAAAGTGGAACACCCAAAAAGGCAATAAAATGCTTGTATTAAAAGGAAGAGATTAGAGAAATACCAATTTATAGTAGTTATAAAAGTTTTTTGACACGAAAAGTAATTGTGCATCAACGAGATTCACGCGACTTGAAAAGAAAAACTCTGACTGCCCAAAGTATGCCCAACGGCCGAGGGGCATAAACCAATACTTTTATAAACAAAACTGTTATAAATTGGCATAGTCACTTCCTTATTAGAAAAGCATTGAAATACCACTAGATGTCAAAAATTTCCTATACGATTGTCCCTAAAAACTGTCTTAAGTCAGCTAAAGAACTTTCCTTCCTGAGCAAAAACGTGTGGAGGTTCATTTAATGACTCTACGTTTACATCACTGAATGTAATTTTGATATTTTTAAGGCATTGGGTTGCACCTGATCACTTAACTCTGATAGCTTGATGCGTAGTGCATATGGCTCTGAAGACGCTTGGTCTAGGTTCAACTCTCAGCTGGGCAAAAAGTTTTTCAAATTAAAATTGAAAGTAATAGACTAAGCACCACTAAAAGCAGTCTGACGATCGGCCTGGCAGCAGTGAAATATCTATAACTCCAGCCTTTATTGACTTGGTGGCTTGGTGCTAGCTCGCTCATTCAAACCTTCATTATTGTAATGTAAAAGCTTTAAATACATTTTTGCAACTGGCCCTCTCACTTTGCATCGACAAAGACTCAAACTAAATACCTAGGGTTCTGGAGTGAACTGATATGTACCGCACTATTCTGGTTGAAGAAAATGGAAGCTATAATGAATGTCAACCTAGTAGAAATTCCTTACCTATATTGCGATAAATTCGGAAATTTTTTGATCGATCGGAGTGGTGGTGGGGGAGATACTTCCCTGCGGCATGGCAGTCAATTTTGAAGTCCCATCAGGATTTTATTTCTCATCTCTTATATGGAGAGACTTATAGAGTCAGGGAAAATGTGGAGTAGGTATATTGTTTTTTGAACTTATGTCCAAATAAAATCTGGAGTCCAATTGTCAATCGGTGTTAAATATCTGAAAGAACAAGAAAAGGTTTGTTTTTAGAAAAAATCGGAAAAATACAAACTAAATGCTTAATATATGTATTTTGAATAAATCTAATAAAGATATAAAGGCAAAATACAATACATAATATTTGGAAACACGATATCATAAAAACTTGTTTGTTTAAAGTCGATAGAAACTATTTTACGAATAACCAAAAAAAGGCCAAAGTAAGCAAGTTTCAAAATATGAACTGGTTTTTTATCATACAAATCGTATGGAAAACCGAAATTCGATATGCTGTCGTAACCTTCTAAGGTACAGTTTTTCAATGCGAGATTTTTTTTTTTTAATATTTTACAAGGATATTTTATTTCAAAGGATTGTGACTAACCTTATATTGATATTACACACAGAGTGCGAGAGTTACGGAAAGTTGGGGAGCATTTGAAGAGCAGATACCGATGTACATTGTCGAATTTCTGAACATTGCAATGACAAGGAAAAATTGAGCCCTTAAAGCATTCCAAATTCGTGTAGAATGACTTAAGAAATAATTTATGTATATCTACTTAGCAGTACGTCCGAAGTAACTGATGCGCATTCCTTAAAATACTGAGTATTTTAGTTGAATTGTTTTAAGAGAAAAATTCAACTGTTTATTTCACTAGACCACTGTTTATAAAAATAGCGATATTTCAACGAAGCGTTACATTTTCCGATCGCGTCCGATTTTTTGATGCTTCCCTACTATTCTACTACTAAAAGTATGCAACAAAAATAAAAAAAAATCACACTCTTTTTAAAATAAATCAATTTCTCGCTCTTATAGGGGACACACATATGGGAGTAATCTTTTTTTGCCATTTTCTCATTTAAAAAAATTTTTTTGCAAAAGTAATTATGATTATAAGGAACTGAAATATAAATATTTGTGTTACCTTTTTCAACTTTTCAAGTTCAAATTCAGAATCCTTGAGCCGAGCGTCCACTTCGCGATTTGTTACTTCTTCTTGTTTATGTAGGTAAAACTTCACTTTGTAGCGATGTAGACTATTTTTGTACCCTTCATCTCTGAGAGTGCGATGAAGTCAGCTTCAGCCATAGGTAATATGTTGTGATCGACTGCTAACCTACCGCTGACCTAGTTTCCCAATTCGGGCTGCTCATCAATATTTTCTCCGGCTTTTGGATAAAAGCTGCTATGGGATAACTTCTTCTTATATGGTTCGTTCTCTGTAAAATCATAAAAAACGGTAGATATTAGTCCACTTAAAATCCAATAAGTTTGTTACTAACTATTAGATTATTAATATTGAAGTCTTCAAATAATACAAAATGTCAAGCTAAAACTATTCTGCATTCAAATTATTGAGGGAGGGTGTAAAAATTCACACTAAAAACGTAAATTTATATAAAAAAGAGAAGAAAAGAACAAACAATATGAAACGGAAATATCAACCAAAAAGAAGTGGGAGCGAGAGGGTATACAGAGACAGTAAGATGGTAACTAAAGAATGACGAGTGATTCCATTTGTGAACTCGGTCAAGGTTAAGGTCATAATAAATTCATACATATTTATAAATTTTCAACGGGCGCCTCAGATGCCTTACAACCAACTAGAATGATATAGTAAAAATGAGGTAATGGGAAGCAGGGTGGCCTAACTGATTTTCGTACTTATTTTTAAAAAGGCTTTAACTAATACCAATTGAAACAAAAATGTATCTTTTTTGAAGCAGTTGCATCTATTCATTAAAGAAGTATGGCTATTTAAAAAAAAAATTAAATTTTTTATATGAAGGTTTTTATAATACAAATTCTATATACTACTGAAATACATCAGCCAAGTAGAAGACTTAGCACTATTTAATTGGACTTGTTGAATTATTGATTCAAAATAGCTTTTAACGGCCTTAAAATTAACAAAAATTAAATTTTTGTTCTAATAAATACAAGTTTGCAACTGCTTCAGTTGGGCCACTATGGTTCTCATGGCCTGATATAAGGGCATGCACTCTAAGCCTCTAAGGGTTAGCCAGCTCTGGTTCACCTCAGAGTTCATTCACTTAACACTTGTACTAAAAAAAAAGAACTCTGTTTTACCTGTGGAGCTACTATATCACATATCGTCCAAGTCATGATCTTCAATCCCTCATCAAAAAAAATCGGTTCAATTCGTACAATCGCTGCGAAATCGATAAATTCGGATCATCAGCAACACTTACACTTGCAGCAGCAATATTTTCGACTGAGCGTGCATTAAGATGATGCACAGACCTAACGACATCAGTAACGCTTCCACTCTCTTCAAATTTCTTCACAATTTTACCGATTGCTAGCGTAGTCGGTCGTTATTCGCGAAAAGTGGATTTAATCGCGTTGTTCAATTGTTAAGCGATCCATTATCGTAAATGACAAACATTCAACTAATATTATGACACTTAAAATGACAGCTGAGTTTGACAAGTGTCAAATGCCAGCGCTACCAACTTGAAACCACGAAATTAATGATCCAGTACTTCTAATTTGATTACAAGCAGTTGAAATATCGAGTTTTTGGCTCCATTACCCCCAAAATAGTCGATGAATTCAGGACTTCTCAATTTTGCTACCATTTTTGCCATCATTAAAACCGCTCCAAAAAACACAACAGTTTAAAATATTAACTATGTTTTGCTGAATCTTAGTGCAATTTAGCTTGTAACAATGCTGAACTAAATTGAAAAATTGAGCTAAACTTTTGTACCTGAGTGATATTTCAATTATTGCATATTAACACACAATTTTTGGTTTAGCCATTTCTTCGTTAAATAGTATCCACTTCAACTTATGCGATCCAAACCTAACGTATAAACAAGCAGCTCAAACCAGCCGCGTAGTAGATCTCTACAATATGTGTATTTTATTCCATTTCAAAAATGACAGTTTTGCTCCTGATAGTTGGCAATCCTTTTTTGAACCTGCCCCCAGTATTATACTATGTATATTATGCACAGAGCGAAACCCATAAACACTGAAAAATTACTATTATTGTCATCCTTGTCCCCAATACGATTAACCCACTTCTGTCAAATTGAAAGTGATTAATGGCAGAGAAGTAGATTTGTGTCAGACAAAATGTCAAATATCCGATTTAGAGTTTTCACAGTTTTCTGCTTCACTAGTTTTTCCATCATCCGAAACAAAATATTATGTATAATACAAAAACATGCGCCATTTCTTGTTTTTGTTTCTATTTTGTGTTCTGTTTGTTTGTGTGTGTGTGTTATGGGCGAAAACCCATTTGAATTCCATCACGTCCGTTATCATCGTGGACCCTTAAATAAAACAACCCCAATAAAAATCATTTTGATTAATGTTCAACTATTTAACAGTTAGGTACAAATGTTCATATCCATTTCCGACCCAGTTAACCTCTGCGAGTTTTTGTTTTTATTTAGTATAAACTCTGTTGTGTATATATAGCACCGCCTCTTACTGATGTAAAAGAACACAGACGGAGAGGGCCATTGATTAAGTGCTTCGCATTAAATCAATGCGCCTTCGCTTTATAACGCGCCGTGCCGTGCCGGTGTGGTCTGAGATGATCCTATACTTTCTTCATTGCTTAACCCCAAAATCCCTTAATCGCACACCACATACCTACTCCCAAACTATGTACTATGTCTATGAAGGGATCGAAATGTCTTTCTTAACTGTGTTTATCTAGACCAATTGCATACTGAGTGAGCTAGAGGGCGCTGGTTTCTATGTTCCAAATAATATTGAGAAAACCAACGAACGTATAAGACAAATCATTCAGTCGTAAGCCATGGCAATTAATTTGAAGATTAATTCCTCTTTTGGGAGAGATTTTGATAAATCAAGCAAAAGCTGTGAAGAAAACGTCCTCGTGCTGATGAAAATTCATATAAATCCAAAAGGGAATCATATACATAGATACCTACTAGCTATTCCATTTTATTATCCGATTACTATGCGAATATAAATGGATATCAAATTGACAGGAATGCATTTTCTTTTACTTAATTCCAGATGCTTCATCAGCAGCATGGCGATTGGATTCGAAGCGGGCTGTCAAAATGGCCATTGTGCTGCTAATTGTCGGCTTGGTCCTGCGACATAAAATGACAGATGACAACAATATAGACGACGACAATGCTAATCACAGGAATTATACGAGAATTAAAATAAGTGAAGGAATTGAATTGAATAGAAATCAATTGTCTATAATCGAACAATGGCAACCACAACAGGATTTTCCAACCATACAGAGTTTACTTGAAAATCGGTGATAAGTTAGTTCTTACCACACGTACAAAGTTGTAATAATTTTCAAAAATACGAAGTAAAAAATCAAAACAGAGAATAGCAAAAAAAAAAAAAAGACACAAATAAATAAAACATTTAAAAATCTGTAAGACAATTTCATAATGTTTAAAGGTTAATTAAAAAATAAAATAATTTTTATCAAATTGTAAACATAAATAAAACCGAAAAGAAAAAAAAATAAATATAAGTTTAGTACGAAGATGAGATGATGACGAGGTGTTTAATTTTGAATTTAAATATGAAAAATTAATAAATGTATCTATTTATATTCTTTGGTAACACATAAACTTAAGAGTAAAATAAAAGAAAATATAAAAATTAAAGACGAGAAAAAAGAATTGAAAACTGATAAAATGGTTAAAAAAAAATTAAACATTACAATAGTATATCTGTATATTGGTTACATATTATTAAATAATATTGTTGTGTTTTTGTATATATAAATATGAATTGATATAGGCATTAATTAAATTAAAAAATATTTAGGCAAAAGTAAAATCTGTAATAAAAATTAATTGAAATACAAATAAATAGGAAAACAAAAAAAATCAAATATTAAGGAAATTAATTAATTAACAATTTAAAAAAAATAAAATTAAGAGATGATGTCGAAAATAACAAAAGGCTTTTTATTTGGATTGTAAAGTTGGTGGTTCGAGTGATTCTAGGAACCCATTCGCGTTAGCAGTTAAGCTTAATCGCTTTGACCTGGTAAGCAAAGTATTGCTAGTTAGCCAGGTATGGGCTTAGAACAGAGGAATGGCAACTAGAGCTATTATTGAGCTGAAGAGCCCTTAAATAAAACCACTTAGTTTGGTAGTTCAAAATCGAATACAATTTGTTTTATTTATTGTTCCGTATTTATACCTAAATGATCAATTACAATTTCCATAATATTCAATAATTAAACCCAAATAACTTCAGATACATACTGTCATATCAGCTATTTTTGAATTACTTCATTTAATATACTGACCCAGTAAGAGTCATAAACTGACGCTGCACATTGGCTGGTTGGTAACCCGAATGCCTAACATGATGTGTTATGCTTCGCGAAGGTAGCGACAAGTAACATGAAATATGAATATATTGTGTTTGAGTCATTATGTGTCGTCTGGCGCTATGACGTATGTATTTGGGTTTAAGTATTGAATTAAATTATTTATTTTTGATGACTACTGGTGTGGTCCCTTCACAGGATCATTATTGCTTAAAAAAATCTAATAAGGCATTACAAATCGTCGGCTAAATGAGTAAAACTACTAAGTCCAATTTGAGAGCAAACAAAACATACAAATGTTTCATTATATAGGCTCCACATAAAATCTGGGGCCAAATTACCGCTCCAGTGACTGAGTGAGTGAGTGCCATCAATGATTGAATAAACGAGTATAATAAAATGAAAAAATAATAAAAACAGTAGTTCTTCATTTTTCCTTCGAATTCGCATCCATTACACACTATCAGTCCATCTATCGAATGAAATGCCGTACGATTACTGATGAGAAAATGTAATATTATGGTCCTTGATTTCTCGATAAAGTGAGCGGTAATGCCAAACTCACATTATTCAGTCACGTATTACTCGAAAACTCATGCGGTAATTCGGCCCCTGATTTCTTCTTTAGGATTCTGCAACAACCATACGGTATATTGGACAAAAGTGATTTAACCAATTTTTGCAGAATATGTTTCTTAAGCAAAATGGCATCCAAAAACCTCAATTTCGGCCAGAAGTTGAGTTAGCAGCTTTGCGCATTTAGCGGACGATATGAAACCTATCTGTCAGCGAGAAATGCCAGAGGTGAGTATTTTTCATTAAAAAGGGTCTCTTTACGTCTCTTAACCGCTGAAAACCACAACTGCTTTCAAGGATTGGTTGTCTAAACATCTCCATATTTACTTAATTTTTTTTAAAGGTGTTTTTTATACGTGTAGTTTTCAATCGGGCAATACTTTTTACGGAGCTGGTCTTTTTGACAGCTGTCACTTGATTTATGTTCAGTTTGGTTTGCCATTTCATAATTAATAGACTTACTCTTGAACAACGTTTTCAAATCGTGCAAATTTATTATCGGTTCGCACGACGCATCGCGTCCAATATTCAGTCGACATAATCGCAAAATCGCATAAATTCAAGCAACCATGGATCGGTTTCGCACCACAGTTACTCTAGTGGATAATGCGCATCCTCAGAGACGCCATACATTGCACACCAAAAACGCTATTGCTGCTTTGGACAGAGTATCGAAGAAGACCCAAATGAGCCCAACCGCCACCGCGCGCAACAATTGGAGCTGTAGAAAATTGGGGCTCTCGGCTCGAATTTACTTATATATTTTATAATTATGAGCGTTTTATTTTTTCTTGAAAACCACACGTCTAAAAAAAAAACCTTTATCTATTTATTTAATAACCAAAGATGTTCACGCGTTTGAAAAAATATGCACGACTTGATCGCACGAACTTGCTTTTGTGGTTAACAACTGTGTGTATCCACACATTGAAGATGTATATATTTAACGAGAAAATATTAAAAGAGTCAAAAGTACCCACTACAAAATTTTTTTTTGCTTATAAACAATTTTTTTCAAAATTGTTAAATGCCAATATTGTTTAAACTATTGAGGAGCATCAGATTGAAAAATTAAACAAAATTGGTACGCGAAAAACCCAAAAAAAAGACTATTTTCTCAACAAAAAACGAGGAATTCCGTTAGGTATGTGAATTTTTTGATTAAAATCTGAAACGCAGTTTACTCAATTAACTTGGTTGTAACATGTACAAATTTAACCAAAATCATTTGAAGGATCAAAAATATTTGTATGGCAGCTATCCGTTCTAGATGAACTAAAACAAAAATTCGAATTTCTCCTCTAGGGAATCACATAAAAATGCTCTGTACCAAATGTGAAGCAAATCGGTCCACCCTTCTACTTCTAGGCTCTATCTTAAACTACAATGGACGCACAGAAGCACAGACCGACGGACGGCATGAGGAAACCCACTTTTTTGGACTTATCGATTATCGTAGTGTTAGTTTTGATTACCAACCTCAAACATTTTTTTTACACTAAACCAATAGGTACTTGTCCTAGAGAGCAAGTAAAAATAAAAACAAATTTCCCATTCAATCGTACCGTGTTTCACTGATATTCAAAAAACCAATGCGTGTGATCGCTCCATCACCTTTGTATTGTAAAAGACGAAAGCTGTTTTTTTTTTTATATATTTTTTCCATTAAAAGTAAGTAAAATTTCTCCCCCCACCCAAATGGTAAATATAGATTCCCCGTCTCTACGATGTCTTAGCGTGCCCTGACCCAACATACACCCACTCTAACTTTGTATAGCATCTGAAGCGAATCACCCTGTATAATTAAATATAAATTAAATATTTTTATTTCATTGTACTTACGGAACTACAAAACGTAGATATACTCTCAACCCATTGAAATTCATTACTCCTATACTCAGCCTGGCACCTTAATATCCCAAATCGACAATCAATCTGCATTGTAAAGTCATATCCTTGAATCTCAATTTCTTCTGTATATTTTGTATTAAAATCAATATACGAACAGAAGTTCTTTTTCATATAATTTTTACATTTCATCCACTTATGTTTGTACGCGGCTACTGTACGTACCTGCAAATTTGAAGGTCTCTTCAGTTAAAACAATAATTTATTCCACATAATAACACAAGTCGAGTGCACCATGATGCGAGTGTGCGTTATTATTATGCATCAGCATCAGAGTATCTGATCCCATCTCATCTCACAATTCATTAATATAAATTTCCATGGGAATATCCTTGGGATCATTTTAATTTAATACGTTTTTCTCCTTATGCACTTTCATGGTGTATAGCAGTATATTGTACATGCATCGTCGCGTCCTCCTTCTTTAGTGTGTGTTTTCATTCGAGTGAAAATATTTTTTCTGTTGGATTTAAAAAAACGACACAAAATTTGGCTTACAAAATTCTGTTCTTAATAATTCGGAGAATACAAAAATCCTTTCTGTCATCATCGTCCTACATTCTGGATGTGGATATTTTTTATTTTCTTTTTTTGTGATTTAATTTACTGAACTGAAAGGAGTAACTTCCTTTTATGAATCCTGCGTCTTTTGTATTCGTAAATTTCTCATACAAAAAATATATAAAAAAAAAAACTGAAAACAAGGATAAGAGTGCGAGCTACTCGAAAATGTACTTTTCAAGATAAAATTTGTGTTTAACATAAATCAAATTTTCATTTTTAACTCTTGATTTTATGGTATGTTCATACTTTCCGAATAAAGAAAATAAAATAAAAAAATATACAAAAGCCAGAAACATTAGATGCATGGTTTGTAACTCTTAACTAACTCTTGTTTAACTCACCACTGAAAAACTGGGTCTAAGGGTTTTCTACATAAGCGCACTTTAACTGAATGGGACTAACCTTTCATGAAAGGTTTTTGTAGGATTAGGGTGAGTGCAAATGGCCCTACCTGCTCACTCTTGCGTACGCCCATGGCTTATTCTGCCAACAATAAGTAAACAGCACATTTTCTCGAAGGGCTCAGTTAAAGTAATCAGGAAAGCGAAACAGGAAAATTGTTATAATGCAGTCACGATGTGGTCATTCGATTTGAAACACAAATACAAGTATACTAAACTAATCGATAACAAATAACTAAAATTTTCAATTGAACAATAATTATTTAATTGTGAACAATGTATTTAATTATTTTTCGTGCCACCTGGTTGTCATTTCACACAAAAGGGACACAATCGATCCAATGATTTGTTATTCAACTGACAGAATTGTGGACGATAAAATTGTTCGTATGCATTTAAGCTTGCTAACGGACATAATTTTCCTGTTCGCTATAAACGACCATCAGGAAAAATATTCAATTCCATATTGTTTCAACTTTTCCTGATGAGTTTTCTTTTGGATACAAAATTAAAAGACCCCCGATTTTTTCCCTTTTCTCCAAAAAGTGATTTATTCATCAATGTTTCCTAAACGCATCGAGGCTAACATTCATCAAAAGAAAGGACTTTTAAAACACTATCCGGACCAATTGACCAAAAGTTCTCAAAACATTTTCCATCCAAACTGGCATTAGGTACCCTACTTTACATTTTACTTTATAGATAGAGGTATAGTCTCAACCCAAAAGTCCTTCTTGCCAGCTCGGTTCCTAGCTCGCTGCCTCTAGTAACGCACACCAAGCTTATAAAGGTCTTGTTCTTGTGTACGCCATACCTAAGATAGGGTCTTCCTGTGCTACGCAGAACATCAGTGGTAGATTCGAAGACGTGTCGAGGTGGTGCGTCGGTGTCAATAGCCTGTAAGTGTCCCACCCATCACAGCCGTATAGCTCGTCGTTAAATCTTCTCCTCCCAATTCCATCGATACACACTAGACCACAAATAATCAGAAAAATCTTAATTTGGAAGCAACCACGCTAATTTTCACCCGCTCCTGACTAGGTCCATGGATGCTGCCCCTCTACACCAGGATCATAATGATCAGGGTCTGTGTGGGCTTTGATACTCAAAAGCCCGAAAAAATAGTGATTGACAAAAGTAATTCTTCGATTGATCTCTGAACCGATGTCAATTTCAGAGGTAAAAGTGAAGCCCATCAGGTAGACAAAGCCTTTTATTTTACTTCGAAGTTGTTCCCATCCATCGCGACTTTTTTCCCGAGCCGATGATGATGTTGAAATTCCTTCCTCGATGATTAGAATACACTCTCCGTCTTGTCTTCATTAAAAGCCAAACCCACTTTCGCCGTCTCCACTTCAATACTTGTAAATGCGGCTTAAACACTTCCCTTAGTTCTCCCAATAGCGTCAATATCAAGAGCAAATAAGCAAGTAGATGAACGGACTTTTGAAAAAATGTACCTCTGTTGTTGACTTGCGATTTGCGTACAATTGCTTCAAGCGCGATGTCAAAAAGATTGGATTATGACTTCGTATAATTTGTGCCTATCCGCGGTATCACTAGCAACTTTAAAATCGATAAAAAGGTAGGGTGTATAGTATATATCTGAAATCCCTCAGAGTGAACAGTTGATCGCCCGTTGATTTGCCTGGCCTGGAAATACATTGATAGAGAACGTTCAGATCACACCGTTTTAGGAGGCTTTTTCGTCAATAGTTGGCACAGTTCGGAAAATAGTTGTTGTATGCTCCCTACCAAGTAATCTCCCGCTATTCCGGCAGGCCATCCGCACCGGCAGCCTTGTACGGCTTAAGTTTGGATATTGGCAAAAGAATTTTATGTAGGTCGGGTGGACCAAAATGTTGACCATCATCGTCCAAGTCGAATGAATTTCTAACAGCGGAATTTTGGGTATTTTTTTGCCGTTTAGTAAAGTCTGGAAAAAAGTTCCTCAGCACACCCTCGGAAGGCCTTGTATCGTTGGGTATGTCGTGTCACCTTTTGATAGAACTTTCGGACATACCTCTATGCCGCTATAACCTTCAATAAACTCACTCGCCCGCTTCTCCCATCTTTTTCCATCTGAGAAGTAAGCGTTATACTTCGTTTTTTTTTTTTGATGTAGAGGTACCGGTGCGGTTGAGGCCTGTAGGTTTGATTGTAAGGCCTCATTCTTAGCTGCATTTGGCAGCCGGTGCTCTTTATAGAACACGGGGTTTCGTAGTTCGCCCAGCACATCACTAGCGGCAGTTCTGATGGCATATTGGGAGTGTTTCCACTGGTCCTTGGTGCTAGTGGCCAACTTACTGAAAGGTTAGGGGAGAGGAAAATCCAGAAAAAACTTAGAAATTTTTAAACAGTTCAACAAACTTTCAGGGTCATACGATTCAGGACTCATGAAGTTGATGGTCAGCAGGAATTTGCAGCAGCGTTTCTAAATGCAATTAATCCATCCGCCAACTCAAGGCCACACGTTTCCAAGTAGGCAAGCCAAAAGTTTTACACACAAAGTCTTTCGCCAAGTATCCGTTCAAACCAGCAGTAATGAAGGACAAATCGCGTTGGCCAGTTATCAAGTTGTGTGAAGCAAGAAGTCAGGATGGAAAAAATATTTATTTTTCTGGACAAACGATGGACAAACAAGTTTTCTAATTTTTGTGTTGCGTGCTATAAAATTGAAAAGTTGAATATTTTTTTGAGCTTGGGTGGACAATTATAATTGACTTGTGGACAGATGAACCCATTTGGTCCCATCTTCCAAAGCTATCAATTGCGAGCAGTACACAATTGTTTTTTGTGGCGATGTTGCTCTAAAAAATGGACAACATGGAACAGTTACATCTGCTCTAGGAGTAAGTAGACTGATACTTATTGTCGAATGTCGATGTCTTTGTCTCCTGCCTGTCTCCTTCCCCTGTAAATCGCTTTAAACACTATCAGGTGTTCTTCTTCCCCTCTTTCCTTCTAAGCATTGATCCACTACATTATAAAGAGGGTTCCAGTAGCTTAAGTCCAAATTGCTGCAGTTAATGCTGGATTTACACGAAACTGACAAATCGCCGATTTTCTACCTTTATGAACCCACCTCACCTTTTACCACATTAAAAACGTTTAAAGCCAGAATACGGCATAAATAGTGGCATTTTGTCAGTTGTTTTAATTTAGTTGAAAATTTTCGAAAAAAAAGATTAATTTTGGAAAATATCACATCCAATCTAACAAAAACTTTACAACAATCTTGACACCATTTGTTTTATAAACTTCCAACTTAAATATATCCCATAACCATAAGCCAATATTGTTAGCTGTCAATTTGACTCCATGTCAGTACCTACATACATATATACCTACCTACGCTTCTACCTTAATAAACTTCTTCTTCTTCGCACTGAGCAGAGGACTAAAGCTGTAAAGCAAAAAAAAAAAATACATTTTAATTTATTAATTTCAAAGCCTCGGCTTCTGGCTGCTAAAGACTGTCATTTAATTAATTTAAATTTAGTTGGTTATCCATTTCTCGTCGTTGTGTTGCGTTTGCGTTGGTTAGGTTGGAAAGGTAGAGGTATATCTATATTAGGTTGTATAGCTTAACGCCGGAGTTCTGCGGTAAGTGTTTATTTTGACGATGCTCCATCACGTCCGCCACAACGCCAACGACGACTACAAGACACGCTTTCATCCCCAGAGAATGTCAAAAGGATAATTTATATTTCAATACCCGAAACGATGTCGAAAAATGATTTATTATTCTCTTTTTGACGTAAACATGCCTGAGAAGAGTGGTTTTGCCTGAACCGGGATCGGGACTATAAGAAGACGGAATACTCGGTGCGGCTGGCGCGGAGACGGAAGCACAAAACTTAATCAAAACAATTTGATTGCATTACCTTTAGTTAGGCATATAGATATGTATATATAGTCAATATGACCTAAATGTAGTTATAAGAGAGGGACGGGAAGGGGAGGCTGTGATGGGAGAAAAACCCCAGTGTATAGTTTTTTGGGGGAGGGGTCTAATCGGTGTTCTGTTGCGGCAGCTGCTTTGGGTATTTTTCGAGCTAATGAAACACAGTGGGACAGAAATTAACGTCATGTTTGGCAATCGATTACTATTAGTTGGAGCGAATGACGGAGAAATATGATTATTTTGACCTCATTAAGCAAAAGGACATGGTTTTTCTTTCTATCGTTGTTTTTTTTTTTTTTTTTTGTTAGAAGACTCAGAGGAATTAGTCAGCAGATGGAAACTAATGAAATTTTCTCAGAAAATCGAGATGAAAAATATTTGTTTTTCCTTTTGAAATTCCTTCAGTTCATATTATTATTATACATGAGTGCATTTATAAAATCGCTCTATGGAGGGTATATGGTTAGGTACTTGGTTAGTGGCCCACAACTCTGGGTAGAAAACACCCACAAATACAAATTTGTTTTCAAACACTTAAGCAGCATTTTTAAGTGGAATATACATGGGTACTTATAGGGCATAGGGTTTAGCTGTCATGGCAATGAAGGATACGTTACCTATCTTATCGTTCAAGTTTATTATAAGGTAGGTAATGTCTGAATGCATGTCAATTTATAACTGTTTTGTTTATAAAAGTACCTACTTTTTAAACAGTTTTGGAGGCCCCAGGCACTCCACTGTGGTGGCTATACTTCGGGCACCCAGAGTTTTTTTCGATTTATTTAGAGAATCGAACGAATAATATTCATTGTCGAAAGAATTGATAAATTAAACACCAATGAATTACATTTTTGAAATCAGCTTTTTGACATTTACTGACATTTCTACTTGATTTAGTGTGAAAAAGCTGTTTTTTTTTTGAAAATTTTTGTTTTTATAAAAATGATGGTCAAAATAATGCTTTATCATAAGAAAATAAAGTCAAGATAAGTAATGTTAAAGTCCCGAGAAAGTTAACTATTTAAAAAAACATCAATAAAAACTGAAATTTTAAAATTTTGGAGCGTTTACAAAATAGTATGGCAAGTTTTTTGACATGAAAAAGTTACAAAATAAATTTAAAACTTTTGAATAGTGAAGTACTAGATTTTTGTTTAGCTTCCATGTCAATTTAATTGTGTTTAAAATTGAGAAGAAGAATAATGATTGCATCAAATCCATACTAGATTAAAAATCCCTTGGCTATCTCCGGATTTTCTACCATCAATTTGATAAGAACTTCTTTCTGCTCCCAGTTGGTCCAATTGGAATGCGACCTTTACTTAAAATGCCAAAAAATAATTCATAAAAGTATTTTGTTTTCTTTATTTTTCGACAAAAATATTTGCGCTTACATGTTTTCAACAAAAAATGAACTGTCGATTGATAAAGTGGACTTTCGAACCGTTCGAAACTCAAAATAGAAATTATTCGAATTCGACTTACTTTCGCATGAAAGCGAATCTCAAAATAAGGCTGACTGTTAAAACTGTCACAAATGTTGGCATTTCTCAAGTCTCGTCCTAATTTTATTGACGAAAAACTGTTATAAATTGGCATTCCTTTAGTCTCGTCCTTATTTCAATTATAAACCATCAATCTTTGCAAAGTATTTAAATGTGATTTAAATTTTAGTCAAATCCCACACAGCACTCAAGAACTGGGTCTTTCGCAGATATCGAATTGTCAAATTTGTCCTCGGGACTTCGGCCTTCATTCGTACGAAATCCAACTGACCCCGGAGCCAAAGGAAAACGACTTATAGACAACGCTATGTGTTGTCGCTGATATGGGTTTTAAAGCAATTGGAAGCGAACCTCGTTTTAGCAAAAAAAAAAAAAACGTATTCATCCACGAGTCCTATTATTAATTGATCAGGTTCGTCATTAGCAAAGGTGACAGTTTTTGGACGATGCCAAATTCAGTCTGATCTATCTTTGCCCCAGAGTCATCGAGAATTGTACCTCTCGTGAGCGCACCACGCCACCTATCATTAAATGAACAAAACGATGAGTTGACAAGTCTTATTCTTGCAGAGAGGTTCTGAATTGTGAACAAATGTGATTTGGAAATGTGACTTCCTTTTCTATCTGTTGATCGCCGAGAGCGACTAGTCTTTCCTATATATCCTTTCACTGATATGAAAATTTTTATCGAATCTCTATTTGTATTTTTCTTTAAATATAAATTAAATAAAATAAAATAAAAAAACAGTTCAGAGCAAACCAAAAAAATCACAGTTTCATTTTGCAGAGGTGAGATAGCCCTACTGTGTTTGGTTTTCCAAATTTCCAAAGCCACCCGAAATGTAAGATTGACTTTGTCCACCAAAATTTAAAGTTTGAAAAACAAAACTGCTCAGTTATTTTGTATAAGACTGATCAAATTTAAAGAGTGAGAGTCAAGTAGGTTGAAATCTTCTTAAAAACAAAAAAATAAAAATAAGAATTCAAGATTCGTTACAACATATATGTTATCGGTTCGCTTGTCCTCGGGCATACAATATCCCAAAACAAATTTTAAACTCAGCAAAATCCCTCAGCAAATTCCCAAAATCCCTTAAAAATATCAAACTCCTTTCAATAATATTGTAAATTAAATTCTTTTTCCAATAAAAAAAATGGTCAAATGGGTCCGTCCGTCGCCACATTGCATCGTTTTCTTTGCGCCCGCACAAAATCAACAGCACAGCAGCACCAATCAGCACAATTCAGCACCGCATCATAGCACATTGCCGCTGGCAAAGAAAAAACAAACAAACACACAACATTTTGTTTGGTCTATTTAAATGCATTGAATTGAATTTCACCTTTCCCTCTTCCATACATTATTTATACCTACAACAGTCTACAGATGAAATCAATTTAAAAAAAGATTGAATTTTTTAAAAATTAAAATACCAAAGAATTTCCCATTCAAACAAAACTTTTTGCTTGCTCGCACTCGGAACACACCCATCGGCATCATTCAACTCAGTTATTGTAACGTAAACTACTCTGAAAGTGGCACCCTTCAAATAGTTTTTTTCTCTTTCCCCGCTGAACTCATTGTGGAAGATTTTATTATATTTTTAAATACAGAAAATATAAAAAAAAAACACAATTTAGTGGACTGTATTATTCCATTTTTAACTGTTACTTTCTTCGATATACTCAAATGCTAAGTGTTTGTAAATTAGTTTTTTGTTTGTTCTGCATTTCAAATAAAGATTCAGATGCAAAAACGATAGAAAGAGACAGAGAGTTTTCAAAATTAAGTAATTTAACTTTGACAATTGAATCATCATTCGCTAAGGCATTTTGGGGTTGGGGGATAAAGCTGGGGGTTGACAGAACTGGTGGTAATGTTGGTCGGGTAGTAGTGGCGGAGCTTGTTGCAGCCGCTGTTGCTGTCTGCTACTGATGCTGTTTCTGTTGCTGCTACTTCTACTGATGCTGCTGCTATTGCGGTTGGCACTGTAATGGAGAGGTTCCTTTCGTTGGTGATGTTGGGGGTTGGGTGTAAGGTGAAGGGGTGGAGTGAGTAAGGCCCGAGGGGTATATTAAAAAGGACCAAGAGCTTTATAGTTTGTGGAATTCTATGCAGTGCTGGGTATAAGATTTAACATCTGGTTTTGTGTTTCCCCATTGTTCAGTCATTTCCTCTTGTTTTATTTTTGCGTTTCTCTTTTTTTGAAGAAATTTTCTTACTCTATTTCCACAACTCCCCCTCGTACACCCCCTCTCCCCCCAGCGATCACCATTCTACCACTCCCTTCTTCATCATCTCCTGGTCCTCTTTTATACTATACACTTCCCTCTTCTGATTTCTTCTTTCGGTTGTTGCGTAATTGTTTAACCGAATTCAATTAAGGAAAGTTTTTTGTTCACTTTTTGTTTTGTTTTCGTTTTAAATGCAATTTCACCCCCAAAGGGAGAGAGGTACGGTCGTACTGTATGCGGAGGGTAGCAAGTAGATATTCGTTCGCCGTCGTCGTGAGAAATTATTTTTTTGTGTCAGGCTGGGTAAACAATTAAGTTTGTTAATTATTGAGAAAAATAATGGTTTTTTTTTTCTCCTCAAATAAGTACAAATAATGAGGTTTTGAGATATAGGTTTTGTACTTTTATAAAGGCCATTGATGTAGTTATAAAGAGGTAGGTATAGGTTGAAGGAATTTCGGTTAAGCACGTTTAATTTATGATTGTAAGCTACCTATACTCTTTTATGTGGTAATTTAATTGTTTATTTAATTTTAGCCCTGGAAAACACAAACATTTCGGACAGCTTATAATTAAATTAATCACGGACACTTTTGTATGTTTAGTCCAACAAATTTTCTAACTTTTTAAAGCCTTCAGAATAATATGCGATGCGTTCAAGTCTGCAAAATAAAGTGTTTTTATCAGCATTGACCTTTTCCCCTGACGAAACCTCTTCGGTATCTCGGAATTTTTATATTGTAATTATAATATTAAAGTGCACGACTGATGGGTTGCATATACATAAGTACCTGCTATTAATTTATTTGTCCTTCTACGCTTAGAGCATATTTTTATCTCCGGGTAGGTTGCTTTATATAGAAAAATGCATTCAAATTTTATTCGTGTTTCAGCCATAGAAAGCTATCATCGAAGAACGCCAATAGGTGTGTTCCTTTGGGAAAATTTGGCAGAGACGGTTCGTAAAACTAAAACATTTTTGGGTCGTCGTGAAGCACCTTGTCGGACCGCAATACAGAAATTGGTGGACAAATTCGAGCTGTTGGGACAAGTTAGTGATGTGAAGAATAAAACCCGTGCACGTCGCTCAAGAACAACTGAGAATATTGCTGTTGTAGCCCAAAGTGTTGAAGAAAACCCAGGTTTGTCCATTCCTCGTCGTTCTTTGGAATTAGGCATTCCACAAACGTCATTACACCGTATTTTGCATAAAGACTTGGGTCTTAAGCCTTATAAAGTTCAGTTAACACAAGAACTCAAGCCGGCTGATCATCAACAACGTCGTGTTTTTGCTGATTGGGTCCTTGAAATGCATGAAAATGACTGATGAGGCCCATTTCCACCTCGGAGGCTACGTCAACAAGCAGAACTGTCGCATCTGGGGCTCGGAAAACCCAAGAGTTATTGTTGAAAAGACTCTCCATCCTCAACGCGTGACTGTTTGGTGCGGTTTATGGTCCGGCGGGGTCATTGGACCTTACTTTTTCGAAAATGAAGCTGGAGCAACAGTTACGGTCAATGGATTGCGCTATCGAGAGATGATTAATGATTTTTTATGGCCGGAATTGGATGGTATTGATCTGGACAACGTTTACTTTCAACAAGATGGGGCTACGTGCCACACAACCAATGAAACCATCGATCTTTTACGGGAAAAGTTTCCGGACCGTGTTATCTCTCGAAGAGGTGATCACAATTGGCCACCGAGATCTTGTGATTTAACACCTTGCGACTTCTACCTTTGGGGCCACGTGAAAGATAAGGTCTACGCCAACAGCCCAGCGTCGATTCAAGACCTCAAAGATGGAATTCGTGAGGCTATCGAGGACATAGGGCAGCCACTTTGCGATTTGGTTATGGAAAATTTCATGAAAAGGATATGGTCCTGTAAGCGTGGTCGTGGCGGCCATTTGGCTGATGTTGTGTTCCATTATTAACGGCATACCTTCCTCTTTATAATGAAATAAACATCCGATCATTTATCTCAAAAAATACCATTTTTCTTTGAATATTAAAATAACACCTCTTATTGGAAAACCCTTTACATGATTTTTCGCATTTATTTTTCCTTCGTTGACTGGAATAACTATTTACAATATTGACGAAAACAAGTTGTTAAGAAAGCATACTTGTCGACTTTCATCTCAATTTTATACCTCAAATTGACAAAGTTTACTCTAAGAGCAAGAGCATGTTAGGATTTGTGAAGCGGAGGTCAAAAGAATTCCACAACCCTTACATTAATAAAGCAATATATTGTTGTTTAGTTCGTCCTCTTTTAGAATATTGCAGATTGCAGTATCGTTTGGTTACCTTAATTCGATGTCGGCGTTAAGAAACTTGAATCCGTACAAAAACAATTTTTCTTATTTGCACCGAGAGACTTAAATTGGAAACGTGAGTATTTTCAATTACCATCGTACGAAAATCGGTTGAAACTAATAATTATGAAGCCCTTTTTTATGTACATCAAAATATGGAAATATAACTTCCACTGCTGTATGTTCAAAATTATGTTTAAATGCAAATGTTCGCTGTCTGAGGCACACAACATTTTTAAAAGAAGAAATACACAAAACAACCTAGTCAAATCATGAACCGTTCAACGCCAATACGCCAATGAATGCAACATTAATATGAGTAGAGATACTTGCAAACAAAAATTATTGTCGGGAATGAGAGCTGAAGTTATGAATATTATAATATTATTGTAATATTTTGCATGTATTTTATTATTATTTGTTATATATCTACAATCATCTTATAAATTAATCATTTATTTATTTGAAATTAAAAAAAAAAAAAATTAAATTTTTTTTTTTAAATATTTGTTTCTACCTATGTATATCAAAATTTTGTAAATCCATTTTCTTAGCAGGTACCTGTATATTGCTGTCTGATATTTGACAACAAAATAAAACCAAACAAAAGGTGGGGTATCTAGTTCTTAATTTTTGATGTTATTAAAAAAAACACCGAAAATTGGCACTTTTTAAGTCTTTTACAGATAACTTCTTTCCGGTGTATTTTTACGCCAAAAAGTTCAAGGAGAACATGTAAAAAATAAAATTGCCTACAAATATGATCACAGACATACTTATGTATAACCAACCCCAACGACGCTATAAAACTTGCAAACTTGCTTAACTACTTTCAAGACTTTTTGCAAAAATTTGAAGTGAAAAAAAAAAATAAAACATGCCTAGAGGTTCCTGTGTGCAAAAAAAGTTTTTGTACGCTTTTTTGCACGCATCTCTTGAATGTTTTCCACTTTTTCACTTTTTGTAACTTTTTTTGCAAAAAGTGTTGAATATAGCAAAGCGTTAACTTGTGATTTTAACACTAAAATCTTCATAATCAATAATATTAGAATATTTAATGACCAACAAATTGCATATATATCTACCACTTTTTATTTTGCGACCAATCCAGTCAAGTGGAGTTTAAGAAAGTATTTGTTTTTTAAGTTTTTAATTAGGTACTTGCTTTCTTCTCTTTCCACCTGTTCCCTACACAGAAAAATTGTGTATTCAATTTTATTTTCTAGAAGTTATGGCCATTTAACTTTTTTTGTGTAAAAATACTCCCAGAAAGAAGTTAAAGGCAAAAGACTGAAAAAGTGCCAATTTTCGGTTGGTTTTTTTTACAGGATTGTAAAGGGGCGGAGGGGTGTAGTTATGGATATTTTGTTTTGTATGCACCTACCAATATTTCTAAATAACATATCAAACATTTAGAGCTACCCGAACTTTTATAGGGTAACCCCTTCTTTTTGGCCACTATTTAATGGACTATTATTCTCGAGTTCGTGTGCATCGTTTGCTCAGATATCATGTTTCCAGTAACATGCTGTTCGAGTAAATCTAGTTTTTTAGGTTTATTAGGGTAAATTTGAAATGCAGTCTTTTTCAAGGGCTTTCCTTCAAATGACATTTTTTTTCTTATTTCGCTCTCAAGCTGGATTTTGACTTTAGGCTTCCCATTAAAGTGCATTTGTTGTAAACGGTGCTCCTTATCTGTTTTAAACTATGCCTAAACCACTGGTCGTAGCACATACCTACATATACCTACCCTATCAGAGATAGCTTAAGTGAAGACATTTTCATGCCCCAGTCAGTCTAAACCCAACACACCCTGAACAAAAATAAAGGTTATCAAAAAAAAACTTCTAGAATCGCATTGTCACACAAAATAACAACAATGAGAACGGCCTCATCAGACACAAAACCCAATAATTCTTCAACTTCTAACCCTTGGGTATTAAAGAAGGCAAAAAAAACCTTTACTCCATAAAATTGTTTGTGTATTTTTCTTATAGGTAGATACCACCACCCGGACCCACCAGCAGAAGCAACTTCTTTTGAAGCCTTTTTTTCTGGAATACATATATTTTTTTGTTCCTTTTCGTTTTTGTCACTTGCTAAGCCTGTTTTTGTGCCTGTTGGTGATATTTGTCTCCTGCGATCCCTTATACCTACTAGAACCATGATGACATCGTTTTTTTGAGTTCTTTTTCTGCACATCTTTTTGGTTCTTGTGCGCTTTGTATATTTACGAATTGTAAGCGTATCTCCGTTCTAGACTAGCTATACAACAGCCACATAATGTGTGTAAAGCTCTAACTGCTGCTAAGAGTTCACAGCCTCCACCATGTACATGTACCTAAGCCCTTTGCTCCTTGTTCCCTCTTTTTTTTTTGCAACAAAACATCAAGAATTACAACAGAAGCAGAAGAAAATGCAAGCAAACTATGACACTCCGGAGCATGCACCTTGGCTGGTATGTATTTGTTCTTAAGTTAGACACATATACAAATACAAACGTAGCACATGACCCCGCCAAAACCTAAGGTACCCATAGTTGGGGCCATTGCTTACAAGCAATTCCGCTCATTACTCTATTCTGCTTGTGACAACACGAAAAGCGAAGGCAATGGGCGGTAAGTCCTTACCCACCTACAGTTTTCAATTTTATTTTTTTCATCTTCTTCTTTTAAAAATTATTACTTGCATCCAGGGGGATATTGTATTTGAATCGACAAAAAAAATTGTTTTGAGTGTGAATTTAGTATAAAAAAATTTGAATAGATACATTTGTTGTGGCACGAGATGGACAGCTCGTGGAAAGCCAGGGTCTTACAACTCTCAACCATTCCTGTGCGTTGTTTTTTTTTCAGGAATGGAGGGGACCTACAATTTTCTGTCGAATCCGAAAGGCTAAAGTGAGAGGGACTTATTAATGACAAGATATTCTCTTAGAGGATTTGTCACTTCCTTGCAAGAGGCCGTAGCGTAGTACGAAATTAGTATCCAAAACAAAATAATAATTATACTCCATAGCTTCTAGTTTGAAAAAAAAGATTGATTACCAGCCTGCCTCTTTCCCCTGTTACCACATTCAAATTCATTAAAAGAATGGCCTTATACAAGCTTTTCATTTTTATTTCATAGAATTGAAGAAGTTGTGTCTGATAACGTATCTCCTTGCCGAAATCCTGCTTTATGTTTGGAATAGTTCCGAAGAGCTCTTTATGGATATCAATCAAGCTGGGTTCCCAAAAGCTTTGAAGGGCAAGGAATTTTAGTTCCCAATCAGGATTGGAGTACTGAATTAGCAATTAATTGGAACTTAAATCCTGCATCACTCGAGTTTTGAATCTTCGTTTTAATGAACTTAGTTGAACAGACCTGAGCTATTTAGCAGTTGTGTTGTGTGTTTTCTAACGTAACGCGAAACAACTGCATCAGTTTTTCCGCGATCCTAAGTTCGGCCATCACCAAAATAGAGCTTCTGACGGTTAATGCTTCTTATGCGGCTTTAAAGTCGATGAACATGAAGTGACATGAAATTCGTTTTTCGTTTTCGGAATTTGCCTGAGTGCGAACACAAAGTCTATAGTAGAGCTACCGTATTTGCCGATTAAAATAATGCAGAATGACTTAAGACACTCACGTAGTAGGTGCGTTGGATAGGATCTTAAATACATGCAATTTTCATCAGGGATATGCCTTGATAGTTTTGCCGAGACCTTATTGTAGATATGGCACATGAAACTGATCGTCCATTCCTTCCACCCATGCTTGGTTGATGAATTGATGCATGGGCATGTGTCGATATGTCATGTCGAGCTTCTGGGAACACTGATTGCTGCACATGTACAGCGGAGAGTTTCTTGCTCAGGTGCTCTCTGTAGATTCGTCAACTTAAGGTGTTTTAAAACATCCAATATCGAATTTCTTCTTCTCCGGGCGATTCGCAATTTCTTTTCGTTCGCTAGTCAAGCTCTGAATTTTGCCGCAACAATAAAATGGTCAGAGTAGATGTTTGCCCCTTGGATTCGTACCGTGCGTTGATTATAGAACATACCCAATTTGGTGTGTGGTTTGACCTTCTGGAGAGCCCCAGCCCCAGGTTGGTTTGTGAGTCTTTAGCCTTGGAAACCTATAGCTCTTCTACTCATTATGAGTTATTGTAAGGCCTGTTATCCTAAAGCCGGTGTTTATCTATAATATTTCGTAGAGGCAGTGCTTATCAACTAATCATCCTCTGCATCATACGGGATCCTATCTATCGTACCTCCTGGGTTGTGGTAATATCTGTCTTATATCTTGTGAGGACAGATTCAAGCTTTTGAGTAGCGCCTGGTTGCTCAAGTCAGTAGACGTTGGCGACACAACCCACAGGAAAAGGGGCTTGCTTTACCATAGGCCGAATAATCCAATGCCAGTAACTGACCCAAAAAATGGTCATCTGCCTTCACCATCACATTTTTAGCACTCAGACAAGTACTGAAAATCCTTACGGACCTCAGTTGTAAGTAGCTTACGTAAGGTCTCTGTCTTCAAAACTGTTGTTGAAACCGTTGATTTACTCTATTGAATTTATCAGCACACCCTGATGGGCTCGTCCAAGACTAGCCTACTATTTCAGTCACTCAATTCTGACAGAACATAAGAGTGTTGCTATTTTGGTCTTCTTTTCAATACTCGCCCTTATAAGTTTGGCAAGTCAAGTCCGGATGGACGAGATCATAGGACCTACCTGGTGGTTCCCACTTAGAAGTAAAATAAGCACAATTTGTATGGTGGGACTGGAAATCGTCATGTTTACGACATTCAGTGATTTCCCGGTTTCTACAACATTCAACCACCTCTCTGGATGTGTTACAAGTCAAAAAACTAATTGTGAACTTATTACACAATAGATAAACTAATAAGCTAGAAGCCCACATGTATTGTGGTCTTACAGCTCACTTATGTAGGTGGGCTTTGAGAATTTTTCACAATAACTGTGTAAAATTTTAGCAGTACGGTCTAGCTACCTCTCTCGAGGAAGTAACAAAAGCTTTAAAAGTATTTCTTGTCATGAATAAGTGCCTCTCACCGTAGTCGTTCAGATGCGGCAGAAAATTGTAGGTTCCGTCTTCTCCATTTTTTGCAAAAAACCAACAACACGCATAGGAACGGTTGAGAGTTTTAAATCACTAGGGTCTGGCTTTCCAAGAGCTGTCGCACCACCAAATTTGTTTTTAGGACCTACCTGAGAGGGTGGAATTTTTATTTGAAGTATAGTGGATGCAGTTCGATAGGGCCGGATAAATCCGCTGGTGGCCAATCCTGAGCGAAGGTTTGTTTTCTAAATCGCGAACTGGACCGTTAATTTTGTAGATTTATTTTTTATGAAAAAACTCTCCACTCTACGGTCTTATACCGATTTTTGGGTCAATGGAGAGAATTCTATTTTCTTTTGAAACATACTCATTGCAGGTGCTGGAGGTTTTACACAATCTTTTTAACTTGATATTGAATTTATTGAAGTTATCAGATTTTATTTTACGGGCATATTTCTAAAACACTTCAATACACTTTATGGTTTCACCATCACACCCTCTATATACGACATACCTATGTATAGAAGCTTTGGGTGCCATTTTGCCTTGAGAGAATGGCAAAGGGGAAATGCTAATGGCAATAGTTTTGACACAATTGCATCCTTTTCTTCACTCTCTTCTTCATTTCTATTATTTTCCTTCTTTTTATTTTTTGTATGTTTGTGTTCCTGCCCACTCTGTGCAAAAAGTGAAAATGTTTTTGTCACTTTGACAGGCGCTTGGTCGGTTAGGCTACGGCTAGGCGTGTATTATATGCTGGTTTAGTTTGGTTTGGTATATACCACCATCACCACCGACCATTACCGCCATGCAAAACCAAAAATGAGCAATGTTGCACCCGTCCGTCAGACATACACCCTCCCCCACCCATTAACCACCTCCCTATGAGCCTTGTGTGTGTGTGACTCTTTGTGTAGGTATAGTGCGGGCTTAAGAGTGGTTACACTTTTAATTGAAGCAAATTTTTCAAAATGTAAAATGTGTCGAAAAAAACAACCCCACCGCACAAGCATACGCTCAGTAAGTGTGGAAGGAGACGGGGAGGGTTCAATGGGGGGATTATATAGTTTCGCCTGCGTTTTAAGATAAAATTGGAGGAAGGGTTGCTTCTCCCTTTGCTGCACTTTTCTGTTTCATCATCATCACATCCTGGCTGTTTAAAGCGCTTAAAGTTTGAGAAAAGCATGTTGTTAGTGCTTGAATTTTAGACTTGGGGGCTAAATGAAAATAAAGGAGTGTGAAAGTTTTAAACTGTGCGACATTGTCAATTACGATTTGTGGAGATTTTTTTTTTAAGCTTTTCTTTTTGTCATGTCTGTTTTATTTTTTCTCCCACAGGATGATAAAAGTTCAGTGCACTTTTCTGCACCTAACAAGGATGTGAAAGATTGAGGGATGAAAAATGGAAAATGAAAACATCAACATGCCTCGATGGGGCTATAAATTGATGAGCCTATTGATTGGACAAACATAGCACCTATACATAGAGGAGATTGGCATTGAATATTAATTGAATATGGCCTTTGGCCGTTGTACTGAAGCCTGTTCGTTGTGGAGGTCTACCGATACGAAAGTTGAACTGATGTGGATGATGACAGTTATAGGCTTTGGGAAAATTGCCGATAGATCGATAGGAAATTTGTGATGCTTTCTGTGTGAGAGAAAATTGTTTTAAATAGTCGTATTAGGATTATTTTTTTTTTTTCATGCATCTCTCTTGACGGATATAGATGTCGGACGTTTTTGATAAAAAAAAAGAGAATGGTAATTGAGATACATTTTCAATGAGCTGTCTAGACTATGAAGCAATAGATTTTTTGTATGATAGTTTGTTAGATTTGTACATATTCAATGCGATTTATTTATGATAATGATAATATAAGTCTGGATGTTGGGTTATAAATGATTAAAATTCTTCAAACCTCAGACCTGGAATTTGATCCAAATGCCATAATAATAAAATTAACACCTCTAAAAATTTACCTGCCATACATTTTCATAATTTACTATTTTAAAAGATCAGGAAACTCCAAGAAGTGGATTCAGAATCAGAGAATTGACTTCCAATAAATTAAAAAGAGTTCAATTCTGATGATGTTTATTTTTGTTAAGAGAAAAAAGAATATTAAGACAAGGGTTTACAGTTTGGGGATTTCCAACCTAGATTTAGGGTTTTTTTTTGTCGTTGGGGGTAATCTGGGGGGATGAAATGTTTAGAGGGGGATCTGGGGGTATTCATTTAGAGCTAAAAGGTTGAGGAATCAAATTAGTATTTAAACGCCTGACAATATTTTACGAGTTAGATATTCTTTACATTCAGGACGCAACAATTTTACACCAACAGAAGAAATGCTTAAAACTTTCACAAGTGAGGAGATGTATCAAACCGACGCGACAGCCGAAACGAAAATGGCGATAATTTATTAGTAAGTAGGTACTTTTTTTAATTAAGTGAACACAATGTTTTTAATCGTTTATATTTTTATTTTCAGATTTATTTACTACTGATATTGATTACATTAAGGGCTTGTTTCAAAGTAACTGATTAAAGTTCTAAATAAGCAACTTAAAACTTATTTGTCAATTATTAACCTCACTTACGTCTCATAATGTGCGCGTTCATCGTGTACCTATCTGAATTTTCAGAATTCTGAATTCTTGGAGCTTCCGATTGGCCAGCTGTCATAAAAAGTTAGATGTCATCTGAATTTTCAGAATAATCAGAAGCTCCAAAACATCAGAATTCTGAAAATTCAGATGTGCGTTGAACGCTCCCAATATCTGGATAGTCTAAATTAAAATTAAAAATCTAAGTATTTTAATGGCCAGATGAGTGTCGATTAGCTATTTTATCTGGAAAACTGGAACATCTCATTGACACATACATTTATTATTTCGAAAAATTATGAAACGCTACGTTTTTTACTGGGAGGATTTAATTTTCGGATAATTTAACAGCTTTAATCAGACATTGTGCAGAAAACCCTAAAAATTCTTTTTTTTTTTAACTTAGTACCTAGGTATCCTTACAAATATTTTTTTTTTTATTGGAGCTACTCAACTATTATCAATTTAATTAAAAAACATACATTTATAAGCTGTGAATAAAAATAAAAAGTTGAAAAAAAATTTGTTTTTTTTGTTTGTTAAAATGCGGTAATCTGGGGGGTTTCTAAACTTTTCTAAGGAGAATTTTTTTATCTGGCAACACTGATTAAGAATCATCATGCAGCCCTCATCTGAATTTTCCAGGAAATGAGCGAGGAACACAATTAAGTTGTAAAAGACAGTCCACAAATTCAGGCGTACACCAGCAAGCCAGGCTGGTCGGATTGAATTGGAAGTTGAACAAGAAGCACATGGAAACTTTGATCAAGCAATATACCTATACAAGTCAATAAACAAACGACGATACAAAACTTTTTGTCTCAATGGCAATAATTTGAATCTATTAATGTATACATTTATTTTTGTTTACATTCTGTTGTTATGAATTGTTGATTTTTTGTTTCAGTAAAATTCTTTAAAAATTGATCTCTAACATTTATTGTTTCCAAATCAATGTGTCTGTTATGTGTGCTACTAAGTCCATGTGTTCTTCCATTTCGAAGTGTTGTCACTCCATCAATATATTAAGGGTTTCGTCTCCTTAGATATTTATGCAATGCTCAGCTTACTAAAACTTCATAGTCGGTGGTTTTGCAAAGAAAGGTTGATACTTGTATGGAAAACTCCGAATCGTGACGAAAGAATCCGAAATGCATTTTCGACCCCGTGCTTCTGAGGGTTTTCTGTTAAAACATTCTCCAGACAGGATTCAATTTTTGTCTTGAAAGTGGTTTTATCATGTCTTTCCGCGCAGTCGAAACGCTTCATCGCTAATAAAAACGTATTAGGAATTGGAGAATCGTTATTGTTGGGGCATTTTTTGGTGGTATTTGGGGACGGTTGCTTACAAAATCTTCATGAAAATCCGTAACTTCAATTAAATCTTCATCGGAAACTTTTCAATTTATTCCAACTTGGCAATAAATAAACTCGTATCAGCACAATGTCGTTTTCGAGTTCGTCCAATGAAGAAATTTTCAGATGTCTACAACATCTGATCATTTAAAATGAGACTGAAAATGTCCTGATCGGTTATTATACAGTTAGTAGAGCACAAGAAGTTGCTTATGATCGACCTGTAGTGCTCGCCGTTTCCATTGGTAATGGAAAAACCAAATTCAATTCGGAAGAAGTATACAGACCGATGATTCTGACAGACCGAATCCTGCACCAAACAGTGACTTTATCGGGATACATTTCGTACTGGTGTTTCTCATGTGAATGAGCTTCGTCCTGAATTAGACAATTTAGCTTATTCACACATTCACTCATCCATGCGAGTCATCGAATTTTATTTTCAAAATCAGTGCTCCATTCGAGATACTTTTCCAAAGATGTTTTGTTGTCTAACGAACACAAAAAGTCAAGCTTACCAATTCTCTAATTTAGCTTGTTTCAGGCAGAACTCTTAGCGATCAAAAAAGTTTTATCTTTTCTTAAATAAAACGTGATATCAACAACTGATAACCGTATCTTCTTAGACATCCAAGCTGCTTTTAAATCTCTGGACTCAGTCTCTGCAAACTCTAGAACAGCCTTTAACTGTCGCAGCAGTTCAACATTCACCTTTGCTGGGTGCCGGCCCAGGGACATTCCAGGAAACTGTAAGACTGATGAACTCGCACTTCAATACCTATCTCAACAGAGAACAGATATTAGTTTACCCATCGCTACATGTAAACTTATGCTAAAACAAGATGCTATAAAGAGGCCAAACCTTAGGTCTGACTACATCACCACTTGTTTGGCCACAAAACAGATCTGGCCAGCGCTTGACTTGAAGCGCTCTAAGTGTTTGATTTCTTTAAGCATCACCGGACACTGTCTAATAGTCAGGCACTCCACGAGACTTGGCGTGTATACTCAAACGATTTCTGCAGAAGCTGTAGATATGGAAGAAGAGAAAGAGGAAACGATTCCTCACCTGCACTTAGGTGAATTCTTCTACAACGATCCCAGTGATCTGGCAAACATTGACATAAGGTGTCTTAGGCGCCTAATAAGAAGCTCAAAATGGTTTAACGAGTAGGGTAAAGAATTCCCTAGATCCAATTGGTATCACAAAGGGCAAACATTTGGTGTAAGTGTGTCGACTTTCCGTCGACAGCCACTTCTACCTAACCTAACCTATTGTTCTGGTTTCCGTTTTACATAGAAGATGTTTAAAAGACTTTGAAAAGGGAGGTTTTAAAACAAAACATATGGATTTCATCAAACTTTCTTCTTTCTTCTCTTTGGAAATGTAACTTTTTCAAAGTAAAAGGTATTAAAAAAAACAACTTTAAACAGTCTATGAAACTTTCAGTTAATAGCTGAACTACCCCATCCACAAATGGTCTGATGGTCTCCGCAACCTCATTTCAAAAAAAAAATTTACATTTCTAATTGCTTTTAAATTAATGTCTAATGGTTTATACAAATAAAGCAAACATGTCAGCGGGGCATTACGATTTTATGACAACAAGAAAAGAACCGTCACAAAACACATCACCAACAGCTTAATTAATTGCTATTTTATCACGCCTCCGTTCCGTGCGTCGTTGTCGCTCTTTGCTCGTCGTGTTAATGTATCGTTGTGCGATATGCCCCCCATTTTCTGAATCAAATATAACTCAAACGAAAAAAGGATTCCAATCCGAAATGCCACCCCCCGCCCCCAAACACTCACCTAAAATAATAATTGTCTGCATGACACTTACCTGTCAACGACCGTTGTTTTTTCTTTTTCCAGTTTTTCATAATTTTTTTTTTTTTTTTTTTTAGTTTTCGTAGTCTTGTCGTCGTCATCTCGCGCATGTAAATGACATACTTTACTCCGAAGTGTCGTTGTCGCGTCGTGGAAAGTGCGTCTTCGTCTCATTCAGGACGAACAGATTCAATCAACCCACACTCCTGGTATCAGAAAGCCCATTTTTTATCTGTTTCACCGAAACCTCTGAGAATTCGAGACGCATAATTCAGTGCTGGATTATTCATCACTTCAGGCGACTACCTGATTTTATGGGGGCCCTGCCATCCGACTACGAAGTCAAATTAAATAAAAGCTTGTGTCAACGAATGCACAGCGACAACGACTTCGTCGAAAAAGTAAACACACAACGATATTGAGGTGGCTATAGGTCATTTAGAACAAATGGACACCAAAGTTTGTGACTACAACCCTGAGGACAGCGCAGCAGAGGAAGACCACGACGCAGGTGCCGCACGTAAGTGGAAGAGGACCTCAACCAACTATACGCGTGCGAAACTGGAGACAGCTGGTTGGAAGAAACTTGTTGGTCCGGACAGTAGCACAACCTTAAGTAAGTAGGTATGTAAATGCCACCCATCAGGGAGCTGAAAATCAGTTAGTTGCTATGAAGAAATTTCTGACAGCTCAATAAAGCAGCCCCAGACTATACAACGAATTGTGACATCTGAGTGACTAGTGGTAGCGTGTATACTTAAACGCAGTTGTTCGGTTATATGAGCCTCAGCGGGCTGGTATTTTTCATGTTGTACAAAAGTGGAATCGTATTGCATTATTTCTATTTTGGTTTTCGACTTTTCGTTCACTACCGTCCAATGAAGACGTGCCACTTCGGGTTAGGGCCTTCGCATAACTAAATCCAGCCTTGGGCATTTTGCAAGTGTTGCTCATTTAAAATTTATTGCAAATTTATGAGCGGAAGTTATTTTACAACGCTGACAGTTTTACAATGCGTCATTCCTTTTGGACCAAAATCGCAGCCACCATCAGAGTGTGCCAATGCCACGAGGTGCCCCTATATAATGTAGGATGATGTCCTTGTGCGAGGTGGTTATACATACACATGGGGCCTTCCCGGCCCCAGCGTGAAAGTGTGCCTTTCACAGTAACGAATAAATTTTAAATTAATTTTTTCGTGTGATGTTTGCACTCGTATTCGTATCCTTACATAAAATACACATCTCTCCAAAGCGAAAAAGCCAAAGCCAGACAGTCATTGGATTCAGATTCATTTTCGGCATCACAGAGTCATATAGAGAGCCGCCTCAGGAGTCTACATATATATAGATGCCATATGAAGTCCCCTAGCTGTGCTGTTCGGATTGTGCTACCACCATAGTATACGCAGGGGATGCGACTATCAGCATCAGCGATGCAATATAAAGTGAAGTATTGCGTGTGAGTTATTGTTAATCCCGATGACATGACATTTCTGGTACATGTCGCTGAGTCTGATGGTGTATATGAATGTGAGAGGGCGCGTGTTGCCGAAATGCACCAACCGTCAAGCTTCAAGGGCCACCAAACGAATCAACTTACACTCCACCCGAAGCGATGTTACTATATATATTTTTGGGACAAGCAGAAAATTTGGGTCGATGGATTTATGACAGTATATGTGTTGAGGTGGTGGTGGTGTCATTTTTGCCGTCAGCTATATGGCGAAATTGTTTTACAAAAGAAATTTGTTGCTGTCGGGTGGGAAAGAGTTTTTTTTTCATTTTTTTTTTCCAAAATTCATAGAAAATCAATTGAAGTTTGCACCTTGAAGTGGTCACATGCACAGCACACTGCACACGCATTTTAATTCCCTGACGTATGCGAATTTTTGTCAGATTCTAGTGTTTCAGACTTTTTTACAGCTTTGATATTCTATGTTTTTGATGTGTAAACATCTATACCGTTGCGTTGGTTGGTTAAACTAAAAACATTGCAATTCCTCTTTAATACGTTATGATGTCACACTTTACAATGTTACGTTACGTTACAAAAATCTACATAGTGGGATATTGGGTATACGTTCATTGATAAAAATCTGGTGCCGAATTACCGCATCAGTTTTCGAGCTATACCTGACTGAATTATGTGAGTTTGGCATTACCGCTCACGTTATCCAGCAATCGCGTACCATAATTTGACGGAATTTCATTCGATAGATGAGCAGCCGACTTACAGTGCGTAATGAATGCGAATTCTGAAGCAAAAATTGTTTTTATTAGTTTTTCATTTTATTTTTACTCATTCATTCGATCACTGATGGCACTCACTCACTCACTCAGTCAGTCACTGAAGCGGTAATTTGGACCTTGAATATCCCCTTCAAGCAAACTAGTCCGTTTTGGATCCGTGCACCTAGTCAACGAAGAATTTGAGATATTTTTATTAAAATTTCTTGTCACGCTTTTGAATTCGTTTTGAATTTAGGGAATTTCTTTCTTTTCAACTTTCATTTGATTAAAACTTTGACAACCGTTTAAAAGAATGTCTGCAGGTACATAACTGCTTTTCAAAATATCTTTATGATCAAAAAACAAATATATATTATTTCTCAAAGTGTTATGAGGTTTTCTCCTATATACGAACCTTGACAGCCAGATATGAAATCAGACTTCATATGCATATGTTCATCATTGTTATATCATTACCTACCTACTATAAGATTCTTTGAAACCGTGAATTTTTGTATAGCTCAAAATTCATGTTAGAATAAAAACCCTGATGCAATTCAATGATAATGTCATACCAATACCAATTTCAAAAGCAATATACATAAATGTACTCTCACATCATGTATATAAACATTCACTTAAAAGCGTGTGTCACATGAAGCTTCTCTGTCGGATGATTCCATTTAATATAACAAACTAAAACGTTCACCTCTTCATCGCCATTCACAGATAGCACAAGCGAAATCAGTTACTACGCAATTTCTCCCTTCACTTCAAACAAAACAAATCTCTGCGTTTCTTAATAAAACGAACCTTATAAAGAATGAATGGCAGGTTGATCTTCAAAGCTGTACGATTTCATTTTAAAAACGTCAAGGTTTTTGCTTTCTCGATGCCGGACTCGCAAGGAAATGCGGTTGTTTGCCTAGCAGAAATAATAATTCTAAGGAACTGTTTATGAATCTGATAGTGAATATAATTGCATCATACCTTAGAAACAACTATCTCCCATCGCTTTTGCCGTGTTCTTTTGCTGTGGTTTCCATGTTCTTTACTTTCAAATTGCAAATTGAATGAACGGCAGAATTCAAATGAAAAAAGTCCTCGATACTATGAAGTAAAGTTTGCTTCTAAAAAAAGTATCAAATTCCTTAATTAATAAAACTAGGCAATTACTTATTTTTACAACAGTATCCTGGGCCGAGGTACCCCATCAGTTTTCGAGTAATACGTGACTGAATTGTGAGTTTGGCATTACCGCTCACTTTATCGAGCAATCAAGGACCATAATTTTACATTTTCTCATCAGTAATCGTACGGAATTTCATTCGATAGATGGACAGAAGACTGATAGTGTGTAATGGATGCGAATTCTGAAGGAAAAACGAAAGAACTATTGTTTTTATCCGTTTTGTATTTTTTTTTAACTCGTCATTCGATCACTGATGGCACTCACTTACTGAGTCACTGAAGCGGTAATTTGGCCTCTTTTTTCGCAGTCGAGTAGAAGTTTCGATCTGATATCACTATGTGCCTGATTACATGGGTCGTTTTACTGAAGAGCGCATGCGTAAAAAAGAGAAGGTAGATTCGACCACACATAAAATCTACCTGTCTCACCGATGCTCTCGTCAGTAAAACGACCCATGTAATCAGGCACTATAGTAGGTACGGAGCATTTAGACTTTTGCTGAGAAATAATTCGGAGGCGCGTTTTCCTTCGAAATTCGAAAGAGTATCAGTACACGAGCCGAAAGCCACATTTTTCACAATTATAATCGTGTCGTTTGGTCGCCATCTTGTTTTTTGATTTTCGCACGTAACTTGCGTATTTTTGATCCTAGAAAAAATGTTTCGCCGCAAACTTGTAGCAAATTTAATTTCCTACAAAATATTTTGGGAAATTTTTTATAAAAATGTATTGACGTTAAAAAGTTACAGTGTATTTTGTTGAAAAAAGTAGGGGTTGATTTTTATATCTATATTTGTCAATTTGTTTTGTGTTACTAAAAAAAAATTATATTGTATTGTATTATAAACAAACAAAATAGTATACCTTCCCGGCGGGCACCCTGTATAAGAAGCTGATGTTTGAAAAATTTGCCGCTCTTATCTTTTAAAGAGAGAGTCTCATGTAGGAAAAAAAATGTTCAAAATTGCAAGTTGAATATTTTTTGCCGGCACACGTTTTCTCTCCGGCCAAAAGGAATTGAAATAAATCGATTTAAAAAAAAATATGCACGACTTGATCGCACGAACTTGCTCTTTTGGTTAACAACTGTGTGTAAACACACATTGAAGACGCATGATGTATATATTTACCGAACAAATATTAAAAGAGTCAAAAGTACTACCAAAATTATTTTTTGTTTGATTTTTTTTTTGTTTATAAAAAATATTTTTTTAAAAATTTAAATGCATTATTGTTTATAATATTAAGAAGCTTCAGATTGCAAAATTATAACAAGATCGGTCTAACCGTGGCAAAGATATACGCAAATAACCCAAAAATAAGACCATTTTCTCAAAAAACGTGCAATACCCAATTCCGTAATTTCAATTTTTTGAGAAAAACCTGAGATGCAATTTTCTTACATTTGACTCGGTTATTACAGGTACGAAGTTTAATCAAAATTTTTAAAGCCGTTTTCGAGAAAATTTGAAGAAACGAAAATATTTGTATGGCAGCTACCCGTTCTAGATGAGCTAAATCAAAAATTCAAATTCTTTCTCTAGGGAATCACATAAAAATGCTCTGTACCAAATTTCATGCAAATCGGTTGACCCGTTTAGGCTCTACCTCAAATTACAGTGGACGCACCGACGCACAAACGCAAAGACTGACGGACGGCATGACGAAACCCACTTTTCGGACTTCTCGATTATAGTAGTGTTAGTTTTGATTATAACTTCGAAATTTTTTTTTACACGAAACCAATACTTGCCCTATAGAGCAAGTAAAAATATAATTTTAAATTTAAGCATTATTTCTAAGTTTTTACTTGCAAATATAGGTACTATACCTATGGCAAGTTATGAATTCGTACAAAAAATCGAACTCGAGATTTTGATCAAACTTGACATTACGATGATAGCTAAGACGAAAAAAGTGGGTCTCGCGGAAACGTCCGTCTGTCTGTCTGTCTGTTCGACTACAGCCTAAACGGATGGGTCGATTTTCTTTAAACTTGGTACCTAGCGTTTTTTGGACATTCCCCCCACCCGTTTTTTCTCTTTTTTTTAGGACCAAAACTACCAGTAGCTGTCATACAAAATTTCTTGGCCAAAAAGGAAAATGCTTTTTTGAAAACTCGATATTTCAAAAACGAATTCGTGGATTTTTATTAAACTTGGTACAAGGCAATTTTTTTTATCTTTATCTAGAAGATTTTTGATAAAAAATATTCTAATACCCAAAAATAATGAGAGGCACCGTTTAAAAATGTTTAAAAACCGTTAGGAAAATTTTTTTCTCAAAAACAACTCCTACGGTTTTGATATAAGTTTCTTGTGCGTTAAAATTAATACCATCTTCCACTTAAACATTTTAAATTTTATATTTTACGTTTATTAACAGTACCTCTCATTAAACGGTTTCTTTGATTTTCGACTATCTCAAAATATCTGATCAATCGAATAAAACTAGATATTTTATAAAGAAGCTTGTAATAAATGTTTATAAAAGTGCGTATCAAAATTTTCAAAAAAAATCATTTTTGGATTTAAAAAAAAAATTCAAAATTATTTTTTGAAAATTCGATATTTCAAAAACTGGTAGCAGAGTTTTTTTGTGAAACTCAATTTTTAACTCAACATTAATAAATACTTAAAACAAACGAAATTTTATAAACAAAAGATTAATTATTTTTAAAACCGCTCCTACGATTTTGAAAAAAATTTTCTCATAAATTAAGATTTATATAAGAAAGCAGATGGTTACATCACGTTTTGTTAAAACAGATTTAAAGTATTTTAATCAATTTCTAATATTGTTGATTTAAAACAATTTACCAGTTTAAATAATATAATTTCCATTGATGCATATTGCATATATGTGCAACACTGATGGGCTATATTGTTAATTTTTGTAAACTCACATAATACCACCTGCAACTAAACTAAGTTTTCGCAATTGGATAAAATAAAGACTCCCATAGCTAATTTATTTCAGCTACAGAACCACAATGTGATCGCACATAAGAGCAAGTTCGTGCATATTTTTTAAAAAGGAAGGCCATAGGAATCATGTTATATGAATGTCAGACGAGTTTTATGAGACGGTGTCCGAGTCCTGTTGGAATTTCCCTTGGTTTGTGTTGAATTGTCTAAGAATCTGTGACGATGCTGATGTTTCCTGTGACGATTGCGTTTAGCAATACTACCAGTATCGCATTGTAACGCATAATGGTCCGATACAAAAACGTTGTATTCACCCACAAGTAACTCATGCGATTTTACTGCCGAGTAAAAGGCAATCACACTTTTTTGAATTTATTACCCTGTAAGTCCTTAAGCTTGTTAACAAAACTCGATAGATTGTCAGTACAAGTATAAAAATATAACACTTTATTTGATGGACCCCTATATTTACAAGTACATCCATACTAGTAAGTAAAAAAATATACTCTAACATTTTAGGAGTAAGAGAAGTAGTATTGAAGCGACAACACTGACCATCAACACTCAAAAAAAGAGATAGACTGAGAGAAAACCGATGTCAAAAGCAACAAAGAGATGAAAATGAAATGAAGATTCAAGATACACATATCGCACACATTTCTTCTGTATTTTGCACAATTCAAGTTTTCCAACATCCTTTTAAGATTGCTAAATTCATTTTATTACGCATATCTCTCTAATGTACCTACCTAAATATTATTAAAAAAAAAGGATGCTGGCTCTGGTGCTGCCATCTGCATGTAGCAGTAGTAGTTAATGTGGTTTCCTATATAAGAAACTATGTATGTCCAAAGACGGAGCACTAAATTTAAAATAACAACTCTTTAAGAGGATACCTTTTATACTCTATGCATAGCTGTTTTCCTCTTTATAATGGTTTGGTCCTTATGGAGCCATATCAAACTCCTTTCTACCACTCGAATGATATGGAAGAGAGTTCTTCTGTAATTGGATTCGTTTTCTTGGGAGAATTTCAACACTGAAAATTTTTGGTTGAAAGGACATTAGTAAATGTAGACAATAGTAAATTGAGTTCTTCTTCTTGGTTCTGTTTTTTTTTTTATTATTTTTATCTTCTCTATTTTATCAATTATTTGAAGAGGCAAGGCAAAATACATCGGATTCAAAATACTACCATAAGTACCTATAGAAGAACAGTTTTGTGTTTTTGGTCAAAAGAAAATTGAAATCCATTGTCCAGAAAAACCTCACAAGGAGATATACATACCTACCTACGACTACGAGTAGGAGAGTATATATGTATATTAAATGTTGAATCCAACGAAGACAGACAGATATAGATTGGATGTTGAATGGGTAAGGAATATTCAAGGCAAGGATCTGTGCCTTTGGATGGTTATAGGTATATTTGAGCTGCATAGTGTTGCTGATTGAAAGTATATATGCTGCTGAAATGATGAAAAAGCATTTATTTAACAAAAGACAAAGATTTTATTCCTTTACTATACATCACAGACACACTTTCATTCTCATCCTATACATACATATTTAGGTAGTTTTTAATCAGAGACAACTGAAAAGTGATTAAAAGTTTGACTTTGTGTTGATGTAAAGTTAAACAATGTAACAGTTGGTACAAAAGATAGAAAAACATCATTTCACTTTTCTGAAAGCAGAGACAGAAAAGCTCAATTAAATTTGCTGAAAATGAAAATGAAAATAGAGAAGTGCGTTTTTGTATTTTAGATCAAGGAAATAACGTTTAAGTTTAAAGGGAATTCTCTTGTAAGACGAGTCGTTCCTATTCATAGTTTTAGTATTATTTTTTTATTTTTAAATTCTGAACACTTAGATTAGATTAGATATTTATTTAATTTTCAGTAAGGAATATAAGTATCGGGTTTTTCAATAAGAGCGCTACAAAAGTTTTTTTAAATAAAACAAAAACGGTTTTGGATATCAATGAAATTCTTTATTGCTGTAAAAGTACGTTCGATGCCATTACGTATGGAACTCGATTTCTTTTCGACAGTTTTCAAGCATAAATCGGCCAATTGGGGCCAAAAATATTAGGTTAACATTGAACGGTAGCGATCCCCATTCACAGTAACGTGCCGGTCTTAAAGAAGTACGGTCCAATGACGCCGCCGGCCCATAAACCACACCAAACCGTAATTTTTTCGGGATGCAATGATGACTCATGGAGTACGTGTGGATTGCTGCCTGACCAATACCGCATATTTTGTTTATTGACGAAACCATTCAGCCAGAAATGAGCCTCATCGCTGAAGATGATTTTTCGATGAAAATCCGAATCATTTTCAAGTTGTTGCTCAGCCCAATTCACGACGCTTCTGGTGGTCAAGCGGCTTCAGTGCTTGCGTCAATTTAATCTTGTAAGGATGTAGGCCAAGATCTTTTCGCAAAATTTGCCACAACGACGTCACAGAGATGCCCAACGCTTGAGAACGACGTGTGAGAGACACATTTGGGCTTTCTGCAACTGAAGCCTCAGCGGCAGCAATATTCTCGACACTACGGACACTTCTTTGTCTCACTCTCACTGGCACGGGAACATTTTGTACTGTGCCTGTGGATTCAAATTTTTCCACTAGACGCCCAATTGTTGATCTGCTAGGATGATTATGACGACCATAAATTGGACGTAGCGCTCTTAACGTTGAGGCCACTGACTCCGAATTTCGGTAGTAAATTTTAATAATTTTGACTCGTTGTTGGCTCGGTTAACTTTCCATCATGAAATGGCAAACTTTACTGAAGATAAATGTCAAAAGAGCGACAAGAAATATGGCGTCGTTTGCTGTCCCTCTTGCTCTACTTTTGTAGCGTCCCTGTTGAAAAACCCTTTACCTACAATTTGTATTTTTTTTAAATATTTATATAGGCATGACATGAAAAATGTCGTCTCCCGTTTTAAAACGATATGGAAATTAGGTTACATTTTCCTTTATATTTTAATTTTACATCTCCCCATAGTTTATTCTAAAGAAGTTATATAAATATATACATACATAATTTTGAAAAACATTTTTTCTTTTTTAACAACACTAAAACGATTGAGAAATGATTCTATTTTTATCAATTCTTTGCAGAATTCAAAAAGTATTCTAAAATTATCACCTTTCAAAATATTGTAGGTTTCAATGACACTTAACTCATTTTTATGCCAGAAGGTCCTTCGAAGTTGTCACAAAATCGGGCATCGTCCAATGAATTATGAAATATACAACGTATTCAAGTTTATTTAAATTGCATACAGCACAACTGTGGGATGTCACTTCTGAGTGGCATGAAGTTTAATGGGATCATTTCCACTCTAGCTTTAAATATAGTTCCTATCATTGATATACTGTATGAGGAGTTGAAATAATTTATGTTCGAGGTTCTGGTTTAGATAACTATACACCAATCGTTGACTTGAAGACTTTGCTTCTTCCAAAAATAAAGAGTTTTCCAATAAGAGGTGTTATTTTGAATAGCCCGCTATTTCGGTAGCTGTCACTTTTGAAGCTGTCATTTTTTGATATTTGACAAGTAGAAACTACGCCATTAATAAAAATGGAACGATACACGCTTTAACAACGCATTGAAATTATTAAAATTCACTATAAAAATGGTGAAAATTTGGCAGAGACGGTTCGTAAAACTAAAACATTTTTGGGTCGTCGTGAAGCACCTTGTCGGACCGCAATACAGAAATTGGTGGACAAATTCGAGCTGTTGGGACAAGTTAGTGATGTGAAGAATAAAACCCGTGCACATCGCTCAAGAACAACTGGGAATTTTGCTGTTGTAGCCCAAAGTGTTGAAGAAAACCCAGGTTTGTCCATTCCTCGTCGTTCTTTGGAATTAGGCATTCCACAAACGTCATTACACCGTATTTTGCATAAAGACTTGGGTCTTAAGGCTTATAAAGTTCAGTTAACACAAGAACTCAAGCCGGCTGATCATCAACAACGTCGTGTCTTTGCTGATTGGGTCCTTGAAATGCATGAAAATCATCCGGAATTTCATCGAAAAATCATCTTGACTGATGAGGCCCATTTCCACCTCGGAGGCTACGTCAACAAGCAAAACTGTCGCATCTGGGGCTCGGAAAACCCAAGAGTTATTGATGAAATGCCTCTCCATCCTCAACGCGTGACTGTTTGGTGCGGTTTATGGTCCGGCGGGGTCATTGGACCTTACTTTTTTGAAAATGAGGCTGGAGCAACAGTTACGGTCAATGGATTGCGCTATCGAGAGATGAATAATGATTTTTTATGGCCGGAATTGGATGGTATTGATCTGGACAACGTTTACTTTCAACAAGACGGCGCTACGTGGCACACAAGCAATGAAACCATCGTTCTTTTACGGGAAAAGTTTCCGGACCGTGTTATCTCTCGAAGAGGTGATCACAATTGGCCACCGAGATCTTGTGATTTAACACCTTGCGACTTCTTCTTTTGGCGCCACGTGAAAGATAAGGTCTACGCCAACATCCCAGCGTCGATTCAAGACCTCAAAGATGAAATTCGTGAGGCTATCGAGGACATAGGGCAGCCACTTTGTGATTTGGTTATGGAAAATTTCATGAAAAGGATATGGTCCTGTAAGCGTGGTCGTGGCGGCCATTTGGCTGATGTTGTGTTCCATTATTAACGGCATACTTTCCTCTTTATAATGAAATAAACATCCGATCATTTATCTCGAAAAATTCCATTTTTCTTTGAATTTCAAAATAACACCTCTTATTGGAAAACCCTTTATTATTCTTTGTTTTTATCGAATTTTTGGAGCAGCTCGTATAAGTGCATTTTTAAGTCCTCTTACCCATTTTCGTTCAGCACTAATGCGGTCCCATACTCAGATGCGATTCTTTCCCAATCATTAAACCAAAGAAGCTTATTTCTCAATGCATACAGAGCGATTTTTTTTGGGAAGTCGTTCGTCGCTCATTTCAACACTTTTAAAAAGTAGTCGAAGTGAAGTTTCAAAGTGGACAAAAACAGAGGAGATAATCCAGTTTCCAAGTAAATAGAGTAGTTGGGACAGGAAAAAGGAAGCTTCAAAATTTTCTTATTGAAGAAACGAAGTAAGCGGTCTAAGGTTTCATAACTTTTGAAGCGCCCAGTATTCTGCACCGATGGAGACATGGACTCCATCGTATACCATTGCAGTTGTGAATTCATAAAGTTTTTCTAGTGCTCTAACAAACTTGTACGAAACTCCAATACTTTAAAGCTTATAAAACAAATATTTTCGAAGGCAGATTTAAAGTCTACAAAGAATGCGTACAATTTTTGTTTTCTGTTGAGTTTTATTTGTGCTACATTCGCCAATATAAACACATTGTCTGGTCTGCAGTAATACATATATCCTGATCTGAAACCGGCCGGGAACTCGCTTAGTTTGTTGTTTAGTTCGACCCAATTCGAAAGGCGCTTGAGTAATATAAATACATGAATAGTTTTTAGGGAAGAGTTCAATAACGAAACGCTTCTAATTATAATTTTCTGGATTAGCAGGGTTTCCTTTTGTATGTATCGGTGTTAAAAGAGCTTCATAAAAGTAATCCGGAATTGTTCCAAAGTGGAATATAATATTTAAAGATGTTGCAAAATGTTTTTTTGTAAATCATCTAGACAGTTTATATATTTAGAACTCAATTGGTGTTCCATTAGATCCAGGTGCTTTATTCGATGATATATTAACTAGAACATCGCAAAGATCTTCAAAAGTTATACATCTATCCAAAATGATGTCTTCAGTTAAATATTTTGCATATACCCAGGTTGTAGGGATTTCTTCATGGGTAGCGCCCGGTTTAAGGAAGTTTCTTAAATTATCTAACTACACTTTAAGAGTACCTATTGCTTTTAACGTCACCGTTGATTTTCTTCGTTAACTTCCAAAATTCGGCAGTATCAGCCTTAGGGCCATTTGCTCAATTACAATAGCTTCTTACCCTCCTGATTACACACGGCATCTTTAGATCTTCTGTATTAATATCAGTACTTAATCGCGGTGTCTTTTTTTCGGGCGTTCAGCGTTCCTAGCACCATTATATTCACAGAATTGCTGTTCAGTAAAGCAGTATATAATATTGGGGGATAATAAGATATGAGTTTCGTTCAACGCTGATAACAACGCTGAATGCTTATTTCATCGACAACATTTTCAAAGCCACTGTTTCGGATTATGTATGGATTTGGAATTAGTCAGAATGTACACATTTTTATTGTTTTTTTTTTTCAAGTGGTTAGGGGGTTGATAATGAGTCTACACAACACTTTCCGACCGCGAAGCTCCTTGGTGTCGGTCGCCATCTTGAATTTAAAGGAAATTAGTTTTCATTAAATAACTCGTTTATTTTCAACTTTTGGCTTAAAATGCACTTAACAATAGTTGTTCAAAATTTAATTATCTACAACTTTAGTCATAATCGTTTTTACTTGCGATATTTATGCAGGTAGTATATAGCAAGTTATGAATTCATACAAAAATCGAACTTGAGATTTTCATCAAACTTGACATTACGATGATAGGGAAGATGGAAAAAGTGGGTCTTGCAAAAATATCCGTTTCCCTGTCTGTTTGTTTAGCTACAGCCTAAAGGATGGGTCGATTTCCTTTTAACTTGTAACCTAGCGTTTTTTTGACATTCCCAAAGAACATTTTTTTTGATGCTCACTTTTTTCAAAAACGGTTCAACTGATTTTGATTCATTTTTGTATAAAGAGTATTTTGGATAGATTCTAAATAATATGTATGTTGCACAAAAATTTCCAAAACAATTGTTTTTTCGATTTTTTAAAAAAGTTTATAATTTTCTTTTGGAAACTTAATTTTTCAAAAACTACTCAGTTGATTTGTATTAAACTTGGTAAAAAGCAGTTTTTAAAATTATCTAGATCATTTTAAACAAAATTTATTTTTATAACCAAAAATAACGGTAGGTTCCTCTAATACAAGTCTCTAAAAACCTTAAGAAAAAAATCTTGGTTTTAACTACTGCTACGATTTTGATACAACGTTTTTGTGTATCGAAATTAGTACAATTTACCATTTAATACTATTTTACATATTACAATTATGTATTAACAGTACCCCTCATAGAGGAGTTTTTTTTTTTTAATTTTTGACTATTTCATTATCTGATTAACCGATTAAAACCACATCAAAAATATTCCATATCAAAATTTAAAAAAAAAAAATTATGATTTTTTTTTAGATTCAATATTTATTTTTTAACTCCACATTACATTACTTAATACTTTAAATTGGCATAGCAATTTAAAAAATTCAATCGTTAGATAGAGATGTTTACACTTATTTAAATTCTTGACCGCACATAGCCCTTTAACTTTGGCCGCCATCTTGAATGCAATCCAAATCGGTTTTTGTTAATTTGATGAAAACTTTATTTCATTATAAAGTTTGGACTTTTCCATTAAGTCTTAAGTGTGAAACAGAATATCATTCAAATGGCCGCCTCGGGAACATTCGCAGCATGCGATTCTTTTGAGGTAATTTTTAACCACTTTTTTGAACATTTTTAGCGGTATCTCGGCCATAACTTGAGTAATGTTGGTTTTATAACGTCTAGAGTTCGGGGATTATTGGCGTAAGTACGGTATTTTGCGTAGCCCTACAGAAAAAAATCTAACGGTGTCAAATCGCATGATCTTGGTGACCAATTGACGTCGCCAAAAGGTGAAATTACGTGACCATGAAACTTCTCAAGCAATAAAGCCATAATTGGTCGTGTTGTGTGGCTTGTTACCCCGTCTTGTTGGAACCACATATCGTCCAAGTCATGATCTTTAATCGCCAGCTAAAAAATACCGGTTATCATTCGACCAATTGCTGCGAAATCCGGGAAATCGATAAATTCGGATCCTCAGCAACTCTTGCACTTGCAGCAGCAATATTTTCGATTGAGCGTGCCTTACGATGATGCACACGTAAAGGCCTTACGACATCCGCAACGCTTCCAATCTCTATAATTTATACCGATTGCTTGCGTATTCGGTCGATTATGACGACCATAATCATCGCGTAGTGCGCGAAAAGTGGCTACGTTTGAATCAGCGCTTTAGAAGTAAGTTTTAAAAATTTTAACACGTTGTTCGATTGTTCAGGCAAACATTCAACTAATACTATGACACTTCAAATGACAGCTGAGTTTGACAGGTGTCAAATGCCAGCGCTATCAACTTGAAATCACGAAATGAATGGCCCTGTATTTCACTGATTTTCAACTCGCTCCTAGAAGGCATTTTCTTCTGAGGTTGTTAACCCAAATTTGTATTGATATTTGTATTTGTCTAATGTCTTACCTATTTTTAAAATTATTTGTTCTGTCTGTTTTTCTTTTGAAAAAATTTTAAAATTACTTCCTTTATATTTTCCCACCTTATATTATTTAATTTCAATAACTGCTACAACAACGGAATATTTATTTCTCCAAAAACACACTTCAAACATTTCATACGCCTCACCCACCTATACTTTCTTCAAGGATTCCACCTAAGTGAATTTCAATATTTATCTATTTACATCATTTTCGTTATCTAGCAATAGCAACGTCTGTGAGATAGAACGGAACAATCTCCTATACACCTACTTAAGTTACCCTTCTTAAATGCGATTGAACGGTTTTTCGATTTTTCACACTATATAGCGTTTATGTCATTTGATAGAGTGATGCTTTCACAGGAAAGCTGCAGGATATGCTTATGCTGTGCACTACACACCGTTATGTTATATTTTATCCACTTCCTTGTATGGATGAAGAAACAATGAAAATGTCTTCAGTACCTACAGCTTGCTATGGTATGCTGATGGGTAACACAGTAAGGCTTCCGTGTTGTTATTTTCGTGAACACCCTTGCTGCTATACCCTTGCTGTTGCTGTTGCCGTTGTCAGTGATGTGAATTCGATTTAAGCCCTATTTTGAATCCTTTCAACCTTTATTGTAGCTAAAGAATGCTATAAAGCGAGCATATTCTCTGTTTTTTTTTTTTTTTGAAGGAATTGACTTAGAGGATAAAAATTTGAACATACCTTTCTGTTCTTTCAATTTGTTTCTTTTAAATCTTTTTTTTTGTTGTATGTGTTGACTTTCTTGTTATGCAGTTCGATGGAAAATTTGCTAATGGAAAACAGTCGTTGCACTCAGAGAAAAGATTACTTAAGGATTAGATTAGGATGTGTTGACTATAAAGGGAGCATACGTACACAAAAACAAAAAATGGAAAAAAATAAACTCACGTCTCCCTCTGATTGAAGGAAAATGCCACACTGAAGATGAATGGATTGCAAAAATGCTGATAAATATTTTATTATCAAATCCTGTATCAGCTTAAAAGGTTTAAGGATTTGAAGGAACGCAGTTTTTGTTGAAAATATGTGTGGTAGATGAAGTGGATATGTAGAGGTTTTTTTTCCTTACGAAAAAGAAGGAGAAAAAGAAAAAAGAAGAAGTTGAAATTTGAAATTGAAGAGAAGAAGAGAAGGTGAAGGAGAAGAAGAGCAAGATAAAAATGAAGAAGAGAAAGAAGAAGAACAAGAATAAGAAGAACTACAACGAAAAAGAAGAACGGAAGAAGAACAGAAGAAGAAGAACATTATGATGAAGAAGAAGAACAGGAAGAAGAAGAATAAGAAGAAATAGAGATGAAGAAGAAGAACAGGAAGAAAAAAAGAAGAAGAAGGAGAAGAAGAAGGAGAAGAAGAAGAGAAGCAGAGCAAGTACAAGTAGAATTTAACGATAAAGAAGAAAAACAAGAAGAAGAAAAGAAGGAAAAGGAGAAGAAGAAAATGCAAAAGAAGAAGAAAAAATGCAGTGGATTGATAAAAATGATTGTTATTTTGCAATGTCTATTTAGGTTTTACCATAGATACACCATATAAAGATGACAATCTTTCGTACGTTTCACCCTCCAAAACCCATTTGTTTACATTGTTGTATTTGTAATTTCATCCCGTGTCGATGAATAGGTGTGAATTGCAACAACAATTTAATGGGGTGGGTTTGTTCTGTTTTGCTAGATCGACCATTTTGCATGTGCAAATAACGCAGCCATCTTTAAAAAAATTCCAACTCACCAGCTTTTCACCATGAAAATGGGGGATGTAAGGTGGGATATTGGGTTGTGTTGAAAGAAACACAAATTTAATGCTAAGTCCGCTATTAAACTTTAGCGTAATGAAACTTCATTAATTTTTTTTTGGAAAATTCATCTTGTGAGTCGTGCGCTGTTACACATTGATTTTTAAATCTTGACACAAATTTAGAATTTCCTTTTAGTTTGATTGGTTATTGAAATTTCCAATGCTCTCTAAATATATGTATGTGTGTATTTTAACATGTGAGATGTTCAAACAACGGAAATAAATGAAGCGACTTGTTAAATAAACAAGGAATACAATAGGAAATGTCAAAAATCAGTGGCCAAAATTTGGCTCACGACCCACATGACCACCTCTTTACGGACAAAAGAAGTAATGACTAAAAAGTAAAAACTAGTCATGTATAATAGCCGTGACTGACAAAATGTTTGGCCTTCATTCTTTTACTCTCATAATGACATTTTGCTGAACTGTGATTAGCTATCCAAAGAAATTTCTTGAACAGATAATCATGGAAAAGTCAGTAATAAAATTAAGTAACGTGATTAGTTAGGATTATTTATACATTGAAATTTCGGTCTTCGATAGTTTTCTATTGGTACCGCATATAGCATAACGCTCATAAATGCCCGGCGTGATTTGGTTGAAAAAATGACAATGGAGATAAGCGACGCTATCACAGAAAAAAAATGGAGTTTCCATAAAAAACTATTCATGCAATGAGATAAGTTTTTAAAAAAAATAAGTTTACGCAAAAGTTTACGTGAACGTCCTTTTTATTCATTTGGATAACGTCAAAAATTTATTTGTGCAAAAGAATGATTTCCTGAAAAATTTAAAAAATTTAAATAAAACACGCAAAAATAAGTTAAACAGAATTTAGTGCAATTATATGAATAAATTGCCTTTAATGATTTATTCATTTTAGAACTATTCGGAAAAAATGATGGTTTGTGCATTTTCTGTTACAAAAGTAAAATTCTTCTAATTAACTTTTAACTATAGATAAACAGAAAGAAAGAAAAAGTCACAATGAAATTTGTATAAGTTTATGCAAATTAATTTATATAGGTTTCCGCAGCAAAATCCTTAGATAATTTTATCCAATTTGCGTAAACCATTTCCCATACAAAATTTGACAGTTCATTTACCAAAAGATAAACTTATCTAGTGTCTTACGACGTTGCATGAATCCCCTTATTGATTACAAGTAATGTAATTCAAGCCAATAACAGACCCGAGAATTCTGCGCCCTTAGCTAGGCCCGGAGGGATTAGTTGTTGTTGCATTTAACATGTAATTTATTAGCCCCAACGTTGTTTTTTTCGAATAATTTCCTCCGAGCTTGCAAAAAAACACGCCTTAAGTTGTCTTACGACAGTTCCGTTGATTCTCTGATTTCTCATTCTTATATTATTGTTTTTTTTCATATTCACTGTTTGTTTAAATAAATTCAGAGTAAAAAACAAAAGACAATTAAATATACTTAAATCTATTATAAATTTTCACTTTCAAAATTTGTTCCCACAAACTTATCCATATAAGGTCGGGTTAGCACTTGATACCTCGTTGCTCCATTTATTATACTTTTTGAACATACTCATGACATTTTTAAAATAACCGGCATTTTGGTGGTGAATGGACGCCAACTGTATATGTGTGCAAAAAATCGTGGTGAATGGACCCCAAGTGCATATGTGTGCGTGTTTCTCCTGAATTTCCCCTGATTTAGCTTGTAGGCAAACTCGGATGACAGCCGAGATTGTCATCTTTATATGGTGTATCTATGGGTTTTACTCCCAATCGTTTTATTTAAGCCACATACCCTTGCAGAGGCGTAGCTAGGATTTTGCTCTGGGGGGTGGCAAAGAATTTTTTTAGATGGACAAAAATATAAAGTAAAAAATGCTACAGGGTGGGTGATTCGCATAAGGTATGACAAAAAGCTAGAGCGTGTAGATTGGTTCGATACATGACAAAAATCTAATAAGAGAGGGGTCTTTTCCTCCCGTTTAGCCAGGAGAGCCAATTTTCTAAAAAAAAATATATTAAAAACAACGGTAATACTTACAATGGTATGCTATACTTTTTTGTAAAGCTTGAAATCTCTTCTTTTATTTTCTTTTTCGTGAACAGTTTTTGAAAAAATTATTTTCAATCTTAAAATTTTGAAGAAAACAAATGTAAAAATTTTGTTCAAATTCTAACGTTATTCAGTAGTATTTTTGTTTTTAATATTTAGTGCTCTTATAAGTTTTTTTTTTTTTTAAACGCCAAAAACCAGACGCTAAAATCTCATCTTTAGAAAATTGAACAGAAATAAAATTCCCTTTCCGTTACTTAAGTTGCTCTAAAGATTCTATTTCCACTACGTAAAGTAGATTTAGTTATTTTAAATTTTCTCAAAAATTACAAGACATTTAAGCATCTAGTTTTCTGTTTCTGACTAAACATTTATAAGAACATTGAATTTTTGAATTTTAAAAACAAAAATAGTAATAACGTTAATTTAAAAAGAAGGGGCAATTACCCATTTGCTATCTAGTGGCTTGAACTATATATACATACTTAAATAAAATGCCAAGGAAAACAAATTTAATTCACAATCACCACACCGAATCAAACTGGTGGGTTTGGTGGATCCCGCACTGATCGATCGTCGGATGGTTATTTCTGTCTTACGATATCGATGATGAAATAAGGTACCTCCCTACGTAGTAGCCCTCACAGCACACATGGCTGTTCGAGTGCCCCCGAAAACTGCACACCGTATTTGTAGAAACAAAAAAAATATTAAAATTTTGACAAGAAGGGAAGGCAAAAGGGTCACTGGATCCCCCATTTGCACAGATGAGCATAACTGAACAAAAATAAAAACTAGTGAAAATCCTCGAAGAAAATCTCTTGTCATGAAAAAGTCCATCTCACCTCAGCCGTTCGGCCGTAAATTGTGGTTGAGATTTATAAGTCACTAGGTCCTCCACACGCAGTCAAGTGAAAAAATTCTTTTGTTTTATTTTTTAAACCTTCCCACACGGAAAACAACACAGAAGTATCGAGTTTTAGTTTTATCATAGTCTAGCAAAGCCGGTTACAACATTAGGCATATAGTCTGAGCCAGTAAGTCAATTTAAGAAAAGGTCAACTAAACGTAGTCTTTTGGCTCCCAGTATACCTACATTTAAATACTGCAATCTTAAACATGTGATAAATAGCTAACTTTTTGATTTTTTGATCTACCAGTTTTTCAGTGCTAGATTAAAGTTAAACCCAAGTGAACTCATCAGAACAGACGCTTTTAATATTTTATCCACCGAGTTTGTTTCATCGTCTCGAATGTACTCTCTGAATTCACTTTTAGAGTTAGCTAACTGTGGTTTAACTCACCACAGAAAAACTTGGCCTAAGATCTATTAGATTAAGGCTGTGATTTACCAGATGTCTTATGTTTGTTATCTACCACAACAAATGCCTGATGTACCTGGCAAGTTAAGCCTGTGATTTACTTTTGATCGATTAGTAACCGACTAAACTTTATCCAAATATCAGAACCAGGACAGCTACCAGAATTCGATAGGGAACCCGAAAGCCTGCTACCGGAAATCTAGAAGACTGAAGACCTAAACCAGAATCCATAACAAAAGTTTAGATAAATAATTTAAAGAAAAAAAAAATAAAGTAAATATCTAATTTAAACTATGCTAATGTCTTGAGTAGGGGAGACTTGGGTTAAAAGTAACAGGGGTAAGAAGTAACAGAGCTAAAAGAAACAGTGTTCCCTTTAAAATTAAGAATCACGTGATAGAGAAAAATTTGCATCTTTTCCATAGCTATCGGAATATCTACTTCAGTTGTCAATAAAAGAAGTTGTGCGGGTAGTGCCAAATCATGTTTGTAACTATCCCCGCATACGGGGTGGGTTGAAATAACACTGTCTTTTTTTTTTTAATGCTATAAATTGACGTTTTGGAAGTAGACCTTTCTAAACTTTTGTGATGGATTATATAGCTGAAACATAATTTTACAATTTAAAAAAGGTCTGGTCGATTAATTTTTAAACATATAAGAAGGAGCATCGTTTTTAGCAAAAAGTGTTACTTTTAGCAACCTAGTGAAAACCTAGTGAGAATTTACCTCGGCTGAAAATACTAAACCACAATTACGAGGATCAAGTGTTGACCGATTATATTTGATTTTTGACACAGATTTCGTGAAGCAATTTAAATGAACTGTGTTGAGAGATTTAACGTCTTGAATGAACTACTACTAAAGTATTATTATTTTTTGAATTAAGTAGACAAATACCAATCGAAGAGAAAATATTGCTAAGACTAGAGTTGAAGAAAATTAAATTTTGAACTTTGTATTGTGTGCATTTGTTGTCAAAAGATGAAAATGAGGTAGCTTTTTTTTACAAAAAGCATAGTCCCAAAAAAAAAAACACATTAAAATCGTCATAAACCCCTATAAAGACGAAAAAAAAAACATTATCCAAGTTTTTCAATTAGGCTGAAAAGACACCGGATCTGTCTTATGGAACAAGAACCTAATGATTCTCATGAACCAAAACACACCAAGCAGAAGACACAAAAAGACATGCATTTGTTACACAATTTGAGATACAAAATTCGGGATGTACAAAGACACTTAAAACGACACTTTTTAAACCGTTCTGGGGCTTGTATAAGTGCAGGAGGGGGTTATTTTGAACAATTTTTGTAAATCAAAGCGCCAACAATCAAAATTAAAATGAAAATAAATAAAATAGCTGTTATCAAAAATAAAGCTTTATTTTTTATTTGTTTTAGAATCCTTTCTGATTGAGTTGAAATTGTTATAACTTTTGGTCCAAGGCTAGCTTTGGTAAGTATTATACCTCTTAAGAAACTTAAAAAAATATGTAATTTTTAAAACGCAAAAACCAGTATTCAGTCATACGAATTTTTTTTGCACGATGCTCTTTTAAAAATTGAAGTTAAAATGTCCATTATGGGACACCCTGTATAATATCTATCCAATACCGAATTTCTGTTTTGTATCGCAAATAAAATGATTTCCTATATTACCTACATATGTACGAGCTTCCTTGTACATCCTTATTCCAGGTATACCTGTTCCATTTTAGTATATTTATTAATAACCATTTACTTTTTCGCAGTCTGATGATGTCTTCATTTTTTGTCTCACCAATTCTTTGCATCTAAAGCGACAGAGCATAACCAAAACTAACTCAATTAGTCAAAAGATAGGTTAGCACTCCTTACCTCCACTTTTTTCCTTATTTTGTTTTAGACCAATCTCCCTCCTTTAACCGTCTAACCGAGTTAACCAAGGTTCAAAAGTCAACCAACCCCATAGTCAGTGCCATACATAGCCCTTGCCAGCCAAAGCCAATCTCATTTAGATTAGGCTACAATAAACACATAGCCAAAGTCCACACCTGATGATGGCTCATGGGTCGTGTTCGTGTCGTGATCTAAAGAAAGAGCGTTCTCATTCGCTCGGCTCACTTCTAAGGTTGCAATTAGTTTCGTTTATGATTTGCATTTTAAATTAAGTGCGCACACTGCCGGAAGTAAGCGTCCATTATGAAGGGCGCTTCAGCTTCCGGCCGGCGCGGCGCGGCGGCGGTTGTTGCTGCTCCACCATTCACCGCACATCTAGGTATTCCACATATATCTAACACCTCACCAAACCAAACCAAGTTCCGACTTTACGCGACGGCTTCCCTTCACATATTTGGCTTGGCTTGTTCGTCCCGAAAAAAGTTCCTTCGTGGTTCGTGTTTTGTTTGTCAAGTTGGTCGTTTTTTTTTTTTTTTGTTTTTTTGTATCCTTCCTCAGACATTTTTTTTGTTTGTATACTGGCTCCTCCATCCTTTTGTTTTCTGCTTCATTCCTCTTTTGTCACCTCTGTCACGTAGCAAAGGGCAGTGAGCTTCAAGTCCTTTTTTTAGCTACCTATTATTTTTTGTTGTCCCTCCACTGCAGCGCCGGCCGCGCCGCGCCGTGTTGAAAGTCATTAATTTTGGTTTTGAGAAGAGGCTCTAATGAGTTTTAAGGACGTGCTGCATGAAAGTTATATAACAGGTACATCTACTGTGGATGTGTGTAGGTTTTGTGTGCCGGAAGTCAGTCATTACCGCTTGTTGGAACTGTGTATAGCTGCCGAGATATACACACTACACTCACACACATAAAGAAGCCAAAGCCAAAACTCTACAGGAAGCTACCGGTTGAATAGTGTTGTTTGCGGAGAGGTTTTTTACCTTCTAATTAGATGTCATTGAAGTCATTACAATAGGCGAAGAGCAAGTCAAAGAGGCTTCGTTCGTATACTTATACTATACCTTCCTACTTTATTACCGGTGCTTGATGGCTCGGTGCAACAGTTTTCAAAAGCCAGCAATTGAAAAGAGACTATAACTTCTTGTGGATGGATGTTGTAGGAGGTATAGGTAGTAGGTACCTACCTTGTAGTAGGTGTGGACCCTAATTTAGACGACAATTGTTTTAGTTTATAATTGGGTGTGTCTAAAGAGAGTTTTTTTTTTCAAATGAAATATGTAATTTGGATTTCTTAAGCAAACAAAATTGAATATTTATTTTGTTGCGGGATGGAGGTATAAAAGTTATATAAAAGGTTGTTTTTTTTTTTTGAAAAATATATGTTTTAAAATTAAGAAGTTTGAAACTATTGATGACATTTGCCGCTAAATAAAGTAGCACGCTGAAAATGGAGAGCTCAGAAGCCAACGTTAAGTTTTCCGTACTTAATCAGGGGGGTCAACACCCCCCCCCCCTCCCCTCCTAAAAAAAAAAACTGTTTTCTATAGCATTTCAACGTTTGTTAAATCTAGATATCGCAACATTAGTTCGAAACATTGGGTGATCAAGAATTGATTCATGCCAGTACTCAAATATCGATCCAAACCATGCTGCTTGGTCATGTGACCTTCGTCTCTTAATCCTATGTCACTGTATCGTCCGTGGAAATAATTGTTGTTATTTACCAAGTAGGTAGGTACATTAGCTACACCTGTTCTTTCCATCTGCCACCACCGATGATTTTTTTTGATGGGCCTGTTTGGGGTCCAGAGAAAACTGATCCACTTCCATCGCGTGACATTAGAAAACATACGGTGCATTGAGACTAGAGAAATAGCTCTTCTACAATAGCTCTCGACAAGGAGATGCACTGTCATTTGACTGGAGACTAGCTAGTGACATAGCCTAAAAGAAGCCCTGGTCCTTCCGGAACTGTAGTGGGATATTAAGTTAGTAAGTAAGATCAGAGCCGGATCAACCATATTTGCAAGATGTGCAAAAGCACAGGGTGCGAAATTCTGGAGGCGCATTACCAGGAGCAAGACAATGTAATCTGATCTTGCGCAAGCAAATATGTACAGCCATCTGCATTTTAACCACAAAACTTATTCAAATAATGCCTGTGCTAAGTTATTTCTTGCACACTAACTAACATCACTTTCATTGTTGCATTCAAGGAGAATTTAGCTCAAAATATCGTTAAATTAAAGATCACACTACAACGACGCACGCATTGAAAGTCTACCTCCTAGGTAGTGTGGAAAAGTCTTATGCATGTGAATCAGTGTATGCATGTATGGATGCAAATATAAAAAGGGGCGCTTTCTAAAAATCTTGCATAGGCCGTAAGATTAATTACATACCGTCAACAGTACAAAATGTCACTATTAATAGAAGCGACTTCGTGCTCGTTCAAAAGTTAATCTACCCTGGATTAAACATCACGAATGACAAATCAGTGGAGATCCTCCAAAGACTTACCTTGGGAAACCGCCACCTGCTTTGATTTGGCGAAAAATCCCTTATTTGGCTAATCCTGTTTTACTAGTAGTAGTAGTAGTGTGCAAATGCGAATGTTGCAAAAATTGATTCTTCCACTTTTCTTACCAAAACCGGGAACATGTCTTTCCGATTCTCCGTATTTGTTTCCAACAATCGGATGTCGTGTTCAAGGCCAAGTCGAGTCCACTCTACAAAAAATTGAAATCTTCGCGGTAACAGATGTATTATTATAACGTTTGGTAGCCTATGGTTTGGTAGCAATATTACTTTTGCAGCGTACTGTAGATGCAACTTGAGCGAGTAGATAAAGAGCGGCGACACTCCTGTTCTAGGTTTTCTGGAAGCCAGAATATCTTTTTGATGAAGTATCTTAGGAGTTTTTCTACTTCCTAATACTGCAGAAAACCCCATACCTGGCTATAGCGTAGCACATCACAGATCGCATTACGGACTCAAAGAGTTTAAACTTTGCACTTGGGGCAATATACCTTTTTCCGAAGACTCATTTCCAGTTGCAGTTGATTGCTTTTTTTGCTTCAACCAGCTTTCATTGTAAATGTTTTTTGAAAGATAGCGATGGCGTTATTATTGTTGTTGTTGTAGAGCCCCCGCAACGTGGATATCATTTTTGAAGAAATTCCAAGGCAACTTAGCTTGTAAAACTTGGGTCCACAGTGTTAGTCTGTCCAAAATCACTTGTATCTTACGAAATAAAAATTTGTCAACCCTGTGTTAGAGGATGAAAAACACAAAAGTGTGAGAAATTTGTAGAATTGTCACCTGTCAGTTTTTATGAAATAGGGCCTTGGTATGCGTATGCGTCAACTTGGCATTTGACAACCAGTAAGAAATAGACAGAAGAAATCTATCGGACTAAAAGTGGGAAGGAGCGAAAATGTTTAACTCTCACGTGGGCGCTCTCTTTGGAAAGAAATAATACAGTGTTCCACATTTTTCTTTGGAGTAAACATGACTTAATCTAGTGGTCTGAAATTTTTGAAACTATAGGTGCGGATAACTACAATCATTTTTTTTCGGCTTGGATTTCATTTATAGATTTTATTCTTCCAGAAACATCTCTTCTGTCCATCATTTATCGGTATCTGTTAGTTTCTTTAAGATCTTGCCGTCTCCCCTTCTCCTCATGGGCAATTGCATAATCATTCCTTCTCACTCTGTTTGCAAGTGCATTTCTTCCCTTTTTAACCTACACATCACACAAATACTTATCTTAACCTATTCTACTCAAATTATGATGTCCCAAACATTCAGTTATTATATATAACGAACAGAAATCACCCTTTATACCACAAAAACTTGAACACAATTTAGATTCCCTATCGGCCATCTACTGCATGTGAGCTTTGTGGTAAGTGATGGTCACCCTGGTCAGTAAAGGTGACTTTTAGTTTTTACTGCTGCCAATAAAAACGAATGATTGTTCTTGTTGTTTTAGCTGTTTGTTGCTACTGCACCATATCGAGTTGAACCAATCCTAAAGTTATAGACCCCCAGCGATAGTGTTGGTTATATGAGAGTAGGTAGGTAAGTTCGGTTAGGTATTTCCAAAGGACTGCAAATGCAATATTGTCCAGCATCAAGAGTCGAAACAATAAAATTAAACATCCTTAAGACAGAGTAATAATTATTGTAGCATCGTTATCCCACACAGGACATTATAAACCTGACAATCAAAATAAAAATGAATTGAGTCGAGACGGGTGCTTCAGGAATATGCGATCATGATGGTCTGGACGGGACAGTAGGTATATCGGCAGTGGAAGAGTGAACATTACAATAGAAGCAGCGACGAAGGAATTACACACGTGGTATTTACGTTGTCCTGTTTTTATGAACAATATGACAGCTAATTCAGGTCCTTCACGAGAGATGAGTAGGTATGAGCCAAGGACTGCTGTGTACGAGCATTTGCAGAATTTGATGTCACCACATAATGACGCAACGTAACACAAAATGTAACAACGTGCGAATAAAGAAATAATATCCTCGTGTTACGATGGCGATGTGATGTTGTCCTTGTATAGTAAAGTGAGTCTGAGTGTGATGTGAATTACTTGTTTTTTTCCCGTTGTTTTTTTTGTCAGTGGAATTATTATGTCCTGATGACGACAGCAGTCGTGAGTAAATGTGGCGCGAAGGCGAACGATGGCTGTTATTATTATGATGATGACGGTGATCGCACTCAATTGTCCCATGTTATACTCACAATATGGGACGGGGTAGGTCGGTCATGAGAAATAAGGCAAAGGCTCGACTAAATGTACTCCATTAACATAATAACGTTATAAAGGGTGTTTTTTTTAGAGGTATAGAACTTTGAAATGGAATAAAACAAAGATGATTTTTTTTAATTGACATGAAATTTACTTTATTCGAAAGCTAATCTTCTGGCATTATAATTATTATAAATTTAAATATGATTTCTGGCATATGACCGCCACGGCTGGCTCGGACGTAGTCTAATCTGGGGGTGCAATTTTCGATGACTTTTTCCAACATTCGTGGCACTATATCGGCAATAATGAATGTTGTCCACCAAGTTGTCAATCGATTCGAACTTATCGGCGTATACACTAGCGACTTCACATATCCCCACAGAAAATAGTCAAGTGGCGTTAAATCGCACAATCTTGGAGGCCAATTTACGGGTACGTAAAGTGAAACTATCCGGTTACCAAATGTTTCCTTCAATAAATCAATTGTGGCACGAGCTGTGTGACATGTTGCGCCGCGCCGTCTTGTTAAAACCACCGATCCTGCATATCATGGTTGTTCAATTGATGAGCGAAAAAGTCAGTAATCATGGCTCTAAAGCGGTCACCAATGACTGTAACGTTCTGCCCAGCATCGTTTTAAAAGAAGTACGGACTAATTATTCCACCAAACCATAAAGCACACCAAACAATCAGGTTTTGTGGATGTCACCGTGTCTCAACAAATACTTGAGAGGATTGTCATTAATCCAAATACGGCAGTTTTGTTTATTGACGTATCCATTCGACTAAAAGTGAGCTTCATCGCTAAACAAAATTCGCTTATGAAAATTTCGATCAACGGTAATCTTGTTTTTGGCCCATTTGGGCACAATTTGGAAGCGTTGTTCAGGCGTCACTCTATTCATGTTGAAATGCCAAACCAAACTAAAAATAAATCACTTGACAGCTGACAAAATGGCCGCCAGTTGAAATAGTGTTGCCAACTTAAAATTCTATACCTCTAAAAAAAACACCCGTTACATACATATTATATGAACGAATAATTCGTTGTTTCGGCGAGGGTGATTTCTTTGCAAAAGATTTTAAATTCAATTCATTTTTCATGATAAGAGCAGAGACATCACACTCAGTAAGAAACCTTGGTTTATTTTACAGTAATGACTCCAAGAATTGAGACATTATAATTTCACATTGGACTATCTCCTCCGACTTTTTTTTGACGTGAATTCAAATTTTTTGTTCAGACACAAACTAATGTGAACACATTTGACGTTGTCCACTTACTTACAAAATGTAAATCTTACTAGGAATATATGGATTTAAGTGCCAAAGATAAATCACAGATAGAGAAAATAGATGTCAGAAAAGAAAACGTCAAAAAAATCCAGTAGCTTTTCATACATTTAAAAAATCCAGCTTCTCTTAGCCATCTCTTTCTCACCATGAAGTGGGAGTGAGCAAAGGCTCAGAGACGTCAAACAAAAAAAATCGGAGACGACAGTCCAATGTGAACACAGTCATAAATTCAAAAATATAGAGCCTGATTACACAATTCCTTTTTTCAGTTGTTTCATCATTCGTCTTTTTGACAGATATGGTGAGGGGTGTAGAAATGTAAGGTGATTCAAGTAACGAAAGCAGAAATGAAAATTTCAAGACTTATTCCAGTTGAACATTGACGTTTATGGTTTGACAACTGAGTAGAGATGAGCGATAATGATTATTATCGATGTTAGCAAAAATCGTTGTTGAAAGAAAAAACATCGATATTTAAGTATCGATTTATAGTTAAATTCTCAACAGGTGGAGCTGTAGGCGCACATTTCGTTTTTCAGTTCAATTACTGTTCAACAGGTGGCGCTGAATTCGGTTGGGAAATGTTTTTTGGGGTATTATTTTTCAAATATTGTGATTTATAAGGTGAAATGGGATAGAAATGAAAAAATTGTCCGATTTAAGAAGATCTTTTTTTTAAAGCTTTTTCTTAGGAAATTGCTTTAGGGTCAAGTACTCTTTTTGGGGTGAAATAAAAAAAATAACTGATTCATAAGGTTGTTTTTTAGAGGATGACTTTATATATTTTTTTTCAGAAAATTGGCATTTATAGGCTAAAATGGGGTGAAAACGAAAAGTGGCATCTTATTTTAGAAATTATTTTAGTGTTTGAAATGTTATTTTAAAGAAATTGCTATTTAAAGAGTGAAATAGGATAAAAACCAAAAAGTGGTTTTTTGATTGCAAACATTCTTTCTGTGTTGGGAAAGTAATAAAGGATGGACTTAGAGGATCATGTTTTTACATATTTAGCTATTCATAACGTGAAGTAAGTTAAAACCCATAGAGTGGCATTCGAGGTCAAAAATTAACTTAAATATTTATTTATATACGAAGCTTAGGTTTGTCTACTCGTGCGAAGCTGGGCGTCCCAGCTAGTTTCTTAATAAAAAATCGACAAAATCGAAAGAAAAAAAAAATAAAAATTAATCACATAATTACAGAAAATATTCCCAAAATCGAAATTTACAAAAAATCAAGTAAAACTAAAATACATACAAAATGTAAACATGCAATTTCAGCTGTGTTTGATAGATTTCAATTCAATTCATTTCATGGAGATGAGTTGGAAGTATTTACAAAAATTTACTTACTGACACTTCAACTTTAAACTTATAAACGATTTTATGACGCCATAAAGCTACTTTTTTGAGTTAAAAGAACAATGAAATTTAACTCGGTGCCGAACCTGGCCTATAGGCAAAACAGGCAATTGCCTAGGGCAGCACTCGAAAAGGGCGGTGAAATCAGTTCAATAATTTCAAAACGAAAAAAAAGTTACACATCCGTCTACTTCAATAACTAATTCCATATACTTTTTCCATTCTTCTTTGTTGTCCATTCTATAAGGGATTATTACACATGCTTTAATTGAAATTCCAAAAAGGTCGGAATTCGATGAAATTTAAATTTTTAAAGCAACAACCTTGGTGAACGTGTACACAAATTCAAGTTTGTATTTTCAACAGTAATTTGGACCTAGTTTTTATGCAAAATAAATTATTCTTTAGAAAATTCTTCAAACAAAATCAATGAAATTTTTTAACTCTTTGGATCATTTAGATAAATTGAGATAATACTTTCAGATAAACCGTTCTAAGGAATCTTTGTTTGAAACATTATAAATACAAGAAAACTAAAAACAGCAGCCGTTTCCAATCTGAACAATCTCTTGAAACAATCGACCCAAAATTGAAATTAAAAGCTAATTTCTTTAACGTTATTGTAGTTACGTTATCTTCTCTCGATGAGCGCTTTGCACAGTATCAATTTCTCAGCCATTTGGGATTTCTGTGCAATATTTCAAAGAAGAAGGAAAAATACTGCGAAGCAAGGGTTACTATTGGCATTCCCTAGGCCCTCGCCAGTTTTGAACCTTTTTGCCTCAGCAGGAAAATCTTACTTAGAGCTGCCTTAGCTAGATTTATTTCATATTTTTTGCTTAAGATAACTGTACTTGATTAGAAAGTTGATAATAAAACATCTGGAACCACAAATAATACCAAAGTTTAATTAAAAATTGGTAAAATTGCGGCACAAAATTAAAACGTTTTTAACAATCTTCATTAAAGCATTAATAAATACAAATGTTTCATTTATTTAAACTCATCTACAACCTTATTTACAACTAAGAGTTGTTTATAAATGACATTTAGACCCGTTTGCTTAAACGAAACTTAGGGTATTGAGTTCAAAATAAGAGCTTATGCGACAGTTTACACTGAGGAAAATGGAGAAAATAAGCGTTTAAGTAGAACATAAGCGTTAAGGTAGAACATAAATATTTAAGTTACGTACATATCAGCAAACAGGTCAAAATGTCATTTATAAACAACTTTTAGTTGTAATTCTATAACGTAGCGATTTATGTGAGTCGAGTTTAAATAAACGAAACATTTATATTTATTAATATAAAAAATTATTATATGATTGCACTCACCGATTCAATGTGTTAATTTTAAAACGTGCACAATAAATCAACAACGACATTTAGTTTGTCATTACAACATCAGGACACAAAGTCCTGCATGTTTTTCTGTTCTGGACTTCCTTACCGAAAACTTGCCAGCGCCTTGCCTAAACTTGCCAAAACCTGTGCATTTTTCCACGCGGGTCTTAATGCAATATTAACGGCAACAATTGACAACAAAGTTCAAAGGGATATTATAGCTAAAAGATCTCTTGAATTAATTAATATAATTAATTTTAATTTAAAACTTTTGTCAATTTTAAACTATTTAGCTTGACATTTCTTACTTGAATTGTATCCAAATTTATTTAAGGTATTGGGATACTATTTACGTTTCTTGTAAGTGTTGCAACAGGTGAATCTAGCTTCTCGAAACTTAACCCTCAACAATGACCCAAAAGCGATTAACCGGTCATGAAACTATTTCAATTGAAAAGAAATGCTTAATCGCATTCAAGAAGAAGAACTCGCTACACTATGTGCAAAAATGAAATCGCGCAGAGCAGCATTTTAGTTTCAAAATTTTGTAAACGTGTATTTTGTCGAAAGCCTTTGATTGTTATTAAATAAAACCTTATATAAATGTTAATGTTGTCGTTATCTTCTTTTTCTATTTGAGGCGGCAAAATAAGATTTTTTCGCCTAGGGCGGCAAAATGTCCAGGTTCGGCACCGACTTTAGCATTATAACGGGTGATTTTTTAAGAGGTTTAGAACTTTTTTAAAAAAAAAAACACAAAAAATTCGAAAAAATGAATAAAATATTTATTTGAATCGATAGTTTGAACCTTGCAATTTAATGTTTAAAGATAATTTCATGCAAATGCTGAGCGCGGCTGCGTCTCAGGTAGCCCATCCGCTGAGTCCAATTTTGGCATACTCTTTCACACATATCGGCCGGTGTCTCACGAATGAATGCATGGATGCTGGCTTCCAGTGCGTCAATCGAAGCGGGCTTGTCTCTATAGACATTAGCCTTGACATACCCCCACAAAAAATAATCTAATGGTGTCAAATCGCACGATCTAGGCGGCCTATTGACCGGCCCGAAACGTGAAATTAACCGTTCACCAAACTCGCCTCGCAATTGCGCCATTGTTTCGCGTGCTGTGTGGCATGTGGCACCGTCTTGTTGAAACCACATATCATGCAAGTCAAGAACTTCCATTTCGGGCAAAAAAAAGTTTGTTATCATCGCTCGGTAGCGTTCACCATTGACAGTAACGCTGCGATTCGCATCATCTTTGAAGAAATAGGCCCAATAATGCCGCCGGCCCATAAACCGCACCAAACAGTGGCTTTTTCGGGATGCATTGGTAGCTGTTGCAATGCTTCTGACTGATCTTCACTCCAAATGCGGCAATTTTGCTTATTTACGTACCCATTCAACCAAAAATGAGCCTCATCGCTGAACACAAGCAGCGCGCGATGAACATTTCGAACCGAGCACGAATTTTGATAGTAAAATTCAATAATTTGCAAGCGTTGTTCATTTGTAAGACGATCCATGGTTAAATTGCAAACCAAACTGAAGCTGTTTGACAGTGACACAAGGTACTAAACACACGTCAGCTGTCAAAACCACTGTTGCCAAAACCAAACCAGCTTAAAAATCACCCGTTATATAAATTAATTTGATAAAATAATATCTTGAATACGTGGTGTGGTAAAAATATTTATTTCTTTTCATTTGCTGTATAGGACAAGTTTTTGGTATCGTATGAACAAAAATAAAGTTTATAATGTTAATATCACGATGACGGAGAAGTCCGAAAAATTGGTTTTGACCATACCGTCGGTCGATCGGTCTGTGCGTATGTGCATTTTCTACACGTTATGCTTGATCATAAACGGGATTTTTCTTAGAAATTCTTGTGATTTAAAATATCGATTTTGAAAAACATCAATAAATTAAGTCATCAATTTAACACAAAATATTTTAATCGCTCATCTCGAAAATCAAAGCATTGTGCGAAGAACTTATTAACTTTAATTTTCGACCAGCAAATCTATTTTTCATAGTTGAATCGGATATAGATTTCAACAAGAAGTGATACAAAAAAGTTTTTAACTATCACCTACTACTGTTTATTGTATTTGAAAGTCAAAATAACGAAAGACGTCTCGCGTATGTAAAAATGAACCCTGTAATCACGAAGGAAAGTACCTGTCAAAAAGACGAATAACGAAAGCAACGAAAAAAAGAATCATGTAATCAGGCTCATAATCAATAGAATATTGACAATTCGTTAACCGCGTACATCAGTCATTTTCCAAAAATCATTGAAATTGATTGAACTTGAATTGAATTAATAAACACGTTATAGACCGAGGATTTTTAATCCATTCAAGAATTGATTGATTCTTTTAAACCAGGCGGAACAAAAAAAAAACATGTTTTTGTTTTAATGGCTGGTTGTCGAAAATACATGGCTTCCTATACAGCTAACATCACATATGGGGTGCTAAGATCCCAGAGCCGCCTTAAATGTCAAACGTTTGGCGAATTGACATAGTGTCGCTTTATTCAATTCATGAGTCATAAATGGGGGCTAGTGCTAGTTTCCGAACTAAAAATATTGAATTTGTATCTAACCTCACATTTGATAAGGATTCATTTATTTTGGAAATAAATCGGAACCTAGATTTGAACAATCACGAACTATTTACCCCGCTCATCAACCATGACGTCAAAGTAAAAGAAAAAAACATTTGAAAATTCAATTTCCTCCTGTTCTTTGATGGCGTAACAAAATAAAGAACTTACACAGATAAAATAAAAAATGTCTACAGCACTCGGCTGCCTCGTCCCTTAAAATTCTATCAATATTTTGCTTATAATTTTTCTCTTTATAGGTACCTATACACACATATATTTTTTTTTGTTTCTGGTGTGCCTCCTAAAATAATTTACATCCACACCCATCATCTTGTGCGCATCGTAGCAGAATAAAACACCCCCTCAAAGGCTCAGCTCAATCTTACTGACACCGCACCATCATCATCCCGCTTGCTCCCTCGATACACATTGTCAATGTTGCCAATAATTTTATTCAATTTTTCGTCTCAACGAACTTACAGTCAATTTAAAAAAATCAAAAATTTAAAAAGAAAAAAAAGTAAAGGAAAGGAAAGGAAAACCCAAAAAAGAACTTGTTTTTCCTTCCATCATCGATGTATTTGTTTTGCCTCAGCTCACACCCACACACACATGTACAATCATAAGACACGAGAAGTTAAGTCCTTTATCTCCACGAGCGACATACATATACAAAAAGGGTGTCCTTTTCCATTTTTGTCGTGGGTGACATGACGTGATGTGTGTTTGGTGGGGCGCAATGTTTAACCATCGATCACTCCCCCATCATCATCATCGTCATCATCATTTTAATATAGAAAACCAGTTTTAAAGAAAATAAGGAAGAAAATACGGAAGAAGACGAATAAGGACTCTGGGTCAGGACTCAGGACTCAGGGCTCTGACAAAAGAAGTAAAAAATAAAAAAAATGAAAACAAATTGCAAACCGAATACCGAAGTGAATGTCATCAGGGTGCGCATACTTACACTTCACTTCGTTACACCGTGTTTACACGATTTGTATGCCCTCTCAATCCCCTGCGGGTTAAGAGCATTTGGAGGGGGGGTGGAAGGTTCGGGTGACTCCAAGAAGTCATCCGCTCTTTTATGCTTCCATTCAAAAAAAAAAACCTTGACAGATCGACAGAGGGAGACGAGCGAGCTATGGTGGAGGAGCCGATTTGTGAAGAAGTGCCAACACACACAGTGTAGGTATAACAGCAGAGGAAGTAGCAGCTCCTCTCAGGCAAATTCCTTTCGATCGAAAATACGGATGAATGAGTTTTTTTCGTAAATATTCCAAAATTATTTATATAAAAATAAAGAACATCGCTCGGTCGGATAAATTGGCTTCTATCGATATAGAATCTTGTAAAGGGTTTTCCAATAAGGGCGGGTAAATGTTGAAATGGAAGATTGTGGCGTTCACTGTATTGCATCACGTAAGCGCCGTTCTGTTGGAACAACATGTCGTTCACATCCATATTATCCAATTGGAGACAGCAAAAATTGGTTATCATCGATCGGTAGAGCTTTCCATTGATGCTGATGGCAATGACATCGTCGGCGTCGTTTTCGAAGAATAACGGACTCTCAGAGACAACGAAGATGTTTTCGATTGCTCTTGCGTTTTGTTGACGCAAGGGCGTTGGCTAATTGTTCACTGAATCGGTCAACTCAAATTCAGCCAAAAAACTTTGGATAATCGACTTTGAAGGACAACCATGTAAACCGTAAAATGGGCGCAACGCACGTATCGTTGCCCCAAAAGATTTTCATATTAAAGTTTTTTATGGTGATTTGACATCAGTAACTAAATAATCAACAACAGATTTGACAGATGTCATCAAAACAACATGGCAACTGGCAACCACAGGCTGCCAAAATCTACTCGCGCCAATTGAAAACCCATTTTGGCACAACTTTTCCTCGAAAGCATGGTTTGGGTTTTGCCTTAGCAAATTAATTGCTGAGATTGATGCTGTTTTATTTCTGGGGTGTAGCCCAATGATTCATGTTTTCAGTAGAGAGACGAAACGTTAAAAAAAATTCAGTTGCGTATTCAAATATTTCAAGACAGCGATCGAATACGTTTTTGATCTTTACTGTTAACAGACGCTTCATCAATCAATTTCGTCGCCACACTATGAGCTTTCCAGTTAAGTTGATAGGTACGTTCAGAAAAAATGATATGTCTGAGATCTTGCTCCGTCAGAAAGTGAGCAACCTAATTCTAAATTTTTTCCTCAGAATTTTGACAGCAAAACCGAAAACTTTTGCTGAGGAACATCTTGTTCATGTAACTGACATAAATCAAATAAACGGATTTATGACAACTGTCAGTAATTGTCTCTCAAAGTTAAACTAAGTTTTGAATACTTTTTGGAGATCTATCAGAGACGGAAAATTTAATTTGATCAAATGTGATTGTCATAAATTTGACCACCCCTAGATATTCTGATGGATAAACATTTTTGCTTTTCCTTCTGTTCTACTCCTCTTCATCTGGAATAAATAAATAAACACAGTTTTAACGCTGAATTCAATGGAACTGCCTGTTGTTTGTATTCGAAATTAGGGCTTCACAACTTAAGTCAGAAACAGAATATCGTATGTATGTACGTAAAATTCAAATTTCTTAGAAGAACATTGTCAGGAATTTAGTCAAATTAATGTTTTAAAATATTTGTTTAAATGTTAGTCTGTTTAAATATAAGTTATTTCAATGCAAATAAATACATAAACATATTTATGTACAAAATTCAAAAAAAAAAGAGTGCAAAAAGTTGGGAAATGTTCCCAGGGAATTATGACAAATATTTTTGCCATTGCTTTGATATTTCAGTATTGGCAATCATTTTTTAACCAATTCTGATCAAATTAGATTGAAATTTGACAATTTTGACAGTGAAACGTTATTATATCAAAAAGTTTAATAAATTATCGGATTGTGTGCTTGGCGACTTACTTTGCTGTACGCCCGGCAATTTGTAGTTTCTGTGATGGTGCGATGAATACGTGGGGTTGTCTATTTAATGTTGCTTAAGTTTTTTTTTTTAATTTTATTCAATATTTTAAGTTCACTAGAAAAATTTGATTTAAAAATAAAATAAAATAAAATAAAATAAAATAAAATAAAATTAAATTACAGAATTTTTGGCTTTGAAACCATTGAAAGTGTTGGTTTTTAATATTTTGCAGCCATTTTTTGTAAATTTGAATTTATGAATGTACACATTTTCAAGAAAAAACACTGCAAGAAAAGAATAATAGTAAATGGGAAATTCATGAGAGAAGAAATATAAATAGAAGAGATATTTCTTTGTTTAATTTTATAGCTTGAAGGTACATATATTGCAAATTTTAATATAATTTAAAAATAGATTAATATCTACATATAAGATTTATAAATAGGATATATACATATAAGACTTATAATAATACTTACGAAACAAAAACAAACAAAGTTTCTTACCTGAAAAAAAAATATTGATAAATATTTTAATAAATTGTTTAAAAATAAGTTTGTAAAAAAATTAAGTTCATCTTTTCACAAATCGAAGTTTATATGTATAAGAAAGTTTTATCATTTTATTTCAATTTTTTAATAAAACAAAAAATTAATGTGTTTTCCTAAACTATTTTAAATTGAAGTGCAAGATGACTTAGTTTAAAATTCAGTTATAATTTAAATTTCACTAACATTTCTCAATTAAATTTAAAGTGGCCATTAAAACTCAAGAAAAAAATCAAAAATGCTTTATGGCTGATTTCCAATGACGCGTTCGCGTTAGTGATGCGTTCGTATACGTTTACAAGCATTACGGACGCGTCGACATGACAGATGATTTTAAGAGAATCAGCTGATTAAAAAGAATTGCAGTGTCATTCTGGAAATCAAATGTTAAGGTCTTTAAATTTAAAATTAACTACAATAAATCAGTTGTCGAGAGTAGAAATAGTTGCTAAAGCAGTCTTTGCTGCTGTTTCGGCCTATGAAGAGGTTTAAGAAGAAAAACCAAAACGGCGTTGGTAGGTTCCGGAGTTCCATCTTAGAATAGATGAAGGATTATTTGCCTTAAATTTTGATAAAATGAAAGCAAAAGACCCGGAACATTTTTTTTCAAAACAACAAGGATGTGTCGTCAACCCTCCTACTCATGCTCCTTCACTAAAATAATAGATTTCTCTTCAAAAGAAATCTTATAAAACAATTTTTATTCTATAACTTCAAATTTATGTACAAATATTTCAAAATCTAATTATATTCGTACCTCTTGAAAACAAATTCAAATTTTTTTGAACACACACAAGATACATATTAACTAACATAACTGTCAAAACGCACGCAGAAGTAGATATTTTTCAACTTTTGCGTTGAGGTCGCTTATGTTACGTTGGTTTGTGTACCTGCTAATAGATGCCAAATCGTAACATTATTGTCCAACGCGTCATTGTAAACACCATACATAAATTTCTATGTCTGAACTTTTGCGTTGACAGAAGAATCTTTCAAAGCGACGCCCAACGCGGCATTGGAAATCAGCCATTAGATTGAGATGACGGCCAACGCAGGCTACGTTGATGCGGCAAAAAATTCTGCCTTCTGGCAACGCTGGGAAACAGTCGATGAGCTGTTGAGCAGTTTTTCGATGAATGTCGACACAGCGTTACCTCTGAAAAATTTCAAAAGGAGTCCTGTCTGAGAAAAAAAAGAGTCCTCTATAAACTTCAAATAAAACACAGAAATGTATAAAAGTTATAATTCAATGAAGTTTAATTTACTAAGGGTATTTATGCAACGTTGCTTGGGTGAGCAACTTAAAGTTGCCTAGTGAGCGGCAGCCTTAAGAGCATTACTTGTAATGACATTGTGCGGTTTCTATGACAGCTGGCCAATCAGAAGCTCCAAAAATTAAGAATTCTGAAAATTCAGATATGCATTGAACGCGCCCATTTGCATCATGGTTTTGAGAAAACGTTTGAACGAATTCGTTTCTTAAGTATTCAATTAGATATAAAATTTTCTTGGTGCGTTTACAAAAAAGAGTCCAATTTTTTAAAAAGGGTCAAATTTCAATGATTTCAAAAAGGATTCCCAGTGTTAAAAAAGTGTCAAAATGACTCAAAAGAGTCACGAAGGTAACGCTGTATGACAGGGTGATTACACTAACACACAAAATAATCAACGCGTTGGCTCTAAATTTAGCATCAGCGCGATTGTCAACCCATAGCCAAAATCGATAGTATTCTGCGTTGACGCTTGACGATCACATGACTTGAACATTTTGGGTCCGAATTTAACGCAATTTTATTAGAAAAAAGTCAACGCGTTGCACATTTGCTTTGACTGTTTAATTGTTCTTTTATTCGGGTCTTCACGTCCGCGTATGCATAGATTATTTTATTAATTCTTTTGATTCTTCATTCCAATGAAAAATGTAACATTTTTGCCAGAAGTTCCATAAACAGGCCAATTTTTTTCAAAAAGGTTTTAGGTAAAAATATAATAATTTTTTTTAGATAAAACAAAGGACTATTACCTTTGTTTAAAGTGGTCGTTCCATCTTGGTTTTGGTGTGGTTATAGATTCAGCCAAAGTAAAATTTCTTCATTGATACAACACAACCTTCCTTCTCTTCCAATTTTTTCATTCATTCTTTTTGTCATAGTAAATTATACGTTATCACCACGTTTCATGAGGTTAGGTATTGTTCTTCGAAGGATTTTGTTTATTTTATAACAGTGGATGACCGAGATTCGATCAGTTAAAAATAAGGGATTTACTATCGATGCCTTTATCTTGAGGAAGCTCAATTAATAAGAAAATTTTGGGTGGTAGATTTTACTAAACTTTTCCAAATCTTCTTCCCTCTTATAAGAACGCTCTCAAAATGTTATAGAAATCGATTGAGTTGTTTCCGAGAAATCAATTATGTAAATACATAAATGTTTCGAATAAAATAAAGATAAAAATAAATTGGCAGCACAACCGGTGTTGCCATATTTATTTAAAGAAATCTGCAATAATGTTAAACAAAAATTTTCAATCTGTTTTTGTTTTTTTTTTCTAAAATATTCAAATCTAATGACATATTTCGTTGACATCATTGATTGATGTCAGAAAATGGTAGCCTTCACATTTCTTGCCGTTTATCACCTAAACTTTGTATAGTTTCTGTTGACAGGTTGGTCATAATTGGATTTTTCAACATCAAAGGTTCAAAACACCGATTCAGCTCAACGACTGATTGACAGTGCAAATGCTGTGCTTATAACTATACTTTCTTTAAAAGGTATCTAATGTTTGGAGATCTAAAGCGAAGACAAGTTAGTGTGGAAAAGTTATTGAAAATATTTTGTAAGATTAACAAATGTCACAAAACCTGCCGAGCAGATTTAAGGATTTGAAAAGTCAGTAGCTGGTGTAACAGCTCTTGTAGCACCACGGCCTATTTATTTGTTCAGTTGCCGGATTTTCTAAAAACATGGAACTTAAGATTCTAAGGCGATTTCATATTCCCATTGAAAAATCAATTGTTTTCTCAACTAATAAAATAACAGTACCTACCTGCCATACAACCGTTAAGAAAAAGCGTTTTTATTTCGAAAAATGTTACGGAAATTCTAAACATATTTGGAAATTAAACAATTAATTTATTTAAGTCCTGTCAAAATCGGTTTCATGGTTTTGAAAATAAGCCCGGACCATAAGTAGTAGACAGACAGACAAAAATATACAAATACAAAATGGATGTCTTAGGTTCTGATAATACTCGTTTTTGATGAGCTGAAGCCAAAATGTAATTCCCTCTTCTAGGGAATTTTGTACAGTAAAAATAAAATGAAAAAGTAAAAGTAAAATGAGAAATTGTCAGGAAAGGGGAAATGTGTATTTAACCTTGAACGCTCTCTTCTACCAAAAACTACCAAATTTATTAAGTATCGAACAGCATTTTTAAAAACAATTGTGTCAATTCATGACAATTGGCTGTTTTGGTCAATTTCTGGAACAAACTTAAAACTTTGCTGCTTGTCTCATAACACAGTTGGGTTAAGTGTGGTCTTAATTGTTACCAGTGCTCCTTTTATTTCTCAAGGTTATATTTTTACCAAAGGCATATACCAAAGCAGTACATCGACCGACGCAACGATTGAAACGTTGTCAAAAACAAATGTTCAAAGATTTGCTGCACCACATAATCGCATCAATGTCGCTACTGGGCACTCTCGTTAAATTAATTAAAACAATCGAAAGTTGTGTTGAGCTTTCGAATAATTCGCGTTGGTTTGGGAGAGCCTATAACTTGCCTTTAAATTAGAGATAGCTACATTCAAAAATATCGCATTTAAAAAGGACGACGATAGGAGTTAGTGTGGTGTATCGAAATTGAATTCCATTTACTTTTTTTTTGTTTCTTCTTTTTCATCTTCGGTATTTATATGGGTTGAGTCCTTTTGCTCTAAATCCTTTAGCTGCAACAATTGTACCCGAATTTTCATTGTTCACAACAATTCTACTTGATCTAGTTAAAAATTTTATTTTTTTGTTCCCCCCACTCCCCAACACCGAAGTCGAAGAAGCTTCTTTTTTCTGTCCATCGATGATGACTGATTGTAAGGATTAAGCCAGAATTTCTTATAAGCACACGCAATTGTGGGTCGAAAAGATTGGCGGAGCAACAGCTATCGAAATGAAATATACTCGACTCGTAAGTTATACAAAAACATATATTTACAATATGTACAATAAAAAAACAAAACAAGTAAAAACGATATTTTGCAGGAAATAAGCGGATATCAACCATTTACCAATTTCTTTTATTCTGTGTCCTCCTATAGCGCTGTTATAAGGATGTTCTGAATCCCTTTGGCTTCATATCCTCTGACACACATAAACATAACTCATACAATTTTGTTTCCCGCTACCTAGATCGATGAACAGAACTTTTGTTTTATTATATTTTGTTGTTTTTGTTTGTCCTGTACATGTTGTTTGTCGTTGGCAGGATGTTTCATGGTGAGTCCTTTAATGTTCTTCATTTATTTTCTAGCAAATCGAATATGGTGGGTTTAGTATAAATACAACTACAACATATAGCTGAGTTCATTGGAGAGAATAATGTGGTAAATTAAAAAAGGAACAAAGTAAATGAGAAAGATGGAGCCTATATGCGGATGGGTAGAAATGTCTTTGATTCAATTTGAGATGAGATATATGTATGTTAAAAGATGGAAGGAATTTGAAGCAGGATAATTACAAAGAAGCTTAATGGTCTCTAAATTAGACAGGACTGTGTGTGTCTGTATATATGGGAAGACATTCCTACAAGGTGGCGCAAAATAAATCATCAAATTTTGTTTTTGAATTACTTTTTTACTAAATAGGTACAAAAAAAAGATTTTTAGTGATGGTGGAAATCTTGAAAGATGATGTCCACCAAGTGGCTGCCGTCAGCGTTGATACACATTTGTGCCCGTTTTATCGCATTTCCTATGACTTTCCGCAAGATTTCCGGTGATTGTCTGAGGCTTGTTTGCATAAACCCGCGACTTCAAGTAGCCCCAAAGAAAGAAGTTTGGGATGGTTAGATCGGGTGATCTTGCTGATCATGCCAAATCGACAAAACGGGAGATTACGCTACCACGAAACGCTTCCCTCACAATATCCATTGTGATGGCACCTCCTATGCCTGAGGTTCCATCGTCTTGTTTAAACCACATGTTCAATAAGCCCCGCTCATCCAATTCCGGCAGCAAGAAGTCATTTATCATGGCCCTGTAGCGTTCGCCAGTAACAGTGACCGTATTGCCGATGGCATCCTTAAAAAAATACGCCCAATCAATCCTCCCACGTGAACACTGCACCACACAGTGGATGCATACCATCCGTCCATCACACGCGGATTTTCATAGAAACAAAGATTTTGTTTACTTACCTAACCTCTTAAGTGGAAATGCGCCCCACCGCGCCGTCACTCATCATGATTTTCGACACAAAATCTTCCTCTTCGTTGTTGAGATTGAAGATGGCTTGACAGCGGAGTATAGTGCTCCATTGCTTGTCTGATTGTGTACTGCAGCTGTCTTGCTCACAAATTTCAAATATAATTGACGTACGACGCCATTTGCAAAAATTATAACTTCTTCCGATTAATTTTGCGCCACCTTGTATAATAAACCAAACAAAATCGTTAATGGTTTAAAAATGGAATCCCGCAAACGATGTGGCTTTAATGTTTTTGCGGGTTATGAAAACGTGTTTATATGTAGTTTTATACGTATTCAGGCGGATTAGGTTTGGAAAATCGGCATGTGGAAGATTCAAAGCATTTGAAAAACTAACGAACCTAGATATTAAAGAAAGTTAAACGAAAGGGCAATGACCGTGTTCAGAATTTTGTTTAGAAGAATGTCATTTTAAGAAAACGGTTTGGGCAGAATTAAATTATTTTTTCTTGTCGAATTTAATAGTTAAATTCCATGCTTTAGTTTTACTTCAAAATGTAATCTTTTCTTAGGGATACCTAGTGGGTAGGTGCCCCGATGGATTGGAATACCAGCGCGGTGCGCGAAAATTGTTGATTGCTGGTGGTTTTTATCCCCAATCGTACACACAAAATTGCGGCTTTCTGGATTTTTTGATTCCATTTCAATAAATTTGTTGTGTTTGGTTGTGGTTTTCTCCGGGATCTAAGCTCCCTACATATGTGGGTTAATTGCCGTTTGCACATGAAGCACCTCGTCATAGACTCGTAAAAGATTTTATATGACGGAGCATCTCGTCATAGATACAGGACTGACAATTTTCCACCTAATTCAAATATATTTGGCATTTCACCAAAATGTTGAATAAATAATTGACATTGTAAGCCCTAGGGACTGACACGGCCAAACGCCCGGTGATAAGTAACTTGTATGTTGCAACAAATGCGGGCAGCTTACGCCTGGCCTGCAGTTGTCTATACCTAAAGAAACAAAAGTAAGCTTCACAATAGCTATGGAAACAAGCCGGAAACAAATTTACTATAAAAGTTCGTCTATGATGAGACGCTTCAGTATCTGCAGAAGGCCTTAGTCAGAGAAATTGGGTACGTTCAGCAGACACAAGGGACTACATATATGAAGTCAACTGCATTCATTGAAAGCAAATTTTACAAAGGAAACTAGTTTTTTTTTTTTTTAAGATGTCATTAATGCCAAAATTGGAAATTTACTTCCAGCCTTTACCTTCTGTTGATAGTGCAGAGTATTTATAATAATATTTTTATTTGAAAAATACCTCACACAAATCAATTAAGAATTGTAAATTATAATTTTTCTTACTTAATGATGCATTTTTCAATTAAAGCTTTTCTATAATTGTATAAAGAAACCCTCCCCACAAAACATTGAAACAAACGTGTGGAAAAAAAGAAGTCTTTGAACAATGAAATTCAGCTTGCTGTTTAGTGACAAAATATAGAATCAGCTGAAATTTTCACACAAATAAACTTGACTTGAAATGAAGGGAGATATTTCTTGAATAGCTTTCTAGTCACTTTCCAATAAAAGTTGCCTTAATTGGCAGGAAGTTTTTCGACAGCTGGCCAATCAGAGACTTCAAACTTGCCTTGCCTTCAAGTCCCTATGTCTTCTGAACGTACCCATTGCTTGCACTTTCCGTTTGTTCACCAGTTCAGTCTGAAATTGACGTTTGACACTCAAACAAAATCTTAACTCCCACTTTTCTCTCCGAATCTCAGCTAAACCCTAGCTAAATTTTGGCAGATGAGCGTTGTGGAGAACATATCATAGAAAATGGTCTATGATTATTTAATGATTAAAAATTTTAATCTTGTTGGATATAATTTAGGGTGATCTGCGTATAGGTCCACAATGTTGACATGCAGCTCTTCTCGGTGGTAGTCTGCACTGGCGCTGGAGGAGTCCGGTCTTATTACAATTCCAGCAACGAGCAGGTCCATCTCGCTGGTTTCTTTGGAATGCAACTCTTTGACATAAGCATTCTTCAAATTCAATGATTTGTAGTATCAACTATATTAAACTGTTTAATAAATAAAAACTGTGAATAACTACTTGAACACAATAGAATGCTGCAGCTGGAACTGGAGCTGCAGCTGCAATAGTTGTCAAAAAGTGTCGTACGACCTTTTTTTAAGTGCCCAATATGCAGCTGTGCAGATTTCTGATATTGAAGAGAGCTTGAAGCTCATTTCAACCCCTATATAAACACTCATCGAGTGGAAATGGGCTTGTTCACCTCCATCAATTAAGAAATGTTAAAAATGCTTGACGTAAAAATTAAAATATGGTGAAATCTTGCAGCTGCGGCTGCAGCTACGTTGTTGTGTTCGCAACATTAAAATTATGCGTGTATTCAATATTTTGATAGCTAGTTCGTGTGCAGCTCCGTTTCCATTGTATTCAGGCAGTGACTAGCTTAACCCTACAAAATCAAATGTCTAATCTTTTCAGTTGTTCTGGGATACAGCTCTTCAATGAGCCATTACTTTTCTCTTCCCACATGCCTTAACTATCTATAAACTAAGCTTTAAGAACTTGACCTATTTATTTCACTTGAATTTTACTTCAGCCTGTGTTGTCTGTGGTCCGTGCGTCCAAACGATAGTATTTGGTATAGTATTCTTATGTAATTCCCTAAAGGAGAAACTAAAATTTTCGAGTTGGCTCATATAGAACGGGCCTACAAAAATTTTTGCTTTTTTCAAATTTTATCAAAAACAGCTTTTACTTGTTTAGGTACCTGTAATAAGCAAACGTATTGAATAAAAAATGCTTTTAAAGTTTTTTTTTCACAAAGAATTCACATAACGAAAATAGGCATTCTATAGGTACTTTTATTTTCTAATCGTTGGTTTGACCGAGAGAGCAAGTTGATGCGATCCAGTTGTGCATGTGCATATTATTTTATTTGCAACTTTTCTAACGCACTGTTATACCCATTAAAGGCACTTACAAGTCAATTCTCAAAACATCACATACCTGCCTATACTGACACTAAAGAACTCTTGAATGGCCTTTTCTTATTTTGAGATCTAGCTAAGTTTACCTACTTACTTCACAATTTTATTCTTCTATATTGTTGTAGGTAGTTGTATAGAAATTTTTCACGATTCGTTTACCATCAAGTTTATGGCTTATTAAGTAGCCCTTTTACAAATGTTTATCCACACCATCATCATACGCATATAAACAAAAACATGCCGTCGTCGTATGTCAACGTTTTCATTTATACGATAAGAGCATCAAGTACTACAAAATATAATATATGGTGTTTTGTTTAGGTATACGAAGAACAAAACAAGTATAGTTTTCTCTATATGATATTGAATTCACACAAAGCAAATAACAAAAGCTATATAACTAACCTACCCCTACCCCTATACTATATACCCCTACCGTATACCACTATATTCATATTTCTCTGTTTATCTCTATAGAATATCATTGTATAGAGTTTGTGTATTTATATGAGTAGGTACACATCCAACAGATAATGCCAGGATCCACTTAAACTTTTCTGTCATAATAATTATGTTGTTACAAAAAATTAGGACAAAACTCATAAAATGCCAGCGGTTGCCTGCTGTTTCTGACGAACGAACGCACATAGCACATTAAAAACGACAACATTTTTACCACCCAACCAAGAACACTCTTTGTATATTCCTATACTACCTACTCCCTCGCGCTCTGTTGCTCACCCTCAATCCCTATACTATATTTTGTGTTCATCGCCAACGCCTTAATATCTGGGTGATGATGCTTCCTCTGTTTCATTTTGTATCACATCATAATAATTAGAGTGACCATACCTAAAAGCTTTAATTTTCACTCCTGTCTAATTTCAATTATATACCCATAATACAAGATTGCAAGTCTGGAGGAATGTGCAAAAAAAGCTAAGTACCAAGTTTAAGAAAATCGACCTATTCTACTATAGGTTGTAGCTGATCAGGCACACATACAGACGGACAAAACTGCGACATAATTAAGGATTAAAAATTCTCAAGTAAACCATAATAGCTTTCAAAAGTTTCTGCCGTAGCTGCAAGAACCCAGCCCTGGCCAGGTTTCGCTTCCTGGCATTTGGAAGCACTTTTCTCGATAACCTAAACGTGCTGTAGAACAAAAAGATAAACGATTTTATCTCTTTCCTTAACAGCACCAGATGGATCTAAAAGACCAAACAAAATAATATCTTCTCCTCAACTCTGGCATTCAAAGTGTAAGGACTAGCAATGGTCTACTGAGGTTCGGTGGATCGGAAGTCATGGACTGTATCGCTATTGACTCCTGCTTCGAACCAATTCTCGATGGACTATTGTTGTTTTTCAAAAGTTTAGACAATAATACTACAAATATAAAATTCATATACAAAAATCGTCACTAAATTTTCTAACAACCACTTAATCTATAACTGGTGAAGGCTTAAAGCTTTGCCAAAACCTAGGTAGGTTTGCTTTGACTTTGAAAAAGCCCAACCACAAGTAGATCTAGTGATAGGATATACGGCCGGCTCTCAACCCCAATGGAACTACCTAGCACACAGTGTAAGCTTAGCATTCTCTTGAGGTTGCGGGCACTGACCAAAACCTAGTCCCTATCAATCAACAAATTCGTAATAAACTTTTTGGAAAATCACTTCCTTTATAACTGGCACAAGCCTTAAAGCATTGACATATACCTAGTAAGTACTACCTTGCTTGGAACAGGCTCAGCCACGAGTAGATCTGGTGAAGGGATTTGGTTGCATCTCAACCGTACCGGAACCACGTATCCCCTAGTTGTCAGCTTCGTGCCATATTAGGGGTGCGGGAAAAACCATAACCTAGTACCCTAAGCAATTTTTAGTAAGATTACCAACACTAGATACCCCTATATCAACAAACAAATCAGGTCAAACGAGTTATGGTATCAAAACGGTGCATAACAGCGCTTATTGGGTTCTTCGAGAACAGTTGTTCTTAGGACCGCCATTTTACCTACCTACCTAACATACCAGCCAACCATGACACTACAAGTTGTCCCCTTCACGGAATCGTCTACATAAGAAGGTTGTTCGTTATAAGGGATTTTAGACTAGTAACGCCCCATTAAACTGCCATTAGGGGTTATAATCTTAAAAGGCATATTTTGTCACTTTAGCTTAAACCGGTTTCAAATTAAACGAACAATTACTGGAAATTAAAATTGCTATAAAATACGGTTGAATAAATTAAATTTTTTGAAGTCTATAAACTTCACATTTTTAGTATCGAATTTAAATTGGATCTAAAAAGATCCAATTAAAAATTTCTAAAACTCGAGATATGATAATTCATCACTTGGTCACACTAATTTCAACAGAGGAGTATAAGATGGGTGATGGTTAAACAGGAGATGAAGTCCTTATTACCCAATGCACAATCAGAAGTGCTGGGCTGAATCCTTTCATAATACGCGCGGCAGCGGCAGAGTCGTGTAGTGCTTTTTTCCCCAAACCCGGACCCAATTTCATTCCTCGTTTTTTTCTCCATTTTTTGTGTGTGCCATTTTGCACACAAAAAAAAACGAGGGCCTGCCTGGTCCATTGTGTGCATTGCATTGCACAATCCCAGCCAGGCTCTTATTTATATTTGATGGTTATAAGAATGTATATAATATTTGTGTATAGGAGGCACAGCAAACATCAATTGGGGTCAAACAAACCGTGATGAAGAGTTTCTGCCAAACTAAATCCGCTAACACAACCACACCAGTCAGTCCCCATCAAGAATTGAGTCAGTGGTGATAATTATTTCATTTCATTCGCGAGATGTGAGAGTCCTTTGAAAGGATTTAGAGTAGATATTATTTTGTATCTATCTAATGATGTTTTTTTTTTTTATTATTTTTAATGAGTTGAGACAACAGCGAAATCTAATTAAATTAGTAACAAAAGATGCAGACTAGAAAAAAAAGAGTAAAAAAAAGGATGCTGAATGAATCCTAGTAAACTGAATTTAATTAATAGAAAATTATTTTAGTTTTTATATTTTTTTTTTGTTGCAAATTCAGTGATGCATCCATCCGACATGAAAATGTACAATGCAAATGATATTTCCCGGATATGAAGTTTTCTTTTGGTTTTTGCTTTATTTTTGTTCGTACTCTTTTTACCTGCCTTATAACAATGGAAGCGTCCACCCCTCGATGAGCGCACAATTTATGAATTTAGGTTATAGATTTAAAATTTAAAATTATGTAATTAAATTTTGACAGGAAGGCAGTAAGTCTTCAACAGCAATACAATGATTTGTTAAAAAGTTGGGTAATTACAATGTTTTGGTGCTTTGTTATGTCAGACATCAGCAGACAGGTTGTAAAGGGTATTTCATACACAGATTTCATAATTAAAATTGTTTTTGCATCACGGCCAGAGATGAATATTAGTGTTGGGTTCGTTGACGTTCCATGATGCGAAAGTTCAAAGATCAATTTGTTTTATTTTGGGATAAAAAAAAACTTGCGTTGTATTGATGATGATGACGAAGAAATAACCAGAAAAAAAGGACATTTTTCTAAGCTTTTAGAATAACGGCGATATTACACTGTCAAATATATATGTCTCACTAAGCAATATAAAATATGACAACATATTTGTTGTATGTCAAAGTAGTATTAGTCTCCATTTATTTTGTGTCATATAAATTTGACTATCACATTTATATGACACTTTTGAGTCATTTTTATTTAGAAAACTTGCCATATTTATATTTATGATAATGTAATACTACCTAATCGCTTAGATAAGTACATGTGTATGTATCGAAACCCTATATGGACGTGCTAGAAAAATTCTGAGTGGAATAATAGTTAATACTCAAAAATGACCAGGGGCAGGAAAAAGGAGCAAAAGGTTCACAGCAAACGCTATAAACTGATCCAAATATATTTATGTATATCATACTAATGGTTGTAAATGACGCTTTCTTCATTGAAGACAAGTTGGAAAAAAGGTTACGAGTATTTATGGAAACCAGTTCCGTGACTATACCGAGGAAGATACGACCTAGATGTTCCAAGACACCATGGGAACAAGTCACGCCCCGTAGATCACTGAAGGTCAGAAATGTTTTTGCAGGTAACATAGTTGGAGAATATTTTTTCCTGCTAACCTATAGGTATAAATCCGTTATAGGGATAATAGGAGCCGAGAAAATCGTATAAACAACTTTTTCAAAATGGCATCCCCTCCACACGTTTCAGTCCCACAAACTGAGATTTAGTTTTGTCTCGATATACCCTACGATAAAAAATTTGAATTTCAAATCCTTTCACAATATGTACAGGTTTTTCCCTATTGACATACAGCATAGTTACCGCGACACAACCTACTGGGATATTTGAAAAAGAAAATGAGGCTCAGTACTGACGACCTTTGCAGAGGGTGCAGCGATGAACAAGCACATGAAGATACCTCACAGTCACACTTCCTTTGGCACTGCCCAGCACTCTGTCATTTAAGAAAGACACACCTAGGGAATCATTTCTTTGATGACTTCGAGGATTTTTCTGGAACTTCGGCTAATGGCCTTCTGAACTTCGTCAACGCCTCTAAATGGCTTGACTTCTAACAGAACATATATAGATTTTTAAATTGAGTGGGATACAACTTCCTAGGGTATCGCAACGGATCTATATATATCTAAGTGTGACGTTAACAAGATCAACAACTGTCAGCCCTTCTACCTAACCTAACGTAGGAGAACTTGGTCTACCAGTTGGAGATCAATAGTACCTACTTAAGGATGCCGAGTCCCATATAAACTTCAAACGTATAGGCACCACTCATAGTTTATTGTTAATAAACAAAGTTCTATTTGCCTACGCTACCTCTTTTGGCTCCTTGAAGAATGGGGTTTATTTTTTTGATATTTCTCAAGACCTGACGTCCATTAATTAATTTTCTTAAAATGTGTAATGCTCATTTTAATGATATGAAATGAGAGAAAACTGTTTAAACCTATTTATGGGAGTATTTTCTTAAGAAAAAAAGACAAATAAATTCCAACCAAGCAGAACTCCCTCGGCTCAGGATTTTCTCATAAGCGCGCACAATAGTTCAACCTTGCTTCGCAAATCCCTATCGTGTCATGCTTGCTTGTCTATAAAATCTACCAACATTATCAACTCTACCTTGGAACCAAAAAAAAAAAAAAAACAAACACGTTTTGTATACCTATCCAATCTTTAAACCAGGCCAGTTCCAAACTGATGGGAATACAAAAAGAAAGAGATGCAGATGTATGATGCCCTTGTAACATTTACACAAAAACTTAGTGAAGGCTTTGTTCAGAAGCAGAGCAAAGCCATCAGAGAGCTAACTGTACCAAAATCAAAAGTGCAATAGCTAACGAAAGACCGCACAAATGGCATCAGGGTAGAAGCTGTCGAGGTCCCCAGAGGCTCCTTCCAAAACCATCATCCCCAGCATACATCATCATCATCATCATCATACAAACCTACCAACGTTTTGCCTTTAATAAACAACTAAGTTAAAATTTAGGTCCTTTTTTGTGACTTTTGTATATCCTGAGAATAGGGGTGTGTTGATTTTTGCATAAACTTGGTTTTTCTGTGACGCTGGCTGCTGCTTGCTGCCTACTGATATTCTTCTGCTTCTATTTTACTTGTTTGCCTGCCTTGGTTTGCCTTTTATTAATTATCTCGTGTGAACTAGAGCAGACTTTATGCGCTAACCCGTATGCCATCATAGATCCCCACCCCCATCCCCATCCTGTTAGCATATTGTTCGAGTCCTCGTGAGATATTATATCGACATTCATACTCCATATACTGACAAAGTAGCTGCGCTGCTGCCTCTTAATACATACATATATATACGCACTCACAGGAACAGCAGCCGTGTCTCGCTAAACCATCAAGCCAAATGCATCTACATACTCGTATACAATTGCGCTTTAATTAACGTGTGCTAATGCCAGAGATGCTATTATGGCTATGGAAGCTGTTAAGAACACTCGCTCATAGGTATATCCTTGAGAAGGTGAAGGAGTAGGGATAATGTTGGGATGATGGTCCTACTTACTATACATCCTTCATCTCGGTCTATTCCCTATGTAATTATATCAGCTTCTTGAATCTTGAATAAGGTTTGGCGTCGTCTTTCGTGGTAAAATGGCAATCTAAGGGCGGACTAAAAATAATACACACAATATTTAAGGATATCTAGGTTTGCTGTGTATACATATGTATGTAGGTATTCATATATTCACACATTTTACTAATGATAATGATAATGAAATAATATTACCTAAATGCTATTTGAGTATGGTAAGTAATGTATGCGCGTAAATTAAATCTCAATTTCGTATTGGGTTGGGTTCAATAGCAAAAAACATTACGAGCATAGAAAGTAGCTCGAAAGTCAACTCGGAAGTTGAAAGGAATCCAAGGAAATTTCTTGCAGTTATACAGAGAGGATTTTCCACTGAGTGACAGTTGTACAGAAGTATGGTTCAAATATTTATCTGTGGTTCAGCAATTTCAACGCACCAATTTCGGTGGATTAACTGAGGTTAATGATCAATATTCAAGTCCTTTGACCTCAGTTGGAGCATAGGGCGTCAATAAATTCCTGCATCTTTAATGGTCTGCAGCGGGTACTTCAACTGTGGAAGTCAGCTTCTCTTAAGGCAGTTAATTTCGTCATTTACATTGCCTTATTTCAAAATTCAACAGCTCTCCATACTTTCTACGCCACAGTTCCTGATTGGATATAACTTGCTTCCAACGAATCTTCAGGATGCACCAATTCACAAGAGCTTACAATTTCCTCGAGATGGTTGCCGTTCAACTTCAGGGTTTTGCAGGTTTTTCGAAAGAACACTGATTTAACTTTGGATTCGATGATTTTACTGATATTCTAAACTGGGGACTTGCTACTGCTTTTACCATCCAGGTTCGTACCACCATTAGCCGATACAAACTATACTGGGATATCTAAACTGTGCGATTTATTCGACTGGTGCCAGTTGCAAAATAATACGCTGATTTGATCTTATTGGATTTTATCCTTATACCGATCGACACTAGATTCACTTGTATAGTGACTGAAACATCTCGCGTCAAGCATGCTAATGTAACTTGCCGTGAAAATGGCTAAGCTTATCAAAATATCTTCATTGGATGCCCTGCATCTCTGACACACCTAAGAAGGCAAACATTACATCATCTATAGGTTAAGCCAATAGAAAAGAAGTTAGGTGATAAAACATCCCCTTGTTTTACTCCATGTTCCCTATTCAAAAGAATCTGAGAGCTGTTTATTGTGCAATACAGAACATTAAAGGCCTTTTTGAAATTCAGGAACATGAGGTAAAGCGGTGAATGGTACTCAGCTGAATACTAGATAATTGTTTGCAGGGTACTATAGTGGTCGACGACTGAGAGTGACCACTCCGAAAGCTTTCTTGACTTGACTTGACTACCTACTTGAAGCGGAGCGCAATGGATCCAGAGTGATCCGAGTGGGATGGTAACCTTCTATAACCTAACCTCTATCCGCTCAAGAAATGTGGTTGCCATTAGTTTCAGAAAAACAGACATTATTACCACACCAGAAATTGCAGTTTTAAGGATTACCATTCTTTGCAAGCTTAATAATATCTCCGTCCTTCTAGTCCCTGGGATACGATTTTTTTCCCCAGATGCACTGGCTGTGTTAAAGGAAGAAAATTACCGGCCGTTGTGGCGGGATCTGCTTTCAAAAAATCTGCAGGTATGCCATCAAGTCCATCAGCTGTTGAATTTCTGCAATTTCTGGAGGTTCAGTGATGGCAATACCTCTGTGAGATCGGCGGGACTATTTTATTAGCACTCTGCCCCTCGGAACCATCATTTAGAAACACACAATAATGTTCCTTCCTCATCTGCGATGTTCCTTTTCCGCGAGTTCATTGAACATCATCCACCTATCACGTAGCTCACAGCGATAGACGGCTAAATGTGTTATTAGATTATCACTTCGCAATTCAATGTTGCATTATGACTGTGAGCTAAGCATTCATATCTTTGAAGGGACTTCTATAAATAATGGGGTTTACAATTAAAGCCAACGGGTCTGTTTGAGAAATTTCAAGTCCGTAGTTTCCTTTCAAGTTGCGTAAAATTTCGTAAAGAATGATTCTAGATAAAAACGTCTCAGAACATTTTCAACCTCAAAGATTTAAGAGTGATTTTGGATATCGCACGGCGAAAAGGGCTAAGACGATTCCGGAACCACATGAACTAGACGCAATCTACCTTGAAGCCAGACATTGTGACAAAAATAAATCTTGAAAGACTCGTAAAGCAGTTCGTATTCGCTATTGGAAACTAGCTTGGAAGACCCTTGTCTCCCGCTCATTGATGATAATTGGACATACCTTGTTTACGGTATAGACAAATTACAAGAAACCTAAGGGTTCGGAGTTCCTTCGGAGACCGCTTTCACAGTTCGAATGATGATGATTGAAGAAAGAATATAGTGCATATAAAATTACTTTAATTCTCTACCTGCATCTTTAATTTTCCACATTTTCCCTTCGTTTACAAAAAAAAAAAATCATTTTTACTTGCGAATATATGTAGGTGTCTACTTTATGGCATTTTATGGATTCGTACAAAAAATCGAACTCGAGATTTTGATCAAACTTAACATTACGATGATAGAGAAAACGAAAAAAGTGAGTCTCGCAAAAACCTCCGTCTGTCTGTCTGTCTGTCTGTTCGGCTACAGCCTAATCGGATGGGTAGATTTTCTTTAAACTTGGTACTTAGCGTTTTTTAGACACGATTATTTAATTTTTTTTATCACCAAAAATAGTGGTACCTACTTACCCTGTCATCCAATGTATTTTGGAAAAAAAGGAAAATCTTATTTTACTCAAAATCGGCTCCACAGATTTGTGTAAAAAAAACTGCAATAAATTTACAAAGTTATATGATGCCGTATAGTAAAAGCAATGGTTCAGAAATAGTTATAAATGGCATCTCCCAAAGAACCATTTTTTTTTATTTTCGCTTTTCTCGAAAACCGTTTATCTGATTCTATTTTTATGTGAAGAATGATTGACCCATTCTCAATAATATTCGGTATACCAAAATTTTCAAAACAGATATTTTTTGGATTTAAAAAAAAAGTTGGATTTTTTTTTTAAATCTCAGTATTCAAAAACGACTATGCAGATTTTATTAAACATTGCACAACGGTACTTCCCATACAAATGATTAAAAACCATTAAGGAAAATTTTGCTTTTCTCTAAAAAAAACAACTCCTACGATTCTGATAAATTTTGTTTTGTGTGTCGAAATTAGTAAGGTCTTAAATTTTATATTATTAAATTTAACATTGATCGATAATTAACAGCACCTATATCATATAATTTTTTTTTTTATTTTCGACTATCTCATTATCTGACTTATCGAATAAAATTAAAAAAAAATTGGATTCACAAAATTCGATATTTCGAAAACGGGTGGAACATTTTTTGTAAAATTAAATTTTTAACTCCACATTAATGAATACTTAAAATTGGCGTACCAATTTTTTTCTTAGAAATCTTAACAAAATTTTATATTTATACAAAATTAATTACTACCCAGTCGTGCATATTTTCTTATTAAAAATTTCCTATTATATTTAACTATAAATGGAGTAAATCTTAAACAGAAAATCTATCTTTTTTCATGGTATCAATTGCAGCAAGGAACAATTTAAAAGTGACCCAACAATTTAAACACACAAAAAGATGATGAGGACAACTTATGAGTAGAAATAAAAACGAATTCAACGTTAAAGTGGGAAATAGTAGAACTAACTATTGAACGAAAACTTCCAATTTATTGGACGTCACATTTACTCGGTGTGCACTCGAGAGAACCTCTTCTCTGGGGGGAGGCGAGGTGTAGCACTCTTCACAAAAAAGTTGTTTGCAAGTTAAGGTAAAAGTTAAAGAAGTCATATTTCTCATATGCTGCCATTTTGTTTCCATTACTTTACTTATAGTTCAGTCTATGGGGATTGTTGAAAAATCATTGACAGAGAAGTAACGCGCCTGGTATAAAAATTTAATTTGAAAGTGCACTGAAAATTCATATAACGAACCACTAAGTTGCACTCTTCATACAAATACATACATATACCTACCCTACATTGGGTGAAACGTTTCATAGCTAATTAGGAAAAGTTAATGAGACAAATTTTTGTTGTTTTTGGTTTTTGATTTCTGAATCACTTGTACTCAATATAGTACTGAAAGCAAAGTCAGACGATTGAGGGAAATTACTTTTTTTAAACTAAACAGAAAAGTTTCTGTAGTTTTGACAAAAATATATATTCATTCATATGAAAAATTAACTGAAGTAGTTGTTGGCCTTGCTATTATAGTATTTACTATATGGAACACAATTTGAGGTTAGGTTTCGTTCGAGAGGAAAAACCAACATCTGATCGATGTAATTGAACAAAAGAAACGACTAATTAGGGAAAGGGAATTAATGATGAATTCACAGAAGGTAAAATTATTTTTTGTGGTAGGATTATATTTTTTTTTTTTAATATAATAGATTGGGTGTTAGGTTTATGCTGATTATGCTTATGATTATTAAAATTTCACTGAATTGAATGAATCCGATGCCTAAAATGAAAAAGGTTTATTCGCTGAATGTAAATATTACATAACTTACAGGTATTGCGGTTAAGGATTTAAAGAAAGGATCTCGTTTACTGTTATTAAGATGTATTGTTTTAATTATAAATAGATTTAAACACGGCAAAATTCAATAAATCCTCATTTTTCTGACTGTCATACGTGTCACAACCTTTTGATGACATCCTTCTATACCTACCCTTACGCATAGGGTTGCCATAAGTATGTTGATGAAACTAGTTAGAACAAAATAAGATTGAAAAAATAGCACAAAACTAGTAAAAACATATACTTTTTTATATAAATATTTAATATGCAGATAGTTATACAGGGTGATTCGCACAAGGTGTGACAAAAAACTAGAACGTGTAGGTTGAGTGAGACAAAAAATCATTCGTATAGGAGGTGGTGGTCTTTTTCCCCCCTTCTAGCCATGGGGGGCAATTTTCTAATTAAAATTGAGAAACAGAAAAAAAATATTAAAAAATAACTGCAACACTTACAATTCCATCCATTCTACACTTTTTTGTAAAGCAAGAAATTTATTCTTTTATTTTATTTTTATATAAAGTTGTTGTGTTGTAGTGACCAGTTTTTGGAAAATTAATTTTCAAACTCAACATTTTGCAAAAAAAAAAATTTTTTCAAAATTTTACGTAATTAAGTACTATTTTTGTTTCCAAAATTCAATTCTCTTATAAATTTGTAGTCCAAACCAGGAAACCTAATGCTTAAATGTCTTGCACTTTTTGAGATAATCGAAAATAACTAAATCTACTTAACTACCTACTTAGTAATGATATGAGATTGGAGCAACGGATTGGGGTCAAATTAAGAGAATTTAAATTCTGTTATTTTCAATTTTCTAAAGAACTAGAAGAGATTTAAGAATCTGGTTTTTGGTATTTGATTGAAAATTAATAAGAGCATCGTATACTGAAAACAAAAATACTACTTAACAACGTAAAAATTTGAACAAAGTTAGTTTCAACAAATTTTTTTAAATTATATTTTTTAAAATTTTGAGTTTGAAATTAATTTTTCGAGAACTTTTCAATAAAAAAAACTTTTTTATAAAACAAACTAAGAGAAGAGATTATCAGCTTTACAAAAAGGTATAGCATGGCATTGTAAGTGTTGCCAATGTTTTTAAAAATTTTTGTTTGTTTTCATTGTCGTTTTTTTAGAAAATTGCCCATCCGGCTAAATAAGGGGGGGGGGGAATAGACCCCTCCTATACGATTTTTTTTCTTGTTTCGAATCAATCTAAATGCTCCAGCTTCTTATAACTTCTTATGCGAATCACCCTGTGTATAAAATGGCAGGCATTTTAAATGACGCCAAGCAAAAAACGGGTTGTTTGAAATGGGATTTTCAAATAACTGAGTACTGACAACGACAAGGTAAGAACTCAAAATGTCAAACGAAATCTTGACTATGAACTAAATATAATGTAAAAGAGATCGAAAATTATAGTCCAATTCTTATGTAAATAAATATTATAAATTCCAAGTAATTGTGTTTGTTTAAATGCCAAAACCAGTCTTTTCGGAATTAATTTCACTGATTAATGTTCATTTAAAAAATTGAATACCTAGCTCTACTCCTTTAAAAAAAAAAAACACTCAACTTAATTTTCAACCTTCACCATGAAATCGGTGCCAATTCAAAATGACAGCATAATAATCGACCGAAACCTCTTAGATTTACAAATCATTTATTGAATTCCAAATCCAATCCTTTACGTGTTTGACTTTTGCTATTTTGTTCGTGTGTTATTTTTTCGTACAAACCATAAACCACATTCTTTCCACTTTCTCCTTATTAACTTCTTCCGTGTTTTGAAGCATGAATCCTTTTTTTTTTTTTTTTTTTTTGCTTCAAAACACCAAATTTTTCTACAACGACCTTTCACTTCATTTTACTTCTGTGAAAATACTCACAGACAAATTTCACCAAAATCAAAAAACTGAAAGTCTTAAAAAAAGAAAAATACCTAAGATTTCATCTACCTACAGGAGAATGAACAAAAAAAAAAAAAAAAAAACAAAAAATAGAAAACACTTGTCCTTAAATTTTTAATTCCTTAACATTCCTTCAGGTTTTCCTTCGTTATATTCCGTGTGCTTTTACAAGGAAGATTGCCAACACCACAATTTTTATTGCTTACCTCAAGTAAAAGCCAATCATTTCAACCCTGGTATACTTATTACTTATCTAAGGGCACAAGTATTGGCTTCTTGAATTCATAATGATGCTTGAATGAGAAATTATAAAAAGTATACAAAAAATATTAAAAGAGTCAGAAGTATTAAAAAAATTGATTTTTTTTGTTTATAAAAAAATCTTCAAATGCATTATTTTTTAAACTATTGAGAAGCATCAGATTGCAGAATTATAACAAAGTCGGTCTAACCATGGCAAAGATATACGCGAATAACCCAAAAATAAGACCATTTTCTCAAAAAACGTGGAATACCTAATTCCGTTATGTGAATTTTTTGACAAAAACCTGAAACGCAGTTTTCTTATAATTGACTTGGCTATTACAGGTACGAAATTTTATCAAAATCGTTAGAGCCGTTTTCGAGAAAATTTGAAAAAAAAACCAAAATACATATTTATATGGCAGATATCCGCTCTAGATGAGCTAAAACAAAAATTCGAATTTCTTCTCTAGGGAATCACATAAAAATGCTCTGCACCGAATTTCATGCAAACCTCTTTAGGCTCTAGCTCAAATTGCAGTGGACGCAACGACGCACAGACCGACGGACGGCATGACGAAACCCACTTTTTCGGACTTCTCGATTATCGTAGTGTTAGTTTTGATTATAACCTCGAATTTTTTTTTTTTACACGAAACCAATATGTACTTGCCCTATAGAGCAAGTAAAAAGATTATGGCACTCTTTATCGTAATAGCAATACATTTTGAGTAAAATATACACAAACGTGGCCAACACTTAAATCCGCGACGGAAAAAGGAGATTAAAACAAAAAACTGATATTTCTGACGTTTTTCTCTAAAAATTTAGTGATCCTTCGAAAAAAAGTGTAATAATTTTTCCTTAACATTAAAATCTAAATTGGTTCCGCAATGTCGTGATGAGCTCTCCAGCCTTAATGAAGACCTCAGGGTCCCTCTTATCCGGGTGCCAGGTCACTGTGGCGAGCGAGCTGGCGAACTGCCCAGACAAGGACCAGCCCTTCATAGCTCACTTGCGGAAAGAGTTAACATTCCACTCGGAGTTATGATGTGCAACATTTGCTCAATTTTTCTTACTGAATCTAATCGTAGGTGGCGCAGTTTAACAAACAAAATCCCGAACAACTGACTTGATACTTCGACCAAGGCGAGACATAGCCAGGGTCGTTGCGACCAGTTCTGGTCACTGGCTAATCGAAGAGCATGCGGTGAAGCTGGGAATTCCTTATAATACTCATTGTCGTCATCGTGGGGACATTCCTCTGGGGGAATGTGGGGAATTTCCTCTTTAAATTCCCTTATCTGGCCAGAATAAGAGTGCAATCATTTAGAAGGACTCTTCTTGACGACCTCGACGAGCTTTCTGAGATGAAAATCAAAGATTTGATCTCTTTTATGAGTCAAAGGGTATATCAACAAATCCTTCTAAAAATAAACCAGAGGGCAACACGAGTTATGGTATCAAAACAGCGCACTCAAGCGCTAACTGAGTCACTGCGCAAGGCTGCTCTAGGCCGCCATTTCTACCTAATTACCTTGCGTTAACATTTTTCAAAATAAAAACATTTTTTCTAAAAAAACTGATAGTTTTCGAGATGTTTACAAAAAACTCGTCAATCACCCCACTTCTGATACCATGTAATGGTTTAAGAAATAAAAGATGTGCGTGAAGTTAGCATCGCCATTTTGGATTTTCAAAAAAAAAAGAATTGTGCTGTAAATGTGTACTTGTGCTGTTTGTGCTGCAAATATATTTTTGATATCCGTTTAAGCGGAAGGTTCAATTTTCTAAAAAATGACTCAAAACAGGAAAAAAAAACATTGACAAACAACGGTATCACTTACAATACCATGTTATACCTTTTTGTTAAGGCGGAAATTCCTTCTTTCACCCTACTTCACTGTTTACTTAGAAAAAAAAAATGATATTTAGAGCAACTTAAACGACAGATTGAAGTCAAAACTCAAAATAGAGGATATTTATTTATATTATTTTCAAGACTATTTAAAAACGTAATTTAATTTTTTTAATTTAACTATATGCATGTAAGACATAAGGTCTTTTAAATGCAACCTGAACTGCACGGCACTAGTTAGAAGGAATAGAAGGATAGGAAAGAAATATTGCTGGCACAGTGGATTGAAAAAAAAGGTATTGATTATATCATGAAATCCCACGGGTGGCGTCCAGTTGTAACTCTGGAAATATAGAAAAGAATGCTGCCTAGAATGGAGCTCGAACCCAGACCTCTAACTTAGCAGTCAAGCACTTCATCCACTGAGCCATTGCAAACCACAAATTTTGAACAAAATCAGTTTGAACTAAATTTTTTTCATTTTTGTTTTAAAATTTTTCAGTTTAAAAATTAATTTTTCAAAAACTGTTCACTAAAACAGCTTTATTTTTGTATTAAGAATTTTTTTTAGAAGATTACCAATCCTGCCTAAACAAAGGTGGTGGAATAGACCCCACATCCCATACGATTTTTTCTTATCTCGACCCGACCTACACTCCCTAGCTTTTGGTCAAACTTTATGCGAATCACCCTGTATAGTCCTGAACACGAAAGATCAACTCTACGCAACACCGTCGCACAATTTTTTTTTTCAGAACAGTTATAGCATACCAGGTGCTATCTGTGGACATGAGCGCTGCAACAACAACAAAAATAACCCTTGAGTTATTTTCTTTTTGAAAATTTTGGTTTTGGGGCGGAGAAACTTTGACAACTATGGCACGTGCGGGAGAGTTAAAGGCGAAAATTCAAAGTTATACAAGACGCGCTTAGAAAAAAAAACAAAACAAACAAAAAAAACAGTTAACAGCCTGTGGCTCGGTAACCCACAATGGGTTAGCTAGCATGGAATTATCCTTTTTGGCGTTTAAAAGAGATTGTTCTCCTCTTTTCACGACAACGCAACCAGCACACATTCCACAATCTCACAATAAAATGTTAAAGGGTGTAAGGCTTTCGTAGGAGCACACAGCACACAGATAGATATTTCCGCCATGTGGTGTATTTTGGCACCCATAGGCAGATTTGTTGGTTTAAACTTTTCCCAAAGGACGTGTAAAGAAATTAAAAAAAGAAAAAAAAACCCACACATACAATCAGATGGGGGAGATGCGAAAACAAAAGGTTTTTTCGACTTTTCTATCATCAGGCTCGACAGAGTTTCAGGTGGTTTTACCTCCTAATAGCAAAAGTGTAGTCTTGATGGAAGAATTTCTTATTGTGTTGTTAAATTCAAAGTGTTTGAAAGAAAAATTCAAGTTTTCGACCTTGAGGTGGTAAAGCCAGCCCCGTCAGGCTAAATCAAAGTTCCAAAAATTTGTTTTCATAAATACCTACCTGTTTTCATCATGATGTTTTCGCTACAGTTACTTTGGGGCTTTGGGATGGAAAATTCGTTTGAAATAAAAACCTGGATGGAGTCTCGTGGAAACTTTGAAAAAATCTGCTTCTTGGCGAGGATATACAAAAAATACCTACTCTTTTGTGCGGAAAAGTTATTTCTATCACAAGATTAAGAGATTTGGCACTTGATGTACTATAATTAATTCTATTCTTAAATATCTACATAAAAGCTACCTCATGACTGTTTCAAATGAAGGAACATTTCACTGACATGAATAAATTTACAGTCGACTCTCCCTAAGTCGAATTTTCACGGGATACCAGGATTTGTTCGAGTTAGAGAAAGTTTTGGAAAAATTCGAGTTATAGAGAGAAAGATTTTTTATTTATTTATTTTTTATTTAATAAAAAAAGGTTAATATACACACTTACAAAAAGTTAACAAAAAATATAGCTTCTTGCTTATTTAAAAAAAAAAATAATAATAAAATAAGGACTCATGAATTCATCGAAACAAAACAAAAATATAAAATACATATTAAGGGTATAGAAGTGTGTAGGTACTTGATGGTTCGTAGTTACATTATACATATATCCAAATACAAATTCCGAAGGGGTAGTGTTTTTTTATTTTGTTTTGCGCTTTCGACTTAAGGGGTGAAAAAAATGCCAGTAATCAAGAGAATATGTTCGAGTTAGAGAGAGATTCGACTAAGGGGGAGTTCGACTTACGCCCAATTTCTTCACAGAAGTACTAAGCCAGCCTAGTACCCAATCCAGCTAGACCAGGTACTAGCTCTGCTACTCGGTCCTAACGAAAAGTTAGTACCTATACATTTCTTCACATCACTAGTACCGGATCTAAATTCACCAAGCGGTACTAGGACTTAATACGTCTAAAACTGGTCTAATTCTGATTTTGACAATAATTTGGCATTTCAAATATTATTTTGATGTTTATTTTGACTGAGCGATTTTTATTTTAAATTATTTTCGAATGAATTGTGTCAATTTTAAGTTAGTATAGAGAGTGGGAAAATGCAGAATTGCAATGAAATCCTGCCGACATTTACAGGAGTGATCAGTGGTGAATCAGCTTCCAGATGAAGCACTTGATATCGGTAGAAGATTGTGTGTTTGTTTTTGCGGCTTCAAAACGTGTGCTGACATTTGAATGCCGGAAAATTGTTTGGTCGTGTACAGATCCCGCCCAACGAGCAACAACGTTCAACATATTTAAATCTGCGGACGATATTGTTTGCAAGTTAAGTGAAAACCATCCTTTCCGATTCTGAAAACCTTCGCTCTATAAACAAAACCATTCTAGAAAAACATTGAATGTTGTATTTATAACACCTCACTTACCAATGGCCCACCAGGTGATTCCAATTTAATATGGGTGATGGAATCAATGGCACCGATTGTTCGTGGGTACTGAGCAAATCGGTAAAATGCAGCAGCGGCCGCCTCACATTCTGCAACATTTGCTGGCATTTGGATAAATTGATCCAAATGTCGTATCAATGCCATGCAGACTTTTGGCAATATGCGACACACGCTAGCAGCCGATACTTTCATAAAATCGGCAACCGTTATCTGCATCGAACCACTTGCCATGAATCGCAAAGTAATAAGCAATTGCTGCTCGGGTGAAATTTTACGGGCACTGGTAATAGAAAAGGGAATAATACTAAATACTTATAACTAAAATGTTTTTGTACCGTGGCTGTGGATGCTGTATTTCTTCTACAACCAATTCTAGAACGAATTGAAAGGTTCTTTTTGATAGCCGAAAACGTTGAAAGAAGTCAACATCATCCCAATTACACAATGTATTTCGTTGTGGCATATGGTATATACGCCGAACAAATCGACGAACTTCCTCTCCTTCTTCATTGTTTTCGAAGTTTTCAAAATCTCGAAAAAAATTGTCACCACCAAAAACTAAATCCATTTTCTACATTAAAGACAATCCAGAATCCACAAAAAATAGAATAAAATAAATAAATAAAAAACAAAAACGCACTTATTACCTATTTTTAAAAAAACAACAGCCAAGAAATTACCAAATGAAATGAATGAAATTTCTCTGATTCAGGTATTAACTCGGTACCAATTTGACAAGGCTAGGGCTTAGTACTCATGTGAAGAAATCATTTGGTACCGATTTGAGTACTAACAACTGGTATAATAACCAGGTACTAGCTGATTTTGAGGAGTCAGCTAGTACCGAGTCCTAACTAATACTCGGTACCAAATTGACAGGACTAGGGACTAGAACTTGTGTGAAGAAATGAGTTGATACCGATTTGAGTACTAATTTTAGGACTAGTACTGGTACTAGCGTTAGGACTCTGTGAAGAAATTGGCCGTTAGGGAATGTTTTTTGGTTTTTTGTTTATGGCGAAAAAGTACGAGTTACAGAGAAATTCGACTTAGGGAGAGTACGACTTAGGGAGAGTCGACTGTATGTAGATTTGAAACAAAAGGTTTTGGTTGTATCCAAAGCGAAGTACAAAATATTTCAAATCAAATATAAAGGTGTAAAGTTAGCAGGACACTTTAGAGAATTCTGATAAAAAAGTATGTAAGTAAATATATAATTATCTAGCTCTATATTTCATTGCTACTTTAATTAGTTTCGCAAAAAAAAAAATCACGCCCTATTGGATTACGAAAAATTTGGTGTCTTGCATACTTAGGACAAAGTTTCACAAAATACAAGCATTTTTTTCTTATCGAGGTGTCTATCTCTCAAGATAACATCAGCTACTCAACGTTGCTTCTGCTTCACCTGAGGCCCAGTCTTTCTTCGGATATACTCAAAGATTTTCTAGCCTTGGAGTATTGGTGTCTACCTATCCCAGCCACTTCAGTCGTTTGACTTTTACCCTTGTGGCTAGATCGGTTTCATGATGCCTTCAGAATTCGTTTTAATCTGGAAACGGAGATCGATTATGGTATCCGAAAATGATTTACTCCCGGGGAGTCGATGACATTTTACAGTTGTTTCATATGACGTACCAAATTTTTGTTTTGTTTTCTATATCCACAACACTTTTGGTGCGGATATGAAAGTAAAGTATTTATTTGCAGCGCGGATGAGCAGAGTTTTAACAGATTAGATGATGGTGGATAATTTAAATGCAGGCCAGTGGCTATGGACTCGGTAATCGGGGTGAATATCTCTTCCACCATCACTCAACCGGATCTTCTCATCAAAACAACCTTAAAAGCCAAACATTAGATCACCCCTGAGTCAACTTTGTAAGCATCCAGGCCTGGAGAGACCTGAGTTTTTGTGTCATAACCGCCTCCTTCTCCCTCTCTCTGCAAACTGAAATATATAGATATATACGGAAAAACATTTTGATTTCTTTTCTTAAAACTGCGAAACAGAAAACCACCATTCACTTCAGCATTTTCACCCATCCCCTATTATTTGATATTTCCTTCCCCAAAAAATCCATTCTTTACAACATTTTTATGTAAAACACTTAAAAAATTCAATTCTTAGAACCACTTAAGAATTTTTTTTTTTTTTTATTTTTTTTGGACATTCATATTTTTTGAAAGCCTCTTTCACTCGCTTTGCCCATCTAAATCACTTATTGTTATTGTATGTAGCTCAAGGCTCCATCAGTTCCGAGTTTCATGGCAGCGCATGAGAGTGATGATTATGAAGAAGCAAAAATTGATGATTCATTCGACCATATCTCCTCGTATACCTCCTATACCTACTTTCATCAATGATGAAACAACACAAAAATTATTATCTTCTTTTTGGTTTTGGCCAATTTCACCTCTGACTTCACATCTTATTTTCGGTTCTCTGACATCACACAAGAAGAATATAAAACACAAAAATATGTATTTTGAGCTGCCAAAGCAAATTGCCGGTACCGCTTTAATAGACATTTTCCACTACATTAAAGGGCGATTCTCGTTCGCCGCCCTTAAATGACAGAGGTCACGTGATTTTAAATTTTTGTTCCCAAGATAAAGTGAATAAAATAAAACAAATCGATTTGAATTTTTCTTTCTTTTTTTTTTGGGCGTCAAGTGTCTTTGTCGAAATAGTCCTTGGAAAGGTGATGGTGTGGCAGGGGGTGGGGGGGGGGGGGTGAAGTTTGGTGGCCAGAAAATATTAGGGAACCTAAAAATAAAATCAACAACATCGCATAAATTAGTGTCTCGAATAATTCTGTTCTAAGACAAAAATGACTAAAAAACTTATCACTATTCCGCATATATAGGTACACTCAGAGAAAAGTCTAAGAAATTTTGTATGCGAAAAAGAAAATCAAAAAAGGGAGCTGTTTGCTTTTGTTTGAGAGTCCAAACATTTTATCCGAACCAAACTTTCCATAAGCTTGGCGGGTTAGTTCCAATACGTTTCAGGAGTTAACCCTAGTTTAACCTCGAAACTAAGATGATCTTCATCTTGAGCTGAAAAACAAAGCAGTTGAGATGATAGAGAGTTATCAACATTTTTACCTCTGCATGATTTCATCACCAGCATCATCCACAATTTTTACTTGCTCTATAGGTCGTCTGTGTGCCTATGCGTCTATGGGTCTGTGCGACTGGACCTCTACTGTAATTTGAGCTAGAGCCTTAAGTGGTGAACCGATTTTCTTGATTTTTGGTACACACCATTTTTATGTGATCCCCTAGAAGAAGAACTTTAATTTTTGGGTTAGATTATCTAGAACGGGTAGCTGCCATACAAACATTTTTTTTAACTTTTCTCGAAAACGGCTTTAACGATTTTGATTAAACTTCGTACGAGCATATATTTTTTAGAATCCTTTGTTTGTTGGTTTTTCTTTAGATTTGTTTTCTGCGTATGGATGTTTCAATTGTTTTCAACGCTGCTTTAAGTAATTCAGATGTACAGTCAAACCCGTTTAATCTGAATTACGGTGTACAATTCTTAAAAAAACTGGTTTTTGGAGTTCAAGATGGTAAAAATGAATTGCATTAAACTAGGTTTGACGCAATTTTGTGCAAGTAAATAATTTTTCTTCTATTTTCTTTGGAATTTTTGTTTTCTGAGATTTAACTATAGGGTATGGAATTTGAAGAGAGATGGAGTTTATAGCAAAATCATACAGAGCTAGTCGTTTCAAATTGTAGTTGCGACAATGTCATTTTATTTTATTAAAAAAAAATTAGTGATTATAAGGAAGAAGGTGTGGTAATTTTTAAATTATGATACTTAGCAACATTTTAAGCAGAGAATTCATGGATTTTGTTTGTATTATGATAACTTAACAACTATATACGGATTGATGTAGTGTTTGACCTCAACCCTAGAGTTATATGTTGAAGCCCCAATCAATGAAATTTCATGTGATAGTCCACTTTGCCGTAGTATGTCGTAGAGGGCTGGGTTCGAACCTCAGATTCGAAAAAAATAAAACAAAAATCTGCTTTTGGCGCTTGCAAGGAAGTGAAAGATCCTACAAGAGTATCTCTTATCATGAATAGGTGCCTGTCACCTTAGATGTTAAGATTCGGGAAAAAATTGTAGGGCCTACAATATCTCTGCTAAAAACACACAAGAATGGTTGAGAGTTGGAAATGAGTAGGTCCAGATATAATAAAAACTCGTTTCTAAAAAAATCATTGGTCTAAATTTAATAAAACTGGGTTTATTGCTTTGAAAACGACAAAAGCTGATAAAATAGCTATTTTTCAAAAAAAAAAACTTTTCTTGATAAATTTTTTTGAAAAAAATAAAATTCAAAATATAAAACTAAATCGGATTTTTTCTACAAAAATATTTAAAAAAATGAACCAGAAATTTTGACTCAGGTATTAAGGTACAATTTGTTTCGCAAAATTGTTTTTATGAAAATAACATTCTCCTTGGGAGTCGCGTTGGCGTAATGTATTGGCCAATGAATTACAGTCCAAGATTTTCTAGTTCTTGAATTTGAAAAATGAGGCTCCGGGATAACAGCACCCCATATGTGGGATATTCATATTCGTCAAAAAAGGTCAACTAGTTTCATAGGTTTTTTTAAATCATTTTGTAAAGCTTTTTCAAAGTTGTAAAGATTACTAGCACCTCATTTCTGGGATATTCGAATTGAAACATGTTATATAGGTAGATACCTGCCTACTAAATATATGGCAAGTTTGTAAAAAAAAATCCAACTCAAGATTTTTGATCAAGACATTGGGTCATATGCATAAGATGAGTTCAATTTGGTTACTTACTTTTTTCAGAACTTACTCAACATAATATGCAAATAAAATTACCTGACCGAGTTATCATGCTGTGAGTGCGATCTTTAAATTGAAAGTTCATATTGAAAACGGTTGATTGCATGAGATAGATCTCATAAGTTAATAGGAATAGTAAATCTCTTACTCAGTTTATATACCTAAGGGTTGTAAAAAAGCGTTTTTTTAATGAAATTTTGGCTGGTGTTACTTATTCTTTTTTTTGTTCAAATCAACAACCGTCTTAATGGTACCAGAAGTATACCTACGTATTCATTATGCACTTAAACACCATTTTATACAACTTTTTTTCAATTAAACAAAATTTTTGAATGTAATCTAAAAATTACTGTACCTATCTGTAAGTTTTGAATCAGTGACGCGTCGCATCGTCGCGTCGGACCTTGACAAATTTTGAGCAATTATTTTTTTCTAATAGAATATATGTAGATTCAAGAAGTACAAATGAGTTTTTTCTCTATACCGTCAGTGAATCTGTTCATCAGTGCATTCAGGTGATCATCGAGCTACAGCAAAATAAGGGCATTTTAATGTAATTCTCTATAGAACCGAAATTCAAGTTTTTTGTTTGGCTTATTAGAACATTAAGCATGTGAGTACATGCTGAATATGGTCTTTTTTAATTTCCTTAAGACTGATCCGTTTTTCCTATTTTTGGCCCGTTCTCTTAAATGGCCCAACAAATTTTGTTAGAAGTCTTAAACAAGTATCTTATTCTGAGTAGCTTAATTAATGTAGCATGCGTAAATTTTTCATAAGCAAATATAACACAAATAAAAATTCTATAATTCATTTACTATATAAAGGGTTTTCCAATAAGAGGTGTTATTTTGATATTCAAAGAAAAATGCCATTTTTTGAGATAAATGATCGGATGTTTATTTCATTATAAAGAGGAAGGTATGCCGTTAATAATGGAACACAACATCAGCCAAATGGCCGCCACGACCACGCTTACAGGACCATATCCTTTTCATGAAATTTTCCATAACCAAAACGCAAAGTGGCTGCCCTATGTCCTCGATAGCCTCACGAATTCCATCTTTGAGGTCTTGAATCGACGCTGGGCTGTTGGCGTAGACCTTATCTTTCACGTGGCCCCAAAGGAAGAAGTCGCAAGGTGTTAAATCACAAGATCTCGGTGGCCAATTGTGATCACCTCTTCGAGAGATAACACGGTCCGGAAACTTTTCCCGTAAAAGATCGATGGTTTCATTGCTTGTGTGGCACGTAGCGCCGTCTTGTTGAAAGTAAACATTGTCCAGACCAATACCATCCAATTCCGGCCATAAAAAATCATTAATCATATCTCGATAGCGCAATCCATTGACCGTAACTGTTGCTCCAGCCTCATTTTCGAAAAAGTAAGGTCCAATGACCCCGCCGGACCATAAACCGCACCAAACAGTCACGCGTTGAGGATGGAGAGGCTTTTCAACAATAACTCTTGGGTTTTCCGAGCCCCAGATGCGACAGTTTTGCTTGTTGACGTAGCCTCCGAGGTGGAAATGGGCCTCATCAGTCAAGATGATTTTTCGATGAAATTCCGGATCAGTTTCATGCATTTCAAGGACCCAATCAGCAAAGACACGACGTTGTTGATGATCAGCCGGCTTGAGTTCTTGTGTTAACTGAACTTTATAAGCCTTAAGACCCAAGTCTTTATGCAAAATACGGTGTAATGACGTTTGTGGAATGCCTAATTCCAAAGAACGACGAGGAATGGACAAACCTGGGTTTTCTTCAACACTTTGGGCTAAAACAGCAATATTCTCAGTTGTTCTTGAGCGACGTGCACGGGTTTTATTCTTCACATCACTAACTTGTCCCAACAGCTCGAATTTGTCCACCAATTTCTGTATTGCGGTCCGACAAGGTGCTTCACGACGACCCAAAAATGTTTTAGTTTTACGAACCGTCTCTGCCAAATTTTCACCATTTTTATAGTGAATTTTAATAATTTCAATGCGTTGTTAAAGCGTGTATCGTTCCATTTTTATTAATGGCGTAGTTTCTACTTGTCAAATATCAAAAAATGACAGCTTCAAAAGTGACAGCTACCGAAATAGCGGGCTATTCAAAATAACAGCTCTTATTGGAAAACCCTTTACCTACCTACTAACTGATAAGTTCCGATGTTTTCTAGTCTTCGCAGCTGTATTATATTTAGTGCGATTGTTAAGGAACTAAGATTTCAAGTGCTTCGATATAAATATAAAATCAAATAATGTTGTCTTAAGTTTACTTTACTTTACTTTATTTTTTTTTTTGAAAATTTGCTGTATCGATTTTATTTTAATTTTTAACTAAGTTTAATTTATTTAATTTTAATTTTTTAAATAAGTAGTTTATTCGTTTACCTGCATGTAGCTTACATCTTAGCCATACAAGCAAGTTTATGCGATCCGATAATTTTCAGTGAACGTTTTTTCTTTAAACTTTCCGTTTTTTTGACATTTCCCTGACACGTTTTTTTTAAACTAATGACCAAAACTAAAGGAAGGCACCTACTTAGTTGTCACCGAAATTTTTTTGGCCAAAAATCAAAATCGGCTCCACAGAAAAAAAAAATAAATACATTTTAATAGTTACTCGTCTCAAAGAACCATTTTTTTTGCTTTTCGGTTTTCTCGAAAACGGTTCAACCGATGTTAATCAATTTTTTTATGAATGAAAACGGTTCAACCGATATTAATCAATTTTTTTTATGAATGATTGATATGTTTCAAATAATATTGTGCACCAAAATATTGCGAAAAATATTTGTTCGGATTTTTAAAAAAAGTTTGAAATTTTTTTTGACAACTCAATATTTCAAAAACGATTTGGTCTACTTTTTATTAAACTTGGCATAAAAAGGTTTTTTGACATTATCTAGAAAAAAACAGCACCCTCCATACAAATGTTTAAAAACCGTTAAGAAAAATATTATTTATTTGCTCAAAATCAACTCCCACGATTTTGATAATTATTTGTTTGTGTATCGAATTTAATGAGATGTACCTTTTAAAATTATTAAAAATTACTACAATTATTAATTTTTGACTATCGCAACCGATTAACTTCTTTTAGTTCAGAAGCTTGTTTTTCAAATAATATATCGTAGGAATCTCAGTAAAAAAAATTATTTTTTGATTTTTTTAAAAATTTAAAATTTTTTTTTTTGAGAATTCTAAACCTACTTATGTATATGTATTTCGAAAACGGGTGGATTATTCTGTTGTAAAATTCAATTTTTAACGCCACACTAATAAATACATACTTAAAATTGACAATTATCCACCTACCAACCATTTTATTTTTCAAAAATGTTTACAAAATTGTTCATAGACAAAATTATTTATTTTTAAAAGCTACTATTTTTAATTTTTTTTTCTAATAAATGAAGATTTATAGATACTTAAATGAAATCAGATGGTGTACATTGCGTTGAGTACAAAATAGTTTCAGATGTCTTTTAAATAATTTATTTCTAGTTTTGTTGATCTAAAACAATTTTCCAGTTTAGATAATATAATTTCCATGTTTCCATATGCATAGTATGTGCAACACGGTGTTGAATTGTAGGTATATTTGTGTACATGTACCTACTCACATAATACTACCTGCAAATAAACTAAGTTTTTTTTAACCAATCTATTTAAGACTGAAGAACCACAAACACAATGTGATCGCACATAAGAGCAAGTTTATTCGACCCAGTCGTGCATTTTATATTTGCTGTTCCCCCCTATAAATCCAGAGCTTTAAAAAATATACTCACTGTCTTGGTTTACTTTCTATTTTCATATATTATGTATATATCTATGTCATGTATATTGCATAGCTTTCGCTTTGGTTTATGTTAAAAAATTAGCATAACAGATTAACCGTTGTTCATCATCAACATTATAAAACAAGCAGAGGTATGTAGGTACTGCACATGTAGGGTAGGTGTGGTAAGTACACACCTGCGGTAAACCAAAAACATTCCAGACAGACAATCTTCCAAGGAAAGGACACAGAAAAAAGGTAGTCAAAACCATCGAATTAGCTGCTCGTCAATGGGAATGAAATTTCCTTGAGCCAATTACACGTGCCGTGAATCGCTAATTAACATCACAAAATCAACCTCCTCTTTCTGCCTATACCTCACCTCACCACACTCACTCACCCACGCCCCATCAGCCAACCTGTTCAGATGAAAAAATAATTTTAATCATCTCAACTTCCACCTCCCATAATAAAAATTTCCCACACATCAAAATGGTTATGGTTAACCGCCATTTTACTTTTATCCAGCCGATGCCGACGCCGCCGCCGCCGCCCCGCACCACCACCGATAACGACAAAGACAATTGTGATGGGTGACACTGACAGTTGAGAGGTAAGTATTATCAAGCCCGGTGGGGCGGAGCGGGTATGATGGCTTATTCGTATAAATTAGTGTGGTACAGGTATGTTACCGCTGAATGTCAAATTCCCCCATACGCCCGCACGCCGCGCCGCGCCACCACCATACCCGTTATTTTAATATTTGCTAATTATTGCGTTAAATTATTGCTAACGCATGTGAAGGGAATTTTAACCATAAGTAAGCCAGTTTGTATGTAAGTGGAAATGGAATACTGGAACGACAAACGATGCTGATGTGTGGTGTCTGTGGATGCGGATGGTAACAGCTTGCAGAAGCCAACCTAACGGTAATTATCTTGCTGAGAGAAGCCTTAAATACAATGCGATAATTTACGCTTACGATGAAAACTCATGTGATTAGATGTTAAAAATTATATTCAGTCAGGTCCGCGTCCGTGTGTGTTTTTCAGGCCTCTCGTTATGGGTTGGTACCTTTAGTTTTAGACTTTCACATTTTCTAATTAGGCTGTCGTTGGCTTGGAAAATAGGGACTCGTTTAAAATTATTACAATTTTTGTTTGTGTTTGTTTGTTTATTTAAAACGTCAATTTTTGTTACTATCTGCTTATAGGTAGTATACTTATGTGAGTGTGTGGGTAAATTACGTGGTGAATTTTCTGGGAAAATTGTCATTTTCAGGATCAAAATGTAATTGCTAATTTCAAGTTGTTATGACAGAACTCTGCGGAAGTCTTGTGATAAAATGTTTCACTTTGAAAACACACTCAGAAAACAAAGCACACATTTTTGTTCAATTTAGTTGACCTCGTTTTACATATTTGATGAATGGTGGAGGTTAATAGGTAAACGTGTTTGAAAAAAAAGTCATGGTGTGGCGTGTATCTATCTAATGGCGTGGTATAGAGTGCTGTGCGGTAGCGTCTAATGGAATTTTATGAATTGTGGCGCGTTATTGGCAAGCTTCTCTAGCCAGCTTCGAGTTTCATACGCTAAGTGAATAAATAAATACATTTTGTAGCGCGTTATTTCGTGGAAAAACCAGGGCCTATAGTGACTTTTAACTCTCAATCATTCTTGTTTGTGTGTTGATATAGTTTGTAGGAATCGATGGGACCTACAATTTTCCCCCAAATCAGGACGCCTGAAGTGAGAGGCACTTATTCATGAAAAGGAGGAACTGCCAGTTGAGAGGGAGTAGCCGTGAAAAAAAAAACATTTTTATTTTTAGAAGGTGGAAGATGACAGAACCCAGTCCTCCGGCATGATGGTATTGCGCACTTACCATTATGCCACAGCCTACTACTATTTGCACTGATAATGGTTTAAAAATGTATGACAATTGCAGTCTAATCAAACATAAAGGGTGTTTTTTTAGACGTGTGGTTTTCAATCTGGCAATACTTTTTTCAGAGTTGGTCTTTTTGACAGCTGTTACTTGATTTATGCTCAGTTTGGCTTGCCATTTCATAATTAATAGACTTACTCCTGAACAACGTTTGCAAATCGTGCAAATTTATTACCAAAATAATGGTTCGGTTCGCGCGACGCATCGCGCACAGCGTCCAATATTCAGTCGACATAATCGCAAATTGGAATAAATTCAACCAACCATGGATCGGTTTCGCACCACGTTTACTCTAGTGGATAATGCGCATCCTCAGAGACGCACCGAAGACGCTATTGCTGCTGTGGTCTGTGGAGCAGAGTATTGAAGAAGACCCGAATGAGTCCATCCGTAATCGCGCGCAACAATTGGAGCTGGCGAAAATTGGGCCTCTCGGCTGGAATTTATTCGAGCCAGCCGCGGCTCTGTCCAGTTAATCCTGATTAAAATAACTAAATTTGAAGAGTTAACTTTGGTTTAACTTAAACTCGCACTGAAAAACTGGATATTTGCAGGATAACCTGACTCAAATTTAACTTGGGAATGAAAAACTGTGAAGATGTTAAATGCTGTCTTAACCAATTATTTGACGTGCAACACGACTTTTGTTTGAGTCTGTCGTAACTATTCTTAAAAAAAATCGGGTTTGAATATGTTGAATCATAAACTTCAAATAACCAGACTTACAGATTTGTATGCAGCAAAGTATGATTCTTCTATTTTTAAAGGTTATTGTTGGTACCTTTCACACCCGCATAAATGAGCTTTAGTATCTTAGACTTTTACTTTAAGGATGAATCATCCTAAACAACCTACCTATACAACTCCGCACACTTCTATCTGGCTATAATAAATTAAAGAGTCAAAAAGGAAGAAAGGGAAGAATAAGTTGACAGCCTTATACTTCGGAGAGACTATCACTACCATCATTTCTATTCACCATAAAAAAAAAAACAAAAAACAAAAAAAAACCCCTTCTTACACTGGAGAACATCCTTAAAGACTTAAGAAGCCTTAAGGTGATACTTACACCTTCTACACTTTGGATTTTATTTTTTGTACATTTTAATGTTTTCGTCTTTCGGTTATGATTTTCTTGCTGACTTGCTTGCTTTGCTTGGCCTGAACATCAGATGCGCACACAAGGACTTCTGCTAGTTGTACCTGTAAGATGACATGGTATGGCAATGAAGAAGTATGGTGTAAAGTTTCCTATTCTATGCCATCGCACCAACATAGAAGGGCATCGTTTTGCTTTCTTCTATGCAGATAGGTGTAGGTACTAAAGGTGTAATGAGGATGTGCCAGCTGAATGTTGTTGTCACCTTTTAGTTGTACCAACCACATCAGGTTTATAATATGGTCTTTGCGTTCCAGACAGAATAAAAACGTTAACGGTAAGACTTCTTCGTAGAACGTAGGCATTGCCAAATTCATGCGTATTTAGAATGCAGACAAAAATTTGTTTTTTGAGAGTTTGACGACAGTGGAGCTAGGTTAGGTTATGTTAGAAGGGGTGAAAATACGCAAATCGCATCATCGCAGTCGGATCTCAATGGATCCATTGTGGTCCCCAGGATAGGTGAAAATGAGGATGGGCGAGGAAAGGAGTTAAAGGGAGTTTAGGTTTGGGTATGAGACGCCTCCTGAACCAACCCGAACTTTGAATAAATTTCAGGATGTTCCTTAGTGGCAAAGACGAGATGTCATTCAGGCGGTCGTCAAAGAAGTAATCTCTGAGTGCCACTTTCGTGGTTCTTACTAAGTTGGGTATTCACAAGGGAAGTGATAGGAGCCCTCTTCCGCCTCTTCATCCTGACACCCTCTGCACAAATCGGATGAGCTGATGCCCATTCTGCGCATGTGGGTTCCCATTGAGTTGTGACCCGTAAGGATTCCAACCAAAAGGTATAGTTGAGTGCTGCTTATACAGTGGAGCTTTCCCTGAACTTATACATGCAAGGAAAGATTGACGTTTCTTGAAATCGTCATGTGAGAGATTAGAAAATGTTTTGGTTCCTAACGCCTTCATTTCATAAAACAACGTCCATACTTCTTGTGAAGTGGAAACCTTCAGTTTCGTTAAACGCATTGTTATTGGTATCTGTTGTTCTGGCTTTTGGAACTTATTTCTCAACGTTGGTTTCGAAAATTACTGGCTTACGGCTTTACTATAGCTAGTCAATTCTACACACCTTAAGATGTTGAGATGGCGGTTTATTCGGCGGAGTGCTTTTCCTCTGGGCAATCTGTAAGTGTATAAAGCCTATGTCAGAAGACTTCTTGACAAGTTGACCTGCAAGTTTATCTCCTGATGTTCATAAAAAATGCAAGGTGGGCTTCCGAAATGCAGGTTAATGATCTAAAGCCCCTGATGGCTATATTTTTTATTTTCAGATATGGCTGAAATATTTCCAATGGAGGGATGTCTGGTAAATTGACTCAGTTAAAAAAAATAAACTTTTCCGATGTATGCAAATTTGTTGGCCGTAATTGTTGGAACTTTGTTAACCTATAGCATATACTCAGGCAATGAGCTCTGAGATAAATCAAAGTATAGCTCTTGCCAATCAGTATTTCTTTGGGCGTCGCTCCGTAAAATTGTTATCATCTCAAAGCTACTGTATGTTTAAAGTTTATTAATTTATGGTCAAAAATTCCTTGGGTAATTTTTTACTCTGTCTTTATGAACGCAGAGAAGTGGTGCACATATGAGGTAGCAGGTAGCTTAGGAAAGATGTACAAAAGAAGACAAATCTACAAAAAAAATTCAATTCAATTCGGCATTTTCCACAGGATAGGTACCTACATTTCTTCTGGGCTAATATATAAGGCTGAACCACAAAAGGAGTAATGGTCCAAACTTCAAAGATTGAGATAGCTTGGTCATGTAGAGCGCATAGATATAGGCGCCAATATTCCGGCGTGAACATTTTTGAATTCAGTCGATCGATCAGTAAAACCAAGCATTTCATTCAAGAAGCTGAGTAGATGCTCGTAAAAATACAAGTGCTCAAGAATTTTTTTCGTACCAAAAAAAGGATCTACTTCGAAAACCAGGGTCTTTAACAGGTGTTACATGTTATGCATAGCACCCCGTGATTTAGGTTGCATCAATCGATGTAGCGTTGAGAAACTAGACAAAAGACGGCTAAAGACAGAGTTTTCATTATATAAAAGCTTTTTGGTAAGGCCCCATCAAAGTCCACCCCTCTGCTATAGTGCTGCTGCCGCCATAAGTTAAAAAATGTTAGTGTGGACCTATTGGCGTAATGGTTTGTACGTTGGACTTCTACCCGCGCCGCCGTTGCCCACCGCGCCGGAAGTCTTGATTTGAATCCAGCCTATTTTAAGTGTACACAAATATATACTGCCTCTTTCGAGGAAATGACAAATTAGTATCTCTTGTCGTGATTAAACCGCCGGTAATTTTAGCCCTTCGAATTTGGCAGAATATTGTAGGTCTACCCATCTTCGCTGGCTATCAACAGGCTTACAGGAGTGGTTGACCCCAGTTCTCCACTAGCAGTTATTTATTCATTAAAAGCCGTGTTCTTAAATACACAACAATCCGGAGCTAAAAAAAAACTTCAAACCTGGCATTTCTATACTTAAAACGTAGGTAGGTATACCCACATGTATAGGTAGATCTTCTTATAACCTCATTTGATTGTGGAACTGCTCCCATGTAGGTTAAAGTTTGAACCTACATCTTCGTCGTCGTCGCCATCATCATCTCAAGGCCTCAGCGAAAATGGAATAATTCTTTAAGTGGATTTGCTTTAAATTATTACCTCCTACCCAGGGCGACTTTCAGCTCAGCTCAGTATGTTTGCCTTCCTTAAGAGAGATATATAACTTTACCTATAGGTGTTCTTGTGTATCTTGTGTACCTATGATAAAATGCTCGTTTATTTATATTCTATGTGAGTTTACACAGCCTTCCCTTCTTCCACCCAGGACATACACCATCATCTAAATGAACAAAAAAAAAGTAAGCTGAATTCAACCCAAGTTGGTTTCTTTCAGGAACATCATGAAAACAGGATAATTCACAGATTATTACATTATCACCTTGAACGAGTGTTCGTTGAATATGTTTAAACTTTAAAGACGGCTTTTCGAGAATATATAAGAGGAATTGGTCGGGGCTGGTTGGGTGCTGGATGCTTGTGGCGTCGGTATATAGTAAGAGAAAAGGCTACAAGGACAACTGCGAGGTATTGCGATGAGGACGAGCGTGAACGAACAAACTCCTTGGAAATCCTTTGCTCATTTCATTACCTCATTTTTACCTCTATGTAAGATATATGTACCGACACCAACCTGGATGCATATGGCAGTGTGATGGAAAATTGTGCCAAAGGATTTAAAGCAAACATGACTCCACGCCGCGCTGTTTCACGCCACCACCCACCCCCTAGGTTCTCCTCAACCCCACATCACCCAAAACATGCCCGAGTTTGCGGTTAATGTTCGGCATACATGATGCATGTGGGTTCTGCCAAAAAGGCATCCAATAAATTTCCCAATGAAATTTTCATAATATTATCGCTAACTGATGGTGGATTCATATATTTATATATACGTACACATGCACATATTTGTATCTTTAGTTTTAAAATAACGTTCATGGTGGCTTATTTTGAAAACAAATGCACTCGTGCAGAGTAGCATTTTGCTATATTTCTATGGGCGTAGTGAAGTAGCGTACAGAATTCTGGGATCTGATGGTGAGTCCTGTTCTGAATCCAGATCCAGAGAGTTACTGTGATTTGATATTTATTCGAATGAAAAAGATTTTATTTTCGATTTTTTTTGTAAACTTTTATTTTAACTGATAGATTGCTTGTTTTGCCTGTCAATTTTCGTGTCAGTTTAAAGTTTAAAAAAAAATTGCAGTCAAGCGTTAAACGAATGGCTAAACTGTTCCAGGTACAGTGGAAAGATGTTTTTTTTAATTTTTTTTTTTTTTTTGGTCAAAGTCAAATCACGTTGTGATTTATTTGAAGATAAAAAAAGAATAAACATAGATAATGCCATTTTGGTGTATAGGTACATGGAGAAAAATATGCCTGTATTTGAAACATGCAAGCCATAAGAGCTTCGTGCGGTTGGAAAGTTCCATTGGACGGACTTTTCGTGTCCGTGGAATCTTCTATGAGCTTCGTGCGGTTGGAAAGTAACGTTGGACGGACTTTCCGTGTCCGTGGAATCTTCTATGAATTATTTACAAAACCATAACATTCAAAAAATTGCAGCTCCGATGCGACTAAGCAATATCACCAAAGCCACGCAACACCAACTATTGTAGACTTAGTGTGCGATAAATCAGTTCAATCCAGTCCAATTAGGTTTTGATCTAGACAACATTTTTTACAAGCTGAAATTTGATGAATATTCTGCAGAACAATTCCAATCATTATATCCGAAAGTTTCCGAATATCTCGAGTTGGAGTTTGACATCCTTTTTGAAAAAAAAAACATACCTTGAATTTTTCGTTTTTTTTTTTTGCTGTATTTTAGGAACCATTTGTTCTAAAGAGGTCATTTAAGGGTCGAATTGCATTGTTTTAACTGTCAAAATCAGAAAAACACAAATTGAAATGATTAAGGCCCGTTTGCTACAAAAGAAACTTAAATATTTAAGTTCAACATAAGAGCTTATGTGACAGTTTACGCTGAGGAAAAAGTAGAACATAATCGTTTAAGTTGAACATAAATAATTTAAGTTTCGTATCAGCAAACGGCTCTAAGATGCCTTCAACAGCTGCAATTGTTTTTAATTAAATTACTTTAGCAACGAGAGGAAAACATTAAATTTTTAGACACTTTGTTACAATTACGGAATTTCGACGTACTCATGATTATCTTTTGTCTTCAACATTTCCTGAAGGAAAACTTGCACATATTTGCCAAGGAACCATTCTTTGGGCACAGTACAAGTTGAAATTCCAGTCACTGGAACATCCATCTGCTCTTATGAAATGCGCATGAATATGAACATTCAACACTACAGTACTTTGTCCACAATCTTTTAGAAACTCTCGAACCCCAAAATAATTTTGCGGATAAGGGACTTTCCCCTTTAGCCAACAAAATTGAATAACTGCTGTCGTCTTCTGAAAAACCTGCTATACTGATGTATAGCTTTTAGTTATATTATCAATAAATCCACACCAACCTGGACCTTGGTTATTATTAACATGGTAGTTGAAGAACCACAAGACGGTGTTTTGCAAAACTTGCTGGTTCGGAATTTAGTAAGCAGACGTCCCTAGTAGGAGGTACAGGAGCACTTGTGTTGATGCTCTTCCTTGGGGTGTGCACTTAATTCCCACCTAATGGGTGAAAAGTTCTCTGCCCTTCGAGGGAATTCACATTTAACATTCACAACGAACTGTTCATGTCATCACTTACCATCGCATTTTCAACTACTGGTGCCTCTTTGTTCGTAGCACATACTCCACATCTTGATAAGACTTTCAGCAGAAGCTTCGTGTCGAAGTACCTGTGCAGAAGGAGGTTCTATTGGACGTGCATACAATTCGACAGTTATATTGAACTATTTAAGTCTTCGAGTCGCCAATTAGAGCTGCAATTCTGTCATCGCGGCATTCCTAAACCAACGAATGCCTCGTCCTATAACTACTGTACCTGACAGCCTGACACAAAATACACAACGAACTGTCCCTACGAACCACCTCGACGAAATCAACATTTTCCCTCCTTCGAATGATCCTAAGCTCGAATTTGACCTATTGAAATCAAGGCCAAATCTCACTGAAAAATATTTGTTCCCGATAAAAGAGAGGAGGGCAGCATTCCCCGGGAAATTGTATTCGCGACATCTTTTAATCTATTTTCTTTTTTAAATTGTAAACATTCTGTAAAACATTTTCATTTGTCAAATTTAAATAGGTGTATTGGAAATAGGTACCCCTTATTTTTGGTTGCAATGATTTTTGTTTAATATCTGCTAGATATTGTTGAAAAACCGTTTGATGCAAAGTTTAATAAAAATCGCATGAGTCATTATTGAAATATATTGCGTTTTTTTTAATATTTACATTTATTTAAAAATTTTAAAAATATTTTTTGGAAATTTTGGTATTCGTATAATAAAACTCAATGCAACATTTACCAAATTTTAATCTTTTTAGAGAAAAGCGAAAATGATAAAGTTTTTTGCAAAAAAAATAGGATTTTCGTTAATCGTTAATTAAATGTGTATGGCAGGCTATTTTTGGTCCAACGAAAATTAAAGAAAAGTGTCAGAGTCATGTCCCAAAACTGCTTGGTACAAAATTTAAAGAAAATCGACCTATATGGACAAAATAGACCAATCGAACACACACACAGAATTGCTGAACTTGAAAAGATTCCAGGTTTCCTTGCTGTTATCATTTTTTGTTCGTGAATTTCAAGATACTAGTTTTAACGGTATCAGAATTCGTAGAAAGCGTGACGTCAGCTCTTAAGTCCTAATTCAATTTGGGACTTATATTAAAACCCTACGGTAAATCAGTCCAAATGTCGAAAATTGGATCTACTCATAATTGAAATCAAAATGCCGCGCATTTGAATTGTCTGGTTCAATGTGATTTATATCTTCCAAGAATATTTTTGATGTGATGGATGCAGCTCTAGCTGTTTCCGAGTCCCCCAATAGTGTGAAAACGACAGATATTATTTTGCAACCACGTCACCCAAAACTGCTTGTATCTACTTCCTTTTGCTAACAATTCTGTGGGAACATTAGGTACCTAAGATATGATAGATTCGTCTTTTCAAAACCTTTGTCCTTGTGTCTGTTATGATCCGTTCATCAAAACAGAACACTGGGATACTGGTGGGCTTAAACCAAACTTTGATTTGTCAGTAATTATTATCGGATCGATTTGATGGCTCTGGGATCTTAGCTAAAAAAATATGCCATCTGGTTGGATAAGAAAGGTCAACTTTTTTTTTAAATTGATCATCCATTAAAAATTAGTTCCGAATTTTTAAGGTTTTTTTAATAATACAGATTTTGACCTTGAAAAAATCTTTAAAAGTTCATTAGAAAAAATATGGCTGACCAATTACTGAAACTAATTGACCTTTTATGAAGTCACTAAGACCTTTTAACTGGTATATTTTTTTGACAATATCCCACAACTAAGTGATAAAAATCTCTACCGCCTTTAAATACTTTAAACAAATATATAATTAAACCTATGGCTGCCCAGTTTCTGAAACAAGTTGACCTTTTTTGGCCAATTACTGTTGGCATACATTTTATGCAAATATCCCACATATGGGTTATTAAGATCCCATAGAATGATATAATAAAGGGTTTTCCAATAAGAGGTGTTATTTTGATATTCAAAGAAAAATGGCATTTTTTGAGATAAATGATCGGATGTTTAATTCATTATAAAGAGGAAGGTATGCCGTTAATAATGGAACACAACATCAGCCAAATGGCCGCCACGACCACGCTTACAGGACCATATGCTTTTCATGAAATTTTCCATAACCAAATCGCAAAGTGGCTGCCCTATGTCCTCGATAGCCTCACGAATTCCATCTTTGAGGTCTTGAATCGACGCTGGGCTGTTGGCGTAGACCTTATCTTTCACGTGGTCCCAAAGGAAAAAGTCGCAAGGTGTTAAATCACAAGATCTCGGTGGCCAATTGTGATCACCTCTTCGTGAGATAACACGGCCCGGAAACTTTTCCGTAAAAGATCGATGGTTTCATTGCTTGTGTGGCACGTAGCGCCGTCTTGTTGAAAGTAAACATTGTCCAGATCAATACCATCCAATTCCGGCCATAAAAAATCATTAATCATCTCTCGATAGCGCAATCCATTGACCGTAACTGTTGCTCCAGCCTCATTTTCGAAAAAGTAAGGTCCAATGACCCCGGCGGACCATAAACCGCACCAAACAGTCACGCGTTGAGGATGGAGAGGCTTTTCAGCAATAACTCTTGGCTTTTCCGAGCCCCAGATGCGACAGTTTTACTTGTTGACGTAGCCTCCGAGGTGGAAATGGGCCTCATCAGTCAAGATGATTTTTCGATGAAATTCCGGATCATTTTCATGCATTTCAAGGACCCAATCAGCAAAGACACGACGTTTTTGATGATCAGCCGGCTTGAGTTCTTGTGTTAACTGAACTTTATAAGCCTTAAGACCCAAGTCTTTATGCAAAATACGTTGTAATGACGTTTGTGGAATGCCTAATTCCAAAGAACGACGAGGAATGGACAAACCTGGGTTTTCTTCAACACTTTGGGCTACAACAGCAATATTCTCAGTTGTTCTTGAGCGACGTGCACGGGTTTTATTCTTCACATCACTAACTTGTCCCAACAGCTCGAATTTGTCCACCAATTTCTGTATTGCGGTCCGACAAGGTGCTTCACGACGATCCAAAAATGTTTTAGTTTTACGAACCGTCTCTGCCAAATTTTCACCATTTTTATAGTGAATTTTAATAATTTCAATGCGTTGTTGAAGCGTGTATCGTTCCATTTTTATTAATGGCGTAGTTTCTACTTGTCAAATGTCAAAAAATGACAGCTTCAAAAGTTACAGCTACCGAAATAGCGGGCTATTCAAAATAACACCTCTAATTGGAAAACCTTTTAGTACCTTTGTATTAAAATATCGATAACCTGGTGCTTATTTCAAAAATCGATCATAAGTTTAGCTTACGATTAAGTTTAACCTTTGGATCAAAATATTCGGATTAATGAATATTGTTGGGTATATATAAATATCTATTGTGCCCCTATCTAGAGCTGAATGAAATGGCTCATTCTACAGCTCATCCTCCAAGTAAGATCCCTTAAGGAACTCGATTATTTTGAGTACTTTTGGAGAGGGTAGTTTGCTCTCTTGTATCCGGTCTATATCTTTGGTGCATAAGTGCATCACATTTGCCTGATACGTGGTCCGGTGTCTTCTCATTGGTGTTGCAGAATCTGCACATGGCACTGCTCACAAGGCCAAGGATGTTGAGGTGTCTCCTTAGCTTGCAGTGGTCAGTGAAGAGACCCGTTATTATACTGAGCTTGTTCCTACTTAAGCTGATGGAGGAAAGAAAGCGTTCCTGGTTGAAGCTTCCAAGTAAGAGTTTGGCTTGTTTCAACTTTGGGAGTTCATTGCAGATTTTTAGTCGTCTTCTTGTTTGATATTGTTCTTAATCACGTTAGATGTGTTGTCGCTCCTATTTTTGCTTACGAGTCTGCCTTTGGATTGCCCTGAATGCCAATGCGTGGCCTGGTACCCAATGAAGCGTTACATTATTATTCTTGCCCAGTTCGTGTTAAGCATGTCAACACACTCCCATACTAAATAGTTTAGAACTAACTTCATACAATTTAAGTGATTTGAGTGCGATCTGGCTATCTGACATGACGGCAATGTTTTGGTTTTTGTTGTTTCTTTCGATGTTACATTCAGCACACTTTGCATCCCCATCCCATCGGCAAGGAGACTTTGGACTAGGCCCAAAAATTTGGTTGTTCACGATACCACTTGATGTCGTTTGCTTCAATAGTGTAGTTCTTGTTCTTGAAGAATAAAATTTTTCCTCAAAATGTACCCACTTCCTTCTGTTTAAACCAGGATTCCATCAAATCAAAGGCTTTTTACGTAACCAATTATTTGAAATTAAATTCTATTAGATAATCAATGTTGTACAAGGAATTCCTCGAAAAGTTATTTGGGGCAGATGAAGTACCTATTCGAGGTACTTTAAAATGATCTCTTTCAGTGTAATGGCTGTAACTATCCCATCGAATGTTTAAACTTGTATTGATATAGTAAACACATTATATTCCATCAAATACATCGAGAGACTCGTCTCTGCCACACTCGGCCAACCGATTTACCTCGTCTGTTTGTTTTGGCCATGGTTGGCCGATTGTATGAATAGCAAACCAAATCTTGTTTTATTTTTTGTTGTTGTTGTTGTTTATTTCGAATTCCAAATTCCAAAACAGAGTGTCAAGCCTCCCGCAAATAGCGTTACACCCAGATTAACCATCAGTAAAATCCAAACACTCATTTTGGGCATGAAAACCCATTTAGAAAAAGACCTGATCGCGTCCTCCTCCTCAGTTTTGTCATTCCGTTGGCGGCTGGCGCGGCCGGGGCGTTAGTCGTCGTCGATGTCAACGATGCAAATCGTATTGAAATTCTGGTCAAGCAAATGACATCGAAAATTACCTCCCTGATTAGGATTTAGCAGTTTGTTTTCCGCTCGGTCGCCGATTACATAGCCTGGCGCGTCGTCAGCGATGTTTCCATGAAATCCTAATGCATTTCAATAAACCAGAACCAGAATCCGGCACCAAGGACCAAACGATTGCAAGAGGGAGTTTGATACGGTATGTATGGTTTGATGGGTCACATTGGACTCAAAACCGACGACGACGAACCTGCGTCCGCAACCTCCATATAGATGGTCAATATGAATGTGTCGCACTTTATACATTGTATACCTTATACCTACGCAGTAAGCGCGTTCAGTGCGAATAATTCGTGTCATGGCTTGGTTGTTGGTACTTGTTGGGCTCACCATCACCATCGCCATCGCCAACCAACCAACATAATCCCCAAAAACATCCTCGACAATATCCTCACCTGTACAAAATGTGTGCAAGTTGTAAGCCACGATATAGGGCTTTGGGTATAGGTTTATTTAAAGGGAGGTTCTGGTGAATTTGTTGCGGATGCGAACCCATGATGTGCCTCAGGTAAGCGTTTTAGCTGGCAAACGAAACATTCTGTTTTTGAAAGATTTCGGTTGCATTTTCAGGACGCGCAGCTATTTAGATATTTATCCCGTTATCCGTTTTCAATGGTTTTTTGTTTGTAAATTAAAATACAATATTTATGTCTGTCTCGACTATTATGGGTGTTTTATTGAGCTTCACCATAATTTAATGCGAATTATTTTAAATTGACTGTCATTGGAAATGTACGTATGTACGTATGTACATTTACACATTTTACTTTGATATGTCAACGTTTAACCAAATGTGCAAATGTATTAGATAAGTTTAAATATGGTTTTGAATTATTGACACATTTTCAATATAGCTGTGGGTAATGTTTTCGAAATATTTCAGTGTAAGATTAATTACTAATTACAATTATTGTACGCTTCACGTGATTCTAATGAAAATTAGTTACATTTATAGAGATCTGTAGGTGATGGCGCGTGAGCGGCTTTGAATTTTGCGTTTGATCGAACTGGTCAAAGCTAATGTAACCACATCAGTGTCACTGTGTGGCGCTGTAGTCTGGGATATTTCTGCGTCCAAAACCAATATGCGTCACAAACCAGCTTGATGGTTTTTAGCTAGCTGCCTTTAGTATCGCTCGCAAAGTTGGTTGAGGTTCTATTCCACCAGACTAAATCGTCGTCTTCCTTAGTTGCACCTATGACACTTGAGGCTTCTGGCTTCTGGCCGAGTCCATTCCTTTTTCGTAGTACCTGTTACGTGCAGGTTGAAACGTAAACTCATCTCGAAGTTGATAGATAGATATTTTACCAATGGTTTTTTTGTCACCTGTGATCTGTCGCTCAGAGTAGCTTTGGTAGGTTGTGGTTGAAGGGTTTTCTGAAGCAAATCAACTCGCACTTGCCTGAGTTGACTTTTGATGCCCAATCTGACATATGGATCTGGCCTACTGTTTAAATAGTTAAAATTCATAACATTGTTGGGTTGGGGTTGAAATGACGTGAAAATGTTGTAGCGGTACGCGGTACTAGTTTTAATCCTTGGGCACAGGCAACTCTTGGCCTGTTGTTTCTGGCTGTTTCAGTTGTTGACTGGCTGTTTTCAAGTAGTGCTGCAGAACGCCACCAGCTCCCGAAGAATAAGTCCTTCAAGGATTTTGCTGATGGTGTTGCTAAAAAGAGATATGGAATGCTATCCAGAAACAGATATCCTTTCGACTGTCTTCGGTATCGGTACTATTTTCACTGTCTTCCATCTCTTCGGAAAATAGCAATTGTGAGGAATTATTATATGACTTGGGGAAAATTCCTTATGATTTAGTTGGAAGTCATGTCTGGTTCGGGTGATTTCTTAAGTCGTCTCGTATAGATAAGCTCGGCTACTTCTTCGAAGTTGGTCAAGCTTCCTTTCAGCTCGGAAGTCGGGTTCACTGGATGGATTACCATATTTAAAAATGGTATTTTCAGTGTTCATCTGCTGCAGCCGCTCTATTGTTGACTTGACTTCCTCTAAGAATGAAGAACCAGTGGGTCAGTTTGGCAAATCATCCGTTCGTAACTTCCCTTCGTTTTTGGCTGATTTTGTTTGCATTTTGTTGCCTTTTGCCAATAACTCTGTTGATTTCCTTGAATGCATCGGTTCCAGGTTTTCATGTTTTGAAGCTTTTTGAACTGGTTGTTGTTTAAATGTTGAAGTTTACTAATGTAAGTTTTGTACGCATCATAGTTCACTCTTCACCATTTGTTAGTTGCTGTTAGCTGTGTTCCAATCCCTCTATGGATCATGATGTATGATGATCAACAAAATCCCTTCTGGATGATACTGGTATCTGACCCTCGAAGTCTTTTGTCTCTTCTGCTCGTTCAAGCCTTTGCTTATGGTGAGCTTCATTGATTCCTCAATTTCGATGTTGGAGGAGAGGTTTCAGTTGGCCTCCTCCTCTATTTTTCCTTGAAATCGTTCGATTAACAGTCGGTTGAAGTTGATGTTAGCCTCGGTTTATGGATCTGTTGTAACAATCAGCTGGCTCGTGGACCGCATATCCAATAAATCTCGCCCCAAGCCTGGCGTAGTATTAATATTTGTTCTATCGGCGATAAGTTGTTGAAAAAAGGCTCAAACGTTCCAATCGTCTGGAATGCTTTCTTCCGACCATATTCCATATTCTTATCCCAAGTTAAAACCTAATGTCAAATTGAAGAGCTCGACAGCTCTTGGCTTTAAGCTTCAGCACCTTTATTGGACTAAAACTAAAATATGTTGTGCTCTTCAGATCGCGTCCAAGCAGCGTTACCGCTGTGCGACTAAACGATGACTTTTTGAAAAGTGCGACCTTTTAATAAGTGCAACTTTTTTTATTCAAAATATCAAAAACAGGTTTCCCGATCTCAACCATTTGCATTGAAATAGAAAGAGAAACAACATTTTAATCGACTTTAATTCTTTGATTCAATATTTCTCTTAACTTCAACATTCCTTACCATTGGGTGTGTTAGTGTGTTGATTTTCACTGTTTCCATGTATCAAGTATGATGTAATTCCTACGCAGAAGATCAGAAATTAAAACAAAAACCCACTATATAACTAACAAAAACTTACCAATTGTGAAGTTATTTCTATAAAAAAAAAACTATACTTAAATATTATTTAGTGTTATGTCAAGAAATGATTTCCCGGTTCGATGTAGAAGGTTTAGACCCAAGTGTTATTAAATCCAAGCAAGGTTTTAAGTATGCTGGGTTAGTTTCAATTTAAAAAAAAAAATTTTTAGTGAACCAGATAAAGTAATTGAGCAGTAGAAGTGTCTTGAGCTAAAATCGTTTGATAGGAATTTCCAAAAATGTTTTGATACACAAAAACAACAAAATTTATTGTATCTTTCAACTAGGTAAACTAGAATGCGAATATAAATACCACTGAAAGAAGTTTAAAAAGATGTCTGATAAGGTTGTGTGACTTTTTGACAAAAGTGCGACTTTTTTAAAATTCTTTTGCTTTGCGGCCTTTATTTTTTGAGTGCGACTTTTTTTGCGACCTTTTCAAAATTTTCAGCGGAAGGTAAACCTTGGTTCAAGTCAGGTGAATGAAACTGTTTGTCGACTTTGTCTAGTCTCAATGATCAATTCAGTTTGTCAGCGGAGTTTGATTCCTATCATCATACTTCCGTTAAATCTCTTGATCGGTTGGGGATGAGAGCCGATATTAAATGGAACTCTGTGACACTTTTCAAACAGTTAAGGATCGACCTGAACTGGTGCGAAATAAAAGCACTGAACTGGAACTAAACAGGTCCGAAATCGGTAGGAAAATAAGACAATATTCATCGTACTTAACTTCGGTCCGAAATCTTCTGGTCCGAAATTGGCCATAAACTTATGAATCCCTAAACTCAAAAGGTTCTGGTCCAATTTCACAGAAAGTAAGTGGTATTTAAGAGCTTATTGTATTTAAATCCAAGAAGGGTAGTCTGAACTGAAATGAAGTCAAAATTAGTCAGAAACTCGCTCCGAAACCCGGTCCCAAACTAGGCTATGGGTTTAGTTCCAGACCGGCGATAAACCGAACTCAGTCTTAAAATTTTAGTTTCGGGTATGTCGGCAAAAACTTTTAATTCTGTCTTTGAATCACATTTTCTTTTCACCTTTTGGTTAAACTTTCGAAACTCATTTCTGATGCTGTAGAATCTTTTTCTCTTTCTATTTCCTCAATCGTGTATCTGAAGGTTCTTCTTTCCCATTATAAGATATTGGTATTCCTGTTCTCTGCACTTCTTCTCGTAGAACTCTCAGCCAACTCTTTGGTCCTTTTATTCGAAGCTCGGATGGACCCAATGTAGTGGTTTGAATCAGTGTTTGCTTGTTTTAACAATGTATAGACAATGTTTTTAATAATTGACCTATGTATGTGCAGAGTTATTTCTCAAAAATTCATCGAGTTATACATTAAAATAAAGGTTTTTTTCATGCTCTAATACATCTGAAACCCAAAACTTCTGCAAGGCTTGTTGTTCTATTTATAATCCATGAAATGTATGTTTATTTGTTTTCATTCAACCAAATTTTAGTTTTTCAAACATTTCAGACATCACCACCAGTGTTTACATCGACTTTTGCAGTTCATTAAATTTCATGTAAAATTTCTTGGAATTTCAAATCAAATTTATGTACTCATAAACCACAAACATTGACTCAGAGTCCTTCGCTAATCCCTTAATGACCCTTAAACATCAATTATAACATTTGCCATTTGTCGTATAAACAAGAGTTCCGTTCTAACTTTCGAAGTATTCGAACGTACACAATGTGTAGGTATCTCTACTCGTATACCAACAACAAAAAAAACTCCTTCAATCTTTTCCTAAATCACTAGCGGCCACAAGTTTTATCTGTCCCCATGCATAACTACAAGAACACCACACACAAACACACACATAGAGTAGAAGTAAAAAGGACATTTTACATAACATAAAGCGTCGCATAACCCCATAAACTTTGTCAACTTCGTCGCTACTCGTACCGTATGGTCCCAGTCCCAGTCTCATTCCTATGCCACATCACTATTTCGCATTGTGCAAGAGACTCCATGTGGATGCAATATAGTTACTACTGATTAAAAGGACTCCATTCGCTTTCTACTCTGAAATATAAAATGGTTAAGAGAACATACAAGGGTCGTGTTGGCGGTGAATTACTTATCATTTTGTCAATGCCATTATGTCATGCTCATCGTATTAACCATGCATAGCAAAAGCTTGCAAGGACTAGGTAGATGTAGATGGTCGGTGGGTTCTTCTGTCGAGGTGGATGGACAGGAGGACCTCGCGCCAGCCGCGCCGGCCGGACTCGACTCAAGCTGAAGCTCGATAGATAGAATTGAAACCTTTTATATAATACCTATGTTCATATATTGAAGAAAACAAACATTCGCTCGAGCTGAGCTCGACGACTCCGGGGCAAAAGAAATGAGATAAAGGATGTCCGTTGGCAAGTTACCTTATATACCTATCGCTATCCCATATGACTCCCCATATCCACTGGATGTGTGTTGCACTTAATATCCTTGCTATTGAAAGGACGACTCTCTTGTTCTGCGATGATCCGTTTTTTGTGTGTTATAAGGTTGAAGTTATGGTGGTCTGGTCGCCGCTACTTATCTTCTACCACTGTCAAAGTGCCACCCTCATAAACGAATCAGTAAACATATCTTTTCAAGGATGCCAGTCATATTTAAACGATTTTCTTTTTTCCCACATAGGAACCTACTTACCTCTACCTACGTACCTACAACCTGCTGTGACGTTAAATGTTTTATTCAAGTCTTTAGGAATAATATTATTCAATGTCCTTGCGGGGAAGGTGATTTCTTTTTTTTTTTTTTAATCTGGACATTCGGTATGCGGGGCGCGTTTATAGAACCAACATGTGCCTAGATAATTATAAAAAAAAACTTCTATTTGATAAATATAACGGTGCCGAAGAACTGGGTTAAAAAAAGGGCGATATCTCACCCACAAAAGCCAAAGTCCTTGTGGCTATGTATAATCTCCTTTAGCAACCATGGAGCTTCTCTTCTTTTTTTGTTGCATGTGTACAGAGTGTTTTTAATGCCCTGGTGAATTGCAAAGTGAGACAGTTATGGCAGATTGTATAGAGAGGGTATATAGAAATACGTCCCTCTCAATGTTTGTATCCTTTTGAGTGGCATAATTGAGTGCATGTGTGCACAATGCATTAATTTATGACTTTTTATGCAGCATTTTTTCTTTCTTTTGGTGTTTTATTCTTCGTGAACGTTTTTAATTGGTGTGTGTTGTTTTATTTTTACTCATTTTAGCTGTGTCGATGGATTTTTTCATTTGTATATTTTAGGAATGGCGTTAGTGAGAAATACAAACAAAAATAATGTCACAATTGGCAACTCGAAGGCACTTAAAATGATAGGTATTGGTTTTGGTTATTGATGAAAAGATCATACTTGGGAGTACTCGAGAGGCGGTAATAGTTATTGCGTAGTAGGGAGTGAAGGGACAAACCCACAAATAACTTCATATTTCACCAAAAAAAATATTTTCTGGGAGGGGGTGGGGGGTGGGTAGCTGGGAAAGGGAATTTTCCAAAAAATTGGCTTCAAATATAAAACAAATTATTAAGCAAACAACGGAACAGTCTACACTAAAATTCATACCGTTGCGTTAAGATGAACATTAGATAGTTGTTTATAGTGTTTAAAATTAAATTAAGAAAAAGAATATTAGCACCTCGTACGTGGCATTTTCAAAAAAGGTGAACTAGTTTTAGACATTGGTCAGCCATTGGTTTTTTTAATGTTTAAAGATTTTTTTAATTTTTAAAGATTTTTTTTTTTACCTTTACCTTCATATTTTTATGGAAGACAATCATTCACCAGGCATTTGAAATCCATAACGAATTATAGTCTCCTTGGGTTGGTAATTGTAAATTACTAGAACATAGGTATAAACTTTGGCTTATAAAATAATAGTGGAAATTACAAACTATCCTCTTTAGTGTTTTATATTAAAATGTCCTTTCACCTGTCATTAAATCTTCATGTGAATAGTGAATTATACTGACATTGTGAGCTTGACCTTTTGTTTTAAATATATTCACTCTTCTTCAGGGCCGTAGTCTTGCAGATAATAATGGGTGATTTTGTAAGAGGCTTAGAACTTTTAAAAAAAAAAACACAAAAAATTCGAAAAAATGAAGGAAATATTTATTTGAATCGATAGTTTGAACCTTGCAATTTAATGTTTAAAGATAATTTCATGCAAATGTTAACCGCGGCTGCGTCTCAGGTAGCCCATCCGCTGAGTCCAATTTTGGCATACTCTTTCACACATATCGGCCGGTATCTCACGAATGAATGCATGGATGTTGGCTTCCAGTGCGTCAATCGAAGCGGGCTTGTCCCTATAGACATTAGCCTTGACATACCCTCACAAAAAATAATCTAATGGTGTCAAATCGCACGATCTAGGCGGCCAATTGACCGGCCCGAAACGTGAAATTAACTGTTCACCAAACTCGCCTCGCAATTGCGCCATTGTTTCGCGTGCTGTGTGGCATGTGGCACCGTCTTGTTGAAACCACATATCATGCAAGTCAAGAACTTCCATTTCGGGCAAAAAAAAGTTTGTTATCATCGCTCGGTAGCGTTCACCATTGACAGTAACGCTGCGATTCGCATCATCTTTGAAGAAATAGGCCCAATAATGCCGCCGGCCCATAAACCGCACCAAACAGTGGCTTTTTCGGGATGCATTGGTAGCTGTTGCAATGCTTCTGGCTGATCTTCACTCCAAATGCGGCAATTTTGCTTATTTACGTACCCGTTCAACCAAGAATGAGCCTCATCGCTGAACACAAGCAGCGCGCGATGAACATTTCGAACCGAGCACGAATTTTGATAGTAAAATTCAATAATTTGCAAGCGTTGTTCATTTGTAAGACGATCCATGGTTAAATTGCAAACCAAACTGAAGCTGTTTGACAGTGACACAAGGTACTTAACACACGTCAGCTGTCAAAACCAGTGTTGCCAAAACCAAACCAGCTAAAAAATCACCCGTTATTTATAGTGTTGATGAGGCTATAGATGCAATCAAGAGATTTGATAAATAGTTTCAAGTATTTATTGAACATTTTGGTGTAAATGCCAGCTAAAAATAAAATATATCAATTTTCTGACCAGATCCTCATACTCTCAACCATTCCTGTGGGCGTGTTGTCTGCTTACAGGATTAGAGGGGACCTATAATTTTCTGCCGAATCCAAACGGCTAAAGCGAGAGGCGAGAGGATGTGTCTTCGGAAGCAGCAGTATAACATTTGTTTTTCATTTAGTTAGGTGGACGAGGCTGGGAATCAAACCCAGACCAGCGGCATGAAATTCCAGCCCGTACTAACATATTACGCCAATAATGCAAGAAATTAGTGAAATTGATTTAACTCTCAGGTTTTTTTTCTATGACGAGATGGTTCAAGTGAAGAACTTAACAAAAATTGGATATTGAGAAGGTCCTCACTGGTCTAGTGTGAATAATGCAAAGGCTATGTTCCATGTGGGTGCAGCTAAGTGAGAATATTCACAATTCGTACATTTGTTGAAAAAGCACCAATTTTCCATGTATAGGTAGGTAAAAAGTATTATATTGTGGTCTCAACCGCCTCCCCTCATGGTATACGCTCGTGGTCTCAGATTAAAATTAAATGAACTCTATCCCACATAAAGAATCATTTTCTTAAACATACATACCTAAGTAGTATAGATACCTAAGTACACATCAATTTCCACACATCCTATCCATCCATGCATCCCTCTTTAACGAGTCCTTAATTAAATTTCCCTTTTTAAACGTTTAAATCCCAAAGGTGACATTTAACACTTGTCATTTAATTACAAATGTCCACTTTGAAAAACCCTTTACACTTAAACTTTATTACTAGGTGGGTATACTTCATATATGTTGGTAAGTATATAGAAAAAGGTACCTTGTTAATACACATATGAAGAATAGTTACAGTTACATGACCTTCACGAAAAAAAAATAAAGAAATTGAAAAGGGATAATTTTAGTCCATTCAAGACATCCCTAATATTTTTATTTTTTTTTTTGTACTTCTTCTTCTATATTTTACATTTGTTCGTATTTTGGACATTAAGGTAAAAACTTTCATCTAAAGAATATCATGTATTTTTTGTAAAAAGTGTAATATTCTATTGTTGGTTTCTAGTATTGAACATTACACTAGTCGGGTTTGACAAAAAAAAAATATTTAATGAATGGTGTTTTTTTTAGAGGTATAGAACTTTGAAGGGGAATAAAACATAGAAGATTTTTTTTAATTGACATGAAATTTACTTTATTCGAAAGATGATTTTTGGCATATGACCGCCACGGCTGGCTCCGAAGTAGTCTAATCTGGAGGTCCAATATTCGATGACTTTTTCCAACATTTGTGGAAGTTTATCGGCAATAAGGAATGTTGTTCTCCAAGTGCTCAATTGTTTCGGGCTTATCGGCGTAGACTAGTGACTTCACATATCCCCACAGAAAATAGTCAAGCAGCGTTAAATCGCACGATCTTGGAGGCCAATTCACTGGTCCGCAACGTGAAACTATGGGGTTACCAAACGTTTCCCTCAATAAATAAATTGTGGCACGAGCTGAGTGACATGTTGCGCCGTCTTGTTGAAACCACAGCTCCTGAACATCATGGTTAATCAATTGATGAACGAAAAAGTCCGTAATCATGGCTCTATAGCGGTCACCATTGACTGTAACTGTAACGTTCTGGCCAGCATCGTTTTTAAAGAAGGAAGGACCAATTATGCCACCAAACCATAAAGCACACCAAACAGTCAGTTTTTGTGGATGTAACGCTGTCTCAACATACACTTGAGGATTATCATCATCAGATTTTGTCACTGAACGTACCCAATATCCTGCTATGCAGATTTTCCTTACGTAAAGTGCTACATCATAAAGTGTGACCTCGTAGTGTCGCACAGAGGAAAGTCCACGTTTTTATTTCACTCTAACTGTACCGCCGCCGCGCCGGCCGGCATAGATGTTTATACATCAAAAACCAGAAAAAATAATTGGCTCTTATTTTTAACTTGTTTTAAAAAGACTTAAGAAGTTGAATTTGTATAAAAATACAAAACTTCAATCTTAAATGTTGTTCGTCACCCAAAAAGCTTTTGACACAATTAGAGACAGATTTGTAAAGAGTTATGGAGAAATGGTTATGCAACACTTTCTTCTATGGTCGGTGCCATTCTATAATAGTTAGTTTAGTTTCTTGCAAACTTTATCCCAAACTACATTTGTATAACCAACTTTTGAACAAGCTTCTTCTTCTTTTGATTTGTTTTTTATAAATTTTCATAATGAGCAAAAGACATAAGCGGTTGTCTTACAACTTTCCATGGACATCAAGCTGCTTACGAACCTTTTGTGCAGTAGAAAACCATGAATCTGGTGCTAGTGACGAATGCTTCAATTCAAAAGGTACCTACAACCTATAGTAAAAGCGGGAAAGAGTAAACGTAAATGAGACTCTTTTCAAGACTCCCCCAAAAGTACCGATCAAGAAACGTCTTTTTGCAAATTTCAAAAACCACCAAGGAATCAAAAGCATCTCCTGTCTGCAGAGAAGAGAAGTGTGGGAAAAAAATGGAGACATTTCTCATCTCCATTCCCATTCATATCAGTGTTCTTCTTCAATCTCTTGATGTATTTTTTGTGTGTGGTGAGTTTTTTGTTGTCGTCGATTTGCGATTTGCAAGGACCTAGCAATTTAATTTTAACCTCCGTGTAATTCTTTTAATTACATATAATTTAAAATTTAACGTCGTTTTGTGTGTTTCTGACACAGACACATTTCTAAATTTCACACAAATGTTGTTGCACATCGACCTGCAATTCAACACACATACAACAAAATAAGACTGCTCCTCCACCATACCGGAATCCCCCGTTTCCCCATTTCGATTTGACAGAAAAGCAGAGAAATAGTGTTTCACACACTTGACAGAAAAGTGAATAGAGGAGTCGGAATTTTAACACACACAGAGCCCCTCAACCCCCTCAGAGGAGTGAGTGCATATCCTTCGGATGCATCTTGTAATGGAATGTGTCCTTGGCAGAGGAGAGGGTGTGGTTTTTGTTTGAGAGGATAGCTGGTGGCAATTGAAGGGCGGTTTTAATTACAGAAATTCCGCATAAAATTAGCAACGAACAGAACAGAACAGAAGCCATAGCACCAGAGATCCTGTTTTCTGTGAATGGGTTACGTCTTGAAGGGTTTCTATATAAATATCTGCAGCTAGAGACCTACTGATGCTTATGGTTTGCTTCCATTCCATGCAGCAAGTATTGTGGTGCTTGGCTTGATGGTATATAGGATGCTTTGTGTCGTCCTTGTGCTTCTGGAAATTGAAGAGCGCGAAAAGCAATTATTGAGTTGTGAAAATAGAAACGATGATGGCGTGTGATGGCGCTGGTGGTAGGTTTTTGTTAGTTTTGTTTTCTAGGTATTATTTTTTTTTGTCTAGTTTTACATCTTCCAGAACTCTGCTGGCATTCTATTGTTTAACACTTGTTCCATAATGGGATGATTGTTGAGGTTTTGTGAGAATATTTCCACCGACAAGAGGATACTTGTGAGGAGAGGTGTGTGTAATACGAGATCACCAGATGAGCTTTAAAATGGAAATTTTTGCTCGGTTTACTTTTCCGATGAAAGATTTTTTTTTTGTTTTGTATGGTGAGTGAACTTGGTAATGACAATGACAAACATCAAACAAAGAGGAGGAATGTAGGGAGGTTTTTTTTCGTCGTTGTAGTTGTTGTTGAAGGAGTGAAATGGTTTCAAGAGTTCACATAAAACTAATTGAGTAAGTTTGGAACATGCGGTAGGTACATACCTACTAGGTATTGGATGCAAGAGTTTTTGAATAAAATAATTGTTTGTAGGTAAGTTGGAAGACATGTACCTACTTATATTTTCTTTTATTTAGAATTTAAATGCATGCAGTTGGGAGTTTCCGTGAAGGTCAATAGTAACGAATTAGATAGTTATTGCATTCAGAAAAATAAAATATTGAGAGAAAAGTTTCGACAAACTACCTTTGATGTAAAACTGCGTCAAATAATATTCATTAGAAAATGCTTTGATAAATTGAGATTTGTTAGATGAAAAAAAACTTATGTAGACTTTAGTTAAGGACTAATTTAAGAATTTAGAAATTCTTGACATTGTAAATTTTTTTTTTTATAATTGGTAAAATTTTCTGAAATTAGTGCCCTAGGAGATAGAGGGTGCCAAAAATCTCTAAAAATCATTTTTTTATGTTTGATCTGATAAAATTTATCAAAGAAATTAAATTTAAATGTTAAAGTTGTAGTCAGAATCCCAAAACAAAATTAAGTAACCATCACCCTTACCAACTCGCACAGCGCCCTTTCAACCATGCCAAATGTCCACCCTCTGCTTAACACTTATGTTTGTCTCCGACCTACATATAACAAGCGAAATAAATTGATTTATTTAAGTTTTAAGGTGAACACAGTAAGGAAAGCCCTTCGAAGGGGGAACAGCAGGGGGTATGCCAGTTGAGTATTTATATTTTATATTTATATGTGAAGGGTGTTTTTTTTTATACGTGTGGTTTTCAAGAAGAAATAAAATGCATAGAATTTAATTTTATGGCTAAGAATTTAGCTTTATTATAAAGATAGGCGTTTGCCATTATGTTAAACAAATGATTTCGGGCAAGTGGTCGCCGCGGCTGGCTCGGATAAATTCCAGCCGAGAGGCCCAATATTCGATCACTTTTTGCAGCAATTTTGGCCGTATGTCAGCAATAACGCGACGAATATTCTCTTCCAAGGCGTCGAACATCTCGGGCTTATCTGCGTAGATAAGCGACTTCACATAACCTCACAAAAATAGTTCAGCGGTGTTAAATCGCACGATCTTGGAGGCCACGCCACAGGCCCACGCCGCGAGATAATGCGCTCACCAAATGTTTCCTTTAATAAATTGATTGTTTCGTTGGCTGTATGGCATGTAGCGCCGTCTTGTTGGGACCAATGGTCGTTCACATCAACATCCTCCAATTGAGGCACGAAAAAGTCATTAATCAAGGCGCCCGATGGCCTCATTCGGGTCTTCTTCGATAATCTGCTCCACAGCAGCAATAGCGCCTTCGATGCGTACTGTACGGCGGAGTCTCTGAGGGTGCGCAATATCCACTAGAGTAAACGTGGTGCGAAACCGATTCATGGTTGCTCGAATTACCGACTCTGCTGGGCGATTATTTCGACCGAATATTGGACGCAGCACGCGATGCGTCGCGCGAACCTAACCATTATTTTAGTAATAAATTTGCACGATTTGCAAACGTTTTTCAGAAGTAAGTCTATTATTTATGAAATGGCAAACTAAACTCAGCATAAATCAAGTGACAGCTGTCAAAAAAACCAATTTCGAAAAAAGGATTGACATATCGGATACCACACGTCAAAAAAAACACCCTTTATGAACAACAAAATCCAGTTGGCGTTTTCTCCTTAATTAGTGTCTTAGGCCCATTTGCTGAAACGAAACTTATTTGACAGTTTAAACTAAGAAAAAATTAGAATATAAGCGGTTAAGTTGAACTTTAATATTTGGGTTTCGAATTTGAAAAAAAAAAAAAAAAAAAATGTAAATGGTTCTTTAATTTTTTTTTTCTCAACTGTTTCTCTGCTGTTGTTCGAGTTGTTTTAAAACACTGTGTTGTTACTTCAGCCATTAATATTCAAATAAAATACTATTTCTATATTCCATTAAATGAAAAGGCCTTTTTAAGCAAGAGATTCTGAAACACCCTGTAAAGCATTTCTCTTAAAGTTTATTAATTTTATTGAATTAAACCGTTTAACATATTTCCTTCGCAGCTTGGCTGTAACGCTCCGCACGGCTAGACAATCCTAAGCTTCGCATAAAAGATAATATAAATAAATATTTATAAGCTACTTCGAATACTAATTTCTGGGTTTTAACCAACTTTACGTTATGAATGTCTTTGCAAAAAAACTATGATTATCTATATCTATGCATAAAAGTCCAATAGTTATTACTTTTCCAACAAATAACTAAAAGAACTTTTGTAATCGAAAGCCATTTGTTTATTTTTACCCCATTTCACTCTAAAAAAAGCAGTTTTTTTTAAATAATCTTTCAAAAATATAGAACTTTTAAAATCAGATACGAATTTTCGTTTTTACCCCATTTCACCCTACAAAAAAAGAAAATTTGAAAAAGAATATCCCTAAAGCCATTTTCTAAGAAAAACCTTTCAAACAAAAAAAAGAATTTCTTAGATCGGACAATTTTTTTTATTTTTAACCAATTCACCCTACAAATAACAAAATTTTGAAAAAAAAAATGTTCTTAAGGCCATTTGCTAAGAATAGCGTTTTAAACCTAGGTAGAATTTGTTTTCAATCGGATACGTGTATTTTATTTTAACCCATTTCACTGTACAAATAGCAAAATTTTGAAAAACAAATAGGTATGCCTATAACCATCCCAAAAACAACCATTCAAACAGAAAAAGATTTTTTGAAATCGGACATGTGGTTTCTGAAATTAGCCCGAACAAACAAATAAACAAAGCAAGAGCTCCGCCTTATTAATATAGATTTAAGAGGTACATATATGATTTTTGCAACCAAAAAACCCATTATATGAGCCACTATGAGGCCCAAAAATAGGATTTACGTCATAAATGCAGTCTCGACTCTACCTACATTGTGTAAGTTTGCGAGTCCATCTATATACCTATATATACAATCAAACTACCTTACCTACAACCCAAAAGAAGAGATACAAATATTTTAAACTTGCACAAGAAAGATTTAATAAAAAATCACTTGATTTACCCCTCCTTAAACCCATCCACCTTCAGATTCTATATTTATCTTCAAGCAAGAACGAGCCTTAGAATTTACTATACTATCTACTATTCTTGTCTGAATCTTTAGAAGGTCAATATGGCCAAAATGGGCCAAACAATATTCAAATTAATGCTAATTTTTTTTTTGAATCACGAACAACAACAAAAAATCAAGAAGTGTCAAACATCAAATTTGTTGTTGTCAAGAAATAGAAAGAAGGGACAAGATTCTGTATCTCTGTGAAGCTGAAGACTGCAAGAAAAAAATTGTTCCTTTTCCGGTCAACCCCATCGTCCTGGTTGAATAAAAAAAAAATGGATCCCGCATCATTTTTTTTTTCTCATTTTCCTTCAAAGTCAACAGTCAGGAAAGAAATACTGTGAATACTTCCTGATGTGAGAGTATAAACGTTAAACGAAGGTCCTTCCAACCGAACTCATATTATACTTAATCTATATCTAGGTACAACAACAACACCATTCACCATCAATGCAAAAAAAAAATAAAAATATTCCGATCACGTTTTTTATTAGATGGAATGTCATTTATTCAATTTTTTCGGGGATATTACCTGCCTCATTATTATTCCCAAAGAGTGCATATCGCCAACCTGCGTGTTTTTTTTTTTATTTTTGTGTTCTCTATAGATCCAAGTAAATCATCTGGGATATCCTTATATTTGACGCGCGGTCAAAACCCGGTTCTTTACATTTAGCTATCATACTTTAAATGGCAACACAGTCTAATGAGGGAGGACATAAGACCACGTCTGGTCTCATAGTCTCAGTCTCTGGTCTTGCAAGCTTCAAGGAGTCAGAAAATTTTGATTCTTAATGTTTGAGAAAATATTATTCCGACCACATTACACGTTGATTTATTCAATTATTCTCAAAGAGGCACATGCTGGTATAGAGGTGAGATGAGCTTCAGGAAGGCTAAGGCATACAGAATGCCCTCTCGTCACATGAAAGTAAACTTTTTTCAGCTTGTGGGAGTTAAAAAATGCATGGCTCACCATAGGATCACAAAAAAATCCACGAAAATATAAGTAAAAAAAAGGACCCCAGGATTTATGACTTATATTTACCCGCAGCTTTAAGGACAAAGACCACCGCAGACCGACGATTCAGAACACACTCTGATGATATGGGCTCAGGTAGGTTTGAGAACATACATATAGTAACTTGCTATATTGTGCGTCGTCATAATGATGATGGAGAAAAATTGGCTTAAATTTCTTCTCATTATCAGGTGGTTAAAGTCTGCAGCAGCAGCAGCAGTAGCATGTTACGGAGAAGGGACATTTGGTGTGTTCCATTCCATTCCAACCAACCGCATATAGCAGGAGCAATTTTGTCAAATTGTGATAAAGCATAAAAGTACTTTGGAAAGAGTAATGTTTTAGCAGTTGGCGGAGGAATGTAATGCATTGAAATTTTTTACTGTCTACTTGAGGGATTGCCTTTTCGCTTTGTTTTTAGAAAAGAAATATTTATTTTCTGCATTTATAGGAGCCATTTTTCAACTTTGACGCTAAAATGTACGATTATATAGGTTACACGTGTTTTCACTCTTACACCAGATAATACGCTATGTCGGAGCTTAAGATTTAAGTTTAAAGGTTCCGCATATAGAAGTATTAAAGAAATAAGGCAAATTATTGCAACATTGTTCAACGAAGAAGTTATGGAGTTAGGCGTTGTACCGCCTCAATTTAAAGAGGCACTTAACCTTTCCATCTATAAAAAAAGGAAGTAGAACGGATCCAGCTATAGTTTGCTGGCATCTCTTTCCTCAATGCTACCTACAAAATTTTTACGGATGTCTTGAAAATCCTACTAACAACTAAAAGAATATGCGGCCAGCTTCCGACCGGGGTACTCAACAGTAGACCACATCTTCCTTTTAAAAAGTAGGTAAATATAGCTGAAAACGCGTTTGCAAAGGAGCAAAAACTCTATAATTTTTTCGTAGACTTTATGGCAGCTTTCGATACTGTAGATCGCAGAGCATTGCTGTATAAACTATATAACAAAGGCTTGTCGTCAAAGTTCTGCAATTTAATAGAGAAATTGTACAAAGACACTTCATGGTCAGCGGTCTGGAACGATAGTAGTACTTCGGAAACATTTCGATAACAGACTACTTATCTGCCAGGGGGTATTGAATTTGATAACCAGTGTATTAAAGCCCTTCTTTTTGTGGATGTCATTGTTGTTCTTGCTAATTCGAGCGATACACTGCAACGAATGATAGTCCGCCTTGGAGAATACTGCATCTTATGCAATATGACGATGAATCTGGAAGAGTCGAAAGCTGTGGTTTTCAGAAAGAATTCAAGAAGGGCCAGTAAAAATGAGCAGTAGACGTTCAATGGCGAACGAATAGAAGTGTTCAAAGAATACAAGTATACCTTGGTGTATATTTAACGCAAATCCTTAACAGGGAGAGACACTATATAAAGAAAAATAAATAAATTCTAAAACTGCTATAAGTACCACTTGGGGAAGATGTTTTCCCAACAAGTATGGTATGTAGCACGCAGTAGAAAGTTTCCAGTGTTCGAGGTGGAATCGGATTCGATACTAACGGGTGATTTTTTAGCTGGTTTGGTTTTGGCAACACTGGTTTTGACAGCTGACGTGTGTTTAGTACCTTGTGTCACTGTCAAACAGCTTCAGTTTGGTTTGCAATTTAACCATGGATCGTCTTACAAATGAACAACGCTTGCAAATTATTGAATTTTACTATCAAAATTCGTGCTCGGTTCGAAATGTTCATCGCGCGCTGCTTGTGTTCAGCGATGAGGCTCATTTTTGGTTGAATGGGTACGTAAATAAGCAAAATTGCCGCATTTGGAGTGAAGATCAGCCAGAAGCATTGCAACAGCTACCAATGCATCCCGAAAAAGCCACTGTTTGGTGCGGTTTATGGGCCGGCGGCATTATTGGGCCATATTTCTTCAAAGATGATGCGAATCGCTTCCGAGCGATGATAACAAACTTTTTTTTGCCCGAAATGGAAGTTCTTGACTTGCATGATATGTGGTTTCAACAAGACGGTGCCACATGCCACACAGCACGCGAAACAATGGCGCAATTGCGAGGCGAGTTTGGTGAACAGTTAATTTCACGTTTCGGGCCGGTCAATTGGCCGCCTAGATCGTGCGATTTGACACCATTAGATTATTTTTTGTGGGGGTATGTCAAGGCTAATGTTTATAGGGACAAGCCCGCTTCGATTGACGCACTGGAAGCCAACATCCATGCATTCATTCGTGAGATACCGGCCGATATGTGTGAAAGAGTATGCCAAAATTGGACTCAGCGGATGGGCTACCTGAGACGCAGCCGCGGTCAACATTTGCATGAAATTATCTTTAAACATTAAATTGCAAGGTTCAAACTATCGATTCAAATGAATATTTCATTCATTTTTTCGAATTTTTTGTGTTTTTTTTTTAAAAAAAGTTCTAAACCTCTTAAAAAATCACCCATTATTATACGCATCACAAGTTTGGGGGGCCAAACAGTTCAATACCATGGAATACCTGTTAAGATACTTTGTAAATCTGATTTTCCATCTACCGTCTTGCACACTATTGGATTCTTTATCCAATCATGCTGGAAACGGGACTGCCACCGCTTTTTATAAAGACGCTCAAGCTCCAAGTGGACTATATTCTGAAAGTGATGAATATCCCAAACAAAAGACTGCCGACGCTATTTGCACTCAAGGAAATTGCGACCAAGATTGGTCGGTATGGTGAATGGTTGGAGCTGGCCGATACATGTGGAATGTTACGGAACCTCGAAGTGGAAAACCACCGACTCTGGAAGCCTATACTCTATGAGCTGATTAGAAATGTAGATTTACGTTGGACAGAAAGATTAAGGGATCAAACAGCGGGCTCTGTAAACAAAGAAACGTATAACGTTTTAGAGAATAACTTACAAAAAAATTATTTTCGGGATGAAAACAGCATCCAACAGATTTCGATGATGTCAAAACTTCGTGTTGCACTGTGAATTTAATTCCGTAGTGCTGACTTTCTGTGGGTACTGAAAAAGTAAAAATAACATGCTAAATACCATAAAAATACAAACGCTAGCGCTGCGCTGGTTACCTGTAAAAAAAGAGTTTTCAAATACAATGATTTAACGACTTTTTCGAGTTTTAATTCATTCAATTTCAGAAAATAATAAAAAGCTTGAAAAACACACATTGCAACCATGAAAAATAAAAACCCGCCATGAATGTATAATACAAAATATTGATACAATTAAATTAGATACATTAAAATTAGTATAGTAATTTGACTCTGGATGCGAATATTTCGAGAACCAAACCTCGCAGAGTATTTTCGTTTTCAGTTTTAGAAAGCTCTTAAAAATTTAATAGTCAATTTTTAAAACCGTTTCGGATTTCGAAGCTCGATTACGGAAATATCGCTATCCAAACATAAACGCGTTTGAATGTTTTGGACAAAAATGCAGTAAAATCAAACAATCACTTTGGATGAAAATATTTTGAGAACCAGACCTTCCACACACTTTTGGTTAACTTTTGCGGATAGAGTTTGAAAAGACCTTTCTTTTGATGTATAGCTCGATGGGTTTTGGAAACATTTTTGAAAAGCCGAAAAAAAGGTAGTTGGATCGAAGTCTTTATTTTAATTCGAAAATTTGGTTGGATAGCATTAGCAATAGCAATTAGCAATAGCAATTAGCAATAGCAATTAGCAATAGCAACGCAGGTTAGGTTTTGTATGGGCAAATCATTTCACATTCACGGTTTAACAATTCGCAGTTGTGTGGTATATGATGTTGCGTTGTGACTAGCGAAGAGAGATTTTTTCATTGACAGTTTAGCCATGCACAGTTTATTCGCAACTTGTTAACAGGTTGAACTGTGAATAAGCTAATGGAAGCTACTTCATTCCGCACCGGGATGACCTACAAGTTATATGCAGCATGCACCCCCCTCCCCCCCCGCATACATGCCACCCTGTTTATGCTCCTCGATTTAAAATTATCTTATATTAAACATTCCTTTCGCAAATATTCCTAAAACTCCGTTTGAAGAATTTGTATCACTAAGCAGCACTTAAGAGCTTGAGCACTGTTTTTTCATGTCACCCAAGGCCTCCAGTTTCTTCAAGCCTTCTTGGTTGGCATAATTATGCTCAAAGTTTTTTGTTTGTCAACAAGTTTCATTCAAATTTCACTTTGGAAATATCGCCCCAAATTTAGGAAAGAACGCCCAAATTAAGAAAAAAAAGTTAGGACATATCGCCCAAAATTGAGGAAATAACGCCCAAATTTAACGAAAACAATAATTTATTGAAAATATTTGGGCGATATTTCCTATTTGAGATCAAAATCGTTAGAGAGCCTTTTTTAAAATTAAAAAGAACACAAAATTCTTGTACCTAAGGCACCCTTTCTAGATGACCCAAAAAAAAATTCAAATTTCGCCTTAAGGGAAACACATAAAAATGGTATGTATCAAATTTGAAGTAAATCGGTCCACCCGTTTAGGATTTAGCTCAGATTAAAGTGGCTTCACGGAGACAAAGGCCGACGGACGCTATAACGAAACGAACTATTTCAAACTTTTCGATCATCGTAGTGTTAGTTTTGGTTACTACATCGACTCTTTTTTTTACACGAAACCAATACTTAGACCTATAGAGCAAGGAAAAAAGTAGCGGTGACACGATGCAGCCCTGTCTTACCCCAATTTGTACTTCAAATTTGCCCTTTTACCTTATTCCGTTGTGCAGAAAATGTCACTTGTAGGTATATGAATATCCTGTTGGTGAAAATGCCGAAAGCTTTTGCAAAATCAATGAACATCAGATGAAGTGGCAATACAAATACAACGGACAGCTTGATTCGATAATTCCCTGGAAATATCTGGATACAATTCCACTGAAAAATATTTTTAAATGACGACATTTTCACGAAAAATTTAGATAGGTACATATACAAATACATATATAGGTTTTTCGAAGAAAATTTAATTCTTGTTTTGTCTGGTTGAAGAACTTTACTAATGAAACCAAGTAGGTATACCTAACTATATCTAACATACAAACAAAATAACAATGTAGGTACCTAAGTAAAAAATCAAAATACCTGCCTACATACGTGGCGAGAAAAATGTCCTTAAAAGTTGCAATGAACTCCCCATAAGCCCCCTACCACAACTATAACGACGACAACAATGAGGACTCAAAAACTTCTTCAACTAAAAACTCGTTTTGTGTGCAACGACGGCAATAACTCAACACGGAACTGTGGCGGCCGGTGCTACGCGACGGGAGGTGGCACGCGTTCAAACGCATTCTTTTCACGGAAATTTAGTTCCATTTCACTTTATATAACCTGACCAACGAAACGTGCTTGCTTGGTCTGCCGTGCATTAAGCATCTGCAACTAAATAAATCTTCTCCTACTCACAGAGCAGCAATGTCCTGCCGAGTGGCACTTTAGAAATTCTTATAACAAAAGCAAAGAAAAACCAAGAGACAACCGGAAACAGAAACACACCACGGGAAGACGATGGAAGAATAGGAAATAAAAACAAAAAAAAAAAAACAAACAAAAATCCTAGAAAACTTTTTAAAACCATTTTAATGAAATAATTACCTTAAGTAGATGTACGTGATCCGGACCCACTCGTAGAAAACAAACGTACACAGATCAACTGCTCATTAAGTAGAAAGTCCTTTTCTCTATTTTTCGACGACGATGACGATGATGGTTGTGGTGGAGTTAGGGTAAAGATACAATCCTGTTTATCTTACCAATTTATTTTTAACCTGCATTTTAATGAATTTTTCTATCTCCTCAGATTTTTTGCGAAGGTCCTTTGTTGTCACTGTCGTCTGGTTTGTGTATTTATTTACTGGGGAATGTTTTTTTTTTTTTTTTTAATTTCAATTTCAAAAATATGCGATGATTATTTTTCTGTTTTTTTCGTCCTTAGCTTTAGATTTTATTTTGTTTTGTGAATTATTTTTGATGCGAAATGCAAGAAAAACGCGGGAATTAAAGCCAACACTTCGTGTATCAATTGTCCTTATCGTCTTTTCAAAAACTACACAAAAGAAGGAATACATTCCTATAATTCCGACCGTTGATGTTCCTACGTGACAAAGCAGGGTTTGGAAGGATTAGACCAGATTTTCAGAGCGAAGCTGCTTATACTCTTACGCTCAGAAACACACACACACACGCACATAAATCTTCTGATGGACGGTTATCCTTGCTGATGCTGTGCTACCATATCCAAACCACTATCCGTCCGTCGGGAACATTTAATTTATATACTCTTTGTGATTGGATTCGCATTGACTGCGCGGTGGAGTTCGACGATTTTCGCGCAGGACTTGTACTTTATATTGGCAAGTAATTTAAGACGCAGACTGTTGCAAACGAATAAAATGAAAAAAAAATCGAAAAAAAAACCTTCGAAATTAATATCGAAGCAAGGATATTTATTTTTAATGCCAGACGAAGTATACTACTAATAAAGCTATACGCGAATAAATAAAAAAAAAAAAGAGGAAGAAATAATGCGAACAAGAATGGCAGCTAATTCCCTACAAAGTGACACATAATGCGGTGGCGCTGAAATTAATTTGAGATTTTGTACATTTAATAAAGAAAAAAGGATATTTGTATCCACCAATGAGGAAGTTTATGTGCAATTGCAATTGTTGCATCAATGGAATTTAAGTGAAGAGAAATTTTAGGTATCTATGATCTGATAGCGTCGTCGTTATGTTTACGATGCGGTGGGCCCATAACGTTATGACTTAATTATGTATTTAATAACTTTTTTGCTTTAAGTCAGCTTAGTTTAAAAATATGTATAACTATTATAACTGGGTGCAAGACGCTAAAGGTTACCGTCGAAAAATCATGAATATAAATTTAGTAGGAACTTAGGCTACATGAAATTTGGCATCAATGTAAAATGGCCCAAACAAAAAATTTAGATTGGGCCCAAAAATTTACATACATAAATGTATGAAAAGAGACAACAACAAACAAAATGCACGACTGGGTCGCACGAACTTGCTCTGATGTGCGATCACACTGCGGTTCTTAAGTCTGAAATAAATTAGTTGTGGCAGCCTTTATTTTATCCTATATTATTTATTGTAAAATAGTTCCTATTATGTGAGCATACAAAAATGAACAATATAGCATGCATGGGATATCGTATTATTGAAAGTGGAAATTAATTTTAAATTACAAAATTAGATCAAAATACTTTTGGACCCAACGCGATGCGATGTTCAGCAAAAAAATTTTAAGAATCGTAAAAGCGGTTTTAAAATAATTAATTTTTCATAATATGTAACATTTTTGAGAAAAAAAAATTGTTACGCCAATTTTAAGTATTTCTTAATCTGGAGTTAAAAATTTAGTTTCGAAAAAAAAAATTATCTACCTATTTTTTTAATATCGTATTATCAAAAAATGATTTTCATTTTTTTTTTAAATCTAATACCTACATATTACTAAATATAATAACAAGCCTCTGCATAAATTTGATTTTAATCGGTTGATCGGAGATAGTCGAAACTATAAAAAAAAGCTTCTACAGAGAGATAGTTACTGTTAATTCTGACACAATTTTTGCTTATCAAAATCGTAGTAGTCGGTTTTGAGCAAAATACGATTTTCCTAAACGATTAATAAACTGCCGCTATTTTTGATTATTAGAATATTTGCTGTTTAAAATCTTCTACTTAGATAATGTTAAAAAACGAATTTTACTTAAGTTTAATAAAACACGTCCAAGTCAAACTTTTTTTAAAAATTGAAAGCAATATATTTTTTTGAAAATTTTGGTGAGCAATATACTATTTAAAATACATTATACTCTGTCCAACAAAAATAGGCAGTACACGTCTTATGGGAAAGCTTTTTCAAAATCAGTAGCGTGCGATATTTTTGCACCACATTAAATTGAAATAACTCCTCTACAAAAAGTGTTTGCCCGCCTGTGAATTTTCAATAGCATCTGACACAGACCCAAAGTCCTATTCAAGGCACATCTGAGTGTGCACTGAATTGCTGTGGCCGATGGCGATTGGCTGCTGCTTGATGTGCATTCATAGTTACCCGTGTCCATTTGGTAGTTCGTTCAGCTTTTTTTACTTGAGTTTCTGTTAAGGTGCTTTTGATTTTCGAGCTTTAAGAAAAAGCTTTTAATGATGAGTGTTATCGTGTACACTACGACAACCTTGTGAAAGCTTTAATGAAGCACAGATTTATGCAATCCACTGTAGCCAGATTGAGAAGCAAATGTCCTATCTTGCCTACACTGCCAATTTTTGTTGGACAGAGTATAGATAATCATTCTTCAACATAAAATTTATCAAAATCAGTTAAACCATTTTTAATGAAAAGCGAAAATCAAAAACATTTACTTGGGGAGGTGCCGTTAATAACCATTTTTCGAAGCAATTTTTCTTAGGACAGCCTATATCTATTTGATTTTACTTATGCCCGATTTCATAAAGGACTTTTAAACCTTTAAAAGTCCATTTAGTGTTAAAATGGGGTTTTTGGGTTTCACCAAGTGCTTTTAATTTTAAAACGCTTTTAAACGCCCTTCTAAACTAAAAGCTCATTTTGGTCTCTATATAAATTTTAAAAGTGGCATTTGTGAAGTGTAATGTCAGATGTCAGCCAACGAATAAGGAAGTTGTAGATGATATTTGATAATATTTTTCAGTCACTTTTTTATTTAATTTCTTGCTAATACAAATTATGAATAGGTCGATACAAAAATATTGCTTGTGTGTAAATAATAATCTTTTGTTATTTAGTTTTTCGAATAATTGATTAATCATCTTCATCTGAGGATGAAGAGATAGTAAGAAGTCCAAGAATATTCCGAGTTCATAGGAATCCGTTTCCGAATATTTTTTTTGTTAAAAGGACTTTAGATAGGTTTTTAGTGTGTTTTTATGAAATCGGGCATTAGTTTTTCTTTTTTAATCTGTGGAGGCTTGTTTGAGACAATTATTATTGGTCCTAAAGAAAACCAAAAAAAAAACTTTTCTAAAACCATCTAGGTACCAAGTTTAAAGAAAATCAACTTATCCGTTTAGGCTGCAGCCGAGCAGACAGGCGGAAGTTTTTGCGAGACCCCATTTTAAATTAAAAACATTTATTTTTTTAATTATCGTACACAAATCGTAGAAAAAAAACATTAACTTATAACTTATTGCCACTTCACCCAAATGTATTCATACATTTTATCTTTATTTTAAGACCCTCATTTTGAAGATCCGGCTATGGTTATAATGAAGTACCTTCCTAACGGGAATTTCAACACTTTTAGACGATGTTTGCCAATGAACCGCTGTGGTTTCCGTAAGCATTTCGCTGTCATGTCGGAGACCATTGAAACATTTATTTTCGCGTCAGCAGCGTTCTAGGCTTAACGCTAAATTTCTTCCTCTTGAAAGATAAAAAAGGAACTGCCTCGAAAAATAACCTAAAAATGTCATTTTTGTAAAATTCTTCAAGCCCAAAATGCGACCCCAACAGAAAATTCTTGACACATGAATTATTTGTTTGTTATTGCTTTTCCAGTGATATGAAATTCATATTCATTTGCCTTTCCCCTCATTTAGTGCGTATTATTTTTCAAACATCGATTTAAGAAGACCAAAAGTTCGTGCATCCATTCGTGCATTTTATTTTCGCTATTCTAATATTTTTATTTGCCTGCGTTATCTGACTTTGAATGAAAAAAGATTCTTTTGACTTTGGTCACAAATATCTCAGCAAAAATTAATGCCGCAGAAATTTTCAGAGTAGTTTTGACAACATAAACTTAATTCATACAAAGCTTTTTCAAAACTTCATATTATATAATATTTTTGACCCTTCGCCGTTAGTATAAAAAGGTACAAGAAACTTTTTTTTTTTTAACAAATGCAAAACTTTGAAAAAGTCAACAAAACATGTTATTTTTTCCATTTTGATAAATTTTTAGGAAAATTACAAATTTTTTCCTTTAATTAATTTGATGAATTAACTTGAAAATTCGAAGAAATATTGGTGGGCTATTATAGTCTGCAAAACCTCATACTGCAATCAATATTTTTGTAAGCAGCGGAAAATTTACCAAAAGCGACAAAATTTGGGAAAGCAAGGGTTGGATCGTCTTCTTTTTTGATTTTTATCAAATCATCTACTTCAAAAAGCTGAAAAAAAAATTAGAAAATTATGAGGTTTTGTGCCATTTTCTTAGTGAAGCCACATCCATGGAAGAATTCAAGTTGAAATTCGGATTAAGCACGCCCAAAGAAAATATATTTTTTTTCTTTCAAATATGCCCCGCCCGGAGACCATTTGACTGAACTTTAAATTTTAATTTGTGGTTCCTTTTTGCTTTCCTGGAGAAGATACAGATGTTCATGTTCAGGTCGTCGGAACTGCGCGAATCGGTCGACCGAAAACACCGACACAACTGAGAAATAATTTTCTCTTATAGGTATTATCTACACCAATTCCATGTTAAATTTTTGTTTGGTAAATTAGATTTTTGATGTTTGAATTATTTAACTCAATTATTGAACGACACTACTCTTGCAATTTACTTTTTTTAGTTATGATAAGCAAATTCATATTACCTGTATGTTATAAAGATACTCTCTGGACTGTTCTTACAACTAAAGGGTGATTTTTAAGCTGGTTTGGTTTTGGCAACACTGGTTTTGACAGCTGACGTGTGTTTAGTACCTTGTGTCACTGTCAAACAGCTTCAGTTTGGTTTGCAATTTAACCATGGATCGTCTTACAAATGAACAACGCTTGCAAATTATTGAATTTTACTATCAAAATTCGTGCTCGGTTCGAAATGTTCATCGCGCGCTGCTTCCATTTTATGATCGGCATTCTCGACCTTCTGAGCAGTCTATTCGGAAGATTGTGACCAAATTTCGCACCAAATTTACTTTGTTGGACATTAAACCACCAACACGTTTACGTACTGTGCGTAGTGAAGAAAATATTGCGGCCGTATCAGCTAGTGTGACAGAAGACCGCGAAATGTCGATTCGGCGCCGTTCCCAGCAGTTAGGCCTTTGTTACAGCACTACGTGGAAAATTTTGCGGAAGGATTTGGGCGTAAAGCCTTTTAAGATACAGCTGGTGCAAGAACTAAAGCCAGCCGACCTACCACAACGCCGAATTTTTGGTGAATGGGCTCTTGGAAAGCTGGCCGAGGATCCGCTTTTTTATCGAAAAATTGTGTTCAGCGATGAGGCTCATTTTTGGTTGAATGGGTACGTAAATAAGCAAAATTGCCGCATTTGGAGTGAAGATCAGTCAGAAGCATTGCAACAGCTACCAATGCATCCCGAAAAAGCCACTGTTTGGTGCGGTTTATGGGCCGGCGGCATTATTGGGCCATATTTCTTCAAAGATGATGCGATTCGCAGCGTTACTGTCAATGGTGAACGCTACCGAGCGATGATAACAAACTTTTTTTTGCCCGAAATGGAAGTTCTTGACTTGCATGATATGTGGTTTCAACAAGACGGTGCCACATGCCACACAGCACGCGAAACAATGGCGCAATTGCGAGGCGAGTTTGGTGAACAGTTAATTTCACGTTCCGGGCCGGTCAATTGGCCGCCTAGATCGTGCGATTTGACACCATTAGATTATTTTTTGTGGGGGTATGTCAAGGCTAATGTCTATAGGGACAAGCCCGCTTCGATTGACGCACTGGAAGCCAACATCCATGCATTCATTCGTGAGATACCGGCCGATATGTGTGAAAGAGTATGCCAAAATTGGACTCAGCGGATGGGCTACCTGAGACGCAGCCGCGGTCAACATTTGCATGAAATTATCTTTAAACATTAAATTGCAAGGTTCAAACTATCGATTCAAATAAATCGTGGGTATACAAGCAGAAGGCACTAAGTCAATTTTTTAGGATTTTTACATTTGAATGCAAAGTGATCAAGAATGATGATATCTATGTAATCCAAACACCTCATAAGTCATTATGCAACGTTAAACATGAATTATTTGAGGTTTAGTTTTGCACTAAGTCAGTTAAATAATTTATAATACTGTTAAAACGCACTAAGTTGACTTAGTGCATTTTGGCTGTCATAGAAAAAACACTTTATTCTATAATAATACAGCAAGAAAGCATTAAAGTGGACTTAGTGCTTTTTACCTGTCATCAAAACTAAGTTTTTTGATTTAAATAGGTGATGAGTTACTGTTCTGTAGTCTACACATAAGAGCGAATTGCACCTAATTGTTTCAATTTGGCAGTTTTGGTCAAGAAGAAAAGTAATTTTTTAAAAGTTTTCCGGTAGTAGGTAATAGTGAATAATCTGCACAACCTTACACATCAAAAGAAAGCGATGGTTAATAGTTCCAACCTCTTTCTTTATTTATTGTTAAACTATTCTTAACTTGTTTTTATTGTGAACTTATTAAAACTCTGACTTTTTCTTAAATTTATTATTCTAACTTACCATACCGTTTTCTTCATTTTACTAACTTATTATTATAACCCCATCTAGGCCTTTACTTATTATTTTATTTTCTTACTGTTATTATTATTCTTATTCCTACTTGCTCTTAAAGTGTTAAATTTATTAAAAAAAAAATGTTTTTTCAGATTTATTTTTTCAGTTATAATTGACTAATTCACACATTAGTGCAATATCAATTCAGCTAAAAAGCACTAAGTCAGCATATTTTTTAGTTCTGCTCCAATATTTTCTAATTGGTTTAGCGAAACCTTAAATTTTAAATTGTAAACTTAAGTCATAATGTCAATAGAGCTTTTTATGTGATAGGATGAAAAATTACCATCGGTATTGAATTTTCAAGAGTAAAGAAATATTAAATATCAATTTACTCAAAACTATGTTTTTTGACTTAGTGCCTTCTGCTTGTATACCCACGAAATATTTCATTCATTTTTTCGAATTTTTTGTGTTTTTTTTTTAAAAAAAGTTCTAAGCCTCTTAAAAAATCACCCATTAAAATCTTTTGCTTGCGTTGATTACTTGCCAAAATTTGTATAGTTTTAATACGACCAAAGGATAAATTTTTTTTTAGCTTATGATATTTTGACATTTTGCTCTTAACGTCTGCTAAGCTACATATGAGAACATTGAAAATGCCGAATGAAAGGTATAACCTCTTAGCCCAAACAAGAACAACTCAACATGATGTCGATACCTTAGGCTAGTTCTCATAAATGCATTGAGATTCAGAAGAGCCCATAACTAATTACTTTACTACTACAGTAGGCCTGAGCCTTTTTCTTGAAAGTATAAGTTTTTTTTTCGGAGAAATAAGAGAGCTGTATTCGTACGTGTTTAGCATTTCCGAAAAAGTACTTTAAATTTGAATCAAGGCTTTGCATTTTGTACGGTGAAAAGGAAAAAATTATGGTTTCTCGTAAATTGGTCGAAAGAAATTGTGAAGACAAAAATTATAGCACACAAAATTCTAAACAAACAAAATTAAATTTTTTGTTTTTTTTTTGTAAGAGCTTTAGGTGATGATACAAACTTGTGTATGTTACAAAGTCAAATTGTTTCTCATTTTCACATCACCACGCACGCATTTATGTGCGTTTTTTTTTTTCAAAATCTGTTACTCTTACGAACAAAAATGTTACAATAAGTTTTTTAGTTCAAAAACTCACGTAGTTTGTACTACTATCTAAAAGTTAATACCTATGTTTCAAAAAAAAATGAGGAAGGGACTCCTGATTTATCTATATTTGAAACGAAGTCTTATATTTTCAATTTAATTTTAAAATTAATTTAATCTCATTTTCATCGATCCCACCTTACAAACAAAAAGAGAACCTTGAATGCAATTTGCTTATGCCCGTAATCCAAACAACAAAAATGCAATCGCTTCCAAGTAGGTAGTGAATTCAATTTCTTAAGAAAATATTTCCCTTTGCATACAAATTGCTCTGCCCCAATTTAGGTCATGTTTAACCATCAGGCATCATCATCAAAAAATCTTTAGAAAATTTTCTATTAATCAAACACCATCATCATTTTTGTGCACCTATACAATATACATACTAACTCGCTCCAATATAGAGTATACTTGGTCTCATTTTCTACTTTCCAGAGCTGTACTCATTTAATCCCTCAGGTCATTGCAGCCATTTTGTTCAGCTTTTCATCAAATATTACCCAACATCCAATCACGGTAAAAGCCAGTAACAGTAACGCTAGCTAGCATGCCTCAGGGTTGTCTTTTTCAGCCTTTTCTTTTTATTTTTTGTGTTCTAATAGAATTTAGTTTTATTTTTCTCTAGGTATCCCTGTGTAGAATTCAAAAAGAAACAAAAATCTTGTCTAGTTGTGTTGCTTATCTTTTGGTGGTTAAGTGTATCCTCCATACACACATAGCAATGTTTTCCAATTTATTTACATGCATCACCGCCTGGTGTTGTCCTCCTCGTCGTCGTCTTGGTTGTCGTTGTCGTCCACTTCACAGGCCATTTACCAATTTGCATAATAAAACTGCACTCGCTTGCAAAAATCTTGTTGTGTATATATTTTTGTATGAGTTGAGTTAAGTTGAGTTGAGTAAGTCCAAAAGGACGATCGGCATGCATTTTCATTTTCATTCCCAATTCACTATATAACATCTCGTGCTCCCTCACTCTCTCTCTCTCTCTCTCTTACCCTCTCTGTTTCCCTAAGATTGTGAAATCACCTTGAAATGTGTCCTCAGGGTATCCAACGCCTCCTGGTTGTGTATACTTAAAGCATAGCATGTTGTTACGGTGATGTCACTATATGAAACTCTGATGGTGGAAGAGAATCCCTGCAGAAGCTGCAATAGAATATTTTCACATTTACCTTGGAATTTATCCTTGTTTTTGCTCTGCTTCTTCTTGGTGAAGAAGTTGCAGCAAATGTTGTAACAAAACTGCAAGTCGTCCTTGTATGCGCCTTCGGAATACCCATGTTGTGAACTATGTGCACTCATTCATTCATAGCGCAGTGCACACGAAAAGCCTTTTAAGACGATGCATCAGTAGGAGCAGCAGCAGCCCCAGTGTGTGGGAGCTGGGAGGAGATATACGAGATGTGCTGCATGGGGAGTATTAAAGGAATTGTTCCAAGGACGAAGGCGAGCTTCTTCCTCCGCCAAGGGATTTTTTGTTGGCCCTACACAGGTATTTTCAATTGCAAGGCATGCTAGCGGGCCCTGGGGCCTCCTTCGAAGGAATATATACCTTCTATAAACGTGTGCATGTGATTGAAGGTGCGGGGGTGACAAATGAAAAGATGTTCATAAATTCCCTAGACGACGGGAAAGGACTACATTTTCGAACATAGCTACCTATACCTATACTCCTATACCTAGTTAGTTTCTGAAGTAGCAAGAAAATAAAGGCGACAAAACAAAGCCTGTAAGGCCAAAGGTAAACCCACCTAGCTAGCTGCCAGTAGCTGCTCCCCAAGTGCTCCTGCTTATGATTCTGATTCTGCTTTTGCTTCTGCTTCTGCATACTATTTCCACTCCGATAGTTGCATCAAGCATCATGTGTTAGAAAATGTGGTAACGGTAGTGGTGGCGGAGAACGGTGGTTGGGTAATTTCCCGAAGAATTGTTTAAGTGCTTGAACTTGCCACGAAGTGTGTCTAACTTTGCAGCTGGTGTATACAAGTGTATGTGTGCCACTGTGTGGTTCATAGGCAATGAAAGATGGTTATGAGAACCGCTATCGCAGACAAATATGGCTAATAAATACTTTTAAGATTCTTTAAGAACGTTTTAGAATTTTCCTTGTTGTTCCATCTTAAGATACAAATTTTGTGCGTGTGTGTGGAAAACGACGACGTCGAGGAAGAAAGAGATGATTGGAGTTATAAGGGGAGGGAAAAGGACGAAAGGTACTGAGAATTGCTCTGGAACGTGCTTTGATTGTCGGCCGTTGAAATCGAATTCCATTGAATATTCCAAGTGTGTGCAATATCACCAGGCTGTGGTTGGGTTTTTATGTTAAAGTGAAGAAGAATCCATGTTGAGAAAGTGAATTTTTTTGTCCGAATGATATGGGACGTGCTTTTAAGTTTTATAGTCGACGAAGAGTTTTCTCGCTTCGGAGATAAATTTACTGGATTATTGAAAGAATGACTTATAGGTTATAAATATTGTATGAAATTTATGAGGGTACCTAAATTAAATGATCTGGTGGGTGTGTAAAGAAAGAGAAAAAAACAGGAAACAGTTAACTTCCTTTTAAAAGACAAGATTTTCTCTTCAAGGTCGCATCGCAATCATATTTTTCAATTCTATTTTATTTTATTTTTTAATGGAGATTGAGAAACTATTAGTTACTCTCTCAAGCCATCGGATAAGAACGTTTTTGTAATATTTAAAATTTAACTAGGTATATTCCTGTAAGACAATTCGTGTGGACTTAAAACCAGACATAACTTATTCCGAAAAAAAATATACAAAGTTTGGAGTAAATTTATATTGAAATTGTGTTGATTTGCTCAAAATTTATTGTTTTAAGTCGTTCGCTCATTTGGAAGTAGAACAATTTATTGTTGATGTGCAAGTTTGCAGAAGAAACTACTTTAATTTTTTTGAAACGGAGAGAAACAGAAATAAAATAACCTGTAGAAATAAAGGTGCTGATATTGGAAAAAGTAGGCTTCGCAGAAAATAAGTACAAGGTTTTATGACGATAAGACAGTATTCAACCGTCTTAAAAATGAACTAAAAAAGGAATCTGTAAATTCAAAGAGGATTCTTTAAGGGGCGAGATGAAAATTAAACCCGAGTTAAATCATCATATTTGGTGGGTTAACTCAGGATTAACAGAACAGATGCTTTTGATGTTTTATGAACCGAGTTTGCTTAGTCGTTCCACATCCATTCTCCACCGAAAACTACTTCCTCAATTCACTGTGGGTTAATTTACTTCTAGAGCTAGCTAACCTTGAAACCACAGAAAAACCGGGCCTTAGTAGATTTTTGAAAATATTTTGACGACGTATGCTTCTCCCGAATACGACTTATGGAAAGAATCTAATAGGAAAACCCCTTCGTCACACTCAAAGATGTAACAAGTATGTTCCAAAAGAAGTTATCAAAAAAAAAAATCACCCGGGTATGATCTAACTACTGCGCAGGTTTTAAAAGAAATTCCAACAACAGCCCTCAAAAACTCGAATTTATAACAAACGTATGGCTAAAGCTCCGATATGTGACACAAGTTTGGCAAATTGCAGAAATCTTTGCTAAACCTAAGCAAGGTAAGCTACTCACAGAAGCATCTTCTTACAGACCAATACCGCTCATACCAATTATGGCAACAGTTTTCGAAAAAATGGTCCCTCAAAAGGCTTTACAAAATAGTTAGTACATAGGAGAAAGAAGACATTGCACGATTCTTTGTGCATTGTATAACGGATGTTATTTAAAAGGCACTCGAAGAAAATAAGTATGTTCCTCTCTTTTTCTAGATGTTGCCTATGCTTTTGTTAAAATCTGTCATCAGACAGTAAACCTTAAACTCAATGCCCTTGGATTCCCTCCCTTTTTCATTTCATGGTTGAGTGGCTGACGGCCACTCTGGCCATGCCTTTATAGATTTAAGTTTAATTCAATAAAATGTTTTTGTAATTTTTTTTCTTGATGAATCAATAAATCCTTTTCTATTCTATTCATACCTAGAACAACGTCAATACAAGGCTCTCTTCAGGTTCTTAATCTATGATCCCATTAACGCCACTTCAGACGTCGCTCAAGGCAGTTATTTGGGCCCTCTTATCTTTGTCCTAACAAAAACGATGTTGAAAGTATAATGAGTGACTCATATCTGTCTATTTACGCAGCTGATATGAAAATCGTTAAGGTCAATTCTACCCCCGCTGACATTCGCTTACTTCAAAACGACCTAAACTTATTCCAAACTTGGTGCGATAAGAATTTTTTAGAACTCAACGTTGCTAAATGTCAATCTATAACCTTTTCCCGTAAACTGTTACCCTCACGCCGCAGAACTAACTACTTTTGTAATGAAGCCATTACCATTGTTTGTTTCATTCGAGACCTTGGGATTATTTGTGACAGTGATCAAATAATTAACAAGGCGAATTCCTCTCTCGGCTTCATAAGACGTTGTTCAAAGGAATTCTCGAACCCTTACGTCACGAAGTCCCTTTACATTACTTTCGTTAGGCTACTTCCTTGAATACGCTACCCAAGATTGGTCGCCATATCAGATCTCCCACTCCCGAAGAATTGAAGCTGTGCAACGTAGATTTCTTCGGTTTGCCCTCAGCGGCCTTCGTGCCTTCCGTGGTCCGATAATATCATCTTGCCCCCCTATGAAGATCGATTAAAATTGATAAACTTGCAAACTCTTATAAAACGTCGAGAAGTCGCTGATATAATCTTCGCGCACCAACTATTAATGGGGACAATCGATTCACCTACTCTGTTGGAAATGATACCGATCCATACTAATCCACGAAGCCTCAGATCCGCTCCACTCTTCTGCCCACCTCACCACCGTACAAACTACGGCTTCTTTGAACCGATTTCAAGAATGTTGCGCTTGGCAAATACTTTACAGTACACCCTTGACTTTCATATCAGTACATCCTCTCTCAGAAACTCTCTCTACAACTCCTAAAAATATCACTTCCATATCCATGCTTCCTCACGAAGAAGCTCTCCCTACCCCCTGTATTCTCCTCAGTTATTAGTTTAAGATTTATTTTTAAGTTTTTTTTTTTTAAAAAACTGGTGGGTGGGCCTTCGGGCCCAAATCAAATAAAATAAATAAAAAAAAAACAAACAAACAAAACAAAAAACAACGAAAAACCCACCACACATAAGAATTAAGTTTTAAGAACAATAATTTCGCTTGTATTAAGCTAAATAAATAAATAAATAATATGTCTTTGACAAGGTTTGGCATCTTCGAGTTGAGTACAAATTGCACAGGGACCATTCTAAGCAGTTCTACGAAATACTGAAATCTTTTGATACCGACCGACTCATTAAAATATCGCACAATGAAAAGTATTCGTAACTTAAGAAAATTGAAGCTGGTATACCACAAGGAAGTGTCATCGGACCAACCCTGTATTTTTTTTTGTATATACATGGGATATTCCGGTGGACAACAGTGCTATCATGGCTACTTTTGCAGATGAAACTGCGATATTAGTGTCTAATTAACGCGGTTTAAAAGGCAACAGAAATATTAGAAAATGCAGTCGATAAAGTAAACAAAACCAACTCACCTAAACTTTTCAAATAAAAAGCTTAACAATGGTCAAATTTTTATTGACGGTTAAGCTATAACTTACGCCAAACAACGAAATATCTTAGAATGTTCCTGGATGCTAAGTTAAAATGGAAAGAGTACATCAAAAAGACAATAGAAAAATTATACTTGAAATATAGAAAAATGTAAGAACTCTGTGCTGTGGCCCAGTTATTCAGCGTTGAGTTAAACAAGAGTTAGTTAACTTTAGAAGTAAATTAACCCGTAACTGAGGGAGAAGTTTTTTGGTGAAGAATTCATGCGTAACGACTAAGCAAACTCGGTAAATAAAAATTCAAAAGCATTTGTTTAGTTAATCCTGAGTTACCTAATTCAACAAATTGGATGAGTTAACACGGGCTTAAGGTCCACTGAAAAACTGGACCTGATTGACGAAATTAATGAGTATCTGAGTCTGACTTATCTATGCAGAACAAAATAATGCTGTACACGTAGGTAACCCGTTTGGTAGTATAGCATCCAACTGACTGGTGGGCTGTAAAAAGTAAATAAATGCTGATGCTGAAACCATCAACAAAATTCCAATACAAAGTGGAATAGTAAAAATGCCCCTTGATACATTATATTTTAAATCGTGTCGTGACCTTCAAATATAAATAGTTACGGAGGTGATTAAAACACAGGCTGTATTACACAATCAAAATGAACGAAACAATGTTCGGAGACTTAGTAGAACAAGCCTCATGACTGAGCTTATGGTCTAAAAGCGATGGGAAAGTATTTAAAATTAAAACTCCCCCCAAAGCGATTTTAAATTAAGAAATAAAAATCATGCATCGATCTTTCATAGATTGTTCCTAGCTTCCCGTTGGCTTTAGTGCGGTACAAGTAACAAGTCCCAAAGCAAGTAGTGTCTTTTGAAGATTTCCACCCGTAGAGAACAAAAAAAGAAAAAAAACTAAAGAAATTTATTATTGCGGTGCTAATTTTACGCATATCAAATATTCATATAACAGAAATAACAATTTTTTAAAAAATTGTCTTATATATGGGTTATTTCCGTATATTTCCTTAATATCTCCATCTACATTTTAGATGTGTGGATTTTCCCAATTAGATCAGTAAAATAATTTTGATAAATAAAGCACTGTATCAACCTCTTTATGTGTTGGTTTTAAATGACGGCAGATAAAGAACGATTTTTTTAAACAAGAAATTTCAAAAATGCTCCTATATTAACTACAAAATAATTCCTCTTGACTGCAAAACAATTTTGTTTATGCCAATATTTTTAGATGGACATCATCTTCCAGAAACTGCATTTACATCTCAGAAACCTTAGAAAAGTTTAATTAATTACTTTGTAGTTTGTTCAATGTGTGGTTTCGTGTGTGTGGTACATTTTTGGTGTTTGAAAATGGTCAGACTTGGCCAACATTTGTGCATAGTTCAAAAGACCTTTTACAGGGTTATTACTACACTGATATGTCGGATCGATGCATAAAAAAAAACTTTTCCTCATATGAGAGCTCTCTTATAGCCCAGTGTGATGAATCTAAGAAATGCATATTAAACTTGAATAAATTTAATATGAATGAGGTTTATGTTTTCAGAACATCTCTTTATTTTGGCGTACTACAAGGGTGAGGCATAAATCATAGATAAATACACAAACTATTGGTATTTCCTTCCTGCGTAGGTATATCAGAAATATTTTCGAAAGAAAGGAAATGCAATACTTAGCTAATATTTTTGGACAACGTTTTTCAATAATACATGATGGCATGATAGTAGTTTCTAAGTAAGCAGAAGGTATCTATAAGTTTAAATGGATTCTCTGAGATGAATTTTCATCCTTGTCGTTTGACTTTTCAATGTTTGAAACTATTTGTGTAACAGAATATGTATGTATTTCAATAAACTTATATTTTAATAAACATTATGCAATTTCTATGTATGAATAGAGGAGCTGTATTCATATTCATTGTGCAATTTGAACATAGACTGGGGGTATCCGATTTGTCAAAAGTAGATTTAGCTCTCTCTACTACACGTGTTGTACCGTTGGTTTGTTTAGAATCCGAACAGCTGACTGACACTTCATTTATATAGCCCTTAAAGCAAACAAGTCTGTTTTGGATTCGAACGACTTCGTATGCAGATCCAAATATGCAATCTTAAAACTGCGTTTGGCGGCTCAAATAAGTATGGAAATTAAAATCACAACAGACTCACTTGTGTATATTCTGTGAGAAAGAGAGCTCACCATACTTAGTGAAAGGCGAAACCAAAACGGATCCAACACGAATTAAAAAAAAAAATTACTGTTCCAACCGAGATCTGCAATACCTACAAAAAACAAAAAAAACATGTTTTTTTTTATTTAAATACAGTTTTATAGTTTTATTTATCACGTGTAAGAACCCATTTACGAAAATATTTTTTGCACTAGGAAAGATGAAATGAAAATTTTGAGTTTGAAAATTAATTTTTCAAAAACTGTTAACTAAAACAACCAGCGTGTGTGTAGCTAATAAAAATGCTAGTTGATTAAAACGCAATGGTCAAACAATAAAACCAACATTGGGTTGGTCCTGATCACGTGCCTTTGGTAGCGCAATGTGTAGTGCATATGGCTCTGAAGACGCTTGGTCTATATTCAACTCTCAGCTGGGCAAAAAGTTTTTCAAATTGAAATTGAACGCAATAAATTAGGCACCAATAAAAGGAGCCTGATGATCAGTCTGGCAGCCGAGAAACAGCTATAACTTCAGCCTATAATGACTTGGTGGTAGCTGACTCAAGTGGTTGTTGTTTCATTCAAACCTTAAATATTAAGACAACTTTAATTAAAAAGAAAATAAAAGAAAAGATTTCTGACTTAACAAAAAGGTATAGCAGGGCATTGTAAGTGTTTCTTATTATTTTTTTTTGTCAGTCATATTTTTTTGAAAATTTCCCCGCCCAGCCGATTGGGGGAATAGACCCCCCTAGCGTACGATTTTTTTCTTGCCTTGACCGAACCTTCACGTTTTAGCTTTTTGTCACACCTTATAAGAATCACCCTGTATAACAGAAGCAAAATTTCCACGTTTTTATTTGGGGAATTTAGGGAATATAAGCCATGTGATGGTTTCATAAATTTCATAATAAAATTTTTAAATATTAACTAAATCTTGTTTACCCACCAAACGTCTATTTTTAGTCTTAAACTTTTTACATATTTAAAAACTTTTCCCTTATAAAATGTTTCCCCATTTTTAGATACCCGTCAATCTAAAAACTTTCACCTTTCTTATAAATTTACGCCATCAATCAAATTTCAATATACCTGTATAGGTACGCCATAAATGTACCTATTCAAAACTATTGATTTAAATCCCACATCAGTAACAAACACCGTTTTCCTACTTTAACTTCTTGACGTTCCGAAGAAAACCCAAAGTAAGACGCCCATCAAAAAACTTAAAAATACAAAAAGAAAAAAAAAAGAAAAAAACTAAATAAACAAAAATCTTCAACAAACTGGAAAACTCATTAATTGTTCCTTGCAGAACCAATATTTTTCAAACGATAATAGAGGCAAAATATTGCAGGACGATGGTGCCGAAGAAAACTTCAACTTCTTATATTTAGTATACATAGGTATACTAGAGAGATACCAACCATGAAAGCACACCGAACAAGACGTTTTGTCAGTTTTTTTTTTTTTTTTTTTTTGTTCACAGTGAAAACTGTCTATTAATACATACACATACATCCGACCCTGACGAAAGCTGCGAAACAACTCATGAAGTTTGCCTTCTTGAACTCTTAAGACTTGGGAAGAAAAAAGAAAACATGACCTCATCCTGCCACTGCTGGCATCCTCGTCATTTTCTCTAAAGAAATTTGTCGATAACAGGAAGCGTCCAACTGCAAGAAACAAACATCTTTCAAGGGTGGCAGTGTTTCTGCAACAAAAAAAAATCATCCTTTTATTTGGCAGGAAGATGGGGACGGGGAACACCAGGACAGGATGGTTGTGCATAGCTAGTGATCCCAACCCAAAGCTATTCAACTTCCTTAAATATGTGTCTGTGTTTCTCTTGGTCGACAGAGATTTTCCGTAAACAAATTTTAATTTATCGTTAAATATCGAACTTGTGTGTGTCCATAATTTAAAAAAAAAAAAAAAAAAAAATGGCGGTGTTGTAGAGAAATTTTGCCAAAGTGATGCAACTTGTGTAAAATTCACTTCAAGGATATGGTTAAATGCGAAAAAGTTTTGCTTCTCAGCTGTTCGTGTTTTTGACGGAACCCAAAAGAACGTCGACACAACACAGACAGACGGACGGTCCTTAGAGAGAGAGAGATGGCAAAAAAACTTCGGAATACTTTGAAGTATGTTCACTATCGACGAAGGCGCCTAGAAAAGTTAAAATGTTTTTTTTTTCACTCAGCCCGGAAGACGACGCCGCCCGAGACAGGGATTAATTAATTCCCTGATACCTATTAACATGAAAACATGCCCGGTGCCCGGAAAATGTTCTTTGAAGCGATTTCTTGCAGCTTCCTCTCTACGAAGCCAAACCCAAACCCAAAGCCACCCAACATTGATGGTCGAAAAGAGAGACGTGATGGCTGGAACCGAGATGAATGAGCAAGCAGGGGGTGCCTGATGTGCACTTAGCCATAAGTTCGGTTCGGGTTGGAGGTCCGGGTGTATAGTAGATTCGGTTTCCTCAGATGCATTCATCAGTCTCTGTTGCTTGTGGGTTATTCTTCGATTCGATGTTATGGCCAAGTATTTCGCAATTTTGATGGTTTTTAATGCCTTCCTTGGGGGTTTGTTGTTTGTGTTGCATGGCAATGCGGAATGGACCCGTTTTATGTTTAGTTGGCAGGAAGAACCCAAAAACTGCTGTTGTGGTTAGAAAATTTGTACTGAACTCCTCCACAGGATGCGAACCGAACAAGGGGGGCGAAAAATGTATCGAGGAGGGATAGGTTTATAGAGGATTACCTCCCATTGTGCGTAGATATAAATGTACGAGTATATGTACGGGGTTATTGAGTAATTACTATGGTAGAAGTTGTTTTCTGGTCTGTGTATACAGTTAGGTGTGCTACAAAATATAATATGCTATGCATACAAACACCAACAACATCACAGCAAATCAAGAAGAAGAGTAATGACTTACAACTTCGTATGTTGCCAAAAAGGAATATTGTGGTATTGTAAAGTTTTTCAGAATTGGTCAACAATATGCAAATGAAGAGATGCTGTCCGTAGGGAGGAATTCATCCACAGCAATAGGAATAGGAACACATTTGCAGAAAGACCATATTGCTAAGATTCAATTAGAAGGTAACGTTACCTCCACCCTCCTCCGCTGGGACTGGTCTTTTCCCTTTTTCACTTCATGTATGTCTCCTATACACTGGAACGAATGTGTAAACTTTGTTGGAAAAGTGCAATAATTGGAAAAGCAAAGTTTGTGTGTGATTTCTCTATAAATTCCACTAAGTGTGATGCGGTAGAAGGTTTTATGGGATTTGCATTGAGAAATAAATAATTGAAAATGTATACAAAAACACAAAATGGCTTTCGGATTGACTTTTCAAACTAATTGTAGAAATAGTAGTAGGTTACAAGTTCAAATTTAAATTCGGCTCGAAGGACCAAATTTGGGTGGTGGGCGTCAGATATAATGCCATGATGCGAAATGTGGCCATAATTAGAAATATATGGTATTATGACCCTTTCACAAAGTGATGTTAGCCATACTTTTTTGCAAGCCCGGAGGAAATTGGTCGATAAAAACGACGTCGGGTATAAGCAATTATCATGTTACCTACATAAATGCAACAACAACTACATAATCCCCTTCGGACTTAGATAAGCAGAGAGAATTCTCCGGGCTTAGCTTAGTCAAAAAACAACGCCTTTTATTCCATATTCTAGCACATGGACATTTGTCGCTTTGATGATGAAGCATGATGAAGAAAACCATAATGATGGTTATGTTTCGACTGTTTTTAATATATGGAAATAGGTTTTTCTTCTAATCAAATACTGATTTCATAACAAGCCCATCGTCATCTGAGCTCGACACAGTCCAATATTATGCTAACTGGCGCTTCTTCAAGCATTCTTTGTATCGTATGCTCGTATAGTGCGGAAGGGAAATTCGTCGTGTTTATATAGGGTGGCACAAAAGTTGCTACCCAGCGCAAAAGTTATCACCCGATGCTCTGTGGCTGTAATTTTTGTATGAATGAAAAACTGTGGTTGTGCTTGTGTCTTATTTTTTCTTGTATCTGTTTACTTCACAAATGTCAAAATAGAATTGACATTTCCCGTCATTTGCAAAAATTACGTCTTTCCAAATAGGTTGATGACTTTTGTATTGGGTGACAATTTTTGAGCCACCCCGTACAAAAATATGGATCAAGCAAGCATATGCGAAGATTACAGACTTACAGTGACTTCTGATGTGAAGCCGGCTTCAAAAAATGCAGCGATGAGGCGTGATTTAGGTGTAGTGTCTATACTTAATGTTTTTTCTATTGATAGTCTACCTTATGTCCCATTCGTGTTAAATTTCTTTCCGTTTAAAAATGATGCAGCTGAAAAATCGCTAACGGGTAAAAAAGACACTTTCCCGTTCAACTCAAAAATAATTCTCGACATTTATGATGAAATAATTGGAATTGAAATAATTGAAATCATTAATGGATCATTAAACAATGAAGCATTCTTCTATAATGGAAAGTGAAAGTGTAGACAGTAGTTGTTATAATTGTGATAATTCAACCAAAAGCCTTCGACCAATAAATACTTTACCAATGCTTGAGTGGCTAAAGTTAGTCAACAGTAAAATATTTGACTGAAAAGGTTTAAACAATAAAGTAACAATATAATGAACACTCGTGTGAGACAGTCTTAGTATGCGTATGGACTTTTAATGAATGGAAAAATCAAGTGCATGGTGGGACATATTTGCTGTTATATGTTTGATCGCATTTTGGTTTTAATGAAAAAAATCCATCTGGTGGTTTTAAAAATATCAAGTTTTCAAAAAAAAAACTGTCGATATTAAAATTTTAGAATAGATTTGCTACAACAATTGAACAAAATCAATTGAATGGTTTTTGAGAAACTCGAAAATTTATTTCTATGGAGGTGCCCCTGTAATGAATCCTTTTTTGGATTTTGCGTCTTTTTTTAATTAAAAAAACTTATTCTTTTAGTACGAAACTAAAATGGGGCTACATAATTACAAATTTGGTAATTGTTCAATGTCATTCGTTTATCGTTAGAGAGCAGTTGTGAAAACGGTCAAAAATACTTCAACAAAAAAAAAAAGACTTAATCTTAAAAATCATATTATGTTCGAACTACATATGTATCTTTACTTTAAAAATTATAACAAACTTCGTTCAGCCATTAAAAATGGTAGGTATGTAAGGTATATGGGAATAATCGAAAATAAGGCCATTTTCTCAGAAAACATCAAACCACTAATTACGTTATCTATATATGACAAAAACCTGAAACTAGGTTTTTCTTACAACCAAATTAGAAGCTACAAAATATACGTTTTCGGGTTTTTTTTTAAAATAGGTGTAGGTACCTATAAATCCAGGCTAAGCTTTGAAAATCTATTTAATTTTAAATTTTGTCCCCAAAAGTCTTAATTTCGTGAAAACGCGCGGATTTTAAATTTCAATTTTATGATCCATATACATAGGTAGAAGCTACAGAAATAATTTTTGCACAACCACATTCAAACAGCTACCTACAGCTTTGGACAAAAAAAAATATATTTTGAAATGTGCGTCCACTAACTTCAGTCTGATCATATTGGAAAATTGAATATTAAAAAAATGTGTGAGTGCAATGACTCACGGTTAATATGTGTAAACATCAACGTTTGCTTAAGGGCAGTTTTGAGAATCCATATTTGGATCCGTATGCGAAGTCGTCGATACATTGTTGACTACATGCGCAGATCCAAAACGGACTAGTTTGCTTGAAGGGAATCTTCAGATTTTTGTCACTGAACGTACCCGAAATCCTACTATCCAAATTTTCGTAACGTAACGTGACTCATTGTAAAGTGTGACCTCGTAACGTCGCAGAGGAAAGTCCAAGATTTTATTTCACTCTACCACCGGCACAGATGTTTGCACACCATAAAACCGTTGAAGCTTCAAAATAAGAGTTTGCTGTTTGCTCAAAAAAAGATGAAAAAATTAATTTAAGTCTGTGTTCCTGTTCACTGTTCAATTTCAAGAACACATTGAACACCAATTAAAAAGCCAGGCCATCAGACCGGTGCCAGAGATTTAACACCAACGAATATGAACATGAGCCGACATTTTACAAACAAAAATTCAACTAAAGCGACGAAGAGAAACCTCATCATCGTCATCAAAGTGCTAAGCCATAAAACATCATGCAGATCTCGGTCTCAAATAGCGATATCTGGGATCGGACCGAGAGTCCGAGATATACAAACTACAAATTGACAACCAGCAGCAGCTGGGAGCGAGCTATCATACAACCACGTAACCACTAATCACCCTAGAATCTCAGTCACGAAATTCGGACACCTTTCAGCCACCCCAACAGCTGCACCAGTGCACCTGCAGCTTGGACCGGCTACAATCACGATCATCATCATCGTCTCGGTCCCGAGAGTGCAACAAGGACAACATTACCGGACCCAGAGGCCAGAAGAAGTCAACAAGAGAAAATACGAATTGCTTTGTATGCTTGAAGAGCAGTGCTGGGGGATTCATGAGAAAAATCCCTTTCTGTAGGAATTTTAACCTCATTAGGGAAAAATGGAAAATTAACTCATTTTGTGGAAATTTCTTGTTTATAAAATTTTACCGCGAAAGAGAGATTACCAAATAAAAAAAAAATATATTCGCTTCAATTCTTTTAGAATAATTTGAAGAAGACGAAATAAGTTAAAAGAAATTAAAGAATTTTATCTAAGAAAATTTCAAAAGATAACAAATTACAAAGTACCTAATATGTATAATTTGCGAGGGGAAGGTGAATTTAATTTCAACGACGGCATTTTTAGGAAATCTATCAAACATTCATATATTTAATGCTAAAATTAGACAATTCAATACTTATTTAATAATGAGACGAACAATAACTAATGTAAAAAAATAGATTCCCTCTTAAAGATCAGTCCACTAAGTTATTATTTCAACACAAATAATAAATAGCAACAAATTAAACTTTAAAAAAATTCTTTATTTATGATTGAAGACTTTTTATTTAAGTGGCTATCACTTCCTTCGCGTTTAATGTTTGTCAGCACGAAACCATTCTTTTAATAAGATCGAAGACTTCTGGGATGAAATTGAAACATTATTATTTGTAGACATGCAAGGAATTTAATTTATTTAAAAAAAAACTCCAATTAGGTACGTACCTACGTGGGTATAGAATATCTACTTAACAAAAATAATTTATTTTTTTCGTATGAAAAATAAGATTTGTTGGACAAGAAGGGAATTCTGCAACTGACTGGAGGGATTTCTTTTAAAAACGATCCCTCTCCCAGCACTGTTGCAAGGCCTATCGTTCAAATGCATGAAAAACGAAAACGAACGAAGGATATTCAAGAACACAAGAGCCACTCAGCCCATCTTACAAATCTGTGTCCCGACTCCCGAAACCTTTGGACTGAGAAATAAGTAATAAAAATTCAATGAACTACCAGCTGCAACTGCAACTCAAAACAGCAACAAAAACAAAAGGAGCGAGAACGATTGAAAATTATTATCAACATGACTTACCAACGAGTATTGAGTACCTATACCAGAATAGAACTTCCTTATTTTCGGCTCCAAATAACAGTAACTGGTAGCGGCGCGAGAAAATCATTTCTCAAAAACAACCAGCTGCATTCGGGCCGACCGAACCGAATACGAGGAAAGCAATACCAAAAACAAGACCAATGAGCAAACATCCACAAATCAGGGTTCGGACATAGCCACATATGTAGGTTTGTAGATTGAAAAAAAAATCGCAGTAAAACCGAAATTTTTAAAAGTAGAACCAACAACGGCAACAGCAGAAATCTTCGAGTGTCAGACCGGAATCAATCGTGAAAATAAAACTTTTAAAACCCGAACTTAAATCGATGGGTTTGTGATACACTTTTAAAAATACCTTAAATGCATTTATTCCAAAGGTAGGTACATACCTATACGTATATTGTTACATTTCAAACAATAACCATGAATGGTGATAAGTGATTAGTTTTGTTTTCCTTTCCATCAGATAAAATATTTCGTTCATTTTCGAATAAAATTTATTCGCAATGATAAATGGCATGCCATCATTTACATTTGAGGTTTTTTTTTGTTTTCCCTAAACTCATTTGTCGCTCAAGAGTGTTCTAGTGTTTTTATTGATGTTATTTTTTTTTTCCAATTTAACTTCGATGACTTTAACCAGAAACAGTTATGAGAACGAACAAAAAATTCAAACAGTTATTACTAGGTCATCAACACGTTTTTGCTATTTTTCGATTTATTGTGTATTGGATATTTTTGCTCAATTTTTTTGCATCTAAGAAGTTTTTGAACAACAAAAAAAAAAAAATAGGGTTCGAATCTAAAACAAAAAGTTTCAATAATTTTCCCTCGATTTTTAATATTGAACAGGAGAGAGCTTATGCTTGAAAAAAAAAGGATACAATAGTTTGGGAAATTCAGTTGGAATTGATAAAGTAATAATTTTTAAACAGATGATGCGATATAGACAATTTCTTTGCCAAGGTGACATCTTTCTAATGACAATTATAGTAGCAATGGGTTCTTATAAAATGTTGGATCCTTAGTGGAATTACAATTTTTTTTAAATATTAATAGTTCTTATATTTTCAGATATTTCAAATAAGGGTCCGAGCTTTTCACTTATAGGTATCTACCAAAAATGTTACTAATGCTGGATTGACACGATTGACAATTTGGGGAAAAAAATGACAGAACAATGGAAAAACTCATTCCTTTGGAAGTATAGTGAGAGAAAAATGCCAATTTTTCAGTCGTGTAAATCCAGCATAACCTTGGTTGGGAAGCTTTGAAATTGCTTCCAACGTTCCAAACGGTTCTTAGGATCAATACTGGAGCCAACCGCTGTAGTTATCTTTTTCACTTGACTGGAATAAGAGGTGATGAAACTTACTATCTATAGAGTAAAAGTAAAAGTAAGAAGAAGTACGCGGCTATATATAAAAGAGCCTACTAAAGTCGGTCAAGCCACTTTAACGCACAGAAATCTATCCATGAGTTCTTTTGCTACAACTGTCCATTTACTTACATTATGAACCGCCTTATTCATGCTTTGAAAAAGTCACTTTGGCGTCTTAGCCAGGTTCGAAAGATATCCCTAATGGATAATTGTTGACTTTGAAGGTTGATTCTAAAGGCACATTTGTGGCAGAAATGTCGGAAAAGCCTTTTTTGAACATTTTATGGTAGATGACAGCGGGATAGAATTTGCTTATGCTGAAGAGATATGAAAGATCAGAAAGCCCCAAGGCTTGAAGTGTGAAACTGGATGAAATGGGACCACAGTCGGGCTTTTGTTTGTAATGCCTATAATGAAGATCATAAAGTAAGGCCGCTGCTCATTTATGTCAGAGAAGCAATTTTAACCCGATTTAAAGCAAAATGCAGAGCACGATGATTTTTTTTTGCGATTTTTATATTATTTAAAAAATTATCAAAAAAAATATCCCTCCCAGACTATAAGGTGATAAATAATATTGAATCTTGAATCTTGATTTTGTTTCATTCTATTCTAACTTTAAACTGCGCGTATTCAATTGGAAATGTTACATTGGCGTGTAATAAGTATCACAATATACTTTATTTTGAGCTGTCACCGATGTAAAAAGATTGAGATACGTTTATAGAAAATGCGTCGACACACAAATCGTCCTTGTCCTCGGCTTGATGATGATGATGGTCTATTCGGTAAAGCTTGGTTATTTTTTGTGTTGAATGTCTATGTGTATTTTTTTTTTGCTTTCCTTTACTTTGGGAAATTTTGCAAATTTTCCAAATCATTAACTTTTGATTTGAATTTTTTCAATCGAAAGAAATTCCCTTTACACATCCCGACAAAGTGTTTGGGAATAAAAAAAAAAAAAAAGTGGTGAAATCTGAATGAAACCAGAAGAGTAAAATTTAAGGGGTGAGGCATCAGAGAGGCTTGATTTTAAGTAGAAAACTTTTCAAATTACCAGGCGATAAATTTTTCGTTTTTTTTTTTTTTTTTTTCATTTATTTGACTTTTTGTTAGCCCGTTTGTGATTTTTTTTTGTTGTTGTTTTGTTTTATCGATGTAATTTTGTTACGAATTGGAGTCCTAAAAAGACACAGATTGGTTTTTTGTTTCTATGAGGAAACACTATAACCGTGGGAAATGCGTGAAGTAAGTGTTTTTTTTCGAACGACTAGGCAATTAATTGGTACAGTTAAAAATTTAGAGCTTTTTTCAACTTCGAAAAAGAATATAATAAGCTTATTTAAACTCAGAAAGAATAATTTTCACTGAGAGGGGTGAACCAGTTAATGGTTTGATTTGTGCGGCATATTTTCACGATCAAGATAATTTTCATAATAGGCACCTATACCCACATAAATTATAAATTTTTTCCGTGAACAAATCTAATATGGAATTCTTGCTTGTAATAGTTTGTTTACATAGAAGTAAATGTATCTTTGCCATGGTAAGACCCATTTTGTTATAATTTTGCAATCTGATGCTTCTCAATAGTTTAGGGGAGAGTACGATAACTTTGGCGCCAAAAATTGATAATGGTTTCTTGTAGAAGGGTCAAAAATAAGCAGTTTTTGCTATGGGTGGGGGGGGGTCTACCTCGCCCCGTTTAGGAGGTAGAGGCAATTTTAGAAAAAAAAATGACTTAAAATGAAAAAATAATTATTAAAAAACAACGGCAACATTTACATTAAATTAATATACCGTTTTTGAAAGCTAGGAATCTATACTTTAATCCTGCATTTAAATTAAATTATTTTAGCCGATAGTTTTTAAAAAATTCGCAGGCAAACTCAAAATTTTGATAAAAAAAAATGGAAAAAAAAAGTTTAGACTAATTTTTCTCAAAATTGTGAAATAATGCGCTAAATTAGCTAATAAATGTTTATGAAAATATCAATTCTGAATCGAACATAAAAAACCGAAACGATTTATGTCTTCCAGTTTTTGAGAAAATTAAAAATTACTAAAACTACTTTTTTATGAGATTTTTGGTATTTACGTTGATTAGGTTCATCTTTGTAAGTTAAGTACAGCAATTCATTTAGCGTTACCCAGGATGCACGAGTCCCAGTGGGTCAGTTTGTGAATAAGTCAGGAGTTAGTTAAAAATAGTAAAGTCAATGTTCAATGTATTATAGAGGTATGTAAGTCTCGTCAATGAAGTCATCGTCCGTACTGGTGTTAATGTCGAGTTCATCGAGTTCGTCGTTGATGGTGAAAAGCCGAGGTTGTTTTGGCGGTAAAACACCCTCTAAGTGCTCACTGTGAACAGTGGGAGGGTCGAAGTCCTTTAGTTGTAAACCCATACTTTCTTCACCATCGATAAAACCATGGTACACTTTTTTTACGTCTGGTAAAAATTCCATGATTTGGGAGCATAAGTCGTCTTTATATTTTTGTTCAAGGCAGTATTTTCTATAAAAGAAAAGTGTCATATTGGTGAAGGTGGTGCGTTGTTTTCCGGCATAAAATAGTTTTTTTTAGAAGCTTGTTCTTTTTTTTCCAAATCATTTAAAGTGTTTGTTGCATCGGTCTTGTCAACATATTCGCCTTTGCTGTGGTTCGTAACTTCATGAGTCGTAGAACTTGGGAACATTTTCTCGACACCCATGTACTGGCGTGCGCTATCTGTACAAATACGACTGGTGTTGGGGTTTTTTTTTCATTTTTTTTATCAAAATTTTTAGTTTGCATGCGAATTTTTTAAAAATTATCACCTAAAATAATTCAATTTAAATGCAGGATAAAGTATAGATTCCTAGCTTTCAAAAACGGTATATTAATTTAATGTAAGTGTTGCCGTTGTTTTTTAACAATTATTTTTTCATTTTAAGTAATTTTTTTCTAAAATTGCCCCTACCTCTTAAACGGGGCGAGATGGAAAACCCCCACCCTCCCATAGAAAAAAATGCTTGTTTTTGACCCCTCTAAAAAAAACCGTTATCAATTTTTGGCGCCAAAGTTATCCTACTCGTGCCATAGTTTACAATAATGCATTGAAAAAAAATTTAAAAATATTTTTTTATAAACAAAAAAAAATCACAAAAAAACAATTTTTTAGTACTTTTGACTCTTTTAAATATAGGTATACACCATGCATCTTCAATGTGGGGTTACGCACAGTATGTTGTTCAAACGGGGTTCAAATAGTTATCCGTGGCACAGCTATTCTAACTTCCCGATTTCGGTGGATTAATTGAGGTTCAACGACATTTAAAGCATGAACCTAATTGGTTATTATCACATACTTGAACCATCGGTAAGCCAGTAAAAATATTAAATAGTTGAACCATATCCCAGTGCGTAGGACTGTCATACCGGAGGTCTAAGTTCGATTCCCAGCCCCGTCCACCGAAATACAAAAAAAAAAAACAATCAGCCTCTTGCCAGGAAGTAACAAATCCAACAGTATATTCCCTTGTCATGAAAAATTGAAGGTCCCCTCCATTCCTGCAGACAAACAACACACACATAGGAATGGTTGAGAGTTATAAGTCACTACGCCTTGGCTTTCCATGAGCTGCCACACCACCAAATTTATTTACTTATTTATTTTTTATACAAAAAGGCAGTAAATTTAATTATTGTGTAAACAGTCTCTTTTGGGTCGTAAATTATTTTACGTAGCTTTATTTGGATTTTCAATTGGTTTGGCTTTCCGCATTTTTAAATTCCGCCTACTTAACGCACACCGTTTGTGTATTTTAGTCTATAGGTTTTCAAAGAAACACCCCTTCAAATTCTTACATGATTTGCAATGTATGCCACTGCTTTTGAAATAATCATGCCGATTATGGAGTTCGCAATTCTGGATTCGCAGTGCAGTGCACTCGTTCCTCTTTACTCATTCGCCATGAAAAGAAAAGAGAGCACAGCACTGCGAATCACCGCGAATCCATTATTTCGATTACCATAATTGGCATGAATATCTTCTCTTAAATTCCTTGTATAAAAAATAAATAAAAGATTCTATAAATACCCTGTAAATAATTTCTATTAAAAATTTCAATAGGCGCCATGATATTTTAACAGATTGGCAGAAATTCAAGGTATTATAAAATGTTCTTTTTCATGTTGAGGTATGTCGCCCCTAATCCCCAAAAACCGCAATATGGCAATGAATGTAGTTAATCAAACAAGAGATTTTACACAATTTCGAAGGACCCACCAAAAAACTAACTTCTGCAATAATTCAAATTGCACTTTCAATCTACATTGCAGCTCACAAAAACACTGCCGTGTCGTAGTAAAAAATATTAATCAAACGGAAAATCAAAGTCAATAAAACTTGCTCACGCTGCCGCACTCATAAATCTTATTGTGTCTAAATTATTATTTCCAACAAGATTATCCATCAGATTCTATCCGCAATCTCAGACTTCATAATAAACATCAACTGCCATTATAGCAGGCACATCGCAATTGCGTTGAATAACCCGAAACGAATCACATCCGAAAAATTAGTGATATTTCACCTCCTCCGTGAGGATATAAAACCCGCCATACCCCTCCCAGCCTCAATAGATTTATAACAAAACACCCACCCTTAATCATAGACGATGGTTTCTTCCTGGTCTGGTCAATTCGTGCAATAATTTCGATATCAATCTAAGCACGATTTTTCGCCCGCTACACCAAGAATACAACAACGCCACCTACTACCACGACCACCACCACCACCGCCACCGGTTGCCAAATCATACATAAATTTTGACAAATTTCTATTCCTGCAGCGATAACCACAAAATTTATTCATTCCACCTTTTGTTGCTTTGCTTTTTCATTTGTGATGTAGCTGCTGCTGCTGTTGTTGGTGTTGGTATTGCCCTATGGAAGTTCTAGGGGGACTATAGGCTATAGGGTCCTATTTGTCTATCGAGAAACGGAAAGGGAAATAAAAATCCCGGCATCGCAACTCATGGAGAAGGGAATTTTAATAATCTTGGACATTTCCCAAGAAAATAAAAACACGAGTCCCATTCCCATTCCCGTTCCGGTTCGTCGTACCGTGCCGTGATTTCAAAAATTTATTTAAATGTTAACTTAAGCCGGTTCTACATAGACCCTCCGGGCTTTAGGCTAAAAAGCAATAGCATTTGCCAAAAGGAAGAACGGAAAAAGGTAGATGGATGGCTATTTATGACCACCTCATTGGCTTTCAAATAATTTTTCACTGAAAAACTAAGAATCCCCCAGACTTTTGATTCGATTGTGGGGGAGGGTTGAGTTGAGTTCAGTTCAGTTGAGTTGAGGGGCTTAGGTTCAGGCGAACAACAAAAACCAATGACCCATTTTAATGTGAGGGCTTTGCATACCTTAGAGCTTAACCCTCCAAAAATAAAAATAAAATAATAAAAAAAACAAAAAAAAAAAATGGACCATAATCTGCTTTATCGACCTTACATCTAGGTATATCTATAAAGCCCGGTATGTTGCCCTGTGTTCTTGGCTCTAGCTATATCTTATCTAATGTAGTGGAAAATTACACAAGTTAATACCTTGGCAATTGTTTAACACGTTATTGTGTATGCAGATCAGATTTCTCGTATCTCGTTCGAGGAATATAATCCCCTAACCGATGATGGCGATAGCAACCACCATGAATATTATGGCCACACCGCGTCGCCGACCGACGATGACGACGACATGGTCGTCGGTCGTCGGTCGTCTCCGCCTCATTCGAAAATGGTGGAATCAAAACATAATATCCTTGTAATATCCTTCGGAACATTAATATTTGGCTTTTGGACAAGCATTCTGAATGCGGATATTGGTACGTGAATGTGGTTTTTATTGAGAGCAAGAGGGTGCTGTCGGTGTCGTCTTCGGAGGGAGGAATGAGCCAAAAGACCTCTTTTTGCTTCCAGGTATATGATATTGTGGCTTTGGGAAAGGTATAATAGGCAGGGTATAGGTAAACAACATCGGTATAGGACATCATTTGATTTCAATTAGATTGAAGCTTAGTGCGGTTGTGATGAAATGAATAGAATTGATGGTCCGATTGGGGGATATCAATATAGGAATAAAGGAAATCGAAGCGAAACGATGTTTTGATAGATGATGCCTTTAACATGAGCCGGTTGAGATTGTCTTAAGTCGGATATCTTGGAATGGTTTTGGTTTTGTGACATATTATTGCAAAGGGAAGTTTGTCAGGTGAAATAGTAACTTATGGTTTGATTTGAGTACATCAAGAATGATACAACATGCGTCTTGTGATACTTTTCAAACTTAAAAAATGAAAACATTTGGTGAGGGGGCAACTCGTGATGAACCAGGGTTATAGTGACTTACAACAACTCTGAGCAGGTATATGGAGGGGACCGATTTTCTGCTGAACCAGAAGGGCTAAGATTAGACGCACTTTTTCATGAAACGAGAATTTGTCACTTCCCCACGAGAGCCAGGAGCTATATAGCCTAGAAAGAACGTCTTAAAGGTGCTACCACCAATTGTTTACGAATTAATTTATAATTCGTTTATTTTGGCTAGAGATACAGCTGTTTCAAGGGGTGCCAAGCCACCTATCATCAGTCTCCTCTTATTAGTGGTGCTGAGCTTTTGATCCAATTTTATTACAATAAACTTTCTACATGCCCATCATAGGGATCGAACCCACGATATCAGATTTGCTCAGTCTTAGAAGCCGTATTTGTTTTTAGTTGAAACAAGCTGGGGTTCAATACCCTCTGATGTTAACGTCTTAAATACTTACCACATAACAAATTTCTACGGCGGGCTACTGCGTTAATCTACCTAAGCCTTGACCAAATTTTGCATTGCATATGTTCAAAAACATTTATATTTCAATTCAATTCAATTTTTATTGATTATAAACTTGGATATACATATCATATAAATTATTTGTTAACAATAAGATTGGCATGGCGTAGATGCCGTCTGCCAGATTGACGTTTTTAATTTACATGGAAATTTGTTTTACAATACAAAGTTTTTGCAGTTGGTTATAAACTTTTTATACTTTTAATATAGCTATTCCTATAGTACATAGCATGTTTACAATATCCATTAAGGATATCACACAATTCTCTAATATTCATTTCATAAAATATAGTCTCCTTAATTCTTGTAGCATCGGACACACTGCAATGAAGTGATACGAGTCTTCCTTTCTCGTTTAAATTGCAGAGTGTATACAATTCCAGATAAGTATCTCGATTCTCTCTTTGCAGTGAATCACTGAAGTAGTTTCTATTTCCTTATTGGTGTTCCAAATTTGTATAATAATATTAAGCGTGAGTTACTTGTAGAAGCTTTTTCCAGATCTTTCAGGTAAAATTTTTCATCCACCAAAGCGATTAGGTAATAAAAAGATTCGTACCATCTCTCAATTTCATCAGGCGGTAGTATTAACTGAAAATTTCGGCTTTATGCAATTGTATCTAGTATGACGAAGGGCCCCGATCTTTTCCTAAGCATGTAAATTGTACACTTCTTTTGAATTCTATCGCTTTCCATTTTCATAACTTTAGCAATGTACTCGCAACTCGCTTTGAGATTCGATGTATAAACATACGGAAGTCCAGATTCAATGTGGATGGTTGTTTAAAGTCTTTTAAAAAAATATCGTTGAATCCTTTCTATATCTTCTCATATTTCCAGACCAAATACTTCGTTTCCGTAGCATAGGCTTGCATTCACGACCCCTTTGAAGACTTTGTATTTGCTACTCGTTGATTGCAGAAGAACTTTTTCCACAGCTCATTTTTGGCGTAAAAGTCACACCAAGATATTTAAACTCATCAACTACTTCGAGAACTTCGTTGTTGAGCGTCCATCTTTCTCTTATTCTTGTCCGAGTGTTCCCGAATATCATGATTTTCGTTTTCGAGGTATTTACTTCCAAGTTCCACAAATCACAGTACGATACAAGCTTGTTGATCATTAACTGAAGTGTTGGAGAAATTCAGCTAGATAGACAAGATCATCTGCAAAAGGTAGGAATTTGATGGTTTGGTCAGCAAAACGCGCACCTCCTGGTATGTAGTCGAGCAGATCGTCTATGAAGAGTGAGAACATTATAGGACTTAAAATGCATCCTTGTGGTAGTCCTGTTGAACATCTAAAAAATTGCAAGCTTTTCTCTCCATCAAAAACCGCTGATCAGCTTTATATATGTACTTAAAGCTGATTATGCACGATTGAACAAAATCGCTCGACCGAACCCAATTGCATCGTGTAGTGTGGTTGGGGTTGGCTGAGCCATTTGGATTTTCAACAAGTCAGAAATCCACGAGCAAAATGGAGCGTATGGCCAACATGGTGTTATCCTTAGAAAGCATATATGACCACCACTTCTCCTGCGGTTTTTGTGAGGTCTATTTCTCCAAATCTTCCTCAATTTTTGCTGAACAGAGAAATGTTCTACGCCATATACTTCTCAGTCGAGTCCTATCTTCTAGTCTGCTGAACGGATTCTGATTCTTCGCTTGGGGGGAATCCAAACATTTCGAAGCTTACATACTTAAGGTGGCGTTACAGTCCAGTGAGGACACGCCATCAATTAACAAGCTTTTTCCAGCATTGAGATTTCTTGAGATGTTTCTCAAGAAAAATCTTAACATGATAACGACATGGATTCTTCCTTAGGTAACTGTCGAAAAAAATTTGGAAATCTATGAATAGCTCTTGCAGCAATATTCAATCGTGATCCGCAAGGTGATGTTGATTTAATTGAGAAGAAAAGATTCAGAAAGAAAGGTTTTGATCTTTGGAAATTTATTCACTTTTGACAACCGCAACCCTCTGTGAGCAGATGCAGTTGTTCCAACAGTATGGTGGTATGGCAATTTTTCTTCATCATTGTATTGCCTTTATGATTACTGGAAGGGACTTTTACGAACTCAGGCATTTGTTACCTCGGGTATTGGTATCACATTTGTAATTCGGTTGTATTTTATTCAAACTGCAGCTGTACCCGCTGAGGCTTTCTGATTTGCTTCTCAGGTGTATAATCAAAAGCTATAAAAGTCACATTGGCATGGTTTTTTTTTGACAGATGAAGTTGCTCAGTGGACGAGGGCAAGTTGCTTAGCCTTGTGAGCAACTAAGTTCCGTGAGCTAATCGGAGCATCTAAGGCCTGCCGCCCACTAGGCAACTTTTAGTTGCTCACCCCAGCAACTTTTAGTTGCTCACCCCAGCAACTTTTAGTTGCTCCCGATTCAATTACATTGGCTTTTATGGGAGAGCGCCAACTTAGTTGCCGGCAACTTTAAGTTGCTCGCGGAACTTAGTTGCCGGCAACTCCGAGCAACTTTTAGTTGCTGACCTCCGCCCACTAAGCAATTTCCGAACAACTTTCAGCAACTTTTGAAAATTTAACGTTTTTTTTGTAGTCCATTGAAATGTTACATTGATTTCGCATTTTAGACAAGTCGAGTTGCGATAAGTTTAGGTGCAGCACGTTTTTATAGAAAATTAAATCGAAAAAAACAAAAACATTAATTCTCAAAAGTTGTTCGGAAGTTGCCTAGCAAGCAACTTTAGTTGCGCGGAGTTGCCGGCAAAACCCAGAAACTAAAAGTTGCTGGCAACTATGTTGCCTAGTGGACGCCAGGCCTAATAGTTCATGAAACCTAGTTACCCATGATGGATCCAATTTATTTGAATCTGGAACAACTAAAAGTTGCTTCCGCGTTTCAATTTTCTCTAAAACCGTAAGCTTCTGGTTTGAAATTTTTGACTTAAAATTGATAAGAGCATTAAATAACACAAATGTTAAACAATTTCAAACAGTAAACAAATAATTTTCAGAAAGCCATTTCTGCAAAAAAAAGAAGACATTCGAATTAAGAAAATCTCTAGACTGAAAGACTGTTACGAATCAATCTTCATTTGATCATATTCGTATTAACTACTTGTTGTTGTTTATTTATTTTTCATATCACGAAAATTGGCAAAGAAACATCGAAGAGTCTTTCAAAAATCAAAATTGACACACTCGTTATATAAGTATCACTTGGATTCCTTCATTTCTGTGAAGCTTAAATGGACTAGACTTGATTGTTTGCTGTAAAAATCATACACCAAACTGGACAAGAGTGGATATATCATCATTTACTGAACAATAATGAAAGCTACACTGTATAGGTATTTAGACAAACTCTGTTGCCCTGACTTAGTTCTAATCATGTTCTATCACACTTGCATGGAAGCGTAAAAACCAAATCAAGTATATGTATGTATGTCTTCTATTCACCTTTATAAAGATACCGACGTATTTGTGTATAGGTGTATGTATTATGTTTATACATCTACTCAAGTCCATGCATCATCTTCAAAAACACTACTACTGGACAAGGACGAATGTTCAGTGAATTGGAATCGCATGTTGACATGCCATCAAAGAAACATAAATTTTTCAATCGATTGGGTTTTAATTCAAGCATGTGACATGGCGATACCCCATGCAAACACAAAACACCATGCCTATGCTGTATATAATAGAAGTTTGGGGCGAAATCCTTAGTCACTCTTTAGGCCCACCAAGCACCAACAGAGTCACACCATACTTCCTTGCAATGCATTGGCATTGGTGTTAATTAGTGTGACCAGAATTGTGATTATTTTTTTTGTAGGAAATATTTCTTATCAAAATCGACATAGCCGTTTTTGAGGTATATTTGATTTTTCCTAACGGTTGTATGGTAGATACCACTATTTTTAAGACTGGCCTCGAGTCGAGCAGTCTTTTGTATGGTCTCTTCGTGTATCGCGGTCAGTCCTAGTTATTTAAGGAGCTACAAATAATGTCAAAAAAATATAGTCAAACTGAGTGTGTGGGAAGCCTTTAATGGTTCAAAAAATAATCCTGAAACATACGCTACAGGTAATATCTAAAGGGTGCTTTTTTTTAGAGTTATAGAACTTTGAAATGGAGTAAAACAAAGATGATTTTTTTAAATTGACATGCAATTTACTTTGTGCGAAAGATAATCTTCTGGCTTTATAATTTAAATATGATTTCTATCATATGACCGCCACGGCTGGCTCGGACGTAGTCTAATCTGGAGGTCCAATTTTCGATAAATTTTGTCCTCCAATGGCTTATCGGGGTAGACTAGCGACTTCACATAACGCCACAGAAAATAGTCTAGCGGCGTTAAATCGCACGATCTTGGAGGCCAATTCACGGGTCCATAACCTTAAACTATGCGGTTACCAAACGTTTCCTTAAATAAATCAATTGTGGCACGAGAAGTGTGTCATGTTGCGCAGTCTTGTTGAAACCACAGCTCCTGCACATCATTGTTGTTCAATTGATGAACGAGAAAGTCAGTAATCATGGCTCTATGGCGGTCACCATTGGCTGTAACGTTCAGGCCAGCATCGTTTTTAAAGAAGTAAGGACCAATTATCCCACCAAACCATAAAGCACACCAAACAGTCAGTTTTTGTGGATGCAACGGTGTCTCAACATACATTTGAGGATTATCATCACTCCAAATACGGCAGTTTTGTTTATTGACGTATTCATTAAACCAAAAGTGAGCTTCATCGCTAAACAAAATTCGCTTATGAAAATAGGGATCAACGGCAATCTTGTTTTGGGCCCATTTGGGCACAATTTGGAAGCGATGTTCAGGCGTCAGTCTGTTCATGTTGAAATGCCAAACCAAAACAAAAATAAATCACTTGACAGCTGACAAAATGGCCCTCAGTTAAAATAGTGTTACCAACTTAAAGTTCTATACCTCTAAGAAAACACCCTTTGTATAAAAGGAAAGCTGATCACACTATTCCCATTAATGTATGATCCCTCTCTTCATCGCATCAGCAAAAGGAGTAAACTTGGCCTGTCGTTTCGGCTAGTTCGATGGTCTGGCAAATGAGGTGCCAATGCACGAGGACGATGGATAATAAAAAGGAGGCTATACCTCTACACATATAGCACCGATGGCCTACACACGAAAATGTATTCCTATATATAGAACAAGCTCCTGCTTCAGTATAGAAGCAGAAGCACCATCAGCAGCAATGTTATTGTCCGCTCATGTGGATGGTGTCAATGGTTTTGGTTTTGTCTCCAGGGCAGCAGCAGGTACTAGATAGATACTAACTTCGTCCAACTAATTAACTGGTTATGGCTTTGATAGTGGCTTATATAGTGAGTGCGGGTGATACTGGGTATGAAGAGAGGGTGTCAGGTTATAGCTTGGCCCAATCCACGCGTCATTTCTCTCTGTTTCAACTTGATAGTGGATATAACTTCGCCTCAACAAACTATATCCTACCCTACCCAGGTACATAATATTTATAGATTGAATATTGGCAAAGGGAAGGAGGGTTGACGTACCTTAATTGAATACCCTCCAGAGGAATCGCCTTATGGAAGATACGAACGTGTGTGTTGAATCTGATGAGAGGCGGCATCATCATCAACTGCTGTGGGAACGAGGGACCCATCTCAAAGTTTGATTATGATTTATGAAACGCATTTACGCTTTGGGGATTCGAATAGTTGTTAAATGCGCTCTGAAACTTGCAGTTCTGAGTATAGTTGTTGCTCTATTGACGCTGATTCAGTTGACGGTCTATTAATTGCCCAAAGAAATGTGTAAAGGAAATGCAGGTTGATGTTGCGTCATCGGTCGAAACGACCCACGCACCCACGAACCTATAAATATTTTGCTTCACAGGTAGTTGTAGCCTTGTATAGGCATACAAAAAAGAATTCAATATGCCTTTGGCTGTATTGTTGGAAATTTGAAGGAATTTCAAGCTTTGGTTGCCGGTCAACTTAACAAACTTTAGTAACAGATATTAATGTTCAATGCAAATTATGTGTCTACAAGTTTCAAAGCTCTGGAGGTGAATGACAAATATCGATTTTGAATGATATTAATTTTGGAATTCATAGATACACACTGATAATCTTGACATATGCTTTGGGCTCGTGTGTTTTGGGATCTCTTAGAGTATATGTATGTATGTGAATTTTGTTAAGACATCAGAGCTACATAGGTTTATGTACGGAAATACTTCAGCTGCGAGCAACAACTGAGGGCTTAACCGTTGTCATCCTAGACAATGGGTAACAAAGGGATCGCAAAACTATAAATTGGTCTTTAGAGCTGATCTTAATAGATGCTGACACGGCTGGGAAATAAATACCGAAGAAATGGTGGATTTTGATTAAAAAAAAAAACTTATTGATAACGCAACAACTCGTACCAGGGCACATTGACTAACAAATCTCAAGCCTCAACCATTCCCGAGTTGAATCCGAACGACTAAGATTAGAGGCACTTTTTCATGTCAAGAAACACCCTTGGAAGATTTGTTACTTTCTCGCTAATAGAGACAGAAGGTAGGTTTACCGCAAAAAAAAAATATATTCAGCTTTAGGTGATTGGGATTCGATAACTAGACCTCTGGTAGCCAGCGGCCTACAGTCCAATTTGAATTTCTTGAGGATTGTTTAAAATTCCAAAACAAAAATTCAAATGTAAAAATCAAATATCATTTTGATAAACTCAGGCCCATATTTTCAGTGATGAGTTAAACCAGAGTTAGCTAACTCTAGATGTAAATTAACCCACAGTGCACTGAGGAAGCAGTTTGTCGATGGAGAATGGATGCGGAACGACTAAACAAACTCGGTGGATAAAACATTCAAATCATATGTTTAGTTAATCCTGAGCTAACTCACCAAATTTGATAAGTTAACCCGGACTTAACTTTAATCTCGCACTGAAAAACTGGCCCTCACTGAGTCTTCTATACATATCAAGTATAATTTTGCGAAACCTTATCAAAACTATATCCCTTGTCGTAAGCATACAGATTCAAAAACATTTGCAGAGAGAAAGTAAGACCATTCTTTAATCTTTCATTTTTAAACCTTATAATCCTTGACAAAAGGGAAGAAACTTTTCAGCGATTAAAATTAAGATCCAAGCATCAAACAATTTAATGCACATAAAAGTTCCTGGCATCAACTTCGCAAGAAGACGACGACGATGACGACGACAACACCAGAGCCAAAAAACACCAACAATAAATACCTTCCCCGAAAGAAAGAACCAACTATATATACCTAAACCAAGCTCCTTTAATAAAGGACAATTAAAATCAAACTAAGACTTTTCTTTGTCTCATTTTCTTAAAACATATAAATACATATAACCAAGATGCAAGGTTTATAGTTACTATGTTGATACATATACATGTAGATTCTAGTGACACCACAAAGTCGCTTCAAGAAACTTTTCCATCAACTTTACTTCTCAACTTTATCTCTACCGCCAAAATAAAGCTTAATAAACAACACAAAAAAAAAGGAAACCATCAAGAGACAGTATAGATACTCTACCCTTACTGAATTTTGTCACCACATAGAAAAGAATTAACGACGTGCTTTCTCAATCGACATTGTTTCCTAGACTCAAAACCAGAATATCCATATCCTTTCCCTCACAACATACATATATTTGCCAAGTTATACCTACTAGTTGACTTTTGATACAAAAAAAAAAGACACCAGCAAGAAGCCCCCAATCACAGAAAGAAAGAAGAACGAGAAATAAATCTTTTCATTCCATGGCAAAAGGAAGGAATCTCTGCGATTTTTGCGATGTGGTTTTCTTTTTGTGATCTCACCCTCCCCCGTGCCTCTCCTGTGATCCAAAGAGAGCCAAAATGACGACGCATCTGCGAAATTCCGAAAGGATTTCTTCTCGGTATGCAACCCTCTCAAAAGATTTGCCAAATCAAAAAAAGAAAATAAGAAAAAGAAAAAACAAAGGAGAAACTTCCCTAGTTAAAATATTTTTTAAACATTTTCCTGTTTTGTTGATATTAGGAGAGAAATAGGTACAACCAAGATTGCCAACAGACGCAAAATATTCTCAAAAGTAAAAAAAAAAATTAATCAAATTTGTATTTTATTTTATTTTATAAGAGGATAATTGATTTTACGACATTTTAAATAGAAATCCACTGAAACTACTAAAAAACTGTAATAGATACTTTAGTCTAAGTGTCTATAGCTCTAAAATATGTCTCCCTCTCTGTCATACTTCAGCCCTACAAATAAAAAAAAAAAAAAAACATTATCCGCTCCTCAATACACCAGTTAGCTGGCCATCAGCTTTATTTTTGCATCAAAATAATTACTGATTTCACTTTCTATAAGTCTCAAAATAAGTCATTCAAATTTTGAATGATGATTTTTAATGAAAGCTGTAACTGGCACCTAAGGAACCGCTTGATAACTTTTCTTATCAGTAAACATATTTTTGCTTTATGATTTCTACATGCACTCTGATTTATGAAAACTCTCTTATTGTAGTAAAATGTAAATGGTTCTTTGAGATTTATACATGTTTGTATTAATAAGTTATCCGTCCATTAAACACCAAATTTTGGATGTGTGTCAAGTTAGCATTACCACTTCAAAATTTTAGAAATCTATAATTGGATTAATTGTCGTGAATTTGTCGTTAATTTGTCGTGAAAGAAAAAAATTTGTCGCGACAGTTTTTTTTTTTTAATCCCAAAAAACATTATTTTTTGATAGGGAATTTGTTTAAACAATTGTCGCTCGATGTTTTTTAATAATTTATACCATTAAAAAATTTGTCGCGCCCTTTTTTCTAAAAAAATTCATATAAATATGAAAATACCTCAAAAAGGCATTTTTCAATGAATCCAGCATTACCACAACTTTGATTTGCTATATTTTTTTCCCTGAGTGAATTTTTTGGTAGGAACTTTAATTAAACAATTGTCGCTCGATGTCCTTAAATAAGTTGTACCATCAAATAATTTGTCGCGCCCTTTTTTCTAAAAAAAATCCAATAAATATGAAAATACCTCAAAAAGGCATTTTTCAACGAATCCAGCATTACCACAACTTTGATTTGCTATATTTTTTTCCCTGAGTGAATTTTTGATAGGGAATTTGTTTAAACAATTGTCGCTCGATGTTTTTTAATAATTTATACCATTAAAAAATTTGTCGCGCCCTTTTTTCTAAAAAAATTCATATAAATATGAAAATACCTCAAAAAGGCATTTTTCAACGAATCCAGCATTACCACAACTTTGATTTGCTATATTTTTTTCCCTGAGTGAATTTTTGGTAGGGAATTTATTTAAACAATTGTCGCTCGATGTTTTTTAATAATTTATACACTTCAAAAATTTGTCGCGCCCTTTTTTCTAAAAAAAATCATATAAATATGAAAATACCTCAAAAGGCATTTTTCAATGAAAAATCAAACCCAAACTTTGATTTGATAAATTCTTTTCCTGAGTAGATTTTTGGTAGGGAATTTGTTTAAACAATTGTCGCTCGATGTCCTTAAATAAGTTGTACCATCAAATAATTTGTCGCGCCCTTTTTGCTAAAAAAAATCCAATAAATATGAAAATACCTCAAAAAGGCATTTTTCAACGAATCCAGCATTACCACAACTTTGATTTGCTATATTTTTTTCCCTGAGTGAATTTTTGATAGGGAATTTGTTTAAACAATTGTCGCTCGATGTTTTTTAATAATTTATACCATTAAAAAATTTGTCGCGCCCTTTTTTCTAAAAAAAATCATATAAATATGAAAATACCTCAAAAAGGCATTTTTCAACGAATCCAGCATTACCACAACTTTGATTTGCTATATTTTTTTCCCTGAGTGAATTTTTGATAGGGAATTTATTTAAACAATTGTCGCTCGATGTTTTTTAATAATTTATACCATTCAAAAATTTGTCGCGCCCTTTTTTCTAAAAAAAATCATATAAATATGAAAATACCTCAAAAGGCATTTTTCAATGAAAAATCAAACTCAAACTTTGATTTGATAAATTCTTTTCCTGAGTGGATTTTTGGTAGGGAATTTGTTTAAACAATTGTCGCTCGATGTCCTTAAATAAGTTGTACCATCAAATAATTTGTCGCGCCCTTTTTTCTAAAAAAAATCCAATAAATATGAAAATACCTCAAAAAGGCATTTTTCAACGAATCCAGCATTACCACAACTTTGATTTGCTATATTTTTTTCCCTGAGTGAATTTTTGATAGGGAATTTGTTTAAACAATTGTCGCTCGATGTTTTTTAATAATTTATACCATTAAAAAATTTGTCGCGCCCTTTTTTCTAAAAAAATTCATATAAATATGAAAATACCTCAAAAAGGCATTTTTCAACGAATCCAGCATTACCACAACTTTGATTTGCTATATTTTTTTCCCTGAGTGAATTTTTGATAGGGAATTTGTTTAAACAATTGTCGCTCGATGTCCTTAAATAAGTTGTACCATCAAATAATTTATATTATTTAAAGACATCGAGCGACAATTGTTTAAACAAATTCCCTACCAAAAATCCACTCAGGAAAAGAATTTATCAAATCAAAGTTTGAGTTTGATTTTTCATTGAAAAATGCCTTTTGAGGTATTTTCATATTTATATGATTTTTTTTAGAAAAAAGGGCGCGACAAATTTTTGAATGGTATAAATTATTAAAAAACATCGAGCGACAATTGTTTAAACAAATTCCCTATCAAAAATCTACTCAGGAAAAAAAATATAGCAAATCAAAGTTGTGGTAATGCTGGATTCCCTGAAAAATGCAATTTTAAGGTTTTTTGGGATTAAAAAAAAAACTGTCGCGACAAATTTTTTTTCTTTTACTACTAATTTACGACAAATTCACGACAATTAATGGCATACTTATTTTTTTTTTTGAGTTCATTTTACCCATTTTGGAGGGGTGGTAATGCTAACTTGACTGTCAAGTTAGCATTACCAGGGGTTATTTTTAAAAAAACAAGCGCGACAAATTTTTTTCTTTCACGACAAATTTACGACAAATTCACGACAATTAATCCAATTATTAGATTTCTAAAATTTTAAAGTGGTAATGCTAACTTGACACACATAAATATTTCTGGATTAATAACAAAAAGATTTTGATTTTCTTATATTTTATTTTTAATTTTTATTGGCGAGTTAAAGTTATCAGCTCGCTATCACATGTCAAAAGGTCATTCCACATTTAATAATATGAATTACAAGTTGCCAGAGATGTGTAGGTCTTATCACGTCGTTATTCGCCGTTTATTAATAGCGGGGCTATGTGTTCAATTTTAAATCAGCTAGGTTCTTTTTATGAATTTTGTTTGGTATAGTTCTAAGCAAAATTTAGAAGCTTTCTGATCCGAACGATGCTGACAATACTAAATTAAATTTGTATGCACACAAAAGCCCAAATATTTTCTGTAATAAATGCTTTTTTTCGGCACTGGCACAATTGAGTGTAGCTTGTTTGTGTTTCTATATCTGTCTAGAACGGAATCTTTTTAGCTTGTCAAGCTGGCCATACACGAATGTGATTGGCTTCCACCAAGCCATTTGGATTCTCAGCAAATCAGAAATCCATGAGTCAAATGGCTCGATCGTGTAATACACAAAATAATATAAAGGTTTTTTTTTTCAATCTGGCAATACTTTTTCGGAGTTGGTCTTTTTGACAGCTGTCACTTGATTTATGCTCAGTTTGGTTTGCCATTTCAAAATTAATAGACTTACTCCTGAACAAAGTTTGCAAATCGAGCAAATTTATTACCAAAATAATGGTTCGGTTCGCGCGACGCATCGCGCGCTGCGTTCAATGTTCGGTCGACATAATCGCATAAATTCGAGCAACCATTTTACTCTAGTGGATAATGCGTATCCTTAGAGACGCCGTACAGTGCGCACCGAAGACGCTATTGCTGCTGTGGACAGAGTATCGAAGAAGACCCGAATGAGTCCATTCGCCATCGCGCGCAACAATTGGGGCTGTCGAAAATTGGGATTCTCTGCTGGAATTTATTCGAGCCAGCCGTGGCGGCCACTTTTCGAAATCATAATGTCAAACCATTTTCTTTATAATAAAGCTAAATTCTTGGCCATAACATTAAATTATATGCGATTTATTTCTTCTTGAAAACCACACGTCTAAAAAAACACCCCTTATAATTCACTAAAGTGGTAACCTAAGCCGGAACTCTTTAATTGAAAGATGCATCCCCATGTGAGCCGCTAAAGTTAGAAAAAAAAAAAAAAAACTAAGATTTGTAGTAGGAAGCGGCAACTTGAACATTCGCTTCAAAGAAAAAGAAGAATTCAAGTAACTTTATGTTGCAGATCCAGCAAGCTAGATAGGTTTCCTACTCAAGCGATTTCTCTAATGGCAATGGGTGCATTCAGCATTCAGCGAATTTCCTTCTTTTGACAAGCAACAATAAATCAAAAAAAAAAAGATTTTCTTTTGATATTTTTTTCGCGCAACAACATGAAAGGAGGCAGGTATGTAGTAGATTTCCATTGAATTCCATTTAAATTAAATTAAAATTGAAATCTATTTCAAGGACAACAATGAAATGAAAATAAAAAAAAAAAATCGTGAAGTTTCTGTTTGACTTGTCACACCCTTTATTAAGTTCTGAATGCAATTTTAATATGAAATTGAAAGCATTCAATAAAAATTCAATTTATATATAGGTATATATATAAATGACTGTCAATTTGTCATCTATTAAATGTTAATTTAAATGATGCATTTATTAAGGCGTATAAATAAGGAATATTTTTTTTGTATACGTTTAAAAAATAGTATCCTGCATGCAGCAAGCAAACAAGAAAAAAATATTTATAAAAAAAAAGAAAAAAGGATATTAATTTCCAGCAGGTATACCAACCTATAATTAAAATTGGTATTCATATTCAGGGCTAATAAAAATGGCAACAAAATCAAAGTTTCTTTTTTATGCATATGTCACCTTTTTTAGAATGCAATTAAATATATTTATATAAAAATAAGGGAAGTGACACTCGAATTCAATAACTGTCAATCTGTCGCATATTGAACGCGTTGAACAGTTTTTTTTTTAAATTAAAACTCATTTTTACATCTAATTATACCTAATATTATATGAATAAAAGATCAAAAGTGGAAAATATTTCATATTAAGAAGGATTAATAAGGTCTTTTGTTTGGAATCAGCTTTTAGTTGGTGGGTAAATTCATTTATCAATGCAAGTTTCCATTACCTGCTCTTGAAAATCAAATATTAAATATAAATATTTTTTTTTTAACCTTCGATGTTAATTAGCTGTTGAATTTGAGTTTATTTTTTTTTTTGTTCAGGAGTCCTTGGTAAAAGTATTATTTGAATTACATCATCATCCAGGATCATACATTGAAACTATGCGGGAGAATAAAAGAGATGTATATTGTATACAACATACATATGCGTAATAAGCTTTTGATTGTTTTGTTTCGGTGCTCGGATTCTCATCGTATATAATTAATTACATTGAAGGTTAATTTTATAATTAAAGTGAAATAGTGAGTGCGAAAATCCTATAAAGGGATGAAAAATTGGGTTCGGTAAATTTAAGCGTCAGTTGCAGATTGCAGAATTTGAAAAGCCTTTTTGTTAATAATTTAGATGATGCCGATGGAAAATCGATGATTAAGAATGCATTTTGTTTTTAAAGAATAAATTCACACACAAATAACAACATGTTACTTCTTTTTGTTCAGGTGTAAATAATGACACATAATTTCTTGGTAACTTTCAATTAATAAACTTTCCATTCCCAGTTATTGTAGTCGTTCCGATTTCAGAACAATCCGAATCCATCGTTTTTTAGAAAGATGTCTGTGTGTAAGTGTGTTCTAGAGACTATGATTCTGTACGTGTGCTTGTAGAATACGGATGCATAGAGTCCGAGTATAGTTATTACCCGCTTAATTTGGTATACCTACACGGATCTTATAATAAATTACGGATTTACAAATGATAAGCTTGAAAAATTGAGTGATGAAGCAGCTATTATTGATTTTGATTTTTGGTGAAAAAATTTATTTTCTAATTTAGCGTTAAAGGGGCCAACCCATAGAATCTGTCACATGCGTTGCGTTGACGTATACAACTGACAGCTTGATTAAATACACACGTACTTATGAAAAGTGACCCATAAGCAACGCATGCCCCGAACGCAACGCAAAAAGTAGCTGAACTTTTAAGTTTTCTCTCCGGCAGATCCGTTGACATCAGTTGTCAAGAGAAATCGAAAAAAAGAGGGTAGCTGTTGTTGTTTGTTTGTTGTTCATCGACGAGCTTCAGTGGAGAATGGCTGGTTTGTGCAAAAACCTACAAAACAATTGATATGAGTCCACTTTAAAACTTATAACTTTGGTGTTAAATGTTGGAATATTAATATTAATGTAATTAATTAATGCCAGGCTACAATTGTGCATCAAAATTACTTTAAAAGCGCACAAAATATTATACTAAACACGAAATTGAGCTCTTTTTACAATCAATTTCATTCAGCGCAAATGGCGTAACTTCACACAAAATAGAGAAAATAAACAACCACAAGCACAAGGAAATAAATTAATAGACAAAGGAAAGAACGTATTCATTGGGTCACTCTTATCCGTTCCATCCGTCCGCTTCAACGGATCCGATGCCGCAACGCAAACGACGGATTCTATGGGTCGGGGCCTTAAGTCTAGTGAGCTGTTTAGGCTAAACGAAAAATTCTCATAGGGTAAAAGCCGGAGATAGATTTTTGACAAATAGGAGTTAAATTTAATTCTCCACTGAAAAACAACTTTTGAATTAACTCGGGATTAAAGAATTTGCAGGATTTAGTAAATCTGAATAAACTGGAACATATTAAAAGTTGTTAAAAATAAAAACAAGCAAATAGGTACTTTGTGTTAAAAATGGCACTGAAACATTTTATACAGATACTGAAAAGGCAGAGCCAATGGCATCTAGTTTCTGTGAAAATCATTGTATATCATCAAACTTAGGAGATGCAAATACGAATATTATTGTGGAGAACACCTTGCAGTCTTTTAATATGATTTGTCATGAAACTCCGACAAGTGAAATTGTAACTGAAATAGACACTAAATATTTCTTAACTAAAATCTGCTTACAAGGAAAACAGGCGGAAACGACCAAATAAAAATATTTGTCTCAAGAAATTACCAAGGGAAGGAGTTACGTTCCTCACATACATATATATAATAATCAATGCAAGTCTTATAAAAAACAACACTTTCCGGATTCATGGAAACTTGCAAAGGTTATTCCAATACAAAAAGCAGGCAAGTCTTCAGATAGTTTTCAAAGTTATAGACCAATGAGTTTACTAAGTTCGATTAGTAAAATTTATGAAAGAAACTTGAAAGAAAAAATTACAAAAATTGTATTGATGATCGGAAAATATATCCCGATGAACAGTTTGGTTTCAGACGTTTTCATGGGACTTCGCACCAAGTTCTAAGAATATGCGAAATCATAAGAAAAAATCGTGCAATAGGTAAATCAACAGGCATGATTCTGCTGGACATAGAAAAAGCATTTGATTCTGTGTGGCATAAAGGTCTCACTACTTATAAAATGATAAGCTATAATTTTCCTCTATATCTTTGCAAAATAGTGCAAAGTTTTGTTAAAATAATAGATGTTTCAAAGTACATATTATTAACGGGATGTCCGATTTGATTAATTTTTCTGCTGGTTTACCCCAAGGCTCGGTTTTTGGACCAGTGTTGTACAATTTATACACACCGGAATTTCCAGCACTTCACGAATGTGAAGTAGCATTATATGCCGATGACATAGCACTTTTTTTCGTCGCATGAAATTGGTCTCAACATTGAGACAAATTTAAAAAAATGCAGGTAAAATATTGCAAGATTACTACACCAAGTGGAAAATAAAGCTTAACGCCGAAAAGATTAAAGCAATATTTTTTACTAGAAAAAGAAAGCCTTCTTTCTTCCGGCTAATAAACTCATTATCAGTGAACACCCTATAACGTGGGAGCTTTTTGTTAAATACTTGGGCATTTTCCTTGACAGTAAAATGAAATTCAAAGAACAAAATATTGTAATATTTAAAAAAATAAATATTGCCATCAAAATGTTGTATCCGTTCATAAATAGAAAATTATTACTTTCTAATGAAAATAAAGACATAATACACAAAACTATTTTCCAAATTATTCTCTTGTACAGATGCCAGATTTGGGCTAATTGTGCCCAATATTATATTAAAAAACTACAGATATCTCAGAACAAAATATTTAAAATGATGCTGTATTTGCCCTGGCATCATTCTAGGTTAGGCCAACATTTTAGAGCCAATGTTTAATTGATCGCGAACAGAATACAAAAACTCAAGGACTCATTTAAAGTCCGATGCGACATTCCAGAGAAACCTCTTATTAATCAGTTAAATACATGATGTTCCCTTACTTATTCCAGTCAATATTTTTTGGTGTTATTTACCAATGTACATACATTACATAGGTATATGTTGAATAATGTTAAATTATTTGAATATTATTTTATATTGTATATTAATTGCTTGTGTTTTGTCAGTTAAATTATTGAACTATCTATTTTGTTATTTGTATATTTGTTAATTTTATTAATTAATTCATTTATTTATAGATAAATAGTTTTTATTTTTTTTTTATTTATTTATCTAATAGATTACTGTTATTTATAAATGTATTTATTTATTTATCGTGTAATTGATTTCTTTATTTATTGTTAATATTTTTATTTTTTTGTTATATGAATAATCATATATATATATTATATACATACATTTATGTACATATATCGTAAATGGGTACATACCTATATTAATATTTGTATTATTAATTACTTGGTATTGAGATTTTTCCTTTTTTGTTTTTTTCTTTTCTTTGCAACTTCAATTGAGGTTTTTTATCGTTGTTTCCTCAAAATGCGTTTATTTTTGTTATTATAAAATTGATTCAAAAATGTATACATTATTTGTTACAGTAGAAAGATATACCTTACCTACCCATGTAAAATCATATCTCTGTACTTTGAAAATTGTTAATTGTGCGATAACATAATGTGGATTTTTTTGAACGAAATAAATATATCTATCTAACTGGATCTTAGAGACAATTTTTTTTATTTAAGGATAGTCAAATATAAATAATAATTTATAGTTAAAATTTTTGCAAAAATTACACCTGTCGGCCGTACAAAGCCTCAATTGACTAGGATCGATGGAAAGTGGCTCGACACATTCCGCTAACAAAATCAAGATTCTAAAGCAAATATGGACACTGTGACAATTTCTTTTACCAGTAGGTCCCCAACAATTCGAAATAATTAAAGGGTCCGCCATCTAACGTTTTTTTTTTCAACTAGTGCTTATTTTGTGAATGGTAACACTTAGCTCATGTCTGATTTGATAGATAATTAGTTTTATCCTTCCGCTGAACGAAAATGGTTGTGTATACGCTTCGCTAAGTGGGCCTGCGATCGACTTAGAGAAGATGCCGATTTTGCCAAAAAAATCATCTTTTCAGATGAAACTCATTTCGATCTTGGCGGGTAGTAAGCAAGCAAAATTGTCGCGTTTGGGGCACAGAAAATCCGCACGCATACACTCAAAACGAGTCACTGTTTGTTGCGGATTTCGGTCCAGAGGCATAATTGGGCCATTTTTTGAAAATGAGCAAGGAGTGGCCGTTATAGTCAATGGCGATCATTATCGGGCCATGTTAAACGAATTTTGTTGCACAAAAATTGAAGAGGAGGATATTGGCAACATTTGGTTTCAACAGGACGGCGCTACGTGCCACACAGCCGAAGCTAGACTCGATGTTTTGCGCCATTTTCAAAAAAAAAAGAAGTTATTTGGCGGACCCTTTATATTAGACTCCTACCTTTGAACCACGGTGGTCTTCGAATTGTTGGATACTTTTTTGGCGAGCCAACATTTTGAATGCTAAGAATTTCTGCTTAAGAGTGGTCCTTTTGAGGACGGTACATGTTGGCCTGCGAGAAATGCTGTCAAAGTTACTTAAAACGTATCTTCCCAAATTATTAAAATAACAAACCATTCAAAATGCCGGTTGACACAAAAATGATAATTTCACGCTCACGTTTTCACGTTGTCTCAAAAAAAAATTTAACTCACAGGTCACAGCCTACTGAACGGAGTCCATGCGTCTTTTTCTTAAAAATCGTTTTCCCAAATATTTCTTCGAAAATAATTTTAAGTATCTCTACAAGGACAACTGTAAAAGCACTCAGCAAAGCAAAAAAGGAAAAACACGAACTACAAGTACCAATTTTTGCAAGTTTTCGAATTACGTACAATATAAATAATTTAAAAAAAATAGGTGTTTGAATAATAGTCGAGCGTTCGAATGTTCGAATTACCGACGCTCTACTGTATCTTTTAATACCATTGACAAGATTATTAAAATGTGGTGAATATTGAGGAGAAATAAAAAAAAAATGTTTGAGAATCTCATTCTTAAATTAGAATTTCTTTCCATCACTGGGGATAGACTACATCAAATATTATTCAACTTTTAAAATATCCAAAAACTCAAATATAACTGATACCTAAAATCATAAATTTGAAGAAATTAAATAAATTTTCCCCATCACATAAAATTTTTAAATCCCAAAATTATGTTAGCATTAGGTACTATGTTTAACAAAAAAAAAGTTATGAGTTGGTACCTTTCCCTTCCTCAGATGTATAAATGAGTGTTTTGATACAAAACAAAAAGTCATAAACTCTATCAAAGGGTCAAGACGTCCCGAAGTGTAATAAATTTTCCATCTTATACATCCATTTATGTAAGTAGCATTAAATTAGCTCATTTTAGCTACAGCTAAATTCATTGTTGTAGAAAAATAAACAAAAAACAAACAAAAATAAACAAAGTTTGATACAAAAGTCGAAATAACAATTTATGGTCACAAAAATACCATAAAAAAAGGTAACTTATTTCTCCTCATATTCCCTCTTATAAAACCAAACAAAAAAATATATAACATAAATAAAAGAATCTATTCCAAACTTTTAGTATAAAAATTAATCATAATTACGAAGGACTTCGAAATTTTTTAGCATACATAAATATTATAAACCAGTGAAAAAGTTTTTCCCTTTTGTATTTATAACACCCCATAGCCCATACGCCTTACCCAACATTATACTTATATACATACCTCCTGAGACTGACTATATGGGATTGCTGCTGCTGCTGCCACCTCCTCGTCCTCATATCCATTCCATTGGCATTCATAAATCTCCACGCAACAATTCACCTAAATCCACAAGTTTTCAAAGCTACACCACGCATTCTCATATATTTATAAGGATTCTACTATAGATTTTCGCAGCAACTTTCCTTTTATATATGTCTCTTTTTCGCCAAAAAAAAAATAGTAGCTGAAGCCAGTGGTGTAGTTTTTGAATGCCAAAATTTGTTACCGTTTTTAGACAATCAGAATTCTCAAAATGATAACAAGCTACGGCTACAGCCAAATTAATAAACGTGAAATAGCGAAGGGTTAGGCCTTTTTCCGTAACCGTACGATAAAACTCAAGTTTTTGAAACTTGGTGAAAATTTCGAGTTATCAAACAGGCATTTTACTTATTGTAGTAGATTTTCTCAAGGGATTTTTCGTAAAAGTCATTTTACTAATCCAAGAAATTTTGTTTTTATTAATGGAAAATTTTAACCAGGAGCTTAACTATTCGATGATTTTAGTAAACTCATTGAATAAAAGTGGAATAAGTAAGGATTTTCCCCTCATTCAAATTAAACATTTTCAATGGGATCGTTATGGAATCCCGCAGCATAAAATCCCGCAGCACAAAATCCCGCAGCACAAAATCCCGCAGATTACAAATACACAAAAATCCCGCAAGATAGTACGTTGAGGGATTTTCAATACTTTTTGAAAAAATACGATTGGAAGAATATTGATGGTGACTTCGAATAAAATAATACATACAATTGGAAGAAGATCATTGGTGATTTCGAATATAATTGTTTTCTGGACCTGGACAAAGGTGGTTATGGATCTGGACAGATGGAATTTTTTTTTGAAAAAATAAACTTCTAAACTTTTTTAGGAATAATTAAAAAAAACTACTGTTGTTTAGTTTTTTTGAAAACAAAAATTAAGATTATAGAAATATATTTTGTTTTTTTTCTTGAAAAAATTAAATAAAGAGTGCAAAAATTGAGTTTATTTTATGAACAAAATAAAAAAAAGTTTCTTTTTAGTTTTATTTAAGAAAACTTTTGACATTGGGGCCTGCCTGGCGACTGAACATACAAGCGGAGGAACGGACTAACGTGAGCGGTTCAGAGAACAGAAAAAGGGAGTTAAAAAACTATTTGTTTTATTTGTAAAATTGGTCTTTTGTCCAGTTTCCAGATCCACCTCCAGAACCTTTATCCCAGATCTGGAACCTCTGTCCCAGTTCCAGACCCAAGGCCAGAACCTATTTCCCAGGTACAGGGCCAGAACCTATGTCCCAGTTCCAGACCTACCTCCAGAACCTCCTTCGTTAGACCCGCCGCGGGCAGTCGACTAACCAGATCCGTACACAAGACCATAGTCGTCGGTCAGAAAAAAAATTGTAGGAAACTTCGTTCTTCGTGATCCTCATTCAATCGAAGCACCAATTCCTATAGGAAAGAAAAATTTTATGCGCTGTCACATTGTAGTAGATCCTGCGGGATTTCGTACCCAACCAGTTTTCAATCGATTCTTTAAGAGCCTTTGTTATCTATGTTTATTTAATACTAGCTGGCTCACCCGACTTCGCTCGGGCAGGAGCTTATAACACAATACATAAGGTGTTTGTTGAACAAGTGAAATTCAACAACTGTTTAAAATTTGTGTAACACATAACAACAAGTCACGGGCAGCTATAACAATTGTTTTGGCATATTTCAACAAGTGGGAAATTTCACAAATCCACCATTTCCATAACTGCAAACAACAAGAGTTAAAAAAAGAGAAAATTACCTTGTTGATAAATTTCAACCGAGGATCGGAAACTTCTTCGAAGTCAACAAGTTAGAAAAAAACACTTGCAGTAGTGTTTATCAAGTGAAAGGGTCGAGTAGCTTGCTTAAAATTAATTTATTTAGCAAGAATTTTGTTTTAAAAATGTTGTTATTTTTATTCTTAATCGGACAGCGATAACGAAAATCAAAGACAGTTGTAAAAGTATTCAAAGACAGAATTAATTTCGAAATAGAGTCCCATTTCTTCATTGAAAAATTTTGTGTGCCCATCAAATTGTTGAATACCTGACTGAAAATCTTTTACACAAATTACGTTCTTCCCTTTACCCCTTGCAGAGCCGGTTTTTTTGTGTTATCTACTTTGGCTTTTACTTTTTGGCAATAAATTCTTTCAGTCTATACTAACCATGGATGTTAGATTGTAAAATCTTGTCAATAAACATCCCAATCTTTTCCCCCAGGAACACTATGTTCAAACTCTTTGACAACAAAATATCTTTTGTTGGTTTTGGTCAATGAATCAGAGAAAGCACCAAAAAAAAATATGTTTGCTTTCTCTTATCTTAGACAAAAAAAATTATTTTTTTTTCCGGAATTTTACGATTCATCGTGTCCGATTTACATTCAACTGGTTTAACAAGCCGAGGGAAATTTTTGTTATTGGCAATTGTTTTGGTTTTTGTTGTGTTACAGAAATGATTTTTACTTTTTGGACAAACATAGTTGAACAAGAAATTATTGACTAATTTACTTGTTTTTCTGTGTTATAGGCCCCTGATAAACCGAAGCTTCGAATATGAACCTTCATAATGGATAAATTTTTAAAAATTTGTTAAAATATATACGGGCGACTATTTCCTAGTCGAATTTTCGTCTACTTCAAATTTATTAGCCATATATTTTTGCATTCTCCACAATTTTGTATACAAAACAATCCTCTAAAACTTAAAAAAAAAAAAAAGAAAATTAGAAGTCTAACGTTTATTACTTTTCAAATAGAAATAATTTTAAATACAGATACCGCATTTTTTTATTTTTACCCCACTTCCCCCTATTAACCCTATTAATAATTAGATAAAATTGGAAGCATATAATAGCCCTTTAGTGATAGGTACCCAAAGTCCATGCTTTAGGTATTAATTTTCAAACAGAATGAGATTTTTATTAATCGGCGTTTTGACCCCATTTTTTTGTTTAAAAAAAAAGTATGCCAAATCCATACTTTTAAAAAAAAAACCTTTCAAACACAAAAACAATTTTTGAAACCGAGTGGTTTCTGAGATTAGCCCGAACAAACAAGAAAACAACCAATGCAAGATTTCAGCTTTATTAATAAAAAAAGGAGGTTTTAAATTTTAAGGTGTGTTTGCCTTTCTGCTTGCCCAGCTTTTAACCCTATTAGTGAAAAGATTTCAACTTAACTTCGAGAACAAAATTATGAACTTAGGAGATGACCGTGGGCTACAATTTTTGTATTTTTTTTCTAAATTGTGAATTATTTTCTTCGTCTGTTACAAAAATTGGAAAAGCAACGCGAGCACGGGGCTACCGCTACATATTAGAACTGGTTACTATCACAACATCACATGTACAAATAAAACGAGACAAACTATTCCTAATCCTATAAACTTATTCCTAAAAATATAATAATCCCATAGTAGTATTTAAGTAAGTACTCCCGACAACACTGGCTAAATCGTGTATAATGTCTCTGAGAATTCACATATTTAAGTCCTTAAAATATTTCATTGAATTATATGTGAGAATTGGAGTGGTATATATATTTGGAAGGAGGATTGAGAACGAACACACACTTTTCTGTCATTACACAGCTACATACATATGTATATCTGATATAAATCGCGAAGCAAGGAACACAAAAATACTCGCAGCATCAACTAGGTAGCTCCAGCAAAAACAAAAAAACCCGGTACAAAAAATACTTGGAAGTTGTTGCACTTGGTTTGGGTTTTATAATACACAAGAATAGGATTTATTTGTGAAATATGTAAAAATGGATTTAAATTTCCATGAACTTGAAAAAAAAAGAAATTTCTCGACAATCTTCCCCATGAGCAAGTCTCGCTAATATGATTACTCCTAATAATCTACCTATGTGCCTGCTGATAGCATAGCATAATAAAATGTGCTTATACGCTAATGGATAACGACGACGACGACGAAGTAGAGGAAGATTTTAAATTTAATTCAGTTGAATTTTTGATTTTTTTTTTTTTTTTTTTTGAGAGAGAATTCTGTCTTTTAGATTAAAAATCAAGAGAGGTGAAATTATTGAAGATTCTTGTTGTATTTGATGATAATATATGTAGGTATAAGTGGAATAGCTAACGCAGAATTTGAGAAAATCAATTCGTTGAATAAAGGAATAAAAAGGAACATTTTTTTTTAAATCTGAAAAACTGAAAACAATAATTATGAAGTAAATACTAGCTTACGCATGCAAAAACCTTCCCTAACACCAGTCATAATGCCAAAGGGAATTGCCCATTTGTGGCCCAGAGTCTACACGAACGAATTTAGTATCAAATGAAAGGAGATGTAAAGCCCGATACATGAGTAAACAAATTTCAAAATCGTTCAAGGGAAAGTCGAGCTTGAAGTTGCCGATTGCAAAATAATGATTTCCATTTTTTTTCCCAAATAATAAATAAAATAATTGATTTAGAAAAATGATATTGATATCGAATGAAAGTACAATAAAGTACCAAAGTTATTTTGATATATGTAGATATTTAACACATTCTGAGATATTGAGTTTTAACTCATAGAAAAGCTAATTTTTTTTGCACGGTGTTTGCCACACCGATATTTAAAAAATTTCAGTAATGACATATATTTTTTTTAGCTCTAGTTAAAAGCATAGTTTATTACCTGGGAGACCGAGCTTTTCTCGGGATCTTAGAAATTCGACATGGGAAAGTTGTAACTTACCGTAAGAAAATTTACGCGTGGAAATGTAAAATGTAATCAAAGAATATTAAATTTTTATGAAAAATAAATAAAGAGTTCTGTAATGAAAATGTCTTTTTTTTATATTTCATTGCGTTGGCACCGGAAAAGTGCATGGGGCACTTAACATCTTAGTTATACGGCCTGAGCCATTTTTGGTGAGAAAAGTTTACAAAAATATACGGAAATACGCTCTCAAGAAACCATTAACAAAAAGGGTGACATTTTAATGTTATAGGTACTGCCGTCACTACAGTGGACATTTATATTTAAAGGGTTTCTGATTTTTATCTTATTAAAGGGATGGATAGAAATTTTGGGGGATGATGGTTTAAAATTATCAAAATTACCATTTTGATTGATTATTTATTTATTTATTTATTTATTAATTTATTAATTCATCTACAGACTATTAAGTTGAAGTAGAATTTCGTTATTTTTTATAAAACTTCTTTTCTAATCATGAAGGCTAAAATCTTTAAAGTTCAAGTGTCAGGCTAGGTGTCAAACTAAATATATAAAAAGTATTGGGTAAAGGCGAAATCATGATTGTTTTGAAGGATCAATTTGCAGCTTTTAATGTACGCATTTTAATTTACGCTCTATCCCAAGTAGTCCCCTTATAGTATAGGTACAAGAGCCGACAGCCCATTTTCATACTTTGAGAGTGGATGAATAGCAAAAATATGTGTATGAGCATCAATCTTTATACAACCCATTTATATAATTTTTCGAAAAACTTAAATTTCTTATCAACTTTTGCATTTTTAAAAAGCAAATCAAATTTATTAATTTGGTTAATGTCCTTAGTCCTTAGAAATTTCATCATAACCTTGAAGATCAGACAATGAGAAACAAAAAAAATTTGTTAAACTTTTAACGAAAAATAGTAGCGAAACGTGGGTGGATTTTACTCACACTAATTTATAAATTTTGTCTCGCTCATGAGAAAAAACTCTGAAAAATAGCCGTTTCCCAAAAACCAATTAATAAAACCAATTTCATAATTTTTGCTCGCCCACAAGGAAACAAACTCTTGACATTCGAACCACATCGTTAGAGCCGTTTCAGCGGATTTTCCTTAATAATACTTTTTATTTTTTTTCTCGTTCATAAAAGTAAAATGAAAATTTCCGAGAAACTATGAAATAGTAAGAAAAGTAGGCGTGTTAGTGGGCGGATCTAAATTATGACATATTTAAATTCTTTTTCTTGCTCGGTTAAAAAAACCGAAATTTTCATCCAAATCGTTAGAGCCGTTTTCGAGAAACCAAGATATGATAAAAGTGGGCGTGGCAATGTACTAAAATTATTTTTTAAATTTTTCTCTTGCACAAAAGAACAAACTCTGAGAATTTCATTCAAATCATTTCCGAGAAAATATGAAATAGAAAAAGTGGGAATGGCAGTGGGCGGATTTTATTAAAAATATTTTTTTAATTTTTTTCTCGTGCATTAGAGCAAACTGTGGAGTTTTCATCAAAATCGTTAGAGCCGTTTTTGCAGAAACCAAAAAAATATATAACTATATAAAGCATCCGCCAAATAACTTTTTTTCTTTTTGAAAATGGCGGAAAACATCGAGTGTAGCTTCGGCTGTGTGGCACGTAGCGCCGTCCTGTTGAAACCAAATGTTGCCAATATCCTCCTCTTCAATTTTTGTGAACAAAAATTCGTTCAACAAGGCCCGATAACGATCGCCATTGACTGTAACGGCCACTCCTTACTCATTTTCGAAAAATGGCCCAATTATGCCTCTGGACCAAAATCCGCACCAAACAGTGACTCGTTTTGGGTGTATCGGCTTTTCAATGTATGCGTGGGGGTTTTCTGTGCCCCAAATGCGACAATTTTGCTTGTTTACTACCCGCCAAGATCAAAATGAGCTTCATCTGAAAAGATGATTTTTTTGGTAAAATCGGCATCTTCTCTAAGTCGATCGCAGGCCCACTTAGCGAAGCGTATACACAACCATATTCGGTCACCTAATTATCTGTCAAATCAGACAGATAATTAGGTGACTAAGTGTTACCATTCACGAAATAAGCACTAGTTGAAAAAAAAATCGTTAGATGGCGGACCCTTAAGTAGATAATATAAAGGAAGAGATGTAAGGCTTTGATAATGAATGGTCTAGAGCTTTATTATATAGAACCACAACAGTTTTTGTTCTCGAACTACATCAGTTATTATATTTTTTTTGTCTTACTTTACTTATAGTTTACACATAGTTTTTACCTTTTTGATTTTATATATTCTTACTCTTATTATACAGGGTGATTCGCATAAGTTGTGACAAAAAGCTAAATCGTGTAGATTTGGTTGAGAAAAGAAAAAAATCGTACAACAGACGGGTGCTACTTTTTACTTTTTGAGAAAATCAGTACAAAAATTTAGAAAAGCTTGTATGGTTTAATAAAAAAAAAATTAAAGGTAAAAAAGTGAATAGTATAAATACATACACTTTTTAAAAATCTAAATATATAGAAATTTTTCGTTTTATATACATTTTTGAATGTGGGTTTTCAAAAGAACAATTAAATAACAATAGTCAACAAAAAATTGAGAAAAGCTACAGTAGTTCGAGAGAAAAACAATAAGAAGTTAAAAGTGTGAAATTCCCATATAAATTTGTATGGGAAAAGTATGGCTTTAGAGGCACGGGTTAATGATCTCGGAAAAAAATTTTATTGCTCAATAAATTTTTCATAGGGCATAAACTTCCGATTCAGGGGGTGTCTGATCAAAATAAATGATTTTGGGAAATAATAACGGACACCCTAATGTACATACATAAGTCTCAAAATCAATTCGGGGGCTGAAACCCTAGGGAAGTGAGAATGGGCATTTTAAAGCCCCTACACCGTTAAAAACAACAAAAATGTATGAACGAATTCATAGCTTCAACAGCAATCAATCCACGAGACCATAAATAGATAATGGCGATTCAAAATGAATAGCATAACATTATGTCATATCGACTCAAACGCCTACTGTGATGAGGTTTGAATATTAAAAACTTTAATGCGTCCCTTAGTTCATTTGAACCTCCCCTTTGCAGCCGCAAGCAAATACCACACAATAATGAGACAAACTAGGACAAAGCGTCAACAAAATGATTGAAACCCAATCTAAAAGCCCCGCCACCTCCGCTATCAGCATGTTTGTGATTCTGAATGCATTTTAGGTCTTTCGTCAGTTCGTCACTCTTCACTCATTGCCACCGAATTGACGTCTAATTTTGAGTGCAAAATTTATTTTTTGAAATTTGTTTGCTTTGCATTTTGAACTTTGGTGTGTATTTACTCTTATGTTTCATCTATGGGTTGGATGTGTGTGTGCGTGTGTCTGTCTATATAGTCGTGTTCCTGTTCCTTTTTTGGATGTTTGAAAAGGAAATTTAATTAGAGAGCCCATCTAAAGTGATCTGAGTGTTGTCGAGGGGAGGTGAGGTTAGTTGAGGGATTTGTGTGTGTTTGCAAAAGTTCATTAAAATTCCACAACCATAAAACTTATTTTCAACCCCCCTGGCGGCAGTCATCATCATCATCGTCGTCGTCGTCTAGCACTAGCAGCATCCGACAATTCAGCTATTTCCGCTCTTTTGTGACATTTATTTGGTATGCGGAGGCATTTTTCTGTGGAAGTTTTCTTTATAAGACGACTCGATGCGATGGCTTCAAGGGCTGCGTCACAAATTATAGAGCTCAGAGAGGTGATATCATAGGGACACAAGCAGATTATAAAATACGTTAATGACAAGAAAGATAGGAAGCTGTAGTTTTTTTTTTTTTGTTTTTTTTTTTCATCCGAAATTCATGTCTCAAAAAGTTGTATTCAACTAATTTTGACAGATTCCAAGTTAATTTTAGGATTTAAGAGAGAGCGCACGAGGGTGAGAGCGAAATAGAATCATTATTTGATTTTTGATTGGATTTGTTTGCCGGGAATTTGTTGTCTCGGATAAAATTAACAGTGTTTCAATCAATAATAATATTATATTCGAAACTGACAAAATCAATGATTGGATTATTGTTTAAAGAGGATAATATGTAGGTAAAAAGGTGTTTTCTGTTGAGTTCGTTAATCTGCTGTTAAATTCTTTAATCTGAAAAAATTTGTGAAATCAATTGAAAATGCCGGAGTTTTGTCTATAACGTCATGTTTGGTGTACAGAAGTCTAGGCGTAGAGGAATCTTCGCTGCATGACGAATATTGTGCGGGTCTATAAGAGGATCTTTGGTTAAGAGGTTCAAAAAAACACGGCTATTATAAGATATTTGAAAAATAGTTTTTGAAAGAACAAGAACAAAAACACAAATCAGGGATTTGGCAGCATTCAAAATGATAACTCTCTTCTCTTCTAGACTTCTTCTTCTAGGCTCTTCTCCCAAAACGACGCTAAACACTCGGAGCGAAAGCAACGACGAAAACTACTACTGCACCGCCACCTCCGGCTGGTCGTAAATCAGCAAAGAATCTTCGGACCGGAGCTTTGGTGTTCATTCGCTCTAAGTGACCCAGCCACCTGGTTGAAGAGTTCGTTGTCTGCGATGAAAATGTGGTGTATATCGATTTGAAGTTCCTGGGTTAATGTCAATACAGGGTGTTTTTTTTAGACGTGTGGTTTTCAATCTAGCAATACTTTTTTCGAAGTTGGCCTTTCTGACAGCTGTCACTTGATTTATGCTCAGTTTGGTTTGCCATTTCATGAATAAACTTACTACTGAACAATGTTTGCAAATCGTGCAAAATGGGCTGGAAAAAAGATCGTTGTTGATCCCGATTTTCACAAGAAATTTTTTTTCAACGATGAAGCTCATATTTGGTTGAATGGGTACGTTAATAAACAAAATTCTCGTATATGGAGTGATCATAATCCACAAGCCATTGTTGAGATGCCGGCCGTAACATCCTCAAAAAGTCACTGTTTGGTGTGCTCTATGGACAGACGGAATCATTGGTCCATATTTCTTCAAAAATGAAGTAGGTCATAATGTTTCAGTCAATGGGGAACGCTATAGAGCCATGATTAAAGAATTTTTCGTGCCTGAATTGGAGGATTTTGATGTGGACGACCTTTGGTTCTAACAAGAAGTCGCTACATGCCACACAGCCAACGAAACAATCAATTTAGTGAAGGAAACGTGGCCTCCAAGATCGTGCGACTTAACACCGCTGGACTATTTTTTGGTGGGGTTATGTGAAATCGCTTGTCTACGCAGATAAGCCCGAGACGATTGACGCCTTGGAAGAGAATATTCGGCGCGTTATTGCTGACATACGGCCCCAATTGCTGCAAAAAGTAGTCGAAAATTGGGCCTCTCGACTGGAATTTATTCGAGCCAACCGCAGCGGCCACTTGCCCGAAATAATTTTTAAATCATAATAGCAAACCCTTATCTTTAAGATAAAGCTAAATTCTTGGACATAGCATTAAATTGTATGCGTTTTATTTCTTCTTGAAATCACACGTCTAAAGAAAACACCCTTTATTTGGCCGTTAGTGGATTATCCTGGCGATGGTAAGAAGACTGATACCTCTGTAGAAGTTGGCGCAGTTCAGAGGGTCTCCTTTCTTGAGGATCCAGAAAACAATGGATGCTTTCCTCCGAACATATTTTGAAGATGAGCTGGCGCATACTCCTAACCAGGTCGACACCTGCCACTTCGTCAGCTCCAGCAGCTTTATTGGACTTAAGTTTAGATATCGCTATCTTCACCTCCTCTAGATCGGGTGGACGAAATTGTTGGTCTATACTTCGTCTATGTTAAACGGTGCAATCTGCAATCTACCTGACAGCGGAATTCGATTCATAATCGCAGTTAGGAATACAGTTTGCTGAAATGATATACCCTCACCCTTAGGATCGACTGCAATTGATTCAACTACGATTTTCCCTTGATCGTCCTTGCAGGCTTCTGTTATCTTTACCCTTTCGTAAAACTTCCGAACTTCATTCCAATTACTATATTCCTCGATCACGCGTTATCCATGCTTCCCATGCAGAATCTCGGACGGCTTCTTGGCAATGTTGCCACTGGTTCTGAATACTTGATGCTGGCGGCATAGGACTTCTCAAGTTGTTATTAAATCCTCGATCAGAAAAGAACCTAGTGATCTCTTGCGAGTGCAGCCGTCTGACTTCAAACTTCTTCATAGTATTTCCCTTTTTTTTTGACGTGGTCGGGATATTCGCAGCCATACCTTGGCTACAATAAGTTAGTGGTCCGAGTCAATGTTGGCCCCTCTGAATGTTCAGACTTCATCATGATTGTGATGGAGGAGTGTCTTGCATCGTTCGCAATGTCATCATTCTTGTTGACGGTTGGTTGATCTGGAGATTTCTAAATACCCTTGTGGATTTAAAGATGTGTGAACTGCGCATTAGCTATTTTACAACGAATCGGTTATTGAAGGTAACGTCACGAAGGCTGTGCTTTTCGACTTTATCACCAAAGATATCTTCTCTTCCTAACTTGGCTATAAAATTGCTTCGGACAATTTTAATAAAATTTGGTTGGTCACTCTAAAATTTATTCTTCGCTGAGATATCTGACGTTGAATACATTTTGGAGCCTTCAGAACTTTTCCTCAGATCAAAATTGAAAACTAATGCTGACTGATCATATGTCTGCTCCAGCAGCTAGTGGAATGCGTCTGTGTATTAGGCTGTGTCGTCAGGCTTATGTAAGCGAAATTTGCCTTGATGTCAATTTTTGTGAAGAGCTCTTTCACTGAAACTTTCTTTCATTTGAAACTCAAAACATCTTGCCTAAGACTGCCTCCCATTACAAATTTACACCCAAATAGAAGCTGACTTTGTTTTCTGTCCGTGACATATTAAGGGACCTAATAATCCATCAACAGATCCAAAGTTCGATATCGTTATTTCGTTAGCGTGGTTCTTCATGCTGCATCTTCAATCTTGAAGAATATCTAGTCTACGAAATCTAAAAATATTAGTGAATTACCGAAACTGCTAGACAACTTGGCTGGTTACTTTCCCATTTCCTGAATACGAACGAGCTATTATCTTATAACAAGTCCCCCAGATAAAAATTATCTCCTGCGGTAAAATTACAATCCAGGCAAATTGAAAATAATTACTTGTGGTTGTTAGAATAGATATTTGGCTAGATGCTCAAAAATAGAATCTTCTTTTGTAATCAAATATCACATCAGTGCGATACGTACAAAACGACCATTTAGATGGCATTATTTTGATAAGTAAGTGTTTATTGCATAACATCGTGTACAGCAAAAAGGCAAATGTCCTTTCCCTCAGTAATAATTGTTGAGCAAACAAACATACTACTTTTCTCCAAACTATCTAGGCACTTATTTTTGTTTGTGTAATAGTCTGTATGTAGTAGAATAAACGAGGCGAATTTAACTCACATTGGGCTTGTCATTGTTATCCAATTTTCTCGTTTTTTTCCAAAGAAAAAAGACAATACCCATTCTGGTTTGATTATCCTTTTTGTGTGTTCTTTTTTTTTGTCACACCAGAATATAAGGATGGAGAAAGGTGATGGTGCACACAGAAATGGAGTAATATTTTAAGCTAGAGATAGATATATGTACAAGTACATTGCCCTTATGCGAGGAGCTGAGGAGACTTAGCTTTCAATTTGGGTTGCTGTTTTTTTTTATCATTTGTGTAGGAGGGATGAGTTAGCTTCAATCGACAAAACTATTTTTCGCAAATAGAGAATCCTTTTTTGTTCGTCGTTAAGTAGGTGTAACAACACGTTTCCAAAAATTTACTCATTCAAACACATGATACGAAAAAAAATATGAACAAACAGAATATGTTGGTTGGTGTGGTATAGTCTGTTGATAGAGTTGGTGGTGGTTATCTGATTTCTGTTGATGGCTCGACTGGTCAAAAGGATAATGACAGAAAGTCATGCTATCATCGTGTAAGGATGTTGGTTTTTTTTTTTTGTCATACATCGAGTTTTGTAAGTTTATTTCGTAGTTTTTCTTGCCATCTCATACCATTGAGGGAATGATATGATGATGAAGTGAAAACTACCTGTGAACCTGTGATGATAGAGTTGAAGATAAGTGATAAGCATGTAGTATGTATATGACGGAGACGTGATGTTCTTTTTTATACTAACCCTACTATATATGACTACATATTAAATGTGACAACCTGTGGGCGAGTTGTACAAGTTAAAGAGGATGGAATTGTGGACAAATTGATTTAAATCGAAGTTTAGTTTTTGCTTATATCGATGAAAGAGGACAAATTGAAGGAATGGACATTTTTTGTATTGGACATTTTATGGTTCAAGAATGCTAAATTAATGTTCAATTAGGAGAAAACTGAGAACTTAGAAAAGTGGGCGTGGAATTGGGCAGTCAAAATAACAAATGTCATGTTTTAGGTTAAGTTGGATGGGGAATGGCTAGCCGCATTACCTCAGTCGAGTCTCCAATGGATCTTTTGTGCTCCCCAGGATCAATGTCAGGTAGGTATAGGGAGGGGTAGAGGAGGGAGTTATAGTGGAGTAAGTGGACGTTTAAGTATGGGGTGCCTTCCTTAACCATCTGGAATTCTGAATGAATTCGCCGAGGGCTGCCTATCTGCTAATCACAAAGAAAGTGATAGGAGCCCTCCTCCGCCTCTTCATCTTAACACCCTCTACATAAGTCGAATGTGCTGATGCCAGTTCTGCTCATATGGGTTCCCATTGAGTTGTGACCTGTTAGGATTCCTACCAAGATGGACAGTTGAGGCCTGCTTGGCTTGAATAAGTGTTCTGTTTTTCTCTTAGCGAGATTCGACCATAGATTCCTCGAGAAGTCGAGACCCGACAAGTGTCAATTAACGACCATCTGCCGTTTGCGATTTTGAGGAAATTCTTGTGCATAAGACTCCTGTGGCATAAGTATCTACGAATAGTATGGATTGGCTGGGACACAGACAAAAGAAAGATATTTCTTTTGTCTGTGGCTCGGATCAAGATATGACCCGTTTTTGGCCAATTCATCCGCCTTTTCGTTCCTGTGTTTCTATATCAAGGTGTATAACTATGTTGGTTGTATTGAGTATTCTTGATTCTTAACTGGTTGCGGACATGGTTCCCCAGTTTTGACTTTGTGAAGATTAAAGAAATAGCTTTAATTGCGGCTAGGCTATCAATTTAAATATCAATGATTCTTCTATTGACTATTTCGTATGTGGCAAGACCTTTTGCAGCCTCAAAAATTGCTTACAATTTCGCTTGAAAAACGCTTCAGAAATCTGGAATTTTTATTGGTCTGTTCAAGGGTGGGTTATGTGGAGAAAAGGCCTGACTCTACCCCATCGTTCGTCTGGGAACCGTCCGTAAAGACCGAGGCATGATTTGCTTTTATAACACGGTTTTCCGCCCACAATTTCCTTATCGGGATATCTGTAAGGGCCACTCTATTGAAAACAATATGCAGATATAGTCTGTTTGAATGTCTGTGTTCGTAAAGTTTATGACCGCGAAGTAGTTCCCTTCTTGTCATTGTTTTAAGTTTTGTAGCTTTATCTAAGGCTGAGCACCAAAAAAAAACAAGCTTATGTCAAAATTGGCTTGATTATTGCTGTGTACATCCAATGAATGGTTTTGGGGCTGGGCCCCCATATTTTTTCAAAAATTCTACTGAAAGTGATTAAAGCTTTCTTCTTGCTTTCGTTAATGTTTTCTTTTCATTTCAGTTTAGGGTCAATTTACAGACCAATTAAATTTGCCGTCCCAGTGATATGGAGTGGTGTCCTATTTTTGGTTGAAGGGATTATATTTGGAATATTTAGTTTCCTCGTAAACAAAACCATTTCTGCCTTGGATACCAGGTTCAAGAGAGTTTAAAATTCAAGTGTCTTTATGTTGGGTCTGGCATACACAAACTAGCTATACCTTCAATAAAAGTTTTTATTCACAATATCTACACGCGAAAAAATCCAGCCAAAAATGTATATATTCTTGAAAATATTTTTTCAAAAAATTACAAATTTAAAATCTGAAGAAAGTTTGAAATTTTAAATTAAACCTAATTTCCATCAATGGGCTCCCGCGTCGTGTCACGCTGGCCAGTCATCTCATAAGGCACGGACCTCGAAACAAAAAACATCACATCCCATATCTCAGCCCGATGCTTGAGTCTCTGTCAAATAGCTAGATGTTCTCCCTTAAGTGAAAATTGAAATAGCCATCTTCCTTGCTATGCCATCACAATGCATTACACAGATTGTTGGAGAAAGAGAGAGAGATTGTAAACAACAGCGGCAACGTGACAACAATAGCGACTGTCCTTCATGTGTAATAACGTTGCCGTCGTCGTTGATGGTGACATGAAAAACCACACTTCGTGCACCGCAGGTCATTCTTCTTCATCGTCCTTTTTGTATCCAATTTTGTGGAAGCCAGACTATAGTACGTAAATATATACAGCAACTAGTGGTTGTTTGTGGTATTAGCATCATCGACCAATGCCATTGAACAGAGATTCCCTCTGATTTTGCAACAACCCACACTGCATCGCGTCGTCCTTGTCATGCCTTGGAATCTATCGTCGTCGTCGTCGATGGAAAATTTTCAAATTTATTCTACCAGCTCATCGCGGCATTGTTTTACTTTTTTGTTGCATCTTTTTAATATTGGAAGAAAACAAAAATAAACAAATGAAAAAAAAATTGAATAACTTATGCAAAGACAGCCCAGTAAGGATAGGTTATAATAAGTTCATCCACGGGTACATAAACTACACAGTGGAAACAAATATCAGTAAATGTGATTTTGGGTGAATAAAATCTTTAAGGGTCACTTTTACACGAGAACATTATATCTGTGTTCAGCTTATAAAATTTACTTAAGAAAGTGATCGTTTTGGAGAAAATTCAATTTAGGTCCAGTTTCTGTCAGTGCGAAATTAAAGTTAAACTCGAGTTAACTCATCAAATTTTTTTTATCCACCCAGTTTGTTTAGTCGTTCCACATGGATTCTCCACCAAAAAACTGCTTCCTCAGGTCACTTCTTCTTTACTTCTAGAATTAATTAACTCTAGTTCAAAGCACTACTGAAAAACTGGGCCTTAGAGACATAAAATTCTACAAAAACAAATAAAATACATCGTTAATCGTCAGAGCGGTTTTGAAAAGAAAGTTAACCACTTTTTTATAGCACTAACTTGCTATAATGGTTCGAGGCTAGAACTTGGCAAAAGTGGATCATCTGTTGGCCAACTATTTATCATCGATCTTAAATGACACCCCCCAAACAAAAAATTAACGGGTTCAAATCGCAACTCCCTGGCGGCCAAGCAACATCACCAAAACGACTGATTACACAACTCTTGAACTGAATGCGTGCTAATGTTAGACAGCTTGCTGAAACCTTTGCATACCCAAGTCTATAAAAAATCGGCGACGTATGTGTTCTTTATTAACTGTAACGTTTCGTCCATCGACCCTTCCCTCGTTTTGGGAGAAAAATGGGTCAATAATGCTGTCCCTCCAAAAACTACACGAACAGAAATTCTCCGTTGAGGGCACATTTCGAAATACCATATGATTCAAAAAGAAACCAATGAGTTTTTTTTTCAAGTATGTAGGTAATATTTTTTGCAGAATTATAATAAAAACTAATCTATTAATTTTTGGAATCTATTCCGTTTTACCTTACAACCTGTCCCACTGTCGAACGGGCTTAACTTTAAATGTCATTTTCTGACATCTTTGGTTAATGAATGGAAAGGATAACTTATTGTTGATATTGACTATATACAATGTGTTATGTGATGATTTCTTTTGTTTTATTACTGTTACATACAGAATTTAATATCCGCTCCAAGCAATATTACGAGCACATTATACATACATTTGTACATATACATAATTTCATTTTTTATCCTTAAGGAGCTTACAAAACTTATTAAAAACTAAGACAAATAAAAAAGAGATGGGGGTCATTCTTTATTAAAAATTAATCTGACGTATTTTGAGAACTTCTCAGATCGACCGTGATATATCGAAGACTATATGTAAGATGGCGATACGGTTGGTACTTCCAGTTTAAAACTATTTTACTCTGTCTTTTTTGATAATATATTTTGATTAATAAACATTGATTCATTAACCTCAAAGTAGGAATACGTGAATAACTAAAAAACTATACAATACATACAACCTTATCATTGATATCGTATCGTCATAGCTCAGAGAGAACCAGGGACTAGTGACTAGGATTCGTTACCGAGACCTCTGGTGTACGCTCTACAGTCCTATATACGCACTTACCATTCTGTTTCTGCCACGGGCTTAATTTAACAATTAAAAAAAATTGATTTAGTTCGAAAATTAAGTATAAAATAAAATAAAATAAAATAAAATAAAATAAAATAAAATAAAATAAGATAAAATAAAATAAAATAAAATAAAATAAAATAAAATAAAATAAAATAAAATAAAATAAAATAAAAGAAAATAAAATAAAAAAAAAATAAAATAAAATAAAATAAAATAAAATAAAATAAAATAAAATAAAATAAAATAAAATAAAATAAAATAAAATAAAATAAAATAAAATAAAATAAAATAAAATAAAATACAATACAATACAATACAATAAAATAAAACAAACATTTTTAAATTTTAAGTTTTTAAATTTTTTGTTTTAATAAATTCCTTTTCCCGCCTAAACGAGATCGATATACCCCCTCTTTCCGAGTACAAAATAAAATTGTGCGGGTCACAAGTGCTGTAAACGAAGTTGAAAAAACCGATTCCAAAAAAAACGTTTTTCCGGTAGTGCTAAAATTTTTTGAAAGTTATCTACCTAATACAAAATATGCACGACTTTATCGCACAAACTTTTTTTTGTGGTTTAATATTGTGTGTTACCCCACATTGAAGATGCATTATGTACCTACATATATATTTATTATATTTTATTTATATTGAAAGAATCAAAAGCATTAAAAAATTGATTTTTTGTTTCTAAAAAATTGTTTTTTTTTAAATTCTTAAATGCATTATTGTTAGAACTATTGAGAAGCATCAGATTGCAAAATTATAACAAAATCGGTAAAATCATGGCAAAGATATACGGGATTAACCCAAAAATAAGACCATTTTCTCAAAAAACCTGGAACTCCGTAATATGATTTTTTTGAGAAAAAACTGAAATGCAGTTTTCTTACAATTAACTTGGTTATTACAGGTACGAAGTTTAATCGAAATCGTTAGAGCCGTTTTCGAGAAAATTTGAAGAAACCAAAATATTTGTATGTCAGCTACCCGTTCTAGATGAGCTAAAACAAAAATTCGAATTTTTCCTCTAGGGAGTCACATTAAAATGCTCTGTCCCAAATTTCATGCCAATCGGTCTACCCGTTCAGACTCTAGCTCAAATTACAGTGGCCCCTCCGACGCACATATACCCACAGACCGACGGACGGCATGACGAAACCCACTTTTTCGGACTTCTCGATTATCGTGTGTTAATTTTGATTATAACCTCGAATTTTTTTCTTTTTTTACCTGCCCTATAGAGCAAGTAAAAACATTTGTATCGAAAAAAGTTAAATTGTTTGAGAAAAATCGAATTTAAGTTAGCAGAGTAGCATTGTATGGGAAATTGAATTATTTTTTTCTGGCTTAATTTTTGGAAAATCCTTCTAAAAATAGGGTACCTAATTCGAGCTAGCGGAGCTTTTAAATAATAGTAAAGATTTGGATAAAAAAAGTTAAATTAATAATTTAGTTTAGTTTTTTTTTTTTTCAAAATCTTAATATATTTATAAAATAAAGTCAGTTTATTTACAACACTTATTACTCAAGAACGGCTGGACCGATTTCAATTAAAAACCTATGATTTTTTGGATTCGTCTCCGCTTCGAATAGCAGAATAACTATAAGAATATCAGAAAAATTCACTTTGTAGGGTGAAATTGGGTAAAATGAAAAAGACGTATCCGATTAAAAAAAAACTCTACCTTCCAGGTTATTCTATTCTATGGCTTTAAGGATATTTTTAAAAAAATTGCAATTTGTAGGGTGAAATGGGGTAAAAATGAAAGAAAACTGTCCGATTTAAGAAATTCTTTTTTTTATTTAAAAAAGTTTTCTTAGGAAATGGCCTTTAGGATATTCTTTTTTAAATTTTATAATTTTTCGGGTGAAATGGGGTAAAAGTGAATGGGGGTGATAAAAGTAATAAAAGTTGGACTTAGACGATCATATTTTTACCAACTTCACCATTCATAACGTGAAGTGGGTAAAAACTCAAAAAGTAGTAGGTATTCAGTTACAAAAAGGAGCTTAAATATTTATCTATATTTTATTTTGAATTTTTTATACGAAGCTTAGGTTTGTCTACCCGTGCGAAGCCGGGCAGTCAGCTAGTTACATATTAAAATATTTTTTTTTCTGCAAAATAATTCTTTTTCAATTTTTTTTGTTTATTCTTAGAAAATTTAAATAGCTGAATGAAATGAAATGTTTTTTATTATACTTTATCGCTATTTTTATAAACATTGTTCTAGAGAAATAGTTAGTTGCATTATTCCCCTAAAACAATTGAACCGTAATACTCGTACTTCAAGGAATGCGCATGAGTTTACCCTTGAGCCCAATTTCGGACGTACAGTTAAGTACAGAGATTCTCTCTTTAGTCGTACTACACGAATGTAGAATGCTTTACCCGGCTCTATTTTTCCTTGCCATTGTGATGTTCAGACATAAAAACCAATATGCATCGGTATCTCCTTTCAAATCTTCTCCATTATTGCTAAATGCTCGCACTATCTATTATCATCATAAGGGTAGTCACAACCTCTTGAGTGCGCGTAAAATATAGGTATACAAAAAAGGCATACATACAAAAAAGCTCGCCCCAATTTGTCGATATTTTTTTGGAAGAAAATGTTTAATTTAACTGGTCTATTGTAAGTAAGGCGAATTCTAGAGTGCAATTTTTGTTAAATCGCCCCTTTTCTAGACTGCAACTCAGTCATTTTAAGACTTAAAAAATAATTTGCTGGTCTTACATTTAAAGGGTTTTCCAAAAAGAGGTGTTATTTTGATATTCAAAGAAAAATGGCATTTTTTGAGATAAATGATCGGATGTTTATTTCATTATAAAGAGGAAGGTATGCCGTTAATAATGGAACACAACATCAGCCAAATGGCCGCCACGACCACGCTTACAGGGCCATATCCTTTTATGAAATTTTCCATAACCAAATCGCAAAGTGGCTGCCCTATGTCCTCGATAGCCTCACGAATTCCATCTTTGAGGTCTTGAATCGACGCTGGGCTGTTGGCGTAGACCTTATCTTTCACGTGACCCCAAAGGAAGAAGTCGCAAGGTGTTAAATCACAAGATCTCGGTGGCCAATTGTGATCACCTCTTCGAGAGATAACACGGTCCGGAAACTTTTCCGTAAAAGATCGATGGTTTCATTGCTTGTGTGGCACGTAGCGCCGTCTTGTTGAAAGTAAACGTTGTCCAGATCAATACCATCCAATTCCGGCCATACAAAATCATTAATCATCTCTCGATAGCGCAATCCATTGACCGTAACTGTTGCTCCAGCCTCATTTTCGAAAAAGTAAGGTCCAATGACCCCGCCGGACCATAAACCGCACCAAACAGTCACGCGTTGAGGATGGAGAGGCTTTTCAACAATAACTCTTGGGTTTTCCGAGCCCCAGATGCGACAGTTTTGCTTGTTGACGTAGCCTCCGAGGTGGAAATGGGCCTCATCAGTCAAGATGATTTTTCGATGAAATTCCGGATCATTTTCATGCATTTCAAGGACCCAATCAGCAAAGACACGACGTTGTTGATGATCAGCCGGCTTGAGTTCTTGTGTTAACTGAACTTTATAAGCCTTAAGACCCAAGTCTTTATGCAAAATACGGTGTAATGACGTTTGTGGAATGCCTAATTCCAAAGAACGACGAGGAATGGACAAACCTGGGTTTTCTTCAACACTTTGGGCTACAACAGCAATATTCTCAGTTGTTCTTGAGCGACGTGCACGGGTTTTATTCTTCACATCACTAACTTGTCCCAACAGCTCGAATTTGTCCACCAATTTCTGTATTGCGGTCCGACAAGGTGCTTCACGACGACCCAAAAATGTTTTAGTTTTACGAACCGTCTCTGCCAAATTTTCACCATTTTTATAGTGAATTTTAATAATTTCAATGCATTGTTGAAGCGTGTATCGTTCCATTTTTATTAATGGCGTAGTTTCTACTTGTCAAATGTCAAAAAATGACAGCTTCAAAAGTGACAGCTACCGAAATAGCGGGCTATTCAAAATAACACCTCTTATTGGAAAACCCTTTACTTAAAAAAAAGCAATATTATCGAGTTATTTGGAACAAAGCTCAGTAATAACCGGTTTTAGACATTATTCAACCAGAATTGGATTATACTCTGTTCAATTTGAATATGCAGTACAGGGAAGATAGGATATTCGCCTTTCACTCATACTATTATGGGTTTCAATAAGCTTTCTCCATTTCAAAGCTCTCACAGGGTTGCCGTAGTGAGCATTTTAAATTGCCGCAAATCTCACACACAAATATTGCCATCAAAGCTCTAAAAAAAAAGCTTAAATCCTGAAAGTTACATAGCAAAAACCAAAGAAAATGCCATATGAATTTCTATCAACTAGGCAATGGTAACTCTGTTTCAACACAATGCCAATAAAGGTTGAAGGTGAGGGTTGGTTGCAAATTGGCGATCAGTATCCTTCTTTAACCCGGGGAGCAGATAGGTCATGGTGGGATATACGTGAGCTCAAAGAAGATTACACAAACAATCAGTTAATGTGCCGTGCAAGCAGCAGCAGGCACCAGTGGGTTTGCAAAAAGCTCTGCCATAAGGCCTGTACTGCATATTCAAATTGCACGGAGTAAAGCAACCCATATGCGTAATGCTACGCTTTGTAATCTCCATGGATTGAGTTACATTCGAACATCTTGCCTACTTCATGAATAAAATAGTTAAATAGTCGTCTCTCTATCTACGTGTGAACAACGTAAAAATGACCCTTTTTGGTCATTTGACAACACTTATTTTTGGACAAACTTTGCTACGCAGTATTCTTTTCGACTTCATTTTATCTCTTGGAAAACTCAATATATTCTGTGCTCTTCGGCAAATTTTGCCAGTAGGCCCACAATGTTATTTTTTACACAATATTTTCTAATTTTCTTTTTACAAATTAAGCGTTTGGCTTTCTTTCCTTATTGTTACATTGGTGATTGAAAAGGTTTATTTCTACAAGCTTCTGTTTATAAATTACCCATTCATAGAACATTTGATTGAAGACCTCGTTCACATCTGTTATTATTTTATCTTGCTTCACCATCTTTATTCCATTTTAATTTCCATGAGTTGATAAGTTCATAAGGCCATCGTCCAATTTATTGATCATAACATAATTGTTACAGTTTACTTCCTGATCCAGATATCGATGCCTACCTACCAACCTACCCTTTTACCAGAAAATTAGATTTATAGGTCAACTTCGTCTTCCCTATTGACATTTCATCCATCAAAGTCTCATGAAACATGACTTTGAGGACATCGGGTTGTTGGGGGTTGATGATGATGGTGACAACTCATGTACTATGTTTCAACTTTTATGTTGTCATCAATTTGCTGTGTGCGTTTCGCTCTCCCTTCCCTTCTGGTATATCTAATTCCACTGCCTATAATTTTCTATAAACAATCTTTCAGCGCTTGTAACTCTTATAAATATACAGATACAATCCAAGTTTATATTTTATCTCATAAAAGTGGAAACTTTTTCAATCAATTTCCACTCCAAAGGATCTGATGACACATCTTATATACATAGCTAGTTCCTATTAACCGAAAATATAGAACCTCCATAAGCCACACACACAAAACAACCTCCTATACCAGCACCACAAAATAAGAAGACGTACAACACTTGAAAAACTCCCTTCAATCTTCCATATAATAAATAAAAACTCAAATTCTCACCATTTTGGCAATGACATTTCTGACTTAAGAAAGATACGGAAGAAGGACAAAAAAAAAAAGAAACAAAACAAAAAAATCCAAAAATAAAAATAAATAAATATTAAAACTCAGACAATTGGCGCGGCCAAAAGAAAATATATAGCAAATTATCGATATTGTTATTGGAATTTATTTTTTGTTATCCTGTTGACAATGGATTCTCCCTCCCTTTGACTTTCTTCCAAGGGAAAACACAAAAACTTTGTCCATTGCGACCGTCAAAAATAATAATAACTCCACAGAACAATAGGATAGATCCAAACAAATTAAACCTCACCCCCAGAGCTTCCCCGCACATGAACTGATTTTGAATACTTTATATAGAAAGAGATAAGGAAGAACGGACCACTCTGTGGCTCTTGATTTTGAATATACAGAATGGAAATCAGTTCACAGATGTGATTCGCATTAACAACCAGGATTCTCCAAATACCTACAACCAAAATTCAGCATTGAATTATTCCTTAAACAGGAATTACCTCAAAATGTTTCTTATTTCCTTGGTTTTCAAGGATATTTCTTAATCAGGAAACTGATTGTTTGATATACGCTCAGCTTAAAATCACTATCAACTACCAGCCTAGTGAGAGATAGAGAAAAAAGTACATACAGTGCTGTGCAAAAAAATGTACGAGTGCCGGAACTCACCGTTAAGTTAAGATGTGTAAAAATCAGTGACGTTGCAAGTGATGGGATTTCAAGTGCTGGGATTTCTGTTATTGAACGTTTTCAATATGGACGAGACTAGATACATGCCAATTTATAACAGTTATAACAGTTTTTCGCCATTAAAAGTGGGGGTGCGTTAACGAGCTTCGCGCGACTTGAAAAAAAAAACTCTGGGCGCCTGGAGTATGCCCACTGGCGGAGGGCCCTGGCCCTGCGATGCCGCATAAACAGTAAAACCAAAACTGTTATAATTGGCATGTCTATAGTCACTTACTCACCATATAGGTACCTAAATAATGCAACCATATCGTTACGTTTTATAATGGGATACGTAACGTGTTAAACGTAAGGCCGACGCGACGTTTTTAGTTTACCATACCGCCGAAATGGATTTTACACTTCAAAAATGTTTTAAACTTTACATACCTACTCATCCAAGAAATAGTTAAGCCAATTTGTCTTATTAGGTGCATCGCTGCATTAATTGGGGATGACTGGATTTTCGGCAAATAGCTAATAACGTAGATAAAGAAACATTTCATTCACCAGCATAGTACAAGAAAGTTAGACTATTTCGTCAAACTAAATATATCTATTCTCTGTTCAACAAAAATCGCCAGTACAGACGCTTGCCTCTCAGTCTTGTTATATTGGCTTGCATAAACCCGAACCTGACCCTCTTTAAGGCTCTCATGGGGTTTCCGTAGTTTAAACTTCATAAATTTGTTCTCAAAATCTTCAAATCCCAAGAATTCCTTAATTAAATCCACAGAAAAAGCTCTTGAATTAGCTTACAATTGGGAAAGGTAACTCTGTTTGGATGAGCACAATTTTAATACACACATTGTAGATGACGACGACGATCCCACGATCGTTCATCAGTATCCCTTCCCCTTCAGCAGTGGGATACAACGGTCATTTCCCAATTCAGTGTCGTGACTCGTGACCCACTGCTTTGGAAAAATCTAACCCCATAAGCCCTGTACCTACTGACAATTTTTGTTGAACAGAGTGTAGTATAGTAATGCTAAACTCCCAAACAGAGGGCTATTAAAAAAGCTTAAGTGCCTGATTACATGGGCGTTTTACATGAAAGGCCAGTGAGTGTTTGATTGTGCTGTCGACTTTCAAGAGTTATTACTTCGGGCTGTGATGATATCGCAGCATCTTCAAAAATACAAATATCATAATGTTAGAGATTTAGTTATCTCTACAATTAGTATATATTAAATTATACGGGTCAGTTAAGCTGGAGTTGCACCTGAGTTCATTAATCCTGCGAACATAAATTAAACCATCTACCCAAGGCTACGAGGCCAAAACATAAGCCTACCAATTTACAGTGGAAAATTACAATAAAGGGTTTTCCCATAGGGACGGATAGATTTTGAAATTCAATAAAACAACGATATTTTTGTTTTCTGATCTATCAATGACTTTATATGTTGAAAGCCGGCCCCTGCGTTAGTGCAGGTAAAATCGACTTTGAGGGAACCGGTCGTTTACGTCTTATTGTGATAAAGCTGCGACTTAAGGATGAAGTCAAACGCAAAATCCCATTAGCCAGTTTACGGTGCCTCTGAGAGCAATAACCATGCTTTGCAATCGATTTCCAATATAATGTGGCATCATCTGTGTTGCAGGAAGCACCGTAGCTCAGATCTATATAATCTATAATTTGGGCCAAAATCATGTCTTCATGGTGATGGCAATGTCGGGGTAGTTTTCACAGACAGTGCGGTGATTTTGTCTCCAGATCTTTTGTTTCGTTGACGAATTGCTTGTTCACTGAATCAGTCAACTAGAATTTGGCCACCAAATCGTCAAATCTACAGCTCATGGTCTGCGCAGCACGGGAAGACCTCACCTTAATTAGAGCGCACAAGTGGAGAAATACCTCAAAAAACCTAGGATGTTCGCAACTGGAGGCAGTAAGATAGGAATTGAAGTCATCCAGACCAAGCGCTCTGGCATAAGCGATGACTTAGTCTTTAAACCGGAGGTTCGGTCTTCCTTGATATCGCATTGAACCTGAGGGCTGCGATTCGATGTCTCCCTTGGCTAGAGCACTGTTGCCTATTCGTTCGAAACAGATCGAATACATTGGCCAGTATTCGATTATTCGATCTGTTTCGGCTTTTAAAACTACAGCCACATCTTTTGTACAGCACATATATAGTTCACAGTTGTATCTGAGCCCATCGCCAGGCTTAACTTTTTGCTTTTCGTTTAGAACTCGGCGCTGTGCCGTAAAGCATTGTTTTGTTTTTGTAGAGCATGCACTTCGTCTAACACGTGAGGAGTTTTTGAACCCAATGGTTTCTCCAAGCAGCTGTTAGGCAGCGAAATTCTCTACTAAGGTGTCATTCGTGGAGTTAATATTTACTCCAAGGAATAGACGAACTCAAAGCTCCTGCTACCAAAAGTGACGTAGAAAGTATATGTTTAGCTTATTCAAGAAAAACTAGCAATCAAATGAAACTTTAAAGCAGTAACCCTTGCTTAAGGTAACTTCATGTTCAACGAGAACTTCTTCCCTAAAACGAAGAACGTGTTTCGATTAAAATCCTGAGTCTGTAAAGTTTTCTTTTTTTTATTCAAGGACACCTCTTTCGTGTGAATCCATGAATAAAACTGCGAATACATTTTTGTCAAAAAAAAAAAAAAAAAAAAAATTCATGAATTTGTCGTGTTTGCTTGCAGACAACGATAACAAACATCAAAGAAAATTCTATTAGTTTCGTCCTTGTTAAAAGGGTGTCGTCTTTGAAATGGTAAAATACATTTGATGTTTAAATCCTTTGCAAATGATTTTAATTGAATTTTCTGTTGTTTATAATATGAAGACGACATCCAACATTAAAACAAAAAGGTATTCGTTTCTAAGGAAATATTCAATACAACAACAACAACACCAACCGAAAAAGTCGACAACGACGACAAACTCGATTCAGGACATTCGAGGTATCGCAAAGTAATCACCTGCCATTGAAGAGACTTCCAGCTTTTCACTTACCTACCCAAATATGGGGCAAATAAGGGTTGTGATAAATTGCGTAAATTAAAGGATAATAGGATTAAAATCAATGCGCTGACAAAATGTATTCAGTAAATTGCTGTGAAAGAAGTCCTGGAAGAACGAAATGTAAGTACCTAGATTGTCAAAATTGGCTAAACCAATATACACACATACCACCGAAAAAATAACAGCTCGCCAAAGAAACTAAAAATATATATACTAAATAGCTTAAGGGGCATCTTTAACAGAGTGTAGGTACATATATCTAAATATTATCGGATTATTTACATCCTGTGGCTTTTATACCTTAGTACCCCAACATCCGATCGCCACCGAGCCTTTACTATGAAAAATATTCTATAGCTAAGGCTCGTAAGTAAAAAATTAAAAAAAACACCACCAACGAAGAAAAAAATTTAAAAAAAAATCAAACATAAAAGGATATGAAATTCTATAGTCCTGTGCAACTCACCTTGCAGCGGTTATATTGTAAAATAGTTTTACTCTTTCTATATGCACAAAGAATGGTGCTGGCTTTGATGGTTACCACTGTGGAAATTCTCTATGATATATTTTTATTGAACCAAAAAAGCAAGTATTGGTTCTCGGTCAAGGTTTTAATCATAATAAACACAATAATAGCCGTCTGTTTTGCAAGTCCGGAGGGGCGCCATGCCGCGTCGGCAACACAGGTTTTCTCCGTGCTTAAGTTAATCCCCGAGAATTCTGTACGTTTAGCTAAGCCCAGAGGGGATTAGTTGTTGTTGCATTTAACATGTAAATTACTTAGCCCCGACGTCTTTTTTTCGAACAATTTCCTCCGGGCTTGCAGAAAACACGCATTAAGATGGAGAATTCCAAGTTAGTGGGTTTTGTCATACCGTCCGTGGGTCTTCCTGGGTCATCCTTTCAAGCTCTAAGTTCAACAGGAATATACCAAGCGAAGCAATCTGTTGTTAGTTTTGTGTGGTCCCCACAACTAATTATACATATCTACGAATGTGAGTTTTGTGAGGAATTCCCAGCTTCACCGCATACTCTTTAGCTGGCCAGTGTCCGGAAGAGGTTGCACCGATCCTGGCTATGTATTGCCTGGCTCTGCACTGTATATCAGGTCAGTTGTTCGGCATTTATTAAAGGTGGACTAAATCTTCCAATATTTAATGCAGTTCCCTCTTAATGAAAGTGAGCTTTGAAGGACTGATCCTTGCTTGATGGCCAGTTCGTCTGTCCGTTCGAGATATTTCAAGATTCAGAAAAGCTCCTTGAACGAATAATACAATTATTCATCTTTGAGCCATCAGTAGAAAGAAGTGCAGTAGTCAATGCGAGGCGAAAATATTTCAGAGGGAATCGAATTTTAAGAATTGGTGTGACCATAAGGTGCCTGAGGGATCTAAGCACCCCATGTCTGGGATATTCTTCAACCCACTTAAGGTTTGCGAAACAAGCAATTTGAGAGCCTCACCGCTCTGCAAGATATAGGTACTATATATATTTAATAAGTAGATTAAGTTGTACAAAATGCAGAAAAAAAATTAAGGCATCCGTCGGACAGGATCGTACACCATAATTATCTTAGTAAATGATTAAACACCATTTAAGAAAAATCAAAGTGTTTAGCCCCTATGTTGTGATATAAGAACTAAAAAAAAATCTCCTTGGAAGAGTCACATCTGTGATGTTTTGTCCAGTTCAGAAAAACGTCAGTAAATAAATCAGAGCAAATAAATGAATGAAAGCCAAACATCGTCGCGTGTGAGTCATTCACATAAGACAATATTTATATGGAATACTGTGACAGGGTTGCCGTTCTGTAAGCTTTGTCGCTATATCCATCAAAATTTTCACTCAGTTAGCGACAAAAATTAATCGATGTCGCTACATTATATCCATCGGCTCTTTCTTTCGATATATGGGACAAGCATAAAAATCTATAAAAATCGATCTACTATACCTAGGTATGACCTAATCGGGCATGAAGTTTCGGGTTCCATGATGTAGACTGTGAGAGGCTATGAGACAGTTATATAGATACCTATCACATTGATCCCTACAAACGTGGAAAATCACAGATCGTCCAAATATCCACATTAAAACAGAGACAGTAAAAAAACTGAGATCTGATGAAATTGATAAAAAACCATCTCAAAAGATAGGTTGAATTGGCTGCTAGCGAAAATCCCGGTACTTTTAGAACATATTATTTGGGTAGATTTTTGATAAAGCTGAGTTAGACCATTTCTACCAAACCCGTCTAGCATTGCAGAATATCTCTAGAGATTTTAGAACACTCTTGCGGGTGTCATGGTCGCTGTTGATTAACGTTGAAAATATTATGCCATAATCGTAAGGTCATAAAGGTATAGAGTTAAACTGATGTTATAAGCAGCATCAATTTAATTTAATCTGAGGCAACTTTGGCAGGATTAAACTCAAACTTTTGTGATGGACAACTTTAGCTTCGGGGAAGTTGAGAACATCCTGCTCTATCAGTGACTAGGGAAAAAAAGGTTTGAAAACGAAAAATGACAACCACTGTCTTGTTATGCTCTCTGCAGGTAATTGAGTCAGAAAGACTTTTTTTTGGAAAAAAAACTGCATAATCTTACTAGAGACCAAGCTGGCTGATAGAGAAGCTTGTTTGTTCAGTCCCGGGTCAACACTTAACTCGGCACCTTTAGTTAAGCTAAGAACAGACGATTAAAGCTGATAATATTGTCACATCTGTCAGTACAAAATTGTCCCAAATATATAACAACCGTGTGAGCATACAGTTTTGTCTGACAATATTGTCAGAAACGTCATTGTTAGGCCAACCATCTGACAGTCAAATTTTAAGTCTTTCGGAAAAAATCTGCCAACCTTGTGAACAGACAATTAAACATTGTATTGCAACGAAGTTACATATTTTTCCTCTATCTACAAACCATCATTCTACCTACCACTACACATCGCCCTCAACAACAACGCAACTGCCACTTCAACTAATTATTATTGGACATTCAAATTCAAATAATAACGACCGGCATCTCACCGGATACACAGTTCATCGTCATAAGCCGGATATATGTAAACGAACATATGATAATGATGAAATGTTGGACGAGTTTGTCTGCATCTTTATAAGTCACACTTACTCCTTAACAGAAGAGGCTTTAATAATGCTGACTAACTCGTATAATGAAATATTTGATTTGAATATTTTACCACAAGGCTTCCGAAAAGCGATTTTATTTCCTCTACACAAAAAAGGTGACATAAATTTAGCAGAGAATTACAGGGGCATCTCCTTCCTGAACTGCTCTTTAAAGATTTTCTCATCTGTTATATATATTTACAAGGATCATATCATGGGTAAATAATGCGAACCTGCTTAGTGATTTACAATCTGGATTTAGACAAAATCATTCAACAATTGATCAGATTTTCACGCTCATGAATATAGCACAATCGTATCAGGATATGTTTTGTACGTTGATTTTAAAGCAGCATTTGATTCTATTGGTAGAAGGTCGCTTTTTTACAAATTGTCACTGCTAGGAATGTCAACAAAAATGCTAAATATTCTTGATCTCTTGTAAATGGACACAGAATCAGCGGTATGGAATGGCAAGATTCTATCGGAATGGTTTTCAACGACAATGGGAGTAAAACAGGGTTGTGTATGTGTATTGAGTACCCTTTTGTTCGTTCTATTTCTTGACGACCTGAATGAAGTGCTCTGTGGCGGAATCTTGTGGGCTGGAAGGAGGATAAGAATGCTTATGTATGCTGATGATATAGTCCTGCTATCGGACTCACCTCAAGGACTTAGTCACATGATTCTGGACCTTGAAGATTACTGTGCAAAATGGAATATCACTCTAAACTTGAACTTGAAGTCCAAAATAATGATTTTTAGAAAGGCCGGTGGACGCTATGCTCGAAACGAAAAATGGAGATTTGCTGGAGAAGATATTGAAGTCGTTAAAGAGTATGAGTATCTCGGAATGAAACTCTCGTCCAACCTAAGTATAAACAGTCATCTTTCCAAAATCTTCAGTTAGCAAAAACAGCGCTAAATAATTGTACATGGAAATCCTGTATTAGTACAAGTGCTCTCAGTTTTAGTACAAAGCATAAACTTTTGAGGCAACTTCTAAATCAGTCTTGTTTTATGCTGCGCAAGTTTGGGGTTACGAACAGAGCGAAGAAGTTGAAAAATTACTTAGATTTTTTCTGAAAAGATTATTTAAACTGCCGTCTAACGCTCCAAACTATATGCTTTTGTTAGAAACGGGAATGTCACCGCTATTTATTTCAACTTTGAAGTTACATTTTGATTATGTTATTAAAGCAATATCCCATTCATCGAACCGGCTGACGAAGCTTATTGTTACGCATGCTATCTCTTCGAAATCCTTATTTTACAAAAAGTGAGACCTTTTGGCAAGGAGATACAATCTGCATCTCAACGTTTCGGTTGGAAATGTGCATGAGTGGATAGAAAATTTGTATACTTTCATAAGAAGACTGGATGAGAAATTAAGGGAGGAGTTTAAAGAGCAAGCCAAGTCTTCTCTTTATAGACAGTTTAACAGCACACTGAAATATGACTTAACTGAATTCAATTATTATTTTCGAATTGAAAACAATACTATTGATATATCTACGATCTTTAGAGTCAGAGCGAAACTGCTTAATTTGAATTTTATACCACACAGGGATGATCTTCCGTTACTTTGCACTTTGACTTTATGTAACCATGGGGTTCGGGAAGATGTTTTCCATTTTATCGCAATATGTTCTGTACTAAGTGAGATCAGAGTAGTCTTCTATGACTACACGAAGCTTACACTGGAGAGAACAACAAATATATTGAACGGAATTGAAGACTGGGAGCGTCTCACCGAATTCTGCAAGGAATCTGCCAGCTTCAGAGCTAAAATTATAAATAAAGAGTTTTAACTTTGTGAATTTATTTTGTGCCTTCAGTTTCGACTGGAGCCGGGGACTCTATCCCATTTGGCGTTTTTCTTTTTTGGCTCAGAGCTGCTCGATTTGCTCGTTCATTTTATTCTGAGCTAATTGCGCAAGCTCTGAGCTGTATCCGATGGAAAAAGAAATACACTTTTTATGCTCTGATATGTCTGAGATAAAAAAAACATAGAAGGTACTTTAAGTATTTGTGCCTTTGGTTTCGACCAGGGCCGGGGACTCTATCCCACCGTAGTATTTGCGCTCTTGGTTTCGACCTGGGCCAGGGACTCTAGCCCACCGAGTTTTCCTTGCGCTCTTCGGTCTGACCTTGGATCCGCTGAGCTACCTCAGCTATGGACAAAAAAAAGCATCACAGTATAAGATAGTTGGCTTTTGTCAGAGTGTTGACAGATCTTACGATGTTGTAATATATCTGACACTCGTCTGTACTTAGCTTAAGTAAGATGGTCTCGTTTCTTCTCAAATGATAATCGCTCTTCCTTGTGTGGATTGTGGATGGGTAACGTATAGCTGGGGTCCTTACATTGTCAGATAAATGGTGAGAAGTATATGTCACGTAAAGCGGATGAAAAAATGACTTGAACTGGCAGTATCTTCAAAAGTACCTATACCGGGAGGTGGAAGACGGAAGACCTAAGCTAAAACCTATTGTGGTGTCAACAAGGAGAGAATGACCTTAATTGTCTGGGAGCAGTTTCAGCTATCACAGAATGAGAATATGACTAGCTGATGGACAGACAATGCTGGTTGAGGCCCAAATTCATCAAAGGCTTTAAGTTCCAAATGAAGAAAAATATACAAATTTATTTCAAATCTGCGATCTGCCATCTCTCTATTAAAGATATTTACCTCTTATACCCTGTGTTGATGTTTTTGAGATGCTGTATAGCTTTTTAATGCAAATTTTTGGTCAGTAAATTTGAGTTTGGGTGGCAATAGTGTTATAGCGCCACTACTCCACAACATAGTAATTTTCTTCTTTTGGGGGAAAGAAACTCACGAAAAATGGATACAAAACAACAACAACAAAAAAATATCTTTAAAAAGGAATTCTTAAATTTTTGATATTTATGTAAGGATATACTAACATATAATAAGCAAGCATAGATATACCTAAGCAAAAGAGTTCCAAGCTACCTACCAACTATATAAATAAATAAAAAAAATATAACTATTCGAAGAGATTCCCTTAGAAAAATGTAAGTTTATTTATTTTATTCGTTTTTTTATTTTCATTTTTCAAAAAGGAAACTAGATAACTACGGAAACAGATAAGGTTGTGTACCTACTTTGTATTTTATTTTTTGTTTTGCATTTTTTTGGTTTAACTTTTGCTATTGGAGACGAACAGGTAGATACCTCCATACAAGCTACAAGCTTCCTATTCTGAGTGTGTTTTTTTTTTTTTTTTGGGGCTTTTATTTGTTTGCTGATGTGAAATACAGGAATTGGCAGGTAAAAGTAAGTGAGATATAAAAATATAAAACGTAGACAGAAAGCATAAGACGATTATGAAAAGAAGTACATATTTCTATTGGGGATAGAGAATTTGAGAGTTCAGAATAGAAAAGATGTAAAATGGAGATAATATTGTCGATTAAACATCGTTGATCGTAATATATATATAGGTAGAGAGAGTTGCTTTTTAAAGGTCTCTTCGGCTCACTGAAGTGGAAAGATGAAAAAGAATTGAATTTTGCTAGTTTATATTATTTTTAAGCAATCACAAGCGGCAATAACCTCGATGCTCGAGTTCAATGTTTTCATGGTATGATGGTACAAATATATAAATTGCAGTTATTTAAATTCCAACTGACTTTTTCAAAGGTTTCACCAAAATTTCCATCCTTATCGAAAAGCTGTTCTACAGATTCAGTTTTCAGTGTTTTAACATTCGTCACCTTTAGCAACAATTCTACACACATAGATGATAGGTACGTTTACCAGCAAAATTCCATCATCAAATTGATTGACTGACAGCGTGAGACGTGCGACATCTGCACAACATAAAATGCAACACAAGCAACTTGCAGAGCACGTCAAAATATATCTATACATTTTTGAAGAATGTGTTGTTCATCGTTTGAGTGTGTGATGAGAAGAATCCTCGCATACAAAAGTTAAGCACTCTGATGAAAAGTATATGTAACCATTCATTATGAGATTTTGGACACCTGCATAAAACAACGGGTTCGAGATATTGTGACAGCGAGAAAACCAAGAAGAACAAGAATCTCATCTGACGTTGATGGTGTTCGAGTAGTGGCACCTACTCCCACATAGTTGCGTGATGTGGTCCTAATGTCATTATGTTGCAAGGATGTATTGCATAGATGTTATGTAGGTATACACCTACACCTATTAGCAGTACATAAAGTAATTGAATACGTTAGCGTCAATAATCCCTTAAGTTAAATTTTGTGAGTGCTTTGATTATCCTTTCAAAAGAGAGGGAGGAAGTTGAAAAGAGACAGATACTTAGAAAGTGAAGAGGCGAACTGAGCTCGATTCAACTTTGAAAACGTTAGATGCATTTTAGTTGATGAATTTAAAAGATTACTGTCTAGGCTAAAGGTTTACTCTTTGACGTTTAAACAGGGGGAGTTATTTTTATTGTGAATTTTTGATAAAATATCTGATTGGAAACTATCATTTTGTTGGTCTAACTAACATCAAATATGCTGTAACTGAGAAAGGAGTAAAAGGATTTTATAAGATCAATCAAATTAATTTTAAAGAAAGCTGGCTTAAGTCTATGAAGATACAAAAAAGTTAAAAACATTCCAAGTAGAGAAGTTGTAAAGACCTTGGAAGACCGCTTCAGTTATCGAGTAATACGTGACTGAATTATGTGAGTTTGGCATTACCGCTCACGTTATGGGGTCATCATCCCCATAGGTTTTACTCGTTCATTCGATCACTGATGGCACTCACTTAATCAGTCACTGATGCGGTAATTCGGCCCCAGGTTTACCGTGTGGAATTTTTGTATTTAATATCAACTCAAATTAAATACAGTTCGTAGCGCGACAGCTTGTGGAGAGCTAGTACCTATAGTGACTTACAACACCTAACCATTCCTGTGTTCGTGTTATTTGTTTGCACGAATGGAGGGGACCTACAATTTTCTGTCGAATCCGAACGATTAAGGTTAGAGGTAGGTACTAATTCATGACAAGAGATACTCTTGGAGAATTTATCACTTTCTTGCAAGAGGCAGTCAGTAGCCGGTTTCTGTAAATGTATTTAGGTCGACAAGGCTGGGAGTTAAACCCCGACCTCCGACATGAGTCATATGCACCAACAACTAACCACTAACCCACCAGCTAACACTGAATATAATAAGGGTGTAGCAGACACTTTCGAAGAATGGTATGAAAGAAGTAGAAGCTGCAACTCCGCCATGTGTATCCAAAGTGGAACCAGCTTGTTCTACAATCTACAAGCTACAGCTTGGTTATTAATAACCTGTCGGTCAAATGGCATCCTGCAGAGTCCAGTTACAGGACAGCGTGCGAGCCAATTGGGATCGCATCACAGCATGTATCAGGGGTTTAAAATGATTTTTTTTATTGTACTGAAAATTCAAAGAAATTGTAGTAAAATGGGATCAATTGTACTTTTTTGTTAACTATATTTCCACATAACACACTAGAACTGTATTCGTAAATAATAGGCCTTTTTAACTGGCGGCTAAGTTCTCACAATTTGGTATAATCAACTCTCACACCTGAATACTTCTTAATGCTGGATTTACACTACTGACAAATTGGCAGTTTTCTGCCAAAAGAATGAATTTTTCCATTGTTCTGCCAGTATTTTGAAAGTTAACTGCCAAAATACTCCATATTTGTTAGTCGTGTAAATCCAGCATAAGGGTAAATATTTCTTCAAAGTCCGATTTGCTTGTTTTGACAGATTCGTAAATAGGGCTATAGTTATAGACTTTTATAATGTCATTATAAGGCCTGTGCCGCATGCTTAGGATTGGGATGCGTTCGTAAATGATAGTGATTTTACAAAATTCAAAAGGATTTTGATTATATATTTTGCTAAGCAAAAGAATGCACTGAAATGAGGAGTGTTATACTTCCGTATTTTTTAAAATCAATTGTATCAAAAAAAATTACAATTGTAAGTCATTTTGCAACACTGGCGTGTATGCTTTGAGTAGCGAGTCTGGCTTCGTTATCACAAGGCTTCAGTTCTTTGACATAGTATAGCAATTTATAAAAGAGAAACAAAACAACAAATTTAGAATATTCTACAATTTAAGTTGGAAATTGTTAATGGTATGACAAGCTCATGTTACAGATGTGACTTTGCTTGATTGTTAACAAATAAACGGAATATAATAAACGAAGTTCTAATTGAAAATAATTGTATTTATAAATACATAATGTAAGTGTTAGCATGTCCACACAAAGTAGAAATAAATCTCTCTACTCGACCAACCATAGAGTCGAAATAAAACGATGTAATTGAAAAGAGAAACATTTTTAGTACAGAACGGAATACGACAACTAAAGGGTTTTCCAATAAGAGGTGTTATTTTGAATAGCCCGCTATTTCGGTAGCTGTCACTTTTGAAGCTGTCATTTTTTGACATTTGACAAGTAGAAACTACGCCATTAATAAAAATGGAACGATACACGCTTCAACAATGCATTGAAATAATTAAAATTCACTATAAAAATGGTGAAAATTTGGCAGAGACGGTTCGTAAAACTAAAACATTTTTGGGTCGTCGTGAAGCACCTTGTCGGACCGCAATACAGAAATTGGTGGATAAATTCGAGCTGTTGGGACAAGTTAGTGATGTGAAGAATAAAACCCGTGCACGTCGCTCAAGAACAACTGAGAATATTGCTGTTGTAGCCCAAAGTGTTGAAGAAAACCCAGGTTTGTCCATTCCTCGTCGTTCTTTGGAATTAGGCATTCCACAAACGTCATTACACCGTATTTTGCATAAAGACTTGGGTCTTAAGGCTTATAAAGTTCAGTTAACACAAGAACTCAAGCCGGCTGATCATCAACAACGTCGTGTCTTTGCTGATTGGGTCCTTGAAATGCATGAAAATGATCCGGAATTTCATCGAAAAATCATCTTGACTGATGAGGCCCATTTCCACCTCGGAGGCTACGTCAACAAGCAAAACTGTCGCATCTGGGGCTCGGAAAACCCAAGAGTTATTGTTGAAAAGCCTCTCCATCCTCAACGCGTGACTGTTTGGTGCGGTTTATGGTCCGGCGGGGTCATTGGACCTTACTTTTTCGAAAATGAGGCTGGAGCAACAGTTACGGTCAATGGATTGCGCTATCGAGAGATGATTAATGATTTTGTATGGCCGGAATTGGATGGTATTCATCTGGACAACGTTTACTTTCAACAAGACGGCGCTACGTGCCACACAAGCAATGAAACCATCGATCTTTTACGGGAAAAGTTTCCGGACCGTGTTATCTCTCGAAGAGGTCACCGAGATCTTGTGATTAAACACCTTGCGACTTCTTCCTTTGGGGCCACGTGAAAGATAAGGTCTACGCCAACAGCCCAGCGTCGATTCAAGACCTCAAAGATGGAATTCGTGTGGCTATCGAGGACATAGGGCAGCCACTTTGCGTTTCGGTTATGGAAAATTTCATGAAAAGGATATGGTCCTGTAAGCGTGGTCGTGGCGGCCATTTGGCTGATGTTGTGTTCCATTATTAACGGCATACCTTCCTCTTTATAATGAAATAAACATCCGATCATTTATCTCAAAAAATGCCATTTTCCTTTGAATATCAAAATAACACCTCTTATTGGAAAACCCTTTATTATGAATTATTATTGTGAACAGTTTTTAATTTCTTGAAAAAAAATTGATCGCACGAACGTGCCCTTGTGGTTAACAAATGCGTGTGTAACCACACATTGAAGATGAATGATGTATATAAATTAACGAGAACTTATTAAAAGAGTCAAAAGTATAAACTAAAAAATTGATTTTTTGTTTATAAAACAATGTTTTTAGAAAATTTTAAATGCAACATTGTTTAAACTATTGAAAAAGACTAGATTTCATAGTTATAACAAAATCGGAAGAACCATCAAGAACATAATGTACTTGAATAACCAAAAATAAGAACAAGGCCCCAGTTATAGCTATCATTGAAAACCATCATTGAAAATTTTAATGATTGGTTTTGAGGCACTTAAAAGGCAAAATTAGTAATTATTTTGATGCCAATATGTAGGTAGTGACTTAATTATTAATACTTGCCGAAAAAAATTTGTATTTTCTACTAGCCGTCCACATAAAATGACTTTTATTATTTCAATGAATGAACTACCTTATCAATGATCATTGAAAAATTAAACGTCATTTTATGGCGAAGTGTGGACCCCATTCAATTTTTTTTTCACAAAAATTATAATTTAAGCCATAAGCTTTATTTTTGCATCAAAATAATTACTGATTTCACTTTCTAAAGGTACCAAAATTAGTCATTAAAGTTTTCAATGATGGTTTTCAGGTGCTATAACTGGCACCTTACCCAAAATAACGTGAAATACCTAATGCCGTTATGTGATTTGTTTGAGAAAAACCTGAAACGCAGTTTTCTTATAATTGACTTGGCTATTACAGGTACGAAATTTAATCAAAATCGTAAGAGCCGTTTTCGAGATGTATTTATATGGCAGCTACACGTTCTAGATGAGCTAAAACAAAAATTCGAATTTCTTCTCTAGGGAATCACTCTGCACCAAATTTGAAGCAAATTGGTCTACCCGTTTAATATCTAGCTCAAATTACCGACGCGACGCACAGACCGACGGACGGCATGACTAAACCTTCTTTTTCGGACTTCTCGATCATCGAAGTGTTAATTTTGATTACAACGAAACCAATACTTGGCCTAGGTATAGAGCAAGTAAGAAACTTGAGTTGAGTTCTCCTAACCTTGCAATTCCCACTAACAGCCCCGTTTATACCTAAATTTGGATGAAATAAATTCGAACTCACAAACTAATTTATATTCAAACTTTGTTTAAACCTGATGGACCAATTTATATCTTTACCAACAACTATATGAAAGAATGAACTAAAGCTGTCACATAATCCCATAATGTACGTAGGTATATGTGGCTATGAAATAATCATATTTCATTTTATATATTTGTTTTATTAAGCACTAACCTATTAAAAAGATCCTTGTTGCATAACCACAAATATTTAAATTTTAAAATATATACCCAAAGTATTGTTTCTCTTGCTTCCGAAAACTCTCTACGAAATATGTAGAGTTTCCTTCTTTCTCAAATTCAATCCAAAAAAAAATCAAAGAGGATTTCCTGAAAATTGATTCATCTCGAAGATTCAATTGTATTTCATCAATTTGTACCAGCCAAAGAACAATCATAGTATTTTCTTCTCTCAAAAGCAAAACGCAAAAAAAAAAAACAAACATTTATATGTATTTTGAATTGATTTTGATTTAACGAGAAGATAAAGTTTTTGGAATTAAATATTTTCATTTTGAGTATTTGCATTACCATTAGGTTGGCACATCACACACACTCATGACAACTAATGATTTATTCACATATCCAGGAACTTATGTAACAAAATATATTATGACGATGCAGTTGCAATAAATACATAATACCTACATATTTGAATACCAATTAGAATCGAAAAATGTCAAAGTTCTATAAACCTACGCAAAGTTATAAAAGCAAGTTTATACCTATGTATGTCCATTCTAGATGAGTTAAATTGCATTCTTTTGACAAGGCTATATGAATAGCCAATAGAATGATATAAAATCAATTTTATAAAATTTTTGGAAAAGTTTTATTGCCATAACGATAGAAAGGGAATTGCCCATTTCTGGCCCAGAGTGTACGCGAACGAGTTTGGTATCAAATGAAAGGTGACGTGAAGCACGATACATGAGTAAAATATTTTCAAAATCGTTCATGGGAAAGTCGAGATATTTGGGCTTGAAGTTGACGATTGCAAAATAAGGATTTCAGATTTTGTTCCAAATATTTGTCGATAACGGGCGGAATAATTGACGTAGAAAAATGATACTGGTATTAAAAAATAAAATTCAGTTGTTCAATCATGTTCAATCATGATTCAAGTTAAAAGTAAAGTTCAATTGAGCTCAACTCAATAAATACGTTTCGCCCAGTTATGATGGTTGGGCGTACCAGTTTAGATGGCTATCGTACCTTTCTTCATATTCTATTGTTCAATCATAATAGCAAAAGAAATCAAGGAAATACATACCTAGAGAAGTTACGAAATTAAATAAAATGCACGACATGGTCGCACGAATTTGTTCGTTTTTACGACCACAATGCATGCCGTTTAAAAGTCCTGATGTTAAAAGAAATAAATTAGCAGCCTATAGCTAGATTAAAATTTATTTTATTAAACTGTCCCAAAAACACATAGCTATTTTATGGCATCTGCCAAAAACATAATTCGATTGACTAAAATGTACACAAAAATTGACAATGTAGCACCGTTTTGCACATATTCATGCGCATGGAACTTCCTGCCTGAAATACATATAGTTCACAGAACATCATTACGATGTTGAAAATTAACCAGTTTATACTATAATTTGTTAAACTATTGTATGGTGGTTATAAAATGCTTGTCATTAGCATCGATTTCATGAGTATTCGACAGTGATTTCTTCGCCTAAGATTTTCCATACTTAAAACCGTCTATCCAGAGCCTTGACTAAACTTAGCAAAAACTTGAAATTTTTACAAGTGGGGTTACAGTTTGAACTGAAAAATTAAAAATCAACGCGATGTATGTGCATATGTATCTACACCATCTGATATCTTAAACAAATCTTAGTTTTTGAGAAAAAAAAATTTTAAAATCGTTGGAGCACTTAAATATTATAAATATCTAAAATTTTGTTAACATTTTTAAGAAACAAAAATTGGTTTAGATACGCAAACGGAATTGCCCATTTCTAGGCCAGAGTGTACACGAACGAGTTTAGTATCAAATGAAAGGTGACGTGAATCCTGATAAATAAAGTAGAATATTTTCAAAATCGTTGTTGAGAAAGTCGTAATTGACTTAGGAAAATTAAATTGATATCTTTTTTTTAAACAGACAAAAACTTTTATTTGAGTTTAAGTAAATAAATATATAAAAAGCAACAAAATATAAAGAAAGAAACATGAAGCTGAAGATCGATACATCGAAAGTAAAAATTTCGTTTGTTAGTGGATCTCAAGGTATTTTGAAATGGTTTTTCAAAAATCATTGTATTAGGCGTAAATTTTTCTAAACGTGATGTCTTTTTTTTTTTTAATTTTAGTGTTTAATATTTTTTTTTATTAAAAATTTTTAAAAATCATAATTTTTTTTTTGTTGGAGGATCTACGTCATGTCACACCAATTGGTGTTTGCAAAAAAATAAAATATGTCATAAATAGAATGACTTAATCTACAGACGTGACGTTTTTTTTTACTGTAATTTTTTTTTTACTATGATATCTGGAAAAATTTCAACAAAAGTTTGTACCCTTAAAACTTGGAGCTGTGAAATGATAGGCTAATAAGAAAAACATTGCTGTATCGGGATTTTGAAACTCTAATGCCCGATTTCATAAAGGACTTTTAAATATTTAAAACCCCATTTAGAGTTAAAATGGGATTTTTTGGTATCACCAAGTGCTTTTAAATTTAAAATGCTTTTAAATGCCCTTATAAACTAAAAGCCCATTTCGTCTCAATAAATTTTAAAAGTGTGATTTGTGAAGTCTAATATGTCAGATGTCAGCCGACGAGTAAGAAAATTATAAATAGATGATATTTTACAGTCACTTTTTTATTTAATTTCTTGCAAATGTTTATAAATTGTGGGTCGAAACAAAAATATAGTTTGTGGGTAGATAAAAATCTTTTAAGGCTCTCCCAAGCCAACGCGAATACTTCCGAACGACGACAAGACTTTCGCCTTTCTTAATTTATTTACATGGAGATAAATGAGAGCACCCACATTGGCGCGATGTGAATCTTCAAACATTGTTCAGTCATCGCATATTCGCTCCGAATGTTTCGCGTTGGTTTCGGAAAGCCTTAATAATTTGTTTGTTTTTAGAATAAAGAATAATTGATTGTTCATCTGAGGATGAAGAGCAACATATTCCGAGTTCATATTGGAATCCGTTCTCAAATATTTTTTTTTTCGTAGCATTTTTTTCTACATATAATGCTTTTTCACTTGCATTTCGAATGTGAGAGGGAAACAACCTATTTCCATATCCAGGGATGTGAGGCAAACCCAATTTTAACTAAAATTTCCCTAAAATTTCCTTTTTTTAGATGGTGAAACTGGAAATATTTAAAGGTCTGATAAAATTTAAGAGGACTTTAGATAAAAGGGATTTTAGTGTATTTTTATGAAATCGGGCATAAACGCGATTAATTTTATTTTTTTTTTATTTACGATTTCAGGACATTTTTTTTAACTAAAACAAGAAAAAACCAGGAAATTATAAAAAACAAAATATTGTAGGCAAAATAATTTGGAAGATGTTGGCTTTTGTATGAAAAATTAAGTCTTCTTATATAATTATATTACATTATATTTAATACTTAGGGAGTCTCTAGTCCATCGAAATTATGCAGTGGTGTTCAACAACAACGAACTAAATAAGAACTTCAAAAAAAAGCGTACAGATCTCACTGTATTGTGTAAATTGTAAATAAGTAAAGCGTGTATGTGTAAATGAAGAAAGGTTATGTACGTAAAAATTCCGCCCAAAATCAATGACTCTTATAAAAAATATTAACAATATTATATACTAAAAAAAATCGTAAATAAAAATTTCCGAAGCAATTTACATTGCGATCTGTACGCTTTTTTTGTTGTAAACTGGCGTATTTAAATCATCTTGGAGAGCTATTTTATTCGATTCCTCACGCATAACTACTCATTTAAATCGGACCTTTTGACCAAAGTTTCAGTGTTTTCAGATCTAGGAATTATTTTAGATTAAAAATTGACCTTTAACGATCACTAAGATCACATTATTAAAAAAGCCAAAAAAACATTAGGATTTATTAAACGATTCTCACGTGACTTTAAAGATCCCTATGTTCTTAAGCTTCTATTTTTTTCGTTTGGGAGACCCATTCTTGAGTACGGCTGTGTGATCTGAGCACCTCACTACTCAATTCACAAATCGAGGCTTGAAGCAGTTCAACGAAGGTTTTTTACGATTCTGTCTCCGTTTTCTTCCTTGCTCTCAGTGACACTTCCCTTGTATTCACATAGGTGGGTTTTGATAAATCTGCCTTCATTTGAAAACCATCGAAAATATATCCAATTCTGTTTCATTATACTAATTTAATAAATGGAAAGATCTCGCCTTCGTCAGTTCTTTGCAGACAGAATTTTAACTTTAGCCAAACAACATAAGATTGTGGCAACCTTTGAGCCAAATTTTTAGTAGGTCAAACTATGGGGCTAATAGTCTTTTGAACCAATTGGTTGCAATATATAATAAATTTTATTTTCTTATATTTTCTGTAAATGACAATTTGAAAAGTATACACTTCAAGACTATATTTTTAAGAGCTTCAGATTATAAGTAGATTTAAGAGATAATTTATGTAACGTTAGCATTTAACGATCTCCAATAAATAAATATAAATAAATAAATAAATTATGAAGGCCAACAAATTATCAGTGAAAATAAATTTAAAAAAGTCCGATGGTGTCTCTAGTTGTTTTACATATTATTCTGGGAGCTTGGCCGATCCAGCAAATTTGAATAGCTCTTCATCGTAATCAGGAAGATGTCCCTCTCCTCCATGAAACGTGTTCTTTTGTTTGTCTTGCTTTTCACGGATTTTTATTTCAACGCTACTACAGGCCCATCATCTGAATCCGATTTCGTTTCCTCCACCGTAACGTTGACACTTCGAACATAGAAATGCAACTTGGTCACTTACTCCATAAATCAGAATCTTCAGCCAATTCATCATCGCTTCGTGAATCGTGATCCGTCTCCAGGTATGGGATTAATGACTAACGATCCTCCATAAAGACGATGACAGAAAATTTTTCACACTTTCGTTTTCAACGACAACAAGCAAAGCACTGACCTACAAGTACGAATATTTTAAAAGCCATATTTGGCTTCGTATGCAGTAGAGGGATATTTTTTGTATATATATTTCCATACCATAATATAATTCCTATATGTGGGCATAGTTACATATATCGCAAGAAAAAATTACTTTTAGTTGTTCTATTTTTACTAAGATAGCGTTAAAGCGATAAAACAACAAAGTATCAAAAAGTGACAAAGCGATTAATCGGTAGTGGCAAAGGGACAAATCAACAAAGTATAGCAAACCGAAAAAGTGCCAGCGACAAAGTTCCAAAGCGGCAAATCGACAAAGCGGAAGATATTTTATTTCCGGAAACAACTTATATGTATTTGTAATTTCCTTCATTTGCCAGCTAAATCTCATTTTACTGAAAAGTGACTTTTTTTTTATACGGGCTATGAAATTTTCTCAGTACCTTAAGGTATGTAACATATCTTAGTCTGATGATAAGAATGAGCTATATTTCTTTGCATACCGCCCACATTCTCACGATGGATAACATTTTTGTTTGTTTTTTGTCAATTGTGACATTTGGTTGTCGGACTAATTTTAATACTTTCTGATGGTACATACTTTGTTAGCGAATATCCCGCAAATGAGGTGCTAAAAATCGCTGAAGACATTGAAAAACTTTAACCAATGATTCAAATTTTCTATTTTTCACCTATTATTGACCTATTTCTGAACCTATTTGACCTTTTAGATGTCATACTCTTTTTGCGAATATCCCACATAATGAGGTGCTAAGATCATTTGTGACGACCTTAAACTTAAACTCAATACTCCACTGACTAAGTGTTTCTTGTCTTTGAAGTCGCTACAAGAGGAATATCCGGTTTTTATTTTTAATCATTTAGGTGGATGAGGCTAGGAATTGAACCGAGGCCTTTGACATGAAAGTCCTAGCCAGTAACCATTAGCCCACTCGGCTACTATACAGATCTTTCCGACACAATAATCCATTATAAACTAATTAATATGCCAGCATCATCATAACTTTTATATAAAATCTTAATTTTATTTTATTTATTTTTACTCTAAAGTATTTATGAGTCACAAGATTCGATTGTAAAATTTTATAAAAGAAGCCATTTACCAAAGCCATTTATAAACACTCTCATTTTAATACAATCATACCTTCACGTGAAATAAAAACTCAATTGCATTAAAAATTAAAACGGCATTCACTAAGTGAAACAAAATTTACAAGTTTACATGCATTTATAAATTTATATACACTTCAGTGATGTTGATGTTGATGTGCTACCAAAATGATGCTGCCTGTCGCTGCTGCTACTGATGCTCTTGTTATACATACGTTAAAGCGAACAATACACTTGCGAGACTTGCCCTACCATCATGAGTACATATAGACAAAAAATATAATCCTTTACCCACCAAACGCTTGCATTTGCATCGTTCGTATTGTACATTATTTTCATTTTGTTAAAATAAAACATTCGTTCTCATCCATGTCTGTCTGTTGTCAGTTTGTCCGACCGCACATTTCCATGTCACCCACACCACTCAAACCGATGCGATGCAAGAATCCTTTTTTTTTTTTGTTCGTTTTTTTGTTGTTTTTGGTTTTGTTTCCGTTTTTCCTCCGGTGCATGAATTTCGAGGACTTCAGTTTGATTTATGCAATGTCACCCTGTAAATGCAATTTATTTATGTTTTTGCACTAAAAAACTTAACTCCCCCGCTCCCGCTAGGACCACTCTCTGCTGCAGTTAAATCTCATTCACTTTTTGCTGTTGAAAAATGTATTTCATACTTTTAAAGTAATAAATTCCTTTCAAAAAAAAACTATACCCTCCCGATCCTCGAACTTCAACAACAACAAAAACAAAAAAAAAAACCACTCGCGCATGGCGGGCGTGCAGGGCGGCATAAAAAAGACGGGTTAAAAGTTTGGAAGGCGCGGAAAAGAAGGAAATAAAGCTTTTATTTGTATTGCCATTAATATGCAAAGGGTGGAGGGATGGGGGGTTGTGGAAGGGAGACGCGGAAAGTGAAGTCTATGTGCGGTCATTTTTTATTACTCCCGTGGGATCCATTAAGTATTAATGATTTATATAAAGTTTCGCTCAACCATCTCAGCCCATTCTGGGCTCCACCAACCTCCAAGGAGAAACTGAAAATGACAATCACACAAAAGCTTAACCCGCTCTCAAGAGTCTTTTGAGGAAAATATTATTTTACAGGTAGGTACCTACCTACCTGCTTTGAATAGAAAAGAAGTGGTGCTGAAAGCTGAAATAGCAACTCTTTTTAATGTGAGAACAAAAAATACAAAAGAAACCCCAACCCATAATGATATTCTTGAAATATTCGACGTCAATTAATTTGTATACACTGAACCAAAAAAAAAAAACTACTGTAAATGGTTCTGAATGGCGAGATGACGAAATTAATATATATAGATAGAAATATCAACGATTAGATTCTAGGTCATTTGAATATAAATATACATATATTAATTTGATCCCCCTTTAGCAATAAAAAACTACATGTTGCCATGAAATACTCAAGAAATCTAAGAACTATAGGGGGTCGAAGTGCCCCAAAAGTGATTTAACATGAGTATCTTCTAAACGGTCAATGTTACAGGAAAGCATTGAGAAGAAAATTTGTAGTTTATGAAATTTTCTAGAAAAAAGGTCTTCTGACTTTTCTTCATGGCATTGATCGTTTTGGAGATAATTTGGTTTTAAAGACTTGTTACACAGAGCAACTATAAAATAACGTACAAATTTGTATTTTGTGAATCCCTCGATAGCCAAAACGTAAACACAAAAAAGATCTCTTAAGATTTGGAGCTCAAGGAGAGTGTTATTCAACCAAAGGGTATTTAAGGGCTCTTCGACCGCCAAAACATCGACCCAAAAAGCAAGCGTTGAAATGGATCAAAGTTGGTTGCTTGGGGCTCTGGGATGTTTTGTGTAATAGAGTTCAAAATGATGCTACAAAAAGCTTGGCCGTTGTCGTATAGGCTGATTTAAAACAAGGAAAACATCAAATTGGAAGAGGTGGTCTTTTTACTGCCGTTTGACAGAAGAGGAAATTTTCTATGCGGAAAGCCAATTATAAAAAAAAAACTTGGCTAACACATGATATTGGGATATAAAGGGTCTTCCCATAAGGACTTCCGAACTTTGACAGGGGATAGCGGCCATATTGTAACAGAATAATCTGTCAAATGGGCTGTCATCCCAAGTAACATTTTTCCTCTCATAAGATGCTCCGAAAGCCTTACTAGACTTATTTAAGGGAGCTAAATGCACTCTTGAGGAGTTCTTCTAGATTAAAAGCCTGAAATGGCAAATTTATGGGAGCCTCTTGATTCTGTAGCAAGAGTTATATTCTTCGTATCGGAATATAGACGCCGCTTTGTAAATCTAGTAAAGCTCTCTGAACTCTTCCTATGAGAGTGCGTCTCTTCCTACAGAAGTTGTTAAAAAAAGAACAAGTGTGTGTAAACTTAAAAAAAATATAATATATCTTTCGCATTTTTTATTTCATTTAGAAGAAGGTAGGCGAATAGTTTTTATGTGTGTTTGTGATTCTCTCATGTCAAAAAATAATGTATTTTTTAGTGCGAGTATTTAATTTAAGTTAATTGCCGTATTATATTTGTGAAAATCATGGCATATGTAGGCTTAATTCTTTGTTGCAATTAAAATTGCATCTAGTAATTTCCACACTTTTCTTCGAAAAATAACAAGGCGCTTCCAAAATAATACATATTTAAAATATTTTGTTTTTTATTATAATATTAAAAAGGGTTACCATTAATATTTTTATGGATGAAAATAGCACTAAGCCTGTTTTTATACAATTCACAAAATGCGAACATTCATACCATATTTGTTTTCAATTATTGTCATTATCGTGCTTTTATGACAAAAATTGGATCTAAAGCGGCAGATTGTATGACGCGTTGTCAGTTGCTTTTTTATTATTAAGATTAAAAACTGACAAAAACAACAGATTTTTAATGATGGCATTTTACTTGTGTCGGTTAATATTCTGTTGCCACAATTTTTCAAATAATGACATAACACAAAAAAGAATGTACCCGGTCATTCTTCTCTAGCATAGTAGCTGTATATGTACTTATGTTATACAAATCCATTTTTTATACAACTAATGTCGACAGCAAAAAAGGGAAAACAAAATGAATACGACGTATACAACTTTTTACAAGTATTGGTCAGAATGGAAAACCAAATAAAATAATTTATGTAGAATATATTTTTTTTTTTAAGCTACTGTAACCCTCAAAATATAATGAAAACATCATGGCTGCTGTTGATTGATACTTTAACTCTTGTATTAACATCTCTATGAGATCTTTGGATGATGATGAAAAGGAAAGCCACACACTTAAATGTGTGTTCGTTTGAAAGTTAAACGTCAAATTGTAGTCCCATAAGAACGTTTCAGCTCCCGTAAGAAGTGTCGCTCTCAGTAAATATAAATTTTCTCTGAGAGACAGTACTTCTTATGAGAACTAAAATGCTCTTATGGGACTTAAATTTGACATTTAACTTTCAAACGAAACACATTTATCTGTGGGGCGTTCCTTTTCATTGCAATTGCCAACTATTTTTGTTGTATTACAGCAAAATTTAAATGTAAATCAAAAACCGGTAGTTGTGTTAGATTAACATTTTGAAACAATGGAACAACATTATAATCTAATAATTTTTGGAATAAAGTAACAATCAAATTAAACTGGATATAACTTGGTGTTATTTTATTCATTCCAAAGGTAAGTATGGTGTACTCATGGTAATTTTCAAAATATCGCTTTTAAAGTGTATTTTTCTAATAAAAAATCAATTTTAAAAAGATTGATTTTTCAGCAGATTGATTTCTCTTTTTACTTACAATAATAATATTTACTACCGTCAGTTTGAGATGTGTGCTTTTTGTTTATTATATTTCGGTGGTGTAAATTGTTATTATAAAATGTATAATCAAATTCACTATTACCAGTTCCACAGTTCCGAAATCAGGTACATCGAAACAAAAAGAACAAAAATCGACCGTAGAAATTAGCTCTACACGAAAAAAAAAAAATCAAACTTTTAATGGAAATATAAAATTACCAGTGTCACCACCAATCAATTAGCTAATCCAATAGAAAGATGGACAGAATAAAGTTTTGTGAAAAAAAAGAACGCGCTGTTCAATTAAACTGAAACCGATGCTCTTTTGACATTTAATGCTGGCATCGTAGCTCCTATTAGAATATTTGAAAAACCATATTTATGAAAAGTCTTATTGATATGTTTTTATGGGATTATAAAGACGTAAATTGACGTTTAGAGTTTTAATTTCATAACAAGATACTTACAAGACTTAAATAGATTTATGTATAGGATTGAAGTACTTTCAAATTTAAAAAATTCTTAGCTCTTACAATAAAAATGCTATGAGACGAATTTGAGTTTCATAACAAGAGATTAATTCTTAAGTATAGCAATAGGATATAAAAGAATCTTATGGGAGTTTTTTTCAGATTTGAAGAGCTTAACTCCGGGAGTTTGTTACTTGGGATTTATAGTCAGTCTGTTTTGCCAAAGCACCATAGGTGTTCTGTTAAGGCAAAATTTCTCGCGTTTCGCCCATTTACGGTCAGCTTCAGCAATGAGGCCTATTTCTGGGTGAATGGGTACGTCAACAAATAAAATTGTCGAATTTGAGACGATCCAAGAGCGTCCAATGCATCCCGAAAAAGTCACTGTTTCGTTTGGATTTTGAGCTGGTGGCGTCACCGGTCCATATTTATTTGAGAACGAAGTAGAAGGCTAGGCCATCACGGCGAGGGCTCTAGGTCGATGATTACCAACTTCTTTTGGACTGAATTTGATGACATGGACACCAACAGGACGGCGGCGGTGCTACGTGCCACACAGCTCACGCCACATTGGAAATTCAAGGGCATGCTCACCTTATGTGAACTGTCCACCGAGATCGCGCGAATTGCCCCATTGAACTTTTTCTGAAGTCGCAAGTCTATGCGAATAAGCCACAAATCACAGCGGCCCTCTAAGCCAACATAACCCATGCTATAGGTCAAATACAGCCTGAAACCAGAGAAACCGCGGCGGACATTTGAACGATGTTATATTCCATACCTAATGGCATCAAAATGCCTTTCAAGCGAATACATAATTTCGATTATATGTATCTCACACACACTTTGTTTTATTTATATTCAAACATAGGAGGCGTTTAATTAAATACTCTGTAGCTTTTTCTAAAGCCAGAAAGTTATTTCAATGTTTCTTTAAAAAAAACTCAATATTATGGAAAAAGAAAGTTTCGTTTAAAGTCGTGTTGAACCAATTCTGAAGAAAATTAGCTTCACTCTGATTTTTTTTTCAAATTTCTTTACTAGTTGCCACATTTTTTTATCAGTGTAGAGCTGATGGTGTGAACTATTAATCAGGATTCAATTAACAAAACTGAGCGAATGATGTTTTCGGGCCCCCTGAAGCAAAAAGGGGTGTTTCTTGCAAAGCACGTAAGGGATATGATATTATGTAATATCTATGTATATTGTTTATAGGGCGGGCGGTTAAACAACTTTTTTTTGTATGAACTGTACAAAATATAGAACACGTGTTTGGGAAACTTTTGTCTTAAGTCCTGTATACGTTATAGTCATTGTCAGCCACAAGGCTATAACCCGACAATAAGTTTACCTTTAAGTTAGTTTATAGTGTGGGGAGGAGGAGTGCGGGAAGTTTGTATTACAAAGGTAAACGTATCTTATGTGTAGGTAGGAGATGGCTGATATGGTTATATAGGAGGAAGGTTTGAGTGGTTGGTGATAATATTTTTCTATCATTAACGAATTTTTTGTATTTATGAAGTGAAACTAAAGAGTAAGTCTTTATATGACGAGATGATAGTATTATTTTGGATCTTAGGTGGTAGATACATATGTATATGCGGTATAACTTGCCAAAAGTCATGAAGAGAAAATTAATTGACTAACTAACCTCTGAGATAATAAAAAGATAATTAGTTTTATTATAGGTTTCAGCAAATTGATAAATTTGGTTTTGCGGTAGAAGCTAAGGTCGTTAAATTAATGTATTGTCAAAGTGAGATCAATTATTGAGTTTGAGGTAAGTTTGGAAAACTTACACGATTTCGAAATAAAAAAAATATTTTTTGAAAAAATTAATATACCTCCATACATAGCCACTGTTAATCCTGGAATGCGTTACACGCAGGAAATCCCTTTATTTTTATTCGTCAAGGATAATTTGGGAAATGATTCTTTGGTATATTCTAATAAAAAAAAAACGTATAGGTACTACAGTAAGGGTTAACATCATATATGGAGGATTTAAGAAAAGTCTACTTTGGTGTAGGTACCCTGACCCATGTTAACGCTAATTGCGCTGTTAATACTAGTTAGTAGTAAAAACTTCGTTTAGGATTTTATTTTTAGAAGAAATACTAGCCTTTGTAGGTACATATATAGGCGTTTAAATATATGTATTTGATATATTGCTATTACAATTTCTAAGCCTCTTCCATTTCTCTGGCCTTTGCTTATTTTTTACTTTCAGGTCATTGTCCTCTAAAAATGCATAACAAAAATAATGTTTTAATATTTCCTTCTTATGAACCTAAAAATAATAAAATTAAAAATCAGCAACAAGTTTTTGCGGAATAGATACTTGGGAAAGCCTGAGGAGTTACACCGCAGAGTAGCCTTAATGGTTTTTTGATATTCAAGTTTTTTGCTAGCTAAAAAGTGATCTTCCAAAATCTACAAAAAATAAAAATGCAAACTAATCAAACACAGTCGATGGCTCCTCTCTTTGGAAGCCAATAACTTTAAAGTCGGATCTTCAAGGTTAAAGTCTTAAAATAAAGATATAATGTCAGACTATATGTATTTTTGAAGAGAGGTAACAACTTTTATACTAAAAATTTAACTGACTTATTGTTAAGTGGTAGCGCGAAAGCTCGTGGACAACCATTCCTGTGGGCGTGTTGAACGGCTACTGTTATAGACACATATTTATGACAGGAGATACTCTTGAAGGATTTGTCACTTACTTTCAGGCAGTAAGTGACAAGTCTTTCAAAAAATAATGGAGCTGCAACAGCTGGAAAAAAGTGTCGAACGTGTTTTTTTACACTTGATCACAATGCATCTCTACAGCTTTTTTTAATTTTTAATCAAAAATAGGGTTGCACGGGCTCAATTCTTCGTATTTTTTAATTTTGATATTTTTTGACTTTAAATTATAATTTTTTTAGTGATGGCACGGTCGATTGTTTTTTTTTTTTTTTTATAACAATTTAAAATTTCAAAGTGCAGTGCTGTACGGAAAAGTTAGAAGTTGGTAAACTCTTGCAGCTTCACCAACTCGCACTTACGTTTCGTTGTGTTCGCAACATTGAAATTGTGTGTAGATAGGTATAAAATATTTTGATAGCTTTTCCGGCTGCAGTTCCAGTTACAGCTCCGTCCCCATTGGGAATTATACATCACAAGTAGATTTACTGTGACGCGTAGGTACACTTACGTGTTTTAAAATTAGTCTCATGATAAAATAGGAAAGTCTCCAAAGCGTTCACTACTAAATATTTTATCTTTAAGAAGACGATTTTTTTTCAAAATTTATTCATGATTGTCATCTCCCGTATTCATTAAATTTCACTCTTCAGATTTAAGAACATTTATATGTAGGTATGTACTATACATATACAGTGGTAATTAAATCCGTCAAATACCCATTTTTGATAGCCTCCAAGGACGAAAACTAAAATAAATTAGGTATATGAACGGCTCTGTATAACAACTACTATCTCACCTATCTAGATCTAGAACTCTGAAAAGAAAATGTTATAAGAATACAAAATTTCAACTCGAATTTTAGGACGTGATTAAAAAAAATTAAAGGTTATTTAATCGGCCCTTTGTTACGTCTGGCTACGGTCTTATGGATAAAACCTATCGAAATAAACTTGGAGAGAAAACTATTATCTATGTAATTGGAAAAATTCATCCAAACCGTTGGATACTGCAACTGCATCCCACGGGCCACGGGCCACGGCCCTGCATTACACTCAGCTACCTATATATATCTAGAAAAACTTGGAAGGTAAAACATTATCTAAATACAAAATTTCAACGAAATCATTAAAGCCTTTGGGAGGCACTCACCACATAAGGTTTAATAAGATAAATGATACCATTAAGGTTATTGCATTTTACAATGTTGCAGGCCTTAATACCCTTTTAAGGCTGCTTTAAACCCACTTCAAACCAAGACACTCTGAATTAACAGAAAATGTTGTTTTTGTTTTTGATTTCCCAACGTTGTGTTGTTTGGAATTTATGTCACTATCATGAGAAACCAGGATCTTTTCATTTTTATAACAATTGGACTTTTTTTCTTAAAATTTTGAATACCATTTATGTCTAAGTGTGTTTGTGTGTATTTTGAATGGTCCATCCATCGCCCCAAACAGACAAACACAATGAACCCCAGCAAATTGGCTTTTCATTGTTTTCCGAAAATTGCTCTGAATTCGTTGTCGAAAGGAACCCCAAAAACCCAAACGTCATCAAGCAACGACTACGACTACGACTACGAATACACACGACGACGGCAACGACAATGCCAACTGTAGGATAAATAGAGACACCAAAAGATAAAGGACCATGGCATGGGTATAGGACTAAAATGCTTTGAGTCATTGTCCTTGTGCGGATAAACCAAACTCTTGGCTGTGCACACACACGAGATTATAGCTCAAATTGCTTGTGGTCCTGCAACCACTCAGGCAAATCACTGTTTCCCTCTCGTGCCACCGCCAGCCGGCCGCTGCGCCATGCCCCTGCATCGGTCCATAACAATCTTTTGTATATAGAGAAAAGACTCCAACAAAACAACTAGCCAACCTGGCTGAATGCATACTCAAAGATACAAGTTTACATCCTCGAAGAGTGGGATTATCTGGATTTGTCTGACTTTGTTCACTGGACTTCTTGAAGATTCTGGGAAATCACAATGAGGAAGGGCTTGCGATGTGAATGTTATGAGCAGGTACCTACTCTTTAATCACACACGAAATTATATCCTTTTTATTGAAATCCCATATCTATAACGGTGTTTATACCATATAGGAGATTGTAATGATTCTATACTTCGAAAAAGCAATTATCTTATTAAAGATTGCTCAAACCTTGTTTAATATACTTAATCAATATACATCTACAAACAGGTACACTCACACACTTAACCAATTAAATTTATTCAACTAACATGCATAAATCAGTCAAAATAGGTAGAGTCTCATAAGGGAAAAGGACTTAACTTGGGATATAAAGTCAGTGGAAAGTTTGATAAAACTTCTCTTTTATGCAAGACCGAACGTACTTAGACAAAGCAGAACCGCATAAGAAAGGAAATACACAACACACACGACACACACGACACACACACACATTCAAAATAATACACCCTCTGTTGCAAGTTGTATCTTATTGCAGTTCTATAAGTTGCCCTTATATATCTATCCTTTGCCACACATGTGGACCTTCGTCCTTGGATGATGATGATGAAAAGTCTGTCAAATATTCTCTGGGATACTATCACAAAAACAAGAGCAACAAACTTTTACCTGTGTAAAAATACTATAAACCTAACCTACAACTTCTTGTTGTAGTTACATTCTCAAAATTCAAAAAAGCCCGTCCTTCTTATTTCACCACACTCTTCGTCCTTCAGATGGCGATGTGTATACCGAAGGATTCAAAAGTTTTTAATTAAAATCTGCAGTATTTCAATTCAGAGCGAACATTCGTTATGAGTGTCTCTTTTTTTTCTTAGTATGTATTTGTCTCCATCTATCTATGTGTATGTGAGTGTTACTGTGTGTGTGTGTGTATGAATACCTATACCATTTTTGGTTTGTTTGTTGGACAAAAAATAAGGAGCAAAAGATCCTGGTGAATCCTTAGCGAAAGTTTTAGAAAATTACTTGGTATTTTCGGTTGCCTGCCGCAGCGCAGTAGAAAAGTCGATTTTGAACGCTTATAATATAGGTATTTTTGGGGGTCATTACAAAAACGGGGGTAATACGCAGCTAAGTTTGCGATTTAGTTTTAAAGTTTTTTGTTTTTTTTTTATTAATTTTATTTGAGTGTGTTTTTGGGGGGGATTTTTGTTATTTTTGTTGTGTGTTGTTCCTTCTTTGCCGCATTCAAAATGGCTTTGCTCCAACTCCAACATACACACATGGAAAGAAAGAAAAGTACGACTAACAACTTTAGGGACCTACTATAATAACAGAGTTGCAGGATATATTATTTTAGAGCGTAAGGGATTTGTTGAATAAGGCCAACAGAAGCTAAGTATGAGGAGGTTGTTTACATCGTGTAATGTAAATTTGAGAAAAGTTGGGGATTTTCTGTGTTTTTGAAATTAGAGAAGCTAATAAGTGACACGAAAAGTTGATGATGGTATATGTACTTAAAGAAGTTTGATATAATGAGGAAAGCGCTATAATGTCATGGATTGTTTTGGGAAATTAAAGAAACAAAAATCTGCCATTGTGTTTGGGGGGCTATGGGTGGAGCCGAGTATTAAACTTACCAAAATGTATGCCGAGTTTTAAAGGAGTTTAATTGAAATTTATTCTTCCTTCTGTATGGCCAGCAAAATTATGATCTGAAGTAAGATATCGCGCGCCGAATATTCTCTTCCAAGGCGTCAATCGTCTCGGGATTATCTGCGTAGACAAGCGATTTCACATAACCCCACAAAAAATAGTCCAGCAATGTTAAATCGCACGATCTTGGAGGCCACGCCACAGGCCCACGACGCTCACCAAAAGTTTCCTTTAATAAATTGATTGTTTCGTTGGCTGTGTGGCATGTAGCGCCGTCTTGTTAGAACCAAAGGTCGTCCACATCAACATCCTCCAATTCAGGCACGAAAAAGTCATTAATCATGGCTCTATAGCGTTTTCCATTGACTGTTACATTATGGCCGGCTTCATTTTTGAGAAAATATGGACCAATGATTCCCTCTGCCCATAGAGCACACCAAACAGTGACCTTTCGAGGATGTAACGGCGCGGCGTCTCAACAATGGCTTGTGGATTATGATCACTCCAAATACGACAATTTTGCAAATTAACGCACCCATTCAACCAAAAATGAGCTTCATCGCTGAAAAAAAAATTCTTGTGAAAATCGGGATCGGTGGCCATTTTGTTTTGGGCTCATTCACCAAACGTGCGACTCGCTTGATGGTCTTTTGGCTATTCATTATAAAATGGCAAACCAAACTGAGCATAAATCAAGTGACAGCTGTCAAAAAGACTTACTCCAAAAAAAAGTATTGCCAGATTGAAAACCACACGTCTGAAAAAAAAACCCTTTACGATCCCGAGACCTTTGGCTTACAAGTCCAATACGCTAACCACTGAGCTGATTCACAATACATTTTTAAGATGGTGAAAACAAATAAGGATTTTCTTTAACTTTTCATACAATGGTGGTTATAAAGTTTATGTTTCGTAGTATACTTTTCAGGGCTTTGACTAAACGTGGAAAAAACTTGACGTTTTTCCAAGCGGATAGTTGCTGGAATCAAGAAAATAGAATCTAGCCGCTAAAATATAGATTTTATAACCTGAACAATAGAATCGAGTCACTAGAATTAAGTGGCAATAATCTAGCGATAATAATCTACGATTAAATCAAGACATCAAAATCCCTACTTGATGCTAGAATCCAATCACTTAAATCTATCCACTAGAGTCTAGTTCTAAAATCAAGCTGCTAGAACCTTGTCACTAGAATTAATCCACTATTATCTAGCCTCTAGAATATAGCCACTAGAATCAAGCCTTTAGAATCTAGACAATAGTATCCAGCCACTTGTATTTAACTGCTAGATTCTAGACACTTAAGCCTAGCTGCTAGAATCTAGAAACTTAAGTCTCTAGCTGATAGAATCTAGACGCTTTAACTCTCGCTGCCATAATCAAGACGCTTAAGTCAAGCTGCTAGAATCTAGTCGTTAAAATCTAGACGATAGACTAGCTGCTACAAACTAGCCACTAGAATCTTACCGCTAGAATGTAGCCACAAGAAACTAGATACTACAATCTAGCGGTTAGAATCTGGCCACTAGAAACTATCTAGACAATATAATCTAGCCGCTACAATTTAGCCACTAGAATCAAGTCGCTTTAATCTAGCTGCTAGAATTGAACCACTAGAATCGCTAGAATCTAGCCGTTTGACGCTATAAGAGAATCTAGACGATAAAATTTATTACTTAGAATCGAGCCCTTAGAATCTAAATTCTAGTGGTACATTCAGATCCGAGGGTTCTTTCAACGGCTGAAAAGGCTAGAAAATCTCTTTTATAAACTAGGTAGCGCGGGGCTTAAAGTTCATACACTTAGTACATTACCTACGCTATATCATATTTAATTAACTGACTGTCACAGTTTCTTTTTGAAATGGCTCAGCTGTCAGCATAATCCATCTCAAAATTACACTCAGGATCATCAAAAACTCGCAAAAGTATTGTGTCCCCTCAAAGGAATCAAACAATTTATTTTGATTGATCAAACTTTCCCTCAAGCAAAGCTTTTTTTTTTTGTTGTATTTCTTCCTGCACTCACAATCGCAATTCATCGATATGGATGAAGGATGTAGATTTGAGTGCAAAATGCACCCAAGGTAGCAGGTAGGTACAATCAAAAGGTTAAAACCAAAAAAAAAAAATGCTTACTTCATCACCATCGTCAGAGTCATCGTCGATGATGTCGTAGTCTAACGTCGAGCTTCGTCGTCGACAAGGATCAGATTTGAATGTAGCGTAAAGTCCTTCTAGTCATCAACTTTCTACGTAAATTGCCAGAGGATTTGAAAGGATATATTCGAAGTGAGAAACACAAGTACCTATGCGTCATCAGGTAAAAATGAACCAAAGCCAGTATGAGTGAGTTTGCAAAAAAAAAATTACAAAAACAAAATAACTGCAAGACAGAAGAAAAAAATGACAGTGGTAACATTACACTAAAAGCACTGACACATTAATTCCCTATAGCCTTGTTGTGTGTCCTTTGTGTTTGGAGACATGTCGTCACTTCTGGATGGCTTAAAGTGAATGAAAAAATGAAAGAAACACAGGTAGATTGGTAGGTAGGTAGGTAAATATGTTGGCGCCATATATTTATACACGTTCAATTGATTTGAAAGCCAGAGCAGAGCTAACGTCTTTTAAGCGATTTTTGAATACGCAATGACAAAGTTCTGAAAAAGGACTTGCGTGTCGCTGATAAGTTAATAAAGGCATGTTTTATTATGTCATATATGAAAAGTTGAGAAAGGGATTTTGTGAAGGTATAGAGGACTCATAAGAAATTCATAATGTCATGCTTGTATACTTTGTTACAAAAAGAAAAATTATCAAAATTGACAAAATGTCAAATGGAACAAAGATAACAAATCCACTTTTCCCTCCATTCTGTGCGACAAACAAAAGATCCCCGGTGCCATCTTCCCTCCATATAAGCCCCATCATCATCAATTCACCCTTTCTCGCTTAATCACGTTTTTTTAGTTTCCTTTCCTCTTTGTTTTCTTTTCTTTTTTTTTTTTTGCCGGGGAAAACACATTCTTCGTCAGCAGGATTCCAAATTGAATTTCCATTTGAATTTTTATTAAAAAAAAAAGAAACAAAAATGTCACCCGTTGCTGATTGGAATGGGAATGCGAATGGGTGTGATGTGGTGTGGGTATGGTTTATGTGCACCTCTGTATGTCAGAGAGTGGCAAGATGAGACTTTTATTGGTATCAAGGAGACAATAAAATGGGACGCAACAAATTGCATGTGAGACTCACTCTTTTATAACATTTTTCACTATGGATACACCTAGAAAAGTGTAGATATTGTGAAAAGATATAATATTCAAAAATGAGTTTGGCTATATACCTATGTAAGTATATGTATGTAAAATAAAAAGAAGACTATACAACGTCTGCTCACGTCAAGGACAACACACACCAGGACGAGAGACAAAACAACAACAACAACAAAACAAATTGACAACAATAATAAGTGATGAAAAGAAATTGGTATATTAAAAACGACGGGAATTGCATTTTTATTTTTGAAATTTGAAGATGTGCGGTACCTAGGTATGCTGGGCTGCTTCAAAGCTCAAATATTTAGAGATCGACAGAACAGGCTCTTTGTTCCTACTAATGATAACTTTAAACTTTTGTTAAAATCGAATCAGAGAAAGGAATTTTGCTCATCGAATATTGATAGCTTATAAAAAGTTAATAAGAGAAAGAGGACCAAAGTTCAAGAGATGAGTGTTTTGTTAAGAAAAGTATCATAATGACAAATATTGACATAATAGGTATCATAACAACTTTCAATAGAAAGAGTAATTTTTTTGACAAATGTTAAGTCTTGTGTTGGTGGTCTTACAATAACTTGATAGTATTATTTTTGTGGTACAAATGCTTTCCAACGACCCAATTTTTCTTTCACATGAGAAATTGGAGTCAAGCACTGGCTTCACACTTATCTCCATAGCAACAAATCTGAAGTTGTTGGAGCGGACAAACAAGGACTCAATTGGCTGATCTATTTCTGTAAAAAACGCGTTGCCCAAACTCAGTTTGACCCCAGCTGTGTTGCATCTCTTCTCTCCGTTTGCCTCTTTTACTAGTCCAAGTCTTTTTCTTCTTCTAAAAATATCGAGTGAGCATATTGTACGGTAGTAGTTTCAATCAATCGTTCATTTTATTGGTAAATATTGTTGAAATAGAAATATGACACTCAGACCTAGTTTGAGTTAAATTAGAGTAAGTAAACTCTAGAAGTAAATTAAATCACAGTAAACTGAGGAAGCAGTTTTTTGGTGGAGAATGCATGCGGAACGACTAAACAAACTCGGTGGATAAAACATCAAAAGCATCTGTTCAGTTAATCCTGAGTTAACTCACCAAATTTGATGAGTTAACTCGGGTTTAACTTGAATCTCGCACTCAATGACGCTGATAGGGAAAACCCTGATATTTTGAGCGAAGTGCAAAAATAAGATCAAAAAGTGCTTTGAAGCTGGCAGAACAAGTGGAAAACACTACTGGTAAAAATTTTAGTGTGCAGACTCTTCGTAATGTTTTACAAGAATCATTGTAATATGGAAGGGTTGCCAGAAAAAAGCTTTTCATTTCGGAAGTGAACGGAAAAAAAACCTTTGGATTTTGCCAAAAAAATATGTAACAATTGCAAAGAGTTTTATACAATTTTTGGGAGCGATGGAAGGCAATATACGTTTGGAGGAAACCTAATACCGAACTAAAAATCAAACTGTTGTGTCTGCTGTGAAACATGATGGAGGGAGTGTTTTTTTAGTTTGGGGGTGTATGGCGGCAAATGGCGTGGGCAATCTGACCTTATTTGAGGGTCATATGACAGCTATAATATGCATCGATAATTTGCGCAATAATTTAATAGATAGTGCTGAGAAACTTGGTTTTAGGAATTCGTTTGTCTCTCAACATGACAACGGTTGCTCGAAAATGCTCTCAGACAAAAACTCTTCCACAATCTCCTGACGTTAATTCAATAGAGAATTTTTAAAAACATTTGGGACAAGCAGTAAAAAAAAACAAAATTTCATCTTAATCTGAGCTTAAAAGGGTAATAACAGAAGAGTGCAACAAAATATCGGGTGAAACCACAAAAATTCTGGTTTATTCGATGGACAGAAGATTGCAAGCAATAATTGATGGTAAACGCTTATACTTTTTTGAGCTGTGATTTTTTGTTTATATTGTATTACAATTACAATGAATTTAAGGAACCAGAAGAATGCCAAAAAGTAAAAAAAGAAATTATAAAACGACATAACTTCGAAACTGTTGACCGCGGCAAAACTAATAGTTTCGGAGATACAGATGAATTCGTGTTTTTTTTTTATTAAATGGCGATATGGTGTCCTGAAAAACTTGCATTAAGCTTATCCAATAGTTCTCTTTCACGGAACACGGAATTATTCCACAAAAATTCAAGAAAGCGCTCATTTTCTAAAAAGTAGCACAATGGACCCAGCTTATTATAGAGGAATTTCTTTCTTGAATGCATCATACAAAATATTTACATCGATACTGAAAAGCCGACTCAGATCGTGGATAGAGGCGCACAAGCTTATCAAGGAATTCTAAGCTGGGTTCCGATAAGGATACTCAACAATAGATAATATCTCTGTCCTCCGAAATATCGCGGATTCCTTTTTGGCTCGAAATAAGAAATTATTTATTTTTTCGTCAATTTTAAGGCGATTGTATATGATGTATGGAATGGGAATGTCATTCAAGTTCGGGGGTGTTTTGCAGAACCTGTATATTGAAACAACCGCAGCTGTATGGGATGCTGCAGACATTTTAAAATGGTTCGAAACGAAGACAGGTGTACGCCAAGGTTGTATGCTAAGACCGAGTTTATTTGGCCTTTTTATCGACGATATTACAGATTACTTGCCGGGTGGAGTTTAAGACACATCAAGGCCCTTCTTTTCACGGATGACATAGTGCTATTTGCATACTCATACCAGAATCGCTACAACCTATGATTAACAAACTTAGTGTGTATTGTAAAACATGGAAACTAGTTGTTAATTTAGAGAAGTCCAAGATTATGGTATTCCGAAAAGGTGGAGGAAGAACAAGAACGTGAGCGGTGGACTTTTAATAATGAGAGAATCGAAGTCGTTAACGAATATAAATATTTAGGGTTCCTTATCACAAAAAATAACAGTAGGGAAAGACAAAAATTACACAAAGCAAACACCACAATCAATATGGCATGGAGTAAAATCTTCAACAATAGGCATATAGCGCACAGTATTAAATACAACTCCTCCGATTTTTATGATATTTCGACTACCATCAAATGCCCCAATTTACATGCTTATGTTAGAAACTGGCATCTCTCCGTTATTTATCAAAACCCTGAAATTGCAAGTAGACTACATAATTATGTAATGTCCTTGAAATGTCCGATGAGCGTCTCCTAAAAAAAGCAGCACTTCAAGCTTTTAATAGCAGATCAGGCTAACGTAGAACTTACACCGACTGAATGCAGAATGTGGAAGCCTTCCTTGTATCAGCTGATTTCTATCATAGACGATCGCTTCCGATTGAGATTCGCAGCTGAAGCAGAAGAATCCATCTACAGAATGTTGTACAGTAAGCTGAACCACAACCTAAGCCAAATGAACTATTTCCGGTATGACTATATGATTAACCAAATATCAATGATGTTTCGATCACAGATTAGCCACATGAAGATTAGAATTTTTCGTACGTTTAACCCTCCAAAACCCATTTGTTTACATTTTTGTATTTGCAATTTCATCCCGCGTCGATGAATAGATGTGAATTGCAACAACAATTTAACCAGGTGTGTGAAGATCCCTACTGTCTATGTGTGAGGTTTTTATACACACATTCTCATTTTGTATCTGATATCTGACATTTCAAGCTTGTAGGCAAATTAAAATGGCTGCCGGGAATTCTCATCTTCATGGAGCTAATCTGTGGTTTCGATTACGAGGTGAACTTCTTAATCTCAACTTCATTCCGCACCGTGAAGATTAGCCATTGCTGTGTGATAATTTAATTATTTCACAACATTTATTTTAATATTTAATTGTTGAATTTTTCGCCAAGCAACGACTCAAGTCAAAAAATTAAATCCCGAAGATGTTTATTTTAATCGAAACGCGTCTCTTCAATTAAATATTAAAACTTATGTTGTGAAATAATTAAATGTATAAATAAATTTAAATTATTTTTTTAAAAATTAACCTTTAATTGTTTTTACTTTTCATATTATGCATATATTCAAAATCAAATTTTTATTTTAGTAGAGGTTCATAAGAAAGGGGAGCAAAGCAAAACAATCCAATGAAATAAAATAAAAAGAAAATAACCTTGGCCAACAATATCAGAACGTTAAGTAAGGTTTTGATTAATAATTCCACTTCGATTTTTGTTCACGCAAATGCATAGTATGTAGTAATGACTCTTTAGCGCTTGTAATAAATTAAAAGTCCGCACCAAAAGTAACCAAGGTTGGGAAAAATCAAGGTTGCGAAATTCTAATTTTGTTAAAAACTCACTGCTGCACTCATAAATCGATGATATTTGCATTTCTGCAGAAAAATGCACTTCAAGTCAAGGTTTTTTAAGTAGATACTTTGATTGGAAATATTGTTCACAAAGGACTACAACGAATAAAATTTCAAAGAGTCCTTCTCGGTAGGTAAAGTTATGCTGATGATGAATGCATGTATAGAGAAAGAAAATCAACAACAACTCGCTGACTTTGCCCCATGGATGCAAGTGCATAGAGTATATCAGAAAAAAAGACAAAAAAAAAAGATAGAAGTTCGCACACTATGAAAGATTACTACATCAGTCTGCCTACCTTTTTCCTTTCTGTTTACGAACACACGGGTGCCGGCACCGCATAGACAAACAGACAACTAGACAACCAAACAGACAGACAATAGATCAGAGCACTTGAAACGGATGGGTCGACGAAAAACTGCATTAGTTCGAACATAAATTTGCGTGTCATCTGCATGTCGCATTATAGCGAACCCAAATGGTATGGAACTTCAGGGGTTTATTTGCTGAGACATAATGGGCGTGGGTGGGACGGCCGCTTGACGCCACCGACGCGACGACTACGCGCGACGGTGATTTGGCTGTTGGGCACAGTTGAGGTTGTTGCATTTTCATCACTGAGGATAATTCATGGCAGGGTGGATAGTCGAATTGCGTTCGAGTTTGTTTCGGCAAATGAAACATGATGTATGTGTCTGGTGGTGTTATGAAAAAGAACGATGCAGATGAAGGTATGTTTGTGATTAGATTTTAAATTTAAGCGTCAATTTCAGAATGATGGTTAAAAAAAATTGCAACAGCAGAAAGACCTTCTATCTGACGACATTTCTCATTTATAATTATAATTATAATATTAATACGTTAACAATTTTTTTGTACTCCCTTTTTAATATACTTAAACCGAACGCCCGACAATAAAAAATATACCATTTGAAAGCTATTATTAATTAGAAGTGCCATCAGAAGAGATTATGTGAATCCGTCGATTACTTACATGTAAAAATTTTAAATAATGGTTTCCCATACAAATCCTAAAAAAAAACAAATTCACGATACACACGACTGTTTGTTAACACCCGAGCGTAGTGTACCTACCATACCAAAAGTTCACTTCCAACGTGTTTCATGTAGCTTAGAAAAGTGGAGTAAACAGGAAATTTCTGGAGTAGATTTGAAAACGAAAGAAAATACCTTCAAAAATTGTATTTTTAACAAAAACAAAATAAATCACAGATGGTCGAATTTCGACCACAGGCGATACTAGTAATTATAATTATACGTTTGTTGCAAAACTTAGATAAACGAATTTCCTCGAACTCAGGATACCGGGACTATATTACATTGATTATTTCTTGGAGAGTTCCAGGCAGAAAAGATTAAAAATCAAAATTAGATTTTTAAATTATTAATTTGAATTTTCAAATTCAAAAAACCATATGATTCTATTAATTTTATTTATTTTTATTGCATCAATTTGCACACAACCATCAATAATTTGAAAAGTAGCACCAAGTAACAGCGTCTTAGCAGGTATCTTAACCATATGCCAACCCTTAAAACAAGCACACAAAATTGCCTTTCTCGCATATTTTTTTTGCAAGACATTTCTAGCATGATAATTTTTTCCCATGATATTTCTGTCGCACGTTATATTTCTCGCATGATACTTTTCTCGCATGATATTTCTCTTGCATTATATGTATATTTCTCGCATGATATTTTTCTCGATTGATTTATTTCTCTAATGATACTTTTCTCGCATTATATATTCCTCGCCTGACACTCTTGTCTCGCATGATACTTTTCTCCTGTGATATATTTCTCACATGATACATTTCTCGCATGTTATATTTCTCCCATGATTAGGTGCCCTAGCATATTCGAGATCAGAGAAGTAACATCTAGAAGACGATGTGTCCCATCATATAAACCTATATTTTGCCGATTTAAAATTGGATTAATGCTAATGACTCACGAGCGTTTTTTTTAGCGCGTCCATTTAATCGTTTAACAGAAAACACAAACAAAAGCAAGTATGAATTTAAAATTATTTTCCACCAAAATAGTCAAATGGGGTTTTCTCAAAGTACCTACCACAGATTTATTCACTCCTTTAAAAAATATAGACAACATAATGATGTATGTATGTACATGAGGGTGTCCCAAAGTTTGAAAAAAAAATGGAATTTGTATACGCAAACAGACTTAAAAGGTTCAAAATAATTGTTTTTTTTAAATATTTTATAAGTTTTAAGTCTCAATCTTAATATTAACGCGTGTCGACTGAATTTTTAATTTGCCCATACAAAATACGTCATTGTTTTGTACTTAAAATTTCGGTAAAATTTTGAAAGTTGATTGAAAATTTTCACACTTGTAAATTTTTTTACAGTTTTTTTTAAACAATGAATTCCTGGTAAAAAATAGCAACAAAAGCGTTGTTTTTGTGTATTTACTGATATTTTTAACTATGTGTTGTTTAAAAAGGTAAGGTAAGTACGTAAGGCTATGTAGACATTGGATCCGGTTTCTGACAAAAAGTTATTATTATTTTGAACAAAATCAAATTGATTTAAAAGATGAAGCCGTTTTGACAATAGGCGTGTTTTTTTGTAATCTAAAAAACAAATTGCACAAAAAAACGCACTTCAAAATAATTTGTCTGTTTTGGCAGCACTGATACATGAAATTTTATATGTCAGCTGTTTAAAAAAAGAAAAATGAAATCGTCATCAACTCAATCGTCCATCCTGCAAAATAAAAATTGAAAACAAAATGAATAATTCTGAAAAAGCACAAGTAAATTCATTTATTAGTTTTTTTTTTTGATTTTGCTCTCCTCCTAGAGGCATTGAATAGTCGAGTTCTATGAGAATCTAGGTATGCAGGCAGACAATCTGCTTTTCTGCTATTGTTGGTTGCTGCTAGAACTAAAAGAGTTTTGCAGCTTGAACTATTTTAGCCCTCCATATTTCTGTAGTTGAAGTAAGCAATTAAAAAACATAAAGCTTAAACGAACAACGAACAACGAACAACGAAACATTTTAAACGACAATCGTCCATACTAGAGTAAATATTGGTTTATTTACTAAGAAGTTCAAACATTCGTATAGGCAAGGCATATAAATACCTATAATAAGTTGGAGTTGGAGTTTTTTTGTATAATAGCCAGAATTTGACATTTAATGAATGAACTCTTAGTGAATTCATCACATTTGTGAAAAATTCATCACAAAGAAATAGCTATCGGTGTATGGAAGCACTGTTTTTATATTGGTTTAACACATTAGCGGGAAAATTTATCGCTGCTATATTTGCGGATAAAAGTTATTGTTGTTGCTACATTTTACATCCGCATTACCTTTTAAGCGAAAGTCAGCGTGCAAAAAAACACACCTAATATCGTGAAACTTCTATTTATTATTTCATTACAATTATTTCGGAAAAATCTTATTGGTTAGATAGGTATGCAATTTTTTCAGTGTCCAAAAATTTTGCAATTGGATATTTTCCGACAATGGTACAAAATGTGTCAAATTATTTTTGGGCAGAAATTTAATTCAATTTTAATAGAACAGAACTCGTTTTCTTATGAGCAAAAAATGGTGCTGATTTGTGGATTTAGAACTAAGAGAGGAGGAGTCATAAAAGATTTTCTATTTATTTAATTTGGTAGGTATATAAGGGAATCAAATACGTGGGACATTTTTGGAACAGACCGTAATTTTAGGATGAAATAGTACAAACTATAGTATATATATTCAGAGAAATCCAATCTTGGACTTATTCCAAGATATTAATAAATCAACAAAATATAAAAACTACTCACTGAAATAATTGCAAAAATGTTCATCAAAAGCTTACCTAGAATAGAAACAAAAATTATGAATAAATAATAGTTAAGATTAGATATCTTTTAATAATAATAATTATATACGCGGTTTAAGTGAGCAAGTTAACATGCACGGTATCGAGCGTTACAAGGTCATAATTCCACAGGCCAAAAGTCTACAATAGAGTCTTGACTCATTGGATTGGGATTTAAGTTCACAAATCAAATGTGGACCTTACCAAGCTCACATCATGAAAATCAACGTTGATTTAAGGTCCGTTTTTAGTGATTTAGCCATATGGGGGTTAGAACTCCACAAATATGTATTAATTTCTGCAAATTTTAATAATAAAAAAAAATTAAAATCTTGATTACCTTTCTTTTCAATTTATCTGCTAACTATTTATTTAAATTTTTACGCCAATTAAAATGTAAAGAACATTTTGTTCCATCACACTACACTACCGTCGAATACCGACACAATGAGTAAACAAAAATTGAAAACAGCTATGTAGGTACGCAGGTTGATATAGGTAATTATTAAAACGCAATTAAATTCGCAAAAACAAAAACACATTATTTTAAACATTTGAACTGTTTGAAATTGCATATGGAGACAAACATGAACACTTAATAAGCAATAATATTAAATTTTTAACACTGCACTTTACAAATTAATATTTGAAATAATTTTCGTTTACGAACGCATCGCAAAATAATAAGCTTACAGGACCGACTAAGACCGACACTCTTCGAATAAATAATTAAAATAAACTCGCACAAAAAAACGCTTTTTAGACAATCGAATTCTTTGAAATTGTTTATTGATATAATCTTGATCACTTTATATACAATATTATTACACTTTTTACTTTCCACATTCAAAATTAATATTTTTAATAATTTTTCTTTTACGAACCGATCGCGAATCAAAGCAACAGACACGCACTTCATGAACTGCAACTAATTAATAACTACAGAACACGACTGAACATGAACACTGAAGAGGAAGACTGAACTGAACTAGAATTGCAAGAATTTTTTGATAATCCACTTGCGCTTCTTTAACCTATTGCTGTTGCATTGTGTCTGCGGTGCTTTGCTCTTCTCTGGCTGCATTGCGTATGATTTATTGATTTGTATTTGTGAGGAAAATGAAAAAAGCTTTCTTTTGAATCCATGAATATGATCCATGAACGATGAACAAGAACATAATACATACAAAGGAAAGAAAAGAGAAAGGAGAATCTGAATTCTCAACCAAATTTGGTAAATGGCTGTTGTCTGATCGAGTGATAGTAGTGTGCATAGATACACCATATAAAGATGACAATCTTTCGTACGTTTCACCCTCCATCTGTATATCTATGGTAGTGGTCACAGATTAACCATATGAAGATGAGAATCCCCGGCAGCCATTTTAATTTGCCAACAAGCATGAACTGTCAATTTTGGAGGGCGAAACGTACGAAACATTCTGATCTTCATATGGATGTTCTGTAGGGTGCTTTTTTAGAGGATAATAATAGCAGTAAGAAGGGGACACCGAACAAAATTAATAAAATAAATACCTGATGATTTATTAATAGTTATAAATATTTATATCTGTGGTGTTTGGTATAAATATGATAACTCCATATTTTTAGTTTTGCACAAAACGCATTTGAATGTTTTTTCAACAATTGTAAAAAAGTGTTTGGAAATAATGGAATTACATATTTATATAAGTTTATGCATATATGAATCTGCACTTCAAATGTACATTAAATCTTTTTTTTTTCAAAAAAAAGCTCGATGCTAGGATTTTGTGGCAGTTATCATGTTTATACCAAATGTAAACGACAAAAAAATGAGAAAATTTCGGAGTTATCATAGATAAATAAATTAACTTCTGGATTTTTATTTAAGTTTATAAGACAAATAACGTAATTCAAAGTTAAGAACACATTATCTTATATTAAATTAATACAAAAAACTTATTCTTCGTAATTTAATGTTAAGAACGCATTATGTTAAATTTAATTTTTGTTATGAAAGAAAAAATGTTTATCCTTCGTAGTTAAGGTTTATAAAACAAAATTCAAAGTTAAAAAACACATTATCTCAAATTAAATTTAAAAAAAAGTTTATTCTTCGTATTTTTCATGACTACCACTCATATATGAATATGTTTCTTGGGACTGAGAAAGCGTATGCTTTAAAGTTAAGTAAAAGTTATGAATATCGTTATATTTCTTGATCTTTCAACAACAACATTTCGAAATAGGTCAGTGGCAGGTTACACCAAATTTAACATAACCGTTATATTGTTTTGACAAGCCATTGTATCTTTGTGTTGCCGATGGCTCGCTATGATCAAGACAGGAAGTAGGTAGTGAAAGTACTTTTAAATTAAATTTCATACATCTAAATCATTATTTTGTTAATTCAATTTTTTTTGTGTACATATCAGGCTTATACCAAATATAAAAACCATACTTATCATCTTTAGACCAAATAATAACAGTTATCTCTAGTGCTGATACAGCTATCATTTTTATATAGAATGAAAATATAGCCAAAAAGAAACATATTGGCAGTCCAAACAGAAAAAATCAATTTTTGGAGTTATCATGTTTATACCAAACACCACAGATATATATTAAGCCACATTAATTTTAATCTATGTAGATATATGTATTATGACAATAAAAGTTCTAATTTTTGCAAATATTATAAAAATAAAAAAATTTTACCTTCAAGGTAAAGATTTGCTCCGGTCAAAAAAATAGCAGTATCTATTCATAAAAATTGAGGAAAAGAACAAAATTTTGTTAAAAAATACAAGAAAATTTCTTAGTGTTTGGTTGTAGACCCCTTATTGCTTATAACGGCCTCACATCGTCACTTCATAGAGTCAACCAAAGCCTGACATCTCTTCAATGGGATACCTATCCACGCAGTCTCAACTGTAATCCAAAGCTTATTATTGTCGGTGGCTTTTGAAGCTGAACGTGCTGATACATTATACCATTTATTCGGTATATGGGACCTACACCATGGTATGAGTAGCAACCCCATACCGTAATGCTAGAGCCACCATGTTTAACGGTTTTTCGAGTATCCCGAGGCACGTATTCAGGGGGTCATTCCGTAATTCTCAAAATGATAATCGTCAAAGCGATTATCGTTAACCAGTGTTGCCAGATAGAAAAATTTAGAAACCCCCGACAACAAAAACCACTAAATATTTTTTCAACTTTAATTTTTATTCACAGCTCCTAAATTTGTAAAAAAGGTATTAGGTAATAAAAGAAAATTTGTTTAGGGTTGCTGCACAATGTCTGAGTAAGGTTTTCACTATTTATTCGACATTTAAATTATCCGCAAATTAAATCCTCCCAGTAAAAAACTTTAAAAAAAAGCGTTTCACAATTTTTCGAAATAATAAATGTATGTGTCAATTAGATGTTCCAACCTTTTAGCTCTAAATGAATCCCCAACGATTTCCCCCCCTCACATCTTGTCCCCCCAGATAATCCCCAACGACAAAAAGCCCCTAAATCTAGGGGGAAAACCCCTAAACTGGCAACCCTGTCGTTAACGCTATCGTCAATGGGCACGATCAATCACAAAATCTCAAAATTCAGATCTGAACTTATGCTGTTGAACCCACAAAAAATCTGAATTTTCAGTCGAAAGTTGATGTGTCAAATGCTAGCATTTACCTAAAGGATTTACATTAAAACGAAATAAATTAGAACTTTAATTAAATTCTTAAATTTAAAATTGAGCGTCAGTAGTTTTGGTAGTGATTTATTTAACTATTTAGTTAGCAACAAATTACAGCAAGACTATGTGAAGTTTATTGAAAAAATAATTCCACAATATTGCGAATAGTCAATCTTTTGATTTGAAAACTCACTTAACAATAAACAACAAGTTCTTCTATGTAAAAAAGTATTAATTTGTTCGTGATGAAAATTAATCATCATAAATCAACCAATAACCAGATCGAAAATGATAAAGTTTATCTTCTATGTATAGTACTTCAACATTTCCCCCACCACTATCACTTTATTCTGAATTTTCAGATGAGAATTTTTGGCTGAAAATTCAGATGAAACGTAAGCAAACGTAACTTAAAGTCACTTAAATTCATCTAACTTTTTCCAAAAATTCAGAAATCTGAAAATTCAGATGTAAAACGTAATGCGTTGAACGCGCCCAATGATTTGCTTCACGTAACTCGACCACTAAGGTCTCGTCTATTGTTTCCATTTTGAGATTGTTTGGTATATTTCACAAATTCTCAAACTGTAGTGAAAATGTTTTTTTTTTCTATGGGGTTTGACAGAAAATTTGTAGTAAAAAAGCACACCTACAACTTTTTTGTGTTGTTTATTGCTTTGTGTTTTGTTTTGGTGCGGCCGCCGCCGATTGGATTGAGAAGCCGTCTGGCAAGTTTATTATTTTGAGTACCATCACAAAGGCTTCTTTTGATAGCCGAAATCTTTTGACGATTATCATCTTACGTGAAGCGCGACTATCGCCGAAACGCTATCGTCTGAGGATAATCGTTTTACGGAATGGCCCCCCAGCATATATGGGCGTCGCACATATTCATGAGAACCAGGGCTGTCATACAAAACGATTTTGGTTTCATCCGTCCATAAGATATTTCTGCAATCCAGAAGGGGCCTATGAACATGGGTCTTGGCAAACTGAATTCTCTTGGCAACGTGTTTTTTTGTCAAAAGTGGAACTTTTCTAGGGCTTCTGGCGTTGAGATTTTTTCTTCTTAAATGTTTCTACACTTGCATTCAAGTTTAAATTTGTTTTTATCTCAGTAGCAGGCAAGCGGGAATAAGGTCTTAGAGAATCTAACAATCCTCCTTATCGATTTCGGAGATAAAACCTTTTTTCTGCCGCGGGTTTCAAGTTTTTCTTTATAATTTTTTGCATTTGCAATCATTTTTGCAGAGATTTGAAGACTTTTTTGGTTTCCGCATAAGTTTTTCCTTCAGAAAGAAGTTGGCGAATGATTCGGCGTTTCTCCAGAGTGCAGTGTTTGCTACGGCCCAAACTATTTATAAGTGTACCTGAGTATAAATTTGTAAATACTATGAAGCTTTGAAAGCGTACCTTGAAACTTGAAATTATTATAATTTTAATATGCACCGGATCAAAAAACAATACACAATTACGATAATCTAGCTAACACTGCTATTATTTTGACCACTAAGCTACACACTTTAAAAGCTTTTGAGTAACATTTGGGAAAAAACTGTTATGTCATGGAATTCTTTCTTCCGGAAACGCAAGACAAAATGTTCCAGTACCAAAAAAGTAGTTGAAGAATTTAATTGATTGCTCATGTATTGCATTGTACTAGAATATATTAATCGGGAGGTTACACTGCTATTATTTTAACTGCCACTGTATGCTCTTACATAATTATGTATCGCCTCAAAGTGATTGACAAAGATATAGAATTGGGTATGTTCGTTTACTTCCCAAGACTATCAATTTCTTCAAAACTCCTTTTCTTTTGTATAAATGATCAATTTGAGTACGCGAATATTGGACTAAAATTGGCAGAAGTTAGTAGTTTTTGCTTAGAAAATTGAGCAGGCATACTACGAAAGTGAAATCTTATATTTCAGCAGGAAGCTTCGAGATTTTAAATTGGTGTTCACATATCGAAAAGTAGGATTTCGTCTCCTGCAAACTACAATAATATTTGGTTGCGTATGGGGTCAGTTAGAAGCGATCAGGACAACGCATCAGGAAAAGTTGCAACAGTAAGAAATTAAATATTCTTGCGTGATCTTCTTTTATAGCTATCAGGAAAATTGGGTCAGTAGACTAGCCTACCGCCAAATTGTCCGTTTTGAAATGAACATTGATTAAACATTTTTTTCGTCCACAATCCTGTCAGTGGAACAAGTAGAAATTTGGACTCAAACCCCTGGAACGATTTGTTCCATTTTGTTTGAAATGACTAAATGAAAATAAATCAACAAATAAATTTATTTTGAACAATTCTATTCAAAATTGTATTTCCTAAAAAAATTCTTATTTGTAATCTATGAGTGACCATTTCTGTTTCAAATCGAATGAAAATACCATAGTAAAATCTATTAGAAAATGTATCCCAATATCTACATTCTTTAACTCTTGAACAGATAGAATTGGTAAACTTTGAAAAATGGAACAAAATTTATATGATTTCTTTCAATTTTTATCATTTCTGGACTAATTTTATCGATGCGAGAGTTATCATTCCACGCCATGTGCATATGTCATACTCTCTCTTTTGAGTGGATTGGTGTTTGAATAGGTATGTTCACCTTCACATTACTATATTTGTTTGACAAGGACGGCATGATGAATGTATGATGAATAAAAACCATTAGCGTTCACATAGATACTCAAATAAATTGCTTGTCAGTCATATCAGCAAAATATCCAAACATTTAAAAATCCATTCAGCACGCTTGACAAACCGCTGGATGGAATGTTCACATTAGGTTTGTTTGGTAACTTGAAATTTCTTGCAAATCTTCACAATTTATTTTATAAATTTTTATAGTTTGCTGCCAAGGTCCAGGTTTGCGAATCTTGGTGAAAATTTAAGTTACAAAACAGGAACACCTATTATGGCTGTTTGGTAACCAAAACTTTTACCAAGTTTCTTTAAACTATTTTTTTTTCCTTGACGGCAAATTGTGAAAATTTGTAGAAAATTTCACGTTATCAAACAGACCTAATATCAAAATCATGCCGGTGCTTGTCAAACATATATGAAAATGTAATGGCCCCTAACGAGAATTCATGGCTTGGATTAAAAAAAGCTTTTCACCTTGTGTAGTACATTTTAAAAATTCGTCTGTTCATGGCGAGAAGTGCGCATTGGTATTAATACCACAGTTCTTTTACTTCCCAAAGCTGCGAATTTCTCCAATTTTTGGAAGTCAACCAACGGACCTTTACGAATTCATTGAAATTTCAATTAGAAAAAAAAACAACAAAGCTGAATTTTAGTACAAAGCTTTATTTGTATGTAACTCTAGAAGTTAACTAACCCACAATACGATTAAGCAGTTTTTTGGTGGAGAATGCAGGCGGAACGACTAAACAAACTCGCTGGATAAAACATAAAAAGCATCGGTTCAGTTAATCCTGAGTAAACTCACCACATTCGATGAGTTAACTCGAGTTTAACTTTAATCTCGCACTGAAAAACTGGACCTAAGACTTTTCTGCAATCACGAAGTTGAATTGAAAACTAACGGGTGATTTTTAAGCTGGTTTGGTTTTGGCAACACTGGTTTTGACAGCTGACGTGTGTTTAGTACCTTGTGTCACTGTCAAACAGCTTCAGTTTGGTTTGCAATTTAACCATGGATCGTCTTACAAATGAACAACGCTTGCAAATTATTGAATTTTACTATCAAAATTCGTGCTCGGTTCGAAATGTTCATCGCGCGCTGCTTGTGTTCAGCGATGAGGCTCATTTTCGGTTGAATGGGTACGTAAATAAGCAAAATTGCCGCATTTGGAGTGAAGATCAGCCAGAAGCATTGCAACAGCTACCAATGCACCCCGAAAAAGCCACTGTTTGGTGCGGTTTATGGGCCGGCGGCATTATTGGGCCTATTTCTTCAAAGATGATGCGAATCGCAGCGTTACTGTCAATGGTGAACGCTACCGAGCGATGATAACAAACTTTTTTTTGCCCGAAATGTAAGTTCTTGACTTGCATGATATGTGGTTTCAACAAGACGGTGCCACATGCCACACAGCACGCGAAACAATGGCGCAATTGCGAGGCGAGTTTGGTGAACAGTTAATTTCACGTTTCGGGCCGGTCAATTGGCCGCCTAGATCGTGCGATTTGACACCATTAGATTATTTTTTGTGGGGGTATGTCAAGGCTAATGTCTATAGGGACAAGCCCGCTTCGATTGACGCACTGGAAGCCAACATCCATGCATTCATTCGTGAGATACCGGCCGATATGTGTGAAAGAGTATGCCAAAATTGGACTCAGCGGATGGGCTACCTGAGACGCAGCCGCGGTCAACATTTGCATGAAATTATCTTTAAACATTAAATTGCAAGGTTCAAACTATTGATTCAAATAAATATTTCATTCATTTTTTCGAATTTTTTGTGTTTTTTTTTTTAAAAAAGTTCTAAACCTCTTAAAAAATCACCCGTTATTTGGGATCTGGGTCGTAAAGACGATAGCTGTGTTTTATTGGTAATTTTATAGCCAGCGCAGTAAAATTTCCCTTGGCAAACAAAACAAACACAAAGAGTGTCGATAAATAAGCCAGTAAAAGAGTGGATATAAAAGTGGTTATACATAGTTAGAACTTTGAAGATGAAGATGGCGCTCTTGAAAAGTATTCATGACTTGAACCTTAATGTTGTTTTTTACTCACAAAATGGATGTGATCTATGACATTTGTAGTTTGGTGGAGACAAAATGGATGTGAACTATGATATTTGTAGCGAACACAGCCTAAAATTGCTAAAGCGTTTTATTAACACAGCCAAAGCGTTTTATTGGTACTTGATTATTGCGCTAGCTATAAATTACCAATAAAACACAGCTGATATAAGAAATATTTCAATTTTTGTCAGGGAACGAACATATTGAACTACATTGCACTTTTCTTAAAGTCAAGAGGGGAACAAAATATTTTTATTCATATAAGCCTCAATTATGTATAATGTTTTTTGCTAACATCAGAATAAGAAGAGCACTACAGTGGGCCAGATTAAAGTCCAATTTGTCATCTGAAAATAAATCGGATTCTTAAACTGAATAAATCTTAAATAAAAACCGATGTAATACTGATAGATGAGACAAAACGTCTCGTGAACTGGCCAGGCCAGCCCTAGTTTAACGCAGTTTTTTTTGTCAAATTAGTCATAGCGCTAGTTTCACAGAGTGCATATACTTATCGGAATGAGTGACACTTAAGTTTCCCATATTAGGCGAACAGAGCCTGAACTGTCAAACAAAAAATTGTGTTTCAAATTTGTGTTTCTCTTTTCGTTCTGAACGTGTTCTGAGCGTGTTCAGAGTGCGCTCTATGAGCTCAGAATAAAATAACTGAGTAGACAGAGTTAAATGCTCAACAAAAGCATTTGACAGTTAAGTGTTCAGGTGTGTTTCAAAAATAGTTCAGAGTGCTAAGAATAAGCTTCGTTCAGAGGACGTGTTCAGAGCTCTATTCTGAATTAAAAAAGAAAAATTCCTATTGAGACTTTAGGCTCAGTTTCATTACCTGATATTGCGTCCTGATCTTTCATATTGGCCAATGGCCACTTAAGTGCCACATTATCTGACTGTGTAACTTGGCTTTAAGCTACTGGAAATTTTGTGTTTCGAACCATGCGTACCTACGGTTAACATAATGATAATGAAATGAAAACAATATTTAAAAACAAAAATCCTTAAAAATGGGCGATTTAGTTGGTGGTATTGTCGCAATGTTTCGGTAAATATATGTATGAGATTAAAATATAAAAAGTGAACAGAACAAGTTTTATAGGTTGTGGGATCTTCTGTCTGATTTGATTCCATTTTTCAATTTGTTTTGTTCCTCTGTAGGTAGGTATTATCGGGAAAAATGTGGAAACAAAATTTCGCTTTCCATATTAATGCTAAACGATTATCAAAGTTCTTCCTTCTGTTGTCTTAGGGTGATAATAAAAATATGCTTTATCTAATCGCCCCAAAAAAGATAACACCATTTTTATACAAAACACCAAACTAAATTAAAAACTGGTTGGTTGTTGGTTCTATGCCAAGAGTACTTCTCCCATTTTAGATGTCAAATGGCAATAAAAATCCAAACAAATGTTAAGTCCCATCCACCCCTCCTTACCAAACCCCCAATCCTCATCCTGTTTCTATATATCTGTATAGGTAACTATCATCATTTATATCCTTAGTGCATCCATGCTAACCAACCGGAAAACCAAAGCGTCATTCATGGCAAACCACACACTTACTGTACCAAATGAGACCGCACAAAGCAGTCATACACCAGTCATATGCATGCCTCCCTCCACCCAGAACCGAACCAGAAACAACAACAAATGCAGATAGAATATTCACAGAGAGACAAATAATAATAATAAAAAAAATAGTATATTGCATTATATCCACACTAGATGGAGCCACTTGGTCGCAATTGAACCCCCAAAGACCGAAACCAACCCAGCTATTATACCAGCAAAACAGTTACAAATGCAATTTTAATTTAAATTTAATCACATACATATAGCATTGCCATTTTGTGGAAAAAGAAAGAAGCAAGGATGAGCGGTAAATTGCATTTCAAGTGTATACATGCGACTCCGTTATGTTTCGCAGTTATTTTTCAGTAGATCCCTACAAACCTACTACATATACAGTAAACAAAAAAAAAAACATCCCCCCAAACCAAACCCAATCTCGCCCTCTCCGATCTCCCATCGAACTTAACGCCCTCGCTTGTGTATTATTATTACTCTTGCTGGTTTGGCGATTTTACTTCGAATTTTTTGTTGATTTTTTTTTCGAAACCGTTGTTTGACTGAATACAACAATACAAAAACACCAACGACAACCCCACAGTACAGCCCTGCAGTAAAAAACCCTCCTCTGGCAAACAGAATTTAAATGAATAAAATAAAAATAAACAAAGAACTGAGAAAATATGTATATAAATAAAAATAAAAATATTTTCTGACTGGTTGGGCTGGATGCTACCACATGGAGTGCAGCAATTTTCGTTGAAAGAATGCAGAACACAGGCAGAAGCCAGAACACAAAATTGCATAAATCGGATGGGTGCATCCAGAGCGGTACAAAGGTTTTTAATATCAAATTGAGGTTGCCACTCTAATACTGTGTTTCCACCGATGGTTTATCTCAATTTAAATTAAATAAATCTATGTAGTATTGTAGTGTATGCTCAACACAAAAAGATTAAAAAACTAGATTAACTTTGACAGTAGGTACCTTTCAAAATGCAAATGTTGTTTCATTTTTTCGTATGAAGTTGAAGTGAGACAGGAAGTTTCATGTTTGTCAAAAGAAGCAAGAAATGTTGGAGAGCGAGATAAAATAGGTTTGTTGGATTTGTAAAACTATTGGCCCTATGAAGATTTAATTGAAATCTACTAGGTTTACAAAATAGTATTGTAAATCTTCGAGATTTGAAAACGATTATGGAAAAATCATATCTTGGTGGTCGGTGGAAAGGTAGTTGGGGAAGTTTTAAACAAATTAAGCAACCAAGACTAACTTTCATAGTAGATGGTTTTAACCTCAATGTTTGGAAATTTCTTTTTTTAAGATTTAATTTCTGGGAAATGGAAAATTCCGATTTTCAACTTCATTGTTCCAAAATCTGTAGTTTTTGTAGTTTGAAAAATGTTTATATCGAAATAATGTTTAGGCAATGAGTAAACGGTGTAGGTCTGAGCTAACATGATACAAATCCGGCAGCCGAGCTGATTTAACATGGAAGCTGGATTAAAAAAGGATTTATTTCATGCTTCAAATGAGACATCGAAGTTTTTAATACAGAAATGGGTTATAGAAAGCTAAAAGCTAAAATAATATAAATTTGGTGGTGCGACAGTTCGTGGAGAAGCAAATCCTAGTGTCTAACAACTCTCCTCTCAGCTATTTCCGATTGCGTGTTATCAGCAGGAATGAAGGGATCCGAACGGCTTTGATGGGACTTGGCAGGCAATTTTTAATGACAAGAGATACCTTTACTCTTGGAGGATTTGCCAATTCCAAGAGGAAATAGTTATGCGTAAATGGTTTTACTTGGCAATGGCTGGAATTCGAACCCAAGACTTTCGGCGTGACAGTTCTACGGTGGGGTCTTTTCTCCCCTGCTTAGTCTCCTGTTCATTGTTAAATTATGTTTTTGCGATATCAAAGTCCTCAAGCAAATTTTCTTCCCACACTCTGCGAGCTCTTATAAACATCTATTTATAAGAGCCTTTTGATTTATCGCAGTACACCATGATAAATACAGAAACGAAATGACAGGTGAAATGGCCAAATTCTGATGACCACTTCAACCGAGTCAAACCAAATTCTGTGCCACTGAAGTAAGAAATGAGTAAAATTCACCAAAGTTTCCTAAAATTCTATCCAGTTCTACGTTCTGTAACTCTTTTATGGATAAAATAGGTCGAGAAACGATCAAAAATGGAACAAAACTCATACTATTTGTTTCAATTTTCATCGTTTCTAGATTGATTTTATTGATGCGAGAGTTACGGAACGTATAGGCACAGTTTCGAGATTATTTCGAAGAAAAAAACATTTGACTTATGCAGATGTTTACCAGATAAAGAGGCGGAAGAGGGCTTATCTCACTTCCCACCTCAGCCTCCAAAGGATACTTTTGGTACTAACTACCACGTTATTGCAACGAAGATATATCCTTAAATTTATTTAGAAGTCAGGATGGTTTAATGAGGGGTGTCTAATTTTAAACTTATTCCCTTTTATTTCTCTCCTTAAACCTTCCTATCTCAATTACGTCCTTTAGAGAGCGAATGCATAAATTAAGATCCAAGTGAGGGAATGCAGTACCCCTTTTATCCTTACCTTACCTTAGGAATATTTTTAATAATGCTAAAAATATCGACATCGAGTAAAAAAGGAGACAAAAATAAAAAATCTATTTTTATGACTATTAAAATATCATAGTGTGTTCATTATAAAAAAATAACAAACAATAAAACCAGAGTTGGAATTGTGCAGATCACTTAGCCTTCTTTCAACATAATTTTAAATTTATTTGAAATTATTAAAGCTTTTTATTTCTTAAAATTTGTTGAAATTCCATTAAATTGGCAACACTCACACCAACTCCATAACCATAACTACGAGAAATGTGCAATTTCATTATTTGTCTGTTGATCTGTTCAGGGCTTGTGTTTTATTATCTGTTGTATCGTTATGTGTATGGATGATATTTATGAGTTTGTAAATTCGTTGTTATTTTTAAACAAGCGCGTGATAGCAATTTCAGGACATTTTTGTATTTTCATTTACTTTCGTTCTTAGTTTCGTATATAGGCAGAGTAAAAGTATTTTTACAATGTATACATGTATGTACATAGGTATGTGTGTTTGTAGACCGGAAATCATAGAGTACCTATATTACCTAGAGAACCGACTTAGGCGGTCGTTCTCTTCCACCCTACAAGCTGTACTGAGAGGAAAATGCCCATTAAGTTTTGTATGGGGTTGTTGTCCAATGCATTTTAAATGGGACCGAACCAACATGGCTTCAATTGAAAGGACTTCGCTCAAATTGCTCAAAGTGCTCAATAAGGTGGATAAGACCGCCCAGGGATTCAAAAAAAAAATCCGTTAAATTCAAAAATTGAGAAATTTATTAATTTCGTAGTCAAATTTCTTTTTTTAACCTTTTGTCAACCTAAACTATGAAGAATATCGGTCATTGTTGCTCCCGGGTAATAAATTAAATAATATTTTTGAATATTTATGTTAAAAAAAAAACAAAAACACCTACCGAAAATTGGAAACGCACTCTAGTTTCTTAGCTCAAAAAGGTACGTGTCTACGATTTAGGTGTGCAAATCGTAGACACGTACCTTTTTGAGCTAATGCCACCACTTTGTTCACAATTAAACCGTAGACACCTACCTTTTTGAACTAATGCGCCAATTTGTTTTTATATCCACCATTCACACGGATTCACGGATAAGGAAAAAAGAGTAAACTAAGAGAGTTTTCACTTACTCACCTCAAATAAAATTTGCGGGTGTTTAAGGCAAGAGGGGTACCGGTCGGTTCTCTAGGTAATATAGGTACTCTATGCCGGAAATGATGATTGAGCACAGGAAAAATGTAAACGTTTTTGTAGTAGATAGACATTATAAATGCAGTTAGTTCTCTTTTTGTTTTGTTTATATTATTTCTTAATTAACATGCCCTTAGGTGTATGGAAAACTGTAGTTAAAATCAAAAATGTTATTAAGTGGATATATCAACAAAATAAGAAAGAGTTTATGTTTTATAAGAATTAGTTTATTTAACGGCTTACCAGGATTTAAAATTAAATGCATAAACTTGTTACCTATTGTCGTTCACTGCCATAACGTGGCTTAACATTGAAGACGTTTATGTACATACCGATACCTATAGGTATACATTATTGGTAATTGTTCATTAATGTAATGACCTTGTTAAAGAAAAATATAAAATGGAGGTTAAAAAATGTGCAACACTTGCATAAGTATCGCACAGGAAAATTGATTATAAAGGGTGTTTTTTTAGAGGTATAGAACTTTAAGTTGGCAACCATATTTTGACAGGCGGCCATTCTGTCAGCTGTCAAGTGATTTATTTTTAGTTTGGTCTGGCATTTCAACATGAATAGACTGGCGCCTAAAAAACGCTTCCAAATTGTGCCCAAACGGGCCCAAAACAAGATTGCCGTTGATCCAAATTTTCATAAGCTTATTTTGTTTAGCGATGAAGCTCACTTTTGGTTGAATGGATATGTCAATAAACAAAACTGCCGTATTTGGAGAAATGATAATCCTCAAAAGTATGTTAAGACACCGTTACATTCACAAACACTGACTGTTTGGTGTGCTTTTTGGTTTGGTGAAATAATTGGTCCGTACTTCTTTAAAAACCATGCTGGCCAGAACCTGACAGTCAATGGTGACCGCTTTAGAGGCATGATTACTGACTTTTTCGTTCATCAATTGAACAACCATGATGTGCAGGAGCTGTGCTTTCAACAAGACGGCGCAACATGTCACACAGCTCGTGCCACAATTGATTTATTGACCGAAACGTTTCGTAACCGCATAGTTCCACGTTACGGACCCGTGAATTTGGAACATCCACCAGACTTCAGTCTCAGACAAGTAAAAAAAAAATCAATAGTTTGACAGAAAAATATGTAGGGAAAACAAAAACATGTGATTGGTCGATTGTTTGTTTTCCCTACATATTTTTATGTCAAAATTAGAACGAGAAAAGACAAAGATAGTTTCTGGAAAAGCCTAATTGGCCTCCAAGATCGTGCGATTTAACGCCGCTTGACTGTTTTCTGTGGGGATGTCGCTAGTCTACGCCGATAAGCCCGAAACGATTGACCACTTTGAGAACAACATTTGCCGCGTCATGGCCGATATACGGCCACAAATGTTGGAAAAAGTCATCGAAAATTGGACCTCCAGATTAGACTACGTCTGAGCTAGCAGCCGTGGCGGTAATATGCCAGAAATCATATTTAAATTACAATGCCAGAAGATTATCTTTCGAATAAAATAAATTTCATATCAATTTAAAAAAAAAAATCATCTCTGTTTTATTCTATTTAAAAGTTCTATACCTCTAAAAAAACACCCTTTATCATTGAAGTGATATTCAAGATCAAACTAACCAACAAAAAACGGAATTTTCGCAAAAAACCTTAAAACACTATTTGTGTTATGCAACATTTTTTTGGCAAAAACTTTAAACGGAGGTCGTAATTCAATCAAAATCGTGGAATTCCTTTGCAATTTGGAGAAAAACAGGAATCGTTGTATACGACATTAACAAAATACGAAATATTCCACATGGGAACTACACTATCCCGTGAAAAAAAAATTAAATCACCCCCTTTCGCCTTCGAAAAACAACAATTGCGATGGATAGAATCTTTATGCTTAAATGTTTATGGCGTAGTTTCAAAGCTGAACTTAAGACTTTAAATTGAGGCTAAAAACATAAAAATCCATTGGATAATTTTCGTGTTATCCGTTATAATTACGAATTTAACAAATTTTCATTTGACTGGCGTTGACAGCTCAGACAGATACGAGGAAGAACCGCTAGTGAATGGATAGTTAGGAGACAACTTAGGGAAGCAGATCTTACCCCGAAAAGTCCTGCCACGGGACCGAAATTTATTTAAAATCACCGACAAGCTTGACTACGATTTGCTCACGCGTATTACGATTGGGAAGTTCAGCAATGGAGGCGGGTTATGTTCTGGGATGAGTGCTAAATGTATCTGCATGGAAGCGATCATGTAGTCAGAGATGGCCTCCCGATCGATTTACATAATGCTGTTTTGCAAAAACCGTGGCTTACGGGGAAGCATCTTGTATGATATGGCATGCATTTCAACTAAAGGGAAAAGCAAGCTGTGCTATTGTGGTGGTTGAGGAGGAGGTTAAACTCCGGATCTCAACATCACTGATATTCTAGTGGACCACGTCATTCCTCATACTGGATTTATTGGAGAAGATTTCGTACTAATGTACGATAATGGTCGATGCCACACTGCGCAGGGAACAGTCGAATTCCTTAGGGAAGCTGGTATTGCCATGATGAACCGGCCAGCGCTTAGCCCAGGCTTAAATCCTATTGAGCATTTGTGAGACGAACTTAAGCGAAGGTTTATAGCCACTAATCCAGCTCCTGAAACAATCAATTTACGAAAAGCGGCACTGGTAGAAGAATGGGAAAGAATACAACAACAAGAAGTGAAAGAAGTCATCAGATCAATGCAAAATAGTGTAGAATCTGCAATTAGAGCTAATACAAAATACTGAAACAATAAATTACGCTTGATTTTGTTTTAAATACTCCCCTTTTCAATTTCAATTTGTGTCTCCTAACATGTTTCATTTATGATGATTACCTCCTAAAGTCTTTGCATAAAGCAACAGGGCGATTTAATTTTTTTGTTTCTAGAGTGTAGTATATAATGGGTGATTTTTTAAGAGGTTTAGAACTTTTTTTAAAAAAAAAACACAAAAAATTCGAAAAAATGAATGAAATATTTATTTGAATCGATAGTTTGAACCTTGCAATTTAATGTTTAAAGATAATTTCATGCAAATGTTGACCGCGGCTGCGTCTCAGGTAGCCCATCCGCTGAGTCCAATTTTGGCATACTCTTTCACACATATCGGCCGGTATCTCACGAATGAATGCATGGATGTTGGCTTCCAGTGCGTTAATCGAAGCGGGCTTGTCCCTATAGACATTAGCCTTGACATACCCCCACAAAAAATAATCTAATGGTGTCAAATCGCACGATCTAGGCGGCCAATTGACCGGCCCGAAACGTGAAATTAACTGTTCACCAAACTCGCCTCGCAATTGCGCCATTGTTTCGCGTGCTGTGTGGCATGTGGCACCGTCTTGTTGAAACCACATATCATGCAAGTCAAGAACTTCCATTTCGGGCAAAAAAAAGTTTGTTATCATCGCTCGGTAGCGATTCGCATCATCTTTGAAGAAATATGGCCCAATAATGCCGCTGGCCCATAAACCGCACCAAACAGTGGCTTTTTCGGGATGCATTGGTAACTGTTGCAATGCTTCTGGCTGATCTTCACTCCAAATGCGGCAATTTTGCTTATTTACGTACCCATTCAACCAAAAATGAGCCTCATCGCTGAACACAAGCAGCGCGCGATGAACATTTCGAACCGAGCACGAATTTTGATAGTAAAATTCAATAATTTGCAAGCGTTGTTCATTTGTAAGACGATCCATGGTTAAATTGCAAACCAAACTGAAGCTGTTTGACAGTGACACAAGGTACTAAACACACGTCAGCTGTCAAAACCAGTGTTGCCAAAACCAAACCAGCCAAAAAATCACCCGTTAGGTATATAAAAATGATCTTTACAAACATTTAGGCCAGGCGCGCACATGCAACTAAACAGTTTGGTTTCAATTTTGAGCACTATGGGATTATATGAGAGTCCGCGCACATAAACCGGCGCGCACTCCCATATAAGCCTATTGTGCTCAAAATCGAAAACAAACTGTTTAGTTGCATGTGCGCGCCTGGCCGCAGATATGTCCTTCATTTACTGACTCAAAATTAAAGCCAACTAAGAAAGTGATATAGGCAGAAGTTATTGACTTTGAATTGTTCAACTCTTTGCCACTTCTTTAACATCAATTTACTGCTGAAGCCTAGTAAGCAGATTGTGCTAAATTTTAGCTCCCACTTTTCTCTGCAAACATCAGCTAAAACCGTAGCTAAATTTTGACATGGCAGCGCTCCGGAGAATATGTCACAGAAAACAGCTGTTTTCTGAAAAAAAGTTATATTCAACAATTTCATAAAGAATTATTGTTTTCATTAATTCAAGTGAATATAAGCAAATAAAATAAAGCCATTAAGGCAAGCCCGAAATCTGTTAACTAGATTTGCGACTTAGCTAAGAGCCTTAGGGCCAGTTTCACAGTCAGAAAAGTGATACTTAAGTGGTGAATGTGTAAGATTAATTCCCAATATCACAGTGCACTATTACCTGAATAAGTGGCACTTAAGTCTCCGATTTTGGTGACTTAAGTTACACTTACGCTGGCTATGAAATTTATTTTCTAATATGGGAAACTTAAGTGCCACTTATTCCGGTAAGTGTCGACTGTGAAAAACTGGCCCTTATTAACTTAAAAATGGTATATTCGTGATCTACAAACTATACGAGTCGCCACTTTTCCATCGAAGTATCGGATGGCAGTTTTTTGGTCCGTAAATGAGCATTATATCTATAGGTTTATTTACCTAGACTATTGGTAAGAATGGTAGGTATTCCACAATGCTTTGAGAAAGAAACAATTTTTTTTTTTAAATAAGAAAAATATAACATTTTCACCAGCATCATTTCGTAGGTAGGTAAATATCATTTTCAAACTGAAAATAAAAATAATAATTTGTAAAATTGTCAACAGAAATCCTCTCCGTCAAAGAAAATGCAATAGCTCTTTTTGAAGTCTTCTTCAAATATTGATCCTTCACTGCAAAAACCGCAATGCGAAATCCTTTTAAAGGCCAATATCCCAGAACTGACCATATTATCAATAGGTAGTAACTATATAGATACCCATATCTACTCAATTGTAACACACTGCCCAAGCCCATACGGACATTTACCTCAATTTTTAACCCTTCGTTTTCAATAGAAATGAAAAAAAAAAAAATAACTAGAAGGCGAAGAAATGGCCATGACACCATTATTATTTCTGACTAGTACCCTTGAGTTAGAAATTGAAAAAAAAAAATAAATAAACACACACAAATAAATACTTATATTTCCAGATAGGTATAAACGAAACGAAAAGAACTGAAAAATATCATCAGAAACTGCTTGAAAAACCCCAATAAAGATCCAAACATCTCATTTACAGCTGAATGGATACCAAATGGCCACCCGAAATACACACAAAATTGGGTACTTTGAAGGAAAAAGTATGAAAACGTGTCTCTGTCCTGTCCTGTTCAGATTCAGATTGGGTGTTCGTTCTGTCCGGTCGGTCGGTCGGTTGGTCGGTAGGGCGGTCCACCACAACAACACGGGGCTGGCCAGCCCACAGTCGTAGAATAAAAATGACATTCGGTCAAATTACAATCCGCACTCACAGTTCAGCAGGAGTGCGGGGACGGTGAGCGATAGATACAAACACTCACCGGATTCGGAGATTCGGACTCCGGACGGATGGACCCAAAAACCATACCCAAAATATTGGGATTGAGACACAATAAAACGGCATACACAATATACTCCTATCAGAGAGTCCTCAATTTGAACTCAACTAACTCATTCTCCCATAAATAAATGTGTGAACTGAGTGTTTTGGCCCAGTTCTTGTAAAGTCCTTATTCCTGTTTCTACACATATTCCACCATACAACCGAACGGTACCTATTGTTTGTCAGAGTTGTGTGTGTGTGTATGAGTGTGATGTGGTCTGTTGGTCATGTTCATTGAGTATCGATGTATCGATGGATTTTCAAAAACCACTTATAAATGATATATATCCTTTTCGCAAAACAAGGGAGTGGTAGGAGCAGCACCCATAGCACATATACTTGTGTGTACAATGCACTTTTCAATGGTTTACGGACCTCAAAAACCACCCCCCAAATACAACCCAAACACGAAATAAACATGACAAATAAAAATAGTGTCCAGTGTGTTGTAGGTCCTTCTACATTTTCATATACTGAAGATGACGACAGAGTTCAATATGAAAGGGTTAAAAGGATAAATGAAACTAGTTTTTGGCAAAAATATAAGTCAGATATACCTAAGACATCGTTGTATATATTTAAAAACGTTTTTTGAATTTTTTTTTCTGTTCCCCATAAATTGTAAATGTCCGTCGGTCCTTCGGTTCTGGGACTTTTTTGGGAACGACACCAGTACAACTTGTATTTGATTCTATTCTGTTGTGTATGTATATAGAAGGTACCAACATACATGCATTTGTATGTATTTATATGCATGTCAAGAGAAAAGGGACTTCTTTTCTTGGTTTTCTAGAAATTTGTCTTTTTCTCTTTATCAATGGTGTATTGAAGTTTTATACCAAATCCAAAGTTTCTGTTGTTGCTGCTGTTGCTGCTGTTGCATTTTAAAAGGAAATGTTTTTGGAATATTTTGCAACTTGTGCACAAGATGTCATTGGGATATGTTAAGTTTGGTAATTCAAATACCTACCTATATAAAATAGGTAAGGTAGGTATCTATAAGGTCTTTGAATTGAATGACAGTTTGATTTGAAATTGATCTTTTATATGTCTTATAATAAGTTCTGATACCTTTTTGCAAATTTGAGTACCAACCTACCTAGTAAAGAAAATTAAAGAAAAAATATCAAATTTAAGGTTGTATATAAACAACTAATTCCTATGTAATATTATTACTGAAATATTATTTTATATTGCAGACAACCTTCGACAGTGGTTGATTATCATAGTCTGGCAGCCAGTGACCCTTGACTTAGTGATTCTATATAGGAAAGCTGATATGTTGCTGCATGCTTCATTTTGTATCACAAGTAAGTGAAACCATCAGCTCGCCGACTAGCATTGGGTAAGACATAGTTATTATGTCGTAGACAAACCAAAAAATCCTTACCAGATGAACTTTGGTTGAGGGTTTTGTATTTGCTTCTCAAGTGGGAATTGCAAAAATGCTAAAAATAAACTGATTTCAAAGTAGGTCTAGAAGTAGCTAAAATTACAGAGAAAAAAATAATCCACCAAGTTTCATGTGGTCAGCTTTTAAGCCATGTGGCAAGGCCAGTAACATTTTGGTAGAGAAGAATTCGAATACTTTCGGGTAATAGGGAATTACTGCCCATCTCTTTTTTAGAATATATATGCCCATCTCTTTTTTAGAATATAACTTTTGCCTAAAAACTGGTTTTCACTGTTCATATTTCACTATTCACTCTGTATGTATTTATATGCATGTCAAGAGAAAAGGGACTTCTTTTCTTGGTTTTCTAGAAATTTGTCTTTTTCTCTTTATCAATGGTGTATTGAAGTTTTATACCAAATCCAAAGTTTCTGTTGTTGCTGCTGTTGCTGCTGTTGCATTTTAAAAGGAAATGTTTTTGGAATATTTTGCAACTTGTGCACAAGATGTCATTGGGATATGTTAAGTTTGGTAATTCAAATACCTACCTATATAAAATAGGTAAGGTAGGTATCTATAAGGTCTTTGAATTGAATGACAGTTTGATTTGAAATTGATCTTTTATATGTCTTATAATAAGTTCTGATACCTTTTTGCAAATTTGAGTACCAACCTACCTAGTAAAGAAAATTAAAGAAAAAATATCAAATTTAAGGTTGTATATAAACAACTAATTCCTATGTAATATTATTACTGAAATATTATTTTATATTGCAGACAACCTTCGACAGTGGTTGATTATCATAGTCTGGCAGCCAGTGACCCTTGACTTAGTGATTCTATATAGGAAAGCTGATATGTTGCTGCATGCTTCATTTTGTATCACAAGTAAGTGAAACCATCAGCTCGCCGACTAGCATTGGGTAAGACATAGTTATTATGTCGTAGACAAACCAAAAAATCCTTACCAGATGAACTTTGGTTGAGGGTTTTGTATTTGCTTCTCAAGTGGGAATTGCAAAAATGCTAAAAATAAACTGATTTCAAAGTAGGTCTAGAAGTAGCTAAAATTACAGAGAAAAAAATAATCCACCAAGTTTCATGTGGTCAGCTTTTAAGCCATGTGGCAAGGCCAGTAACATTTTGGTAGAGAAGAATTCGAATACTTTCGGGTAATAGGGAATTACTGCCCATCTCTTTTTTAGAATATATATGCCCATCTCTTTTTTAGAATATAACTTTTGCCTAAAAACTGGTTTTCACTGTTCATATTTCACTATTCACTCTTCACTGTTAATGGTTCATTTTATTTATATTCGGATGGGAAAATTAAGTCTGATAAAATTCGTGAGTGAAAGGGTAGATTCCACCTAAAATCGCCAATTTCAAATAATATTCTCGAATTCAGCATGAAAGGCTTTTTATTGTGTGAGTGAGATATATATATATACATGGATTTTAGTTTGAAATTTTCTTCATCGTGTAGACACGTGTTCAGTAAAACGACCATCAGTAAAAAGACCATGAAGTCAGACACTAAGAACGCGTACACGGTTTATAGATTTGTTCAGTTTAACTTTTCTTGGTGATATGGATTTACGGCAGAATGCGTTTATCTTGGCGGCACGATATAAACATGAAAGAGAATTTTTAATTTGATATTTGCACAAATGAGAGGTTTTTCTACGTGAATACATAGAAAAGAAGAATGCTCGAAGAAACAGAAGAAATTCTGAGATAATAATTGAAAAGTAGTAAATATGGTAAACAAAAATTGCAAAGAGATTGTGAAAAACTGATATCTAAGGAAAATTTAGGAAAAATGGTGTTTTCATTGAAGAAGGAATTTGACAGTATCCAGGGTTGAAAAGCTAAATAATCTTGTGCGTTAGTGAATTTGTCGTTAGTTATTTGGTCATTTTATATAAGAGCTATTACACACAACTTTTCGTTGGGCTTTTGCTTCGGTAAAATTTTGAAAAGCGTAACTCGTGACCCCTAAATAAATTTCAAAGTCTTTTTTTTCTATTTTATCTTAAAATGTTTTGGCTTTTTTACCTACCTAAAAGGTTTTCCAATTTGTGTATCCCTTTCTGGAATGAAAATCGTGTCATAAATGCAAATCATGTTTCGCAAATGAGGGGGTAGGCTTCGCTTAGGCATCTACTAAGATAACCCACTCATCAATTATTGATCAATAAAGCTTCAATATATTTGCAGTGCCTTCCATTCAGAAGTGCTGATGGTAGTTTGCGAAGCCCTTAAACATCATATACTACATGATACATGTCGATATCTAGGTGGCAATTAAAGCCATTATCTCAACTATCACAAAGTCGATACTGATAGACCGTTGCGGAAATAACTTGACATTACACAACGCCCAAAACAGAGTTACCATAGGATGGGTCCCAGGACGACGTGATATACACGGGAACGATATGGAAGATGAACTGATGGCCAAACCGGAAGACGAACTGGCCTAAACAGCCAAGAAAAAGCCAGAATTCTTACTTAACACTAGAAAGATAATCATTAGAGTGGGCCGAAAAACATTTTTTTTCGAATTTCAAATCGTAATACCGCGGAAAACATGCGAATTGGGAAGACTAAGAAAGATTTTAAAAATAATCAAGATCGGTTAATATCTTCCGATCGCGCATGCACTCTGAAGTTTGGAAAATTTTTGAAAAAAAGGTATTTTAAAAAAAATTTTAACCACCCTAACTTTTATTAATTTTTGAATATAATAGTTGCAGGCGACTCATTTATGAGCCAGATATGAAGTAGGAAAAAGAATGGTTCAAATATTTTAAGGGCTTCCGTTCGCGCAAAAACGTCAAAGTTGATGCAATTTCGAAAAAAGTAAAAATTTAAGAAGATGATATTTAAAGAAAAATAATACTCACGAATTTCATTCTTCGTATCTACCTGGTTTCCATTTGAAAAAAAAGGTTTAAAATAAAGAAATAAGTTCAGTTACACCATAAATAATAATTTTAAGGAAAGAATATTTTATTTAAAAAATTATGTTTTGATTGAGCGTTTGATCAAAGTTATGGTCAATGTTGAACGATTCATTCTCATTCTGCTTGAGCTGAAGGAACTTTGAATTCTGTCTTATGCGAAAAATTTGGCATAGCTGCTCTTGACATCAAGGTGGATCTTATAAACCCATCTCTGTTCTCTACCCCGCAAACTTTTGAAGAGGCTTCCGAAACGAGTTTTACACAACGTTCAACTGCCTGCGTGTGAACTGGGAAATCAGTTTTCCATTTAGGGACTGAGTCACTTTTAAGGTACGAAATTATTTCCTCATCAGTTATACTTTGCAACAATGGGGGAGATGATAAGTTACAATCCACCCAGTCAATAATTTCTGTGTAGTCTGGGTGGCTTGTATTCAGTCTGGGTGGCTTGTAGCTTCTTATTCTTCTTGTCCAACTGCCTTGCCTTCAAAATCGGTCGAAGTCCGAGTTCTCTTATTTTTTTTTCATTATCTAGTGCCATGGCTAGCATTAGATGTTCAGGATGTGCGAAAAATCCGTTTCTTTCGATTACACGATTGACGATATTGCGTAAATCTTAAGGGAGGTACCTTGAAGATTGCATTGACTGGTACACAAGTTTTGGTCCTTCTGTCAAGTTTTTACTTTTTTTAATTTTAAACCACATTGGCATGTATGAATTTAAAATAAATACAACTATATCTTGAAGTTGTTGCGTTGGAACTTCCTCGCTTAGGTACAACCTTAGAGTTCGATTAGCTGTTGTCAACCACCTCGAATGTGACAAGGGACCAGGATCTTTTACAGCCAAATCTTCTCTGCAGATTCCAGACTTTATTGCTATAGAAATATCAAGTAAATATTGTTGATCTTTACTCAATATTTTTCTGTCTATATCAGGAATCTTGCAGTTTATATTCTTAAAACAAGTAACTGGGCGTTTTTCACAATCAACAAGTTTTTCACCAATTGGACCTTTCAAAGATTTCGGACCTTTTGATTTACCGTCCAAGTATTGGAATAGATGCCGAAAAGGAAGTTCATTAAAATGCAGAAGACAAACTGCCCATTGTAAAGGTCTTCGTAAATGTATTTCTATTCGGCGAATAATACCGTTTTTCCAACCAGTATTAATGACAGTTCCATCACATCCTATGACAACTAAATTTTCAAGTGATATATCACGAGCAGACAGAAAAGAAACAGTAGAGTCGAATATATCCGCAGAATTTCCAGAACTTGGTGTAGCATGGCCGACGTAAACTGAACCTGGTTCTTGAATAAGAGAATCATGTTCTTCTTTTTTAACTCTACGAAACCTTTTCGATGCAACTAGATCTACAACTAACGTGTCGTCCTTCCTTCCATCAAAATAAAGACCGCGTAGTGGAAATTGAACAGACTTACTGCTTAATTTGGTCCTCACATTTTGTTTTTCTCTTCTCAATTTGTTTTTGTCTATGACTTGAGAAAAGTTCACATCAGTAATCAACCCAAAGTCGTGCAAGACACTTGATGCAATTGCAGCGGTAGCCCGGTCAGAAACTCCATAACGATCGCTATTTATAGCTGTAGATTTTAGCCGAATTCTCATCTGTGAAGTGTGGGAGGTAGCATTTCCTTTTATTTCAAAACTTTTGTCTTTATTGCTTGAAGGATACTCGTCTTCGTCATCATCATCATCATCAACATCAGTTTCAACAAGGTTTGCAGTTGAAGTCGACAACGAGGCTTTCGATGTATCATTCGAAGTTAAGCGTTGATCACGCAATCGTCTTTTTAGCGATGCATGAAGTTTTTTTGTTTCAGTCACATCTAAATTTCCAATTTTCCCGATTCCGTGAACTCGCATTGAGTTAATAAATCGAAGTTCAATAGGAGGTATCTTGTTTTGTTTTTCACACTCACAATTGACAGTTATATGGCATTTACACAAGTCAGGGGTTTTGTTACATATGCAATTTACAATAATGGGGCATCTGCAAGCTGCTATGTCGAAAAGCAAAGAACACTTTTTTTTTAAATTCATTTACTTTATGTTTGAAAGAATCTTTGTTTTTATCCCGCGTGTATGATTTTCGTAAGTTATAGTATTTGTCATGGAAAACTTTTATAAGTTGAACGACTCTGTTACTCGTCACCGTTGGTATGGATGCTTTTAGATACAGATCAATTATTTTTTTAGCAACTGTGCCGGACACTTGTGAAAAAGGAACTTTTGTATCATTTGCTTTAAGAGCCAATTCAAATCTTTGCTGTGAACAACATCGAATCATGTCGATACCAGTAGCTAGCTTATTTATTGAAAAATCTTTCGGTGCACCGAATAAAGGACAATCAAATACCTGTCTGGTTATTATTGTTTTGGACACAGCCATAGTATAACGGTTAATTCACAAAGTTATATAAAATAATATGTCAACACAGAATCAATATTACAACCAAAGCTAAATTCAAACACTTACCACACCAGTAATACGCGAGAACTGCAAAAAACATTCACAACGCGTAGAATGAAAAAAGTCCAAGCCTTCTTGACCGATAAATTCAAATTTTCAAATCGGCTAAATTTTCAGAGAGTGCATGATCTTAACTGATTGTGTCAATTTTATTTTTCCTTTATATTTGGTACAAATAATAGTCTACCAAATAGTAAACATAACAAAAAAAAAATATCGTAAAAATAAGAAATTTGCAGTATTCGACAAATTTTGGAACGCATGCGCGATCGGAAGTCCTTAAATGATTTGAACCATTCTTTTTCCTTTTTCTTTTTCTTTTTGAGTCGCCTGCAACTATTATATTCAAAAATTAATAAAAATTAGGGTGGTTAAAATTTTTTTTAAAATACCTTTTTTTCAAAGATTTTCCAAACTTCAGAGTGCATGCGCGATCGGAAGATATTAACCGATCTTGATTATTTTTAAAATCTTTCTTAGTCTTCCCAATTCGCATGTTTTCCGCGGTATTGCGATTTGAAATTCAAAAAAATATGTTTTTCGGCCCACTCTAATAATCATATAGCAAAAAGCGTAAAAAAAAATCATACGTCTCAAAGACGTATGGCACTTAATTTTGTATTTTATTAAATCAATGTATACTTTTATTCATATATTCGTATTTTATTTGACTAAGGTCCTGTTTTTCAGTGCGAAATTAAAGTTAAACGAGAGTTAATTCATCAAATTTGGTGAGTTAACTCAGAATTAACTGGTCATATGCTTTTGATGTTTTATCCACCGAGTTTGTATAGTCGTTCCGCATGCATTACCTTATCCACCAAAAAACTGCTTCCTCAGTTACCTTACTTAACTGTGGGTTAATTTACTTCTAGAGGTAGCTTAATCTGTTTAAACTCACCACCAAAAAATTGCATAAGATTAGCAGCGCTTCATTATCTTTCCAAGTTGGAATCCTAACTGGTCGCAATTTAACATGAGCACATCTGACTTATGCTGAGACTTTTCCAGTAAGGAAAATCCTGAAATGTATCCGGGATACGGGATGGTTTAGGAAAAGGCACCCCATACCTAAGCTTCCACCAACTCCTTTCCCTACTCATTCTCATACCTATACCTTATTTCCTGGGGAGCGCAATGGATCCATTGAGTTCTGAGATCCTTACCTAAATCAGTTCTAACTTTCCTAATTTCACGAATTATGGGAGAACCAATAGCGCGGCTAAGTATTTGTTTTCACCGAATATTCACGGGAATTATTTGGCTGACATTTTGCGCCGTCTTGTTGAAACCACAGTTGTTCAATTGATGAACGAAAAAGTCAGTAATCATGGCTCTAAAGCGGTCACCATTGACTGTAACTGTAACGTTCTGGCCAGCATCGTTTTTAAAGAAATATTGACCAATTATTCCACTAAACCATAAAGCACACCAAACAGTTAGTTTTTGTGGATAAAGCGGTGCCTCAACATACATTTGAGGATTATCATTACTCCAAATACGGAAGTTTTGTTTATTGACGTATCCATTCAAACAAAAGTGAGCTTCATCGCCGAACAAAATACGCTTATGAAATTTGGATCAACGGCAATCTTGTTTTGGGCCCATTTGGGCACAATTTGGAAGCTTTTTTAGGAGTCAGTCTATTCATGTTGAAATGCCAGACCAAACTAAAAATAAATCACTTGGCAGCTGACAAAATGGCCGCCAATTAAAATAGTGTTGCCAATTTAAAGTTCTATACCTCTAAAAAAAACACCATTTGTTTGTGAAAATCTTCCTTAATTGATTTCCAAAAATAGAATCAAGTTTGTTTGACCCCTATTGTTAATTGCGTGAGTAAATGTGTGCGTGTGTAAGTTTGTATACATATATGTATGTACATGCATACATATATTGTGTTACAGACAGATGACATTAATTGTTGGAAGTCCTCTAAAAACATTTCAATTAATCTCAATCAATTAACGAATTATTTTGTGATTATATTGTTGCCAATAAATCTCACTCACGAGTGACATCAATATCCTGCTGCAATTTTGTCACACACACACACGGCCACACATAGGCAATATCCTTAAATGTCATATACCGCACATAAACTTCAAAACAATACCAACTAAACCTCTGCTCTACTCAAATTGACAACAGAATTTCAGTTTACTTAAATTTAAATTGAAGTGCGAGTATACTAGGAATACTGATAGCTCCTGTGTAGAGGGTATTTAGATATCCTCTGGAAATGGAAACATGGTCAATGCCCGCGTTACCGTTTCCTCTCTTTCATAAAATTAAATCACTAGGAAAATGATTTCAATTAATTTGCTTATTGCAATGTTTATTTATTTGCCAACATCAAGGGTAAATAATACATTACAAATTTACAAATTAAATACACACACTTCTACATATATTATTATTTTATGTATATATGTAGGTATGTGTATGTGTGATGAGTTTGAATTGACTGAATATTTTATCCTTGAATAAAGAATTTATTGAAATATTTCAGGTATTAGCATAATTTTTGCATGATTTGCGTCAACATCTAAATTCAAACCTATTGGGATGTGCAATAGAAAACTCCGAGTAGGTAGGTATAGGTATGTAGTTTGTTTTATAAATAATGCAGCTTATTGCTTACATGAAGTTTGTTTATGATAGACAAAAATATGGTGTTGGTTTGGACGGTGTTGAATTTCATAGATTCTTTCGTTTAAGGCTCTGGTGATGGAAGAAAATTGTAAAAAATAACAAAGAAAAACAGTCGTCGTTATTATTTATACTAAAAACGTATAAAACTTCATTTATCACAAAAGATAGAAATATGCAGATGTAGATGGATGGGAATTTAGCTTTAAGTATTATTTAAGAACACGTTATTCTTTTTTTCGGTTCTTCGTACGTATAGCCTAAGCCAAAAAAGAAAAGTTAGGGTTTCGTTGCTCTGTCAGCTGAAATTTTACAGAACTTTCAATTTGTATTTCTCTTCGGTTCAGAGCCTAGACTAGGGGCCGAATTACCGCATCAGTTTTCGAGTAATACGTGACTGAATTATGTGAGTTTGGCATTACCGATCACGTGTCACGTTATCGAGCAATCGAGTACCTACCATAATTTTACATTTTCTCATCAGTAATCGATAGAAATTTCATTCGATTGTCTGACAGTGTGTAATGGATGCGAATTCTGAAGGAAAAATGAAAGAACTATTGTTTTAATTATTTTTTTTATTTTATTTTTACTCGTTCATTAGATCACTGATGCCACTCACTCACTCACTCAGTCACTGAAGTGGTAATTTGGCCCCAGGACTATATCGAAAATTGCTGCTAAGCCCAGTGAGACCCCCCGCACGTGAACTCTTCATCTACAGGGTAACAAGAAGATAGGAATACACGCAAAATCGCAGTGAAACCAAAATTTTGGAAGTAGAATTTTAATTTCATATTAATACATTCAACACTTTTTGCAAAAGAGTGGCAAAAAGTGGAAAAAAGAAAAACAAAAACATGCTCTAGAGATGGCTGTTTTGGAACAAATTGTGCTTAATCTGTCAAATTAATCTGAAATCACAGATCAAACACAATTTTCGTACGCTTTTTTACACACAGGTTCTCTAACGATTGTTTTTGTTTTTCACTTTTCCACTTTCGAGCAGAAAGTCTTAAATGAAGTTACCTGGTTGCAAACCAAATTTATTCTCAATTGAATCGAAATCGAAAAAGAAGTAGATTGTTATAAAAGCGCAGTGGTGCAGTAGATTTGATAATGAATGAAAAAGAGAACTAGATCTACTGCTTTCGCAGTAAAGTCCTATCGCTGCTTCTCTCACTTAAGCGGGTTGCGGGTTTTTCACGGTTATCATCAAATGCGCTGACACAGTGGCGCCGATGCTAAGATATTTAAAGACTTTCCGTTCTTTGTCGACGCTCATGCCGTGATTGGTCCTTTGCTATTTTCTTTTCTTTCTTTTATAACCTCTTCCACTCGCAGTTTATGCAGATGGGACCTCATATATATATCATATTAACAGCTCCACCTCAATGATGTCCTTCGTTGGGTCACACACAGTGTTTCCAGATAAAAAAAATCTCCCCCCAAAAGAAATTAGAAACCCCCCATCAGATTACCACATTTTAACCAAAAAAACCCTATATTTTTTGTCAACTCATATATTCACAGCTCATAAATGTATGTTCTTAATTTAATTAATTCACAGTAATTGAGTTTATTTACTCGACATTTGAATCAACCCCAAATTAAATCTTCCAAGTAAAAACAATTTTTCGAAATAATAAATGTTAAGGGTTTTCCAATAAGAGGTGTTATTTTGATATTCAAAGAAAAATGGCATTTTTTGAGATAAATGATGTTTATGTTTATTTCATTATAAAGAGGAAGGTATGCCGTTAATAATGGAACACAACATTAGTCAAATGGCCGCCACTACCACGCTTACAGGACCATATCCTTTTCATGAAATTTTCCATAACCAAATCGCAAAGTGGCTGCCCTATGTCCTCGATAGCCTCACGAATTCCATCTTTGAGGTCTTGAATCGACGCTGGGCTGTTGGCGTAGACCTTATCTTTCACGTGGCCCCAAAGGAAGAAGTCGCAAGGTGTTAAATCACAAGATCTCGGTGGCCAATTGTGATCACCTCTTCGAGAGATAACACGGTCCGGAAACTTTTCCCGTAAAAGATCGATGATTTCATTGCTTGTGTGGCACGAAGCGCCGTCTTGTTGAAAGTAACTGTTGTCCAGATCAATACCATCGAATTCCGGCCATAAAAAATCATTAATCATCTCTCGATAGCGCAATCCATTGACCGTAACTGTTGCTCCAGCCTCATTTTCGAAAAAGTAAGGTCCAATGACCCCGCCGGACCATAAACCGCACCAAACAGTCACGCGTTGAGGATGGAGAGGCTTTTCAACAATAACTCTTGGGTTTTCCGAGCCCCAGATGCGACAGTTTTGCTTTTTGACGTAGCCTCCGAGGTGGAAATGGGCCTCATCAGTCAAGATGATTTTTCGATGAAATTCCGGATTATTTTTATGCATTTCAAGGACCCAATCAGCAAAGACACGACGTTGTTGATGATCAGCCGGCTTGAGTTCTTGTGTCAACTGAACTTTATAAGACTTAAGACCCAAGTCTTTATGCAAAATACGGTGTAATGACGTTTGTGGAATGCCTTATTCCAAAGAACGACGAGGAATGGACAAACCTGGGTTTTCTTCAACACTTTGGGCTACAACAGCAATATTCTCAGTTGTTCTTGAGCGACGTGCACGGGTTTTATTCTTGTCCCAATTTCTGTATTGCGGTCCGACAAGGTGCTTCACGACGACCCAAAAATGTTTTAGTTTTACGAACCGTCTCTGCCAAATTTTCACCATTTTTATAGTGAATTTTAATAATTTCAATGCGTTGTTAAAGCGTGTATCGTTAATGGCGTAGTTTCTACTTGTCAAATGTCAAAAAATGACAGCTTAAAAAGTGACAGCTACCGAAATAGCGGGCTATTCAAAATAACACCTCTTATTGGAAAACCCTTTACATGTCAACTAGATGTTCCATGTTTTCCAGACAAAATAGTTTTGACTGATGAAAAGTTGAAAAAAGATAATTAATATTTTAATTGCCAAGTAAATTGGCTAATCGCCACTTCATCTAGCCATTAAAAAACTTTCTTAGACTATTCCGATATTGTGAAACTAAAGTGAGGTTGAAAATAATATTTACTTATAAGTTCAAAGTTGCTTATTTCGAACCTTAATCAGACATTGTGAAACAAGCCCTTAGGCCAGAATTTAGTCAGTTAACTCAGGATTAACTGGAGAGATTCTTTTGATGTTTTATCGACCGAGTTTGTTCAGTCGTTCCGCATGCAGTATCCACCAACAAACTGCTTCCTCAGTTAACTGTGGGTTAAATTACTTCTAGATTTAAAAAACTCAAGTTTAACTCACCACTGAAAAACTGGACCTTTTTCTGTTTTGATGATGCAAATGCGTCCATGTGTTTGATTTTTCGTTTTCGGTGATATTTATTTTCAATGAATTGCTTTATTTATAAATGACAAAAGCTAGACCAAATTGCCATTGATGGTTTTAGGATGGAGTGGATTTTGTTTACCCACACCCAACACACTATACCCAAAAACATAAAATACTATTCAATAAACAAATCAATTGCAACAGATTTAAATTTAATATTTGTTTGTCTTTTATTTGAGAAATATTTTGGGTAGATTGGAGTAGAGTGGAGTTAATGGGTTGAAAAACAATCTCTAAGCCTTCAATGTAAATGAAAAACATATATTTTTTACCAATATGTATGCAAGTAGGTATATGCATATATTAATAAAGAGGGAAATGAACTTTGTACGCATCATGTGGAGTAATTTAATACAGCTGGATATCTCTATTAATTTTTGTATTGTACCTATAGATACATTACATCAGAGATAAAATAATGTGTTTCCAATAAATTTCATAAAATTGGTTACGGAAGAACAAATTAAAACGTTAAAGAACATTAAATACCATATGAAAATATTAATAAAACGAATAAGATAGCAGAAGAGGTATGTACCTACCTACCTCAAATGTAAATTAGTTTGTAAAGTGCTATTGTAAGTATGTAATTTCTTTGACTTATTTATGCATAGCTTTCATATCTTTTGTTTATGTATGTGACTCGAGTGTGGCAGTATTTCACGTATATCTTCTTCTTCTTTGTATAAGTGAAATCAAGGTACAAAATTTGTAGACTGAATTTCAAACAACATATTTTTTCAACACATTTGTAAAAAAGAGCAAAAAATAGAGGAAGTTGTAATTAGTTGCGATTTATAAATGCGAAAAAAACAGTTTCACCGCTTATCTTGAATATGTAAAATGAATCGTGGTGGGTTCGGATGCTTAAAACTTGAGAACGACTGCACCAAATTGGATACTTCCTTCTACGGGTTTGTTCCTAATTGTACCGCAAAGGTTTAGGAAAAAATAAAAGTCGAAAAAGTCTCAACCAGGTGGAGCTGTAGGCGAATATTTCGTTTTTCAGTTCAATTCAATTACCGTTCAACAAATGGCGCTGTAGGCGGTTAGGAAATGGCTTTTGGGATATTCTTCTTTAACTTTTCTTATTTGTAGTAAAATAATTGTCCGGTTTAAGAAATTCTTTTTTGTGTTTGAAAGGTTTTTCTTAGGAAATGGCTTAAGGGATATTTTTTTTTTTAATTTTTTTTATTTAAAGGGTGAAAGGGGGTAAACATAAAGTGTCCGATTGAATAGATTCGTTTTTGTTTGAAGAGTTTTTCTTAGTAAATGGTTTGAGGGATATTTTTCAAATTTTATTATTTGTAGGATGAAATGGGGTAAAAATAAAAAATTGTTCGATTTAAGAAATTCTATTTTTGTAAATGGTTTTTCTAAGTAAAAATCTTTCGGGATATTCTTTTTTAAATTTAGCTTAAAGAGTAAAAATAAAATAAAATCGGGTTTAATTTGTAATTGAAAGGTTGTTTATTAGTGGATGGCCTCAGGGATTTTTCCACAATTTATAGGGTGAAATGGGGTAGAAATGAAAAGTGGCATCTGATTTCAATAATTCTGTTTGTGCTGGGAAGGTAATTTTTTAAAATTTTATATTTATAGAGTGAAATGGAATAAACACAAAAAAAAAATGTTTTTGATTACAAAAATTCTTTCTGCGCTGGGAAGTTGGAAAGGTTGGACGTAGATGATCATATTTTAACGAATTTCGCCATTCATAACGTGAAGTAGGTCAAAACTCAGTAAGTAGTATTCAATTACAAAATTTTGTAATTTTATGCGAAGCTTAGGTTTGTCTACCCGTGCGAAGCCGAGCGGGTTAGCTAGTTTGCCATAAATAAACTTGTTACACATTTTATTCTTAAAAATGTGTGAGAGTTTACCGAGGTATCAAACGTTGAGTGCACGATTAGAGCGTTCAATTGTTGGCGAATGGCGATGAGCTTCTCGTGATGGGTGTCATCAGCCATAGTCTTTGAATGGGTATATTGTATCGCTAAGTAAAAGCACAAAATGGGGAAAAGGCCGAAAATCGTTTTCAAATTTAAAAAACCTAGATTCCTTCGCAACGAACTTGCATGATGGTGCATCGTGAACACCTCCGGATTAATGCACATAGGCATTATAGAATTGACAGGGTGGGCCAAATACAAGTTTCTTTTTAAAAATGCAATCAAATGAACAAAATTAAATTTTTGTCCATGTATTATGACTTTATTAAGAACAAACATTCCCACTAATTATAACACAACGTCGTTTAATTGGCTGCCTCAGATGGCTTCCTAGAAGCACAATCTGTCACTCCAATTTTCAAAGACTTTGTTGATGGTTTCGGGCTGTAGCTCACGGATTGCTTCGAGGATATTGGCCTTAAGTGCTTGAATCGTTCCCGGATTGTTGGCATAACATTGGTCCTTCATTGTTCCCAACAAAAAAAAAGTCCAAAGGGGTTATAACACGATTTGGGAATTTGGTGCGCAAAACATCGATTATGGCATGGGCTGTGTGGCATGGAGCGCCATCTTGCATAAACCAGACGTCGTCCAAATGCATGTCTTCAATTTCAGTAAAAAAAAGTCGGTTAACATGGCTCTGTAACGCCCAGCGTTGACCGAAACGTTCTTCCCAGCCTCATTTTCGAAGAAAAATGGTGCTAACACTCCACAATACGCACCAAACTGTCACTCCCTGTGGACGCATTGGCTCAACAATAAAGTGCGGGTTTTCCGAGCCCCAGATGCGGAAATTTTGTTTGTTAACGTAGCCACCGAGATGAAAATGCGCCTCGTCAGAAAAGATGATTTTTCGCTTTAAAAAAAAACGCACTGTTTCGGCTACACCGCATGATATTGTCCCCATTTTAAAATTCCAACCCAGTGTAAAGCTGTTAGAAATGACAGTCTTGGTGTTAATAAAAACTTTTTTCCACACTCCATTACCAATATGTGGTCCAATTATTCATATTATTTCGTAAGGACTTTTGGTCAGAGTTTTTTTTGTTTACCTGAGAAATAAATTTCCACCAGTTTTTGTTCTTGAACTTTGGAAATTTCGGTAAAAACAAGTTTCACTATGCAAAAGCAACCAACACGTTGATAACCAAGTACCTAATCAGCGGGCTGTAGTGCCATAACCATAAGAATAAAGGTAAGTAAAAAGTAAGTGCAGGCAATCAAATGGGTTTAACGAGTACAAAATTCTGACATTTCAACCTCTTGTAACATAACATATACTTAACCAATCAGGTAACCGATAATTAAGCCAAAAATTTTATTTTATTTTCTTAGCCAATGCTTCCTTGCATCAGTTCAACATTTTCCCAATGAATTGAAAATAATATTTAACAAAAAATACTCCCTTTTGACTAATAATCTCAATTGCACGAAATTCTTAATATATCAACTCAACTGTCCTCCATAGATAAAAATGAGTTCTTCCAAATATGCATTACAAAAAAATAAAAATAAATAAACTAGAATAAATGCATTTCTCTCCTGTGCCACTGCAACTCGCACACAGAGGGAGCAGTATGTCATATCGAATTTAATTTTTATTTTACCATTCATAATAATACCGGCTATTATTTTTGTTTGTTGGTCCTTTGGCCCGATTTCATTTTCTACGTCAGAATATCCTTTTTCGGACATGATTCATTCCTCTTTATTATTATTTTTTTTTATGAAGGAACGTTTTTCTTTCACTTCTTTTTTTTTGGTTGTGAAATTTATGACATCCAACAGACTGCATGGGGACAAAAAATTTCGCCAATTTTGTACAATTATTATTATTTTGCGTAGTTAGGTATGTGTTTGTGTGAATGTGTTTTTTTTTTTGTTAAATGTGCATGGAATTCTAAAATTGAAATTCCACATTTTTGTTGAACTACTATGTAGATGTTTGTCAGCAAACATTAAATGCTTGTTAGACAAGGATTTCTTTGAGCTTCTATTTGTGTCCTTTTTTGACACATACACACACACACACAAACACCGACATTCAATCCACACCACAACACACCGCAAATGTCATCCCTTTTAATTTCTTGTCTCAGCTAATTCGTTTTCGTTTCGCCTGAATTCAAAATGTTCTTCTGCTTGTGTGTGCATATGAAATGAAAAACGAATGTAGGATATATGTATGATGTCATATAAATAGCGTTGGTAATGAGTAATTAGGGGCTGATTAAGAATTCTACATGGTGGTTTTGTCTACTAATTATGCGATAGAGTGGGTGGGTGTTTTTGTGTTTGTTCGTCACATGCAGGAAATGGTTGTTAAAGTTGTTAAAAGATGACATTCCCGCGATTTGTCTAAAGGATTCAGATGATGTCTGATGCTTAATGTTACGAATGTCGCTTTACAATAACTAATTGGACTGCAACTTTCAAGCCATCATTGTATGAGGCTGCAAAGAGTATGAATGCGCGTCTGTTTTATGACTTGACATCAAAAAGGTGGAGCAGAATTGCAATTACAGCGTAAGTTTGAAGTCATTAAAAATATCGCAACTTTCTATAGGTATAAGTATATACCACGAATTTAGTTCAGGATATTTAGACAGCTGACAGGCCGAAGAAACAGCGATGGGCAAGAGTTAAGCTACGAGCGTCAGTTTTACGTAATCATTGTCGAATGGCGACTTTGAGGGCGATTCTATTGTTGTCTGAGTTTAGGTATAGCGGAGCCTAATTTGGTGGACAAAATCCCAATCTACACCATCTAGACTAGACCAATAACACCTACAGACTATAAAGACCATCCGGGCCATTAAGACCATCTAGACAACCTATACCATCTTATTTAGACTACCTGTATCTATAGACAATCTATAGCATATAGACCATTTAGGCCCAGTTTCACAGTCGACACTTACCGGAATAAGTGGCACTTAAGTTTCCCATATTAGGAATTTAAGCTAAATTTAATAGCCAGCGTAGCTGGAACTTAAGTCACCAACATCGGAGACTTAAGTGCCACTTATTCAGGTAACAGTGCACTGTGATATTGGGAAATAATTAATAAAAAATAATTTTTCCAAATTCTTGAAGCATGCACTGATGCTAGCCATGAAAGGTCAATACTCGTAAATTCATCTCTGAAATTTCATGTTGCCTGATCATTAATGCTGATCATTTCTGTTAACGTACTCGTTCTCATGGACAACTGGTTTGATGATAGGAACATGAGTACAATCAAATTGCTGAAGGAAAGCTGTTTTTTTCTTATCATTCGCGTTTTGTATTCTGCAGTTCTTCAGTACTTGTAAGGAATTTCATCCATTGGTTTGACTTCTGGCTTATTGCCGCACTTAAAAGGGAAACAGTTTTAGAGACCGTGGACTTTGGTCTATACTCCAACGTTTTCTCCAACTCCGCCAAGACATCCACATTTTCTTTGTTGAATCTGTATGCAACACGAAAATTATTTGAAAATCCCTCTTTTCTTATTTTATAACATTTGACCTTGCGGTTTAAAATTGGTATGAACTCCCCATTTATGGAAACAAAATATAAAGAACTATTTACTTCAGCGTTGAGCAACCAAATGAGATAACTCACAAATCAGAGTAAGTGCTCCTCTCGATGGAGTACGTGCTTTGCTTTATTCAAACCTTTTAATGAAGCAGGTGCTTATTTTGAGGAGGTGCTCATCAAACACGTAGATGCTCAATTCTCGAGCACCTTCCCAAGTGTTCTATTCATACCATAACATAATGGAGACCCTGCTCTTAAAGGTTGATTTTTGAGCAGGTCCTCCTTTTTATTCATACCACCCATTGTTTCCCTGAGTGAAAAGTATAACACATTTTGGAAGAAATTAAAAGAAAACGTCAAAAAATTTCCAGCAACTTGTTTCTTCGTGAGAAAGGGGACTTTTACCTTCTAAAAACTTTTAGGTAAATGCTTAAGACATACAAATATAGCTCTCCACCACCAACATTCAGCTTTTTCGTAATTAAAAAAATACACATCTGACAAAGCTACAACAAGCTTAAGTCCAAGCACATTACACCTTCATACGTTTAGGTAGGTATACAGAAATCATTCTGATAGATAACACAAACAAACCTAAGGAGAGATATTTCAAGCCTTTTACTACGCTTCATCTAAAATGAATTTCCAGAGGCTTGCTTTGCGTTCCTTAAAACTTACACTAGCTTATATGCACCATAAACCACTTCTGTCAACAGCTTCCGAAAATGAAAAAAGAAAAAAATTAAATGTGAAAGCACATATAACTAGATTTAAACGACACATAACTAAAAGCCTGCAGACTTGTTCAAGTGTTACCCTAGTCCCATCGCACAACGCTCGGTCATAATTTAATTTTCCATGCTCCAATATTATATACGTACCTCTAGACCTATCCAAGAAGATGCAAGGATGCATTGCAGCATCTCTCTACAACACTGCCCAAGGGCAGTTTCTCACAAGCTTTTCTATAGGACCAAAAAAATGAACTCCTTCCATCGCATCGTGTCCGTGTGATGAAACGTGAACTGCAGTGAGAACAAAGTTAAGAAAAAAAAAAAAACACCTCTGTCCGACAAGCAACGGCAATAAGCTGCAGTCTGGTGAAATAGATCTGCAGGACACTGTGTGCAGTAGGTAGGTATAGTGGGTTAGGCATAGTTATGGGTAAGGAAGGGAGGGTGTGAGCAAGAGTATCTTTCTTCGAGAAAATATAATCTTAAATTATGAGAATATTATTTGTCTGGTGACAACTTGTAATAATAACCAAGCCAAGGAACTACTTACACTATTTTGCCTCCTCACAAACAAACACACACACACATAGGTACTTAAAATGGATACCACCACTTTAAAGCCCTTAACAAGATGTAGATTTTCCGGTAGATACTTTAGCTACTATGCAGTAAAGAAAAGTTGGAAAGAGGAGACACTAAACTTCCGGCAACAAAAAAATTAAAAAAAAACCTCACCGTGTAATTTAGTCTCGAAAATTCAACTTCTTATAGAATTTAAAGTCTAAAACGTGGAGGCATCAAGAAATGACCTTGTTGTATGAAATCTTAACCAACACATAAATTAGTAAGGTCCTTTTGAATATATTTACTGCCCTTACGCTTACAGGTTGTACCAAATTATTTTAAAAATATGGATTTGGTTTGGTCCATATTTTGTGACTGTTAGGAACATAGAATATTATTATTTTAGACGATTGTCAGATCTTATACAATATTTTCAGATCTGTCAATCTGACAATAACTGGCAATGAACTGACAATAGCCAACTACCTGACAATGCTTAATTGTATGTTCACACATCTGACAGATTCTGTCACAAAGTCTGACAATTTCATTGTCATATGATTGGTCTTATACAGGACCGAAAAATTGGCAGTATTATATCAGTAAACTGTCAAAATAACTGTCAGAAGAATGGAAAGATTCATTCTTTTGGCAGTTTTCTGACTAAAAAACTGCCAATTTGTCAGTCGTGTAAATTCAGCATTACAATCGCCTTATAATGACATTTCTGAAAATATTTTGAGGTTGAAAATTATGAGTTCAAACGGTTGGTTTTGGCTGACATGACGCTGACAATATCCTAATCGGCTGACAACAACAACAATAAATAGTAAGGGTATTCATGCAACAGCGGAAAACCCTGATAAACCTCAGAAACCAGATAATTTTATCTCCACAGAAACGAACTGTCAAAATTTGTATGGGAATATTTTTCTGCAGATCTGATAAATTTATCTCATCAATTTGATGCGGAAAGCGTAAAGATAAACCTGATAAATGTAGAAATGACAATTGTGGTGTGTTTGGTGTGACATTTCACAAGTATTTCTTAGAGGTGTTCATGCAAACGTCCTGGCGGAAAGTTATATTTTTCTGCAAAGCGGAAGTTTATCTCGTTGCATGAATACCCTTAGTGTGTTCAGATTCAGATATTTATGTTCATGTTAGGTATCTGACAATTGCATTGTTAGATGATCGTCTGACAATGTCCTGACAAATGACACGGTGTTACGATATTTGGGACAATTTTGTACTGACGGATATGACAATCGTATGTAAATACCTACTAAGCTTAACGCTATTCGATGGAGGTCCGATCAAAAAACAATGCAACCCTTCATATTATTTGGCTTACTTAAATTAAAAAAGTAAAAAAGGAACAAAAAGTTTAAACTTAATTTTTTTTTAAATTTGGAAATCTACTTAGCAAATTTTGGTTTTACCTTTTTTCTGGATCTAAATCGAAATTTTACTACTATGGTCCGAATCCGAACCCTGCCGCTACTCTTTCATTTCGATGGATGTCAGTTTCAACGCAATAACCATGCCGCTGCTCAGGTGTTCACAATGTTCTTGGTTCTTGCTCATACCAGAAATTCCTATTTTTAATTCGCAACTACCGCTATGTATTTATTGTACCTACTTGGACTTGGACTTGGACTTGGATGGACCGAGACCACGACGAATACGATTGTGTTCGTGATGGACAAGATTGTTTCAGTCCCGTAATGTGTTGTTGTTGCAATTTCTATTTATCGGTCGAACCGAGATTTGTGCGATGGGCTGTGCCTGACGGTTGATGGAATTTGTATTTCTCGCGCCACTGCCAGTTACCGCTATTCGGGACCGAAATGGCTTAGGTCTACGTTAGCGTTCGACGATGAAAATGATATGTCGGTCGCAGTCGCAATTGCAGCTGCAGCTGGCGCGCTACGCTATTGAAATTGTAGATTTCAGTTCGCTCCCTGATACCGCTATTGGGGGAACGAGATGGTGGCATAGTGCAGCTTTGTATGTTCGTTGTTATTGACGATGATGTCTGTCTATTATTGTCGCTCTTAGTTTGCTGGCTCTTTTTTGTTGAAGTTAGGTAATTTGTATGGTTTCTTACCAAATTTGTACGGTACCTACGCCTACCTAAATTCCTTGAATTGGTAGGTAAATGGTTTTTCACATACCCTGCTAGGGTTACCAAACGTCAAGATTTAACAAGCTTACGGCTCTGTCAGGCTCAGGCCACGCCTTGTCTTAGTAGGGCTTTTTCGTTCTTTTAGGTACTAAGGTTATCTGCAATAAAACAATTCAATTTAAATAAAATGCCCAACTGGGTCGCACGAACTTGCTCTTATGTACGATCACACTATGACCATGATGGTTCCTAAGGTCTGAACTAAATTAGGTAGGTAGTAACGGGAGCCAATATTTTATCCACCTGCCTAAAACATAGTTCAGTTGAAGGAAAGGTATTACCTAATGGGAGTAGGTATTCAAAAATGAACTACCTAGGTATATATATCTAGGTATATGACTGTAGAGTAGCACTGTCTTGCACATATACATGCATGGAAATTATATTAAGTAGATATTTAAACTCGAAAATTGATTTAAATCAACAAAAATAGAAATAAATTGATTAAAATAGATAAATGTAACTATTTTGAACCCACCGCGATGTATGTATGCAGGTACCTACCTACGCCATCTGTTTTCTTTAACAAATCTTATTTTAAGAGAACGAAAAAATAAAAATCATAGGACAAATTACACATCTCGATACAAGTTTTTAGCTAGACGTCGCGACTCGTCGCTTCATATGAAAGTTGCCCAGTTGTAGTGCTAATTCTTTAAAAATGTTAGCATACATGATAGACAACATGGGGTGATTATGTACGTATTCGTTCGTATTCAAAAACCACATCCTACCGCGGGGTCTGCTCATCAGCAACTGACACCTGAGAAACTAAATGACAAATAGGTACACAGAACGGTAGCAAGATAAATCAAGCCAAACCAAAATTACAGTTAAAATATAATTTTCTGGGGTGATGGAATACCCCTTTTGTCATCCGAAGGTTAAACCAGTGAAAAATTATTAGAAACAACGGTAACACTTATAATGACATGTTATATCTCTTTGTAAAGCCAAAAATCTCTTTCTAACTCAAAATTTTAAATATTTTGTTACAATTTTTAAGACAAAAATTTGGGATTAATGTAGAGTTAAAAAATTGAATTTAAGAAAAAAAATTATAGACCCATTTTTGAAATAACGATTTTTTTTCTTACTAACTTATTTTTGAACTTATTAGGTACAAGCTTCTGTATACAAAAATTAATTTTAATCTGTCAATAAAAAAAAAAACTAAAAAGAACCGCCAGGGAAAAATCCACCATCGTGCAAATATTCGCATTTCGGCATATCTTGGAAAAATTGGCACCTACGGCACCCAGAAGCTTTTCGTCGATTTCAATGCCACGTTCAATAGAATCTATAGAGACAAGCTAAAGGGTGTTTTTTTAGACGTGTGGTTTTCAATCTGGGAAAATTTTTTTTTTTTAGTTGGTATTTTTGACAGCTGTCACTTGATTTATGCTCAATTTGGTTTGCCATTTTATAATTAATAGACTTTTCCTGCACGTTTGCAAATCGTGCAAATTTATTACCAAAATAATGGTTCGATTCGCGCTACGCATCGCACGCTGCGTCCAAATATTCGGTCGACATCATCGCAAAATCGCATAAATTCGAGCAACCATGGATCGTTTTCGCAACACGTTTACTCTAGTGGATAATGCGCATCCTCAGATACGCCGTGTAGAGTATAGTGCGCACCGAAAACGCTATTGCTGTTGTGGAGCAGAGTGTCGAAGAAGACCCGAATGAGTCCATCCACCATCGCGAGTAACAATTGGAGCTGTTCTCGGATGGAATTTATTGGAGCCAGCCGCGGCGGCCACTTGCCCGAAATCATTTTTCAAACATAATGGAAAACCCTTATCTTTATAATGGGTGATTTTTTAAGAGGTTTATAACTTTTTTTAAAAAAAAAAACACAAAAAATTCGAAAAAATGAATGAAATATTTATTTTAATCGATAGTTTGAACCTTGCAATTTAATGTTTAAAGATAATTTCATGCAAATGTTGACCGCGGCTGCGTCTCAGGTAACCCATCCGCTGAGTCCAATTTTGGCATACTCTTTCACACATATCGGCCGGTATCTCACGAATGAATGCATGGATGTTGGCTTCCAGTGCGTCAATCGAAGCGGGCTTGTCCCTATAGACATTAGCCTTGACATACCCCCACAAAAAATAATCTAATGGTGTCAAATCGCACGATCTAGGCGGCCAATTGACCGGCCCGAAACGTGAAATTAACTGTTCACCAAACTCGCCTCGCAATTGCGCCATTATTTCGCGTGCTGTGTGGCATGTGGCACCGTCTTGTTGAAACCACATATCATGCAAGTCAAGAACTTCCATTTCGGGCAAAAAAAAGTTTGTTATCATCGCTCGGTAGCGTTCACCATTGACAGTAACGCTGCGATTCGCATCATCTTTGAAGAAATAGGCCCAATAATGCCGCCGGCCCATAAACCGCACCAAACAGTGGCTTTTTCAGGATGCATTGGTAGCTGTTGCAATGCTTCTGGCTGATCTTCACTCCAAATGCGGCAATTTTGCTTATTTACGTACCCATTCAACCAAAAATGAGCCTCATCGCTGAACACAAGCAGCGCGCGATGAACATTTCGAACCGAGCACGAATTTTGATAGTAAAATTCAATAATTTGCAAGCGTTGTTCATTTGTAAGACGATCCATGGTTAAATTGCAAACCAAACTGAAGCTGTTTGACAGTGACACAAGGTACTAAACACACGTCAGCTGTCAAAACCAGTGTTGCCAAGACCAAACCAGCTAAAAAATCACCCGTTAATAAAGCTAAATTCTTGGCCGTAATATCAAATTATATGCGTTTTATTTCTTCTTGAAAACCACACGTCTAAAAAAAACACCCTTTATAAAGAGAAACGTCTATTTTCGGCAGCCCTGCCAAACTCGTCTGTTTGTGCAGAATGATCAAGCACGTTGCTCCCTTTTGATGTTTTAGACAAGGAAATGGACTGTAATGCGAAATCGAATTTTTAAAACAGTTTATCGATATTAAAAGTGGGCGTGCTTTAACGTGCTTCACTCTAGGTGCCCGAAGTATACCCACCGACAGATGACTCTGGCCCTGCGGACCGCATATAATCAATACTTTTATAGGCCGAAACTGTTATACATAATTGCCATGTCTTGAGTCACTTCCTCTTTTTATAGGTAATAATTCCTTATTTTCGACACGCTTATACCTGATAAAACACTGATTAAAACTTCATAGACAGCTTGTCAATCTGAAACACCCTTTTCCTTACACACAGGACATAATATCCCAACTACTCGATGGGCATCATAGCATGAGAACCTTTTGGGTGAACAAAACGTAAACTGAATTTGAAAAGAATCTCAGCACGTAGCTGATGGGGATTGTATGCAAAGTGTCGCCTTGCAAATAGTTTGCTACGCTAACCCTATTTCTATTACTCAGGGTGCTCTAGCACCCTCAAAGACGACGACATAGATTTGTTCCCTCTACATATAAATTTCTCACTCGCCATCTTTGTCACGAAGTCTTGGGTCGCTTCAATGATTTCGTAATGGAATTGTGTTCCAACTTCAAACACACAGTGTAGTCTGCGTGTGCACCAGCAGCGCCATTGTGGGTTCAATTCACTAAGTTTTCGTTTCTACCACCAGGACTTTCTTCTCTTTTCTTTATTTTTTTGCTATATTTGATTTCAGTACGTGATTCTGGAATCGATGCGGGTTATTCCTCTTTTGGGTTTGTAATTTTGTTATAGACGAGATACCTAGTTTGTCAATGGTAATTTACGTATCGAACCTGTTGAGAAGAAAAAATCGAAATGAAATCTTTAAATTTCTTCACTCCTGATCTTCGTTCGTTTAAAATTGTCCTTTATTTTGTATCAGAATATTGAATAATTGGGGAAACCTTATTTTATTTTTGAAAAGTCATTAATTGATTTATATTGTTGAGCCGAATTATAGGAGGAAAGAAAATGGTCATCAATTTATTTTTAACCATCAATTTAAAGTATTTCTATAGGAGTGGTCATGAGGAGGGTTATTCGGGTTACGGTGCGGTGCGGTGCTTTTTCTATACAATAAACGTAGTTTATGAGTTATGGAAATTTATAACATTCTACTCCTTTTGATTTATCACTGCGGTTTTCTGTATAAAGTTGCCAGACATTTAATTGAGAGAAAGATTTTATGTAAATCCATTTCATTTAAGGCTTAAGTTTGAAGGTTGTCAGACGCCCTTAATTGAAACAAGATAGTCATTAATTTTTGATTTGATAGCAGGGCTAGGCTTTAAGTAGTATTGAACTAATAAAGCTTTCCAACTCTAATTTCAATTAATAAGACACTGCAATTGGAAATCTAAACCTCTTCTAAAGTGGGGACTTTTAAAGGACAAAATAAGGGAAATGAACGGAATATTCGTTGAACGTATCCAAAAGTTTACTCAATTTCATTAATTCATTCCAAATTGAAAGATTACTGCTACTGGTACGTCAGCAAATAAATATATGATGACATAATTAGATAACTGTTAGAATGGGTTTATAAATAAAGAGATAACCTTCTTATTCTGGATTTACGGGACTGATAAATTGGCGGTAGTTATGTCAGATGAATGAATCTCTTGTCAGTTTTCTGACATGAATACTGGCAATTCCTAAACCTATGCCTACAATATTTATGTCTGTGTTCAATTTAACTTTAAGGACTTTTTAGTTCCATGCCTGTTTTACAATCATACACCCGCATTTCCAACATATATGTATATGCACCTACTATTGATACATATTTGACACCATAAAAGGGTTGAATAATTTTCAAAAACCCCCAATAACAATTGTGGCACTCGATTTGCGATGGTGGGGCGTTGTTTGAATGAAAACACAAACAGGATAAATGCATTTGGAAACGGTCTGTCGAAGAGATTGCTTTAATAATACCGTAATTTCATGCAACCAAAAATTTATATTCAAGCATTTTCCGCCACTGTACCGCAACGCAACGCACACTCCTACTCGAAACCAAATGAACGTTCTTCTAAACTTAACGAAATAAACGAACAAATACGAATACGAATCACCCCCATTGAAACCACTACTAAAAAGCTAGGTTCACTGCTGCAGGCCTTTAGTAGATTCGCGTCTGAGTTGTACCCAGCTATGTGTGTACTAGGACAATTTGATTGCGACAGCTGCGATTGATAAAAGGCAGAAAGAGGCCAATATTAGCCGAGCGTATGCGAAGCACAGGAGCAGGAAGCTAAATTTGGCCATCATAGAAATGGACGAACCATCAGACAACCGGCCGATGCCGACAACCGACGGCAATGACTATTTTCGTCTAATGTGACAGACCAAATTCGGAACATTGAGTATTGCGGCAGGCAGACCAAGGAAGAAGAGTCGGTACGGTAGGTAGTAGGTACCTACGACTGGAGCACAATTGTGGTTCGCACAATCAGTCTTACCGCTTAGATATTTGAGGGAATTTTAATTGGTTTAACTGGATCTATAAGCAAATCCACATAGAGGCAAAATAGTTTAGTATGAATTTGAATGTTTATATGTATATCTGTGCATGAGCACAATCCAAACGGATAGGTAAGTACCTATGTAGGTAGATTAGGTATGGAAATCTTCTATAACACTGTCTAAATAATATCGGTACTTTATTTTGTGTTACCTAGGTAGGTACCTACCTAGGTATATAATTTTAAAGAGGCTTATTTAATTTCAATTAATTTTTTTTTTTGTGAAACAGTCGGTGTAGAAAATTAATATGGCAATAATTAGAAGGTTTAATTAAACACCATTTTAGGTAAGGAAAATTGAGTAGGTAAATTCCTTTATTAATTATTTACCTTTAACTAAAGGTCGAGACGAGAGACATGCCAATTTATAACAGTTTTAACAGTTTTTCGCCTTTGAAAGTGGGCGTGCGTTAACGGATTGGCGCGATTTGAAAAAAAAACTCTGGGTGTCTGAAGTATACCCACCGGTGGAGGGCCCTGGCCCTGCGGGGCCGCATAAACAGTACTTTTATAAACCAAAACTGTTATAATTGGCATGTCTAGAGCCACTTCCTTAACTATAAGTTAAGCTTTGGGAAAGATTTATTAGGCCATATTTTAAATCAAACATTTTTGAAATGGAAGTGACTCGAAAAATCCAATTAAAACAGTTTTGGTTTTTAAAAGTTGATACAGTTTACCTATGTAGCCCAGCAAGACCAGGGACCTCCGCCGGCCGGTGGGCATATCTATACAACGGGCACCAAGGGTTTTTTTTAATTAGCGCGTCAATGCACGCCCACTTTTAATGCCGATAAACTGTTATAAATTGGCATTTCTCTAGCCTCGTCCTTTTAAATTGTCTATATACTTACCTACCTACGGTTCATAATGACAAAATAAAAGCAAATTCGTCAGACTAGCGACAGAGCCTTAAGAGCAACAAAAATGTGCACGAGCCAACATTCTAAAAATAAGCAACTAGAGGGAATCGAAGATTCCACACATCATCGTCGCCACACCATCAACGTGTTGAGCCAAATAGCAAATAGCGGTATCTGCGATTTTCAAACTAAAAATCGACAACCAGGTGCAGCTGCTAAACCATAAACATAACCATCACACGAATATCGGTCGCGAAAATCGGTAGAGGAATACAAAAAACCTTTAACCAGGAATTACATCGTCTCCGTCTTGATAATGCAACAACTAACACATTAACGCACCGGACCCAGAAGAAGTCAACAAGGGAAAAACGAATTGGTTCTTATACCCTCAGAGCAGTGATGGTATTTGACTTTATCCGATAGTACTGAACGCGAAAAAATATAGTACCTACTGAAAAAGTCCAAATATTGCTGAACTTTTTTCTGAATGCCTCGAATGTCGTCAAGTGTACAGAATCTTAATAAACTAGAATTTTAAAAATATTAAATATATTAAATATAGAAGTATCTTGCTGACGTGGAAGCCATCCGAAGGACAATATTTTTATATTTTGAATGCAGTTTTGTTTCAATGAAACTCAAGATTATAAATACGAAGTTTAATTCAAATAATTTCATATGTTTTAGAGAAAACTTGAAAAAACTGTATTAAAAATTGCATTTTTTCATTGATTTTAGTTCTTTTTTCTTGAAAAAAATTAACAAATTTATTTGTTTTTTTTTTCTTCTTTGTATTTGATTGATTTTAAGTTGTTTAGATATTAAACAATCGCAAAATTGCAATAAAATCAGTTCAGCTATCATCCCAAATATAAGGCAATTTTCGCAAATATAGGTACCTACCTTCAAAAAATTACTTCTGTTCTGTGAACTTTTTGGCCTAAGCCTTAAGAACGCATTTATTTAAACTATTTTTGATATAACAAAAAAATTGATGAAAAAATTAATAAAAATTCGTTTTTTTTTTTGTTTCTCTTTTTCTCGAGTTAATAAAACAAAAATTCGAATTCTTCCCCTACGGAACCTTATTTGAAGAAAAATCGTAGGTTCTAGCTCAATAGTAGAGCTACCTCACGGTTTTCGCCTTGACGGTGGCGAGGGGGCTTACGTTTGACCCTCCAGCAATCCAGCTGCAGGGGCATACAACTAAGAAAAACCAACAAAAAACAGGGATGTTCATCCAACAAAATAAAATGGAAGAAAGTTTACTCGGGAAAGAAATTAGAGTGGGGATATACACTCAAGTGTCGGCAGAAGTCACGGCTGTCGGCGAGGGCTTGGCTTCGCAAGAAGCTTAGTCGCCAGTGACAAAAAAAAAAGTAAACAAAGATACAAACAAGCCCGGCTTAACAAGACAACCCAATGTGCTCAACCTCACAGCGGCTCTTCTTCCTGCTCTAGATAGCTTGGTTATTGACGGTAGGGAGACCTTGGACGGACCTCCTTCTATAGGAAGTCAAACCGAGGATGAGTTGCTAGAAGAATCGAATCCAGAAGAGACTAAGCTGAAGCATACTGCACCCCTCAAAGCTTCGAGGCAACGCAGTAACTACAGATCTTCTAAAAGATTCGTGAGTGCTACGGAGAAAAAGGATCCAACCACTCTCAGTTCGAGAGACAAGGCCCTTTTGAAAAACCATAGGAAGTTGGTGAGAAACTATGAACGTCAGTTGGCAATAACTGCTGCTGTACCCATTGTTTCCCCCCAACATTTGAACGCTAAAAAGCCAGACAGCGGAAGAGTAAATGCTGCCACATCTAAGTCTATCCCTAAAAAGATAGACCTTGAACAGGCTGGTAATAACCCTACTGCTCGTACTGGCTCAACTACGAAACTGGCGACCTCCAGTAAGAAACGGCAGACCAACGCTGCATCGAACCCGAAAAGGAACGAGGAAGCACAGGTAGGCAAATCTTCTGGAACGAAGCCAGGATCATCAAAAAGAATGAGATCAGAGGAGGCAAACACGACTGAAGGTTCGAAAAAGCTGAAAACCATCAGTTTTGACACCACCCCGATCGATCTGCAGGTGGCCATAATAAGTCGAGACGACCCGGATGGGAAAATCATGGCTAAAAATTGGTTACTTGTAGAAAACGAAATCCTCAAATCCATGATGGCAATATCCGAAAATGATAGTTCTGATGACTATATTTTCGATGGAGCTGGATGGCGGAAAGGAGTGAAAGTGGTTTGTTGTGGGGACCAGAAATCCTTAGACTTCCTCACTCACACAATCGCCAATATTGGAAGAAGTTGGAGTTGAATCTGCCATCGTGGACTGGATTTATACCATGCTCAATTCCCAACTTGGAGATACTATTGTCAAGAAAACAGTTACAAGAGGCACACCACAGGGAGGGGTAATCTCACCTCTCCATTGGGTCCTCGTTGTTAACAAAATTCTTACAAAATTTAAAAATCAGGGCATTAAAATTGTGGCCTATGCAGATGACATAGTAATTTTGATATCGGGTAAGTATCTTACCACCATCAAAGATATTATGGAGTCTGCACTTAAAGAATCTTCTTGGGCAGCACAAAACGGTCTCGGGGTCAACCCTTTAAAAACTGAACTAGATCTGTTTACGAAGAAAAGGAAATTAGAGGACTTTACTCCTCCCAAGCTAAATGAAATTCCTCTGAAGCCTTCTACACATGCAATAAAACCTTCGGTACACGATGGGGTATGAGACCGCAAGTCATCCAGTGGATGTACACGGCGATTGTTCGACCCATACTTACCTACGGTTCGATCGTGTGGTGGAAAGCTGTAGAAAAAGTTAGCTATCTCAAAAACCTGAACAAGGTACAGAGACTAGCCTGTATAGGAACAACGGGGGCACAAAGATCTACGCCACAAGCAGGACTGGAAACTATTCTCAATCTTCCAGTCCTGGACGAGTACATAAGATGCACTGCAGCCAAGAGTGCACTTCGACTTAAAGAAATGGGCTCTTGGAAGCACAGCAGCTATGGTCATGGGTCCATCTTGCAAAGGTACGACATTGTGGCCGGACTTGATGTGACGACAGACTACGTTCCACCCCTAATTGATTTTAACAAAAAATTCTCTATTTCAATACCCGAAAGGCATGGATGGGAACCCAACTTACTAATCAGTGAACAGGGTATCCGCTACTACACTGATGGGTCAAAAATGGCTGAAGGAACAGGAGCTGGGGTGTTTTGTGAAACTCTTAATATTAGAGAATCATACAAACTCCCAGATGAGTGTAGTGTCTTTCAAGCTGAGATTTACGCTATTGAAAAGGCGGCTGAAATAATTCACAAGAAAAAACTGAACTCGTCGGAGATCACTTTTTTCGTGGACAGCCAAGCTGCCATCAAAGCACTTTCCAGTGAGACTATTAGATCCAAGGCAGTAGCAAAATGCCGAAGCATACTGAACAATATTTGCTACACCAACCAAGTCAAACTCTGCTGGGTTCCTGGGCATAGCAATATAGAAGGGAATGACATAGCAGATGAACTGGCAAGGAAGGGGTCAGTATCAAATAGGAATAACAGTAGCCAAATAGATATGGGACCAGACGTTCCAATGGGAGTGATTAAAAAGAAGATAGACATAATTATGAAAGAGCAAATCAATAATTCCTGGATGTCCAGGAACGATTGTGTTATCTCTAAAAGCTTATGGCCTAGAATTAATGAAAAGAAAACTCAGTATGTTCTATCGCTGAGTAAAAAGAATATTAGAATCTTGATAGGTGTACTAACAGGACACTGTGCCATTGGCACAAATGGCCACTAGATTGGGTGTATTAGCACCCGATTTCTGTAGGAGCTGTCAGGATGTCGAAGAAATTGAAACCATTAAACACCTGCTCTGCGATTGTCCAAACCTTCAAAGAAGCCGCCTCCGATACTTTGGAAACAGATTTGTTGGAGAACTGGACGATCTAGCGCAGGTCTCAATGGCAAACATGCGGAAATATATAGACAGGACAGGTTGGTTCGTAAATGAACCGGTCTATCCAAGTCGTTAGTTGGAAGCATCTCTGCTTTATATATTAAGGGGATCAGAATGGACCAATAGGCCCCCGTGTACGCTACAGCCTTCGGGTTGTGCACGCCCCTCCTTACCTAACCTAACCTAACCTATGCATTTCATCAAATTGAACAGTCGACGCTTAAGTGCGATGATTGCTGAAATTTAAAGGAAATGACGGGCCCGCTCAGCCCTGGTTAGGAATATTTTGGTATTGGGTATGTTCGAAGTTCGCATAATGAGTTATTAAGTGTAAATTGATTTAAGCACAAGTTTTGCCCACAGTGCCAGATCGTGTTCTTTTTGACCAGGTATTATGTTAATCCTAACAAAAAAAATATATAAAAGCACTGGCGCAAAATTTTAAACAGCCTGTTGTTAAGGTTTTAGCATGATACTAGTTAACACTTTACTTACTTTAAAGCTCTATACTAAAATGCGTTGTTAGTTTTAAACACTTTTTTACTAGTATCATCCTAAACCCATTTTCTTACGAAACTCAAGTTTAACGCGCCTAAAACAGTGACATTTCGTGCAAAAAATGAAGCAAACATATCTTTTTTAAATGTTTGTATGGCAAAGTGACATGTGGATTTAGTAATATGTTAAAAAGATGAAACAGCAATCTGGCGTTTTTAACTTTAGTAAAATGTTAAGAGATAGTATCATGTTAAACTCGTTTAAAATTAGCAAAATTTTCTTTTAAACCTAGTATCATACTAAAAATGATTTAACACTTTACTTAATCGTCTAAAATTTTGCGCCGCTGAAAATTGAAAAACTTAATACATATGTAGTACAAACTTTAGTACAATAGTAAGCCTCTCTCTAACTGTGTCCAGAGCCAATCCTTGACTAGCTTAAAAATGAACGAACGAAACGGTACACCTACCCATGTACAAGAGCTACTCACCACATCGTGCAAATCTCGGTCCCGCCCTTATATCAACTGCACCACACAGCTTACAACAAAAATAACACATTAGCAACCCTCCACACTTCACGGAATGAAGAAAATCTACACACAGAAGACTATACACCGGGTGGGATTGGGATGTGCATTGTGCAAAGCAACAAGCAACAGTTACAATTAGACAGGAACGAATATTCATTGGATGATGTAGAAGATGATTGAACATGAAGATTGAAGAGGCCTGGGCGGGGGACCAGGAGAGCATTTGGTCTACATTCTTCATTCTACATCTGCATTCTTGTTCTTGATCTTGAGTGCGTGCAGACGCAGAGTGGATTGCGGCTTTTAATGAAATTTAATCTTGTTATTTAAGTTTTAAGGAAAGAGTTATTTTCAATTTACATAGATTCGTCAACATTTTTATGAAACTGCACTATGAAAAAATTGTATTTTATTAAAAGCTTAGTTAATAATATACGCGTGGAAAAAAAATCGAAATGTTCAAACAAATTTTGTAGTTCTAATTAATAGTGGAAAAACCTATTGAAAATTGTTTACCTTTGACGTAAACAACCGGTAAGGTGCTATATTTACCTTAATTTAATGAACTTATGTTAAAAGTAGTGCTAAAATTGGAAACACATATTTTTGTATGCATAAACCATTTCTATGGAAATAATCTTGTGAGGTGAATCGAAAATATAATTTTTTTATTCGGAAGTGTAGGCCGACAGCGCAAAAAAATATTTTTTTCCCACACAAAACAGTTCAATCGGAAACAAATTGTTTTGACAATTAGATATTGTTTTCCGTTCGAGCTTCGTTCTTGTAACTGGAAAATCTTGTGAGTATAAAAATAAAATTAACAATTTTTGTTGCTGATCAAAAGCAACTTGAAGCTATTTTGAATAAATATAGGTAATTGAACAATGTTTGTCAAGTTTCAAGTTAGCATTACCACTTCAAAATTTTAAATATCCAATACCATAATTGGATTACCTAATTGTCATAAATTGTTAGTGAATTTGTTTTTGTTGTAAATTTGTAGTGAAAGAAAAAAATTTGTCGCGTTTGTTTTTTTTTTTTTTAAATCCCAAAAAGCCTTTAAATTGCTTTTTTCAGAGAAACGAGCATTACCACATATTTAATTTGCTACTACTTTTTTCCTGGGTGGTTTTTTTGATACGGAATTTGTTTGAACAATTGTCGCTCGATGTCTTTAAACAAAACTACCATAACAAAATTTGTCACGCCCTTTTTCTAAAAAATTCAAAGCAGCTGTTTTTTTTCAAAATGCATGCGGAACGACTAAACAAACTCGGTCTTTTCAGTTAATCCTGGGTTAACTCAAGTTCCGGTAGAGTGTAACTTACATCTCGCACTGAAAAACTGGTATTAAATGTCCCATTCGCAAATCACAAGTTTTCTAAGGTCCCGTTTCAATTACATTGGATAATATGTGGTAGAGCGCCCACTAGGCAATTGCCAGTTGCCAATGTAATTGGGAGCAATTAATATTTGCTTGGGTAAGCAAATTAAAGTTGTCTAGTAGAAGCCAGGCCTAAGTGCAACTCTAAATCTCACAATATTACCTATTATCGGCATATCTTTTTATATGTGCTTTGTTGAGTTGCTTCCGAATCGGCTGAAGCTATTTAACTTAAACCTTTGTTCTTCCAGAGATTAAAGTTATTTTCTAGAAGTTATATGTGTGTTCTAGAAAAAAATATTTGTTTGAAGCTTTTATCAATTTTTTCAAAAAGTCGCGCCGAGTCTTAAATACTTTTATTTAACTTATTTTTATTTTAACTTATCGAGTCTTATTAAGTCTTCAACAAGACCCAATTTTCGAAACATTTGGCCCAACATTCTAAATATAACATATCGACCTTATTATCTCATTTATTTTATATCAAAAAAAGAAGCAAAGAGAGGTTTAGATAAAGGTAGGTAGGTATAGGTACTTAATAAATATTTCATTGAATTGTGAAAGGTGTTTTTCCTTTTCAATTCCATTGACAGCTTTCAAATTTCATTTACCAAAAAACAATCCAAATGAAAACTTTTTGTAGATATCGGCTTCACATATATACATATATGTAGGTACAACAAACAAGCCCAAAAACCCAATCAATTTAAAGCCACTTATCTCTACGTCTCAAGAGAACTCATAACGAGTATTTCCTCAAGCAAAATAAGATATATATACCTACTCACTTATAGGATATAGCCATATAGTAGTTACATAACGTACATATGTATCTATATATACTTTTACTGTATTCCGCCCCCAATACACATAATGTCATGTTAACAGCTTTTTAATACTTCTCCAGATCTGCACACAGGTCAAGTTCTTCTACTTTTTTGTACATTCACCATTTCTGAAACCATCCACATTCACACAGTTCGGTTTATTTTCTGCAATAAAAATGCAAATTACAAATTCTGGAGAAATGAATTTCCTAGACATCCTTACTTAATAGGTATATATATATACCTATAGCCACCCAAAATCGAAGCTAAAGTGGTTGTTTCAGAGCGCTTCTGGTTTAATCCACTCTAGGTAGGTATAACTTTTACTTTTTTCCCTTAGTATTCACAAATTACTGTGTAACATATCCCAGATCCTTGTTTCCTAATTGGTATCCAAACCATTTTTAGGACTACCTACCTTAAGTTTGTTACAAATAACAAAAAAAAAAAACGATATCACCCCCAAAAAGATAGACATCAACCCTTAGCACTTAAATTTACGTCCTAAATAAGAACTAAGGACTCTCAGCATACATGCAACATCTTTGTCTATATGATCCTGGGCAGTAGGTAGGCAGAAACAACACTGGACTGTCGTCATACAATCGATAGTCGTCGTCTTTCGCCTAGCTGCCCAGAGAACTCCCTATAGTAATATCCTGTCAATATAGACTTTAGTTTGCTTGTAAGTGCGATTTTACAAGGAATAAAAGTGATCCCCTATTGGGTTGTAAAATTACTTTGTTTTTTTCTAAGAAACCCTACATGATTTTTTCAGGAGGGGGAGCATTTTATTACCTATTCCGGGCTCATGAAATGCCGTCGAGGATAGTCGTTGTTGCGTGTACGTACATCTGGCCATGATGAGAGTGCGAGTCCTTTTATTTATTTAACGGTCCCAACACTGGGTGTGCTGAGATTCTTTTCGGGAATAATAAATTTAAGAAGTAAGCTACCCGACACCAACAGGTTATTTTTTTTTTTTTTTAATTTTTTGCTCTTCCAGGTGGAAATCCGTGATATTAAAAAATTTGCAGAGATCGGAAATCCATCGCACACACCGAACTTTTTAACCGGATGAAGAAAATTTTAATGTCTCAAGACTACTGAACTCGTTAAATCAAGCCAATTTTGTGTTTCCTGTTTCCGTTTTGTATTATTTTAAAGGATTTTTTTCTTTGCTTCTTTTTGCGGTTCGTCCTTTGCATCCGTTCAAACTGCAATTTCCCAATATTCAGGTATCCTGTTTGGAGCGGTCGGTGTTAAGAGAGGGCATACGTAAAAACTACGAGTATTTTGGGTTAATTTAGCAAACATTTCTTCTTGCAACGTTACATTCACCTTTTTCAAAGGATTTCCTAGGATTTTTTTTCTCTTAAATTATTTTTTTGTTTGTAGTTTTTTCGTTCCTTATTCCCTTATTGCTGCTGTGCTGTTTTCTCCAAAAGATGAGAGAAAAATCTTTTTTTTTTTATATAAATTTGTTTCCGCTATGCTCGCTCGCGCGAAGCTTTCTTTCCACCATCAGGTCACCGATGCATGCCACTGAGGAATTAAAAAGCATGAAATGAATAACGGCCATAGAATCAAATGGGAAGAAAAAGTATAGGGGGTGGAGAGGAGGCTTTGGTTTTACCACAGGATGGTTACAAAAATGAATTGAAGAAGGAAGAATAAAAAAGTCCTTACTCAGTGCATTTGGCTGAACGCAATTTCTAAGGCCGAATTGAAAAGAAATTTACCGCTTTCTAAAGAATGGCACAAACGGGGTTGGAGGTGAAAAAGGACACTAGAATGAAATCAAAAGAAATACAGGGGTAGTAAGGTATAAGGCTAAGTTAAGTCTCCCTAAAAATAGAAGAAGAAGAAAAAAATAGAAAACATTTTTTTTTTTAGAAAGAAAATCCTGCTTGCGCGAACATAGAGAACAGGGTTAATGTAAAAGTTGTATTATTCGGGATGTTCTGTCGTTGTCCTTGTCAACGTTGTCATTCAAGTTAGGTTGCCTGATTTTCCATCTTTCTTCTTGGAGCTGGTATACATACAGCTAGATGCATGGCAAAGATGCATTAAAAGAATGTTTTTTTTTTACAATCTGGGTAGGTACTGTAAAAGAAGATGCTGCGTGCTTCTTGACAACGTAAATGCCATTCAATGTTGGTTTCTCGACGACTACGAAGACGATGACGAAGATAACTCTTGTGCAGTGGATTCCATTCATTTTAGATTTCTTTGTTTGGAAAAATGTGAGGCGGGGTCGGTTGTAGTAGCACACGGATTTGAGGAATCAGAAGAGAATAAAAGGTCACTCGAGCAGCATTGGTTAAATGAAATTTTTAAATTAAAACGAAACAGATAAGATGCGAATGCGAATGCGAGTGTAATGAGGTTGTGAGGCTATAATTGAAAAACATATGTACATACAAACATTTATATGGATGTATGTTTTTGAGACATAAATAATTAATAGGTAGGTATTAACCTTGACCAAAACTGCCAACGTACACAATTTGTTGCCAATTTTTGACAAATCCTGTTCCACACTTCACAAATTGGGTAGTTTTCCGTATAAGAGAGCTCTCACTAGAGATGTCGGTTTATGCCGAATTGCTTTCAACAAAAGAATCGATTCTGTTCAGAATTTTTTTTAAACAAAATCGATTCTTTTCTGTCAAAATTCGCGAGGTGTATATTTTCTGGGATGCAACGAATTCTACATAATTATCAGTCAATATAACTACAAAAATAATTAATTGCAACTGTCTAGTAACACACACAATCACACGAAAAAAAAATCGATTCTTTTATGAGTTCCTTTCAACTGACAGAAACAAATCAATTCGATTTAGAAAAAATTCGATTTCTTTGTTGAAAGGAATTCGCCATCAGTAGGTATACCTATCCACTTCGAATTTATTGTTGATTTATTTTGAAGTTTCGGTTTTTTATTCAAAGTGTCTTGAAATTCTTTAAATTGGCAATCTTATCTATTCTTAAAATACAATCTAAGACCTATTGAAACATTTGCAAATAAAAATATATTTATGTTTCCATATAGTAGGTACCTACATTAAATTCTTCAAAAAATATATTGACCTTCCCGAAAATCTAAGAAAAAATACTATATTCCTGATTGAATGCAACATTCAATTTTATTTAAAAATAAAATAAAACCAACTCCTTTGCACATTATGTAGGTACCTACATACATATAAAGCATCGTCAATTATCTTCCTTCAACAAATTGCCTAGTGTTGAAAATATCAATTGAATAACAACTTCAGTTGTCAAATTGTCCATGTTGTTTCCACTCATTTCATCCGATTGTCCTTTTGTTTGAAAATTTATCTCAAAACAAAGTACCAAACAGAATGTTAAATAACTCAGCAATTGAATTGAATCATTTGCTTTGTAAAAGCTTACCCTTTCCTCGGGGTTACATGAGTGTATATGTAATATGTATGAAGTATGAACCCCCCCTTTCAATATCCAACTACAAATCACAGATTCTCTCTCTTAAAATAGTCATATACATAATGTAGATATGTATGTATGCTTGTATGCCTGGCTGGTGAATTGTGCGTAAAGGACAATTGAATACAGTCACAGTATTATATATATGTATATATTTTTCTTCCATCACTCATCCCGAATGTTAATCCACACATGATGGTGAACCATTCTTAAACAGAAGCCAGTAGCAGTAGCATTTGCGAGTACGAGTATTTTGAAGGATAATGACGCAGGATATCCATTCTGTTATATGTATAATATTTACTTAAGGAAAATATCTCTCACCTGCACTTTGGTATTCTTGTCGAAAACTTCGGAATGAACTGGACTAAACTAGTAGGTACCTACTGCTGCACTACTGATTGACACAGGACACGAAGCGGTATCCTTTCGATGTACATACACCAAAGTATACAAAATATCCTTGCAGGCTGCACCAGAGGAATGTACTGCAAACCAAAACAGATTCTGTTCAAACAACATTTTGGCTAAGGGACAAACACACAGAGTACGTGTAGTGCGTACGTGTGCCATTCTACATATATGAAAAGGACTCCCATAGGCATTGGGCAAGGTCCTACACCACCCTGTCTAGGGTTGCTTTGGCAAACCAACCATGTTCTTGTTGAAAAGCATCATCCTTGAGAAGAGAATGCGTTTACTATAAATGTAGAAACGTGAGCCTAATACTAGAATCAAGCATCACACACAAAGTGCGTTTCCATGGAGAATTCTGGGAATGCATTTTGTAGTAAATGTGGGAGTCCAAGCAAACGGAAGAACGAAAGACTGACCGATCATCAGTATAGGGAATTGATGTATATGTAGGTGTGTAGATGAGACAGACTAACAATATTAATGTTTGCATTCTGGAGCACACCACATACATATGCATATAACGTAACGGTCACACACTATTCAAGGCTTAACAAAAGGAGACGATTGCATGCGTTCCGTTCATAAAGGAGGTGAAAACGTCCTTGGACCGTATAAACAAATTAAATGGATTTCGTCATCTCGTTGAGAAACAATGCTGGTGCGTAGTACGTGCACCCACCACTAGAGCCATCTCCGCTTTGCAGGTATTAAATTTGTTTTCATTGGGATCAACTTTTGTTTATCATTGAGGACATTGATTCCTTGACCGTTGAAGTTGAGGTTGAGTGAATGCGGACAGAGAGTTCTGTAACAAATTGATATCTTCACATACCTACCTAGAGTATAGTAAGAAATTTACTAAATTGAAATGTTATGACTTTTGGGGGCTTTTGTAAAATTAATCCTTTTGTCCAGGCATCCCACACGAGACATAAATCCGGACAAAAGCTTTAGGTATAGTATGTAGGTATCTGGTTTTCGGTGATTTCTGGAAATATGGGATTTGAACAAGTGTTAGGTATAACAAATTCGAGTGATATTTTTGGTCAATTTGGGAAATTCCAAGGCTATTTGAATGGTTTTGTGAATTAATTAAAAACAAATTACTTAAGAATTTGATTCGACAAAATAAATTCTTCCTTCTTCAGCTTTTAGTTGATCATCATACAAAAATATCCTTAATTGGATTAATAGAAGTAGACTAATATTTTTATTTCATTATTCGCTATTTTTACTTTCTCTACAGGGCAAGTATTGGTTTCGTGTATAAACAAAATCGAGGTTGTAATTAAAACTAACAATACGATGATAGAGAGGTCCGTTGGTCTCTGTGACCGTGCGTCCACTGTAATTAGAGCTAGAACCTAAACGGGTAGGCCAATTTACTTCAAATTTGATACAGAACATTTTTATCACATATCCTCCAGGGAATTTTTGTGTTAGCTCATCTAGAATGGGTCATACAACCGGGCCATACAACAATTTTTTTTTTTTGTAATTTTCTCGAAAATGGCTAACAATTTTGATTAAACTATACCCGTAATGATGGAAGTACCTAATTGAAAGAAAACTGCTTTTCAGGTTATTGGAACAAAAAAAATCACAAATATACATTCTACGTATTTGAGAAAATGGTCTTATTTTTGAACTATTATTATGTTATAATTTTGGAGAATCTGGTTTTTCAAAACAAACATTTAAAAAAAAATTTTTTTTTAGTACTTTTGACTTTTTTAACAATTTCTCGTTAAAGGTGTCATTATATTTATGAACTTTGACATGGATCTTCAATGTGAGGCTGCCTTCGGTCCTTATTTTTTTAAGAACAGGAATTTATCGATAAAATGAAAACTCGACCTCATTGTAAATCGAAGCCTACCTTTCTCAGCTCTCCATTAGATAGTAGAAGAATCCTGAGATTAGCTTATAAGTCCATCTTGTGTGTTTTATTAAATGGCCTACTTTGAAATTTAACTTATTTTCTTTTTTTTAAGAATGAACCTTTATTGAAAAAGTCTGAGCGATTGCGTTGGAAAGGATGAAATTTTTTAGTTTTGCTGACTTCGATGGTATCGATGGTAAGATCTTATCAGTTACGCATCTGGAAAAATATAACTTTGGATCCATGAAGTGCGCACTCTCTGTATGAGTATGTACCTATATCGTGTAAGTACGGAAATCGAAATTCGTTTTCTTGTTTCTGTTACTGCTTATACAATTCCAGGTTTGTACGAGTTAAGAACCCGTGGTTCACAGACATTACAACAATAGCTGTCATCAGTGATCTAATTTAAGGAAAGTGAGCTTTGCATAAGGCTTCCTACAAAGAGTTCCGACTAATAATGATCTATACATACCAGGATCTCATAGCCTCCTTGCAGCTCGCATACACCTAATCCTTTATCGGCTAAAGTATGCTCGGCTAGATCGAGCCAAACGTATATGCAGACTCCATCCGACATCGTCCGATGACGCCCGATAATTACCAATCAACCTACTAATCCGAAATTGTTTGGACTTCTCATCAATACCTTTGGCGTTTCGGGTTAGTCCCCTTTCAAACGACAAAATTGGCTTTTCAGCTACTTTCAGTTCTAAGGAGAGAAGGGCACGAAGTAAGAGGAGTGAACAGAATCTCCCCGTTCAACAATTGAGGAGATTTTGTGGACATTCCTTTTCAACCAAGAGAATTTATAAGGAAACTACAGGAAATCTGTTACAATTTTGTTTCTTCGTGTGGAAGAGATTTTTGAAGAAATTTAGAAAACGTCGTATCAAACAGGACTTACTTGCGATTATACTTGCAAAAACATAATGGATGTGAAAATTGCCGTTTGAGAACGGCAGACAAAGATCCCAGACAGTCGGCCGAGCAAGTGCCTCCCTTTTTTGGTGAGTTAAAATTCTACATACATTACAATTATGAATAAGATTATTGTGACAATTGAATATGTTTCACCCAAAGATTTTAGAACTTATGTATGTGTAATTTTCTATGCAAGGTTTCGAAAATTCATTTCTATAAGATTTAAAAAAAAAATTGAAGAAAATAATTATGAATTCATTCCGAAATTAATTTTTTTGCTAACGATTGCTTATGTTTTACAAAAAAACCCTAAACTAACTAAATGTCATTAAAAAAATAAACTAGTGGTAATGCAGTTAGTCAGAATCCCAACGCTGCGTCCCTGACTATAAGATCGATGTTATTACATACTGTAGGTAGGTATAGGTCAAATGTATTGCAATTATATTTGATGTTATAAATTAGCCGATGTTATTGGTTGTGCGTTGTTGGAATAAATGCCAATTTCGACAGATCACCAATGTGATAGAATAGAAAGGAGATTGCTCCAACCAAAGCAATCAATCTCTTCGAACGGATTTAAACCTACACAGTTTTTTTTCGATATCATTGGTTTGAACATACATTTATATCTGTGGTGCGTGTGGGGTTGAAATAAAAAACTTAAATGCTTTGCTACAAAAAAAAAAAACAGAAAAAAACAAAAAAAAATCCTGAGATTAAGATTAAGATCTTTTTTTTTTTGCAAGAGGAAATAAGTTAATCTCAAGGATTTTCAAGAAAGGATATAGTTGGCATCAATTGAATTGAATTACATTAAATTGGAATCCAATGGTTACAGTCCTTGTGTTAAACATGAAGATGTATATCTACCTTCAAGTTAAAGTCTGTAAGTAGAATTATTTTTTCTTCTTTATCACTGTTTGATCTGAAGTGAAGGACGTCTCCCTATTTGTAACACGACAGTAATCAAAAAGGATATTGTGAGCTGACTTAAAGTTTTATAAGTATATGTATATGCAATGTACATACGTAATTTATAATTTTTAGGTTGGAGTAGAGGCAAATTAAAACGAAATGTATTTTATATTTAAAAAGAATTCAGTTGAAAAATACTAAAACCCACTTCAATGAATTACTGATATATAAATTTGTTACTTTTACATCAAAGATTTCTTTAAGCTTGGAGTGTTAGGGTTTTAATATTATATATGTATGTACATAGATATATGGTTTAAAATATCCTGCTTTAACAGGCAAGTTTATTCAACTTTACGGCGGGAGTTCAACTGATGAACTCTCGTCCTATGTTTTAATATAGGAGGTCAAATTTCTTAAGTGGGTTTTTATAAGTAGGTATAACTTTACACTTTTGACTTCAAGAATTAAAATCTGTTTATTCAATTTCCGACTGAATCAACAGTGCTAGCAATTTAAAAGTAGCATATTCGTGATCTGAGAGTTGCTACCTTTCCATCGTGGTATCTCACTAAAAGAAATTTAAATATTTAAATCTTAAATTAATAAACTTTCTTAAGTCTCATCGCTGAAAAGCTTGGATTCGCTTTTAAAGGGATGCAAAATTTAATGTTTTACCAAAAAGAAAAATATTTTGAAATCGGATTTTTTTACCACACAAAATATTTTTAAATTTTTTTGTCGTGCGGTACCTCGATGGAAAGGTAACAACTCCCAAATTACGAATATGCTATTTCTAGATTGCTACGGCTCCCAGTTCAGCAAGTCCAAATGAACAGATATCACGTTTGCCAAAACGTACAACTTCTCTACGGACACATAAAAATTGTTTGAAGGTTGTTTTTTTTTTTTAAGGTTTTGTGATACCTTAATTGACAGGTGGCAATGTCTAGATCACCGCTCTGCCATTTTTAGGTCGTGGACACTTCGTTCAGCTGAAAATTTCTTATGAAGAGCTTAGAATGGAATTTTCAAGATGCTTTACTTAAACTGACCGATACATTGAAGGCGTTTCATTATAAGCTCCCATATGCGGACAGTGATGACAAGATTTTTGTCCGCCTAAGGGAGTTGTCTGTCCAACAAAAAAAAAAAACAAAATTCAAAAAGTATTAACATCTTTAGTACATCGTTTGCACATGTCTCTTTAAATTGTTTTTATTTAAGTTAAAAAAAAATTTGTGAGAAGAGTTTGTTTTTTTTTTCGCGCAACACTTGAAACTTCGTCAAGATGGGTATGAAAGCTAATAAGAAGCTGAAGTGATTACTGTAATTTTTTTTTCATAGAAAATAGTTTTAATTGTTTAATGCGAGCTTGTGCTTCTTTTTAAGGGCTTATAGAATATAGATGTTGTGTCGCCCAGTTGCTCATTTTGTTCCTGGAACTGATTTTTGTTCCTGAACTGCTATGAAATTCAATGCTTTCCATTTTTACGGATAAAATTCACTGGTTCAACACAACTGGTTTAAAGGCGTGAGAAGTCGATTTAAAAATAGTTATCTATTTATTTGTTTTTGACAAATGTTTAACTCCTTTAAACGCGAAAGAAAACTTCTTGACAAAATTGGCGCTTGGATAATGAATGATAAAACATTTAAAAGACAAAAATTTGCATTTGTTGATTTGAACGCAAAATATTGTTCAGTAAACAGATAATATAATGCGATCACAAGACTCCCAAAGAATTACATTCATATAACACTAATTTTCTCGCCTTTTTTAACACTGTTTTTGCCTGTTTGCGGCTTAGGTCCATTTCCTGAAACGAAACTTAAGAGTTTATGTTCTACATAAGATCTTATGTGACAGTTAACGCTAAGGAAAAAGTAGAACATAAGCTTTTAAGTAGAACATAAATATTTATGTTTCGTATCAGCAAACGGCTCTTAATATAAAAAAAATAATAGAATATACAGATTGCTTGTGTAAGAAATTTTAAAACAAAGGCCATTAAATGATCTGCAGTTAAATGAGATTTGCTTCGTAGACAATTATTGAAATAATTTAAAATGGGTTCATCTGACCAGAGTCAGTTTAGTAATAATCAATTTGTCACTTCATATCAATTCTTAGAAGTTGAATTTGAAATGCAGTATAGATGCAACAGTTTTCGAAGTGTTATTAAATCAATCGAATAGTTCTTGCTTAAATCGTTGCAGGGTACCTTTAGCTAATTTCTTTAGATGCTGAAACAAACATTTTGTATAAACATTTTATCAAAATCAATCATCGATTACTGTGACGATGAGAAAGTTACGTGAAATTTTTGGGAGAAACAACAAAACGCATTATTTATCGTGTAGTGAATGATTTTTAACGCCACAACTGCATGCTTTGGGCTTGATTAACATGTGCTATCAACTAGACGGTGCCACATCGCATACAGCCAGGATTACAATGGAATTACTGCGAGACCTCTTTCCACAACAAGTTATTTCAAGAAATGGTGATGTTGCTTGGCCTCCACGGTCGCCTGATTTGACTGCTCCGGACTTATTTTTGTGGGGATATCTGAAAACCAAGGTTTATGCAAAAAAAACAAGAAATGCTTTCGTGATGAAATTAATGAAATACCGCGTGAAATGTGTGAGAATGTAATGAAAAATGTGCTCAAAAGGGCTCGCATTTGGGAGACTAACAGAGGCGGACATTTACCTAATATTGTATTCCATACATAATTGCCGACATTAAATTAAACATTTATAAATATAAGATCCATTCTCTTTCATTTAATCAAAAATTATAAACAAACAAAGTAGTATACCTTCCCGGCAGACACCCTGTATTTCAGCTAATCCGGAACAAAATCATTTTTCATTTTATAATATACCTATTGCACTATAGTTCAATCTTTGGTCCACTTTCATCCAATTCAATGGACTCACCATCACCCTAATTGATGTGTACCTACATAATGTTCACTAAGTATCTGGAGTTCACTTAGAATTTCCTTGTGCAAAATATAAACAAATTAAAACCATTTTGTTTCTTCATATTCGTCCTTCCACTGAATCCTTCAATAATATTTGAAAACGAAGGAAAATGTATTAAAATTAAATTCTCTCCAATTTTCGACTTCGAAAAGAATTTCCAGTCAAATTAAATTCTCTCACTCTCAAAAGCTCTTTTGGCTTACAATAAGCTTCCATTCATGTTCATGATTTTTGCACAAGAAATTCCACTCAATGGCGCTAGTGTCAATGAGTGACTTTTCAAAGTCAAATAAATTTCAATAATATCTGTGGATTTTTTTTTGCAAATAAACATACTCGAAATTTTTATCAGCACTCGCCCTTTTTCTTTGCTGAGAAAACTACAACTAAATATGGAAATACTTTCTCTCTCTCACCAGCAGCATCCTTGATATTTTCTCTTCTATTCTCTGTTGGTGATTTGAATTGTTCCTTGCCTTCATCAAATCCTCAACAATTTCAACAAAAATCTCTTACAATTCTCTACAAAAATATTATAAGGCAAAAAACAACCCAAAGCACCCGAGAGGACGACAAGGATGACGATGACGACCAAATTAGTTCCGTTGATAATGTCAAATAGATTGGGTGGAAATCCATTGCCGGTGGCATAAATAGTACGTAACGTCTTTGTAATACTAACTACACGATTCTGATGGTTTATCCTTGATGATTTTTGTAAATATCATCTTTTACAAATACTAATTTTTTGTTGTGAAAAATTAATACAGTTTTTCTTTTCAAAGTTTTTAAACGTTGAAGACGACGACGACGACGACGACATCGATAGAACGAAATATAAAGTGTGTGCTATAGGAGTGTATCACGAGGATTTATTTTGTTCTCGTCCTTTTTTATGTTCCGGGGAATCGACATGAAGTGCAAAAGTTTGACCCAGTTACAGTGAAAAATAAACGAGAATAAAAAATATATGAAAACGAGAGGCAACAGCGAAAAAAAAAGGATTAGAGACCTCTCGATAGAGTTTTAGTCCTGAATTTATTTTTTGTGTTCCGTTTTTGTTTTAGTTTCCAGTTTTTTGTCAATGCCTACCAAATGGGAGGGAGTGTGATATCCTTTTTTTTTTTTTAACTGAGCGAAAAGAAAGTGCCGGCTAAAACTTGCAAAGCAAGTGCATTGCACCAACAATGACGGAATTTGGATTAAAGAATTTTGCCATCTGGTAAGGACACATGCAAAGGTATATATAAATTTTGGTAATACATATGCACATTTATATAAATATATAATGTATTCAAAGTAAACACCTCAAACCCTCAATTTACGACCCCCACTACAAGGATCTCTGACATTTAATTTTATATCCCTACCTATATACTTTTATACAAAAACACTCGGCATGTGTCCTTAATTGGGCGCCATATTAATAAAATACAAAACAAAAAAAAAAAGAGGAAGCAGAAAAATAAAAGGATAACACAATGGAATTGGGCAAAAGATGCTGTTGTTAGATTTTCGCAACAAGAATTATAGAATTATGACGTCTGTGCTATTATCCTTATGCTCTTATTGTATTATGTATATTATATCCTCTTCTGCATTATGATTCAATTGTGATAAAGAATATGAGCAGATTTTTGGGGGAAAGCTCACCTACTTTCTCTTGGATATTAGTTTTGTGATTTTATTCTACGAGCATCTCCATCCCTATATGGCTGTGAATAAAATACTATATATAGATGTAGGTTGTAGCTTGTAGGTATACCTATGTATATATTTTTCCTTTTTTTTTTGTATCTCTTTACTTGTTTCCTGGAGCATCCTTCTATCTCTACTACAATTAGTTAAGGATTTATTATTCTATTGTGTGTTATTGTTGTCTCCTTGACGCTATTGTTATTGTTATGGGATGTGATTTTAATACGAATTAATTTTGGATGCGGAAATGTGTAAGCGAAAGGCGTTTATATGAAGGTATGAAGCTAAGTAAGGAACGATTGAGAAAGTTGTCAGTATGTATTTGCTTAAATGAATAAGAATTTATCTAGCTATCCACAATCAATATCATACATATATCTGACTTACAAATCTACTCTCTAATATAAATATAAATAATTTGTATCTGTTTCAACGACTAAATTGTTTAACAATTACATTGATTCCATAGTCAAGGTAAAATTAACTTTTTTTCATAATAATTTATATCTTTTTAATAAATGAGCTTTATATACGCTATACATGATTTTTTTCTTTTTTAGTTTTAGCTAAGTAATGTGAATTTTTACATATTTCAATTTGTTTTTAAAGTTTCTGTTGATAGGTTGAAAATTTTATACAAAATATACTTTAGAAAAATAACTTAAACTAGCTTTGTCTAGGGCCAGTTTTATCTGTATTTTTCCCACCGAACTACTGACAGAGCAAAGCATAAAGCTTGGACCTGCTAGGCATTATGAGATCAGAGATCCCACGACAGGAAAAAGTTTCACTAAATCAAAGAGTCGACTTCAACCTAGTCAAGTCCAGTCGATTTCATACCCATTAAAGCTATATGTACCCCTTTCAGTATCTCAGGTCAGTCTCAGTAATCCCATCCCCCAATTTAAAAGACACCCAAAGTATTCTTTTATCCATTGCTCTTTCAACAGCATATTAAATTTTCGTTCGTTTAGTCTTGTAAATAACCACATGCGCAACTATTTTGTTCTTGAACTAATGATGAAACAAACCAAATGCAGATTTCCCAGAAAAAGTTTATGTGTACCATAACAAGGAGCAACTTTCAAAAAACCTAAAAAATGGTTTTTATCCTGCCTAAAATTTTGAAGTGTGAGGCAGTGTATTACAATAAATGTTTTCACTTATCTTTTTTAAAAATGAGGCATAATATGATGCTATCTTATCTGCAGTCAAAGTTACAATACCATCAAAGATGTATTGTAGATGAAACTCTAGAAAACAATGTATGATTTGTTATAAGCTTCATGGTTTAAAAATGTTTAATTAATTTCTAAGTATCAAAAAAATTTGAAAAGCTATAAAAAAAGAGTTAATTCATAATATTAAAAGGACTCTACCTGTATAAGTTTGAAATCAAGAAAGTTTTAAAAACGATTTATTGTAAAAATTAATTCGAATTATAGGTTTTTTTTATCATACTAAATAAATTATACCAATATCTACCTACTTCTACTATAAGGATGAGAATTTTGAAGAAAAAAACTTAATCTAAAAAATGAATTTCTAAGTAAAAGCTGGATTTTGCGGTGATAAAAATTTGTGTGATTAAAAACAATTTAAAGTAGAAAATTACAGTAAAAGCTTATTAATGCTTTGAAGATGTTATTATTTTTAGAATTCTCTATAGTTTTAGTGCATATATGGCCGAGTTTATCTGCGCTAGACAACAACTATTTTATAGAAAATGGTTGGAAATTTGTGAAGATGACCAATACCTACCTCATTGCGGATAGCTTTTCAAATGAAAATGTACTATACAGAAGCATTCTAATTATAATTTTAAGGGGACTCACCAGAGCTTAGAAGAGGCAGCACTGACCTCTGAGTAGAAAATTCAGATATTTGTAAAATATCTGAGTGAAGCTGAATATCAATTCTGCGTTGGGCATGATGTTGTATAGTTGAAAGCACTACAGTATGTATAAGTTTTAAGTTTGCTTTCCAAAAGTTTTTTGAAAAGGCTCTCATTAATATTCGATTTTCGTTGACTCGTATCAAAATCGAAATAGAAAGGGCAAAATGAGTGGAAAAATATAGGTTTCGTGGAGATTTATTAGCTATCAACTACAACCATAACTTTGTCAGAACAGGAAAGGCTTTCACATCAGCATAACGTTCAAGCCAAGCAACAAATAATATCTGTATGGTTATTACAGGAACGAAGATTAATCAAAATCATTAGACCTGTTTTTGATTATAATTACAAAAAATATCAAAAACTGTAGTTGTATTGGAGCTAAGCTACCCGTATGATGACCCACTTTTTTTTTGTTTCTTAATTTTTTTCAATACTTGATCTATGGATACGTTCATTATTATAACGAACTGTTTATTATTTGAAGTAGATGTTCATTATGAATTATTTTGTATTCAAAAACACAAAACTGTTCATTATTTCAAAAGTTGTTCATTATTTGTTCAGTATTTAATTTAATTTTGTTGAAACAAAAACGAAAAACTAACCAAACCAAAATTCTTTCAACAAAATAATAATGCGAACGTTCCCCTTGTTTACTGATTGTAAAGTCGAAACTATGAAATGAATTTTTATTACTAAATTCAACTATGGAATGACCTGACAAAAACCAGATTTAATTAAACTACTCCAGGAAAGTATTCAAATATGTAAACAAATAAATGTAACCTGCATTAGGTCTTTATTTTAAATATTGAGGATACTTATTTAGTTTTTAAGCATTTAGTTAAAGGCCCTTATTGCGAGTCTCGTGCAACGTTCGATTCGATAAAAGTCGATCGTAGCAAAACATTGGGCGCGTTAAAATTTGTATCCAAAGTGATCCGGACAAAAACATCGAGTGTATCTTCGGCTGTGTGGCACGTAGCGCCGTCCTGTTGAAACCAAATGTTGCCAAAATCCTGCTCTCCAAATTTTTTGTGAACAAAAATTCGTTCAACATGGCCCGATAACGATCGCCATTGACTGTAACGGCCACTCCTTGCTCATTTTCGAAAAATGGCCCAATATGCCTCTGGACCAAAGTCCGCACCAAACAGTGACTCGTTTTGGGTGTACCGGCTTTTCAATGTATGCGTGCGGGTTTTCTGTGCCCCAAATGAGACAATTATGCTTGTTTACTACCCGCCAAGATCAAAATGAGCTTCATCTGAAAAGATGATTTTTGTGGCAAAATCGGCATCTTCTCTAAGTCGATCGCAGGCCCACTCAGCAAAGCGTATACACAACCATATTCGTTCAGCGGAAGGATAAAACTAATTATCTGTCAAATCAGACATGAGCTAAGTGTTACCATTCACGAAATAAGCACTAGTTGAAAAAAAAAACGTTAGATGGCGGACCCTTTATGTTTTTTTACAATTTTTACGTTGTCGATTACTAAAATAAAGTTTTTGATGACAACATTTTTTTATTTCCTCTTTATTTTTTTCTTAAAATCTTCAAAAATTGCCGCCCTGGCCCATGGCCTCGATGGCCCCAATGGCTAATCCAGCACTGCCTGCAATATTAATTTAAATTAACCAAAGCAAATACTGAATCCTGGTGTTGTATTTTTGTATTAAGTTATTTTTTTTAAAATAAAACCTCTGGTGGTATGTATTCAATTTCGTATGCATTTATTAAATGGATCAATGTGAGATTTCCAATTCTGTATACTTACCTCGGAAGCATCCAATAGTCTTTGATTGAGACGTTGCGTTGTGATGATAAAGTTAGAATGCACAGAATAACATCTGCATGCATGCTTTTAAGCAGCTCACATACACAATTAATTTTAGTTGTCAATTCAGCTGTCAAATAAATTATTGCTTGGCCACCCGCTACGTAAACTCTGTTCAAAGACTCCTCATTCAACTGTCAAAATATTTGGCTAAAGAAGTTACACAACTTAAGTTTGTTTAAAAGATGAATAAAAAAAGCAAAATGCAGAGTGTTAAGATGATGATAAATAAATAAAAATACAAAAAAAGAAAAAAATATTTGAAGAATAAAAAAGTCATGTGAAATGAGATTGAACTTAAAATCGACACCCTTGTAAATCTGAATGAATTTGGTTTGACAGTTAGTCAAATGACTTGCACATGCACAGTTCAATTGAGTTGAAAGACTTGTTAATCAACTTAAATAAATTCTAAATCTTTTGATCGGCAAACGCCAATAGCCCACACACGGTTTGATTTGATCCACAACCCACTTAGTTGACAACTAAGTTGAATGGTGTATGGTATGGTGTGCTTTAAACACTTGGAAATTGGGCTATTTTTTCCAAAATTGCCGACAACAATTTCAGTATGACAGCCCAGCCCAATCATAATTGGGCTATAAATAGCCCAAATCAAATATTGGGCGATATTTTTTTTCAACTCCTCTTAAATGGGATTTAGGTCAAGAAAAAGGAAATACTAAAACACTTTTTTCCCCCTAAACATACCCTTAACGCAGTCCACTGCTAAAAAAATTTTCTTTGAAATGATTAGTAAATTTAACCAGACAATGTATCAATGTCCACGAGGATGACATTGACGATGGGTATATCACATTTATTGGACTGATTTTCAAAGCAGTTAAATATGATAATATAAAGGGTTTTCCAATAAGAGGTGTTATTTTGATATTCAAAGAAAAATGTCATTTTTTGAGATAAATGATCGGATGTTTATTTCATTATAAAGAGAAAGGTATGCCGTTAATAATGGAACACAACATTAGCCAAATGGCCGCCACGACCATGCTCACAGGACCATATCCTTTTCATGAAATTTTCCATAACCAAATCGCAAAGTGGCTGCTCTATGTCCTCGATAGCCTCACGAATTCCATCTTTGAGGTCTTGAATCGACGCTGGGCTGTTGGCGTAGTCCTTATCTTTCACGTGGCCTCAAAGGAAGAAGTCGCAAGGTGTTAAATCAAAAGATCTCGGTGGCCAATTGTGATCACCTCTTCGAGAGATAACACGGTCCGGAAACTTTTCCCGTAAAAGATCGATGGTTTCATTGCTTGTGTGGCACGTAGCGCCGTCTTGTTGAAAGTAAACGTTGTCCAGATCAATACCATCCAATTCCGGCCATACAAAATCATTAATCATCTCTCGATAGCGCAATCCATTGACCGTAACTGTTGCTCCAGCCTCATTTTCGAAAAAGTAAGGTCCAATGACCCCGCCGGACCATAAACCGCACCAAACAGTCACGCGTTGAGGATGGAGAGGCTTTTCAACAATAACTCTTGGGTTTTCCGAGCCCCAGATGCGACAGTTTTGCTTGTTGACGTAGCCTCCGAGGTGGAAATGGGCCTCATCAGTCAAGATGATTTTTCGATGAAATTCCGGATCATTTTCATGCATTTCAAGGACCCAATCAGCAAAGACACGACGTTGTTGATGATCAGCCGGCTTGAGTTCTTGTGTTAACTGAACTTTATAAGCCTTAAGACCCAAGTCTTTATGCAAAATACGGTGTAATGACGTTTGTGGAATGCCTAATTCCAAAGAACGACGAGGAATGGACAAACCTGGGTTTTCTTCTACACTTTGGGCTACAACAGCAATATTCTCAGTTGTTCTTGAGCGACGTGCACGGGTTTTATTCTTCACATCACTAACTTGTCCCAACAGCTCGAATTTGTCCACCAATTTCTGTATTGCGGTCCGACAAGGTGCTTCACGACGACCCAAAAATTTTTTAGTTTTACGAACCGTCTCTGCCAAATTTTCTCATCTTTTTTTAATGAACTCATCTTTTTTTAATGAACAAAAATATATTTTATTTTTCTTTGTTTTTTTAAAATAATATAAAATGGAAGTTACCGACATTTTTTTTTCTTGGTATTGGGCTACTTTTTCGGCTCCGATTTTGGGATACAAATCTTTTTAGATTGGGCTATCGAACTAGTTCAAGACATGGCAACCCTGGTGGTGTGTTGGAGATTAGTGTCTCGCTATCGCTCTAATGTATTTCATATGCGTAGAGCCATATTTGTACCGTGTGATGTGTTGTGTCCAAATCTATGAAAATGGATTTGGAATGACAGCGACACACTACTCCACGACACACCACACGAGAAAAGTGTGGTTCGGGCTTAAGTCAGAACTGTAGGGATATATTCTTGGTAACAGGTGGTCTCTTCATATCGGATCTTAAATAATTGGAGTAGAGAAGACTTTTGAGCGATATGAGAGTATTGCCTTGAATTAAAATTCAAGTGACCTCAACTTCAAACTGATGTAATTATTTCTAATTTTCTTTATATTCTTTAGTATAAGAACTCATCCAAAACAGTTTTTGACTCGACCATTTAAACTCGTTTTTCTGAGCTTTTTCCAGTTGTTTCTCAAATACGAGTTACCGTTGAACAGTATTAGTTTCACATTTCACATAACAGAAGGTTAGAAATGTATTACTATTAGTTTCCAGTTGTGTTTGAATATAAAGTAGCCTCATAATCGGCAAACGCTTACGAATTATTAAGCTATCTGAGATATCAGAAATGTTACATGTTAAAATGGTGTGGAGCAGCCACTGTGCCATGCAGAAGACCATTCGAGACAGCTCAGCTGCCGTATAGTGTCCTCAATCTGTGTAAGTACAAGTCTTTAGTTGGGATGATAAACGAAAAGGCCATATCAAGCAAAAGCTGATAATGCGAAGTGTAGTGCCCTGACTTCTCGTTTTAAATATGTTAAAATTCTTCAGAATGAGAAAACCCTCCATATTTTTTTTTATAAATAAAGCACTACCCAATAATCTGATAATGGACTTGGTGTTCTTGAAGTAGATTTAGCGCTACTAAAACATGGTATTTTTTCATTCAAACCTTTTAAAGTGAGTTGCTTATAAAGTTGATGTTTAAATAAATACAAAAATATTTAAAAAAATAGTTTCGTGTAATTTCTAGTTCAGCAATCGGACTGGTACATACAAACGTAAATTGGTGCTACTGCAAGAAGCATCGACACGTTATGTAATAGTATAAAAGTTCCCATACAAGTATGTACCTGAGAAATGACACATTGAATTTATCGTCTTATTCTGAATGTCTTAATTCCTAGAAATTAACATCTGTATTCAAGATAGAAGCCCCAGAGCATTATAATAAAAATAAAATCAATATTAAGTTCTTTTTTTTAATATTTTCAATCTTATCAGAGTAAAGAACAACATCACCATACTCTAGATCAAATACAAACTCCAACGAGAAACGATAACAATAAGAAAAAGTGTAAGGGATCTATAAAATCCTACCCATTACGTTTAATAAATTGCACCATTGACTTGGCTTTAGGGACAAATTAATATAAATGGATTTCAAGAGTAAGTACGCACGGGTCAATACCCTAGACCTTGATAGTAGAAAACCAATCGATAAATCATAGAATTAATTGTTTAGGAAAACAGTATAGGCCATTTGGGCCTTGGATTATCTTTAAAAGGACGTCGGCGTCGTAGATTGAGAATCACAATTTTTATTTGGTAGGTAAGTATAAGTCCATAACTGTGACACACATCAATGGGGCAGAAAATTAAGGCTAGTCTGAATAATTTGGCAATAATGTTATCTCCTAATTTAACAAAAAAAAATGGTTTGAGATCCTCTTCATGCAATAGAAATTGGCAATATTAAATTAACACATTGATTTTGTTAGCGAAAAAGAAGCGAAGGTAGGATTGCTATAACTTAAGGAATACCTGGTGTATCATATTAAGGCATGCAACTACACTTGAACTTTTAAGTTATATTGTTGAAGTTTATTTAAATAAAACATGTTTAACCTTTTTTGAAAAAATTGAAAAAATATTTAAAACTTCATACGCAATTTTTACAAAAAGTTGATTTCTTTTTAGATTTTTTTGTGATTAAAAATCAAGAATTTTTGTAAATGTATGTATTTTAAAAAACGTGACTTTACTCAAATTATTTAGAACTATCCATTTGCAAAATTGAAACAAAATCAGTCCGCAATTCAACAGACCTTCTAGTTGAAACAGAACCAGCAAGAGGCCTGGATACAAATTTAATACAGGGGTGTGTCAAAACTGATGTAATTGGATTATGGAAACTGAAATAAAAGCTAAGATGACCAGTGTACCACGCTCTTAAATGTTTGTGTTAAGTAATTTTAATTCTTTTTGTCATTTAATTTTTCGTCTTCATGTTATATGTACGACTATTTGTTTCTTTATGTTTTGTATATTTATATTTTGCTTTCTTATTTTAATTTGTCCAGGTGTCTTGTAGTGTGTTAGACACTAGACATACTAGGTATATTTATCTACTAACAACTATCACCGCGCTAGGTAATGACTGTGACAAACTGTTTTTCTCTGTATCTAAAGGTGAAAAAGCCCGAAGAGAATAGGAATTTTGTTACAAAACACTTGCATTAAGCAGTACTGATAGAGCAAAAATGATTTAAAAATGTTCTTTACGATTAAGTGCCATCTAATCCAGGGATTTCAAGACTGAAGTTATTTAATTGCAGAAATACCTTCTTCACCGCTTAGTTGGATGTCATCTAAATTCTTTCTAATTTGTAGGATGATTAGAAATTTAATTATTATAAATTTTTAATTCAAAATAGCTTTTAACGGCCTTTAGTCCATAAAAATTGGCGTTTCGTCCCGGCGATCTCACTTGGACTCATCAGTTGACGAGTGAGTGCCTTGTCAATACGCAATTTTTGTTAAGTTCAGTTCAACTTACATGAACTTTTTGACAAAAATCCAATGTGAACTATATCCAACAAGATTAAAATTCTTAATCATTAAGCTGGAAATTTTGCCCAGGGCCAGGCTTTGTTTTTATATGAAGGTTTTTATAATACAAATTCTATATACTACTGAAATACATCAGCCAAGTAGAAGACTTAGCACTATTTAATTGGACTTGTTGAATTATTGATTCAAAATAGCTTTTAACGGCCTTTAGTCCATAAAAATTGGCGTTTCGTCCCGGCGATCTCACTTGGACTCATCAGTTGACTTAGTTGAAATTATAGGTATGTTTAACTAACAGCTCGTTAATCTTAGGTGAATAAGCTAATCAATTAAAAATTAGTTCTGTTACTTAGATTTAGTATTGATGAAAGATAATTCATGTCTGATTTGAGTTAATTCATAAGGATGTTGTTTTTAGTAAAAAAATGCAAACTAACAATTAGTTTACTTTGCTTTAAATATTACAGTCCGGAACGGAGGTAGGCCTCAACCAAAAAAAAAATCAGTCAACCCAGTCCCTAGCTTAGCTATCTGCCTTCAATTACGAACAGTTGGTTGCAGTGGTTCTCCGTTGTTGTGCATGTAGCAACGTGGGTCTTACTTTTATCAGGGGAATAATTACGAAGATTCTTTGGGCTGGTGTGTCGCTGTCCAAACGCTTCACTTGTCCCACATATCTCAGTCGGTAAATTTTCAGTTTCGATGTCACTGTAGTGCATAGAACTTGTCATTTAATCTTCTCCTTCACATCGATCAGCAGGTACCCTCTGGACCAAATATCACAATCACCCTAACATAATCCTCCTCTCAAAGTAACCAATCTAATGTACATCCATTTTTTTTCAGCACCATACATCAGCACAGGGATGATCAAGTCCTTGTACCTATAGGTATTCCTCGTTTTTTTTTTTGTTTTTAAACAGGGCTTTACCTACTACTTTTTAGTCGGAAGAATTAGCGATTGCCAAGTGATTCGTCGTTTTACATCTACACTGATGTCATTTTTCAAGTAAATAGTGGATCCCAAAAGAAAGTCCTTAAGTACTTCGAAGTTGTACCTATCTATTCATCATAAAATTTTGCCCGAGTCGACGATATTGAGGTTCTTTCCTCTAAGGCAGCTTAAGCTTTGTCCTGGCCTCAATAACAGTCAATCAGCTCAAATTCAACGCACCAGTAACAGCTTGCTTTGTTCTTCCGATATTGTCAATATCGACTGCATAAGCAAGTAGTTGAACGGATTTTTTGGAAAAAAATTACCTCTTGAGTACAATAGCTTCAAGTAGAGATGAGCAAAAAATCACGACCTGTGATTTTCGACCTGTGAGTCAAAAATCACAATCACTACTTGTGAGCGACTCTTTAATAAACCTGTGAGTGCCCTAAATGTGATTGAAAATCACAACTGTAGTAAAATCACAACAAAAAGAAACGATTCACAAATCACGACAATCGCACAATGAACTTTATGAACTGTGAACAAAATCACGACGAGAGAAAAGTCAACAACAAGTAAAATGAATCAGAACGAGAACTGTAGTCGTGATTTAGTTATTATTTTAGCAACTGAACGAAATCACAATACAGAAAAACAAAATCTCAGGACTCATGATGAAAATATGAAGAACAGATTAATTCTTTTATTTTTAGTTTAGGATCTACAAGGTAGAACTGGATTGTGAAGTGAGGTCCTACTAGCCTGGTTGTGATTTTATACACAAGGACAAGGAAAAGTGAAACTAAAATTTTGACATTGCAAATTTTCGGGTTTCCACTGGAGCTAGAGAGCTGGGCGAGATACTAAGGTAATTTCCACCTCCTAAATCGATTGGCGTACTCCGTTTTTCGATCCGCCGTGATAAAATTTTGACAGTGCATATTTTCGAATTTCCACAAGGAAAAGTGAATCTAAAACTTTGACATTGCAAATTTTCGGGTTTCCACTGGGGCTAGAGAGCTGGGCGAGAGACTAATAATTTCCACCTCCTAAATCGATTGGCGTACTCCGTTTTCCGATCCGCCGTGATAAAATTTTGACAGTAAAAATTTTTGAATTTTCACTGGAGCTAGAGAGCTGGGCGAGATAGTTACTAAGGTAATTTCCACCTCCTAAATCGATTGGCGTACTCCGTTTTTCGATCCGCCGTGATAAAATTTTGACAGTGCAAATTTTCGAATTTCCACAAGGAAAAGTGAATCTAAAATTTTGACATTGCAAATTTTCGGGTTTCCACTGGGGCTAGAGAGCTGGGCGAGAGACTAATAATTTCCACCTCCTTAATCGATTGGCGTACTCCGTTTTTCGATCCACCGTAATAAAATTTTGACAGTAAAAATTTTCGAATTTCCACTGGAGCTAGAGAGCTGGGCGAGACACTAAGGTAATTTCCACCTCCTAAATCGATTGGCGTACTCCGTTTTCCGATCCGCCGTGATAAAATTTTGACAGTGCAAATTTTCGGGTTTCCACTGGAGCTAGAGAGTTGGGCGAGACAAGGTAATTTTCACCTCCTCAATCGATTAGCATACTCCGTTTTTCGATCCGCCGTATGTATGTATTGGAAATTTTGGGCATTCGATATTTTAGACATTCGAGATTTTGCTATTCGCACTGGATGCTGGCTGATAGTGGGCCTGTTGAGGGATTGAGATAAATTAATAAAAGTTCTGGTGCTCTCTCGCCATAGTAGATTCGCGACGTCAAACGATTTCACAGCATCCGCCCCCTCGGAATAAACCAATAAAGCAAGGTTTCAACTTCCATATGCCCTCTCTATTACACCGCAATTCCTGGCTGGCACAAACATAATATGTAATCATCTGCGAGGTTAAAGTTAAACCCGAGTTAACTAACCAAATTTTGAGAGTTAACTCTGGAGTTATTGAACAGTTACTTTCGATTTTGTATCCTCCGAGTTTTTTTAGTCGATCCACATGATCTGTTTTTGTTACCGAAAAACTGTTTCTTGAGTTAACTGTTTATAAATGTACGAACCTATATCGAGAGTTAACTAACTATGGTTTAACTCACAACACTGAAAAACTCGGCCTAATTGTTTGGTCTGGACATTCCACCTGCAAATCCAAAGCTAAATGTCCATGTACTGCTGCTGGGGTCATCAGCATTAAAATCATCCAATCAATACGAAGCTTGTTGTTGCATTGCAACCAAAAATATTTTCCGTGGTAGGAAAAAGCTAACCCGTCGAACAACCCACATCCTGGAGGACCAAAATCTTAGCATAAACTTCAAGGATATGTAGCCGGAAAGACCACTCCTTATAGACCTAAGCTCCAAATGTGAACATGTACACTCATACCCCCAAATTTCTCTACACAAAAGAACAAACACAAACTTCTAGCCATAAATACTAATTTAACATCAAAGAAACCATCAGTTCCATGGACTTTCAGTTATAGGTAGGTATAGCGATTAGCCAAATGACTTTCTCTCCCTCACTCTTTCCCTCAGAGCAAACAGCAACAAAAAAAAAAAAAACCATAATCAATCGATGTTGCCAGTACTTTTTCCTTAATAACCTCCCGTTAATATCTTAATATTTCTCACTTAATACAACAATATCACTTTATCCCAAAGACCTCACACTTCACAAAACCCAACATCAACACAAAAATAGTCCTGCCGAAAAACTTCCAACAATCGTTAATTATACTTTTTGTCTCTTTCCTTTTTTCCTTCTCCGGTCACAGGACTCACAAAATATTCCCATAAAATATAGGATGTAGAAAAAAAAAAGAACTTCCATTGTGAATTTGTGTTCTCGTATACTGTTATTCTGGTGTGCCAGCAGCACCAAATAACCATAAACAACCAACTATACAAAAACACATGGGACATAATGTTGCATCCTTTCCACACACTTTTGCTCCTTTTTAACAAGGATGGATATGAACAAACTAACCAGCAAAAAAAAGATCCAAAATTTCATCACAACTCTCCCTCTCCGCACTTGAGTTTTGTGTTATTGTTCCTAAATTGTATCCCCAGTTTAAAATAAATGCCTTGGTTCTGTTTGTGGGAGTTTTGCGCTGCTAGTGAGTTCGAGAAATATAGTAGGTATATAATCTCTGGCAAGAACAGGATTTTTTTTTTATAAATAAAAAGAAAGGACTTTTGGGGGCAGTTTTCCGCACACTCTCCACTGCCATCGGCGCGCGCTGCCATCATCAGCCGTAGAAATATTTCCCGTCACAGAACAGAACAGAACAGAACACGTCAAAAGAAAACTTCTTCGTGAAATAGTTGGAGCAGCTAATAGTCCTCGTTCTGTGTTTATTTTCAGGACCAGGAGGGAGACTGTTCGTTATCCTGATGATGTCACCACCACCTACCGAGCCGATCCGAGCTAAGGCCACTGCTACTGCTACTGCTTCTGCTATAGGTAGTGCTACAACTGCCGTTAGGGCTATTTTCTTTTTATTAAATGAAAAGTGGAGAAAAGGAAAATCATCTCTTTCGGCAATGATGTCTCAATATTTGTTTTCTTATTCTTTTCATCATCATCTCATGTCGTTCTTTTTCTATAATGTACAGTTTCATATTTCTTCTATTCCCAGCATGTCCGTCCTGGCTGATGATGAGGAGAGTTTTTTGGTGTGCCACTGTAATTGTTTGACAGGCAGGCGGTTCAGTTGTTGCAGGAAACTTTCTTTAAAGGACAAACACAAAAAAAAATCGTTAAACACCCTCAAATGTTTTGATTCCTTTCGTCCTTTTTACTTTATATCTACTTTTTTTTTGCTCTGTTGTGTGGCGCGCTGAGTGGTTGTTTATCCGATTTTGGTCCTGGTCTGTTTGTTATTATGTAACCCAAGCAAGAAATGGGGACCCATTTTTTTCAAATTTCATCCAGCTACCTCTACCCCCTCCAAAAAAGAAAGATGCGGGAAAAGTTAAATGTGTATTTTTTTCTCTTCATTCATTCTGTTTGATCCTTTTTGTTGGGTTTTTGTACCTCCCCCGAACCTTTCCATCGAGCAAGAAAAAAAGTCCTGTCCAGAGGATTTGAAGGTTCATTCGTGTTCATTGTCCACAGAGAGGTAGGTAGGTATATGGAAGAATGAAAGTCTCCGAGACTTTTTTCATTCGGAATTATGTATAGGAAGGTAGGGAAAGCAATAAAAATATTAGGAAAAAATCGCCTGCTGAAGATTTCCAAGACTTTTTCTTTTTTTTTTAATACACAAACTCTAAACCCCACTCAGGGATACTTTAAGTGTTGTTTTGAAAAGGATATTTTTGGTTTCGACTTCTCTGTCGGCCTTTTATCAAAAAAAATATACAAACTTTTCAAAATGTATGGACTTTTTTAGATTATTATATTTATATTTAAATTTTGCTAAGATTGGAATTTTGTTCTTTGTTTTTTTCTATCTTTTCCAACAACAACAAAAAAAAATAAGCGACCAGGGAAACAGAAAAAACAGAAAAAAAAGAAGATTCAAATAAGATCAAGATAATTTTGGACAAATTAAATGAAATTGTCTTCTGTTTCCAAAGGTGATGATGTCACACTCAGTTGTGCAATAGGCCGGAGGCGTAGCGTTTGATATAATTTTAAGTCACTTTGATTACGTTTATTGTGGATATAAAAGTGCGTATATAGGATACATACTAGTTAGCCCGTCCCGGCTTCGCACGGGTAGTCAAATTTATATCCTATGTTATGTATGTTAAGTCATGCAATGTGTTTAATATAACTGTGTATATAGTATAACTGAAAAATCCAAATTTTATTTTTTTCTATCTACCGTCGCTGTCCGTGAGAATTTGATGATGTCGTTGTTATCACTATCAACGGATATCGCAACTGATCGATGATCACCAATTTCGTTTAGCTCAAATTGAATGATATCAACTACATGTCGTTCCAACAGAATGGTGCTACTTGTCACACAGGCTGTACTATTTCACCAGTAAGACTTTCAATGCCAATTATTGATTGATTTTATTCAAAACAATTGAACAGTATAAATAAACTCCAACTTTAATAAAAGTAGGCGTAACAGTCAGTGAATTTAGTTAAAACCACTTTCTAAACCTTCCCGCCGCTGCTGGTAGGAACAAAAGATAGAAATTTTAGCGGAATTTGTTGCCTAAGTAGTTTTTGAGTCTATTAAGCACAAACATACGAACATGCTTGCCTTTTTTTGATGTGTCAGGAACCACAAGGCTTAAAAATTCGTCTTGTTTTTGAAAGGGTACACTTTGGGAAAGCTTTTAAGCTTTATTATTTTCACGTATTTGAATACGTTAAATGCTTAATGCTAATGTTATCTACATTACATTATTTGCTTAAAAATAAATAATTTACAAACAAAAATGAAGTATTAATACTGTGCAAAAAAAAATATTTTTAATATAAGGAGGAAGGCTTAGATGCTTTGGGTACAAATGGGATTAAAACAAAAATAAAATGCACGACTGGGTCGCAAGAACTTGCTCTTACATAAGAGCACACTGTTATTCAAAGTCTGAAGTAAATAAGTTCTGGGAGCCATTTGCCATAAATATAATTTAGTTGCATGTATAGTTATTAGAAATATTGAAGGTTTTGAGTGAAACAACAACCACTTAGTGGTAGTAGCGTATAGTCATTATAAACTGGAGTTATAGCTATTTCACGACTACCAGGCTGATCATCAGACTCCTTTTAGTGGTGCTTAGTCTATTACCTTCAATTTTAATTTTTAAAAAACTTTTTGCCAGCTGGGACTTGAACATAGACCAAGCGTCTTCAAGGCCATTGCACTATGACTTGGTGGTAGGTCACTTAAGTGGTTGTTGTTTTATTCAAACCATAAATATTACTATGATGCTACATAAGCCTTGCAGCCGAAACTGCTTTTTGATGCTAAGTTTAATAATAATAGACTAGGTCGTTATGGAAATATTGAGTTTCAAAAAAGAATTTCAAACTTTTTTTAAATCTGTGGAGGCGATTTTGAGAAATATAAGAGTTTCCTTTTTTTGTCAAAAAATTTTGTTTGACAGGTTACTGTTATTTTGGATCACAAAAAGAAATGAGAAAAAAAACGTGTTGGGTGGAGTTTCCAAAAAATGCTAGGTATCAAGTTAAAAGAAAATCAACCCTTCCGTTAAGGCTGTAGCAGAACAGATAAACAGACAGACGTTATCCCTATTTTTGGGTCTTCCCTATCATCGTAATGTTAAGTGCAACCTCCTTAAGCGGACAATCCTCTTAAGCGGACAAACTCTTATTACCGCGTGGATCTTGGGTTTAATTCCCATACATTTTATGATTCCTTAAGCGGACAGTCCCTTACCCAGGGATGTCGAAATACTGCTTTTGGAAACCAAGTCCTGCCGTACTGCCAACACGGCCAAAGTAGGTATACTGCTTTTTTCCTAACTACTTTCCATACAAATTCTTCAAATCATTCATTTTCATTATAACTGTACTGCTCTCTAAACGCAGTTCTTCTTTCATAGTGCAAAAAGGCAAACGGATTTAAAAAAAGTTCAATAGTATTTTCATGTGAAAAATAAAATTCAAAACTGTCTTCCACTAGGTGGTTTGAAGCAGATTGTGACCCAGCATTGTGCTATTTATATTCAAATAAATTATACAAATATACATAGTAAGCTTGACTAATGTATCCTATATTTTAAAACTTACTTACGAAGTAAATACAGAGTTTCAAGCTGACAACACCAGAATACATAGGCTGGTGAGCACAGTTGATTCTTCAATAACATTTTATCGAGTATAATCAAACTGGAATTTTTAACGGGGCCTTATGCTTATGATATGACATCGATTTAGATATTATTTTCATTTACGTATTTAAGATATCTACATAGGCCATAAAGCTTAATGAAAGCAGAGACTGATATGTCAATGACACACAAGTAATCGAAATAAAATCAATTTATATAATGTAGGTATTACAAAACTATACTTGCCAGGCTATAAGAAAAAGAAAAGATTTGATTTTCACGACGAAACTCTACTCCAAATGCAAAAAATTAAACAAAGAAATTTTGGTGAAGATTTATTGGCATTAGATTTCCAAGCATTGCTGAGAAAATAAGCATTGAGGATCTGGAATCTGAGTGCAGATAGCTCTCTTTGAACTTTACAGACTTATCTAGAGAATAGCAACTGGAATGATGTTGGAGTTCCTTATTTTTGAAATAAAATAACTGTGATTTTTTGTTTTTATTTTACTAGCACACTGCCGTGTACAGCTTTTTTTCTTCTTGAAATATCTACTCCTTTATCAAAAAATGAAACGACAGCCCTGTTCCTTACGCGGACAAGAATATCAGCCGTGATTTGTTAAATTTAGTTCTCTAAGGCGTAAAAAATTATTGAAATTTGTAAATTTAAACCCTTATTTCCAACAATACTTTTCTATTTAATTTCTCGCATTCATTTTATATAAATGGTGTTTTTTTAGACGTTTGGTTTTCAAGAAGAAATAAAATGTTATGGCCAAGAATTTAGCTTTATTATAAAGATAAGGGATTGCCATTATGTTTTAAAAATAATTTCGGGCAAGTTGCCGCCGCGGCTGGCTCGAATAAATTCCAGCCGAGGCCCAATTTTTGACAGCTTTAATTGTTGCGCGCGATGGCGGGGTTCGATACTCTGCTCCACAGCAGCAATAGCGTCTTCGGTGCGCACACACGAACCGAACCATTATTTTGGTAATAAGTTTGCACGATTTGCAAACGTTGTTCAGGAGTAATTCTATTAATTATGAAATGGCAAGCCAAATTGAGCATAAATCAAGAGACAGCTGTCAAAAGGAACAACTCGGAAAAAAAGTATTGCCAGATTGAAAACCACACGTCTAAAAAAACACCGTTTATAACTATTTTTCTATTTTTTCCCTTGGACGTACAACTCCCTTAGACGGATGATGCGACGGCAAGTAATAATAAAATCTTACATCATCGAAGAGACGAAGAATGTATGATATTAATGAGGTCAGGCCATTACGACCAACATCAGAAAAAAGTCACCATGGACGACCATCAACATCCATAACGAACCAACTGAAATAAAAATGCAACAAATGAACATCATCCAATCGCATCAAAGTCATTCTTGTTTGTATAGTAAAATTATTAATTTTCCATACGAGAAAACCAGCACTATCTCTCCCTCGACAATGTTAAAGTAATTACATTCCAAAAGATAAAAGTACACTTTACGTACCACTTACACGCTTACATCCACTCAACCCAGTTTCCCAGTTTTCAATTTTTTTCTTTTAAATTCGTCCATAACCTCTCCTTAAACATAAAATCTCAACAAAACGACATTCCACTTTTTTCACACACGACCGCTTTTCGATTGCTATACGCTTTTCTAACAAGAATACCATTTTCAACTATAAGAATCAGTGTCATATAGCCACCCTCTGTCGTTCTAGAAAATTCTCCCCAAAAAGGGGTAAGAAAATTATAACCATAAACAGTCAGAAAGCCAGCGAGCAAGGACACTCCTGCTTTTTACATCGACAAATTTTAGGATCCGGTTTCTTATTTTTGTGAATTTTCGTTTCGTTTCGTTTGGTTTTTTTTTTTTTTTTTTTTTTTTTTTTTTACATCTTTGCCAAAAAATCAACTTTCATATATGAATAAAGGAATGAGTGGCTTTTGGATGACTGAACACTAACTCATCCTTTCTGTATAAGGGCACAGAGAGATAGGATTATTCCAGACGACACGATGACAACGTTTGAACACCACCATGAGATTTAAAAAAAAAATTGAAAAGTGTATTTTGATTCAAAAAATAAAAAAAAAAATTATAAATGGAGGGAGGCTTAAGAAAAGTCTCTTTCTCCCACAAGAACCAACATCACACACACACACATACACAAATGCACGCCTCAATAGGACCAAGTTAAGCGTGAAATTTATGTTTAACTAGTGAACAAGGATCGATAGGTTTTTATAGGTGTCATTCTATTAAGAAAGATTGATTTTCAAAATAACAATCACTCGCATGTGTGTAGGTACTAGAATGCTGCTGGTGTGTTTGTGTGCTTTGTTAAAATTAAATCTCAAGTCATCCTTGTTATGAGAAAGTTTAACACGCTCGAAAATTTGAAAAAAAAAAAAAATAAAAATAAACAAAGCACGAACAATGACGACACTTAAGTGATTCGACATTTTGTTGTTTTTTTCTTTCTTCAGCATTTCGTCAGATTGGATGTCCTTTAGATCCCTGCTCATAATTGCCTTGAATCGATGTGTGCATAATTCTTAAAGTCATCAGCTTTTCCAATTCAATCGCTAATGACACAAACATAAAGACGAATACAAAAGGGGATTTTAAATATTAAAATTCATCGCGTATATATCTCATTGAACTCTGAACGCTTATAATAATGATACGATGCAGTATAGGAAAAATAGAAAAGTGTCAAGTACTTTTTTTGTGTTGCTTTGGGATTTCCAACTTGACTGTGGCGTGGTGGGTGAGATTCTAGCAGCAGCAACAACAAAAAATAATCGTAAAAATTCATATACTCATTCACACCACCACACACTCCCACTGATTTATATTTAGAAGCGAGTCCGCATGGGAACCGCGGCGGCTATAATGACTCTTAAAGGATTCTCTATAAAAGCATCAGGGAAAATGTTCTGGGCGCACGTAAAAGAGTTTAGCACGTTGCACTCACTTCTATACTACAGTTGAGTGCATGAATTTTGATTCATCTTTTATTTTTTTTTTGTTGCAACTCTCATATTGCACTATCATCAATGTGCATTAGATATACGTATCCGTTATATTTTTTTTAAGTTTCTTTTTAAATTTTATTCCCAACTCTGATGTACCTACATGTATATTCAGTCCATTTTCCGGTTGTTAAGGAAACGAAAGATTTTTACGATATACCAGGTGTGGTGTAGTGTACCTGTAGGGATATCAACGGAACGAAAAAAAGGAGCAAAAACTAGAGCAGAACTTGAGTGTATCAAGTGAATTCTTATATTTTCGATCAATACGAATGGAGTTTGATGACCTCACACGTTTTAATTTTCAATGATTTTCTTCAAATTGGCAAAAGGAATAATAAGCACTGTTATAGGCGGGACTGACATGCATTTTTAAAGCATTGTTTTTTTCATCATCGTAGTTGATTAAACCTTGGTTTGGGACATAGGGCAAAGTTTATCTTTCTATCCGATCTAAATCAACACTATACTCAGTTTTGTGTAATGTTTTTTGAATAGCTGTTTATTTGTGAAAATGGTCGTTAAGCAGTCGAATTTATTTAATTTTCTTTTCTTAGACATTTGGGGGCCCTGGGCCCTTTTGTTTTATTAATTTTTTTTTTTAACTTAGTACTTGATAAGTTGCTGGAGCAAAAATCCACATTTATAAGCAATATTCAAGTTTTTCTGAATATGCTGTTGTGCTGAAAATATTGGAAAAGTACAAAAAAAATACAGATGTTTTTATTTTAAAAAAGAGGAACTTTTAATCACAAGATTACTACACCAAAGAGGTATTTAAAACTAAATCTTAATACATAGTTTAGTTACAGGAACGACTGGATAGATTTTCATGATCTTTGTATTATTGGGTTCTTCTCCGCCCCCAATAGCAGAATAACTATACAAATATTGCAAAAATTCACTTTGTAGGGTAAAATGGGGTAAAATGAAAAATACGTATATGATTTTAAATAAAACTCTACCTGCGTTTGAAAGGTTATTCTTAGGAAATGGCTTCAAGGATATTTTATTTTTAATTTTGAGATTTGTAGGGTGAAATGGGGTTAAAATAAAAAAATGTCCGATTTCAGAAATGGCTCTAGGGAATTTTTTTTTAAATTTTGATATTTGTAGGGTGAATAAGGGGAAAAATTAAAAAAACAAAAAGTGGTATCCGATTTCTTCTTTGTGTTAGAAAGGTTAATTTAAAAAAATGCGTTTTATGGAGTGAAATAGGATAAAAATAAAAGAGTAGTTTTCGAATACAAAAATTCTTTCTATGTTGGACTTAGAGGATCATATTTTTACAAATTTAGCCATTCATAACGTGAAGTGGGTTACGACCCAGAAAGTAGTATTCGATTACAACAAAAAAGTTTAAATAAACAAATACACAAAAACAAAGATATTATGTGTTATTTTTAACAGGGGTGTCTATATATTGTTTAAAAATTGAAAATAATTTTTTGTATACTCCTTATGGTACTTAATGTATGTATATACATATGTTAAAGACTGAGAAAACTCCATAAGGGGGAGGGGGTCGAAAGAAATTGAAAAATTTCAAAAACAAGCGACTCCAATATAATATATAATATCCACTTATATACTATATTACCATATCTCCAATTATAGTTTTGTATCCTCTTGTATAACGTTAACCTGAGTGGCCCTGTCTAATCGCCCATTTTCTGCATTTCGGACATTTTCATGTTATACAATTTGTTCGTTTTCGAAAATTTCGTTATTACTTCGAACTCTCAAAATTGAATTTGCATCCAATTTTAATTGTTTTATGAAGTGAAATTACACTGTGGATGAAAATGGATTCAATATTATTGGTTTTTTTAGGGGAAAAAAAGAGGCGAGACTCTAGAGAAAAAATTAGACGAACTATTTTCGTGAGAAAACTAAAACATTAGATTTGCCTGACATAGCGTGAGTACCTTACTATGAAGTATTGTTCTGATGAATAATTGTTTATTCTTTTTTGTTGTAAGTCTTAAAGGTAGTTTCAGATTGAGCAAATATGCGTTCTTATATGTTTTAAGGGAAGTCGAACCAACCAAACATGGAAAAAACTGCAACTGAGTCAATTCCACAATAATTCACAAAGTATTAACACAGTGAATTGAATACGTCCATAAAACAGAACGAACCGAAATGCAGAACACCAATTTTCATTTTCGAAATTCAACAATTAGTCTTTCCAACGAATTGTGGAACACCCGAATTCACTTCGTCATGTGAATTCAAAATGAGTGAAATGAAGAACATGGGCAAATAATGCACTCGTGTGTAAATTATGTTGGTTTGTACACTTTTTTTTGTAACTGCAATGCTTACAATTTGGAATAAATGAATAAATCAAATCTCAAATTGAACTGTATTGGTTCGGGGCCCCAAAAATTCCGGGGCCCTAGCCCACCGGGCCCATGCCTATGGCTATGTGAAGGGTCTTCCAATCGGGACTTCCGAACTTTGACAGTTGATAGCGGCCATATTGTGGAATCTACATCTGTCAAATTGGATGTCATTTATTCAGTCTGTTTTGCCAAATCACCATGGATATAGCGTTCAACAAACGTGCAAATGATTAAATTATTTTATTAAAATGGGTGTTCTGTTTGGGAAACGTTCCGTGCGCTTCGCCCACTTTACGGTAGCCATAATCGTCCTACCGAGAGGACTATTCGCAGTGTGGTGATGAATATGGGTACGTCAACAAACAAAATTGTTAAATTTGGAACGATACCAATCCACATGAGATCCAAGGGCGTCCAATGCACCCCGAAAAAGTCACTGTTTGATGTGGCGTCGTCGGTCCATATTAATTCTTTGAGAACGACGTTGGCCAGGCCATCACCATTAACGGCAAGCGCTATAGGTCGATGATAACCAATTTCTTTTGGCCTGAATTCGATGCTTTGGACACTACGGGGCTACGACCCACACAACTCACGCCACATTGGAAATTCTGCACGAGCGATTTGAGGGCATAGTAATCTCACAGTGGTGGTGATGTGAACTGGCCACCGAGATCGTGTGATTTTACCCCGTTATAGGCTTTTTCTTGTGGGGTTTACTGAAGTTGCAGGTCTATGCGAATGAGCCGCAAAACACAGCGGCCCTCAAAGCCAACATAAACCGTGGAATCGGTCAAATTCAGCCTGATTTATGCGCCAGAAACATGAAAAACTGGACATTTCGGATGAGTGCCACCCAGAGAAGCCCCGGCGGACATATTAACGATGTTATATTCCATACATAATGACATCAATTGGGCTTTCTTTCAAACGCATACATAATTTCGATGATATCTCACACACACTTTGTTTTATTTATATTTAAAGAAGCGCTTAATGAAAGACCCTGTACTACTTGTTCTCATACGAACGATCAGATACAACATATTGCGACTCAAAAAAACAGTTGTCTAGGAGTTATACAAAAAAAAAAAAACAATACTTCGTCATCTTAAATTTTTTTTGAAGACAGACAGTAGTCGTTGAAAGAAATTTACTTAATCTTTTCTGTGGAAGATTGTATGATCTAAAACCTTTGCATATAGTACTTTTTGATAGCATTTACCGTTCATAAGTTGAATAATTTTTGACTTGCCCACGATTTCACAATGGACTTTTAAAACAGTGTTTCTGATGCCCAAATAAGGAGACGTATAAAATTCTGTTTGGGACTTGGACTTTTTTTGGACATTTTTCTTGGGCTAAAAGGAGTATAATGTTTATCCATCTTGCAATTCTTGACAGCTTTGATTTTAGCTTATTTTCGTCTTCCTGATATTTAATAAATTAACTAATGTTTCTTGTTTAAAGGCTTTGAACTTCTATTCTCTCTTCTAATAGAAAATATAAAGATTAATCTTTCAATGATTCCGTTTTAAAATATTTTTCCACAAAATACTTAACTTCTACCCTATAGTTTTCCGTCTGATCAATATACCCGTATAATCGCTTTAAACTTTCAATTAGCTTTTGATAAAATGCACATTCACACTTACCTAAAGTGGTGCAGTAGGTAGGTACCTACTTCTGAAAATCTTTTAATTTTTTTTTTTGTTTTTTGCATATTTTACTTCCTCAATTTCTTCCAAGTATCTTCCATTAAAATGTTCTACTTTTGTGGCTTAAAGGTATTTTGTATAAAATTTAAATTGAATTGCATTTATCAAGTGCCAATCAGGATTTTTGTTTTACTTTTTGAAGCAACAAAAAAAATAAACTGCAATTGATGGTTAATTACAGCAAATTGAACATTGATTGCCTCAGGTTTATAGGAGGCTGTATATTGTACATCAGGTAGCTCTACATATTCAATGAAAAGTTCTGTTTTTTGGTCGATAGGTCACCGATATGGTAGGTACCTACTCAATTTGAAAAATTTCAGCCCATTGAACACATAAATTGGCAATTGCTGTTTAAATAGAGAGCTATAATCTGGTTTACTTTTTTGTATAGTTTTTCTTTTTTTTAAGGAAAATCGGTATTTACAGCAGCCTGGGGAGTTGCATGTTCCACTCTCTCTCATTTCAGACGTAACTATGTAGTTACCTTTTTTTAGTTGTTTTGGAAAAACAGTTATTTAGTGTGTTTATCGAATTTTGTATTGTACTCCGACGTCCGAACTATGCCAGGTTTAGAGACAAAAACGTTAAAATTACTTTTCGTGCCCTAGCTTAATTTTCATTTACAAACAAATATTTTCAGCAATTTTATTTATAAACTGAGTTCTAAAACAAGTTTACAAATTTTATTGATAAAGCATTAAAAATCTAAATATTAAAATCTGCAGTGCACAAACAAAGCAATTATCAATTTTCTAAAGAACCAGAAGAGATTTTAGAATCTTATTTTTGGTGTTTGTCTAAATTTATAAGAGCATTGAATTTTGAAAACAAAAATAGTACAAACTTAATTACGTAGAATTTTGCAAAAATTAGTTTGTCATTTTTTTAAGAAATTTTTTCTTCAAAATTTTACGTTTAAAAATTAATCTTTCAAAAACTTTTGAACAAAAAAACTTTATTTAAAAAGAAAATAGAAGAGCATGGCGCGGCGTTGTAAGTGCGTTACCATTGTTTTTAACTAATTTTTTTTTGTTTTAAGTATTTTTTTTAGAAAATTCCCCTACCCGGCTAAATGGGAGGATTAGACCCTCCTTTCTATACGATTTTTTTCTGGTCTCGACTCAATAGTTTCAGAAGTATTTTAAACAATTTATTTAGGGTGCTATCTTGTTCATTTTTGTATACTACCTTCATTTAAACTATGGCCGCATTTGCATTTGCAGAATTTCTTAAACGCAAACTGCAAAAGTCAATACAAATTTTACTGCCTTCGTATTGTGTTCTTTAATGCAGTTTGCTAAAGCCACATGTTCGAAAACATCATCTGCGGTGCAGCTGTGCAGTAAAAAAATTGAGCTGACGAAAGAGACAGACATGGTGGTGCGAGAGATTGTTAGCAAACTATATCACAAAATTCAAAAGTTATTTAAAATTTTTGGAAGATTGCAAAAAAATGATTTGACGTTCATCAAAAGACATATGTGCAAACAGGACGATTGCAACTTATGATTCATAAATTACAATCATTTGCCGGTCAAATTGACTTTGATTTGAAGTTTTCGAAAACGGCCTAAGTTTTTGGCAAATAAATACAAGATAATTTAATTCAGACTTTAGAAGCACATTGCGATCGCACAAGTTTTTCGCAAGTTCGCGCGACCCAGTCGTGCATAGTTTTTTTTCTATCAAACGTCTACAATACGTCAAGATTAGCGATAGTCAAGCTTAAAGCGTACAAGGCTCCTGGTGCGGATGGCCTGCCAGTCGAGCTATTCAAGCAGCGGGAGATGACTTGGTAGGTAGTATACACCAACTTATCTCCAACATTTGGTCGGATGAAAGTATGCCCGATGAATGGAACCTAGGTATAGTGTACCCTTTCTACAAGAGAGGAGATGCTCTGACTTGTGCCGACTACAGAGGTATAAGTCCCCTCAACGTCGCATACAAAATCCTGTCATCTTAACTGTGTGATCGCTTAAAATGGTTTGTCAACGATCTGATCGGCCCCTATCAGTGTGGTTTTAGGCCCGGCAAATCAACCGTCGTTCATACTCGGATAGATTTTTGAAAAAAACCCAGGAGTTTGAAATCGATACACACCACCTCTTTATCAATTTCAAAGTCGCATGTGATAGCGTAGATAGAGAGGAGCTATATAAGCCATGTCGCATATCGGCATCCCTGCCAAACTAGTCCGCTTGTGCAGGATGACGATGGAGAAATCTCTCTGCTCCGTCAAAGTCGGTAAGAACACCACCCAACCCTTTTAAGTCGAGAGAGGTTGGAGGCAAGGCGACGCGTTATCATGCAACCTGTTTAATATCGTTCTTGAAGCAATTGTACTTAACTCGATAGTCAACAACAGAGGTACAATTTTGCAGAAGTCTGTTCAACTACTTGCTTTGCAGATGATATTGACAGAATTGGGAGAACGAAGCGAGCTGTTACCGGCGCGTTTGCAAGTATTGAATCGGAGGCGGCAAAAATGGGTTTGGCTGTTAATGAGGACAAGACCAAGTATGCTATCATCGAGAAAGGAATCTCAACATCGTCGACTAGGGCAAAAGGTGACGATGGATAGAACTTCGAAGTCATCAAGGACTTTGTCTACCTGGGCTCCACTACTACATCGCAAAGTGACATCAGTGCAGAGATCAAACGAAGAATTACGCTTGCCAATCGCTGTTTCTTCGGGATAAGAAGGCATTTGAGTAGTAAAGCCCTCTCTCAAAGAACCAAGGAGACCCATTATAAAACCCTGATCATCCCGGTCCTGCTATATGGGGCAGAAGCATGGACCCTGTCAACAACGGATGAGAACCTGCTTGGGTGCTTTGAAAGGAAGATTCTTCGGGTAATTTTCGGTCCAGTCTGTATCGATGGAGTATGGAGAAGATTCGACAACGAGCTTTACGGGTTGTACAGCGACGTCGACCTGGTCAAAAAGCTGAAAATACAGCGGCTGAGATGGCTGGGACACGTGGAGCGTATGGACACCAACGCACCAGCCCGACGAGTCTTTGAATCCACCCCTGATGGTCTGCGCAGCAGAGGAAGACCCCACCTTAGGTGGCGCACACAAGTGGAAAACGACCTCAGCCAATTTGGGGTGTGTAACTGATGGCAGCGATGGAAAAATGTCTAGAATTTAACATCCCAACATACCATCGGTGTATAGACTTTAAGGCCGCCTACGATAGCATAGCCAGGGTAGAACTTTACAAAGCCATGAGAGAATTCGGCATCCCAAATAAATTGACACGACTATGTAGGTTGACCATGACCAACGTAACAAGTCAAGTAAAAATAGCCGGATTGCTATCCAAACCAATCAACATCTTTAATGGACTCCGACAAGGGGATGGTTTGGCCTGCCTCCTCTTCAACCTGGCGTTGGAGAAAGCAATCCGTGACTCTGGCACGGCAACAAGAGGGACCATCGTCAACAGGTCCAGCCAGATACTGGCTTACGCAGACGACATCGACATCATCGGAAGAACCGAGCAAGCTGTACATGATTCCTTCATCCAGATCGAGCAGGCGGCACAAAATCTGGGGCTGCACATTAGTGAAGGTAAAACAAAGTACATGGTGGCGTCGAATGCGAGAGGAACAGTTGGTCAAACAATCAAGGTAGCGGAGCACGAATTTGAAGTGGTGCAATCCTTTAAATACCTTAGGTCAATAGTAGCAGCCGATAACAAAATAGAAGAAGAAATACCCGGGCGGCTTCTCAAATCCAACAGAGCCTACTATAGTCTGTCAAAGCTCTTCAAATCCAAAAATCTCACCATAACTTCAAAACTGCTGCTGTACAGGACCATGGTCCTGCCAGTACTCACATATGGATCCGAGACTTGGGTGCTTAGCAAAAGGCGAGCTTTTAGCCGCGTTCGAGAGAAAAGTCTTAAGGAGAATTGTTGGCCTCATATGTGAGGAAGGACGATTCCGGAGACGGTACAATCATGAATTGTACGCAATCTACCTTGAAGCAGATATCGTGACAAAAATTAAGCTCGGTAGACTCCGGTGGGCAGGTCACCTAGCTCGCATGAGCGAAGAGGAACCTGCTCGGAAAGTTCTTTGTGGTACATTCTATGGTAGACGACAGCGTGGTAGACCATGCTTGCGCTGGAGAGATGGCGTTGACCAGGACGGCGGCTCGAGACCGGGATGGGTGGAGAGAAGGAGGCCAGGACCGGACCCCGCTTGTCGAGCCGATGATGATGATCATGATGAACTGGAGGCAGCTAGCTAGAGACCGAGCTGGCTGCTAGGGCTTGTTGGTTGAGGCCGTAGTCCATCCTGGACTGTAAGCGCCATCTAAAGTAAAGTAAAGTAAGCCTACAAAACGATTAAGGGCCATTTGTTGAAACGAATCTTAAGAATTTATGTTTAACATAAGAGCTTATGTGACAGTTTACGCTGAGGAAAAAGTAGAACATAAGCGTTGTAAATTGAACATAAATATTAAAGTTTCGTATCAGCAAACGGCTCTAAGTGGCGTATTCGTACAAAGTGTTTTACTTTTTTTTATGAATTTTCCATAAATATTGTGCTAAAAATCGCTGATGACCTTGAAAAGCTTTAACCATTGATTAAAAATTTTCTATGACTGACCAATAACTGACGTTTTAGGTGGCATACTTTTTTAGCGCATATTCCACAAATGGGGTGAAGGTCTCGGATCCCCATTAAGTGGCTTCGGACGTTCAGACCAAAATTTCGAAATATTTTTTTTTTAAATAGAAATCCCTGCCGAAGCACTCTCATTTATTTCGATTTCAAACCTTGTTTGACGATTTTGTATTTACATATCTAAAGATTAAAAGTTTATGTACCTATAGGTAGTAGGTATACCTACATATCTAATAGAAAACCAAAAAATTATGTCACCAAATAAATACCTACAACTACATACATATTAAAAGAGTAGGTACATTCTTGACGGCACCTGAAGTTATGTTTTTCTTTTTTTTGAAATACAAAAAAATACCAATCTAAATTGAATTCAAACAAATTGAACCTATTGAATTTCGATTAGTCCATTCATGTTCTCTTCGTTTCTTCCTAATGTCCTTTTTGGCATCGATTTTAATTGCAATTTGAAAATACGAGCAAAAGACATTCATTATTGTCAATAGCCATTAGAAGACACATATCAGACTGAGAAACACCATTTATGTTTTGTTATTGTCCCCACACCCTCAACACACCATACCATATATACATATATACAGCATTGCCATCAAACTGAGGAGAAAGAAAGAAATAATAAAAAAAAAATACTCAAAAACTGAAACAGGACATATCAAAGGACGAGTTAGAGAAGAAAAAAAAAAATAAAACGAAGAGGCTTAAAAACTTGGCAAAGTATCGGGGAGACACAAATTTCAACGGAAACGATTAGGAACAAAATGAAACAGAACACACACACACAACCAAATTGAAGTTGAAATAGTGTTAAATAGAAGAAAAACAGAAAGAAGAGGTCCTTAGGCATGATTGAAAAAAAAAATTAAATTGAAAAAAAGCTATATAAGAAGCATTGAGACAAAAAGGGGTTAAGTGATGTTTAAAAGGATTCACAAGGAATCTCAAAAAAATAAAGAACCATTTGAATGTTGACCAACTTCCTGAGGGCATGTGACGGACACAGGTTAGCTACCCATATGCTTTTTACAATTAATTCAAAATAAACAACAATACTTATCTGCGTAGTATAAATGTATAAGTACGAAAAATGAAATTATACATAACGACGATCCGGAGGACATTAAAAATAAACATGAAATATTCAAAAGCATACAAAAATAAAAAAAAAAACAAGCAAAAAGAAAGTAGTCGTCGGTAGTAGTTTTGCAGCAATTATTCCTTTATTGCATCCTGGAGCGATACTGCATATTAAAATGAACCTTCCTTGCTTCCTGTCTTTTGCACCACCCACATATGGACTTCTCCTCCTCAGAGATAATAATATTGTGTACAACGGATGTTGTAAAAGAAGTGAATCGAACACATACATATAATATGTATACACATTTTACGTATGTGCATGCACGTATGGTGCCCTGATGCCGGAAAAGAAATAAAACTAAACTTACCAATAACACAACATTAAAGCATCATCACAACATAGAGAAACAGCAGTAGGAAAGGAAGGAGCATCAGGAGTTGAGGACCATTTGTATGTACCAACAGATATCTGGGACTATTTTGAATTGCAAATACAGTTCCGAACCGCAAACACGATACAAACACGCATACAATAGCATGTTCCTTAGACTTTTTTGGATAACACACACACACACAATGCACAGACAGCAAGACAAATATACAGGAAGACATCAGGACATAAAGTCCTGTAGGTAGTGTGTGATGAAAGACGGAACATTTTTCCCAGACTGGCTGCATTCCTTTCCTGCGTTTTCCTTTTTTTGCAATACATATTTGTTGATAGCTATTTGCGTATGTAAACATATACATGGGTACATCAGTAGGAATTTTTTTTTTCTTCTCAATTTTTCCAATTTCGAAGGAAGCTTATACCAGAGCAAAATATCTGAAGCGAAAAACTATTTTAAGTACCTACCTACCTACATTTTTTTTTTATTTTATTTTGTTGTACTGAATTCATTCTTCTTTGCTCATCTCATCGACCAAGAGTGGATGGTAATTTGGCCAGAAAAACGATTCGCAATTTGTTTACCTTTCAATATGTGGTTGAAGATGTGAAGGAGTCTGCATCTGAATTGGGTTCAATCAAAGGCTCTCTATCTATGACCATCAGTTGGCTTAAAATTGATGTGTTTTTTTTCCTCCTTTCATTAAATAACTTTAGATGCAAGACCACTTAGAGAAATGGAAAATTGATTTTGTAGGTAGGTACCTATATTGACTGGAAGCCAGACTCATGTCAAACACTTAAGACAAAATTATCAGTTTGAAGAGCTATTGTCCTTGAGTTTGGAGACGACAGTAGGCAGTGAGCTAAAAGTTTGAGATAAAAGCGTCTGGGATTAAATTTTTTTAGACCACTTTCAGTAGACCACAGTAGACCACAGTAGCGCAGTTTTGTTCATAACCTAACGGTTTTTTTATGTAAGAAAGCTGTCATTTTAAATAAGCCCTTTCAACTAAATTTGTCAACTGTCAAGTATCTCTCTTGATTTGTTCGCGAAGGCATAGTTTTATAGTTAAGTGCCAAAGTCAGCTGTCTACCATAGTAGACCGTGCGAGTGTTTGTGTTCCAAATTAAGATGATCTATTTTTATGCTTTTTCAAGTTTACAACACTAATTTGTTGATGTTTTTTTAGGATAAAAACGTTTTTTTATAATAAGGTATTCAGACCTGGAGATGCTTTAAGGTACATCTGAAGAGACACAGCACGATCTGAGACCAAAGATGGGATGAGTTGGCAGATTCGCTTATTGTACCTACCAGACCAGGGGCCGAAATAGATCAACAAAAAAATTGTGAAAGACTTGGAAACAAGTGGATTTGTCCCAATCACCAGGCTGTAGTGTGCCTTAAATGCTATGAAAATTGATTTTTTTTATTTATAAAAAATAACAAAACAAACAATGAAACATTGATCTCTGAAAAGCCATTTTGGTTATTTTTTTGTATTGAAAAAGTATTTTTTACTAAATTTGAAGTTCCTTACTAATATATTTATGAATTAAAGTTGTTCAATGTTTAAGACAATAACTGAAAATTATATTTAGGTAAATATTTTTTTTTCATTTAAATCTTTAGGTATAAACTAAAAAAAATTATTGGCATTTTTAAATATGTAGTAGGCCACGCGTGCCTGGCGTTGTACACCAGTGTTAATCGCCATTGACCCCTCCGCTTATGAATTAAGAGCATATAGAAACAGAATAATAACCCTGATTACAATAGTCGTTTTTGTTGAACGACAATTGTCACTTTTTGTGTCGAGTCACTTTGAAGGCATTTAAGAGTCGGTATTGCGATACTTAAACGCCACTCGTTTTGATCAAAATGCCTTCCACAGAAACAGCTGATTGATATTTTCAAAAACATTTCAATTAACACAAGTGATTCTTTCTAAATTTTTTCATCTCCGTTATTTTCCAAAACAATTATTGCCATTTTCATTTTAATTTCAACCTTTCGATTTAAGTACCTACCTACACAAAAACAGTGCAAAATTAATAGTGTTGCAATGTTTGTTTTATTGAGAAACGATATTTTTATACTTTGCCACTCTTTTTTAGTTCTAACTTGTGGCCTAAGGGAGTTTAATTTGAGGCATAAGCCATAAGGATTAAAATTTGTTTTTTTTTTTATTCAGTTTCTGAGACTCTTCTCTTGAAATTGGTTGCGAGCGATAGATTACTTCCCAATTACTCTACGAGATTTCTCATTTGCTCTGAATTAGTTATTTTAACCCTTCATTAAATAAATATTTTATAAAAACACAAATAAAAGAAATACACATCGAAATCTTACATTTTTATTGACTTTCACCGGCCAGTCGATTAAGAATTTGTCTTCGACAAAAAATAGCGTTTTAACTGTCGTGCAAAGGAAGTTAAACGACTGTTGTAATGAGGAGTTCAAGTGACATTTTTCTCACAAAAAAATTACAATTCACTCAAAGTAAGACGTAACGCCATGTAAAACGAGTCCGTAACGCCATTCGTAATACAAATTATTAAAATGACAATTGTCATTTAAATAAAACGCCTACTACAATAAGGGTGAATAAGTATTATAACAACTGTAACTGTTATAACTGACGTATTTTTGTGCATTTTCATTTAACGCGAACAAGTGAGTCCAAAAAAAAAACACCCCTTAAAGTATGATACCTATCGTTAAGGAGAAAATGTTTAAAGATAGAAAAGAATAGATTTTTTTTTGTTAAAAAAAAAACATTTTTTGAAAATTTTTAAATGCAATATTGTTCCCACAATGTGTATTTAGAAATATCAGATTGCCAAATTAAAACAAAATTGATCTTACCATTGAAAAGATTAGGCTAATAACCCAAAAAAATAAGACCATTTTCTCCAAAAACCTGTATTGCCTATTTTGGCCAAAAACCTGCGATGCAGTTTTCTTGCAATTACTTTGGTCATTTCAGGTACGAAGTTAATCAAAATCGTTAGAGCCTTTTTTTAAAAAAATTGTAAATCACATTAAAATGCTGTGTACCAAATTTCATGCAAATCGGTCAACCCGTTTAGCCTCTAGCTCAAATTACAGTGGACGCACCGACCACAGACTGGCGGACGGCATAAAGAAACCCGCTTTTTGGAATTTCTCGATCATCATAGTGTTAGTTTTTTTTTTTTTTTTTGATTGCGAACTTCGATTTTTTTTTGCACTAAACCAATACATTCTTGCCCTATAGAGCATAAGTAAATAATACTACAAGTGATGGGCCGCATTTAGGGTCAACATCAACTAAAATATAAAAGCCGGACGGTTAGGAGAGCAAAGCCTAATTTTTTATAGAAAAGCCTGACGAAAATATTTTTGTATTCAAAATAAATTTTATTTTAAATAAATTAACCACCGTAAAAAAAAACTACTATATACTGGCATGCGACGGTTAAATTACCTATCTCATCGAGGGCTTTTGAAAAAGAGGATATCAACTGATAGCTTTGTTCCAAAAATTAACAAAAACGCTGCGTTTCAGGTCAGACAAGCCTATTTTGTTACTCACTTCAATAACTAGTGAACTGACTCCAGTAGATTCCATGTAGGTACCTAATTCATTTAATACCCTATTTATATTAATCTCTTATGGGATATGTAAACTTAGCCCAAAATTCAACCAGAAAAATGCATTTGCTGAAAAAGCTTGTCCTACCAGCCATCAGCGGTTTTGCTAATGTTTGTATAAAACCTGTTACGGTTGCCTCCCGCACTATAGGTGCCTATAGCAACTTTAGCCATTTTCTGTTATCAGAGACGATCTATATAGATCATCAAAATACATGCATTACAACAACAACACGAGATCCTGCTCTCTATCGGGATCACGTTTCATGAACCAAAAGATTAGTTTTTGCTATTGCTTCTCAGTTTTGCAAATGGTTAGGAATTGTGAACTGTATAGTGTAAAGAAAAAAGAAAACCAATAAATGAAAAATAAATAAAGGTAAGGAAAAAAGAGATAGGTATACAATACAGTTGTCACTAAGATCCGTATTGTTTTATTTTCATGAGATGATCTATATGGATCATCGGCGATACTAAAATACGGCTTTTGAATTATTTCCTCTAGGTAGGTAGAGGTAGGTAGGTACCTACCTACATATTTAATTAAAAAAAAAAACAACTAATTCAATTGAACTGATTTTTAAATTGTATTACCTACTCTTAGTAGCCCAAAGAAACGAAAAAGCATGTCTAAGCACGAAGCCTGACCTGAGCATAAAAGTTAAATCAGCTATAAGTCAGGCTAAACCCTGACGTTTGGTAGGTAGCCCGAGCTGCATTCCGTTCTCTTTTTTTTATTCGGTTATAGGTACATACCTAGCTAATTTGTCCTTTTTTTATTTTATTTCTGTTTATGGCCCTTTGCTCCTTCATTGCACACCCTCTTTATCATGAAATTCGGGCTTGGAAACATTTTCCCAAGGGTTTTTTCTTAAATTAAACAAAATCAAAATTCCGACAGTTTAATTTTCCTGATAAAACCTAGTACCTACGCCTAGGTTAAAATATATACAACACGCCCTTTAATGTTTTTGTTTATCCATTTGAAAAAAAAAATACAGTAAAAACATCACTAATTCAGAAATTCTATCAGATCAACAGTGATTGAACCTTACTTAATTTACTTACATTAACATCAAAGCTTATCGCCTCTTCTTAAGATTTAATTTAATACCATAGTGTACCTACTTACCTACCTAACCTAGCTATTTTGTTTTCTCTAAATCTGCTTCGCTTTTTTAATTTATTTGTATTTGCATTTCTATCTTCGTCCTCTTTTTTCCTTCATTCATTTTCCTGTTTACATTCAATTGAAATTTCTATTTCAATTTTACAATTTCTACGAAACCACTTCCCTTTTCTTTGTCTGCTTTTCCCATTACTTTTTGTCCTTTTGTCTGATTTGAATTCCTAAAGTGAATGAAATAAATGTCGCCGTGCGTCGCGTCGCGTCGTTGTCCGGGGTGATTTTGTATACAAAACTACTTCAAAGGTGCGACACAAACACAAGAGTTTTCTTCTTCAATTTGAAAATTACCTCTTTTCCTATTTTTTTTTTGTTTATAATTCATTCATTTTTCTAACAATTGATTTTATTTTTATACTATATTTGCAGGATAACAAAAGATTCAACTTGAAATCCTGTTGAAACATTGTACCTATAATCTACATAGGTACATACCTACCAACATTGGTACCATACTCGTACCTTTGCAATTAAAATTTCCATTAAACTAATTAAACAAAAAAGCAAAAACTCTAAACAACGAAAATAAAAACTTAAATGAAAAACTAAAAATGAGCATGAAACACTAAATACAGAAAAAAAGGAGGACTCAAAAGTGCAGCGGTCTATTAAAAGTTTGTTTGACAGCAGGACGACATATAGATAAAACTTGCTTCAACTTCTGCTTCCACACAACCTAGGTACCTATACCTACCTACTGTTCTTGTTACTAGATAATGCTTACCTGCCACATAGTGTCATCTTTTCTAGGAAGCTTTATGGTTAAATTGAATTGCGTTCATGTGCCCTCTAGTCTTTGATGCAACATATACTTCCTTTTTCATATAATCGTATTCGTAACTATAGACAACAGTGTTTCCCATTTCCACAAAATTGTTTTTTCTTTTGGTTTTGGAACGAATTGCAACATCTGCCTCCTTACCGTTGCTGCAACAGAGTGTGCAGAAAAGCTTGAAACAGACACATTTCTTCTTTTGCACATCACACAGAAGGGAGTCGCTGCTCGCTGGTACCACAGTACAGTCACCTTTTGCAACACATAAATGTGGATACAAGTGTGAAGTTGTGGTATACATACCTACTCATATAGGTGTATACATACATTCGCCATTCGCACCTATCTACTTCTCCCGCAAAAACTGGCAACAGCAGTTGCATCAGCGACGCTCCTCGTACCAAATTGCTTTCACACTTGAGTGAAGTGGCTCAAAAGGACACTTCTTTAAACACTTCAAATGGAGAAACACACTGAAAGCAGTGGGTGGTAGTATAGAAGTAGTCAACAAAAAAAAAAGGAAGAATGGGAGGCATGTGAATACTAAAAAAAAAAAAACAGACAAACACTTCGTATACCTTCCTGTGCTTATTGGATTTTTTTATTACATTCAAAACAAAACGAACAACAAAAAACAACAAAACGGTTTCCATACAATTTTCGAATGAAACCTTAGGACCTGTAATCAATTTTACGGCACATTGCATACAATTTAACGAAATAAATATTACATCAGTGCTACGGAATTTCTCTCCTTTTTTTGTACCTAAATAAAAATAAACAAATTGGAAAATAAAGGACTACGAAACAACAATAAGATGCCAATTAAAATGGAAACGCAACTGAGGGGATTGGAGGCAATCGTCATATGGATGATCACGTTGATCATTTTTGTACCGGGTGAGTTAACTTTTATTTACTTTTTTTTGTTGGCAATAATAATATGTACATACACACATATTATAATGTATTGGTTTTGCGAAAAATCTGGAAAAAGCGGAATAATTTGGAGAGATTCTTTGATTTTCAGAGCTCTTTGTTTGAAATTATATTTAATTAGTAGATATTTTATTATATATGTATCTTTTAATATTCATTTTTATTGTGAGTTTCACCCGAAAAATATTTCACCTTGAAATTTTTGTTTCGCCCGGAATTTTAAAAGCTATTCGCACGAACGAAATTTTAATCTGTTAAAAAAATATAATTTGTCATATCTTTATAATGCAGCCACTTTTTCTAACTTCTACTGTAGTGTGGTGCTCATGGATATTAAGTTAACCATTTGAAGTCATAGTTTAACGGTTTATTCTTAGTGAATTGATTAAATGTCACTTTTTCTGGTGTCTTTCCGCATTTTAAGCGAGCAAAATAATAGCGGTGTTATCGTCAAGTTAAATTTCAAATATTGTGTTTCCTTCAATTATTATGATTTGGATGTTATAAAAAGTAAGCCCTATTCTTTTACTTTATATTTCAATCGAATTTGTTTAAAAAATGAATAATTTGGTCTTATGAAGTGGGTCGCGATAAACACTGGACACCGCAAAGGCGCAAACTCATTAAAAACCTAATTACGGACGGCAACACCTATGAGGAAGTTCAGGAACGTGTTGGGTGTTTGGCGAAAATGGCAAGAAATGACATAACATTTGAGGGAAAGTGGAAACACGGTAGAGCAAAAAAGTTCTTACGCCATCCTACATAAATCGTGTTGTTCGGTTTTCAAGAATGCATCCTACTGCTGCAGCTATACAAATTGCGGGTGAACTTGATTTACCATGCGGTATCCATATTGTAAAAAGACGATTGAGGGAGCACAACTTGAATGCTCGCAGTCCAAGAAAAGCCACACTTCTGAAGAAATTGCCCATTGCCAAAAAAACAAAGTTTGCGCGAGATCATTTCGGATGGGTACCTGAAAAATGGGGGAATATTCTTTGGACTGACGAGATTAAAGTTGTACTCTATGGTGGTAAAGGATCTCGGCAGTATGTAAGACCATCACCAAATACCGAATATGATCCTAGATACACCGCCAAAACGATAAAACACGGAGGATCTCGTATCACGGCATGGGGATGCTTCTCATACTATGGAGTTGGTCCAATCAAATTTTGTAGAACATCATGCTTTCATATGCAGACTTCAAAATGCCGCTTAAATGGGTCTTTTAGCAGAATAATCACCCAAAGTACATCAGCAGAGAACAGCTAAACAATAGTTTTAGGATTCTAGTCCTGAAACTATTGTTTAGCTGTTGAGTTATAGGAGTGGACTGCTCAGTCTCCGTACCTCAATCCCATTAAAAATGTTTTAGCGGACATAAAAAAAGAAGTCTCGAATGCCAAACCGAAAAATAACAAAGTTATATTAATCGTAGTTCAGCAAGTTTGGAGATAAATATCACTGCAAAGATGGGGGGGGGGGGGGGTTCGACTCAATGGAGTGTCGTTGCGAACCTGTGTTAAAAAATAATGGCCATGCTACTAAATACTAACTAAAATTACAATAAATTGAACTTTTTGTACCCTAATTTTGACTTAACTATACTCTATACACAATGGGACAAGCACTGCTATTATTTTGCTCCCTTTATTTTCGAACATATTTTGTTTTTGTATAGTTACTACATTAATGATCATCATTATTTACCATTCAATTAAAAAAAAAAAACATTTCAATAAAACGTAAAAAGTTTTACCAACAATGATTTGTAAAATCAAACTTACTTTGATTTTTCATTTTTGTCTAAACTTATTTTTCGTTGCACTGCTATTTTTTTCCTCGCAGCTGTATAGGCTGGTGTGTGCAAAAAAAACTAAATACATAATTTAGATTTTTATAAGTGCGCGTTTTTAATAAGACCTTTTATCAAAGATAATCTTCTTAGTATATAGGTACCTAAAACAAAGTCGGTTTTGTTACAACACTTATAACTCAAGAACGGCTCTGGACCTATTTAAATGATCATTGATTTGTTGGATTCGTCTCCGCCCCAAATAGTATAGAATAACTATAAACATATAGGAAAAACTCACTTTGTAGGGTGAAATGGGGTAAAATGAAAATACGTATCCGATGAAAAAAAATTCTACCTGTGTTTGAAAGATTATTCTTATTAAATGGCTTCAAGGATATTTTTTTTTAAATTTGCAATTTTTAGGGGTAAATATAAACAGAGTTATCGGATATTTGAATGATTTGAATGTTTTTTTTAGGAAATGGCTTTAAGGATTTTATTTTTCAAATTTTAATATTTGTAGGGTGAAATGGGGTGAAAATATAAAAAAATGTCCGATTTAAGAAACTCGTTTTTTGCTTAAATTTTGTTATTTATAAGGAGAATTGGGGTAAAAATAAAAAAAATATTTAATTTTAGACATTACTTTGGCGTTTGAAAGATTATTTTTAGTGGATGGCTTTAGGGTCATTTTTTTTTTTTTTTCAAAAAATTGGTAGTTGTAGTGTGGAATGGGGTAAAAATGAAATTTTGTTTTCGATTTAAAAAATTCTTTTTGTATATCAAATATTTTTTCTAGGCGTTTACTCAAGGAATTATTTTTTTCAAAAAATTGAAATTTATAGTGTGATGTGGGGTAAAAACAAAAAAGTGATATCCGATTTAAAAAAATTTGTATGTGTGAATGGTTATTTTTAAAATTTGGAATTTATAGAGTGAAATGGGATAAACACAAAAAAGTTGTTTTTGATTACAATTTTTTTTTGTGTTGGGAAATTAATAAAAGATGGACTTATATGATCATATTTTTACAAATTTTGCCACACATAACGCAATGTGGGTTAAAACCCACATAGTAGTATTCAATTTCAAAAAGTACCTAGCTTAGGACGAACCAGCTAGTCAATTATAAAATTTACATTGTTGTTTTTGTAATTTCATCTCGTGTCGATGAATAGATGTAAATTGGAATAACAATTTAACGGGATGTTTGAAGATCCCTACTGTCTATATGTGTTGATGTTACTACATCACAGGGGTTTGTACACATACTTTCTCGTTTTTTATCTGCAAAATGACTTTTAAAGCTTCTAGGCAAATTGAAATGACTGCCGAGGATTTCCATCTTCATGTGGATATTCTCTGCCTTTTATTAAAGGTCAGTCAGGTCATTCATGTTGAAAATTGACCTGAACAATGCGTGATCTACACTTTAAAAAGGTGGTCAAATAAAGATCAGTTGTGATTTTTTAAATGCTTTTTATATAAAAGGTGTTCAAAATATATAAATATTGTTTTCTCTCTGTAGATTCTATTTTAAGTGTGAATATTTAAAAAATGTGTCCTAGTATTTGAAAATTAGGTTAGAAAACAGAGCATATTTTTTAAGAGCTTCAAATTACGATGTAGGTATTTCATACCTTTAGTTAAAGCGAACGATTATTAGGTCTGAAAATGGGATGAGTTTAAGGAACATACAAAATTATTAGTGATCCATATCAGGGTCACTTTTTGAAATGTGTTGATTTTGTGTTTTTTTCTTTCTATTTTGTATTAATTTATTTATTTTATAACTAGTTTATAGTATTTTTATCAAAATCTATTTAAAAGAATGAATAAAATTTAATTTTGGTATGCCATAATCGGTAAACTTCCTCTAAATGACTCCCAAATAATGTAACGGGCCAACAGACAAATAAGAAATGGTTTTAGAAATTATTCACTAAATCCTTTTATATTCTGCAAAATTGAAAGAAACAATAATATTTATCAAAAAGGCCCATTGATTAGATTTCCAAAAAGCTCAAAATACTCTCTTTGAAATAAACGAAATTCAATTCAATTCTCCTCATATTTTAATTTCAAACATATATCCTCATAATTGTGAGAAATATGACTAGATAAGTAGAAAATTTAGCTTATTTACGGTAGCTGCCACAATGCAACACGCTCTCCTTTGCATTATCCTTTTCAAATACCAATTTTCTATAGATTTTACCTCATCCCAATTCTCTCTGGTTCAAAAACTATTCATACGCATAGCTACATTAATAAATGACATGCCAATCATCATTAATCAATCATTGATCCTTTGATAGAAAATCTACTTCATATTTTCAAGGAAAAATCATCGTCATTATACACAATTCTCTATATTGATTCTCTTAAGGATTCTTGAGCATTGCAATAAACACAAAATTTCCTTTGAACTTTTGCTTATGAAATCAATCTTGTTTTTTTTTTTTTTTTGCTTTTGTAGTATTGGGATATGAATATTTATTTCATTTACCTTCAGAAACTTGTGTCGCTTTGGATCAAATCGTATAGGTATATGTATGTATATGTTATGAAGAGGGAGACTCATACAGTGAAAACAATTATCCTTTAGCTTGAATATGTTGTACTTGGTTGTGTGTTATGCAACTACCTAGAGCACTCCTGGTGATTTATAAATGACAAAGGAACAAAGGTATTAATTTCATGCCAAACGTAGTGCTTGGATTCAAAATCAATGTTTCTAGTCTTCGATCTCGATCTCGACCTGAATCCGGATTCAATTTGTCTTTTTTTTTTTTAATTTTTGTTTTCCAGCTTTTTGAATTCAAATTAAAAGGTAATCTTTCAAATGGATATCAGCTCTTCTTCACATCAGAGAGGTACCCTACCATCACTCTCATTTAGAGTTTTGTATCGCAGAGGCTTATTGTGGCGACTTATCGTTAAATTTTAAAGGTTGGATCCTGCCAGGGCAGGATCCGAAATACCTATATGCTATATGCTGGAAAGTGCATTTTGTTTTGGGAATTGGAATGAGAAGAACATATCTATAGAATGTCATTCCAATGTTATGAATGCACCACCATTAATCAGGCCCACCCATAGAACATCAAAAGTATGGACGTGTGTAGTCTCCTTCAGATCGCACACGTCACACATCGATATCCATTTTGGCTTGGTTCTGTTCTGATGGCTCTGCTCTTGCAGCTGTTTTTAGTTCAAACTTCTTTCTCCCTCATCGTGCCGATTTCGTTTTCATTTTCGTTTTGACTTGGATTGAATTCAAAATCATGATTAATGATGATTGGCTGGTATTGGGAATATCAACTACACATTAAGCCCCGCTGTGTACTGATGCTGCTGCCTTTGCTCTCCTCAAAGCCTCCAGTCCTCAATTTCTCCGCAGCTCCTCACTAGGATTTTTCATTCAAGGTCCTTATAGGATTTCTTTTGATGGCAAAATAGAAAATTCCTCTCATCCTGGATAGCTGATGGCGTGCGCTCCTCTTATGTTCAAGTTTTCTTCTTTTTTTTTTCTCTCAATTCTTTGCATTCAACGGTGAATTTGATTGATGTCCACATTTAGATCACACAAGCACGTATACATCGAGTATACCTACATTAGGCATGTTTGTAGGTATATATGAACCAATATCCTTTTTTACTCGTGTTATAGATTCATAGACATCAGAGGAGGAAATAGGATGTACGAGTATGTTTTATGCTTTGGATGGATTTGATTGATTAGCGGCATTGGGAATAGCTTTGGCGACAATCAAATTTCTGTTTGGAATTTTGCCCAATTGCCGTTTTCTATTTATTCATATACATACATATATCTATGCATGTGTGATGTGTGTTTGTATTTGTCTGCAACTGTGTAGACGGTTAAACCATTGGCTCATATAACTCGTCAAAGCTTATTATGATTTTCGACATTGAATGAAGAAGATGAGTTGTTTTGCCATTGCCGTGCCTCATTTATGTACATTTATGTAGGTATGTGCACGTGCAGCTTTTATTTTTAATAGGTAAAATCTCCTGTTTCAAAGAAATCAAGTTGATTATGTCTTCAAGGAGATGTATTTATTGAAACAAAGCAAAATCTTCAAGCTAAGTGAATGATTATTAATTTTTTATTCAAGGATCATGTCAATGTCAATTATTTGACAAATTATTAATGAGGGAGTATTATTGAATTATAGATTTTTTTTTGCTTCAAAAGTTATCTTTTACATATATGTATGTAGGTACCTATGAGTCCAGTTATTTTGAGATACATTTTAATGAAATGGAAGATGCTTTTTTGAGCTATTAAATGAATAATTTTGAGTTTGGACACGCAAATGTACATTACGTACCTACCTATATGTATGTAGATACATGGTTTTGAATGTTGACGCGACTTACTATGTATGTAGGTATATTTGTTATAGAATCCGAGGACTGTATTTGAAAAACATTATCAATCATCTGTTTTTGGTTCTTTTAAAGTGAGCCTCCACTTCGCACGCTAGAATAAGTAATAATCGATTAATAAAGACTATTCTGTTACAAAACGTTTCATTTCTGGGTTAATTTTCATTTAATCATCTTCAGCTTTTATGGTAGTCCTAAATTATCCACAGTCATGCAGGCGACTGAGAAAAAGAGCTATACAGTCAAGCGTAAGCCGAAATTTTACTCAGCGCTCTTGAGCTGCTGGTTGGGGAGCCTGCAAGTATGTAGTTTTCTGCTGTTTTCCAATAAATACATTAATAAATTGTTTATTTTTGGAACACTGTTCAATAGGTCACCAAAAAAAAAAGTATTTTGAGTAAGATCAAGCAAATAATATCAATTGTTCATAAATTCAGAGTCAAGCAAAATAAAACCTAGAAAAAAAAACTTCATCTTTTCGTAGCTTTTTTTAGTTACCTACATAAATTTTAATTTATAATTGGTGAACATTATAGCTAGCGCAGTACTGAATTCTGAATAAAACGCTATTATGTTATATGCAATTACAAATAAAACGCTAATAGTCACTTTTATATTTACTTTTCTTTTGTAATTTCATAGTTGGTAATATGGCGCCAAATTTAATGAGATTCGACAAAATCAATTTCGAATCTGTCACAAACAATAATCAGTGACAAATATAAAATTAACAAACTTTAAAAAATGATATGATGGATAGCGAAACAAATGAGGTAACAACATACCTACCTACTTTAACTAAAATTCATGCACCTAACAATAAACTCTTCAATTATAGGTCGTATTACATACAATACAACTTCTAGACTCAGCATTAATGAGGATAGCTTAGTTTTTGAAAATTTCTTTTCACATGAAACCAATATTCGTTTTATATTTTAGAATTTGTTCGAAGGTTCATTTTTCCATGTGGGGCAATTTAAATTTGTGAACGCTTTTGATTCAAATTGAATTCAGAAGGATTGTTTCTTCTTTTCAGAACAAGCAGTGTCTCCGAAACCACTCGTGGCTTAATGCCGACTATCAAGAAATAAACTTTCAAATTCCTTTGAAGGATGGCTACGATGTCGGTGCATAGGCGCCCGCAGGGGGGCACTTGCCCTCCCCTGGCTCTGAGCTATGACTTTTGTCTACCAACATTTTATCAGTTCTTAATAGGGAATTTTAACTTATTGGTCATTTTTTCACTTTTTTCGCCAAATTCCATAGGTTGCCGCCCTCTGCACCTGGACCTTGGTAGAATAAATACCTTAGTTTTATCGTTTTGCCCCGCCTTGTAGCCAATGAAAATCGATTACTGATCATAAAAATGGATTTAATTTTTAATTTCATGTTTAAAAATTGTTCACATAACTCTTTAACTCTAAACGTATAAGCCATATGAAATTATGGAAAATTGAGTGGGATATGAAAAAAAATACAAAATTTTAGTGATAAATGATGTAAACGAAGTGTCCGAGATCACAAATACTGTTGGGACGATAAAAGAAATATTTACTGTATTCCCGCACAGTTCTTTGGGAAGAAAATATATTCCCAGCATCCCCCCGTTCTGTAAAACAAGATGGACCGCAAAATACAAAAGTCTACGAGTACTCAGGGAAAACATAGTCGTTGTAATGGAAGCACTGCAAAAATTAGGGGACAAGGGAAACCGTGTTACAAAACAACGAGCCCTTCGACTTTATCGCTCGTGTTCGAATTCGACTTTTTTTAGTCTGCTTGTTGATAATGGCTCATCACTCGTGTCGTCGATACTTGAACTAATCCTAAATATTTTATAGAGAGTTGACTAGAATTTATTAAGTGGAAAAAATCAGATCATTTACAAGCATTTTGAAGAAGATCGAGAGAATGATGAGAATTCCTTCAAAATGCTTTGGGAAACAATTGAAAAATATTTTAGTGAATTAGATATTGAATTGAGATGCCCCATCCAATTTTCGTTCGTCTTAACCCGAAAATTGTTTTAGAACATCAAGTTTCGTTCCTTACTTGCTTTTCTAATATCCCTTAAAGAGCGGTTTTTAAATCCGCATAAGCAACATTTCAGTTATTTCCTAAACATATGCAAAGCATGGACTCACCAGATTTCAATTTGATTGTTCAAAAGATTTTTCTGTCGAGTCCGTTATGTGTTTTAACCATCTGTATATCTTTTCTTTATCTTTTAAACATCTCAACATTTCGTCAATTTATATCCACTCTATATTTACTCTGATTACTGACCAAAATTATATTCACTATTTTTCGATTTGTTGTTGTTTGCGTGTAAAAATTTGCTGATCTGGCTCGGTATCTGAATCGGTAAAATTGTGAAGAAATTTGAAGACAGTTGAAGAGGAAGCGTTACTGATGTAATAAGGCCTGTGCATCATCGTAATGCACGCTCAGTCGAAAATATTGCTGCTCCAAGTGCAAGTGTTGATGATGATCAGAATTTATAGATTTCCCGGCTTTTGCAGCAATTGGTCGAATGATAACCGATTTTGTTTTGCCGGCGCTGGGATTGAAGATCATGACTTGGCCGATATGAGGTTCCAACAAGACGGGGCAACAAGCCACACAACACTACCAATTATAGCTTTATTGCGTGAGAAGTTTCCTGGTCTCGTAATTTCACGGTTTGACGACCAAGAACATGCGATTTGACACCGTTAAGTTTTTTTCTGTGGGGCTACGCAAAATACCGTGTTTACGCGAATAATCCCCTAGACGCATTAAAAACCAACATCACTCAAGTTATGGCCGAGATACCGCCCGAAATGTGCGAAAAAGTGGTTAAAAATTACCTCAAAAGATTCGCAAGCTGCGAATCTTCCCGAGGCGGCCATTTGAATGATATTGTCTTTCACACTTAATGGCAAAGTAAACACTTTATAAGGAAATAAAATTTTCATTAAAAATGTATCGCTGTGTGTGTATTCTTTAGCTTTAGTTTCGAAACCGAAAAACTAATGACACCCTTTATTTCAGTGCCAAATGCAATAGATCTTCATTGGTATCTAATGCATATTAATGTTAAACCGCTTTTTCTTTCAAACTTCAATAATTCAAATTGGTAACGTGCATATATGTACATACATATATGTATGTAGGTAATCGAAACAAAAAACATCCATTAGTTGAAAAGCTCTGAGGTGGACACGCCACCCGCACTCGAAGAGCAAGAGAGGACGAAAACCGATTGCAATATAGTTTTTCAGCGAACAAGAAACTATCTAGGTATTTATCAGACCGAATCACACTCGACTCAGTTGTTAAGTGTGAATAAATGCATTGCATATCCTTGCCCACAGACCTACATGGATGTACCTTCGCGAATAAGGTGATAGTTTATTCTATGTGAAGACTACTCTTTCTCATCTTTTTTTTGTAGCAAATCATCCGTTCACCTCACTCACATCACACTTCTCGAGCTTTGCTGTATCTACCTAATGTTAGTTGAGAATTTCTCTAGGAATTCAATCTCATATTCGAGAAGATATACGAGTAGTGGTTAGTGGTATAATAGAACGAAGGGTTTATCCTGCAAACTTATTCTATGATAGGGTGGCCCAAAAATGTAATATGACAAATTCAAATTTAAATAATTTCTCATTTGATGGGATCCTAATAAAAAGCCGAGAGGAAAAGAAATATCTGCTTGATCGTTTGCGAAGCTGTCAAATCTGCAAGGTAAAGTTCTTTAATTTATGTCAAAGTTTTCTGTCGTGCGTCTAATTGATGACACACACAATTTTTCTACTAACTGGTAGATACCTACTTTTGATTTGACAAATTTCAATGTTCATGACAAAAGCTTAAATGTTCACAAAGAGTATAGAATTTTTCTAGAAAACTTGTATTCCCTCCAATAACCGCCAAGACAAAAATCCCACACCCCAATGTACCATTTTTTTTTAATTTAAACAAAGATAGAACTCTATCACATTTAATTTTTTTTATTTATAATTTTATTAAATACACTTAATCATATCTGTATGAGCCACCCTGTACCATCTTGTGTATATGCAATTTCATATACATATGGCATCAAAAAAATAGAATGGATTTTTGCTCCAAATGACTGATTCCATTAAATCAGCACTTGGTTTTTTGTGATTGTAATGAAATTCCCCAACGTGATGTTTGGCTTGGCTTTAGCATTCGGAGTTATTCTAAAGGAGTAAACGTCTCATCGTCATCGTCATCCTCATCGTTGTCGTCAATTCGCACATCAGACGAGTAACGCAAAATGTGGAATCCTCCCTCCCTATATATAGCTATTCTTACATAGTCAGCCATCAGGCAGCAGCAGCATCAGCATCGGGAGTCTAATAAATGTGCGGAATGTGATGACAGCAAAGTGACATGTGGTTTTGTTGATGATTGCACACTAAAGTTTCGCTACCACGTTTTCTCTTCAAAATTGTGAACAAATTAATTGCATGACAAATGGTGAATAATGGAATTTAATGTGAAATTGTGTTTTTTTTTATAATTTTAGTTTTTTTTTTATTTTTCATGTTTAATTTTATGGCGGTGTTATAAAAGTGGTGGAATATTTGGGACCATTGTCGAACTTTGAATTAGTTGCTTTTAACGTATGGAAACTCTGTCTAAATATCAGCTTCCAGTCAAAGCGTGCTTTGATGCTTTCTCTACAGCATGCACGTAATTTTTACGGCTAGGACTTGTAAGCTATTATACAGGGTGGGCCAAATACAAGTTTCATTTTAAAATGCAACAAAATGAACAAACTTAAATGTTTTCCATGTATGTATTATGGCTTCATTCGTAAGAGCAAGCATTCCCATTAATTATGGAACACAACGTCCCGTCGGTCCTTCAAGTGGCTGCCTCGGCTGGCTTCCGCAGTATCGCATTCTGTCACTCCAATTTTTCAAGACCTTGTTGATGGTTTCGGACTGTAGCTCACGGATTGCTGATATTGGCCTTAAGTCCTTAAACCGTTTCCGGATTGTTGGCATAACATAGGTCCTTCGCGGTTCCCCGCAAAAAAAAAATCCAAAGGGGTCAAATCGCAGCTCCGAGGCGGCCAATTGACATCGCCAAGACATCTGATAACACGATTTGGGAATTTAATGCGCAAAAGATCGATTGTGTCATGGGCTGTGTGACATGGCGCGCCATCCTGCATGAATCAGAGGTCGTACGAATCCATGTCTTCGATTCCAATAAGAAAAAAAATGCGGCTAACATGGCTCTGTAAGGCCCACCGTTGACCGAAACGTTGTTCCCAGCCTCATTTTCGAAGAAAAATGGTCCATAATGATGCCACCACTCCACAACCCGCATCAAACTGTAACTCTCTGTGGATGCATTGGTACTGTTTACGTACTGTTTGGACTAAACAGTACTCGCACTCACTTTGGAACTAAGTTTTCAATATTTCCTAACATTGTTCAAGCGTAAAGCGACTCATTTCGTTCCGCGGAGGTATGATACTGACTTTCTGTCAAGATTTCTAGCGGGAAACAGCTGTCAGTGTCAAAATAACCTATGGTTAAAAAAAAAAATCACTAAATATGATCCACCCGCTATACCGAAGTAGCAGCTGTTTCCAATTTTTCGCTGGATATCCACAAAGATCTCATGTTTAGAGTTTGTATTCAAACCCGCAGAGATGAACTCGCAACTATCTGAACACAATGCAGACGGAGCTGCAAATGAAACTGGAGCCGGAATAGCTGTCAAAATATTGATTGCATACGAATTAACTGTTATGAACACAAAGCAACGCAGATGCAATGGCAGCTGGAGGAGTTAGCCAACTTTTCACGCACTTTTGACGTTTCCAATTGTTAGAAGACAAATCGTTCTTTCGTATTGAAGAATTGCACTGGGTAGTCACCAGTGCTTAGTTTTTTTTACTACGGTCTTAACCAACAAGCCGTTCCAGTTCCAGCCAGTTCGGTCCCAGCTTTCTGCCTCCGTTAGTTAAGTACATCAAGTTGAGTACGTTATCCACTTACTTGGGTCGTCCTCTGCTGCCCCGACCATGAGGGCTAGATTAGAAGACTCTTCGGACTGGTGCGTCGCTGTCCATACGTCCACGTGTCCCAGTCCCAGCCATCTCCAATGCTGTATTTTCAGCTTTTTGAAAAGGTGACGTCGCTGTACAGCCCGCTCCCTCCTCCACGCTCCTTCCATACACACTGTACGAAAAATCACCAGAAGAATTGTTCTTTAAAATCACCCAAAATAATTTTCAAACGTTCTTTTCTTGCCCTATATAATGGGTGATTTTTTAAGAGGTTCAGAACTTTTTTTAAAAAAAAAACACAAAAAATTCGAAAAAATGAATGAAATATTTATTTGAATCGATAGTTTGAACCTTGCAATTTAATGTTTAAAGATAATTTCATGCAAATGTTGACCGCGGCTGCGTCTCAGGTAGCCCATCCGCTGAGTCCAATTTTGGCATACTCTTTCACACATATCGGCCGGTATCTCACGAATGAATGCATGGATGTTGGCTTCCAGTGCGTCAATCGAAGCGGGCTTGTCCCTATAGACATTAGCCTTGACATACCCCCACAAAAAATAATCTAATGGTGTCAAATCGCACGATCTAGGCGGCCAATTGACCGGCCCGAAACGTGAAATTAACTGTTCACCAAACTCGCCTCGCAATTGCGCCATTGTTTCGCGTGCTGTGTGGCATGTGGCACCGTCTTGTTGAAACCACATATCATGCAAGTCAAGAACTTCCATTTCGGGCAAAAAAAAGTTTGCTATCATCGCTCGGTAGCGTTCACCATTGACAGTAACGCTGCGATTCGCATCATCTTTGAAGAAATATGGCCCAATAATGCCGCCGGCCCATAAACCGCACCAAACAGTGGCTTTTTCGGGATGCATTGGTAGCTGTTGCAATGCTTCTGGCTGATCTTCACTCCAAATGCGGCAATTTTGCTTATTTACGTACCCATTCAACCAAAAATGAGCCTCATCGCTGAACACAATTTTTGGATAAAAAAGCGGATCCCCGGCCAGCTTTCCAAGAGCCCATTCACCAAAAATTCGGCATTGTGGTAGGTCGGCTGGCTTTAGTTCTTGCACCAGCTGTATCTTAAAAGGCTTTACGCCCAAATCCTTCCGCAAAATTTTCCACGTAGTGCTGTAACAAAGGCCTAACTGCTGGGAACGGCGCCGAATCGACATTTCGCGGTCTTCTGTCACACTAGCTGATACGGCCGCAATATTTTCTTCACTACGCACAGTACGTAAACGTGTTGGTGGTTTAATGTCCAACAAAGTAAATATGGTGCGAAATTTGGTCACAATCTTCCGAATAGACTGCTCAGAAGGTCGAGAATGCCGATCATAAAATGGAAGCAGCGCGCGATGAACATTTCGAACCGAGCACGAATTTTGATAGTAAAATTCAATAATTTGCAAGCGTTGTTCATTTGTAAGACGATCCATGGTTAAATTGCAAACCAAACTGAAGCTGTTTGACAGTGACACAAGGTACTAAACACACGTCAGCTGTCAAAACCAGTGTTGCCAAAACCAAACAAGCTAAACAATCACCCTTTATCAGGACCGGGGAAATTAAGGTCTTCTACAGGGTTTTACTACTTAAATGGCGTCTTAGCCCGAAGAATCAGCAAGATGATTCTTTGTTTGATATCGGCACTTCTGTAATTTTTTGAGGTAGTAGTGGAGCCCCGGTAAACAAGGTTCGAAGTTTGAAAACTATATGCCCCTGGAGTTGGCACGATGCAGAGCTTCTCCTTTTATATGGATGGGGCACACTAAGTTCCATTCATCGGGTATACCGTATACTTCAATCCGACGACAGTTTACAGATAAGTTGGTCTTTGCTCCCTACCAAGTCATCTCCCTCTGCTTGGAATAGTTCCGCTGAAGGCCATCTATTCCAGCAGCATTGTACATCTGAGGTTTGTATATCGCTAACCGCACATCATGTATAAGTTGGGTAAACTAACTTTTTGAGCATCACCGTCCAAGTTGAATGCAGTGTTTTTGTCTTACAGCGGAATGTTGGCTATTTTCGCCGTTTATCTCTTTGCTGATCCTTAGGATCAGGCCTTGTAGCCTAGTGCAGATTGTTTCACTTTTTGATGGAATTTTAAAATCACTCCTCCCGCCACAACCGTCAATAGTCTCAACAGTCCGCTTCTCGTGACCTCTCTTTCTCCTCCTTTATCAGTTTATTTTAAATACTGTATGCGCATCTGGGCCTTCATTGACTAGAATTGGGTGCTCTGTTCTTCCCTTATCTCCATCTTAACGATGTACACAAAGCTGCTGCTGGAAATTCTGAGCATCGATGGCTAGGTTATTTTTGATGTGTTGAAGGTTCTAAGCTGTGGTCTTAAAATCATCAGCCCGATTCTTTGGCCTTTTTTCTTTAAGGCCTCCGGATTTTGTTTCGAACGAAGGACTCTTGGATCTCTTTGAGTTGGGCGACTACGTAGGTAGTGCCTCTTCTTTTACCTTAGACTTTATTCTCCCACACCTGTCGTGATTCGCTGGCATTCGCAAAAAAAGGATGTCACCGCAACCATTTCCTTTTCAGCACTGAGTATATAGTCTTAAAACTCCCTATGGTCCTTAACATTGACTTCAGTATGTTTCAAATAGTTGATAATAGAGAATTAACAGAAATTTAAGTTACCAAAATGATTTCCCTACGAAGCATCACGTATATCATTTCCATTTGTTCTTGTCTTCTTTACATACCCCATCACAATAAATTGTCTGTACACCAACTAGTGTCCAATATCTTATGTGTTTTCTCTTTTGCAAAGCAATTTATATAATTCGTGACTTTATTTTAGCTCCCTCAAAACGAAAAACACAAAGAATCACCCTTCGCAGGTCCCTTAACCTTAATCTCATCAAAATATGATACAAGGGCAAACGCACGTACAACGCGTTTTCACAATTACCATTTCATAACCAAGTTCCGGCGAGGACCTCCTCAAGCCTTCTCTTCCCATCCAGCTCACTGTTCCAAGACGACAAATATAAGGAGATAAAAAGCAAATCCTGGACTATGATACTATGTGAAAATGTATGCATGCACCTACCAGGGTCTATGTAGGTACATAAGTTTAACTCTCCTATCTTTGTATATATGGGTATCTGATGCTGCATGCATCCTAATGATTTATACGAGTTTCGAATTCGAAACTCTTAGCTCGTCTTTGTCGGTAGTTTGGCTTGGATTGGTACTTTTTTTTAACATTCCAGTTTTTCTCGGTCCAAATGAATCCTTGATCACACACAGAAGAAAGGACAAGCTTGGCATCGAATTCACCAAAGCAACGAGTTAAGGGTGTGTTGGGTAGGGATTGGGAGATAGTTCGCATTGCACAAACACTGAAATAGGAATCTCTTGTTGATGTTATTGTTGTCTTTTTCAAGTTTGTCGTTCTTATTTTTTTTTTTTTTTTTTTCAGCTATATGCAATTCTCTCCGTGTGTGTGTGTGACCTATTTGTATTCCTTTAGGAGGCTTTGTGAATAAGTCAAGCGAAGGGGGCATCACGTGCATTTGATTCTATACCCTCTAACTTGCATTCGAAACTAAAGCTTTGAAAATAAGCGAAACTGTGTTTTCTCCTTGTTTCATATGTCTACACACAAAGATCCACAAAAACACACACATTTGGCTAAATGTATATACTCCATCGCTCGCTGCCGTCGCCGTACTCGCCATCATTGTCGTCGTTGTTCCAATTTTGCGTTGGATAGTGATCTATTATGGTGGCCATCAAGGATACATTCTAACCTAAACTCTTTATACAAGCACAGCAGGCTGATGGATTTTCTGATTTCTCTCCGTATAACCCCATTCCTCTATGATATGAATCTACCTTTGTTATGTTGAAAAGCTGGGACGGATTTATAAGTTAAATTTAAATGTTTTTTTAATTTTGAACACAAAACTTATAGTTTTGAAATTTAATTCTGAAAACTCGAAAAATGTATGTATAAAAAGTCGGCATTTATATATTTTCCGATTTTTTCAATGCCGATTTTTCTTTGTTGTTGTAATCGTGTGAGAGTATGGAACATGTTGGCTGTACTTTGAAATCTCACACGCTACAACAACAAAGAAAAATCGGCATTGGAAAAATCGGGCCGAGAAACCAAAACTGAGAAAAATCAATTCCAAGAAAACGACAGTCCTGAGAAATGTTTGAACGAGAACGAGAATATTGATAAAATGACAATTTTAGGAAAGGATATTTACATAAAACGACATAAATACACGCGTATAAAAAATCGATTTCGAAAAATCGATACGTAATTTAATTATGATAAAACAAACATTGAAAACGAATTTTCCTAGAAAACGAAGTTTCTAAAAAGACGCCAACATTCCGAAAATGACAATACATTTTGGAAACAGACAATTTAACAAAACGACAAATAGTAAAACGATAATTTTAGGATAACGACGATTCCTAAAAAATAAAGTTTTTGAGAAGACAACAACAGTCAGAAAATGGTAATTCTGGTAAAGGACAACTAAAAAAAACGATAAATATCAAAAAGGTAATTTCGAGTAAACGAAAGTTCTGAGAATACAACAGATCTGGAAATTTCAATAAGAACAAGACAAATTAAAAAAAAAAAATTATAATTTTGAGTAAACAGACTTTGAAGACAGCCGATTCCTAGAAAACTAAGTTTCTAAGAAAACAACAACATTTAGAAAACGAAAAAAATATTATGAGAAAGTACAAAAAACAATATTTCGAGAAAACAACAAATTTGGAAATGACAACAACAACAAAACGACAAATTCAAAAAAAGCGATAATTTCAAGAAAACAATTATTATGACAAAAATATACATTGAAAAAAGACGATTTCTAGAAAGTTTTTGAGAAGACTAAACGATAATTTTGAGATACGAAAAAGGCAAGAGAAAACCACAAGTTTTGGAAGAAAACAACAATAATAATAATGAGCACTACAAAATTTGAGAAAAAGACAATGATTCCTAAAAAAAACGTCAAACGGCAATACGACAATTCTGGGAGATGACAAAAACACCAAAAACGACAAATTATGAGACTTTGGAAAAAGACGATTCCTATAAAACAAAGTTTCTTAGAAGACAACTCCGTTCAGAAAATGGTAATTCTAAAAAAAGACAATTAAACAGAACGGCAATTATAAAAACGGTAATTTCGAGTAAACGAAAATTACCAAAAGTCGAGTATTATGTCGAAACGATAATTTTAAATGTAGCAAAGCTACAAATCCACCCATGGAAAGGTGAAGGTAAGTTGTCTTTTGGGCTTTAAAGTTGACTTCAGCTTGATGCGGGTTGTGCTCCCATATACATACATACATATATATACATACGTATCTACCTACTCACAGTGTATAGCCACCTACATTCTGCATTTGAGGCCACTACTGTTAGAATGAAAATTGAAAGGCTCATTTCACATTTCTCTTGAACAGAGAAAAAAAAAAAAAAGAGTTAAGGAGAAAAGAATATATTACATGGGCTGGGCATAAGTGAAGTTGAGCTGACTTTGTTAGTGGAGCCATTTCTGTTGGCGGCAGCATCAACGACAGCAGCATCAGAACTTGGGTTTAGTTGGTGGTGTTAAATGCATAATCAAACGACCGACGACGCAGAAAATTCACCGTGGCTATAAAGGATATAAAGGAGATATTCTGGAGGAATGGGGAATGGAACGATAGAAGTTTTGTATTGTCCAAAGGCATATTGTGAGTAGAGTGTGCGAGATTTAAAGAGTATCTAATGGGTGATTTTTTAAGAGGTTTAGAACTTTTTTAAAAAAAAAACACAAAAAATTCGAAAAAATGAATGAAATATTTATTTGAATCGATAGTTTGAACCTTGCAATTTAATGTTTAAAGATAATTTCATGCAAATGTTGACCGCGGCTGCGTCTCAGGTAGCCCATCCGCTGAGTCCAATTTTGGCATACTCTTTCACACATATCGGCCGGTATCTCACGAATGAATGCATGGATGTTGGCTTCCAGTGCGTCAATCGAAGCGGGCTTGTCCCTATAGACATTAGCCTTGACATACCCCCACAAAAAATAATCTAATGGTGTCAAATCGCACGATCTAGGCGGCCAATTGACCGGCCCGAAACGTGAAATTAACTGTTCACCAAACTCGCCTCGCAATTGCGCCATTGTTTCGCGTGCTGTGTGGCATGTGGCACCGTCTTGTTGAAACCACATATCATGCAAGTCAAGAACTTCCATTTCGGGCAAAAAAAAGTTTGTTATCATCGCTCGGTAGCGTTCACCATTGACAGTAACGCTGCGATTCGCATCATCTTTGAAGAAATATGGCCCAATAATGCCGCCGGCCCATAAACCGCACCAAACAGTGGCTTTTTCGGGATGCATTGGTAGCTGTTACAATGCTTCTGGCTGATCTTCACTCCAAATGCGGCAATTTTGCTTATTTACGTACCCATTCAACCAAAAATGAGCCTCATCGCTGAACACAAGCAGCGCGCGATGAACATTTCGAACCGAGCACGAATTTTGATAGTAAAATTCAATAATTTGCAAGCGTTGTTCATTTGTAAGACGATCCATGGTTAAATTGCAAACCAAACTGAAGCTGTTTGACAGTGACACAAGGTACTAAACACACGTCAGCTGTCAAAACCAGTGTTGCCAAAACCAAACCAGCTTAAAAATCACCCTTTACTTCTATACCTAAGCTACGTATGGTACGTGCATGGGAATGCGAATGACTTTTTAACCCAAATATCGTATTTCTTAACTCTCATACGTCATACTTATTTTTCATAGAAAAATTATATTGTTTTCGGTAGGTACATAAATGTAGGTACGCTGTACACCTATACGTACATTAATTTTATGTGAATCTCAACAGATGGATGAAACTTTAGAAAATAGGGCATATTGTGTCTCTCTATCTCTTTGATGTATTTTTTTTTTTTTATCTCACTGTGTTACTTTTTGACCTATATTTAAAGGTTTCAAACACTTAAGAAAGTTCCTATTACAGAAGGCCTTTAAATTGTATGTAATTGTAAATGAAAAAATTACAAAACGTAAAAAATAATTATCGAAATGCAAAAATGTCTTCTGGAGAGAGGAAAACGAAAAAATGAAAGACCATTTTAAAGGAGAAGTTCAAATATAAGAACAAATTTCATAAAATTGCAGACATCTTTTTCTATTTTTTGGTGAAAACAAAAACAGCAGCATCACTATAGCCAACCGATACTCAAAATATATGTACATAAATGCATGTATGTATGTATCACTACTACTCATGATGGCACTCATATCATTACAGACAAAAATAAAGCAAAAATTACATTTGAACTTCACAGGCGTTTGACAATAAGCATAGTGTCACCATAAAATCTCATTAATTCCTGATACTGATTACATCCGGGCTCATGAATATTTCCATAAAGCGCAAAGCTATGGTATACCTGGCATATGTTGTCTATATTGCTTATGGCAAGTTTATTCAACAACATTATGCACATACGAGTCGAGTATACTGGTGTGCGGCATGACACAAAATGCCGCCGATATTCATAGAATAGGAGGTAAGTTACGGTAGGGGTACAACACACAAACACATTTTATGCAAAAACACATCATAATGCAATTCCTGGCTGAATGAGTTTGCGTATCTATACCTATAGGCAAAGGATATAAGTGCTCCAGGTCAGGTGGAAAATATTTTGTCACACACATAGTATTTCATCATTTCACCTTCAATGAAATTTTGTCCCGCACCATAATATAGACGCCAAATACAAAACCATCGAAAAACCTTCCCCAGCCAAATATCCCTTAGGCCAAGATTGAATCCGGTTGCAGGGAGAATAAAGCCTGGCGGGTAAAGCTGGATTTGTAAAATTAAACAAATCAAGGATTTAATTTTTTTTTTTTTGGAAAAGTAATGTACGACTAACTGACAAAAGAAACTCTTAGTTACAAAAATATTGTAAAATTTGTCATTCATCAGTTTCTTATAATAACTCGCTTACTTACCTAATTGAGTAACTGATAATTTTGGTAAGATAGAAAACTAAACAACTATTGTCTAAATATTGTTTACTTCATATTAAAACGTCCACTAGTTTTGACACTTCACTTTTGCCAATCTTTTGACAGCAAGATATTAAATAATTCTGCAATCGGATTGGTTCATTGGTTCAGGACTTCAAAAACCTACTCAAAATTTGCTCTTTACAACAAAAAAAAAATCATTTTGTAGATCAGGGAAATCAAACCAGGCTTTTAGGAAACGGTTTGTGCAAAAATAGCTTCATTTGTTGGTTTTCTTTTTCTTGAATTATGAGTGATAAAAAACCATACTTGTGGCCGAACTCGTTGTCAATGAAGACAGATTAAAACCGAGTTGTTGCCATCTTCTCTGACAGTGACTGCCCTCAAGTATACGGACGCTAAAAACAAGTCTCCCTTTTACTTTAAACATGACGACTGCCAGATTGAAAGTGCTAAAATTTGAAAAATCTAAAAGCTAATACTTTAGCTAAAATAAAAGTTCTAAGCTTTCCTTAGTCTTTTTTTACGGCTCTATAAAATAAGTTCAGGGTGTCTTGGAGTCCTCGCACTCTGAAGCCGCGGTTCTTAAATAACAGCGAAGTCAACGTTTTCCTCGCTCAGGAAAACTCTCAGATTATCCGAAGTACATTTAGAGTGCCTCTTGTTAAATTCTGCGATGTAAGCATCAATATGTGGGAAATACATAATACAAAATACCATCTGAAAGGTCAGTAATTGGTCAACTAGTTTAAGAAATTGTTCAGCCATATAAAATTATTAACCAATATTTAAAGTTTTTCAAGATCAACAGCGATTTTTAGTACCTCATTTGTGGGATATTCGCAATAGAAGTGTACCATATGAAAGGTCACCAAATCCTCATAAAAAGTCAACTAGTTTCAAAAATTGGTAAGCCATAGACTTAATTTAAACTTATAGCTGACCAATTACTGAAACTAATTGACCTTTTAGATGGGATACTTTTTTCGCAAATATCCCACATATTGGGTCGTAAGATCCCAGACCCTTAATTCTGCACAATCAGGGCTCGCTCGCGTCGGATTTTGACTCCGCTAACCAAGGGCGTATGCAGAATTGCGAAATGAGAAAATTCACATTTAAGTTTAGTTTTTTCTTTTGGCATTCCTGAGGGATCCCCGAAGGCCCCTCGACTTTCCTCACTGATCCTCAAGAAATAAGATTCGCTGTTCTTCTGCGGTTTTTCTACCTTAATGACAGATCAGTAATTCATAGGAACAAGTAGATTTAGCCTCTGGAGACCGTTCGTTGTTCAGCACCTGTCCGCTTGGCTTAACCCTTATGATAGGCAACCAAATCGAGGTTGTATAGGAATATCTTTAGCTGCGTTGAGCTTCAGTCACAAGCCACCTCAGTCCTTGATTATCTTAGCAATCTAGAACTAAAGAAATCCCTGGCTTGAATAGTTTTTTCAACAGACCTCTCTGTTGTGTATGGAGAGCTCATCCTGAACCGATGCTTGAAGTTCATACTATGACAACCTCTCTATAAAAGAATACGCTGTTGCTCTGCTCTGGGAGGTCGCTCTTCTTGGGACAATCATGCTTACTCTTCTTTAGAGGTTGGTAAGACAACATAGGTTCAAGTCACTTCCCAGTGATGGTATCCCAGAGTAGTCCAATATTTTAAAAGACTATTTGGAAAAAAAAATTCTATATATTGCGAACGGTCTAACGAATTGTTGCTAATTGTCGAGCAGGTAGATTAGAATCTCAGAAGGAAATTTTTTTTTATTAAAATCCGATGGTTAACTCTATCAAAAGCTTTGGAAAAATCAGTGAAAATGAAATGGGTTTGATTCCTCTTCCATGTTTTTAAGTCGAATTAGACTGGCCGTGGACAAAACCAAGCACCAGTCTGCTGAATGAAATATCTTAGGAATAAATCGGATTTTAGTAAAACAAGGCTGTAGTTTTAAACTGCTTGTATCGAACCCTATTTATCTATAGATGGTTTTTAAAGTATGAAATCCTTAACGAGGCATTTAAAACGCCCTCAAGTCCAAACTTTATATCAAGGTAACATTAAAACTAACTTTATTTGCGATTTCTACATTTAAAAAAGAGGCAATTTCAATTCTACTTCCACCACTGAAGTTATATTTTAAACTTGTATGTTTATATGTATGTTTTAATAAACATTAAGCCAGTGCACAAATCAATTAAGATTTTTAACATTTTAAAACTTTACCTGCGAGACTATAAATGATATAATAAAACGATAATAGTATCTAACTTCATCACATTTCTGAATGTGAATTCGAATTTTTAAGCCTTAACTAATCAGAAAGCGATTTGTGTGCATTTACCGGTTTGTTATTTATTGTTTTATTATTATTTATTGAAAATCTGTTAGATATGTATAAGGTTTTAGGTTTCTATCCTATTCAATTTGTTTTATTTTATTTTTACATTGCAACCCCTTTGATACCTTCATCATGCATTTGTTTTGGTCTTTTCTATACCTATGGACTTTTATTTTATAAAATCATACTTTTCACATGAGTGCACATTGTGAAAGTCAATTGCAAAATGAACTAACGGTTCTAATTAGAGAGAATTCATCGCCTGGAAATTATTAGTTTGTTTAACTGACAGGATACACGGGATCAGCCGGCGGAATGTGTGGGTATGATAGCAACAAAATGCGATTAGAAGTAGGAAAAATTGAAAACTTATGTGGTAATTAGTTGCAATTGTTTGTACACAGAGGGAGCTATATAGTGTGTATATACACTGCACAGACACACGCCCAGTCGTAGTTAGGTATATGTACCTATGTGGGAAATCGATGATTTGTCTGTCAGCATAATATCCTGGTACAAATTCTTAATTTATTGGACGGTTTCTGCTGGGCTTTACTAAAATTAGTGTAGTGCCATTAGTGATGTTGTTGTAGTCCTTGATATAATCGAAACTATAGTAATGTGCAGTGCAGGTAGTCAAACGTATACATAAATGTTTTTTTTTAAATTAATATACGAATGTTGAAAGTTCTGGCTTTTTGCCCACATTTCTCTCTAATGAATGAAAATCTGGATTTCGATCAAATTATTATAAAAATAAAAGGTTTACCAAAAACTAGGTTAGAGTGAAAAATTGTAATTTCACAAATTTACGAAAAGAAGACTATTTTGAATTATTTTTTTAATTTATTTTGTGCTCGTATAGTGAGCAATGGAGCTTTCATCCATCCGAATCAGTTAGGGTCCATGCCTCTGCACCTAAGAGCAGGACCGGGCACCGGGATGGTGAGTGTTTTGTAATGCAGCTGCTCCGTGACTTTTCTATATAGTGTTTCGGATCTTTCAAATGTTTTCTTAGGTCTCAGAAACCCCATAATATGTGGGATATTCGTGAGAAAAAATAAAAAAGGAGAGCAATTTTCAAGTACACAAGTATATAGATAGATATAGTATAGTGCTGAAGCTAGTTGACATTTTATGAGGATTTAGTGAACTTACAGATAGGATATTTTGTCTCGAATATTCCACGTATAAGGTGCTAAACATCTTAATGACCTTGAAATTTGTTTCAAAACTTCAGTAAAAAATATCTTTGGCTGACAAATTACTGCAACTATAGTGTATTTTTTTTGAAAAATCACTGACCTTTTTAGATGGCTAATTTTGTTTGCGAATATCCCACATATAGGGCTCTAAAATCCCGGAATTAATAAAATAATCGAAACAGCAGAGAATGCGAAAAGATATACAAAAACTAGAGTGAACTCCCAACGCTAAGACAGGCCAAACACTACTTGGGAAATACAAGAAGGAACGTTACACATCCTATATATCGGGTTTTTCAATAAGAGCGCTACAAAAGTTTCTTTAAATAAAACAAAAAACAGTTTTAGATATCAATGAAATTCTTTATTGCTGTGAAAGTACGTTCGATGCCATTATATATGGAACTCGATTTCTTTTGCATGGCCTCCACGGGCACGCTTGAAAAAGTCCAGACGCTGAACCCAATTTTCGACGGTTTTCAAGCATTGGCCGATACTGCTGCAATTTCACGTTCGATATTCGTACGAAGTTCATCAATCGTCGCTGGCTTGTTGGCATAGACCATAGACTTGACGTAGCCCCACAGGAAATATTCTAACGGCGTCAAATCGCACGACCGAGGCGCCCAAGCGACTGGATCATTTCGTGAGATAACACGTTCTCCAAACTTGGTTTCCAATAAATTGATTGTGACATTCGCTGTGTGGCTTGTGGCGCCGGCCGTCCTGTGGGAACCACATGTCCTCCAAGTCCATATCATCCAATTGGGGCCAAAAATATTCGGTTATCATTGAACGGTAGTGATTCCCATTTACAGTAACATGCCGGTCTTGATCATCACGGAAGAAGTACGGCCCAATTACGACGCCGGCCCATAAACCACACCAAACCGTAATTTTTTCGGGATGCAATGATGACTCATGGAGTACGTGTAGATTGCTGCCTGACCAATACCGCATATTTTGTTTATTGACGAAGCCATTCAGCCAGAAATGAGCCTCATCCCTGAAGATGATTTTTCGATTTTTAGCGCTCTTAACGTTGAGGCTACTGACTCCGAATTTCGGTAGTAAATTTTAATAATTTCGATTTGTTGTTGGCTCGTATTTCTTTCCATCATGAAATGGCAAACCTTACTGAAGAGAAATGTCAAAAGAGCGGCAAGAAATATGGCGTCGTTTGCTGTCCCTGTTGAAAAACCCTTTATAAGCTAGAGTTGGAACAACCTAAGAATGATAATGGGTCTCCCCTCACCAGTCACTGCAAACTAAGAAGGCACATCAATATTCTTGGCTTCTTGATCAATTCCACTTGCAGATTCTTCAACGTTGAGAAGAAATGCAAATTGTTCCAGGTTGTTCCCGATTTGTTCCGCATTGTTACTATTTTTTTTTTTTGAAAAATGTTAAAAATAGGGGATTTAGACCCAAAAACCGATTTTTGACCTAGCCCCCAGACCTAGAAAATTGAAATGTTGAAATTTTTCTAGATCGTTCCAGTTGTTCTGAACATTAATCCAAGGATTTTAAGTCTATGTTTGAAATTACAGAGTTATGGCCCAAATCCGAAAAAAAATTCTGGCTCCGTTTTTTTTTTTTTTTTCGAAAATCGAACATTTTAATAATTAATAACAGTTTTTTGTCAAAACACCTTAGTGACGTCACTTTTCATTTCAAAATTTATACTTTACTTTATCAATTTATCAAAATAAATAAAATAAAACACAAAAATTAGTTTTGCATGCCATCCTCAGCAAATGTTTTTATTGACTAATAAAGCTTTTTCATACTCAAGATCATGGCTAGACTTATTTTGATATTACAAAAACTAAGAACAAATTTTTTTTCTTTTCGTACATTTAATACATTTAACATTCAACATAGAACTTTCAGATTTCATCCAGTTAGCTTGCTCTCCTACTTGTGCTGAAAAGAGACGACTTGATCGGTGCTTCCATTGTGTTCATCATGAATATTGTTGTTTTTGAACATGTAAATGCTTTCATATGCATCTAAGTACCTGCCGTCACTTACATGTCGAACGTTTTTTTTGTTTTAGGTTTTAAAAAGTGTTTTTAACATTTTTCAAAAAAAAAATAATTGTAAAGAGTCTATTTTTAGATCGGGCCTTCAAAACATTATTCTAAAACCCAAAAAATGGCTCCAATATTTTATTTCTTTTAAAAAAAAAACCTTTGATTCATATTTTTAAGAAAATGTGTCCTACATTTATGTTTATAGATAAAGGGTATCCAGAGGAATATTTTCAACTTTATAATTCAATGTAAAAAATCTACATCGTTTTTATGTAGGTATTTTTATTTCAATTAAATGAAGAGTAACAATGCGGAACGATATCATCCAAATGATGGCCGTTTTTTTTTCAATGAACTTACATTTGCGATTACGCCACGGCAAAACGCTGGAGTAATGCTTTGAATTTCATGGCGAATATTTTCCTGCAGTGCCTGAATTGTCCGTCCGGGGACGGAAACCTTTGATTTGAGGTATCCCCATAAAAAGAAATCGCAAGGTGTGAGGTCTGGCGACTGAGGCGGGAATGATATGTCTCCGTACTTGCTGATCAGTTTATTCGGAAAAACAGTCCTTAGCTTTTCCTTCGACACCCTAGCTGTGTGCGGAGTGGCACCGTCCTGTTGAAATTGTGTTCGGTTGTTGTACCCTGAATACAGCTGCAATTGCGGTAACAGAAACTCATCAATATACGGCAATACACCGGAGCAATGACTGTCTCACCTTGGTTAAAAAAAAATAAGGGCCGCTCGCTGAAATGGCACACCAAATTGTCGTTTTTAAACAATGTAAACGTTTTTGATGACGTTCTCTAGGGTTGTTGGGGCACCAGTATCGCATATTTTGTTTGTTAACGTATCCATCAATATGGATATCACTGAATAAAATGTTTCCAAGCGTAGGTGTTGTCCGAAAACGTTCCAGCATTGTTCTTGCGCAGGATTCCCGCAAAGGATAGTCACTTTCGTTGAGGTATTGAACAATTTGCATTTTGTACGGGTGGATCTTTAATTTCTTTTTCAAAACAAAACAACATGCACTGTTGATTTTTTTTATTCCTGTGGAGGCCGCAATCTCTCTTATCGATGTACGTGGATTTCGAATAATTTAATTTCGAACTTGATACTCATGTTCTGGCGTTGTTGCTGACGTTGATGGTCCAGAAATAGATCTATTGACCATTGTGCCTTCTTGTCTGAATCTTTGTACCCACCTCAACCCGCTAGTATTTCGAAAATCGCAATCTAAAGTTGAAAAATTCCCGCTGGACACCCTTTGTTATCATTTATCACCCTAAAATCGAATTTTAAAAAAATATCGACAACTTTTTCAGACCCGTTTTTAAAAAAAAAATCAAAAATCCAAAAGTTGTTCCAATTTCAGAATTGCTTAAATCTAATTGTCGCAAAAATTCATCCAAAAATATTGAAAATTGAATATATTAAGCCGAAAAAAACAGTCGTGGAAATATAATATTATCCTTGTTCTGACCCCTTTTTGTATTTGAAAAAATGCAAAAATTATTTTTTATTGTTTTTTTATTTCACTTTGATCAGTAATTTCTTATTTTGAAGACAAAGGTCATGGGGTTAGAATTTTTTTCGAATTGGGGCCATAACTTTTGAAATTTTGAACATAGAGGTCAAAAAACTTGGAACAATGTTCAGAACAATCTAGAAACACTTTCAAAATTTCAATTTTCGAAAAAAATGGGAGCTAAGTCGAAAAACGTTTTTTGTGTATAAAAACCCCCATTTTTGAATATTTTTCAAAACAAAATGCAACAATGCCGAACAAATCAGGTACAACCTGGAACAATTTTCAAAAAAAAAAAAAAAATTCAAAAAAGAGGGGCTAACTTCACACACTCTCACCGCTGACCAAATTTTAGTCGAAAACTATACGGTTCCTCTTTAAGCTTCAAGAGCTAAAAAACTGAACCGGTGTCGATGTGGAAAGTTTGGCTGGTTTCAATTCTTTGTGAAAGTTGAATTTTGTAGATATGCTCTTAAGCCATGATCTTAACATAATATACGCCATGCTGTTGAGAACGGCGCCGAATCGATTCATCAATCTCATCGCATGATGACACTTTGATACAACTCATGCCTGATTCACAATGCGACGAGGAAACGGGACTTGAGCGTGACGAGAACTCGAGAACTCCAGCATACCTGGATATAGACAATAAGGCGTTTCTCGCCACGCTCACATCGCGTTTCCTCGTCCCATTGTGAATCAGGTCTCATGCGTTATCTGTTGTTAATCCCTACTTATAAATAGTGCCTCTAAGTCAGTCACCCATTTTATAGTCACAAACATCTCTCGACTTCGAATGAATTGGAGAAGGTAACAAAACTTGAGCGAATGTCTGTGTGACATAATTTGGTTCTGTAGAATATTCTCTCCTGAGAACTTAACATACATAACCGTAGGATATTAAAGAAACATACATATATTGGTTTGGTAAAAGATTGGATTTTAGAAAAGGGTTAACACTGATGGTAGAGAGGGAGAATAAATGAAGTAATAATTTCCACAAACACTAACGGCCATATTATTCACTCGTTTCAAACAGATTAAAAAATTAAATGTAAATACAACTGGATTTAAGTTCTAATCTGGATGTATCTAGTGAATAATATGGCGGTAAGAATGAAATTCGTCGCATCCATCGGCAGTTTATTTGATAACATACATGGGTAGCAAAAACACAAATTTATTTCTAAATAATCCCTATACGAGAAGACACAAATAATATTCACGGTAATTAGACGAATTACGCATGTGCCACATCTAGGGGAGTACTTAGTAAAAATCTTGTTCAAGCTAATGTACGCCCGTACGTGTCTAAAGCCTTAATATGTCCCACTTCAATGGAATTGTAATTAATTAACACGTAACTGCCAGCAGGCAGCGCCTGATATTACATATCGATTTTGCTGATGGCAAATATGACCAAATTTAAAATTGTTCCTTGTAACCAAATACCTTTATAATAGAGTCAAATTGCTTTACCGAGAATTGTTAGTTTGGACTGAAAAATAAGCATGTTACATTGTCACTATGTCACATTGTCAAGTACCTACGAAAAAAAACTTTGCCAGGGGAAATTAAAAAGAACAAGTGGAAACCATTAAAGGAAAATGAAAATTGAATGATTGAATTTTATTCAGTAGGTGTATTAAGTTGCCTAAGAGTCACACACTTCCTTTTAATGTATACATATAAACACTGTACTGTATATACCTTTGAGAAATTCGCAAGAAATAAAAAAACTCGGTAATTTGTTATGTAATTTTCCACAATTACCTATAACAACATTAAAGAACAACCACAAAATTGAGTGCTTCAAGAAAGTCCTTACGACCAACAAGTCGTTCCCTTAACCTCAAAATTACACTCCAAATCAGACCCCACTCACCGACATCCCGCAGGTTCGATAGGTAACTAGCATTGAATTTTTTTTTTTTTTTTTTTTTAATAAAAATCAATTTCAATTTTAATTCTTTCCACATGACAATCATAAAATAAATATCCTGTTTTCTTCGTTGATGTTTTTCCCATGTGAGTGTGGGGGTTGGTTTTATATAATATTTTTTTATTTGCTTTTTTTTCTTACTTTTTTTTTGTTAAATGAACGGAAATTTGATTTCGTTTTTTTTATGATTTCCAATAAAGTTATGTTTATTTTGTTCAGAGCCTTTTTATTTTATTTTATGTCGCGGCAAAAAAGTATGAACAAAAAAAAGGGGTGAGTGATGTGACGATAATTGTTTGTAGGGTGAGAATAAAAAAATATAAATAAAAAAAATAAACAAAATCATTTTGATCTCGACAAAGAAGACTTTATCACGAAAATTATGGCAGGATGTGTTAAGAGTTGGAAAAATAAAAATAAAAGAAAATTCAGGATGGCGCTGATTGGAAGTTCCTTTTAAAATGAGACAAATTTGTTTTTTTTTTTTTCGTCAATGTGAAAATTTAAAGACCTTGATTATATGGGAAGGAGTTTAAGTGATGTTAATAGATTGTTTTTAATTTAATATTCTTTCGAAATTCTGTGAAAATTAGGTTTGCTCCTTGTTGATGAGTTAAGTGCCACGTTTTTCTTTTCCAACACCTGAAATACATAATAGAAAATAACAAATATAATTTAAATATTTTATTAGATAAATTAATTTTCTCAAAAACTATTGTTCTTAATACGAAATTTGAGATCCAAAAATGTCCGGATAATTTCGGATAGTGAAGAATATCCGGATATTCGGATAGTTAAATGAAACACTTGAGATCTGAAACTATCCGGATAGTGTCGGATACCCGGAACCAGATTCAGATCCGGATCCAGTTTGAGAAATTAAGTTTATAGTAACAGGTAAATGGGGGAAAAATGAAAATCTTACTGCATTAAAACTTAGAAAAAGCGTTTGAAAAATTTCAACAGAAATATCTTGGGTGGAAGGTGGTTTTGCTTGAGGGGCGGTTGAGGTGAGAGATTATAAAACACATGATTTTAAGGTTATTGTCAATGCTGAATTTTACTACCACTATATTTCAGGATGATATAATCATCATACAAAATGTTATGGTCCTTTTTAAAAATAAGATGATTGTTTGTTAAATAAAAAAAAAAACCTTCCAACCCTGATTTATAGTTTCGGATCCTTAATCCGGATTCCGATATCCGACACTATCCGGATAGTTTGGATATCTTTTTCTGCATCTGGATCTGTTTCAGATATCCCGATCTGTTTCGGATATCCGAAATATCAGGATACTTTAAAGCTCTATATAAACGCATGAGCGTTTAAATGCTGCAAATTGGTGCGCAAACCGTTCCCAAAATTTCCCGACAGCTTTTCTTCTCTCTTAGGGCATTTCATCTCTACACTCCACTCCTCAAAATTTTACATTTAACCATATTAAGTGCGAAAATCTTGGAAACAGGCTTACTATGAGCTCATATCTCTTTCAATGTATGCATGTACTGTTTTAGATATTTCTTAATCCGCAGGACAAGGCTATCGATTATTTTGATGCCTTATTCGTCACTAAATTATGTACGCGTGCTATACAAGCCTTACAATCTTAATTTCAAATTAATCGAGATATCGAAAAAAAGTTGCATCGAGATTATATGCCAGAGGAGAAAGTTATGTTGTGGTAATTTTCCAACTTTAGGCTTTTCTTAGAAAAAATCTATTGATCTTCAAGATAATATTTTAAGCTACATTTCTGTAAACAAATTTTTGAGAAGAGGTACATACCTCCTTCGATTCTAAAACCGTAATTGAGTAAAAACTTAATTCGATTCTTAACATTCTTAATTCAAAAGCTAATGAAAAATTTCAGAATTTTGAAAAACGAATGCTGTACGATATTCTTGAATTAACTCTCATTTACAAAAAAAAATGTGATACATTTCACAGCGCTAGTTACAACAGGAAGAGGCCGTCTACGGAAAATTCGACTTAAAAAATTCGATTTAAAAACAATTTATACATTATTTGTATAAATAATTCATTACTTCATAAAGGAAAAACAAACACTGGAATTGAAAACTTTTTTCACAAACGAAACCAACAGCTGACCATAATGACTTTTCTTACTTTGAGAATAGTAAGTGCTGCCAAGAACTCAAATATTTTTAGTGATCACTTTACACAGAGGAAAGGATAGTTTGCAATTAAAAACGAAAATCAATTCAGTGACAGTCAACTATCACCTTAGCCGATTCCATCCCTGATCTCGAAAGTATTATTTCTACCAAAACCGACGAACGACGCACGCTTTGAAGGATAAAATTCCGTTTTTTAAAAATATCTGTTTCTTAGAATCTTACCTGTCAATACCTAAGTCCTTAACTTGTGACTGTTAAAAAAAAATTGTGAGTGCCCTGACTCACGGTTAATATGTGTAAACATCAACGTGCGCGGATCCAAAACCGACTTGTTTTTGCTTGAAGGGGATCTTAAGATTTTTTCACTGGACGCACCCATCCTAGTATGCATATCGTAATGTTGCACACCGTAACGTTGCACACGAACGTTCACGTTTTTTTTCACTCTACCGCCAGCATAGATGTTTACACATCAAAAAGTGAATATAATCAATCTTGTACAGAAATTTATGACCTACAAATTGCATGTACCTACTGCCTTTTATTTTTCGACTTATATTATCAGGTGGGGATATTGAGAAAAAATTTTTTTCAAAACGTTTTTAATTACTTTCTTCTCTTTCCGTCTATCGGGTTCGATTTTAAACTAAATTCCCAAGTAGCTAAAGTCGTGTAGCGCAAACATGACGCTCTACACTCCCTACTGTTATCTATTGCATATGCCCCACGTTTTTCGTTTAAAATATGTGGGGTTAGGATTAAATTATATATTCTTTTAAGCTCATTATAAGAACCTGCTACTTTAAAAAATTAATTTATTCACTATATTTTTAGATTGAAAATTTAATTGATTTATTATATTCGAATTTGTCGTAATTTTAATGTAATGTAGACTGCGTCTCACTTGTTTAAAGACAAGCAGTTTTTTTATAAATTTTTTTTAAATGTTTGGTCATCTGGTAAAACGATATACTTACCCTAATGCCACTCTACCCGCTTCTTAAAAGGCAACTTAGACGACGAGCGAGTAGCTAGCTAGTTGAGGAGCGATCTACTTTAATGTATGTGTATTAGTAAAACAAAATGAGTGTTTAGTACTCGCTCGTGTGGCCTCTGGGTTACATAAGGAAGGATAATATAGTGATCACATTATAAAAAGATTGTTGTGATTAAAAGTTTATTAATTCTGGTTTTATGAAGCTTTCTATAAAACGTAGGTACATACCAACGTTATTTTAGTATATCACTTGATGAAAATCTTATACACTTCAAGTAGAGATGTTGCCTCCAAATATTTCAGAGGAATTTCAAATCAGATTCGTTTCATAGCTTTAATTATCTCTTCCGGTTTTATGTGTTGTCTTCCTCCTTCGCAGACTTTTATTGAAAGCCAGCTCTATGATATTCTGAGTGCAATATTAGTTTAAGTTATGTCCACGTTCCCTTTTACACTCAACTGAGCTGAGCAATTACTGAAAAAAATTGACATTTCTTGACCCATAGCTAGCTTCCTTTTAAACGTAGGTATATGTATGTTTATAATCATGGACCTCAACCTTCTAAATTTTTACAACAGAACCTTATAAAAAATATTGTTCTAACTCAAAACTGATTTTATTTAAGATGCATGCGGCGACATTATTATTCTCAACGTGCAATTGCGAACACCCAACTTTTTTATTCCAGCAACACCACATTAAGTGTATAGCTAAAAAGCCTTTATCAGACTTTTAAACACCTATACCAACATAAATTACTTGTCCAAATTCACCCCACTGGATGTTAATACTCATAAATCCATCAAAAAAAAATGAGTAAAAAATGTGTATGTACACATATAAAATACAAACAGAAACAGTCACATTGGCGGCTATTATTTTCACTCGAGACATATCCGGCATTATGATGGACAGCAAAAAAACCCTTTGATTATCATATATATGCAAAATGTCAATGTATCTTGTCATTTTGAAATTTATTCCAGTATCGGATTCGAATACATTTATACACGACAACAAAAAAAAAGAAACCAACCATCTATCTTATCTGTCCTATAATTCACCAACTCGCAAAAAAAAGGAACCACCTTTCAGTCAGGTGCGACACAGAACACAGCTTGCCAACAAAAAATCATCATCCCCAACACACACAATGCCCAAAAAAGCCCATCATTGTCACGTTATCTTAATTAATGCCATTGTTCGTTCCTACCCTCTTGCGCCCCTCCAAGCCTACCCACTATGTGTACTAATTCCAGAAAGAAATCTCTCCAAACAATGATTGTCCAACTCGAAATCTCGTCTCGAAATGTCCTATTACAAAAAAAAAAAAAAAAAAAAAAAAAAAAAAATGGCTACAAAAGTGATCCGGTCAGAAAGAACTCATTCCTGATTTTATAATCCTTTTTTGTTTTGTGAATATTATTGTCCTCGATGTGGTGGAGTAACCAAACCACCCTCGCCGTGCCACCCTTTTCTATCGGGAAAATGAAACTGTCGCGAGATATTCTGATCCTGGGGCTGGCTGGGAACAAAAAATTCTGAAAAAGGGGCTCAACTACTCCATTGAGTTGTCAAAAACACAAAAACCAATCGAAGGATATTTTTTTTGTTTTAACTGTTTTGCTGTCGAAAAAAATTTGCATTTTACAATTGCAATCAACAACAGGACAATATCGCCAGACCTATATGGAAAAAGAGTAAATTCAAAAAAAAAAAATCATAGGTAGGTACCATACTCGCAAAGGTTGGGGTTGTATTTTTGTTTGTATCATCCTGTGCGAGGACTAGATAAACACGTCCTGCAATCTGTGTGGTTCAAAATGTTTTTATTATTATTTGAGCGTTAATTTTTTTTACATTCGGGTATTATGGGGTTTTCGGTGGAAATGAATAAGGTTTTTTGTGTTTTATTTTTTAGTCACATCGACAACAACGACGACATCAGGAGGGGCCATAGCCCAAATGTTTGCTTATGTCAGTAGGTATATAGCAGTATAGGTGTGCCTGGCCTGCGAACAAAATACAATGAGTTTGATCTTTTTTTTATTTTAATTTGATTTCATCGAGGAAAAGGGCTTTGTGTTTCGGACGAATATATTGAAGTTTTTGAGTATTTGGTCATTTATTTTTTCGGCCTGTGGTTGAGTTCAAAGTAACAACAAAATGCAGGTATTCCAATTAGGTGGTCAATATTGAAAAGTTGAAAAGAATCGGAAGTTAAATATTGGAATGGGAATATTTTTTTTTGCTGGGACAGTTTCTGCTAGTTTCATATGACTATCGCGGTTGTTTATGGTGGTAAAGTTCATGGCGGAGCAATAAGCCTTCTGGTATATAGTGTTTTTATGGGATTTGGTTTGTTTCACTGAAAATTGCTGAGTCAAATCATTTTTTGATCCCGGATATTGTTTTTTTATATTTTTTTTTTTTTTTTGAAAAAGAGGCCAGACATTTTTCTGGAAGATGGTTTGGCAGAAATAAATATTCACACTTGTTTTGATTTCGGATCGGTTTTAAAATCCTTTAGTTTTCAAACTCTAGCGCCCAATTTCTTCACAGAAATACTAAACCAGCCCAGTACCCAGTCTAGCTAGACCAGGTACTAGGTCTGTTACTCGGTCCAAATGAAAAGTAAGTAGGTACTTGAGCATTTATTCACATCACTAGTACCGGATCTTAATTCACCAAGTGGTACTAGGACTTCATACGTCTAAAACTGGTCTAATTCTGATTTTGACAATATTTTGGCACTTCAAATATTATTTTGATATTTATTTTGACTGAGCGATTTTTATTTTGTTCTCTTTTCGAATGAATTACATATGTCAATTTTAACAAAAAGGGGACATAATATCCATTCCACGATACCTGTCTCATCAAGCATCAACTATGAAATTTGTCACTGTGATCAACAATTTTCTGGTCTTCAATTTACGCAGCTAATAGCAAAACGGCCGTCGTTGCTACAAACCTATAGAGAGTGGGAAGATGAAGAATGCCAATAAAGTCCTACCGATATGTACAGGAGTAATCAGTGGTGCTCTGTTTTGAATCAGCTTCCAGATGAATCATTTGAGCATTGTGTGTTATTTTTTTCGTGGAGTTTTGGACATTTTTCTATGTTGGCATGTGTGTGACAGTCTTGGAGAAATGCCCTTTACTGTGTGCGGTTCATGCAACGCATTGGTCGCGTTAGGGGAAATATCCGGAGATATCAGGATAGGTTTTTTTTTTGTTTTAATCCCTTATGAGAACAGTTAATGCAAAAACAATGCATATTTGGAAAATTTGGTATGTGTGCGGAAGGCCTTTTTAATAGCTTGTCGAAACTGTCTACAACAATATTAATCGTTTTAGATGTGACGTTGTTTCTCGATGAAATGTCCATAAGCAGGCAATATGTATTTTGACGACTGCATTAACACACGTCCATGCAACGAATTTATTGAAGAAAATGAAAAAAATTACTCTGATTCAGGTATCAGCGCCACTAGACTGCCGATTTTAAAGTCCTAGCTATACCGAGTCCTAAATAGTACTCGGTACCAACTTGACAGAACTAGGGCTTAGTACTTCAAGTTCATCAGCTTTACAGTTTCCTGGAACGTGCCTATGGCCCGGCAACCAGCAAAGGTGAATATTGAACTGCTGTGCCATCTCATCAGTTTAAGGCTGTTCTAGAATTTGTAGAGACTGATTCCAGAGATTTAATAGCAGCTTGGCTGTCTGAGAAGTTACGGATATATCAGTTGTTGATATCACATTTTCTTTAAGCCAAGACAAAACATCTTTGAATGCTAAAAGTTCTGCTTGGAACACGCTACAATGGTTATCAAGACAAAATGAGAGACCTAAGTTAAGCCTACCTGAGTACACACCTCCGCCATCCACGTCATCGGTTTTTAATTCTCCAGTATAAAAATGAAGCGATTCGTCTACCAAGAATGTCTTATCCTCCCAAGTAGACCTGAATGGGATGGTAACTTGATAGTTTTTGTTAAAACGAAATTGGGGTATAGCCGTATAGTGTAGTCATTGGTATAGGAAAATGATCTGAATGAAGTCAGACTTACGGAGTGGCCAATCTTATTGTGAAGATGGATGTGCTTACGGCCGTTTGTTTGCTAAATGTGGAGAAGAGTAACAGATGAAACAGAGTGTCCAGCGCAGCGGAGAGAGTTATGCGAAATACTCCGCTTGTGCACAGACAGGCTGTTCGCTGGGCCTTACTAAGTTTATCACGATCCTCGCTATATTTAGAGCGGTCCACCATATACTGCTACCCTATAAACTAGAATCGGTTTTATTACCGAAGTGTATAGTTAGTGAGTAATACGGGGTTGAAAACCCCATTTATTTCCAATGGCTTTTTTACAGGAGAAAAAAGTTACTGTGGCCTTTCTGACTATTTCTTGTAAAGGGTGTTTTTTTTAGATGTGTGGCTTTAGCTTTATTATAAAGATAAGGATTTGCCATTATATTTTAAAAAAATGATTTCGGGCAAGTGGCCGCCGCGGCTGGCTCGAATAAATTCCAGCCGAGAGGCCCAATTTTAGACAGCTCCAATTGTTGCGCGCGATGGCGGATGGACTCATTCGGGTCTTCTTCGATACTCTGCTCTACAGCAGCAATAGCGTAGTCTTATCCAGAATAATACCCAGATATTTAGCTTCATCTGAGAATGTTGGTGGAATACCTTTAATGGAAGGGGGTTCTATTTGCGGAATTTTATATTTCCTGGATAAGAGGACAACATCAGTTTTATGAGGGGTTACACCGAGCCCAAACCGATGTACCCATCGCGTAAGCTTATCCAGAGCATTTGGCAAGAGTTCTTTCAAGGTGTTATATAGGATGCCTTTTCCAGATGGACGGGACTAGAGACATGCCAATTCATAACATTTATAACAGTTTTTCGCCATAAAAAGTGGCCGTGCGTTATCGCGCTTCGCGCCACTTGAAAAAAAACTCTGGGTACCTGAAGTATGCCCACCGGCGGTGGGGCCCTGGACCTGCGGGGCCGCATAAACATTTCTTTTATAAATTAAAACTGTTATAATTGGCATGTCTAGAGTCACTTCCTTTCCAGATACTGCTATAGCAACATCATCCGCAAAGGTAATCACTTTGTAGCTCTCCGTTTCTAGCCACATTAGTAGGTCATTTCCTACCAAGTTCCTCGAAGTCCAAAGCATAAAACAAAATCAACGTATCCCACCTGACAGGGTTGTTTCACCCCTATTTTCTATTTTATTTTTAAAATGTTTTTTTTTTTTCAATTTCAATACATATTTGTCGAGGAGAAAGAATGTTTGGGAACGAAATATTCAGCTTGAAATTTTGTACATTTCTTTTCATAAATGTTGGACTCTCTAATACCAAAGGTATACCCCTGTTTTCAACTACTCCACTCCATACAGGGTTGAGCGCGGAAGATGCATTGGTTTTGAGTTAGGCATATTTAGGGTAGGGATCTAATTCGCCGTTCATAAATATGTAGAAAAACTCCCATTTAACAAAAGAGGTGAAATAATTTGTGTTTTTCATTAAAAAAAACACGTATTCAAAATGTACCACAAGTTTGGTATTTAATAATCATGGCGATTCTCATTCGATTTCATCCAAAAAAAACTCCTCAATAGATATTAAGTATCAATAGTTAGAAATATTCAATTTACTAGCGGTGAGGGATATCAATTTCGAAATGTACCCCTTTCTCCATTCTGGTCATTTTGATTGCTCTGTCTTTTATTTAAACCCACATGAAAGCTGACAAATTGAGGGGTTAAAAATGACAACTATAGAATCAACTGCCTTAAAAACGCCCCCATCCCTCTTGTGTCTTAGAATACATCTACCAATCTCACTATAGTTATACCCAATGCCAATCTCACACTATAACCATTTCTGCCAATTTGTTTCAACTCAAACCCTCTCATCCCTCATGCAGACAAAATGAAAGTGATAGGATTTTATACTTACAATAAATAAGCATTAAATTTATGTTCGTCGACAATTACCATAAATTTAATAAAAAATTATTCTCTGGAAATCCTCCTCGCTATGGGAGTGTCCTGTTTCTGTCAAACTGCGATTTATTTATTCCGATGGTCGTTGTCTCTCTATAGTAAACCCTATATTCCTTCAACAACTTTCACTTTAGCAATTTATGTCCGTTTTTATCTACGCGCGTCTTATATTGATTTCTTTGGTATCTTCCCTCGATATAGTGGGCTCGCCACTCCGCGCCGCCGTTAAGACAAAAAAAAGCAAATTACAATCGGCGAAAATTAAAAAAGACTCGCAGTGACATAGGAAATAAGGATAATTTTACAAAAAATACCATCCCGAAAGTAAATCAATGGAAATGAAAAAAAAAAAAAATATGTAATAAAATTATAAGCGAGCCAAACAAATTGGATATCAGGCGAGCAATTTTCCAGTTTTTATTCAACACCCCCTACCTATCCTATTCTCGATTTAAGGATTTCTTCAGCCGATTCGATAATCAGTATGTCGCCCACGTTTCTGATTTTACATTCTATACATATAGTAGGTATCTCTATCTATAGCCTCATTGCTTGAACGTCTTTAATCTTTTCTTTGTCTTTAAATGAAAGTTATGTCCTCCCAATTCTGGGGTATATCTATTCGCTGCTCTTGCAGCAGCCTGCCTATGATGGGTGGAGAATGAGTATCCTCGGAGAAAATGCTAATTCACCTAGTAGAGCGAAATCAGGGCCAGAGAACAAAAGGAGCAAAAAGAGGAAGTTTCGGATGCTGTTGTAGCAGACAAATTAAAATTCCAACTCTGTGCTGCATTGCCTCGCACCTCGCATATATTGGCATCACACACAGACGATACAACAAATCACGAATAAGGAATTCAATTATTTTGGTGACGCTGACGATTGATAGATTTAACAAGCATCCTACAACATCAACATACATAGCATCCCCCCCCCCTTTCTGTCACCGCATCCCCCACCACACACACTACTGATGCTGATAAATATCTTTTGCAAGGATTTCAAGGATATTTATCTCTCATTGTTTCAAAATCGTTAATAAACGAGAAGGAATTCCGATTTTTTTTCTACTTTTCCTTCTCCTTCTTCTTCGTTTTTCTGTTTCATTGTGTTTCTTTCATTGTTCTGTATATCTGTTGTTGTCGCCGCCGCCGTCGTCGTCGTAGCTCGAAGCTCGTAGTCTTCACAAAGGACTACAAGGCAGTGCTTTTCTAGAAAGAAGATTCAATTTCAATTACATCAGTTGTGTAGACGAACACGGCGAGGTTGAATCTACGCTCATGACACAAATAGCTAATCAAATAAGGCGCAGCGTAGAATAAAGAATCCTATTAAAAGGGATTTTTTTTATAAGTTGGGCTCTGGGTGGTCGTGCTCGTGGTACACAAGCTAAACTAGAAAGGAATGAGTAGGTACCTAGTAGGGAACAACGAAGGAGTAGAAATCTCTTTTTCTCGATAATAATTGTCTTCATCATTTATTTCAAGGATCAATGGCGCTAATATCATAGATGTCATGTTTTGTTGTAAAAAAAAAAATTAAGATATAAGTATTATGGGAGGCAGAGCGCCCGGAGTGAAGTGGAATGTGCTGCTAGTGATGTTAGGCACCTAATCTTTCTTCATTCTAGTGTCATTCTTTTTGTCATCCATCACAAAAGCGCTTGATGATGATGATGATGATGATGAGGACGATGGAACGGAGTAAAGTCTGATCCTTGGCTGGCCTTTCGTTGCCCATCGTCAGCGGCGGGCGTCGGCGTCGGTAGTCGGTCGTCGTCGATGTCTATGTCATCGTCCTTATCTTGAAGAACTGTCAAGCAATTAATTCTCCATGTCATCGTAATTAACTAATGTGAACACCCAAGTTGTACAACCATACACAGTCCATACTCTCCTACAATACATACACACTGCGTATAGCTATTTGTATGAATGTGTATCTGAGGGGATAACAGATGTTTTGGAGGAGATGATTAAAGGATCCACTCGTTCTAATACTGACACTATCTATCACACAACAACATCGTTCAAGTATAGCAACATTAAATGTGAAGCAATTGGCTTGATGTGTGTTTGTCTCAACAATCGACATGGAAAATTCATTCATTCATCCATGGAACGGTTGATATGGTCTCTACTGGCAATTGATTCCTAACTATCATTTTATATGTATCTATGTATTTCAGAGAAACTGTTTTAAAGAACACTCTTCAGATGATGGTAGGTAGGTGTACCTACTGCTGATGGCTGTAGCTTCTGTGGATTTGTGGGTTTCTATTTTATCACTAGAGTTATCAATTATCATGTGGATGCGGTTTTAGTGGTCTTGAAGAAGTTTTGCCGTTCAAAATTTGAAGAGATACAAAAAAAGGACATAGAGAGAAATTATACGAGTACCTACAGATGTATAGCTTCATATGGTGAATTGATGGTTAAAGAATTTATGATGTGGAAAGAGATTGTTTAATTGACTGCGGCTTAAATCGTCTTTTGAGAAATTTGAGCCATAGAAAATAATATACAAAAGTTTTTGTAGTCCTTTGATGAGATTGGTAACTAGAGTTTTGTGGGAGTCAACCCATTTTTGTAGTGATGGTGAAAATTGAAAATTGCTCTACCTAAGCCAACAAAATTTAAAAATAAAATCACAAATAATATTTTTTCTTGGGACAAATATTTTTTTTAAAATAAAGCATTAATTAATTTTATTTTGCTGAGGAATATGATTAACGTAAAACGAATTTTTACCAGGAACATTAATAACTTAATGTTTTTAAAACAAAAACAACTGGCCCGGGAAAAATTTTGTTGGCGAAAAAAATATTTCAAGTTAGATTCAATATTTCATAGCTAGATTCGTTTCCTTTTACGTTTCCTTTGCGTACATTTTAACCTAATTTAAACACAGCTTTACTCATAAAATATTTCAAAATATTATTTCGTTCGAGGGATTACCTCAATGACCCGAGTCTTGTTTTGTTTGCAAAATTAATTTTTTGCCGTAAAAGTTTGAAATATGCGATTTTTTTATATTTTTAGTTCATGGCAGCACAAACTGCACAGATTTAAATTTCACGAAAATCGTAATTTTGTAACAAAAAATGCATCCGTAAAATTTGCAAACATGCGAATTTTTTTTAAAATATTTACGACAAATGGCAGCACAAGTTGAGCGCATTGCAGCGCAGTTTTCTGTTTTGAAAATAAAATTGCAAGCCGGTGCTAACTTCACGCTATAGCACTTCGCAAATATGCGATTTTTTTACATCTTAGGCTCTTCGGACAGAAACTAAGGACAACTTTGATTTTTTTTAGAAAATCGTAATTTTGCAAAAAATTGTAATTTGCAAATTAGTAATATGCGATTTTTGTTTATCTCATAAGCTCCTAGGATAAAAACTCTGCAAAAACCAGAACAAATTAGATTTTTTGGAAAATCGTGATCCCGAAAACAAAATTCATCCGTAAAATTTGCAAACTTGCGAATTGTTTTTAAAATATTTACCACATAATAGGGCAGCACAAGTTGAGAAGGAACAACTTTTTTTTTTTTGAAAATCAAAAATGGCGATGGCAAATTTTATTTTCGGCCGTCAGCACAACATAGATTTAAAAAAATCCTAATTTTGCAAAAAAAATCATCTTTACCGATTTGCGATTTTTAAAAAAATACTTACGGCATAAGGCAGCAAAAGTAGAACACATTACAGCTAGTTTTTAAAATCGAAAATGGAGTTGCTAACTCCTAACTTCTCGTTATGGCGTTTCGCAAAATTAAATTTCGGCCGTAAAGTTGCAAATATACGATTCTCTTAGGCTCTTAGGACAAAAAACTAGAACAACTTTGATTTTTAAGAAAATCGTAAACTTACCAAAAAATTCTTCCGTAAAATATGCGAATTTCTTAAAAAATATTTACGACAAAAAGCAGCACAACTTGAGCGCATTGCAGCACAATTTTTTGTTTTAAAAATCGAAAATGGCGGTGCTAACATCACGCAATGGCGTTTCGCAAAATTAAATTTCGGCCGTAAAAATTGCAAATATGCGAATTTTGTTTACCTATCTTTTTGGTTCATAACCAAAAATTACCACACGTCTTCACAACTTGGATTTTTAAGAAAATCGTAATTCCGCAAGCGAAATTCATCCGTAAAATTTAACTTGCGAATTTTTTCACACAAATTATATACAGCAAAAGCCAGCAAAAGTTGAGCACATTGGAGCACTCTATAAACCACGCTTGCTTCTAATGCTTAGTACTTTTTTTTAAAACAAGCGCGCCCGGCGGCGGCACAAGTTGCAAGTTGCAACCCAATTATTTTTTTTTACGAAAATCAAAACTGGTGGTGCTAATTTCGCGCAGCTCTTTTGTTTTTGTTTAACCAACACTTTACGATAAAACAGAAACTGCATTAAATGTTTTGTATTAGATTAGATATTATTGAAAATATCCAAATATCATTTGCAACTGAAACTTAACATTTACTTAAATCTGTTCAATTTATCAAGTGGTAGCAGTCAATTTGCTAAAATGTATTCCATTAATTAAACAACACCAAAAACATACTTGTAAATCCATTTCATATATCTAAAAGCATTTTCTAGTTTATTTAAATTAATAATGATGAATTAGATATCGACCGGTTTAGCCTATTCCATCCAAAATCTGATGTCATTGAATCACCTTCACGTTCACCATATCCATTAGCAGTGTTAATTCGGTCGCTGCCATTTTCTTTATAATTTTAAATCAATGCAAAAACATCAGATCACAACAAATTAACTCAAAACCTCCATTTAGCTGTCAATGCTAATCCCAAATTCAAATCAGAGTGACCTTCTCAACCATTTCCTGTGTAACGTTTGTATGTATATAGTAGTATGGTAGATGATGTTTAAATATTTGAAAGACCTTTCCATGTCCATGAACTGGAACTCCCTCTCAATTCAAGGCAACAGCATTCATCATCACATCAACAAAAACAAGGACATAGTCAATTTAAAAAAAAAAAAAAAATCGCGAGAGATTTCCGTATCTCTGGCATTCCAGGGCCCAGGGGGGGAAAGGACAACATGACCAGCCAACATCATTAAGTAGTCCCTATAAGCAAACCAATATCCTGTCGTGCCACAACAATATTGTTGCCGTTGTGCCGTTGTGCCGTTGTGCCGTTAACGCCTGACTGATCCATTTCTAATCAATTTTGCTGATTAATGCATAAATAAACATTTCTCTTTCTCGGATGCCGCTAGTGCTAGACCTGTGAGAGCCCCCCCCCCTCCCCCCTCCTCCAGCCAGACTGTTCATATCTGAGAAATACTCTAACATTATCATTATCAAGGATAATAACAACACCCACAGGACAAGTTTGATGGAAAAGAAGGATGTGCAAGAAAAACGGAAATATCTCCCTTGAGGAACAAATCAAATTATCACATCCAGCTTTCTTTCATCTCTGTCTCTCTCTCACTCTCTTTTTTCCCTTGCTCTCTCCTTTTCTACTCTTTCCATCTTTATATCAATCAATTTATTTTAGATTCAGATTTGGATCTGAATTCGGATTTCCGAACGAAAACGCCCCACGAAAAGTCCTCAAAATTTCATATCCTAGCTGGAAGCATTTCAGTGGCGTCAGGTGACAGATGTTTTTCGTGTAGATATCCCAAAGGCAAGCATTTTTTTTTTGTTTTATTTTTGGTTTTGGGATTTGATGTTTCCTTGTGTTTTCTCTGAGACTTAATTGACTTGTTAGATTTGTCAATTAACTGTCCTTAAACTTTAATTGTTGGACAGTTTTCAGTTCCGACTTTTGGTTTTGTTATGGATTTAATTGTAAAAAGAGGGGATATATAGCAATTTAAGATTAATTTCGGAATAATAGGAAGCAAAGATTTACAACAGTGCAAGAGGGAGTGGGGGCAAGCAATACATAGGGGGTATGTTGCCTTATTTGTTTGCATGCGACAAAGGTCATTCATCTTGAAGTTAGTAGTCGTTAAGTTTTTTGTCTCGGCAGGTGTGAGTCATAAATCGGCCGATACTCCTGCAATTTCACGTTCGATATTCGTACGAAGTTCATCAATCGTCGCTGGCTTGTTGGCATAGACCATAGACTTGACGACTAGGCACGGGAAATAGTCTAACGGCGTCAAATCGCACGACCGAGGTGGCCAAGCGACTGGACCATTTCGTGAGATAACACGTTCTCCAAACTTGGTTTCCAATAATCGATTGTGACATTCGGTCTGTGGCTTGTGGCGCGCGCCGTCCTGTTGGAACCACATGTCCTCTAAGTCCATATCATCCAATTGGGGCCAAAAAATAGTCGGTTATCATTGAACGGTAGCGATCCCCATTCACAGTAACGTGCCGCGGTCTTGATCATCACGGAAGAAGTACGGCCCAATGACGCCTCCGGTCCATAAACCACACCAAACCGTAATTTTTTCAGGATGCAATGATGACTCATGGAGTACGTGTGGATTGCTGCCTGACCAATACCGCATATTTTGTTTATTGACGAAGCCATTCAGCCAGAAATGAGCCTCATCGCTGAAGATGATTTTTCGATGAAAATCCGAATCATTTTCAAGTTGTTGCTCAGCCCAATTCACGAACATACGACGCTTCTGGTGGTCAAGCGGCTTCAGTTCTTGCGTCAATTTGATCTTGTAAGGATTTAGGCCAAGATCTTTTCGAAAAATTCGCCACAACGACGTCACAGAGATGCCCAACGCTTGAGAACGACGTGTGAGAGACACATTTTGGCTTTCTGCAACTTAAGCCTCAGCGGCAGCAATATACTCGACACTACGGGCACTTCTTTGTCTCACTGGCACGGGAACATTTTGTACTGTGCCTGTGGATTCAAATTTGTCCACTAGACGCTCAATTGTTAATCTGCTACGACGATTATGACGACCATAAATTGGACGTAGCGCTCTTAACGTTGAGGCCACTGACTCCGAATTTCGGTAGTAAATTTTAATAATTTCGACTCGTTGTTAGCTCGTATATCTTTCCATCATGAAATGGCAAACCTTAATGAAGAGAAATGTTAAAAGAGCGGCAAGAAATATGGCGTCATTTGCTGTCCGTGTTGCTCTACTTCGTCCCTGTTGAAAAACCCTTTACAAGGACCTGAGGATTCTGCCTATGAGACATCTTTACATCTTCAAAGTGCTTAAGGATTTTCTAAAGCTAAGTGGTAATATAACTATTAGAAACTCGTTTTTATACAGTCTACGTATAAACAATATGCATTTTGTCAATGAACCTAAAGCTCACTTGCTCATATAACGCATTTCTCTCATTTTTTCACTGCTACAGCACGTAAATGCTTTAACAAACTACCAATGTCTGTTAGAATAACTCAAAACTTTAATTCTTTTATAAGAAAGGTAAAAGACTGGCTATTCACGGTGGACTTAATTTTTATTGAAAATTATTTTTGTTAACTAATAGTACCTAATACTATCAATTTTAAATTGTTTTCCTTTCTTATTTATTGCTATTTTTTTGCAAAATCAGAATTGGATAAGAATTTATAGGTAAGAGAAGAAACAAAAATCTTGCACGGAAAGATTTCCATTCAAAGGAGATTGATAGAAGTTGTGAGTAATTTTGAATAAATGAGTGTAAACTTGACTCACACTGGTTCTTGGAATGAAGTCAACAATATTTTAAAAACCAAAAGAATTTCGGTCTTAAGAATCACCTACAAATCTTATATTCCATGGTTTCAAGTTCTAAGTATGTATTAGCTGTAGGTCGAGGTACAGACAGACAGTCAGATACATACAGACCAGACAGATGGAATTGTTGAACCCACTCTTATGAGCTCGTTAGTATCGTTTGTCATATATGATTACTCAAGTTCGATCTTTTTTACAAATCCAATACTTTTAGTATGCCTACATATATCGCAAGTTAAAAAGTATGTAAATATAATGTTATTTCGAGAATACATGTTGACAGTCAGAAATAATTTTAATCTAATGAAGAAAAGTAAAACTTAAAAATTTTACCGTGATCTTAAGTACATAAGCATTCTCAAGGAGAAGAAAATAGTAAGTACTTACTTATGGATGTAAATTTCAGGAAAGCAGCTTGCTCAAGCTTCTTGCTTAGTAAACATACAGGAGCTAGAATAAGTCGGCTTCCTATACTTGAATTCCGATTTCAAACCGTTTGTTCATAAGATAGATAGCAAGTCAAAATACCAATAGAAATTCTTGTCTTAGACATCTTAGTCACTTAGTTGTGTAGGCTCATCAAAACATCCATTTTTTACCCAAATGAAACACAATTTCTCTACATAGCAGTTTGAAAGTTAAATAATTTATGCCCTAAGCAAAAAGCTAATAAATAAGCTGAATAAAAAGTAAGAGTTCGAGGAGAATTTAAAACTAAAAAAAACACCCATGACTCGCAGGTGTTTTCTTAAAATTTTCGAATAAATTATCACCACAATCGTTGGTTGAGAGTTTCAATTGCCTGAAAACTGCAGGTACAGGTACAAAATATCGATTCTCAAAGAAGAACAAAAAATAATAATACAAAATGAATTCTTTAATAATAATAATTATTGGAAAGCTCAATTTTTCTTCGTCTTCTTTTGCGTTTTCTTTAATAATTTCATATAGAAAAAGCCAGAAGGCGGCAAACAGTGGGACAATTTATCCTATAATATCACACTTTTTTCTATTTCGAACGTAAATCGACCCTTTATAAATATATTAGAAGACCTAAACTATTTTAGTTCAGTTTTCAATTTGGTGAAATTCTTTTAGTATCGTTAAAATCCCCGTTTTTTTTTTTAAATAAATTGATTCGGTGAGGGGAAGAACAGTACTTAGGTACAAGAGCCAAAACATTCCGCTTGAAGTTATGAAGAGCAACATGTTCTCAATTTTTGTTGCTGAATCCAATACATATTCCAATCCTAAGTGGCGAAGTTTAACAAACTGCATTATATCGAGAAAGATATTGCCAACCTAAATAAATCCCTGATAGACCTGATATTTATACCTAGACGAGACATAGCCAGGGTCGCTACCACCTGTTCTGGTCACTGGCCAATAGGAGAGCATGCGGCGAAGCTGGGTATTCCCTACAATACTTTTTGTCAAACTTGTAGGGACCAACAGGAGAAGGAAACAGTCGTTCATTTCCTCTGTAAATGCCCTGCTCTGGCCAGAATAAGAGCGCAATCATTTGCAAAGGCTCTTCCTGAACACCTGAACGAATTTTCTCAGTTTATAGATCAAAGATTGAATCTCTTTCCTCAACGCGACGAAGTGGATTTAGGAATAACTTTGACTTTAACTCCTTTACCACATCCGTTGGACTCCTTTAGACCGCACGAAAGCAGACGAAGGGTACATCCACTTTTTCAGATCTGTAAAGGGTTATATCCGCAAAACCCTCTAATAAAACCTCTTTCAACCCACAGGTCAATACGAGTTATGGTATCAAAATGGCGCACTCCAGCGCTAATTGGGTAATAGAGCGAGACTGCTCTGGGCTGTCATTTCTACCTATACCTACCTACCTACCTTGAGCTCGAAGCGCATTTTGCAATTCCTATTTTCTATGCACTTTTTAAGAACCCTGTGACGCGTTTTTTAAGATTGACAAAAATAACTGTGGGTACCTGACGTTTGCCCACTGGCGGGTGGCTTTGGGTCTAGCTCTGCGGAGCTGCATGCACATAAGTCAAAGGGGTGCATCGCGGCTGGCGTCTTCCTTTTCATTTAAAACTCATGTCCAATTTTCGACTCCACAAATATTGGACTTATTCCCGTTGGGACTCCTCTTACGTTCTGGGGATTTATGCCCCGATGTGGCTTATTTTTACTGTACCTGATTTTACAATAAATATTGAAAATGCAAGCAAAAAGTTAGTTTGTCTTAAAACAAAACACATGGGACAATTTTTATTCCAATATTTAAATAATTCTACTCCACTGTTCTCTTTGGCGGCGCGTTCAGATCCCTTTGGGAAAGAAAATTAATTTCACTCAACATTTTTCTTCTCCTAGAATAACACACACATCATCTATATCTCCCTCGTTTTCCCTGAACTCAAGTATGTTTCTCCCGTTCTTCACGCGCGCAAAGACAATGAATTATGATGAAGGATCTTTTCTCGAATAGAGGACAACCAAAAGAGAGTATTAGGTGGTATCATCTATCTATCTATGCTAGATGGAAAATGCATGCATGGAATTTGGAATTGAGAAATTCAATGGGGCATGGCATATACTCGTATATGTATACGTTTTCAGTTTAAGTTCGCGTGCATTTTCTTAGCATTCGTATAAAGGATCTATATAGGATCTTCCTTGAGTTGCGTTGGTTGGTATCTATATATATATGCATATTGGATATGTACATATGTAGTTGAAGTTGCATACAGCATCATTGATAAATGTCCTTTCCATGACATGGTATAAGTGAATTATCATTTTTATATATTTTCTCACATTAGTATTTTCGTCCTTATTGTATGGAGTATGGATACATCCTTCTCTATCTCTAAATGCATACATAGATACATGTCCGTGTTTGTGTGAAAAAAATATTAAATTTCAATTTGAGTTTCTTTTCTTTGCTTCTTTTTTTTTACTCTATACTCAACTCGACACAGTCTTTCTTTTTTTCCCCAAATCTACCGCGCATTGCCTCCATTCCTTCATATTTTTTGAGGAATTCCTTTTCTTTTGAGAAGAAGATAAATGGACGTTTCCCAAAACACCAGGATGTTGGAAACATTTTGTTTTTCATTTTTTGCCTTCTTCCATATTTTCTTGAGAATTTTTGTGAGGCGGTACCTATATACTCTTCAACTTCAACTAGGATATCACTTTTGGGGTGTGACGCCACAGAGGCAAGGAGAGATGGAATTTCTTAAAGGAACAAAGAAGTAGTACTATAATGAAAGTTTACTTCAGACACTAAGTACTAAAAGTGTATATTGGCATCCTTTTTATGAAACAAAAACAAAAAAAAAAAAAAACAAATTCCGTTTTTAACTTACTACACATTAACAGCAGATGGTGGTTCATCCCTCGAGGGTATATTGCGTTTTGCGTCGTCGTCGGTTGTCGGTTGTCGGTCGTCTAACTCGCACCAACTTGTAAAACCTACTTTTGTAAATTTCTGGAGAAATGCCATAGTTTAATTTATTTCATTGTGCGTTTAGCATATAACCCTAGCTCCTGCTTCTGCTCCAGCCCAGCCACAGCCAGCCGCCTCGCATCGCCTCGAGGCCAAAAATGTTCTATATATTATGACAAAGGCAGGAGCGTTATTGTTAACTTGCCAGTATTCATGTCAAAAAAGTTTTGGCCCTTTTCATTTTGAGAAAATATATAGTTGGTATTGATATGTACATGTGTAGGTATATTGGGATAAATATAGTTTTTTTTGTTCCTTTTCTTTTATTTTTATTTTTTTTAATAAATTGATCGATATTCAAAAATGAAAAACTGAAGAAAAAAAACTAAATATACAAACTGACCAACCTAATCGAACTTTCTGTCAGAAAGCAGACTGGAAAGATTTATGAACCACATTGGGGAGAATATTTTATTTTATTTTGTTTTTTTTTTTTTTAATTTTTTTTTGGCAAGGTAAGGCGGCTGTCGTTATTTTATTCGATTAAGTGGTTTCAACACTTCGACAAAAGGAAAAGAAGATGACTTTAAGGTTTTTTTTTTTTTTGGGAAATTACCATTGTGACGGTTATAATAAAAAGCATCTTTTTTTTAATTTATTGGGAAAGGACCGATATAATTCAGACAACAATAAAAGTTTTAAGAAAAGACCTGTTTTTTTTTATTTTTATTTTATATTTTTAAGCAGATGTTTCGCTTGACTGGTTAATGGAATTAAAAAAGTTTTGGATTAAAATTGGACAATTGGATGACAAAAATAAAACGGGGGAGTCACAAAGTTTGAGATAAAAGGTTTTCATACAAAAAAAAAACTGTTTCAATGAAAGCTTGACACATTTTCAAGAAGGTTTAAAAGTTAGGTTCCTATGTGTTGGCAGTTTTTGAAAAAAATAAATAGGTATAGGTACCTACTCTAAAACCATACAAGTAAAGATCCGGTGTAGTCTTTTTGATTTTTGAAATATTTATTTGAAGGGAGTTAAAAAAAATACAGTTGTATTGTTCGGTTGAATATCCAAACATAATAATCATGATAAAACTGAGCTTATATTGACCAGGAGATACGTGGAGATTCTTTTAGCACACCAACAACGATTACAGTCAGTGAATTCAAAGTGCATTTTCAGGACTTGCTTACGCAGTCGATTGATATAGCTATAGAATCTCACATGCATTTCCAGTAAATCAAGTACCTGAGTTGGATTGCAACATTGAGCTTGACGAGATATATTCTGCCGTATCGTTGTCAAAAGATTTCAAAACTCCGAGTTTGGACGGAATACCTTACGAATTTTACAAAAATGCGAGTCCGGCTCTGATTTTAGAAATACACAAGTTGTTCACTGAAATTTTTGAAACTGCAACTATACCTGTGTCGTTCAAAAAGTCAATTATTTACCCCTTATTTAAGAAAGGAGATTCTAAGGACTGTCTTTTTTAGACACGCTTTATAAGTTATTTACTAGAGTCCTATTAAATAAGCTGACGTCTTGGTTGGAATCAAATCACATCATAAACGAGTTTCAAGAGTAACTACTCTACTGTGGACCAAGTCTATAACCTTTCATGTATTATACAAATTCAACTAAGTCAGAAAAAAAAACTTTATGCATTTCCCATCGATTTAAAAGATGCTTTTGATAACGTTGACAGAAATGCTTTAGTCTACAAACTATCGGCGCTGGGAATCTCTTCGAAAATGGTCGCAATAATTAAGTCTCTTTTATCAGGATACTGCTGCTGCTGTTTGGGATGGCTTGAGTTTTTCTGACTTCTTCTCCACCAACAAAGGTGTCCCACAGGGTTGTGTACTAAGCTCTCTGCTTTTTCTCTTCTTGAATGATCTACATGCTGAACTACCTCTTGGACTATTTTTAGATGGTCTTCAAATTAACGCGCTTTTGTATGCTGACGACATTAATAGTTTCTCATTAATAGTTTTATTTCATATTTTAGTAAGTGGAACCTTGAAGTTAACCTTGCCAAATTTGAAGTAGTAATCTTTCGAAATGGAGGACGCAGAGCCGCATGTGAAAAATGGTTCTTCAAGGACACCGAAATAAAAGTGTAAAACCAATTTAAGTTTAGTTTTCAATTATAACATGTCTTGTAATGAGAATTTAAATAGTAGATTGGGTTCATCTAAAAACTCTATCAATGCAACATGGTCCAAGCTTTTGAGGGATAAATCTGCCCAACATTCCACAAAACTTAAAATCTATGATGCTGCTTTGAGGGTTATAATGTTGTACTGCGCACAAGTATAAAAAGATTTTTTGTAAATACTACCAGATAATACGCAAAACTATGCTCTGCACATCGAAACTGGTCTACCAAAAGCTTCTCTATAACGTCCTTAAAACTACACTTTTCTTATATTAGGAGAACCTTGTTTCTTCCTAATCGTAGATTACCCAAAATCTTATCTGAAAGTATTATTATAATAGTAAAATGTTTTGGGCGAAGAAATGGATCTGTTTCATGGAACGTCGATTGATTTTTCCTTCAACAAAAGTGTGCTTGAATGGCATGGACTGCATAGTATTCTTCTATCAAAACTTAGAGAAAGACACTGGATTGAATTTACCACCAATGCCATTCAATTCCAATTTCATGATGAGTACTGCAACTTGCTGTACACCGATGTACCAAACTATTTTGAAGACTCCAATACCCGTGATATGATTTCCATCATCTTTAAAACTCGTTGTGGATTACTTAATCTGAATGGAAGGGCGTTCCAAAGAGATACTATTGGTATATTCTCTCTTTGTAAGATGGATATATCAGAAAATACTTTCATTTCGTTGGAACTTATCCAATCATCAAAGGATACAGAAGAAAATTTCTTGGAAGTGACGCACTCTCCCGTTCACAGTTTCTCAACATTCTAAATGGCAACTGCTACACTAACTTGTATAATTTTCTGAAAGCTGCAATTAAATATCGCAACCTTATTTTAAATGAAATTTCATGATTATGTAGTAAAATCAACTCATTAAGCTTAATTTTTAAATTTACTTTTAAACCTGACAGGCAACTTAAAGTAATCGTCTAAATTAATTTAATACCACTATAAACTGTTTTTTGTAAAACCATTTTTTGAAATAAAATTATATCTGTCTCTCTATATATCACCTCGCTGGAAACGAAATTCATTGCAGATTAATATAAGTCTGACCAAATTCAAAAAGGAAAATACACCTGACGCATGGGTTCAAATGTTACACCAAGAACTGATCAACAATACGCTGACAAATATTTTTAACCCGATGGATCACACACGGATAACAACTCGTCATGTGCAGTGGTCGAAATGAACCAAAATAAAAATTATCTACGATCTATAAAGGACTTCTTCCGAATGGGGCAGGAAGTTACATCGCAGAATTAGCAGCCATCACTAATGCCCGAACAACACTACTCTCGTGTTGGGGAGTAGTGTGTCGTTGTCATTCCAATGTATTTCACAGATTTGGTCACGATAAAAATATGGCTTTACCCATATGAAATACATTAGAGCGATAGCGACACGTGATTCCACAACACACCACACGAGAGTAGCGTGGTTCGGGCTTAAAGCTATATCCTTCGCTCAAACTCACAATGGGCGGAGCCTAATCCTTACAGATGAATATTACAGAAGAATAATATTAGCAGTGATACCAGGACATACCGGAATCGAAGGGAACAAACTTTCCAGCTAAAGATGCTAATTGTTATACTAACTGATTTTTGAAACACCAAACTTCTACCAGCTGACACGAAGAATTTTCTTCAACAAACAGAAACAGGAACTTGCAGAAAAGTAGAATAATTGCCAAACTTTTCTTCAGTCCACAATATTCAATAACTTACCTACTCTCGTACCCCGTACCATGATCTGTTTACAAGAAAAGATTGAAAAACGATATTTTACACTCGACACCTCTACAGCAGTTAACCTCCGGAAGTCTTTGATAGTTGTCAAAATATTCTTACGAAATGGCAGATCGTCCTAGAGTGTCCCATATCACGTCAAATCGATACATCATCTGAAAGCATGCCTATACCAAGCCAATATGCTAAAATACTTGGCCCATCAGATATTAATTGTAATCCAAAGATTAAAAGATGCTATATCTGCGCACAATAAAATTAATGAAATATAAGGTTATTTCCTGTTCATCCTACTTTTTCAATTTTTTTTTTGTGATTTAAATTATTACTTTTTGATCTAAAAGACGGCCGCCGTCGTTTATGGTCTTGCTGCCCGGATGCTTTGTTTAAATCATTTGTATACATATATATTTTGTAAATTATTTGATTAGATAAATAAATAAAGCCAAAGTCAAGTCGATGCTATTCACCAGCATTTTAGCAAGGCTTTTGATTCAATAAGCCACAACATATTACTTCGTAAGCCTTAAGTACTTAGTATACAATGAAATTTCATTCAAAGGAACTCTTCCTTCTAAATTGATAGGGTACAGAAAGTCAAAATCGAAGAACTTAGGTATACATCAAGGCCAATTAAATGCACTTCAGGTGTTCCTCATGGCAGTCACCTTAGTCCTCTGCTTTTTACTATATTTATTGAAGAAATTATTAACTATGAATATGTATATCAGTCAGAGTCTTAAACATATGTATATGTATGTATTTATGTATATGCTGATGATTTAAAACTATTTTTAAAAGTAACGTGTGATTATGACTGCCTTAAACTTCAAATAGGTCTTGATAATATAACCTTCATGTTATAAAATGCTTCGCAATTTCTCTCTCTATAAAAAAATGCATGGAGTTTCCGTAGTCCCTTTTTTATTTATTAATTTATAAAACACTTACAAAGTAAGACATATGTCTTGTAAATTATTATTTTGTAATTCAAAAAGCTAATTAAATAAAATGAAAATGTGGAGCTAATTCAAAAAGGGCCTGTAACGATTACACGATTTCGACGACTGCTAAGATGTATTCACCTTCATAGAACTGTAAGTTGGGTGTTACATTTGACTCCAAGTTTTCGTTTGATCCACATATCGATGTATTTGCCGCTAAAGCTAGCTAACTCAATGTTAAGATTTATAAAAAGAAACAAAAGATTTGTCCGATCCCTATACACTCTTGTCTTATTATATACTACTGAAGTTAGATCTAACCTTGAATAAGCAGATGTCATCTGGAACCCTTTTAGAGTCAACAATTATTTTCGGATGAAATTCGGGAGGTATAAAATGCGTTGGAATTTTTGTCCAAATTACATAGCCCGGCAAAATGAAATTAATAGTCACATTGTTCTGACATAGATAAATTCAAAAATGAATTGGCATTATTTTTTTTAAGAACTCAAATAAAAAAAAACAAGGTCATAAAAAAAAGGGTTCACCACAACAGAAACTCAAAATTCTAATGATTTAAGAATTTAAGTTCCAATTAAGTGCTAATTTAGTACTCCAATCCTAATTTGGAACTAAAAGTCTTCCCCTTCCAATTTGTGGTGAACACAGCTTGATGTGAAGCTATAGGAACAAAACACCAATATTCAAAAAACCTAATGATGAAGGATTTAAGTTCCATTACGTAATTTCTAAACTATTTAGAACAACCGTTTTTTAACAAAATCAGTCCAGCCATTGTTAACATTAATTTGATTTAATTAATTTTTTGAATTCTGGATTTTCGTTCCATATTCTGATCTAAATTGTAAAGCCCTTATTTCGAATACGAAAAAGTATAAGCAGTATTACTGAATACAGCGTCCCCAAATCATTGAGTGCGATATGATGTCAAAATTCAACAAATGAACCACTGTACAAGGTCGCGTCACTCGCCATAATAAAGTTTGACGACCGACGCCACGTATTAGATTAGCGTCACAACCAAACTATCCTGACAACTACATACATATAAATTATTTAAGTAAGCAACAAATTAACAAACTCCTTAAATTTATCAGTTTCCTTTGAAGAACCGAACCCGTGGGAAACTCAATTAAAATAGCCCTACATTACACCCCAAATAGAACCATTATATCAATATCTATGACAAATATCATTAATACAGATAGATGTACAATAATGTACATACCAAAGCCAATAATCATAACTGGTCGCATAATGTCCCACTCAAGTAGGAAAATTGGATGATCCTTTGAATTCTTTCTGGTATAATCAACACTATAGACAGAGAGAGAGAGAGAGAGAGAGAGAGAGAGAGAGCGAGCTGATGGACAAATGAGGAACATACAAAAAATATATACATAGGTACACAACAAACCAACAAAAAAAAAAAACCCACCCACAAAACCATATAATACTTGAATCATACTCTAGAAGTACCAATTTTTGTTCTTGCTATATTGCCATTACCATCATCACCGCCATGGAAATAGAGTGCTCGCCCGCAAAGGATATAACGGCATTCCAATAAAAACATGAATAACGTGCGATGGCTATAATAGAGTATAGTAGATGAAATATCCCAAAAGAATGAACCAAAACCAAATCATACAGAAGTCTCGTCCTTTTCCTTTAATCAAAATATCCAAACCAAACCAATGGCACATGTGACAGGACATCAGGATTGGAAAAATCTACCAAGGGAGCTAACTCACTGGCTGATATGATGGTCAATCGTGATGAAGAGGACAAAATCAACGACAACCGACGATGCCGATGACGACGACAGGACATCCCAGCGCGACAATTGGGTGGAATTTCGTTCCTTTCGATAAACTTAAACGGATTGAAGAAGAAATTGGCAAATTCTTTATCGAACAAATTGACAAATATTAAATTGAATACCATTTCGCGAATTGATTACACGCAAATAGTTACTTTCTTCCTAGAGTGTCCTTTATATCCTGCTTATTTCATAAACTTTATTACAGTTCCTGAGCCATAATGGTACAACTACTCACAATTATATAGAAAAACTTCTGTGAGTTCCGAGTGTAATACCACTTCCTGGCTAATATCCATGTAATCATCTACGCCTCCATCATATTGTCCGTGTAATCAGAGAAATATATACGAGAGTCCTGTGGAAATATATTATAATAAACCCGCACAGGAAATTGTAAGCAGTTATTTGTAAGTGAGTGCACATTCACAAAACTTTACCGCACAGCAATGAGAGAGCCATCATAGCATGATTTTAATGTTACTCAGCATGGAAGAAGTCTATTTAGGATTAATGGAGGAGGAGTGGGGCCACACAGCATTGGCAAACGTCCTTATGAGGATATTTTTTTTTGTATCTATGCAAATGTTACTCGGTGTTGTGAAAAATTTTAATATAAAATTGAGAGACACACAGAGGGAAAATGTGTTTCAGGTTTTGTTGGTCTAACCTAGGTAGGTCTTCCTCCTTGATGATGATGATGGTTGGTATCTAACTGCTAAATTCAAGGGACATACGGGCTGTATATACCTACCTACCTTCATACATACAACAAAAAAAAAAAAACAAAGAACCTGCCAACTATACTGTAAATATAAATAAAGCCAAACAAATGTTGTGTTGTTTTTTAGTTTTTTGTATTTCATCTGAACATTTTATTTGCATTTATATTTAAACAAAAAAAATGCCATTTGAGTTTATTCAGTGCGAGGATTATATTTAGAAGGAAAGAATATCCTAGTCCTGCTCCTCTTGCGGTATACTATATAGGTATACAATCATAGTTATATGGAGTGCAATTGAAAATTGCATTGCGATAATAAACGTTTATGGTTAACCACACCCAGAGGCCCAGGTTAACCATATAGCTTTCTCTATACCTAAACACTCTCTATACCTAAACACAAGTTTCATAATAAGTCCTGTGGCCCTGGATGATGTCCGAAAAAGGAATATGGGACGGATTTTTCTGTTGAATATATTTAGCTTTCTGTGCGGTTGAATGGGACAAATTTAAATGCAACAAGAATATTTGTGTCGTTGTGGCTTTGTCTTTGTTTTTTTTTTGCCCTTGCATTGAGAATTAACTATGGAATTTCTGATTTTGGAAATTAAAACAACCACAAACTTCCACTTGTGGTCTAGTGACCTAAAATGTTAAAAACTTTATCAAATATGTACGTACAATTTATTTATTATCCAAGAAAAAGGTAAAGAAAGTCAAAAAATGTATTGATTAGCTACATTTGAAATTGTTTTTCTTCTAATTTCTTCAAAAAAAAAAAAACAAGCATTAATGAAAAATAAATTTTTAAGTCTCTGAAACTGCTTTTCAAAGCACTATAGATGTTTATGTACATACATCTAAAAAAAATTGTTGTTTTTAAAGTTTTAATTAAAATACACCTAAAAACTAAATTAAAAAGACATTAAAAAACTGTTTTCGAAATATGTATGAAATCTTATGTATATATAACGGCTTTTATAATACAAATTCTATATACTACCGAAGTACATCAACCAAGTAGAAGACTTGGGGCTATTTAATGGGTCTTGTTGAGTTATTGATTGTTGAAAATTCATTTTTGTTAACATTTTGATTTATGCTATTTTATTATACTATGGTTATAAAATTTAGAACGGCAACATTTATGTACTATATGCAATGTCTATAAGAATTCTGTCTTCTTCCCGTGAAAAAATACACGTTTTTTTTTGAATACACGCAAAGTGTAATTGATAAACTCAGAACTACAAAGATAAAGTGAAATTATGAACGACTATAAAAATTCTTTACTATTCCCCCACACGAATGCTGTTCACTTTTCGAACCCTGAACGAGTTTTACAAAAATTCTTTGATATTCCCTTCGACATGCTAGAACACCCGGACTCTCCGAACGATTTTCACGAGCCCTAGTCGTTTCCCAAACCTTGAACGAGTTTTAATGAAATTCTGAATGAATTTTAACAAAACTCTTCACGAGTTTTACAAAAATTCTTTGATATTCCCTTTGACATACTAGACAACCCGGACGCTCCGAACGATTTTTACGAGCCCTAGTCGTTCACCAAACTCTGAACGAGTTTATATAAAATTCTGAACGAATTTTAACAAAACTCTTCACGAGTTTTATAAAAATCCTTTGATATTCTCCTAGACATTCGGATACAGGGGAAATCAAACGATTTCTTCGATTCCTTGTTTCTTCCAAACTCTGAACGAGTTTTGATTAAATTCTGAATGAATTTTAACAAAACTCTTCACGAACTTTATAAAAATTCTTCGATATACCCTTTGATATAATAGACAACCCGGACGCTCCAAACGAATTTCACGAGCCCTAGTCGTTTGCCAAGCTCTGAACGAGTTTATATAAAATTCTGAACGAATTTTAACAAAACTCTTCACGAGTTTTACAAAAATTCTTTGATATTCCCTTTGATGTACTTGACAACCCAGACTCTCCGAACGATTTTCACGAGTCCTAGTCGTTTGCCAAACTCTGAACGAGTTTTGATTAAATTCTGAATGAATTTTAACAAAACTCTTCACGAGATTTATAAAAATTCTTTGGCATACTAAACTAACGGGACAATGTTAACGATTTTAACAAATCCGCGCGAAACGCCGTGCTTTTTATCTGTCCAACTCTCCCTGCATTTCATAAAAATTATTTTATATTCTTACGAAATAATGCTAAATGAATTTAGAAAAAAAATAAACGAAAACAAACACTTAAGCCAGGCTTACATTTTGTCAGAAGAGAGCTAAAATTAGATGAAGGCTTTTACTCAGAATTCATATTCGGAGGGTCACACGCTGATCACGACTTAAGGGCCAGCAAGGACAGTATCAACGTAAGTTTTTTCAGCCAAATTTCGTCAAGTCAAATAAGTCAATAATAACGATAAAGAGCTTCAGGTCATCAGAAAACTGGCATGCTTACTTTTACGCTTTCCAAGAGAGCGCTGCGACGAAATGCCCAAACCGTCAATACGGCTCCCAGCGAGAGTCTTCATATTTCTTCAACCCTCCTCTAAAATCTAAGCAAGCGTATTGACTAAAGTGTTCACTTCAAGTGATATCGATACTCAAATTTGATCTTCAAGAGTTTATGTATGCAGCATGCTGCATGAAATTTTCTTTTTCTGTACAACTTTGAATAAGTTTATATGAAATTCTGAATAAAATTGAACAAACACTACGATCAAAAACAAAATTGTTGTCGGAAGACTCGACGAATTTTAAAAAAACTCTTCACGAATTTCAAAAAAATTCATTCAAATTCCCGCAGGCGTACTAGACTATCGTTAAACTATTTTAACGAATGCTATACATTTAGACAACCCAGACTCTCTGAACGATTATCACGAGCCCTTGTCGTTTGCCAAACTCTGAACGAGTTTATATAAAATTCTGAACGAATTTTAACAAAATTCTTCACGAGTTTTATAAACATTCTTTGATATTTCCTTTGACATACTAGACAACCCGGACGCTCCGAACGATATTCATGAGTCCTAGATTCTGAACGAATCTTAACAAAACTCTTCACGAGTCTTACAAAAATTCTTTGATATTCCCTTTGATATACATGACAACCCGGACGCTCCGAACGATTTTCACGAGTCCTAGTCGTTTGCAAAACTCTGAAAAAGTTTATATAAAATTCTGAACGAATTTTAACAAACCTCTTCACGAGTTTTATAAAAATTCTTTGATATTCCCTTTGACATGCTAGACAACCCAGACTCTTCGAACGATTATCACGAGCCCTTGTCGTTTGCCAAACTCTGAACGAGTTTATATAAAATTCTGAACGAATTTTAACAAAACTCTTCACGAGTTTTATAAACATTCTTTGATATTTCCTTTGACATACTAGACAACCCGGACGCTCCGAACGATTTTCACGAGTCCTAGTCGTTTGCCAAACTCTGAATGAGTTTATATAAAATTCTGAACGAATTTTAACAAAACTCTTCACGAGTTTTATAAAAATTCTTTGATATTTCCTTTGACATACTAGACAACCCGGACGCTCCGAACGATTTTCATGAGTCCTAGTCGTTTGCCAAACTCTGGACGAGTTTATATAAAATTCTGAACGAATCTTAACAAAACTCTTCACGAGTTTTACAAAAATTCTTTGATATTCCCTTTGACATGCTTGACAACCCGGACGCTCCGAACGATTTTCACGAGCCCTAGTCGTTTGCCAAACTCTGCACGAGTTTATATAAAATTCTGAACAAATCTTAATAAAACTCTTCACGAGTTTTACAAAAATTCTTTGATATTCCCTTTGACATGTTTGACAACCCGGACGCTCCGAACGATTTTTACGAGCCCTAGTCGTTTACCAAACTCTAAACGAGTTTATATAAAATTCTGAACGAATTTTAACAAACCTCTTCACGAGTTTTATAAACATTCTTTGATATTCATTTTGTAATGCTAGACAACCCGGACGCTCTGAACGATTTTCACGAGCCCTTGTCGTTTGCCAAACTCTGAAAGAGTTTATATAAAATTCTGAACGAATTTTAACAAAACTCTGCACGAGTTTTACAAAAATTCTTTGATATACTTGACAACCCGGACGCTCCGAACGATTTTCACGAGTCTTAGTCGTTTGCCAAACTCTGAACGAGTTTATATAAAATTCTGAACGAATTTTAACAAAACTCTTCACGAGTATTACAAAAATTCTTTGATATTTCCTTTGACATACTAGACAACCCGGACGCTCCGAACGATTTTCACGAATCCTAGTCGTTTGCCAAACTCTGAACGAGTTAATATAAAATTCTGAACGAATTTTAACAAAACTCTTCACGAGTTTTATAAAAATTCTTTGATATTTCCTTTGACACACTAGACAACCCGGACTCTCCGAACGATTTTCACGAGCCCTAGTCGTTTACCAAACTCTGAACGAGTTTATATAAAATTCTGAACGAATTTGAACAAAACTCTTCTCGAGTTTTAAAAAAATTCTTTGATATTGCCTTTGACATACTAGACAACCCGGACGCTCCGAACGACTTTCACGAGCCCTTGTCGTTGGCCAAACTCTGAACGAGTTTATATAAAATTCTGAACGAATTTTAACAAAACTCTGCACGAGTTTTACAAAAATTCTTTGATATACTTGACAGCCCGGACGCTCCGAACGATTTTCATGAGTCCTAGTCGTTTGCCAAACTCTGAACGAGTTTATATAAAATTCTGAACGAATTTTAACAAAACTCTTCACGAGTTTTATAAAAATCCTTTGATATTCTCCTAGACATTCGGATACAGGGGAAATCAAACGATTTCTTCGATTCCTTGTTTCTTCCAAACTCTGAACGAGTTTTGATTAAATTCTGAATGAATTTTAACAAAACTCTTCACGAACTTTATAAAAATTCTTCGATATACCCTTTGATATACTAGACAACCCGGACGCTCCGAACGATTTTCACGAGCCCTAGTCGTTTGCCAAACTCTGCACGAGTTTATATAAAATTCTGGACGAATCTTAACAAAACTCTTCACGAGTTTTACAAAAATTCTTTGATATTCCCTTTGACATGCTTGACAACCCGGACGCTCCGAACGATTTTCACGAGCCCTAGTCGTTTGCCAAACTCTGAACGAGTTTATATAAAATTCTGAACGAATTTTAACAAAACTCTTCAAGAGTTTTATAAAAATTCTTTGATATTTCCTTTGACAAACTAGACAACCCGGACGCTCCGAACGATTTTCACGAGCCCTAGTTTTTTGCCAAACTCTAAACGAGTTTTGAATAAATTCTGAATGAATTTTAACAAAACTCTTCACGTGTTTTACAAAAATTCTTTGATATTCCCTTTGATATACATGACAACCCGGACGCTCCGAACGATTTTCACGAGTCCTAGTCGTTTGCAAAACTCTGAAAAAATTTATATAAAATTCTGAACGAATTTTAACAAACCTCTTCACGTGTTTTATAAAAATTCTTTGATATTTCCTTTGACATGCTAGACAACCCGGACGCTCCGAACGATTTTCATGAGTCCTAGTCGTTTGCCAAACTCTGAACGAGTTTATATAAAATTCTGAACGAATTTTAACAAACCTCTTCACGAGTTTTATAAACATTCTTTGATATTCCCTTTGTAATGCTAGACAACCCGGACTCTCCGAACGATTTTCACGAGCCCTAGTCGTTTACCAAACTCGGAACGAGTTTATATAAAATTCTGAACGAATTTTAACAAAACTCTTCACTAGTTTTATAAAAATTCTTTGATATTTCCTTTGACATGCTAGACAACCCGGACGCTTCGAACGATTTTCATGAGTCCTAGTCGTTTGGCAAACTCTGAACGAGTTTATATAAAATTCTGAACGAATTTTAACAAAACTCTTCACGAGTTTTATAAAAATTCTTTGATATTTCCTTTGACATACTAGACAACCCGGACTCTCCGAACGATTTTCACGAGCCCTAGTCGTTTACCAAACTCTGAACGAGTTTATATAAAATTCTGAACGAATTTTAACAAAACTCTTCACGAGTTTTATAAAAATTCTTTGATATTTCCATTGACATACTAGACAACCCGGACGCTCCGAACGATTTTCACGAACCCTTGTCGTTGGCCAAACTCTGAGCGAGTTTATAAAAAATTCTGAAAGAATTTTAACAAAACTGCACGAGTTTTACAAAAATTCTTTGATATACTTGACAACCCGGACGCTCCGAACGATTTTCATGAGTCCTATTCGTTTGCCAAACTCTGAACGAGTTTATATAAAATTCTGAACGAATTTTAACAAACCTCTTCACGAGTTTTATAAAAAGTCTTTGATATTTCCTTTGACATACTAGACAACCCGGACTCTCCGAACGATTTTCACGAGCCCTAGTCGTTTACCAAACTCTGAACGAGTTTATATAAAATTCTGAACGAATTTTAACAAAACTCTTCACGAGTTTTACAAAAATTCTTTGATATTCCCTTTGATATACATGACAACCCGGACGCTCCGAACGATTTTCACGAGTCCTAGTCGTTTGCAAAACTCTGAAAAAGTTTATATAAAATTCTGAACGAATTTCAACAAACCTCTTCACGAGTTTTATAAAAATTCTTGATATTCCCTTTGACATGCTAGACAACCCAGACTCTCCGAACGATTATCACGAGCCCTTGTCGTTTGCCAAACTCTGAACGAGTTTACATAAAATTCTGAACCAATTTTAACAAAACTCTTCACGAGTTTTACAAAAATTCTTTGATATTTCCTTTGACATACTAGACAACCCGGACGCTCCGAACGATTTTCACGAGCCCTAGTCGTTTGCCAAACTCTGAACGAGTTTATATAAAATTCTGAACGAATTTTAACAAAACTCTGCACGAGTTTTACAAAAATTCTTTGATATACTTGACAACCCGGACGCTCCGAACGATTTTCACGAGCCCTAGTCGTTTGCCAAACTATGAACGAGTTTATATAAAATTCTGAACGAATTTTAACAAACCTCTTCACGATTTTTATAAACATTCTTTGATATTCCCTTTGTAATGCTTGACAACCCGGACTCTCCGAACGATTTTCACGAGCCCTAGTCGTTTACCAAACTCTGAACGAGTTTATATAAAATTCTGAACGTATTTTAACAAAACTCTTCACGAGTTTTATAAAAATTCTTTGATATTTCCTTTGACATGCTAGACAACTCGGACGCTCCGAACGATTTTCATGAGTCCTAGTCGTTTGCCAAACTATGAACGAGTTTATATAAAATTCTGAACGAATTTTAACAAAACTCTTCACGAGTTTTATAAAAATTCTTTGATATTTCCTTTGACATACTAGACAACCCGGACTCTCCGAACGATTTTCACGAGCCCTAGTCGTTTACCAAACTCTGAACGAGTTTATATAAAATTCTGAACGAATTTCAACAAAACTCTTCACGAGTTTTATAAAAATTCTTTGATATTTCCTTTGACATACTAGACAACCCGGACGCTCCGAACGATTTTCACGAGCCCTTGTCGTTTGCCAAACTCTGAACGAGTTTATATAAAATTCTGAACGAATTTTAACAAAACTCTGCACGAGTTTTACAAAAATTCTTTGATATACTTGACAACCCCGACGCTCCGAACGATTTTCATGAGTCCTAGTCGTTTGCCAAACTCTGAACGAGTTTATATAAAATTCTGAACGAATTTTAACAAAACTCTTCACGAGTTTTATAAAAATTCTTTGATATTTCCTTTGACATACTAGACAACCCGGACTCTCCGAACGATTTTCACGAGCCCTAGTCGTTTACCAAACTCTGAACGAGTTTATATAAAATTCTGAACGAATTTTAACAAAACTCTTCACGAGTTTTACAAAAATTCTTTGATATTCCCTTTGATATACATGACAACCCGGACGCTCCGAACGATTTTCACGAGTCCCAGTCGTTTGCAAAACTCTGAAGAAGTTTATATAAAATTCTGAACGAATTTTAACAAACCTCTTCACGAGTTCTATAAAAATTCTTGATATTCCCTTTGACATGCTAGACAACCCAGACTCTCCGAACGATTATCACGAGCCCTTGTCGTTTGCCAAACTCTGAACGAGTTTATATAAAATTCTGAACCAATTTTAACAAAACTCTTCACGAGTTTTACAAAAATTCTTTGATGTTCCCTTGGACATACTAGACAACCCGTACGCTCCGAACGATTTTCACGAGTCCTAGTCGTTTGCCAAACTCTGAACGAGTTTATATAAAATTCTGAACTAATTTTAACAAACCTTTTCACGAGTTTTATAAAAATTCTTTGATATTTCCTTTGACATGCTAGACAACCCGGACGCTCCGAACGATTTTCATGAGTCCTAGTCGTTTGCCAAACTCTGAACGAGTTTATATAAAATTCTGAACGAATTTTAACAAAACTCTTCACGAGTTTTATAAAAATTCTTTGATATTTCCTTTGACATACTAGACAACCCGGACGCTCCGAACGATTTTCACGAGTCCTAGTCATTTGCCAAACTCTGAATGAGTTTATATAAAATTCTGAACGAATTTTAACAAAACTCTTCACGAGTCTTACAAAAATTCTTTGATATTTCCTTTGACATACTAGACAACCCGGACGCTCCGAACGATTTTCACGAGCCCTAGTCGTTTGCCAAACTCTGAACGAGTTTATATAAAATTCTGAACGAATTTTAACAAAACTCTTCACGAGTTTTACAAAAATTCTTTGATATACTTGACAACCCGGACGCTCCGAACGATTTTCACGAGCCCTAGTCGTTTACCAAACTCTGAACGAGTTTATAGAAAATTCTGAACGAATTTTAACAAACCTCTTCACGAGTTTTATAAACATTCTTTGATATTCCCTTTGTAATGCTTGACAACCCGGACTCTCCGAACGATTTTCACGAGCCCTAGTCGTTTACCAAACTCTGAACGAGTTTATATAAAATTCTGAACGAATTTTAACAAAACTCTTCACGAGTTTTATAAAAATTCTTTGATATTTCCTTTGACATGCTAGACAACCCGGACGCTCCGAACGATTTTCATGAGTCCTAGTCGTTTGCCAAACTCTGAACGAGTTTATATAAAATTCTGAACGAATTTTAACAAAACTCTTCACGAGTTTTATAAAAATTCTTTGATATTTCCTTTGACATACTAGACAACCCGGACTCTCCGAACGATTTTCACGAGCCCTAGTCGTTTACCAAACTCTGAACGAGTTTATATAAAATTCTGAACGAATTTTAACAAAACTCTTCACGAGTTTTATAAAAATTCTTTGATATTTCCTTTGACATACTAGACAACCCGGACGCTCCGAACGATTTTCACGAGCCCTTGTCGTTTGCCAAACTCTGAACGAGTTTATATAAAATTCTGAACGAATTTTAACAAAACTCTTCACGAGTTTTATAAAAATTCTTTGATATTTCCTTTGACAAACTAGACAACCCGGACGCTCCGAACGATTTTCACGAGCCCTAGTTTTTTGCCAAACTCTAAACGAGTTTTGAATAAATTCTGAATGAATTTTAACAAAACTCTTCACGAGTTTTACAAAAATTCTTTGATATTCCCTTTGATATACATGACAACCCGGACGCTCCGAACGATTTTCACGAGTCCTAGTCGTTTGCAAAACTCTGACAAAGTTTATATAAAATTCTGAACGAATTTTAACAAACCTCTTCACGAGTTTTATAAAAATTCTTTGATATTTCCTTTGACAAACTAGACAACCCGGACGCTCCGAACGATTATCACGAGCCCTTGTCGTTTGCCAAACTCTGAACGAGTTAATATAAAATTCTGAACGAATTTTAACAAAACTCTTCACGAGTTTTATAAAAATTCTTTGATATTTCCTTTGACATACTAGACAACCCGGATGCTCCGAACGATTTTCATGAGTCCTAGTCGTTTGCCAAACTCTGAACGAGTTTATATAAAATTTTGAACGAATTTTAACAAAATTCTTCACGAGTTTTATAAAAATTCTTTGATATTTCCTTTGACATGCTAGACAACCCGGACGCTCCAAACGATTTTCACGAGCCCTAGTCGTTTGCCAAACTCTGAACGAGTTTATATAAAATTCTGAACGAATTTTAACAAAACTCGTCATGAGTTTTACAAAAATTCTTTGATATTTCCTTTGACATACTAGACAACCCGGACGCTCCGAACGATTTTCACGAGCCCTAGTCGTTTGCCAAACTCTGAACGAGTTTATATAAAATTCTGAACGAATTTTAACAAAACTCTGCACGAGTTTTATAAAAATTCTTTGATATACTTGACAACCCGGACGCTCCGAACGATTTTCACGAGTCCTAGTCGTTTGCCAAACTCTGAACGAGTTTATATAAAATTCTGAACGAATTTTAACAAAACTCTTCACGAGTATTACAAAAATTCTTTGATATTTCCTTTGACATACTAGACAACCCGGACGCTCCGAACGATTTTCACGAATCCTAGTCGTTTGCCAAACTCTGAACGAGTTTATATAAAATTCTGAACGAATTTTAACAAAACTCTCCACGAGTTTTACAAAAATTCTTTGATATTTCCTTTGACATACTAGACAACCCGGACGTTTACGCATACTAAACTAACGCGACACTGTTAACGATTTTAACAAATCCGCACGAAACGCCGTGCCTTTTATTTGTCCAACTCTCCCTGAATTTCATAAAAATTATTTTATATTCTTGCGAAATAATGCTAAATGAATTTAGAAAAAAAAAATAAACGAAAACAAACACTTTAGCCAGGCTTACATTTTGTCAGAAGAGAGCTAAAATTAGATGAAGGCTTTTACTCAGAATTCATATTCGGAGGGTCACACGCTGATCACGACTTAAGGGCCAGCAAGGACGGTATCAACGTAAGTTTTTTCAGCCAAATTTCTTCAAGTCAAATAAGTCAATAATAACGATAAAGAGCTTCAGGTCATCAGAAAAGTGGCATGCTTACTTTTACGCTTTCCAAGAGAGCGCTGCGACGAAATGCCCAAACCGTCAATACGGCTCCAAGCGAGAGTCTTCATATTTCTTCAACCCTCCTCTAAAATCTAAGCAAGCGTATTGACTAAAGTGTTCACTTCAAGTGATATCGATACTCAAATTTGATCTTCAAGAGTTTATGTATGCAGCATGCTGCATGAAATTTTCTTTTTCTGTACAACTTTGAATAAGTTTTTATGAAATTCTGAACAAAATTGAACAAACACTACGATTAAAAACAAAATTGTTGTCGGAAGACTCGACGAATTTTAAAAAAACTCTTCACGAATTTCAAAAAAAATCATTGAAATTCCTGCAGGCGTACTACACTATATAAACTATTTTAATGAATGCTATACATTTAGACAACCCAGACTCTCCGAACGATTATCACGAGCCCTAGTCGTTTGCCAAACTCTGAACGAGTTTATATAAAATTCTGAACGAATTTTAACAAAACTCTGCACGAGTTTTATAAAAATTCTTTGATATTTCCTTTGACAAACTAGACAACCCGGACGCTCCGAACGATTTTCACGAGCCCTAGTCGTTTGCCAAACTCTGAACGAGTTTATATAAAATTCTGAACGAATTTTAACAAAACTCTGCACGAGTATAAAATTCTGAACGAATTTTAACAAAACTCTTCACGAGTTTTATAAAAATTCTTTGATATTTCCTTTGACATGCTAGACAACCCGGACGCTCCGAACGATTTTCATGAGTCCTAGTCGTTTGCCAAACTCTGAACGAGTTTATATAAAATTCTGAACGAATTTTAACAAAACTCTTCACGAGTTTTATAAAAATTCTTTGATATTTCCTTTGACATACTAGACAACCCGGACTCTCCGAACGATTTTCACGAGCCCTAGTCGTTTACCAAACTCTGAACGAGTTTATATAAAATTCTGAACGAATTTTAACAAAACTCTTCACGAGTTTTATAAAAATTCTTTGATATTTCCTTTGACATACTAGACAACCCGGACTCTCCGAACGATTTTCACGAGCCCTAGTCGTTTACCAAACTCTGAACGAGTTTATATAAAATTCTGAACGAATTTTAACAAAACTCTGCACGAGTTTTATAAAAATTCTTTGATATTTCCTTTGACAAACTAGACAACCCGGACGCTCCGAACGATTTTCACGAGCCCTAGTCGTTTGCCAAACTCTGAACGAGTTTATATAAAATTCTGAACGAATTTTAACAAAACTCTGCACGAGTATAAAATTCTGAACGAATTTTAACAAAACTCTTCACGAGTTTTATAAAAATTCTTTGATATTCCCTTTGATATACATGACAACCCGGACGCTCCGAACGATTTTCACGAGCCCTAGTTTTTTGCCAAACTCTAAACGAGTTTTGAATAAATTCTGAATGAATTTTAACAAAACTCTTCACGAGTTTTACAAAAATTCTTTGATATTCCCTTTGATATACATGACAACCCGGACGCTCCGAACGATTTTCACGAGCCCTAGTTTTTTGCCAAACTCTAAACGAGTTTTGAATAAATTCTGAATGAATTTTAACAAAACTCTTCACGAGTTTTACAAAAATTCTTTGATATTCCCTTTGACATGCTAGACAACCCGGACGCTCCGAACGATTTTCATGAGTCCTAGTCGTTTGCCAAACTCTGAACGAGTTTATATAAAATTCTGAACGAATTTTAACAAAACTCTTCACGAGTTTTATAAAAATTCTTTGATATTTCCTTTGACATACTAGACAACCCGGACTCTCCGAACGATTTTCACGAGCCCTAGTCGTTTACCAAACTCTGAACGAGTTTATATAAAATTCTGAACGAATTTTAACAAAACTCTTCACGAGTTTTATAAAAATTCTTTGATAACAAAACTCTTCACGAGTTTTACAAAAATTCTTTGATATTCCCTTTGATATACATGACAACCCGGACGCTCCGAACGATTTTCACGAGCCCTAGTTTTTTGCCAAACTCTAAACGAGTTTTGAATAAATTCTGAATGAATTTTAACAAAACTCTTCACGAGTTTTACAAAAATTCTTTGATATTCCCTTTGATATACATGACAACCCGGACGCTCCGAACGATTTTCACGAGTCCTAGTCGTTTGCAAAACTCTGACAAAGTTTATATAAAATTCTGAACGAATTTTAACAAACCTCTTCACAAGTTTTATAAAAATTCTTTGATATTGCCTTTGATATGCTAGACAACCCGTACGCTCCGAACGATTATCACGAGCCCTTGTCGTTTGCCAAACTCTGAACGAGTTAATATAAAATTCTGAACGAATTTTAACAAAACTCTTCACGAGTTTTATAAAAATTCTTTGATATTTCCTTTGACATACTAGACAACCCGGATGCTCCGAACGATTTTCATGAGTCCTAGTCGTTTGCCAAACTCTGAACGAGTTTATATAAAATTTTGAACGAATTTTAACAAAATTCTTCACGAGTTTTATAAAAATTCTTTGATATTTCCTTTGACATACTAGACAACCCGGACGCTCCGAACGATTTTCACGAGCCCTAGTCGTTTGCCAAACTCTGAACGAGTTTATATAAAATTCTGAACGAATTTTAACAAACCTTTTCATGAGTTTTACAAAAATTCTTTGATATTTCCTTTGACATACTAGACAACCCGGACGCTCCGAACGATTTTCACGAGCCCTAGTCGTTTGCCAAACTCTGAACGAGTTTATATAAAATTCTGAACGAATTTTAACAAAACTCTGCACGAGTTTTACAAAAATTCTTTGATATACTTGACAACCCGGACGCTCCGAACGATTTTCACGAGTCCTAGTCGTTTGCCAAACTCTGAACGAGTTTATATAAAATTCTGAACGAATTTTAACAAAACTCTTCACGAGTATTACAAAAATTCTTTGATATTTCCTTTGACATACTAGACAACCCGGACGCTCCGAACGATTTTCACGAATCCTAGTCGTTTGCCAAACTCTGAACGAGTTTATATAAAATTCTGAACGAATTTTAACAAAACTCTCCACGAGTTTTACAAAAATTCTTTGATATTTCCTTTGACATACTAGACAACCCGAACGTTTACGCATACTAAACTAACGCGACACTGTTAACGATTTTAACAAATCCGCGCGAAACGCCGTGCTTTTTATTTGTCCAACTCTCCCTGAATTTCATAAAAATTATTTTATATTCTTGCGAAATAATGCTTAATGAATTTAGAAAAAAAAAATAAACGAAAACAAACACTTTAGCCAGGCTTACATTTTGTCAGAAGAGAGCTAAAATTAGATGAAGGCTTTTACTCAGAATTCATATTCGGAGGGTCACACGCTGATCACGACTTAAGGGCCAGCAAGGACGGTATCAACGTAAGTTTTTTCAGCCAAATTTCGTCAAGTCAAATAAGTCAATAATAACGATAAAGAGCTTCAGGTCATCAGAAAAGTGGCATGCTTACTTTTACGCTTTCCAAGAGAGCGCTGCGACGAAATGCCCAAACCGTCAATACGGCTCCAAGCGAGAGTCTTCATATTTCTTCAACCCTCCTCTAAAATCTAAGCAAGCGTATTGACTAAAGTGTTCACTTCAAGTGATATCGATACTCAAATTTGATCTTCAAGAGTTTATGTATGCAGCATGCTGCATGAAATTTTCTTTTTCTGTACAACTTTGAATAAGTTTTTATGAAATTCTGAACAAAATTGAACAAACACTACGATTAAAAACAAAATTGTTGTCGGAAGACTCGACGAATTTTAAAAAAACTCTTCACGAATTTCAAAAAAAATCATTGAAATTCCTGCAGGCGTACTACACTATATAAACTATTTTAACGAATGCTATACATTTAGACAACCCAGACTCTCCGAACGATTATCACGAGCCCTTGTCGTTTGCCAAACTCTGAACGAGTTTATATAAAATTCTGAACGAATTTTAACAAAACTCTGCACGAGTTTTATAAAAATTCTTTGATATTTCCTTTGACAAACTAGACAACCCGGACGCTCCGAACGATTTTCACGAGCCCTAGTCGTTTGCCAAACTCTGAACGAGTTTATATAAAATTCTGTACGAATTTTAACAAAACTCTGCACGAGTATAAAATTCTGAACGAATTTTAACAAAACTCTTCACGAGTTTTATAAAAAGTCTTTGATATTTCCTTTGACATGCTAGACAACCCGGACGCTCCGAACGATTTTCATGAGTCCTAGTCGTTTGCCAAACTCTGAACGAGTTTATATAAAATTCTGAACGAATTTTAACAAAACGCTTCACGAGTTTTATAAAAATTCTTTGATATTTCCTTTGACATACTAGACAACCCGGACTCTCCGAACGATTTTCACGAGCCCTAGTCGTTTACCAAACTCTGAACGAGTGTATATAAAATTCTGAACGAATTTTAACAAAACTCTTCACGAGTTTTATAAAAATTCTTTGATATTTCCTTTGACAAACTAGACAACCCGGACGCTCCGAACGATTTTCACGAGCCCTAGTCGTTTGCCAAACTCTGAACGAGTTTATATAAAATTCTGAACGAATTTTAACAAAACTCTGCACGAGTTTTACAAAAATTCTTTGATATACTTGACAATCCGGACGCTCCGAACGATTTTCACGAGCCCTAGTCGTTTGCCAAACTCTGAACGAGTTTATATAAAATTCTGAACGAATTTTAACAAACCTCTTCACGAGTTTTATAAAAATTCTTTGATATTTCCTTTGACATGCTAGACAACCCGGACGCTCCCAACGATTTTCATGAGCCCTAGTCGTTTGCCAAACTCTGAACGAGTTTATATAAAATTCTGAACGAATTTTAACAAAACTCTGCACAAGTTTTATAAAAATTCTTTGATATTTCCTTTGACAAACTAGACAACCCGGACGCTCCGAACGATTTTCACGAGCCCTAGTCGTTTGCCAAACTCTGAACGAGTTTATATAAAATTCTGAACGAATTTTAACAAAACTCTGCACGAGTTTTACAAAAATTCTTTGATATACTTGACAATCCGGACGCTCCGAACGATTTTCACGAGCCCTAGTCGTTTGCCAAACTCTGAACGAGTTTATATAAAATTCTGAACGAATTTTAACAAACCTCTTCACGAGTTTTATAAAAATTCTTTGATATTTCCTTTGACATGCTAGACAACCCGGACGCTCCGAACGATTTTCATGAGTCCTAGTCGTTTGGCAAACTCTGAACGAGTTTATATAAAATTCTGAACGAATTTTAACAAAACGCTTCACGAGTTTTATAAAAATTCTTTGATATTTCCTTTGACATACCAGACAACCCGGACTCTCCGAACGATTTTCACGAGCCCTAGTCGTTTACCAAACTCTGAACGAGTTTATATAAAATTCTGAACGAATTTTAACAAAACTCTTCACGAGTTTTATAAAAATTCTTTGATATTTCCTTTGACATACTAGAAAACCCGGACGCTCCGAACGATTTTCACGAATCCTAGTCGTTTGCCAAACTCTGAACGAGTTTATATAAAATTCTGAACGAATCTTAACAAAACTCTTCACGAGTTTTACAAAAATTCTTTGATATTCCCTTTGACATGCTTGACAACCCGGACGCTCCGAACGATTTTCACGAGCCCTAGTCGTTTGCCAAACTCTGAACGAGTTTATATAAAATTCTGAACGAATTTTAAGAAAACTCTTCACGAGTTTTATAAAAATTCTTTGATATTTCCTTTGACAAACTAGACAACCCGGACGCTCCGAACGATTTTCACGAGCCCTAGTTTTTTGCCAAACTCTAAACGAGTTTTGATTAAATTCCGAATGAATTTTAACAAAACTCTTCACGAGTTTTACAAAAATTCTTTGATATACATGACAACCCGGACGCTCCGAACGATTTTCACGAGTCCTAGTCGTTTGCAAAACTCTGAAAAAGTTTATATAAAATTCTGAACGAATTTTAACAAACCTCTTCACGAGTTTTATAAAAATTCTTTGATATTCCCTTTGACATGCTAGACAACCCGTACGTGCCGAACGATTATCACGAGCCCTTGTCGTTTGCCAAACTCTGAACGAGTTTATATAAAATTCTAAACGAATTTTAACAAAACTCTTCACGAGTTTTATAAAAATTCTTTGATATTTCCTTTGACATACTAGACAACCCGGACGCTCCGAACGATTTTCATGAGTCCTAGTCGTTTGCCAAACTCTGAATGAGTTTATATAAAATTCTGAACGAATTTTAACAAAACTCTTCACGAGTTTTATAAAAATTCTTTGATATTTCCTTTGACATACTAGACAACCCGGACGCTCCGAACGATTTTCACGAATCCTAGTCGTTTGCCAAACTCTGAACGAGTTTATATAAAATTCTGAACTAATTTTAACAAAACTCTTCACGAGTATTACAAAAATTCTTTGATATTGCCTTTGATATGCTAGACAACCCGTACGCTCCGAACGATTATCACGAGCCCTAGTCGTTTACCAAACTCTGAACGAGTTTATATAAAATTCTGAACGAATTTTAACAAAACTCTTCACGAGTTTTATAAAAATTCTTTGATATTTCCTTTGACATACTTGACAACCCGGACGCTCCGAATGATTTTCACGAGCCCTTTTCGTTTGCCAAACTCTGAACGAGTTTATATAAAATTCTGAATGAATTTTAACAAAACTCTGCACGAGTTTTACAAAAATTCTTTGATATACTTGACAACCCGGACGCTCCGAACGATTTTCACGAGTCCTAGTCGTTTGCCAAACTCTGAACGAGTTTATATAAAATTCTGAATGAATTTTAACAAAACTCTTCACTAGTATTACAAAAATTCTTTGATATTTCCTTTGACATACTAGACAACCCGGACGCTCCGAACGATTTTCACGAATCCTAGTCGTTTGCCAAACTCTGAACGAGTTTATATAAAATTCTGAACGAATTTTAACAAAACTCTCCACGAGTTTTACAAAAATTCTTTGATATTTCCTTTGACATACTAGACAACCCGAACGCTTACGCATACTAAACTAACGCGACACTGTTAACGATTTTAACAAATCCGCGCGAAACGCCGTGCTTTTTATTTGTCCAACTCTCCCTGAATTTCATAAAAATTATTTTATATTCTTGCGAAATAATGCTAAATGAATTTAGAAAAAAAAAATAAACGAAAACAAACACTTTAGCCAGGCTTACATTTTGTCAGAAGAGAGCTAAAATTAGATGAAGGCTTTTACTCAGAATTCATATTCGGAGGGTCACACGCTGATCACGACTTAAGGGCCAGCAAGGACGGTATCAACGTAAGTTTTTTCAGCCAAATTTCGTCAAGTCAAATAAGTCAATAATAACGATAAAGAGCTTCAGGTCATCAGAAAAGTGGCATGCTTACTTTTACGCTTTCCAAGAGAGCGCTGCGACGAAATGCCCAAACCGTCAATACGGCTCCAAGCGAGAGTCTTCATATTTCTTCAACCCTCCTCTAAAATCTAAGCAAGCGTATTGACTAAAGTGTTCACTTCAAGTGATATCGATACTCAAATTTGATCTTCAAGAGTTTATGTATGCAGCATGCTGCATGAAATTTTCTTTTTATGTACAACTTTGAATAAGTTTTTATGAAATTCTGAACAAAATTGAACAAACACTACGATTAAAAACAAAATTGTTGTCGGAAGACTCGACGAATTTTAAAAAAACTCTTCACGAATTTCAAAAAAAATCATTGAAATTCCTGCAGGCGTACTACACTATATAAACTATTTTAACGAATGCTATACATTTAGACAACCCAGACTCTCCGAACGATTATCACGAGCCCTTGTCGTTTGCCAAACTCTGAACGAGTTTATATAAAATTCTGAACGAATTTTAACAAAACTCTGCACGAGTTTTATAAAAATTCTTTGATATTTCCTTTGACAAACTAGACAACCCGGACGCTCCGAACGATTTTCACGAATCCTAGTCGTTTGCCAAACTCTGAACGAGTTTATATAAAATTCTGAACGAATTTTAACAAAACTCTGCACGAGTTTTACAAAAATTCTTTGATATACTTGACAACCCGGACGCTCCGAACGATTTTCACGAGTCCTAGTCGTTTGCCAAACTCTGAACGAGTTTATATAAAATTCTGAACTAATTTTAACAAAACTCTTCACTAGTATTACAAAAATTCTTTGATATTTCCTTTGACATACTAGACAACCCGGACGCTCCGAACGATTTACTCGAGCCCTAGTCGTTTGCTAAACTCTGCACGAGTTTATATAAAATTCTGAACGAATCTTAACAAAACTCTTCACGAGTTTTACAAAAATTCTTTGATATTCCCCTTGACATGCTTGACAACCCGGACGCTCCGAACGATTTTCACGAGCCCTAGTCGTTTGCCAAACTCTGAACGAGTTTATATAAAATTCTGAACGAATTTTAAGAAAACTCTTCACGAGTTTTATAAAAATTCTTTGATATTTCCTTTGACAAACTAGACAACCCGGACGCTCCGAACGATTTTCACGAGCCCTAGTTTTTTGCCAAACTCTAAACGAGTTTTGATTAAATTCTGAATGAATTTTAACAAAACTCTTCACGAGTTTTACAAAAATTCTTTGATATACATGACAACCCGGACGCTCCGAACGATTTTCACGAGTCCTAGTCGTTTGCAAAACTCTGAAAAAGTTTATATAAAATTCTGAACGAATTTTAACAAACCTCTTCACGAGTTTTATAAAAATTCTTTGATATTCCCTTTGACATGCTAGACAACCCGTACGCGCCGAACGATTATCACGAGCCCTTGTCGTTTGCCAAACTCTGAACGAGTTTATATAAAATTCTAAACGAATTTTAACAAAACTCTTCACGAGTTTTATAAAAATTCTTTGATATTTCCTTTGACATACTAGACAACCCGGACGCTCCGAACGATTTTCATGAGTCCTAGTCGTTTGCCAAACTCTGAATGAGTTTATATAAAATTCTGAACGAATTTTAACAAAACTCTTCACGAGTTTTATAAAAATTCTTTGATATTTCCTTTGACATACTAGACAACCCGGACGCTCCGAACGATTTTCACGAATCCTAGTCGTTTGCCAAACTCTGAACGAGTTTATATAAAATTCTGAACTAATTTTAAGAAAACTCTTCAAGAGTATTACAAAAATTCTTTGATATTTCCTTTGACATACTAGACAACCCGGACGCTCCGAACGATTTTCACGAATCCTAGTCGTTTGCCAAACTCTGAACGAGTTTATATAAAATTCTGAACGAATTTTAACAAAACTCTCCACGAGTTTTACAAAAATTCTTTGATATTTCCTTTGACATACTAGACAACCCGAACGTTTACGCATACTAAACTAACGCGACACTGTTAACGATTTTAACAAATCCGCGCGAAACGCCGTGCTTTTTATTTGTCCAACTCTCCCTGAATTTCATAAAAATTATTTTATATTCTTGCGAAATAATGCTAAATGAATTTAGAAAAAAAAAATAAACGAAAACAAACACTTTAGCCAGGCTTACATTTTGTCAGAAGAGAGCTAAAATTAGATGAAGGCTTTTACTCAGAATTCATATTCGGAGGGTCACACGCTGATCACGACTTAAGGGCCAGCAAGGACGGTATCAACGTAAGTTTTTTCAGCCAAATTTCGTCAAGTCAAATAAGTCAATAATAACGATAAAGAGCTTCAGGTCATCAGAAAAGTGGCATGCTTACTTTTACGCTTTCCAAGAGAGCGCTGCGACGAAATGCCCAAACCGTCAATACGGCTCCAAGCGAGAGTCTTCATATTTCTTCAACCCTCCTCTAAAATCTAAGCAAGCGTATTGACTAAAGTGTTCACTTCAAGTGATATCGATACTCAAATTTGATCTTCAAGAGTTTATGTATGCAGCATGCTGCATGAAATTTTCTTTTTCTGTACAACTTTGAATAAGTTTTTATGAAATTCTGAACAAAATTGAACAAACACTACGATTAAAAACAAAATTGTTGTCGGAAGACTCGACGAATTTTAAAAAAACTCTTCACGAATTTCAAAAAAATTCATTGAAATTCCTGCAGGCGTACTACACTATATAAACTATTTTAACGAATGCTATTCATTTAACTCTAAACGAGTTTTAATGAAATTCTGAACGAATTTTAACAAAACTCTTCACGAGTTTTACAAAAATTCTTTGATATTCCCTTTGACATACTAGACAACCCGGACGCTCCGAACGATTTTCACGAGCCCTAGTCGTTTGCCAAACTCTGAACGAGTTTATATAAAATTCTGAACGAATTTTAACAAAACTCTGCACGAGTTTTACAAAAATTCTTTGATATACTTGACAACCCGGACGCTCCGAACGATTTTCAGGAGCCCTAGTCGTTTGCCAAACTCTGAACGAGTTTATATAAAATTCTGAACGAATTTTAACAAAACTCTTCACGAGTTTTACAAAAATTCTTTGATATTCCCTTTGACATGCTTGACAACCCGGACGCTCCGAACGATTTTCACGAGTCCTAGTCGTTTGCCAAACTCTGAATGAGTTTATATAAATTTCTGAACGAATTTTAACAAAACTCTTCACGAGTTTTACAAAAATTCTTTGATATTTCCTTTGACATACTAGACAACCCGGACGCTCCGAACGATTTTCACGAGCCCTAGTCGTTTGCCAAAATCTGAACGAGTTTATATAAAATTCTGAACGAATTTTAACAAAACTCTTCACGAGTTTTACAAAAATTCTTTGATATACTTGACAACCCGGACGCTCCGAACGATTTTCACGAGCCCTAGTCGTTTGCCAAACTCTGAACGAGTTTATATAAAATTCTAAACGAATTTTAACAAACCTCTTCACGAGTTTTATAAACATTCTTTGATATTCCCGTTGTAATGCTAGACAACCCGGACTCTCCGAACGATTTTCACGAGCCCTAGTCGTTTGCCAAACTCTGAACGAGTTTAAATAAAATTCTGAACGAATTTTAACAAAACTCTTCACGAGTTAAAAATTCTTTGATATTTCCTTTGACAAACTAGACAACCCGGACGCTCCGAACGATTTTCACGAGCCCTAGTCGTTTTCCAAACTCTGAACGAGTTTATATAAAATTCTGAACGAATTTTAACAAAACTCTGCACGAGTTTTACAAAAATTCTTTGATATACTTGACAATCCGGACGCTCCGAACGATTTTCACGAGCCCTAGTCGTTTGCCAAACTCTGAACGAGTTTATATAAAATTCTGAACGAATTTTAACAAACCTCTTCACGAGTTTTATAAAAATTCTTTGATATTTCCTTTGACATGCTTGACAACCCGGACGCTCCGAACGATTTTCATGAGTCCTAGTCGTTTGCCAAACTCTGAACGAGTTTATATAAAATTCTGAACGAATTTTAACAAAACTCTTCACGAGTTTTATAAAAATTCTTTGATATTTCCTTTGACATACCAGACAACCCGGACTCTCCGAACGATTTTCACGAGCCCTAGTCGTTTACCAAACTCTGAACGAGTTTATATAAAATTCTGAACGAATTTTAACAAAATTCTTCACGAGTTTTATAAAAATTCTTTGATATTTCCTTTGACATACTTGACAACCCGGACGCTCCGAACGATTTTCACGAGCCCTTTTCGTTTGCCAAACTCTGAACGAGTTTATATAAAATTCTGAACGAATTTTAACAAAACTCTGCACGAGTTTTACAAAAATTCTTTGATATACTTGACAACCCGGACGCTCCGAACGATTTTCACGAGTCCTAGTCGTTTGCCAAACTCTGAACGAGTTTATATAAAATTCTGAATGAATTTTAACAAAACTCTTCACTAGTATTACAAAAATTCTTTGATATTTCCTTTGACATACTAGACAACCCGGACGCTCCGAACGATTTTCACGAATCCTAGTCGTTTGCCAAACTCTGAACGAGTTTATATAAAATTCTGAACGAATTTTAACAAAACTCTCCACGAGTTTTACAAAAATTCTTTGATATTTCCTTTGACATACTAGACAACCCGAACGTTTACGCATACTAAACTAACGCGACACTGTTAACGATTTTAACAAATCCGCGCGAAACGCCGTGCTTTTTATTTGTCCAACTCTCCCTGAATTTCATAAAAATTATTTTATATTCTTGCGAAATAATGCTTAATGAATTTAGAAAAAAAAAATAAACGAAAACAAACACTTTAGCCAGGCTTACATTTTGTCAGAAGAGAGCTAAAATTAGATGAAGGCTTTTACTCAGAATTCATATTCGGAGGGTCACACGCTGATCACGACTTAAGGGCCAGCAAGGACGGTATCAACGTAAGTTTTTTCAGCCAAATTTCGTCAAGTCAAATAAGTCAATAATAACGATAAAGAGCTTCAGGTCATCAGAAAAGTGGCATGCTTACTTTTACGCTTTCCAAGAGAGCGCTGCGACGAAATGCCCAAACCGTCAATACGGCTCCAAGCGAGAGTCTTCATATTTCTTCAACCCTCCTCTAAAATCTAAGCAAGCGTATTGACTAAAGTGTTCACTTCAAGTGATATCGATACTCAAATTTGATCTTCAAGAGTTTATGTATGCAGCATGCTGCATGAAATTTTCTTTTTCTGTACAACTTTGAATAAGTTTTTATGAAATTCTGAACAAAATTGAACAAACACTACGATTAAAAACAAAATTGTTGTCGGAAGACTCGACGAATTTTAAAAAAACTCTTCACGAATTTCAAAAAAAATCATTGAAATTCCTGCAGGCGTGCTACACTATCTAAACTATTTTAACGAATGCTATTCATTTAACTCTAAACGAGTTTTAATGAAATTCTGAACGAATTTTAACAAAACTCTTCACGAGTTTTACAAAAATTCTTTGATATTCCCTTTGACATACTTGACAACCCGTACGCTCCGAACGATTTTCACGAATCCTAGTCGCTTGCTAAACTCTGAACGAGTTTATATAAAATTCTGAACGAATTTTAACAAACCTTTTCACGAGTTTTATAAAAATTCTTTGATATTCCCTTTGAAATGCTAGACAACCCGGACTCTCCGAACGATTTTCACGAGCCCTAGTCGTTTACCAAACTCTGAACGAGTTTATATAAAATTCTGAACGAATTTTAACAAAACTCTTTACGAGTTTTACAAAAATTCTTTGATATTCCCTTTGATATACTTGACAACCCGGACGCTCCGAACGATTTACACGAGCCCTAGTCGTTTGCCAAACTCTGCACGAGTTTATATAAAATTCTGAACAAATCTTAACAAAACTCTTCACGAGTTTTACAAAAATTCTTTGATATTCCTTTGACATGCTTGACAACCCGGACGCTCCGAACGATTTTCACGAGCCCTAGTCGTTTGCCAAACTCTGAACGAGTTTATATAAAATTCTGAACGAATTTTAAGAAAACTCTTCACGAGTTTTATAAAAATTCTTTGATATTTCCTTTGACAAACTAGACAACCCGGACGCTCCGAACGATTTTCACGAGCCCTAGTTTTTTGCCAAACTCTAAACGAGTTTTGATTAAATTCTGAATGAATTTTAACAAAACTCTTCACGAGTTTTACAAAAATTCTTTGATATACATGACAACCCGGACGCTCCGAACGATTTTCACGAGTCCTAGTCGTTTGCAAAACTCTGAAAAAGTTTATATAAAATTCTGAACGAATTTTAACAAACCTCTTCACGAGTTTTATAAAAATTCTTTGATATTCCCTTTGACATGCTAGACAACCCGTACGCGCCGAACGATTATCACGAGCCCTTGTCGTTTGCCAAACTCTGAACGAGTTTATATAAAATTCTGAACGAATTTTAAGAAAACTCTTCACGAGTTTTATAAAAATTCTTTGATATTTCCTTTGACAAACTAACGGACGCTCCGAACGATTTTCACGAGCCCTAGTCGTTTGCCAAACTCTGAACGAGTTTATATAAAATTCTGAACGAATTTTAACAAACCTCTTCACGAGTTTTATAAACATTCTTTGATATTCCCGTTGTAATGCTAGACAACCCGGACTCTCCGAACGATTTTCACGAGCCCTAGTCGTTTGCCAAACTCTGAACGAGTTTATATAAAATTCTGAACGAATTTTAACAAAACTCTTCACGAGTTTTATAAAAATTCTTTGATATTTCCTTTGACAAACTAGACAACCCGGACGCTCCGAACGATTTTCACGAGCCCTAGTCGTTTGCCAAACTCTGAACGAGTTTATATAAATTTCTGAACGAATTTTAACAAAACTCTTCACGAGTTTTATAAAAATTCTTTGATATTTCCTTTGACAAACTAGACAACCCGGACGCTCCGAATGATTTTCACGAGCCCTAGTTTTTTGCCAAACTCTAAACGAGTTTTGATTAAATTCTGAATGAATTTTAACAAAACTCTTCACGAGTTTTACAAAAATTCTTTGATATACTTGACAACCCGGACGCTCCGAACGATTTTCACGAGCCCTAGTCGTTTGCCAAACTCTGAACGAGTTTATATAAAATTCTGAACGAATTTTAACAAACCTCTTCACGAGTTTTATAAACATTCTTTGATATTCCCGTTGTAATGCTAGACAACCCGGACTCTCCGAACGATTTTCACGAGCCCTAGTCGTTTGCCAAACTCTGAACGAGTTTATATAAAATTCTGAACGAATTTTAACAAAACTCTTCACGAGTTTTATAAAAATTCTTTGATATTTCCTTTGACAAACTAGACAACCCGGACGCTCCGAATGATTTTCACGAGCCCTAGTATTTTGCCAAACTCTAAACGAGTTTTGATTAAATTCTGAATGAATTTTAACAAAACTCTTCACGAGTTTTACAAAAATTCTTTGATATACATGACAACCCGGACGCTCCGAACGATTTTCACGAGTCCTAGTCGTTTGCAAAACTCTGAAAAAGTTTATATAAAATTCTGAACGAATTTTAACAAACCTCTTCACGAGTTTTATAAAAATTCTTTGATATTCCCTTTGACATGCTAGACAACCCGTACGCTCCGAACGATTATCACGAGCCCTTGTCGTTTGCCAAACTCTGAACGAGTTAATATAAAATTCTGAACGAATTTTAACAACACTCTTCTTGAGTATTACAAAAATTCTTTGATATTTCCTTTGACATACTAGACAACCCGGACGCTCCGAACGATTTTCACGAGTCCTAGTCGTTTGCCAAACTCTGAACGAGTTAATATAAAATTCTGAACGAATTTTAACAAAACTCTGCACGAGTTTTACAAAAATTCTTTGATATACTTGACAACCCGGACGCTCCGAACGATTTTCACGAGCCCTAGTCGTTTGCCAAACTCTGAACGAGTTTATATAAAATTCTGAACGAATTTTAACAAACCTCTTCACGAGTTTTATAAACATTCTTTGATATTCCCGTTGTAATGCTAGACAACCCGGACTCTCCGAACGATTTTCACGAGCCCTAGTCGTTTGCCAAACTCTGAACGAGTTTATATAAAATTCTGAACGAATTTTAACAAAACTCTTCACGAGTTTTATAAAAATTCTTTGATATTTCCTTTGACAAACTAGACAACCCGGACGCTCCGAATGATTTTCACGAGCCCTAGTTTTTTGCCAAACTCTAAACGAGTTTTGATTAAATTCTGAATGAATTTTAACAAAACTCTTCACGAGTTTTACAAAAATTCTTTGATATACATGACAACCCGGACGCTCCGAACGATTTTCACGAGTCCTAGTCGTTTGCAAAACTCTGAAAAAGTTTATATAAAATTCTGAACGAATTTTAACAAACCTCTTCACGAGTTTTATAAAAATTCTTTGATATTCCCTTTGACATGCTAGACAACCCGTACGCTCCGAACGATTATCACGAGCCCTTGTCGTTTGCCAAACTCTGAACGAGTTAATATAAAATTCTGAACGAATTTTAACAACACTCTTCTTGAGTATTACAAAAATTCTTTGATATTTCCTTTGACATACTAGACAACCCGGACGCTCCGAACGATTTTCAAGAGTCCTAGTCGTTTGCCAAACTCTGAACGAGTTTATATAAAATTCTGAACGAATTTTAACAAAACTCTGCACGAGTTTTACAAAAATTCTTTGATATTTCCTTTGACAAACTAGACAACCCGGACGCTCCGAATGATTTTCACGAGCCCTAGTTTTTTGCCAAACTCTAAACGAGTTTTGATTAAATTCTGAATGAATTTTAACAAAACTCTTCACGAGTTTTACAAAAATTCTTTGATATACTTGACAACCCGGACGCTCCGAACGATTTTCACGAGCCCTAGTCGTTTGCCAAACTCTGAACGAGTTTATATAAAATTCTGAACGAATTTTAACAAACCTCTTCACGAGTTTTATAAACATTCTTTGATATTCCCGTTGTAATGCTAGACAACCCGGACTCTCCGAACGATTTTCGCGAGCCCTAGTCGTTTGCCAAACTCTGAACGAGTTTATATAAAATTCTGAACGAATTTTAACAAAACTCTTCACGAGTTTTATAAAAATTCTTTGATATTTCCTTTGACAAACTAGACAACCCGGACGCTCCGAATGATTTTCACGAGCCCTAGTTTTTTGCCAAACTCTAAACGAGTTTTGATTAAATTCTGAATGAATTTTAACAAAACTCTTCACGAGTTTTACAAAAATTCTTTGATATACATGACAACCCGGACGCTCCGAACGATTTTCACGAGTCCTAGTCGTTTGCAAAACTCTGAACGAGTTTATATAAAATTCTGAACGAATTTTAACAAACCTTTTCACGAGTTTTATAAAAAATTTTTGATATTCCCTTTGAAATGCTAGACAACCCGGACTCTCCGAACGATTTTCACGAGCCCAAGTCGTTTACCAATCTCTGAACGAGTTTATATAAAATTCTGAACGAATTTTAACAAAACTCTCTACGAGTTTTACAAAAATTCTTTGATATTCCCTTTGACATGCTTGACAACCCGGACGCTCCGAACGATTTTCACGAGCCCTAGTCGTTTGCCAAACTCTGAAAGAGTTTATATAAAATTCTGAACGAATTTTAACAAAACTCTTCACGAGTTTTATAAAAATTCTTTGATATTTCCTTTGACAAACTAGACAACCCGGACGCTCCGAACGATTTTCACGAGCCCGAGTCGTTTGCCAAACTCTGAACGAGTTTATATAAAATTCTGAACGAATTTTAACAAACCTCTTCACGAGTTTTATAAAAATTCTTTGATATTTCCTTTGACAAACTAGACAACCCGGACGCTCCGAATGATTTCCACGAGCCCTAGTTTTTTGCCAAACTCTAAACGAGTTTTGATTAAATTCTGAATGAATTTTAACAAAACTCTTCACGAGTTTTACAAAACTTCTTTGATATACATGACAACCCGGACGCTCCGAACGATTTTCACGAGTCCTAGTCGTTTGCAAAACTCTGAAAAAGTTTATATAAAATTCTGAACGAATTTTAACAAACCTCTTCACGAGTTTTATAAAAATTCTTTGATATTCCCTTTGACATGCTAGACAACCCGTACGCTCCGAACGATTATCACGAGCCCTTGTCGTTTGCCAAACTCTGAACGAGTTAATATAAAGTTCTGAACGAATTTTAACAACACTCTTCTTGAGTATTACAAAAATTCTTTGATATTTCCTTTGACATACTAGACAACCCGGACGCTCCGAACGATTTTCACGAGTCCTAGTCGTTTGCCAAACTCTGAACGAGTTTATATAAAATTCTGAACGAATTTTAACAAAACTCTTCACGAGTATTACAAAATTTCTTTGATATTTCCTTTGACATACAAGACAACCCGGACGCTCCGAACGATTTTCACGAATCCCAGTCGTTTGCCAAACTCTGAACGAGTTTATATAAAATTCTGAACGAATTTTAACAAAACTCTTCACGAGTTTTATAAAAATTCTTTGATATTTCCTTTGACATACTTGACAACCCGGACGCTCCGAACGATTTTCACGAGCCCTTTTCGTTTGCCAAACTCTGAACGAGTTTATATAAAATTCTGAACGAATTTTAACAAAACTCTGCACGAGTTTTACAAAAATTCTTTGATATACTTGACAACCCGGACGCTCCGAACGATTTTCACGAGTCCTAGTCGTTTGCCAAACTCTGAACGAGTTTATATAAAATTCTGAATGAATTTTAACAAAACTCTTCACTAGTATTACAAAAATTCTTTGATATTTCCTTTGACATACTAGACAACCCGGACGCTCCGAACGATTTTCACGAATCCTAGTCGTTTGCCAAACTCTGAACGAGTTTATATAAAATTCTGAACGAATTTTAACAAAACTCTCCACGAGTTTTACAAAAATTCTTTGATATTTCCTTTGACATACTAGACAACCCGAACGTTTACGCATACTAAACTAACGCGACACTGTTAACGATTTTAACAAATCCGCGCGAAACGCCGTGCTTTTTATTTGTCCAACTCTCCCTGAATTTCATAAAAATTATTTTATATTCTTGCGAAATAAAGCTAAATGAATTTAGAAAAAAAAATAAACGAAAACAAACACTTTAGCCAGGCTTACATTTTGTCAGAAGAGAGCTAAAATTAGATGAAGGCTTTTACTCAGAATTCATATTCGGAGGGTCACACGCTGATCACGACTTAAGGGCCAGCAAGGACGGTATCAACGTAAGTTTTTTCAGCCAAATTTCGTCAAGTCAAATAAGTCAATAATAACGATAAAGAGCTTCAGGTCATCAGAAAAGTGGCATGCTTACTTTTACGCTTTCCAAGAGAGCGCTGCGACGAAATGCCCAAACCGTCAATACGGCTCCAAGCGAGAGTCTTCATATTTCTTCAACCCTCCTAAAATCTAAGCAAGCGTATTGACTAAAGTGTTCACTTCAAGTGATATCGATACTCAAATTTGATCTTCAAGAGTTTATGTATGCAGCATGCTGCATGAAATTTTCTTTTTCCGTACAACTTTGAATAAGTTTTTATGAAATTCTGAACAAATTGAACAAACACTACGTTTAAAAACGAAATTGTTGTCGGAAGACTCGACGAATTTTAAAAAAAACTCTTCACGAATTTCAAAAAAATTCATTGAAATTCCTGCAGGCGTACTACACTATCTAAACTATTTTAACGAATGCTATTCATTTAACTCTAAACGAGTTTTAATGAAATTCTGAACGAATTTTAACAAAACTCTTCACGAGTTTTACAAAAATTCTTTGATATTCCCTTTGACATGCTTGACAACCCGGACGCTCCGAACGATTTTCACGAGCCCTAGTCGTTTGCCAAACTCTGAACGAGTTTATATAAAATTCTGAACGAATTTTAACAAACCTTTTCACGAGTTTTATAAAAAATTTTTGATATTCCCTTTGAAATGCTAGACAACCCGGACTCTCCGAACGATTTTCACGAGCCCTAGTCGTTTACCAATCTCTGAACGAGTTTATATAAAATTCTGAACGAATTTTAACAAAACTCTCTACGAGTTTTACAAAAATTCTTTGATATTCCCTTTGACATGTTTGACAACCCGGACGCTCCGAACGATTTTCACGAGCCCTAGTCGTTTGCCAAACTCTGAAAGAGTTTATATAAAATTCTGAACGAATTTTAACAAAACTCTTCACGAGTTTTATAAAAATTCTTTGATATTTCCTTTGACAAACTAGACAACCCGGACGCTCCGAACGATTTTCACGAGCCCGAGTCGTTTGCCAAACTCTGAACGAGTTTATATAAAATTCTGAACGAATTTTAACAAACCTCTTCACGAGTTTTATAAAAATTCTTTGATATTTCCTTTGACAAACTAGACAACCCGGACGCTCCGAGCGATTTTCACGAGCCCTAGTTTTTTGCCAAACTCTAAACGAGTTTTGATTAAATTCTGAATGAATTTTTACAAAACTCTTCACGCGTTTTACAAAAATTCTTTGATATACATGACAACCCGGACGCTCCGAACGATTTTCACGAGTCCTAGTCGTTTGCAAAACTCTGAAAAAGTTTATATAAAATTCTGAACGAATTTTAACAAACCTCTTCACGAGTTTTATAAAAATTCTTTGATATTCCCTTTGACATGCTAGACAACCCAGACTCTCCGAACGATTATCAAGAGCCCTTGTCGTTTGCCAAACTCTGAACGAGTTTATATAAAATTCTGAACCAATTTTAACAAAACTCTTCACGAGTTTTACAAAAATTCTTTGATATTCCCTTTGATATACATGACAACCCGGACGCTCCGAACGATTTTCACGAGTCCTAGTCGTTTGCAAAACTCTGAAAAAGTTTATATAAAATTCTGAACGAATTTTAACAAACCTCTTCACGAGTTTTATAAAAATTCTTTGATATTTCCTTTGACATGCTAGACAACCCGGACGCTCCGAACGATTTTCATGAGTCCTAGTCGTTTGCCAAACTCTGAACGAGTTTATATAAAATTCTGAACGAATTTTAACAAAACTCTTCACGAGTTTTATAAAAATTCTTTGATATTTCCTTTGACATACCAGACAACCCGGACTCTCCGAACGATTTTCACGAGCCCTAGTCGTTTACCAAACTCTGAACGAGTTTATATAAAATTCTGAACGAATTTTAACAAAACTCTTCATGAGTTTTATAAAAATTCTTTGATGTTTCCTTTGACATACTAGACAACCCGGACGCTCCGAACGATTTTCACGAGCCCTTTTCGTTTGCCAAACTCTGAACGAGTTTATATAAAATTCTGAACGAATTTTAACAAAACTCTGCACGAGTTTTACAAAAATTCTTTGATACACTTGACAACCCGGACGCTCCGAACGATTTTCACGAGTCCTAGTCGTTTGCCAAACTCTGAACGAGTTTATATAAAATTCTGAATGAATTTTAACAAAACTCTTCACGAGTATTACAAAAATTCTTTGATATTTCCTTTGACATACTAGACAACCCGGACGCTCCGAACGATTTTCACGAATCCTAGTCGTTTGCCAAACTCTGAACGAGTTTATATAAAATTCTGAATGAATTTTATCAAAACTCTCCACGAGTTTTACAAAAATTTTTTGATATTCCCTTTGACATGCTTGACAACCCGGACGCTCCGAACGATTTTCACGAGCCCTAGTCGTTTGCCAAACTCTGAACGAGCTTATATAAAATTCTGAACGAATTTTAACAAACCTTTTCACGAGTTTTATAAAAATTTTTTGATATTCCCTTTGAAATGCTAGACAACCCGGACTCTCCGAACGATTTTCACGAGCCCTAGTCGTTTACCAAACTCTGAACGAGTTTATATAAAATTCTGAACGAATTTTAACAAAACTCTCTACGAGTTTTACAAAAATTCTTTGATATTTCCTTTGACGTGCTTGACAACCCGGACGCTCCGAACGATTTTCACGAGCCCTAGTCGTTTGCCAAACTCTTCACGAGTTTTATAAAAATTCTTTGATATTTCCTTTGACAAACTAGACAACCCGGACGCTCCGAATGATTTTCACGAGCCCTAGTTTTTTGCCAAACTCTAAACGAGTTTTGATTAAATTCTGAATGAATTTTAACAAAACTCTTCACGAGTTTTACAAAAATTCTTTGATATACATGACAACACGACGCTCCGAACGATTTTCACGAGTCCTAGTCGTTTGCAAAACTCTGAAAAAGTTTATATAAAATTCTGAACGAAATTTAACAAACCTCTTCACGAGTTTTACAAAAATTCTTTGATATTCCCTTTGACATGCTAGACAACCCGTAAGCTCCGAACGATTATCACGAGCCCTTGTCGTTTGCCAAACTCTGAACGAGTTTATATAAAATTCTGAACGAATTTTAACAAAACTCTTCATGAGTTTTACAAAAATTCTTTGATATTTCCTTTGACATACTAGAAAACCCGGACGCTCCGAACGATTTTCACGAGCCCTAGTCGTTTGCCAAACTCTGAACGAGTTTATATAAAATTCTGAACGAATTTTAACAAAACTCTGCACGAGTTTTACAAAAATTCTTTGATATACTTGACAACCCGGACGCTCCGAACGATTTTCACGAGTCCTAGTCGTTTGCCAAACTCAGTTTATATAAAATTTTGAACGAATTTTAACAAAACTCTTCACGAGTATTACAAAAATTCTTTGATATTTCCTTTGACATACTAGACAACCCGGACGCTCCGAACGATTTTCACGAATCCTAGTCGTTTGCCAAACTCTGAACGAGTTTATATAAAATTCTGAACGAATTTTAACAAAACTCTCCACGAGTTTTACAAACATTCTTTGATATTTCCTTTGACATACTAGACAACCCGAACGTTTACGCATACTAAACTAACGCGACACTGTTAACGATTTTAACAAATCCGCGCGAAACGCCGTGCTTTTTATTTGTCCAACTCTCCCTGAATTTCATAAAAATTATTTTATATTCTTGCGAAATAAAGCTAAATGAATTTAGAAAAAAAAATAAACGAAAACAAACACTTTAGCCAGGCTTACATTTTGTCAGAAGAGAGCTAAAATTAGATGAAGGCTTTTACTCAGAATTCATATTCGGAGGGTCACACGCTGATCACGATTTAAGGGCCAGCAAGGACGGTATCAACGTAAGTTTTTTCAGCCAAATTTCGTCAAGTCAAATAAGTCAATAATAACGATAAAGAGCTTCAGGTCATCAGAAAAGTGGCATGCTTACTTTTACGCTTTCCAAGAGAGCGCTGCGACGAAATGCCCAAACCGTCAATACGGCTCCAAGCGAGAGTCTTCATATTTCTTCAACCCTCCTAAAATCTAAGCAAGCGTATTGACTAAAGTGTTCACTTCAAGTGATATCGATACTCAAATTTGATCTTCAAGAGTTTATGTATGCAGCATGCTGCATGAAATTTTCTTTTTCTGTACAACTTTGAATAAGTTTTTATGAAATTCTGAACAAAATTGAACAAACACTACGATTAAAAACAAAATTGTTGTCGGAAGACTCGACGAATTTTAAAAAAACTCTTCACGAATTTCAAAAAAAATCATTGAAATTCCTGCAGGCGTACTACACTATATAAACTATTTTAACGAATGCTATACATTTAGACAACCCAGACTCTCCGAACGATTATCACGAGCCCTTGTCGTTTGCCAAACTCTGAACGAGTTTATATAAAATTCTGAACGAATTTTAACAAAACTCTGCACGAGTTTTATAAAAATTCTTTGATATTTCCTTTGACAAACTAGACAACCCGGACGCTCCGAACGATTTTCACGAGCCCTAGTCGTTTGCCAAACTCTGAACGAGTTTATATAAAATTCTGTACGAATTTTAACAAAACTCTGCACGAGTATAAAATTCTGAACGAATTTTAATAAAACTCTTCACGAGTTTTACAAAAATTCTTTGATATTCCCTTTGACATGCTTGACAACCCGGACGCTCCGAACGATTTTCGCGAGCCCTAGTCGTTTGCCAAACTCTGAACGAGTTTATATAAAATTCTGAACGAATTTTAACAAACCTTTTCACGAGTTTTATAAAAATTCTTTGATATTCCCTTTGACATGTTAGACAACCCGTACGCTCCGAACGATTATCACGAGCCCTTGTCGTTTGCCAAACTCTGAACGAGTTAATATAAAGTTCTGAACGAATTTTAACAACACTCTTCTTGAGTATTACAAAAATTCTTTGATATTTCCTTTGACATACTAGACAACCCGGACGCTCCGAACGATTTTCACGAGTCCTAGTCGTTTGCCAAACTCTGAACGAGTTTATATAAAATTCTGAACGAATTTTAACAAAACTCTTCACGAGTTTTATAAAAATTCTTTGATATTTCCTTTGACATACTTGACAACCCGGACGCTCCGAACGATTTTCACGAGCCCTTTTCGTTTGCCAAACTCTGAACGAGTTTATATAAAATTCTGAACGAATTTTAACAAAACTCTGCACGAGTTTTACAAAAATTCTTTGATATACTTGACAACCCGGACGCTCCGAACGATTTTCACGAGTCCTAGTCGTTTGCCAAACTCTGAACGAGTTTATATAAAATTCTGAATGAATTTTAACAAAACTCTTCACTAGTATTACAAAAATTCTTTGATATTTCCTTTGACATACTAGACAACCCGGACGCTCCGAACGATTTTCACGAATCCTAGTCGTTTGCCAAACTCTGAACGAGTTTATATAAAATTCTGAACGAATTTTAACAAAACTCTCCACGAGTTTTACAAAAATTCTTTGATATTTCCTTTGACATACTAGACAACCCGAACGTTTACGCATACTAAACTAACGCGACACTGTTAACGATTTTTACAAATCCGCGCGAAACGCCGTGCTTTTTATTTGTCCAACTCTCCCTGAATTTCATACAAATTATTTTATATTCTTGCGAAATAATGCTAAATGAATTTAGAAAAAAAAAATAAACGAAAACAAACACTTTAGCCAGGCTTACATTTTGTCAGAAGAGAGCTAAAATTAGATGAAGGCTTTTACTCAGAATTCATATTCGGAGGGTCACACGCTGATCACGACTTAAGGGCCAGCAAGGACGGTATCAACGTAAGTTTTTTCAGCCAAATTTCGTCAAGTCAAATAAGTCAATAATAACGGTAAAGAGCTTCACGTAATCAGAAAAGTGGCATGCTTACTTTTACGCTTTCCAAGAGAGCGCTGCGACGAAATGCCCAAACCGTCAATGCGGCTCCAAGCGAGAGTCTTCATATTTCTTCAACCCTCCTCTAAAATCTAAGCAAGCGTATTGACTAAAGTGTTCACTTCAAGTGATATCGATACTCAAATTTGATCTTCAAGAGTTTATGTATGCAGCATGCTGCATGAAATTTTCTTTTTCCGTACAACTTTGAATAAGTTTTTATGAAATTCTGAACAAATTGAACAAACACTACGATTAAAAACAAAATTGTTGTCGGAAGACTCGACGAATATTAAAAAAAAACTCTTCACGAATTTCAAAAAAATTCATTGAAATTCCTGCAGGCGTACTACACTATCTAAACTATTTTAACGAATGCTATTCATTTAACTCTAAACGAGTTTTAATGAAATTCTGAACGAATTTTAACAAAACTCTTCACGAGTTTTATAAAAATTCTTTGATATTTCCTTTGACAAACTAGACAACCCGGACGCTCCGAGCGATTTTCACGAGCCCTAGTTTTTTGCCAAACTCTAAACGAGTTTTGATTAAATTCTGAATGAATTTTAACAAAACTCTTCACGCTTTTACAAAAATTCTTTGATATTCCCTTTGATATACATGACAACCCGGACGCTCTGAACGATTTTCACGAGTCCTAGTCGTTTGCAAAACTCTGAAAAAGTTTATATAAAATTCTGAACGAATTTTAACAAACCTCTTCACGAGTTTTATAAAAATTCTTTGATGTTCCCTTTGACATACTAGACAACCCGTACGCTCCGAGCGATTTTCACGAGTCCTAGTTGTTTGCAAAACTCTGAAAAAGTTTATATAAAATTCTGAACGAATTTTAACAAACCTCTTCACGAGTTTTATAAAAATTCTTTGATATTTCCTTTGACATGCTAGACAACCCGGACGCTCCGAACGATTTTCATGAGTCCTAGTCGTTTGCCAAACTCTGAACGAGTTTATATAAAATTCTGAACGAATTTTAACAAAACTCCTCACGAGTTTTACAAAAAGTCTTTGATATTCCCTTTGACATGCTCGACAACCCGGACGCTCCGAACGATTTTCACGAGCCCTTGTTTTTTGCCAAACTCTGAACGAGTTTTGATTAAATTCTGAATGAATTTTAACAAAACTCTTCACGAGTTTTATCAAAATTCTTTGATATTCCCTTTGACATACTAGACAACCCGTACGCTCCGAACGATTATCACGAGCCCTAGTCGTTTGCCAAACTCTGAACGAGTTTATATAAAATTCTGTACGAATTTCAACAAAACTGTTCACGAGTTTTATAAAAATTCTTTGATATTCCCTTTGACATGCTAGACAACCCAGACTCTCCGAACGATTTTCACGAGTCTTAGTCGTTTGCCAAACTCTTGACGAGTAGATGTACAAAATTCTGAACGAATTTTAACAAAACTCTTCACGAATTTTTTCAAAAAATTCTTTGATATTCCCTTTGACATACTTGACAACCCGGACACTCCGAACGATTATCAAGAGCCCTAGTCGTTTGCCAAACTCTGAACGAGTTTATATAGAATTCTGAACGAATTTTAACAAAACTCTTCATGAGCTTTACAAAAATTCTTTGATATTCCCTTTGACATACTAGACAACCCGTACGCTCCGAACGATTATCACGAGCCCTTGTCGTTTGCCAAACTCTGAACGAGTTTTAATGAAATTCTGAACGAATTTTAACAAACCTCTTCACGAGTTTTATAAAAATTCTTTGATATTTCTTTTGACATACTAGACAACCCAGACTCTCCGAACGATTTTCACGAGCCCTAGTCGTTTACCAAACCCTGAACGAGTTTATATAAAATTCTAAACGAATTTTAACAAAACTCTTCACGAGTTTTACAAAAATTCTTTGATATTGCCCCGAAAATATTAGACAACCAGGCACTCTTAACAACTTTATCCAACCCTGTTCGTTTGTCAAACTCTAAACGAGTTTTAATGAAATTCTTCACGGATTTTATAGTTTTTTTTTTTTTTTATATTCCCCCTGGTATACTAGACAACGGCAAATTTCTAAATGATTGCTACAAATCTGCGTGAAAAACTTTTGTCAAAGTCTGAACTATTATTATCAATGGAATCTTTAACGTAATTCATATAAACTCTGCACGGATTTCGTACTACATATATTGATGACAAAAGAGAAAATTATTATTTCTACTTTTAATTGAATTACAAAACATAATTGGAAATTCAATACATATTTCGAAAACAGATTAAAAAGTCTTTGAGTAATAAGTTCTCAAGTTTCAATCCAAAGATATGTAAATTTAAATTGGTTTTAAAAAAAAAGTGAGCAAAATGTTAGTTTGCATAAATGTAGAAAGACTATTTAAAAACAAAAACTGTAGGTACCCTTTTTTTCAAATATTCACTTTGTTTCATTAAAATCGAAAAATATCATAGAGTTATATATAAAAATAAAATAAAATTAAAAATTTTGTATTCTTGAGGAAATTGTAGGTCTGGTATTTTTAGCATGTATGTATGTTGGATATAGGGTTTAAATTGTTTTTTTTTCTTATCGAATGTATTTTGATGAATAAAAAAAATGTAAAAAAATCACTTACCATTTTCGCAATTTAATTTAACAAAAAAAAAACCTTCGGCCAACCTGCAAATGACCTACTTTTTGTAGTATATCCCTCGTTGGTACTCTGATTTTATCACGTACAAAATAATTATTTCTGAAATGAAAAAAACAAATTGTAAAGAAAAATATTAGTTCAGCAATAAATGAATAAATAAAATTAATTTATTTTTTTTTTTCTAAAAATATGTTGGTATATGAAATAATCTAAGTCTTTTCTTTTGACACTAAAATAATTCTTTAATTTTGTGTTTCCAATAAAATGTTACAATTTTTGTTATGCAAAATTAAAGATAATTGCGTCTAAAAATCTTTACTGGGAAGTAGGCACAAGGTACATTTTGCCTGGGCCGAGGACATGAACACGCAATTTATTTTTGGAGTTATCACGAAGTTCTCCTAAACACCACAAGATATCTTCTTACTTACCTAGGTACCTGTATTTATTAATAAATACATTTGTGTATGTAAAAAACAAACGTTGCAAGAAGCACACTAATAAACCCGATCGCGAGAAAAAAAAAACACAAATAAACCAAACGATAAATGCTGAACGCTGAAAGCTGAAATCTGAACACACCAGATCACTTTTAAGGCTATTTCACTTCTTTATTTTATGAACAAGGACAATGCTGTATGAATTTCACATTTTCAATATTTATTTTCAAACCATTTTCTAATTTTTAACTAATTTCAATTTTAACCAGCAATTTTTTCTTTGCACGGAGCCAATAACGGTTACAACAAAACCGACGCCATTAAAGAACAATCTAGAACAAATTGCACTCGCCGAATCTCACAGCAATATTTTAATAAAAACACTCTTTTTTCGACTTCAAAATGAAAATTAAATATTTAAGAAATTGCATACTAAACATTAAACACTTAAAAACAATATTATTATTATTTTTTCGCGGAGCAATTGTGAAAGAAACCGCACACGAACATTCACTCGACGAACTGCATACTGCAACAAAATGCAACAAAAACAAATCGTATTAGATTATCTGCAGCTGCAGGTATGCAATGATTTGTAGTGTGCTTTTAAGACTTCGTTGCCGCTAGATTTGAATTTGAATTTGGGTTCTGTTTTAATTGTGAACCTTTGAGAGGAAAGATGGGTTTAGAATTTAAAGCGAGTCCTTGCGAGAAGCTTCATTGTTGTTATTGTTTGTTTTGAAGGAAAATCTAAATAAGGAGATTTTAAGTTATAAGTGCATTGTGCACTGTTTTGGTGGACTTTGTGCTAAATAAAGAAATAAAGGGTCCGCCATCTAACGTTTTTTTTCAACTAGTGCTTATTTCGTGAATGGTAACACTTAGCTCATGTCTGATTTGACAGATAATTAGTTTTATCCTTCCGCTGAAAGAATATGGTTGTGTATACGCTTCGCTAAGTGGGCCTGCGATCGACTTAGAGAAGATGCCGATTTTGTCAAAAAAAATCATCTTTTCAGATGAAGCTCATTTTGATCTTGGCGGGTAGTAAACAAGCAAAATTGTCGCATTTGGGGCACAGAAAACCCGCACGCATACATTGAAAAGCCGATACACCCAAAACGAGTCACTGTTTGGTGCGGATTTTGGTCCAGAGGCATAATTGGGCCATTTTTCGAAAGTGAGCAAGGAGTGGCCGTTACAGTCAATGGCGATCGTTATCGGGCCATGTTGAACGAATTTTCGTTCACAAAAATTGAAGAGGAGGATATTGGCAACATTTGGTTTCAACAGGACGGCGCTACGTGCCACACAGCCGAAGCTACACTCGATGTTTTGCGCCATTTTCAAAAAAAAAAAAGAGTTATTTGGCGGACCCTTTATAAAATTTGCTGTATTTTTCTATAAATTAATGCAACTGGATATCCAAAATTATGGATTTTAAGAAATTTTGTTTGCTTGTTCCCTATGGAGGCTCAACAGATTGTGCCTAAACAGGCGCTCTTTGTGAATGCACAGGCATTTCAACAATCACTCGTGGATTCTCAGTTGCCCAAATGCGGCAATTCTGCCTGTTAACGAATCCACTGAGGTAAAAGTGTGCCTCGTCGCAAATCACGAAGTGCACGAAATGCATTTTGATTTGAACGCCAATTTTCGTAAAAGGCTTCAACAATTGGCGTTTTTCTTTTTTAACTCTGAGCAGATCACGGAACTGTCAAAGAAAAAATCTATGTTTTTTTTTTAGCTCAGACATATCAGAGCATAAAAAGTGTGTTTCTTTTTTCCACCGGAGTTAGCTCAGAGCTTGTTCAATTAGCTCAGAATAAAATGACCGAGCAAATCGAGCGAAACGCTGAGCGAAGCCGACTTCACGGGTTGGGTACGAAATCCCGCATCACAAAATCCCTTATCACGAAATCCCGCATCTGGAACTTGGACAAAGGAGACATTTTTTTTTTAAACAAATTTCTGGAGATGAATCTGGAACCAGGACAAAAGTTCTACAGGTGGGTCTGGAACTTGGACAAAAGACACATTTGTTTTTGAAAGAAGGTTCTGGAGGTGGATCTGGAACCGGACAAAGTTCTGGAGGTGGCTCTGGACCTTGGACAAAGGACACATTTTTTTGTTTTTGAAAACAACTTTTTTTAGAATTTAAAAAAAGATTCTAGAGGTGACTCTGGAACTTGGACAAATGACAATTTTTATTTTGTTTTTGGAATCAACTTTTTTGCAATTTAAAAAAAAAATTCTGGAGGTGGGTCTGGAACTTGGACAAAGGAAACATTTTTTTTTGGGAAATAAAACCATTTTCCAAGAGAAAAGTTAATTTTTTTCAATATTTTTTCCAAAATAAATTTCTATCTCAGTCCCGTTCAAAAACCACCTTTGTCCAGGTCCAGAAATCCAGAAAAATATTATATTCGAAATCACCAACATGCTGCGGGATTTCTTAACGATCCCCAACTTCACACATAACTAAAAATTAAAAAAGGATTCCTTTTGAAATGACAGTTCAGTGCTCAAGTGTGTTTCATAATTATATCTGAGGACTCTGATCAGAGGATCTTTTCATCTCCCCCTTAAACCTTAAACAAGTGAATCGTTTATGTATATCCTCAATCTACCTCCCAATATCATCATACTCAACTCGAATTCAATAATTACCTACCATTGATATTAAAAAGCAAAAAACAATTACTGTTCCTTTTCTTTTTTTTTTTGTCATTAATGAATCCTTTTTTAATATAACCACCTTGGTTTTTTTTTTTTTTAATATCTTCAACAGAATTCATCGTTGGATTGAAGGACGTATCAGTGACCATTCCACAAGCAGTTCGACGTGGTGGTAATGCACTTTTCATATGTAATTACGACATGGAAAACGACACTCTATATTCTGTAAAATGGTACAAAGGACGAAGAGAATTTTATCGCTATACCCCAAAGGAAAATCCGGCTATGAAAACTTTTCCATCTGCCGGAATAAATGTTGAGGTATGTTTATAATATTGGTGGACAAGTTTTATAGTTTTGCAGTATAGAGCCTTGTATTCGTATAGGTATTAAATAGAGAATTGTGTCATACATACGAATCTCTGAAATATTTTATATAGGTACACCTTTTTTGCTACTCGAACTCGAAGTCGAATTTGAAATCGAATACTTTTATCTATGGGTAAAAGTAACTTTTTAACACAAAGTGGTATCGACAATGTTGTGCAGCGTTGATACTTATTACCTACACTTATAGATAATATTACGACCGACATACAAGGGGAACGAAACAAATCGAAAAACCGTATCGACTTTTGGCCCCAGAGTTTTCATAGGGGATGACTGAGAATTCAAAGGTAGGAGTCCAGACATTTCGGTCTTAATGACCATGGCAATTAGCTGGCTTCATAAAATGTAATGCCGAAAGATTTGTATGCAAAGTAAGTGCAATGGGATTTTACGGTAGGTACTCGCATATGCACCTACAGCAAGCACATGCTTTGCCTATCTTCATGTTGGATACCTTTTTGAGACCGGCCGGCGAGGCAGGAGTAAAGATATATGGAAGTATGGAGGTTGGAATGTCTATCTAAAAACCTATACCCAACATCATTTTATTGTTCAAATGCTGAACGTTCGAAAATTGTTGAATTTTTTGTTTGTCTTGATGAAAAATGGAATTAAAGATTTTACAAACTTCTTTTATTTAGGGTTGTTTTCTTTTTAAAGAATTGATTTCAACATTTTTGAATAAAAAAAAAAATCTGCCAAATATGAACCATAGATACTTATTTTTCATAACTTTGTCGCTCAGAACTTAGTCGATCAGAACTTTGGTTTAAAATGTTGTGCTCCAGATCCTTTGCAAAAGTGAAGACAATTTATTACAGTAGTGATTTTAAAGTTTTATTGAAGACTTTCTAGGTCTTATTTTGGGAGAAATTTTGTAGTCTTAGAACTTGTTCTGTTCCGCCGAGTCATATGACTAACAATTCATTTCAATAATTTTAATTCTGTCGTTTTCAGAAGCTTACTAGGTCTTGGTATTTCATTTGTCAAATGTTAGCATAATTTTTTCTAAGGCCCATTTGTTGAAATGAATCTTTAGTTTATAAGTTCAACAAAAGAGCTTATGTAACAGTTAACGCTAAGGAAAAAGTAGAACATAAGTATTTAAGTAGAACATAAATAAAGGGTGTTTTTTTAGAAGTGTGGTTTTTAATCTGGCAATACTTTTCGGAGTTGGTCTTTTTGACAGCTGTCACTTGATTTATACTCAGTTTGGTTTGCCATTTTATATTGAATAGACTCACTCCTGAACAACTTTTGCAAATCGTGCAAATTTATTACCAAAATAATGGTTCGGTTCGCGTGACGCATCGCGCTCTGCGTCCAATATTCGATGAAGCTCATTTTTGGTTGAATGGGTATTTGGAGTGATCACAATCTACAAGCCATTGTTGAGACGCCGTTACATCCTCAAAAAGTCACTGTTTGGTGTGCTCTACGGGCAGAGGGAATCATTGGTCCATATTTCCTCAAAAATGAAGCCGGCCATAATGTTACAGTCATAAATGGGGAACGCTATAGAGCCATGATTAATGACTTTCTCGTGCCTGAATTGGAGGATATTGATGTGGATGACATTTGGTTTCAACAAGACGGCACTACATGCAGTACAGCCAACTAAACAATCAATTTATTGAAAGAAACTTTTGGTGAGTGCATTATGTCGCTACGTGGGCCTGTGGCGTGGCCTCCAAGATCGTGCGATTTAACACCACTGGACTATTTTTGCGGGGTTATGTGAAGTCGCTTGTCTACGCAGATAAGCCCGAGACGATTGACTCCTTGAAAGAGAATATTCGGCGCGTTATTGCTGACGTATGTATGCTGCAAAAAGTGGTCGAAAATTGTACCTCTCGGCTGGAATTTATTCGAGCCACTTGCCCGAAATCATTTCTAAAACATAATGGCAAACCCTTATCTTTATAATAAAGCTATTATATTAAATTGAAAACCACACGTCTAAAAAATACACCCTTTATATCAAGCAAGTAAAAATCTATTAGGAATCGAATGGAAGCAAGAGAATAATTTAAACCCTCATTAAGTTCAGTTTACCTCTTTTTTTCGATGCCCCTGTTGCTGCTATAATATAATATTAATAAATGACAACAAACTATAGACTACCACACATTCTACCACCAATGGAACCGCAGAAAAGTCTACCTCAACCCAAAAACTTCAAATCGAAATTAATCCTCAGAAATATTGCACTTAAATGTGCAACGTTTTACTTCGCACCACGGCCGGCGGGCGGTGCCTCTGATTGGTGGGGCTGGCGAGACTATACGGAAAACAGGACAATTTTCATTTAAAGTCACAGAACGATGAGTGGATTTCCATTTCTCTTATTATTATTATTGTGATTATTATGCGAGTTGTTTTTTTTTGTCGTTTTTTGCAACTTATTGAATAAGAATAAAATTAAAACCTGTGTTTAACATGGATAATGTCCTCTCGATATGCGGTTAAGGGTAAATTTATTTACGTAGTATATATGTATGTTCATTTTCTGATTTTCGTCATATTCCTCTGGCAACCTTCGCAAGAGTATTGAATGTTAAAAATGAGACGAACAAAAAAATGCACATACCTATACTCGCTTAAATAATAATTGATGTCCTTGGAGTGAATGGTTAAAATGTTGTATTTTAAAGGCACAGTTTTGGATTTGTGGAAAAAAAATTTGGTTCAATATTAGAACATTACAGAACGCTGATGAAACGATTTCAAAAGGAGAAGAAAATGAACACAATAGAAAATGTTTTCTATAAAATTTTAAATTTGGTCACTTAAGATGAAATGGCCAATTTGGGCTCGATATCAACAAAGGACTATGGGCGCTCCTGAATTGTGTAGGCCAAAACAGAATAGGAGTTGTCCACCAGGGGTATAAGTACTCGAAGACTTTTCGGACTTCTAAGTGTTTTTCAACCTTCCAAGAGAAAAATAAGAGCTTCAAGATGTATTCTTTTTCCCTTTTAGAAGTCTAATTTCATTGAATATTTAGTATTTCTTTTAAGAATATTTCAATCAACAATAACAGTACCTACAGTTTTAAGTTTGTGAAATGTTAACAATCATAAGTTACAAAATTGTTAAAAGGTTAAAGTCAGAAAAATGCCGCCACTTTTTGATAACTGGAAGGACACAGTTTAGTATGATTCCTTTTAAGTTTTAAGTTTTTATTCAGTAAAAATTTTAAAGCCATATTTATGCGATATCAGCCAAAAGATACGAGCCAACCGTTATCTTTATGTACTTTTTTTGCTTTTCATTTGATTCTGCAAGAGAAGTGGAAGGTATTAAAAATATGGTTATTAATTTTTCATTTGATTTGGCTCATCAGGGTATCTACGGCCCGAGTAACGCAATGAAATTTTGCATAATTTTATAAATACTCTTATAGGTACATATATATATGTACATATATGTACGATTATGTATTGTTATTGGTTTGGATCAAGGATAATTTGTATAAGCGATTTAAGGTGTCAGGATTATGTGTGCGTTTGTATGTGACAATATACATACATATGTGTGTATTTTAATGAGAGACATTTTTATTTGAAGTTATGGTCAAGTTATTAAAGCATGCAATATAGTCTTTTGATGATATTTTAATTGGATTTCTTTTTACATCAGGTTGGTACAATACAAAGGTGCGGATATTTTGTAACACAAAGAAAAATTAACTATTGAAAATTGGCATTGATGCTTTATAACATTGTCAATTAAACAATAACCTTAATGCAGTCCTTACATTTCTGAATAATTTTTTTTTTTATTATAAAAACTTTTTAAAACATGAACATTTTAAATTTCATAAGTTAATTTTATGAATAATAGAAGTGTTTTTTTTTTTTCTTAATCTATAGTCTTAGAAAACAGTTCAATAATATAAAAAAAACAACAGCTGAACTATACCGACATTGAATGTATTCTTTTTGAATTTGAAGCAAATAAATAAAAAAAATACCATGGCAACTAAACTATACAGTTTATGGTTATCCTGGATGGTTATCAGGCCTTATTTTCCTTACATTTCATTTGAATGGACAGAATAAGTACTCAAACTAAGAAAATAAGCCTTGATAAATATCCATTTTTTATGCAGGCATAAGCCTTGATCTATCAAGATTAACTCATGTCGATTATAGAATCAGCAACATTTTACTACCGGAGATTTTTTAAGACATTTGCATACCAAATGAATGTAGTTTTTTTTCTATCACAACACTTTTGGTGCAGATATGAGAGAACGGAAGGTTTTTGAATTCAAAAATTCTGCAAAGTTGTGTGTGTGTTCGAAAATTGAATGTGTTCGAAAACTCAGCTTGGAAATCTCAATTTAGACGAATGAATATTAATGCACCAAATATTAGCTCTTTGCTGTCGCTGTTTGTTGCTCATGACGATTGGGATGTATGTAGCTCTATTTAATCGTTGATATTGGTGTAGCTGCTTTTTGTTCAGTTGGTATAAAGAATTTGTTTTTTTTTGTCGAATTTATTTACCTTCAAAAACCGGAAAAACTCAATAGTGAAAAGCCCGCTCATGGGTGAGAGCAAAAATAGCATAAGCGAAAGGCCCCGCTCATGGATGAGAGCGAAAGAAGCATTAGCGAAACGCCCGCTCATGGGCAAGAGCCGGAAATATCATATGGCCCACGGCTAGTGGGCGAGCGTGGACGATTTTGAACGCTCTTGAGCAGTGGTGAGCATAATGGGTTTTTCCTTTTTCTAATACAATATTTAGGATTTAGGAGGTGGATGTTACCTTATATCACGCCCGACTTGCTGTGTCCACTAGAACACTAAGTTTGTCGGGTGTCAAAATGTGCCAGAATTTTTGGTCAGGCAGATCGAAAAACGGAGTACGCCAATCGATTTAGAGGGTGGAAATTACCTTATGTCACTCCCAGCTCTCTAGTTCCATTAGAACGTTAACATTTAATGTGTTTTCTTTTTTCTAAATTCTTAAAGACTCGCGAGAAGGCTCGCGAGTGCGAGCCAAACTAAAAGTGCTCACACCTAATGGCTCATGGGCGAGCGTAAGCTCTAATTTGGAAAGGCACGCTCGCGAGTCGCTTATGAGTGTGCGCTTCTGAACCCTGCTTTTTAGTAACTAAAATTCAAAGAACCTTCAGGTAGGAAAAAAACAGACTTTGTTTTTGACGCTTTTAAAAAATATTATAAAAGTGCAAAAGAACAGTTTTGTAACTCTAATTGATTAGAATATCTATACAAAACCTTACTGGCTTACTTACTCTAGTTGAATTAACAGAAAATTTAATGCAATGTTCTTGATGACATCATTATCTTCAAATTGAATTCAGTTAAAATCAACAAATTCAGTTTTAAATTTAAAATTTTGAAAATTAATTTTCAAATTGATTTTTTTTCAAAATATTTCAATAGATCTTAAAAAAAGTTTGGCTCTTATGTCGGCTCTTAATCAGTCGATTTTTGACATACGGTCAGTCGCCTCTTCGAATCATGTGACTCGCCGCGCAGCCACAGTCTCTAATACACATAATATGAAGGAGACTAATATCGCATCAAATAAACCTTAAAAAATATCTTTAAACTCAAAAAAAATATACAAATAAACAACAAACAATCTCGTCACTGTGTGGCAAAAATTAGCTCGTGAAAAGCCAGCATTATAGAGTTTGTGTTAAGGACCCTGTAAACCCGCCAGCATGGGTGTAAGTAAACTTGTTTAAACTAAACTCAAATTGATTCGTAAATCAGCAAAAAAATATTTCAAACCAAACTGACATGTTTGAGTAAACCACTTCGTAGTTGATACGACAAACAGGTAACCCTGCACTCGAACATCGTTAAAAATCAAATACTTTTGGTGCGAACAAATTTTTGGATTGTGCCACCGAAAAATTTGTACTCGAAGCAGCCCGCAGACATGTAAAATCAACTTCGAACCTAATACTAGAGCCAAGTTTACTGGCACCATGTTCGAGTGTTAGCAGAACCCTTTAAGTTTGAGTCAAGATATTTTTTAAAAAAGGTTTTTTCAAAATTTACCTTGTAGCATGACACCAAAAACTATGCCGTTTTTGTGAGTATTCCGGGATGAGGCCCTTACGATTTGTGTGTAGTTTTGCAAGAAAACAATCATTCTTCTCGCCTCCCAAGAATCTTTCAACTTCTACTCTTGCTCAGACCAACTGACGCATGCGTTAAGCCGAAATGCGTTTTTCAGGGTTATAGCCTCTTGCGAGCAGAGATGACAGAGTAGATAACGTGAGGTAATCTACTCGATTAACTACGCGTAGTACTACATTTAACTGCATTAACTGCCTCATATTTATATGTACCAAATGTAGTCAATCAAAAAAAAATGTCATTTCTGCCATCTCTGCTTGCGAGGAAGGCCAATTCATCCTCTTGTCAAGAAAAAGGGCCTCTTATTTGAAACATTCAGATTCGACAGAAAATTGTAGGTCTCTTCCATTCCTGCCGACTTACAACACGCAGACAGGAATGATTGAGACTTATAAGTCACTAGGTCACTAGTCACTAGTCACAGGGTTGTAAGCCCTGGTTCTCAACGAGATGTCGCGGCACCAATGTATTATTAAAGTAGTTACAGTAAATGACGCTTATACGAAACTCCAAAATGTCATAATTTGTGTTGCTTATAAGCATGTGTTTCTTAGATCCTAAACACGGATGTAAGAAAAAAGTTTGTTATAATAAAAACACGGATATACGAAACAGATGTTTCTTACAAAAAAAATATATTCCTTCAGAAAAAAAAACGTAGATTTAAAAAAAAACACAAAATAAATTCACTTTATTTGAAAAAAAGAACAAGAAAATTCACAGCTGAACTAACATTTATGACTTTTCTTTAAGAGTTCATAAATGCATGTATTTCCTAAGGGCGTGTTCGTTCACATTTAAGCAACATTTAGTTTGGACTTTTTTTTGTGTCATACAAAAGTTTCTTATGCACATCATATTTGAGAAGAAAACTGAGAATCGGTGTTGTAAGAAAAATTATTTATATCAGTGTTCTTCGTATAAGCGTGTTTCTTATTAGGTATGTTTTTTTTTTTTTACATTGGTGTAAATGTGCTCGTACACTGTGTTAGGTTTCTTACAAACGTGCTTTTATTAAAAGCGTGTATCTTATAAGCGTCATTTACTGTATATCAACTTAAATACCAGAAAAGTGGCGCCTACAACCGTTGTTTCGCGGCGAGACAGCCTCATATCAGAGGTACAATAATTTATCACACTATTATAAAATCTTCAAACTATCAAATGTCTGTGAATTCAACATTAGCCATTCGAACTATAATAAAAAAAAATGGTAATTTCCGAATGAACATGATAAAATATTCGCTCAATACAACTATATACTCAACAACAAAAAAAACTATAACATTAAATTATGTAGGCTCGAATACATTATGTACATATGTATGTATGTATGTTTGTATTTAAAATTTCAGCTTGATGAGAAATATTTAAAAATATAAACCTTATCTCACTATGGCAGTGTTGATTGTTTTTATAAATGTGTTTGTATCTACCTACTTTAAGATATTATATATATTTTTTTTAAATTACAACAAACTATCATTCATATTTTTAAGTATAACTGCTATTTTTATAGGAGTGTTAAAACCAGAGTTATAGGAGGTACCTATATATAGAAAAAGAAAGAAAAATATACAAACACATACAAACACGACCATTCATGCGGCTTCGCTCTAGAACGACTGTTAATAATTATTATTTACTCGTCGTTGCGCGCCGTCAAATTCGAGTTTTAATATATTTTTGTATCTCACATTTAACTCCCAACTCAACTCAACCTCGTCATCTCCATGAACCACGACGCTCATCATCATCATCATCATCAACTCATTCTTTGCCTCATATCCGTCCGTCCGCACAGACCAACCTACTTCCTCCTTCCACCTTATACGAGCTCCCATAATGTATCCTATACACAAACTCGTCTCCCTTTAAGGATGTTCCTGTTCCACTATAAATAGGGCTGGTGTTTTATTTTTTCGACAAGATAGTCATAGCTGTATATATATGAGCAGGGCTGTATCTTATTTATTTGGAAAGTTTTATCAAACAAGATAGGGGCGGGGATGTCCTTAGAAAATATACCCTTTGCGTTTATTAATAAATTATCATAATTGATAAATATATATGTAAGTATCTATACATATTATTTAAATTGGATATTTCAATAACCCAATTGATAAAAGCTTTCATCATTGTGAATTGCAAGATAATTCATAATTATCAATGAGATACGGAGTTTATAAATTCAATAAATTGATTTTTAAAATATGTAATACATTTACCAATTATCAATTAACAATAATAAAATTAAAGGCAGCGGTAGTGGGGTGTCTACCATTTTTTTCAATTTCAAAAACTCGGTATGTAGGTCCTAAGTTCTGTATTTTGATGAAATTCGGAGTTCTTAGTGTTTGATACCCTAATCTACTCTTAACCATTTTGAATCTTGGATAAAGAAAGTTTTCGTCGAGTGAAAGAAGTGCCAAGCGCAATTGTAAGAAGACTGTCTTAACAAAAATAATACCAACCAACACGTACCTACCTTTAAAGAAGGCGCTGCCAAAGATTGAATCGTTCCTGTTTGAGTGAATGAGAGTTCGACGTCGCGTCGCGTCGGTCGTCGTCATCGTCATCGTCATCGTCATTATTATCACCACTCGGAGGGTAGTAATATCAATGTTCACTTTCAAAAGTACCTACCAACAACAACAACAACGACAACAAATCTTGCTGTTTACATTTAATTTTATGTTATGACGACTGGAAATGAAAATAAAATCCGAAAGAAAAAAAAAAATCCAAAAAGAAAATCGAATAATAACAGCAATGTGAAACAGAATCGAAATAAGAAAAAAAGAAAAATCGGTAAAAAAAAAAATTGTAAAATCCCCAACAAAACACACAGCGAAAGTTAAAAAAAAAGCAAAAATTAAAAATAAAATTTAATTGAATTTCTGTTTCATTGAATATACGATGTACCTTTCAGCTTCAGTATATACTTTTACCTATACACATTCAGATAGCAATGCAACCCGAGGCTTAAACAAGGTCGTTGCTTTTTGTTGTTGTGTTCTTGTATATTTTTTTGGTTGTATTTGTGAACGATTCTAATCTTTTCCTTTTTAGTGGAAAATAAAAAAAATTATTAAAATCGGCACGGTCGTTTATACACACGTTTAACCAAAACGAAAGCAAATAAGTAGGTATCTTATTAGGCTACCATGATTTTTTGAACCATTAAATTCTATTTAGTAAATTAAAGCTCATGACCTTGTTGTTAGCTATAGAAAGCGAAGAAGACGTAAGGTTATACATTACAACACAATGAGATGGTGTTAAATATGAGTTCGATAATTTGCCACATACAAAGTCTAGTACATACTGTATATTTTGATTTTTTAAAAGTGGCTTTTAATGGAACAACAAGCGTCAGTCTAAGGTGTGTATACCTACCTCCTCAAATTATGTATTTGTTAACATAAATCTCATATAAAGGGTCCGCCATCTAAGGTTTTTTTTTTCAACTAGTGCTTATTTCGTGAATGGTAACACTTAGCTCATGTCTGATTTGACAGATAATTAGTTTTATCCTTCCGCTGAAAGAATATGGTTGTGTATAGGCTTCGCTAAGTGGGCCTGCGATCGACTTAGAGAAGATGCCGATTTTGTCAAAAAAAATCATCTTTTCAGATGAAGCTCATTTTGATCTTGGCGGGTAGTAAAAAAGCAAAATTGTCGCATTTGGGGCACAGAAAACCCGCACGCATACATTGAAAAGCCGATACACCCAAAACGAGTCCCTGTTTGGTGCGGATTTTGGTCCAGAGGCATAATTGGGCCATTTTTCGAAAGTGAGCAAGGAGTGGCCGTTACAGTCAATGGCGATCGTTATCGGGCCATGTTGAACGAATTTTTATTCACAAAAATTGAAGAGGAGGATATTGGCAACATTTGGTTTCAACAGGACGGCGCGGTAGTACGTGCCACGCAGCCGAAGCTACACTCGATGTTTTGCGCCATTCTGAACATTGTCGATGTTTTGAATATCAGCAAGTCGATATTTTCCTCGATTTTCCTTCAAGACAGTCAACTTTTTATCATCATGTCAAGATTTTTAAATTTCGACATTTTGTTTTAGTCTGCCAAAAAATATCTGCATTTTAACTTTATACAAAATTGATATAAATAGACCATTTTGACTATAGTTGACTTCTCTGTTGTCGATTTTATTTTGTACGTATACATAACTCAGTTGAGCACTAAAGTTAAAGTTAAAGCCTAGTAGTAGTAGAAGAGGTAATTAAATTGTTGTTTCACGTTTCATTTGCACATCCATTATGAGCAAAACAGAGCCAAAAGAAGAACATTTGTAAATTCTCAAACACATAGTAGGTAATAACGGGTGATTTTTAAGCTGGTTTGGTTTTGGCAACACTGGTTTTGACAGCTGACGTGTGTTTAGTACCTTGTGTCACTGTCAAACAGCTTCAGTTTGGTTTGCAATTTAACCATGGATCGTCTTACAAATGAACAACGCTTGCAAATTACTGAATTACTATCAAAATTCGTGCTCGGTTCGAAATGTTCATCGCGCGCTGCTTGTGTTCAGCGATGAGGCTCATTTTTGGTTGAATGGGTACGTAAATAAGCAAAATTGCCGCATTTGGAGTGAAGATCAGCCAGAAGCATTGCAACAGCTACCAATGCATCCCGAAAAAGCCACTGTTTGGTGCGGTTTATGGGCCGGCGGCATTATTGGGCCTATTTCTTCAAAGATGATGCGAATCGCAGCGTTACTGTCAATGGTGAACGCTACCGAGCGATGATAACAAACTTTTTTTTGCCCGAAATGGAAGTTCTTGACTTGCATGATATGTGGTTTCAACAAGACGGTGCCACATGCCACACAGCACGCGAAACAATGGCGCAATTGCGAGGCGAGTTTGGTGAACAGTTAATTTCACGTTTCGGGCCGGTCAATTGGCCGCCTAGATCGTGCGATTTGACACCATTAGATTATTTTTTGTGGGGGTATGTCAAGGCTAATGTCTATAGGGACAAGCCCGCTTCGATTGACGCACTGGAAGCCAACATCCATGCATTCATTCGTGAGATACCGGCCGATATGTGTGAAAGAGTATGCCAAAATTGGACTCAGCGGATGGGCTACCTGAGACGCAGCCGCGGTCAACATTTGCATGAAATTATCTTTAAACATTAAATTGCAAGGTTCAAACTATCGATTCAAATAAATATTTCATTCATTTTTTCGAATTTTTTGTGTTTTTTTTTTTTTTTAATTTCTAAGCCTCTTAAAAAACCACCCTTTACAATTATTGTGCATAGTCAAGTCAACACAGCAAAATAATTTAACTGACCGTTTTAACCAAAAACACAGAGCTGAACTATTCCTTTCAACGCTAAGTCAGCTCTCCTCTCTTTAAATTTATTGCAAAATCAGCTTAAAATATACTCCTTAAAGCATCGACCCCTACAAAAAGTCCCCTAAAAAAACTCTGCTTGATATTTTAAGTTTTACTTCAATTTTCAAATCCCTAATTTTAATTACAATACCAAGTGACATGGAAATTGCTATGCTCAAACATAAACCATAAAATTTACCCTCGAACAAACTTGAATAAAGTGGGTAATTGAAAACCTCACACAGTTGAAATAAAAAAAAAAATAAAATAAATCAATCGATTTTCCCTTGGTCCGCGCGCCGTAAGAATATTAATTACCATCTTCCTTTACAAAAAAAAAAAAACAAAACAAAATAATGAAAATAAAAAAAAACTGCCGACCCTTTTTCTACCCGATAAAGCAATAATGAACAAGAAAATTTATATTTTACCATACAAAAAAAAAAGAAAAAAAAAATAATTTTCACTTTTCCTCCTTTTTATTTGTTTTTTTTTTTTTCTTAATTTTAAATAGAGAAATCTCTCCAATCAAAGCCACGTTGTCCTCTTGGCCGTACCACTAAGCATATCCGGGAAATTCACATGCGAAATTTCCGTTGAGGCACCATCATTTCTCACCGCTATGATGTCCGGTGAAATGGAAGTTGTGGGTAAGTATAAGAAAAATTAAAAAAAAAAAAAAAAAAAAAAAAAAAAATGGGGAAGCACCACAATTTAATTGACTTGGAAAAGCAAAACAAAAGAAAATTAGCAAAAATTTCCCGTTTCGTGAAAAATTATTGAAAACTTTAGCATTTTTTTAATTTATCTTTTCGTATCTTTACTTATAGAACTCCCAGAACAACGACCGATAGTGACGGGAATTCATTCACGATATCGACTCGGCGACTTAGTTGACGGGAATTGCTCAATTAAATTCTCAAAACCGGCAGCCAATTTGACATGGACGATTAATGGTGTTGTGGTGAGTTTTTATTTTCGTCGGATAATTTAGAGTTTTTATTTAATTTTATTTTTTTTTTTAAGGAAAACAGTTAAAATGTGACTTTAATACTTTTCTATTAAAGTTAAGGAGGAAATTTCGTTGAATAAAATAAGTTTAATTGATGACATTTTTTGTCATTCGTTTAAGCCGCATGGTGACGGAAGGTACCCGTACCTGCTTTGAAACTTTAGCCATTTGTAATTTACAGAAATTCCACTGACATCCCTTTACAAACAGTGTGATGTGTATGGGATTGTCTTAAAAAACATTTATATTGATTAAGGAACGGGCAGATTGTAAATAGCTATTCCCTATAAATTTTGCGGGTTCAAAGGACGAAGGCTAACAAATTTATAAACAACAACATTGACCCAAATGATGACTGACCACTTATATAATATGGTGCGAAGTGATGGAAAATGTAGGCAGGCAGGCGGTGGTCAATTTTGCCTTTTTAGGGATTCCAATTTCTAAAGTTTTCACACACACTCACTGACACACAAACACACGCAAAAACGTATCATATTTATTATCTCTTGGGTGTCCTTTTTCTCAAAAAACCTAAACAATTGTTAGACTATTAACTGCGAGTATAGAGAGCTTTGAATGACAAAATATTGTGATTTTATAAAACACACATATGGCATTTCTGTGAAATACCATCACACATATTTAACAATCGGGGGTGTGAGCCTATATTTAAGTAGTAGAATTTCAATTTTCTTTAATGAGGGGTTATTTTAGGAAAATGCTCTATATTATGTATGTATGTATGTTATGTGTGTGTCAGAGGGGTTAACCAGCTCGCATGGAATGTCTGTTGAATTGTAATTAATTATATATAAATAATAAATTATCTTGGTGGTTAAGGTTTTAGTTGTTTATTGGAATGAAAGAGAATATATAGACACATACATTATATTGGTTAATGGTATTTTAAAGGACTTTAATAGTAGCGTAGTATTTTTTAAAGCATCTTAAAGATGGTGAAATTAGATTTTGTGTAGAGGGATTTATTAAATGTGTCTTTTATGGAGCAGTTTAATAAGTTAAAATTGTCGGGCATTTTGGAACACTAAAACAAGTTTTTGAATCAAAATGACAATAAAAAGGTGTCATAAGGTTTTTAGTTGTATTTAGCTCAAAACTATTGATTGCGTCAAAATTGCGAAGTAGGTATACAAGCACACCAAATTTAATTCACTAATCAAAGAATAAGATGAATTTTGTCCTTGACTTTTTTCAAGAACCAAAAACGCATAAAAATAGCAGATATGAGGAGTTTGTATGAAGAAGTCTTGCTAATTTAGATACACCAATCTGTATCCTACGTGGTTTTGCCAGGAAATTCTGTGGTTTGTAGCGGGCGGTTCATTTGGGCCAAGGTAATCTTGGAATTCGCTAAGACATAACGGAGTAATCCGTGATTTAAAAGAATATTCTGAGATAATCAAATCACCGTAACCCAGATTTAGTCAACCCATTGACCAATAAGACCATTGGCATACAAATGATAACGGTTCTAATTTTGTAAAGCAAATTTTGAGAGGGCAGTACAATTTTGTACGGTAAAAATAATAGCACTGCATTAATCTTACGTTTCTGTTCGAAAAAAGTCTTGTGTTGAATTCTTTTTTTCAAAACAAAGCATCAAAATGTTATAATTTCTTTTTTTCAAGGTGGTTCTTGCAAACAAAAATACAATTTTAAATTTAACCTTAACTTTGAGCGGCCCATAGCATTGTAATGGCGAAAAACTGGAAATTATTTCAAGAATGGAGCCGTTTAAGCCTGCAACAGAATTAAAAAAGGAACTGAATATTGCAGCATGTGTTGAAACAGTTAGCAGCTGACTAAGAGAATACAATTTAAAGGCGTGTAGTCCAAGAAAAGTCCCTGTTTCAACTGCTAAGCACACAACAAAGCGTATGAACTTCTCAAAACGTCATTTGAATTGGCCAATAGAAAGATGGAGGAACATTTTATGGACGGGTGAGAGTACAATTGTAAAGTGTGGCGGCAAAGGTTCTCGTTCTTACGTTAGGAGACCTCCGAATGCTGAATATAACCCTAAATTCTCGACCAAAACGGTTAAGCACGAAGGTTCAAGCATAATTGTGTGGGCTTGTTTTTCCTACAAAGGAATCGGGCCTATGCAATGGATTAAAAACATTATGGATCAACATGTCTATAATGTTAATATCCTTGATAAAGTGATGATGTCTTATGCACAGGAGCAAATGCCGTTATTATGGGTCTTCCAGGTTCCAGCTAGACAATGACCCAAAACATACCAGCAAGATAGCTAAAAAGTGGTTTGAGGATCATTCGGTGACTTTCATGGAGTGATCTCAATCCAATTGAGAACCTCTGGGCTGATGTCAAAAAGCTGTTTCTATAGTAAAATCGACCAGCAATGTAGCACTTTGGGCTACATTGAAATCACTCAATATCCGAACAGCGGGAACCTGCACACAAAAATTAGTACCACGACTAAGTCACAGATTCCGAAGCATTACAAAGAAGAAAAGAACTAGATATAAAACGAATCTTCAGTAAGATCTCAAGGAAAATGGTCTCAAACTAGCTGCCGTCAAAAAATTTTGGATGTAGATCCATAGATAGATTGTTAATTGAAGCTGAATTATACATTTTTTCATCAAAATCTGTATTCAACTATTGAAAATTAGAAATTAAAAAAAAACAACACACACATCTAGTCTCAGATCAAAACCATTTCGAATAAAAGGTAAAACAAGACGAGATTCTAAAAAAAAAATATTCCAAAAATTTGTTACTGTTAGCTTACTTTTTCCAAATCTTTTTTCTACGTACATATGCAGTTTAGTATAGGAGTAAATTTGCAGTCAATTCTTTTTTAAAGACCTAGCTTCATTTTTGATAAATTGTTGACAATTTGATTCCATCAAACTGACATACGGCGTTTCCATCCATCCTGTTTTCTTTCTCTGAGGAGATTTCCTTTTGATGCTTCTATACCTTTATCCACGAGTTTAAATAAAAAAAAAAACAAAAAAAAAAAGTAACATCAAGTTCTTGCGTTGATTGCTTGAGGCACAGAGATTTCCATTAAGTGGATTCTTTGCATGCGATGCGCGATGGCTCCCAAAGGAGCCAGGTTTGAGTTCAAAAATACAAAACAAAAACGAGAAGATTTTTGAAATCTTTGCGCTGAGAGATAAAAAAGTTTTCCTCAGCTTCTCGCCCTAAGATACCACCTACACCTACAGTGCTCCATACTCCATGCGTTGTCGTCAGGGCAGGAGCCAGGAATGCCAAAAAGGATTGAATTCCTTGCAGGATATCACTATTCATCCTGTTTTGGTATGTTTTTTTTTTTTTGTTTGTTTGTTTGTTGTACATTTCTTCTACTTTTTTTCGTTGAGTTTTGGGGTTTTCGAGCGAAGGGTGCGGCACTCAGGAATATTTCACCAAACATATACGCAACACCTATGTGAAAAAGCAAAACACACTCACTAACCCAACCTAAACCGAATACAGTGTGTCCTGGTCCTGGTCCTGGTCCTCGTATAGTATAGTGTGTTTGTTGAACCGAAAATATGGGACCAAAGTCATTCATCATGTCGAAGATATTTTTGCCAACCGAAACTTTAAATTTATGGAATTTCTTGTTGTGTGTCCCTGGCTGTCGATTCAGCCATTCAGCAGTAGCATAACGGTATAGTTGGTATATGTAGCTATAGTTGGCGTTCGTTTATTCGTTGGCGTCGTCGTTATTCGCCGTTATCATCGGGAATGCGGTCGGTGGCCATTTTATAGGATGTTATGTCCTTTGCTGGTTATAATGGTCGGTGTTGTTTTTCTGGAAAAAAAAAAAACTACATACATAGCTTGAGGATGTTGCAGCAGCACTGCTGATGTTCCTGTCTTTGACCGTTTATATGCGAGAAAGTCCAAAAAGGGAAAACGCCATCCTAGACAGAGACTTACGTAGGTATAGAGGTGAACGGTTGCGTTAAGCGTTTTGCCCACACGCATTGTTTAGAGATGACGTACAGAAAGCAAACAAACTATACTAGGACGACAACGAAACCAACAGCTAACACCACACACCAAACGTGTGGCGAAAATGAATTATGTCCCTCACGGTTAGAGAGAGCAAATAAAATTCCATTGCTCTGATGTGTTTGTCCTGTGTGTAGGCGCTCGTTTAATGGATTTCACGGAAAAGCAATCGAATGTGCGAGTTTTATTCAGATTTAAGGAATCGAATCTCTGAAACACAAACATTGCTCCTCTGTGCCTTGCCTAGGTAAGCTTTAATGGGAGTTATGGAGACAAACACAATTTGCTGGATTTCATATTCAGAGAAGGTTAGGTTAAAGTGGCTGCCAAGCAGGAATGCTTGACACACTAAGCCTAGAGAAGGTCCTTTTAACCAAATTTAATACTAGATACTTTTGTATCAAAAACGAATATTTATTAAGTAAATGGTTGCAGTCAAGGATAATCAACTAAAGATATGTTTGAACTTTAAATGCGATCAATAAAGATGAAGCTTTAAAATATACCAATTGAGGCATTCTAACATTCCTTTAAAAGAGCTTTTTGAAGACCTTAAGAATTCCGCCTGATAACCTAAATAATATTTTTTTCAAGGGTAGGTAGAGGTACTGCCTGTTGAGAAAAAGTGGCAAATCCTCCAAGAGTATCTCGTATCAATTTTAGGTCTCATCCATTCCTTCCTACTAACACCACGCACACTGAAATGGTTGAGTGCAGTTGTAAGTCACAAGCCGCTTCGCAACGAAATAATTTTGTGTTTAACCAACATATTTACTAGCACCTCCACCTTGAAAAAATTCCTAAATCCACTTACATACTAAGATTTGCTTAAGTCCGGAATAGCTTCCTCCAGTTTCGTAGGTTTTTTTCGTAGAGTGTGCCATCACCCTAATCACGGTCTTCCGCTAATGCCGAAGCATAGCTCTCGGTTAGACGTTTTTTTTCCTTTAATTTCCTCGATTCCGCTGTATTGTACTGCCTCATCTTCACTGTACTGGCTCAAAAGTCACCAAAAGATTTTAACTCTCAAAATAACCTCCTCACTCACGTACCTTGTAAAGCTACAGATATGTATGCTAGCCAAAAAGACCTACATAGATATCTTTATTTTATTCTGAATTTAAATATTTTCTTTTTCCTTTCCAGGTGCCACCGCATCACATCAAAATGCATCAAATTGAAAAGTATCCCGAAGACAATTTGGAATCTGTTTTCAGTGAAATCGGTTTCATGGTCACCACTCAACACTTCATCAAAGGACAAATGAAGGTAAGTTTTTTTCCATATACAATTTTTATCTTCTTACACAAAAAAAATAAGACTTTTCTCAAAATAAAACATTATTTACTACTCAAAGCTCAAATGTACTGCATCACTCTTCAACATCTACCATGAGGAAGTAGAGAAACTCATTGAGGAAGATCGCCCAAGGATAATGGCATCCGGTCGTTCGTTCGATATGAACGCTTACCCATATGATCAGCAATCTAGCGGTGATTTTGAGGACCACAATGAGTCATATCTAACATACCATTCAGGTTGGTTTTACCTTAAAAGTGAATATGTATGTATGTTCGAGTATATGTATGTAGTTGATGTCGTTTTACTATTATAATAATCCTTGTCTTATGCATCATTCCATTAAAAATCATTTTATCTTAGGAATTTATATAGGTATACCAGTAGGTATATGGGATTTTAATGTATTCCTCCCTATTTGTGTAACTCTTGGCTCCTTAGAAAAAATGGGAGGATATCACTAACGCAATTTGCATTGCTATTCTTATTCATTTTCTTTTTATGGTTTTTTTTTTTTGTAATCGGTGTCTTGTTGAGTAGGAGAAGGGATGACTTTTTTTCTTATTCTTCATATGTTCATATGTATATGTTCACTAGACACACTCTCTTTTATGCGTGTGATAAACTACCATATATTATGTAATTCGTTTTGGTGGGGGGGGGGGGGGGGGGGGGGGTTGTGTAAAGTGTGAATTTATGAATTTGCCCAGGATGTAAATAGACACCCTGGAACATACGTTTTAGTTAACATAACTAAAAAACAGAAATCCTTTAATTTTCTGTTGAGTTAGCAAAGTGAATCCTCTTTTTCTTGTTGGTTCGGATTCAAGGAAATCTCTGGTGTATACAGGGTGATTCGTATAAGAGAAAATATATCGGGTTGAAATAAACAATAAATCGTACAGGAAGGAGGAAATATAATTCTTTCTTTTTTTGAGGATAGTGGAACAACATTATAAACAAATTACTAGACACTTCGATAGGCTCTGAATCAATTTGAAACCTACTTAAAATTTGAATTTGTAAGTATTTTAAGCAGGTATGGCTGCTCAAAAAACTTTTCTTCAACCATGATCAGACATTTAGAATATTGAAAATGAAAATCAATTGGTAAACACCAACAAAAAAATAGGAAAAAAACAGGCTCATAATTCACAGACTATCAAACCTTTTTAAAATACTGTTCATGTGTTTTATGGCGAATTCCTTTCAAAAAAGAAATCGATTTTTTTCTAAACAGAATCGATTTTTTTCTGTCAACTGAAAGGAATTCGTGTTTCGTAAAAGAATCGATTTTTTTTGGTGTGATTGTATTTATTTGTGTTACTTTGTCAAATTTGTGTTTGATAATGAACAACGCACAATAAATTATTTTTACAGCTGTATTGGCTGAATATATTGTTGAATATTTTGTTAAATTATGTAGAATTCTATGCAACCAAAAAATAAACAATTCGTCTTCCAAAAAATCCGCGACTTTCAATTTGTCGAATTAGAAATGTCAAGTCTACATAGTGTGTGTGTAAATCAGTGTGAAATCTTGCTAAAAACGCAAGATTTGTTTTGACAGAAAAGAATCGATTTTGTTTAGAAAAAATTCGATTCTGTTTAGAAAAAATTCGATTTCTTTTTTGTAAGGAATTCGCCATTAGTATTTAATTATTTTTCCAAAGATGGTGAAGTTCACAAGGTCATGTCGTCGGTATGCGCATGCATGGGCCCCCATTCAAAATGTAGCGAACGAAGGACTTTTGAAAAAAATTGTAAAAAAATTTTGAACAAAATAAAATAAATTGCTTTAAAAGCTGGCAATACTCCCAGTTAATGACAGCGAACGAATCTGATAAAAATAAGTGAAAATATTGAAACCTTTATAAAAAAAACTCTATAGATGTGGAGAGTATGTGAAAAAAAACAAAAGATAAAACTTTTTTTAATATTTTAAATTTAACTTTTTAAGATTAGATAAGTGTTAAGTTTAAGAAACATATCTGACAGTTTGAGGTGTCACGTAAGGTAACTTCCCTAAGCCCACAAGGTAATGGCGGAGCAAGTCTAGAACTGTTTTCCTTCATTGAGCTACTTTAAAGTCTAGTGGATTTCTTGCACCATAGGATAGCATATGCATTCAAAAAATACATAGTCCCATTCAACGAAACCATTATTAAACGTATTATATTATATTAAATAAATTTAAATAGAAATTCTTCTTTATGAACAAAGAATAACGCAAATGCGATGCTTACTCTTCGTATTCGTGTTCCTTTGGAGATAGCGAAGCCTTGATTTCCTTTTAAATCTCATCTACTTGCACTTGCAAGCGCGAGTAGTTGGTAGTACAAGATTATCGTTTACATCTACTCATAAGTATAGTTTAGTTCCTCACCTCCAAAGTGGCACGGCTATTCATTAGACAAAGACATAAAATACAATTGATATTAATTTAAATATTCGCTTAAGCCTTGAAACGTTGTAAATTACGCTTTTGATTTATCAAAAAATAAAAAAAAAAAAACCTTCCAGATTAGGCCCACACCCCACAAGATATTCTACTTTTTAACAAGAAGTCGCTCAATTATTGGAAAAATAAATAAATGATAGGTAAACAAATTAAGACAACTCACCAAATTATTATTATGATAAAATTATAGATGAACTTTATTTACCTAGAAAAAGAAAAAAAAAAGAAATTAAAAATAACAAATAACAATTCGCGCGCTTATCTGCCGGAGAAAACGGAATCTCTTTATAATCGAACAAAAAATATTTCCAAATAAAAAATAAATTCCAAAAAAAAAAACACATTTAAACTGATGGAATTGTTTGAATTTATTTAATTTTACTCGATCACTTTTTTTTTGTATTAAACAACAACGAAATATTATAATTTTTAAACACCACATTGAAAATTAATTTCTTTTTTAATATGAACCGATCGCGGAGCAAGCACTTCAAGAACTGAATTGGTTCGAACATGAACTTGCAAGAATTTTTATGATAATCCACTTGCATGCTCCATCTGCATGACAGCTGTGGTAGCAGTAAATAAATTCTCTATGTGAAGGAAAGTGCTTTTGAGAAAAGCTTTCTCTTTGTCTTCAACAAATATAGCGAAAGATGTTGCTGAGCGAATTTTGTTGCCGGGTGGTTGGTTTTGGTTTATGCTGTGGATTGTTGGAAATTGAATGCTTTCAATGAGAGGATCAATTTGATTGAAAGTGGATCGGATTAATCTACAGGGTGATTGCCATGGTATTTTTTTTTTATTTTTGTAAATAAATATTATTAAATCGGGAAGAAATTGCCATAATATTCAGATAATATTATGTTTGTTTTAATGAGAGCAAATATAAATGTAAATTCATAACAAAAAGAAGCTATAGCAGATAAATCATACCTTACGTATAAAAGAATCACTTCTTATCGTCAAATAAATACAGTGAAAATCACAATAATCAAATAATAACACTCTTATTTCTTAATTTAACTGTCAAATATTTTTTTCTAGCACATTCCTTTACCGGCGAAAACCGAATTTCTGTATAAACGAAGTAAAGGAACTAAATTGCAAAAAAAATTCACTTTAAACCGATCGAATCTTTTAAAATTCATTTTAGAAATGTTTATATTTGCTCACTTATCGTAATTAAACAATAAAATATTATTATTTTAAAACTACGCATTTAAAATTAATATTTTTTTTCTATTTCGAACCGATCGCGGAGCAGGCACTTCAAGAACTGAACTCGAACTTGTTTCAACTTGCGAGAAATTCAGTTATACATAATCGATAATCCACCTTCATTGCATGGTAGTAGTAGTAAAAGTAGGTGAAGGATTTCTTTGTGAAGGAAAGTGCTTTGAGAAATAAAGCTTTCTCTTTGTTGGTAATGAAAATGGCGGGACGTGTTAGAAAGGAGAAAGAAAAAATAAGAAAGTGAACTAGCTTCTGTTGCTGTGCGATTTTTGTGGTTTGCGGGTTGGGTGTGTTTTATTTGTATGAAGGTGTGGATTGTGGGAAATAGTTTAATGTGAGAGGATCAATTTTGATGGTATGTATTGAAAGTGAATCAGTTTAGTCTACAGGGTGGTTTGTTTGCTAATTTGTTTTATTTTTTTATTTATTTAATTTATTATTGAATCGAGTTCAAATTAAACAAATTATAAAAGTTGGGTGAGAGAAAATTAATGTGTTTACCATTTTTTTGGCATTCTATCAAAAATATGATTTAGGTAATTTATTATGTTTGTTTATAGAGAAATTCAGATTTTGACGAAATAGGTAAAAATAAGCTGTCCGTTTTTTTCCTTAAACTGTATAATTCTCCCAATTCTTAGTCTAAAGTTCATTATATAAAAATTGAAATTGGTAGAATTTGGCAGTTATGGAAACTTACCGAAGTAATCTAGATTCTTGATACCTAATAGGTAGTTAAAAATTATAAAAGAAATAAATTAAAAAACAAGTTTTAAGTAACTACTACCTGTTTCAGCCCTATTATTCCCAAAACAAGGACAAGTCCGGTATTGGTAGAGGATAGGATTATCCAGCTGGTTGAAACAAAACGCTGAAATCTTTCAAAAATCAACACTTTAAACAATCGTCAACGAATTTCCTAAATAGGGAAGTTATCCCTAACCACTCGTTGGCTAACCCTGCGTAAATATGTTCAGTATTAATTTTTATTTTTTGATGTGTAAACATCTATGCTGGCGGTAGAGTGAAAAAAAAAACGTGAACGTTCGTGTGCAACGTTACGTCGTGCAACGTTACGGTATGCAACGTTACGATCTGCATACTAGGATGGATGCGTTCAGATAAAAAAATCTTAAGATCCCCTTCAAGCAAAAACAAGTCCGTTTTGGATCCGCGCACGTTGATGTTTACACATATTAACAGTGAGTCCCGGCACTCACACAATTTTTTTTTTTCAATAAATCCCAGATTTAAAATCACCAAAATTATTAAGCTAACTCCTTGTTAATTCCAGATATAAATTGTACAGAAAAATTTACGTGGTGGGTACGTCGAATTATCGAGAATATTATGTACAACCGAAAAGTGAAAAATTCGAATCGAATTAACTATGATCGTAATAATTGTTGATGATAAAAAAAGAATCGAATTAAATGTACATAGTTAGGTAAATACAGGGGCGCCACAGATTGGGTGCCAGGAAGGGCTTTTGCCTTAACCGGGAAGCTGAAAAATATGAAGGAAACGCAAATGTTTTTATTTCCAATCTTGTGTTGTTTTGTGGTGGTAATGGTTACTGGGTGCATTCACCACAAATTAAAGCTAAGACAGTTTTCGTGATTGTTGATTTACAAGCTCAAAATCTTCATCAAACATTTTTCTTTAAATTTTTGTTATGAAATTACAAACGTTGAATGGATAAAGTATACTTTAAAAAAGATAGAGAAGCATTTTGCTGCTTTTAAAGTAAGACTAATGCTTTAGCGTTAAAAAATACTTTATATCGTTTAAAATTATCATAGCGTCGACTCTCATTCTAAAACTCATTTTTAGAGTCGGCGTCGAATTAAAAAATGATTTAGAGTAGGTTTTAAATGTTTAAAATTTTGCGCCATTCTATTTTAAACTATCGACCAATAAAGTTCTCTAGAGCAATTTAAATACATTTACAGTCTTACATTTTTTTACGAATAGACAAGTATCAAGACAACTGCAGACCTTCGGGGCTCTGGTGGCTGATTATTTACCAAGCACATCGAAACTTTAATGAGTGGAGAAATCTTTCCACTACATAAGAGAATTTTTAAATTCGAATACAACATTTTATTTTTACTCCATTTCTCCCTACATATGACAAAACCCAAACAAAAAAAATAATTTCTTAAATCGGACATTTTTTTACCCAATTTCACCCTGCAAATATTGAAATTTTGAAAAAGAATACTCCTAGAACCATTTCCTAAAAAACCTTTTTAACCAGAAAAAAAAAAGAATTTCCCAGATCCGATTTTTTTTTATTTTTACCCCATTTCACCCTACAAATAAAAGAATTAAAAAAATATCTCTTGAGCCATTTCATAAAAAAAAAACTTTCAAATAAAAAAGAGTTTCTTAAATCAGAAATTTTTTTTATTTTTACCCCATTTCACCCTACAAACAGGTCAACGAGGAAGTGGTTGGTCATGCGCAGCCTATTCGTCTTCCTTGGCCTCCTCTCTCACTCACACACTCACACTCCCAAAGAAAAGCTTTCGTGGAACGCGGTTGCGGTACCACTCCGACGTTTAGTTCCATCGAAACTCTATCACTCACACATTCAATGGATTACCCAGCCCAAGTTATTGGCGTTGGCCCAAAACTTCTTGGCCGTATTCACTTTCAGACTTACTCTACTCAATTTAATTTTCTGAAAATACTTCAAAGAAGGAGCCTACAATTTACATAGTATCAAATTTCTAAACATTTTTGAGGAAAACGAAGGCGGAAAGCAATTACTCAACTTAAAATATCTATCGCGCAATATCTACTATTCAGGGGACCCTTGTGCAGATTTGGCGAATAGCGTTTAGAGTTCAATTCTTTTCTGCGGTCAATGTTTAGATTCAGATTAAATTTAGATTTTAGGATGGGCTTATAGCTAAAAGGAAAGTTAACTTACGGTTCGCGTACACTAAAACCGAATCATCGGCCGATATCGGGTCGAAGCTATTCGGACGACTGTCTCGGACGTTCGTCTGCATACACTACTTCCGATCTCGGACGGTGCCGGTCTTTTTTTCAGTATCCATTTTTTATTCATAAAGAATCAACCGGGCAACTGACGAAAAATCCAAACATGTTGGGATAAGTCGGTTGATCGCTTATTAACGGACGTCATCGGACGATGTCGCTTTCAGTGGTGTACGCTCTCTCTCCTTTCTATACGTTTGGTTTGATCGGCCGAGCATACTTTGACCGATGACGGCCTAGGTGTACGCGTGCCGTTAGGTTGGTTTATTTAAATTGTTGTTGTGTTGTTATTTAAAATCCACTTTTAGTGTACGTGTGTGTTTCATTCTGTCGTCGTCTCTGAGTGTTTTTAATTGTATTATGATCTCTATAGATGGCGTGCAAGTCCCTAACCCATCCGCTGGCTCAACACGATCGAATAAAAGGGTTACCTACTTTATCAACCTCTCCGAGGACTATGGGCTCAAAATGTGGGTAGAAAATTAGGAATGGTTGGGATGGAGGGGAATAAAACAGATATCAAGGGTTAGACCATGACCAAACAACATGGTCAGAAGAAGGTTTTAAGAACCAATTAAGAAATGGTTTTTGTCTTTTCGTTGCGGTAAATCGTACCGTAGCAACTTTAATGCCGAAACTATAAAATGTAGGTTGATCTATTTCTAAAGGAAGATCTCAGATTCTTAAGCTCTCTAAATGAGCTGCAGTTTACAAGATGCTCCAGGCACTACTCATAACCTTGTTGTTTTCTTTGAAAAAGAAATTAATGATTTTATTGCTAAATAAGTTGACAGAAAACCTTTTTCGATATCAATGATTTCAATTGGACATTGTCGCGGTAAATGTAAACCATCTGTTAAATACTTTGTGTAATTTGGACGACAATAATTCTGCTCTTAGATCACGCGATCCAAAACATCTTACAATTTAAAACTTCAAACCTTCTTTTTTTTAACTTTCTACATCTCGTCCCAACTTAAACACATTGCTAGTGTCTCTTAAATCTTATGCAAATCACCCTGTGGCAAATCACTGTGGCAAATCACTGTATGTTCTATCTAAGTACCTTCCTATAAACAGTTTTTTTCAAAACTCTTCTAACGTTCAGTTAATTCTAAATTAAAAAAAATGTAAAATAAAATCTAGAAAATTGAAATGCCATATCTTAAAATTGTTCTTAGCCAAAAGGAATTTTCAAATTAATTTAATTCGCAATATACTCTCGTCGTTGATGCTTATTAAAAGACAGTTGGTAGGTATATATGTCTCGTTCTAGTGTATACCGTTGTTTTTGTTTTATTCTATATATTTTTTTTTTTCTGTTGCTCCTTCTGATTTTCGACCAAAAGTGTTCAGTGCATTCCATCATTCTGCCACAACTGGTTATTTGCTATTACAACAAGTACACATTCTTAGCTCATCTAACAGCATGTTGATATTTGAACATAAGGTCCTTCATCAAGCGAAAGAGCAAGGACGACTCTACAGTCTAGCACTCTATACACTATATCAGCAACATAAGAAGGACACACATCTGTTACATTAGAAGCATCCATAGGACAAGTTGTGTGGCAGTGGCAGGGTGATATTAAATTCAATTCTAGCTAAAAATAAAATAAAAATAAAATGAAAGTCTCTCCTCTCGGAGGAAAGTTTTATAAAATCCCCAAGAGGGCGCCGCTTTATATTTGTAAAGATGTTCTAACATCCTTCTCCAACATCAGCTATTTTCTCACTGTGGCAATGTTGTATAGTTAAGCTTTTTTTTTTGTTGCAAAAACACAACAACAACAACAACAGTAATGACAAGGAAGAATGAAGGATATATCTACATATTGCTATATAGTGAAAGCAAGTTGTTGTATGTAGCAATATAAAGGATGTGCAAGGAAATGTCCATTTTTCATGTTTCCGCCACTTGGCGAAAGTTTTAGTTGTGATGTATTCACTCTCAAGAGTCCGGAGAGTTCTAATTGCCCCTTGGGGCTTACATACATAAAATAAGGCAAATAAACTCGTCCCCCCCCCCATAATCTTCTTCGTCCCCGGACATTAAGGGTTTTCCCGAAACAGAATACATTGATGTACGTTCAACACTTTATGCTGCCCACTCTGGCATATATTTTCTACATAATACTCCCTTCTATTCAAGGAACTGCAAAGGTGTCCTTAAAGAGTGTACGAGTTGAGAGAGAAAGAGAAAGGAATATATGCATATGGTGCAAATGCATACACATATGAGAGTATACATTCAAGTTTAAATAGAATTAGGAAAAAGCCTAATGGACTTGAGAGAAAGTAAAACATGTTTTCCAAGAACTCGATTTTCACTTTGAGTTTTTAAGTGTTTTTACACATCGAATCGTCATACAATATATCAAGCTTTTAGCTAAATTTCCTGGGTTTTTCCTATACCTACCTAAAAGAAGGCAAAACGAAAATATTAGTTTTAATCAAAATTGAAATAGTGTTCATAATAACACATCCATTTTATATGAAATGTTATTTTAGTGAGTATGTAGAGGTTTGTGTGTGGTAAAATATTGTGGTTACATCATATAGATATAGAATAAGTTATTTGCAACACTTTTAGATAGATTATGGCATAAAAGGCTTAAGTTAAACATTTAAATTTCAATAGTTTTTCCTTGTAATAGCAGAAGAAAAAAAAATTGGTTTAGAGAGATTTATCGATGGTAGGAATATTTATGTGTGGTATATGCAAAAATATTATGGTCAAACCTTAGGAGGGATGTGTATTTTAATGAACTGAAATGTAGATGGGTTGAATATTAAAACATTATGATGTAGCTCGTAGTTTAAAGTTCGATATTCGTATGAATTAAACGCAAGACTTAGAGTCGTTTGGGGAAGAGTGCACATTGTTGACTTTGGGCACAAATTCCGGAAAAACTATACACTTACAAACTTAAACAAATTTTTTACTATATATTTTTATTATAAAGGGTTTTCCAATAAGAGGTGTTATTTTGAATAGCCCGCTATTTCGGTAGCTGTCACTTTTGAAGCTGTCATTTTTTGACATTTGACAAGTAGACACTACGCGATTAATAAAAATATACGATACACGCTTCAACAACGCATTCACTATAAAAATGGTGAAAATTTGGCAGAGACGGTTCGTAAAACTAAAACATTTTCGGGTCGTCGTGAAGCACCTTGTCGGACCGCAATACAGAAATTGGTGGACAAATTCGAGCTGTTGGGACAAGTTAGTGATGTGAAGAATAAAACCCGTGCACGTCGCTCAAGAACAACTGAGAATATTGCTGTTGTAGCCCAAAGTGTTGAAGAAAACCCAGGTTTGTCCATTCCTCGTCGTTCTTTGGAATTAGGCATTCCACAAACGTCATTACACCGTATTTTGCATAAAGACTTGGGTCTTAAGGCTTATAAAGTTCAGTTAACACAAGAACTCAAGCCGGCTGATCATCAACAACGTCGTGTCTTTGCTGATTGGGTCCTTGAAATGCATGAAAATGATCCGGAATTTCATCGAAAAATCATCTTGACTGATGAGGTCAACAAGCAAAACTGTCGCATCTGGGGCTCGGAAAACCCAAGAGTTATTGTTGAAAAGCCTCTCCATCCTCAACGCGTGACTGTTTGGTGCGGTTTATGGTCCGGCGGGGTCATTGGACCTTACTTTTTCGAAAATGAGGCTGGAGCAACAGTTACGGTCAATGGATTGCGCTATCGAGAGATGATTAATGATTTTTTATGGCCGGAATTGGATGGTATTGATCTGGACAACGTTTACTTTCAACAAGACGGCGCTACGTGCCACACAAGCAATGAAACCATCGATCTTTTACGGGAAAAGTTTCCGGACCGTGTTATCTCTCGAAGAGGTGATCACAATTGGCCACCGAGATCTTGTGATTTAACACCTTGCGATTTCTTCCTTTGGGGCCACGTGAAAGATAAGGTCTACGCCAACAGCCCAGCGTCGATTCAAGACCTCAAAGATGGAATTCGTCAGGCTATCGAGGACATAGGGCAGCCACTTTGCAATTTGGTTATGGAAAATTTCATGAAAAGGATATGGTCCTGTAAGCGTGGTCGTGGCGGCCATTTGGCTGATGTTGTGTTCCATTATTAACGGCATACCTTCCTCTTTATAATGAAATAAACATCCGATAATTTATCTCAAAAAATGCCATTTTTCTTTGAATATCAAAATAACACCTCTTGTTGGAAAACCCTTTACCTTAAGGGACTTATATAAATAAAAGGTCATTCATTTTTCGGTTTCGAAAGTAAAGCTAAGTAAAACACACACAGCGATACATTTTCGATAAAAATTTTATTTCATTATAAAGTTTGGACTTTGCTAAGTATAAAACACAATGCCATTCAAAAAGCTGCCTCGGGAAGATTCGCAGTATGCGATTCTTTTGAGGTAATTTTTAACCGATTACACGACCAGGAAACTTCTCACGCATTAAGGCCATAATTGGTCGTGTTGTGAGTCTTGTTGGAATTACACATCGTCCAAGTCATGATCTTCAATAGCCGTCGAAAAAGAATTGTTACGAAACGTTCAGTTGCTGCGAACGCCGGGAAATCGAAAAATTTGGATCATCAGCAACACTTGCAGTTGCAGCAGCAATATTTTCGACTGGGCGTGCATTACGATGATGCACAGGTCTTACGACATCAGTCACGATTCCAGTCTCTTAAAATTTCTTCACAATTTTACCGATGGCTTGCGTAGTCGGTCGATAATCATCGATCTACCATAATCATCGCGTAATGCGCGAAAAGTGGCTTCGTTTGAATCACCATCACTTTTGTATAGTAAAATTTAATAATTTTAACGCGTTGTTCGATTGTTAGGCAAACATTCAACTAATATTATGACACTTCAAATAATGACAGCTGAGTTTGACAGGTTTCAAATTCCAGCGCTACCAACTTAAACCATAAAATGAATGATCCTGTACATTTATAAATGTTTATTATTTTCAAAGAGATAGGATGAAGGTAGCGAAAGAAATTAAGCTGTATACCTACTTAGTTTTTTAAAGATAAGAGCTTTAGTCGAGAATGTTATAAGTGCGAATTTATTACAATATAGTCGATATGTGGCCTTTATTTGGACCCTGTAAGACAACTACTTCAGTTTACATGAAATTTCTAACTTATTTTGCTATGCGCTTTTTTTTCTTCAAAAGTTAAAAATGAGCGATTTATTTAACAAAAAATAAATTAGTTACGTTGAATTCGAGATGGCGGTCATCTTACGTGTGAAGAGCTGTGAACCTATTTGTTTCACCAAACCGAAGAAGCCCCACACTAAGCAGCATTCGTTTCTATGTACCTCTAGTTCCAACAGGGCCTCGCCCATGAGATTTCATGAGATAATCAATATCTTATTTCTCAGTCCGCACTTTGCCAATTAAAATTCTTGCCTATGCTTCTACTAATTCTAACTAGCAGCAACTTGAAATTAAGGTTGCATTTAAAAAAACCTCAAGTCTTACAGGCATGTATGTAGGTATGGCATAAATAATAAAAAAAAGACAAATATGTATTCGTAAATTTGACCATTTCAAAGATTCAGATTCTAAATGGTTTTTCAATGGAAACGAATAGATTTTGACAGTTTATGGCGGCCATATTGTTTTATCTTTTTTTAATGTTTCCGTTTTTTAGACACGAAACACAAACTACCATGGCAAGTAACAGATTCGAGCAACAAGCGTGTAAAAGATCAGAATCTCTTGTGGTCGTCCGTCCGAGTCGACTATTCAAAGTTTGATGGCGAATTTGAGTCGACCGGTTCAGTGAACAAACAGCCAACACCCAGTGAAAAAGCAAGATCTGCCGAAAACATCAGTGCTGTCCGTGAGAGTGTTCAGAGGAGAGGCCGTCAATTCTGTATACCGTCCTTAAGAACTCGGCCTTTCGCAGACTACATTAACTTTGGCGAATCATGCGTCATCATGGTACATGCATCCTACAACGCTGAGTGTTTGCTTACTGGGCTCTAGAGCATGAATGGAAGCAGAATCCGATTTCAGCAAACAAAATTATCTTCAGTCGAAATCATAGTCCGAAATCAGGCAAATTTTGCTTGTTGTCGCGCCCGTTCATCCAAAAATGGGCCTTTTTGACGTACCCGTTCATCCAAAAAGGCCCATTTTTGATACGATGCTAATATCCACACGAGGCGAGGTTCACCAATTAGCAATCATCCTGCAATTTGAGGGCATGGTCATCATCTCACGCAGAGGCGATGTGAACTGACCACCGAGTTAGATTGTGCGATTTGACACCGTTAGATTTCTATGTGAGATTTCCTTAAGTCTCAGATACGTGCCATCATATCACCACCTGTGTGGCGAGGGCGACAAAGCAGATATCGCCAAAGATAGATCTGAAGCGTTCCAAGAGTTGAATATCTCTAAGCAGACAACACATCGGCTATGTAATTGATGTCATTACCACTGGCACTGCTTGATAGCTAAGCATGCAACGAGGCTCGGAGTAATTTCAAATGATTTCTTTAGGAGCTGTATAGAAAAAGAAGAGAAAGAATCGATTCCTCATCTCCTCTGTTCTTGTCCTGCTCTATCCCAACGACGTAAACTCCATCTCGGAGATTACTACTACAACGATCCTAGTGATCTGGCAAACATTGATAGAATTAATCTCGGTCGATTCGTAAGGAGCTCGAAGAAGTTCAACGAATAGGGAGGAAAGTTCCTAGATTCTTGTGGTATCACAATGGACCAACTATGGTCTAAGTGTGTCAAGCTTTCCTGCTTGGCAGCCACTTTAACCTAACCTAATATGTGCCAACGAGCCGTAAACGACATGAGCTCTTTAAGTCAACATAACCCGTGCCACTACTCAAATTCAGCCTGATCTAGAGATATCGAAAACTGGACCTCTCCGATATGCACCACCCAGCAAAGCCGCGGCGCGAAATTCAAACGAACATGCTGTCATTGACAACAACAGTCTTCAAAAATTACGAATTTCTAACAAACGAGTGCCTAAAGGTCTGATATGTACTACGTCATTGGAAAATTGCAGAAGTCATTGTTATTTATTGCAAAAGTTTTCGAAAAACTGCTCCTGCAAATGGCTAAGCAAGATAGAAGAGGAACGAAGACTAACCCCAAACGCCTCAAACCATCAGTTTGGATTTAGAAATAAACATTTTTTCACGATAGGCTGCCAAGTGCATCGAATTACGGATGTTGCTGAAAAGGCACTTGAAGGAAAACAAGTAGGTATGCTCCACTCTATATCTAGATGTTGCTCAAGCCTTTGTCAAGGTCTGGCATTTAGGACTTGAGTAAAAACTAAATAAGGATCTTTTGAAGCAGTTTAACGAAATACTAAAATCCTATGTTAACGACGGACTATTTAGAGTACGGAAGGATAAAGAATATGCGGACAATAAGAACAATTGAAGCGTATGCCACAAGGAAGTGTCCTAGGACCAACCTTGTATTTGTTATACTTAACTAAGGATACTCTAGTGGACAACATTGCTATATAATGACCACCTTTGCAGATCAACCTTACACCAAATACCTTGAAATGACATTGGAAACGAAGTCAAAATGCCATAAAGAAAAGAGAATAATTAAACATATGAAATACAGACAAATGTATTAGACTGTGTATATGAATTCTGACCTATTTATCCAGACCAAATTAATGTTTTACAAGCAAGTATACTGATGAAACCTGTTTGAACGTATGGATTCTAACTATTGGGCTGTTCAAAGAAAACAAATAATGCTGATACTATTCAAAAATTCCAAAACAATGTCCTTCGTAGAATAATAAATGCCTCTTGGTATATACGAAATAGCGATTTACATCGTGACCCACAAATAGAAAGGGTTAGAAAATACGTTGTATCACACTTTTATCTAAAAAAAACCTATAGAGATCGAGAAAAAAATTCTCCATTTGAATGTGGGTTTGATTGCAACTAAAAAGTTCAAAGGTTCAGACAAGTCCGAAATGGAGACTTTTTTAAATGTACGAGACATAGAAGAACCAACTGAGCTTATAGTCCAGAAACGATGGGAAAGTATTTGAAATCTTAACTTCCCCCAGCCCCAATGCCATTTTAAATTAAGAAATACCATCCAGAGCCCATTTAGCGAACACACGTAGTTGTGTATGGTCGTTTACCTTTAGCTCCTGGGTCAGTTGAAAGTCATGATGCAAAGTTCTTGTGATCGACGTGAAATCGACTGCCTTGGATTCTCCAGCACACTCTCTCACGGACAGCGGCGATGTTTTCGGCAGATCTTGCGTTTCGTCAACGTACGAGTGTTGGTTGATCGTTTACTGACCCATTGGACTCGAATTTATCCATCATACTGCGAATAGTCCTCTCGGTAGGACGATGATGGCGACCGTAAAATGGACAAAGCGCGTGGAACGTTGCCCGAACAGAACACCCATTATGATAAAATAATTTTGTCATTTCCACATGTTGTTGAATGCTATTTCTGTCCATGGTTATTTGGCAAAACAGACTGAATAAATGACAGCCAATTCGACAGATGTAGCTCCAACAATATGGCCGCTGTCAACTGTCAAAGTTCGGAAGTTCCTATTGGAAGACCCTTTGTAACTAAAAAAAATACAAATTTTGTGAGTTGGAGTTTGGAGTCAAGTCTCTAGTATCAAAACTAGTTAACCATGGACAAAGCCATGATGTTAGACGTAAAATGTTTATTACTTCTCCAGCTACATATTTCCCATCAATCATTTTATGATTATTTAAATATCCAGACGCAACTTCCATTTTCAAATGTATCTTTGTCACTTTTGACTCAAGCAAAAATACCCTCTGAATATAATGTCCTTCTCTAAACCCATCCGATTACAAAAAATAAAAATAAAAAAAAGTCCCAAGAATCAAAAACCACAATAAGAATGATAATTTCGCATTTAAAACTCTTCCCGCACCAGTTATAAGAGTCATCCTCGTCAACTTAAAGCAGCTATTTTCGTTAAAATCCTTCGCTTCACATCGCACACATAATTCTTACTCAAAACAACATTAGGTAAACCATCTTGGTTCTCTTACCACCGTTAAAGTTATCGTTGACTTCTTCTCCAAGTCTCCCGCATGAAATGAATGATAAAAAAAAATTATATATAATTTATAAATTACAACAGCAAACAGAGTGTGGCTAAGAAAAATGGCTAGCTCTAACATGCTGCATACAGAGCAGAGCAGAGCAGAGCAGGAGGAGTATCATCACCAACGAGGACGAGACCAGGACATCATACTTTATTCCTTACTTGGCATGGAGACAGTCTTATGATGGTGTGCTTCTGCTTCTGCTATTGCCATGTCAGCCCTAATAAATTTAATTTAAAATTATGAGTTGATCTGTCAACACAATAAAATATATAGCGGAATAGAGGACAAGATGTGGCAGAAGGACATTTTCAGCTCATTTCGTAGGAACCTTGGATACACAGAAAGACTTCTGTCTGTCCGTCGGCGTTGATGACGGCGACGACGGCCATGTATATCAACTTTATCCTGACGACCGACAAGAAATAAAAATGAAGAGCTTAACCATTCCGCTGATATTGCATGCACCATTTCATCTTATGCACCCTCTCTTCAACAATCGAACAAGAAAAAGGATTTAAGGCAAACGATACGAGACGAGACGAGACGAGACGAAGACGATACACACAAAGAAGGACATGAAAAGGACCAAAACAGTTATAATAAAGAAAATCTGTCTTTTCGTTTCTAAGCAAAATCAATTGAAGGACACTAAAAGGCACTCATCATCATCATCAAGGTTGGTTATTCTTCATTGCGCGAGTTAGTCTCTCTTACAACAGAGATTTCTTCAGAATTTCAAGCTCTCTGTTGTTGGTTAGTTGTATATTGGTTTTTGTCCTTTATCTATTCAAAAGAAAAACCGATTGGTTGTAAAGTATATTCGGAATGAAATTAACTTTATTCCCTTTGTCGTTCTTTAAAGGAAAGGATAAACGTTACAAAAATCATCTTCTTCATCATTTACAGAACTATGTTGCCAAATATATAAATAAGTTAAGTATATTAAATCTTATTCTAACGATAAACATTTGACAAAAAGGACATAATACGATTAAAGATTTGATGATAAGGGATGTCGTTGGAAAAGAAGAAATATAGACTCAGACATGTCTATTATTCGATTTTGACAGTTTTGTGGCTTTAGATATACATATGTATGTATGCGTAGAAATAAGACGAACAGAAATCGACAGTCGAAGGTTAAAAATATTTATCAATGGAATTTATAAGGAGTTACAAATTTAAGCTTTTATTTCATTTTCTTTTGATTGAATAACTCGGCAAATGGAGAATTGGAAGGGCACCTTAGTCAATATACTTTTTGATACATAGTATAGGTATAGGCGAATAGGTACTGTCGATGAAGGCCATCAGGACTAGGGCTTTCCACAGGTGGGGCAAACTGGAGGTATAGAAAGATAATGATATACCCTACACAGAGGAGTAACTACGGGGGGGGGGGTTAGGCAAAGGAGGTAATTGACTGAAAGGGTGTTTTCTTTAGACGTGTGGTTTTCAAGAAGAAATAAATAGCATGTAATTCAATGTTATGGCCAATAATCTAGCTTTATTATAAATATAAGGGTTTGCCATTATGTGGCCGCCGCGGCTGGTTCGAATAAATTCCAGCCGAGAGGCCCAATTTTCGACCACTTTTTGCAGGCCATATGTCAGCAATAACGAGCCGAATATTCTCTTTCAAGGCGTCAATCGTCTCAAGCTTATCTGCGTAGACAAGCGACTTCACATAACCCCACAAAAATAGTCCAGCGGTGTTAAATCGCACGATCTTGGAGGCCACGCCACAGGCCCACGACGCTCACCAAAGGTTTCCTTCAATAGCGTCTCAACAATGGCCTGTGGATTATGATCACTCCAAATACGACAATTTTGCCAATTCAACCAAAAATGAGTTTCATCGCTGATCAAAATTTTCTTGTGAAAATCGGGATCAACAACTATCTCGTTTCGAGCCTATTTTGCAAAAAATTGCAAACGTTGTTCAGGAGGAAGTCTATTCAATATTAAATGGCAAACCAAACTGAGCATAAATCAAGTGACAGCTGTCAAAAAGACCAACTCCAAAAAAATATTGCCAGATTGAAAACCACACGTCTAAAAAAAAAACACACTGTACTACCTTCGTTTTTACTATTTAATGCTCTTTTAAATTTTAGTTAAAAACAAAAAACCGGATGCTTTAATGTCGTCTCCTTTTTAAAAAAATTGAAAATAAACTAATCTACTTTACTACCTACTTACGTAGTGGAAATAGGATCTTTAGAGCAACTTAAGCAACGGGAATTTTATTTCTATTATTTTCAATTTTCTAAAGAACTAGAAGAGATTTTAGTATCTAGTTTTTGGCGTTTGAATAAAAACTAATAAGAGCTTTAAATATTGAAAACAAAAACACTACTGAATAACGTAAAATTTTGAAAACAAAATTTTTAAATTTGTTTCTATTTTTTCAAAAACTGTTCACTAAAACAACAATATTTAAAGTGAAAATAAAAGAAGAGATTTTTAGATTTACAAAAATGTAGCATGGCATTTTAAGTATTACCATTGTTTTTTAATTTTTTGATGTGTAAACATCTATGCTGGCGGTAGAGTGAAAAAAAACGTGAACGTTCGTGTGCAACGTTACGTCGTGCAACGTTACGATGTGCAACGTTACGATCTGCATACTAGGATGGGTGCGTTCAGTGAAAAAAATCTTAAGATCCCCTTCAAGCAAAAACAAGTCCGTTTTGGATCCGCGCACGTTGATGTTTACACTTATTAACCGTGAGTCCCGGCACTCACACAATTGTTTTTCTTTTAGAAAATTACCCCTCCCAGCTAAGCGGGGGGAATAGACTCCCCTCTGATACGCTTTTTTTCTTGTCTCGACCCAATTTACACGCTCTAGCTTTTTGTCACACCTTATGCGAATCACCCTGTATAATTTTTTAACTTTTATATTTTTTTTCCATCTAAAAAAAATGCGGGTGAACCAATTTACTTCGCGAAATATCGCAATATACATATCAACGGATGACTTACCCATACATCGAGTGCCTCAAAAGTATCCAGATGGCTGAATATTTCATCAGGTAAATTATTTTTGAAAAAGATGAAGGTCATGCTTGGGGTCCTGCAGGGTCATGGTTAAGTTCACTACTGAATTCGCTTTGCAAAATTATAACTTTGATCTTTGAAAAGCTTCTATTCCTAAAAGGGAACACCTAAGTTTAATTAAACTTAGAGAGAACTTCAAGGTCAAAATTTACTTATGACCTAAGTACGTATTTGAACGTAACGATCTAAAAAAAAACGGTTTCCATTGAACAAAAAATTACCTTTGAAATAACCTAGAAAGTCACTGCGTCAAGGTCAAAATCAAGATAAGCTTATAATTCCTCCTTGAAACTTACTTGAAGAATTACCTTGACCTTTTTAACAACTCTGTTACCTGAGAATTATAGTCTGCGTGCATCGTACTTTTACTTTTGTGACAGTAAGTTATAAGATTTCACGAATTTTCGATGACTTTACCAACATCTGTGGCCGGATATCGGCAATAACGCGGCGAATGTTGTCCTCAAAGTGGTCAATCATTTCGGGCTTATCGGCGTAGACTAGTGACTTCACATATCCCCACAGAAAATAGTCAAGCGGCGTTAAATCGCACGATCGTGGAGGCCAATTCACGGGTCCGTAACGTGAAACTATGCGGTTACCAAACGTTTCCTTCAATAAATCAATTGTGGCACGAGCTGTGTGACATGTTGCCCCGTCTTGTTGAAACCACAGCTCCTGCACATCATGGTTGTTCAATTGATGAGCGGTCACCATTGATTGTAACGTTCTGACCAGCATCGTTTTTAAAGAAGTACGGACCAATGATTCCACCAAACCATAAAGCACACCAAACAGTCAGTTTTTGTGAATGAAACGGTGTCCCCACATACACTTGGGGATTATATCATCACTCCAAATACGGCATTTTTGTTAATTGACGTATCCATTCAACCAAAAGTGAGCTTCATCGCTAAACAAAATTCGCTTATGAAAATTGGGATCAACGACAATCTTGTTTTGGGCCCATTTGGGCACAATTTGGAAGCGTTGTTCAGGCGTCAGTCTATTCATGTTTAAATGCCAAACCAAACTAAAAATAAATCACTTAACAGCTGACAAAATGACGACCAGTTAAAATAGTGTTGCCAACTTAAAGTTCTATATCTCTAAAAAAAACACTTTTTGCTTCGTGTTAAAAATTTTCAATTCTTAAATTCTGGTTTTTATTTTACCAAATTGAGTATTTCCTCTAAATTCTCCACATTTACACATATCACATTCAAACTGTAAAATCTAGACTCGTATTTTAATGCTTTCACCTCATAAAAAAAAACTTAAACTTAAATGCATGCATGTTATGCACTTTATCCATCATGCAGCTGAAGCAGCAGCAGCAGCAGCAATAATTTTGATTCTAATCTTCTTTCGATTATCTCTTTTCAAGCAGCAGCAGCTGATGTCTCATCCTCAGCCACGACAATATCATCATCAAATTCTCGTAAAGGATTAAGAGCAGCAGCAGGACATCTAGTGTCTCTTCTACATCGACTTGTTGTGTCCACATCATCCACACCATCCGCATCATTGTCATCAATAACAAATGTCAGTAGACGAATGCTAAAAGGTCAAATTGAAACTGCTGCGGAAACGCCTCCTGCAGTACGGATCTTCTGTTTTATTGCGATGTCTATGTCTATGTCATCTTCATCGGCGGCAGCAACTTCAATGACTTCTACAACAACAGCAGCATCTACGACTGCTACCGCCGGTAACCCATTACCAGCAGGAGAACGACGAATCGACGACAACAATGCAGCTAGAGTTTATGCATCAACGATTATGTTGTTCACAGTCACCGTTATTGCAGTCGTAGGGGCACTGCCTGTCGTCGTCATTTTGACTTTCTTTATACGATGGCGATTTAATGATTTCCTGTCAACGGCGAAAGGATATTATCATTCTCCGCGGCAACAACGCCGCCATTCAGACAATGAAATCGATACAAATCGAGTTTTGTCCTCTTCGGCAGGACGACAACGAGAAGAACATCAACATGGCCATCAAAAGCAGAATCACCAGCAGACGACGATGACGAGGACGATAGAACTGGTCGAACACCACCATCACCACTGCCGCCGCCATCGAAATCAGCAGCCAGTGTTATTACCAATGTCACCATCACTGGCGGCCCAAGAGCAACCATCAAGAATTAAACGACCCGCAAATCCTTTCTACTCCTGCTGATGTTAGATGAGGCGCACTGCCAAAAAGGATGCTCAAGTATATAAAGTGCGTTCGGATAATAATTAGCACACAGTCTGATCATCTCTATTGTATTTGTAAAAATAAAAAAAATATTATGTAAATCCGAATGAAAGAGAAAAGCGATTTAAATCTGTTATCTGTTATACTAAGTAATTAAGGAAATGTGAAGAAAGCTAAAATCGTAAATAGAAAAAAAAAACATAGAACTTTAAGGAAAATTGTTGATTTAATAATTTTTATATAGAAAAAAAAAAAAATACAAAATGCTTTTAAAACAGTCGCTTACAATTTAGAGACATAAAAAGGTCAAAGAATTAATTATGTACCTTTGGTTTGTAAGTAAAACTTTATTTTTGAATAAAATGTGCTGTAAAGCTTATAAAAATAGTTTATACTCAAATAAAACGAAACAAAACAAAACAAAACAAAAAAAATATACATATTAACATAAAAATGAATAAATGTATTCTAATCTATGATTAGTGTTGTGCAAGCTGTCTTCCTTAAGTTTAGAATGGTTAGCAAGAAAAAATAAACAAAAAAAGTATGCTTCTTATAAAGATATCAAAATCATGTAAAGTTTAAAATAAAATACTAAATACATAAAGAATTCTTTTGATTGAAAAAATATAAAAACCATATGTATAGTTACCTACTTAAGATCAAACAATTTATTAATGAAGGTATTTTTTTAGTAAAATAACTACTTAATTAATTAGTATTCATTTCCGTCCTTAAGAACATTTAAGTTAAACCAAAAAAGATAATTAAGATTGAAAAATACGGCCAACTTGTCTTTTTGAATTATGTATTTTACTGGAAATTTTCCTGGATTTCTTTTTTCTTTTAATTTCACTGAAATTACAAACTCATATAAAAATTCTGATTGAACGTGTGTTCGAATTGTAATTAGTTATTCAGAATATGTTGTGTGTGTATATTTCTATCGCAAGCTTCCGACTTGTGTTTTTTCATACCAAACGAAAGAGAGAAAAAAAAACAAAATCTGACTACTCAGAATCCAAAAACCAAAAACATCATATTTTTTGACTAAAGCACTAAATACCTGTGTCCACAAGATAATATAATACAAATTATTGATTTATGTAGGTATACCTACCTATAAAGTGAAGTAACACAATATGAATGTTTCCATTGTTACATTTGTGACACTGATAATAATCATCGCATGACCCACACATGTTACGGCTGTAACAGCTGACATTAGCCGTGTTTTATTATCTTCTATCGGGATCCGGATCTGGATCTATATTAACTTTTAACACGTGTTACAAAAACAATTCAGAAAATTTCCCAGTATTTTGTTTGTGTATTACGTGTTAAAAGTAAATCCAGATCCGGATCCCGATAGAAGATAATAAAACACGGCTATTAGTATGTAGAGACTCTGAATCGCAGGGTAATGGGTTGCGAATTCAGGGTATTCAGTAAAAGAATTATGAATTCTACATTGTATACAAATTAAAACTAAACAAAATAGATGCATTTAATTAAATATGGGCATTAATGTGGATTTTATGTCTTTTTATTTTATTCCGTCCAAAGGTTGTCAGTCGTTTCATTTAGGTACACTCCTAGAATCTGTCAACTGCAATCCACGCCACGGACGGACGGGAGAACTGAGGCAGAATGTTGGTTATCTCTCGAACGTTATTCTATTTCAATAATTAAAGAATATTTGCTGGAGTTGATAAATAAACTTTATGCTTGAGTTGTTTCATAGAACGAAAATCAGTGTGGGGGGGGGGGGGCAAAGCGTAGTCTCCGAAACAGCTTGTCAATTTTGTTTGGGTGAAAAAAAACGTAGGTACGTGGCGTGGCGCCATCTTGCTTGAAATTTGTATGTAAAGCATGTTCAAACATTCCTCAAAGAAAATAATATTTTATCACGCGCAGATGAGAATTGTCCACAGTAATGGCATGTCCTCGAAAATGAAAATACTCCATCTGCTGATTACGCATACCAAATGGATAAGCTGTTGATATTTCGAAAGTGGGTTTTGTCCTTGAGACGACCAATAACAGCAATTCTGTTTGCTCACATGATATATTCATTTTAATTGAAGATGGCCCATGGGCCTCCTCATTAATACTAAAGATTTAGTTTTTTGTACTAAATCAGTGTAACATTATAAATAGAGGAATGTTTAACGCAAATCGCAATTATTTTTAGAGCATAATTATATGACCGCTTCAAAATAAGGCCTCAGTATGAGAGAGATATTTGATCGGAAATTAATTTAAATAGTTATAAAAAAGAATAATTTAAATTAATAAAAATGTTTATGAACAGAATTACATTATTATATGATTAAATTTGTAGGTATAGCTCGTTCTTGAGTATTCAAAAAAAAAAATGCCTTTTTAACATATGACACTGCAGCTAGTCGGTTTTGTGGCGGATTTTAAGATTTTAACTTATATCCTTGCTCTTCTTTGGCGGTATGACTTTATTCCACGATTTTAAAGAGCTGCAGGGGCCCAACTATGTACCTCGATTCTACTTTTCATTCTATTCCAAAGTTAAATCCAAACATACATTCAAATGGTACTATGTATGAAAATAGAATCGGATGCCAGTAATGCCAATTATTTCCCACAAAATATCCGAATATCGATCGAGTCTCGCATAGTTTTTGACATAAGAAAAATTAAAAAAAAAAAAACATAATAAAAATAGAGCTTCTGTCGCAATAAAGATTAGAATTTATTGTGAAACTTTTAATAAAATAACAATATCTTAATACAAGAAACGTGGAAAGTGTTGCAATTTGGATTAATTCTGAAACAAATTAAACGCACGCGAATTAGAGACTTCCATCCATCCATTTGTGTTCTTTTGTTTAACTTTTCCATCGGATTACCTGCAAGTACCTTGAGCATTACTACCACAGTGGACATCCAGCAATTAAATCATTAAACCGTTTTTTTCCGTTTTGATATAATGTATGTCGGGTTCTATTGTTTTGAAAAAGCCTTTCCACAAATTAGGTCCATAGATTGAACAAAAATATCGAGCTGAGGCTCCTTCATGTTAGCGGTTTTGACGATTCCTCGTACAAAAAAAACTTTATATTAATAGTTTGATGGAATATTGAATAAAAGATTAACAACTTAAATTTCCTTTCGCACTTGAATTTTCAAAGAAAAGTTCCTTTACTCAATCTACTCGCAAACAAATTTGAAATGGAATGAAAATTTGCGAATTCGAATGACTTTGAAGTTAACTTTCGAATTATATAGTATGAATAAGCTTCTGAATTTAACAAAAAATAGTTGGCATTACTAGAGTTGTCCGATTTTCGTATATTAGAATTTGCGATAGAGTTACAGATTTTGCGAATCCAATAATTTTAACTGTATAATCGAATTACATAGTAGGGCCCCAGCTTGGAAAATGTTCGCAATATATTTATGGTTAATATATTTTAAGCTCTTTTTAATATAAGTTCGTGGAACTGACTTATTCGGAGCAATAGCGCACGAAAGAATTTCATTGCTGGCAAACTGATCAACTCCCTCTTTCATCGACGCTCTCCACGACTCCGCTGTCCGAGCTGCTAGCAGCTCCAGTATGTGCTTGGCCTTAAACGTTAGGCGATTGTATACAGTACAATTGCCACCGGACACTGTGCATGAACATACAGCCCTATTCTGCTAAACGTTCGCGTTTCCGCGGGAAGGAAGTGATTGTTCAATAATGTGTATAAATTGTGAAAAATATATAATTAAGACAATACGATCCTCTTAAGAATTTCAAAAATAAGTACTGATTCAGATTGGCATTGGAAAGGAATAAGTTTTCAATTAATAATTTGAGGCAAATTGAATAAAACATTCACGTGAATCGAAAGTTCCGATGGAATCGGATAGCAGAATAGGGCTCATAATAAAATTTACAAAATTCGTATGCGAAATAGCATCAGGTGTGTTCTTTTAAGCTCCAATATCTACCGCCAAGAACTTCTGGCTGGAGTCAACTACTTCTACTCTGAGGTCGAAGTAGTACAGTAATGCAGTAACTAAATGTATCAACACAAGAAAATGTATGTATCTCACTTTAAAGGGAAAGATTATATCTATCACTCCAATGATATTTTAAGATACCCTCTAAAAGTGCATTAAATTCAATCATATCAGTCTGTCTATGGTGATATCACATTTTACGGCTAAAGAGTTATCAGAACAAAAAATATGATATGGTCACTTCCCGACGAATTCAAATTCGACTTTGACGTTTGACAATCCTTATTCAACCAATTTGTCTGAGTTCTCTTTTTATTTATTCAAACTTACAAAAATAAACATTCATGTGACCGAAAACGTTAACATACTTTTTTTCAGAAGAAGAAGAAAAAAAAAGAACCAAAATAAGTAAATTTGGCTCTCCAATTTCGATAGCTTTATGAAAACATTTAAGGATTATGCTATGGCAATATTATGACTTTGATAAATGTCATTGGAAAATTCAGTTTGATTGAATCGATTTTAATCATCTAACCCAGACGGCAAACTTTTTTTGACAATCAAATTCTATCTTTGATGTGACATAGCTTAGGTATTCCACCCCTCAGCTTTTATCGCAATAAGAGATCTTTTTGACCTCCATTGGATTTCACATAAAGATATTTCGTCTATTCACTGTTACTAGAGATGATGGAATCAAAAACCTAAAATGGGTTGGCTATAACGTGGCTAAAAATAAGTCAGCAGAGGTTTTTTTTCCTTACAAGAATACTATACTTATAATTTGATGAGCCATATTCTTTAAATATCGTTTAAAACGTGTTATTCAAAATGAGGACTGAGGAACCACTTACAGCAGCGCCCTTTAAACTTATGTTATGTTTAATAATTCTTCCTTTTTTATGACTTACAACTAGAGAAAATGCAATCCCGGGATGTTTTTCCAATCCAGGGATTACAAAAATATTTTATAAAAGGTAATTTCAGTTTAAATTTCACTGTTTCTCAAGTTATAAACGCTCTTCTTATACATATTACTTAAGCAGATAGCTTGTGTTCCTAATTTGGCTTCAGCTTGGTTACAAAAAAAAAAAACAAGTTTGTATTAAATATAGAAAAATAAATATCATTTATTAAATACTAATACTAAAACTTAAAAACAAACAAAAAAGAAAAACAAAACAATATAGCTTTAGCAAATATGTATATATTCCTAAATTGAATATTTTCTAACTTCTGGTGCTGAGTCTTCAAAAATTGATTTGGGGTTCTAAAGGTTAGCCAAAACAACCGATAACTCAACCGATTAAACAAAGCTGTTTTAATTTTTGTATTTAGTCTTGAAGTTGAAGTGTTCGATTCTAACTGCTTAAAAAGAAATTTTGGAGCACCATCAGCTGTGCACACGTTAGAATCCGAACAGCAAATTGATGACTTCGTTTATATTCCGAATAATTTGTAATATTATCCAAACTTTCATTTCCTATTCTTACACTTGATTGTAGATCATCTAAATCTTCATCATCATCGCTTCCTTCATTCGCTTCGTTTTCATTACCAATTCCTAGCTCTTCGTACTCAACGAAAATTTGGTTTTTATACAGCACATCGCAAACAGATAAATGAATTCCATAAACAAGACGCAGGCGGTGTTCTGCACACACTAACTTAAAATTTAAATTTTTAACTAGAAAGTTAATTTTTTGACTAACGTCGAATTTTCAACACAGAAACCGAATTTTTTTTAAACCGAATAGTTTTTTTTTTCTAAACCAATCGATTTGTTTCTGTCAATTGAAAGGAATTCGTAAAAGAAACGATTTTTTTGTGTGATTGTGTGTGTATTACTTGACAACTGCAATTTATTATTTTTATAGCTATATTGACTGAAAATATTGTTGAATATTTTGTTAAGTTATGTAGAAATCGTTGCAACAAAAAAGAAAAAAACAATTTGTATTCCTAAAGTTCCGCCACATTCAATTTGACGTATTAGAAATGTCAAATCTTTATAGTCAGCCTTATTGTGAGTTTCACTCGAAAAATAATTTACCGTAAAATTTTATGTTCGCAAAGAATTTTAAAAACTATTGTGGATTTCTCGCGTATGAAATTTTGTTCGCCTTCAAAAAAGAAGTGAAAATGACTACATTCCGGCCGACATGAATGTTCACAATAAGGGGAATTTTTCGATCATGAAATTACGGGGGAAACTCATTATAGGCGAAAACTGAGATGACAAATTTTCCGGATGGAATGTTGTACGGGTGAAACTCACAATAAGGCTGATTGTTTTTGCAAATCGATGTGAAATCTTGCTAAAAATGCAAGATTATTTGTTTGGACAGAAAAGAATCGATTTTGTTTAGAAAAAAATCGAAACAAAATCGATTCTTTTGTTCAAAGGAATCCGAGATAACATTCCTGAAGAAAAAGAGTGCAACAAAATAACCGTTGTATAAACATAATAATGTATGTATACGTGTTCCTCACAAACTTCTTTTATATTTTTTCATTTAATTCAGTTATTTTCAGTTCTTGCCCTGGGGGCACTGTGTGTCGGCTGGCTGCACCCTCCGTGTACTACTTTCTTCCTGGTATTTCCACCTGTTTGGCACTGCGAAAATAAAATTAGGAGGTAGAGTGTTTATGATGACAGTTAAAGATTCTAGGCTTGGTTTCATGTAAAAATGATTGAATTTTTTCGTTTAGCTATTGAACCGTTTCGCATTTCTTTACCAAAATATTTACAAAGCTCTGCGATCTTAGCACCCCGAAAGTTTCACTTCAATGACGTATACACAAAGTAGAAACATTAATTTTGTTGCTATTACCCGCCAGGGAATACAATTTAGTTATTAATGAGGCTCTAGAAAATTGAACTTATAGATACTGACAACAGACTAGCAAGGTTGATAATCGAAATTGGATAGGTCCTCAGCAGTTACATATGTGCCCTTTTACCTCTAGAGACAAAACAAAAAGAAAAAGTTGGTTCATGTGAGATTAGATCCTGCGACCTACCGCTTAGGCGCTTACCAATGCGATACCCTAACCATTGAGCTAATTCACAATACAACAAGATTTAAAATTAATATTTATACTTCAATTTTTCATATTATCGTATTATAATTTTTTTTTTTATATTTGTGGTATGCGGGGTATTTTTGAACAGATAGCAAAACTTGGCCAACAATTCTTTACTAGCAAGGGCCTTCAGACTACTTGACATTTACTAAAAATAAACTTGATAAAAACTAGCTATTTTACCATATGGATACTCACATTTTGTGATTTATATTTTTATTAAAAATTCAGTTTATTAGAATTAACATTTAACCGATTTTTTCTTGTAAATTGACGTTGATATAAATTAAAAAGAAAAATGTATGTCTAATTGTAGGTAATATAGTATAACAACAAAAATAAAGTCTACTCCATTAAACTAAGTTCTATTTTTAAATTCAAGCATATTTTGTTTAATTTAGTTAACATTTTTCGTTACAAGAAAAATTATTTCTTGCTAAAACCAAAATTAAAATATGATGTTCTTGGTAACTGATAAAAAATATTGTAATATGTATATATAAACATAAATCTTTGAAAATATTTAATGTATATTTTCCAACCGATGAAGTGTATTTTAAATTTTAAAATTAATATAATAGCCATTAAGAATTTAAATGAAAAGTAAAAAAAAAAAAAACTAGTATTTTTTAACCAGAAATGTAAATACATTTATGTATTCCCGGAATATCTATAAAAACAAATAAATCATTATAAAATCTATGGTAAATTCAACTGTATATTATAAATTATTTCTGAGTCAGTAAGTGTTCATATAATATCTAATTGAAAGAAGAAATGAATTACTAATAATGAAAAACAATAATAAAATAGTTTTAACAAATTGCAGTAAAAAACATCAAATGAATCTTGTTTTATTTATACATCACTGACTGTTCATATTTCAAACATAGTTTTTTTTTACTTTTCGATCAAGCAAATTTAAATCGTTGAACTACATTAGTTCCCACAATAAATTTTTGCAATTGACATTAATTTTTATAGGCATAAAATGCAAAATTAGGTGCATTCCAGAACGACCCTCAACGTCAACGTTCATCTCATAAACCCTAAATGTTTGTTTGCTATCAAGAAAAAGTCGTCTGCATAAGTTTAAAGATTATACAATTTTCACTTTTGTAGTCCCGGATTTCGCTCCCAAAAATGTGATGGTGAGCATATTGTATAGGGCAGGAGTTAGTTTCACTACAAAAAAAAAAGGATCAGTTTTAATCAAATCCAACATTAAGATGATGGTGAAGCCCAAAAAGTGCATAATGAGATAGTTTGGCTAAGAACTGGGCAGTAATAAAATCTTCGTAACGCTGTGAGATGTTTTTGAATTTGTCATACTTAAAATCAGTATTTAAGAAATGAAATTCTGCAGCAATTTAGAAGACCCCTAGAACAAACTGGAACAATTTTTAGAATTTTTGATTGCTGAAAGGGGGGGGGGGCGGCAGAACAAGGATAATAGGATATTTTCAATTTTTTTAATGACTCTTTCGAACAATTGGATTTGAGTGATTTTGAGCTTGGGACGCACCTTTTGGATTTTTGATTTTTGAAAAATTGGCTAAAGGAGTTGTCGATGTTTGTATTTCAAATTCGATTTAAGGGTGATAATATAGATTTATATATTTATATACTTTCTTAACATTTAATATTTTTTTTTTTTTAATATTTATTAAATATTTTTGCGTTTTGAGGGCCCTTTCTTTAAAAAAAGGGCTTTGACAACTTAAATCTTTTAAGCAATTGTTCTGAACACTTTTTGAAACCTAAAAAAAAATTAAAAAGTTCGATTTTCGAATTTTGTACAATGTTGGCCATAACTCTTAAAATTTTAATCATAGAGGTCGAAGAACTTGGAACAATGTTCAAACAACTGGAACAACCTAGAACAATTTTTAAAAATAAAATTTTCGAAAAAAGGGGGACAAAGGTCATAAACCGTTTTTGGGTCTTAACCCCCCATTTTTGAATGTTTTTTTTTTTTTTAATGAATTTGGAATAATTCGGAACAAATCGGGAACAACTTGGAACAATTTTTCAAAAATAAAAATTAAAAAAATGGGGGGCTATCTTCACACACTCAAATGGTATCCACCGCAGGAGCTGAATAATTTCATCATTTTGTTATCAAGGTTTTTTTTTTAAGTATTTCGCACTTACAGCCATGGTCAAAATGATAGCAACACTTCTTACTTTTAAGTAATACTGTATGTTGCACTTTAGATAGCTGGATGAGTGAAACGCAAATCAGTGCCAGAACTATTCGTCGTATCCTAAAGGATGTTGATCTTCACGCCTTACAACCATTGAAGGTACCATTGCTAAAAAAAAACACGTACCCAGAAGCGGATTTGTTTTTCAAAAATTTACCATATAAAAAAAGATCCCCTTAGGGCCAAGAAACAGTGGAGGAATGTACTTGGAGTGATGAAACTTAAATAAATTTATTCGGAATAGATGGTAAAGAGTTTTCCCACCGCCCAAAGTGTGAGACCTACAATCCGAGGAACACAAAACCAACCGAAGGCATGGAGGTGGCAGCATAATGCTATGGGGTAGTTTTTCTTGGTGGGGCGTTGGTCCAATATTTGTTATAGATGGTATAATGACAACGGTGTCGTATGTGGACATACTGCATACTGTTATGCTGCAGTGGGACAGCAAATATAAGCCCCTTAAATCGCGTTTCCAACAGGACAACAACCCCCAAACACAGAACAAAGTCAAAAAAGCTCTGGTTTCAACGAAACAAAATCGCCGTTATTGAGTGGCCTTCGCAATCTTCGGACCTTAATTCTATTGACAACCTCTGAAATAACCTAAAGATTGTTATTAGTAAACAAAACCCTTCCAACAAAGCCAATTTCTGGAGAATTGTCCAAGGAATGTGGTATTCGATCCCCCAGGAAAAGTTCCAGAAGTTGGTAGGCTCTATGCCGGATCGAAAACATGCAGTTTAAAAAAAAAGGTTTTTTTAACTAAATATTAAATTTTATCAAAAATTCTTGTTTTTATTAAATTCTTGTTTTTATTTAATAAATCAAGTGTTGCTATTTTTATGACCAGCTTGTGAGAAAGATTACTGCAGACGGACTTGGAAATTTTGCAAACCCCTTTAAGTTTTCAAAAAACTTTACATAAACAAAATTAACAAAAAACTTACCACAAATATACAACATAAACATTTTTGAATATTTGCCTAACATAAGTACAACATAAAATATTACTAAAAATTAGGGAGTGTTGCTATTATTTTGGCCATGGCTGTATATGCGCTGCAGAGCGATAACCGTAGTTCGTATTAAAAAACTGAAAATCTAAAAAATATAGATAATTGGAGGATCTACATCATAAGACAAGTACATATAAGAAATGAACCTCTACTTTCGTCAACAAAATGCACTGTAACCTTTTAACGTCAACGTCAATGAATTTCGAAAAAAATACTTAAAATTTTGAAATTAAATTTTCTACAAGTTTGCAGTATCTACAACTTTTTTGCTAGTATCAAAACAACGTTAGTTACGTGCGAAAACAACAACAAAGGAGGAATATCATAAAAATAGTGGACGTCACAGTAGGTGAAATAGGCAGAGAGTAAAAGCAAGCCATAATTTTGTGAGTACAAAATTTTTCCAACAAATTAAAAAAAATAAAAATAGGTACATTACTGAAATGAAATTAATTTAATTTCAAAGGAAACTGTTTGAGCCTATACATTTTTGTTACCATATTTTTTGACTTCGGGTATAATACACAAAAATCCTATCAAATTCGGGGCCACGCACAATAGCATCATAAGTACAAATATGAAAAGAAGCACCATCTTAATATTAATGGGTACCTAATACTATGAAGGGTGATTCGCATGAGGTGTTACAAAAGCCTAGAGCTTGTAGTTTCTGGTCGTATAGGAGGGGTGTCTATTCCTCCCCGTTAAGTCAGGAGGGTCAATTTTATAAAAAATTGACTTAAAACAGAAAAATGTCATGACATACCAATTTTCTCAAATAGGACAATCTATTTAAGCATTTGGTTTTCTATTTTTGACTAAAAATTTATAAACCCTGCGTAAAAAGGCAAACCAAAATAGAAATAAGGAAACGATTTTACCCTGAACGATGGATCGGGTGTGGTGGACCAATTTTGTGGCCACTTTGTTCACCGGATTTAAATCAGTTTGAATTTTATTTCTGGGGCTGCCTCAAGGAAAAAGTTTATGCAAAGCCAATAGCATCAGTGAACTTCAGCAAACGATACAATTGGCTGCTCAAGAGATACAAAATTCGGGAAGTACAGAACACTTAAAATGACAGTTTTTGAGACGTTGTCGGGCTTATATGCATAAGTGCAGAAGGGGGTCATTTTGAACAATTGTTTGTAGTGTAAAATTTGGTCAAATAAAAGGATTTATTTTTTTTGGTTTAGAACCCTGTCTGATTGTGTTGAAATTGTAAAGGTAACTTTGGTAAGTATTATAACTTTACAGAAACTTAAAAAACATGCAAATTTTAAAAGTAGATAAAAACCATTTTAAAGTCATATACAAATTCTACAGAATGTTCTTTTAAAAATTGAAGTAAAAATTAGGTTTGATTAAAATATTATATTTTCTATTAATTTTTAGCAAATTGGTATATGAAATCAAAAATATTTAGTGACAAATTGGTCTTATTATTGGACTGTACACGAGTGAAAAAATTAAAAAAAGCAAAAATCTATTAAAGTAATTGTTTTCCCAAATTAATAAAAAAAAAAACAGCCGATAATCGAAAACCATTATGATTCGGTATGGACAAGTTACTAAATTCTGAAAGGTTATTTCCTGGCCTAACTCTAGTTTCAGTTTATACCATTCATTTTGGGACACCTTGTATAAAAAATATTAATAATCATCCCTAGCGATGTATTCGTTGGGGAGGAAAATTCTCCGATTTCATACGAACAGCAGAATTTTTGCTGTTCGGAAAAATACCTCGAAGCGAAAATCCTCCCATTCGCATGAAATCGGAGAATTTTCTGCTCCGACGGATACTTGGCTAGGACCGAATTTTTGTAGAAAATCACATAAACTACAAACTTTTCATAAACTATATTTTAATAGCACTGTTTAAGAAATACATACGAAAAAACGATATTTTTGACATTTAACCTTGAATAACTTTTTTGTACGTGTCGGATTGATGTGGAATTTTAACAATTTATTTTTAATAGTGATTTAAGGTCTCTCCCAATTTTCAGCTCAATGCGAATTGTACTTTTTTTAACTGGACTGTAGACTATTTACTAGAAAATTTTCCTCATGCGAAATTGTTAAATTAATTGGAAATGAGAGCTTACCCGTTGAACACTAGGAGTCTAGGAATGCACTGATCAATTAGTAAAATCAAATTTTACCAACGACAATTAAGGATATTAAACTATAATGTCTCGAGTGTTGGACGAATATACAAAATAAGCTATATTGAAATGTGAACAAACTTTATTGCCTTATTGGCTTGGAGAAATGCTATTCAGTTAGGTACGGTACGGATATATTCTTCAGCACTTAAAGGTGCCAGTTATAGCTTTCATTGAAACTCATCGCAAAAATTTACATTTTTTTGGCAAGAATTATTTATTAATTTTCTACATTTATAGAGGGTCATTAATTTTTTGGTTTCGAAAGAAAAGCTAAAGAAAACACACACAGCGATACATTTTTGATGAAAATTTTAATTCATTATAAAGTTTAGTTTTTTCCATTTAGGTCCAGTTTTTCAGTGCGAAATTAAAGTTAAACCCCAGATAACTCATCAAAATTCGTGAGTTAACTCAGGGTTAACTAAACAGATGCTTTTGACGTTTTATTCACCGAGTTTTTTCAGTGTTTCCACATGCATCTTTCACCGAAAATCTTCTTCTTGAGTTAACTGTGGGTTAATTTACTTCTATAGAGTTAGCTAGCTCTGGAAAAACAATATCATCCAAATGGCTGCCTCGGGAAGATTCGCAGCATGCGATTCTTTTGAGGTAATTTTTAATCACTTTTTTGCACATTTCGGGCGGTATCCCGGCTATAACTTGAGTAATGTTGGTTTATAAGGCGTCTAGAGTTCGGTAAAAAGTAAAGGGGGTCAAATTGTATGATCTTGGTGGCTAATTGGCGTCGCCAAAACGTGCAATTACGCGACCAGGAACCTTCTAACGCAATAAAGCCATAATTTATTGGTCGTGTTGTGTTGCTTGTTGCCCCATCTTGTTGGAACCACATATCGTCCAAGTTACGACAGGTTCAATTGCTGCGAACGCCGGGAAATTGATAAATTCGGATCATCCGCAACAGTTATACTTGCAGCAGCAATATTTTCGACTGAGCGTGCATTACGATGATGCACAGGCCCTAAGAAATCATTAACGCTTCCACTCTCTTCAAATTTCTTCACAATTTTACCGATTGCTCGCGTAGTAAGTAAGTAGTAAGTTTTAATAATTTAAACGCGTTGTTCGATTGTTAAGGCAAACATTCATCTAATATTATTACACTTGAAATGACAGCTGAGTTTGACAGGTGTCAAATGCCAGCGTCACCAACTTGAAACCACGAAATAAATGACCCGTATTGGTATCAAAATAATCACTGAATTGGAGTGATATTTTTTTGTGGAAACATCAAAATATTTTTTACATATCGAATGAAGACGATTTTCTTTAAATTAAAAAAAATATTCACGACTGGATCATAAGATCTGGCTCTTGTGGTTAGCATCTGTAATAAAGCCCTTAACTAGAAAATGTTAAAAAAAATTCAAAATAATAATACAAAAATTGATTTTTTGTTTGATATTTTTTTTTGTTTATAATTTATTATTTTTTTTAAATTTTGAAATGCAATTTTGTTTGAATTATTTATGAGTATAAGATTGCAGCACAAGATGAGCCATAACAAAGGTAAAAGCCAAAATAGAGACTGCTTTCTCAAAAAACGTGAAATAGGTATTTACACTGAAACACCGTTTTGTTGCAATAACTATGGTCATTACAGGTACAAAGTTTAATCAAAATCATCAAAGCCGTTTTCGAGGAAATTTGAAACAAAATCAAAATTGTTGTATGTGCATCTTAACCCGTTCTATCTGAGCTAGAACAGCTTTTGTACATGAAACCAATACTTGTCATAGGTATAGGAGAGCAAGCAAAAATGAGCAATTAGTTGTGTTGAAATTATATTCGATAGGAGATTTCACGATATTTTGTTACTTTTAATAGATCGTGAACGCACCCTTAAGGGCAAGCGCCTTTAAGGCTATCGGAAACATTGTTGAAAATATACTGTAACTTTAACATCGATTTATTAATTTAGCATATAGCACTGGGAATCGTATCTTACTGGTAGAATTAACAATGTTCGAATTTATGAAATAAATCATGTCATTAAAGAAAAAATAATATCTGCTTTATTTAAAAAAAAATAATAATAAATGCCAATTTTTATCGCATACAAAATAAATTAACAAAGAAATCACTTACAGAATAACATTTTTTTTAAATTGATATTTAAAAAAAAAATTAAGGTTTTGATAATATATTACATATGCCTTAGCACAAACTTATCCTATAAGAACAACAGTTAATCCTTAACAATAAATTTTGAATACAAATAAATTCCATAAGCCTTTCTTTCTTATCAAATTCAATCTCTGCGTTCGGATTTCCTTTGCCCAGTTTTATTTTACATAAATATTTCAATAATTTTATCCTTGATCGTGTCTACTTTTTCTTTGTTGGTAATTCATTTTTAATGTCGCTTATATCAACAATATCCTTCCACTCCACTACCTTTTTACCCATTGTCTGTTTTTTTTTTTGTTTGTTTGCTTTTGAAATATTTCCAAAGAAGTCCATCTTTCTCAAGAAAAAAAAATAAATAAATACGTCTCGACACAAAAGAAATATCCTTTCAAATTTCAACAATCTCTTCCCTGAGACCGATGCGGTCAAGCAAGACTATTATAATCGGCCAATAGGCCGATGAAAAAGTAATAAAAAAAATATAAGTTAAAGAAGCTCCCTTTCGGTGGACAAGGACATTATGTTCCAGGAAAAAGGACATTAATACAGAGATATGTTTCTTTTGTTGGAGTCTGCCGTAAGCTTCTTTTGTTGGAGATGTCCTTGAATGGGTTGGTAGGGAATGAGCATACTTTTTTTTTAGTAGATAATAACTCAGTGGTCAATTAAGGACTTTTAAAAATTTAAATAGCAATAGAGCCTACGAAATTGCAAAGGAAACCTATTTAATGGAATTTATTTCAAGGACCGAGGATACATTATTATAATTGGTATTATGTTTATGAGAATATTTTTTTGTTTGCAAAAGGGTTATCCAATTTGAGTTTTTTTGTTTTTTTTTTTGTATTGGCAACACTGCAAGTAAGACAATTATCAATAAAAAAAAAAACACCTTTTGAAGTCGAATGTTATCGAGCTGTAAAACATCACATTGAGGTCCAAGATTTCAGTGCGAGGTCATCCTACTTTCGGGGTTAAATCCTCAAACATGTTTTGTATTTCAATCTACTATTATTATGATTTCTCAAATCAATTACACGATAAACCAATTAAAGAAATAAATACCTATAAAACAGTAAATAGTTTTGTCAGTGGTGAGTTAAACGAGAGTTAGCTAACTTTACAATTAAATTAACACACAGTGCACGCAATAAGCCCAGGGGTCAGTGTTTCAAGAATACAAACTGCGATTTTGTTCAAAGTCACACATGAAGATTGAACGTTGACCAAAAATTAAATAATTTTTTTTTCTGGTAGAAATCACAATTTATCGATTAGACTGAACCATATTCATCATATTACGCATCAATTAACTCATTTCTGCCAAAAATGCTCAATTTTTAAATACAATCAAAACATGTTGTGTGTGATATCGTCTCATTTTACTTGCGATACAGGTATTAGAGCAAGTTTTATATTAAATTCGAGATTTCAATAAAACATTATACCTAATACAATAATAGAGAACACGAAACATGTCGGCCTGTCTGTCTGTCTCTCTGTACCAAGACATAAAGTATAACCTAAGACACTTTATTTACCATCACTTTTATCATTCCAGGTACAAAGTTTAATGAAAATCTTTAGAGCCGTTTTCGAGAAGATTTGAAAACACCGAAATTGTTGTATGGCAGCTACCCGTTCTAGATGAGCTTAAACAAAAATTCCCTCTAGGAACACCACGTCGACATAATCGCATAAATTCGAGCAACCATGGATCCTTTTCGCACCACGTTTACTCTAGTGGATAATGTGTATCCTCAGAGACGCCGTACAGTGCGCACCGAAGACGCTATTGCTGCTGTGGAGCAGAGTATCCCTATCGAGCATTTTGGGACGAGCTTAAGTCAAGGTTTAGAGCCAGAAATACAGCTGCTGAAACAATTATTTAACAGAAAGCGGCACTGGTATACAGGTACAGATTTGCAGTGATGAGTTAAACCACAGTTAGCTAACTCTAGAAGTAAATTCACCCACCGTGAACTGAGGAATCAGTTTTTCGGTGGAGAATGCATGTGGAACGACTAAACAAATTCGGTTGATAAATCAACAAAAGAATCTGTTCAGTTAATGCTGAGTTAACTCACAAAATTTAATTTAACTCTTATCTTGCACTGAAAAACTGGAACGAAGTATCCTTAACAATCCAAAAAGCCTATATTGGTTAATAGTTTGAGATGTAGGGTTTTATTTTGTATGGTTATTTTAGATAAATCAATTATACTTTGTCCAACAAAAATAGGCAGTACACTACGTCTTATGGGAAAGTTTTTTCAAAATCAGTAGCGTGTCATATTTTTGCACCATATTAAATTGAAATAACTCCTCCACAAAAAGTGTTCGCCCGCCCGTGAATTTCCAATAGCATCTGACACAGACCCAAAGTCCTATTCAAGGCACATCTGAGTGTGCAGTGTGCACTGAATTGCTGTGGCCAATGGCGATTGGCTGCTGCTTGATGTACATTCAGAGTTACCCGTGTCCATTTGGTAATTCGTTCAGCTTTTTTTCCTTGAGTTTCTGTTAAGGTGCTTTTGATTTTCGAGCTTTAAGAAAAAGCTTTTAATGATGAGCGTTATCGTGAACACTACGACAACCCTGTAAAGACTTTAATGAAGCACAGATTTATGCAATCCACTGTAGCCAGAGTGAAAGGCAAACGTCCTATCTTGCCTACACTGCCAATTTTTGTTGGACAGAGTATAGAAACTTCACGAAATAATGGAATTGGACATAGATGTTCCTTTTAAAAATGGCGATAGCCGCCATTTCGGATCAACTTTGTTTTAGTATTTATATTTAAAAAAAAAAAAATATGAAATATTTATAAAAAAGGCCCCTATTATGACCCGGCGAGTCACAAGCTTAATTTTTATTGCGAGTCGAGAGCTATAATAAGTGGATAATCTTTAAAGTAGCGGAGAGTGGGTACGAACGTAACGGTGGGTCGGTTGTAACATTCAATGTTTACGAAAAACTAGAACTCTGTGCGTTCATTTTTTAATGCACAATTCTTCGCAATTAGGCCCTGAATGCACCCACAAAAATCCAAAAGTCAGTACAGTCGAATGTACCAACAAAAGCCAAAAATGTGAAATTTTAGTGAAAACGTAATTTTTTTGGTCTTGAGTTTTTTCATAATTTTTCTTGAAAAAAAAAAACAATTCATTGAATTGATGCGACGTTACCGTGATCCAATATTTCTAAAATCGAATAGATTCAATATTTTTACGATAGGCATAACGGTTTCTTCTTACTTTGATTTTTAATATAAAAAAGCGTGGGGTGGACTGTTGTAACAATTTTCGTGTGGACGTTTGTAACATAATACAAGCACAAATAACTGTATAATTATTTGTGTTACAACCGTCCACACACAGTTTTTGGTGACTTTGTTTATTCAACAGCTGGAGATAGAGATCAAAATAGTTTTTTTTTTAAATAAATTCCAAATAATGTTATACTACATAAATCCATTTATTATCAGCACTGAATAAGATTGCCTTTTTATTGGCATTCATTTATTTTATAATAATACATAATTAATTTAAAGTATTGGCTTAGAGTTTAATTCTAAGTCTAACCACCATTTTAGATTTTTTCTTCATATATTTATATGGTGTTACAATCGTCCTTTCAGCGTGTTACAATCAACACACCGATAAGGACGATTGTAACATTGGACCTTGTCTTCATTTTCAAGTCATACATTTAAATCAAAGACAAAGCTGGAAACCAAATTAGTATTTAACGATAGCTAAATGTTCATTCAATAATATGCACTATGTTTCATTTTGATATGTTTATTGGTTATCAAATTACGGCACGAAATGTCAAAAATGTTACTTTCGTACCCACTCTCCCCTACCTATAAAATATCAAATAAATTAAAAACAAAATATGTGCCTAGAATATTGCGAAAAAAAAAATGGGAGTGCCGGGACTCACGGTTAATATGTTGTGTAAACATTAATGTTTTTCCAAGCTCAGTTTTCAGGATCCATATCCTACTGTGCAGATTTTCGTAACGTAAAGTGTGACCTCGTAACGTCGAACAGAGGAAAGTCAACGTTTTTATTTCACTCTATACCTACCGCTGGCATAGATGTTTACACATCAAAAAGGAACATCCAATGAATTGAGGTTGTGATTTTCAATATCGAAAATATAAAACCTTTCATTGCAAATCATTTTTACATTGGCAACTTTACTTCACAAACTATAGAACCGCAAAATACGATATATTAGGGTAATAAAATTGATAACTCTGTGCAGTACAACGTTTCGAACCTCTCCTCATTCGTGTCACCTGACGTGCCAGGCCAGGGAACAAGAGCGTGGGTGGTCCGTCATTCTTTATTTATATCCATAAGAGATGAAAAGTGAATTCAGTATTTCATTTTCTTTTTGCTTTTTCTTAGAATGGGGTAATATCTCAGGGATGAACCATTTGCACCTCATTAACTACTGCTTATGCCGTTGGGGGTAAACCTACTCAGTGCGGTTGTTCGGTGTTGAATGCGGTGGTTGCACCTTTATATCTTCATCTTTGCGGTCATCATTTCTATATTATAGAGACAAAGCAAACATCTCAACCCTTAGTCCCAAAGAACAAAGCGACCGACGGACGAGCGGGTGGCTCGTCGACTGAGAGGGAAGGAAGATAAAAGCCCTTAACACTTCATTTAGTTTAAAATAATGGGCTGTCTGTGTTGTTGGTATATTATAATGTGGTTATATAGGGCTCATCAAATTGAGATAAATGGCTGAAAAGAGTTGCGAAGCTTGAAATACTTTTGATTCTTTTTTTTTTTATATACGTACATAGATACCTACATAAATGTATATAAGTATTTCGAAGAACACTTTTGACTTGCAACTCAAACTATACCTACCTACTTATGACCGACAATTGTGGAAGTTTTTGGTTTAAATTGAAAAATATAAATCAAAATAGTAGTATAAAAGTGTATTCATATTTTTATGTTATTTTTTCACAGGAAAAGTTTTGTGTTTTTTTTTTTTTTTTTTTTTTCTTAAAACAATTTTTACAATAAAAGTTTTTCGACGTTTTGCGAACGAACATAAATTTTTTGTTGTTTTGTGAATTGCATTTTGTTCGCTAAAAGGAAATTGCTATATCGAAACTATCGTTTTGGGGTTGAGTGGGAGTTTGCACTCGTGGGTTATGGCCATTCATTTTTCTTAAAAATTTGAATGTTCACAAGAAAAGACAAAATTATACATTATCTACATTGTGAAAATAAGTTACCGAAATCCGCAAACACAATATAGTTTTATTGCGTAATAGGTTTTGTAGAAATTTCGTGAATTATGTTAATAGTTGATGAATATTTTCGATTTATTCTTGCTTAAAGTTCAAACGTAAATTGAAAATTAAAGACACAACTTTTCCATTTATGGGAGTCCGAAATTTTAAAAATTACTACGCATGTTATGATTAAGGGTCAAGAGAGCTTAATTATAATATTTGTACTCCTTTTACAGTTGCGAAGAGAACAAAGAAGAAGAAAACTATAATAAAAGGTGTTTTTTTAGACGTGTGGTTTTCAAGAAGAAATAAAACGCATATAATTCAAAGATATGGCCAAGAATTTAGCTTTATTATAAAGATAAGGTTTTGCCATTATGTTTGAAAAATGATTTCGGACAAGTGGCCGCCGCGGCTGGCTCGAATAAATTCCAGCCGAGAGGCCCAATTTTCGACAGCTCCAATTGGCGGATGGACTCATTCGGGTCTTCTTCGATACTCTGCTCCACAGCAGCAATAGCGTCTTCGGTGCGCACTGTACGGCGGCGCTGCGTCTCTGATGATGCGCATTATCCACGAGAGTAAATGGGTGCGAAACCGATCCATGGTTGGTCGAATTTATGCGATTCTGCGATTATGTCGACATAATATTGGACGCAGCGTGCGAACCGAACCATTATTTTGGTAATAAATTTGCACGATTTGCAAACGGAGTAAGTATATTAATTATGAAATGACAAACCAAGCATAAATCAAGTGACAGCTGTCAAAAAGACCAACTCCGAAAAAAGTATTGCCAGATTGAAAAAAACACTCTTTATAATAAAAACAGCCATGATGGTAGTGGGCAGATTTTACCCTACAATTTTCTAAGCATTCCCGCTGTATATAGAAAAAACTGGAAACTTAAGGGAAATGGGCTTTGTAGTTTTCGAGTCAATAATTCTTACACAAAATTAAGATTAATTTATCCGTATTTTTAGATTCTGGTCTTCAGTGCGCCTATACAAAAACAAGTTTCTTTTTAAAAATGCAAAAAAATGAGCAAAATTAAATTTTGTCCATGTATTATGGCCTTATTAGTAAGAGCAAAAATTACCATTAATTAAGGAACACAACGTCGTTCAAGTGGCTGCTTAAGCATTCTGTCACTCCAATTTTCCAAGACCTTGTTGAAGGTTTCGGGCTGTAGCTCATGGATTGCTTGGATGATATTGCGCTTAAGTCCTCGAATCGTTTCCGTTGAAAACGTTCACGGTTCCCCACAAAAAAAAGTCCAAAGGGGTCAGATCGCAGCTCCAAGACGGCCGGCGCCAATTGACATCGCCAAGATGGCTGATGACACGATTTGGGAATTTTGTGCGCAAAAGATCGATTGTGGCATGAACCAGAGGTCGTCCATGTCTTCAATTTCAGTAGAAAAAAAAGTCGATTAACATGGCTCTGTAACGCCCACCGCTGACCGAAACGTTGTTCCCAGCCTCATTTTCAAAGAAAAATATTCCAATGATGCCACCACTCCACAATCCGCACCAAACTGTCACTCTCTGTGGATGAATTTGAGTTCTCGACAATAACAAGTGGGTTTTCCGAGCCCCAGATGCGGAAATTTTGTTTGTGAACGTAGCTGCCGAGATAAAAATGCGCCTCGTCAGAAAAGATGATTTTTCGCCTTTTCAAAAAACCCACTGCTTGGGATACACAGCACTCCCTTTGGAAATAAGTTTTCAATATTACCCAACGTTGTTCTAGCGTAAAGCGACTCATTTCGTTCCGCGGAGATATGAAACTGACTTTCTGTCAAGATTTCGAGCGGGAAAAAGCTGTCAGTGTCAAAATAACCTATGGTTTAAAAAAGAAACCACTAGATGGCCCACCCGTTATATATAAAATTATTTAATAGACAGAGTGACAGATCACCAGAGACAAGGGTAGGCGTATATGATGCGTGATAAGGGGAATATTATACATACGTGGTGCCATCAACAATATGGTTGTGTTTCCACACGGCCTAAATCCCAAAGAAATCTGATATCCTTAATCCCAATAAGTGGATTAAAAATTAAAATACATATCCAAAGAAAAACCTCATTTTTAATCCTACATTTAATTTTTTTAATTTACGAAAATGTTTTAGCTGCACGATTTACCTATATAATTGAAAATATAGATCATGAAAGAAAGTGGATTTGACCTGAGTTCTATATCAGATTATAATTAAAAAAAAAAAAAAATGATTGAAGCATCACTTGCCAACCACACTGTAAAAGTCTTCCAATCGTTTGGTTGTTTTTTGAATCTTCACCACGAAACCAAATTCAGCAATTAGCAAGCGAAATAAATGCATGATTGAACCGTTAAAAATCATTGCTAATTTAAGGTCAACAAAACTTCCTCAACCAAAGCCTCATTGAATAGCAGTGTCAGCTCCAGTTAGAACCAAACTAAGCTCCGGTCTACAACACAGGTCACTCTGTCGCTTATCAACGAATTAAAAAAAAAAAAAAAAAACAAAACAAAAAAAAATCATTTATTAAAAGCAGCAACAAACTTTTATTTTATTTTGTGGTTTATTTATTTAATTTTTATTTCTAATCTTCTATTAGAATTTTGTTTCTTCGACGATTAAAGAAAATAATTATTTTTCGTAGTTTTCTTCTTGTGTCGTTCTTAATTTTTTTTCTCTTTGACTCCGTTCTAATTTTTTTTTTTTTTGGGAAAAGACTTATCTCTCTTGTTCCCACTCATTTTATTTAAAGAATAACCATTAATTAATATTTTGTTTGTCGCGTGTTTTTGTATTAAAAAAAAAAAAACTAAATTCATTTACTGTAAATATTAAATTTTTTGACGGAATATTTTTTTTTGTTGATCAAAAATATTGTGAATTCATTTTGTAAATAATAATTTTCCATCGGCCATCTTGGAAGGACTTGAGTGTGTGTATTCCGAGGTGGGTAAAAAAAAAATAAATATAAATTTTCGACTTGTTTATGTGATTTCGTCAAATTTTTCACGAGTGTATTATGTGTCTCTTTCTTTTCTTGGTTCTCTCTTCTGTATATGCATCTTGGATCTCTGCAACATGAATTTATTTCAAGCAACATGTTGAGAAGAAAATTGAATATTTGATTCAAAGCTTAAATTTGCGGTCGTTGACCTATATTTATGCAGAACTTTCAAGAATTTATTTTTTGTTGTAAGACTTTGGCTTTTGATGTGTTTTGCAATGCAAACGGTCAATGACCTTAAAAGAGGGCCGTTAAATTTTTACCGTCATCGCGCCTATTTAAAAGTTAGTTCTATTTTGAGTACTTAACAAGGCAGACGGACATTATCTAGCATAATTGACTAATTCGTCTTGATTTCGAATTTTGCATATTGCATTCAACTTTTGTTGTTGTTTAATTTTGATTAATTTTCGGTTTGAAGAAAAATAAATATTAAAATTAATATTTTTTTTGTAAATAATGAGAATAGTTACAACTTGCAGGTAAAAAAGTTTAAAATTTTTTAACAAAAAAAATTCAAATCGAAAGAATTTCTTCCCTTTTTTTAAGTGAATAACCATAATTTTTTTTTTTAAATGTGTTTAGTTGGAAGTTAAGCAAAATCAAATGTATAGAATTTATAAAAAAAAAAAAAACAAAAATTAATTTATTCTTTGTGTGTGAAAAAATACAAAAGAGTGGTGTTAAATTGTAGGGAAGCTCATTTAAATTTTATTATTTAAGTACATTTAAGAAAAAGGTTTTGAATAAAATAGGCGATCATCAACTTAAATTGCTATCTCTTTCGCTCACACAAAGGGCTAGTTGGGACTATTTATGCACATTTTGTTACATATATGGTTGTACATAGGTACTTGTGAAAATTAGTGAAAAATTTTATATTGATGTTTCGCATCACATCAATTGACTGATGGAAAATCATACTGTCTCTTTTTGATAGATTGATTAAAAGAGAGGGTATGATTTTTCATCGGTCAAATGATTTATTACAAGCGTTACGCTTAGGTAGGTAAATGTTAGACACGAACAACAATCTTTAGCTTTTTTGAGTGCATTTTTACAGCATAAATAAAAGTTTTAGGTATTTAATTTATTTTATCTAAAGAATAGCAGTTTCGGATATTTATGAATATGAATGCATATAATAATTCAATTAATGAAGAATAAGACATATAGAACTTGGCATCAAACATAATTCCCATGAAATACTGCTTTAGGGAGGGGATCATGTCAAATCGCTCAAGATAAAATAAACAATATGTGAGTCCATTTGACATTTTTCCTCAGTTTTGACATTTTGGTTTTGTTCGCTCAAAAGTAACATAACGCAAATAAATTTGGGCGATTTTATATTAAAAAAAATAAAGGTATGCAAAGTGCTCGGGATTTTTCTTTTCATTTTAGATTATAAGTACAATTATTATTTTCTTAGTCGAAATTTTATATTGGATAGATTTATTTACTTCAGGAAAAGAGTTTGAAATTATACCTACTTAAAATAAATTAAATAAATTTGCAAGATGTTGTATATAATCTATTAAACAAATTTATATAAGTCGAATTTATTACAGTTATAACAGTTTTTCCACACTAAAAGTAAGTGTGCAATAACGCTTGCGGTCTTAGCATTTAGTTCTCTGTTGTCAACTTTTTTCTAATGTTTAAAATTCTATCTATATTAATAGGGTATTTTTAACGGCAGCAAAATCATGTAGATTTTTCGGAGATAATCTGAAATTTACATCACTCTATTGTTCTTTGGTCTATGATATATATATACTGATTAAAAGCCGTTTTAACTTATTCAAATCGATAAGTAATAATAATTTCTTTATCGACAACTTTTGTTGTCTGATGTGTTCACACTGTCTTAAGTTGTTTCCTAAAAATATAGAGAGCTGCATAGTTTTCAAAAATCACTACAGGTCAAAACATTTGGAACATTTTAGAATGTCGTTAATCACCCTTATTACGGTTGTCGTTTTTCCAAAACGACAGTAAAACGACTCGGCCCTAGAAGCCCCAATTGGTGTTGTAAAATAAAAATATTTTAAAAATAGCGAGAAGGGTGAAGAGCGGTGAGAACACTGAAGTTTTAGTTTTATTTTAGCGTCAATTGTACCTTCTAGAACCATGTCGTTTACTGTCGTTTTAGTAAAACGACAACCGTAATAAGGATGAATATAAATAAAACCGGCTACTGCCTCTTGCGAGGAAGTGACAAAACCTCCAAGAGTTCCTCTTGTTGTCATGATAAAGGACCATTTGCTGAAACCACACTCAAGAATTTAAGTTCAACATAAGAGCTTATGTGACAGTTTACGCTGAGAAAACGTATGACATAAGCGTTTAAGTAGAACATTTATTAATTATGTTTCGTATCAGCAATTGAGAAGCAGAGATTCAAACCTAAGACATTAAATTTTAAAATTGAAAGCAGAATTTTTTGGTTCTCTTTGACCAATATCAATAATTGAAATAAAAAAAAAAAACTAATTTCAGTAGCGGGGCAGCTCGTGAAGAGCCAATGCCTAGTGACTTTTAACTCTCAACCATTCTTGTGTGGGTGATATCGGGAGGAATGGTAGTAGCCGATGGGGTAATGTTTAGTGCGCCTTCAAATTCCTTTAGAAAAGCGTTATATTTCTGAAATTATAAACTGGTCATTTTTGAGCTATTGCGTGATGCATGGTTTTTGATTTTTATCATTTTAACGGTTTAATTTAGAAGTTGGCTTGACATTTTAACGGATGATTAAAATTTAATATTAAATATTGATTTAAACAAATTGATTTTCTAATTTTATGTTATTGGTGAACAATTACAGAATTTTGAAAAAAAAACAATAAATGTTTCACGAAGTTATTCGTATTTTACTATTACTTACACAAAAAAAGTCGATATAAAAATAGAAAAAAACTTCAACTTCATTATCTATAAACGGATCTTCAATAAGATTAATGTCTTTAAAAGGAGGTGAAATGTGATGCCATGTTCAAGTATAACAATTTAATTTATTCCAGACCTTGATCAAAACTGCCAATTTTCATAATTTGTTGCCTATTTTTCCCAAATCCTGTTCCACATCTCACAAATTGAGAAATTTTGGGCCAAAGAGAGCGTTCACGAGAGACACGAGCATTTCCCCTTCCTTACAATTTCTGCTTCTGCCCAAGAAATTTCTCTGAACTGAAATCGGCAGGTTTGTGTTCTGTCAAAAAAATATCGGTTTAAATTAAAATAACAAAAACAAAAAATGAAAATCAAGCTGTTGACTGAGGGTTGCCCAAGTGTTACTTTTATATTTATTTTAGTCTTGGTACTTGAGCTAGGATTTATTTTTTTGTTCAATCTATTAGTAATAGATCGTTTAGCAAACGTTTTTTTTGAAAAAAGAAAATGCTATTTAACTCATGAACTTCATGTTTAATTTAATGCTTTTTGACACAGGAATATTATTTATGACTTATAATTGAATGGTCAATTAAATTAAATTGTCTCTCTGTACCTAACAATAAAATTCAGGTACATTTTGATTCTAATTTATCGTACATCTGTGGCAACTCTAATCGATTCTTGTTTTGACGTTTTAAACGTGACAACAATTGTTGCCCATGAAGCGTTTCAAACTTTTTTGACAGTTTTCTTCTCGCTGAGAGGATTTCATCCCTACTCCACAAAATTCACAAACTTTTTATAAGCATATTTGAGTAAGTTTGAGTGAAAAATCAGTTCAATCTTGTCATTCCAAATGTCAAATTTCAGAATTTTTTCAAATCAATAAGCTATACGCACAATTGTTGCTTCAACTCTCCCCTATAAAATCTTAAAAGAATGTACTAATGTGTTTTTAGCTCCTAATAAATTCAATTAATAATTTAAAACGGCATAGAAAATTTGAAAATTAAGAAAACAAAAATTTATAAACATATTGGGGCATATTCATAGTCACTTTTAAACTCTAGTTTATCATAGACCTGGGTTTATCCTATCTAAATAACATTGAATAAACCCCAGTCTAAGATAAACTGGAGTTTAAAAGTGACTATGAATATGCCCCATGGATGGTAAATTCTTTCAACATTATCATCGCCTAAAAATGTCGTTGAAGCGACAAAACGCATATTTTTGCAAGACCGAAGGAAATTGATCGAAAAAAATCACGTCGGGCTGAGCAGTTTACATGTTAAATGCAACAGCAACTAATTTCCTTCAGGCTTATCCAAGCGCAGAGTATTCTCTTAACTAAGGCGCTAGTTATAGCTTTCGATGAAACTTATCATTGAAAATTTTAATTTTAAGTTTTGAGGCACTTAAAAAGTAAAATAAATGTTAATTTTGATGCTAATATATGAAGGTGATGACCAATTTATTGATTCTTGCCAAACCATGTTCGTTTTGGCCCAACTGTCCACATAAAATGACTTTTATTTTTTCAATGATTGAACTACCTTACCAATAATCATTGAAAAATTAAACGTTAGTGTTTTTGTTCATGCATAGAAACACCTTTCTCTCACCTACACATACCCACAAAAAAAAAAAAGATTTTCAAAAATCCTAGACTTAATATTGTTTTGTAAACCTTATACCTTATTTCAAAATATCATATGAGTGCCCTTTTATCACCTATTGATCTCAAGGACATCAAGCATTTTTAAGAACTCCGTAAAAACAGATTTTTATTAAAATTTAAATTTTTTTTAAAACAACTTCAATACTACAGAAAGTAGGTATACGACAAAATATTAAATTTTAATTTATTTTTAATTTTCTCATCAAATATTATAGAAATATTTTTAATCATTAAACACTTTATTTTAAATATGTAAGTCATCAAAAACAAATAACATATTTCTATCAACTTCATTATTTACATTACTCAAATTTTTAGCAACAGACTACAACAAAATATAAAACAAAAACTCCACTATCACTAAGAACCCTTCAAAGGTTTTGCTTCAATTTATTTAATTCAACGCGGATAAATTTTAAATCCCAAAAATTTTTCTGTCAAAATGATGGCCTCATCTTTACAATTCAATAAGATGCTATACGCAACAGCGACTTCAAGTGGCGCCCCAAGCGAGACGCCGAGTGAGATATCCTCAGCGGACAGCGGCTGGAGTGACATACGAGCAATTGCCGTAAGACTAGGAGTATCCAATCCGGAGGACTTGCATACGGAACGTTTTAAAGTTGATCGTCATAAGCTTGAGAATATGATGAAAGGTAAATAAATAAATAATAATTAAAATTTAAAACTCAAATAAAAAGCAATTAATTTTTTGTTTTATTTTACAGTTGAGAGCAACATTGAAGGACTTAATAGCGCTGAATATTTTTTTGAAAGCGTAAGGATTTTTTTTTTGACTAAAATTCATTTGGGGTTATTTCTGTCTTTTTGTTTGAATTTATTGAAATTTCTTAGTTTAATTAGAAAAACTCCTTTTTGTGTCCTTAACATCAAACAAAATTATACATTTCTTTGAAGGTTATGAAAACAACTGACACTTATATCAGTTGGCCATGTAGACTAAAAATTGGAGCCAAAAACAAGAAGGGTAAGTTTTTGTAGATTTTTTCTTGTTATATCACAAAACTCACAAATAACGTTAAACTGAAATTTCCTGGTTTAATTTCTTTTTTTGCTTTAATTTCAACAATTTGTTTATGAAAAATGAAAGCTATCCTTAAAGGCTGGCTGTATATTCATACTTATATACATTCTACAATAAATGACCACAATCCTCTGTAGACTTTGAAATTTTTTTGTTGTTGTCTTATTTACCATTGAATTATTTCAGATCCCCATGTGCGCATAGTTGGCAAACCGGACGATGTTAATCGGGCAAAAGAACGCATCCTGGCAGACCTCGACTCGAGGGTAAATATACATACATATATAAATTCTGCGATGTTTATTTGCGGTTGAAGGGGTTAATTTACATGTTGTGTGTTCTTTTCATTTTCATTTTTGTTTTTTTTTTTTTTGTTTCTTGTATAATTTTTTTAAAGGGCTCTCGAGTAATAATGAAAATGGACGTCTCCTATACCGATCATTCGTACATCATTGGACGTGGTGGCAACAATATTAAACGTATTATGGAGGACACTGCCACCCATATACACTTTCCCGATTCGAATCGATCGAATCCAACGGAGAAAAGTAATCAGGTGTCATTGTGCGGTAGTTTGGAGGGAGTTGAACGTGCTAGGGCATTAGTGCGTTTATCAACGCCATTATTAATGTCCTTCGAATTGCCAATTAGGGCCGAGGGTGAACCTATTCCAGATCATGATACACCCTATATAAAGGAGGTCGAGATTAAATTTAATGTCCAGGTAAATACCAACAAAATAAAAGAAGATAAAATATAAGAAAACTAAAGAAAAAAAAATAAAACAAAAAAGAAAATGAAATAGAAATAGGAATAAAGTGAAACATTTTAAAACTTAATCCAATTTTCTGTTCTTTCTTATAGGTCATCTTTTCATCGAGACCAAAACTGCATTCTTCCTTAGTTTTGGTGAAAGGGTCTGAAAAAGATGCTGATAAGGTGCAGGAAGCTACTCAGCTTTTGATTAATTGTACTTGCGGTAAACATGCGGTAAGTCGAAGATTTTTCTTCTAAAAATAAAGGACGAAAATATAGACCGATTAATAACAGTTATAAAAGTTTTTCCCATTAAAAGTGGGTGGTGTGCGCGAACGCGGTCTTACGACTTGAAAGAAAAAGGGTTTGGGCGCCCGAAGTTAAAGAAGCTATAGCTCAATAAGGGCCAGTTTTACAGTCGACACTTACCGGAATAAGTGGCACTTAAGTTCCCTATATTAGGACTTTAGGCTAAGTTTCATAGCCAGCGTAAGTGCAACGTACGTCATCAACACCAAAGACTTCATCATCATCATCGTCGGCTCGACAACCGGGGTCCGGTCCTGGCCTCCTTCAACAAGTCTCTCCACCCATCCCGGTCTCGAGCCGCCGCCATCCAGTTGCGCACCCCAAGGCTCCGGGCGTCCTGGTCTACGCCATCTCTCCAGCGCAAGCATGGTCTACCACGCTGTCGTCTACCATAGAATGTACCACAAAGAACTTTCCGAGCAGGTTCCTCTTCGCTCATGCGAGCTAGGTGCCCTGCCCACCGGAGTCTACCGAGCTTAATTTTTGTCACGATATCTGCTTCAAGGTAGATTGCGTACAATTCATGATTGTACCGTCTCCGGAATCGTCCTTCCTCACATATGGGGCCAACAATTCTCCTTAAGACTTTTCTCTCGAACGCGGCTAAGAGGTCGGAGTGCCTTTTGCTAAGCACCCAAGTCTCCGATCCATATGTGAGTACTGGCAGGACCATGGTCCTGTACAGCAGCAGTTTTGAAGTTATGGTGAGATTTCTGGATTTGAAGAGCTTTGACAGACTATAATAGGCTCTGTTGGATTTGAGAAGCCGCCCGCGTATTTCTTCTTCTATATTGTTATCGGCTGCTACTATTGACCCAAGGTATTTAAAGGATTGCACCACTTCAAATTCGTGCTCCGCTACCTTGATTGTTTGACCAACTGTTCCTCTCGCATTCGACGCCACCATGTACTTTATTTTACCTTCACTAATGTGCAGCCCCACATTTTGTGCCGCCTGCTCGATCTGGATGAAGGAATCATGTACAGCTTGCTCGGTTCTTCCTATGATGTCGATTTCGTCTTCGTAATCCAGTATCTGGCTGGACCTGTTGACGATGGTCCCTCTTGTTGCCGTGCCAGAGTCACGGATTGCTTTCTCCAACGCCAGGTTGAAGAGGAGGCAGGCCAAACCATCCCCTTGTCGGAGTCCATTAAAGATGTTGATTGGTTTGGATAGCAATCCGGCTATTTTTACTTGACTTGTTACGTTGGTCATGGTCAACCTACATAGTCGTGTCAATTTATTTGGGATGCCGAATTCTCTCATGGCTTTGTAAAGTTCTACCCTGGCTATGCTATCGTAGGCGGCCTTAAAGTCTATAAACAGATGGTATGTTGGGATGTTAAATTCTAGACATTTTTCCATCGCCTGCCTAAGGGTAAAGATCTGATCAGTTGTTGATTTGCCTGGAATGAAACCACACTGATATTGTCCGATGATGGTTTTAGCGTATGAGGTTATCCGGTCTTGTAGGATAGAGGAGAGTATCTTATAGGCGGTACTCAACAACGTGATACCTCTATAATTGCTGCACGTTGTGACATCTCCCTTCTTATGTATGGGGCAAATTATACCTTTACCAAAGACTTAAGTGCCAGTTTTTCAGGTAAGTGTGCATTGTGATATTGCGCATTAATCTTTCACATTGCCCACTTTTCTGACTGTGTTCATTTCATTTCATTACATTTTCAGGAATATATGACAGAACCAACGTCAATTTAGTCCAGTTAAATTAAAATTTCAACTTTGCTACTTCCAGCTTCCACCCAATATAGCTGAACTAAGTTAAAAAGTTTTGTCCGTTTTTTTCATACACATACAACTATGTGGTTTTTGAGGTACAAAAGCACCCCTTAAATGTATTTTTTGGGCGAACGGTTTGGCCGCTAAAACGCCCGGAAAAATGTCCAAAATGACCATTTTTTTTTTATGGAAAACCGAGTTTTTCCGTTAGTTCTCTTAAAAAAAACTTTAATTCTGCAGAAACTAATTTGCCGAACCGTGTAGCCGCAAGAGTGTTTTGTCATCAGGTGGCCTCCTTCTTCTGTCACTTAGCGAGACCTTTCATTAGGACTCTGTCATTCAGTTTTTATCGAATCTCAATGAAATTACGAGTATCTGTTATTTATATACTTAAGATAAGTACGGACGATTGTCAGATCTAACAATATCGTCACATCTTTCAATTTTCTGAAAATAGTTGCCAATGAGCTGACAATAGATTACAATGATAAATTCTATGTTCACACGGTTGGCAGATTTTGTCCCAAAGTCTTACAATTTCACTTTCAGATTGTTAGCTGACAATTATTGTATATGACAATGAAGCTTGTTTCACAATCCGACGAGGAAGCGAGATGTGAGCGTGACGAAAAACGCTGTCATATTTTTCGCGTTATAAAACCGTTCTCCAATTCACAATGCAGCAAGCGTTTTTACGACCAAAAATCATTTTTGTGAAAAAAATCAATAAAATATAAACAACATACAAAACAATAAATTTATCAATAACTTTATTTATTAAATACAATTGATAATTTTTTTTTTTGAAAATTCTGTAAATTACTTAGCAAAAATAAATTTTTTTTTCAATTTTTCGAATTCTTGGCGTGACGTGACGTGACGACGAGAAACGCCTTATTGTGTGTGTCTGTGAGTATATCCAGGTATGCTTTCATTGTTTCTAATTTTTTTGACAACTACAACGAGTTATCGTCACGCTCACGTCCCGTTTCCTCGTCGCCTTGTGTTTCCGACATGACATTTCTGGCAATATTTGCAAGGTAAAAATTGTCAGTTTACATGGTTGGCAGATATTTATTTACAAAACTAATGAAAAAGATTGCAATTGCTATAGTTGTTGAAAGACAGAGAGGAGGAGGAATTGCCACAAAAAAGATGAATTTTTTGGACTTCTATATTTGGGATGTTAGACATTTTGGAGGTTGGGACATTTTTTTTACTGATAGATCTGAAAATGTTGTAAGATGTGCCAATTATTTGTACTTAGCTTTAAATCTTAGCTTTTCGGGAACTATTTTCTATGTTATGTGGATAAAATTAGTATTTTTTGTACCTTTTAATTGAATTCCCTAAGAAGCCCAAGTACACGTATCTTTTTTTTTTACAAAAAAGTATAGTTTTGAAAATTCGGCGATTATGCGGTCCAAAGTTAGGTACATCTTTTCAAAGTCAGTCGCTTTATAAAAATACGCCGCTACACCAATTGCGTCGATGTGGGTGTTTTTGGAAAGCTGATGATGCCTTGATAAATTTTTTCAAAAGTAATTTATTTATTTCCCATTTTTAAAAATTGGTAAAATTTTAATATTACGTATTTAAAAAAAAATTAAATTAAGTCGGGAAAAGCTATAAATATCGTTTTTGATTTCATTTAAATAAAAACTCTTACCGACATAATATTCACGCCGGCCGTTTAACATCGGTTTAAATTCAGTAGTCGGTTTAGGTACATTTTCGTGTCGTTTAGGTACTGTTTAAATGGTTTTAGATAATCGTGTGAATCGTACTATTTAAGGGCCATTTTCTGGAACGAAACTTAAGAATTTATGTTCAACGTATAAGAGCTTATGTGACATAAATATTTATGTTTCGTATCAGCAAACGGCTCTAAGTCACTCAAAAATTATCAAGGCATCATCAGTTTACCAAAAACACCCAAATCAACGCAACTTATATAGACGGTGGCTGACTTTCAAGAGCTCTAACTTTAAACTGCGATATCGCAGCATTTTCATAAATATATCAAGATGTAGGAAATTTTGTGTTATAAAATTTTGGATATGAACAAAATGTACCTAGTCTTTTTAGGGAACAAGAAAAATGAGTATAAATAACATGATTATGACCCAAATTTGTATTCTAAATTATACTGATTAAACGCGAATCTTTCATTTCAGGGTGAAATGCTGGTTCAAATGCAGCTGGAAATCTCCCCACAGCATCATGAGATCGTCAAAGGAAAAAACAACGGAAATCTAGTGACCATAATGGAGCGTACCAAAACAGAGGTTTACATGAGTTTATCCGTGTTTATCAGTGATTGTCAATTATTTTTTATTCATCTCGTCTTTTACTTGTTAAAAAAAACATGTCGGCGTCTAAAAACTATGTAGAATCAGTTTAAATTTGAAAATCCGTTAACTAAATTACTCAACATTAACAGATTAGGTTTCCCGAACTTTGCGATGCAAATGTAAAGCCAATAAGGAGATCTCAGGTTGTAATAACTGGAACTATTGGTGGAGTATACAAAGCCAGGCAGCAATTGGTGGTAAGTAACTTCTATCTATGAAAAAATATAAGAAGTAGATCTAAGATTATTGTAATTTTAAAGGGAAATCTTCCGATCGCTTTGATATTTGACTTTCCTGACAATCAAAATGATGCAACGGAAATAATGAGCCTCAGTACGAAATATGGAGTTTTCATATCTCTACGACAGAAACAACGACAAAGTACAATGGCTATCATTATAAAAGGTGTTGAAAAGTTCATTGGTAAGCCTGATGTTTTTTCTCCTTTGTAAAGCTTTTACACACGTTTTCAATGATTTTACTTTGTTATTTTTTTTTTATAGATAAAATCTATGAGGCTCGTCACGAGATCTTACGCCTCAAGACCAGTCTCGTCAAGCCGGAAATTCCTTTGTTATATTTCTCACCAAAAGATCAAGAGGTCGAAACAGCTTACCGTCGTTCACTGACATCACTTTTGGCCAGCTATCCGGACAGTCCAATGACACCGAATAATGCTGGCAAAAATTCATCGAACGTTTCACCACAAATGAATGCACCAGGCTTCAATAACAACAACAACAACAACAACAACAACAACAACAATGCTATGACTCAAAACTTGAATGCCTATGCTAATAGTAAATACCATGGAACTCCCACCGGAATTTGTGCTCCAACACAGAAATATCTTCAAGTTCATAACAATAGCTTCCATCGTAATCAGCCGAATAATAACAACAATTATTTGCAAATGGCGGCAACTACTCCGGTCGGTTGTATCTCACCGAGGAATACTCTTAACACTTCCCGGGGAAGCCAGAGTACTACGAACAATGCGAATGCCAATGCAAATAGTCACAATACGAGCGGATATCAGAGTTTTAGTAGCAGCACTACTTCATTGGAGCAAGCCTATCCACCGTATACGGGACAGCAAGTTGGCCAAAGTCATGGCCCATATTCACCGGATTCGACGTACAGCAGTGAAGCTGGTTGTCGCGGAGGACGACGGTCAAGCGATGGTGTATTGTTGGGACTTGGAGGAGCCGGCGGCGGTAGCGCCGCCGGAGGAGCTGCTGGATTTGGAGCTGGGAGTGAGGCTTATCGGAATCAACATTTTGACTTGAGAGTAAGTTCAATTCTGCTTTGCTTTTTCGTTGTTTAAACAAACAAAAAAATTGAATTTCTATATGCAGCAACGTGTCTTTGACTTTGATATGAAGCGTATCATGGGCTTCAAGGCAATGGAACGTGCCCCAGTAAGCGGTGAGCTCCGTACACCGAATGCCAACTGGATTGGCTTGGCACTTAGTCGCACATCACCGGCACCATTGGAAACGGGTGACGACAATGCATGGAATCGCAATAGTGGATGTGCTGCTCCAAGTGCTGGTGGTGCTGGTGCAGGTGCTGGCGGCGGCGGAGGAGGAGGAGCAGGAGGTGGAAATAATAATTCCAATAATGGTGCAGCAAACGCTGCTGGCAGTGGTGGTAATAATCCTTCGACTGGAGGAATACCAATCTCCCCATATTGCATGGGTGCAACAACTGGAATAATTGATTCGACACCATTAAATCGCCGTATACAAATGTCCCAGCATAAGAATATACATTCTCTATTGACTACTCTCGGATTGGAACATTACATAAGTATGATTATTAACAAACCAAATATTTCTTTTAATTTCTATATTTATATCAAAGACCTTAGTAAGGCCAAATTCTATTGTTAAGACAGAAAAAAATAAGACAGTTTAATTATATTACAGCTAAATTTAAATCGAGCGTGAAAATGGTGTTTTGGCGTATTTTATAAAAAAGGTTTCTAAATTGAAAAAAAAAAATATTTAAAAAAAATGGCAACACTTACTAAAGAGTGTTTTACCTTTTTTCGAAATCAGGAAGTCTGTTCTTTTATTTTATTTCTAAATAAACTTATTTGTATTAATAGTTTTCGAAAAAAATTACTTCCAAATTCAAAAATTGAATACTGATTGTTTCACAATTTTAAATCTTTTTTATTTCGCTTATAGTATTCACTACCTCTATTAATTCTTAATTGACTGCTGAAAACGAGATGGTCTTATCTCTTATACCAAACACTTCTTAGTAAGGGTTGCCACTTATCTTAATCTATTCATCATTCAATAACCTCAAGAAAAAAATTATTATAAAAAGGAATCAGTTTTAGTAATTTTCTCAAAAACAAGAAAAGATAATACCATCTGATTCTGTGTTCAATCAAGAATCAATAGATTAAGTGAAATAATAGATAATTAAAATTGTGGACAAATGAGTAGATATCTATTAAATTTGTTTTGTTTTTCTTTATTTTTGAATTTGAAAGTACATTTATGTATTTTTTTCGAAAACTTTAACTAGAAATAAGTTGATTTAAAAATAAAATAAAAGATTAGACTTCTGGCTTTCAAAAAAAAATAAACACTTTTTTGCAAGTGTTGCCATTTTGTTAAGTAATTTCTTTTCCATTTTAAATACTTTTTTTATAAAATGCGCCAGAACACCATTTTCGCCCTCGATTTCAATTTAGCTGCCATATAATGAAATAAAGTACTTTTCATAAGATTTCATAAAACATAAGTTTTATGACCAATATTGAAATTGGGCTCAAAATGGCCATTGTCCTTTGTCAGAGTAAAATTGTGAGAAGTAAAGGTAGAATTGGTTAGGCGCCCTTTAGATTGGTCTTAATTTTTTTGTAGGGGAAATTTTCCACTTCCAGAATATTTGACATGAAGCATATGAGCCAGTTTTTGAAATGCGAAAACTAAGAAAAATTGAATCTAAACTAGGAAGTTCAACTTCTGTGTTGAACGGTTTTGGAAATTCTCATTCATTATCAATTCCTTTTTAGTTCCTTGGTTCTTCTGGATCACTTTTTAACTTTGTCTTTGTCTGATTTGACAAAACTATCAGTTTGCTTAGATTGATTGAATATGGTGTTCGACCATCAAGATTATTAACGATTTTTCAGGTTAAACGCCTTGTGTGTACAACATTTATATTTACAACTGTATTATGTTCTCTCCACACTTTGTCTAGGGGCGGCAGTAGTTCCTCTGCTTTGGTCTAAACATCCACAAAGAGAATGCCCATTTTACTATGGAGCTTTGGACAAGAGTGTATACGGACAAGTTTGGTATCAAATGAAAGGTGACATGAAGCCCGATAAATAAGTAAGATATTTTCAAAATCGTTCATGGGAAAGTCGAGATTTTTGGGCTTGAAGTTGCCGATTGCAAAATAATGATTTCAGTTTTTGTTCCAAATAATTGTCCATAGCGGGTGAAAATAACTGACTTAAAAAAATGATATTGATGTCAAATTAAAGGAATTTTTCTTGAAAAACCACTTTTTTCGCAGTCTTTGCCACACCGATATTTCAAAAAAATTCAGTGATGACATATATGTACTTTTTTTAAGCTCTAGTGAAAATCTTATATTAATACCTTTAATTACATATAAATGAATTGTACTTAATCAAGTAAATGTCTGAGGAAAATACCTTACATTTAATATCAATATCATTTTTCAACGTCAATTATTTCGCCCCTTATGGACAATTATTTGGAACAAAAACTAAATCCTTATATGAAGGTTTTTATAATACAAATTCTATATACTACTGAAATACATCAGCCAAGTAGAAGACTTAGCACTATTTAATTGGACTTGTTGAATTATTGATTCAAAATAGCTTTTTATGGACTAAAGGCCGATAAAAGCTATTTTGAATCAATAATTCAACAAGTCCAATTAAATAGTGCTAAGTCTTCTACTTGGCTGATGTATTTCAGTAGTATATAGAATTTGTATTATAAAAACCTTCATATAAAAACAAAGCCTGGCCCTGGGCAAAATTTCCAGCTTAATGATTAAGAATTTTAATCTTGTTGGATATAGTTCACATTGGATTATTGTCAAAAAGTTCATGTAAGTTGAACTGAACTTAATAAAAATTGCGTATGGACAAGGCACTCACTAGTCAACTGATGAGTCCAAGTGAGATCGCCGGGAAGAAACGCCAATTTTTATGGACTAAAGGCCGATAAAAGCTATTTTGAATCAAAAACTGAAACCATTATCTTGCAATCGGCAACTTTAAGTCCAAATAGTTCGACTTTCCCATGAATGATTTTGAAAATATTTTACTTGAGTATCGGGCTTCATGTTACCTTTCATTTGATACCAAATTTGTTCGTGTACACTCTGGGTCAGAAATGGGCAGTTCCATCTAATTTATCTATTAATTTATTAATTTTGTTATGGCAATAATTCATGCGAAAAGACGTTTGATATTTTTTATTTCGGGATACATAAATCTTATGTTTTAAAATTGGATGGGGCTGGCGATGAAACGAGACAAGAAAAGATGCCTAGGGCTTGCTAAGATCGAAAATGTCAGTATCGTCACTTTTTCGTGCTTGTCGGTATTTTTATTGGCAGAAATATTGAACATATTTACATCGAAAAATTTAATTCTTAAATTTAAAAATGTTTTATTTTTAATGTTTTTTTGCCAAGTCTGCTGGGCCGCTAAGACTCTCAGTAAATTACGTACAAAAACTATGGTCTCATAACGTATGCTTTGGGGGAGGATGCAAGTACTGAAACAGGTCTCATCTCGTCCCTTAAAAACATCCAGTGCGATTGATACCTTACTATACATAAATTAATAAAGAAAATATAAGGCACCTTAGGATTCAAACAAAACAAAAAAAAAACAAAGAAAAGCTTATTCTACAGTATCTTAAATAAACACTATCAATAGGTTGATTCGAGTAAAGCAAATCAGTAGTTAAACACGAATAACTACACTGGTCGACAAGATTTTTGTTGCAGAAACCAAACTATACCTATCCGAATTTTTTTCGGAGTGCTAGATTCGAATCAGAACTTAGAATTTTTGCATCATTTCATGTTTTTACGATTTTTAAAATGAAAAGCCTGAGGTTATTTTCTTATAAAATTTTTACGATTCTTTCCTTCTTCAAAACTTAGTATTGGAACATTTCCAATATCTCTCTTCTAAATCTCTTGAAGGAATGGGAAAAACCGGCCGGTTAAAACCGAAACCGGTTTTTTCGTTTCGGTTAACCGGCTTTTTTCAGTGATTTTTTTATCTCGGTTAAAACCGGTGCTTACACCAATAACTGAGATACAGAAAATTTCTTCGAAAAAAGTTTAAGTTCTTCGAAAATTTTTAACAGAGCTTAATAACTCTGTATATAAAATAAGAAATACAAATTTATAAAATTATTTTTTTGTTTCAAATCAGTTTTACTAAGTTTCATTTCTAAAAAAAACCGTGGAACACAATTTAAGAAAAGAACCATTTGAATTCAATGTCATTATTTTCATAAAAACAAAAAATATTTAACAGTAAAAGTGCAACATTATTTTTTTCTAAAAAAAAACGGAAAACTGTTTTTTTAAGAAACAGTTTAAACCGAAGAAAAAAAAAACCGGAGAATCTGAAAACCGGTTATTTTGCAATAACCGCCATCCCTAATCTGTTGTTAAAATGTATGTGTTGTTGGGATATTGTACCATATTGAGGGATTTTTTATTTTTGTAGGGTCAAGTGAAGACTAATTTATCTAACTAAGGATTTATCGGAAAGCAAAATAAATATAGGGAAAATTCAAACTAACTTTTGAAGAAGAATTGTAGCTCAGAAATCGTTCAAAATATTGGTTAGTAAACATTTCTTCAGGATTTTACATAAACTAAAGAAACGGCTCTTAAGAGTCTCGGTCTAGGTTCAATCTTTAGCGAAGGCAAAAATGTTTTCACATCAAAATTAACAAGATAGACTGAGGACCAATAGAGGAGTTCAATGACCGATTTAGCAGTCGTGAAATAGCAAGAACTGTAGCCTTTAAAATCTCGGTGGTTGCTCGGCTCAGTGTTGTTTGATTCAAAGCCTTCATCAGAAACTGGTTCTGTTCTTCGTTGTTAGTGTGTAACTTAGGTACTAATCCACAGCATTCAGCGATGTCGTTGACCACTCTCATGTTTGCGAACTCAATTATTCAATAGGGCTAATCCTCGACCCACTTACCCTTAAACAGAAAATCCTGTGATATTGAAGAACCGAAGGGTATTCGAGCTAACGAAAACCTCCATCCCCTTTGACTGAATATAAGCAATGTCCAAAATTATTCGCTTTAAGGAGTTGTACAATGTAAATTCCTTTTCTATGGCGCAAACTATCTTCTCTTCCATTTTGTTTACGTCTGTGAAGTTGGCATAACAATTTTCACCTAGGCTAACGGGACCATAACAGGAATTTGCAGTTTTTTTGCATTTCCATTCCGGATTTTGCAGTTCACCAAATAGTGGGTGTAATCCCATGTACTGCTAACTTCACTGTGAAGTTGGCAGTACATACTGTTTTTTCAACAACCACGTAAGCTACGAACTTGAAATAAGTGTCCAAATTTGCAGTTTTTCTTGCAGTTCAAGAAAAAAATTACCCAAAATTTTGAAGTCGTCAATTAAAAAAAAAATTCATACAAAACTCCTAAATTCTTTGTGAACTAAGCAGTACATGATGGGGTGTTTTAATCAACCAGACAAGCTATCACTTTATATATAATTTGATTTTTTTGATTAATTTTTTATATGAGGACTTCAAAATGTTGGGTAATTTTTTTCTGGAACTGCAAATTAAACTGCAAATTTGGAGCCTAACTGCAAGGTTCTCGCATGCGTGGTTGTTGAAAAAACCCCATGTAATGCCAACTTCACAGTGAAGTTAGCAGTACATGGGATTACACCCACTATTTGGTGAACTGCAAAATCCGGAATGGAAATGCAAAAAAATGCAAAAAAACTGCAAATTCCTGTTATGGTCCCGTTAGCCTAGGTGAAAATTGTTATGCCAACTTCACAGACGTATTTTGTTTCATGGAAGACTCTATCACCGGAAAGTTCAAAAGTCACAAATTCTTTTGTCAAGTGTCCAAGGCACTTTTGAAGAGAATCCCTTGAAAAAACTTCATAGATAACTTCTAGTCAAAGTTTTTAAGAAACTCTAGAATCTTGATAATTTAAAATAGGATCTAACGTGAAGTCTTACAACAAAGAGACAAATGTCTAGAATCCCATGTTCTTCTCTCTTTGTTACCTTAATTGCTTAAACAGACTCCTGAACATCTATATCTTTAGGGAGTAGATATACCTAAGCCCAACCGGTGCTTTAAATGGTATACATTTCTAAGGAACTGCTCCTGAGAAAACAATCGTCTGTTTCTGAAGTTTCTTTGTAGTCATGTCGAGGTTGGATTGAAACTAGGTATAGAAGCAGAGATTTGGAAAAAGGGTAAGTTCGTGCTATCCAGTCATTCAAATTCTTTTTATTTGTCACTATTTTTGAAAAAATACATCGAGAGATCGTTCCATTTAACATTTTATCTGTTAATTCAGTTCTGAAATTGAAACTGTGCTGAAACGTCATTTCCATCTACCAACAAATTCTGTCTGTGTACCTTACATATTGACAATTTAAAGGTCAAAATACTTTTTTTTTTCCAATAAGATAAATTTACTAATAATTTTCTGTCTAGACTATAAATTTTGTTTGCTCGCAAATAACCTCAATTTAATGTGATTCTTTAATTTCTACAGAAACCTTCGTTATGAACGAAATTGATTTGGAAATGTTCACAACACTGACTGAAGGCGACCTTATTCAAATGGGCATTACGGCATTTGGTGCACGTAAAAAACTCCTTGTTGCCATTCATACAATGCAAGCAAATGAGGTTGCGGCAATTTGTATGCCATCCTCATCTAATTCATCACCACGTTTCTCAGGATCGGCTGCGCCAGGTGCCGAGAGACGTACTTCAAATGGATGGTAGAATATCTATAAATACATAAAACATATACCTACATACCTACCCTTTTAAAGGATTTGCAGGGCAATCCTGTGTTAGGGGTAAACAAAAAGAAAAATAAGTTTGAGGGACCTTGCATGAAATACTTTGGTACCCAAGAACATTATGATTCTTAGATTTTTTTTTTTTTACTAAATACATTTTTGTAGCTTTTAAGTTTGCATGCTTTTCTGTTCGAATTTAATTATATTTATCAACAAAAATAACTTTATTAATTTTTTAAGGACTTAAAATTAATATCCTGTGGCTTAAAATCGAATGATGAGTCAAAAATTCAAAAAGTGTTTGTGTCAATCATAATTGTTTAATATTTTTTAACAGCAACGCTAAGACAAAGCCTAGGATGTCCTTTAATTTTTTTTTTTTGCATCTCACTTTTTATTAAAATTTAATCAAAAAACTGTACACTTTGTAATTATAACAAAATAAAATTTAAAAAATTGTGAATATTACTGAAAACCTGGATGTCCTTTGAGTTAAATTTGAATGACAAACGAACGATTGAGGAATATAAAATTAAGATACTTTTTCCTGCCAAAATGCATATGGTAAGCGGTAAGCCTAAAGCAGTAGTATAGGGAAACCAATTTATTCAGCTTAAGGATATAATGAATTATGTTTACATTTGTGTCTTTGACTACATTTGTAAAAATGTCCTTTTTACCACCGCACAGCAGACAAAATGCACATTAACTGTTATTCATTCTTGGACGAAAGACAAAAAAAATGAATTAATGGCTAAGATGTTCCAGGCAGTGTACACGGAAAACCATATCCTTTTTTTCAGCAGACGGGACCATATATTTTATTCTTTTTGAGGAAGCTTTCTCGTAAGTATTATAATATACTTGAATATTGTAAGTTTGTAGGTATAAAGTGAGTGGAAACTGTGATTATAATAAATCATCTGGAAAGAAACGTGTGCATATTCTGTCCCGGCTTCTCCTTTTATTTTGTCTTTCTTATTTTCATTTTCATTTTTTTCCATTGGAAAAAAGAATATTGCTGAAGATCCTTGAATAAAATGAAATGTGGTTATATTTGGATATGTATATATGAATTTGAAAGTCAATGTAATGGGGATATTTAGGGAACGGGAGTTCCATACATTTCTTTGTTTTATGTTTTCAAACGAATTAGTTTCAGATGGTTAAGATTCCATTTAACAAATTGTGCTCGGTTAGATAAAGTGTTGAAATATAATTTATTACGAAACGATGGAAAAAACTGTCTAGACTTTAAGGATATTTATCAAATTTAAAAAAAAAAAACTGAAATTCGTTAAACTGGTCCTGAAAAAAAAAAAAAACAATTTCTTATAAAATAAAAACATGCGTTTGAAAGAAATAATGGTAAAGCCCTTAAATAATTTGAAACATTTTTTGAAATAAAAATAAAGAGATTTTGTTATAATAAGTTAGTTATTAAGTAGACTCTTAAGTAGGTTTACCATCAACAAAAAATTAAAAGTCGGCGGTTAGGAGAGAAAATCCTGAAAAAAAACTATTAGTTCGGGATGCGCGGCTGTTGAAAAAGGAGTTGTTATCAACCGATAGCTTTATTCTAAAAATTAACAAAACCGCTTTTCAGTTGTTTTCACGTTTTTTTTTTTTCACTTTTTAGGTTGCATTTTGATATAGGATAGGTATAATTAGTCCTTAATGCAACCGGAAAAATACAAATTACCTGAAAAAGCTTGTCCGACCAGTGGTTTTGCTAATGTTTGTATAATAAAGCTATCGGTTGGTATCCTCTTTTTTAACAGCCTCATTGCGGTAGATAATCTTACGATTTTTTCCTAGACTGTACAACAACTTTAATTTATATCGTATATTTAATGAAAAAAAAAAGAATACCAATTTGTCATTTTGATTTTTTTTTTTCAAATTTAATTGATATCCTACACATAGTAGCCAAAAGAATGAGAAAGCCTGGCCTGAGCTTGACATAGCCATACAAATTTTGAGGCTAAATCCTGACGGTCGGTAACCCTAACTCTAAGTCAATAAGGCCCAGTACGAATTCTCCCTAGTTTCGTGGTTAAACCCAGCCAATTGTGGAAATGTGGTTAAAATTTGATCCGTTATAGCTGGGGTTCTCTGACATTGACATAACCCTTTTGAGTTGACAGTCGGAATCTACCGATTAGTAAAATCGTATAACAGATGGTTTCTTTTTTCGAAGTAAATCACGATATGCTGTTCTTTATGAGTGAAGCAATTTTGCAGCAGCCTCTACGAACCACTGCACATTGGCTCATATTAACTTTTTTGGTTGCAAAAATCATAACTCTTGAACATTTTTTTCCAACTTAAAGGAATTTCCTAAGACTATACAATTTGTAAGTTTTCAAAAAAAAAAAAAAATATTTACAGGGTGATTCAAAACTTTTGCTGAAAAAAGACTTTCTTAAAAAATTCCATAACTTAAGTTATAGAAAGTTGTCTAAAGTCTAGTTTTTTCGTGTGAGATTAAAGTTAAACCCAAGTTCAGGATTAACTGAACAAATGCTTCTGATGTTTTATCCACCGAGTTTGTTTAGTCGTTCCGGTTTAATTCACCACTGAAAAACTGAGCCTAAACGTCGAACAAAACTTATTCAAGCGACACAGAGGTGTCTTAAAGTAAACGAAAAAATTTTTTTTTTTTTAAATTTTGTAGATGTATCAAAAGTTTTAATTTTGTGGTACATCAGATTGCAAATGAACTATTTCAGGCACATATTTCAAGTCAAGCTGTTGAGAAAAGATGTTTGGCCCAAACGAAATACTTAATTTTTAATTACTAATGCTCCAAACATTTGCTAATTCAGTAACTATAGGCTTAAAAGTTTTGCATTATAAACCTTTCCAAAAATTGATTTTTTCATCCACCTTTGCCTATATCTATGAGCCACTGTGGACCGCACCACAAACCAAAATAGGTAATGCAAAAGAAATTCTGAATGAATGATGGACACTCCCATCTTGCATAGAGAAAAACCCGTCTATTTTTGTTATAGTCCCGTGCCAAAATTAAGATCTATTCATCAACACAAAAATCCAAAAACTTTTCCACCCATTTACACACATACTACCTATATTATATGTAATACACATCTTTACCCAAAAACACTTCATTAATCAAAAGCGTTGCCATTTTGACTTGTTGCCGCGCAGTTAGCTGGTTTTTTGACTGGAATCGGACTGAATAATTCAATAGGCTCATTAATTTTAAGAACAAATAATTTTTAAATGGACGAGACTAGAAAAATAGCAATTTATAACAGTTATAGGTAGCAGTATTTCTCCATTGAAATTGAAATTAGGTGTGTAGCAACGCGCTTCGTGCCCAAACTATATCCGCCAGTGGAGGGCCCAGGCCTTGAGCGGCCGCAATGGCAAGTCTATATCCTACCTATATTCATCAAAAAATTTCAGTACAGTGAAGATTGGACGTTTACCTCTCAGTGTGGTTGCTTGCATAAACCTGTCCCTCTTTAAAGCTGTCACAGGGTTTCCGTTGTATGCATAATTGCATAATTGACTGCCCCAAATCTTCGATCAATGTGCGGATATGGCAGGCCAACATTTTGTTGAGAAACAAAGAAAAAATTATTATTAAAGTGTTTATTCATATATGTATATCTAAGACAAAATAGTATTACCACACACAGTTAATAATGTTGCGCCCTACATTTAGTTCACTGTGCATAACCTGAGTTGAACTCATTCAGCCCATTGCACTGTGTCGAAACATTACTGCTTGACATTATCTTACTCATCAATAATGTTTCATCTTTGAAATTGGGCCAAGAAGGAAACAACCTTGAAATGCGGAGTGAGCAATTTGGATAGCAGCAGCTAAGTATCGATCGGAAACATAAACGATCGAGGAGTCTAATTTACAAATTGAAATTTCCCACTGGAAAATTTGCAATGATTTGCTTTCACTTGCTATGATAACACTGTTTTCACGTGCTTAATTTTCAAAACACAGAGCAAGGGAGAGTAGATCGATCTGTCAGTCAGTTTTAGCTCTAGCTCTATCAACTGGGTAGCCAACTGGACGTGATGGAGTTTATGAACTTTTGCGATGAATTACAACATCAATTTCTATAGATAAGTCAGTGACTTAGTAATTTTTTGAGTTACAATATTTTTGGTTCAGTGCGTTATAGTACATACAGGAACCACTGTTTTGAATAAAGCTCCCCCATAATCCCGATACTGACAATTTTTGTTGAACAGAGTAGAGTCACTTCCTGTCAAATAGACTTCAACTTCAGTTTAAACCAAGTGTAAACTGCTATACATCAGCAATAACCGCGTAAATATAAACTGCAGTCAACGAACACATACATTTTGAAATCTCTCTGACAGTGACAGTTGCATCGACAAGCAGTCAAAGTGACAGTTTGATATTTTTTAATAAAAAAAATATTTTAACGATTGATTTATTTAGGTATAGATATAACTTAAAGTATTAAAGTTGACTAGAAAAATATTTCCTTACGTTTTACTGTTTTTCTTTGACTATAGATAAAAAAGATACAAATCGAGTCAACAAGTCAGATTTGACTAGATTTGGGATTTTGATCTGGCAATACTGATAGCTAAAACTCCTTACAGTTTTAAGTTTTCAGTGGTGGATAGAGTAAATAGAGATAAGAGTGAGGCTATAGCTGGTTTTAATATTAAATAAAAAATTATAACAAATTAATTGTAATCTTTTCAAAGTGTATCACTACATAAATACCCTTCGACATCATTTCTCATATACCTACATTTAAGGGCTGATCTCAATTCAATCAATATTATGTACCTACTTATATCTACCTATTTAATTTCTATAAAGAATTATTATTACCAAATCCCTGCATTATAATATACAATAGCAAATCCATTAACACTTAACAGTAATTAATTTATTAATTACTCTGCCATGACACATATCCCACAGTCCACTTTAAGCTTGACTCACCCTTTCTTAGTAGCAATTGGAGGGTATTATCTCTCACAAATTATGCACATTACTCATCTGCTGTTATTAACAAAAAAAAAAAAAAAACTCAATTTAATTTAACCAAACCCTTTCGTTCCATTCAGCCCTTGATGTTAAACATTTTGCAAATTAAATTGTTATAGAGATTTATTTGAGTAGGTATAAAGTGAATATACTAACAGTCAAAGTTTTTTTTTATAGCATTTTTTAATTTGTCCATAAAAAATTAAATAACATTTAGTTATACAGGGTGATTCGCATAAGGTGTGTGACAAAAATCTAGAGCGTGTAGGTTGAGTCGAGACAAGAAAAAAATCGAATGGGAGGGGGGTATATTCGCCCCCGTTTTACCAGGAGAGGCGATTTTAAAAAAAAAATACTTAAAGCAGAAAAAAAAATATTAAAAAAAAAACAAAGGTAACTTTCACAATGGCATGATTAACCTTTTTGTAAAGCCAGAAATTTCTTCTTTCATTTTCTTTTCAAACAGAGTTGTTTTAGTAAACAGTTTTTTTTTAAAATTAATTTTCAAACTAAAAATTTTGTAGGATGTAAAATTATAAAAATTTTGTTTAAACAAATTTTGTTCAAAAGTGTACGTTATTAAGTAATATTGTGGTTTTTTAATATTCAATGCTCTTATTAATTGTGCTAAAATCTCTTCTAGTTCTTAAGAAAATTGAAAATAGCAGAAATAAAATTCTCTTAATTTGACTCCAATCCGTTGCCTAACTTTATCTGAAGATCCTTTTTCCACTACGTAGGCAGTAAAATCGATGTAGTTATTTTCGATTTTCTCTAAACGTACAAGACATTTTAAGCATCCGGTTTTCTGTTTTTGACTATAACAGCATTGAATTTTGAAAAAAAAAAATACTTCATTACCTACGTAAATTTTTAAAAAAAAATAGTTTTTATTTTTTTAAAATTTGTATTATCAAAGTTTTGGGATTAAAAATTATTTTTTTTTCAAACAATATTCACTAAAACAACTTTATTAAAAATTAGATAAAATAAGAAATTGATGGCTTCACAAAAAGGTATAGCGTGGCATTGTAAGTGTTACCGTTGTGTTTTAATAATTTATTTTCCGTTTCAAGTCAATTTAAAAAAAAAAACAAAACTTCCCTCCCGGCTAAACGGGGGAATAGACCCCCCCATCCACAACCTACATGCTCTAGCTTTTTGTCACACCTTATTCAAATCACCCTGTATAGTATGAAGTCCTCAATTGGTTTGTTTATCTAGGTATGGGTACTTTTCATAAGAGCAGCACTTACTCTTGTTTAATATCTCGCGTGCTAATTAGTGTCATAATTTATGCACAAGGGCCAACCGGAAACATAGAGGGTGTGAAAAATATACAAAAATTGAATAAAAATAACACACACACACGCACACAAAAATAACTAATTGCGAATCCCTTTTTATATCGAGATTCTATTAAATTATGGTGCGTCAAGAGTGTGCTTTGCGTTCCCCCCACATTTTTTTTTTTTTTTTTTTGAGTCTATTCAACAAACATCACAGAGTGGTGGCGGAGTCATTACAAGCCGGTTGAAGGTGTTGAGTGCTGAGAGAGAGTCAAGTATACACAGAGGGATCCTTTCATACAGACACAGGACACAGCACAGAGTCACATTGCTCTTCATCATTGCAATTTATAATAATGTTATGATGATGATGAGAGTAGGAGGATGAAAGAAGCATGTTGTACAATGACCCTTGGAACATTTTAAGGACAGCCATTTGAAACTTGAGATCCTGTTGCTGAAAACTTGAACTATTTGCATTTTATATATATACTTACTCACTTCACACATGTTATAATATATGAAATGAACGTGACATGGGCGATATGGCTCTTACTCTCATTTAGCAAATGAGAAAATTGGCAAAATGCCTTGGTTTTGTGCGGCAATGATGAGATATCCAACTCCAATTAATCATACATAAAACCCGAATGTATGATCAAATTTTCAAGGAGACTTGTCTTGCAGAAAACTAGAACATCCGCAGTTCGAATTTCGAGGAGAATTATTTTGCGGCGGACCAAAGTCATTGGGCTCATAAATTTGTATAAATCACAAACGATGAAACGAACTCAACTGAACTGAACTGCTTGGTTTTGAGTGCAGAATCAACAACTTCGAGTACTTTACTATCCCGGCACTGCTGCACTGCATTATTATGACAAATAATTAAATTTTTACAAGGGGCTCTTTTCCAAGAAGGGCATTACCATGTAAGGCAGGTTCGGATTTGAGATGTTATGATTGTGGCCTTCGAGTTTTGTATTACAGGCTTTTAAAATAGGTACGAGTAGGTCACAAAAACTGAACATTGAATGGAAGCCCTAGATTGCTTCAAAACAGATATCACCGCAAAAAAAAGATGAAAAACTCATCGTTGGGGACAGACTTAGGCATGGAAACATGTTTCAATTATTTGAACAACTTCTCAAGCTCCTAGACAAGACTAATGAGCTATGACATTCAAATTGTCCTAGGCAAATTAAACGCTAAGATAAAAATAGAATACGCTTTTGTGGTACAATGGGAAAGAATAACCTGCCAGAACCATCTCAGATTACGGATGCAGGCTGATCGACTTTGGCACATTGTGAAACTTATTAGTATAGGTACTCAGATCGCACATATCTCAACATTCAAAAGGAGAAATGTATAGATCACCTGATGATTTATGAACAGTTAACCAGATTCACAACATTGCGAACGACTCTCAATTCGCAAGCACTCTTCCAGAATCGTGGATTTCCGAAATTTCCAAGTGGCAAACATTGATTTGGATCTCGTTGTAGTCAAGATGGATATCACAAATAAACCTAATACAAGGAAATAATGTGAGAAAATCGAGTCCCTAATTACATCTTGAGAATCTTGTGCTCGAGTAATGAGAATAAATGGCAAAAATTGCCAAGAATCCGTCAGAGAAGCCGCCTTAGAGATACTGGGTCTTCCAAAACCACTCGAAACCCATGAGTTCACAAATAGTAGACATAACATAAGTCATAGCAGGAATTCGAAAAATGTTTGAAAATTTTACCGAACAGTACCTAAAAAGAAAACTCCTCAAGGAGCAGCAGAGCACGAGTCGAAGCCTGCAAGGACGGATATAAGGAATCAACACATCTGCAAGAGATTTTTGTAGGAAAGCAAGGGGGCGATGAATGAAACCTGAGCATGGTCTACCCAATCTTCTTGAAAAGAAACCATCTGAACTTCGCCAACTAGAGAAGCAAGCATCAGTCTCTTTAACATTGCCTGAAACTTTTGTCTATAGGTATACATTGATGAATAGGTCTATTAATTTATTTTTCTTGTCAAATATCAGACAACATTGTAAATTTTCGCACGGTGGTAATTGAATATTCTCACGATTCCAATTCAAGTCTCTCAGTGCAAATAAGAGAAATTGTTTTTGTACGGATTCAAGTTTCTTAACGTCAACATCGAATAAAGGTGACCAAACGATCCTGCAATACTCTAAAAGAGGACGAACTAACGAACAATATATTGATTTTTGCGCTTCACAAATCTTAACATGCTTTTGCTCTTAGAGCAAACTTTGTCAATTTGAGGTTCGAATGTAAGATGAGAGTCAACAAGTATGCCAAGGTCTTTTATGACATCACTTCTTAGCAACTTGTTATCGTCAACATCGTAGTCAATAAGACAAAAATCTTTCTTTCTACCAAAAGAAATAACATTACATTTAGCAAAATTTAGTGACATGCCATTTATATTGCACCATTTGACTAGAGCATTAATATCTGTTTACATTTTGCAAATAACAGAAACCGGCAATAATCAAACAGATTAGTCAAGTCATTAATGAATATCAAAAAGAAAAGGGGACCTAGGTGACTGCCTTGGGGAACACCAAACGTAACATTTATTGCACGGGAAGATATACCTCAAAATCTTACTAACTGTTTTCTACCTGAAAGATACGAAAAAATCCACTCTAATAATTTGCCTCAGACTCCGATTCTCTGTAACTTGAAAGTTAACAGGTTGATGTCAACTCTGTCAAAGGCTTTACTGAAATCGGTGTAGATGGCATCAACTTGGTTTCTGTTTTCCATTTCATTTAAAATGAAGGAAGTGTAGTCCGAAAGATTGGTTGCAGTGGACCTCCCTTTGAAAAATCCATGTTGATGCTCACTTATCACCGGAAACAAGCTTTTCAAAAATTTTTGGAATAGCCGATAATATTGCAATTCCCCTGTAATTCTTCAAATCGGAGCTATCGCCACTTTTGAACAGGGGAGTCAAGTATGATCCCCGCCATTTCTGTGGAAAAACCCCATATGCTAGGGATTGGTTAAAAAGTTCCAAAAGAGGAAGTGCTAACGTGTCGGCAGTTTTTTTTTTTTTTTAAAGTGGAGCAATATCATCAGGTCCAGCACTTTTGTTTGCATCTAAATTTTTTAACGCAAGGACCATTTCGTCAATGCAATGTGACTAAATTCATCTTTGTTGAGACGTATTGGTTTAGTATAAACCAACTCAAAAACGATGTAAACTTTTCACATATTTCATTTGTATCAGAGTAGCTCTTATCTTCAAAACGTATTTTCGTAATTTATAAATTTATTAAAATGACGTGGCTTAGATCTTATGATTGAACCAGTTTTATAGATTATCTATCATAGCATATTCTGTCGTAATCGTTGAAACTCTGTTTTAGTCCGTTAAATGTTTCAAAATCTCTTAAGTTACCAGAAGAATTCCATTTGCGATGCGTTTATTTTTTTTTTGTTTTTTTTAAGTTTATCAATACTTTGTCAAACCATGGTGATGAACTGGTTGAGGTTTTAATCTTTTTAGGGAAAAAGCGATCACAAATGATCCACGATCACAAATGATCCACGCATCAGTGTGAATTGAAGCCAGGAAAGTCCACCTTCGCATTGAACAAATATTCACATCACGGCAGGTCTTGGGAAAAATCCAGAATCTTCAAAGCGGCATTTAACACCTTTTCATCGATATTGCACGGCCACTTCTGTCAACCTCTATAAAGTCGGACTCCATAGAGCCAAATTCATCCAGTTTTTCAGATTGACGATGGAGAATGCATGCTGCTTCATGAAGGTTGGCAAAGATTCCACCACCCATCCAAGTTTTTAGTTTACATAAGATATAAGTTACGGAAGCGATGAAGTTCGTTCAATGAGTGAGAGATATAGGACACCGAACACCAGACAGCTTTAACTTTCAGATAGTAAGAGGGAAGAGACATTTATCTCCCTGTAGGCGCCGATATAAGCTCAGACAACGATATACCAGTTGTGATATCAAACAACGAATATATCTCTGCTGGTGTGGATTAGTGGCCAGCGGAATCATCGGTTCGTAATTCTTTAAAAACGACGATGGCATTGCCGGAGAGCGCTACCGACTGATGATAACTGATAATGATAACCAATTCCTTTTGGTCCAAATTGGTTGATATGGATGTGAACGACATTCGATTCGAACAGAACTGCCGGCCGACGCTATCTACGTGATGCACCTACACCTGATGCCACAATGGACATTTTGCACGAACCATTCTTGTATGGTTTCCTTAAGTCACAGGTCCTTACCCTTTTTTTTGGCAAACCCTTTACAAGTTGCAACAGTCGTGCATTTTATTCTATCTTGCCAAAAGTAAATAATGGGTGATTTTTTAAGAGGCTTAGAACTTTTTTTTTAAAAAAAAAACACAAAAAATTCGAAAAAATGAATGAAATATTTATTTGAATCGATAGTTTGAACCTTGCAATTTAAAGTTTAAAGATAATTTCATGCAAATGTTGACCGCGGCTGCGTCTCAGGTAGCCCATCCGCTGAGTCCAATTTTGGCATACTCTTTCACACATATCGGCCGGTATCTCACGAATGAATGCATGGATGTTGGCTTCCAGTGCGTCAATCGAAGCGGGCTTGTCCCTATAGACATTAGCCTTGACATACCCCCACAAAAAATAATCTAATGGTGTCAAATCGCACGATCTAGGCGGCCAATTGACCGGCCCGAAACGTGAAATTAACTGTTCACCAAACTCGCCTCGCAATTGCGCCATTGTTTCGCGTGCTGTGTGCCATGTGGCACCGTCTTGTTGAAACCACATATCATGCAAGTCAAGAACTTCCATTTCGGGCAAAAAAAAGTTTGTTATCATCGCTCGGTAGCGTTCACCATTGACAGTGATTCGCATCATCTTTGAAGAAATATGGCCCAATAATGCCGCCGGCCCATAAACCGCACCAAACAGTGGCTTTTTCGGGATGCATTGGTAGCTGTTGCAATGCTTCTGGCTGATCTTCACTCCAAATGCGGCAATTTTGCTTATTTACGTACCCATTCAACCAAAAATGAGCCTCATCGCTGAACACAATTTTTCGATAAAAAAGCGGATCCTCGGCCAGCTTTCCAAGAGCCCATTCACCAAAAATTCGGCGTTGTGGTAGGTCGGCTGGCTTTAGTTCTTGCACCAGCTGTATCTTAAAAGGCTTTACGCCCAAATCCTTCCGCAAAATTTTCCACGTAGTGCTGTAACAAAGGCTTAACTGCTGGGAACGGCGCCGAATCGACATTTCGCGGTCTTCTGTCACACTAGCTGATACGGCCGCAATATTTTCTTCACTACGCACAGTACGTAAACGTGTTGGTGGTTTAATGTCCAACAAAGTAAATTTGGTGCGAAATTTGGTCACAATCTTCCGAATAGACCGCTCAGAAGGTCGAGAATGCCGATCATAAAATGGAAGCAGCGCGCGATGAACATTTCGAACCGAGCACGAATTTTGATAGTAAAATTCAATAATTTGCAAGCGTTGTTCATTTGTAAGACGATCCATGGTTAAATTGCAAACCAAACTGAAGCTGTTTGACAGTGACACAAGGTACTAAACACACGTCAGCTGTCAAAACCAGTGTTGCCAAAACCAAACCAGCTAAAAAATCACCCTTTATAAAGCCATTGCATGCTCACATCTCATATAGGCCCTTACCAAACCTTAAATCCATCCCTGTTTTTTTTTAAAGCATAACTCAACGCCAAGCGCAGAAGGACAAAATTATAGCCTAAAGCAATCTAAATCATCTATAGAGAACTGAAATTTCGGTCTAATAGCAACGACAACAACAACAACTGGATTATTATATTATATTATAGTATCCATAAGTAATTCATTTGATTTTCATATTATTTCAGGAAACTACAAACATCATGATCATGTCCTTATTTTTGGAACTGCGATTCATAAAGTTGTGTTTTGTGTTTATATAGTTGCCATGGGTATACATTATACAATATACAGCAAACCATCATGCAATTTAATAAAATAGCTCAAGGCGTACAGTCTGCCAAAAGTGTCAACCCAATTTTCGGATGAGAATAATAATAATGTAAACATTAAACATATAGTTAAAAAGGAAATAAGGACAATGACTTTCAGTGTTCAGTCAGAGGATATGTTCTGAAATTATTATTATTGTTCACATTAGCAATGGTGTTCATTGCGCTTCAAGGGCTTGAAATGGGTTTCGTAATTTTTCTTTATGTATGGACAAGTACTATACTTGAAGTTAAGGCGAGGCACTGGGAAAAATAGCGCATTTAAGCTTAATTATTTCGAAGGTGTGGGTTGGTTAATACATAATACTTTTAAGTAATTATAAAGATTAAACTAATATTATTTAATTTATCTTATGTCATAGAAATCGAACTATGGGAACCCCTATAACGGGATAGGTGAGGAAGACATTGTGGCTGGAAAGGTTGCCTGCAAAATATTCCTGCAGTAGTTTCTCAAAAAATACGTTAGTAAATTTACCTTTTTACTACGTGATCTGTCAAAAAAATATCAAAATTATTGCAAGATCGCAGAATTTGATGTGTACACGAATTTTTGTGCACCCAAGTATGTAGTTATATACACAAAGAAAACTCACACCAACTAATTTTGTATGTAAGCGAGAATATAAAGTGTACACGGAAAATTATTCAAATTTGCGGAATTGAGCCCCGGTTGTCACCATATTGTTTTTAAGGGTTATTTAGATTTTCGAACTTAAGTCCAATACTTTTAGTCTTAGTAAAAAATAGTTGAGTAACGTGACTTTTAGAAAATTATTAAATTCCCTATTAAAACCATTTTATAACTTTCTTCAATAGGTAATGCTTAAAAGATGCACTCAATGTTGTTAAAAGTACAGAGTATAAGTTTTTTATATTCATAATTTTTGTCATTTAAAAAAAAAATGTCGCAATAAATGTTGTAGAGCTTTCAATTTTTTTATATTTTTGCACCATATGTTATCGTGCGAGAAACGGTTCTTGCTCTGGAGCGTATATAAGTCCGAGAAACCCTTATGGGATCATTTCAATCGAATAATACGGGACGTCTTTTTACAAAAAAAAAAGTCTAAATTCCCCGTACGCCACGGTTTAATCTCCTAGTCGATGTGATAAACTAAATGGTTACCGACGCGACGTCGACATGACGAAACCCATTTTCTTTTGGACTTCTCGATTATCGTATTGTAAGTTTTGATTAAATTTAAATTACGTGTTTCTATTCAAGAGGTGCACACTGCGTAGTATAGGTAAATGCCTATATTCCACCAAAAACGGTTTGGTACAACATAGGGATATAAGAGCCTCTCTTTTCAATTTGCATAATACAAACTTCCCCATACAAAAATGACACACTATTCTAATTTCAAACCCTATTCGAAACGTAAGCCAGGAATGGAATAACTTCTGACATGTGCCATTATTGCTTGTAAATCCTATATATGTTGGACCATTGCTGGTAACTACACACACAACTTATTTAAAATGTTAAAATAATATCGTAGGTAAAGGGTGTTTTTTTTCGAGACGTGTGGTTTTCAATCTGGCAATACTTCTTTCGGAGTTAGTCTTTTTGACAGTTGTCACTTGATTAATGCTCAGTTTGGTTTGCCATTTCTTAATTAATAGATTTACTTCTAAACAACGTTTGCAAAGTATGCAAAGTATTAAATCACAACAACAAAGCGCTGTTTTTCTTTGTTTCGCACAAAATATCAATGGGATGAGTTGTACCGGGGTGAGTTGTCCCGGGATGAGTTGTCCTTGGGTTAGTTGTCCTGGTACCAGTTTGATCTTGGGATGAATTGTCGGGGATGAGTTGTCTTGGTACCAGTTCTCTTGTGTTGGGCTGGGATGACACCAAATTCGAGCAACCATGGATCGATTTCGCACCACGTTTACTCTAGTATAGATAATATGCATCCTCAGATACGCCGTACAGTGCGCACCGAAGACGCTATTGCTGCTGTGGAGCAGAGTATCGAAGAAGACCTGAATGAGTCCATCCGCCATCGCGGCCAACAATTGGAGCTGTCGAAAATTGGGCCTCTAGGCTGAAATTTATTCGAGTCAGGCGAAGGCCACTTGCTCGAAATCATTTTTAATGGCAAACCCTTATCTTTATAATAAAGCTAAATACATGGCCATAACATTAAATTATATGCGTTGTATTTCTTCTTGAAAACCACACGTCTAAAAATACACCCTTTATAATCACACAAATATACATACCCTGCTACCTACTAAACGCATTTAAAAATGTGATAATCCCATTTAAATTTCACCAGCAGCATTTAACATATTTTATGTTTTGTAAATTGTATGTCAAAATTATTGCAATTCGTCTTACAACGTGATTTATTTCCTTCAAGTGACAATAGAGTCTTCCCACAGCTTCCGCTATAGCATTCATGTAGGAGTAGGTGTGTTGCAGACATACATACTTATGTAGGTACTCCAGTTTATGGCTTCTTAATTTTTTGTTTCGTAATATACCTAAACCTGAAAAAAAATCTCATCCGAGTTAACACTTCACACAAGCACTTACCTTCATCACCCTTAGCCCCTGATTAGCCTCTATAATCATTTTAAGTAATTTTATCAATTTTATGATATTCTCCTTCAACAGGAAGCCTTCGTTTTATGAACGATTATGTCTCCATGGAGCCATCATTTCATTCCAGGCAATCACCTGCCATCACTATTTTCTTCTCCGTTTATCCTTTTTTGCCCTAACTTCTTCTTCTTTGATTTTGAATTGAATGAACAGGAGCTTACTTAAACTTTGTCAACAAACGAAAAAAAAAAAAAGACTAAAACACGGAAGCCACCATTGACTCAGCCAGGAGCAGGAGTAAGAGTATCTACCGTGCCGCTGATATTAAAAAAAAAAAAAACCACAGCAAATAAGAAAAAACAAGTAAAATCAGGGAAAACAGATTTTCATTTTATTTAAACAGAACGAGGGACATTTTCTTGTTTCTTCAATTTGTAAAAAGGAAGAAAACCAATTGATTGTGATTTAATATTTCTTTTCTCTCATTTAACTGTTTCTGTTTTTCTTTTGCAGGTCCTTTTAATAATCGACAATAATTGAGGTTAGATTTGCTTGCTGTTGCTCTATTTCATTTCCTGTGGGTATTGAGTTTTATTTTTATATATGTAGGTACACAGCTATCTTAGTTTGAAGTTGAATCTACAGGATAACCATCATCACTGAAAGGACTATTGATTTTTTACTCACGTGATTTATCTTGTTGGGTAGATAGGTAATCTGTTTTTTTTTTTTTTTTTTTTTTGTGCAAAATTTGCAAGAAATTATTTCTTCAATTTGAATGAAGTTAACAGAATAACAGATTTGTATAGGTCTTTTTGTTTGATCTGAAAAATTAATAAGTTTTGTTTTGGACTCAAGAAATATTATGGAGAATGGGGACTAAGAGGATATTGAGGGTCATGATGACAGGAATGTTTTATGGCAAATAAAAATGATGACATTCAAAGCACGTTCGCTCGTTTGTCCTTTGAATGATTGAATGAGCTGGACATAGGGTTCTTGAGGCATGGGCCTCTATATCAGAGTCCATCAAGACGACCATTCCATTATAACTGCATACTGGGGGGAATTACATTTTGGGCAAAGTGTTATTCACGTGGTAACTGAGATTCGATGACTGATATAACAGTGAATATGGCTATAAAACAAGCATTGGTATGTTTTTAGGTTTATATGAGGTTTTGAGATTGATTGAGTCTAGTGGATTGGTTGCGGATAAAAAGCTTTCTACAAGCGAATATCGGAAAAAGGTGATTTCAAAGAAATTAATAGATAATTATGGGCCTATTTCTATACCTTCTACTTTTTCTAAAGTATTTGGAAAGTTGTTAAAAGGTAGAATTAATTTTGTTTTCTCGAAAAATATTTATTTCTAAGTCCGATTCAGTACGGCTTCAGAGCAAAAAAATCAACAGAGGATGCTCTTTTAAGCTTCTGTTCTGAAGTACATGATAGTTTTAACAGGAAGTAAATGACTGCTTCCATCTTTTTGCACATAACAAAAGCTTTCGATACCGTGGACCATAGATATCTTTTACTTAAATTGAAGAAAGCTAGATTAAGAGGATTTATACTGTAAGATGGTTTGCTTCTTATCTTGTAGGAAGATCTGAAAGAGTTAAAATAGGAGCTGTTTTAAGTGAATTTATCAATTATTACTGGTGTGCCTCAAAGTTCAGTGCTTGGACCCTTTCTGTTTTTAATTTATGTAAACTCTCTTTTTTCTCAATCTTTTAGAACTAAAACTTCAGATTCGTTTTGCAGATGACACCGCATGCGTTTATTCTGCCCCATCCATTCTCGATTGTTGGCGGATGATAATTATGACATTAAAATGCTAAGGAATTGGTTTAAAACCCTCAAGCTTGTACTAAGTGGTAAAACTAAAATTATGTTTTTTAACCAACCCCTGTTTAACTCAAATTTTCTCTTGTGATCAAATGCTTTTTGGTGCGTATGCGTGTAACTCCAATTCTTGCGGCAGTACCATTAATTGTGATCTTGTGTGTTCATCCAAATTCATTGATATTCAATTCATTCATGAGTTCGAATAACTTGGTCTTTTATCGACTGGAAATTAAACTGAAATTCTCACTTCAATCTTATTAAAAACTACCTTTTAAAAGCCACTTATTTGTTTTACCATTTAACAAAATACTGTTCCGAAAAGCTATTAGAAACTATGTATTTTGGTTTTGTCCAATGGTTGTTTGGCTTTGATTTCAATCAGATCAACAATATCTTAAGATAGGTATATAATTGATTTTCACTCTTTCTAACTCGGTACTTTCGGCACTAGTTAAGTAATTGAACAAAAAAATCCAATTTCCCCTCTATGGAATCACATATATCTACAAATGGTCTGTACAAAATAAAATTTGCAAAAAGCAAATCGTTACAACCATTTAGGCTCTAGCTCAAATTACAGTGGACGGGGACCCACAGACGTATAGGTACAGTCTGACGGACGGCACAAACGGCTGAACCGAGGGGAATTTTTGTTTATGCCCATCTAGAACGGCTTTTTTCAAATTTGCTTGAAAACGGCTCTATCGATTTTGATTAAACTTCATACATGTTAGAACCAAAGCAATTGTAAGAAAATTGCGTTGCAGGTATTTGGCAAAAAAATTCACATAACTGCAATAATGCATTCCACGGTTTTTTGAAAAAAATGTCTTATTTTTGTGTTATTCGCCTACATCTTTTCAATGGTTTGACAGATTTTGTAATAATTTTGCAATCTGGTGCTTTTAAATAAATTAAACAACATTACATTAAAAAGTTTTAAAAAATATATTTTTTAAATTAAAGTGCACAAAAACACGACATCACCGCTTACACTTAAACTGACAAAAATATTGGAGCTGTGAGCAGAGCAGTGATGCGAGAAGTGAGCAATGAAATTCTATACGGTAATAACCATATGCGAACAACCATAACATTTTTCCGGACCCATATGTTGTTGAAGTTCATGTTCGGATCTATGGCAAGAGTTATAAAATAATGTTTGCCAAACCCATATGTGTCTGGTCTGGCGTGGCAATGGGGATTGAGCACTGAGCGGTGAGCAACAAGGAGCAATCTGAAACTATGGCTCTCCTGAGAGAAATGTTTGGCGATCGATTAGAGCGATTTTAGCGGTATTAGATTGTTTTTTTCTTTGGGGCTACCTAAAGGGTAGGGTGTATGCAAATAAGCCAACAACCGTACAAAAGCTTAAAGCCAATATTCGATAAGAAGTTGGCGATTCAAGTTGGAACATCATTCTGAACATAGTTAAAAGAAAAAAATTCTTCTTTTGATGAGGACTCGATCTTGTCCCCTCAAGCAAATCTACAGCACTTTTTAATATTCGTCTACACACTGGTTTGCACCTCGCGAATAGCTTATCACATAGCATCACTTCTAGCACTAATGTGGACGTAGCCTAATGTTGTAAATAAATGACTGACAAATTGTCAGAACTGTTGTAAGAAAAAACTGTCAAAATTATGAAAAATTCCCACGATATCATAGCTGCTCTGTGAAGATACAGCCAATTCGCCAGAAAAGAATGAGCAAGTTCATTATTTCCTGTATTTTGTCAGTACATATTTGCAAAATGTTATCAACATAATAATATTTTCACGATGCCACTGTAATGGTAAAAATAAATGTCAGTTGCACTTGTCAGTATTTTAATGACGAACAACTATGGGACAATTTAGCCCTTTTACACGATGAAAAAAGAAATGCCAATAACTTGGCAAAAATAATGAGATTTTGTCAGTCGTGTAAATCCAGAATTACAAACTTGCCTGTCATTTTTTGACATTTGACAAGTAGAAACTACGCCATTAATAAAAATTGAACGATACACGCTTCAACAACGCATTGAAATTATTAAAATTCACTATAAAAATGGTGAAAATTTGGCAGAGACGGTTCGTAAAACTAAAACATTTTTGGGTCGTCGTGAAGCACCTTGTCGGACCGCAATACAGAAATTGGTGGACAAATTCGAGCTGTTGGGACAAGTTAGTGATGTGAAGAATAAAACCTGTGCACGTCGCTCAAGAACAACTGAGAATATTGCTGTTGTAGCCCAAAGTGTTGAAGAAAACCCAGGTTTGTCCATTCCTCGTCGTTCTTTGGAATTAGGCATTCCACAAACGTCATTACACCGTATTTTGCATAAAGACTTGGGTCTTAAGGCTTATAAAGTTCAGTTAACACAAGAACTCAAGCCGGCTGATCATCAACAACGTCGTGTCTTTGCTGATTGGGTCCTTGAAATGCATGAAAATGATCCGGAATTTCATCGAAAAATCATGTTGACTGATGAGGCCCATTTCCACCTCGGAGGCTACGTCAACAAGCAAAACTGTCGCATCTGGGGCTCGGAAAACCCAAGAGTTATTGTTGAAAAGCCTCTCCATCCTCAACGCGTGACTGTTTGGTGCGGTTTATGTCCCGGCGGGGTCATTGGACCTTACTTTTTCGAAAATGAGGCTGGAGCAACAGTTACGGTCAATGGATTGCGCTATCGAGAGATGATTAATGATTTTTTTATGGCCGGAATTGGATGGTATTGATCTGGACAGCGTTTACTTTCAACAAGACGGCGCTACGTGCCACACAAGCAATGAAACCATCGATCTTTAACGGGAAAAGTTTCCGGACCGTGTTATCTCTCGAAGAGGTGATCACAATTGGCCACCGAGATCTTGTGATTTAACACCTTGCGACTTCTTCCTTCGGGGCAACGTGAAAGATAAGGTCTACGCCAACAGCCCAGCGTCGATTCAAGACCTCAAAGATGGAATTCGTGAGGCTATCGAGGACATAGGGCAGCCACTTTGCGATTTGGTTATGGAAAATTTCATGAAAAGGATATGGTCCTGTAAGCGTGGTCGTGGCGGCCATTTGGCTGATGTTGTGTTCCATTATTAACGGCATACCTTCCTCTTTATAATGAAATAAACATCCGATCATTTATCTCAAAAAATGCCATTTTTCTTTGAATATCAAAATAACACCTCTTATTGGAAAACCCTTTATATCCTCTAAGGCGATAATGTAGTTTTCTAAAATCGCATGTTCGAAAACATCATCTGCGATCCAGCTGTGCAGTAAAAAAATGGAGGTGACGAAAGAGACACAGCTTTAGTAGATTTTGTTCGAAATCATCAAATGCGCTTGCAAATAAAATCATTTGACGTTCATCAAAAGACATGTGTGTGCAAGTAGAACGATTGCATATTTGACGATTGTAACTTCTGCGTCATAAATGACGATAATTTGTAGGTCAAATTGACTCTGATTTGACGTTTTCGAAAACAGCCTTCTTTGTTTTTGGCTTATTAACAAGAAATAAACTTCCCACGAAAGGGTCCATCTTAGCAAAGACATGAACCATTTTATCCATTTTTCAAACCAAAGAAATATCCCTTTTGTCAATTCAAAAACGTACTTGTTTTTTCGTTGAATTTTCTCCCGACATTTTGACAAATGCAATCGAAATATTGATCCAATTGACATAACCATTTCTTCGAAATTCAATAAAATGTTAGCTATGTTTAGGCACCCTTAACACTTAACTTGAGATATTTCATTGTGAATTCTCAAATGCATGGTTTAACTTTTTTAACTACCTACCTCAACAAATTCCCAGTTATCCAATAATTCAACTAATTATTTTAATCCTCGCAAAGAAGGAAATTTCTAGTTCACCTCAGTTGAATTTTTGCGCAGTCTCACCTTTCAGGGGAATTGTATAACAGTTTTTCCCCTTTTGCTACCCCTTCAGGACACTTGTTGGATCTCAAACTTACTATACATGGTGATGGGGTGTATGAAACACGTGGTTGACAATTCATGAAGATGTGGGTGGTTTTTAGCTCAAATGATAACAGCATTGTGGTGAATTTCTTTAAAACCTATGGTGAAATTTATGAATTTTCCTTTGTTTGGTGTCTTATATATGATTGGTATGGCTGGCTCCTTTAATATCCTGGTGGTAAATGAATGCCGAGATTTGTCTTCAGTTCAAATTTCAATGTCCTGCCAATTGGATGGGCAGCTTTAACGGTCCGGTCGTCTATTGTATGGTTTAATCGGTTTGGAGTTCCATTTTTGTTTAACGTGCCGCTGTCGGTTTACATTTTTTCGATGACTAATAAAATTGCGTACGGTGCGAAAAAGTGGATAGTGCGTGTGGTCACTTAGACAAAAAAAAATTAAAAGCCGGTAACTTTACCGGTTGTGAATTAAAAAGCTATCTGACCTATCTGATTCCCTTCGAGATAGTAAAAAATATAAAAATAGAATTATATTTAAGTTTAGTGCTTAAGGGTGTTTTATGGTGGTTATTTTTTTTCTTTGAAACTATAAAGGATAATTCAAGTTGTAAAAAGGATATATAACTCTACCTGGACGGACGGAGGCTGAAAATGTAAATGATATGTTACTTTTATTTTTATTTTACACAACAAAATCTTCTTCAGGATGGCTATTATACAGGGATAGTAAAAAAACCTTTTTCAACACTCTGACACATTGTTTCTTAGTTAGAACGTGTGTTGTACCTTGTAGGCGAGTTCGGTTTTATTGCATTAAATATTCAATCGTTCAACTTTGAATATTTAATAAAAAATAAAAACACCACAAACAGTAACTGTGAGTCTATAAGAAAGTAGGGAAAAGCATTTCCATGTAGGTAAAGTAGGTAGGTGTAGGTTTGAATGCAGGACATGACCAACAGAGGAGGAATAGGTTATATACAAAGGATATGTATCTACCTCCAGAACTAACCTAACATCCTGCTGCTCTTGCATGTCGGTCACATACGATATGTTTTGTAGTACAGAGACACGTTATACGGATAGCATAGGTTGTTGAAGACCAAAGGAAACATCATCATCATGCAAATAGGTTATCTTTCAACATTCTCACGTAAAGGTGGTTCGAATGAAATGTCCAATTATACGGTAACTGAATCTATACATCTTTTAAATTTGTTGCTAAGACATGGTATTAAATCGAGAGGATATGAGAAAAATTGGATATGAACAGCTTTCTTAGACTTTTTGTTGTAGTCTTTCTCTTTGTTTTACGAGGAGGTATATGTAGGGAGGGAAAGGCAAGAGAGAGAGAAGGAAATGGAAATAGTAAAGTACTTTAGGAAATCGGAGTGCATTTTGTAAGATATAAATATTTTACAGCAAACGTTTTCTGCATCAAAGTTTCCTATCTCAAGTGTTTTTAGGGAAAAATTCTTGTAAAATCAACATTGAAAAAGTTGTGGTTTATGCAAAATTGCCTGGTTAGGATACACTAAAATAGATACGTTCGTCGTTCATACTGAGTTAGGAAGGTAATTACTTCAAATTGAATGGTAGAACTTTTACATAAGGTTGAGTGGAAATTTAAGAAGAACGGCTTAGAATTTCATCAACTTTGAATGCTATTGAGAAGCATGAGGAGGGTGAAGTCAAAAATTATAGACTATTTTATAAGAGGAAAATCCATTTTAATAATTTAAGACTAGGTACATACCTACACCTTTTACATGTATTGGTCAAAAATTATAACAAAATGCCTTGGCTTCTTTTCCACGCAGATAATACCTGCCTATTAATTGAAGATTTTAAATCTTTAATAAGTACCTAGGTAGGTGGGTATATAATATATAAAATTCATATGAAGAGAGGTAGCAAGAAAAAAAAAACACTTGGATACCTAAGAGACTTAATTCTTTATGGACGTTGTAATTGTAACACTCCGGTTCACTTGATAACGAAGATGCATCTCTTTAATTTTCCAAAACAGTTGAATACCATTCCCTATTTGAAAAAAAAAAAATGTATAGGTATGTACGAACTTGCTCTTCTGGCAATCAATTGTAATATAGCCAAACGTTGAAAGATGCATATTAATGGTTTAATAATGTTATGATATCTCAAAATTTAAAATTTTAAAAAGGTAAAAAGTATTAAAAACGTGTATTTTTGTTTGATTTATTTTTGTTATTTTTGTTAGTTTTTTTTTTAATTTTTAGAAGCACCAGATTGCAAAATAATATCAAACTAGGCGCAACTATTGAAAAGATATATATACCTACGCAAATAGCACGAAAATGAGACCATTTTCTCAACATAAGAACGTGGAATGTCTATTTCCTTTATAACGGGTGATTTTTTAAGAGGTTTAGAACTTTTTTAAAAAAAAAAAACACAAAAAATGAATGAAATATTTATTTGAATCGATAGTTCGAACCTTGCAATTTAATGTTTAAATATAATTTCATGCAAATGTTGACCGCGGCTGCGTCTCAGGTAGCCCATCCGCTGAGTCCAATTTTGGCATACTCTTTCACACATATCGGCCGGTATCTCACGAATGAATGCATGGATGTTGGCTTCCAGTGCGTCAATCGAAGCGGGCTTGTCGTTATAGACATTAGCCTTGACATACCCCCACAAAAAATAATCTAATGGTGTCAAATCGCACGATCTAGGCGGCCAATTGACCGGCCCGAAATGTGAAATTAACTGTTCACCAAACTCGCCTCGCAATTGCGCCATTGTTTGGCGTGCTGTGTGGCATGTGGCACCGTCTTGTTGGAACCACATATCATGCAAGTCAAGAACTTCCATTTCGGGCAAAAAAAAGTTTGTTATCATCGCTCGGTAGCGTTCACCATTGACAGTAACGCTGCGATTCGCATCATCTTTGAAGAAATATGGCCCAATAATGCCGCCGGCCCATAAACCGCACCAAACAGTGGCTTTTTCGGGATGCATTGGTAGCTGTTGCAATGCTTCTGGCTGATCTTCACTCCAAATGCGGCAATTTTGCTTATTTACGTACCCATTCAACCAAAAATGAGCCTCATCGCTGAACACAAGCAGCGCGCGATGAACATTTCGAACCGAGCACGAATTTTGATAGTAAAATTCAATAATTTGCAAGCGTTGTTCATTTGTAAGACGATCCATGGTTAAATTGCAAACCAAACTGAAGCTGTTTGACAGTGACACAAGGTACTAAACACACGTCAGCTGTCAAAACCAGTGTTGCCAAAACCAAACCAGCTTAAAAATCACCCTATATATCTACGAAGAAGAAGAAAAACGTCGTTCCCCTCTAAGACGCAAGATTTTAGTCCCTTATATTAATTTTTTGAAACCCAGTTATCTTAGAATCACTTTAGTCATTACATGTAGATACAAAGTTTTTTTCAAATTCTTCGAGGAAATTTGAAAAAAAGTTGTTATGCATATCTATACCTATAGCAGCTGATCGTTCTAGATAGGTGTAGTAAAAGGAGAATTCGAATGTCGTCTCTAGGAAATCACATACGTTTTTTAGCTTATTTGAAGAAAATCGGCTGATCCGTTTAGATTCTAGCTCAAATTACAGTGAAGTCACGGCCGCACAGACGCTCGTCATGTCGTCGCGACGGACGGTAATTTGTATTGACACGAAACCAATACTTGCCCTGCTACATGGACCAATTATATACAAATGTAGGTACTTAAATGGAAAAAGCCCGAAATACAATAGTATTTCAATTGCTTTGAACTTAATAGGTAGGGGAGAGTGGGTACGAAAGTAACATTTTTGACATTTTGTGCCGTAAATTGATAACCAATAAACATATTAAAATGAAACATAGTGCATATTATTGAATGAACATTTAGCTACCGTTAAATACTTCTTTGGTTTCCAGCTTTGTCTTTGATTTAAATGTATGACTTGACAATGAAGACAAGGTCAAATGTTACAATCGTCCTTTTCGGTGTGTCGATTGTAACACGCTGAAAGGACGGTCGTAACACCATATAAATATATGAAGAAAAAATCTAAAATGGTGGTTAGACTTAGAATTAAATTCTAAGCCAATACTATAAATTAATTATGTATTATTATATAATAAATGAATGCCAATAAAAAAGCAATCTTATTCAGTGCTGATAATAAATGGATTTATGTAGTATAACATTGTTTGGAATTTATTTAAAAAACAAACCATTTTGATCTCTATCTCCAGCTGTTGAATAAACAAAGTCACCAAAAACTGTGTGTGGACGGTTGTAACACAAATAATTATACAGTTATTTGTGCTTGTATTATGTTACAAACGTCCACACAAAAATTGTTACAACAGTCCACCCCACGCTTTTTTATATTAAAAATCAAAGTAAGGAGAAACCGGTATGCCTATCGTAAAAATATTGAATCTATTCGATTTTAGAAATATTGGATCACGGTAACGTAGCATCCATCCAATGAATTGTTTATTTTTTTCAAGAAAAATTATGAAAAAACTCAAGACCAAAAAAATTACGTTTTCACTAAAATTTCACATTTTTGGCTTTTGTTGGTACATTCGACTGTATTGACTTTTGGAATTTTGTGGGTGCATTCAGGGCCTAATTGCAAAGAATTATGCATTAAAAAATGAACGCCTACAGTTCTAGTTTTTCGTAAAAATTGAATGTTACAACCGACCCACCGTTACGTTCGTACCCACTCTCCCCTACTTACAAAGTTTTAACAAAATCGTAAGAGTCGTTTTTGAGAAAATTAAAAAAAATATCCGGATACAAAGTTCTGGATACCCGTTCTAAGCGAGCAAAACAGCTATGTTTGGCCTGTTGCAAGGTTGCGAATTTTTGAATTAAAAAAAAAAACATTAAGTCATATGCTAGAAACATGCTTACATAAACACCAAAAAAATAAAAATTGAATAAAAAAGTAGTTATGTTAATAAACTAGAAGACATAAATTCATCTATTTTTCAGTATTTGATTAAGAATTTGTAGGGACGTCAAATAATTACAGCCAATTCAATACTTAATTTCACAACTTTGAATAAAAAAACAGTATCTTACATTTTATTTTAAATGTTTTTTTTGATAGATTTTGAGTTTGAAAGTATTTTTTTCAAAAACTGATAACACAAATAACTAGGTTGAAACAAATAATAAAATAACAAGTTTCTGGCTTTCAGAAAACATATAATTTTGTATTGTAAGTGTTTCCGTTGTTTTAAAATCTATTTTTTTAAATTTAAGTCTTTTTTTTATAAAATTGCTCCTCCTGCCTAAACGGAGGGAGGCAGACCCCCCCCCCCCCTCTCATAGTAAAAAATGCTTGTATTTTTGCTTTCTACAAAAATCCGTAATTATTTTGAGGAGCCCTAGTTATCGTATTAGTGCCTTGATTTTTATTTAATTTGGTTAGGTATAAACGGCAATTCACAGAAAATTCTTCAAAATCTTCAAAACCACTTTCGTTTATAATTATGGACTAAAAACAAGCTTACGAAATTCCAAATCAGACTCTAGCTTATGAATTAATTTTTTTTATTCATATCATAAGTCACTAAACTATCTTATGAATTCCTTTTTTTTTAAATTCGAAAGTCACTAACTAGCTTATGAATTAAATTGTTCTTAATTCCTAATTCACATAAGCTAGTATGAATTCATTTTTTTTTCAATTCATAAGTCAGCCGCTAGCTTGTGAATTAAAGCCAAGCTTAAGCTAAGAAGTAAATTAAGCTTTTACAACCCTGGTCTATTGGCAGTATTTCTGTCAAAAACTGGTAGAAGAATTTACAAATTCATTTTTTGGAAGTTTACTGACTTAAAACAGTCAATTTGTCAGTCGTGCAAATCCAGCATACCAAAACTACGAAAACGACATTCTTGAAACTTCATAAAAATAACATTTCCATGCCTACAACTTTTGAGAAACAGCTTGTAGATATCTATTTAACGATTAATGCTAATTAAAATTAGATAAAGCCCTCAAATTGAGGTAATATTTTTCATAATGTAAATAGATAATGGCCAATGAAATGAAAATTACCCCCAAAAATAATTAGTCTTATTTAAATCTTTCAAGATTATCTTTAAGCTTTTCAAAAATGAAAAATATTCCCATCAGTCATACAAATAACTTGTGTATACAGTAGGTTAGTAGTGAGATATGCGCCATATGCCTGAATTGTGTCCTGTAACTTTTTTGTCTGCAACAAGTAGGTACCTACTATCTACCTACTGTTAATAACCTTGCCCTTCATCAGAAACCGATTAGGTATAGGTATGCTTGCAGTTTGAAATTGCATATTTAGCACAATTTTTTAAGTTCTAACAGCTAGTGATTCAATCAGTTTTTAAATGAATTTCTTAGAACAAAATTCCCAACTCCCGATTCGAAATGTTAAGATTTTTCAATTCAAATTTTATTTTGTGGTTGATCACTACACAGACGCAGACGCAGACCGCAGCGTGGTGAAGGAGAACGGTCAAGGGACGCTGTGCCATGGCCCGGTGTTGCCCACGAAGCACAGTGGTCCGTTTCTTGACATATTCTTACCTAAATTGTGAAGCCCCATTTTGAATAGGCAGTACCGCGTCCCGTTTAAGTGACGCGCCTGTAGCTGCAATGACCAACGCACTTTAAAAAACAGATTAGAATAATCTTAACATTCCCAAACTGCCCTTAAATAAGCCTAAATGAATACCTCGAACTTCCAATTTCCCAAAACTAAATAACTAGTTTTTCGGGCGACACATTCTCGATCATCGTACTGTCTCCCCGAAAGAGGAAGTGTCCCTGAAAAATATTTCTGAAGTCATTGTTCTTTATGCGCCCTTAAGGGTTACCATTTTATACGGAACTGTCCGTGACATGGAAAAAGGAAATTCTAAAACAATATGACGTTTCACCTCAATCACTTGTTACTACAATATCTAAATGATAACGGTCAAAACGGCACCCCAATGCACCTTTTTTCTTTTAGTCAAGTTATTCTAAGATCTTGGTTAACATTTGAAAAGTTGTAGGTATAAAACGTGGAAAATATCAAACAAGAAATCAATAAGTTTCTTAAAAATGGGCGTAGCGGGATAAGACGGGATCTTAAAAAGCAAATATATTAGACAGGATTTTGAATAAACGAGATTTTTGAAAACAGTATTTTAGAAGGCGCTATATTAAAACTTGTTTTTCGAGATTTTTGAAAAACGGGATTTTAAAAAGTGGGATTCCAATACGCTCCTGATTCAAAACCACTGATTAACTGTCAGTAAAGCGATTCAAATCAAAGCAACTAACTATCAGTGACATGATATACCCATCATAGCTATCAACATAAGCGACACCACAACAATATTCGTTTTCAAACATTTTCTTACCAAAAACTTGTGATTTATATCTTTTTTTGGCTTAGATTTTTGTTGAAAAATTAATTCTAATTTTAACCATTATTTCCAGAAAGTTACAGTTTAACAGTTATCATAATAACTTTCCGATAAAGTTGTTTATATCCTAATTTACAAGCTAATAAAACATTTGAATTTCGGTAGCTCATTTGTTACCTACCTACGTTCTATAAAAGTGTCACAGTCTCAATTTTAAATTATGCTCCGGTTTAAAATTATGCTATTTTTATGACAAAAATTATAGCAGGTTCTGGACCATTTACACGATTCGGTCATTAATGGTATGATAATGGAAGAAATTATGATAATTTTTCACTCGTTTAAATGCGGCATTAGTGGCCGATTGCTAACCATCATCCACCGGTATAGAGAATTCCATTATAAAATGTAAAACGTCAAAAATCAACCAATAGCAGCCCATACACTATTCAATTTGGTTGTCAATTCGTTGTCAAATAAGTTGATGCTTGGCGCTTGGCCAAAAAATTGGTCAGTTTTCGCCTTGACGATCACTCTTCATGATGTTGTCAATGTAAATTGGGGAATTATTTCATCAATTTTTGGGGACTTATTTCATTTTCAAATTGGGGGGTTAATTCATGATGAATTAAGTCCCCATATTCAATTATGAAATAAATCCCCAAAAATTGATGAAATAATTCCCCAATTCACATTGACTTATGTACCTAACATGTCAACATCATGAAGAGTGATTGTCAACGCGAAAACTGAAAAAAATTTTGGTCAAGCATCAATTTGTTACTCTTAAACAAATTCATAAAAAAAGCTTTCGTTTATCTTCGTTCAGTATAATCTATTATTGTGGTCTTATAAATATTTCACACTATCAAGGCTCGCCACATTCCTTGATTGAGATTTCATGTATACCTATAGGATATCCTTTAAAGGTTAAATTTACCACTGGGAAATGAAAATGCTCTTTTCGAATGCCCTTGGGCTAAGGATACCTATCCCATAAGGGATATTTGTATGAATGGTGTGTCAGATATGATGTCTTTTTCAGCAGCCACGTTGAGATAGGTAATCTTAAGGTCGCGTCCCGGACTGAAGTTTAAGTTCTTTTATGAATTTAAATTTTTATTTTAAATAAAATTAATTTTTTTCCCTCCTAACCGTCCGGCTTTTAGATTTTTGATGATGGTAACCCTATTTCGGACAAAATTTTACTCCATTTTGACTTCAGAGATCCAATGAGTTTACCATTTGCGTTGAGAATCTACATTTAAGCATAGCACGCGCGTACTTGAGTACACCTTTTCTGTTTCAAGGTAGTAAAGGGTATTTTTTTAGGCGTGTGGTTTTTAAAGAAGAAATAAAACGCATATAATTGAATGTTATGACCAAGAATTTAGCTTTATTATAAAGATAAGGGTTTGCCATTAAAAATGATTTCCTGCAAGTGGCCGCCGCAGCTGGCTCGAATAAATTCCAGCCGAGGGGCCCAATTTTCCACAGCTCCAATTGTTGCGCGCGATGGCGGATGGACTCATTCAGATCTTATTCGAAACTCTGCTCCACAGCAGCAATAGCGTCCTCGGTGCGCACTGTACGGCGCGCGTCTCTGAGGATGCATATTATCTACTAGAGTAAACGTGGTGTGAAACCGATTCATGGTTGCTCGAATTCATGCGATTTTGCGATTATGTCGACCGAATATTGGACGCAGCGAGTGATGCGTCGCGCTAACCAAACCATTATTTTGGTAATAAATTTGAACGATTTGCAAAGGTTGTTCAGGAGTAAGTCTATTAATTATGAAATGGCAAACCAAACTCAGCATAAATCAAGTGCCAGCTGTCAAAAAGACCAATTCCGAAAAAAGTATTGCCAGATTGAAAACCACACGTCTAAAAAAACACCCTTTATTATATAATTAATTATTTCCTTAATACTTATAAACAAATGGATTGAAGTCTATAGTCAGATACGTCTAAAGGAGCATCGATGCGACGTGCTATAATCTAAAAACTTTTTGTTTTTTTATGAAGGTTTTATAATACAAATACTGTATACTACTGAAATACATCAGCCAAGTAGAAGACTTAGCACTATTTAATTGGACTTGTTGAATTATTGATTCAAAATAGCTTGTCTATGGTTAAAGTAATTTATTTTTGTTTTGATAAATTTCTATCAACATCAAAATAAGCAGTTTTGTAAGATTTTTTTCTTACAAAAAAAAAAACAAATACCTAGGTACCTATTCCAAGCAGAGTATATTCTCTGAAACTAAAAAACCGCTCTACACAAGATTTTGTTTATAGCTTCACCATCAAAAATACATAATATCTTGCTTTTGAACTTTATATAGTTTTTTTCTTCAACAAATCCCTCCAGCTTTTCCAGGGTTTTTCCTTTTATTTGTTGCAAATCTCAATTCATCTCCTGCAAATCTTCTTTACGGATTTTCCGCGCTACTTCGTTCAGAAATAGCTTGCATTGCATTTTATGCGACTTGAGATTCCTTATTAAAATGTTATTTCCCTAAAGACATCATCCAGATGGAGAAACAAAGCTAGGCAAAAGAAAAAATCTAATATAAATATATAAAGGGATATAATGCTGTTGCAATCTGCACATCAATCCAATCATAAGGTTAATTTCCTTTATCATTGAGTTGAGTATAAATACAAAAACAAACAAATTTTCCTCGTAAACTCCTTTGAGCCAAAATCATAGTAAAACTATAGGAACAGGAAGAAACACTTAAGCATCCCGAGTCATATAAATGAAATAATAATATTTTTTAAAATATCCTTCTTCTCAATAAATGAATTTATGTGTAGGTTAGGTATAGTTACCTATGATTCTATTTTTCGAAGGATTCTACAACTGAAATATCTGCATTCGATTGACTTGTCTAGGTATGTAATAAATCCTTTTCGTGCCTCCAAGGCTCCCAGCACACAAACGAAAAAAGACTTATTTGTATCGGTTTCATATTAAGATATTTCCATAATAATGGAAGCATTCTCCTTTTGTTATGAAAGCCAACACTGTGGGACACGGAAAAGAGCCAGGTAATTTATTTTATTTATAGTAATTTATTTGATATATTCCCAGTCTATTGCTATGGAGAGAATCTTTAAGAAGGATAACAGGAGCATTATATTTTTTTTTAAAGAAAATTCTTTGCCATAAGATTTATTACTACAATTGAGTTGAAACGTTCTCTATAGTTCAGACAACCAACCAATGCAACGCATCGTTTGGAACGTTATAGGGAAATATTTCACATAATCTGAGGAGTTTCCGCAGAAGAATAGAATAAAAGAAGATAAACAGTTGGGGCCGAAGGACTCCTTCTACTCCTCGAATACGTTCTACCTGGTGTATAATACCAGACAATAGTAGGTAGGTATGTTCCTTGCAAAAAACTATCAAGAGACTAAAAGAGGGTCGGTTGGGGGAGCTTATATAGAGGAGAGTACATTATAGCCTCAAGATGTTATCTATACTTAAGTTTTAAAGAGGAAGAAGGATTCCTTTATATTGTTTCTGCTTACCTATATTTTTAGTTGTTATCCTAGAAAAATTCTCACGGGAAAAATTTAAATAGAATCTCATTTGTTGTGCAAGGATTTAGCTTTAAAAAAATTGCTATCCTTTGAATGGTCTGTGTTGTGCTGTAGGAATAGGATGGATTATTTATGTTTGTGTATATAAAATATGTACTTCGTAATGGGATAAGAGGATTTGTCTACTCTGTATTTCCCGGAGTCAGTCAGTTCAATTAGGCAAAAGTTTTTAAGTATCAAAAGAACACTATACCTACACAAAAGGAGCAATAATAGGTAGTTATAGTTAAATTAAAAAAGGCTTTTGCTGTGAGAAGGGGAAGGCACACGTTTTGATAATTATATTATCTACTATTTATAAAGACTGTTTGTATAACGGTCAAAACATTTCTTGTATAAGTAGGTACCTACAAGAACTTTGTTATTGGACTCTACTTGCCATACCGGGAATGATAATGTTGTATACCTATAGGTACCAGAAAATTTTGTTTTTATTAATATTTAACAGTTTCTCATATGCTTGAACTATTATTGGTGTCTTTATGAATTCAAAACAAGCCGTACCAAATTTGTTGAGATATTTTTTTCTTAACAAATTGGTTTAAACATTTCTTCCACGTTGGGCGTGCTAATTTGTTTACTTTTTCTTCACGGTGCGATGTTGGTGGCTGCGATTATAAATTTTGTTTAATTAATTATTATTATTTGTGCACACCTATCTTTCAAAACATAGGGTAATTCCATTAACGACAGCCTGGAGGAACATTATATGAAAGCAGTTATTTTCAATGGAATAAAAGATCGCAAAACACCCTTTGAGAAAATTGGAACTAGAAAAACATCCACCATTTCAAAAGATATGGGTAAGGTAGGTAGTACCTGTAGTAATAGTTGTATGCAACAAAACGCACTTTTAACGCAGATTAGGGTTTTTACGTTGATATAAGCTTTGAGCAAAGTTTCAGGAGTATCTCCATGCGAATTGTGCTGGGGGCTGGGGTTCATGTCTGCGTATGATTCCTTTAACAATTTTTAGAAGTTCTGCTGTAGAAGCTAGGTGGACTTCATCAGATGGGTTTCCTTGAACGCTTTACGGAACTTCTAAACTTCTAAAAGGGTTTATTCCGTATTTTTAGAAAATTTAGGTATATCTCCTCTACCCTTCAATCAATCGTATTGAAAAAAAGTGGAAGTGTTCTCCCAAATTGAACTTTGGTTAATGGGAACCACACAATTCGCTACAAATTTCAAATTTCAAATTAAAAAGAAATAGCTAATTCAAAAACAAAGTGTATTTCTTTAAATAAATAAGTTTAACTTTTTTAAATACCAACCCATGACGATGCATATCGAAAACCTTAGATATATTTTAAAAGCTAGTTTTAGAAGGAGTTAGTAAAAATCACAATTTTCAATTCAAAACGCCGTTTTCCGAAAACTCTTATCGGCTTTATTTTGGAGATTTTATGCATAGCAAAAAATCAACAACAAAAGTCTCCAAAAAATACCGTTAAGATTCAGTTAAAAAATCTTATATCTTGAGTTCTATTAATCGGATCGTGAAGGTAAAAGTCTTTACACTTAGGGAAGATGACAGAGCATCATTTCTTATAAAAAAATGAATTTATGTAGGTACCACTAAGTGATAATGCTTTTGAAAAAAAAATTGGAAAAATTGATATTTTAAAACCCCCCAACCCCACCACCGACGGGAAAAAAAATCTGCCAGACTTTTGTTTTCGCCATCACGACGCATACACCTACAAACCCTCCTACTCAATTTTTGGTTATATTTCCACACCCAAAATTTGCTGTCCGCTCTTATATTGATAGACTAATCTTTATTTTTTTTTTAAATTGACGAACGAATATGAACAAAATTAAAATGAATAATTGGATACCTACTTCTGTTTGAGAGTTTAAGGGCCAGTTTCACAGTCGACACTTACCGGAATAGCACTTACGTTTTCCCTTTTAGGACTTAAGGCCAAGTTTCATGGCAAGCGTCAGTGGAACTAAATTCACCAACATCGAAGACTTAAGTACAACTTATTCAGTTGAGTGTGCACTGTGATATTGCGCCTTTAATCTTTCAAATTGCCCACTTAAGTTTCACTTTTCTGACTTTGAAACTGGCCCTAAGTGGAGTGATTTAATAATTGTAATATAAAATTATATAAAAAGTTCAAACTAATTTAATATCATCAAGAAATTATTTTAATCAAAATTTCCTTCCAAATACCCCAATGTATTTCACTGCTCTTGCTGCATACGATACGAAACGCTTCGTACTTTTCTATCCGAACAGAACAACCGTTGTTCATGCTCAACCGATGATGATAGTCATCCCCATTGTCGTTGCTGCTCTTCCTGTTGCCGTTCACGCGTTCACATTGGGAAAGGGTAGCTCTTGTTGTGTATGTGTGTTCTTCATGTTCCTGATGGTCGTGAACGAGTAAACGATTGGCTTCGTAAATACATACATGCATTTCAAACATAGGTTTGGGTACATAGGTATGTATGCGAATACGAAGCAACTCGTATTTTTCGCTCCCCACACCAGTACTGCGGGGAACATTTTTAAGAGAATTCCCTCCAGCCAGTCGGAAATTTCCTCTTCGTCCCAAAAATATTTATTTTTTTTAATTCCAACAGAAAAAAGAAAGATATTTTTCTAAAGGCCAGTTCCTCAGCTCAAGTTAACTCTGAGTTAAACCAGAATAAGTTAATATCGTGCAAAAAAATTAAACCCGAGTCTGAAGCATTAACCATAGGATTAACTTAAATTACAGTTTTTTTATGTATCGAAATCAAACAGACACACTATTTCCACAGCGCTTTCTCTATCGAAACAAACAATATGCGGAACTATGTAAATGGTGATATCCATACGGTGTAGCTTTCTCTATTTCAATAGTGTTTTGACACGCATCTGTCCCACCCAAATGTCTATTCAGTCAATACAGAGTTAACTTACCATATTCATTGAGTTAACTCGGTATCTAAATTGATAGAAAAACAGGTTATTGGAGTAACCTCGGTATGAACTGCAAAACTGGGATGATTTCGAACTGGGCCTAGTAAATTAAAATCCTTACTAAAAATTAAATAAATGTATGTATGAATATGAGATCTCAGAAGTTAAATTTTCTAAAAAATAATTCTGATTTCCATATACAACATTTAAGTTAGTGTAATGAGGTTATTTCACATACCTAATAGGTTCAGAAAAAAGAGTTTTTTCATCTCAAATTTCGTTTGACAGCTCAATTTATTTTGAATTTGATTTGGAAGTTAATCACTTGTTTTTGTTATTTTTTTTTATACATAGGGCTGTTTGGTAAAGTGAAATTTTTCACAATTTTGGTGTCAAAATCAAAAGGAAAAAAACCTAGTTTTGTGCAAGTTTAAGTTACCAAACAGGCACATTATATGAGAATTTGTATGGGAAATGGAGTAGATACCTAATTTGGAATCGAATTTGGAAACGAAATTACCTCATTGAATGAAAACTTAGTAATTACCTACCTTATTTCACATTTTTCGTAAATATTTCCAAAAGAATCGTTCATAGCTATTATGGGAATCTCATTCCGCGTAAAATTTTATAAAAAAAAGGAATTTCCATTTAAAGGTCAAAACTCCCAGAGAAAAGAATTTTTTCCATGATCCCCCAGCACTGGCGCGTTCGTATTCAAGAATCAAGATACATGAAGAGTTGGTTCGCTACCACTTGGGATTTCGCGTTCCTTCTTCTTCTGGTTCTGGGTCCCGTATAATTTATCAGACCGACGACGACGGCGACGTCGACGATCGTGATGTAGTTTGAAGTGATGAAGATGATATGGTCATTTCGGTGGGCTTATGTGGTAGTTATTGCAATTTATATTACTTGGTGGGAAGGTTTAGGAATACCATTCCGAGATTTCCAAGATGCATGGACTGGTATGGCGGTTGATGGAATTTGTATTTCTCGCGCCCCTGCCAGTTACCGCTATTCGAGACGGATAATTTGTTTGCTCTACTATGTTGATGTTAACGATGGTCGCACCTGCAGCTGAAATTGTATTGAAATTGTAAATCCTGGGCCGCTTCCAGATACCGCTACCGGATGCTTCAGCTCATCAAGCTGTTATTCTTTTATGTGCATTTGTTTTTTGTTGATGGGGGATAATTGCTCATAATATGTTTATAGGTATATTATGTGAGTATGTGTGTATGTTTTTTTTTACCAAATCTGGTGCTTGTATATAATTAGTTGTAGTAGAGTAACTTTTGTACAACTTTTTTTTTCAAAAATCTTGCTACTGTGAAAAAAAGTGTTAATTTTGTGTGTGGAATTGTAGGTATCTACATACATACAAACGCATTGACATTTTTTGAAGACTCCACGGAATGGGGAGAAACGTTTTCCGCTAAGGGTGAAGCCATCCATAATGCATTTGTATTCATCAGTTTATACTTCAATTTTGTAGTTTTCGGTTCTGCGTTAAGCTTTCGGTCTGGTATTTTGCTTTTGTTCATTAATATCTCGGCAACTTAATATAGTACCTTATTATGACAAAACAAATTAAGATCAGTTTTAAAAAGTTGGATGAATTTTCTACTGTGAATTTAATAATATTTTGGCCTTTGCTCTTTATGTATGTCGGCCTTTGAAAATTAAAATTAACGTTTCTATGTATGTACCTACGCTAGTAGGTTTGTTGATTTTTTTTACACGTACCTGCCTAGCTAGGTAGAACAATATTGTAAATAATAACCACTGCGGCTGCGATTGAAACTTGAGGATTATTTCAAACCAAGAATGGATAAAAGGTACCTAACAATTTTTTTTAAGTTATTTAAAATATATGTAGGTATATACATACTTATAGGTAGGTATAGGTACCTAACTATCTACCTACATTACATATACATAATGTATATATGTAGAAGTTTCTTTCAATAAAATTAAGAACAAAACCTTGAAAAACTTCATTCATATACCTACCTAGGTAGGTACCTATGTACATACATACCTACGTATGTATCTATAGGTACCTACCTACATACCTTTCAGGATTCAGCAAAGATTATGGGAATATGAAGGTAGGTAGGTACCTATTTCTTATAGCTTGTAACGAAAGAACAAATTAATAATTCCATGCATTTTCCACAGCGAAACTGTGTAAAGTTTTTGATAGTTGTTAACCCCATTTGTAAATGCAGTTAAGATAATGACACTTTTATATTCTTTGATAGATAGCGAGCATCATCCCTACCGCTAATCTATGTCGGTTGGCATAGGTAGGTTTAAATGAGGGGGGGGGGGGGGTATATTGAGGGAGAAGAATTTGCCCGTCTAACGATAACGAGCCATCATTTCTGTATGAGATGAGGTGCAAGTGCAAGAGTAATACCATGAATGAACCATGCCATACCTACCAAAAAAGGACATTCAACCATCCTTTAATGCAACTACTCAAGGAGCAAACATCCATTCACATGGGTTTTTGTGGTTTGGTTTACCAGAAGGAAACATCAACCAAAGAACACAGGAGTAGCACTATAGAAGCAGCAGCAGCAAAAGCAGCAGGTGTGCAATGACCTCCTTTCTAGTTTTTCATACAAAAAAGGATATCCTTTTAAGAACTTGCGCGCCAGTTGGATTGGGTTGGTTTCTAAGCCCAACTAGGTAGGTATGGAGCATTCATTTCAATTCACTACGTTTTTCATTTTTGCTTTTATATCGCACTTAGTAAATCCAATAAAATTGAATGAATAAAGGTGGAAAAATGGGGTGAGAAAGGGGGTCAAAGCTGCTTCAGTCCTTTATAGGTACTACGACTACGAATGTTTGTTCCTTGTGCCAGTGCCATTGCCAATGAAGATACCTACTTCGTTGCATTAGAACGAAAAAGTGAAAATGATTCAGTTTTTTTTTTTTATATGAAGAGTGGTTTACCCTTTTAATTTTTTTTTTACCCTTGGTTGGAGATTTCAACACGACCGATGACGGCATCAGCAGGTGAACGAATCACAGAATGTTTGGGGGTTCGAGACGACACTATTGAGCTCAGGTGAAAGTAGGTACCTACCTTACCTACCTACTACCTATGTATAGTTTCTTTTGCGATGATCCCTATTTTTTTATTCGTAGTTTTTTATTTATTTTGGTTCCAATTTTGGCTGAGCTTCTGAGCTTCTATTACATCCGGGTACATTTAAGGAGTCTCTACGTGCTGACTTTTGATTCAATTGATAGAGACTATGAGTGAAAATGGTACTGTATTAGTGGAGGGGTAGGTATCTAGTTTTTGAGCCACCACACACCGCATTGGTGGATTTTGGTAAATTTTTAATGTTATCGAGATGATGGCTAGAAGTAATCTCAATTTTAAGGGGAATTTTAAATTTTCTTTTTATCAAGTTTCTCATAGTGGCTATTTGGCATCATTATATTCACCTAGGTATACCTACAAACACTAATTAACAGCCCTATCAATAAAAGCTAGTTATCTTAAAGTCATGGATTAAGTGCAAAATCGCATAAATAGTCTGCTTACTTACCAGTAAGCTTATTCACCGAAGAGGGTGGTGTAGCAAAGGCAATTTTTTTTTTCTTGAAATTTTAAATCGCTTAGTTAACTCCTAGGTATTTCATGGTTCAGTAAACTCACGGAATAGAAGTTAATTAAGGGTATATTTTTTTTACTAATAGGGGTGTAAATTAGTTCAGTAGTAATTTTTCTGATCTTACCTAACGCACAAATTTGCAAATTCTTGCAAATATAATGCAATATAGATATACAGTCAACTCCGCTTATTTGCAAAACAAAAAATGCAGAAAATTTGTTGCAATTAAGCGGAGTTTTCATATAAACGAATTTCGGATCTAAGCAACTTTGTTGCACCTAACCAAACTTTGTATAACTGCAAATTTATTTCCCTTTTAAACGATGCGATGTGGGATATTTCCAAAGATAAAAAAATAAAACAGAAATAACCTCGAACAACAAACAAAAAAACTTTTAATAATTGTGACAGTTGAAAGGATTAGGGAACGGTGAGAATGGAATGAAACTTAAAATGTCATTTTTTAGGTGTTTTCAAACTTCAAAAATGTATGGGTGCGTTCAGTAGGTTTGTTCGTTGAGCCCTGAAGTCACCCTGGGGTCGCCACAAAGTGTTTTTTGAAAAACCTAAAGTGACCCTGGTGAAAAAATTTTTTGTTTTTTTGAGACCTGGGGTCGCCCTGAACTCGCCCTCAAGTAGAACTAGGTATTTTGCTGTGGCAAGTTGAGGTAAAGCAAAAACTGCCAAAGTGACATGAGTTGTAATGCATATCTTTTGTTGTGGATTTACGTGCTGCAGGTTATTGTTAATTTTTGAAAAATAAATTGCAATAATATACAAACTTAATTTAATGCTAGTGAAATGCAATACAAAATGGAAACGGTAGAAGTTGTTTTTATTAATTTTTAAGACATATTTGAAACAAATTTTAAGTTTTAATTATCGGACAACAGAACTTTTTTTTTCTTGCTAAAAATTTATTGCATATAACCGAAAGTTTCATCTAAGCGGAGTGTATATAGGCGGAGTCGACTGTAGTTACCTACCTATACTTTATGGTATTCTCCCAAAGAAGTTAAACAAGTGCTCTTGCAGTTGCGTCCTGTAACAGGAAGACTATTATATTTTGCCAGAAAGTGCACCTAAATGAATCGAAATGATTACTTCCGCACACTCAGCACAACTTTGCATTTCAAATGAATTAATTAAAACGATCAAGTGAAGGTAGAAGGCAGATAGAGGGCTTCAAGGATAATGATGGATAAAGATATTTTACAACATTTACCGGTATCTACCGAGTACCTATACCTACACAACACAGCACACAGGTATAGCACTGTTCGTTTCATTTAACACAGAAGTCAGATAAATTCAACACGTTTTGTAACATTTCGAATTTAATTTTTTGTTTTAATGTTAATTTGCATGCATCATAGTACACCATATATCATATACCTAGGTAGGTACATCTACTATTTTCGTTCCTTGAAAACTGTTTGTTTCAATTGAATATTTCCTGTTCCAATTTGCCTAAGTAATGCCATTAGATAGTTTTGTGTGCTTTTAGTATACACAACACATAGTATCTATATACATAGATACATATAGATAGGATCGTTATACCTTTCGAAGCTTTTAATCTTTTCCATTCAAGAAGAGAAAGTGATTTTTATCTTTCTTTCTATCTACAGGATGTTTTGACTTAGATGATGGGATAAAATTGTTTTTAGTTTCCATGCAGCTCGTGCCCAGAAATAAAACAGAAATGCTGTTTTTGTGAAGATAATGGGGGAGGGGTTTGGTAAGATGAATAGAAATGGACCTCGAAAGCAAAAATAAAATTCAAAAATGTTCAAGCTTGGGAGCCGAGTTGACATTCTGAGATCAAATTTATTGATTGCCAAAATAATGACATTCTGCTGTAGCAGTGTTCCACCTAGGTTAGGTTAGGTTTTGGGCTAAAAGAGGATCTTATTCTTATCACACTTTGATCAATGTAGATCCCTTGTGATACCCTGGTGGATATAAAGCTCCTAATAAGTTAACCTATAAAAGTTTTAATGGATTATCAAGCCAATTGGAGGCTTTGATAAATTTCGAAAATCTTAAAACGGAACAGTTGGAGAGCTCTTATAGGTTATTAAAGAAATAGCTTCCTAGGAGTTTAGATCTTAGTTGCGAGAGTGCTGGGCAGTGTCATAAGTAGTGAGAAGAGTCTTCATGTGCTTCTTCATCGCCACAACTTCTGAATGTGTTTCACCTAAATTCCACTCACAAATTTATGGGTATAACCGAAAAGACCTTTATCTATACCTACCTAAAATAGTTTGGCTTAACTGAGAAAAAAAAACTTTTTCGTCATATCTTGTTTTTTACCGAATATCCTGCGCGAAACACCCTATACAAATACATTCTTTCTCTTTCTCTGTTGTCTCATGATGATGATGAAAACGTCCTTGGGATGTTTCAATTTCTGAATTTTTTTTTTTTGTTGCCAGGGATTTATTACCGGGCTTTTAGTGAAGTTGAAGGTATTGCCATCATCCTCGTATGCTTTTATTTTCTAACTGCTAGATGAACAGGAAGTGCATAAAAAATCAAATGATTTTTTTTGCACCTCAATTTTTTCTTTCAATGATGGATTGACAAAAAAAAAAAGAAAGAAGGTGAAAAGGATTAAAAACATGTGTGATGACACATTTTATATCGTGCCAGACATATACGAGTATACATAGGTATGTGTTGTGTATGCACCAAGCACTTAGATTGCTAATGGGATTTTTAAAACTGAAAATGTCATTTCTATATTCTGCAGAATGGTTAGATAAATTTTCGACAAAGAAATATTTAAACTAAGAAGAAGTTTGTTAAAACAGGATTAAAAGAAATAATCATTGAAAAAAAAGCTTGTTTTCTATTAATTTTAAAATATTTCCTTTTCTTTCAATTTCAGCAAGATTGTAAAAAACTAAAACTGAGTCTTACCAATGTTCTTCCCTGTTTGAATATATCCAAAATAAAATCAAAGCTTTAAAGCTCATAAAACTTTACATTACTTCCTTCGATGATTAATCAAATTCATAAACTAATAAATAAATAATATTACTTAAGACGAGCAGAAAACATCCGGAATGGAGTTATTTGGGTCCTTATACTTTTTCGGACTTCTCACAGCCATTGGAATATTTTCACAAGGTAAGTCTCAATATACAAATTTTAATTAAAGTAACTAGTATATACTTTTTTACATAACAAATGGTGTAATTTAAAATGTGAAATATTAAAAAAAATAATATTTGAACAAGGTGGGTTTGGACGCTGAGATGCTCAGGTTTTATTGTCGGCTTTGTTTAACGATATGATATGAGAAGAATATAATGTATGTATGAATTAAGCGAGTTTTTAAATACGAAGTTTAGATCCATAAAGCCTAGACGTTTTTATTTACTCAAGAAGCTCAGTTTCGAGAAAAATAGACGCAGTCATTTGTCATTGTATTTCAAAATAAAGCTAACAAATTGGCCAACTATTTTTTTATTCCAAGTTCAACAAGTACCTACATGGTCAGTTTTTCGGCTCCGGTTATGCGGCTATACCTAAAAATATAAATGAAATAAATAAATAATATCTATAAATATAAAAATGGATCGTTGTGTGTTCAGATGCTTACAACTTGAAAACGACTGGACATTTCGTTTTTTTCAGTTCAATTCAATTACAGTTCAACAGGTGGCGCTTAAGGCGGTTAGGAAATGGCTTTTGGGATATTCTTTTTCAAATTTTGTTATTTGTAGGGTGAAATGGGGTAAAAATAAAAAAAAATCCGATTTACGAAAGTCTTTTGGTGTTTGAAGGGTTGCTTTTTAGTGGATGGCCTAAGGGATTTTTTTTTAGAAAATTACCATTTATAGTGTGAAATGGGGTAAACATGAAATGTGGTATCTGATTTAAAAAAAATCTTTTTTGTGTTTGAAACGGAATTAAAAAAAAAATGCTATTTATAGAGTAAAATGGGAAAAAAAAACAAAAAAGTGTTTGTTTATTACAAAAATTCTTTCTGTGTTCGGAAAGTAATAAAGATGGGACTTAAAGGATCATGTTTTTACATATTATTTAGCCATTCATAACGTGAAGTAGGTTAAAACCCATAAAGTAGTATTCAATTACAAAAATTAGCTTAAATATATATTTATATTTTCTTTTGTAATTTTTATGCGAAACTTAGGTTTTTCTACCCGGGCGAAGCCGGGTGGGCCATCTAGTTAGCCTATATATTTTGTTTTATTTTATTTATTAAAATATAAAAAATTGTGTTTGTGTTTCTGTCTTCGAGTTTGTGTCTTCGAGTATTTAAATTCTTTTTTTTTTTCAATAATTTACAAAAACTAAATCTACAGAGTTATTAATGTATACATCTCACTTAATAAATTTATAATAATTGAAAGACAAATAATATAAAAAATTGCATTTTGAAAGTAACTTCGAAGCTCTCCACGAATATGTGCTTCTCCACTGATTCTTCTTGAATTTATTGGAAGGAGATTCCACATGTGTAGATATAGCATTGACGAAAAATTGTTGCTCTGAAGTTCGACAAGAAAACCGAGCGGGTGTACATTGTACAAGCATATGGGATTTGTTGGAGGAGCTGATCCTTTTCCTATTTTATATTCTCATTAATGGTTGTTGAGTTTGAATTATATTATAGAGTAAGAGAAGTGTTCTGTTTCGAAACAAATGATCAAGGGAAATATTGTAGAGTATTCAAGGGCGTATAATGTTAGGATAGCCACTGCATTCTGAGCACTTCATAGGCCTTGCCTACGGCCGCATTTATATGGCTGTCCTAATTCAAAGTCGTGTTAAACTTAAACAACATACCAAGATGGTAAGTTCGTTTATATACAACGAAAAGAGGAGGGGTCCCAAAATGGAACCCTGGGGAACTCGCCTTGTTGTGGGAATGGGAAGGAAGCTTGAAATTTTATTATTTACATAAATCGCTTGTTCTCTATCAAGCAAATACGATTTCATAAAGCGAACCACAGATGGTGATAATGATAAACCATACTGGCAAGAAAGCTTAAAACATAAATTATAATGATCGAGAGTGTGGAAGGCTTTGGAGAAGTTAAGCAATACTAAGAAGGTTACAAGGCCATCATCTAAGGCCAATCTAATATCTTCAACAACATTTTTTAAAAGCATTCGTGCAGCTATATATGCTGTTGATGAAAACCAAATTGCTTTGGGGACATGAGGTTTTTGCGTCATTAGATAAGAATTGAGTTGTTTTTGAACGACTCTTTCAAAAACTTTGGACAAATAAGGGAGAATAGAAATATGTCTGTATTCATTCGTGTTTTGCCCTTTTTTAGTTGGCAGAGCTTAAGCTTGTTTTTATACCTTTGGAAAGATACCAGTCATTAAGATTGAATTGAATAGGTGCGTTAAGTAAGGCAGAATATACGGTAAAATAGCCTTGACGAAAACAACCGCGTTCGTTTTCCTATTATTATAATTAGCGTTTATTTGATGTCGCTCCTAGCCTTCTGCTATACATTTGAATTTTGGGGATCTTATTTTACTAACAACTTGGTTGCGAAGAGTACGATAATTTCGAAACGGTTGACCTCTAATCTATACCTTTTCCACGTTCTGTAAGCTTGATTCCGTTGGAATAAGAGTCGTCTAATTTCATTAGAGAACGAAGGACTTTGTCCATGATTCAAATTTCTTGTTCTGATTGGAACGTTGTTATTAAACGACATTGAAAAACTTTACCCATTCACCTGGTTGCAAAGAAGTAGGTAGGTACCGTAAGATTAAAGCGGTATGGGGTATACCCCTGAAGACCATCATTTTTGAGAATGTTTCAAATTTTATCAAAATTATGAAGAATAAATAAATTCTATAAGGACCATCGCCACATTAAGCTGACTGCACTTTGAATAAAATATGAACCCACTTTCAATCTTTCACAAAACAAAAACTCAACCTATCAAAAACAAAACCTGCCAGACTTCACCTTCAACTTCACACACCTATCCCAAGAATTCGGATAAAATAAAAGCCCCCGAGGTATAGTTCTTTCCATATTTACCTCAGGGTAACAGTGTTATTCTTCTCAAAAAAAAAAAAAAAAAAAAAAAAATACCTACGTTCTACCAAAAACGATCATAAATATGAAATTATAGTCAAATTTGTTTCTGCTCATACCATCAGCTGGAGGATATGGCGACGATGCACAATTCCATTACCCAAAGGTGTTCACTTAACCATAGAATTTGTGTGCACACACAAAAAATGCTGGTCACTCTCCTCCGCCAGTATCTACATTCTACACCAAACATTCCATAAGCAGAGGATCCTTTAGTAGAGGTGCATGCATATGCTATATATATGCTATATGCATGTGTGAGTAGGTATGTGTGTGTTTCTGTGTTTGCCATAAAGGTTAATTTCTATGCCAGCAGTTGTTGGAATTCCGGAACTTTTCATAAAAATTCATGAATAATTAACAAATAGAGAAGGTTGTGCGGTTAAGCAAAAGTGAAATTACCTGGTCCATACACTTAAAATGCAAACAGACCCACATACATAGATACACTAAGAGAACTCTGTTTTTCTACCAATAAAAAAAGAATTCCAATTTGAAAAACCCCACCTTATAATGGCCCGATGTACCAGTTTTTGAACAGAAAATTTACATTGCCAAAATGAATAAATAAATTTCTAATTCAATTTGGCAAACAAAAAAATTACCCACATTCACACAGAAATCATCCTTTGCATATGGATAAATATTCGAGGATCTCCAAATGCATAGATGTTTTGTAGCTGTATCGCTATATTATAACCGCTGCTCTTCACAGACACACCTGTCTGTATAAATATTTAATTTTGAATGGTGGCTAGGTACATTTAAATTACTTCGCCAAAGAGGATCCTATATAACACATAGTGATGGCGGTGTTGGCGAGGTTGGCGGTTAAAACAGAATTAGAAACACCACAAGTCCACAGAAAAAATAAGAGAACAAAAATAACCACGGGCAGATAGGCCTACCTTTATGATGATTGCTAACGAATGGCGCCCAACGAACGGTCGTCAAATACAATACACACACGACACACCACCTGTATCCCCTGTGGTGCCTTCTAATCAATCCAATCAGGACATTCATGTTACAACAACTAACAATGCATATATATGTATGTATGTATATTTTTGGCAATGTGGCATGTCGGGAGCAACTCTTTGAATTCTGTGTTCTTTTCGGTAATTTACATTTTTTTGTCATTGGCTTGGGACGAGGAAAAGAAAATTGTACAGTTGAACATATAGGGGCCCTTTGTCCAACTAACGGATTTTCTATTCAAAACCCCCCGCAATTTCAGTTTCAGTTTGTTTACGATGTGATGTGGGGGGCGCCCGTTGGTTGAGTAGGTTTAGTTTGCTGTAAAAACCAACAATACCTATGCCATATCTGTAGGTATTTGGGTTAGATCCTTTGAAACGTTACTATATTGTTCTCTCTCAAAACAAAACATATTGCCATAACACATAACAAAGAGCGATCTTATCTTATAAAGGGGATTGTAAGTTGTAAGTGACACCTCTTGTTCATGCTTCATATCGTGCGTCGCCGCCCTTGTCATTATTATTGTGGTGCTCTCTTTGCCAAAAGGATTTACTGGTAGTTATGGTTATCGATGGTGTGAACCCAGATAAAGGTGTATATTTTCAAAGGAATCACATCACACCAGAGATTTATTTGATAAACAAATGAAATAATAATTAAGTTCAAACATATCGAATTTAAACTTCTAAGTTATTTGAGTAGTATTGGTATCTATATAATGTATAAAATGTTCTCGAGGAGAGTTTTAAAATGCATGTGTTTTCTGAATTAAGTTTGTACATGTAGAACAAAAGTCTTGGGAAGCCTTGGAACCCAAATGACTTTTAATACTGCAGCGTGTTTTTTTTAGACCAGAATTAAATTTCAATCTGGAGGATATACAATGTCCGCGCTACAAAAGTAGAGCAACAGGGACAGCAAACGACGCCATATTTCCCGCCGCTCTTTTGACATTTCTCTTCAGTAAGGTTTGCCATTTCATGATGGAAAGGTATACGAGCCAACAACGAGTCGAAATTATTTAAATTTACTGCCGAAATTCGGAGTCAGTGGCCTCAACGTTAAGAGCGCTACGTCCAATTTATGGTCGTCATAATCGTCCTAGCAGATCAACAATTGAGCGTCTAGTGGAAAAATTTGAATTCACAGGCACAGTACAAAATGTTCCCGTGCTAATGAGAGTGAGACAAAGAAGTGCCCGTAGTGTCGAGGATATTGCTGCCGCTGAGGCTTCAGTTGCAGAAAGCCCAAATGTGTCTCTCAAACGTCGTTCTCCAGCGTTGGGCATCTCTGTGACGTCGTTGTGGCGAATTTTTCGAAAAGATCTTGGCCTAAATCCTTACAAGATTAAATTGACGCAAGAACTGAAGCCGCTTGACCACCAGAAGCGTCATATGTTCGTGAATTGGGCTGAGCAACAACTTGAAAATAATTTGGATTTTCATCGAAAAATCATCTTCAGCGATGAGGCTCATTTCTGGCTGAATAGCTTGGTCAATAAAGAAAATATGCGGTTTTGGTCAGGCAGCAATCCACACGTACTCCATGAGTCATCATTGCATCCCGAAAAAAATACGGTTTGGTGTGGTTTATGGGCCGGCGGCGTCATTGGGCCGTACTTCTTCCGTGATCATCAAGACCGGCACGTTACTGTGAATGGGGATCGCTACCGTTCAATGATAACCAAATATTTTTGGCCCCAATGGGATGATATGGACTTGGAGGACATGTGGTTCCAACAGGATGGCGCCACAAGCCACCCAGCGAATGTCACAATCAATTTATTGGAAACCAAGTTTGGAGAACGTGTTATCTCACGAAATGGTCCAGTCGCTTGGCCGCCCCTCGGTCGTGCGATTTGACGCCGTTATACTATTTCCTGTGGGGCTACGTCAAGTCTATGCCAACAAGCCAGCGACGATTGATGAACTTCGTACGAATATCGAACGTGAAATTGCAGCAGTATCGGCCGATTTATGCTTGAAAACCGTCGAAAATTGGGTTCAGCGTCTGGACTTCTGCAAGCGTGCCCGTGCTGGCCATGCAAAAAAAAAATCGAGTTTCATACATAATGGCATCGAAAGAATTTCATTGATATCCAAAACCGTTTTTGTTTTATTTAAAAAAACTTTTGTAGCGCTCTTATTGAAAAACCCGATAATAACGTGGACCTCAAGTGTTATATACATATTAAGATATATTTCATTTAGCACGTTACTTGTAATACGTTACGATACGGTTGTTTTATGTTTATGTATTGGGTACTTTCAATGCAAAAAATCTAGCACTTTGACGAACGTTAATGTTTACACGTCTCAACCGACACTCACATATTTTTTTTTTCGTAAATAATCATTTGTTTTAGCCTTTTCAAATTTTTTTTCCTCAAAACGTCTCTGGAGCACCCTGTTACAGATCCAAAATGACTTCTAGCTCCCGCACTAAATGAAATTTCTCCAATTTACTTCTTCAGATTATTCGACACAGATATCTGTAGTATGTGACATTTTAAACAAAAAAAAAGTAGAAGACGTTTTTGCATAATCAAAATTGTGGTGTGACGTGCGACACAATTGCACTATCCTCTCCAAAAAGATTTCAAGCCAAATAATATCCTTTTCCAACAATAAAGCGCTGAATATGGTGCATTCTGTTGAATGGTATAGATCTGCATATGAAAGAATCTTTTTCTTTTATCAAGGATTTTGCACAAAGTCTGATGTGTATCGCAAAAAATCTGCATTGAATGAACAAAAAACAGAAAATAGATTCTGGCTCAAGGATTACGACACGACTAAATGCAAAAAAAAAAAAGTTGAATTTTATTCCAAATTGATTAAATTTATTGAATGACAAATCGATGGGAATACTCATATCTTGTTAGTCATAAATTTCGATTTGAAAATTGCGTGTTATGCGTGCTGTTAGTAGGTAGGTAGGTATATGACACAAGGATATTTTTCAAGGACCACACAACACCGCCATGAGTGGTTCTTTATCATATAACTGACTTCTTGAAAATACAACATAAAAAAGAAATACACCAATAGAGAGTGTTGGGGAAAATGGTTTTTCATAAAGTGATTGACATACGTGTTGTATTCATCCCGATAAGTGGTGAACTTCTAAATTTGCTAATGCAAATCCTTGTATCCTTTTTTTCGTTTGGAGACAAAAAAAAACACATGTCACTCCTCATTTTATTCAACGAATTATTGCCTGTTCAGGGAGTATTCATATCTCCACCTCAGCATTTTTGATTGAATGTTTGCTCGGAAGCAAAAGGAAGTATAAAGGACGACACAACAAGGATATCCTTGTTGTTTTTATTGAGGTGATGGTGGTGGGGCTGTGAACTCCAATAAGCAGACTACAACTAGATGGGAAGGGGCTGGAGAAAGAGGGAGGCAGGAGGAGGCTCAATGGTATTGGCACTTGGATTTTATTTTTATTTTCCGTCGTCAACTTTTGTCACACGAAACCAAAATGATTGGGAAATGTCATTTTGACTAAAGGATGTGTATTATTTATGTTATTTATATTTAGGACATTTTATTTTATATGTTTTAGTTGTTCCAGTGTTGTACAATCGTATAGTCGTAGATGAGTAAAGCAGCTTGTGTCTTTGGTTTTGCTTTTTCTATACACATATTTTTTTTGAAATTACATCGACGAATAGAAATATGTAATAGATTTTTATTGATCCTGAATGAGTGACAAGGGTGGCTATGCGGCTTCGGTGTAGTGAGTTGATTTTTTGTAGATTTATTGGAGTAACCTTATTTTTTTGTTTCTAGATTTCCTGTCTTTCTATCTTTTATTTTTATTTCCTATGTTGACAGTTTTATTGATTAGAAACATTTTTCGGAGTAATAGACGAATACTCTTATTTGATAGACACGCATTGGAATATCTCTCGTAAAAGGATATTTGTTTTTAAATTTGGTCATAACGAGCCCAAATGAAGGATGTACTTTGACATTTAATAAAATATTATGAAGAAGGTAAACGACTTGATATCGAATTATATGACACATGGAAATAAAGTGGTCAGTAGGCGCTCGTTATAGGGAGGATTTTCAATGTTCATTAATCAAAAAAATATGACACTTTAAAAGCTAGGTTTTATGGAAAAAGGTGTTGGTTCGAGTGGGGATTATAAATTATCGAAGAAGATGACGACATAGCCAAGGAATGTCACGGTCAAATGATTAGATGGAATATGATGGGTAGATAAATCTACTAATGGAGAAACCATGTTGTTGAGATAAGAAGCATTTAAATTAATCGCAAAAACTGAAGGTATACGTTTTTGTTTATGAATAAAACAATGTTTTGCTATAAGGTGTTTGTAACCAGCGTGAAATGGCATAAATTGTGTAGCTCGTCGTCTAGTGGAGAAGTGTAACCAGCGTGAAATGGTAAATTGCGTACCACGTGTTGTCTAGTCGAGGAGAACAAAAATGACGAACAGTGATTTCCAACCTGTGAATACAAAATCAAAATCATAAGTTCTAAGTGATTCATCAATAAACTGTGAGTGGCTGAAATCTGATTTGATTTTTTGCCTGTTGTCATTTCATATACATATTCTGTGAAAAGAACTACAACTTCACAACGGCTGTTTTAAAATCACAACAAATATAAATGACTCACAAAAAATCCTGACAAGAATAATAAAAATTTGGTCGTGATTTATTTAAAAAAAAAAACTGTGAATAAAATCACGACTTGATGGTTAAAATTAAAGCGTGTATTTTTAGACGTGTGGTTTTCAAGAAGAAACAAAAGGCATATAGTTCAATGTTATGGCCAAGAATTTAGCTTTATTATAAAGATAAGGGTTTGCTATTATGTTATAAAAATGATTTCGGGCAAGTGGCCGCCGCCGGCTGGCTCGAATAAATTCCAGCCGAGAGGCCCGTCATAGCGTAATGTGCTAACATTACCGTGAATGGCGAACGCTACAGGTAGTTGACTCGTGAATATTGTATTCCTCATGTCTGTCATTGGAAATCATTTGGAGGAAAAATGACTCCAACAAGACGGCGGCGCAGCATGCCATGCAGCACGTGCAACCATCACGAGCCAAACGTTTGGGGACCGAATCATCACAAGAAATAGACCTGCGAATTGGCCATCTCGTTTGTGTGATTTGACACCTTTGGACTACTTTTTGTGGGGGTACGTCAAATCTGTGGTCTATGCTGATAAACCAGCAACGATTGATCAATTAGAAGCCAACATTCGACGCACTATTGACGAAATAAGACCGGGTATGCTCGAAAAAGTGGTGCAAAATTGGACCGACAGTATGGCGTTCATAAGGCGCAGTCACGGAGGCCATAAGCGAGGAATTATTTTTAAACATTAATGGGGTTTTCCATTCGTAAATTCAGATTTCAATTTAAAAATGATTTTTTTGCGTGGCGAATGGAACACGATTTTAAAATGATTTATTTTTGTTATTGTATTTGTGTAGTTTCGTTTCTCTGTCAATATTTCAATACAAATTTCGTCCCTTTTAGAAGAGAAAGGTGAGCTTGATGAAGTTACTGATTCATGTTAAACCTTTCCATTTATAATAGAATATTTCTCACATATTTTCAACACAAATTTTATTTCTGAAATACCTACATTAATCCAATCAAACAACACATTTGCCAACTAACAGTTGTAAATTATATTGGTGTTAGTACAGGGAGGGGTAGATCTGCCGAAAAATTTAGATCTGCAAAATTGATTTTAAATCAAAAATAAATCAATTTATTTTGCCCAATGGATCGCAAAAATGGTCAAAATCGGCTTTTTGACAGATCCAAATCAAAAATAAATTGATTTATTTTACCAATGAAAAACCCCATAACTGCCATGAAATTGGTGATCTAATGAATATGTTGGTTAATCCATTGAATTTGTTGTGTTTTATTTAAAAAAAAAAAGTTCTATGCCTCTAAAAAAATCACCCGATACATCTAAATAGTATGTATACCTACATATTATGTACTTTCATTATATTTAAAGAAAAAAAACAACAATCCGGATGGTTTTTTGCATGTTTTTTGTGCCTGTTGCAAAATGGTCTTCAAAGAATAACTACATAATTTTAAAATTAATTCTATAGGAATTTTTACGTGTTTTACATTTTTTTAATGAAGCAACGTTCTTCTGTTTTCATTAATAAATCAGATACACATATCAATTTGGATTAATTTCCTTTTTTCTTTTTTTTATTTTTTTTTTGTTGGTGACTCCGCGGTGAAGTATCCTGCCCACAGATATGCAAATCTATAAAAGGACATCCAACAATCATGTGTGTGATCTGTGATATCTGATGTGTTTTTGTAATGAGAAAAAAATAAATTAAAATAAAATGTGTAGTATCTGACGCATGTAGGTAGGTACATATAGGAAAATTAAAATTTCCAAATTGTGGTGGAATGAGTGGGCATATGGTTGGCAGGATGATATGTTCACACATCATAGAGAGAAGTTCATATATCCTGATGCACGGATGGTATCGGATTGGTTCGATTTAAATATAGATGGAAAGAACCACGCTTTTCCGATATACATTTACATGTACATACGTATATAATCATTACAAAACACGCGAGCTCTAGATATTGGGATAATCGATGGATCTGGAGAATTCATTTGTAGGTATATATGTATGTCTATATCTCTATGATGTGGGTTGAATTTGGTCTCTCACTTTGACAGGATACAAATGCGCTGTGCATTACTCACAGGAAATAAATGTTACGAATTATATAGTGTTTCACTTTCAATATTGGATTTGTAAATGAAAAGGTTTTGGATTCCCAAAAAAAAAAAATCAGACACGAATCATTCTCTGAAGCTGAAAAATTGATTCATAAAAGCTTTTGCGTTTTTTTTTTTTAATTGGCGTTTCAGTCGGGTGATATCTTACTTGGAAGCATCAGTTGACAAGTGACCACCTTGTCAATTTACGCAATTTTGTTAAGGTCAGTTACACTTTCATCGATTTTTTGACAAATATATAATATGAAAAATATTTTCTGATAGTTAGAATCCAAAATATCTGCCTTAGGTGAGATTGAATTCTCAGTTCTAGTATATTTATGTAATCATCTTGATAGGTAAGTAAGGTGTTTTTTTTAGAAGTGTGGTTTTCAATCTGGCAATACTTTTTTCGGAGTTGGTCTTTTTGACATCTGTCAATTGTTTTATGCTCAATTTGGTTTGCCATTTTATAATGAATAGATTTACCCCTAAACAACGTTTGCAAGTCGTGCAAATTTATTACCAAAATAATGGTTCGGCTCGCGCGACGCATAGCGCGCTGCTTCCAATATTCGGTCGACATAATCGCATAAATTCGAGCAACCATGGATCGTTTTCGGACCTTGTTTACTCTAGTGGATAATGCGCATTCTCAGAGACGCCGCGGCGTACAGTGAGCACCGAAGACGCTATTGCTGCTGTGGAGCCAGCTGCGGCAGCCACTTGCCCGAAATCATTTTTAAAACATAATGTTCGCCATTATCTTTATAATAAAGCTAAATTCTTGGCCATAACAGTAAAGTATATGCGTTTTATTTCTACTTGAAAACCACACGTCTAAAAAAAACACCCTTTATTTCTTCTTCCATATTGTTATAATGGGTGATTTTTAAGCTGGTTTGGTTTCGGCAACACTGGTTTTGACAGCTGACGTGTGTTTAGTACCTTGTGTCACTGTCAAACAGCTTCAGTTTGGTTTGCAATTTAACCATGGATCGTCTTACAAATGAACAACGCTTGCAAATTATTGAATTTTACTATCAAAATTCGTGCTCGGTTCGAAATGTTCATCGCGCGCTGCTTGTGTTCAGCGATGAGGCTCATTTTTGGTTGAATGGGTACGTAAATAAGCAAAATTGCCGCATTTGGAGTGAAGATCAGCCAGAAGCATTGCAACAGCTGACAATGCATCCCGAAAAAGCCACTGTTTGGTGCGGTTTATGGGCCGGCGGCATTATTGGGCCTATTTCTTCAAAGATGATGCGAATCGCAACGTTACTTTCAATGGTGAACGCTACTGAGCGATGATAACAAACTTTTTTTTGCCCGAAATGGAAGTTCTTGACTTGCATGATATGTGGTTTCAACAAGACGGTGCCACATGCCACACAGCACGCGAAACAATGGCGCAATTGCGAGGCGAGTTTGGTGAACAGTTAATTTCACGTTTCGGGCCGGTCAATTGGCCGCCTAGATCGTGCGATTTGACACCATTAGATTATTTTTTGTGGGGGTATGTCAAGGCTAATGTCTATAGGGACAAGCCCGCTTCGATTGACGCACTGGAAGCCAACATCCATGCATTCATTCGCGAGATACCGGCCGATATGTGTGAAAGAGTATGCCAAAATTGGACTCAGCGGATGGGCTACCTGAGACGCAGCCGCGGTCAACATTTGCATGAAATTATCTTTAAACATTAAATTGCAAGGTTCAAACTATCGATTCAAATAAATATTTCATTCATTTTTTCGAATTGTTTGTGTTTTTTTTTTAAAAAAAGGTCTAAACCTCTTAAAAAATCACCCGTTATATCGGATACTGATAGGTATGAGCAAATCAATAATTAGTATAACTCTTTTTTAAACAGAAAAAAACTTCCTATGTTCAACTTTTTTTATACTTCATTCTAAGGGACTGTTTTCACCATCTTGAAATTGAACTTTTTTTGCATTTAGAAAAAAACAATTTGGAAAAAAGTAAAAAAAAGGAATAGAGAACTTAAGGAGCTTTTATGGCTTATTTTCTTAATTCTGTGTTAACACAAGGGATAACATGAGACATCAGACGATGAAAAATGTTTCGACGAATTCTTGAGAAATGTTCTTCAGAAGCGGGTGGGTTAAATCATTGGGGCGTTGAAATTCCAAAAAAAAAATTGGTTTTTTTTCATTACACGATCAACTTATTTGTCATGATATCTACGGCATCGCCTAATGGCTGCATTCAAATTATTGTTATAAAATGAGTGGAGAAACAAATTATTGCAATATTCCGGATTTGATGTCAAATAAATGGTGATTGCATAGTTAGAAGTCGAAGCCTCGAAATGAAATCAATGAATGATGCAATATTTTAATTAAATTAAATCACAAAAGATTGCATTCTTTTACAACCCTAACCACGAGTATGTACTCAAGAGTTGAATTAAATGTTTGTATTATTCTTAGGTCCAGTTTAGTGCGAGATCAAAGTTAAACCTGTGTTAACTCATCAAATTTGGTGAGTTAACTCAAGATTCACTGAGAAAATGCTTTTGATGTTTTTTCAACTGAGTTTGTTGAGTTGTTCCTCATGCGTTCTCCACCAAAAAACTGCTTTCTCAGTAAACCGTGGGGTAATTTACTTCTAGATTTAGCAAACTCTGTTTTAACTCACCAATACAAAAAAACTGGGTCTTAGAGTTTTAACTGGTTTCTAAGGAGATCAAGTTCATGCAACCTAGCAAGTGTACTTAATGGTCAATTTTAAGAGACAATGATGTGACTCTGATGGGATGCGTTTCATGACTTAGTTGTGGGCATCGGAGTTATTTTATTTTGTATTTTCAATTTACATTCCATTTAAATTTTAGGTTTTTTTTTGCAAAGATAAAAACTGAATAAAATGATATCTGTATCACTTTTTAGTGTAAAATGTATGGACGATTTCTGCGTTGAACGTTGAATTTAAATAGCCATACCGCACGTCGCACGAAACCCCGCATTTAATTTATCGCTGAATGTTTACTCAAATTGTTGTTTAAAAATTCACATACGTGGACATACGCATACATACCTACACAAATTGAATTTGAGTTTGTGAAACACAAAAAAATAAATACGCTCCGGTCTGTTGATATGATATAAAAGGAAAAGGACTGATGTGATGATATTTATTATTTGTTAATTTGAGTTTGATTTTGTTTATTTAAGTTTTGTTGTTTACTTTGCACGGCATATATGTACATATTTCACTATTATCTAAACTGCTTCTTTTATGGGGGATATGAAATTTTAATTTATACATCAACAAATATTAGGTATATGTTTTGGGGAGAGAAACAATGTAATGAATTATTAAAAGTGTTTAGAAAATTGTTTCATTGATTTGCTGCAAACAAATTTACATATTTTGATATGGTAAATATTGATTATTTGAACGTATAGAGGAGTTATAGATTTAATATCTTTTGCATTTACTTGTTTTAATATCATTTCAAAGAAGAAAAAAAAATTACCAATTTAAATTTGTTCCTTAAAACATCTTAATTATATAAAGCAAGGAAGTGATTATAGGCATCACTTATAACTCAAGAACGGCTTTACCGATTTTAATGATTTTTAATTTGTTGGATTCGTCTCCGCCCCGAATAGCGGAATAACTATAAATATATCGGAATAATTCACCTAAGCGAAGCTTAGGTTTGTCTACCCGTGCGAAGCCGACAAAAAAAAAAAGCTAACCATCTGACATCAACATTAACGTTAATTAGTTGGAAAATAGATATGAATGTATGTAAAGGGTCTTTCAATAGGGACTTCTGAACTTTGACAATTGATAGCGGCCATATTGTTGAAGCTTCATCTGTCAAATTGGTTGTCATTTATTCAATCTGTTTTCCCAAATCACCATGGATATAGCGTTCAACAACACGTGCAAATGATAAAATTGTTTTATTAAAATGGGTGTTCTGTTCGGGCAACGTTCCACGTGCGGTTCGCCCATTTTACGGTCGCCATCATTGTCCTACCGAGAGGACTATTCGCAATGTGGTCGATAAATTTCCGTCCATTGTTTCAGTTGACTATGTATCAACTGTTCGTCGACAAAACGCAAGATCTGCCGAAAGGATAACTGCTGTCCTTGAGAGTGTGCAGGAAAATCCGAGGCAGTCCATTTCACGTCGCTGACAAGAACTCGGCCTCTCGCAGACCACAACTTGGCGAATGTTGCGTCGTGACTTGGGCATGCACCCGTATAAAATTCAACTAACCCAGGATCTGAAGGTAAGCGACCAACGACAACGACGTGAGTTTGCTGAATGAGCTCTTGAGCAGTTGGAAACTGACCTTAATTTTCATCGCAAAATCATCTTCAGTGATGAGGTCCATTTCTAGATGATACCAATCCACATGAGATCCAAGAGCGTCCAATGCATCCGGAAAAAGTCACTGTTTGGTGTGGATTTTTGGCTGGCGGCGTCATAGTTCCATATTTCTTTGAGAACGATGTTGGCAAGGCCATCACCGTCAACGGCGAGCGCAATAGGACCATGATTACCAACTTCTCTTGGCCTGAATTGAATGATATATGGTTTCAACTGGACGGCGGCGCTACGTGCCACACAGCCCACGCCACATTGGAAATTCTGCACGAGCGATTCGGGGGCGCATGGTCTCGTGGAGGTGATGTGAACTGGCCACCGAGATCGTACGATTTGACCCCGTTAGACTTTTTCTTGTCGGGTTTTTGGAAGTCGTAATCAGGTCTACAATAAGCCACAAACCATAGCGGCCCTCAAAGCCAACATAACCTATGTCATCGCCAAAGTCATGGAAAATTGGACATTTCGGATGCGTGCCACTTAGAGTAGCCGCGGTGGGCATTTGAACGATGTTATATTCCATACCATAATGGCATCGATAGGCATTTCAAACGAATAAAAAATTTCGATGATACCTCACACACGCTTTGTTTTATTAAAAATTGAAAGATAGGCAGCGCTTAATAAAAGACCCTGTAAATATCTCTGCACAGATATCTAAACTAAATTTCGATAAAATATTCTGCATTGATATATTAATTTTACTATAGCCACCGAGCTGATGCCACTGCCAATTTTTACAATATAAGCTTCCACTTGACAGCCCTTAATGTTATGATAACTCTTGCCACTTCACTGAAGCTCTTAATTAAAATCCATAATTTAATCGAGAAATCAAAGTAGACATAATAATGCGGTGATTTGAGTGTTAAAATCACCATCACACCCGCCCCGTGTTGCCTATAATCATTTCTGTCGTATGTAAATGTCAAAAAATATTCACCATTAACGATATTTTTGTATTGGTCTATAGATAATGCCGTAAAGTGGTACAAAGTTGAGGAAAAAAATTAAATTATTTTTAATTTTTTTTAATAATGAGATTTTGTGTGATGCTTTGGCTGAATGGCCATGGGGCATGATTCTATTGAAATTTGCTTGCAACGGACGCACAAAAGCGAGCAAAAAATCCTTCCAATTATTTAAATCCAACAATAGGCATTGTTCTGTTTTATTATTTTATTTTTTTTTTTAACGCAAGCCTTAGCATTCAAGGACTTCCGAACTTAATTATTTTTCACTTGAAACCATCTTTCTTCACACTGCATCGCATCGTATCGCCTCCCCCCCCCCTCCCCCTCCTCCTTTCACAACATCACGGGCAAAACAAAAGTTGTCTTCATTCTTTTACTTCCATTGCAAGTCGCAATGTAATTATCCTCGAAGAACACTAAAGTCATTTTGTACGGTTCCCACGAAAGATATAGTCATTCTTCTTCAAATCCCAGCTATGACCTTCATAATTTTTGGGTGAAATATTTAATATCTTTTATCCATATTGTACAGGATTTGCATTCACTTCGAACCCCTTTTGCATGAATTACAATTAAAATTCCGCGGAAAAAGGAAGAACTAAAGGGAGCCTCGATCGTTGGCGTCGTCGTCGTCGTCGTCGTTCCGAGAAGGAGAAAAATCCTTGAAAGTGTTGCATTTCACTTCACGAAATTTATTATAAAATCTCCTGCACACAAAATACAAAGGCGAAACAAAAAAAAAATAAAAGTAAAAAGAATAAAAAGGAATAAAATACTGCAATGCATATTGGAAGAGAATAATCTTTTCAGTTGCGGCTTGCGGGTCCTATTGTCAATCTACTAAATCCAGATTAGTATAAATTCCATGGAGCACAGTGGTGAAATTTTCATTTTAATTTTACTTTTTGGATCTGGTGGTAGGATATGGTGTTTTACGAGCAGGACTGCCTGGTGCTTCTGGGGCTTGCCTCCTTGTTTGAGAGTATTCATTTTTCTCCAGGGCTGGACTTGTTGCTGTGTAAAAAAACAAGTGCGAGGGAACTATATGTATTAGAAATAACATGTGGGTCTAAACTTTCTAGACCAAACTAAAATAACTTGCAACCTATGTCGTCTCATTGTAAGGCTGCTTTATAAGAAATATTTACTGCAGGATTTAAGCATTATATATGGTGGGTGTAGTTTCAAGGAAATACCTTTACCTTTTCTTTAATTTTTTAACTCGAACATCAAGGGATATTTTTTGAATCTTAATCTCAAAATTTGTAGAAACATGTAACAATTGTAAATCTTAAGACACATAACTTTTTTTCCATCTCGTATTTAAATTAAAACACATTGTTTGTTAGGGGATTGATGGGCCTTGTTTTTCAGGGCCATATGCAACCGGCACTGGGTGTTCTAACTAAATGCATGAAAATGAAATGAACTCTGTCTCAACTTATGATAGGTTTGTTTGGTTTTTCCTTGACAACATGGCATTCTCGTGCTTAAAAAGTGAAGAGTACGAATCTTGTGATGAAAAAAAAAATCTACGTAACAATTCAAAATTTAATAACTCACTTAATAAACTGGCAAAATAGGAATGTGAAAAATAATTAAAAAAAAAAGTAAACAAATTTTAAACGAAATCGAACGAGGCCGTTAACGAGAAAGTCGAAAATAAAAAAAAAAAACCGTTCTATGACATGTTCTCTTAATAACAGTTCTTGTTAATATGCATAGACGGCCTCAAAAAAAACGAAAACTTAATGGAAATGGGATTTGAGAGGGTTGTTATGGCAGAAATTCATACAAAATTCAAATAAATTTCAATTTGATTCATAAATCAATGTTATTTGTTTTTGTTCCAAAATCCGTTTTTATCCTCAATTTTGAAAGTTCGAAGTATTTGCGAAACTTTCGAAAACGAACGAATTGTACCTAGAACATGGAATTTCATTTCATGTGAAATGGAAAATCGATTTCAATTCGATTTAATCCGAAATGCAGAACATGGGCGTATATTCTGCATTTTTACCTTAGAGGATATATAATATGGAGTGCTTGTTTTTATTCGAATGCGGAGCTTTCATAGGGGTCGCTGTTCAAGTTTCGGTCACTGAATTTTCGGCACACTAGAGAAAAAAACTAAAAAAGAAGATATTGAAATTTAAAAATATTAAACAAACACATATTAATTTCAAGAATTACTTCAAAACAGAAAAATTTAGAAGGAAAATAAGCAAATTATGACTTACAATTGATAGCAGCTGTACGATATTCTAAGACTTTATCTAAACCGAAAGTGAAATAGCGCCCCCTATCATGGCCGCAGGCAATACAATGCATTAAGGATAGAAACGAGTACTCCATATTTATATCCTCTAAGATTTTTACCCCTAATTTATGTAACTTTTTTTCAACAAATTAGAAGTTTCGAATTTGGTTTTTACTTATTACGTAAAAAAAAAGGTTTGAATACTGGCTATCGTGAATGTGAAATTCAGAACAGTTTTTTTAAATCCAAATGGGAATTCGATTTCATTTAGATACCTACTTGATTCGCTTTTCTTTTTTTTCAAATTAAGGTCGCAAATTTGTTTGGCCATTGCAATCATAATTCAAACTTCAGAATTCACATTGTGGAACTTAATACCTTTTCGTCAACCTTTAAACGGCAAAACAAAATCGAATAATTTGTTAAAATCTTAAATATCATTTATCATAAAAAAAAAACAACCAACAACGTCCAACGATCACTTTCATTTTCATTGTGAAAAAATTAAATTTCGTACTTAACAGACCAGGCGCCCATACAAAAGTGAAACGAACTGAGAAACAAACTGACGTAAAGTCAAAATTTGGGTAAATAATGATCCATCAACACAAAATTCTTCTAATGAGTGTAAAAGAGAAACTATAATAAATAATTACTAGACTAGGTAGGTTAGGTATATCTACTATGACGTCATATTGAACTATGGAATGGTGGGTTACACATACAATCTTCAAAAAGAGAGGTGTGTTTTGTTGTGAATTCAAAAAATATGCACGACTTGATCGCACGAACTTGCTCTTGTGAACCACAACTGTGTGTAATTACAAATTGAAGATGCATGATGTATAATATTTAACGAGAAATTATTAAAAGTGTCAAAAAACTAAAAAAATGATTTTTTGTTTGAATTTTTCTTTTAATTATAAAACAATGTTTTTCAATATTTTAAAATACAATATTGTTTATACTGTTAATAATCACCAGATTGCAAAATTATAACAAAATCGGCTTAACCATCAAAAATATATATGCGAATAACAAAAAATAAGATCATTTTCTCAAAAAAACGTGGAATACCTCATTCCGTTATGTGAATTTTTTGAGAAAAACGCAGTTTTCTTATAATTGACCTAAATATTACAGGTATGAAGTTTGATCAAAATCGTTAGTGCTGTTTTCGAGAAAATTTGAAGAAACGAAAATATTTGTATGGCAGCTACCCGTTCTAGATGAGCTAAAACAAAAATTCGAATTTCCATTCTAGGGAATTACATAAAAATGCTGTGGACCAAACTTCATGTAAATCGGTCCACCCGTTTAGGCTCTAGCTCAAATTACAGTGGACGCAGACGTACAGACGCACAGACCGACGCCGACGGACGGCATGACGAAACCCACTTTTTCGGACTTCTCGATTATCTTAGTGTTAATTTTGATTACAACCTTGATTTTTTTTGTATACGAAACCAATACTTGCCCTATAGGTAGAGCAAGTAATAACACAAATACAACCAAAAATATTATCAAAGTCAATGTCAATATCAACAGTCTCGCTCTCTTGGTCATTCTCATTTACATAACCACAACTGAGTAGAGTTACTAGATCTACTCTTCATTTTTATCCAAACATTTGTCACTGCTTAGTATGTTTTAATGGTTGTGATGTGACGAATCTAAAAGAGTCTACATTAATTTTGTAGGGTGTTGTAGGTGCAAGAGAAATATGTAGATTTTTGGATGTTTGCCTAATTTTCTGATAGCCTGGTTCTTTTCATGAAATTTCGATCGACTTTCAAATATGTATTTAAGTCTATTTAAATTTTATGATTACGTCCATTATATGAATTGCGGATTAACATGCGGTGTTAAATTTTATCCCACGTATAATTTCTGACACAAATGAGGTGAATTTATACCTGGAAACTGCAAAATTTAATCTCGGATAAAATTTCATCCAAACCTTATTTCAAAAAAAATCATTAAGGTCAAGTTTTTCAGTGGAAGATTAAAGTTAAACCCGAGTTAATTCATCAAATTTGGTAAGTTTACTCGGGATTAACTCGGGTTTTGATGCTTTATCCACCGATTTGTTAAAGAAATACAAGTTTTTGCATAAGATTCTAAAAAAGGCTTGATAAGGAGGCGAAGCAACTTAAACAACGGATTGAAGTCTAATGTAAAAAAAAAAATAACTTCGGTATAGCAATGCGTAGTGCAATGGCTCTGAAGACGCTTGATCTATGTTCAACTCCAGCTGGGCAAAAAGTTTTTCAGAATTAAAATTGAACGTAATAGACTAATCACCACTAAGAGGAGTCTGATGATCGGCCTGGCAGCAGTGAAATAGCTATAACTCGAGCCTATAATGACTTGGTAGTAGCTCAATCAGGTGGTTGTTGTTTCATTCAAACCTTCAAACTATTATTTTTGTTAAATTATAAAATTTTTTGTAAATATTGAAAGTCATTACCAAACACTGAAAATGACACAATCAATAACACCACTGACTCAAGTTAGATACATTTGATGGTTTTGCTTTTGTGATGGGCATAATTCTGTTAACTTTTTATCTTATGTGTTTTATTTCTCAGTTCTACTACTACTATATTCTTTTATTTCCATGCAACACTCATAATGTGGAAACTGGAAATCCCAATTATATTGTTCAAAGTAAAACTGAAATTAAGAGAATAAGCTAAAAGAAGTCTCGTTTCCCTTCTTCTTTTTTCTGTGCGCCTGGAACTAAAAATGATCTTTCGATCGATTTTTTAAAAAGTTACACTTTTTACTAAATATGTATAATAAAGTATTTGGATAAGGCAATACTCTCTCTCTCTTATATCTAGTGACGTCCCAGATATCTATAACCTGAACCTGATTCACAATGCGACGAAAAAAGACACTAGATTGTGAAGACTATCAAAACCTCGTCGTAGGTAACGACTACAGTAAACGAAGCTTATAAGAAACTCCAAATGCCACAATTTTTATTTCTTAAAAGCGTGTGTTTCTTATATCCTAAACTCAGATATAAAAAAAAGTTCCTTATAAGAAAAACACGGAAATAAGAAACTGAAAATTCTTATAAAAAATGTTCTTTCAGAATAAAAACGTTCATTTTAAACAACAAAAAATAAATTCACTTTATTTGGAAAAAAAAGAAGAAAATTCACAGCTGAAGTTGAACTGACATTTATGTCTTTTATTTGAGAGTTCGGAAACGCATGTATTTCCTAAGTGCGTGTTCGTTCACATTAAGGACATTTAGATGGGACTGTTTTTTTGTCTTACAAAAGTTTCTTATACACATCATATTTCAGGAGAAAACTGAGAATCGGTGTTGTAAAAAAAATTCATTATAAAGGGTGATTTTTTAGCTGGTTTGGTTTTGGAAACACTGGTTTTGACAGCTGACGTGTGTTTAGTACCTTGTGTCACTGTCAAACAGCTTCAGTTTAGTTTGCAATTTAACCATGGATCGTCTTACAAATGAACAACGCTTGCAAATTATTGAATTTTACTATCAAAATTCGTGCTCGGTTCGAAATGTTCATCGCGCGCTGCTTCCATTTTATGATCGGCATTCTCGACCTTCTGAGCAGTCTATTCGGAAGATTGTGACCAAATTTCGCACCAAATTTACTTTGTTGGACATTAAACCACCAACACGTTTACGTACTGTGCGTAGTGAAGAAAATATTGCGGCCGTATCAGCTAGTGTGACAGAAGACCGCGAAATGTCGATTCGGCGCCGTTCCCAGCAGTTAGGCCTTTGTTACAGCACTACGTGGAAAATTTTGCGGAAAGATTTGGGCGTAAAGCCTTTTAAGATACAGCTGGTGCAAGAACTAAAGCCAGCCGACCTACCACAACGCCGAATTTTTGGTGAATGGGCTCTTGGAAAGCTGCCCGAGGATCCGCTTTTTTATCGAAAAATTGTGTTCAGCGATGAGGCTCATTTTTTGTTGAATGGGTACGTAAATAAGCAAAATTGCCGCATTTGGAGTGAAGATCAGCCAGAAGCATTGCAACAGCTACCAATGCATCCCGAAAAAGCCACTGTTTGGTGCGGTTTATGGACCGGCGGCATTATTGGGCCATATTTCTTCAAAGATGATGCGAATCGCAGCGTTACTGTCAATGGTGAACGCTACCGAGCGATGATAACAAACTTTTTTTTGCCCGAAATGGAAGTTCTTGACTTGCATGATATGTGGTTTCAACAAGACGGTGCCACATGCCACACAGCACGCGAAACAATGGCGCAATTGCGAGGCGAGTTTGGTGAACAGTTAATTTCACGTTTCGGGCCGGTCAATTGGCCGCCTAGATCGTGCGATTTGACACCATTAGATTATTTTTTGTGGGGGTATGTCAAGGCTAATGTCTATAGGGACAAGCCCGCTTCGATTGACGCACTGGAAGCCAACATCCATGCATTCATTCGTGAGATACCGGCCGATATGTGTGAAAGAGTATGCCAAAATTGGACTCAGCGGATGGGCTACCTGAGACGCAGCCGCGGTCAACATTTGCATGAAATTATCTTTAAACATTAAATTGCAAGGTTCAAACTATCGATTCAAATAAATATTTCATTCATTTTTTCGAATTTTTTGTGTTTTTTTTTTAAAAAAAGTTCTAAACCTCTTAAAAAATCACCCATTATCAGTGTTTTTCTTATAAGCGTGTTTCTTATAAGGTATGTTTTTACATTGGTGTGGATGTACTCGTATACATGGTGCTTTTGTTCAGGTTTCTTATAAACGTGCTTTTTTTATAAGCGTGTTTCTTATAAGCGTCATTTACTGTATCAAATCAAATTTAAATTTTCAAACTAAATATCATATGAAAAACCCTTTTCATACGAGAAGTTTTTGTCTTCCGCAACTTTTTTTTTTTTTTTTTAAGAAAAGAGCGGTGCAAGAGGAGTAAAGAAAATCGCCCGGCCAACAAATCTTCATCTTCAACTTCGTAAATTATTGTGTGTAACTTGTTAGGTATTCTTATGCAATTTTCAAAGAACTGATTCTGACAATTCTTTTACCTTCTTTCGCTTTTTTCGAATGTTTTTAAATGAGTCGATTAGAATTTTCAAGTTAATCCTGTTTGCAGTTTAAAATTTTAATTTTATAAACAAGAAATTTTAACGAAATGTGTTTTCCCTTAGTCCTTTGTCCATTTCGAGGGTGAAATTCCCAAGAAAAGTGATTTTTTCTCACGATCCTCCAGCAGCCAGCACTGATCTATAGTCGCTGTTAAGTGTTAGGATAATAAGGGGCATGATGAGAATATCGGACCTATAGGAAGGCTGCGAAGAGCTAACCGATTTCACTTAGGTTTTACACCTTCATTTCTCCGGGAATGGGAGTTGTGAAATGGTGATCAATCTTGGCTGATGAATCCGAGGAGGGATCTACAAAAGTCCGAGATTTCCGTATAGCAAAGTATCATGAAGCTAAGAGTGGAATTATAGCCTCGTAAATTTATTACGTATTTTACATGAATGGAACACACCAGGGTTCTGACTTCAGATTCAAAATTTCGAAGAAAATGTGGAAAAAAGCGAAGTAGGTTAGGTTAGGTTAGAAGGGGTGATAATACGGCGAGCCGGATCATCGCAGTCGGATCTCAATGGATCCATTGTGCTCAGGATGTTCCTTAGTGACAAAAACGAGATGTCGCTCAGTTCGTCAAAGAAGTAATCTCCGAGCGCCATTTTTCTGGTTCTTACTAAGATGGGGCATTCACAAAGGAAGTGATAAGAGCCCTTCTCCGCCTCTTCATCTTGACACCCTCTGCACAAGTCGGATTAGCTGGTGTCCATGTTGCGCATGTGGATTGCCATTGAGTTGTGACCGGTTAGGATTCCAACCAAAAGAGACAGTTGAGGTCTGCTTAGTTCGAGAAGGAAGTCTGTTTTTTTTCTTTGAGATGTTTGGCCAAAGATTTCTCGAGACCCGACATGTATCAAGTGCTGACCATCTATCGTTTACGGCTTCGAAGAAACATTTGTGAATTCTGCCTTTTTCTTGTTCAAGTGGCATAGAAACGGAGGATTCAGTGTGGCTTGGATCAAGAGAAGATCCTATTTTGGCCAGTTTATCCGCCATTTCGTTTCCATACATGTCACGATGTCCTGGGACCCATCAAAGGGTAACTTTATTTGATGCATTGAGTAATTTTAACTCGTTACGGCAACAATCTACCAGTTTACATAGACTTTGTGACAATTGAAGCAATGGATTTAATTGCCGCCTGACTGTCAATGAATATGTCGATGTTTTTATTAACAAGTTTAAAAGTGGCAAGACTTTTTGCCGCCTCGTAAATTGCAAAAAGCGAAGTAAATCAAAAATTTTCGGAAAAGATCCTCCATTCATCATTTAAGATATCAATGGAGCTTTTGTTAAAAGGAAATGTCTCGACCAGTTTTAAAATATAAGTTAAATCATACCTTCTTGAATTTGTTTTGGGTTTGAAAAACTACAACTAGTTCCTCGTCTTCAAATATGCAAATCTTGATTTTGATATTTTGAAATTATTGGAAACAACAGTGCTGTCATTTAGTAAAACGATATGTAAGTAGTGCTTGGTGGATCAGTGCTGTCTTTTAATTTATTGATTTAGAATTTTTTATATTGAAAAAAATAGAAATAGATTTTGAAAAAGCGACATAGAGAAGCGGTGGCCAAGCAACATCTCCCAACCAACTGGTTACACGACTATCGATTGTTGGACCCCTGTATTGCACGTAATCTCTTCTTGCTTGAAACATAGATCGCCTAAGTACAAATCCTCAATTTGTGGCGAAACAAAATTCATCAGAAGGCTTTAGTATTATCTCTCTTGAATTAAACAGCAATCGTCGTCTGTTGATTGGAAAGGTTTTGCAGCTTCCAATATACAAGTTGCGAGGGAATCCGTACATTGAGCACATAGATGAGAATCTTCTCCAATCGATCTTAGCTCTTGATTAAGATTTGATTAATACCGAATGCACCATGTTTTTTTTCCACTTGAACTTTGGTAGTAAACGATTTTCATTTGGGTTTCTTCCAGCATCTTCAAAAAATTGTTGATGAAACTGCGATCGGTAGGTGGTCGGAATAAACTAGTTCTCGTCCTTCCAGGTCATCAATGTAGTCAAGCCATTTTCCATGCAACAGGCAGTAGTCGATTGTTGAGCAAGAATTTCCTCTTATAAATGTGAAATGTCCCTCCTTGTCACTTTTAGTTCGGCTGTTTAATAATGATTAACCAATAGATTCACACATTTCAATAAACTTTTTCCCATTTCCATCAATTTTCATGTCAACTGCGCTTCTTTTTTCGTGAATAGCTGGTGGTATAATTTCAGTATTAAGCAGTTGTGTATTAACTCTTGTCTCCTATCAGCATGATATTTTCTTCTCCTTACTCTAATAAGAAGTTTTACAAACTTTAAGAATCATCTACCCAATTGTTGCAGTTTCGGCTTTATTGTACTAAAAACCGAAAAATTATTCTTGATTCATCAAGATGCTTATAAGATGCTTATTAGAATTTTGCATGTTTGTAATGGTTTATGTGCCCTTTATTTATTTAAATAAGAATAAGTTCCAACACACATCAACATCAGCAACTGAGATGTTGTCTGGGTGCAGAATTACTATTGATTTTGGTTGAAAACCCAAAACAAATCTCATGTTAAAGAATTTAAAAACTTCCATAGAAATGATGCCTTCCTGTTTTATTTATTTTATTTTTTTTTTTTCAAAAAACGACTAACCTAATATCCAGGATAAATACGTTTAACCTTTCTGCATTACCATAGGTCGCAATTTGTAAAAAAAAAAAAAAACCAAACACAAAGCATTAAGAATAACTTACCTATACATATACCAAAAGTAAAATCTTTCATGTCATAAATAAAGAAGGTAAACATAATCATACGTTCTTATCATCCTAAAACCCTCTTCGTTATCCTTAAAAAAAAAAAAAAAAACATTCACCCATACAAAAAAGGATTTCGTATCTCAAAAAAATAAAAAAAAATAAATAATCACATACTTGTAGGTATGTTTCCTGAAAAACAAGTCCTTTTTCTAAAATAAAAAAATATAATGTATCTCTATCAAAAATATAAACCGTCTGATGAACCCTATTTAACCTCAAACCATCGCAAGGGACATTTTAAATAAACAACACCTCTCTGAAGTGTGATTTTTTTTATTGGAGTCTATGTAAATAAATTGTAAGTAATTACCCCCTAGGGATCCCATGCATATACAAAGCGATCTATTTTTTCCACTTTTTTTATTTCAAAATGCGATAGGAAGGTATATGTACTTGAAATATAAAATACCACAGAGGCAAAATAATTCTTGCGTGAGAATACAATACATTTCATCTAGGATTTTTAATACACAAGTGTATGATTTTTTGAAAAAAATATTTTGCGAATGATTTGAAGATGACGCAACTTGTCCTTGGAATATGACAAATTGACACCCTAGCAATATTATAAAGTGCACTTAGTACTTTTCCCTGGACAGAATCATGTTTAGGAACATTTCAAGGGTGGCAGGTTAGAAGGTTCCAAAGGACATTTATATAGTAATAGAGAGTTATGCGTCCAACGGTCCAAGAGGGAAATTAACAAAAATATTTTTAAGTTAAATTTGGAAGCTTTATTAATCTATTGATGAGTGGGTTATCTGAGTAGATGCCTGACCCTACCCACTCGATTGTCTTAGACCCATCTGTAAAGACCGAAACATGATTTTCATTTATGACTCGATTTTCACTCCCGAGATATCCCTTGTTGGGATATCTACTAGTAGAGCCACTGGGTTAAGATCTATTAATGGTGAAATATAGTATGTTTGTATGTTTATGTCGGTGAATTTCATTATAAAGGGTTTTCCAATAAGAGGTATTATTTAGATATTCAAAGAAAAATGGCATTTTTTGAGATAAATGATCGGATGTTTATTTCATTATAAAGAGGAAGGTATGCCGTTAATAATGGAACACAACATCAGCCAAATGGCCGCCACGACCACGCTTACAGGACCATATCCTCCATATCCGGAATTTCATCGAAAAATCATCTTGACTGATGAGGCCCATTTCCACCTCGGAGGCTACGTCAACAAGCAAAACTGTCGCATCTGGGGCTCGAAAAACCCAAGAGTTATTGTTGAAAAGCCTCTCCATCCTCAACGCGTGACTGTTTGGTGCGGTTTATGGTCCGGCGGGGTCATTGGACCTTACTTTTTCGAAAATGAGGCTGGAGCAACAGTTACGGTCAATGGATTGCGCTATCGAGAGATGATTAATGATTTTTTATGGCCGGAATTGGATGGTATTGATCTGGACAACGTTTACTTTAAACAAGACGGCGCTACGTGCCACACAAGCAATGAAACCATCGATCTTTTACGGTAAAAGTTTCCGGACCGTGTTATCTCCCGAAGAGGTGATCACCATTGGCCACCGAGATCTTGTGATTTTACACCTTGCGACTTCTTCCTTTGGGGCCACGTGAAAGATAAGGTCTACGCCAACAGCCCAGCGTCGATTCAAGACCTCAAAGATGGAATTCGTGAGGCTATCGAGGACATAGGGCGGCCACCTTGCGATTTGGTTATGGAAAATTTCATGAAAAGGATATGGTCCTGTAAGCGTGGTCGTGGCGGCCATTTGGCTGATGTTGTGTTCCATTATTAACGGCATACCTTCCTCTTTCTAATGAAATAAACATCCGATCATTTATCTCAAAAATTGCCATTTTTCTTTGAATATCAAAATAACACCTCTTATTAGAAAACCCTTTAGTTTTGCGCAAGTAGTGATACCTTGTCCAGTTATTACACTGTTTAAGTCCTTTGGCCGCTATCTCTTTCGCTATCTAGATCGAGCGGGGCTTAGTGAAAGGAATGTTTCTAGGGCTGCGGTTGGAGTAGGTAGTTCCAATTGCACTGGTTGTGCCAATACACGCTAGTCTTTGAATTTTAGTCATGGCCGTCCCCGAAACTCCAAATGGAGTTCCTCTAATGGTGGGTGGGTTTGTGCTTGGAATGTTATACGTTTCCTTGTAAACAAAATAAGTTCTGCCTTTAGTGGGTTCACGTTAAGTCCGCAGTTATTGGCCCAACTGATGAGCCTGTCAAGGGCCGTTTGTAATAGTTCACAAAGAGTGGGAACAAATTTTCCCGAGGCCATTATCACAATGTCGTCAGCGTAGGCCACGACTTTCACACCGCTGAGATTTAGTTCAACTAAGATCTGATAAACGACGAGAAGCCATAGCAGAGGTGATAAGACTCCACCCTGTGGAGTACCCATTTCAGCATTAACAATTCTCGTTTGAAGTATGGAGTCAATCCAGTTTACCAGTGTCGGATCGATGTTGAGGGCTTGTCGAATTGCAGCTTTATCAACGTTATTGAAGGCCCCTTCGATGTCAAGGAATGCAGCCAGGGTAAATTCCTTGAAGTGGATTGATTTTTCAATTGTGCCTACCACTTCATGAAGTGCCGTCTCAACAGATTTGGCCTTCATATATGCATGTTGGGTGTGTGATGAGAGTACACCATCACTAAGCTTTAGACGAATGTGCGTTTCGATCAGCCTATCTAAGGTCTTGAGAAGAAAGGAGGCTAGGCATATGGGCCTAAAGTCTTTCGGTTCAGTATGAGAGGGCTTGCCAGCTTTCGGAATGAAGGTTCTGCTTAGACATCCCCTAAAAATTTCCACTAGAATTGAAATGGTTATGTCCTTAGAGCTTTGGAGCATAATTGGAATTAATCTATCAGGCCCTGCAGACTTGTATGCTGAGAAGGAGTCAATGGCTCAAGATACTTTGATGCTATAAGTCATTTAGTTGCCTATATTACAAAATCCACTAACGTTAGGGCCCCCGTCGATAGGAGTTAAATATATCACACAGCCTGGTAAGTGAGTGTAAGTGTTTCTAGGGTTTCTGAGAAGGAATCTGTCCAGGTTTTGTCCAGTCTTTTCAAGAAGCGCGGGGGTATGTGGACCTTTGCTATGACCTTCCTCAGCCTCACAGCATCATTTGGAGACTCGAAGTCAGTACAAAATTTCGGTCAGGCTGTTCTTTTTCCATAGGCTGTTCTATTTATTTTTGTATTCATTTTCGCTGTTCTTGAAAAAATCCCAATCATCAGATTATTTTGTTGTTATAATTATGTTTAGCTCTGTTGAAAAGCCTCCTCGAGTTTTTCCTAAGGAAAGACAGCTCTTTGGACCACCATACGGGGTTGGGCTTGGCTTTTCCTTTAGAAATGGGGCAAGAACTTTCATAAGCATTGTGTATAGTACATTAACATGGTTTTCAATGTCTACATTATTTAACATAGGACGAGGCCTAAGGATGAGGCCAGTCTTATAATGAAGGCTTCCCAGTTTGTTTTTCTGGAATTTCTCAAGGGCCTTAGATTTCCTATCTCGTGCTCAAGTTTGAATGTTATCATTCTATGGTCTGAGAATGTTACATTACTCGACAGCTTTCAGTTGCTGATTGCGATGGAATCAGAGTTATTGGAGAGCGTCACATCAAGCACTTCTTTTCTATTTCTAGTAACAATTGTTGTTTCATTACCTCTATTTAACATGGTAATAGAAGTTATTAACTTGAATTTTTGTAAAATTTACGTGACCATCAATCGTTGGGCTGAGAAAATTTCATATAATCTGTTTTCAGGTATCCAGCTCCCAGGTCCCTTTATAGATTTATGATTTATCGATTGATGATCACTTATTGTTTTCTCAAAAGGGTTTCAAGACATCTCCTTTCAAGATGACAATTTTATGTAGGTATAACTATAAATCTACAAGCTTTTTAATTTAATTTCAAAATACATTCTTTTTAATACTTAAAATAAATATTCCCTCCCAAACCGAACACAATAATCTCACACTTAAGCCACTTCAACTCCAATTTCAACATTTCGTTTATGTATGTCATATAAGTTTATCCTTCTATAGCATGAAGGAGCAGATTTGAAGAGGTCATTTTACCGTTCGTTTCACTATCACCCAAAAGCTCCACATACCACTTGGCCGGCATATCAATATTATATCGAAGAGGACTCATTAAATTGGATATTCTGTTGGGTTCAATTCAGTATTTGCGTGCGTGTAGTAGTTTACCTCAACACATACATATGTTTTGTACCTACATCACACATACATACATACATATATAGAAGTCCGATCACTTGAAAAATCCATTTTCGCTCTCAGAAGTACCTATTCAAGTGTTCGGGTTGCCGACATCATCGCATGTCATAATATCCTTTTTTTTATTATTGGTCCTTCCTTCCTTCATTCTTTTAATGGGTGTATTTTCTATGTGACAGAATACACATTGTAAACAGTGGGTGTGCGTTTTATGTATTTTTAGGAATATTGACAGTCACGAATCTTCTCATAAATCAATCCACAGAATTCTATACCTTTACTACAGCGCTATGTCCTTCCATTTATCAAGCATTCAAAAATCAACATAGAACCAGGGTTGCCAGAAATATATTATGTCAATCAGAATATTTAAACTTTTTATTTGGTTAATGAAATCGAAATGAAACCATAATTTACCAAAACAATTATTAAATTCACCCGCAAAATTCAAGATGTCTCCCACCTTTAGCTGAATCAGAGTGGCGGTGATACATACATAGATGGAATAAATGTCAAGTTAGCGAAGCCGTTTATTAGTCGTTAATAAGTTGTTCTATGTTTTTTTTGCTTAATAATTTGCCAATCACTATCCTTGAATTGGTTGTGTTAATTTCAAATTTTTCATTGCGATGTTTTCTATGTTTTTTTTTACTGATATCATGTTAGCGAAGCACCCCTTAAAAAGGGAACTCACTTTTTAACTTGAATGATTTATTGCTTAATAATCTGCCGTTCATTAGTCGTTAATTAGATGTGAGTATTTAAATTTTGTTGTGCGGTGTTTTCTTGCTGATTTGCAAAATTGGTATATCAAATTAGCGAAGCACTCCCTCGAAAAGGGTTAAAAACTTTATAAAGGGTCCGGCGTCTAACGTTTTTTTTTTCAACTAGTGTTTATTTCGTGAATGGTAACACTTAGCTCATGTTTTATTTGACACATAATTAGTTTTATCCTTCCGCTGAACGAATATGGTTGTGTATACGCTTCGCTAAGTGGGCCTGCGATCGACTTAGAGAAGATGCCGATTTTGTCAAAAAAAATCATCTTTTCAGATGAAGCTCATTTTGATCTTGGGGGGTAGTAAACAAGCAAAATTGTCGCATTTGCGGCACAGAAAACCCGCACGCATACATTGAAAAGCCGATACATCCAAAACGAGTCACTGTTTGGAGCGGATTTTGATCCAGAGGCATAATTGGGCCATTTTTCGAAAATGAGCAAGGAGTTGCCGTTACAGTCAATGGCGATCGTTATCGGGCCATGTTGAACGAATTTTTGTTCACAAAAATTGAAGAGGAGGATATTGGAACATTTGGTTTCAACAGGATGGCGCTACGTGCCACACAGCCGAAGCTACACTCAATGTTTTGCGCCATTTTAAAAAAAAAAAGTTATTTGGCGGACCCTTTATATTGAATGGTTTATTGCTTTATAAGGTAAACATCATTAGTTTGGGACAATATCATTTTTGTGTGCGTTGTTTTCTATGTTTTTTTCTGCTGATTAATTAAATTATAATTAAATTAGGGGAGCACACCGTCTTCTTAAATTGAATGGTTCATTGCTTAATAGTTTTCCATTCATTACTTGTTAATTAGTTGTGCGATGTTTTCTGTTTTATGGTTTTTTGCTAAATTATTGAATTGAACAGAGGTTTTTTGCTAAAAAGATTTGAATTTATTAAAAAAAAAAAGAAAACAGACAAATATAGAAAACAAAATTAAAAACATCGCAAGACAAAATAGAAGCTGCGGCAACTAATTAACGAATAACTCGCTTCAAATTACTAAGCACAAATATTTCGATATATGAAATGTGTACCTCATTTCGATGGGAGTACTTGATATCTAAACTAACCAAAGCAGCAAGAAAAAACATAGAAAATATTGAAAGAATTCAAAATTATCCTAAATAATTAACGATTTACTAAAGGGTAACTATCCATCTAGTCATTTTTCGATGAGTGTTTTTCCTTACCTATAATGTTTTTAGAATTATATTTAATGTAACATTTACCACTTTTTAACTATTTTACTCACTATGTCTGAAACTGTTATACATTCTGAGAAAAAAACATGTTTTCAATTTATTTTCATAGAAGTATTTTTTCTCTATTCCTTTCTATTATAATGAAGTTTTATATTTTAGTTTTTGAGCAAAATGTAACTGGCTCCTCTAAGTTACCATTAAGCTGGCAACTCTGCACGTAAGTGTTGCTATTGCGAGTGCGGATTTTGCGGAACTCTTGGCATTTTGATTTCTTTCCTTTAGTTGATTTTTTTTTTTATCTTTTAACTTTTTATGTTATGCTTTTTTTTTATCTCAAGTGAATGACGCATCGATATGGTGGCGTTAATGGCAGAGGAATGCACTCGAGTGTAAAGAAATTGCTCATCCAGGGGTGTCAATGTATCTGACAGCGAAGACTTGTAACGTCGGGCGGGCTTGTCTATAAATCCACTTGAAAACGAGAAGGATGTACGACATCGATGTGTGCAAAAGTGCAATCTGCATGCTATTCTTTTCTATGTTGGTATCCAAATCGATTGTGTGTGTGTCTTTTTTGATTAAAGACTTTAAACAAAATTAAATGCCATAAGGAAAGGATGTTAGAGAAGGAATGTGTGTGTGTAATTTTTTTGTTGTGGAATGACTAGGAAAAATAGAATGATATAAAAGTCCAGGTTGTGAAGAGAAAACAAAAAAAAAGAAACTCGCTAAAATAGCAAAATTCTCTTGCGAATGAGCAAAAACATTTTTCAACATCGAAATCAAATGCGAAAAAAAACACCGCAGTTGTGGTCTTTATTAGGTTGAATTTAAATTGACTAAGGTAAACACTGATGGGAGCATCTGGTTGGACTACCTATGTTTTTGTATATTTAAAAGTTAGCATGAGAATTAATCATAGAGAAAAGGTACCTATAACTATAGCTTTAGTCCTGTAGTCGCTTGGTGGTAACTTGTTAAACTTTTAATAACGAACAAAGAGTTGAAAACTTCAATAGAACGAGGAACAGTTTAACAGTTTTGCTTTGTTTTTATCATATTTTTTCTAATTTTTTTTTTTTAACTTTTAACAATGATATTTTCGACGTTTATTTTAGTAAGTTTTTTAACAAATGTTTTTCTTAGAATTTTTTATTGAATTAAATTTGTATGAATAAATAACTTGCTCTTACATCAATTAAGTACCTGATATGAACATGGGAACAGACAAAATCAGGATAGTTTTTCTTTTGGAAAATATGTAAATTGACAAAAATATGTTTTTATTGGGAGTTCTTTTTGAAGCTGGACACAATGATAATAACATTAAAGTTGAGTTATTTTTAACTAAAGGTTGTTTTTTTTTAGACTTTTGGTTTTCAAGAAGAAATAAAACGCAGATAATTTAATGTTATGCCCAAGAATTTAGCTTTATTATAAAGATAAGGGTTTGGTATTATGTTTTAAAAATGATTTCGGACAAGTGGCTGACGCGGCTGGCTCGAATAAATTCCAGCCGAGAAGCCCAATTTTCGACCACTTTTTGCACCAATTGGGGGCCGTATTCCAGCAATAACCCGCCGAATATCCTCTTCCAAGGCGTCAATCATCTTGGGCCTGCTATCTGTGACTTCACATAATCCCACAAAAAATAGTCAAGCGGCGTTAAATCGCACCATCTTGAAGGCCAATTCACGGGTCCGTAACGTGAAACTATATGCGATTATAAAACGTTTCCTTCAATTAATCAATTGTGGCACGAGCTGTGTGACATGTTGCGCCATCTTGTTGAAACCACAGCTCCTGCACATCATGAGTGTTCAATTGATGAACGAAAAGTCAGTTATCATGGCTCTATAGCCGTAACCATTGACTGTAACGTTCTGGCCAGCATCGTTTTTAAAGAAGTACGGACCAATTATATAAAGCACACAAAATAGTAAGTGTGTAACGGTGTCTCAACGTACACTTGAGGATTATCATCACTCCAATTACGGCAGTTTTGTTTATTGACGTATCCATTCAACCAAAAGTGAACTTCATCGCTAAACAAAATTCGCTTACGAAAATTGGGATCAACGGCAATCTTGTTTTGGGCACAATTTGGAAGCGTTGTTCAGGCGTTAGTCTATTCAAATGCCAAACCAAACAAAAAATAAATCACTTGGCAGCTGACTAAATGGCCGCCAATTAAAATAGTGTTGCCAACTTTAAAATCTATACCTCTAAAAAAAACACCCTTTATTTACTACATATTTTTGAATCATCTTAATTTTAATTTCATTGGTTATCTTGATTCTGAATTTATTTTATTTACAATGGTCTTGCAACTGTGTTGTCGTCAAAGCAGTTTGTTGAAGCGAAACGTGTATTTAGTACATATTCTACCGACTCACTACACGTTGCTGTGTAATCAGCACATAATTTGCATTGTTCAAGGTATAGCGGTGGCGAGTTTCAAATGTTTATTTTGTCATTACAAAAATATACATCTTCGATACATCTGCCATGTCTAAGCTTGAATAGGTAAGGTACTATTTGGTTCGGAAAATTCAATGTTGCTGATACTTTCAATCACATTTTCACAAGCGTCACTGCTAAAACTTTCAAGATTCCGGCCTTAGATTCAATTTCTTCTTGGCTGATTTAATTCAGTAGTTTGTATATAAAATTTTTAATATAAAAAACCGTCATATATAACAGTTTTGTTTATAAAAGTACTGTTTATGCGGCTCCACAAGGCCAGGGCCCTCCGCTGATGGGCTGGACACCCATTTGCTTTAAGTCGCTTGAAGCCTGTTAAAGAACGCCTACTTTTGATGGTGAAAAACTATTATAACTGTTATAAATTGGCGTTTCTCTCGGCCATTTTTTCGAATATCTCGAAATATTTTTGTGTTTTTTAGAACCAGACTAGAGAAATGCCAATTTATAACAGTTAGGTGAAACAGTTTTGTGAACGGAAGTGACACTAGACATGCCAATTATAACAGTTTTTGTTTATAAACGTACTGTTTATGCGGACCCGCAGGGCCAGGGCCCTCCGCCGGTGGGCATACTTCAGGCACCCAGAGTTTTTTTTTCAAGTCGCGCGAAGCGCGTTAACGCACACCCAATTTTACTGGCGAAAAACTGTTATAAATGTTATAAATTGGTCCTTTGTGAACGGCTTCGCACAGTTAAAAAAAAAATAATATGAATGCTCCGAAACATGCTTGGGGGCCTGCATAAACCGAATCTTTCTATACTGAACTGTTAGAAAATGGCATTTCCTTAGTCAGTTCCAAGAATTGAAAGCAATATTGATATTATAATTGGTTTAATAAATATTAAGGAAAATGGTTTAGATGATTTAAATGAAAATTTGCTGAAATATTATTTTGACTAAATTAAGCAGCATTCAGAAAACCTTAAACAGAAGTTAGGTCCGTTTACCTATAATTTAATAATTAAACGTTTAGTTTAATTCCTCTACACTAAATAAACAAAAAATATATAATAATATTTACAGATAAAACAAGCAAAAAGGGTGGAACGTAAAATTCCCATCAGGGAAACACTTGTCTATTCTTCTCCGAGACTTCTTATAGTCTTCTTGGCCGTGAAGAAAACAAACACTTTGCACCCTTGGGAGATCTTCATTTTTGTTCTCCTTTTGCTATGAAATAAGTTCTGCTTCTATAGATACTCTATGTAAGTAGGTATCACTTAATTTGCACATCTTTTTCATTTCGAAGGACGACAATTTTAAAATGTCTCTTCCTTTTTCTCTTTTTCTCTTCTATTATATTTTTGTTCTAAACAAACTATTTCTAGTGCTCTAGTAGGTAGGTATACCTATATAAGAAGAATGAGTTCCCCTGGTGCGTCTCTAAAGTCTAAACACACACAAAAGACACACAACAAACACGTAAATACCCCCAGCCTACATAGTTTTAGAGGAGTGAGCCAGAGCAGAGCATCCCGGAAAGGACTTTTCATCCTAATTTGATGACTCAATGTATGCGCAATGGATTTGGAGAAAGGACTCCCAAAGGAGCCAATACCAGAGGCAGATAGAAGCTATGAGAAGAAGGACCACTTTTGAAATGTACGTACTTGGTCCTTATTCCAAGAGTGTTTGGGTAAATTGTTTATTTTTCGCATGTCTCGTGAATTTAGAAAGCCAATTGTCCTCTTCTATATCGTCATCGTCATCGTCATCTTCGTCGACCGTCCGTCCCCTGTTGATGGATCGTCATGTAAACAATTAGCAGAAGAGCCCACTCGGGAAATGCCATTCGTATATAATATTGGCAGCAGTCATGTTTCCAAGCACCATCCATATTACCCGGCCATAACCACCATCAAGAGAGCGAGGCAAAGCAGGCTCCAGAGTCACCTCGATTGTTGAAATGGAAAAAGGCTGGTGTGCTAATAAATCACGAATCTCTCATTCGTCGGGTTCGGGCTCGGGGTGTTATGTTTGGTTGAGAATGTTTTGCAAATAATATTCTTCTCTTCCTCTGGCACGATGAGGATTCAAATTACTCACGTAAAAATTTTCCTCCTGGAGAAATTGTATTTAAGTGTGACTGTCGTGTCTCGGTGCGGTTGAGTTCTGTGCGGTGATGTCCTTGCTAATTGTTTGCCAGCAACAAAAACTCTTTAAAAGCATCAGCATCAATATAGGTATAATAGCAAAAAGGGAGGTAAAGTGATGAAAGAAGGAAAAAGGATTCATGACCATAGAAATTTGTTGAGGTTATTTTTTTTGGTTTTGTTTTCTTGTGTTGAGGATACAAGGAAGTGATAAATGAACACAATTCAACATTGACAGAAGGAAATAAATCTCGATGTGATGTATTTTTTATGGGGTTCTCTGAGTCAGGGGAGTTAACGATATTTACCAATGAAGCTTATAAGTTTTAAATTTTTAGTTATCTTAATCTATTACATGAAGAAAGACAAAACAATTATTTAATTTGTCACGAATAATATCAGAAAGTATTTAACTGATTTACGTGAACAAAATTTTAAAATACTCTATGTTTTCATAAGAATATTTAAAGCTATTTTTTGTTTTTTTTTTTTTAATTTGTTTGTTAAATCAGATCAGAACAATAATAAAATATACAAATGTAGCCTGATATTTGAACTTCATTTAAAATTTTCTATCTTGAAGATCCGACAGGTTATAGCATGAGCATGGCAACCATATCGATAGTTTCCTGAGATTTTGATGCATAAATAAGAGTCTGCGTTAATAAACTTCCTTTCTATGAAGCACGTATATAGGTCTTAACGATGTGCTTGTTATCCATGAAATTATATCTATTTCTGTTAAGACAAATTCGACACCATAATGTTTTTTGTAAATATAAGCAAGATTTTTTTTTACGTATACAGGAAGGCCGAATCCCGCATTATAATTTAGATACCTACAATTCGAATACATAATTCGAATTTTCGTATTCTTCACTTTAACTAATAACCAATGCCAGGCATACATACTTATGTTCTTTTAATGCGGAAAAAAATCCAGGAGAACATTTTCGAACGCAATTATCTTTGTTTTTTCATAAGTCATACTGGCTAAAAAAGCTATTGCCGAATCAGGCTTGCTTATGGTATATGGATGCAGCACAATGGTATATGGATGCAGCACAAATATTCTTTCTTAACCTTCCCAATGTTTAAATTCATCAAAAACATCAATATTATTTATATTAAAATTCAAAAACATAACCTGGTTCGTTCGTCAATAAGTCAATAAGCATCGTGAACCGATCATTTAAAACGTTTTAAAATATTTTCGTTGTTTGCTACATTCAACGCTTTTTGCAAAAAAGTTGGAAAAAGTTGAATAGTGAAAAATGAAAATATGCTCTAGAGATGCCAATGTGCGAACAAATTGAATTTGACCTGTCAAATGACTTTGAAATGACAGATCAAACACAATTTTCGTACGCTTTTTTGTAAACAGTCAGGGTGTTTTTTGTTAGAGGTATAGAGCTTTAAGTTAGCAACAATAATTTAATTGGCGGCCATTTTGTCAGCTGTCAAGCGATTTAATTTAAGTTTGGTGCGAAATTTCAACATGTACAGACTGACGCCTGAACAACGCTTCCAAATTGTGCCCAAATGGGCCCAAAACAAGATTGCGGTTGATCCCAATTTTCATAAGCGATGAAGTACACGTTTGGTTGAATGGATAAGTCAATAAACAAAACTGCCGTATTTGGAGTGATGATAATCCTCAAGTGTATGTTGAGACACCGTTAAATATACAAAAAATGACTGTTTGGTGTGCTTTATATAATTGGTCCGTAGTCCGTACTTCTTTAAAAACGATGCTGGCCAGAACGTTACAGTCAATTGTGACCGCTGTAGAGCCATGATAACTGACTTTTCGTTCATCAATTGAACACTCATGATGTGCAGGAGCTGTGGTTTCAACAAGATGGCGCAACATGTCACACAGCTCGTGCCACAATTGATTTATTGAAGGAAACGTTTGGTAACCGTATATAGTTTCACGTTACGGACCCGTGAATTGGCGGCCTTCAAGATCGTGCGATTTAACGCTGCTTGACTATTTTCTGTGGGTCGCTAGTCTACGCTGATAAGCCCGAAACAATTGACTACTTGGAGGACAACAATCGCGATATACGGCCACAAATGTTGGGAAAAGTCATCGAAAATTGGACTTCTAGATTAGACTACGTCCGAGCCAGCCGTGGCGGTCATTTGCCAGAAATCATATTCAAGTTATAATGCCAGAAGATTATCTTTCGAACAAAGTAAATTTCATGTCAATTTAAAAAAATCATCTTTGTTTTTTTCCTTTTCAAAGTTCTTTTCTTCTAAGAAAACACCCTTTACAAGATGCTGTACCCATTACATTAAGTTACTAGGTTTGTTCTTTGAGCCCTGAAGTTACCCTGGGGTCGCCCCAAAGCGTTTTTTGAAAAACCTGAAGTCACCCTGGTGAAAAAACTCTGTGTTTTTCAGACCTGAGGTCGCCCTGAACTCGCCCTGAAGTAGAACTAGGTATTTTGCTGTGGCGAGTTGAGGTAAAGAATAAACTGCCAAAGTGACATGAGTTATTAAATATATGTTTTGTTGCGGATTCATGAGCTGAAGGTTATTGTTTATTTTTGAAGAATAAATTAAAACTACACAAATTAAATTTAATGCTAATAAACAGAAATAGAAAGTGGAAACGTTAGAAGTTTTTTCTTATTCATTTTTAAGACATATTTGTAACAAATTTTTAGTTTTAATTATCAAAGCACAGAACTTTTTTTCTTCCTTTAAATGTCAACAGCAATTGAGCGTTTTTTGAGAACTGGAAAACCCAGTTTTTTTTGACAATTCTTGGGGTTGTCAAGAAAACCTGGGTCAACCCTGGGTAAAGTTCAACGAACGAAGCTACTAACAACACATTCTGAGTATCTACTGATCCACTCATTAATTTAGTTAGTCCGTAGACTGCATAATGGCTATTTGATTGTAGTCGGTACTTATATAAGTATACAGATTTCGACATTTACTCAATTAATAAATTGTGTACAGAGATCTATGCAATGAGTTCAAATATTTATTTATTGAGTAGGTACCTACATTCATTTTTTTTTGCTCAGCCTAATACCGACATACCTATAAGCTGTAAATGCAACCCATTTTCAGCCAAGGTCCCAAAACTCTTATGCACACATCACTTTTGCATTTTCAATAATGTGCGTTCGGTTGGTTTTGAAAATCTTCGAAAATTTTCGAAGAAATTGATGAAGTTCTTAATTTTTTGGTTTAATAATTCGAAATCAAATGACTCATCATACTGCAACCAATTACGCTGTTTCTTCTTGAATTGTGTTGAAAAAATAAATTAAGTTGAATTCTCTGAAACCTTATTTTAACTCATCTCTTTGAATTCCTCCCCTACAATCCAATTGACTCAACTACCATCGTTAAAACAAAGTCTTTCAGTTATAAATTTTCCAAACTTGATCCCACCAAAAAAAAAAAAAAAACGACAATTGCAATCAATTTCATTGAACATTGATTGCATCATCAATGTATATGACAAAGATCAAGTCCTCCTAATGAACCTTCTAACTCGTATAAACATCCTTCGTATCCTGAAATCGCTATAGTAGATATATAGTATAGAGATATTGGAAAACCCATCTTATAATCTAATCGCAATAAAAATTGTGTGGAAAAAAAAAATACGCAGATAGCGTACCTACACACACACACCCGCAGAAGCTAGAAGCAAACTGATTTACTTATTTGTTAATCGACCGTAAAAGTTATTTCGTCCTTTTCTTGTCTCCGAACCTCTTCTCTTCGAATTTTGTTTTCCGTCCAAATGATGCTATATCAAAGCCTTATGTTTTCAAAACAAAAAAAAAACGAACTAAAAGAAACAAATTTGATCTCCATAAAACGCATAAAATACAAACGAGCAAGAGACAAAATGAATGAAGAAAAAAAAAAAACAAAAAAAAAACATAAAAATAAAATGCGAAATAAAGGGCCAACAAAATATCTATTTTCCCGCAATTTATTTTGAAGTAAGCAAAAATAAAAAAAAAATAAAAGGAAGAGGAAAAGGAAAAAGTCACCTAAAAAAAAGGATATCAAACCAAGCAAAACAATATACAATTCTTACAAATTGAATCCTTTCTGTTTTAAAAGAATATTGCCCAAAGGAATTTTCATCTTCTTCTCATCTCTCGTCCAAAAGTGAAAGATCAAAAGTTGATTAAAAAACAAACAAACGAAAAAAACAAGGACACACCAACCATTTACATCGGTTGAGACCTAGTAGATAATAATCGAATGAGTTTTTCCTTGAATTCGGAAAGAAAATCAAAAAGCAATCGGCATTAATGATCCTTAAATGAATCCACCATCACCACCGCCTACTTTTAGCACCAAAATGCGCATTCCTTTCTATCCTCGTCCTTGCTCTTCTCTGTGCGATAATCAGAAAGCGGTTATTGTTAATTTCCTTTATCGAACAAGAAAGTCCTATTATTTGTGCATTGCAGTGCATTTGGTGTCGGATAGCAGCAGCAGCAGTAATAGGGGGATGGTTCATTCCTTTTATTCTCGTTCACCTTTGTGCTCTACTTCATCTAAGAGGAGGTGTGTTTGTTTTTAATTAAATTTTTAAAAGAAACGAGAGTCAACTTTGTAGTATCCTTGTGACCATTTGTCTTTTTTTTCATCCACCCAGGAGCATCTTCGCATCCTTTGAATGGGTGGGGGGAGGGGGTTGGGTTTGTTCTATAGAAAGTATCCTACTCCTTGAGGTTGCTTGTAAATGTATCTATTGTTCTCTGCACCACAGACGGACAGACAAAGCTGAAGCTGGTTTTTGTTTTACCTATACTTTAAATATCTTTTAAGTTTATTTTTATTTTTGTATATTTATTGTGTGTTGGTATGTGTGTCTGTACTTAATATCTTTTGTTTTGCGGTTGAAACGGAAACGAGGAAATGAAGCAATTTCACTTTGAAACAACGTGAATTTAATGGTTAAAAGTGAGTGGTTGTTGTTTCATTAGAGCGGAAAGATGCGGATAAAGAATGATTTTCCTGTTGACAATTAGTATAAAATTTATATAAATGAAAAGGTATGTATGTAATTGCCAAAGAGCGGTGAGAATCTTTGCACAGCACTTCGGTTCTTCGGTTTCATACAAATTTTATGTTTTTGGCTTTAATGTTTTTTTGTTTTTTTTTTTTTTTAATAAAAGGAGACACCAAGCGTTGTAAATTTAATTGTTGTCAATTGTTTGGTTAATGGCGGTACTTTGGTTCGTTCGTTGGTGGCGGTTGGTTATAGTGAGAAAGTTTGATGGAGGTGTGTGTGTCTTAAGTTGACTGGGACTTAATTTCTTCTTCTTAGAAATTTGTAAAGGTATACCTAGCTATATGGGAGTGTATTTTATGGATCAATTACCTTCATAAAATTTGTGTCCTTGGATGTCTCAAATGGTATTTATATTTCTACATTTATGTATACAATAAACATATGCATATACATACTATATACAGATATTATTTTATTGTATTTTTATACCTAGGTGATATATTTATAATACAGTATGTAAGTGGGTATTCTGTCTGACATCACCTAGTGAAAAAGCTGCTGAAAACTAAATCCTAAGGCCTTCAGTACACGAAGCATTTCGTCAGATAAAGCCTAGCACTGAGTTGGGCCTTGTTGACGATCAAGTTTATATGCTCCGAAAAATCAAGATTAGAGGTGAAATGAACTCCAAGGTATTTGAAACCATGGACACGACGTAAAGTGTGCTGCGATATAATATAGTCAATTGACCCACGAATTCATTTTTTCGAAAAAGTAAATACCTGACATTTAATAGGGTTAAGATTCAAACCGTTTTTAATACACCAAGTAACAAGTCTGGTAATATTATCTTATAAAAGAACACAATCACTGTCAGATGTAATGCTTTTGAAAATGTTCATACCATCCGCAAAAATTAGAATTTTACTATAGGTATCTACCTAACGTATGCAGAAGTGTACATCATTGATGGCTAAGATAAAGAGAAGGGGTCCTAGGTGATTTCCTTGAGGAACTCCCGATTTGGCAAAAATCGTCCGCACGGTAAAAGCTTTTAAGTGCTATTGTTTTGTTAATGAGGCGAGATGAAGTCCTCATCAGAAAAAGAATTTTTATTATTAAATAATTTTCTTAATTAAAAACAATGTTTTTGTGTCTCATTTCCCTCTATACCTAAATATCAAATTTTTAAAAATAACCTTTCCAACACAAACAGAATTTTTTAAATCATATAACACTTTTCGTCGAAGGATAAAAGGGTGTAATTTCACCCTTCAGATACCAAATTAAAAAAAAAAACTTATTGAGCCATCCACTCAAAATAAATTTTCAAACATAAAAAGAATTTCTTAAATCAGACCATTTTTTATATTTACCCGATTTCACCCTACAATTAATAAAATTTGAAACATATTCCCAAAGGCATTCCTTAAAAAAACCTTTGAAATAAAAAAAGAATTTCTTAAATCGGGGAAAATTTTTTATTTTTAGCCCATTTCACCCTACTGATTGCAAATTAAAAAAAAAAATTCCTTGAAGCCATTTCTCTAGAATAATCTTTCAAGCGCAGGTACAATTTAATTAATCGGATACATCTTTTTTAATTTACCCCATTTCACCCTACAAAATGAATTTTTCAGATATTTTTAAAGTTATTCTGTTATTCGGGGCGGAGACGAATCCAACAAATCAAATATCATTAAAATCGGTAGAGCCGTTCTTGAGTTATAAGTGTTGTAACTAAAACGACTTTGTTTTAGAGAAGATAGTTAGTGAATTAAATTTTGTTGGTCACCTGACCTTTATCTAAGAGATTCTTTGATTTTAGATAATCAATTCGAATGTGCTTATGGAAAGTAAAATGCACACAAAAGAATGTACTCTACAGTGTACAGGACCTTAATGTTGATTCTAGAAGAAAAATATATTAGTTTTTGAGGATGAATGGATTGAAAGAGAGCGTCTTTATGGTTTACATAATCACTTTCCAAGAGCAATTCAACCATTTTCTGTTCATAAATCGAAAGAAGTTGCATGTGAAAGGTAGATTAATATTATTTTAATGCTAACTGCTTTCAACAAAACCATTTCTTTTTTTTTTGTATAATCGTTGTAGAGGATTATTTCTTTAATTGTTTTGATAAATAATATAGTTTTAATGCTTTTCAACTTTACTGCTTTGTTAATAAGTAGTTATGTAAACAATTTAGAGACAGACAGCATTTAATTTAGGGGAGATCCTTTTTTTTTTTGAAAAACTGTTATTTTTTTTAAACTAGCTGACCCTCCCGGCTTCGCACGGGTAGATAAACCTAAGCTTCGCATAAAATTACAAATTTTGTTATTGAATACTACTTACTGAGTTTTGGCCCACTTCATATTATAAATGGTGAAATTCGTTAAAATATGATCATCTGCGTCCAACCTTTATTACGCAACGCAGAAAGAATTTTTGTAATCAAAAACCTTTTTTTTTGTGTTTATTCCATTTCACTCTATAAATATATAATTTTTAAAAATAACCTTTCCAACACAAACAGAATTTTCGAAATCAGATGCCACTTTTCATTTTTACCCCGTTTCACCCTATAAATTCTGAAAAAATCCCTGAGGCCAATTACAAAAATAATTTCTTAAGCCCGATGTTATTTTATTTTTATTCCCTAAACAAAATCTTAAAAAGAATATCCCTAAAGCTATTTCCTAAGCAAAAACCTTGTACAAAAAAGAATTTCCTTAATCAGACCGTTTTTTGTTTTTATCCCATTTCACCCTACAATTGTAACATTTTGAAAAAGAATATCCCGAAAGCATTTTCCTAAGTAAAACATTCAAACAAAAAAGAATTTATTTTTTTATATTTTTTAGTGACATTTTTGAAAAAGTTGAATGTTAGATATAAGTATTTATATCAGAGAATAGCTAAAGATGATTCTCTTTCACTTTTTCCCAACGTTCCGACGGTGGTTGCCGTCTTCTTCAGGGGATTTCTTTTAATAAAAAATGAAGTTTTGGATCTACTGTTGGAAACTAAGGAGAAGAACACCGCTAAGATGTTTTGTATGTCTTGTTTATGGTTTAGGTTGTTTTTGTTATTGATTATGTGGTGTTTCTAACGTGTAGCGTTTGCAAGTGTGTTGCTTCATTGCCAACATCTACACACCATTAAAGTCCAGTTAGTTGCCGCAATATCAACGCTGTGGCAAGCCAGTGCCATTCTTCCAGAATTTTTCGAACGAATGTCCGACTTGTGACCCGACCAACAAAGCCACTGAGAATCATCTTTAATTATTCTCAGATATACATCAAAAAAGAATTTCTTGAAACGGAAATTTTTTTTATTTTTACACCATTTCATCCTACAAATAATAAAATTTGAAAAATATATCCCTCAAACCATTTCCTAAGAAAATCTCTTCAAACAAAAACGAATTTGTTCAATCGGACACTTTTTATGTTTACCCCATTTCACCCTATTAAAAGAAAAATGTTAAAAAATATCCCGTAACCCATTTCCTAAGAAAAACCTTTCAAACACAAAAAGAATTTCTTAAATCGGACAATTATTTTATTTTTACTCCATTTCACCCTACAAATAAGAAAAGTTGAAGAAGATAATCCCAAAAGCCATTTCCTAACCACCTACAGGGGCATTTGTTGAACGGTAATTGAATTGAATTGAAAAAGGAAATTTTCGCTTATAGCGATACCTGTTGAGACTTTTTCGACTTTTCTTTTTTCCTAAACCTTCGCGGTACAATTACGAACAAACCCGTAGAAGAAAGTATCCAATTTGGTGCAGTCGTTCTCAAGTTTTAAGCATCCGAAGCAAAATTGTCGCATTTGGGGGACAGAAAACCCGCACGCATACATTGAAAAGCCGATACACCCAAAACGAGTCACTGTTTGGTGCGGATTTTGGTCAAGAGGCATAATTGGGCCATTTTTCGAAAATGAGCAAGGAGTGGCCGTTACAGTCAATGGCGATCGTTATCGGGCCATGTTGAACGAATTTTTGTTCACAAAAATTGAAGAGGAGGATATTGGCAACATTTGGTTCCAACAGGACGGCGCTACGTGCCACACAGCCGAAGCTACAGTCGATGTTTTGCGCCATTTTCAAAAAAAAAAAAAATAGTTATTTGGCGGACCCCTTACATAGATACTTAGGTACTTTGGAAATGCCACTTATATAAAATATGTATATACATAATTTTAATATTTTGCGGAATTTATGTTTATATATGCACATTTATGTATAAAATATCATTTTGAAACAAAAAACAACAGTCATAAAATCTCGAAAATTTAAATGAAAATCAACAAATTGCAAAATAATCACAATCAAGTGATAAAATTGTCGAAACAAAAATAAAAACAATTAAGCGAAATAACCACTCATTCGCGCTAACCATTTTCCGCAGCATTATTCAACAATCCTATCAAACATTCAAAATTGACGGAAACTAAATTTGCTGCTGCTCGGTGCCGGAGCCGGTGGGTATGGCTGGGGTTAATTTCTCTTATATAGACCTTTAACACATTTCCGCATTCCGCCTATTAAAATAACTTTCATTAGTCGTTTATGCGTGTAAATGTCAATTGATTACAATCTTTCACTTGGGTAATCATAATTTGCGTGATTTTGTTTCACGATAAATTTTTCGATTAAAACAAAAAAAAATACAGGTAGATGAAAATGAAAATTCTCGCTGGAAACATTTAAGCAAAACCTCATGCAGTCGTCAGCGTAGTGTGGTTGCAATATACATACATCCATTCAGTCCTCCGAGCACCGAACTGCAATAATTATAGGTATGCTTCTCTATAAACCATCGTCTCTTCAATTAAACTCTCGTGCTATTCAACTTTTTTCACATCCAGCTCAACACATTCAAAGCAAAACAAAAGTACTTTCTAATAAAGGACATTTTTTCCATACAACAACAACAACAAAAAGTAAAGAGGTATAGGCATAGGACCATAGGTAAGGTATGGTTTTTATTTATTTGAGTGAAAATATTAACATTTCGCATGAACAGGCTTTCACACAAAAAATTGAGAGTGTGACATTTCCACGTTGCGTTGGTGGGAGGCGGCAGGCGGGGAGGGGTTGCAGCTTGCTGGTGCCTAAATATTATATTGGAGTGGTTTTGAATGTTAGTGATTTTCAATACAAAAAAGGTCACCGTTACCGCATATTATGTATTAATTATTCTGATTAAATATTCCCACATAACCCTATAAAAGCTTTTGGAGAGGGGAGATAATATTTACGAGGATGTTGCCCATTAGCGCGCTCCATGAATGGTAAATTACGCTCACGTTGTGTTTAGTCCTTAGTCCTTTTATGTGTTCGGTAATCTCTGTCAACTGAAGCTGAAATGCCATCAACACTATTAGTTTAGAGTTTGGGTATGATGTATGGGGGTAGGGGAGGAGTTGGTTCGGAGTATTTCCATTGTCTATACCTCTACAAACTCCAATCTGAGTTGATTGGAAAATTAATTGCAACTAACTTTTCGACTGCTTGTTTAACAAGTGGGCGGTTTTATTTTTATTCGAAAAAGGAAATGTCCAACACGACCCATTTGTAGTCGCACAGTTTAAAGTTATTAAATTCAATTTTCTCTGATTTGAGCATCAGGTCGGTCGTATAGAGTTTGACAGCACGTCAGACCGTCATCCTCATCGTCATTAGCGTAAGTTCGAGTGTATTTTATGGTTTTTAATTTGTCCCTGATGTTTGGCAGAATTCTCAACAGGCATTTTTGTCAAAATAAATATTTAATGAATTGTGGGGGATTTTTGGTGTGGTTATTCTGTTTTCTAAAATATGACATGCCATGTGAATGTTATGTAAGAACACATGGTGTGGAATGACTTGTTCGGTAGATGAGAGATTTAAATTTAGTTATTTGGTTAAAACTTAGTGGAACAATAGATTTTGAATGAGGTAGTCATTACGTAATAACATTCATCATCTAATTCGTAATTTAATTGGTAATCAAAATACTAACAGTTATTAGTTAGAGAAAAATACTGATTTAATCTTTTTAGCTTTTTCTGATTTATTAACCTAAAGTAGGTCATAATAATATGTACAAATTACTTCAACAACAAGGGACACCAATTAGCTTATTGTGTATCGAGTTTTTTTTGAGTCGATGAATATAATTATCGCGTTGTCATCGAATTTTGGTTTTCCCGCATTTTGGGTTTTCAGATTTTGCATTTTCTAGATTTTGGGTTTTCTGGATCTTTGGAGTTTTCGAATTCGAATAAGTTGATGCATTTTTTTTTTTAAATAAAGAATTTAATTGTAAATTATTGAATTTTAATATTTAATACAAACATATTATTTTTGGGGTTTTTGTTTTTTTCGGGATTTTGGATTTTCTGGATTTTTGGAATTTCTGGATTGTAGGGATTTAGGAATTTAGGGGTTTGCGGTTTTGGGTTTCTTTTATTTGGGTTTTTGAAATTTCGGTTGTTCGGATTGTCGGGATTATGGTTCGTCGGGATATCGGTTTTCCTGATTTTCTGGATTTTAGATTTTCGGAATTCCGGGTTTACGGTATTTTGGGTTTTCTGTGTTTTGGAATTTCTGGTATTTGGATTTCGGGACTTTCTAGATAATGGGACTTCAGAATGTTGTGTTTTTGAAATTCAATATTTATCCCTTTTCCTGGGTAAACGATCCGAGTCTGGTTTTGCCGTTTAAGTAATTTGATAGGGTTAAATCATACACATGTTTTGAAAAGTTCAACTAAGTCACCTCAACTGACGAATGAATACCGAAAACCATGGGCTCTGGTAGCTGCCCCTGTGTTCTCTTTCTGGATGGGCTTTCCTAAATATGTAGTGGGGCACAACTAATATCATAATTTTTTTTTTTTTTTTTTTTTTTAATTTAGCGCGCACTAAAGGGGTTGTGACTACCCTTAATATGATATACACAGCACGAGCGATTAGGTAGATTGGAGGGGATTGAAAAGGAGATACCGATGCACATTGGTTTTAAATGTCTGAAGATCACAATGGGAGGGGAAAACAGGGCTGGGTAGAGCATTCCACATTCGTGTAGTGCGACTAAGGAAAGAATCTCTGTACTTAACAGTACGTCAGAAGTTGGGCTCAAGGGTAAACTGATGGGCATTCCTAGAAGCGCGGGTATTACGGTTGAATTGTTTAAGGGGAGGAATGCAACTGGCTATTTCACTAGAACACTGTTTATAGAAATAGCGGTGCTCAAGAGATGTTAATGTTAATGAGCCATCATTTTTGAAAATGGTTCCAGCAGGACAGAGTAACCGCTCACACAGCTCAGTCAACGATCGCATGTCTTCATCTTGACCTATAAACATAATTTTGCTGGTGAAACTTCTAAAGTAAATTTTCATTATTCATCATTATTGAACAAATTCAATTTTATGAATGGTTTAAAAAGCTTTGGTTTTCAAACAAAATGATAAAAAAAATGTATGGTACTGAAATCGGAGTAAATGAACCTGGAAGCGAGTTCCAGCAGAATGAGTCATGGCCCGTGGGCCCTATACCACAATGGCTGTTGGAGGAGACGTTCGAATGCTCCATTGCTCCGAAAAATTGACTTGTTAAGTTGACTTGTGCAACGCGTCAACGCTGTTTCTAACTCTAATACGCCAATACCCTATTTATAAACATTTTGCATCGATTGTCTAACTTTGGACATTGCAATTGGTTCTCCAAACTTATTCTAAAGTTTAAGTACCTACGTTTAATAAACAAGGTAAAGCCAAGTTTTTAGACAATGACTAGCTGGACATGGACAACCGTCCGAGATGGTTTTAAGGAAATCTAATAAATACCACTGTATTTCTGCAATAAAGAACTGCAGCAGCAAACCCGTTACAAAATGATTTAATTAATTCCAGAATTAGTTATGGATCTTACAAATGCCCTCAATAAACGTTTATTTGCAAACCCCTCGATAATGATGCGAAAAATAAAAAGTGTATTTTAAGAAGACTTATGCCGAGTTGCACAAAAATGCACGAAAACCATTCTTTGCTAAAAGTCTATTTAAATATATCGGTATGATAAATTAATCTGCATTACAGCAAAGTCTTTCACAGAATTTGTATATCAAATGAAGTTTGCTTACCATCTCTGCATTTTCTCCCTTGCTTTCAAAACTGAACGAAGAAGTTTCCACCAATGCAAGCGAGGAAGCAGTACGAGAGATGTCAAAAAACAGGATTAGCGATGCACGTTGTGAAGGGAGTACAATAGCGACCACCTAATTAATTGTTTCATACCAAATCATACTTCGATACTTGACACTTCCCAGCAAATGCATTGCCTTAAGCACTAGATACATAACAATCAAAATATAATGCAAAGCATTGTTCTGCCTTCGACTTCATGGTAATAAAAAGATACACATATATCCCACTCGTAGTCTCGAACCACAACAAAAAAACCATAAGTATCATATTGCCCTGATGGCACGAACGGCGTATAAGTAAACAAAGTGCATTTAATGTTATTGGGTTGATCAGTGGTCATCTACTTAGACTACCAAAATATGTCAACTCAGCACTATGCCGAACGAGCTATGCCACTAAAGATAGCTGGTCGTTCACCCCTAGCCCGTGTCATTAGAATTATGCTGAATTGTGGTTATGGATTGCAAGTGGGGCCAAGAATCGAAGTATTATAGCAATAGTATATGAAAATAAAAGTGTCTTCCTCACTGAACACCAACCAATAATGGTTTTTTCTTTATTTATTCTTTTGTGAAGCTTTCGAGCTAAAAAGAACACTTAAAATAACTATACTTGGTTACAGTCTAAGGGCAAAACCTCGAGTGGATTAGCCAGAGGTTCGAGCTGTTGTATTCATTGAGTGCTAAGCGATTTGTCTCGAAGATCATTCTCAAGACAAGTTAAGGAATAGTTGGGACGAAAACAACCAACTTCACAACGTCATCACAGACAAAATTTGACGTTTACATACAAACTATCAATAACAAGTATGTGATTCACGCCTGTAAATAATAACCAAATAAACATGGAGTGCTCTGCGTATACCCACATTGATACAACGCGAACCTTTTGTTCGACTGAAATATCAAAACAAAAACTTGGGAAAAATAGTTGTTTGTAATTTTAAGAGGGTTTTGAGTTTCAGTTATTCGTTTTTATTTGGATGTGATGAAGAATTTAGCTTCATTATAAAGATAAGGGTTTGCCATTATGTTTTAAAAATGATTTCGGGCAAGTGGCCGCCGCGGCTGGCTCGAATAAATTCCAGTCGAGAGGCCCAATTTTCGACCACTTTTTGCAGCAATTATTGCTGATATATGGCCCGTCAGCAATAACACGACAAATATACTCTTCCAAGGCGGCAATCGTCTCGGGCTTATCTGCGTACACAAGCGACTTAACATAACCCCACAAAAAATAGTCCAGCGGTGTTAAATCGCACGATCTTGGAGGCCATGCCACAGGCCCACGACGCGGGATAATGCGCTCACCGAAAGTTTCCTTCAATAAATTGATTGTTTCAAAAAGACCAACTCCGAAAAAAGTATTGCCAGATTGAAAACCACACGTCTAAAAAAAACACCCTTTACCTCATTTGTTTTGGAAAGTAAAATTGCATTTTTTTTTTCATTTGTACTTTCATTAAAATTCGTTTTAAAAAATTAACTGGAGGAAAATGGAACTTTAGTTTATTGGTTTGTTTATTGGCCTTTTAGAATCGAAATTGTTCGGTGGAACCGATAAATGTCATTTTTAAAATTTAAGGAAGTAATTGTATCCATGATAAAAAAAAAGAATACGACGCATTCAAGCGAATTTAGTTAAATTACTTTCGTTCTCACCATATTGGTATTAACAATAAATAAATTAAACATATTATTCCTCACATTTTTCAACACTCATTTAATATTCATTCCCATAAATTTTCCTTTCCAATAACAACTATTGAAAGTTCAAACCAATACCACATTACTTTTAATAAATTATTTGCAGATGAATTTTATTAATAAATTTTAAGCAAAAATCAGGCCACATAAATTTAAAAAGTAATATTCGAAAAAGTTGAAAGATATCGGTATTTTTTAATTAAAGAGGTACAACCATACAGTTGTTGTTATTATTATACCAATGGGATTTAAATGATGAAAATCTTTTTTTTTTCTCGATTATTTAAGCTTAATCGATTATTTATTAATGATAGATTTGATTTGATTTTATTTATGTAGGGTGGTGCTGATGAATAGTGATAAATAGTGATAAATTCAAATTGAAATAAATAAATAATAATTGAGAATAAATACATTTATAAGAGTGATGATTTTGACTAAACAAAATTATAACAAGCAGAAAAATTAGTGTTTTTGAAAATATGTTTCCGGTTTGTATTGCTGGATTTACACGCCTGCAAAATGCCATATCATGTCATATTTTAGTTATTTATTTTCGCAATTGCTTTTTATGACAGATAATAGATATTTGTCAATACAATTAGATATGGTGTCCAATTAGATATGGAAGTCAAGTGCTATGTAACGATTTTTCCGATTTTTGTGTCACCCACTTTAATTCATTTTTAAAAATTTGGAAATGATGGGTACTTCATTTTTCCCAATTCTAAATCTTGACGTTCATATGAGTGCCCGGAACTAACTCTTGACAAAAAAATGGAATTAACATTGAAGTTTCCATGCAAACTATATCGATAGCAAAAATATGCAATTGACGCCGCGCCGGTAACACAGTTTTCTTCAGCTATTAAGTTAACATTGAAAATTACCTGGGATTAGATAAGCTCGTTAGGGCATTTAACATGTGCAGGTCCAAAAAGTCTACGTACAGCGGGATAATTTTTTAATTTTTGCAAAAAAAATGAAATAATTTGATTCCGTTATGCTCACGATAACTCACTGAAATCAACTCAATCAAATCAATTGGCAATGGGTTGTGTGTTCCAAGATTTCTTTGTTTTTGGTAAGTTAAAACATTTTTTATTTTAATTCAGCTTAATTATTTCGTTTCAAAAGTAAAATGGAAGACAAAAATAAGTAAATCCCAATGGCAACTAAAGAAATTATTATAAACCTAAGGAAAGAAAGAAAATCTTTAGGAGAGATTGCTAAAATTGTAAAGAGACCCCGTTCCTCTGTTTAATATGTACTTGAAAAATGTAAGAAAACTAAAACAATAGCAATTTAACCAAAATCAAACCGGCCGAAAAAAATTGAGAGTCGAACAGAATTTTAAGAAGTGTTGAAGAAGATCCTCGACAAAGTCCTCCCGTACTAGCTGGAAAACTAAAAACCACCGATGGAATTGATGTGCAACCCCAAACAACAAGAAACACCCCGCATAGGCATGCTTATAATGGTCGAGTGAGTAGGAAAAAGCCGTATTATTCACAAAGCAAATATGAAGAAGAGGCTGACGAGGCGCGATAACTCCTTTTGGGATCGAGTTTAACTTACGGATGAGATTAAATTTAACGATTTTGGCTAAGATGGATGACGGCGGATGGTGTGCAGCAAGCCAAACAAAGCTCTCAATCCGATAAATTTGACCCCCACTGTTAAGCACGCCGGTGGAGGCAATTTTATGGTCTTGGACGTATAGCCTCTTCCGGATTGGAAATCTTGTTTTCAAAGAAATCACGATGGAAAAATATGAGTACTTACAACATACAAAAATTGAACACCCTTTTAATCCCATTGAGCATCTTCGGGACCAAAAAAAAATATTTGCTACTGTACGGAGACTGGTTGTTTTTTGTTAATTTCCCTTGGAGATTGGAAACAAACACGGCTTATAGGTACAGGGTGTTTTGTATAAGATGCGACAAGAGCCTAGTGCGTGTAGCTTAGGTCGAGACAAGAAAAAAATCGTGTGGTAGGGGGGTCTATTGTAGAAGAAATGGCATCACTTACAAAAATTTATTCTTTTATTTTGTTTTCAATAAAATTGTTTTGGTGAATTACTTAATTTTTTGAAATTAATTTACAGTATAAAAAATTGCAAATAAAAACGAAAAAAAATTGTTCAAGAATTTTTTTTTCAATTTTTCACGTCATTAAGTAGTATTTTTGTTTTTAATATTTCATTTTCTTATAGATTTTTAGTCAAATATTATGCTTAAATGTCTTCTAGTTTTTAAAAATAGAAAATAATTGAATCAATTCTACTATACTTACTTAGTGAAAATATTATTTTAAGAGAAACTTATACAACAGACTATAGTTAAATTGAGGGAAACTTATTTCTATTAGTTTACATTTTTTCAGAAACTAGAAGACATTTAAGCATCTGGTTTATAATGTTTGAATTTTAAAGAAGAAGTCTAAAAAAGCCGATGGCTGTTCCCTTAACCCTGCCAAACAACTATTTTCTGTTAAATCTTTTGGTTATAGTCTCTTTGTAAACTCCTAAATAATTATTGTGGTTAAAAGTTAACAACAAATATGAATTTAATAAGGTCACATATTTATAAATCCCCTGAGTTGATCCGAAGCTTTAAAGACCAATTGGATAGACTTGATCAAGTTAAAGTCTTTTCCTCACTGCACGACTGTGAAATATTTTATGTTGCCCAATTTTTCCAATTCTATTACCATAATCACAGATCCTTTCCAAGTGTCATTAATGTTTCCACTCCGTTTAAAAGTCTCAAAGTTGTTAATAAAACATTGAATAAGTACCTGAAAAAAAAAGAAAGACAAAAGCTTAGTCGGCTATAACATAACGGCTCTTGACTCTTTTCGAAATTTAATGAGTGCGAAGGTGACATCCAATTTTTTTTTTTTTTTTCACTCATTAAATTTCGAATACGTATCAATTATTTTCAAATATAAATAAAAAGCCTTAAAGTGAAATAATCAATTTTTTGCAATAAAATTTAAATACAAAATCTACACATATAAAGTTAAGGCGATTTGAAATTAAAAATGTTTTTTAAAATAAATCAAATGTTTTAATTTATTTTGAATACTGTGCTTACAAAATCCGGTCGCTTACAAAGTTTTCTCGAATTGTTCATTTCAACATAAAACAAAACAGGTACAGTATTTTATTTATTTTCTACCCAAGCATGTTCTTACAATAATTTTCATAAATATATATTCCTAAAAATGAGATTTTTTGTTGATGAAAATTTTAAATTTATGAAAAACCGTCCAATGGGGTTTCTTAATAATGTAAATTTAATCTGAAGAACCAAGATTCATTACCAAAATTTCATTATCCAAAACGTAACCTCAAAACATTTTTAAATATTTCCCAAAAGACTCATGTTTTTTTTTGTTTTGTTTCGAAGACATATACCACAAAGCTTAAAAAAAAACCACCGAACGTTTATTGAAAAAATATGTAAAATAATTCAAATAATTTACCTACTTGGGTGATATTCAATTACACATACTTTATTCAAACCTCAAGAAGTTGTGTATGTATGTATAACAGTCTCACTAGAGGGATGTAACCACACAATTTAACTTGAAGGAATACAAAAAACAAAAATAAAACAAACAAAAATTATGACGAAGTGAAATTTAATAAATTGTGACCCCAACTGTGAAAATATATCACAATGGGGCATTACACTTTTTCCATGCGTAGGATTTTTTTTTTGTTGTATAAACACCCATGCTGCATCCTACCTTGTGGCGACAATGTAGATATAAAACGCACAGAGGAGCTTCTCTGCGTTATACTCACACCCATCACGGGGAAAAAAAAGTATTATCCTTGAAATTGTATCCAGCAGGCTTTTCGAACATTTATTTTCCTCTTAACTTGAAGTTTGGAGCTGTTAAATGCGTGTGACAAACACTTGTCTCTCATGAGGGGGCCTTTATTCTTCCAGGGTATGCGTAGCGTATTCCAGAAGGATTTGGCAAAAAATAAATAAATCATGCCATGAAAATACTGCAAATACTCTGAACTAATCTCTTGATTGATCAGAATGGTGTCGACAAAATATCCCACTTAAACTGATAAATAATGATACACTGGATCGGAAGAGAGGCAGGGCCCAGAACTTGTGTGAACTGTGTGATAAAATGAAAAGGGTAGGATATACACTTCTCCTAGCGTGCAGCATGTCACACAGCACAACACAGCCACACACTATACAATAGAACACAAATACAATAATCAGACAGTCCTTTCTGCAATATCATGCAAACCGCCCAACCGCAAACAATAACATCAGAGTCATTGAGGTTACTTCATTGATTAATTTCCATTATGTGAACAAACTCACTCACACTCGCTCTCCCTCAAAAGACACACAAACACAAAAACACCGAAAGGATAATTCAATTTGATTAAAAGTAGTGATACCACGTTCTATTCGTTCCCCAACAAACACAACCATATTCAATAAAGCAAAAAAAAAAGTAAATCTGAGCACACAAAAAGTCCTTTATTTTTATGTATTTGTATAGCAAATGAATGTTTCCAAATTGACAATTGTAATCCGTCCGTTCTGGTTTGGCATGCTATTAATGCATTATCTCTCGACTTGATGAGACTTTTGTTTGGCATATATTAGGTATGTGTTTGCGTTCTTGTATAAATGTCAAAAGAGAAGAAGAGGCGGACACGCTTCCACCGGATGGCCAGAAATGTGTAAGCAAACATGTTAGTTTGTATCGCCATAGCTTTTGTCTTCAAATTAATTATCAGATTAGCCAAAAAGGATTTGTTTTTGGCTTATATATTATTATCTAGATGATGGACTTGTTTGATTTACTATATAGAAAGCCATTCAATGACTCTTTTTTGCATGAACTCTTTTAATGGCTTTGATAAGGCTGCAAAAATAAACCAACGCCATTGGCAAAACGGCAGAATTCAGAAACTAACATTAAAATCAACAGCCAAATAACTGCTGATTCAGAGAGTTAGGTTAGCTAACCTGATGAACCTTGAAAAAGATTGTAAGCACATAACCAACAAATTGAAAATAGTAGTATTTTAATTAATTTCTTTACTCACTTCTAAGTTTAATGCAAAAAAACTATAAGCACCACTTATTTTGACATAGTACACATGCATACATTTGTTCATATACCATATTTGATGAAATATTCTGAAAAAGAAATTTACAAGACTGCTGGAATAGTTTTTAGTTGAGATGAAATATTTATAAAAACTGAATGAACAAAACTATTGTAAGCACATGACCAACTAATTAAAAGTTATACTATTTCAATAAAATTGATAACTGATTTGCAAGTTAATTCCAAGGAAGTTATAAGCATCACATATTTTGACATACATTTGTTGAAGTTTACCATAAATAAAAATTGAAAGACTCTTTTGGAATTGTTTAAATAATTTAAATGAAACAAAAAATTAATAACTGATTGGCTCTCTTAGTAAACCGGATGAATGAAGAAAATTATTGTAAGCACATAACGAGACATTTCAAAATATATTCATTAAAGCAAAAAAATCAATCGGCTATCGATTATTAACTGAACATTTTGTAAGCACCTTTTATAAATCTATTTATTTTTATCTTTTTCATTATACTATAAAGCACAACAAAATAATTGAATATTGATTGTTTTAACGCTCATCTCCCATTTCTGATCTCATAACCAATCCCGAAACAGTTTCCTTACATTTGAAAAGTACATAAATTCCTAGATATATTTCAATACCAAAGCTATCAAAAACTTCTAAAGGGTCCGTGGTGGCAATAGTTGTTCTTTCCCCTTGCGTTTCTATTGGATATTCCACAATATTTCACATATTCGTATTATCAGTACATATTCATGAAGTTAAAGTTAAAGCTGACAGTTGATTTGTGCAGAATTTAGTTAGCAATATCACTAATAATAAATAAACTGCCTTGGCGTTACGCTTTCAAACTGTGAACATATATTTCTATGAATTTTTTTATTTAGCGCTGAGGCTGTGGAGTGAAGACAATCCACGATATTTAATTAGAACATCACCAAAACATTAAGGAAAAGTCGCTGTTTGCTTTTTCTGTACATTTATGGGATTGGTAATTTTTTTTCAAATGCAGTTTAAAGTCAATTTCGAGCTCTATAGATCCTTATAGATATTGGATGCTCCTGACATTTTGATTTCCTGATTAAAAGTCATGAGAAGCTATGAATTGATACTCGTTTGTTTGAAATAGAAAATGGTTGTGCTTACAAGTTACCTGCAGGTTTTTGAAAATACCTCCATGATAGAAGGAATTTTTTTTTTCTAATTTGTTCGGTTTAATTTGTGTGCTTACAACTTTTTTCATCTCACATTAGCTTGTCTTCATCTTAGATATTGTATCTTATTCAAATTATCGAGAAAATACTTGTGCTTATATAAATGTTGATACGCTTGAAGACATTTCTCATGATATTTTCCTGTAAATCTCAAAAAAGATGTAAGCTTTCAGTTTAATTATACAAACAAAAAATCAAAATAAGGTTATAAATGGCAATGTAACCTAATACCATGCCTGCATTATTCCTTTCTTTATTTATATTATTACCTAATAAAAAATCACCCATCAGTAACACCTTTTTTGAATTGGATACATGTACTACATAAGTATGTAAGTGGATTAGATTGAAAGCATCTTTCTATTCAAATACAAATACAAATACAATACATTCACCTAACCACAAATAATAAGGACACACGTCCTTTTTGCTTACAAAACAAAAACCGTGCACAACATAACTGAGTAGGCTGAAAAGAAGTAAGCACACATAATACTCCATTCATTATGGCAAGAATGCAAATTGCTACATAATACGGATATGAATTTGCCTTTGTGTTAACTCACGCAAAAGAATGAAAAAATAATCCGCTCCAGCTCACACCCAAGATACTTTCAGAATAACGATAGTAGCTGTAGGTAGGTACATGCAATTTACACCAAAAATAGGATCTCATAGACCGTGTCGCACACCGCTATGATACTCATCTTCATCATCATTATCATCACAGATCCTTGTACTTATATGCAAATAAATTTAATTGACATTCTCGAGAACTTATTATGGGCATGGCAGATGGTAGGCTAGGCATACTATAATGGGTGTGCAGAAGGACGAGCTTGTTTGCTTACATCCAGCAAAAGTGCAGGCACGGATAATTGCAAAACACAGGGAATTATTCAAGCTCCCAAGATTTCACAAAAAAAAAAGAAAAAAAGTGGGGGATGATGCAAATGCTGTTGCACATTCTGTTGAGCTATTAATCCAGTCGTGCAGTTTGCAGGTGAGGGTGGGCGTTGTGGTGTCGTATACTGAAGGATGAGATGGCGCTGCGCTGGTTTGGTTTGGCGGACTGAATGCGGCTATTCAAAATGAATATTTAAAAAGGATTACCTACTGTAAAGGACGTGGATGGCAAATGCAGAAGGTGAAAACAAAGTATATTCAGCAAGCTTGTACTGCGGTTCGCAAAACACACACAGCCATTGGATGGCTCTAGAAAATATGGAAAAAGGGCAAGTGATGCTTTTACCCACAGGATGTAACATACATGCATATGCAACAAAGAAAAGACAAAAATAACAAAACTGAAGATCCTTAAAGCTGTGGATGTTTTAATTGAAAAGAGTGTGTAAGCGGAGTTATTAAAATAATTCTCATGCAGGAAAGGATTAGGCTTGTTTTCAACACTTTGTGACAGTATAATAATTTCCAGCTAAAAGGATAAAACTGCACACCTAATATAAGTTCTCTTTGAAATAATTCACAGTGACATAATCAGTTTTCTAAGTATGCTTCGCTTTCGAAAACAATTTTCATAGCAATCATATATTCATACATTCTTGTATCCAATTACCGCATGTGATGAATGTACATATATTTCCATTTTATCGTAAATCTAACAGAAAGTGCGTTCAAGCACAGTTTTCATCTCATTCTGAAGTGCTTACAACTTTTTTTAGTTATTCTTGCTCATTTCGATTCTTATTCCATATGTTTGTTCATATTTACATGAACATAGTTGTGCTTACAAAACAATTTGCCCAGAAAACTGTTGCTTAGCTCGAGAGTTTTTTTTTTAAATAATTCATTGAGCAAATATTTTCTTACAACTTTGGGCATTAAGTTAAAGCTGAGATTTTTTTTTGTTTAAGGTAAACATTCACAAAATTCATCAGCATCAAAATATTGAGCTATCCAAGTTTTAAAACTCGTTTGGGTTATGTGCTTACAAGTTTAAGGTTAAAGACTTAAGTAGTTATGGTCAGTAATCATTAATTTTATGCTTCTCAATTAGAAAACAATTGTGCTTATAAGAACTAAAACGAGTTCAAGAAATACTGTCTATGGTGAAGGCGGTTTTCTTAATAATTACGAAATTGGTAAATGTGCTTACAACTTCTATCTTGAACTTTGTTCATTTAAGCTGTATAAAAATGGCTTTCCTTCAAACTTATTTCCTGAGATTTAGGTTTTTTTGTTTTACTTTATGCAGAAAAGAATGTAATTTATTTTGGTTATATTAACATACAAATATGTGTGCTAACAACTATTTCCATAGTATCATAAATGTCTGAGCTTATTAAAACTATTCCTATTCTAAAAAGGATTTTTTTTTCGAAAAAAAAAAAACAAAAACTTTTCAACTCCAAGGTTAAAACTAAGCTGTCTCCCTCACGAATACCTTAAAACTAAAACATTCTGTGACAAAATCACTAAACCGTTTTCTCTCAAACTCTTAAACTGGCAACCATGGCAACTTTTTCTGTTTAGCAATTTATATTATTTTCACCTACTCATGCGGTAGGGAATTCTCCCTCTGCTTTAACGCCAGCTTGCATAAATCCGAAAATTATTTTGTGTTATGGTTCTTGGAATTACCTGCTAATTGGAACGAAAATTCCTGCTGATCCATGTTATAGGGTACACCCTCTCTAACCAAGTCAAACAAAAATCGAAACAACAACAAGGAACAAACAGAAACAACAAACAGGAAAAAAAAATGTAAGGAAGGCCTTAATAAAGCTTCAATTTAGATTTGCTTAACCGTGCGTAACCTGTTCTCATTTTTACCCATTCACGTTATCCTTATATAACTTATCCCTGTTGCGTTACGATGCCATCAATTTATTCCACCAGAACTCCTTATCATTTTAGTTGCTTGATATTCAAAGCACATAATTCTCATACATTTCAGGGAAGGAGCTAACAAAACAAAAAATGAGACTCATGCTTGCCGCCGCGGCCGCCGCAATCGTGGCTGTCGTCGTTGACAACTTGCAAGAGGAAAATATCCTTGCAGCTGATGAAGATGAATCATTGAGTGAAGAGGTCCTGTTGATATTTGTACTGTATGATTAAGGGAAAAGGAAATAGAAAGAAAGACTGTAGCTTGGGGCATGAATAATGACGAGAATTTAGCTGGTTGGATTCTTAGCCCTAAAGAAGCAGGACTTTCTTTCCATCGAAAAGTCCACGATAGATTATTTTCATCTGTTGAACTTTCTTCTTCTGTTTTTTTTTTTCCTTCGTATTTTTTACAACGAAAAAGTCTCATGGCATAAGATGAATTTAAAATAATGACCTTTTTGTATACCTACCTACCTACCTTTTTTAATAATTTTTATTTTATTTTTTGCCCATTATTACGAATTTTTGAAATTATAAACACGCGAATTGTTGCCGGAGGGAATAAGGACAAATCGATTTTTTTAAATACATTCTCTTCGGACTTTTTGACTAGAAATAATAAAAAAAAAAATGAAATAAATAATGCTATTATACTATGTAGAAGTATCTGCACTTGAAAGGAATAAAAAAATTATTATGAAGAAAAAAATTATTGAAACGAGACTAAATATTTGCGACGTTTTTCACTTACATTGGAATTATTGTATTGTTTGTTTTTTGCTACAAGGGAATTTTGTATATTCCTTTGAAGTAATTAACCTTTTTTATTTTGCTGATCCCTAATTAGGTCCCTTTTAACAATTTGACATTGTTATTTATATAAAATTCATAAAGCAAGCAGTAAGAGCATTTGAAAAATTCGTAAGAAGTATTGGCAGAAATAAAAATATATTTTTCAAATAAAATAAAATTGGATTTTCTTTGCATCAAGAGCAAGATTAAAAATAAAAAGAGTCCTTAAAGGAAAATATGTATTTCAATGCAAGAGGAAAAGATGATTATTTGTTCGTCTTTAAAAATAATAAGATTAAAACAAGAAAAAAGGCTTTGAATATATGGCAAAATGTTTATTTTTAAGTTATGCGCTTACATAATATATTCACTTCATTTTATTATCCTTGATGTTATGTCCTTTATTTTGATCATTCGTGTACAGGAATAAATGTGCTTACAAGTTTTTTTTTTACCATTTATTGCAGAGGATGATTTTGGTATTTCCTATTTTTGACAGAAGTTTTCAGATTTTTTGTCACCTAAACTTGGAAATCATTTCTTATTCTGAGCTATACGTATACATAACTATATTGTTGTGTATAAATAATACAAGTTAATACTCGTATAACTAATGATAACTAATGTAATTCAAAAAATGTTTGGAAATTGTTGCAGATTCAGCAACTGAAAAATATTTATTAAGTAGCTATTCAATTTTTGGCACCCCTTCCTATTGGGATCTTGTTTTTTTAGATAACATTTTTAGGTGCGAGGTATTAGTTTTTTGGGATAAAGTATGGATCTCGAATTGTTTGTAACGTGATTTCTAGTACAAAACACATTTGCTATTGAAATTACTTTACAGACGAATTTAAATTTTAAGAATCCAAAATGTTTTCTTTTCTTCTTCGTAGTAGGAGATATGCATGGCACACGTACCTCAAGTACCTGCTGCCATCATGTAAAATTTCATACTTTCAGAAAAACATGAAGTGCTTACAATAATACAATGAATAAAAAAAATAAAATAATTAAAATAAATAAAATAAAATAAAACAGGCTAAGTGTGATGTGTTAACAAAATATGAAAGGCCCATGTATGCCATTGTGTATGGAATATTACATCGTTCAAATTCCCGCCTCGGTTTTTTACGGTGATGGCACGGCTGCAAGTGGTCCAATTTTCAATGACTCTTCCGCATAGATCTTAATGAATTTGAGCGATGGCCTTTGTTATGTTCATCTTAAGGGCCGGTGGTTTATTCATATAGACCTGCGACCTCAGGAAACCCCACAAGAAAAAGTCGAACGGGGTCAAATCGCAAAATCTTGGTGGCCAATTCACGTCACGTCCACGAGAGTTAGCCTCACTCTCAAATCGTTCATGCAAAAAGTCCATTGTGGCGTTCGCTGTGTGGCACGTATCGTTTATCATCCATCGGTAGTGTTCTCAGTTGATGGTGGTGGCAATGCCATCTTCGTTTTGGAAGAAGTCTGGACTCTCACGACCACGGGTGAGTTTTTCGGTAGATCTTGCGTTTCGTTGACGTACGGGTGTTGCCTGATTTTTCACTGAATCTGTCGACTCGATTTTGGCCACCAAACGTTGTATAGTCGACTGAGAAGACCAACCATATAAACCGTAAATTGGGCGCAACGAACGCACAAGATATTTTAATAGTTTAATTCTATCATTTGAACGTTCTGTTCAATCGGGTAACTTGCCATAGTGGCAGATGTAACCAGGACAACATTGCCGCCACAGGCCGCCAAATCTATACATACGCCAATTGAAATACCCTTTAGATTTAAAAACGCCCGAAAAAGCATACAATTGTAAATTGCATCATTTAATTTAACACAGACAATGATTTTGGACGTAGTATCAAGGACAGAGATCCTTTCTTAAACCGCACTACACGAATGTAAAGTTCTTTACCATTTCCATCGACATCTGCTTACATGAAACCCTTTCGTATTTTCTTAAAATACTCGCTCTATGTTATAGCCCCTTGAGTGGGCTTAAATTATAAAAAAAAACAGACTATTATACCTTTTTTGCGTAATCCAATCAGCACTTCATTATTGTCATATATTATGCGAATCAACGAATGGATTGTGTTGGACACATGAATTCCTACGCGACATCTTCATCGCCATTATAATATTGCAGCTCAAAAAAGACAGGCCAATGACATATCATTCTTTGATCAAATTCAGTCATAAGAAAGAATAATTCGCAAACAAGAAATTTAGCTAAAAGTTAAAATATTAACACCAAGCTATCAAACAAAAAAGTTCTTCAAGCCAATTACTTTACCATGACATGTTACCCAAGCAACACATAAACTCTTGAAGTGTTCTCCAAACAAATTGATCAGCTCTTAACAAACTGTTAGTTCAATCTTCTTAATACCACTACACTTTATGATCTGTTACTTTGCTCTAGAAAAGTGTTGTTTGTTTTAACTATTACAAAAACGTCTTTTAAACATCTTGAATATCTTCATGGCAAATGTGTTTATATTGACTCTCTGTAGATCCTCTTTACAACCTTTTTAAAAGGAGTTTGTTTAAATAGCGCAAGAGTATATTTCTTATTACTCTTTCAAATACATTTCGAAGATATTTTGCGGATGTTATTCCTAAAATGTCTTTATGAAGGCTTAAAATTGTGTCTTTAAGTAGAATTAATAATCTCTTTTGTTTGAAAAAAAAAAGTTTTTGTGATGTCATCTGACATTTGTGAATTGCGCTTTTCTTATTTTCTTATTTACTGTACATATGTATGCTATTAATTTGAAAATTTAAAAAGAGTTTAGGGAGCTGCAAGAGACTTAAGACCAAAAATTGCTCATCAATTATTTTAGTACGCGAATGAAAATAGTAATAGATAATTGCTTATAGTTTTTTTTTTCTTTAACTCTTTGTTGACACTCAGTTGACACTTTCATTGTCTCTCTCTTCTTTCAATTTGATTCGTTTGATATCTTATCATGAAGTCGTTAACACAGATGTTTTGACGACATCTTAAGAAACTCTTTAAACGGTAGTTAGTTTATACAAAGTTACACATATTTTTTGTAAAGGGTGACATAGTTAAACGTATATTTTTAATACAGTTTTTGTATGTTTTATTATTTTAATCAAATTTATTATTTATTTCAATAAAAATTTCCAATGTGCAATTTTACATAGGTAGATATATTATGTAGGTAGTGAAATTTTCTTAAAAACTGCGGTGTTTGGACAGATTTGGATCGAAAAAATATTGTTTATACCATTGAATAACCCCCGTCTGTCTGTCCAAACCAGGGTAATAGGGAACTAAGCTAATTTTTCAACCATCTGTTACTGTCATAAAACTGACGATGAAAATATGGCAAAGCGAAAATATAAGGCAATATTTTTTCTTAAAAAAAAAATAACTGCTACATTTTCATTTTTAATGTGAAATCTTAATCATGCAACTTTTTAAGGCTTCAATGTTAACCAAACGCTCATTTTATTAATATGAGAATAATTTATCCAAAACCCATTAAAAGAAAAACAAGACATTTAGTGCCTACATTTCATGAGGCACCCTGTAGGAAGGAATATTTTGATACATGCCCAACAAAATACGTTCGCCATATTTATTTCGTTCAATTGCGAAAAAAATATTTATTAAATACATAATATTCAATAAAGTACAGTTACATGTATTATGCCTACACTTTTATTTGTTTAGTAACACTGTGGGAGATAATAATTCATAAAAATATGTTTTTTCTTTTGTTGTCAGTGAATTTTGTATTATTTTTCTTGATTTTAACTTGTAAATACTTTTTTATTTCAAGGCGCGTTTATTCTATGTGGGGTAGAGTATGCGATTTTTAAGTAAATCTTTTCTTGCACTACAAAATACACATCGTTAAAGACTTTATAAAATTAATTGTAAATCTAACCCTACATGAACATAAAGAATTTGTGATGACTTTACTTTTTATTTTAAAATCATTCTATTTCATTTAAATTGTTATAAAATCGTATTTGTGTAAAAGAGAAAGAAATTATTCTTTATATTATTTTCTCCCTCCAAGTTTACACTTTTGACTACAAAAAAAAAATCTTCAAAACCTCTTGAGAGCATCTTTAAAGATGCGTCAAAAAAATGATCTCTATAAACTCTTACAAATACTTTATTTAGAACTCTTCGCTCCATACAATAGGCTCCTCCCCTTTAGGCCTTTTTGGGTCTTAACGACCTCTTCAAGATTGTGTAAAGAGTTGAAAGATCTTCGAAAATAGCTTTTAGAGATATCTTGAAGACTCAATTGTGTCGCTTGGGTAAATGTTGAAACATTCATATAATTAATTCTAGGTTCCATATTTCTTTTCGATCTTTTACAGACAACAGAAGTTTCGATATTAAACTGAACTTATCTTGCTAAAATTTCTCATAAACAGGTATCTTTATACCTACAACTTTTTTCGAACAAATTCGAAGATAAAATATCACACACATTTTTTGAATTTATTGTTTTGCCGGCCCTGAACAATAATTGTATTTATTTTACATGTGACGTTATAATTCTCAAAGTTGATTTCATTTCTCAGGCCAAATTTTTACTTGATTTGTTTCAAAATACGTCAAAATAGCTTTTAAGTGTAATCGGTATCTATAGGTAGAAAGAATATTCATATTTAAGCAATGTTACTTAAAGGCCATGCACCGCGTTAAAAGGTTACTCAAAGCCATCTTAAATATAATTGACATTGACATCTGAAAAGAATTGTTTTTCTTTGTATTTATCAGAGAAATGTAAATGTATAGGTAGAGTTTAAGGCTTTTGTTTTAATTAAAAGAGATTTGTTAGTTGTGAGTTGTACAAAATATTGTTTTATTTATACAAAAAGGCAAGGCGTGAAATTTACACATAAACCAAAGATATTTACGAACACAAACAAAAAAAATATGCTCGACTCGCACGAACTTGCTCTTATGTGCGATCACATTGTGGTTCTATAGTCTGAAATAAATTAGCTATGGGAGGCTATATTTTATGCATTTTCCAAAACTTAGTTTAGTTGCAGGTGGTATTATGTGAGTATACAAAAATTTACAATATAGCCTAGTGTTGCACAGAACATATGCAATATGCATGAAAGGAAACTGGTAGATTGTTTTAAATCAACAAAATTAGAAAGAAATTGATTGAAATACTTTAAATCTGTTTTAACCCAACGCGATGTACACCATCTGATTTTTATATAAATCTTAATTTATGAGAAACAAAATTGGAAAATCGTAGGAGTGGTTTTAAAAATAATTAATTTTGTATATATAAAATTTCTTCAACATTTTTGAGAAAAAAAAATGGTACGCCAATTTTAAGTATTTGTTAATGTTAAGTCAAAAATTGAACTTCACAAAAAAATCTGCTGCCCGTTTTCTAAATATCGAATTTTCAAAAAATAATTTCGTATTTTTTTTTCAAAAATCCAAAAATCATTTTTTAGGAAATTTCGATAAACGCTTTTATTTATATTTGTTACAAGCTTCTTTATAAAAAGTCTAGTTTTGTTTTATTCGGTTGATCTGATATTGAGATACTCGAAAATCAAAGAAACCGTTCCATGAGAGATAAACGTAAAATATAAAATTTTAAATAAAATATAAAATTAGAAATAGATAAAGTTAAAAAAACTGCTTTTTACCAAGTTTAATAAAAATCGACAAAGTCGTATTTGAAATATTGAGTTTTCAAAAAAAATTTTCAAACTTTTTTTAAAAATCCAAAAAATATCTTTTTTTAAAAAAATTTTGGTACACAATATTATTTAGAATTTGTCAATAATTCTTCGTAAAAAAATTGATCAGAATCAGTTGAACAGTTTTTGAGAAAAGTGGAAATAAAAAAAATGGTTCTTTGGGAGGTAGCATTAATAATCATTTTTCGGAACCATTTTTTTGTTATTAACCGGCAACTTATAACTATTTAAATTTATTGAGTTCTTAAAAAAAGTACTGTAGGGCCGATTTTGAGAAAAATAAGTTTTTCCTCTTTGGCCAAGAAATTGTGTATGACAGCTACTGTTAGTTTTTGTCCTAAAAAAAAGAGAAAAAAACGGGTGGGGGGAATGTCCAAAAATGCTAGGTATCAAGTTTAAAGAAAATCGACCCATACGTTTAGGCTGTAGTCGAACAGACAGACAGACGGACGTTTTTGCGAGACCCACTTTTTTCGTCTTCGCTATCATCGTAATATCAAGTTTGATCAAAATCTCGAGTTCGATTTTTTGTACGAATTCATAACTTGCCATATACTTAGTACCTACATATATTCGCAAATAAAAACATCATAAACCAAAATGGAGTGTTGTTTTATTTCTTTTGCTTTGGACTCTTTCTCTCTTATAAGTTAATGAACAGATTTGTGAATTTTCATGCGTTACGTTACGTTAGTAAAAGTCAGTTTTTAAAATATTTTTTTTTTTTCGTGAAACAACAGAAGAGTGGAAGTTTTGTGTCATTTATTCTTGTGGGAACTTACCTTCCTAATCAGGGAGTTTGAGCTGAAGTAGATTTTTTTTTAAATTACAAGCTGAAAATGAGTCTTTTACTTTCTGTAGCAATACAAATTTATTATTTTTTGTAATATGTTTACGTTATTTAGAAAAAAATGTGTCAAGGAAAAATTTACCATGACAAAAATCGTCGTCAAAATCCTTGTTGCTCCCTTTTCATTTTCATTAGAAAAATCTATGGCTGACCGATTTCTGAAACTTGGTGACCTTTGTTGACTAATTACTGGCCTGATGGCATACTTTTTTGCAAAATGGGGTGCTATGATCCCGGAGCCCAAAACAATGGATGTATTTTTAATTATATAGGCTTTAATTATGATCTACAGTATTATAATTGTACCTATATGTATAAAAATCAATGTCCCTTATTTGTATTAGTAACCGTCTCTAACCGCATGAATTCAAAAATTGAGGAAATCTTCGGTATAATAAGTCCGAGTGTGTTTCATTGAAATTGTGGTCCAATCGGTCAAGCAGCTTGCAAATAAGGAACAGTAACGCACGTCGGTACTGCAAAAGTTGCTTTTGTTTGATTGTTTTGTATTTAATCTCAGAAAACAGAGGTCCGATTGACACATTGAAGATGCATGATGTTATAAATATCATATCTTTTACGAGTAAATTAAAAGAAGCAAAGATAGATTCTAAAAAATTATAACGAAATAATTGGTATAGCCATGAAAAAGATTTACGTAAATATCCCAAAAATGAGACCATTCTCTCAAAAAAACCTTTATACAGTGTAACAAGGCACGCGCAGTGTTTACACTTTTTTGGTCTTGAATTATATTTAATAAAACACGGGTAATTTCTATTAAATGCTGCAGAACAACGTTAGCCAGGCTCCGCTAGTTAAATTTAAAAAAAAAAATTAAAAGATGAAGAAAAAACTGTAGTAGCTGTGTAAATATTTAGGATTGGTAAAATTCTATAGTTATTTTCAAAAGGTCAAAGCAATTTTCATTTCGACATAGAAAAACTTTGCGTCTTAAACTCGGCAAAACTTTTAACAGGCTATATCTTTATCTCCATTTTTGAGAATCTATTCGAATTTAGGTTGATTTTGTTGTAACATTTTCCAAACAAATTTGTGTTTTTTTTTGTTTGCTTAAAATTTCAAGATGATGGTGGACAAAAAATACGCGTTTATTTTATTTTTGTTCGTTAATTTTTATTTATTTATTTATTTAATCTACAAGCAATATTACAGCTAACAGATATAAGCACTCCAAGAGACAAATTAAAAGGTGAATAATAAATACAACACTTCAATTTTAAATTTATTACGATTAATATTAAGAAAATCAATGTTTGTAGAGACTTCATTGAAATCTACAATGGACCTTGATAGAGTTTCATTACAACCTTAGTTTGTCATATGAGTTCTACTCTAGCTCTCATAGACCTAGGGGGGAACATAGATAGGTAATAAAGCAAGAAGCGATGGACATTTAATATGATAGCATAGTAAGTCTCTAATCAGCATTACACTATGAATTTTTCTTCTTGAATGTAAAGACTTTATTCCAAGTAATTGGCATCTGGCCTCTAACCCAGGAGTGAAGTCCCATGCATTTTTTTATCCGATCAGAATGGACTTTATATGCGGGACTCCAAATAAAATCTGCGTATTCCAAAAGTGATCTGAGTGGATAATAATACGAAGAGATCTGTAAAGTCTTTTGCATTTCGTTTTATGAAACCTACTACGAGTTGGCCTTAGGGACCAAATAATCGAAATGACTTTTAAAAGAAAGAGGGGAATCAAGAAAAACACAAATACTTGAGACCCCATCTAAAGCTTCAGATTCTATTGCATAGTTGAGCAAACATTGAGATTTTCTGGAAAAAGATATAGCATTACGCTTTTTGATATTCAATTTAAGGCCATCATTAATGAAAATTGTGAAAAGGAGCGGACCAAGGTGACACCCTTGTAGTGTGGGAAACGGCGGAGTATTCAGACCAGCCAAAACAGCAATCTTAGATTTAGGAGGTAAAATCCCTCAAATAGGCTAAGCTACAATATTTGTATCTTCCAAAAACACGAACAACGTTTAAAATCGATTAAATAAGTAATTCAGTATAAAATACTTCAGTTCTACACTTCACGTGTAAACCTACATAAAGTCATGTCACACAACATATAATAGTCATGTCAACTACACATCTAGTAAACAGTCTGATTGGGAATATAATAATTTTATTATAACCTCAACTCACTCGGTAAAACACCTACATAAACAAAACAACAGAATAACTCAAAACAAACTGGTATACGACTACATTAACCAAATGTGTAATCACCCTAAACTACAATGCAGGATGACCAACCTTCACATACCAAACTAATAGTCGAACAAGTCTATTAATTCACATCCGTCCAATTGGATTCCATTCCAAATAGTTCCATGTAGCCGGCATCCATGTTAGTTAGGTTTCGTTGATACAAAAAGCGGCAGACCAAATCCTTTTTAGTCTGGCCGTCGATCGAACAAGATATCTGAAAATTCTAATCAGTGAACATCACTGATATTGGTAAGTTAAAGTCATTGAAAATATTATACAAAAACACGTGTAACATTATAACATAAATTTTATTAGATTATTGTGCTGAATAGTTAAAGCTACACGCTTTTGTTAGCGAAGAAACTTTTTGCCGAAGCGGAAATGGCGGCGTTTATAAAAATGGATTAAAATCCTATGAAAATAAGGTAAATTACATGAGTTATTAAGTATAATCAGGAGACAAGTAAAGTCTATAAAAAAAAAAGGAGAATAAGAATTTAGGTAGCAGTGTGAATTCCAAAGAATTAAGTTTTTTTTTATGTTCTACAGGTACGGCGAAGAAAATATGACGCGACTGTACATAGAAAATGACTTCAAGAATCCATACGGCGGCCAGACGAGAATCTTAACCTCGATTCTAATTTAGAATCTTTAATTTTTGAATCTTAATTTTTAACCTTGAATCCTAATTTTGATAAAAATAAGATCTAAAAAGCATTCATAAAAAGCAAATCCTTAATGCCATTCATTGCTAAAATCAAGTGCAATTTAATTCAATCTAATTCAGCGACAAAAAAGAACAAATCATAAGTGACAAAAAGCAATACCTACCAGCATCCAGATCATGTTTTGTCTTGCGAACAAAACACTAGTAATACTAGAAAATCGTTACGCAGTTCCAGTTAACATCTGAGCATAGATATATACTTATGTTGGTTCTCGGACACCCAAAAAAGTGTTCCAGAACGAAGACCTATAGTAAAGTCTTGCCATACAATTTCGTTCGAAAGTACGTTCAGTCAGTCAATTTCTTCGTACAGTCAAGTCAAACAACATTAATACAGTCAAGAATCAGTCAAGCCATTTTAATAACACTAAAGTCAAGAATCAGTCAAGTTGATGAATCAAGAGACTACACTCCAGTCCAGAGTCACACATCGATCGTCTAACTGCAATCCAAGTCAAGAAAGTGTATCGAATTCTGTCAAGAACCACATGTTGTAATTCTAGGACAAAACCACATTTTCACCACGTGTTAAAACTTCAAGGATTAATAAAAATACAGAGGATAAGTTACTAAACTATAACAAGCAAAAGAAAGGATATTGGTATTTATTCATATTATTAGTATTGAGTTATTGTTCTTGAGAGAAGATAAAATCAGTAGAAAGTATAGATAATTTTTGTAGTGTATATATATACATATATAGATTCAGTTTCCGATAGAAGAAATCCTAACGAGAATCGTTTATCAATATAGTCGTCTCGATCGTTGGATAACATCTTGAATACCTACTTTTGAAAAGTTGAAATTTGATATTTTTGATAATACAGTGCACGTAAAGAAATTATTTTTTTTAAGAACGGAAAAGTAAAAACGAAAGTAAAATTTGCAAAGAAAGTAAAAGGAGAGTAAATCTGAGAAGAAATTAAAGTTTAAATGAAGAAAGTATCTGAAACATATGATACCAACCTAAAGTTTTGATAAGTAAATTAAAGTAAAATTATTGAAAGTTAAAATCATAACCGATGAAAGTATCTGAAACATATGATACATAGAAAAAGTTATAGAAAGAAGCAAAAGTACAGTAGAGTTCCAGTATAACGAAAGCGATAGGAATTATTTTTTTGTTTGGTATTGAAAAGTTTAGAAGAGTAGGTTATTTTCTTAAGAGAATTGTGTGAATCCTTCCGCTCCTCTGAAAATTCGGAGTTAACAAATTTTCAGCCTTAACAATATAAAGTCAATCGTGAGTAATATTAACAGAAAGCAATCAAGAGAACGAGTATAAGTCAATTTGAATTTCATCTAATAACAAATTAAACTATATAGAGAATGCAGAACATCAAACATCTGAGTACGAGTGCACTTCTACGAGGAAAGATTTGGTGAGTGATTTTATTGAAAATATATTATATTTTTATTTATTTTGAATATATTGAAATTATTTTTGATTTACCAAATTGAACTATATTTGATTTATAACTTTAAATAACGATATTGCGAATTACGGTAACAAGGAAACAGTTAGAAACGGTTTTTGAAGACAAAGATAAACGGAATTATTTTTTTTTGATTTGAATAAGCAACAATAATTATTGCAAAAGACAACGTTTTGTCCACATTTATTAAATAACGATATGAGAAAAACCTTTGCGAGACGTAATTGAAAGTACGATTCTTTCAGTACGTCGTAAACCAAGTTTAGACAATTGTGACGTTGAGAAAACGATTTAGATACGAATTTTGAGAATATTTTTGCGTTTTTGAAAAAGTATACAGAAAACTTTTGAGATAACATAAATTATCGAGAGAGCGGAGGTATGATAAAAATATTATAGAATGTTATAGTTATAGATAAATATTAAGAACATTTAAGTTAATTGGAGAATGATACCGAATTAAGTATTTAAGAGATTTCGATGAAATAAAATTTATAAAGTTTAGTAAATTTAAAAACTTAATATTTTTGAAAAATTTTGAGAAATTTACGAATGATTCTTGGATTTGATAATCAGAGAAGTAACTGATGGATCAAAGGAATCATCATGAGTTTTGAGTAAGTTAAGTGTTGTGGGGTTGAGAGAAGTTGGATCAACAAATTTAAGGGAAGTTTAGTTGTAAACTTCTCTTTCATAATAAGGGAGATTTTCCACAAAAATATTTAACCATTGGAAAATCTATACAGGAATATGACGAGGAAAGTTTATCGTTATATCTTAGGGATGGGTATAGAAGGTTAAGGGAGCGAATACATCGGCGTTTCCCATGAAAAGGGGTTTCCCTTAAAGAAGAATATAGGCCAATAGGAAACCATATAGGAAATCAACAAAGTAAGACTTTTGTTTGATAGGGTAGGGTGAAGAAGGCCAAGAGAGAGCAATTACAGCTGCGACTCTCAAACACGGGGTTTCTGAATTTCCGAACCGATTGGAAACCATAGGTTTCTATCAGGAGGTACATCTGATAGAATTGGGATAGGGTTGAGTAGGTTCAAGGGACATGAACATCGGTGTTCCCCAGTAAATAAACGCGCAAGTTCCTGTTCTACTACAAAAAGTAAAGTTACGAATGATCGGTACAATCATTCTATTGTTCAAAAAGAAATCTAAAGGTACTACAACGTCTTTTCGGGTCCAGCAAACTTAACATATTTTTAGGTCTAAAACATCAAGATCTCTCGGGTCTGTAAAACAATGTAACACCGTCTGCATTCCGGCTGCAAGATCCTCCCCTCATCCGGCGAGCTAAGCAATCGTGCACCCAGCAGGCCCAGTGTGGCTGTAGAGTGGAGACAACCCTAACTGAACACTGCTTGGACTTGCTATCCAGAGTTTTGGGATGGGAATAAGAGTGGAAGTTCGATTAGGGATAGATTCCTTAAGAGGAGCTAGAAGTTAAAGAGATGAAAAATAATAGTTTCTTTTCTGAAACTACAGTTGATTAGACTCAGCTCAAGTTAGAATTCTAAATACACTCGATAACTTTCCTAAGTTCTCTCTTCTGGATATGATCGATGATTTCAGTTTGAGTTATAATAATCAGTTTGAATTGTAAAGGTCAGTTTGAGTCACACAATCATTTGAGTTATTATGCTCAGGTTGAAAGGAAATATATGGTGATTGGAGAAACTACAAATAACTCGGCTGTTGAGTCGTCATTTTTGGTGTTTGGTGAACTGTATATGCATAACATCGATGTATATTCAACTTAAAGGTGAAGGGCGAAGAGTGACCTCAAGACGTAATGAGATCATTTTATTGTCCTTTCACTTCTGTAAAGGAATCTAGTAAAAGATAGTGAATTTGTCGCTTGATTTGATTGATCATTGTTTAATCATTGATGGTGTTCCTTTTTGGAGATCGATCGGTGGTGTCGATGATGATTAAATGGAATTAGGCAAGTCAACTTATTATTTCATTAATTTACTCTTTACTTTTATACGTTACAGATAGCGCCCAACGTGGGGCACGATTTGTTAACGTGTCAATCAACAAACAATTCACATATTCATTATTCTATTTACTTATATTTTTATACGTTACAGTAGGACGCCTGATGTACACTGCATTACCTTTGAATATGTGTCTTCAAGCTTAGCTCGTTGTGTTCTACAAGTTAGATATGAGGATAACCAACGAAGAAAGTGTGAATGAAAACCAAAAATACTCAATTTTTTTCAGAAGTGTATACCTACTCCTCTCTATAAATGTAAATAATTTTAAACAATTAAATTATAAGTCTTTGTTGATTGACATACCAAGCTGAATTAAAAAAAATACTATATCTCCACTTTCAACTTGAAGCTATAACGCATTTCATAAATTTGTTTCGCAATTGTTTAAATATGTACACCTACACCTTCATAATAATCATAATTTAAGTAGGTATATCAGGTAAGTATTGTTTAAAGAATTTTTCAAGATACAAAGGTAGGTACCTATCTGTAGAAAAATGTACTCCTCGCATAGGTAACATAATTCGTTTATGCATTCTTTCGTCCTTTGAAGAATAAAAAAAAAATATTTGCGAAACAAAACTCACCTCAAAGTCGACGAAATTAAATTTTATTACTTACTGACTTCATAAAAATAAATGTATGTATATCTATATAGGTCTACAAACATACATATGTGTAGGTACCTATATTATATATTCCATTTTATAACGAGTACTTATCTCTTTACTTCTTAAGCCCACACGTGCTGACAACCAAACATATCCTTGAATATTAAGTCAAAAGAAGGTTAAAAAAAAAAATCCCTTCTTCGACAAAAATTTGCATTACTTTTTCATGTTCAAAAAAATCGAGAGAAAAAAAATATATCAAAGGTGATTTCAAGGCACTTACAAGCATCGTTTTATGAATTTCTATCTTCATCGTTTTTTATATGATGAGCCTTGAGTTTAATATTCGATTTCAACTTTTTGTTTTTCTTCTTTGTTCTAATCTAATCTTGATCCTGGTCCTGGTCCTGGTCCTGTTCGTGGAAGTTCAAACAATATCTTTTTAAGTCAGAAAAATCATATCCATATTGCCAAAGTAGGTATAGGTAGGGATAAAGTTCACAAAAAATCCCTTCGAATAAAATATAAATTGAAACACTAAATTTAAGCATATCCCCACAACACACAAAAAAAAATCAAGTAGGTACGTTCAAAACGAACACACACTGCGAACACAACACAACACAGCACATCACAACAACTGTGTGCATTTTATTCCTATACTTGCTTTTGGGCTGCCTATAAAGTCTCGTTGTTTTAGACTCCGTTAGATTCGAAGTCGCAGGTATGAAAAGAGTATTTACATGAATACTTAAGCAAAACGTTCACAGGATATCAAGAAGGCAATTTAGAGATTTGCATTTAATATTGTTTCGTCCTTTTAGAGCACATCACAACATCAAGAAATATTCAAGCAAAAAAAAAATGTAAAGTGGTGAATAAGTAGATTCTAAACATTAAACGTATGCCTACCTATCCACGTACATACATATATCCTTACACAACCACAAGAAACAAGAAATGTCCATAGGAAATTCTAGATCTACCGCCATCCACCACTCGAAATTTTGACATTGTTACTTTTTTTTTTTTTTATTTGACATGTAAGGACTCACGCAGAGATTCGGTTTCATATTGAAGTCGTTTTTAAGGACTCTTTATTTTTATGAAGATTCTTTTCAAAATAAAACGTCCTCTTAAACAATTCAATTATTCAGTGTAACAAGCACATTTATCCAGCTTTAAGGATGATCTTTATTTTTTGTTTTTTTTTTCGTTGCTATCTATGTCATGCTTACTTTATCACTGTTGTGTCCTTTCTGTCCAAAGACCATCATGGATAAACTTTAAGGAGCATAAAAAAGTTCAACAGGAACAAACGAAAAATATGCAAAGCTTCAAAATGATGATGGGCACCACAAATGATATCTCCATTATTTCGGGCATCCTTCAAAATTTATATAGCTAGATACACTCTGAGCTATCTTTGTCCTTTTAATTTGCTCTAGGATCAGTTTATGTTTCTTTTTTATATATATCTTAATGTAGTGTCTGTCTCTTTCTCTTTCTCCCCGAATATCAACTCTGTGTGTGTGAATGGTTTATTTTTGACGTTTTGTTTACGCATCGCCTTAATGATGCTTTTGGAGGAAAACATTGATAAGTATAGATATAGATATATGTATGCATCAGGCTTTTAGTTAACGTTGAAAAGGTAAAAGTAATCCTCCCCCGGGGGAGGGGATGTGGCGGTAGGTGTTGCGTTGGTGTTATCGGTGTTGTTGGTGGTAATCCTCTTATTTTTCCAGGACCTATGTGGTTAAATTTAATGTTCTTCGGCAATAATTTTCCCATAAGGGTTGACATGAAGGATATTTTTTTATGTTTATTCAAAAGAAAGAGGGCGGAGGTTGGTGGCATAGGTTTAACCGCTTTTATGTAGAATCTTTTATTTTGTCCTTTTTTTCGGTCTCTGCATATTGCTGATGGTTGTTGGTGACGATGAAATAAACTTGTGAGAATTTACATATGAAAGGATTTATATACGACAGCCATTCATCAAATTGATGTTGAATATGTGAGAGGAATAAAACATTTTTCTCTTTAAAATAAGCAGAGTAATCCTTTTTTTTTTTTTTGTTGTAGAAAATGTGTTTTTTGCAAAAAATGTGATACGAGTAGTAAATATAAAAAAAAACAGAGAGAATGGCAATGATTTTTATTTGTACAATGTGTGAAAAATAATTATTGCAAAACCGTATAATATGCATTTTGATTAATTTTCATTTTCGGTCTACGAATTCTCCCATAACCAGCCGACAACGACGCAACGACGACATAAGCCCAGATAATAAATTACGCAGATTTAAATTTGTTGCTGCGGTTGTACATATCTAGGTAGAGGCGTAAAGTTAAGCAAAAATAAAAAGGATGTGTTTTTTTTACTTTTAAATTTTATTTGCGAATTTTATGACATCAAGGGATGATTTATATAACATCAGTTCTGTTTAAAGAGTTTGCATAAATGTATATATGTGCATACTACATGGTCAAATAACTCTGCAGGATATTTTATTTAAAGCAACAAGTTGGTTTATTAATTATTATTCCTTTAAAGTTACCAAGGACGTCCATAAATGGAAGGATGCGTTTATTTATTATCCTCAGAATATTATTTGGATTATCAGTTAAATCCAAAAATTAAATTTTAATATTGAATAAAATGTTATTTTAGAAAAAAGAAAAAAAATCATTTATCAAAATAATTATGTAATAATAGATGTTAGAAACAGTTATCAAAATTGTAAGCACTAAGTTCTCCATATATATTTAGCAATTCTCAATAAAGTGTGAACTGAAAATCTGTGAAAAAAAAATTCTTAATGAACTGGTAATGTACAAAAAAAACTAGCACCTAAACATTAAAATTTTATGAATAGTTTCTCAATATTTTTGTAAACAGATTAAGTTGTAAGCTCAAAAGCATTTAAGAAACAATTTAGTTTTATAAATCACACGAATATATAATGTTTACTATTTATGTGTTTAATCAGACTGGCTGAATTGGTTCCCGGAGCTTTATTGCTGAGTTTCAAGTGATTTTATAGCCTTATGTGTGTCTTCTGGATGGTGGAGATGGGAAAGAGAGTCTTATATTTATGAACCACCCAATTATTTTCGGTGATAGAAAGCTTAGTTATCTTTGAAAGTGAACTTCCCATTGCTACAGATAGCCTTCAGGATCAGCGATCAGTTTTCCCAAACCGTCTGTTGGAGTATGAGCAGCGCTTTGTATAGTATATATCATATTGTAAACGGATTGCGATTGAACTTCCGTACCCATTTTGAACCTCTATGCTTCTTTTTATTCAAGCAAAGCAATCCGCATTCTCAAATATATTAATCAAATCTGTTAAATCCTTTTCAAAAATCTTTATCTCCTGGAAAATTCCACAAATTAGCTAAAATAATGATTAACCTTTCAATGTGTCTGTTTCCAATTAGTAAGGTTAAGTAGATGCTTCTTTAGCATTCACCATAAACTCTGGGCGCAGCTTTTCAAAACGAACCCTCTTTACAAACAAAAAAAATACTTACTTCTCCACATAATTAAAACAAAATTATTATTCATCCCATTTTACCAAAAAAAAAGCTATAAAGGTGTGAAATGCCAAACAAGAAAAAACAAAATTCCTACCACAGTATTGATTAACTCAAAAGAAGAAACCGAACAAAAAAAAATATCCTTCAAATTAAAATTCATTTCAACCTTAATTTACATTTATTTACAGCCCATCACTTCCCTAATAGAATCGTCCTTTTTTGTTATCAATTTTTTTTTGTTTTTTCCGAAAAAAAAAGAAACGGATGATCATTTTTTAAATATTATTTCCTCGTTTTTAAAAGGCTTTTTCAAAGGGTGTCCACAGGACCAAAATAATAAAAAATAACGGGCCCAACCTGACCTTTGTCGACACTTAACAGCTATATACACTTCTTTCAGGTCAGTAATTTTCCCTCAACCTTATAGAATCTGCTACCCGCATCCAAAAACTGAGGACTTTTTTTTCCATTTTGAATACAAAAAAAAAATAAAAGGATTCAAATGAATTTAAAGTGACCACAAGCGTGCCATTCCTTTGCAAAGGATATTATAATATCTTATTTAATGGCAATCGTATCCCTGTGTTGAAGGAATAAATATACCCACTGTATACATTGACCAAAAATAATCTACATCTTCTCGCTTTTCTATTTTTAGTAATCATAATGTGTGTGTATTGACTTTAACTCCTTCGTCCTTAAAGCTTAAAAGGGATAACAATCAAAAACAGCAACAATGATGACTGCAAAAAGAAGAAAAAGTGAACATCATTTATTAGTAATTGAGAAAGGATAATAGATGGAAAAGGCTGTAGGGATTTTTTCCATTAAAAAAAGGCGTAAGTCTGCTATTTCTATTTCTTTTACGGCGAACTTCCTTCCTCGAGGGCATATAGCCGTACAAATATTTTTTTCCTTCCTGACCTCTCTCTCTTGATTTTTCTTAGGATCTCTCTGGTCTCTGCTCTGGTCGTGTGTGTGCTATGTGGCTTTTGCTGAGGGATTGAAAATGACGAAGTAGATCCTTCGGTGAGATTAAACCAATCTCTACAACCGAACCGAAAGAAGGTCAAATAAAAGTTTTCATTTTCTTTTCTTTTCGACAAGTTAGTGGAGTCCCAGCTCCCAGTCCCCCACGAACCCAACAAGGGAAGCAATGTGGTATACCTAGGTAACTTTTTATTTTTCTATACTTGAGCCTGAGCGAAAATGATACTCCAGATATCTTCTTATTCAGGGATTAGCTTAAGTAAAACTTTATCTGTTGGGACACAATATTTATTCGTAAATGAATCTTGATACTGATGATAGCGTGTTTGTTCCAACACAGTTTTTCTGGCCCATTCCTCAACTGTCTGCCAGAATGGTGTATAAGCTAATTTGTCGATCTCATTTTCTGATCTTTATGATTAGACACACACAAAAAACAAAATAACATCCCTTCGAGCAACTTTTGTGCACGTGAACCTTGTCTAGATGACGATTCCTCATTCTCCAGACAGGCAATTGTAAGGATGAGATCCTGATGGCTATCTGGATTGAAGATAGAGCAGAGTCCTGAAACTGTTTTCATGCGGCTTTTATTTTTGGGTCAAAAAAGTTGTGCCATTTGCGGGTAGAAATCAATAAAATCTTCTACCCCTCGTTTTATTTTATAATCCAGTTAATCTCTACATCTCATCGCCCCCGCCCTTATAAGAAGAGAGATTTGATTTCGAGCACAAATATAGATTTGGTAGCCTTAGGGCTTTAAGAGGGGTCGCGTCACTGTTTGCGTTGTGTGTCGAACACATCAATTGATTTATAATTCCTAAATGTTCAGTCACCCACGCCCGCCACCCCCACCGCTGTACACTGTTCATTTTCTATATTTTTTCTTATACATTTTGTTCGTAGTCATGCTTGTGCCCTTCGTCTTTCCTTAAATGTTAGTCTTTGTTTAAGACAAACAAATCCACCCCACCGCGCGCCGCCAGTTTCTTTTCCGATTCAATCCCATTTGGCAAACAATGGCTGATTTAAACCCACTACGCAGAGGGATGAAAATGGATTGGTATAAACCAGAAGAAGAGAAGAATAGGGTGGTAACAGTAACCACCTACCCCCCATCAAGAGGGATATCGAATCTAATTGATATGTTCTCCGACATAAATGAATTATTGTTCTATTTTTTTTTTTTTTTGGTTTCGTTGCTTTTATGGTTTAACTTTGCAATTTCATGAGAGTGCATTACTTATACTGGCAGTGTTTTGTGTCTGTCGAGGAGGTCTTTGGGGGATGCCATTCGATGTGTCTAGGATTGAGGGTGAATGTTTTCAACATCGTTCACATAAATATGTCAATTGTACGAAGATGACTCACTTTATAGAGTTTTGTTTTTTTCTGTTTTCTTTTTATTGTATCCCTGTTGTTTGGCTTGGTAATTCGCACACTTCTCTGACAGTCTGTTCCACATCTATACCACTGCCGTATATAAAGAAGGGTCGTATTAGGATGCGGTGGTGGGGTGATGTGTGTGTTGTATAGGGATTGGATATAAACATTTTTGTTGAAAGCAATTAATTTGAGAAATTGGAAAATCAGCTAAAATCGAAGTTATCCCAATGGAATTCAACCGGAATTAGGAAATTAAAAGTTGAGCAATACACTCTGATGGATCTATCTTAATTAAAATGTTGTGTATTTTTTTGTGATTTTTTGTTGTGATTTCATTCTATGAAGTTCCTCATTGACCGGTAGAGTTTTTGTAGAAAGAAAAAAATTAAATAAAGAAAAGAATTTGATACTTTGATGTTTATACTTGTGGTGATGGGTATAAGAGCAGAACACTGTTTTGATTTTAAAGAATTAAAGTATGAATTTTTAAGTGGATTTATGTTTCAAGCAAAAACTTTGTAAGCACATGTTGTCTTCGAAGAACTCATGATTGTATTGGATATTGAGATCATGATTTATTCAAATTTATTAAATAAACTTGTAAGCATTTACTTATAAACCCTATTTAGTTGATTTTTATTTAGGTTTTTGAACGATTATTTCAAATATGACAAACCATTAACTTTTAAGAAATCGAAAGAAATTGAAGAATGGATTACAAATAATTTAAATAAATTAAATAAATATTAAAACACATAATATAAAGGCATACTTAGGGATCTTCTTTAAGTTTTTGATGATTATTTAGAAATAATCTTTATGCTGAAAGAGTGAAATATGTATGTTTGATCTTCAATAAATACTTATAAGCACATGAACTCTGGGAAGAACTCATGGATATATTTAAGAATAAGACCACACATTATTCAAATAAATAAAATAAATTTGTAAGCACAAACTGAAAAGGCTTGTATTTGCTAATAAACATAGAGCAACATTTTTTTTTTAATTGTATAAAGTTGAGTTTTGAGCAAATAAGAAAAAATATATCGGTTATTAAAATTATTTCCTCAATTTTTATATCATGTTTAATAAGAGAAAGAATTCTCACGAAATGTGAAGATAATAACTTTAGTCAATGGACAAAAACCTATAAGCACATATCTCAAAACAAGAGGACTTTGTTCCTTAATGACTTTTTAGGCTTCAATCAATTCTAGGATTATAGACTTGTGAGTGCAGCATAGTTTTAACTTTAATAAACAATTGTATTTTCGGTATTTTTATGTTGGTTTGCTTTATTAAAACCTTTTAAAAAAATGATATGGCCAAGACAATGTTTTATTGAAAAAAAAAAATTTGTAAGCACACACATCTTTATGTATAAATAAGTGCAAATTTAAGCTATTTGCCTGTTTTTTTTCTGATTAGTTACTTTTCAGCAGATAAATAAGCTGATATAAATTTGTCTTGAATTTATAAGCAATTTAGTCAATTTAGTTTAATAATGTCAAATAAAACTTTGTAAGCACATGCCACAGAGGTGTCCAGCTCGTCCTTCTGTCCATTTTAAATATCTTCTTACGTTAAAAAGTAAAAACAAATTGTAAGCACAGTATTTAAAAGACATTTTTGTATGTTATCTACCTATATGAATCAACTGAACAGTGCTCTTTAGTATTTATAATTAACTACGCAGTTTGTTTAGTGTCTATGAAATGTTCGCAATTATATATTCACATTTAGCATTGAATAAAATGCACTCAATAAGTGGGTCAGCGGTAACTTTAATGTTACATTCCATTCCAATGAGTTTATGCTTAATTAGTCTACACCTACAAAATATTTGTAAGCACAAACATTTTGCTTACATTTTAACTTTCTTTCTATTTATAAGACTAATATTCACCAAAATGAATGCAGTAAATTTGTAAGCACATAAGTATTTCTATGCGGCTCTCTCTTTTGAAATACAGATGTCTTATCTTTTGATCTACCAATTTTGCATTAAAATTAAAAAAAAAAATAGAGAACACTTTCCATTGGTTGAATAGATGGTAGGTTCTTAACTTGTTAGTCAACTTTAACGTTATTTCGTTACTTATGATAATTTACCTTAAAATAAGAAACAAAAAAGGTATCAAGTTTATTCAGATGACTGTCCTTCTGTAAACCATCAATCACAGTTCCCTTTAAACTGCACCAGTTAGTGTTTCAACTCTTTTTTTTACTTTTCTACTTTCGTGAATTTATTATGCTATATTCCGAATGACGCAGCGGCATTAACGACAAACTTTATCCGCACCTTCAGTCAATGTGTGTGAACATGCATCTGCAATTCTCTTATACCAGTTCCGTAACTAAATTAAATTTAACCACACCAGACACAAACTGCAGCACATCCGTTTAAGTGTTTCATCCAAGCCATTTAACACCTCAGCGTATTAATTCTTAGCTTCTTTACCAGAGAGGAGCCTTAACACACCTGTGAAACAAAAAAAAAAAAAACAAAAAAAAAAACTAACGAAAGCACAGGTTTTTGTTTTCTTCCCCGGGTAAGAGAACTTTTCTGTCCTTTGGGAAGATATGTCTTCGTCGTTGTCAGCCTTATCACTGTCGAAAGAGAGGTACATACCTCGCAGTTGATTAATAGACCGAAAGGACGAAAATTTATATATTTCTTATACGAGAGTATCTACTACTCTGGCCTCGAATAAAAACGAAAACAAACGATTTTGCACAAATTTTATACTTATCTCGGTGCTTCGGTGTGAAAACCGGAAATGGAATCGGTTGACATTCGATTAGGTGTAGGATCCTTCCTTTGTATAAAAAAAAATAAAAAAAAAAACACACACACATAAAATCCAAACGGTGAACATGCAAAAATGAACTCGTCGCATCCATCGTTCAGCCCATTCGTCCCATTCCCCATACCCATCAGCCGTTGGCTATTAATCAGCTGATAAATCCTTGCACATGCATGCAATTGCAGTGAAAGGACTATTTACTATCTGCATTCAGCCATTCAGCACGATGACCAGAGAGAGCGAAAAAATAAATAAATTCGAACTCACTTAAATTGATTATAATTTGTCACCTAGCTGTATGTGTCACTATAGTGGTTGACAATTGAATGCAGATATGATGACATCATTTGTTTGTGCAACAAGAAACAGGATAATACTCGAGAGTGTCAGTGTATGTATAATGTATGCTGTGGTGTTCTAATTTGAGTGCGGAATGGCTTTTGTCACAATAAGATATGTATATGGCTTGTTTAAATTTAATTATAGACCAGAGAAATGGTATTATAGGGGCTTATATGGAGTGACTAAGGCTTTTCAAGGTGTTTATTGAGCAATTTATGAATAGATATCATACACAGATTCATAAAGCTTAAAGTACTTAGGTATGAATATGTTAGTATTGGGTGCGGGCAGATGTATTTAATGCATTGTGCGTGTAATTTCAAGCAAACTAGAACTATAAAAGGTATGTTATTTATATATGCTTACCAATTCTAATAAACGGGCATGGTTTAAAGATGAACCACCTCATCATCATCGTCGGCTCGACAGCCGGGGCCCGGTCCTGGCCTCCTTTAACAAGTCTCTCCACCCATCTCGGTCTCGAGCCGCCTCCGGGTAAACCACCTAATTATTTAAAATTCTGCTAATCGGCTTTTCAATATCAATCAAACCCTTGAAATCAAAGTTGGTAAATAATACAAAATATGTACAACTATAGATCGCAAAAACTTGTTCTTGTGGTTAAAAACTGCATGTAGCCACACATTGAAGATGCATGATGTATAAATTTAACCATAAAATATTAAAAGAGTCAAAAGTACCCACTAAAAAATTGATTTTTTATTTGATTTTTTAATGTGTAAACATCTATGCCGGAGGTAGTGTGAAATAAAAACGTGGACTTTTCTCTGTGCGACGTTACGAGGTCACACTTTACGATGTAGCAAGTTAAGTTACGAAATTCTCCATAGTAGGATATTGGGAAGGTTCAGTGACAAAAATCTGAAGATCTTCTTCAAGCAAATTAGCACGTTTTGGATCCGTGCACGTATAGTCAATAACGTATGGACGACTTCGCATACGGATTTAAATATCAATTCTCAAAAATGTGCTTGGAAAAACATTGATGTACACACATATTAACCGTGAGTCGCGGCACTCACACAATTTTTTTTTTTTATTTATAAAACAATGTTTTTCAAAATTTGTTAGTGCAATATTGCTTAGACTATTGAGATTACAGAATTATAACGAAATCGGTCGAACCATCAAAAAGATATACTTGAAAAACCCAAAAATAAGACCATTTTGGTGGGTGGCAATGGCGCAGTAGATGTAGTGCTTGACTGCTAACTTAGAGGTGTGGGTTCGAGCCCCACTCTTGGCAGCATTCTTTTCTATATTCCCCCAGTTATACAACTGGACGCCATCCGTGGAATTCCATGAGACAACTAATACCTTATTTCTCAGTCCACTGTGCCAACAAAAATTCTTTCCTATCCTTCTAACTAGTGCCGTGCAATTCAGGTTGCATTTTAAAGACCTTAGGTCTTATAGGCATATAGTTAAAATTATTATTATTATTATTTTCTCAAAAAACATCGAATGCCTATTTCCGTTATACGAATTTTAAGTCAAAAACCTAAAACGCACTTTTCTTAAATTCACTTTGGTGATTACAATTCTAAAGTTTAATCAAAATCGTTACAGTCGTTATCGAGAAAAAAAAAAAAAAAAAAACCGTTCTATAAAGATGAGCTTAAACAAAACTTCGAATTTCCCCTCTAGGGAATCATCATGCTCTGTACCAAACTTGAAGCCAATCGGCCAAGCCGTTTAGGCTCTAGCTAAAATATCAGTAGACGTACGACGGACGGCATTACAAAACCCACTTTTTCGGAGTTCTTGATAGTTAGTTTTGATTACAACCTAGATTTTTAAGAACTTAAAGTACAAGAACTTGACATTTTTAATAGAGCAACAGAAACCCTTCCAAAATTGGAAATTTTAAATACCTACATGCCTATTTTATTTATTAATTTGTCGATTTTTCTTATTGATTTTTAAAATTGTTTTTGAAACCTTCTTAAGGGTGTTTTTTTTCAGAGGTAAAGAACTTTGAAATGGAATAAAACAAAAATGATTTTTTTGTATTGATATTAAATTTACTTTATGCAAAAGATAATCTTCTGGCATTGTAATTTAAATATGATTTCTGGCATACGACCGCCACGGCTGGCTCGGACTTTTTCCAACATTTGTGGTCATATATCGGCAATAACGCGGCGAATGTTGTCCTCAAAGTGGTCAATCGTTTCGGGCTTATCAGCGTAGACTAGCGACCCACAGAAAATGGTCAAGCGGCGTTAAATCGCACGATCTTGGAGGCTAATTCACGGGTCCGTAACGTGAAACTATGCGGTTACCTAACGTTTCCTTCAATAAATCAATTGTGGCACGAGCTGTGTGACATTTTGCGTCGTCTTGTTGAAACCACAGCTCCTGCACATCATGAGTGTTCAATTGATGAACGAAAAGTCAGTTATCATGGCTCTATAGCGATCACCATTGACTGTAACGTTCTGGCCAGCATCGTTTTTAAAGAAAAACGGACCATTTATTCCACAAACCATAAAGCACACCAAACAGTCAGTTTTTTTTGGATGTAACAGTGTCTCGGATTATCATCACTCCAAATATGGCAGTTTTGTTTGTTGATCAACCATCAAAAGTGAGCTTCATCGCTAAACAAAATTGGCTTACGAAAATTTTGATCAACGGCAATCTTGCTAAGGGCCCATTTGGGCACAATTTGGAGGCGTTGTTCAGGCGTCAGTCTATTCATGTTAAACTGCCAAACCAAACTTAAAGTATATCACTTGACAGCTGACAAAATGGCCGCCAGTTAAAATAGTGTTGCCAACTTAAAGTTATATATGTACCTCTTAAAAATAAAAACACCCTTTAAAAACTCTGATTTACACAATTTTAAAATTGATGGGGCTTTCATCACAACTACTTGAGTATTTATTAATATTTGATTTATATTTTAAGATGGAAATAAAAAATGAAAAACTATCAGAAATCAAAATTTAATAAAACCCCTTAACTGAATTAAAACCTTCGTTTTTAGCATTTTCAATTTACATATTCTGGGGAAAAACAACCGCATTTAAATTCAGAAATAAAAAATAAAAATCGAAATCAAGAGTCAAAACATGCCGTTGTCAGTTCCTGCCAATAGATATTATAAGCGTCACTTGAAATCATTTCGAAAATGGAATTGATGATGCACGTGAGGTATTTTGCGCATTCCATAATTCCTGAGTGGTATATTACTAACAACAACTGAAAAGTGCCACAGGCCCATCAACTTTGGGTAACATACTCGCATTTATCATACCTACATAATAATATCGTTTGCATCAATATTATTCGTCCTTTTTGACGATATGATGATGGTGTATTTTGAGTACCTACATATATACACATATTATAATGTCAGCTTTAGTCGGGCGGGTATGTATGCTTATGAAGACAACGACCCTGCAGCTGATGGTTTTGCTATTGCAGCTGCTGTTTTTGTGATGGCCTCTTCAGTAAATTTTGAGGTATTTTTAATATTGTTATCATAAAGTGTAGAAGCTGGAGGTAATTTCGATATTAAATTTAGGAAACGGAATAGTTTATGGTGGAGTAATTATGACTGCGCCCTAAACCTCAGTTTGAAGTGTATTGAGTTAAATATGAGTTTAACCAAGCTAACTCTGCATCAAAATTTATTTACGACTTCCTTTTGAAGTATTGGAAATACTGACTGACATATACATACATATGTATTTCCAAAAAGCAAATCTCCAAATTGAAACTACCTTAAACTTTGAAAAATCCACAAACGAATCCCCGAGCACAAAAAATGCCCAAATCCAAAAACGGACATACATATCTAAAATTTCTAAAGGCTGTGTTGCTTTTATTGCTTATGACATTTTCAAATGTTTCTTTAACGATTCCTATCAACGATAAACAAATGATTTTAGTGGTAACTGGTAAGACAGCTAGTTGAAAACGAGGGCCTATAGTGACCTACAAATAGAACTGCGGCCACCATTCTAATTCCAAAAACCAAGATAATACCGTATTTCTTGGATTGAAATTTAATTTAGTTATAGTTTTGGTGGTCTTATCAGAAACGAGTTTTTTAATGTAAATATTTTGCAGCTTATATATATCCAAACTCTTGCTTGATATTTATTCCATAAAAACACAAAATAAACGCAAAAGACAGGGATGTTATCGGAAAGAGGCTTAGATATACGAGACGAGACTGAAATATTTTGGTTTTAATGATTAGCATTTAAAATTTCGTTTTTAATGAGACCAAGACGAGACTTACATCCGTACAGTTAACACAAAGGATAGCAAACAACAAATTTGCTTAAATTGAACTGAATTTAACAAAAATTCACAAAACCGTCATTAGTCAATTGATATGAGTTCAAGTGAAATCGCCGCTGCCGGGATGAAATGCAAATTTTTGTTGATTAAGACTTTTAAAAACTATTTTGAAGAAATAAATATCTATACTTAAAAAAATTGTATTTTATTTTATAAAACGAAATCAATATTTTCAGATGGCGTTATAAGTTTAATTGGAAATCAATTAATTCGTGTTTTTCATTGCCTTAAACTTTCAGATTAAAATATCTCAAGAACGTGAGACGTGATGTGATAGAGCAATTAAAAAAACCTTACAAGAAAATGCTTGTTTATTAAAATCAAAGAAAACATTTCAAAGTTGTTCATACACCAGGGTTGCCAGTTTTGGGGTTTCCCCCCTAGATTTAGGGGCTTTTTTGTGTTTAAGGGGAAATCTGGGGGGATGAAATGTTTGGGGGGAATATGGGGGGATTCATTTAGAGCTAAAAGGTTGAGGAATCGTATATGGGTTATGAAACAGCTGACAGTATTCTACGAGTTAGATATTCCTTACATTCTGAATGCTACAATTTTACACCAACAGAAGAAATTCTGAAAACTTTCACAAGTGAGAAAAGATGTATCAAACCGACGAGACATTACGATCATGTGATAGAACTTTTTTAATGACAATTTTTTTTAATTCCTTTATATTTTATTTTTCATATTTAAATATTGCTCGTATATTTATTAAATTAAGGCCTTGTTTCACAATGTCTGATTAATGTTCTTAATAAATAACTTGGAACTTATTTGTCAATTATCAACTTCACTTACGTTTCGCACAATGTGCGCGTTCAACGCTTATCTGAATTTTTGGAGCTTCTGATTGGGCAGCTGTTATAAAAAGTTAGATGTCATCCGAATTTTCAGTACTTTTTATGACAACTGGAGCTCCAAATAAAATATTAATTATTTTTTTTTCAATTTTTTTAATCAGTCAAAACTATTTTGTCTGGAAAACTGGAACATCTAATTGACTCATACATTTTTTATTCCCAAAGATTGTGAAACGTTAAGTTTTTACTGTGAGGCTTTAATTTGCGGATAATTTAAATGTCGAGTAAGTAATCAGAACTTTACTCAGACATTGTGAAGAAAACCGTAAACAAATTTTCTTAGTACCTTCTTTACAAATGTTTTTTTTTTTTCTTGTAGCTACCTACTCTACTGTCAATTATTAAATTAAAAACATACATTTATGAGCTGTAAATTATTATAAAAAGTTGAAAAATAGAAATTTAATAATTAAGAAAGGAAGACTGACACCAGTTATGTGCTAAATGGTTATTACTAGGACCAACAGTTTTTTTTAAGCATTTTTAAGAGGCCTTATACCTATTGAAAAGCTGATAAATGGATCCTTCTTTCGAAAAATTATAGCACTCACGTCACGCTCATTAAATGTTTTCAATTTTTCAAACTTTGGTTTTTGAAATTCTAACAGATTTCTGTGTGATATTCACCAGCTTCGAAAAGTCATTTCAAATATAAGAATTAATAACCATGCAAATTTGGTCAAAATATATTTTACAGGTAAATATGCAAACAAAAATGACAAATTTACGGTTCAGCGGCACAAAATTTGATATAGGTCGAAAATACTGCTTCAATCTATTATAATGAGGCGTCTATACATTATATAGAAAAGTTAGTTTATGAAAATATAAGAAAATACATCTCTCGTACAATTGTATTGACTTCGAGGCTTAGAAAGAAATAAAAGCAAGTTTTTTTTGAGAAAATGGCTGTTATTAGCAGTGGCGGATTTAGGTTTTCTGCCGCCTTAGACCCGGTTAAGTACGCCGCTTCCTTTTTTTTAACTTAATTCTTTTAATTGCCTTTATTGTTAATCGTTCTTGCACAGCCTTTTTTCTGTGCTGCCAAAACACGCTTTTATTAGGTTGACCTACAATATGATATTATGTACCATCATCAGGGGAGGGAATGTTGGGTCAGACACCCCCATACATTATATGGCAGCATCTTTATTTTAAGGCTTAAAAATAAATTATAGTTTTAAGAAACTAAAGCTCTAATAGAGAAGCGAACTAAAAAGCAGTGATGCCACATGAAAACAAAAGAATTACCTGCAGCCTAGACAAAAAATCCCTACATTTTCCCTTATAAATAAAAATAACAAAATGAAGATATTTTTTTTTTGTTTATTTTTCTCCTTTTTTATTCTATTTATAGTTTTTTATCTGCGCAAATAAATAATAATAAAGTTAACAAATACTTAATAGCATTAAAAAATTGTAAACATTTATTTATGGTTGCATTAATAATTGAAAATAAAAATTTTAATGCAACATACAACATTTTTCCCTTGAAAAAAAAAATTGAATGCAAGTTGAAAATAATTTGCATTAAAAAAAATCAAGTTTATTCGAAATTTTTTTGAATTGAAAAAAATGCAAGAAAATTTGTTGCAATAAAAAAACTGCAAATTTTATTCGAAAATTCTTTGCATTAAAAAAAATGCAAGTTTGATTCGAAAATTGCTTGTATAAAAAACAACATTTTTTGCATTAAAAAAAAATGCAAATTTATTCGAGTTTTTTTGCATTAAAAAAATTCAAATTTAATTCAATAATTTTTTGGATTACAAAAATGCATATTTTATTCAAACATATCTTGCATTAAAAAAAAAATTATATTTTATTTGAAAATTTAATTTTAATAAGGATTGCGATAAGTTATTTAGAAAAAATATTTTTTGGGAATTTAGTAATATAATTCTGAAAGTCCCTACGCTTTCATAGAAAATTCTAATACATATTTCAAAATCCGTCCTTTTTTCCCTACGATCTAGTTATCAAACCAAAAATCCCTATGTGTATACCTATTGCGATTTTTGTTAAAAAAAACGCAAAACAGACCTTTATTTTCTAAAATTTAAATAGGAAAACATATGAATATATTAACACTCAAAAAAATAATTTACATAAATAAAAGTTGTGTAAGCTCGCACTACCTCACAACGACATTTCACATGTTGATACATTAAATTGCAATTTTTAATGTGCAAATCATTTTTCTTTTTTGAAAGTTCAAACTTAATTCAGTTATTGCCCACTTTGAGAATCAACTATTTTTCAGCGACCCCAAAGTAAGAGATAAAATATTATTTTGCCATTTTTTCAATATAATTGAAATTTCTCAACAAATTATCCATAGTCCTCCTAAACTACTTTCTACTTTTTCACTACAAAATATTCCCAGGTCTGTTACCACCCCCCCCCCCCCCCCCATGTGGCCCACTAGCACCCAAAGGCACCATCGCTCAATTTGAGAATCAATTATTTTTCTGCGCCAACAAAGATTTTACCGCCCTAGGCCCGGGCCTAAGCCTTAATTCAGAGCTGGTTATTAGTTCTATTTTTAAATCAATTTTGTAAACATCGGGTTTTTATAGTAATTCTGGCCACTGAAAGGTTATTTTGGTGTATCAAACATTTTCCTACGTTTATCACAAGCTTTAATATAGATTTTCAAATTTTCTTTAAAACAGCAATCTGGCGATTTTAACTTCAGTAAAATGTTAAGAGATAGTTTCATGTTAAACTCGTTTAAAATTAGCAAAATCCTCTTTTTAACCTAGTGTCATACTAAAAATGATTTAACACTTTACTAAATCGTCTTAAATTTTATATTAACAACGTTATATTTAACAAAATAATGCTATTGCCTTCGATAGAAAATTTCCATTTCTATAAAAAGTTGTACTACAGCTACAGTCCTACAGTCCATTGTGTTCATCGAATATAAAGGGTTTTCCAATAAAATGCTGCTGTAGCAGAAGTCATTAACTTAACCTCAGCTATCTATCCTTTATTTTTGTAAAGGACTCTGTATGCATAATCCTTCTTTATATTAAAGAGAAATAAGCAAATAATACCCTCTTTCAAGCAAAACACAGAGTAAATAAAAAGCACATTAAAAAGTGCAACAATTCATTTTCTTCTAGGTACTAAAGTGTCAAATAGCCATTTAGCAACACAAAAAAGAAAACAACAATCTGTCTCGGTCGTTCCACTTCAACTTTTTTTTTTCTCCTCTTGTCTCGGCCTTAAGGATATCTTTTCTATTTTCAGTGGCGGCGCCAATCGTGTAGGACTAGACAGAGTCTAAAATAAAAACAAAAATAAGAAAAAAATAAAAGCTGCTAATATTTTCTTCTCTTTGAAGCACATCCTTTCTATTTGAGATTCTGTGGTGGGATGGTGATGACGGCAACGAGATGTGCATTATGTGTTAAGTGTGTATTACTGTGTGTGTGTGTGTGTTTGGCACAAGGATGTTGCCTTTTAATGCATCAACGACGCTTTACAAACTCGTTACTCACATTTATTACTGCACTTTGCATTTTCAAAAGTCTTCCACAGACTGACACAAAGGACAGCCAAACAAAAAAAAATATAAAAAATATACAGAAAGGACGACAAGGAGGTAAAGGTATGATTTTCTTCCCTCCGCATCCCCAATTATTAAAGTACACAATATTCTTTTTGTTTGCTCACACTGCACTGCTGTGTGGTATGTGCCAGTGTATATTTTCCAGAAAGGACCCTTTTCTGCTGTTAAAAAAAAGGATATTTGATATTTTTTTTTATTATCCTTACGAAGGGGCAACTCTGGCAAACCACATTCGGTTGTACATACATATATGTATGCTGCTATATTTTCTGATGTAAATTTTTAAGTGCAGTTTTGTTTCCATCCCGTTAAAAGTTCCTCACACCCACATTCTTCCTATTCAAGCGGGAAGGTACATAAAAGCCGCAATTTCACACATGTTCTATAGGCTACAACAGGTTTTTCATGGGTTTTCCTTTCATTCTTCCTTTTAGGTGCTGAAAAAATCTACAAGAACATGGATCTCCTCCATACAGAACACAGTCCATTTTTATGGACGTGCAAAATAATAAAAAAAGAAACTTGATTTAACGATTGTGAAACGATTAAGTCAGCAGTAAAAGCTTGATTTACGTTAAGGGGGAGGTAATAATAAAAAAATGAAAAAAAGCGAGAAGAAAATTCAACATCGCCATCGCATCCTACGGAAGAAGGAAAATTCACAAAGGTAGGCAGGATTTGTAGAGCACATACGAGTGGGTATATGTGACATTGCATTCTCTGTGGTGTAGTATCGGTTCTTTGGAATTTTTGTTTTTTTTTTGTATAAGATCATCCTGTTGAAATGTCCATAAAAAACGATTTCGGTTTCAAGTGAAATAATCCATATCCTTTTAGCGGTTTTTATGAGAGCCTTATGGGGATATATAGGTACCTATCCCATAACCCATACACACTATTTGGCTTAATAGTTTTTTTTCCATCAGGTCACATTTGAGTTGGATTTGGCTGTGAAGTATAGAATCCTTGAACCGAGTGTTCGAAAATTGGCACTTTTTAAGGATATGATGATAGTGATACCTAAACCTACATAGGTATGTAAGTATTATTTTTAGAAAGATGGTTTGGTGGAGTGGTCGATATAGGTTTTATGATCAAAGAAATGTGGTTGTTGATGACCTATTTTAAAATAAATTTGTGATTGTATTTAAATTGTCGGATAAAATGATCAAACCAGAGACAGAGAGAGATAGAGAGATGGAAATGAAGAAGGGAACAAGGAAGAGACAAGAGCTCCATATAATGAAGCAGTTTGAACACTTTTAACATGTTTTTACATACATTTCCGAATCCTTGCTTATAGTTTTTTACTATAGCTATATGATTTATCTAAAACCAATTTATTACCATTTAATCATTAATATTATATGAAGACGAAACAAATATTAAGTTTGTCACGCGTAATCTCAGAATGTATCTGCCTGATTTCCTTGAATCTTTGTTTATAATATTTATTATTTGTATAAGAATGTTTAAGATTATTTTTTGATTTGTTTAATTTGCTTGTTGAATTAGATAATTATTTTTTTTTTAATTTGGTGTCCACTTTTTTGCTGAGGTTGACCTACAAATATTCAAATAAACTTTTTAACCTGTTAACTGCCAATTTCTTCACAAATTCTTAATGGTAGTACCCGTACTAGTCCTAAAATTAGTACTCAAATCGCTTTCAACTCATTTCTTCACACAAGCTCTAGGTCCTAGTTCTGTCAAGTTCGTACCGAGTAGGTACTATTTAGGACTCAGTATTAGCTGGGAATATTAGCTGCATTGCATGAATCGAACATAAAATGCACATAATAAAGGGCATTTCTCCAAGCTATTGTCACACACACACCAACCTACACAGAAAAATTTCAAAATGTTCTTCTTCAATCAAATGCTTCATCTGGAAGCTGATTCAGAACAGAGCACCACTGATCACTCCTGTAAATATCGGTAGGACTTAATTGGCATTCTTCATTTTCCCACTCTCTATCTAGCAACGACGACTATTTTGCTACTAAATGCGTAATTCAAAGACTGGAAAATTGTTAAAGTCACTTCCAAGTGACAAATTTCATAGTTAATGCTGCTATAAGGAGAGACAGTCATTGTAGAATGGATATTATGTCCTCTTTTTGTAAAATAAACATAATCCATTCGAAATAAAACTTAAATAAAAATCACTGTCAAATAAATATCAAAATAATATTTGGTACTATTGACGTGAAGAAATGCTCAGGTACTTACTTTTCATTAGGACCGACTACCAGAGCTAGTACCTACCTAGTCTAGCTGGACTGGGTACTAGGCTGGCTTAGTACTTCTGTGAAGAAATTGGGCGTAAAAGTTTAAAAAAAACGAGTTATTTTATATAGTCAAGAATTTTACGAAAATTTTAAGCCCTAAAGCTTTGCTTAATTATACACACAAGCTGAGAAATAAATGTATATGAAAATTTAAAAATGATTAAAATTTTATATTTATGTATCTGGGAATTCGATTTAATCGCAATCAATGGATCGCTGTTTTATTTCATTTCATAATCGAGTTTTTTTTTTATTTTCTCTTTCTCCTATGTCTATCTCAGTCTCAATTCCACTTTATTTCTATTCCTCGAAGTAGTGGGTGTCTTAATTCTGTCTGTAAATCTACATATAATAGGTAACAAATATATGTATTGATTTTTACTCAAAAGTTCAATACATTCTACTTCCTCTGCATTTGTATTAAAAATGCATGCATAATTTGAGTGCAAGCGAACCACTTGAATAAAAAAAAAAAATTAGAATGAATAAAATAATGTAGATAAAGAGACAAAATATTAATTAAAAAGTAATAAGCATTATCTTTGCTTTGTTGTATTTCATTTCGCTGTTTTGAATTCACTTCTTCTCACATGTCTTTGGGTCTTTGCCATATGCTAAGCTTGGTGATTCCACTCAATTCCTTACTTTTCTATAACAGCGGTGCACAGTAGGTACCAACGTACTATTTGTTTTCTTTCTTCTTTGGCATACTGAGGAACTATAAGAATAATTCATGGATTCATACAAACGAAACATATCAATCGAACGTGGGATTACGATGATAAAGAAAACAAGGAGGGGGATCATTAAGATTCTGTTTGCCTGTAGACCTTTAAACTAATTTAAATAATAAAAAAAAAAACTGCAAAAAGCTTTTCATTTTTATGAAATCGATTTTTGGGCAAAACATAATATAGTAGAAATGTAACACAATTTTGATATGTTAATATTAAGTTAACCAAAATATTCTTAGTTTTTTGCAAAGAAACGTTAGCTCGGGTCTGCTAGTATCTAAAAAAAATCACACTGATGCCATCCAGTTCAAATTATGCAATAATCATTCATTCGAAATCAAAAGGACTGTAACGTTTTTGTTCTCCATTCATTTTACAACAATCAATTGAATACAATCTTTTGGGAAATTGTGCATTCTTTTACATTTGTTGAATTATTTTTGCATTCTGTTTCGTTTTTTTTTCATTTCTTGCATTGAATTTGCCCTAAATAAACTTCAACTTTGTCCCAGTTAAATGACAACAGCTCACCTACGCCTATGTAAGTATTTCAAGCTATATACATATAAAAAAATGCATGATTTCGCAAAAGATTGCATTCAATTGAGTCGAAGTTTCAAAGTGAAGTCAATGAATGCAATCTTTTAATTGGATTAAATGAGTGACATTTAAAGACTGCATTCTCAAAATATCGCATTCTTTTACAAAACCCGTTGGGCGGTTTGTGTGGCAAGTAGTCCCATCTTGCTGGAAGCATAGCTCACCCAAGTTTAAATCCTGAATGTCTAGCCATACAAAAATCGGTTTTTATTCCACAATAGCACTCGACATTGAATGTAGCGTTTCTTCCATTGTCGTATTGGGAGAGAAATCGAGGTTTTCAAGTTTAGTCGCACCCTTTTAGCAACAGCTACAATTTTCTCTGTTGAGTGCATAGGTGCACAACATGGAAATATGTTCGGTTATCGATAAGCATACCAATGTCACGAATTTTTTCACAAGCTTGCGTTCAGTAGCTGCATTAAATTGTATGCCAATTCACCATGGAGGGCTTTAGCGTTCAATAAGGTGTGAAAATCTTCAAATTTGATTTCCATGTTTCCACTTATAGATTCTTGAGCAGTTGAAAATTGGCCCAAATTTAGGGCTAGGAAGGTAATATAGATGCATAATCAATCAGAATTGTCGAGTTTAGGGGCGATACAACACGAGAAACACCACCACAAAATCCGTCCATTGAAAATCATTGTTTGGTCTAGATTTTGGTTTGACGAAATCATACTTCTTCCAAAACGAAACTGGCATTGGCGTGACCGTCAACGTTGAGCGCTGCAGATCTATGATAAGCGACTTCCTGTGTCCTAAACTGGATGACATGGGATGTGTGGTTCTAACAGGATGCCGGCGCCACGTTCTGCAAAATGCCTACCACGATGGACACTGGACAGTCTGCACGAGCGATTTGAAGTAATGGTTGTCGGTGTCTCACGCGTTGGCGAGATATCGTGCAATATAACACTTTTATTCTTCTTCCTTTGGGGCTATCTTAAATCACAGGTCAATGCAAATAAACCGCATAAATATTTCTCATTTATTTTCTAAAACCAACAAACAAATTTTTAAATTTAAATATTGTGACAAAGTGCATGACGAAGAAAAATATAACACATTTCAGACGTGAGGAATCCATGAATGTGTTTTTCGTGCTATAATGAATTCAGCTTATCAGCAAACATCTCACCGCTCCCCCGCCCAGGAAAGGACTCTTGAGTAAATTGAAGGGTCTGCTGTGAACAAGAAATAAATATCGTGATATGCTTCAGTAACACACACAGCAAGGGTATCTATAAAGCAGTTTTGTTCTGGTTTCTGAGCATTGATTGAATTATACTTGTCAATCTACAAGACGAAAACAAATCCAATCATAGAAATCTTCTAGACATTTATACCTACTATTCGCCTTGCAACAGAAGCGTATACTTTCCTGCTGGACACTCTTCCATAAGAAATCAAAAACGAATCACAAGTTACTTAATCATTTTGTCACATCAGGTGGACTTGCTGGGATATGAAAATATTCAGCTCGCGCATGAGTGACTTTGTCTGATTATTCTGATTCTTATATTTTGTTTACTCATCCTTGACGTGTGTTTGAGCGAGAATAAATATTACTGGCTATTTGGCAAATCCGGCTGAGCCCACCAACAACGCCAACGTTGTATAGCAGTTCCAGAGGCTATCTCACTCGGAGGATAACCCAGGAGACCCAGAGACTGATGAATTACAGCACACATGGAATTTCATCCTTATTGGTTAGATTGGTGACTCAAGTGTAACGCTAGTTGGTTATGTTGTTGTTGGTCTTGGTATACCCTTTTTGCGTCCTTCCATATATACGAATACCAACAGTTCCTTCTCCACATCCTCATTACTCCAAAAAGCCTGCAAGTGTGATAATTTTGTTTTGCAGGCGGCAGTGGCTACTTTTTTTTCAATCATCTCTCTTTTGTTTCTCTTCCTCTGTGTGTAGTTGTGTTGAGGATAAATTACAGGACATTCCGGCTAGTGATGAGATTAATAAGTTGATTCACAATGGCATCAGCCATCACACAGAGAGTGTGATTTCTTTGGAAATGGATAGAGATGACTTTTTGGGTTCACATCTGGCGGATAATCCTGATGGAATGATTAGCATTTATCTTTTATTTTTTTTTTCTCTCTCTGAGTATTATTTGTATACGTGTGTGTGTGTGCGTGTGATTTAGCTGGAGCAGCAGAAGACCATTTTCCGCTTCAAAAAATCTGTAGCTAGGTTAATGGAATGGAAACATTCCTAGCAGATGATTGTTCAATTTTTGAAGGATGATAGAGATGATGTTTTATCATGGTAGGATGCGGGAGAGGGATGTTTTGAGGGTGGTTTGCTATATTTTCTATACCTATTCTATGTCCTTTAAAATGTACTGTCCTCAATCACAGGAAACAATAGAAGGACGACGAATCCTTTGGAAATCAAACTCTATCACGTATTTTTAAATGTGTGGGAGAGGAGGGGAGGGATGAAGAATAAATTATGTCATCGTGACTAATCTTTAAATTTAATCTTGATGGGTTCTGCTTTGTGAATCACATTACTCATCTTTTTTTTTTTTTGTTGTTGTTGTGTTGTGTTAACAATTGTTGAGAAAATTAATTACATATATTAATATTAATCAGTTTCAGTTCGAAAATTTATTGAAAAGACTAATATTTATTGCCTACTTAATGTTATGGGGGCACTCGGGCGTATGCGTGATATTTTGTTATTACGAAATCTTACTCCATCTGTTTAAGATTTAATTCAATTGCAAAGGTTAGACGAAATAAATTTTAAAAATTCAATAACCCGTATCGAATTTAAAAAAAAATAAAGTTTATTTTTACTTACGAAGTTAATGATCCCTTCGAAATTGGATTTGAGGTCCCAAATTCATTAGATACCTGTTACCTATTATGAACAAATTTAAAACATCAAAAAAGGTTGATTTCTACAAAACAACAAAAATTAATTAACATAACAAAAAGTTTAGTTTTTTTTTTAAAAAACCAACTTTCCACCAGAACTTAGAGTGATTCAATAAATATGTAAAGGGTGTATTTTTTTAGAAGTGTGGTTTTCAAGAAGAATTAAAACGCATATAATTTAATGTTATGACCAAGAATTTAGCTTTATTAAAAAGATAAGGGTTTGCCATTATTTTTTAACAATGATTTCGGGCAAGTGGCCGCCGCGGCTGGCTACCACTTTTTGCAGCAATTGGAGCCGTATGTCAGCAATAACTTGTCGAATATTCTCTCCAAGCCGTCAACCGTCTCGGGCTTATGTGCGTAGAAAAGCGAATTCACATAACCTCACAAAAAATAGTCCGGCGGTGTTAAATCGCACGATCTTGGAGGCCACGCCACAGGCCCACGAAGCGAGATAATGCGCTCACCAAAAAGTTTCCTTCAATAAATTGATTGTTTCGTTGGCTGTATGGCATGTAGCGCCGCCGTCTTGTCTTGGAACCAAAGGTCGTCCACATCAACATCCTCCAATTCAGGCACGAAAAAGTCATTAATCATGGTTCTACAGCGTTCCCCATTGACTGTAACATTATGGCCGGCTTCATTTTTGAAGAAATAGGGACCAATTATTCCCTCTTCCCGTAGAGCACACCAAACAGTGACTTTTTGAGGATGTAACGGCAGCGTCTTGTGGATTATGATCACACCAAATACGACAATTTTAATTATTAACGTACCCATTCAACCAAAAATGAGCTTCATCGCTGAACAAAATTTTCTTGTGAAAATCGGGGTCAACAATGATCTCGTTTCGAGCCCATTTGGCACAATTTGCTATTCATTCTATTAATTTTGAAATGGCAAACCAAATTGAGCATAAATCAAGTGACAAATGTCAAAAAGACCTTCTTCGAAAAAAGTATTGCCAGATTGAAAACCAAACGTCTAAAAAAAACACCCTGTAGTACATTTATATCTACCTTAGTTTTAAAATCCCCTTCAATATAACTTCGTTTCATTTTAAATTAGGTAGGTAACAAAAGTTGCTGTTGTATGTAATTTCAAAAGACTAATAAATATAGAACTCATCCAAACTAGCTATGTACCTATCCTTTCACATAAATCAAGTTTACCCAAATACACATCCCGTCTTCTGCTGCATGTCCTAGATAAACTATACAGATGTAGATTGCATAAACCTCCCGCTATGCTTTCTCTATCGACTCTGATGGTTGGTTGCGCTGTACCTATGGTATAGTGTAAGGTTAATAAATGCTTAACAGGGAACAAATCACTTTGTTTCCACTGGTTTGCAATTTGTCGTATCCTGGCTTTGCTTCTACCACTCACTGCCACTGTCATGTTTCGTCGAGGAATTAACGTTTTCGTTATCCTCTTCTACCAATCCATCACCTTTTGTTTTTAACATACATATACAATACTCATTGTGCAAAGAGGGGATATAGGTACCTACCTACCGTGTAGGACTTGCCTCTTCCACACTCTCCTTGTGTCAGTTGTTGTCCTAAACTGAAATACTTAGTATCTCACTGTGTAAACCACAATGGGGCTTGTGGTGCATCCTGGGTGTTGAAGATAAAAACCTCGAAGTAGAAATGTATGCTATGCCTGTGCGGTTAAGTATTGTTTCTATCTACCTACGTTAATTTACAGGAGAGTGAGTGTGCGTTCAGAAAGGTAGAATAACCGGGATCATAGTTTAGGAAATGTGTAAAAAATCAGTGGCGTACCCGGGGGGTATGAATCTGATGGTGGCACTCAATGGTGGCGCGCATGTGTATATTTAAATTATATATGGATCACGATAATTCCAAAGGCTCAAATTCCACTATCGACTTCTAATTCACTTGGATGTGGTTGTAAGTCTAGAAATCAATTTCAAACTTAGATATGTTTAAAGGGTGTTTTGGTTTGCCATGTCATAATTAATAGATTTACTCCTAAACAACGTTTGCAAATCGTGCAAATTTATTACCAAAATAATGGTTGGGTTCGCGTGACGCATCGCGCGATTTAAATATCTAACCCGATCATATACCCTTTTATTAGAATATTTTATTTAAGTTATAAAAATGAACAATAAACACGTCCGACTTCAACAGATGACTCGAATAAACTCTGCTTAAGACACTTGTCAAGATACCCATCACATTGTATGTTTTATTGTTTTATGTATTTATGTATTCGCTAACTTGATATCTAATATTGATGGGGAAGAGTGTGTCTTATAAATACATAACTCGCGCCGCGTCCAATATTCGGTCGACATAAACGCAAAATCGCATAAATTTGATCAACCATGGATCGGTTTGGCACCACGTTTACTCTAGTGGATATTGCGCATCCTCAGAGACGCCGTACAGTGCGCACCAAAGACGCTTTTGCTGCTGTGGAGCAGAGTATCGAAGAAGACCCGAATGCCATTGCGCGCAACAATTGGAGCTATCGAAAATTGGGCCTCTCGGCTGGAATTTATTGGAGCCAGCCGCGGCGGCCACTTGCCCGAAATCATTTTTAAAACATAATGGCAAACCCTTATCTTTCTAAAAAAGCTAGATTCTAGGCCATAACATTAAATTATATGCGTTTTATTTTTTCTTGAAAACCACGCGTCTAAAAAAAACACCCTTTATAACACCCTGATGGGCCAAAAGCAGAAAATATTGTTGTTCACAATGTTCTTATTTTATAATGGAGAAATGCGGGTCATAAAAGTATAATAGCTGTATACATCTGAGTTCCTTAGTTTCAGAAAAGTGTTGTAAAATGTAACTCACCTGTAAGCCAACCTCAATTCATAAACAACCCAGGAGTTTCTACGATTTCTCCAAATCATTCTTACTTACTTACTTAAGGCTGCGCAATAGTCCGAAGTGGAACAGAGCCTCAACCAATATGCTTCTTAGAGCCAATTCGGTCTCTAGCTAGCTGTCTCCAATTTATCATGCCAAGTTAGTTGATAGATATCGTCGATATGTGAATATTTGATCGTTGGTGTTTTTTTCGGGCCTAAAGCCGCACTGACTTATTGAGAAATGGCTTCAGGCGATGCCTGGGTAGTTGGAGCGGTTAAAACGATCGCCTTTCCTAAGGATCGGATGTGCTTTCCTCCTGTTTGCAGCTGGTTTATAGTCCTGAGGAGGTCATCGAACTTAAGTTTAGATATGGCTATTCTTCACTTTAGTGAGATTGGGTGGACAGAAGTGTTGGTCGTCTAGGTTGAAGAGTATAATCTGGCTTACCCACATATTATACGGATTTTCCCAGATTCTCATCATCGATAGCTCTTGAACCCCTATGTTCCTTTAATCGTCCTTGTATGCGCACTTCGAGTCTTGGAAGCCTGGAAGGATTTTTACTATTTCGTAAACTTCCACTTTCATTCCTGCTATATAACATTAATCTTAGCTATTTCCGCGAGCTTAGTACGCGTATTGTATTGCGAGTTTTCAGGCACAAATTTCCAAACCAGCACAAATTTTAAATCCAATATTGCAGAGGTGACATTTGCCACTGCATCTCAATAACTATTCGATGTTAGCAAAATAGGACTTCTCAAGAGGTTATATAGCAGCTGTCTGACATCGAACTTCCTCTCAATACTTTCCTGTTTTTAACGTAGTCGGGATATCCACAGCAATAATTTGCCTACAACGAGGAAGTAGACGGAGTCAATGCTGGACTCTCGGAACGTTAAGACATCCATGGTCCTGGAGAAGATACTTCCTTCGATCACAATGCATTGACGGTTGATGTAATCTGGAGATCTCTAAGTTCCATTTCGAATTCTGAGATGTGAGAATTGCGTACTAGCTTTCACAATGTCTCACCCTGCAGCAAAGTCGATGAATGTGGCCTATAAATAAGAGACCTAAGATTCCGCGTACAGGTCCGTAGTTCATTGTCCATATTTTGTTTGTTTGGCTTTGGTTCGAAAATAGTTAATCTGATTTTTTTTGTTTTAATATTTTTAACCTTTTCCAAGAATTTTGTAGACTTTGTGGCAACGCCACTGGTATTCATAATAGGTAAATGAATGGCGAGTGCCTACGTTTCACTTATTTTATGTCAAGCTGAAGGACAATGTGGTTTCAATAATTGTGAATTAGTGTTATTAATCAAATGCAAGCTTTGAATAATATCCTTGAAGTGTGTGGTTTCTTTCATTTTAAGTATTAAATTACAAATTTAAAATTTAACCAATCCACATAATGGTTCACAATTTTAAATATTTGTAAATCACTACGTTTAAACTCTGAGCTGCATTAAAACAAAACAAAACAAAAAACCATTCAATCCAAATAACAAGGATTTAAGGACGATTTTTGTCTCCTTAAAAATAAATACCCAATGGTTTTAACTTTTCATAAACAGGGTGATTCAAATAATGTGTGACAAAAAACTAGAGCGTGTTAGTTGGGTCGAGAAAAGAAAAAAATCGTATGGGAGGGGGCGGGGGGTCTATTCCAACCCATTAGTCGGCTGGGGCAAAACTTTAAAAATTGACTAAAAACAGAAAAAAAAATTATTAAAAAAAACAACTTTAATACTTAAAATACCATGTTATATATTATTATAAAGCCAGACATTTCTTCTTTTACTTAATTTCTAAATAAAAATAATTTTTAGTTAATAGTTTTCGAAAAATTAATTTTCAAATTTAAAAAAAAAAAAGTTTAAAAATTTTATTAAAACTAATTTTGGTCAAAATTGTACGTTATTAAGTAGTATTTTTGCTTTTAATATTCAATGCTCTTGTTATGCTTAAATCTCTTCTAGTTCTTTAGAAAATTGAAAATAACAGAAATACAATTTTCTTAATTTGACCCCAATCTGTTGGTTAAGTTGCTCTTAAGATTCTGTTTCCACTACGTAGAGAGTAAAGTAGATTTAGTTATTTTCAATTATCTCAAAAAGTACAAGACATTTATGCATCCGTTTTTCTGCTTTTGACTAAGAATTTATAAGAGCATTGAATTTTGAAAACAAAATTAGTACTTAATTACGTAAAATTTAAAAAAAAAAAATAATTTGAAATTTTTTTTTAAATATTGTTTTTTTTTATTTTGAGTTTGAAAATTAATTTTTCAAAAACTATTCACTAAAACAACTTTATTTAAGAAGAAAATACAAGAAGAGTTTTTTGGCTTTACAAAAAAGTATAGTATGACATTCTATGTTAATGTAACTATTGTTTTTTAATAATTTTTTTCTGTTTGAAGTAAATTTTTTTTAGAAAATTGTCGGTCCTGGCTAAACGGCAATTGTCTCGACCCAACCCGCTCTAGCTTTTTGTCACACCTAATGCGAATCACCCTGTATATGTATGTATCCATTCAATGGAACCCTTTATAGTGGCAAACAGAAACATCAATGTGTGAAATTTTTCTTTTTTTTTTTTGTTCATATATTAAATGAGACTTTACTGTGTTCAATTAAACACAGCACACTGGTTGGTTAATTAAAAACCTTTTTAATCCTCTTACGGGCAAGGTTCAATTTATTAAAAGAAGAACACAAAAATATTATGGCATAATAATTTATACGAGAATAATATTGGCCATCAATTCGTTGTTTTTTTGTTAAATAAAATAAATAATATTGCTTGTAGGGTAGCGTGTGTCAAGGATGTAAAAATAAAGTAAAACTTATGACAATTTTGTGTCTACTGAAATGTCATGTATTTCACTTATGTTTTTTTTTGTATTTATTTCTGTTTGTGAGGATCAAGTTTAATTCGTTTGTTATGCGTATAATTCCGGGCATTTTCTATACTGAAAAAAGATTAAAGATTTGAAATTTTCATTTTACTAAGATTTTCAGATAACTTTTTTGGCATTATCATTTTGTCAACAAAAACAGATGTTTTTGTTTTGTGTAGTTTTTTGACTTTTTTTTTTGAGGAAAAATAATAAACATAGTTTTGCCACATTATGTGTCAATGTCAATGAATTAAAGGTCTTTTGGCAGTAATTGAGTTTGATGCCACTTTTTGTGTTTATACTGTCTTAGAATCTCACATTGGTATTTCAACTATATAATTCTTGTATTAATAACTAACATAACACACAATTTGGTGTACGTAAATTGACATACTTGAGTTGATTTAAAGATGCCATTACCACATTGAAATCACTCCTCCATTTTGACGCCGGTCGCACTGTTTTATGTGATTCCAGTAAATTTTAAAAAAATCTAAAAACCACTTGGCTGCCTCTTTCTTACCGCGATATAAAATACTGAGAAGTCAAAATGAGTCTTCGGAGCGGATCCAATATGAACACCGTCATACGGTGCATGTGTCAATTTATTTTATACCATTATTCATTGCATTAGTCAAATTGCTTATATCAATGAATTGAAAAACTAAAGATTCTATTGAAGGAGCCGTAATTTATGTTTCTAGTCCTTTCATAGCCATCCAGAATTCAGGATGGTTCCAGGAGGCAACCCATACCTAAAATTCCCACTCACTCACCTCACTACCCATCCACACACATACCTCACATCTAGCGGAGCGCAATGGATCCGAGAGAGATGATGCGGCTTGCCGTAGCATTTCCCCTTCTAACTTAACCTAACCTATTTCATATCTAATATTTGATGGTTTAGGCCATAAACATTATAACTCTTCTATTAATAAACGGCGAACAACTGCGTGATAGAACTTACAGATCTATCAACTTGTAATTCATTTGAATAAATGTGGAATGGTTTGTGACATGTGATAGCGAGTGGCTTACTTTAACAAATTGGGCGATCAAGAGACGGATAACACACACATATGCATAACTACATCATTTAGAATCGTTTTGTACAATAATCATAGTTTTCATAAATCAGTGCATGTTTGCTACATTTAATAACGACTGGAAAGATATCACAAAGCAAAAATATGTTTATTGATAAGAAAAGTTATCAAGCGGACAAGTTCCCTATCCGTGTGCCTGCTAACACACGTGTGTTAAGGTGCGAATAGTGTTTTTTTTTATTAATACCTCTGTAAGAAAAGAAGAGCATAATTGCCAGAATTGCCAGATTTGCCAATTGTTACTAATTTATTTCCACCGATTTAAAATAATTAATTAGCAAGATCGAAAATATTAAAACCGCGACTTTAGATATTCGTATCCACAAACAAATTAATAAAAAAAACGAATTAAACAAATATGCACAAGACCGGTGTGCGTCGCGTTGGATAAATTTTGATTGATTGAAGTAAAAGAGAAACGACAATTTGGTAGCGTTCGAAGATAATTTTGCAACACGGCAGCAATTAAAAGTGCTACCACCGGTTTCGCTCAGCAAAGGGTAGGTTCGGATTATAGGTCAGCGCCCCAATCTGCGCTGAATTAATAAAAGTAAAGATTTTTGATAAATATTAAATAAAACGATGGGAAGTACAGGGGCGTACTTCCATGGGCGCCAGGAAGTTTTGTTTACCATCACTGGTGAAAACTTACCAAAACCTGAAAAAAAATTGGATTCCTCTTTTAAATCAAATAACTACACACGAGTTTAATTTCGAAAAGGAAAAGTTAATTTTATTAGGGAAATCTTTACGGGTTTAGGTGAAAACCCCTTAATTTGTTCGAAAATACAAATTTTACAATTTTAATATTTAGCAGAAGACCAAAATTGAAAGGAAAAAAGTTTTATATATTAAAAGTTAACGTTATAACTGTGCCGCAAAACGCAAAATTAAATAAAGGTATCTTTGGGAAAGATTCCCGAAACACAAAGAAAGAAAATGGGTGTTGAAAAAGTCCCGTATTTTCGGACACAGAATGGAAAAACAAAGGCCTAACAAGTTATTAATTTGCCCAAACTGACTATTATCAAACAACGATTAAACCACTTCACTAGACACAAAAATATTTATCTTTTCAATCAAAAGAATTTGAATTATCTCTGAGTTTTTTGGCCCACCTGGCCCTAACTCCTGAAGTTGATCCGTCTAAAGATTTTAAACTCCTCACCAAAAAATTATCTGAGTTTCTCTAACTGGAAACTCCTAAATCAAGCCCAGTGCACAGTGGTTCATAAATTGATAAAATCTCAAGCACTCCACTGAATTTGATGAAATTTTAAGAAGCAATAAGAGAAGGGCGCAAGGCGTCTTACGATCTCTGACACTTATTTAAAAAAAGAAATAATACTGTTGCCCCGCAGCTTGATAAAAGAAATCGATTTTCTGCTTTCTCCCAAATAAAAATCCTTTTATTTCCTTCAGGAAACAATTGATTGATTTTATTTTCCAGGCTGCCTGATTGGGGTCGATATAATTTTATGAAATAATAAACTTACAAAGGTGAAGCAATTTAATCGGCGGACAACGTCGTGGGAGAATTTTAAAAAGAAAGCCCAAAAGACTATTCATATTTTCTAGAACTATTTGACATTTTACTTTAATACAAATTCCCACGACGCACAGTAGAAAATGGTAGAACAATAGCAGATTATAAATGTTTTTACTAAAGTCGCTACTGGCATTTTATTTCAATTTAATTTTTAATTCTTTACGGTAGTGCAAGAATTTTACATAATATATAATATGTAAGAAACAAAAAATTGAAGCATTATTGTGTATTATTTTTCAAGTCCGTTTGGTTCATCACCTTGAATGTAAGTTTTCTATAAGACTTTGTAGGAATAGCTAAAAAGAATTATACATTTCTGAAAAGCTTATTTTATGGAAATTTTACAACAACTTCAGGATTTTAATTTTATGATTAAGTTCACAAATAATTAATTAAAATGTAAAATATAACGAAAAATAAAAAAAAAATATTTTTTAAGTTACTGCGACTTCTACGCTTTACATTTAATTTTAATTTGTAAATAGCTTAGGAATTTATAAAAAAAAAAAGAAATTTATAAGAAGCAGCTGCGGAGACGTGCGGTTTCGGAAGTTATCAGCAAAAACAGTGACAAAAGCGAGAAAATTAAACATCGGTATTTTAGCTATAATAAAAAATATTAAAAACAATAGCAAGACTCACAATGTCATCTTATATCTTTTTTTAAAGATAAAAATCCATTATTTAATTGACTTTTTTAAATCAAGTTGCTGCAGCAAATAGTTTTTGAAAAATTAATTTTCAAACTCAAAATTTTGAAAAAAAAAAATATTTATTTTTGTTCAAACTGATTTTTTTTAAAAAAATTACATTATTAAGTACTGTTTTTAATTTAAGTATTCAATGCTCTTATCAATTTGAAGTCAAACACTAAAAACCAGAAGGTTCTAGGACTTATACTTTAAAAGATATAAGCAAATATCAAAAAAAAAGAAAAAAAATCCAATTTATACCCTACTGGTATGAATGAGATCAATTGTTGTTGTTTTAGATATTTGCTTATATCTTTTAAAGTAGAACCTTCTGGTTTTCAGTGTTCGACTTCAAATTGATAGGAGCATTGAATACTAATATTATAAACAGTACTTAATAATGTAAATTAAAAAAAAAATCAGTTTTAACAAAAAAAATGAAGTTTTTTTTTCAAAAAAAAAAAGAGCCCCCCCCCCCCCCCCTCCTATGCGATTTTTTTTCTGACCTCAACCCAACCTACACGTTTTAGTCTTTTGTCACACCTTATGCAGATCACCCTGTGTATTATTCCATGGAGTTGTTTTAGTTTCTTTTTTTAATATATATTATTACTATTATTCTCATTAAAATCATTTCATTATAGAAACGTTATACACTCCTAATTTATTTGTGCAAAATTTCAACGCTCTTTTTTTTAAAATAAAAAGTTATGGATTTTTGATCCCAAACACACCATTATTTCCCACTGTGCGACGTTGCCAGAATGAAATTAAATTTTCGTTAACTATTTACACTTTATCTTTTGATGACGTCATTGGTTCGATGAAAAATACAATCCCCAAAATTGATAAAGAAAAGAGTTGTGTTGTATGAAATATTTTTCGTTAATATCCTTTTAGACAACTAGACTTTAAAAAAATGTTTTACCACCACCAATTTTTGGAGAGTTTTAGATTTCATATACGAATTTCGACTCAAAGAAAACCATAAACCTTTAAAGACTTTTTCAACTCTTTTCTTTGGACTTTATAGTAATATAAAATAATATGGTTGCCAAAAAACCTTCGGAAAAGTTAAGTGTGGGTCCAGATTGTTTGTGTACGTCCAGAACTGTGTTGCTTGCAGATGGAGTTCTCCCCCACCGTCCTTACTCCTAGAAAAACCTGCCATGAAAGCCTTAAGTGCTCTTTAGTTAAGTGTTCATTTGTTACTAGGTGCGCCCATAGAAGGCCTCTATGCCCAGTTTCACAGTCAGAGAAAGTGGCACCTAAGTGGGCAATATGGAAGATTAGGGAACAATATTAAAGTGCACACTTACCTGAATGAGTCACACTTAAATCTCCGATGTTGGTCACTTAAGTGCCACTAACTCAGGCTATGGAACTGAGCCTAAGGTCTCAATATGGGAAATTTAGGTGCCACTTATTCCGATAAGTGTGCACTGTGAAACTGCCCCTTATTGAACTTCGTTCCCAGGCATAAATTTCACTGCATCTTTTAATAACATAATAATAACGATAACTTTATACCTTATGTCTAAGGTATTTTAAATGGAACAACCTGAATTGCATGGTACTAGTTAGAAAGATTAGGAGGATAAGAAAGAATTTATGTTGACACAGTGGACTGAAAAATAAGGTATTGATTACTTCATTGTATCCCACGGGTGGCGGGCGTCCAGTTATAGCTGGGTAACTTAGAAAAGAATGCTGCCTAGAATGGGGCTCGAACCCACACCTCTAAGTAAGCAGTCAAGCACTACATCCACTGTGACATACATAATTTTTTTTGGTTTCAAACAACCTTTACAACTTGACTAACTATCGGAATGACATCAAATTTTGACATCCATTTTTTTTTTTAATATTTGTGGTAATTGAAATTGTAAGGCACTAATTTTATGAAAGACGTCATCCATCTGTATTACTTGCTGGAATTTTGGACCGACCAAACTTTAAATTCAATGAGGGTTTGCGCCCCCTCCCCTCCCCCTTCCTTGATCGAGCCACTTACGTCAAAAGCTACATGAATGACTTTCTAGAAATCTTACCAACTGATCTTTCTTCTACGTGCGATGATAATTAATTCCATTGCCCACCAAAATCTCAACCAACCTTTGCTCTAAATCTGCCTAAAAGTTTAAGAATCAGAATTTCCTGCTTCCGACATCAAAGATTTGTATTTGCTTTTACGGTTTTCTTTGGGACTTTCAACTTTTTTGTTGACGTAGGAATATTGAATTACCACAACAACAACAATAACGAACAAAGATTAAAAAGAAACCAAACACCGGAACTCATGTTTATATGTACGAAATGCAACATGCATTAAGGTTACCTACGCTAAGCAGCTCAGAAGCTATAGCTATGAGTTCACAATTTGCATATAAATAGAGAAGGAGTGGCCTCAAAAAGAACACTAATAAAATTCAACATCTTTTAAATTTATGCTACTTGTTTGTGTTGTAAATATATGTATATACTCGTGTAGTCATCGGCATCCGCATCGTCTTCGTCGTACATAGTCGATTTTCGTCCTTTTTCACTAAAAGATACGAAAATTTAATTGAATTTTTTAAATGGAAAACATGTTTAAAAGAATTTTATCAATAAATATTCATTAATTCAATAAAAAAAAAAATGTAGGGAAAAGAAAGAAAGAAATAAAATCGACAAACCGAAAGAAAGAACCTTATACCATACTTATATTGAAATGGTGTGGGATGTGGGTTTGGGGTGTGGGTGTGTTTTTGAAAGTTCACAGAAAACATTCTTTTATTCTTCCACCTTTGCTCATTTTTTCGTATTATTTATGACTCACTGGAGGATGCAACTTTTCGTTATTGCAACTTAATACCACTGCGAGTATTATAGGTATAACCAATTCACCTTTTATGATTGGTGGACGACTGAGGACGCCACGACGCACAGACCGAGTTATTCCGATTTCCGATGTGAATGCTGGAAGGAAACATTTTTCAACAGTTAACGAAAAATTCGACGGAAAATTAAAACATTTTCCAGAATTGTTTAATTTATTGGATAGAAATTTAATTAAGAAAGTTAAAATTAAATGAATGAGTTGCTTTATGTATTTTTTGTTGTTTAATTTGTTGCACACTTTTTATTGTACGTATAAAGTGAGGTTAATTTGTAATCGAATAAAATATTATCTGGTATTTCTTATACCTTTACTTACTTGACTTTTGATGGTGCTTGCATGCCAGGATTAACCTTAGCCTCAACCAACAAGCCAGCCTGGACCGTAGCTTGTGGTTGTTCTCCATTGTGTGCGCTACATAAGGTGGTAACTTCTTTCCTCTGCTGTGTAATCCATTAGGGGTAGCTTAGACCCTAAGGCTGGTCGTTGAATGATAGGCACACAGTGGACCGGATAAGCTAAACCAAGCTAATTTTCATCCGTTGTTAACATGGTCTACGCTTCTGCTCCATACTGTACAACAGGGATGATCAAGCTCTCCTTGGTCTTTTGAGAGATGGCTCTATTACTGAAATGCCTTCTTAGCTTGATTAAGGAGCTTTACCTCAAAGAGTGATTCTTTTTTTAATCTCGGGGCTGATTTCTCAACAATACACAGTTTTTAAGTATTTCGAAGTTGCAATTTTATCCATCGTGACTTGTTACCCGAGTTCAGATTCCTTTCTCAATTTCAATAATAACTTCAGAGCGTCGTTGAATCCATACTTGAGCTACCCAGTCTTTGTTGGCTCTAGGAATGTTCGGACATCCGAAATACTGGAAGCAATCCTGGAGACCGCCAAGTCCCCTTGTATATGTGGAAAAAAGGTTCTCCCTATCCTCTATGATAACGTTTAGAGACCCTCTGGCGCAAAACTGATCAACCGGAAGTGTTGTCGTGCGGGTTGCAACTTCTGAGTTCTGACTATCGAACCAAAGATGCCCTCCTTTCCAATTCATGCGTTTAAGTTGCCAAGAATAATCAGTACCGTGGAAATTGTGGCACTTGTCACTTGTAACCCATTTTGTTGGTAAGATCGTATAATATTTGAGTTGAGTTGAGTTGAGTCGTTTTTCTCTTGCGTGGAGGGCCTCAGCCGGGGTAATAATTTTAAATTTGGAATTGACATGGATTCTGAACAAACGCTCACTTACAATACGAAAGCACAAAACTTCATGTTTGAGTCTACCCCTTACTCTGTCCTCCTTGCAGCACGCCCTGAAGTAGAATTTATTTTCGTATATCCTCTTTGCCACAACGCAGTTCCTAGATGGCTTTAACATCAGATTTAGGCCTATCCAGGTTCTATATAGTTCTTTAAACAATTGTTCGGCTGGGATACGTGCCTGTTTAAGGTCCGCACATTTGAAATTCGTTGTCCCTATGTTTCGTTTGCTGCGAGATCGTCCACATTTGAATCTTTATTTCCAAGGCTAATTAGTGCTTCGAAATCAATTATTTTATATTTCCTAGTATAAGTAGTAGTAGTGGCATGTCTCTAGTCTCGTCCACATTACCTAAATTACGCAAATTCACCTTTTTACGACAACAATAACAAGAACTACCTATAGTTAAAGGGTCTGACCAGAAGCCATCAGCAAACTTTAGAATAAAATTATTTAAGACTTTAAAATTGTATTAAAGTTATTTGATTACATTTAGTTTAGTTTATACACTTTCTAAGTATGTGCTTTGAGTAAAATAACGAAGGTTTAAAGACTTTTATACTTTGAACAATAAATCCACTTTTACGTACTTCTTGCAGATAAGCAGAGAACTTTGCACAACAATTGAGGTACTTTTCCTAGCGCGTCGGCCTTTCTCCTTATCCTATACCTACTACATTTCCAACAATAATTTTGCTATCGCAATTTTCAAATAAGTTTAACGTCTTCCATAATAAAACTAGTAAAGGTACCTACCCTATACCTACTTGTATGAAGACCAATTTTATATGTTTAAAGAAAAGTTGAGTGTTTTTATTTTTGTTTGTAAGGAGAAACACTCATAAAATTATTTATGCACGTTTTTATTCGAATTTTGTTGTGATGCTTAAAAATCTAGGGAAAACTGACTCACACATGGTATTTAATATGTTTAAGGAAACTTTCTACTACATAATATCGTAAAGAGGTAATACTTTGTCTTTAATTTTTACGATTAGATTTTCATTGTGAAGTGAAAAATCGATTTTTCGCTTAAAGTTTTGCTTATTATGTATTCCTTTAAATGAAATTTTTTAAGCTTTTGCAAACATAACAGTTTAATTAGATATCTAAGTAGGTGAAATAAAGGGTGTGTCTTTGGAGGATTGAAGTTAATACGAGTATAATATTTTTTAAAAGTTCGAAATAAAAATTCAAAATAGAAAAAGAAAACCCAAAATCCAGAAAACTCTAAAATCCCGGTTTTTTGAATTTTGGGATTTCAATGTTTTGATTCAAATGTTTTGTCTTGAAAGTTTCCAAGATTTTCTGTTTTAGGAATTTACTTTTTCTTTAAATTTTGACTTTAAGTTTCGGGGTTCTGACCCCCAACCCAGCCATCAACACAAATACAATCCCCTACAATAGCCACGGACGTGATTTATATCTCATTTGAAAGGGCTTAAAAATGCCCCCTCAACCAAAGAAATACTCTGAATATTTTCGATTCGAAGCAGCAGCCCTTTGAAGTCGTGAAAAAGTGTCAAAAAAGAGAAAGTATTAAGTCGAAATCTGCCACAAAAACATTAGCCAGACATGTAATCCATATAGGTGCTACAAGGGTGACCTACCTAGAGTATTTTTTTTTTTTTTTTGTTTTTGAAATTATCCATTTCAGTTAACCGGACTCGACTATACAACCTACATTTGACTTATTCATTAAAAGTCAAGTATAGATTATTCTAAATCAGAAACATGTGCACAATAAAACAAGAACACTCTACGTCTCGTCTGATTTTTTTTTTAATATTTCATTTTTGGGACTTTAATTCCTAAAATATTTCGACGTTAAAGAAAACAAGAAGATTTGTCAAAATCTACTTAAACACATTTCAAAACTTCGTTGAAATAATACACACGTGTGCTTTGTATCCTTGACAAAAAAAAAAGAAACAAAGTAGGTACGTGACAATGATGTGTCAGGAATAGGATTGTCTACTAATAGACATTCATGACTGTTAAATCTAGAGGATTCTACAGGTGCTGCGTTCGTGACTATTGGAAGAAGCAAAAGAATTCCTATGGATACCTATGTATAGCAGTTATTTATGTATCTGGCTGTGTATACAAAAATATTTATCAAAATCAAAATTTCATTTATCACTTTTTGTTTTTTTTTATGTTTTATTTTATAAGCGAGGAGAGATAGTGAGCTTTTAAAAAGACAAAGTAAAATAATACCTCATTGCTGTTGCCAGGTGTTTCAACGCAGAATTACTTCTTTAAAAACGAAAATATATAAATTTTGTGTATTTTCATGTTTTTTTTTTTTTTTTTTTTCGCCCGTTGTTGGCAGGAGATTAACTTTTGAGTGGAATGGAATTTCGGGATAAAGCATCGTCTACAATTATTTTTGACACGGACGATTTATGGGCTAGTGTATGGTTATACTGATGGAAATATGAAAGGATATTAAATATCTGGGATAAAGGAATGGATATTTTTGTATAGGTATGAAGAAGATGCGCCCTGATGGTTTCCTGGTTGATATTTCGTTTTCTTTTTTTTATTAATGAGTTTGGAGTTGCCATGGATATCAACATGTTTTGATATTGGTTTTTGTTTACATTGTGTTTCGAACAGAGACAAATTATTATTTATTTATCAACGATATAAAAAGAGTTGAGATTGAAATTCATTATAAGGGGTGGTCCAACCATAATTCACCATGTTAATATTGTGAGTCACACCTTAACGTCAAGTTTTTTGCCCACCTTAATTTGCCATATATTTGTTTCAGTGATTGAACAATTCAACCATAGAGAGCTACACAATTGAGCAGCGCGTTAAGATTGTTGAAGCCTTTTACGAAAATAGGTGTTCAAATCAAAATTCATTTCGTGCACTTCATGATTTTTTTGGTCAGCACAGTTTTCCCTCAGTGGATTCGTTAAAAAGCAGATTGCCGCATTTGGGCAAATGAAAATCCACGAGTGATTGTTGAAAAGCCGATGCATCTACAAAGAGTGACTGTTTGGTTCGGTTTATCGGCTATCGGCGCGCGTCATCGGGCCGTACTTCTTCGAAAATGAGGTCGGCCAAATAGTTACCGTGACCGGTGTTCGCTATCGCGAAATGATAATGGACTTTTTGTGGCCAGAAATTGAGCATATGGACCTGGACGAATGTGCTTCCAACAGGATGGTGCCACTTGCCACAGAGCCAACGAAACAATGGCTCTTTTGCGCGAGAAATTCAATGGCCGTGTTACCTCACGTGGTGAGGATGTTAATTTGCCGCCACGATCATGTGATTTGACTTATTTCTTTGGGGATATTAAAACAAAAAGTGTACGTCAATAAGCCAAGAACAATTCAAGAGCTAAAGGATGAGATAGTTCGGCACATTAACGACATTGAAACTTAATTATGTCTCAGAGTCATTCAAAATATGAGACATCGGATAGAGGTATGCCATCGAAGCCGTGGCAAGCATTTGGCCGATCCTTCTATCAGAAGATAATTCCCTGAAAACTTTTTGTTTTATTTACAATTAACATCGTGCGTTTCCATTGGACCACCCTTTATTTGTTCTAATGTACTTTGTCCATATCACCTTCTGCGTACGTTTTTCTCGAAATCTTTTGCTATTACGAGAAAAAGTCTTATACTACCCTATTTTTTGTAGAATTTTCAGTAGCTTCAGTTTTGGCTTAAAGTTTTTCAAAAAAACTGATAGTTTTCGAGCAATTTGCAAAAAAACAAAATTTTTCCTCTCTAACCACACAAACTGTAAAGCTTTGTTTATGAGTACCTACTTTTTTGTAAAGTACTTTTAAGAAAGTGGTATTAACAACACCTACAAATAAAGCTCTCCACCAAAATGTATCCTTGTCGATATTTTTTCGAAGTGAAATTGTGGATTCAGCCCAAAAAGTCAAGACACTTTGATTACATTAGTTACGCCACATGCAGAGAATGTACCTACGGCAATGCTTCAAACAAGAGGGTCTTCGAATCTCAGTTCCCATGTTCGAGGCAGCAAGGATGTCCGAACCTCGCAACTATCGCAGATCCCAGAGAGATCCCAGAGAGCTTGGTCTGGGGGCCTAGCACGTAACTTGATACAATCGAGTTCAGTCGATACAATCGAGAGTACTTATAGTTCCTTATTAGTATCAGCCGTTTGATTTTGATTCGATTGAACCAAATAAGGAACTGCCTATGCTCGATTATATCCAGTTAACTCAACTGTTGCAGGTTAAGTGTTGGGACCCCTGGATGACTGAAAGAAGCCGGAATAGAGGTGGAAGGAAAGCTGCCATATCACGGAGTATGGAGCTCCGTGTTAGTAAGATCGTAGTATTTTTTTTTTTTTTAATTTATGAGAAATGAATATTCAAATGACATGTCTGTACTTAAAATTTGACTGTTTCGAAATGATCCATTGATTGACTGAAATTAGAAACAAAAATTTAAACTAAAATAATTACATATGTATTTCCAATATTTTACTACAACAAAACCCTTACACCTATATTGAAAAACAATATCATATACGCTGAGATACAAATAATAAAATAACATCTTTTAAATATTCCATCTTTAGGGCAAGTTTTCTTTTACACCTTTTGCATATAAAGACCTCTCCATAACACCCAACCTGCATCCCATCCATTGACAGTCCAATCTTTACATAAACAAAAACTTTTTATACATGCTCTTATATGTTTATATTCATCTTTGGACTTTCGAAAGGTAAATTGCATTCTAAGCTATAAAATAGGGAAATAGGTAAGCGCAGCTCTGGCATCAACGAGAGAGAGGCAGGTGTGATAAGTATTAATTTTATACCAAGTTGCAAGTTGTTACAGTGATGCGTTTGTTTCGAAAGTCCTCGAAAAGTTTGTCTTTTATGCCCTCATATAGATAGCAGCTAGCTTCATGCATATATACTACAACATCGGAAGGCTATATCGAGAACCTCCTCTCGAAATACGGTTCAGCTGTTTCCAATCAAACCTCCAAGAATATAACCCTTCTGGGCTACTTTTTATGTATAGTTTACCTTCTGTTTTGTCTGCAACGACGACCAATATAGTTTTTCTATCTTCTATGTACAGTGTAGAAGTAGGAATGATATATATACACATAGTTGTATGTATTTTCTGTTCACCCAAAGCTTCCTGCATAACACTCTTCTTGGTCCAGTCAATATTTTCGAAAGAGGATGAAAGTTTTGATACAGAAAAGTTATAACAAATCGACAGGGGTGGCCTAAAGGTAGCAGTCCCATTCGAGGCCCACCTGGAGGGAGGCCTGCATTTTAAGTTTAACCCTATTCAATGCAATTTTCTACTTACTTTTGAATCTATCTAAACAGTTCCTTTTTTGAAGTCTTCATAAACGCATTCCCGCGCTGACCACAATCATCCACTTGATTTGAAAAACAATTATAAACGCATGTAAAGTTTACTATCATTATGGCGACGACTAAAACAGGGTTGCTTAAAAGAAAATAGATGGGAATGTCACTGCGTTGCCGCGTCGGCATCCTCGCTACCCTGATAGTAAACTCTACATGCGTTTGTAAATGTTTTAATTGCAAGTGGGTGAATGAGGCAGTTCGGCGTTTAGGAAGAAAAATTGTAACGTTGCATTAAGGGCAGTTGAGTGAGGGATTTTGATGATAATTTTTGGCTGAGGATTTTTTTGTTACGCCAAAGAAGTATAACTTCTTAAACGCATCCCTTAGTATACACACAGTGTTTTTTGTTCTTACACAAAAAAGTGAAGGCAATTTTTAAAGGGCCGTGGTGGCGAAGATTGTCCGCCACTGCATTTGGCTTGAGAAAAAGAATAGGTAGATGGGAAGTATTTTATGAGGATTTTGTTAGTTTGTAACTTTAATAATTCAAGTCAAGTGAAACATTTTAATAGTTGCAAGAGGATTTTCCGAAGGCGCACGAAGCAGAACAAACATTAAAGCAATGTTCACAAAAAACACAACCAAACCAAAACCAAGAATGAAGAAGCACATCGAAAAGTTACAAACAAGAGGTTTTTTTGGTCGATGAACAATTATATACATACATACCTACCATACACTGCACATTATATAAGAAGTTTAGTTTTTCGGTGCTGATGCTGACCATGTTCTTTTGAAATTTAAGAACGAACAGCATTAAACTTAGATATTGATGCTAATAACTGTGATTTAGGACTATAGTCTGGATTAAATAAGCTCCCAAGGGTGTTAACTAGAAGGAAAATTGAAACTTGCAAGGATTGCATGAATGATGGCGATGGTGTTTGCTTTTAGTTTAGTCTCCTCTTCTTTGCTACCACAAAAAAAAAGGTTATAATAATGATGAGCCGAAGAGAATTTAAGTAACTTTGTAAAGAGAAAAGTACATTGTTTGTTGTTGAAGAGCTTAAGTGCATTATAATCACTTTCCACATTGTTTGGGTTAATTTGGAATTATTGACTTTGGGGAAATGAATTTAAGATTAAAGGTACATTTATTTTTGACTTAAAACTGATTTTTTTTCAAAACATGCATGTGTAAATAATCATACTGGAAAATAAACGTGGGCTTAAATGAAAACTCCAGAAAGATTTTTAAAATGCTGCACGCCTTAAAAAAAAGCTAGCTTCGAACCAGAAGCTTTTTTCTAGCAAACAACTTATAGTGTAAGGTTGGAGTAGGGGCCTGGAGGTACTCTATAGGATCTTAGATCAAATCCATCAACAACGAATGCTTCAGCTTAGACCTCTGGCTATTGCACTCGAGGTTTTAACCTAGAACCAAATAAAGTAATGCTTTCTTTTTCCTTGTAGCTCGGGAGCTTCTTCAAGTTGAAATGAAAAAGAGTTGTTTCTTCTTTGATGTCTAGAGACTAAGTGCAGTTTATTTCAAAATGTTCTTATTATTTAAACAAAATAATTTGCTATCGAATTGATATATTTTGTAAGCCTTAGCCATTGACCGCCGATCGTACACCATCAACCTATTAATATCATACTTTGCATTTGTTATACTTATGCCGTTCGTGCCATCAGAGCAATATGATACTTTTTTTTGTTGTTCATTGACTATGAGTCGGATATGCTCGGTTCATGTGTATCTTTTATTGCCCTGACGTAGAAGGCAAGACAATGCTTTCCATTGTATTTTGATTATAAAGGCAATGCACATTATGGGAAGCAAGTGTCAAGTATCGAAGCATGGTTCGATATAAAACAATTAATTAAGTGGTCGCTGTGATGCCTTCACAATAGGATTTTGACAAAAATTCGTTTAAGAAAAATTAAGTCAAGATTTTATTCAAACTTGACAATTCTGTCTGTCTGTACCTACAGCCTAAAACACTGAAGCAAATATCTTAAATTTTTGAACACAAGAATTATTAGGGATTCTCTGGAGGGGAAGTTGAATTTTTGCTTAGCTCTAAAAACAACGGTGCCTGCCATGCAACCGTTATGAAACAAGTAATATATCTTCGAAACCACTGTAACGATTTTGATTAACATTAAAAGTATAGGATGCATTTTGTAAAAAAAAAAATTATCAAAAAATGTTATTAGCGGAACCTGCCAAAGAACGTTTTTTTATCTTGGATTTTCTCGTTAACGGCTTGAGCGATTTCGATTGGGATTTATATACATAAGTTCCTTTTAAGTCTTCATAAAATTGGATATAAACATTTTTGGGATTTAAAAAAAAAATAAATTTTGAATGAATGAATATTTTTGAAATGACGTCTTAAGGTGTATATAATTATTAAATACATACATAAAATTTTTTTTTCTTAAATTGAACCATATAACCTGTCAAAAAAATTGATCTATACCGCCAAAACTATTTGTTTTAGCTGGAAAGCTGTCAAGACCAACGATTTTTTTTCTGCCCGGGCAATTTTTTGGAGGTTATTTCGTTTTAATTTTTGTATTTTAGTTTTTAGAATTTTTATCGTTCATTATAAATCTTATGTTAATTAAGCCTCATACAAATTGTAGAGCATCAGATTTCTAACATTTTTGAAATGATGAAATATCGCTGTCCAAAGTTATAGCACTGGAAACTCTATTGCGTAATTGGGTTACTCAGAATTGTGTGAATGCCGGGGCTCATGGTTAAGATGTGTAAACATTAACATTTGTCCGAGTGTCGAAGTTTTGATATTGAAGGTACCCAAAATAAATAATGAACTCTTTCGTAACGTAAACGTGTGACACGTGATGTGTGACACGGAACGTATTACACGTAAGGCCTACACAATTCATTGAATTCAATACAAATAAATAATAAATAAAATTTGAGGGTGTTTCAGACAAGAGGGGTACCTGTCGGTTCTTTCGATTACATAATGTACTCTCAAAACAGGCGATCTTCCCGTCCAGTGCAACTCGCCAAAACGAGATATTGTTGCAATTGACGGCCTTTTGCGCTTTTTAAGGGAAAATCTTCATGCCTTTCAACAAAATGCACTGCTAAGACGAAAGTGTAATGACCAATTGCGTGGTACGTCAACGTTAACGGCTTATCCGTTACATCGTCAGAAAGAGCAATACGAAGCCTTCTGGCGTCTATTCTGTCACTTATTGTTCCAGTCTCTTTGAGGTGAGCCGCTAAAAGCCTTAGCGTTCGAGCAGTTGCCGCAGGACGTACAAAAATAGTCACGATCACGAGTATTTTGCGATATTTAGGTATTTAGTATTCTATGACTCTTGGGGTGTGTTTTTCATCTAATATTTATCTACTTAGCAAAAAATATCAAAACAAAACTGGCAGTTTCCTCCTTTTCCAAAATTCATAGAATCTTCCAATAGACTCAAATAGAGTGTGGGCCAGATTGTACAAATTCCCCTATACATAATTGTGTCGCGACTATGGGCGCTTTTAAAAATCTTATAAGGTTACGCTTAATCGTCTCAGAAGTTATTGTCAACTAATTTAACGACTCTACCTTCTGTCAGAAGGGTTGCAAAAGCGCTATAGCTATACGAATAAAACTTTAATTTCCGAAATCAATAGCAATTTTGCTAGTTGGGATGGACTGCGATATCGAATCATCTTCTAATATATTTTCTAAAATAAATGTTGGATATTTCGTTCTCTACAATATTTATGAAATTAAAATTAAAATATTTTAACCCCAAAAATAATGCCAACCGAGACGAAAATCCACATACAACTACAACCTTCTCGCTGAATCAAGTTGTGTTTTCGGAAATGGCGGATGTTCCCTAGTTCATGGCTTCTCGACAACCTTGACTTCAGCTTTTCTAATAGCACTCTTTCAGGTATCTATGATATCTATCCTATCCTATATTTCGTTCCCAAGAGCGGGTGTTTTTTGACTAGCTTTCCTTTACTTATATACCAAATGTTTTCAAAATATCCGGTTTGTTCAATGGGCAAATAAGAAGTGCATGAATTACCTCTTCTTTCAGCAAGATCCCCAGTGTTTCTGGCCAATCCGTGCCTATAGATTTCAGTCGCTTCATCAATTAGCTTCTCCCCGTATACTTGCAGGAGTGAGCTTAACGCAGTTGAAAACCGTGTGCACTGCCTCCCTGGTTTATGTACAGAAATAATAGAATTTTTCAAACACTGGTTTCATTTCCAGGAACGGCGAACTTGGTAGACCCATTCAGCCATAAACTTCAGATGCTTAAAATTTCGCGAGTTAAGGTTAAGTTTCATCTTTTACACGAATTGTAAGGTTTCATGAGAATCACCTTTAGGCAGTCCACTGCGCCAAGAAAAACTCCTTATTTCATTATATTTTTTCTAACTTAAGTGCCATTATGCATTATAGGTTGTATTAACAGTTCTTACCGTTCATATAGCTAAAATTATCAAACAAATTATTTTTAGTTTTTCTACATTTCCAACAATTATATCACCATTTTCTCCACTTTCTTTTTATTTCAGGTCTGATGGTTAGCGCCCTACGTGACGTCAGTGTAAGCATACCCAACGCTGTGCGACGCAATGAAAGAGCAATCTTGAAGTGTCTGTATGACATGGAAGGTGATAGTTTATATTCAGTCAAATGGTATAAGGGACGAAGAGAATTCTATCGGTATACACCAAAAGAGAATCCCGCAATGAAAACATTTCACATTCCAGGAATAAAAATCGATGTAAGTCATAAATTAATTTTTCACCTACTTTAACAAAAACACAAGAAGTAAACAAAAAATATTCCTTCCAATTCTCCCCTTTTTCATCAAAATACCCAAACTATTATGTTGTATTAACTTCAACTCTCCAAAGTGCCAATTCACTTCCATCATCGCATTCATCGCGAGCATAGGCTGGAGGAAAATTTCTAACCTCAAAACTCAAGTTGAAAACTACTCCACGTTAAACAAAACTGAAAAGATCCTTCGACTAAAAGGTAAACAAATGCTATACATATACATGTATACGTACCTACCTAACGTGGCTTAGCCATTATCATGCCTTTTGTTTTAAGAGCTAAACTTTTCACCTAAAATACACATTTTCATAGCCAATTGTGTAACAGGCGGCTTTCCATATCCCTTTCTATCTTAATTAGAAGAAAAATAGGAAAGGCTCTATCAGTGTCTCTTTCGCTCTCACTCTATCTCTCTCTCTGGCATTTCTGCCTAATTCATCGTGGGGTTCTAGAGGCCTTGAAGAGTTCCAAAAAAGCAGGATATTTATATTTCGGGACATTTTACAGGGCAATAAAATTGAACTGAAAACTCCATTGCGCTCTCTGTCATCTCATCATGGTGTGATGAGGGTGATGATGATGATGACGATGGTTTCAGTAAGTGGTGCTCGTTTGCTAGAAAGTTCAAGGACTCTTTTTCTTCTTCCAACTATGTACCTACTAAAGTCCTTGTTGGAAGCGGGCGCGGTTCTATATTCATAAGCAAACATTTGAATAAGGTCTTTTTTATAGTGTGTGTGTGTGTGTGTGTGTGAGGGTTTGGAGGGAGGGGAGGGGGGTTTTAACATTGTTCATTGTGCTGAATGTGTTTCGCTATACTAGTTTTGAGAGAATGGAAAACGATTTAAGTTTTGGGTATAAGTGCTAGAGTCACCAGGAGTAAATGGCGGCTTTCCAAAAAGTTTGCGCATAGTGTTGAGTGGATATAATACAGAGATGAGGTTTAATATATTGGCGTAGGTACAGTGTTCTAAGTACCTAGTTCTGCTGAAAATATTTATTACTATACTAAGTATACAAGTTGTAATTAGCGCTAAAAGCAATAAGGACTCTCGTCTGATTTTATAGGATGATTTTTTGGTTAGTTTATTGAGACTTGTTGTTTTTAGGAATGATGATGGGAATAAACCGCGAAGTAATAGAGAACCAAAATAGCTCAAGTTTAATTATTGCGTTGCGTACCTATACTGAAATAGAATGAGTATAATTAAGCTTTGGACTAGTTTAATGGAGTAGATTAAGGAAGTATGTTGGTACTTAAATAATTTATTTGAAATGATGTCTTTCAGTCCCTAGATATTATGTAGATGGAGGTATGTTTGAAATAAAATTAATTAGTACCTCCTATAGTTCTTAGATGCTGATGCGTAAAACAGGATGTTTCAGTAGGAACATCTTTCAGCCTTATCTATAAGCTTTGTATAATAACACGAATATAGCTCCAGAGTCTTCAAGGTTTATAGACCAAAAGGCCAAATTTCTGATCATTAATATTATCTTTGGTTAAAAGTTCTGAACTCTTTATTTCATAAAAAGATATTAGGTAGTACCTACCTCAGAGAAACAAAGAAAAAATACCTCTGTATAATTATACAGGATGTCCCACAATGAATGGTCCAAACTGTAACTAGTGCGTTAGGCCACGTCATGACCTCTCAGAATTTAGTAACTTGTCAACACCGAATCATAACGGTTTTCGATTAACGGCTGCTTTTTTTTTAGTTGACAAAAACTTACAAAATAACTTAAAAAATACACTTTTTTTTTTAATAACAGCTATTTTATTTATTTTAATTTTTATTTAAACTGTTGGCGCTTTGGCCAAAATTTTTCTGACTTGATTTACAAAAAATAGTTCAAAATTAATGCCTTTCGCACTTATACAGCGTCTTTAATTGAGGGTTGCCTAACTTTAAATTTAAATAAAACAAAGAGTGTGTGAGATATATGTATCATCGAAATTTTGTATTCGTTTGAAAGGCCTACCGATGCCAATATGTATGTGGAATATAACACCGTTCAAATGACCACCGTGGCTTCTCTGAGTGGCGCGCATCCGAAATGTCCAATTTTCCATGACTCTGGCGCATAAATCAGGCTGAGTTTTACCGATTGCATGGGTTATGTTGGATTTGAGACAGTGGCGTAACTAGGATTTTTCTCTGCGGGAAAAATGGAAAAAACATATAAAGCAAAAAATGTTACAGGGTGATTCGCATAAGGTATGACAAAAAGCTAGAGTGTGTAGATTGGGTCGAGACATGACGAAAATCTCATAAGAGAGGTTTCTTTTCCTCTCATTTCGTCGGGAGGTTAAATTTTCTAAAAAAAATATTAAAAAACAACGGTAAATGGTATGCTATAATTTTTTGTAAAGCTTGACATCTCTTTTATTTTATTTTATTTTATTTTATTTTATTTTATTTTATTTTATTTTATTTTATTTTATTTTATTTTATTTTATTTTATTTTATTTTATTTTATTTTATTTTATTTTTAAATAATGTTGTTTTAGTGAACAGTTTTTGAAAAAAAAATAGTTTTCAATCTCAAAGTTTTGAATAAAACAAATTTAAAAATTTTGTTCAAAATTTTACGTTATTCAGTAGTATTTTTGTTTTTGATATTTAGTGCTCTTATTATAGTTTTTTTTTCAAAAGCCAAAAACCAGACGTTAAAATCTCTTCTAGTTCTTAAGAAAATTGAAAATAACAGATATAAAATTCCCTCTCCGTTGCTTTAGTTGCTCTAAAGATCCTATTTCCACTACGTAGGAAGTAAAGTACATTTAGTTATTTTTAATTTTCTCAAAAAGTACAAGACATTTAAGCATCCAATTTTCTGTGTTTGACTAAATATTTATCGGAACATTGAATTTTAAAAACAAAAATAATATAATTAATAGCGTATATTTTTGAAAAAAAGTGAGTTTGAAATTCTTTTTTCAATTTTTTTTTTTTTGAAAACTAAGTTTGACCTTGAAATTGATGGAGCATTGAATAGTAAAAACGGGAGTAGAACTTAATATAATAAAATTTTGAAAAAAAAAATCACATTAAAAATAAAATTAATTTCACAAATTCAGTCAAACAAGTTAACTTAAAACGCTCGTTGATAAATGGAATTTTAGCTTTAAGAAAAGTTATAACGGAATAAATAGTGAGGGTGTTTTTCTATTTTCAGACTCTTTTTAATAAAATTGCCCCCCTTCCACCATACGATTCCTTTTTTTTGTTTTGAACCAACCCACATACTTAATGTTTTTGAAGTATTTTATGCATTCACCCTGTATATGTACCTACAATTGCCCCCTTTGCCCCCCTCCCACGTAGTTTGTGGCTTATTCGCATAGTCCTGCGACTTCAGAAAACCCCACAAGAAGAAGTCTATAACGCGGCCAAATCGGACGGTCTCGGTGGCCAGTTCACATCACTTGCACGGGAGATCGATCACCATGCCCTCGAATCGCAGAATTTCCAATGTGGCTTGAGAAGTGTGTCACATAGCGCCTTCCTGTTGAAACCACATGTCGTTGGTGTCCATATCATCCAATTCAACCCTAACAAAGTTGGTAAGCCTAATCATCGACCTATATGTATAGCGCTCGCCGTTGACTGTGAAGGCCTAGCCAACATCATTCTCAAGCAAATATGAACCGATGACGCCGCAGCCCAAAATCCACACAAAACAGTGACTTTTGCGGGATGTGGATTGGTATCGTCCCAAATTCGACAGTTTTGTTTGTTGACATACCAGCATTCATCCAGAAATGGACCTCATCGCTGAAGATGACCGTAAACGGACATAGCGCGCGGTACGTTGCCCAAACAGAACACCCATTTTGATAAAACAATTTTATCATTTCCACGTGTTATTGAACGCTATATCCGTCCATATGATGATGATTTGGCAAAACAGACTGAATAAATGACAGCGAATTTTACAGATGTAACTTCAACAATATGTCTGCTATCAACTGTAAAAGTTCGGAAGTCCCTAGTGGATGACCCTACAGTAAGGCCGGATAACATTTTAAAAACTGTCGTTCTAAATGTCTTTTGCTTCCCGAAATTTGTATCTCTTGAGCAGCCAGTTGCATCCATTTCATTGAGTTCACTGAATCTGAGAGTTCATGACCTGGCCTAACACCTGTTTCAGTTTGTACCACTCATTATGGAGCACCCTGTATGTGCCTACATAGGTACAAACTCCATTTCTTAAAAGTTTCCGGCATTATTGTATACAGGGGAGCAATGTTCCAACGCCATCCTTCCTTTCTGTTGGGATTGTAGGTATACATACATACATAATTTTATTTATTTTCCTTAAGTCTTCATTAGCCACAGAAATTAATTTCTTAAAGCAAACTTCGCTACTAAAGGTCAACGATCTAAATCAGTTGTTAAAAACGCAAACATCTTCCAACCCAAACAGAAAACCGCGCTTTCAGATATAAATGAGAAACAATGCAATACATGAGCCTTCCAACAAAAAATACTCTGCACTCACGAGCGGTTTCTTTTTCACACGCTATATTTGTTGTCACGTCATTCTTTCGTGCAACCTGTCTGCTACCTGGTATATACTCCTTATCCCCGCACAGGACGAAGCACACTCGAAAGTAAACAAAACATTTCCACCCCCAACTTCACACTCTCATAGGTAAAGTAGGTTCACCAGGTAGGAAGTTAGATTATCCCATGTTATGCACTCACAACAGTTATACACACCTACAACAACTACTAATTACCATGGGCATTTTTTGCACAACATTACCCCTGGAATCCTTTGAGTACATCAAAAGTCATCCACCATGCTTGGAGGAAAGTCTTTTTACCAAAAAAAAAAAAATAAATAAAATAAGTGAATGTACCTACCTGCCTCCGTCCGTACTCCGCAGCCGTTTATTCTTAAGGCTGTTTGGTCGGATGCCAGAGAAACTCAAACTTAAGCAATTACACACAGATTGCGAAATTGTACAAGTACGCCATTTCCACTTTGCGACGACCCGACCGCCGCCGCCATCACCATGCCACCGCTCGTCGGCCGGCCGGCAAGCTTATTCTGTTTTGTTTTCCTCTGCACAAAAAAAAGGACATCCAGAAAAAACCTCATCACTTGGTATTGAAGTTTGTTTGTACAGTGGAACATAACAAATCCACTTTAAGCTAATTTTTGTTTTTCTTTTATTTTTGTGCGGCTTAAACAAAAGGTTGTTGTTTTCGCTATGGCACTCCATCTTTTTATATACTACTCGGTACAGTGGTGACGACAAGTAGTGGTAGCGGCGAGTGGTGGCAAGCAGCGGAAACTACAAGAAATTATTTTCATTAAGGAGGTAGGTATAGTATTATAGTTTTTGTTAAGTTTTTTTTTTGTTTTATCCCTTTGTTGGTAAAAAAGATGCTAAATAGCACATCCACACAATATACATGCTGTTGGTCTACAACGTATATGTATAATGTTTCACATATGAGGTTTTGGTAGGTATGTGTTTTGTGTAAGGTAATAATTTTTGAAACTATTAAGAAAGCCGAATAAGGATAATTTAGCCACACTTGGGTAATTAATGTTATATGGGAGCAGAAAATGTCCTCTCGCCGAATAAGAAATGTTTGATATAAATATATAGAAGACTTAACTTTTTGGTATTTTGTTTTTGTTTTATTGTTTGGTCTTATTTTTGGTGTTGTTTTCTGCAGAGCAATTATCGTTCATTTCGAAAATAATAATAACGAAAAGAAACAACACCAAACCAAACACTGCAAAGGCAGAACGAAAGTTAAGCCATTAAATTATGTGTATGGTGTTGAATAACGTTGGATACTTCTTCTGTTTTAGGTATTTGTTTTTTTTTTTTATTTTCGAATGTCATTGTATTTATGGTGTTCTTTTTCGGGGTATTATAATGGCCGGAGAACATTAGACTGGTTTAGTAAAAAAGTAGTACAAAAATTGGAAAACTTATATCTGCTGAAACTGCTACAAAATTAATGTTTATTCTTAAATAATTTCCCCTTTTCGAAATTTCTTTAAAAAAGTTTAACTTTTGAAAGAAACAAATTTGATAGAACCTAAGCGTCGAACTTGGCGACATTTAGAAGCTGAGTAGCTTTACATTCAATGACTGCCGAGAGAAAGTATTTCGGGTGTTCTATAGCTGTAGAAAGTATCAAGACGAAACTGCTAGTGAGATTTTTGAAAAATGTTTTTGCTTAGGTGAAAGTCTGAGAAGAATAGGCTATGCATGCTATTAGCAGTACGTATCTATAGTATACTTGTCATAAGTTCGTTGCTAGCATAATTAGTGTGATGAAATTTGATATAAAAGAAATGATTGTAGATCGAAGATTATTGGGATTGGTTTGGAGAGATTTTTTTTGGAGAAGGGCGGGATAATCGATTATAATAAGGCGCCAGTTATAGCTTTCATTGGAAACCAGCATTGAAAGTTTTAATTTTAAGTTTTGAGGCACTTTAAAAGCAAAATCAGTGTATATTATATGATATGACAATATGAAGATGATGACTGAACCCAACCTCCCCCCATCCCCCTACCAATGATCTTTGAAAAATGAAAAGATGAGTAGCGAAGTTTGTGTTTGCATTATTTTTGTATCACTAAAATAATTATTCAATCCATCAGGTTTTTTTTCATCAAAATAATTAGGTACTGATTTTACTTTCTAGACGCCTCAAAATTAACAATTAAAATTTTCCATGAATGTTTTCAATGAAAGCCATAAATAACTAAGCGCCTAATAAGTAAAGATAAAAGCAGCCATACGGCGCGGCGGTGTCGTTCAAGGGATTACATGATAATTAATTTGTCTTCGAAGGGAGGGAGTTTATATATTATTTGTCAGACCAGGAAAAGCCGCGGAGGGCAAACCGACAAAATCTTCGTTGAACAGCTTCGATTTGTTGGGAATGATTAAAGTAATAAGGTTACCATGACTTGGCTTAAATATTCGAGGAGAGGCCTAACAAGTGTGGTGTAGTGTATAGAGAGATTTAGTGACAATGGGGTCAGAGTATTCTTTAGACTATCTTTTCACAAAGTCGAGTACAGAGTAAGCTCTCTTTATTGACGTTTAAAAAATGTAGGAACGAAAGTTCATTTCCTTATCATAGATAACTCTGAGATCACGCAGTGAATCAACCGTTGAAGCTGGTTCATTGTTGATAAGATTCGTCCTAAGAGACGCAGATGAAAGCGTTCACGAAGGAAGGTGATAGCTTTTGACACTTATTGACATTAAGTTTAAGAAAGTTTTTTTGGCAACAGGTTGGAAAACGGTTGAGGTTATTTTTAAGTAGATAGGATTCAGCAGGGGAGGATATGCGCCTATAGATTTTTGTATTATTGGCGTTCATTGATATGAAAGTCTTTAATGATATAGTCGATATATTGTTTGTCAAAATGAAAATCAGAGGGCCAAGGTGGCTACCCTGTGTGACACCAGAAGTTGCTAGGATAAGGTTAGGTTTATAGGATCTAGTGATTAATTTATACCGCCGATCGTTTGAGTAGGATTCAATGAATATCGGTTGAAAGCCTAGGGCACTGATCTTTAAAAAGATCAGAGAGTGGGAGATTTTATCAAAGGCTGTGCAGAGGTCCGTTGCTATTACATCAACTTCAGTACCTTCTTACATTAACTTCATTACCTTCTGGCAATACATCCACCCTTAAGATCGTTGATCTGGGAAGACAATCTAATGTGAAACAGCATTGTATGAATAGACGATACTTTCAAAATTCTTATAGTTTAGCTATATAGATCGGTAATTTTGGGATCTCCGTTTTGGAGCTTTTCTTAATAAAACAGGTTTTCGGAACTATAGCACCGATCTCATCAGGTCCCGCAGCATAATCCTCCATGATCCCTGTTAGTTTCGAAGGTCGAGCTCCAGCTCATCTTCTAACTCACTACTCACTTAAGAAAAAGAAGTCAGCAGAAGTCGATAGTATATCCAATGTTGTGCTACGACATCTAACTCGGGAAGCAGTAGGCATTTATACCACACTGTTTAACAACGCTCTGAATAATGCATATTTTCCAGAGCGACAGAAGACAGCTGTGGTACATCTTCAATCCGGCGAATCTATAGTCGATAAGTCTTCTTCCGAGTATCAGCAAGGTATTCGAAAAAGTTATCAATAGAGCTCTATCTAAGTGGGCATCAGAGGACAACAATATCATACCGGATAGTCAGTTCGGTTTTAAGCGGGGCATGACATAATTTATGCTGCGTCAAAATAGTTCTCTGAACAAATCTAAAAAGCTGTACGGGTGCCTGTCTGGTTGATTTGAAGAAAGCTTTTGTTACCGTATGATTAGTGGGCCTCTATTTAAAGTTGCCCAGACTTGGCATATAAGTAAACCACTGTTAAATATGCTTTATGACATGTTCAATGGTAGAAAGTTTGTTGTCAAAAGTGGCAATGTAACTTCTACCGCAACATTCCATATTAAAAATGGTCTTCAACAGGGAGCGGTAAACTCGCCGATTCTATTCAGCATTTACACCAGCAATCTGATAGGTAGTTTAACTCAGACAATTGCGTATGCCGATGATCTAATTGCGTGCAGAACGGCCCTAAAAGTTGAGGTCATCAGAGCTCTTTTGCAGCGTGACTTCGACAAGATTCAGCGAAAATGCGATGGCAGAAAGTTCAAAATCAACTTTCAGAAATCAGAAACTATTCTCTTTAGGACTCCGTTGTGTGGAGCATCAATGTAAACGAGAAAGAACTGGAACAAGCTAGTGATCGTGGGGCCAATTGGACATCGACTGGCGAGTAAAATTGTAGTAAAGTATCATGGCATCTGGTTGGATCAGTATTTGACCAGGGCTAGAGGAACTTTTGCCCTGACGAAACGGTTGTTTTATAGCAGCCGGATTGACAGCAGGGTGAAGGTGATTTGCTACATTGCCCTCATCTGGCCGATGATTGCCTATGGATGTCCCGTTTGGTTCAACGTTGCCCCATCTCAAATGGAAAAGATTCAGGTGTTTGAGAGGCAGTGCTTTAGACGCTGCCTTCGATTACACACGATACTATTCCAACCAGGTTCTATACAACGGGACCAACATAAACAGAATAGATAATTTCGTGTTTAAGCTTATTCGGGGTCACATTGCAAGAGCGATGTCCTCGACAAACAGCTTAATTTTTGGGGCTTACTACCCTAACGATCAAAATTATGAGAGTGTACGTCTAAGCGGCTTTATTCCGCCCAATGCTTTCCTCTATTTAGACAGTCGAGGCTCGGTCCAGGATAGAGCGGCGATCCCGCTAATCTACCATGTCGGCCGTAGAACTGTAGATATTTTATAGTGGTCAAAACTTGAATTCAAGGCGGAAGAGCGTAGCTAGTAGGCTTTCTTTTAGCATTGATAAAATGAAAGGATCTTTTAGGGTCTGTTTTTAAGCAAGATTGCATTGGAATCAGGTTATTTTGGTAAAGGTAGTTGCTGAAGTCAGATCAAGGTGTTTAACGAGGATCAGTCTGGCTGAGTCCCCATTTAATAAATAACGAGACTAGAGAAAAGCCAATTTATAACTAGGTACATTATTACTGAATAACATTTAGTTCAAAATTTCGAGAAATTGGCTTCAGTAGTTTAGACTGAAGCTCTAGGTCGAGGTACAGATAGACAAATTGCGGAACTCACTTTTTTGCGTTTTCTTCCATCGTATAATACGTCAGGTTGATTTTTTTATGAATCCCAAACATGACCTAAAGTACCTATGTACTTATACAAATAATAGAAATAAAATAAAGGAAAGCACCTATGCATTCACATGTTAGCTATTCCAATAGGTAAAATAAGTCATGCTCAAGTTCTTTGTCATGTTTTTAAGAAAGTCTTTAAAACGATGCTCATAAAAGAGTTTAAGCCCGTTTTTTTTTATCTCTCTAACATCATAGATCTCTTTCTATTTACATCCGCTCAAACTATGTATGTATATTTGCATTATTTCAATCCATCTCATAGTCAAACATTAAACAATAATGAGAAGTCTGAACTTATTGTCATAACCCTCTCAACATTTACTTACATCTACAATATTTTCTACAGAATGGATTCTAACGTATATGTATGTACACAAGTACGTACATAATGTATATTGTAGTACATCATCATTATTATTTTTATTGTCCTTGTATCCTTAGACTGTATATGATGTACATCAGGAGGATATAAACGGTCTGATGCATTTTGTGCATTGTACCATTTTCAGCTCGTCTAGTAATTTTTTCACACTCCAAATGCGGAGATTCTATAGAAATTCCTGAAGGAAGTCCACCCAGTTTCCAAAACAGACAAACAGGATGTGACAAACTTTTCGGCCATTGACTGGTTGGTTGGTTGTGTGTGCTGCGGTGAGTGTGTATGGTCTGACGGTAGCGTCATAAGTTTTCTGGGAATTTTGCCAGTAAAATATTTTTACACTCAAAGTTTTATTTTGAGCTATAAGCTGTTTTCGGTGGACACCACAAGTGTCGCTGCCGCCGCCCCAAGTCAGACATAAGACGCAAACGGGTTGGTTAAAATGTGGATAAATTTAACGCATCCAAGCATCCAAAGGATGAAGATGGTTTCGTTTCTTTTCTGCAGCAGAAATGAATCAACGACGGACGACGGTAAGCGGCGCCGGCGATACAAAAGTAAAGATGAGTGGAAATGGAGACTTTGGCAAGAGAATTCTTAAGGAAGTTGAATTTGTTGGCAGTCATTATATGCACAAAGGCAAGTGAGTATTTGTTTTTGTGTTAAGGTAGACAGGTTGCAGTTATATGTACAATAAATATATGTATGTGGTGCACGTTTTAATATGGCATATTGACATTTTTGGCTTACCAACTCGAAAACGTTTTCAAGATGCCGTGATAATAGGGCGTATCATGTTATAACAGACAAGAAAGATTGAAGACGTGCTTGGGTATATCTATAGTCAAGAGGTTGGTGCACTCAAAATAGGATAAGGTGCCATGGATTTTTGTTTGTCTGCATTTTGTTGGTAAAATCCTAAATCAGCTTTTTAATTGTCATGAACCAATGTTTACCATCAAGGGTCAAGAAAAGTCTTAAGATGGAAGAACCACTCTCAAAGAGAAATTAAAATAAAACCTCTAAGTGGGTAAGGTAAGGTATAGGTAGGTAGAAATGGCGGCCAGGAGCAACCTAGCGTAGCGACCCAATTTGATGCCATAACTCGTTTTACCTATAGATGCGAATATACCCCCTAACGGATCACCTTTTCGCCCTGATCTGTTTGGATGGTTCAGAGATGCATAAGATGGTTTCCTTGAGCGGGATCGACCAGTTCATTCCATCATCTTCCCATGAACCAGACCTTATCCCTAAATATACAAAAATACAAAATACAAAAATACAAATTAGGGTACGGATGGATCACTATCCACACTTGAAACCATCTAAACTATGTCTTACTATACAGCTTATTCATTGGTTTTGCTCTGTGCACCTTGAACTCTCTTCGAAAATCCGTAGTCGACTTGCTAGTTGTCCTAGGTATTTGATGGAGGACATAGTACAGAGGCTACCCAATTTTCGTCTACCCAAAGTTCGTCTTGGAGCCAACTTGTCGCGTTGAGAAAGGGGATCAACTTACATGTATTTTCAGTTCGGAAAGATCGTTACGGTAATCAAAAACTGCATTTCCAAATGATTGTACTCTTAATCTGGTCAGAGCAGTTCATTTGCAGAGGAAATGAACAGCGCTTTCCTTTTCCAGCGGGTCCCCACCTACGACAGTGAGTATTGTGAGGAATATCCTTCTTTGATGCACTCATGCATCAAAGAAAAAAGCACCTGAGACGATACCAGGTAGAAGGGAGTGAATTTCCTTCTCTGAAAGTAAACCGGATACTAAAATTCTTTAAAGGTGTAAATCTGGAGGAAGAGTTATATAAAGAGCAAAATCATCTAGCTCTTGATGGTGGCACAATAGATCTTTAGGCTGCTACGATATTTAGGCCTATTACCCTAAATATCATTCATTCATTCAAATGTTAAGAAGATACGATCAATAGGTACAGGCTCTAGCGTCTTCTTGCGATAGCAGCTTTTAAACTTTCGATTTATACTTTGTCGTTGAAGTAAAATTTTCGCAGCCTTATTTTGACTGAAAGATGATAGAGATGTTAGAAAAAATATTCCGCCTGAAAGTCAAAGATATTAAAATTGTTTGAACTTTTTCCTTCAATGAAATCGTAACTAAAACATTTGAGGCTTTGAAACTATGTTTTTGAAATGATTTTCCTCTTGCCTGGAATTTTGTATAACAATTTTCATTTCAAATCTTCCTTCTCAATCACCTTGTCAGCTAATCCAGGGGTCCCTCAAGGTAGCTACTTAGGTCCTCTTCTTTTTATTTTTACCATTAACGATATTCATCATCGTCATCAAAAATTCCCATATCACTCTACGACGACGCTGACGATGCTTCGTTTTTTTCAAGAATATTTCTTTGACACATTGAGTGGTATGAATACAAATTAACACCTTCTCAAAACTCAACTTTTAAGAGAAGGTGCTTAATTTTGTTTGAAAAAAAAACACATAAATGGCGGAGATCATGCTAATTTTAAACCGCAAGGTCAAATTCCGCATAAAAGAAGAAGAGAAGGATTTTCAAATTATTATCACGTTCTATACAGATTCAACAAGGAAAATGTGGATATCTTGGCAAATCATTTTCTTGGGAATAAGTTTAGGAACAAGGTATGGTGACTTAACAGGCATTGAAAAAATGCTAATGTTCCTTTTCGATACATAGGCGATCCAGGTTTTCAAACTGGATTTGGAAAAGACATTGGAGTACACCAGTCCACGATCTCTAAAACTGTTTCCTTTATAAGTGCGGCAATAATCCAGAAGTCAAACCATTGGATCAAATTCTCTACAACTACTGAAGCACTGCAGAATGCAAAACGCGAATGGCAAGCAAAATACAACTTTCCTTCACCGATAGATGCAATAAATTGCAATCATGTTAATATCATCAAACCAGTTGTTTTTTTGAGCAGCTTCTCTGATTCTTATGGAGCACCTGCTCTGAGTACGTGCTCCGTTTTATTCATGTCACCCATTATTCTACTCTTTTTCAATAAGTTCTCGACAGTTTCCCAGTCTGGGGCCTCAAAAATAGCTTGGAGCTTAATATTGGCAAATGCCAATTAATCACTTTTTCAGGCAAAGGCGTCATCTCTATCTTCTCCATAACTAACCCCTTTCCTCCTATTTGGGTGGATTCAATTCATTACTCTGCCATAATATTTGAGCCAGAGTTTGAACTTGAATCAAAAGAACTTGATCATTGTTTCCAATGCTTGCGTTATTTGTGGAAATATCTTCTGTGCTCCTGTTATTTGTTGCTCATCATATCAGAGCATTTAAGCTTATATTCAAGCATTTTATCAACTACTATCCAACCTGCATATCAAGAGGCTAAATTTACCAATCAATGGCTTTTACAAAATAAAGTCACTGTCCAAAAATACTCCCAACTACTACCTAATATCTTTATCGAAAATTGGCTCCGAAAAAGTTATCCTTAAGTGTATTGCCACTTAAACCTTTTTATTCGTCCTAAAAAACAAACCAAATTCTCAAACCCCTTCAAGCTATGCATAGTATACTAAATGGAGAGCATTTCGTCCTGGCAAAAAGTCAAGTATCGATAATTACACAACGATTTAACGCCCAATCGACCACAGTTCCAAGACATGAATCCTTTTATCCCAAAAAAAATAAAAACCAGTGTAGTAAGAGATTATCACATTATCAGAAAGAGTAGAGAGAGAGAGAGGGACATAGCACACTAGTGAGCAAGTTCTTTGCATATCAACCAGCAGGCAGACCCAACCATCGCCGGACGGAACCAAACCAACAATTTAACAGCCAGAAAACTCATGCCTCCCAAGAGTCCTGATGCCAAAATGAATAAATTTAATCGTGCATAAGTTAAACAAGATGATTAATCAAATTTACTCCTGGTACTTTTTTTTTTGTTTTTTTTTTCTTTCAAGCGTTTACATGCTAATCAAGAGAAACTTTAGCAAAACAAAAAATCGATACCCAAAAAAGTTTCCTGGCATCTTATATCTACCTACATTGAATAGGATAGAAGTCCAAACTTAACTTGCCCAGGCTTGTTGTATAGTATACGTTGTATAGGAGATGCTGGTGAATTTAGAGCCTCCAGCTGGTGACTTTTATTACTTTCATGGCATTGTTTCACGTATGGTTTTTTCCTTTCCCAAGAAATAAAATAAAAACAAAAAATTAAAGGTTATGGTACAAAAAGACACCATTTGCTATGTTTTCTGTTTCTCAGGATTATAAGGACATTGTCGTCGTGGTTCTTTTCCTCACTGGGGACGGGCGAAGGGAAGGAGGCAAGTAAGCAAAGAGTAATAACACAATGAAGTGTGCACATCAGTGTTGGAAGTTTTGTTGGATGCCACGACTTTCCTAATTACATAATAAACAAGAAACGACTCCCACAGGAACAGCAGACCATCATCAGGAGATGGGGTTTGCCTCTATTTCAGTTTATTTCCTAGACAATATAGTTTTCACTGTTTGTTTTAGAATTAATGGAGTATGCACTAAACAACAACTGAGACGAGGGCTTTTTGGTTGGTGAAGCTGAGGAATGAGGATTAAGGAAGGGCTAGTTAAGTCGTGAAATTTAAGATTAGGTACCAAATATCTATGTGCAGGTGATTCCAAAAAGGCATAACAAATTTAAATGGGTAGAAGATAATTTTGGGCTGGGCCCGGGTGAAGTTTAATGAAAACCCGGATGTATGGTGGTTCCGGAAGTTATTATAACAAAAGAAATGAAGATTAGTACACTTTCAGATGCGGAAATGAAGTTTGGTGTTGGTGTTGGGCACATTTGTATAAGAATATCTCACAAACAAAAGAATTCTGAGCACCGATTTGAATTCAGATCGTGAAAAACCTTCGAAAAAGTAAATTTTGGTTTCTGAATCAACAATTTTGACCACTGTACTCCATTAAGAGATATGATGGCCCAACTTGCAAAAATAATTTTGTGAATTTAGCAAAAGAAAACATGGTAACGCATCGCCTTCTCTGAGACCCTTCTCGACATCAGAAGCTTCAATGATTTTCTTGTTTTTACAAGCGGAGGAGTTTTGCAGGATTGCTGAGAAGCATTGAATAATTCGTCCCTTTACACCCTAAGATATGCGACTTTAAAGTCGATGAAGAGGTAGTGTATAGCGATTTGAAATTTTCGTTTTTTTTTCTCCAAAATCTGTCAGACTGTGTACATTTGATCGACGGTTTATTTTCTTGGCCTAAAACTACACCGATAAGGACTGATCAGATCATTGACGAAATGTTTAAGACGATCACACACTATATAGATGACACGATTTTATATGCGATGTTTAAGAAACTTATTTCTCTGTATATAGTTGGCATAGGTAAGGTGGATGGAAATTTTGGCCATCATCGTCCAGTGAAATGTTGGCCATCGTCACCATTTAACAGTCTAGAAAAATGCTCTTTCCAGCTCCTATAAAGTAGACTACGACACCAAACAATATACAATACAAACTTGTATTCGGTCGACCGCTTTAGTATAGGGGTTCCTCCCATCTTTTCTGCCCGTAGAGCTGCCAGACTGCTCTCTCAGCAGCTCTAGTTCTAGTCTTCAGCCTCGTTCATAGCTGCATGCGGCAGCTGCCACGCTTCATCAAACTAGGGGTTTCGCTGTAGTCACCTAGTGAAACCCAGCATATCAGTAGCGTAGCGGCACTTCTGATAGCAACTTTGCAGTGTTTCCACTATTCCTCTGCACTTGGTGGTGGTATGGATGGCTTGCCTAAAGGTTTCGGGATACATGGTAAAGAAAAGTCCTGGCGGCCTCTTGTGATCCGCTCGTACTTGGGCTACTACCAAGTATATTCGAAACGTTCATACATCCAGGATACTGGAAGTATACCAGGCGTCTATACCTCAACATGACCAATTTTACTGACGATTCGTTGAACTGAAGACCGCCAGCCCCCTAGTGTTGGAATTAAGTGCTTGCAAAGTCTATATCAACCTGAGTCCGTTTCGTGCAGGCTCATGGAATGAAAATGTAATGAATGGAATCGGAACAATTTTTGTATGTTTTCCGTATAGCAAAAATGGAGTGGTCTTTCCAGCAGCTCGCTTTTTGTGCCAAATCTGGCTCTATCGATGCTGTTTGCAACTTTGAAGAGGCAAATTTTCACCTCCATGGATGTTTGTTAAACAGAATATATTATTATGTTATTACAGTAAATCGTAAAACTATTAATATACCGCAGAGAGTTTTACCAAAAGTCTTTATTTTATGTGCCCTTAGTTGAGAGAAATGGAGCTTGACGATGTGTTGTTGCAACAAGATGGGGCCACAGACCATACAGCTCGGTTATTATATGGAATCGCCAAGGAGATACGTGGAGATACTTTTAGCACACCAGCAACGATTACAGTCAGTGAATTTAAAGTGCATTTTTAGGACGCAGTCGATTGATATAGCTAGAATCTCATATGCATTTCCAGTAAATCAAGTACCTGAGTTGGATTGCATCATTGAGCTTGACGAGATATATTCTGTTGTATCGTTATCAAAAGATTTTAAAACTGCAGGTTTGGACGGAATACCTTACGAATTTTACAAAAATGCTGAAATTTTTGAAACTTCAACTATATCTGTTCCGTTCAAAAATCAATTAATTACCTATTATTTGAGAAAATAGATTCTTATGTGGTGTCTTTTCTACAGAAGCTTTATAAGTTATTTACTACTGTCCTATTAAATAGACTGACGTCTTGGTTGGAATCAAATAACATCATGAACGAGTTTCAAGCTATACCTATAAGAGTAATTACTCTACTGTGGAGCAAGTCTATAACTTTTCTTGTATATTATACAACTTCAACTAAGTCAGAAAAAAAAGCTCTATGCATTTTTTGTCGATTTAAAAGCTGCTTTAGATAATGTTGACAGAAATGCTTTACTCTATAACTATCGACGCTCGGAATCTCTTCGAAAATGATCGCAATAATTAAGTCTCTTTTATCAGAATACTGCTGCTGCTGTTTGGGATGGCTTGAGTTTTTCTGCCTTCTTCTCCACCAACAAAGGTGTCCCACAGGGTTGTGTACTAAGCTCTCTGCTTTTTCTCTTCTTGAATGATCTACATGCTGAACTACCTTTTGGACTATTTTTAGATGGTCTTCAAATTAACGCGCTTTTATATGCTGACGACATTAATCATTAATAGTTTCATTTCATATTGCAATAAGTGGAACCTTGAAGTTAACCTTGTCAAGTCTGAAGTAGTAATCTTTCGAAATGGAGGACGCAGAGCCGCATGTGAAAAATGGTTCTTCAAAAACACCGAAATAAAAGTGTCAAACCAATTTAAATATCTGGGTTTAGTTTTCAATTACCTAGAACATGGCTTGCAATGAGTAGGTATAGATAGATTGGGTTCATCTGAAAACTCTATCAATGCAACATGGTCCAAGCTTTTGAGAGATAAATCTGTCCAACATTACATAAAATTTAAAATCTATGTACTGCGCACAAGATGTTTCCTACTACCAGATAATACGCCAAACTATGCTCTGCACATCGAAACTGGTCTACCAAAAGCTTCTCTAACGTCCTTAAAACTACACTTTTCTTATATTAGGAGAATCTTGTCTCTTCCTAATTGTAGATTAACCCAGAATCTTATCTCAAACTATTATTACTAGCAAAAAAATTTTTGGGCGAAGGAATGGTTGGATCTGTTTCATGGAACCTCGATTGATTTTTCCTCAAACAAAAGTGTGCTTGAATGGCATGGACTGCATAGTATTCTTCTATCGAAACTTAGAGAAAAACATTGGATTGAATTTGCCACCAATGCCATACAATCCCAATTTCATGATGAGTACTTCACTTGCTGAACACTAATGTACCAAACTATTTTGAAGACTCCAATACCCGTGGTATTATTTCTCTTATCTTTAAAACTCATTGTGGATTGGTTAATCTTAATGGAAGGGCGTTCCAAAGAGATACTTTTGGTATATGGCGCAAGTGACGCGTTCTCCCGCTTACAGTTTCTCAAAATTCTAAATGCCAACTGCTACACTAACTTGTATAATTTTCTAAATGCTGCAATTAAATATCGCAAAATAATTTTAAATGATTTTTCATGATTATTTAATTAAATCAACTCATATTAAGCTTAATTCTTAAATTAACTTTTAAACCTGACAGGCAACTTAAAGTTATTGTCTTAATTAATTTTATACCAGCATAAACTGTTTTTTGTAACGAGGCTCTCAATCGTGTCAAAAGTTACCTGCCATTTTCAAAAACACTGATAATTTTGCTAGTATATGTATTTTTTAAGAGATACCTAAAATCTAGCCGCGAAAAGCTGTCAATATCTCTTTTTACTCGATTGAGCGATTCGTACAAATTGTGTTGCGTCGGTCGGTAACTTTCCAAAGACATCCACATGGATACAATTGGTGTAGCGGTGGATTTGTATGTGGTTTTAAAATCCTATTATGCAGCCAACTTAACATAGCTAGATGTTAATTTCAACTTGGAACTCAAGGAAGCCTACAAAAACGCTTGTCTAGAAAGACATGTTGAACATGTAGATGTTCAATATCATATACTCTTAGCTGAATCATCATACAATAATACTCTTAGCCAAGGAATGTAAAACAAGACAACAAAAAAAAAAAAAAAAATTAAAATTAAAAAGAAAATGTGCGAAAAAAGCCTGAAATTCTCAGCGAATAATGAGCAATTAATCTTCAACTTTATGAACAAAAACTTTTATCTTTTTTTCAATCTGTCGAGCAATTCTTCTTTTGCATTGAATTCTTTAACTCTTATATATATGCAAAACTTGTATGAAAGTAAAATTGTTCAAAAGATTAGATCAGGATGAACCTTCTGTCATATCCCTTACCCAAATATCTACTATACACTTACAAAACACAAGAAAAGGTTTATTTTAAACACTTATCAAGGACCCTACCATTTCTTTATCATTCCATTCTCATATGAAGATGCCTACAAACATAAACATAGTCCCTACCCTACCCAACAATTGTGTGTCCTTTCTTCTTGATAAACAAAAAATAAAAAAAATATTCACATACTCATTCTTTATCTAATAATAATTTAACTTTTATCTCATCCCATAAATTTTTTGTATCTTTTAAACCCAGGTTCATTATTCCAACGAAAGTCAACTAACCCTTCTCAATGTTCAACTTGGCACGTCTGGAAAGTACAGCTGTGAAGTATCTGCCGATGCGCCATCTTTTCACACACTGATTGCTGCCGGAGAACTAGATGTTGTTGGTAAGTTGAATTTTTCTTTTAAAAATATCAAAGCTTGTTTTTTGTGTTTTGTATTTTTTTTTAAAGGCTGATGGTTTGGTATAAAATAATAAGAACTTATTGACCACCATGTGTAACTTTTTTGGAGAGAAGAAGAAGAAAAATCCCAAAGATGCAAAGCGGAACTTGGGAGCAATGTAGTTTTTATTCTTCATCGTAATATTTGATATCCCTTATGGTGCTATTTTTTTTTGTTTAAGAAAAACCGTTTCTCGAGGAGAACTTTCTGTGTTTTCCACTTCTGACACGTAAAAACCGCCAAAGAAGATTCGCAAATAGTTTTTTTCTGTGTTGAGGAATAAAAATCAAGTGCACTTTTCATATGAATGTTTTTTTTTTGTCTCTGTTTTTACATCCTCTGCGAAAAAGGATCAAGAAGAACTACTCCTCCTGTTTCTAGTCGCATAAGATTTGTTAAGTACTTTTTGTGTTTTCTGGTGAGGAAAAATGTAATAAAAATATTAATATCAGTATCTGTTCCATGTCCGGGTGACAAAAGCACACAAACCATTCGAAACTAATTACCCTTGCGGTTCTGGTTCCGGCTTAGCGGTGGGGACGGACGACGTACGGAGTAAAGTAGAGTCGCAGTTAATCCATTTCTAAATATATGTGTTCTCTTGGTCTGTGTATTCTGACAGTTGACAGTGATAACATGTGGTAAAATTATAGTTCATCTCTTGGTTATTCTGTTTTCTGTGAATGATAATAACACACAGAAGTAACACAAGATAACCTCAAGGCTAGTAGGTATACAACAAAAATGGACATTTATACTCCTTTTTGTCATTTCGTTTTGTTATCGTTTTCTGCTGTACGTCGCCCGGAAAAGCCAAAAGAAAAAAGGAAAAAAAAACACATTGGAATAGAAAGAGGTAAATGATATACCAAATATTCCTTTTACACAGAACCCTACAACCAGAGATATAACAGAGTCCTGAGAATAGATTGGAAATGGTCCCTGTCCAGTTCAGGTAAATATTGTTATTACACCTGGAAGCTGTTTTGTCTGTCGTTTTTCTGTTGTGTGGTTGTTTGTTTTTTTTTTTGTCGTCCTTTTTGTGTCGCATCAGGACAATATTCCAATTCCGGTCAACATTAAGTGTGCCTTACCTATCCATACCTATTACCTCTCTACTATATAGTTAGAAAAATGAGGAAGTTGTTTATTTCCATGAAGACCTAACCGCACATATGGATAATTGGGTGATTTATTACTAACATAAGGAATAAGCTTTATGTGATGAGAGTGGTGTTTTTTTTTTTTTTGACAAAATGAAGAAGGCAAAGGTTTTTACCTACTTAAGTCCATTAAGGGAGAAAAAGGACGATATGGTTATGAATTGTAATAGGCTTCCATAAATAATTCATTGGGTATAATATTAACTTGGAGAGTATAATGTCCTTATTTTTTTTTTTTTTTTGCTTCCGTTTTCTTTTTGGGTTATGACCTTTAAGAGATAACGTATATTATATTATACGTATATTATGAGCTTAAGCTAAAAAGGAAAGTATTAAAAGTTGATTGTTTTATATTCCAAGTGATTTTATGGAAATTTATCATTTTTTTTTTTTTTGTGTAGTTTTTCGCTTTTATGATTTTTGTTTTTTTTTCATAAATTTTTGTTTAAATTTATTATTTCTTGAGCTTTATAATCGTTTATTATTTTTTGACCAAAGCCATTTAGACAAAAAAAGGAAATATAGAATTTTTGATTTACGAAAATTGCTTCGATGAAAATCTTCTACGAAAGTTAAATGAAAAGTTGGCGTGGAATAAAATCTCAGCCTATTCCGTCTAAAAAATTATTTTTACTTGCGAATATAGGTACCTACTAAATAAATATATGGCAAGTTATGTATTCGTACAAGAAATTGAACTCGAGATTTTGATCAAACTTGACATTACGATGAAAGCGAAGACGAAAAAAGTGGGTCTCTCAAAAACGTCCGTCTGTCTGTCGGTTCGACTACAGCCTAAACGGATGGGTCGATTTTCTTCAAACTTGGTACCTAGCGTTTTTTGGACATTCCCCCCCACCCGTTTTATTACCGAATTTGTTTTTAAGGACTCAATAAATTTAAATAGTTATAAGTTGCCGTTTAATACAAAAAATAGTTCCGAAAAATGGTTATTAATGGTACCTCCCAAAGAACCATTTTTTTGATTTTCGCTTTTCTCGAAAACGGTTCAACTGATTCTGATCAATTGTTGTATGAATAATTATTGACACATTCTAAATAATATTGTGTACCAAAATTTTCAAATATATGTGAATTATTGACCACTTGCAATGGAATGAGCATACTTGACCCAAATTGCCGCGAAAGTTTTTCGGTTTATTTCTGCAGTGTATTAGAAATGTGTTCTTTAATATGTGATTTTCATTAATACACCTCACAATTTCCTCTTTCAAGACATCGGTGGTCGTGGGCTTGGTTGCATAGACATTTGACTTCAAAAAACCCCAAAGAAAAAAGTCCAATGGCGTTAAATCGCAAGATCTATTCATGTTACGATAACGAACACTGCATTTTCGAAGAATAACCATCCGATATAATGCCTCCAGCCCAAAATCAAAACACCACAAAGTCATGCGTTGTGGATGTATTTGTTTCTCAACAATTACTCGTATGGGTTTTCTGAACCCCAAATGCGACAATTTTGACGATTAACGAAGCCATATCAAGATGAAAATGAGCTTCATCACTAAAGATGGTTCTGTTCGAAAAATCAGCATGCAACTTGTTGTTGTTCCAAAATCCATTCAACGAACTCTCTTCGCGCTGCATTGTCAGTAGTCTTCAGTTTTTGAGTCAATTGAAAGTTGTAAGCATATGAAGTTTCAAGTCTTTCGTGAGAATTCGGTGTAGAAATTCCCAATTCTTGACTACGGTGCCAAATGGATGTTCCTGGGCTGTCAGCCATACTCTCGCGAACTCATTCGATGTTTTCTGTTGAACGACTTGACTTGCGACAGGGCACCCAGAGTGTTTAAGATCACTTATTGATCCAGTCTCCCTTAATTTTTCAACTATAGCTATATTTTCTTCACAGTTGATGGTTTTAAATCACATGATGGGCGGCCATATTTTGTACGAAAATTGCAGACTGTAGCTGACAAACCTTTGTTATTTTAAAAATATTGCTCAACTCTCTCTCTCTCTCTCTGCCTTTGATACGAATGAAGAGCTGAGCGCAATTATAATTATAATAATTCACCTATGTTAACATTTTCATTACGAAAATGCTACTGCAATTACCTCTATCATTGTGTGCCGCATTGAATGGATTTCAGCTAGGTATCTATAATGCTGCATAAGCACAATAATAAAATACATACATACTCAACTGAGTTGAATCGACAGCGAAACTATATCACTTCAGCAATTAATCAACAATAATTTCACCACATGAATATTGCATACACACAGGAATTTCAATGTTGCCATTTAGTTTACCCGCAAACAACCCAACACTCTTGGTACATATCTAGAGTACAAATCGTAGGTTTCAAGGATGTTCTCCATTAAGCTGCCAATTCTAGTGGAAATGCAAACTAAGAGCAACGCTTTTCCACTTCGATACCTTCTGAAGGTTTCAACTGACTACAAAAATATGAGCAAAAGGATACCAAGTACCACCGACAAACTGCTGAACTACTGCCGAAATTTTTATAATCATGCAAGATTTGATTATAGCGTTTTAATCACGCATTGCAATATTTTATGTATCTGACATCGCAAGCGCATTATAAAAACAACAAAGAACAAACAAGGATTTCCATAACTGCACTCTTTTTTTCCTTAACTGAGGTTTTTTTCTATTTAAGGTACCTATTTTTTTGTATTGCTGTTGTTGTTGTTGTTTTTTTTTTGGAGAATGCATCAACAAATAAATTACTAGCACGTAATATAAATTCAGCACAAAGTAGGTCGGGGATTCCTATTATCCTTGCACAAGTTTCCTCTGAAGGAATATCTTTTTGTTTTTCGTTGTTGTTGTTGGTTTGAAGATATTTCATGCAGAAAAATCCCAGGTAAACTTAAGGGTACCCCTATAGCCGATTGTATGGTTTTATTGCTTCAAACTATAAGTACGCAGTGAAAAGATACTTTTAATTACCGTTAATTCATTGTAAAAGTCTTCGGTTTTTTTGTTATCAACGTTTTATATCATTTTGTGCAAAAAGTAAAAAAAAAAAAAAAAAAAAAAAAATCGTACAAAACTAAAGGAAGATAAAATTGTCATTATTTCAACACAGAAACGAATGAACATAACTTTTGTATAAATGTTCGTCCTTTAGGGCTGAACTGAGTCAGAGACAAAAGTTACATTGCTACTGGGTAATGCAATTTATATCTGCTCTCTATCTCTTACTTCCCGTTAGCCTTCCTTGTTTTTTTTTTGTTTTTTTTTTCTCGTTAGTAACTAGGTACTATATTGGGATGATGGCGTTGGTCATTTTCCGCGCTGATATCCTGTTAAAGTTTCACTTTTGCACAGTTCATGTTCTTAATTTTAAATTTTTTTTTTTGTTGCGAGTTATCCTTAACTTGGTGCCATGATTCAGTTAACACGCGAACAGTTTGAGAAGTAAAGAAATACAGAGTGTAGTTTTGTAATTACCGTTATACCAATAGAGACAGAGTTACAATTACAGATAGACAGAAAGACAGGCAGGCAGAGAGAGAGAGAGAGTGTATATAAATTGTGGAAATTATTATTATTTTTTTTTTCTTTTCGTTTAATGACTTTTGTAATTAAATAAAGATGTTCTTTGCTTTTTTGGTTGTAAAATGATTTAATTTTTTTTTCTTCTGCGTTTAAATTTGCAGAACCTCCACATAATAATCCTTTTATATCTGGAATAAGGCCGAGGTATAAAATTGGAGATATTGTAAGAGGGAATTGCACATCTAGGAATTCTAAGCCAGCAGCGAATCTAACATGGACTATTAACAATCAAGAGGTAAGTAATAATTTTAATCGTATACTTCGTATTCGTTGTTAGAGTATAGAGGCATTCTGTTAGCTCTGTTGAGCATATTCACAACATTCATAGCCCCACAATGGAGTATTCTGTCAATTCATTATGGTATAGTCGATCAATAATCCAGGAATACAGGGTTGTTTAAGAAAATTTATAAATAGATAAATTGTTTTTTTTAAGGGACACTTCGTATCGAACCTGGGGCCGAATTGCCGCATCAGTTATCGAGTAATACGTGACTGAATTATGTGAGTTTGGCATTACCGCTCACGTTATGGAGCCATCATCGCCATAGGTTTTACTCGTTGATTCGATCACTGATGGCACTCACTCGGCCAGTCAGTAATGCGGTAATTTGGCCCCTGGTTTATCGATTGATTTTATCGATGCGAGAGTTACAGAACATGGGTCCAGGGGCCCAGGGCCTAAGGACTTACAACTCGCAACCAATTCTGTGATTAGAATTAACAGGAATAGGGACCTACTATTGTCTGCAGAATCCCAACCAAATTTACCAAAATTTTATGTAAAAGATTGTGGCTATCTACGTGCATTTTGTATGAAGAAATTGAAAAACCAGTCGCCAAGAGTTAATTTTAAGATAGACTTGAAACAGCAAAAATATTCAAAAAGTTGGAAAAGAAGAACCATTTATTTACTTCTACAGGGTCATTCATTTCGTGATTTCAAGTTGGTAGTGCTGGCATTTGACACCTGTCAGCTGTCATTTTAAATGTCATAATATTAGTTGAATGTTTGTCATTTACGATATTGGATCGCTTAACAATCGAACAACGCGTTAAAATTAATAAAACTTACTACAAAAGTGGTAATTACAACGTAGCCACTTTTCGCGCATTACGCGATAATTATGGTCGTCATAATCGACCGATTACCCTAGCAATAGGTAAAATTGTAAAGAAATTTGAAGAGAGTGGAAGCGTTAATGATGTCGTAAGGTCTGTGCGTCATGCTGCTATAAGTGCAAGTGTTACTGATGATCCGAATTTATCGATCTCCCGGCGTTCGCAGCAATTGAACGTGTCGTACCGATTTTTTTGATCGGCGATTGAAGATCATGACATGGACGATATGTGGTTCCAACAAGACGGGGCAACAAGCCACACAACACGACCAATTATGGCTTTATTGCGTGAAAAGTTTCCTGGTCACGTGATGGCAACGTTTCGGGAACGTCAATTGGCTACCAAGATCATGCCATTTGACACCGTTAGATTTTTTTCTGTTGGCCTACGCAAAAGACCGTGCTTACACCAATAATCCCCGAACTCTAGACGCCTTAAGAACCACCATTACTCAAGTTATGGCCGAGATACCAACAGAAATATGCGAAAAAGTGGTTAAAAATTACCTCAAAAGAATCGCATGCTGCGAATCTTCCCCAGGCGGCCATTTGAATGATATTGTTTTTCATACTTAATGGCAAAGTCCAAACTTTATAATGAAATAAAATTTTCATAAAAAATGTATAGCCGTGTGTGTTTTATTTAGCTTTGCTCTCGAAGCCGAAAAATGAATGACCCTTTATTTGAAAAACTATAAAACTTATACCTCGGAGTGCCATAATCAGGATCGATGGGCCTTATTAACAAACCTATTTCTTATTTAACTCCAAATTGAGCTAGCCACCTTGATTTCATGAGCTTTCTCCATCTGTCTACTGCTGTCAACTGTTTCCAATATCAGAATTTCTCATTTGCGTATAACAACTCTGTTGTCCATTGAACGAAAAATAATAGAACCCTAGCATTTTACCCATTTTACAACGATACATTTGCAAAATTCCCTTAGCGACACTTCAGAGTGTGTGTCCCAGTAGTCATTACAAAGTCGCAAAATGCCCCTCTCGGTCCATGTAACAATCTATAGTATATAGCTAATGGGAAGACCAACCATTTGTATATGGTAGCACAAATGAGCTGAGCATTCTCAAAATTGGATGAACACACAATTTCGCAGTTGATACTTAGAAGTTAATTAGAAAATTGCACAAATAATTTACAGTTTTGGAATAAAATCGAATCGCAAGGACGACCGACGCCGACGCGACACCCACGTATACAGAATAAAATTGTGTGTGAGTCCGAAAAAGTCGCTTGATATCAATACACAAACAAAAGCTCTAATTGGATTTCAAATGAATTCTGTATAGCATTCAGGATGAAAGAAGGGAGGTGTTGTTTTTGACTTCGTAGAATTTTACTACTTTGGAGAAAACAGATGAAATAATCGATGCGACCACCCGCCAATAAAATAATACTCCTCTTTGGCTGGACCAAAAGGATGCGAATTTCATTTCATTCATGCTCATATATAGAGAACGTGGCGTGGGTGTCCTTTTGAATAAAACACAAGTTTGGTTCTTAATGGAAAAATGTAGGTACAGAGGGAGGGATTTTTTTTTTCCTGTAGACAGGACACACAATGAAAGTATATATAGCTATTGCAAAGATACGTGCCCAAGCCCAACGTAGGTATAGGACAGACGACACACAATATAAATGAATTCACCCAACAATTCCATGCATTTTTGAAAAGTCTCCAAATTTTAATAGAACCATACATAATAAGAATAACAGCGGACGCTCCACAAAAAAAGAGGACATTAGTGTCGTTTTAATAAAAGAAATTCACAACTATACAAATATACGCTTATGTGTGTGGCTAGAAATAGGTATAGGTATTAGGTATATATCACATGAATAATGTCCTTGCATAAGAGAGAGCGAATGAAATTATGTGACTTTTAATTTTCCACTCTTTGTGCATATGTCTGATGATGGGAAAACTTTTTAGAGTATACGCTTCTTGCATACACAAATAATCTCTCCACTTTTCCTTCTCTGTATCTCTGGACATAGAAGGGGCTTAACCTGATTTTAGGTTTAAATATCCTTATAAGTGGTCAAGAGAGGGGCTCACAACATGCAGGCTTCGAGTCTTCGACTATCAAGAGCATAACAAGGCCAGGCCACATTCCACATACACAAACAACAATCTTTTCTCGACCAATATGAATACCAGCTGAAAGCCAAATAATTTAGTAATAGTTTTGAGCTAGGAAAAGGTCCTCTCTAACTGTTCGGCGTTTATCCTTTCCAACATTATTTTGTTTCTTTTTATTCTGGAAGCGATATTTTCGTTTGTTTATACTATAGAATGAGGCAAGAAAAACTTTTAGTCCCATACACACAACACAACTCAAGCCCCAACAAGCAGGAAAGAGTGGATATAAAGTTGGAACTTTAATAACAAAAGGCGGAAAAGGAAAAAGGATTTGGTGTGAATTCTTCTGGATACCAGGTGTTTTACGTGTTACGAAATTATGTGGAATTTCCTTCGCTACAAGGTTATGGGGGAAGTTTTTTTTTTTTGTTTTGGTGTTGAAATTCCGGAAATTGTTAGGAAAAATGTAGGTAGTAGTAGGTAAATAGGTATATAAATAAAATGCTACAATTTAGTTATGAAAATGTGGGGAAAAATGAATTTTGTACTCTAATGGAGAGGTTATATGAGCATTGATAAATCCACTCCTTTATGGAATATAAGAAAACTTTCGCAACATATCTATGGGGATTTAAGGATATTGGGTTGGTGTTTTGAATTGGAATTTCGAATTCGGAAATGGAAAGCAAAATTGATTAAACATTTTCCGAAATGTTATCACACAGGTTTGCAAGAGTTTTTTTTCCAACGTTTATGTTTGTTTGGAAACTTTATCATTTTTATGTTTGTAATTAAATAATGCGGTTGTGAGATTGGGCCGGATGAAGAAAATTAAGACGAAAATACAGGTGTCCACCCATAGGTCCATTAATTGCTATTCATTGTCTCCGTTTGATTTTTTACATAAGAAATGTAGCGGCAAATAATTGCCTGGTTGGACTCTGCTTCCACATAAAATTATGATGTCTCAGGGGAGAGTCACAACAAAATATTAGCAACAAATGGACATCAGATGAGCCTTAGGGCCAGTTTCACAGTCGACACATACCAGAAAAAGTGGCACTTAAGTTTCCTATGTTAGGACTTTAGGCAAAATTTCATAGCCAGCGTATAAGTAAAACTTAAGTCACCAACATCGGAGACTTAAGTGCCACTTATTAAGTGTGATGTGAACTGTGATATTGGGCCTTAGATCATTCACATTACCCATTTAAGTGCCACTTTTCTGACTGTGAAACTGGCACTAAGAATTTTTTATTCATAAAATGGATCCTTAATATGAAGGATAATGTTTAGGAGCAACCAAATATATTAAAAGCGATTTCTCATTCAACTAGGTGAAGGTCCTACCCACTACCTACTCGATTAACAGTTTTTGCATCAAAATCATTGGAAATACATATGGACCTAAAATGAGAGTTCAAGTAACGAAGTTAAATCCTCGTGATGAAAAAGCTTTAGAAATACAAGGTGGCACAAAATTATGTCACGCTATCGGAAGATGTTATAACTTTTTTCAAATGGTGTCGTACGTCAATCATATTTGACATTTGTGAACTAGACAGCTGCAGTATACAAGCAATGGACCGCTTTATCCTCAATCTCAACAACGAAGAGGACGATTTTGTGTGGAAAATCATCTTGAGCGATGACGTGCATTTCCACTTAAGCAAAATCTTCGTTTCTGGGGTAACTACTGAAAATCCGCGCGTCATCGGCAATACGGTCAATGTTACTTGCAAACACTATAGGGCCATGATAAACGACTTCTTACTGACGGAATTGGATGAGCAGGGCTTGGTGAACATGTGGTTAAAACAAGACGGTTTAAACACACACAGCACGATATTGGATATTGTGAAGGAAGCTTTCCGTAGTGGCGTAAGCTCCCGTTTTGGCGCTTTGGCATGGCTAGTAAGATCGCACGATTTAACCAATTTAACTTCAAATGCGGGAAGTGACCCCGGAGGAGAGATATGATATATATAAGACTTGTTTTTTGCAAGCCCGGAGGGATTTAATATTTAACATTAGTTATACGAAGTTTGGTTAGGGGCAACAAAGTTGCATATATCCTAAGCTCGTTTATATGAAAACTCCGCTTAACTGGAACAAATTTTCTGCATTTTTTGTATTGGAAATAAGCGGAGTCGACTGTACCTACTTGCCCCATAGAGCCATAGAGCAAATAAAAAGAAAATCATAGACCAATCTATCTCAATAATTGCAAACATATGTAACTTTTTTTTTTTTATTGATTTTACTATAATCTTCTTCTAAACATATTTTTTTTACCTCCTCCGAGACGAGTGTATGTTTTATTCTGCCCTTTGTCAGTATCCAAAATTAAAATTGTATTTGTTCGAATAATTCAACCTTGATCGCCTTGAAAACATAAAGAAACATTTTTGATTCATTCCATTCAAGGTCATTTCCAGTCTAGTAATTTGCCAGCCAATTATTTTATATTTTTCGTCGTCAATTCATTTATTCAATCAACAACAAACAATATTTCCATTGCTTATTTACGTTGCCTCTGTTTTGGCCAGTTCAGTTCAGTCTTCAGTGTTCACAAGAAATATGTCAAAAAAAAAATATTTTTCTGTCGCGCCATCCCATTCATAAATAAGCTTTCTTTTGATATCCTATTAGCACTAGAACATGTACATAGATTTATTTCAATTCTTATGAACAGTGTGACCCAGCCTAATATTGTAATAATATGTCATAAAAAAAACTTTACATAGTAAACTTTCATGTTAAATGTTCAAGAGAAGATATGATAGCTAGACCAAGTGCATTTATAATTTTTGTCCATATTCCTGGACGTACATAATACCCCTTTTCATTTCGTCCTTCGCAGTGTTTTGCTGGTGACCATGGTTAAATATTCAAAAGAAACGGATAGTGGTTAGTTGACTAGGGACAGTTCTATGCCAGCCGACATTGAAACGACTCGACTTGGAAATTCTGGTTGAGGAGCTCCACTCATCAGTCACCTATCGAACTTACACATCCTATTAAACCAAATGAAAGTTCATTGCTCCTTTTCACTAAAAAATCAAGGTCTCAGAAAGGTATTGACCTTGCTTAATAATAGTAGCTGGGAGCCTGAAATTTCATCATAACCTTGAAGATCAGACAATTAGAAATAAAGTTTATTATCAGTTGATTTTTTTCGGTTTTTCATAAAAAACCTTTGTTAATATACTTTTAACGAAAAATAGTAGCGAAACGTGGGTAGATTTTACTAACACTAATTTCTAAATTTTGTCTCGCTCATGAGAAAAAACTCTGAAAAATTCATCAAAATCGTTAGGTAAAGCCGTTTCCCAAAAACCAAGAAAAAATTAAAGTGATCATTGCAGGGGCAGGATTCAGGAATCATTTGATTTGTTTCCGAGAAATAAAGGGTCCGCCAAATAACTTTTTTTTTTGAAAATGGCGCGAAACATCGAGTGTAGCTTCGGCTGTGTGGCACATAGCGCCGTCCTGTTGAAACCAAATGTTGCCAATATCCTCCTCTGCAATTTTTGTGAACAAAAATTCGTTCAACATGGCCCGATAACGATCGCCATTGACTGTAACGGCCACTCCTTGCTCATTTTCGAAAAATGGCCCAATTATGCCTCTGGACCAAAATCCGCACCAAACAGTGACTCGTTTTGGGTGTATCGCCTTTTCAATGTATGCGTGCGGGTTTTCTGTGCCCCAAATACGACAATTTTGCTTGTTTACTACCCGCCAAGATCAAAATGAGCTTCATCTGAAAAGATGATTTTTTTGGCAAAATCGGCATCTTCTCTAAGTCGATCGCAGGTGCACTTAGCGAAGCGTATACACAACCATATTCGTTCAGCGGAAGGACAAAACTAATTATCTGTCGAATCAGACAAGAGCTAAGTGTTACCATTCACGAAATAAGCACTAGTTGAAAAAAAAACGTTAGATGGCGGACCCTTTAGATCCGTTAACGAGAAACCAAGAGATAAGACAATTGGGCGTTGTAGTGCCCGGTTTTTACTAAATCTTGTTTTTAAACTATCTTATCGTTCACTAGTTGAAGTAGATCACAACCGTTAAAGCAGTTTCTGATATACCAACCATATATGAGAAAAGTGGCAGTGGGTGGATTTTACTAAAACCAATTTCTTTATTTATTCTCGCTCACGGAATAAAACTGAAAATGTCATCCAAATCTTAAGCGCCGTTTCCGAGAAACCAACAAATCATAAAAGTAGCCGGATTTTACTAAATCACATTTTCATTTTTCTTCGTTCATAAAAATTAACTCTGAAATTTTCATTCAATTTGTTAGAGTCGTTTCCGAGAAACCAAGGAATGATAAGAATGGGCGTGCTAGTGGGTGGATTTTAATAAAATCAATTTCATAATTTTTGCTCGCCCACGAAAACAAACTCTTAACATTCCAACCAAATCGTTAAAACCATTTCAGAGAAACCAAGAAATCATAAAAGAAGGCGTGGCAGTGGGCGGAATTTACTAAAACCAATTTCATAATTATTTCTCGCCCACAGAAACAAAGTCTTAAAATTTCAAGCAAATCGTTGGAGCCGTTTCAGAGAAACCAACAAATCATAAAAGAAACTCTTAGGCCCATTTGCTGAAACGAAACTTAAGAGTTTATGTTCTTCATAAGAAATTATGTGAAAATGATGTGAAGTTTACGCTGAGGAAAAAGTAGAACATAAGCGTTTAAGTACATAAATATTTGTGTTTCGTGTGAGCAAACGGCTCTTCAAATTTCATTAAAATCGTTAAGTCATTTCCGAAAAAAACTAAGTAATAAGAAAAAGGGGCGTGGCAGTGGGCGGATCTAGATTATGATATTTTTTATTTTATTTCCTTGCTCATAAAAACAAATTCTGAAAATTTTATCCAAATCGTGAGAGCCGTTTTCGAGCAACCATGATATGATAAAAGTGGGCGTGGCAGTGGGTGGATTTGATTAAAACTATTTTTGTAATTTTTTTCTCGTGCATTTTTTCAGAAACCAAGAACATTATATATGTATATATATATCTATACTAGAATAGCTCGTTTAAAGTAATATGATATCCACCATGCAACCAAAAATACAATTTTAGCTGAATCACCTTGTAAAGAGATTATGAGAGTGCTAAATAATAACACACGCATCATTATTTTATAGACATATAAAATAAAATCCTTGCAAAAAGGAGAAAATTCACACTTACAGACTTTGAAAACAAAATTAAACCGACAAACACATTTTTTTTAAGTCGATATTATAGAAAAGAAGCTTTTCACATTGCGAATGTAAACTTAAAAAATAAATCCCATTTAATCCTTTTTTTTTTTCAGGCAAATCCCGGACATGTCCGACATCATCGTCCATTAATATTCTCTAATATGGAGACTGCAGTATCTGGAATTCATTTTGTCGTTACATCGCAGCATTTTATGTATGGAAAATTAAAGGTAAGTGAATGATGTTGTTTGGGAATTTTTTATTTTTTTTTTAAAGAACTCTGAACGTATAATTTGGAAGGGTTTTCATATATTTTTTTTTGTAAATCTCTTCAAAGAAACAAACAAATGGCGGCAATTGTAGACAACTATTATCCCCAAAATGTCTCCAAACACAAAAATCCATCCATTTCATATTGTGTTGAGGTCACAATGAACCAAAAAAATGTCCTTAATGAATGGATGACAGGACAATAGAAATATTTTGCGGGCAAATGAACGAAACACAAAAAAAAAAAAACAATCTATATGTAGTATTGGTTATTTGTTGTTTGAGTTTTTAAAATAATTTGTTTTCGATATTTGTTGTTCTCCTTCGGAGCATGCCCGACAATACGCTGCAAAAAAAATCCTATCACACTTTTAGAAATTTTTTTAATATGTGAGGGCGCTTCTAGTATAACTATAGTTGTTGTAGGTGCTATAGCCTGTTATAAATTGGTTTTCAAATGTATATCATTTTTTTTTTCTATTTTGATTGTCAACATTTTTAAGGCAAACAATTTTATTGAATATTGAAGTTCCTATAAACTCGTGGTGATGGTGAAATGTAGTTCCTTTTTTGATAATATTTTTTATCAAATAAAATGGTACGTAACTATATTGATGCTTGACTTAAAACTAAACAAGTAAAACCTTCATAATAATAAAAAAAAACGAAAGCAGAAAAATAAATTCTGAATAAAAAAGATTGCAATTAATGAAAAGCTTTTATTTTCTTCATGAAAGTTAAGGTTTTTTTTTGTTTCATGAAATTTTTATTTCTTCAAATTTTGTTTAAAAAAAAATAATATCAAGCTCTTCTTCATTCTTTTTTTCTTCATGGCATTTTTTGAGATAAATGATCGGATGTTTTTTCATTATAAAGAGGAAGGTATGCCGTTAATAATGGAACACAACATCAGCCAAATGGCCGCCACGACCACGCTTACAGGACCATATCCTTTTCATGAAATTTTCCATAACCAAATCGCAAAGTGGCTGCCCTATGTCCTCGATAGCCTCACGAATTCCATCTTTGAGGTCTTGAATCGACGCTGGGCTGTTTGCGTAGACCTTATCTTCAACGTGGCCCCAAAGGAAGAAGTCGCAAGGTGTTAAATCACAAGATCTCGGTGGCCAATTGTGATCACCTCTTCGAGAGATAACACGGTCCGGAAACTTTTCCCGTAAAAGATCGATGGTTTCATTGCTTGTGTGGCACGTAGCGCCGTCTTGTTGAAAGTAAACGTTGTCCAGATCAATACCATCCAATTCCGGCCATAAAAAATCATTAATCATCTCTCGATAGCGCAATCCATTGACCGTAACTGTTGCTCCAGCCTCATTTTCGAAAAAGTAAGGTCCAATGACCCCGCCGGACCATAAACCGCACCAAACAGTCACGCGTTGAGGATGGAGAGGCTTTTCAACAATAATTCTTGGGTTTTCGAGCAACAGATGCGACAGTTTTGCTTGTTGCCGTAGCCTCCGAGGTGGAAATGGGCCTCATCAGTCAAGATGATTTTTCGATGAAATTCCGGATCATTTTCATGCATTTCAAGGACCCAATCAGCAAAGACACGACGTAGTTGATGATCAGCCGGCTTGAGTTCTTGTGTTAACTGAACTTTATAAGCCTTAAGACCCAAGTCTTTATGCAAAATACGGTGTAATGACGTTTGTGGAATGCCTAATTCCAAAGAACGACGAGGAATGGACAAACCTGGGTTTTCTTCAACACTTTGGGCTACAACAGCAATATTCTCAGTTGTTCTTGAGCGACGTGCACAGGTTTTATTCTTCACATCACTAACTTGTCCCAACAGCTCGAATTTGTCCACCAATTTCTGTATTGCGGTCCGACAAGGTGCTTCACGACGACCCAAAAATGTTTTAGTTTTAAGAACCGTCTCTGCCAAATTTTCACCATTTTTATAGTGAATTTTAATAATTTCAATGCGTTGTTGAAGCGTGTATCGTTCCATTTTTATTAATGGCGTAGTTTCTACTTGTCAAATGTCAAAAAATGACAGCTTCAAAAGTGACAGATACCGAAATAGCGGGCTATTCAAAATAACACCTCTTATTGGAAAACCCTTTATATTGACAAATTCCGTTAGGTATATGAATTTTTTAAGAAAAACCTAAAATTGACTTTGTTATTACAGGTATAAAATTAAATCAAAATCTTTAAAACCGTTTTCGAGAAAATTTGAAAGATCCAAAATATTTGTATGGCAGCTACCCGTTCTAGATGAGCTAAAACAAAAATTCGAATTTCACCTCTAGGGAATCACATAAAAATGCTCTATACTAAATTTGAAGCAAATCGGTCTACCCGTTCAGGCTTTAGCTCAAATTACAGTGGACGCACAGACGCACAAGCCGACACGGACGGCATGACGAAACCCACTTTTTCGGGCTTCACGATCATCGTAGTGTTAGTTTTGATTACAACCTCCAATTTTTTTTTCACACGAAACCAATATTTGCTCTATAGAGCACACACTAGAAAGATTTGACATTTCTCATGGGAAATTATTCAATTCTTCGCAGGTATAGAACTTGCAAGGTGGCTAATCCGAACATACTGAATATTCTAAAGAACCGCACACAGCTGTTTGTAAACTCGTTGTTATCACGCATTTCCTCTTCGCGTTTGTCTGTCAATGCAAAGTCAAGAACGATTGATTCAGATACGTTGAAACGTCTTAAATCGACTTCGAGAAGCTTTGGCAAGCTCCTTCGCCGATTCGTTCATATTCTCCTTTTGTGATTTTTTGCCGTTGGTATCTGCTGCCCATTCAGATTCCGAAAAGGCTTGAAGCTATTTATCAGTTCTGTAGACTGTTTTTGTTATTTTGGTTCCGATGACGTTTAGTGGTGAGTTCTAATGCGCTGACGCCTAGAATCCTCAACATGTTGACGCAAAGAACATTCACGATGTACGATATGTCTGTGGTCTCCTGAAATTGGCCAGGTATAGCAAGCGTCCCACCGATATGGTATAGTGTCCACTTATTCTGAAAACTTTAGGTTGCATCATGAAAATGAGGGTGTCGCGATGGCCGCTATTCAAATATCCTGCAAAAACGTCAAGTTGGTATAACTTCAGGTTGTGCTTTGCTGGAATAGCTAACGTGAGTCGAAAGGAGTGTATAGTCGACCCCATGAATCTGGTCGAAACATTTGGCCACTAGTCTGTCTATTCTTCTTTCTACTGTACCATCGCGAAGATATTAAGTTTTGAAAACCCATTTCAATTTAATTACCTGTCGCTCAGTTGACCTGTCCACCAACAGAACCGAATCATCGACCGATTTCTGGTTGGAACTATTCAGATTCGGACGTTTGATTGTAAATACTCCTGCGCCAGTGCTGGCGGATCATAGAAAAAAAATCACTTCCTCTGGGAATTTTGACCTCTAAAGGGAGAAAGGGAAAACCACACCTAGTTTCAAACAGTTTTCCTTCTCTCTTTCATTTCATCTATCCACTCCTCAAAATTGCACATTACTTTGGCTAGATTTAGAGCGAAAAATCTTGGGAATAGATCTTATTTCATAAAAATAATCGATATAAATGCGAATTCCGTCAAAGACTCTACAGAACTTTTCACTTCATGTCACCCAACATCAACGGCAGAGCAGAGGCTACGTTGACGTGACAGGAAATTCTAGTGTTCAATTCAATGCGATGACCAGCAGTGTGTCAACATGTCCTAACTGTGTTTGACTACATTGTCACCGAAAACGAAAATAAGCTTTTGCTTTCTCCATTCAGTTAGTATCAAGCTATCATAACTATCAAATAGTTCAGTCGTCTCCTCAGTAGAGATAATTATAGACTACAACATTTTAAACTCCCGACTAGCAGATTCCAGCAGATACACACGCTTTCCAGATCCACTCGCCCATGAGCCATCAGGTGTGAGCACTTTTATTTTGGCTCGCGAGCGTTCGATTATTAAACGCTCACGTAAAGAGCGCTATCATTATGAGCAATAACAAAACCGCTTGCTCAAGAGCGTGAGATGAGAGCGAAACAATTTAGGAAAAAAGAAAAGACATTAGGTAAATGTAAAACGTTACGTAGTGCGTATATTCGGAATTCTCTTTGGATATTTTGACACCTGTCAAATTAAGAGTGTTCTTCCCACAGAGCTGGGCGAGACATTAGATAATTTCCACCTTCTAAATCCTAAATATTGTATTAGAAAATATAAAACCCATTATGCGCACCACTGCTCACGCTCGCCCACGAGCCATGGGCAATATAATATTTGGGTTTTTGCCCTCGCACTCCCGCTCGCGAGCCTTTGAACCATGCTCACGCTCGTGGGCAAAATATGAGCTGAGAGCGTTTTATCAGCGCTCGTGTGCGGACGTTTCCATACTGTGGATTTCAGTGCAGTTCTCTCATTCAAGCCCAATAAATTCCCTGCGAAAAATACCAGTTTCAAGTCATCGAATTGTTTAAACCAAATCTTCAAAATTTGTTTTAAACTCACAAGTTTCGAAACAATTTTCTATCCCTCTTCTATCCTCCTTCTTTGTTTCCAAAATGTTTTGAAATCAACAAAAAAAAATATATGTATAATTCCAAAATGACTTGGTGCACCAAGGCATTAAAAAATATAAAGTTCTGTTAAAATTAGATATAAAAATCATTTTCTTTTCTTTTTTGTCAATTTAAGGTTCGTTGCACAGCTTTGATTCATGATGTTTACTTAAAGTCAACAGAAAAGAGCATCGAAGAAGATCGCTATAAACACAACAGCAACGGTGGCAGCGGAAATAGTATTAATTTAGTTCAAACTCTTCCCTATGATCAATTTGCTCTACAAGATGGTGACTTAATTGACAAAAAGGACACTTACCTCACAAACATAAAAGGTGAGTTAAAATTAATTTTGTTTTTTTTAATATTGAGTATAAATCCAATCGCAAACTTGACATGGTACGATTTATAAAATTAAATTAAAAAAAATATTCAAAGTTTCAAAGCCACCTCCTCTGTACTAGGTAAAGGTATATTTGAAAATAGAAAATGCATTTGGTTTATTAACCTTTTTCCTTTGACGATGACGGGTGGGTTGTGTCTACTTCTGCAAGCATTACATAGCCTCCCGCTGATGATGGATTCAAAGTCGAACATCATTTTTATGTTGTACCTACAAATGTATCTGATTTTGGTATACCAGAGGAAAAATTAAACGAACCGAACTTTAAGGACTCTTTTCTTCCGTTGAATGATTCGAACAATACACTCCAGTTCAACCAAAAAGAGACACCAATTTCTAATTTTTTGGAGTCTTTGTTTTAAGAAATCGATTTAAAAAATTCAACACGTGTGAAAAATAATGATACACAAAATTGAGAAGAAAAATAAATTAAACAAATTAGAGAAAATGAAAAAAAAAGCAGCTCCCAACAAAGTTTTTAGCTAAAAAATGGACCGTTGTTTGAATTCTTGAAAAAACATTATTTTTTGCAAACAAAATTCAAAAAACATTCCTGTGGTGTTTTCTTAAAAAAATAATTTGCATATTTATGAAATCTCTCCAACATTTGAAAAAAAAATTGTATAGAAAAATTAAACGTATTCAATTCAGCTGGAGTGTATAATTTAATCAATGTAAAAGGGAATATGCAATAAAATTGTATCTTATAGATAGATACTCTTGGTACAATATTCATTGATAATGTTGCATTTTAAGCACTCGTCAACGATTTCCTTGCTCTCCAAAGACACGTGTCTGTGGTGGTTTGATGAAAGCCATGTGCGTTTTACCACGTTATTTGATTGATATTTTGTAGTTTATGAGTTCTTTTGCCTTGTTGCAATTTTGAGAATAAAGTTTCGTTTTTTCATCGATAGTCTAAGATAAGTTATCCAAGTCCTTTGAAAGTGCTAGCATAAGCTAAAAGGTTGAGAGGCGTTAGGTTCTTATGCAATAAATCCAGTCGCACTGAGGATAACCGTAATAAATTTAAACCAAATGGTAAGGAATGTTACGGTCATTTTTGGTGAATCAAATTGGCATATATGATCAAAAACTCAGATATCCATAATTATGAGTTAAAGGGCAGTTGTTTGATTGAGTGGTAATGTCACACCCGTAACAAATATTTTAATATTAACACAAAATTGTGATACACTTATAATAATTTGAGGAAATAAGAAGAATATTGCGATCAACGGTCAGACAAAATTACATTGAGTTTGAAATTTATACTGAGCCCAAATATTATTTTAAACTCTGTGTCATACCAGTAACATATTTTGACATTTCAAACTTAATCCCAAAAAAAGAAGAATATTGTGATCTACGGTCAGAAAAAAATACTTTTAAAATTTATAATGAGCCTAAAATAGTAGTTTAAATTTTGTGGCACATCCGTAACACAATTTGACATTTCGAACTTAATCACAAGAAAAACGAAGAATAATTTGATCTAGGGTCAAAAAAAATAATATCGAATTTGAATTTTATATATTGGGATTAAAAAAATAGTTTAAACTCTGTGTCATACCCGTAACATATTTACTTTTTAAAACTTAATCACAAAATAAGAAGAATATTGTGATCTATGGTCAGAAAAAGTACATTGAATCTAAATTTATACTGAGCCCAATATAAACGTTTAAACTTTGTGTCATACTCGTAACATATTTTAACATTAAAAACATAATCACAAAAAAGGAGAATATTGTGATCTACTGGCATACAAAATTGCTTTGATTTTTATATATATTCTGAGTGTAAAATAATAATTTAAACTCTGTGTCATACTCGTAACATATTTAATGTTTTTCAACTCATTTTGAGTTTTATTATTATTATATTAGATATGAAATTCACGGTATATGAATATAATTCCACGGAAATCTCTTACATATGGGAATTAAATCCACTTTTGTTAGGCTTTTCCACTTTATAAAAGAGAGGTATGTGAAAAATTATTTCACTTTTTTAAGTGAGAAAAACTAATGATGACAGTAGTTTCCCATTAAAAATTCGTGTATATTATATCGTTAACTCAGAGTGAAAAACAATCTCCGTTTTAGAATTTTCTACAAAAAAAAAAACAAAAAGCAAAAGTGTTCGAAGTGTTTGACTTAATCCAAAAATATAGAAGTGTATTCGTTTTTACTTTCCGTAAAAGAATTGCTACGATTTGATAGCTTTTTGTATTTTCAAGAGATTTTTGAAATATCGATAAAAATAAAAGTAGAATTTGGAGGTTTTCACTCTAAACCGAAAATATCTATTTCACAGTAACAGTAACACGTATCACACAGGAATAGTTGAGAGTTGTAAGTCATTAGGCTCTGGTTCTATTCCAGCTGTCAGGCCACCAAATTGATTTATTATATTACGTACTTCCATTCGTGAGTAACAATCTAACTTACGTCACAATCACAACCGTAACATGAACATGTCACATTCGTCACAATTTTAAACTAAAATTTAGGACGGTTTTTCGAAGGTTGTTTCACATTTTTCTAAACTGGTAGGTAAACTAGTAGAGATCAAGGCTCAGATAGGAAACTATTTCAAACAAAAAATGAGTACAATAATCTTCATGCAATATTTTTCATCACATGAACATTCCTCAGGTAACACTCTTAGCACCACTGAGACGGATCCTTGAACTAAACAAGTTTTTTTTTTTAATTAGACTTATTTATTTACATGTCAGGTATTAGGTACTTAAACTTGAATATTCTTGAATCTTCATAAAGTCATGAGAAGGTATCAGTGTCATATACGTCACAATCTTAAATATAAAACAAAAGCCAAGATTATTGAACATCAATCGTTACAAAATTGGGTATTTTGGTATTTCATTATAATATGTACTCAAGTTTCTCTTTAAATGAAGTTTCCAAATCCTACAACCGTTATCCGACTCCATGCCAAAAACCTTTTAACCCATATTAAACCTCATCATATTTTCAGAACAAAAAAGAAACACTCCTTTATCCCCAGCCCATTTCTTCCTCATTCACAATACAAACATTCACCTCGAGTAACACCTAATTGCCGTGAATTCTATACATCTACCTACCTCTCCGTCTCCACCACTCATCATTTAATATTGTTCTCTCGCATATCCGCACAGTTCATCATTGTTCCCAATTTCGACTCGGAAGAACTATACTGCATCCCTGTGCTGCTCTGCTCTGCTATATGAGTCTCTGCCTTAGGCCACTGATTAATAATATAAATATTTTATTATCGAATTCAGATTCCACATACATATACTAGATATAAGTGCGCGTAGGCATATGTACTACTGCATTCCATGTCAGGGAGCTACTCATCCAAAAAGGATAACCCAATTTTTAAGAGTTTATTCTTCTCTTTTTTATTTATTTTTGTAGATTTATATAATTTTTTGATTCGCTACAACGAAACAGACTTTCTCTTTCAATTCATCCCTACAGGTGATGTGTCCTCATTGAATGCTGGCGGCAGTGGATCGACAGCACTTATTTCTTCAGCACCCACTGTCACATCCGTAGTCCTTCTGTTGGCAATCGTCCTGCAACTGTCGCACATTTATATTCATCACCTATTCTCAGATGGAAGTCATAGCATCATCAGCAGCAGCAGAAAGTTCAGCAGTAGAACCCGATGGAGCGATGGGCTTACAGCAGGTGTATCCTTAGCGATGCAGCAATCATCCACATCCAACCAACCAACAACAAAATCGTTGTCCTTGCCAACAAAATTTTCAGTGAATCCAAGCGTCAGCATTGGGCAACAAAATTCAAAGTTTAAGGACTCATGACTTGAATCTTGTATATGCGACAATAGAGACGAACAACAATAAGGATTTAAAGAACAAAACGAAATAAAAAAGTAAACCAAACAAAAAATATTCATAAAATATATCCTTTTTTCCATTATGTTTAAGTAGATGTATAAATGAAAAAAATATTTATAAATAAAATAAAAGTGACACAGAAAAAAAAAACTACATATTTCCATACTAAACAATGAACGAAACAAAACTGCTTGGTTTCTGCAAAGGAGATGACGATGAATAACGAATTCTTATATCCTTTTTTTTTTGTTTTTGTTGTAAAAAGAAATAAATAATAAAAAAGTGTATTTACAAGATATGAGAGTATATTTAAAAAAAAATGTAGAAGCGAAATGTAAGGCAAAAGAATACGAAACGACGTGTTTGTTTTCACACACTCCAAATTGGCCTCGTTACTATGAAGAGGCATATAGCCGGGAGTAATCTTCAAAATTTCATAAAACAGATTTCCAGAGGCTCTAAGGGACTTTTTTTTGCTGATGGTATACTTTGCCAAGAAAAATGTCTTAACCCATTTTGGTGTAAGAAATGTTGTAAATAATTGACAGTTATTTTTTGTATTCATTTTCATCCTTCCAAAAAAAAATAATACAAACCGAAACCCTAGTGTTGGTTGAAGTCATATTATTTGAGAAAAAATTTAATTTCATATAAAAAAACAACCTTTTAACTGAAAGTCCCAAAAAGGGCAAACCAAAAACTAAAAAGGAAAAAAATATGAAATGTTTTAAAAAAAAATTGAACGTCTCTTAAAATAAAATAAAAATGTTAATAGTTGTATAAGTCCTGTAAAATATTTAACTTTTGTATTTTTTTAAGTAAATTTGATGAAAGTGATTTTGTATTGCCAAATTAAGCCATCGCATTTTATCCTCGGAAGGAGTTGAATTGGTTCCAGAGAAAGTATAGGTATAGAAAGTCCATGATGCGTCGAAAACTTCTTGTTAAGCTGAATTTTCAAAGACCCGAAAAAATGCTTTTAGGTATAAATATCTAGTTAATGGTAATTTTGGCCAAAAAAAGCCTTAAACGTAGTACGCTGCTGATGCGAAACGAATTTTGTCGAAAATCTTACGGAAACCATTGCGAAAAAATGATAATTGAAAGTGGCACAAATAAAAAAGGAAACAAATCACAGAACACCATGCTGTAATGAAAGAAACCACAAATTAATACAAATATGAATAAAACTCAACTGTCACTTTTCCGCTCACGAAACTTCTCCAAATAATCTGCTACAATTATCAATTTCGTTCATCAAACAGCTTAACGAAAAGGAGATTTCGTTGTGTCATTTTTGTATGGGATTTTTTATTTCGCATGAAAAATTTTCATGAAAAATTCCAGCGTAATATAGTTAGTGATCGGGACTGTATCACCAGCCGACGGTCGGCGCTGGTAATCTGGGGCGAATTCTAGCATATTCCAATTTTTCAAGCCATTTCACTTAAAAGTACCTCAAATCTTGCAGTTCGGATTGGACAGAAAATTGTAGGTCGTGTCCATTCCTGCCAAATAGGGTATGTTAGAAGGGGTTATGGCGTGGCAAGCCGGTTCATCGCGCTTGGATTTCATTTAGCTTTTCAGGATATAAGTGATAGGTAAATTAAGAGTGTAGTAATTGGGAAATTAGCTGAGGAGTGCCTCTTGAACCATCCTGAATTTGGAATGGTTTTATAGGAGTTTCTTAGTGTCTTGGTCGAAACTTCGCCCAATATGTCGGAAAGGTATTTTCTGAGGGCTATACTTGTATAGTTTTGGTTAGACTGGGGCATTCAAAAAGAAAATGTCTACTTGAGTGAAAATAAGGTCTAGGCTGTATTTTCTTAGAAATAGATAGCCCACCATAAATTCCTCAGAACCCGACTGTCTGTCGTTTGCGGCTTGGATAAAGCGGCTTGGAGAAAACTCAATTGGTGAATACTAATATTTTCTTATTCCAGCGGCAGAAATTAATAGATACCCTTGTTACGGTGTGGCTCGGTTCAACTGTGATGATCCGTTTTAGAGCCAGTTCATAAGCCATTTCATTTCCGTATATGTCACGGTGTCCTGAGACCCATTGAAGGGTGACTGCGTTTGTTGCGCTGAGTAATCTCAACTCAACGCAGCAAAGATCAACCAGTTTTGACTTTGGGACAATCTTTTAAGGCCTTTGAAACTTCCCCTTGGACAATACTACCAACGTTTGGAAGATTTATTGATCTTTTCAACAAAGTACTGAACCAATAAATTCCCGTTGTCGTCCGTCCCGAAATAGTTCGTTAAGACCGAAATGAGTTATGATATGAGCCGGTTTTCCTTTGTGCGGTGAAATATAAGGTCCGATCCTTAAGGTTCCACCTACAGAAACTAACAAACTTTCTAATTATAAGGAGTACCTACCTGAAAAAATGACAAATTTTTACCGAGTTAAGTAGAGCCTTTAGAAAAGTTTCAAGTAATCTAGAGGAGGAAAACATGTCAAGTACTCCAGATGATCTTGTTAGTGAAAACTTCTTTCGGAATGTTTTGTTATCTACTCAAAAACACCCTCCACTACAAGAAAAACGAAAAACTTTAGAACACCATTCAAATCATATTCATCATTGTATTAACATGTTGTGAATTAGCCCAGCGGTAAGCGTATCGGACTGGTAAGCGAAAAGAAATGAACCAACTTTTTTCTTGCTATTCCCCAGAGGAAAAAGAATAAATAACTTGTTAGGGACTAACCAATTTCCATAGTGTTTTCAGTATATATGTAAAACTTTCTAAATCAGTGCTGACTGCTGGCGAATCATGGGACAAATCCCTTTCTCGGGGAATTATGTCCACTAAGGGGAGAAAGGGTGTGACAAAATGCTAGACCGTGTAGGTTGGGTGGAGAAAAGAAAAATATCGTATGGGAGGGGGTATATTCCCCCCGTTTAGCCAGGAGGGTCAATTTTCTAAAAAGAATGACTTAACACAGAAAATAGATTATTAAAAAACAACCGTTAAACTCACAATACCATGATATACCTTTTTGTAAAGCCAGAAATCTATTCTTTATTGTGTTTTTAAATAAAGTTGTTGTAGAGAACAGCTTTTGAAAAATGTATTTTCAGACCCAAAATTTTAAAGAAAAAATTTTTAAAAATATTGTTTAACTAATTTTGTTCAAACTTTTACATTACTAAGGAATATTTTTGTTTTAAATATTCAATGCTCTTATTAATGTTTAGTCCAACGCCAAAAACAAGATGCTAAAATCTCTTCTAGTTCTTTAGAAAATTGAAAATAACAGAAATAAAATTCCCTTATTTGACTCCAAACCGTTGCTTAAGTTGCTCTAAAGATCCTATTTCCACTACCCAGCTAGTAAAGTAGATTAAGTTATTTTCAATTTTCTCAAAAAGTAAAAGACATTTAAGCATCCGGTTTTCTGGTTTTGATTAAAAACTAATAAAAGCATTGAATTTTAAAATAAAAATTAGTACTTAAATACGTACAATTTTGAAAAAAAAATTAGTTTTAAATTTTTTTTTTCAAAATTTTGAGTTTTAGAATTAATTTTTCAAAACCTATTTTCCAAAACAACTTTATTTGAAAACACAATAAAAGAAGAGATTTCTGGCTATACAAAAAAATATATATTGTAAGTATTAGGTACTGTTGTTTTTAAATAATTTTTTTTAGAAAATTGCTCCTGGCTAAACGTTGGGAATATACCCCCCTCCGATACGATTTTTTTTATTTTCTCGACCCAATCTACACGCTTTAGCTTTTTGTCACACCTTATGCGAATCACCCTGTATATAGTTTTGGAGTGGACGTTCGGAGTTACTCCTTTTTCACTCCTTTTACTCCAAATTTTCCATTTCCGATAGGAATGAAACAGTTCCGAAATCCAACCGAATACGACATTATTTCAATTCTATTCCATCATTTTCAACTTATAGGCCAGTCGGCAGCCACAAAAATGATTTGAATTTTATGATTGGAGTTGGTAAGTGAGTCCTCGTGGGATATTAAAAAAAATGGCGCTGTTGTAAATATTGTTCTCCAGGCGCCATTTTGAAAAAAAAAAAGTTTTAATGAACGATTGCTTGGAGTTTTCGGATATAGAAATGGAAATTGTATCTTTTTAGCACATACAACATTTGTGTATAGGGTTTATAAAGGGTATTTTTTGTAGACGTGTGGTTTTCAAGAAGAAATGAAACGCATATAATTTAATGTTATGGCCAAGAATTTAGCTTTATTATAAAGATAAGGGTTTGCCATTATGTTTTAAAAATGATTTCGGGCAAGTGGCTGCCGCAGCTGGCTCGAATAAATTCCAGCCCAGAGGCCCAATTTTTGACCACTTTTTGCAGCAATTGGGGCCGTATGTCCGCAATTACGCGCCGAATATTCATTTCCAAGGCGTTAATCGTCTCGAACTTATGTGTGTAGACAAGCGACTTCAAATAACCCCACAAAAAATAATCCAGCGGTGTTAAATCGCACGATCTTGGAGGCCCTCCTCTGCCCAAAGAGTACACCAAACAGTAGTGTTTTGCATGAAGTTTGGCCTAAATCGTTTAAGGCATCTAACGTTTTACAATTGCTGATGCCCAAGATTTTTCAAAAAATAATATGAGTTTTCCTTACTTTGGCAGTTAAATTTTGTACCTTCAGTATAGCATCAAATTAAGTCTTTAACCTACATATATTTGTATTATGTATATTTTTTAATAGACGTCTTCTGTAATTTTATAAGTTTCTTTCTTTAAAAATAATTTAGTTTTAAGCTTTAAGTTGTTAATAAGCTTATAGTTAAAATATACTAATATAGTTAATATCATTATGTAAATACAAACAAAATAAAATCTGATATAATAAAAAAAGATAAACTTAAAAAAAACTCATTCGATATTATTTGCTATTTTTTTTAGCAAATCAACTTAAAAATTAAACTTTAATTTTAACTTTACATTAAACTAAATTATTCCCATCATGTATAAATCTATTTAAATTCAAACAAATGTGTTTATTCTTGTATACAAAAAAATACATATAATACTGAGCACATGTACGAATTGAAAACTACATCAAAAAAATTAAAAACAAAATCATTTTTTTATACAACTATGTACTGAGTTTGTGCCGCAAAGAAGAAAAAGTAAAAACTATCTATAAATTAAGTTAATCCAATAATGACCTAGTCCCCTATATATATTACATATATTAAAAAAAATTAAATTAAATAAAAAATAAAAGCTACGAGCAGAAAAAGATAATGAAATGAAATGTGCATAAGTTTAAACTATACATACCTATTCCATTAAATATGAAAAAAACAAATTAAATTGATGTGTGTTATTTAAATGCAAATTAATCCATAATAATCCCATATGAAATAAAAGAACAATATTTGTTGCAATTTGTATATTTAAGCACTTAAATTTAAAATTTACATTAAAATTACTACGATAAAAAGAAAGGCCTAAAAAATATTGTTAGTTACAGTGTGTAATTTGCTGGAAGTAATATTATTATTATGTATAGACAAAAAATAGGATTCAAAAATTGTATATGTAAAAAATGTATATTACTATATTAAGCGAAGAAAAAAATATTTAAAAAAGCTGAGAAATATATTATTACGCATAAATATATATTAAGGAAATATTATTGTGTTTTAATTTTTGAATTTTGGATTCCAGGAAAGCTTAAGGCCAGTTTCATAGTCAGGGTAGGTCAAACTTAAGTCTCCAACATCGGAGACTTAAATGCCACTTGTTGCCTGCTTAAGTGCCACTTGTTGCCTACTTTTACTTTAACGAAACAAAAACGAAGTCGTTCTAGTTTGGCCTTTCTTTTGTTCCTTGAGGCAAAACCGAGTACGGGTATATTTTGTTTAAATACAGACGACATTAATGGTTGGAATATGTATCCCGGTTAGGGTTACCATATCAACAAAAATATAAAAACCTGACGGTTAGAAGAGAAAAGCCTTTATCAAAATAAATTGTATTTAAAATTGTATTTAAAATTAAAATTAAAATTTATAAAAAAAACTTAAACTAGTAATACAAAAAGCGACCGTAAGATTATTTATCTAATCGCGGTTCGCGGAAATTTGAAACAGATATCATTTGATAACCCATTCATAGATATCCATTATGGGATAGTTAGATAGATAGATAAAGGGTGTTTTTTGAAGACGCGGTTTTCAATCTGGTAATACTTTTTTCGGAGTTGGTCCTTTTGACAGCTGTCACTTGATTTATGCTCAGTTTGGTTTCTCATTTCCTAATTAATAGATTTACTCCTGAACAACGTTTGCAAATCGTTCAAATTTATTACCAAAATAATGGTTCGGTTCGTGCGACGCATCGCGCGCTGCGTCCAATATTTGGTCGACATAATCGCCAAGCAGAGTCGGTGATTCCAGCAACCATGGATCGGTTTCGTACCATTTTTACTCTAGTAGATAATCCGCATCCTCAGAGACGCCGCGCCGCCGTACAGTGCGCACCGAAGACGCTATTGCTGCTTTGGCGAAAAGTATCGAAGAAGGCCCGAATGAGTGCAACCGCCATCGCGCGCAACAATTGGAGCTTTGCCCATCCACTTTATGGGAGATTTTGCGAAAGAATCTTAGTTTGCGGGCTTACAAAATCCAACTCGTGCAAGAATTGAAGCCGAACGACCATCAAGCGCGTCGGACGTTCGGTGAATGGGCCCAAAACGAGATGGCCACCGATCCCGATTTTCACAAGAAAATTTTCTTCAGCGATGAAGCTCATTTTTGGTTGATAGGTACGTCAACAAGCAAAATTGTCGTATTTGGAGTGATCATAATCCACAAGCCATTGTTGAGACGCTGTTACTTCCTCAAAAAGTCACTGTTTGGTGTGCTCTATGGGCAGAGGGAATCATTGGTCCATATTTTTTCAAAAATGAAGTCGGCCATAATGTTACAGTCAATGGGGAACGCTATAGAGCCATGATTAATGACTTTTTCGTGCCTGAATTGGAGGATGTTGATGTGGACGACCTTTGGTTCCGACAAGACGGCGCTACATGCCATACAGCCAACGAAACAATCAATTTATTGAAGGAAACTTTTGGTGACCGCACTATCTCGCGTCGTGGGCCTGATGTGGCGTGGCCTCCAAGATCGTGCGATTTAACACGGTTGGACTATTTTTTGTGCGGTTATGTGAAGTCGCTTGTAAATATATGCAGATAAGCCCGAGACGATTGACGCCTTGAAAGAGAATATTCGGCGCGTTATTGCTGACATACGGCCCCAATTGCTGCAAAAAGTAGTAGGATTAAGTATACTGCCTCTTGTGGGGAATAAGTGACAAATTGTCCAAGATTATCTCTTGGCATAGAAGGTATAGGAGTACCTACTTCACACCTTATAGCCGTTCGGATTTTTTAAAATATAGTTTTTCCCCCTGAAATACTCGATTCATGCCGACTACCAACATGCACATATAGGAATGATTGAGAGTTTAACTCACTACACTAGGTAGGGTTACCAGATTGAAAATAACGAAAAGGGGGATATCGCGAGTTTTCTAGGAGGAGACAAGTTTTCAAAAAGGCTTTCAAAAACATGTTTTTGAAAAAATATAACACCAGAGTAAGAAAAAGTGAAGTAAAATTTAGTTCATTGAGTGGATGCGTTCAGCTTTGAAAGGATTTTGAACTTCAAATGGATGTATTCACAGAAATATTAAATGAAAATATTTTTCACAGTTTTCAATAATTGAATGTTTTCTCTGTTTGAATTTTTACTTAATAAAAATAGTATTTTGATATGAAAAAAGGGGTAACGCTAACACTAGGCCTCGGTTCTCCACGTGAGCTGTCGACTTTCGTGCTTCTAATTTATCAATAATTTTTATAAAGAACCTTCCTAAGTTCTTGTTTAGAAATGAAAGTAAAACATAATTTTTTATTAACTATTTTAATAGCCTTTCTTAGTAAATAAAATGATCTACTCTGCGAGTGACTTCATCAATCGGAAACCCTAAAAAGCCCGCCAAAAATGTATAATACAAACTGCAAACCAATAATTTTTACAATAAAATAGTAAGTCTTATTTCCGGAACTTCAAAACAACAAATTTTATGTCACATAAACTATAAATGTTTTCCATAACTATGCTATTAACCCAAACATGTTTGAAACCTTTATCCAAAGACAATTCAATATATCTTTAATATCTTTCCCTCTTCAGACGACGACGACAAGAAACATAAAAAGGAATTTCAATTTAATAACTAATGGATGAGAAAAAGAACAAACAAAAAAATTATGTTGTTCATTATCCTTGCTGGCGCCAGTATCATAATTCATTTTGCTTTAATATACAAAGTCAAAGTCTCACAGCAGAACTGAGTGGAGTAAGAGTAGGAGTGGAGTAGAGTAGAGTAGAGTAGAGTAGAGTAGAGTTACCTATAGATAATATCCTTTTATTGATTAAGACAGAGAAAAGATGATGCTTCAAAAATATTTCTATATACGTATGGTTCAATCGAAAGAATGATAACGCTTTAACCCAGCAGTCAGAATCAGCACCACACAGTCCCCATACACAACACATCAGTCCTCATCCTCACAGTATATTGCATTGTTGATATTTGATGATAATATGGTCCAGAATTATTGGCGCCATTGGCTCCTGTGTGTCCTCGGATGATTTAACAAAATGATTTTGGCCTTTAATAATTATTACTATCCTTTTTGTGTTTGCTATTGCCGTGTTGTGTGTGGATATTTGTGTGTATTATATGAACCCAAGTTTCTTAATGGGATTTTAATTACTATGACAATGTATATTTTCTTTGTCTATTTATGGAAAAGGATACAACGCATCCTTTCATTTAATATCTTTTATCCAAGGATATGGAAATAGCTTTGAGAGGCTAGGCTATAGGACTTATCTAGATATAGGATAGGAAGATGAAATTAATATTCAACCGTTTAATGTATTCAAATACCTCTAGCATGTGACCTGGCCACTGATTTAATGATAGAATAATTTTGGCAAACCCGACCGACCGACACGTTATCCTTTGGATATACATATGTACTCGTATGTTTGTAGTTTGAAATTTAAGACATTGTATAATGTATAATTATGATTTCCTTGTGTCAATAAATTAAAGGAAAACAAAACAAACGACAGCTGTGTGGGTATGGTAATGGTGATTGGTGATTGGTGAGTCCTGGAAAATAAAACTTTAATCTTAAACCTTAATATACATCACTAGATTTTTAAATACCCATCAAGACTGCATCTTCTTATTATAGGCATCAGGAATAATAAATTGTTGATTTGTTTAAGTCATATCATTTTTCTATATCGAAAGGATTTCAATGTTATTTTAAAGAGTTGGATATCCTTATGTTTATTGTTTAAAGGAACGGTTAAAGAGACCCCAACACACACACTCGACTGTAATCCGGTGTTGTCTGTGAAAAGATTTTCAAGTAAAAAATATGCTAATATTCCAGCTGAAACCTCTTTAGTCCCCCAACAACAAACATACTATATATAGGTACATATATTATAAGGACTCATCGTCGTCGTCCTGCCCAAACAAAAATGATTCCATCAATATCTCACAAAGTCTATAAAACATACATATACCTGTAGCGAATCGAGCCCAAATGGGGGTTGTTGTTTAGAAAGACTCCATGTTTTGTTTACCGAGTGCTCAGCAGGGTGTTAATGGATTTTGTGGAAATTTTGTTTTAGAGTCTGGATATACCTATAGACTATAGGTATAGGCATAAGTACGTACTTGGATAATATTCCAAATCTACTTTTGCTTGTGTGTGTGTGTAAGTAGTACGTGTGGGTACTTTTGGCAGTCTAGCCTTATTCAAGGATTCGAATTAATGAATCAACATTCAAGTTTTGTGTGCATTAGGCCATTAGAGGGTTTATTTTTGTTTTAACCATATTTATAGTATGTATAGGTACAAAAACTTGGTATGTTGATGGTGCGTGTATAGGTTTTTCGAGTGATATTGCATAGCTCTGCGATATGGTGGAAGATACTCAATCGTATATATAAATGAACGGAAAATTATATCCTTCCATAATCATCATCATCATTGGTGGAAGCGGGAATAAATACACCACTTCGGTGTATTTATGGGAATTTCGAATTACTATATGAATTTGGCTCTATATGGGTACTACACAAAAGATATCCTCTTGTGAAGAATCACTTTTTGAAAACAGGATGTTAATAGGAAATGTACAGCAATATTACTTTCGGGTAATGACGAGAGTAGGTTTCCAGTTAGAAAAAAAAAATAAAGTTATTCGCACCATAACTCGTATAAACCTCCACCTATGAGAAAGTCCATATTTCTGCACCGGTGTGAGAAGCGTCTTATAGAGAAACACTTAAGTTGTTCGAGAGAGGACTTTGTTACTCAACTCAGCTGCTTTTTCAGCAGCATTAAGCAGCGATTGGCGATTGGGGAGAGGACTTTGTTACTCAATTGCCATTTTATCCCCAAGAAGCAGCGATTGGCAAGAGTTATTCTTCGTTTGGTCTCAGCACTGATAGTACTTTTATATGCCTTGTTAGCGGATCCTAGGTAGACAAAGTCCCAAACTGCCTCTCACGTTTACACTAAGGTATAGATGAACTAGTTACTTCGAAGCTGCTGTTATCAATAGTGACGTTTTATTTGTTTGTTTATTTTGATAGTAAGAACTTTGGTGTTCCCTTCGTTTACTTCAAGACCATCAAGTTTCGTCTGTTCTTCAATCGCCTTAGAGGACTCTATAAAGACAGGTCGTAAGGTTAAGGTCGATGATATCGATATCATTGGCATACCTTACTAGTTGGATGGACCTGTTGAAGAAAGTGCTTTCCATTTTAACGCCTACCCTACACATTATTTACTTCAGAAAGAGATTGAAGAAATCATATGTATCGTTAACGCTCTGTGCATGTTTGGAATAGTTCAGAGGAGCTATTCCCTTGTATCATACTGCACTCAATTCTGAGTTCGACCATATGTAGGATGCTATTACATGCAGCTTTGTTTAGGTGTTTAGTCCTGACTTGAAATTAATTGATCGTTTTGCAGTATTTGTCCAGTATGAAGATTTGGTCTATGGTCGATCTGCCGGCTCAGAAGCTTTACTGGTGTGTCGTAGCGGCATCCACTGTAACTCATATACCTACATACATCAGAATGCGGTAATGTCCGAAAGTGGAGCCATGAAGTAATGGATTATGAGTGTGGATATGATTTAAGACTTCAAATTCTAGCATTACTTAAAATACTGAGTATAGTTTTCCTGTTTTTTTGATATAAATGTCAATCAATTATTATTATTCGTTAAATGAAACTAATAAGTTTCTTTTTTTTTGTCACTGCACTTCGATGAACTCCTTAAGAACACAAAAGGTAAATGGGTAAAGATGCTTTCACTATCCATATTTTTTCTCTAGCTGAACTATAGACAACTGGTGGTAAACGCCGATTGAAGTGTAGCTGAAAAATACAGTATGTTAAAATATATACGATCTTATATGCGATTTAAAGCTGGGATGTCATAATAGTTTTTGCAGGACAGAGGATCGCCTTTTTGTAGTTTTTTAACAGCGATTTTCAGCTGAACCAAGCATCCTAGCGACCTAAAAATGACACAGCGTGAATTCTAAAAATACTACCTTTCCAACCATGTATCGCAAGATGCATAAAGCAAACGATACCATTGATTCAATAGCGTATATCATTAATTTCAATAGGATCCGTCCCATTGTTTCAATAGTAGTCCCATTGAAACAATCGTTTTTAAAATTATATGCTGAACACGAAACAATGGTTTTATTTTAACATCAATGGTACACACTATTGATACAATAATAGGACAAACTGTTAAAATAATAATCTTACACCATTGATTTAATAGTACCGACGTACCATTGGATTAATTGTTTGCATACTATTGTTTCAATGGGACCCATCCCATTGACTTAAAACAATGGTAAAATACTATTGATTCATTCGTAAATACCATTGTTTTTATGGTATTTTCCTCTGAGTGTATTTAGCTTCTTAGCCGATTGCCCTTATATCGCAGCTAAAATGAAATGTCACATTTTTATCATTTCATCAGACCTGATCCTATCCATCGTGTCGTCTATACATTGCAGTATTATTCTACCATCGCTGATAACAGAACGAATGTTTTGACACAGCCATGCACTTTATTTAAAACATAAAATGAAATGAGTTCCACTATCAGCCCAACTATTCAATATCGTCTTATATGAGGAAATTCAATTCGAATGGATTCATTCATGATGAAATATATCCCCCAAAACTGAGACCATTTAATACAACAAAATCGATAAATGAATGTTAAAAAGTTAAAAAAAAAAAAAAATAACGATAGGAGGAAGTTTTCAATATTCTAATTCTACCAGAGCTCACTCACAGGGGTCAGCTAATTAATACAAAAAAAAGACATTAATTTTTTCTGTGGTTTGACATTTAGTGTTGCGGAACCATCGTTAACATTAAAACAACAAAAAAAAACAACCGTTCTTTACTGAGGTTAAACGACTTTATAATGTGTTTATATTATTGGTCCTTGTTCTCGTCCTTAAAGTGGATGTTCCTACTTTTTTTAAAACTCGTAAAAAGTTTGACGATTAAACAATGAGTTGATCCCAAGTAATAAATCTGGGACAGAGAACAAAAAAAAAAGACAATGAAAAGTTGAAGTCTCTATTATGCAATAAAAGCAGTTTAAGATTTCCGTGCACTAAAAAGTTTTAATTTAATGTATATGAACCTCCCATTTTTTGTTTAAATTTTTTTAAGTATTTTTTTTGTTGAAATTTATTTGCTTATTTCCTGAAGGAAGTCTTTAATATTTTGATTATGTCTATCACAGAGCTGTGAAAGAATGCAGTTTCTTTTCAAACCTAGTTTGTTGTTGCTGGTGTATAAACTACTTAGATTTTGCTTCAGAAATCTTAACGAATATTCTCATTTAACCTTCCCAGAATAAAGTAAGGAACAACGAATTGAAATTTTGAACGGAGATCTGTTAAGTTAAGGAAAGTTATTTCTCGAACCCCCAACGAAAGTTTTTAATTCAATTAAAGCAAAGTTATATATCTTAGAGGTTCTTTGCCTGTACATAAGCCCAACACCAATTGTTTCTATCTTGTTGCTAAGTTAAAAATACTTAACGAATTTTCTTTTTTTCACGTTTTCAGCAAAGGAAGTATTAGTCTAGACGATATTAGCCTTTTTGAAATTCTTCCAAAAGTAAATGCGAGTTAGAAAAATTGTATTCGTCAAATTCGATATTAAAATGAAAACCTATCTCCGGTATAGTTATTCACGTTTTTAACGAAGATTTGTAATGAACTTACTTCGTTAAAAAAATCTCTTTCGAAAGAACCCATATTCTTTCCTTTGTAGAACGAAGCGTTAAAACTTATTCCTAGATGCCCCCACTTTTCGATTTTGAATGGTAAGTTGAATGCAATCTTATTTGTTAACAAATTTAAATTTGCTCATTTTTCAGTTCACATTCACTTGTGACAAAATATATAACATGAGGTAGCAAATAAATCACCGAAGTTGTCTTTTAATCTCGCCCAAGTGGTGGGTAAGTATTAATCTAGGGTATAGAGACTAGAAGATCCGGTTTTACACAAGCCCATAACAGGCGTGACGACTGAAACAGGGCACGGGCACCCTATTGTGGGGTTAATACAATGCCTAAGAAGCCACTCTAAGTTTTTTTTTTAAATATTTTTAGTAGGCCGTTAGGTTAATTAGATAGGCTTATTGTACTTTCCTTAGGCTACCTCTTCAAGGTTCCCCTTGAGGGTTCCGACCAGAACTTTCCTTAGTTTGCTCACTAGGGTCAAGGTTTCGCTAAAAGGATTCTGCCAGAGCTTTCACTAGGTTACATCTTCAAGGTTCCGGCCAGATCTTTCCGTAGTTTGCTAATGAATATACCCTAAGCGGAACAACGGAGTTTCGTGAGCGGGACAGAGCCCCATAGAGGGAAATTAAATCTTATGAAAAAACTTGATGGAAAATCAACTGATGATAAGAATACTTTTCTTTGACACAAACACAATCATATCAAAACTGTTGTATTTCTTTATTTTTAAAGTCGAGTATAGAAAGTCTCCACGATTTTGTATGTTCGGCACCTGATTTCAAGGTCAAATTGTAGACTTTTTAATTGAAAGTGTCAAGTGAACTTAAATACCTCATCATTAGTTTTTTGAAATTTTGTGTTTGAATGTGTGGTGTTTCTAGCTTGACGTCAAGGTGGGTACACCACAAGTTTGAAGGTCAAGGGATTTTAATTCCAAATCGGGATTGGAGTACTAAATTATCAATTAATTGCAACTTAATTCCTGCATGATTAGAATTTTGATTTTCCGTTGTGGTGTACCCAGCTTGACAGACCTCAAGTTTTGTTATGCTTCTTTGGGAAGAACCCTGGACACCGGCGAACTTCACACCTTAAATAAACCTATTAAATCTTCGTGTTTATTTAAACCCTTTACCTTAGAGCAACATTGGAATTCATCTAAGCTATTGCAAACACATAAATCTAACCAACAGACCATACTTTCTATCCACACCAACATTTCCTCAGCAGCTGCATGTTTCGACAGCTTTTTTTTAAGCAACCAGATCACGTGCATTTGATATGTGTGTGTTTTCATCTCTGCAGCACCTCTTAAGAGTCACCAAGGGATTTGTGCATCCACAGGATGGATATGGATATCCTAGAACATTCTCTAGTCTCATAAAACTTAAAAAAAAAATAAAGTGTTAACTCTTCAAATGAAATCACGGAATCTTTTGGCACAAAAACTCTCAACAATTTAAAGCTCTTTTTACTTTTCTGACCATCATAGTCCAATTTTCTAACTTCAACTAACTATACATACTTAGGTATTCCAGTATTCGTGTTTTGAACAATTTTACGGCATGTTTCAAACAAAGCAATGTGTCTTAATTATTGTCCTTCGTTAAGTTGCCTTTTGACTTCTTAATTAGCCAGTTAAGTAGGAGAATGAAATGAAATAAAAGTGAAAAATTAATCTAGAACACTGTTTGTGTGTTGATTAGTTTTGTTGAATAAGCTGTTGCATGCAACAGAAATGAGAGAAACAAGAAAAAGGATAAATAGTAGAGGTAATTACTTCTTTTTATACAGAGAGGTGGTATAGGTACCTGTACCTACTATTTTTGTTAGCTTGATTAGCTCTGCTTGTTGTCAAAGAAGTTTTTCAAAATTGGTATTCAAAATGAATGAATTGAAATTAGCAAATTAAAAGTCAATTTTTATTTAAGCTTGGACGTAAGGGACATCACCACATCACGTCAGCGTCGTTTATCATATTCTCTCAAATTCTTTTTACTGTAATATAATGCAACATTTCAACGTTTCAACGGCCCCAGAAAATATACATTTTGCAGCAAGTTCAAATATAAATATTCGATCTTATGCTAAATTCATTTTTCAATTATAAAGAGATATTCAACTAAGGATTTCTTTCAGCCAGGACGAAGGGCTTCTTTCATTTTCTGTTTGACTTTCAAAAATATTCAAAAATAAAACAAAAACTCAATAGAAAACGTCAAAACTTTCCAATATTTGCTTCAAGTTTTATATTTTTGTATTTGTTTTTTAAATCACTGCAGGCATTTATATCTACATATCTACCTTTTGCAGGATACTTTTGTTTCTGCAACCATCTACCGCCACCGGCGCCCGTTATATCTCCATACCTGCCAGCTGCATTGGTCCTTTTTTTGTGCTGACGGAAAAAATTAATTGTTTTTCTTCGATTGGAATTTATAATTACAGTTGCGAATTGTGAGAGGAATGAGAAATAAATATACAAAGAGATGACTTCAACAGATGAAGAACTGGTATAATTGAATAAATTAACTAATACCTCAACAGGAAATGAGTGACATAGACAGTCAAGAAAGCTTTAGAGATTTCCTTTTAAAAGGAACTTGGATTTAAATATAAAAAGAATTCGAAAAAATCGATAATTTTGTGAATTATGTAATATTCAAGGACAAGGTTGATTTATAAATCGATTTCAAGGAGAAGTGAACGATTAAAATCGCAGAAATCTTTCGTTTTTAGGGACCTAAAATATATATTATGAAGCATCTTTAAGATAATCACCCCCCAAAATAAGGCAATTTCCGCAAAAAAGCCTTAAAATCCTATTTTCCTTTTGTCAATTTTGTTGGCAAAAATCTTAATAATATTAAAGAGTGTTTTTTTTTAGACGTGTGGATTTCAATCTGGCAATAATTTTTTCAGTCTCTTTGACTTGATTTATACTCATTTTGGTTTGCCATTTCATAATGAATAAGTCGAACGACCATCAAGCACGTCGCACGTTCGGTGAATGGGCCCAAAACGAGATGGCCACCGATCCCGATTTTCAAAAGAAAAATTTTGTTCAGCGATGAAGCTCATTTTTGGTTGAATGGGTACGTCAACAAGCAAAATTGTCGTATTTGGAGTGATCATAATCCACAAGACATTGTTGAGACGCTGTTACATCCTCAAAAAGTCACTGTTTGGTGTGCTCTATGGGCAGGGAAGGGAATCATTGGTCCATATTTCTTCAAAAATGAAGCCAGCCATAATGTTACAGTTAATGGGGAACGCTTTAGAGCCATGATGAATGCCTGAATTGGAGGATGTGGATGTGGACGACCTTTTGTTCCAAAAAGACGGAGCTATACATGCCATACAGCCAACGAAACAATCAATTTAATGAAGGAAACTTTTGGTGAGCGCATTATCGCACGTGCGATTTAACACCGCTGGACTAGTTTTTGTGAGGTTATGCGAATTCGCTTGCCTACACAGATAAGCTCCAGACGATTGACGTCTTGGAAAAGAATATTCGGGGAGTTATTGCTGACATACGGCCCCAATTGCTGCAAAAAGTGGTTGAAAATTGTGCCTCTCGGCTAGAATTTTTTCGAGCCAGCCGCGGGGGCTACTTGCCCGAAACCCTTATCTTTATAATAAAGCTAAATTCTTGGCCATAACATTAAATTATATGCGCTTTATTTCTTCTTAAGAACCACACGTCTAAAATAAACACCCTTTATTTCAACAAATTATTTATTTTTTTAAAAAATTAACTATTATTTAATTAATTTTAAATTTTTGAAAATTTGAAATATTATTTCAACCAATTATTTCTTTGTTTTTAAATTGTAATTATTTTAAGCTAATGAATCAATTTTTGGAAAATTAAAAAAAATATTTCAACTTATTATTTATTTTATAAGAAAAATAGTTCTTTATTTTAAGCTACATAATTACTCAAGTTTTGGAAAATTAGGAAAAATATTTATTACAAGTAGGAACTTATAATTATTTATTTTTGATATATTTTTATTTTTTCCTATACTATTACTTAGTAAAAAAATATATAATTTCTTTAAGCTATATTTCCTAATTTTCAAGAAAAATTGGTTAATTATTTTAGCTTATTTCCTCATTTTATGAAAACTAGTAATTAAATGTACATTATGTATAGGGTAATTACAAGTTTTTGAAGAAATTATTGACTAGAAATAAGTAGATAATTTTATTTTAGCCATTCAGTGCTAAACATTCTCTTAGGTTCAGTTTTTCAGTGGTGAGTTAAGCCAGAGTTAGATAATTTTAGAAGTAAATTAACCCACAGTGAACTGAGGAAGCAGTTTCTCGGTAGAGAATTCTAAACAAATTCGGTGGATAAAACATCAAAAGCATCTGTTCAGTTTATCCTGAGTTAACTCACCAAATTTGATGAGTTAACTCGTGTTTAACTTTAATCTGGCACTAAAAAACTGAATCTTTTAGATAAAAAAAAAAAACTTAAAAACTTTATCGATAAAAGAATTTAAAATTTATTTTAAGGTCAAAATGTCGCTTTTAATTTTTGAAAGACTTGAAACTGTCAAAAGTACTAAAAAGTCAAGTAAATTAAATAGGAATAATGTTCATAGGTAAACAATAGATAAAATAATTAAATCAACTCACCAAATTTGTATTTTAAGAAAATATTTACTGAAGAACTTCTCTTACCTAAAACAAGAAAAGAAACAAAATTATAAAAAAATAAGGTACACATATGATAAATGATAATAGTACCTTCATATTTCAGTTAGAAAGATTTGATGCTACTTTATTAGCAATTCACTTTGATGCTCATCTTAAATTGAAATTCACACATAGCACCTTTTAAAAGAAAAAAAAAACCGTAGGTACCTATAAAGGTATACAAATTTCCGCGCACTTTCGAACAAACACAATAACTATTGATTTTTAAACCGAACACTTCAACTGATTTTTTTAAATTAACCGCCAACGTTTTTTTATTCCAACGCACTTCTCTAACGACGACGCCGACGCGACGAAACCCGAACACAAATAGAAATTGAGCTTGAAATATTTTTATTTAAAAACTAAATTGAAAAAAATACACTTTTCAACCGATCAGTTGGAATTTATTATAGAAATAAACTTGATCACTTATTAAACAAACAATATAAATTAACTTGAACACTTGAAAACCTAAAAACACACATCGAAAATTAATATTTGAATAATTTTTTTCTTTCTATACGAAGTACGAAACGAACCGATCGCGGAGTAATCACTTCAGGAACTGAGGAATGAACTGGTTCTTGCAAAAACTTTAATAATTGTTAATTGTTATCTGTCTCCTTCATGCTCCATCTGCTTGACACTAGTGTAAGTGTAAGTTTGGCTTTGGGGAAACAATGCATTAAGAAAAGCTTTCTCTTTTTCGATGCTCGTTGACCATGACCGTGAAGGAGAGATGGACGATGGGAGAGGCTGAATATTGTTGGCTGTTTTTGCTTTGTGGGTTTGGGTGGTGGATATTTGTTTTTTTTTTTTATTTATACTGACATAAACTAATTTGTGAATTGTGGGATATTTTGTGCTTTTTACGAAATGATCCATTTGGATGGTATGTATTGAAAGTGGATCGTTTTAGCCCATATGCGCACCTGTGACAGGCTGATTCGTTCGGATATATTTTTATTATCTTATTTTATTTTATTGAATCGAGACCAAATTAAATTAATATTCATACGTAGGCATTGTAAATATTGCTTGTTCCGTTAAAATAAATTCAGATGAGAATAAAACAGAGGAACTTACATTCGTGGAAAATATAGTTTAAAGTTATAACAGTTTCAAGTCATACCTACATAGGTACAAACACAGCTGCAAAAATTTGTTTGCCTATACCTGAAGCCTCAAAATACGAATATAAAAATTATTTAAATGCGACAAAACAGCAAAATTTCATCAAACAAATGATAGCAAGATCTTATTTTAACAGTTGAGTAGAAATTAATACAATTTTCAACAGAAATTTTCTAAAATCAACCAATAAAACGTTGAAATATGAAGAACGTGTGAGTTTATCTCATATCTTTTGGTGTGGGCAATTCATAAGAATGACTGTTTTTAATGATTAAACTTGTGTTTTCTGATAATATCTAATAATTATTAGAAATTTGTATAGGTAATTGCTATTCGTAGCTCTTAAAAAACTAAATTTCAATTTTACACAAGCTAGAATCACAAAATGTATTATTTTTCATGAAAATGTTAACGATCGCCAGAAATATTGCACTGAGTTTTTGACAGAATATAAAATCAAATTCATGAACAATTTCTACCATCGAAAATCACGGTTGAATTATGTTTCAAGCTTAAAATTCGAAATTTTAATATATTGTAGATAAAAATGAAATTGTTTTTCTCGAATGACATATGCGACCCTGTTTAGATTGTGACTTCACTACACTCGAATTTCTCGATTGATGAATTTCTAGCCGGCTGAAAAAAATTCATCGGGGATTAGCGACGCCATTACAAAAACAAAATGGAGTTTCCATACGAAATATAAATATCGATAACATGTATGCGATTCCCGCCGATAACACAGTTTGTCTCCGTGCTTAAGTTAAGCCCCGGGAATTCTCGGCTCTCACATTATACAATACGATGATATTGAGATAGATATCCACAAACGTCTAAAGCTACGATTAGACGGTCAACGGAAATGGTCAACACGCAAAATTATGAAAAAGCCTTAAGCTACGATTAGACGGTCAACGCGTTGACTCTCTGACTTCAGAATTACGTAAAATACTGTCCAAAAATTGCTAAGTCGTGTGTATTTTATGTCATTCTGACGTCAGAGAGTCAACGCATTGACCGTCTAATCGTAGCTTAAGGCTTTTTCATAATTTTGCGTACGCATTTCATGTAAGAGGGATTTCCCTCCCATACCATCTATAAGGAATTTCACAAATCTGTTAAAAGTGAGAGATAATGGTTAATCGGACAGATGGAAAATTGCAAACGAAAACATAATGCGTTCTTTTATCTTTAAATGTTTGAATTTTAAGTACCTACAATAGAAACATAATGTACGTCATACAGCGAGTGTTTGCTTTCTTAAACAGCTTAACAAATGTCAGTTTCATCAAAGTGAAGATTTTGGCTTCTATAAACTAGCGAGAGAGGGAGGATATATTCAAATTTGGTAAGAAAACCTATATGAAAATTTACAAATCTGTCAACGTCAAAAGTGACTTCGAAGCAGTTCATGCGCAATTTTGATGAAAGTGCAATTTTAATAAAAACAATTCTTCCTATATAAAGGGTTTTCCAATAAGAGGTGTTATTTTGAATAGCCCGCTATTTCGGTAGCTGTCACTTTTGAAGCTGTCATTTTTTGACATTTGACAAGTAAAAACTACGCCATTAATAAAAATGGAACGATACACTCTTCAACAACGCATTGAAATTATTAAAATTCACTATAAAAATGGTGAACATTTGGCAGAGACGGTTCGTAAAACTAAAACATTTTTGGGTCGTCGTGAAGCACCTTGTCGGACCGCAATACAGAAATTGGTGGACAAATTCGAGCTGTTGGGACAAGTTAGTGATGTGAAGAATAAAACCCGTGCACGTCGCTCAAGAACAACTGAGAATATTAATGTTGTAGCCCAAAGTGTTGAAGAAAACCCAGGTTTGTCCATTCCTCGTCGTTCTTTGGAATTAGGCATTCCACAAACGTCATTACACCGTATTTTGCATAAAGACTTGGGTCTTAAGGCTTATAAAGTTCAGTTAACACAAGAACTCAAGCCGGCTGATCATCAACAACGTCGTGTCTTTGCTGATTGGGTCCTTGAAATGCATGAAAATGATCCGGAATTTCATCGAAAAATCATCTTGACTGATGAGGCCCATTTCCACCTCGGAGGCTACGTCAACAAGCAAAACTGTCGCATCTGGGGCTCGGAAAACCCAAGAGTTATTGTTGAAAAGCCTCTCCATCCTCAACGCGTGACTGTTTGGTGCGGTTTATGGTCCGGCGGGGTCATTGGACCTTACTTTTTCGAAAATGAGGCTGGAGCAACAGTTACAGTCAATGGATTGCGCTATCGAGAGATGATTAATGATTTTGTATGGCCGGAATTGGATGGTATTGTTCTGGACAACGTTTACTTTCAACAAGACGTCGCTACGTGCCACACAAGCAATGCCACGTGAAAGATAAGGTCTACGCCAACAGCCCAGCAAGACCTTAAAGATGGAATTCGTGAGGCTATCGAGGACATAGGGCAGCCACTTTGCGACTTGGTTATGGAAAATTTCATGAAAAGGATATGGTCCTGTAAGCGTGGTTGTGGCGGCCATTTGGCTGATGTTGTGTTCCATTATTAACGGCATACCTTTCTCTTTATAATGAAATAAACATTCGATCATTTATCTCAAAAAATGCCATTTTTCTTTGAATATCAAAATAACACCTCTTATTGGAAAACCCTTAATATCACAAAAAATGCTAGTATTTGATGGGGTGAGAGGTGTAGGAATGCAGGGGAAATAGAGCGACGTTTTTACACCCCTCACACTATCTGTCAAAAAGACGAAAGACGAAACAACCGAAAAAAAGAATAATGTAATCGGGCACCTAAGCGCGGACAAAAAGTGTGTTACCGGCGGCCGGCGGCGGTGCGGCGCGCGCGGCCTGAATTGAATTAAGATTTGAAATTTTACTTTTTTACTTATTTCTTATCATATCATGACATCCACTGGATGTTTCCATGAATAGATTCAGTAGTGTCAAAAATTAGACTTTGGATAAAATATAATTCGATTAAGGCCGTGTGGAAATGCTATTTGCATACGGCATTAAGAGAGGCATAATCTTTCTCTCTTTCTTATTCTTAGAGGGTGTTCGGTGTTCACATTGGATTCAATCCACCTTACTCATTTTGACGTCTCTATACTAATTTATCCATCACCCAACTTGTAGTGAGAAAGAATGAAGTTGACTATCTCTTTCTCATAATGAGATGGAGTGAAATAAAACAAAGAGATTTAATAATATGTCAACTTGGTTTACTAAACCGAATTGAAAAGGTTTAATTTTTTTTTTGTTCAAACCGAGTTAACTATTAACGGAACCAAAAGACAATTCGGTTCGGTTTGTACTAGAGCAAATTAAGAAAATTGCTTTCGGCTATAGGTTTCAGTCTATCAACTCGGATTTGTGTTTGGAATTGATTCGGGGGCACTGTTTGCTTTGTTATAACAGTCGAACCAAAAACAAAGATCGAATTGAATGATTTAAATTGAATAGAAAAATTTAAACCGAATTGCAATGATGGCGATGGAATAAAAAGACGATGAAAAATCACAAATTTTCGTTTTTTTTTAAGGTTTGGAAAAAATAAATATATTGGAAATTGGGTGAAATTTTGAACGAAATACACTTTTTGCCTCAAAATATAATTCCTCGATCATTGTTCAAGCTTTTAATTGTAAAATTCTATTGAAGGATGTCTACAATGTGGATGGATTAGAAAACTTCTAAAAAATCAGAAATTTTCTGTGATTTAGCGGGCAACTACTGGGTGATATACCAAACCAAACCCAATTATTCAAAAACAAAGCATGAAAAGTACTCCGTTTAAATTGGTATGACACATCACTAAAGGCTCAGCCAAACTGAACGCGGTCTGGATGATGGTCCGAACCGACGCACGCTTTCAAACGGGGCGCGGGCATCATTCGGCGTTCTAGTTTTTCAAAAAATTTCTTCGAGTTAACAAGGGCTGCTCTGCGCCTAAAATGGACATCAATAACACAAAAACACGATATCTCCTCTTATGTGTTCAAGTTTGGACAGCCAATAGGGAAATTTACGTCAAAAAGTGACAGCAATCATTTTGTGGCAACTGACAGATGCCAAATTTCAAAGCGGACGTAAATGGCGGTGTTTTATCTTTAAAGCAATTTCTGGTCAATTTTAATAAGGGTATTCATGCAACGAGATAAGTTTACCAATTGTGTAAAAAGATGAGTTTACGCAAAAGTTTATGTGAACGCCCATTTTATTCATTTGGATGAATGCTGCGTAGTTGAATCAGCTGTTCGTCAAACGTCAAAAATTTATTTGTGCAAAAAAAATATTTTCTGAAAAAATTTTAAAAAGTTAATAAAACATGCCAAAAATAAGCAAAAAAAGAATTTAGTTCAATTATATGGTTTGTGCATTTTCTGTTACAAAAGTCAAATCCTTCTAATTAACTTTTAACATTAGATAAACAGAAAGAAAAAGAGAATGCAATTTTAGATGATTATGGCTGAATATTCTAGATACTTGACTTGACGTCACAATGACGTTTGTATAAGTTTATCCGTATAAATTTGTATAAGTTTCCGCAGCAAAATCCTTAGATAATTTTATCCAATTTGAGTAAACCATTTCCCATACAAAATTTGACAGTTCATTTACCAAAAGATAAACTTATCCAAAAGATAAACTTATCTAGTGTTTTACGACGTTCCATGAATCCCCGTAATGTTTGTGTGTAATTTTAATAACAATTAACTTGTTATTTATATAAATATTTATATAACACACATAGATAAACAAAAGTTAGTGCCCACAAAATGATGATTTTGACAGTTGTGAATGAACGAGAGAGGGGTTTATATATATTGCTATTTGGTCAAAAGGTCTAATGGTATTTTCTATTATTAATCCAAGGGTCTAATGGTATTTTCTATTGGCAGTCCAAAGCAACATTTCGATACGTGTAAATAGCTGGAATTTTCTAATATTCTGAAATAAAATTCAAAACCTCTTTTTTCCAGAATAGAACTGTCATTCCGACACCAATCGAAAAAAAAACCATAACTTATAGACAACCGATGGAAAAGGTTTGTAAATAAAGGTTTGGAGTTGAATACCCCTGTCTAAAGATAGACATACTTTAAAATGTGTTTATAAATAAAACTGGGTACATCTGACTCTTCTGTCCAATTGTTTCATTCTTTATTGAAACATATTTACAAAGTCACTTTAATTTTTTGAAGTTGGCTTCTGTATGAACAAAGGTAGGTACATAAATGTTAAATTAATAAAATGTATGGATGTATGTACATATAGGTATGTACATTATATGTATTGTTTTTAAGTTTCATTTTCCAAACCGGTCATGTCTCAACAGATTTGGGTTACATTTTGAAAACAAATATATAAGCAAATGTAGCACCTAATATTTTATATCTACAAAAATATTCAAATAAAATGTATATAATTCAAAAATAAATCAATGTTGTTAGTAATTTTTTGTATTTTATTCACCACAAGAAAAAGTAGGTTTGTATAAAACCAAGTACCTAACGCATTCGATGTTTACACCTATCAATTCAATCGTTGTTATTACAAATCAGCCTGTAATTTTAACCGATCCGTTTCCTAACGCATTTGTTCACAATCCACAACTTAATATGTGTGTGTTTATGTAAGTGTACGAATCTTTCATCTCCCATTTATGCCCTATCTCAGTTTTGTTCTCGTATGTCATATCTGATAAACAGAGAGAAAGGCTAGTTTGTTTAAAGAATAATTTCTACTTCGCCATTCACAATAAGAGAAAGCTCAAAGAACACCATACACCACTGCAACTGCACTTGCACTCCTATGTATGTATGTAGAAGTGGTTTTATCAATTTTCATTATTGAACTTGTTTATTAGTGAAGTGCGCGATCGCGGAGCAGCAGCATCGGTTCGAAATAAAAATTATTTTTTTAATATTTTAAATTTATAGTGCGCGGCATTAAATATATAATTAAAATTTTTATTAAGTCATAAAGCTTGTGTTTACAAACAAAATATCCATGAATCCCATTGCTTTAAATGCGTAATTTTTGAAAGTTTAAATTTCATTATTGAATAGCTATCTTGATTTCATTTGCAATTCAAAGTGTCGGTATTGTCGAGTGAGTGTAGTGTAGTAATTTAAATAGATTTTTCAACGTGAATAATTTGGCGGTAATAATTATTTGAATTATTTTAATATTTAAATATTAATTTTCATTGCGTGGCATACAAATATAATTTAAATGTTTCTTAAGTGAAAAAGCTTGTGTTTATTAAAAAAAATACCAGTGAATCTCATTGCTTTAAATACGTTATTTTTGAATATTAAAATTTCTGTTCTACCTTGATTTCGTTAGCAATTTCCAAGTGTCGGTATTTTCGGGAGCATGCAGTGCAATAATTTAAATAGAATTTTCAACGTGAATAATTTGGCGGTAATATTTGAAAGAATAGAAGAATATTTGAAATGTTAATGGTAAGTACCTATTTTAATTTTTGTTAAGAAACGTATTTCAAATTGTACGCCTTTTATAATACATAATATATTTTTATAAACTTCGATTATTTATTTATTTTGTTTTTTGTTAATAGTTATAAGAAACAATTATGTGATATTTTTTTAAATTTGAATTTATTTTTTTTTCAATTTCAGGTATATGTTTTTTTAAAAATACAATTATTTATACATAAATAATAATATTCGGTGAGTGATTGCATTTGATTTCCTTATATTTTAAATGGAAGTGACTCCAGACATACCGAATATAACATTTTTGGTTTATAAAAGTACTGTTTATGCGGCCCCGCAGGGCCAGGGGTCCTCCGCCGGTGGGCATACTTCAGGCACCCAGAGTTGCTTTTTTCAAGTCGCTCGAAACGCGTTAACGCACGCGCAATTTAAATGGCTAAAAACTGTTATAAATTGGCATGTTTCTAGTCTCATTCATTTTCAATATATTTTATATTTAAATAATTTGTGTAGAAAAACTGCATAAAGATGACTTTATCTACTTATACCTATATTCCAACGTGTGAGTTGTGTCTGACAAATTAATATCTTCTACTCATACTTTTATTTATCTACATACATTTTTTTTGTGTGATAAAACACTCTCAACTATGCCACAAAATTTTCTCACCATCATATTATTAATATTGAATTGAGGTTTTGAATGAAACAACAACCACTTGAGTGATCTACCACCAAGTCTTAATAGGCTGGAGTTATAGCTATTTCACCGGCCGGTCATCATCAGACTGCTTTTTAGTGGTGCTTAGTTTATTACGTTCAACTTTTAATTTGAAAAACCTTTTGTCCTGCTGGGGCTCGAGTACATGGCTCTGTCTATGATGAGTATGTTATAAAATTTACTTAGGAGTCACTTTGGTTCCCAAGCCACGATATGTACATAATGTACCTAACACTTTGTGAATATGAATACCTATGTATAGCAATTAATGTAAGGCTGAGTATCAATCATAGACTCAAGGACTACTGGGCTGATTTTGCTGATATTTAATTTTTTTTCTTTTAAGCAGCGGGAAGGTTAAGGGCCAGTTTAACAATTTACACTTCCAAAATGAGTGGCACTTAAGATTCTCATATTGGTTCTTTAAGGCCGGTTACAGTTTGCATAAGTGACACTTAAGTGTCCATTATGGAAGACTTAAGTGTCACATATTCAGGTCAGTTTTCACTATGAAATTGGGCCTTAGTCTTCTGCATTGACCATTTAAGTGCCACTTACTCGGACTGATGGGCCTAAGAAAGTAATTTTAGGAAAATTCACCCTCTTTTCTTATTTTGTTGGTGCTTTCCTTATTAAACGTCATCCAACACCAATTGTTTTGAATTTAAGCTAGTTATTTAAAACTTTATGGGTAACACTTGGAGTTTTTTCTGCCCATTTCCATGTCCGCTATTCTTATATTTGAGTTTTCTCCTAATTTATTCTTTCATTCCTCATTTCGCCTCTTTAAATGTCAACAGAAAGTTTTAATTATGTTTTTAAACTTTCTTGCAACGCCGAGCAAATTTTACAAATCTTATTAATAAAAAAATTTTCTAAACTATTAACAATGACACCTGATTTTGTCCGCCTATTTTCATTCATATGAATTCACTCATATATCCTTACTCAGGGCCGGCCCCAGTCAAAGTAGCGCCCTGTGCAAGAGTTGTTGAAAGCGCCCTTTTTTATATCTGATACATACATGCATACACTGATACACATGCATAAGACTTTTGCACATTACCACAGGAGGTAGACTTTCAATGCGTAGGTCTAGTGGGATCTTTAATTTTTGAGTTAAATTCTCCAAAAATGTTTGCGCCAGTTCAAATAAAATTTTGTTGCTCCTGGCAATACGCCCCCAGAATTTGGCGCTTCTTTAATATTTGGTTTACTTCTTTAATATCCCAAGTAGAAAATTAAAATTAAGTCAACATTTCTCGCGTGTGTAATTTTTTTTTAAGGTCCTCCTACTGCCTCAGCCACTTTTTCTGTATCCATGTGAAGGTATGCATTATTTAACGTCATTTATCTAACATTTGAATTTGTGTACGAAACCCTTTTGAACCTTAAAGTTTTTTGACAACCCACTTTTTTCATCAGAGCTTGAATTGTTCAAGCCAAAGCCCTGCCGGTTTTTTTTGTTATAATAGCATGGGGTAGAAAAATATATCCTCAGCATTGACCTCGAAACAAAGAATCGTTCTTTTATCTATTTGGGAAAGGTTCGTAATGAAACCTTTTGAGATAATCCTTTTCAAGTGAGGAGGTTAACAGTTTTTATGCCTTGTTCGAATGCTGATGTTGTAAAGGGTCATTCATTTGGTTGTTTCAAGTTGGTAGCGCTGGCATTTGTCAGCTGTCAATATCAGCTGTCATTTTCAAAACCTATCCACTTTTCACACATCACGTGATTATTATGGTCGTCATAATCGACCAACTAAGGAATCGGTAAAATTGTAAAGAAATTTGAAGAAAGTGGAAGCGTTACTGATGTCGTAAGGCCTGTGCCTGTGCATCATCGTAATGCACGTTCAATCGAAATTATTGCTGTTTCAAGTGCAAAGGTTGCTGATGATCCGAATTAATCGATTTCATAGCGTTCGCAGCAATTCGTGGAATGATAACCGATTTTTTTTTGGCTGGCGATTGAAGAGCATGACTTGAACGATAGGTATGTGGTTCCAACAAGACGGGGCAACAAGCCACACAACACGAACAATTATGGCTTTATTGCGTGAGAAGTTTCCTGGTCCCGTAATTTCACGGCAATTGGCCATCATTACCATGCGATTTGACACTGTTAGAGTTCTTTCTGTGGGGCTACGCAAAATACCTTGTTTACATGAATAATCCCCGAAGTCTATAGACTTCTTAAAAACCATCATTACTCAAATTATGGTCGAGATACCGCCCGAAATGTGCGATAAAGTGGTTAAAAATTACCTCAAAAGAATCGCATGCTGCGAATCTTCCCGAGGCGGCCATTTGAACGAATTTGAAGTTTGAACATCGACTTCGTTATTGTTTTTAATGATTATGGTTTTTTTTTTTTTCTTCTGGGTGACATTTATTCGAACTCTTAGGTCCAGTTTTCTAGTGCGAGATTAAAGTTAAACCTTTTGATAATTTATCCACTGTCCATTCTCCACCGAAAAACTGCATCTTCAGTTCACTATGGGCTAATTTACTTCTAGAGTTGGTTAACTCTGGTAACTGGTAACACTGAAAAACTGGGCCCTAGAGTCACATTTTAATCGTTGCAGTTTTACTAGAATTTTGTTTCATTTAGTTTTGTTTTAACCTTTCAGCAACTTTAAATACATACCTATTCTAAATATTTATATCTGCAGCTTTCAATGTGTTCTGTTTAATTCTAATCCTTTTATTTTTGTGTTCTCCAAGCAAATTCAATAAAGTGTTTCCATAAGATATTCTTCTTTCACTCAAAATTAAATTTATAAATTAAGTGAATAAAAATGAAGATGTCGCCCTGCCCACCTTTTATCCTCCCTGAACATAAGTTTTCTCTTCTTCTTCTTGATGTTCTAACTTCTAAATCATATAAAGGTGGTTATCCTTGCGGCGACAGTTTTGATAAAACTTTTAATTCAGACACCTTTATTCTTCAATCAAGCAACACACCATCACCCTCGTCATCTTGGTTTGTTAAAATACAACAGAACATCAACCTGTTACAAAACGTCTATCTCTATATTCTCATCTCAATCCTAACAATCGGAATATTTAGGTACATTGATGTATATTCTTAGTTAATCCTTTAAAAATCCTGATAATAATCAAACATTAATTATCCCATCAGTCTCTTTCTCTACCTCCCCATTAGAAAAAAAACCGAATTTAGTGTGTTTATACTCTGTCCAACAAAAATTGTCAGTGTAGGCAAGATATGACGTTTGCCTCTCATTCTGGCTACAGTGGATTGCATAAATCTTTTCTTAATTAAAGCTTTCACAGGGTTGTCGTAGTTTACACGATAACACTCATCATTAAAAACTTTTTCCTAAAGCTCGAAAATCAAAAGCACCTTAACAGAAACTCAAGGAAAAAAAGCTGAACGAATTACCAAATGGACGAGGGTAACTCTGAATCACAGATTAGCCACATGAAGATGAGGATCCCCGGCAGCCATTTTAATTTGCCTACAAGCTTGAACTGTCAGATATCAGATAAAAAATGAGAATGTGTGTATGAAAACCTCACACATAGGCAGTAGGGATCTTAAGACATCGGTTAAATTGTTGTTGTAATTCACGTCTATTCATCGACGCGGGAAAAAATTACAAATACAACAATGTAAACAAATGGGTTTTGGAGGGTGAAACGTACGAAACATTCTCATCTTCATATGGCTAATCTGTGGGTGCAAAAATATGGCACTCTACTGATTTTGAAAAAGCTTTCCCATAAGACGTGTACTGCCTTTTTTTTTGTTGGACAGAGTATAGTCTTTTTTAATCATCCGCCGCATTTGTTTCGTCGCCAATTTTATGCACTAACCTTAAAGATTTAAGTAAATTCGTGTGATTTTTTTTTTTTTTGTGGAGGGGTTAATTTTCAGTGTTGGAAAGGCACACTTTTTGTTTGCATTTTTCCATAACAAAACATGAAGGTCTAGGTACCACGTACCTAGCTTTCAGCGCGGGTATTGCGATGTTATCCTTGTTTATTGGCTATGGGTAGGTTTTATGTGTGTGCCTTTGTAGGTACTAACAGACAATATAAGCTCTTTTTTTTCTCAATATAAGTACCTACCTAGTAGGGTAAATCAAGCAATTATTGGCAGTTTAAAAACAGAGTTTTGTTTTTAATGTTTTTGCCGCCGCAAAAAATTTTCTTCTCAGAAAAAGAACTGTCATTTTGACACCAAACGAAAAAGCCATAACAAACTGGCCAACAAGACACAGAGCTTGTATCTGGTTGGCTCTATTTTTAACATTCGCAATTTTTGCAACTGCCTTTTTTTTCAAGTGTATAATTGGATGGAAAATCTAAAGTTTTTAATTTGTATACATTAGGGTGGGTCACATTTGTAGGAAGAAAAATATTTGTATTATTGATTGAATGTAATATAGTGATTAAAAGTTGCGAAATGGTGTTGTGGATTGACACACAACATTTTACTTCAATCAAACAACATCTTTTGCCTTCAATTCTTCCCAAAAAAAGTAAATAAATTCCTAAGAGTTTTGCAAAAGTTCACATTTTTTTTATATAAATAAAAATGCAGTAATTTTTTGTTGTTGTGATCATAGTATTTATTAAAAGGAATTCCTTAAATAAATTATTTTCAATGGACATCAGTTAATACGAAAATCTTTTTTACTGTAGAATTTTGTCGTCAATTTTATAAATCCTTCAAGTTCTGGTTTGGTGCATTAAGTTGCTGAGGCTTCTGTTAAGGTTTATACTGCTCTTTCGACGGCCTGAGTGTGACACAGTAGACGCAAAAATTCTTTTTTGTTGTTTTCTTCCTGAGCAATAAAATATTTTAGTTCATCATTTGAAATATAATAATTAAATATCCTTTTGTCAATCGTTAATTTCGTAATAGACATTAATTTGCATCCAATTTATTTTGTGGGAGTTCAAAAACTCTTAGCCGATTAAATTTTTCAGTACGAGCTTTCAAAATACGGCAGAAAGCCAACTCTGCGATGTGTTTTTTTTTTTTGATCAGTTAACGTTGCTAGTAGTAAATTTTCCGGGTGCGCAAAGAAATTGTTCCGTTTGATAACGAGATCAACAACAGCCTGTAATTCCACTGAGATATAGCGAGAGGCCATAAATGCCTGGGTCCCGTCCATCCTTGCAAGTAGGGTGGCTCTTAACATTGAACCAAGTTGGAGCATACACTTTTGCATCATAAGTTGCTAATATTCATGCCGATTATGGAATTCGCAATTGTGGATACGCTGTCTAGTGTACTCGTTCCTCTTTACTCATTCGCCATGAAAAGAAAAGGGAACACAGTACTGCGAATCACCGCGAATCCATTATTGCGAATTCCATACTCGGCATGATTGTTAAGCTTTCCGTAGGGGCTGTTGTTGCAATGTAAAGGCGAAGAACACGTTTAGATCACGTGAGCCACGTAGCATGCGATATTTTTCCGGGTTATTTATAAACAAGGTCTTCAAGACAACTACCAGTCACAACCTCTGAAACGGTCTTATACAAATATAATTGGTCAGAGCTTAGATTTTTAGTGTCAATAATCGGCAGTGGCTCTCCTGGAATGCTTTTGAATTCGACAATTGTTTTTCTTTCGCAATTTTCCAGATCTTTTCCAATTAGGTACTCCTGAAAATGTTGTTGGCCCTGAAGTCATTCCATAAATTAGAGCTAATAAATCTCGAAATGGAAGCTCATTCATATGCAACATGCAAACTATGCATTGTAATGACCTATTTAACCATTTTTCAAAAAGACGAATAATCCCTCCAAACTTTCCAACATTGACATTAGCACCACCACATCCAGAAGCTACTAAATTTCCCAGTGATATATTTTCTGTCAAAAAGAAGTTATTTAACTCTTCTTCAACACATTTTGCAGTTCCGGATATTGGAACAATGTAACCCAAGTATTTTGATTCTGGATCTGGACTACTACTTGTTCACGGTAATATTTTTTTATTTTTTTTCCGGTTGACTAAAAGTTTGACTTTTCGATCGTCAAAATATACAGCACTAATTTGGCAAACAGCCTAAATTTGTTGAACACTCTTGTTTTTTTTTGAAACACTTGCAAAGATTTCCGCAAGGCAAGTTGTTGATTTTTCCCTATTAAGTTCTCTTGTTAGACTTTTTCCACAAATTTTTGTAGATAAAACATCTGTGTTTCCAATTATCATTTTCCTGGTTGCTCTTTGATTTGATTTTGATTTTTAAGAAAAACTCGTTCATTCGTGGTACTTTTCTCTCTTTTGTGCAGTTACATTAAAAGGGTGTTTTTTTTAGACGTGTGGTTTTCAAGAAAAAATAAAACGCATATAATTAAATGTTATGGCCAAGAATTTAGCATTATTATAAAGATAAGGTTTTGATATTATGTTTTAAAAATGATTTCGGGCAAGTGGCCGCCGCGGTTGGCTCGAATAAACTCCAATTTTCGACTGCTATAATTTTTGGCGGGTCTTCTTTGATACTCTGCTCCCCAGCAGCAATAGCGTCTTCGGTGCTCACTATACGGCATTTCTGAGGATGCGCATTATCCACAAGAGTAAACGTGGTGCGAAACCGATCCATGTTTGCTCGAATTTATGCGATTTTGCGATTATGTCGACCGAATATTGGACGTAGCGCGCGATGTGTCACGCGAACCGAACCATTATTTTGGTAATAAATTTGATTCAGGAAAAGTCTATTAATTACAAAATGGCGAACCAAACTGAGCATAAATCAAGTGACAGCTGTCAAAAAGACCAAATCCGAAAAAAGAATTGCCAGATTGAAAACCACACGTCTAAAAAAAACACCCTTTATAAAAATCAGAACATTTACATGATGAAATGTCAAATAAAACTTTTCTACCAGATAGAAACTCCTCTAGCTTCTTTTTTGGTATGTTGAGATGAAACTTAAGAAGTTATTTGCACTAACCATGATAAGATTTTATCATCTGCAATGATCTTGTATGTAAAACAGTTGCTTGGTAGTGATTGTTTCCAAATAAGTTAGATTTTTTCACACACTTTTAAAATTGTTCTCCATTCGTACATTACTGTGCTCTTAAAATCACATATGTTTCATACCAAATATGGGACATTTGGGTGAACACCAAATGGCCATACTTTTTATTGCTATTAGAACTGAAAATTTAAAAAAATAAATATTTAACTCACCCTATTATACATTGCAAGTCCTACCGCTGTACCGCAAATTTCATCATTCTACAACAATCAGAAGTGCTCGATATAAATTATAAAAATTCTAAGAAAGAGGGCGAATACCACGCTCCTAAATGGCGATCTTCATTCATTTCGAAGAATTCATCTACTATAAAAATCCATTACAAAAAGTGTGTCATTGCCGGGACTCACGATTAATATGTGTAAACATCAACGTTTTTCCAAGCACAGTTTTGAAGGTCCATATTTGGATCCGTATGCGAAGCCCTCCATACGTTGCTGGCTACGTGCACGGATCCAAAACGGACTCAAATCAGCTTGAAGAGGATCTTCAGGCTTTTGTCACTGAACGCACCCAATATCCGTCTATGCTGATTTCCGTAACGTAATGTGCTAAACCGTAAAGTTTGCCCTCGTAACGTCACTCTACTGCCGCTATATATGAATCTTACCCTATACAATATTTCCTTCATAATATTCACAAAAAGCATTTTTGTTGGTCTAAAAGCAAACGAGAGAAAAAAAGAATATTTTTTTATGAATTTGCTTACATTATATTGATTGTTCGTGTATTTATTGCATTGCACGACGATATTTTTATTCAAATCAGCCTTATACATTATTTGGCCCTAACGATTATTTAATTTCTTTTTCTGTTCTTTGTAGGGATTCTATATATTCTATTGATTACATGCGTTCGAAATGCTGTTCAATCAAAATATATAGAAATGTATGTACATAATTTGTTGTTGTAATATTGATGTTATTGGCATACTACATGCCTAGATATATTTATCCCGCTGTCTATTTTTAAATTGATTTTACTCATAAGTATATATTCGGATATTAATGTTTTTTTTTTCTCTGTTTTGTTACATGAAAGTCGATTAAATCAGAATTTTATTTTTGTGCTGTGGCGTGGCGCTCGCGGTGCGGTGGGATATAGGGATATGTTAAGCATGAATATTGACAAAAGTTTTGATGTCGTGCTCAATTATATATGTTACTTGAATATTGAATGATTTTGTTTTGTTTCGTTTTATTTTTTGTTTGTAATATGTGCGAGCTATTCTATTGCAAATTAATTGGCTTTGAAGGTTGGGAAATTTTAATATTAAATTGTGGTAGACGCAAGAATGACTTGAATTAAGGCAGCCAATTTAGTCTGCATAGAGTATGTAGGTAATGATAACTATTTTTGAAGCTATTGTTATAATTTCTAGGTGTTCGGAATTTGTTTACACTCCCTTTATAAATATAAAAGCGTGAGCACAAACCTATTTGGATTAATCTCACGCCATCAAACCAATATTTAAAGGTGCAAATTTGGATAACATTTCTTGCAATTATGTATTTACTTCACAGCTGTCACAAATTACACAAGGGATAAAATTTATCGAAATATTTATTGACACACGGTCTTGGGTACCTTACATATAACGGGTTTGCCATCTAGTGGTTTCTTTTTAAATCATAGGTTATTTTGACATTGACAGCTGTTTCCCGCTCGAAATCTTGACAGAAGTCAGTATTATCATACCTCAACGGAACGAAATGAGTCGCTTTACGCTTGAACAACTTTGGGAAATATTGAAAACTTTTTTCCAAAGTGAGTGCTGTTGCTGTGTAGCCTAAACAGTGAGTTTTTGAAAAGGCGAAAAATTATCTTTTCTGAGGAGTTGCATTTTCATCTCGGCGCCTACGTTAACAAACGAAATTGCCGCATCCGGGGCTCGGAAAATCCACACTTTATTATCGAGAAGCCAATGCATCCACAGAGAGTGACAGTTTGGTGCGGATTTTTTTTTACTGATTGAATTGAAGGCATGGAATTGGACGACCTGCCGCCTTGGAGCTGCGGTTTGACCCCTTTGGACTTTTTTTGTGGGGAACCGTAAAGGACAGATGTTATACCAACAATTTGGAAACGATTAAAGCACTTAAAGCCAATATCATCCAAGCAATCCATGAGCTACAGCCAGAAACCATCTACAAGGTCTTGGACAATTGGAGTGATAGAATGCGCTACTGCGAAGCCAGTCGGAGGCAGCCACTTGAGCGACGTTGTGATCCATAATAATTAATGGGAATGTTTGCTCTTCCTAATAAAAACATTATACATGGAAACAATTTAATTTTATTAATTGTATTGCATTTTTAAAAAGAAACTTGTATTTGGCCCACTATGTAGAAATTTACAAATACCCACAGTTAACAAGACTTAATTTGTTTGCTAACAAAATTAGGAAAAATATTAGAAAAATCCTATCGCTTATCACGACTTTTGATCCTTCGCGTAATAGCCGACTTATAAGCAATGCTTTGAAAACTCTCCTTCATACGCGTATCATCGTCGAGGATACTAATAGATTATACATTTCCCGTTACCTGGATTCGAAGTGGAAATATTTCAACGAGATTATTGTGGCACGATTGATAAATTATTAGATGACAATCTCTGCTACTCCATTTACTCGATTAATATAGAAGTAAAGGTTTTTTCAATTATCGAGCGTAGATTTTGGCGGTCATTTTGTTTTGGTGACATCTATGTCAAATCTATTTTTTTATTTTTGAGTTACTAATGCCAAATCACCATGACAATTTACACAATTGAACAGCACATCCAAATGATAAGACTTTAATATCAGAATCTCTTGAGGCAACGATGCGTCCATTTAACGGTTCCATGGTTGTCCTTCCAAGTCGATTATCCAAAGCCTCTTGGCCAAATTTGAATCATCCGATTCAGTAATATTCAGCCAATGCCCTTGCGTAAACGAAGCGCTAGATCAACTGAAAACATCGTCGCTGTCTATGAAATCCCGTAGTTCTTTGAAAACGATGATGTCATTGCCATTGTTTCTGACTCCAATTGCATAATGTAGATGTGAACGACATGTGGTTCCAACAGAATGGCGCTTAGTGCCACACAGCGAACGCCACAATGTTCCATTTCAACATTTACCCGCCCTTATTGAAAACCCCTTTAGATGATTCTTTTTGAAGGTCATCATTACATGGGTCATCGCTAATGAATGTTTCGACATCTAGCTGCACTCACTTAACTTTTTTGGTTTTGTTTTGTATATGGTACATTTTGGACAGAATAAAATTTTTTTAAATGTGTAGGGAGGATTAGGGTGAGCATAAAATTCGGTTTTCGGGGATGAAATCCCTCATTTAGCCGCCATCTTGGAAAAGCGGCTGTACTAAGCATTTTTGTGATATCTTGAGAACCATAAATCCCACAAACTTAAAATTTCAGCACGTTTTTGTAGAGAATTAAATTTTCAATAATTCTGAATGAAAAGAATTTGTACTCCGGAATTGAAAATAAAAAGTTATAAATAAAAATAGACAAATATTTTCTAGAAAAGATGTCATAAAATCAATCAATATCAGTTAAAAACCCTTAAATAATATTTTTTTTTTTCAAAACGTTTGTCTAATTTTAGCTAAGACTTTTGTGGTGTACAGAGCTGTAATATAAGTTTTTCTAATCCTTGATGCTGACTGGGTTAACAACGTTTGTGTCAAGGTTGTCTTCGGTAATGATTTGTTTTTATGTGTGTATAAGGAAGCAGTATAAATCCCTTCAGAAGGTCCGTTCAAAATATATAAATATAAAATTGCTTCGAATGCCTTATAAATTATGTTTCTGAAAACTATTCCCCTCCACTACCCTTCTTGTAGGAGATTTCAATCATCCTGACCTTGAATGCATACCTACTCTTTTGAATGATAAATAAGTTGAACGGCTATACCAACGTTTCTTCTATCTTGTTTGATGTTAATTGACATTGTGATATCTTGTAGCTTATATCAGCAAGCAAGTTGTAAATAATTTTGGCAAACAGCTTGAGATAATATTTGATTCCAACTCTAGAGTGATATTGTGTTGTTGGACAATGTCAAACTCCTTTGACAAAAGTTGAGTTGGAAACTCCGCCCTGACAATTTTTTGTCATGATTTCTCAAGTTCACACAATTTGCTTTTGATATCGACAATGAATCTCATTGTATTTGAACTGATTGTATCAATACAGAATTTAGTAATACCTTCGACAAGTCGTCTCATACTTATTCTATTCAATCTTTCATCTCTCGCTTCTACATTCAGCATTGTTCAATGCAGTAGATCATATTTGAATGGAAGGTCATACCAAATTCTTTTCAAAGTGATCACTTCTGATTCAATAAATGCATACTACGATGTACCGCAGGGCAGTCACGTAGGTATCCACTACTTTGTATGGTTGATATAAACGATGTTGTTTCGATTTTAAAATTTTGTAATGTGCTTATCTAAGTTGATGATATTTAATTATTTCTTGTAATCAGAAACCAGTCTGATTCTGTATTTTTTACATCTGAATATTTTGTCTGATTGGTTTTCACTTTTTACATTTGTCATGATGCCAATCGATGTCGTTCCTTAGAAGAGACAACTTGCGACCTGTATGTAAATTTCTCACACCAAATTGACTTTACACTCTCCCATTAAATGAATAAAAGTAATAAATAAAGTCAACTCGATGCTTGGTTTTCTTAAAACTTGGAGTAAGGAATTTTCTGGTAGGTAATCTTTCAATATAAATCTTCGTTTTACAACACTCATCACTCTCTTAACATTAAACCTATTCAGAGTGAATATGTTCGCTTTCGTAAATTCACCTGAACTGAAGTAACCAAACAACATTCCTCCGTAGCTATAACGTTAAAATGTTCTTTTTACACCAGTTTCTGGCTGGTTTCATTGATTCACTCATTCTTCTAAATCATACCTGATAATAGACTCAGAATGATCTCTTCGCAAAAATATTCAGGACGGGGTGAAATGCGACTCTCAACAAGGACATAAATCCTCACTTCAATACAGAATAGGGGCCTCTTTTAACCGCACCAGCAACAAGTGTATATCACCAACGGGGCATTACTAATTTGCTGGGTTTCACGAGGCGACTACAACGAAACTATAGCTGTAGAGATTTAAGGCAGATAAGTGATAGATCAATTTCCGAAACATTTGTTTCGTTAGAAAATTGTCGAAAGGTCTCTTGCCTATCACTGTTGTATAGTTATTTTTGTTTAAGCTTCTAGTGAAAAATCCAGCTGCATTCCTCCCCTTAAACAATTTCCCCTTAATACTCGTTCTGCCAGGAATGCTCATCGTCATCAGTATATCTACCCTTGAACATAATTTTGGACGTAACAGAGATTCTTTCTTTAGCCGAACGACACGAATGTGGAATTCCCAACTCTGTTTTTCCTTATCCCATTTCAATATCCAGACATTCAAGACAAATATACATCGTTTGCTCCCATCTAATTCTCCCTTTTATCTCCTAAATTTCATAAACGCTAGCACTGTGTTACAAATAACATTTAAAGGGTATTCCATGACCCCTTGAGTGCGTGCTAATTATAAAAAAAAAAAACCTGGTTCGTTGAAGAGTGACGACTGGAACATGCCGCCAAGAACGAGGCCTATAACTCAATACTGCAGTCTTGAATCATAGCTGTAGCAAAAGAAGTCCCTGGAAAAAACGAAAAAATCGACGACCAGTACAAAGGAAGCAGTACAAATAATGGACACACAAGAAGTGGGTCCAGTCTCCAGTCTTTTGTGGGTGCTCCTACAGAAGCAATGTTCTACCATAGGTTTAAACAATCTAACCTGGTTTACAATACCCGATCAATGGAGGCCTACCGAGATAAATTTGAGAATATGATAAAAGATACAAAGCCGATGTCAAAGTGGGTCTCTTTTGTGGGTTTTCAATGCAAGATTTACTGGGTATATTCAAACAAACTTTAACAACAAGCTGTTACTACTACTAATACTACTACTGCTACTGCCAATACCCACTTCTACTACTACTGCTACTGATACTGCAACTTCTGCTACTGCTACTAATACTGCTACTAGTATTAGAAAAAGTGCGTTTGGAAAATTGTATCCCTGCTTGATCATGACTTTTGAGCCTTCACGTAAAAGCCGACTTATAAGCAATGTGAAAGTACTTCTACAACTACAGCTGCTACTGCTGCTTCTACTGTTACTTATGGCTGGGCAGCGTATGGGCAACAACGCACCCGTCCGACAAGGAAGACCCCACATAAGGTGACATGATGTGCATATAACTTGAAGCAGCAAGTTAATAACTGGATTGTCTTAAACTTAGATTGTAAGCGCCATTAAAAAATACATTTTTCTTTGACAGCAACAAATTACCAGAGGGGTGCTGTTTGTATGTAGCGCAGTATATTAAGTTTTGGTCAAGAATATTAAAACCAAGCTTATAACCAAGTTTTCAACCATCAGTAGGTACCTTGCAGGGTTTCCGTCATCTTGCTTTAAAAAGCGAAGTCGGTTCTTGCTATTTTCTAAATGGGGGAGTTAGAGGTATACTATATCCAAAAACGAAGAACTTAAGACAACTAGTTGTAGATTTTGCGCTGAAAAAGTAGCTGCCTTTCAACTTTGAATATCAACTGCTAAACTGTAAAGAACTATGTAAATTGTAAGACCTTGTGAAGTTCTGAATTTGAAATATCGCCATTCGATTAACGTGACTAAGTCCTTATAAAGCCTCCAGTTTCGTGATAAAGCGATATTTATTATTTATTCAAACTTTATTCTTCAATTAAAGTAAATCACTCCAAAACGTTATTCAATCTTTTAATAATAATGCTTTTACCAATTCAAACAAATTAGTTTCTCCAGATAGATTTATCGAAAACAAGAAAGAAAAAAACTTTGTGGCAAATTGTTCACAAATTACTGCCAAACACGAAGCATTATTGCCAATAAAAATAAGATAGGTTTAGGTAGGTCTACACACTACCGACTATACAGATACAGATACCTATACCTATACTCCTTCATCTTATCCCTCGCTTCCAATCGAAAATGGCAACACACAAAAAAACAAAAAAAAAATGTAAACAGAAAGAAACCATAAACCAATAAACCAAAACGGAAGAATGACAATTCCTTTTCAATAAGCAAACATGTTTCTTTGCTCGTTCCGTAAATTTTTGTCTATCAGATTCCAATAAATATTCCCATTCTATATCGCCCCAGCATCTGTTTGGAAGCACGCACACAGCACAGGCTTCCTATACAGAACCAGCTTGCTTACTAAACTAACTACCAACCTCTCTACCACATCCTTTGTCTCTACGGCGTGCGGCGAGGCTTCCCCCCGAAAATAACACCTATAGCTGTTTTGGATTCAGAAGAAGTGAAGTGGCTTTGAGACATCTTCTTAAATTTTGTGGGCGTAGCAACAAGGGCACAAATTCTTGTGTCGGGGTTTGCCTTCGATTTGCCTGGCATGCACATCACATCACATTCAAAAACAATTGAATCAACTTTCTATCACCAGGAATGATGGTGATTGAAAAGGACGAAAAGGCACTTCCCTCTTCTCGAGCACAGGAAAAAGTATTAGAAACACATTTTTTGTGTTTCTCTTTCTACTTAGCCCCCCCCCCCCCCGGACAGACTACAATCATGTCAATAAATTCAAGTTGCCCAACCAAGAATATTGAGGAAGGAAATTTGTCTTCTCGACGTGTAAAACCAAATAAAAATCGAGAACGAAGTAACAACACAACAAAAAAAAAAACGTAAATCGAAAAAAAAAAGAAAATATCGACGGAAAGACAAAACATAAATATTGAAATTAGCTCGAACACATCCTCTGACTACGGAATTTCGATGAAGTGAAAGGAAAAGTTCGAAAGTCCTTTCTTTCTTTTTTTTCAAATTTTTCTCCAAGCCAAAGGCTGAAAAAGCATATCTGAAGCGGGAGTGAATCCACTTTATCGGATGATGCTGCCGTGTTGGGTTAGGCCAACTATACACCAGCACTTTATAGATGAATAATATTTGACACAGAAAAAAGTTATATGTAGTTTGAGTGAGGGACTGCGGGTTAACTCATCCAAGTGTCCTTTATGTTCTTATAAAAAATTCATAACACCGGAGTCGATAAAGTTTTGTGATGGGCTTACAAAAATGGCAGGCCAATGTGTTTTTAAATAGCCAACAAGCTGGTAAAAACTTTTCGATTTATCCAGTATACGTTCCGTTTGCTGAATGATGAGCAAGGTTATGTGTTATTATTTATAGTTGTGTCTTGTTTGGATAGTGATTTATTTGATTTTAGGTATTTAAAGGCACATTCGACCTTAACTAATTTGAAGCAAAAACTGATTTCTTAAAGGGTTTATCCAAACCGAGGCTTTAAAACGGAGTCTGTCGAAATTTTTGAAGTAGATAAGGGGTGTCACCAGTAGGGTTGACTACGGGAAAAAATTTAGTGAAATTTGAAATTTGTGAAAGAAATATTGAACTAAGAATTGAATCTAGAAAATTACTCTCTACTGCCTAAATAAGCGAAACATTACCCACCTGTCCCAGCTTTTTGTCGCATCTTAGGAAATCATCATGTATAACAATCAACGGCAACACTTCCAATATGTCAAGATTAACCTTTTTTTAAAAGCCATACATTCATTTTCAATTATCTCAAAAAAAAGAAGACATTGTATGGTGTTTGACTAAAAATTGTTAAGAGAATTGAAAATTAAAATCAAAAATATTACCTACTTTATAACGAAAAACTTTGAACAAAATTAGTTCGAACCAATTTGTAAGTAGAATAATTGATTTTTCAAAAACATTTGACTAAAACAATTGCATCTTCACCGATTTCAGTAAGACATTCGACAGGTTGTGTCACAAAACTCTTATCAGTAAATTACTTCGTATCTATTAAACAGACACTTTCCATAGTGTAGCTCTATGCAATGTTTGTTCTAATCAATATATATTGTTAATTCGGGAGTACCTCAGGGTAGCCATTTAGGGCCTATTTTGTTTATCCTTTTTATAAATGATATCGTCTCAATCCGAAACAGACTGTTTACTATTACAAAGACGATCTTTTAAGATTCAGGGACTGGTGCAATAAAAATAGACTTATCCTAAACGTTGAAAAGTGTAAGGTTATGAGCTTTACACGCAAAAAAAACCCTTCACGTATAACTACTCATTTGCATCGGACCCTTTGAACAAAGTTTCAGTGTTTTAAGATATAGGAATTATTTTAGATTCAAAATTGACCTTTAACGATCACTTATATCACATTATTAAAAAAGCCAATAAAATATTAGGATTTATTAAACGATTCTCACGTGACTTTAAAGATCCCTATGTTCTCAAGCTTCTATTTATTTCGTGGGTCGTGAGACCCATTTTTGAGTACGGCTGTGTGGTCTGGGCACCTCACTACTCTATTCACAAATCGAGGCTTCAAGCAATTCAACGAAGGTTTTTGCGATTCTGTCTCTGTTTTCTTGCTTGGTCTCAGGAATCAGCACTTCCCTTGTATTCAGAAAGATTGGTTTTGATAAATCTGCCTTCACTTGAAAACCATTGAATATATATCCAATTCTGTTTCATTACTGGATAAATAAATGGAAAGATCTCGTCTTCGTCAGTTCTTTGCAGACTGAATTTTAAATTAATCCAAACAAGCTTAAGATTGATGGAAACTTTGAGCCAAATTTTTAGTAGGTCAAACTATGGTGCTAAAATTCCTTTGAACCAATTGATTGCAATATGTAAAACATTTTATTTTCTCATATGTTCTTTAAATGAAAATTTGAAAAGTATACAATTCAAGACTATTTTTTAAGAACTTTAGATTATAACTAGATTTAAGAGATAATTTATGTAACGTTAGCATTTAACGGTCTTCAATTTTCGCTATTGGACTTAGGAGGGTGTCTCAAAAAGAACATTCATTATTTTGGAATATTTTAATGCCGTGCCGATGACGATGGCCGAATCACGTCCACTTCAGTAAAAAATTGGAGATTTATGCTTTTGAGATATAAAACTATTTTATTGGTACATTTGGTTGGCCCATGATTTTTACAAAATATGTAAAATGTAGCCGAAGTGTGTATATTATAGAGCGAAGTTAGACCAGTTTCTAGGTGGTGCAGCATGTAAGTAGTTGTATTTTCCGATTGTCTGAAAATTCGCTTGATAGATTATCTAGCAAGTTTTTCTACTTCTTCAAACTCGAAAATGCCCTTAACTTGAGCTGCATAGCACATAATTGATCGCATGACAGATTCGAAGATTGTGTACTTTAAATATGCGCAATTTTTGCTTGCTGAAAATATTTTTCCAAGTTACGTTTATTGTTGATTTCGAATCCTTTAGTTTCTCCTGAAAATGTTTCTTGAAAGACATTAGCTGTGTTTTATTGGTAATTTATAGCTAGCGCAATAATCAAGTACCAATAAAACGCTTTGGCTGTGTTAATAAAACGCTTTAGCAACTTTTGGCTGTGTTCGCTACAAATATCATAGATCACATCAATTTTGTGAGTGAAAAACAACATTAAGGTTCAAGTCATGAATACTTTTCAAGAGCGCCATCTTCATCTTCAAAGCTCTAACTATGTATATCCACTTTTATATTCACTCTTTTACTGGCTAATTTATCGACACTCTTTGTTTTTTTTTTTTGTTTGCCAAGTGAAATTTTACTGCGCTGGCTATAAAATTACCAATAAAACACGGCTGTTGTTGGCGTCATCAAAACTCCCAGGTACTTGTATTCCCTTAGGTTAGAAGGGGTGATGCTACGCTTAGCCGTATCATCTCACTCGGATCTCCGTGGATCCATTGCGCTCCCCGTGGTGAGAGAGGTAGGGCGGTGGGTGAATAGGAGTTTTAAGTATGGGAAGCCTCCCTGAAACACCTGAATTCTGGGTGAATTTCTTACTAGTGGCAAGGTTGGGATGTCGCATGGATCATTGAAAAAGTATTCTCCAATCGCATTTTTCCTATTTCTGGCTACGCTAGGGCATTCACAAAGGAAGTAATATGAGTCTTCTTCCCCCTCTTCATCTTGACACCCTCTGCATAAGTCAGATGTGCTAATGCCCGCATTCTGCTCAAGTGGGTTCCCATTGAGTTGTGACCCCTTAGGATTCCAACTAGTAGGGATAGTTGAGGTCTGCTTATTCTGAGTTAAAAGTCTGTTTTTTCTTAGAGATATTCGTCCAGTATGACAATGTCATCAGGATAAAGTAGGAATTTTATTGCCATTCCATCAAATTCCTCCATAGGCAGAAAAGTAGTAAGGTCATCCGCATATACATTAAAAAGAGGAGTGGGTTCAGGAGGCATCCTTATTTTACGCCAGTTGTTGATTCGAACCAATTGGATAGAATATTTCCATCCCAGACTAAACCTTTGTTATCTTAATGCAGGTTTCGTAAAATATTTAACATTTAAGTTGAAACTCCAGGGTTGCTTAGTTTGTTAAATGGTGCTCTTCTGTCGATGCAATCGAAGGCAGCCTTAAAATCTACTAAGAACGCGTACAATTTTCTTCCCTTTTCCATCAGATATGTCATGGCGATGCTTGATAGGGCAAAGAGAAAGATGTTATCAACTGTACTGTATTCTTTTCGAAAACCAGTCAGGAATTCACTTAAGAAGTTGTTTTCGCAATTAAAAATTCCTGTAAACATTTTGGTGATCGCTTTGAGGAAAGATATGACTCTGTTTAATTACTGGGTTCAATTCGAATTCAATTTTTGAATATTGGCTGAATTACACTTCTCTGGAGACTTTCTGGCATTTCTCCTGTGTATATCCCATATGAAAATATATGATAGTGTTAGTTTTTTGGAGGAAGCCATCTGAGGCGTTTTTGAAAACTTTGTATGGGGTTCTGTCTTCGCCTGGGGCTTTATTTGATCCACATCGGCTTACGAATTTTTAAAGCTCTTGAAAGTCTATGGGTCGGTCTAAAGATTAGATTAAGTGGCGATTTGAGTAGTTGCTCGCTGAAAATGGTCCGCTAAAATCAATGATTCTATTTTTACTGCTCTCGTAAAATGTGCTGCAGCAAAAACAAGTCGTTGCTTTATGATGATATGTTACCATATATGTAACCATGTTTCCCAATACCATCGAATTTTCCCTGGATGTTCGTTCTTGCAATTTCTTGATTCAAGATATTGCTTATTTTAACATAAGGTACTCCAAAGAAAAACACCAAAGGACACTGGGTTGATCGTTCTTGCTTTTATAACTGAAACATATTTCAACATTCATTCAACATTATTTTGTTTAAAATTTAATGTACGCGTTTGTATATTTCAAAAATTTGTGGGATTTTCAAAAAAAAAAGTAGTGTATACCATCTAAAAAGTCTGCTTGGGGATCTTAGAACCCCATATGGGTGATATTCGCATTATAGTAGGTATGCCTTCTAAAAAGTCAATAATTAGAAATGATGTTTTAAAGATTTTTTCAAGGTCACGATCTATACAACCAGGAAAAAATCTTAAAAACTCGCAAAAATAAAATGAAACTAAGTGACGTTACTTAGACCTTTCAGATGGTACCTATACTTTGTTGCGAATATCCCACAAATGAGGTGATAAGAATCTCTGATAAGAATGAAAAACTTACACCATTGATTGAAAATTTTCTAAAGCTGACCGATTTATGAAATTAGTTGACCATTTTAGACAAAATACTGATCTTTTAGTTGGCATATAGGTACTTTTTTGTGAATATCCCACATGTGGGGTGCTAAGATCCAGGAGTCATTAAAGTCAGTCCATTTCGGTTGTTGGTTAGCCATAGATTTGTTTTAATTTACGGGACATTATACTGATACACATATTATGCACTCTTTCTGTGTAGGTGTACTTCACCCTTCGAGGCAAACCCTAATGAAATATCTCTTAATCATAAAAATAAATTTCCAAAATGGTGTCAAATTTCATAGCAAAAAAATGCCAACCAAAATAGGCAGCGAAATTTCAACCCAGAGAGGACAAATTAAAATGTCCAAAAATCTTAACTAAAGATTCCCCAAAAAAAGACACAATTTTTCTAAAACAATTGCAAAAATTGGAAGAAAAAAAAACTAAAGTTTTTTCTTCTCAAGTGTTTTTTGATTCAACTCGCGACTATAACTCACAATCCAAATGATAAATTTGCTCATAGGGCTAGTATTGCTTTCGTGTAAAAAAAATATAGAGGTTTTAATCAAAACTAAAACTACGGTGATAGAGAAGCCCGAAGAAGTAGGTTTCGGCAATTAAAGTTTGATCAACTCTGTATTACTAACTATTTATAAATCATACATTTCTTTCTACAACTAAAGCTTGACATTATAGTGCTGACAACTATTTTCCTATCTTTCAACGGTTCAATGAGTTCTGAATGCTATAAGCTACAGCTTCACCATTGTATTCAGCTAGCTAGTTAGAGTGACAGAAATTACACTTTAGTGTAAGACTCCATAACGATTCGAAATAAGGTTTTAAGGCCAAATTTTTCGGAACTCCTTTTTTAAACATAAATTTAAAAATAAATCTTTTATGCAAAATAGAAAGGTAACTTAATTGTTCATCGTATAGTACCATTTTTCAATTTTCTGGTGGGTCATTTTTCATTTTGGACTAATTTTACTGAGCGAATAGAATCTACGCAACAATAAGGCATTCTAATAATATTTTTATATAGAATATATGTGGAGCTTGAACAATATAAATGGTGTTTTTTTTGTAATACATGTGGTTTTCAATCTGGCAATACTTTTTTCGTAGTTGGTTTTTTTGACAGCTGTCACTTGATTAATGCTCAGTTTGGTTTGCCATTTTATAATGAATAGACTTACTCCTGAACAACGTTTGCAAATTGTGCAAATTTATTACCAAAAAAATGGTTCGCGCGCTGCTTCCAATATTCGGTCGACATAATCGCCCAGCAGAGTCGGTAATTCGAGCAAACATGGATCGGTTTCGCACCACGTTTACACTAGTGGATAATGCGCATCCTCAGAGACGCCGTACAGTGCGCACCGAAGACGCTATTGCTGCTGTGGAGCAGAGTATCGAAGAAGACCCGAATGAGTCCATCCGCCATCGGGCGCAACAATTGGACGAAAATTGGGCATCTCGGCTGGAATTTATTCGAGCCAGCTGCGGCAGCCACTTGCCCGAAATCAATTTTAAAACATAATGGCAATACCTTATCTTTATAATAAAGCTAAATTCTTGGCCATAACATTTAATTATATGCGTTTTATTTCTTCTTGAAAACCACACGTCTAAAAGAACACCCCTTATAAGCTTTTCTATATGTACGACAAATCAAAGAATTTATGTTGTAAATAAGCATAAAATTTTGACCAATGAAACGAAACCAATAGTAAGGAAATATCCAAAAATAATACACCACTTTCATAAAGCCGACTATTGTTGTTCACAAAGAATATTCATCGATTTAAATACGAAGAATTTGGGTATATTTACAAATTTCATTTAAGACCGCACACCTACACACAATACCCAATATTATTACCTTTCTGGTTCAGTTCACCCAGCCAAAAAGTAATTCCCATAGAAATTTGTATACAAAGTCTTTCTTTATATTATTTATTCGAATGTAAACAAACTAATTTAATTTAATTCTCTAACAAAAGTACCATGGATATCTCTGAAAAAAAAAAAAACAACAATAGGGCTACAAAACTGTATTCATTTTTTCCTAGAAACACCCGCAAAAGTCATAATAACTTGTTATGATTTAAGGAAAAAGTGGCAATGTTGGTTGACAAAAATAATTTTAATCACTTCAAAATTTTACATCGAAACAATGAGAACGTATACCTAGCTGTGCACGCCAACAAGAAGATCCATGACAAAACTGAAGCTTCTTACGCTGCTGTGGGTACAAACATGGTACACCCTTTTAGGTATTTTGTTATTAATGTGTTAACATCTATGCCGGCGGCGGCAGAGTAAACTAAAAACGTAGGTATTACGTGTTAAAAGTTACGTGAAATACTTAACATGTCACGCGTACACGTTAAAACACAGTTGCATTAAGTATATTGGTTACGTTCAGTAACAGTCATCCCGCAAAAATTCCTACATTTACGGTTTATCCATTTCACACACGAAACTTTAAATGAACTTCCAAAATAAACTCGAACAGAAGTTCAAAAGTCAAAATGTCTGTTAAAACTATCACATCTATAATTAATTTCTCAAGAACCAGTAAAGCTCAGGTACACCAACAAAAATCGTCATTGTTTCGGTGCATCCAATTCATTAGGATTATAATAATTGTTGCTTGATTAGAACTCTGCCATCTATTTTGATGACATTAAAAAACTTCAACTTAACGAAACATCGCAACAAAATAAATAAAACTTTCAAACACAGGACGAGGGAAATCACTGGGACAGTCCCCGTGAAAGTGAAATACTGAAGCTCGTGTTTCGTTGTCGTCCTGATGTTGATGGTGATTAAATTAATATCTAGGAAGCTACTTCAAATGCAAATGTTTTAATTTCCAAGCCTTTTGATTTTGGCATTTAGTTTGCATGAATGAAATAATTATTTAGGGAATATGTATTTAGTTATTATGTCGTTTTCGTTTGGATTTCAGAACTGTTCCATTCCTATCTTAAATGGGAAATTTGGAGTAAAAGGAGTGAAAAAGGAGTAGCTCCGAACGTCCACTCGAAAACGACATTATAGACAATTCATAATCAGATGATATTTTACAGGGTCTTTCATTAAGCGCTTCGTCTCATTAAATTTAAATAAAACAAAGTGTGTGTGAGATATCATCATTGAAACCAAATGTTACCAATATCCTCCTCTTCAATTTTTGTGCCTCTGGACCAAAATCCGCACCAAACAGTGACTCGTTTTGGGTGTATCGGCGTTTCAATGTATGCGTGCTGGTTTTCTGTGCCCCAAATGCGACAATTTTGCTTGTTTACTACCCGCCAAGATCAAAATGAGCTTCATCTGAAAAGATGATTTTTTTGGCAAAATCGGCATCTTCTCTAAGTCGATCGCAGGCCCACTTAGCGAAGGGTATACACAACAATATTCGTTCAGCGGAAGGATAAAACTAATTATCTGTCAAATCAGACATGAGCTAAGTGTTACCATTCACGAAATAGGCACTAGTTGAAAAAAAAAACGTTAGATGGCGGACCCTTTATTAAGATTAGAAATATCACTTTATGAAATTGAAAATTTCTAAGCTTTTCTGAAAAGTATCTACTGAAATTTCGAGTGGGTTTTAGTACCCATATTACCTGCCGGGTCTGGATACACCGTTCCACACAAGCGCTTCCAACAATCGATTTATAGCATATCAATAATCATGTAAACAGTCGCTATAGTCAATTTGGTAATATTGCCTCCATATGGAGCTACGATTTGATGCTATTGTATGGGTGTCATTAAAGATCGATTCTATATGTGAATAACCCACAGACGATTAAGTCACTTATTGATCAAGCTATTCGTAAAATAGGGCCCGAAACCACCGAAAATCTTTTGAAAAATTAGCTCAATACTCGCAGGATGGCCTACTGTCAAGTTATTTGAATGAAATAATATCCCATAATTCCTATTTCCTATTTTTTTTCCGAGATAACTGAAATTCCAGTAGATTCCAATTAAAATTTAAATCACTTTTTGAAAAACCGATGTACCTACACATAATTAAATTTTGTTTACCGTCTAAAAAGCTTGTTTTTCGAGACACTATACCTGCTTGTATTCTCTGTACTATCGTGACCTGACACCGACACGTACATAATTATAATAACCTGAACGTAATTCAACCTACTATTCTATTTAAAGTTTCCAGACTCTGGATTAGGTACATGTCACAACCCATGTTTTTTATATTATAATTTTTTTTTTACCCTTATCTATATACAATACACCTTCCAACCTAAAGCAAAGTTTATTCATCTGGTTCATTTCATTCATTAAATAAAATGTTGCGTCAACTTCTTCATCCATCACACCGTGTTCCAAGGGGACAAATTAGTTTTCGCAAGAAAAGAAAAAAAAATCTTGTCCTAAAAGGTTTCCAGACAGAATAATTTGGATGCTAAAATAAACAAACAAAAAAAAAAAAAACCAATTGCGTGCAAGCAAAAGCCAAACAATGAACAAAAGTCTACCCATCGCCATAGGTCCATTATAATGCAGGACTTTTGCAAAGGCCAAAAATAAAGAAATCCCAAAGTCCTTTGAACCACTACTTAATGTACTCATCATCAGAGAAACCGAATAGAAAGAAGTATGCTGAACTCAGAGGACGATTTGTAGACAAACATATAGACATAGTAAGTAGATAACTATAGCCAATGAATAAAGGTCCTTTGTTAAAGGGTTAGGTAGGGTATGAATGGGAGCGGCACGAGTACGATAACTTAGGCGCCCAAAAGTAATTACTGATTTTTGTAGAGGGAGAAAATAAGAAGCACTTTTTACTATGGAAGTTGGATTCTGAGGCAATTCATTATTAAAGTTACTTGAAATAAAACAAAATATCTGAAAATGACGGCAACACTATCAATTAAGTACTAAACCTGTTTTGGAAGCCAAAGTCTGTTCTTTTATTATATATTTTAATCAAGTATTTTCTTTCAATTGTTCTTGAAGAAATTACTTTCAAACTAAGGCTATGGGATTTTAGAACCCCATATGTGGGATATTCGCAAAAAAAGGTATGTCAAATATCTGACCTATGGTCAGTAATATGTATTGGCCAAAAAATGGTCAATTAGTTGTAGAAATTGGTCAGCCATATAAAACTTTGAAAAAATTGGTTAAAGTTTTTCAAGGTCATCAACGATTTTCAGCACCTCATTTGTGGGATATTCGAAAAAAAGTGTAACATCAGAATCGGAAAGGTTTTAGTAGTCTCATAAAAGGTCAACTAGTTTCACAAATTGGTCAGCCATATAAAATTTTGAATAAATGGGCTATAGTTTTTCAATGTCATCAACGATTTTGATTACCTCATGTGTGGGATATTCGAAAAAATGTGTAACATTGGAATCGGAAAAGTTTTAGTAATCTCATAAACGGTCAACTAGTTCAAGAAATTGGTCAGCCATTGAAAATTTTGAATCAATTGTTAAAGTTTTTCAAGGTCATCAACGATTTTCAGCACCTCATTTGTGGGATATTCGCACTAAAGTGTAACATCGGAATCGGAAAAGTTTTAGTAATCTCATAAACGGTCAACTATTTCAAGAAATTGGTCAGCCATTGAAAATTTTGAATCAATTGTTGAAGTTTTTCAAGGTCATCAACGATTTTCAGCACCTCATTTGTGGGATATTCGAAAAAAAGTGTAACATCAGAATCGGAAAAGTTTTAGTAATCTCATAAACGGTCAACTAGTTCAAGAAATTGGTCAGCCATTGAAAATTTTGAATCGATTGTTAAAGTTTTTCAAGGTCATCAACGATTTTTAGCACCTCATTTGTGGGATATTCGCAAAAAAGTTTAACATCGGAGAGGTTTTAGTAATCTCATTAAAGGTCAACTCGTTTCAGAAATTGGTCAGTCATTGAAAGTTTTAAATCAATTTTTAAGGTCATCAACGATTTTAAGCACCTAATCTCTGGATTTGTGGGATATTCACAGAAAGTATAATTTCATAAAAACTCAGCTTATTTCAATATATGGGTCAGCCATAGTTTCAATGAATTTAAAAAGAAATCGGTAAAGTGCTGCAGCTACACCACTGTGTTCTACTCTGTCTAACAAAGATTGTCACTACAAGTCTTCTGGGAAAGCTTTTTTTCAAATCAGTAGGTCCCGATTTCTCAAGGCACTCCACGAAAAACAAACGCCTCACTTGAAAGGATTTATTATGCATACTACGGCATCGCGGTAAGAGCTTTTATATGCTAGGTATATAAACTTATGCAATTCACTGCAACCAAACTGAGATTCTACTTTGTTGAACAGAATATAGTAACCCTTTCACTTTGATCTATGTTTGCCTGAAGATGTGCCTTTGACCATGGAATTTATTCAATTTCTTTTTCTTTTCACTCCTCATCTGTTCTGATGACCTCTCTTCCATTTTACTTCTTAAAAAAAAAAAAAAAAAAAAACAAAAATCTAGCGCATATTGCAATTTTGATGCGGTCTGATGACATCGACCAAGGCCATAAAAATACATACAATTCATCAAAAAATTCTTAAGCTCTTTTCAGGATGAAGTTTTCTTCCTGGAACCCACCAGTACAATAGGTACCCATCACTACCCATAGTGTTCAGTATAGTTTTCCTGACTCATGGCACCAGGGTTCGCCTTCATATTTCTGCATCCTTTTGTGTTATTTTGTCTCCTTCATTTTTTTTTTTTTTGTCATTCTCTTTTCTGTCACCAGGGTTAATGCTTTCGTTCTATTCAATATGTTGATGATTTGTTTCCTATTTTTTCTATTTTTCTTTCCTTTTTTTAGTTCATTTTTTCTTTGCACATTTTAACAAAAGATGAAGAAAAAAAATATCACAGTTATTCTACAGAAAAAAAGAGAGAAAGAACAACTACACACTGCACGAACACTAAAAGCTAACGGAAAAGATGTTCTTTGCTTTGATTTCATGCATTTGCATTCTTTCTTTGGAAGACTTTTATGCTCTTGTTCCTCTAGATATTATATTCGTCGCATTATGAAAAATCAAGCGAAATATTAGAGAAAAATAAACACATAGCTATTTTTTATTTTTTTTGAAATACAAAATAGAAATATCATTTTTGTTTGCAATGACGCGTTGAATGGAATATAAGTTTTGGATTTTTATACTTAAATCGAAATAGTGTATTCAACCAAACACAACTATGTACATATATGACTATAGATAACGCATGCGAGAACTTTCACATGTAGACACCCTATTCAATCCAATCAAAAATATATGCACGACTGGATCGCACGAACTTGAGCTTGTATTTAACAACAACTGTAATGGTTCAATATTGTAGAATGCTATCTTTAACGAGAAAACATTAGAAATGTCAAAAGTACAAAATTTTGATGTGTAAACATCTATGCCAGCGCCCGGTAATGTAAACTAAAAACGTAGGTTATACGTGTTATGCGTTCCGTGTTACACATTATATGTCACACGTTCACGTTACGATAGTTTGCCTCATGTATATTGGGTACATGTATAACTCCGGCACTCGGACAATGAATTTTACATAATTACCTAACAGTGAGTCCCGGCACTCACACAACTTTTTATTTGTAATATTTAAATGCAATATTCTGTGTTCTATATACAGAACCACGAAATTATTAAATTATAATGTCTTCCGTACAACCGTCGAAAAAATATACATGAATAACCCAAAAATAAAACAATTTCCAATTTGTTGCCAAAAACCTGACACAAATTTTAATCAAAATCGTTAGAGCCGGCATCTTCCCCATGATGCTACAGAAAAACACTAAACACATCACCCAATATCTCAAGAGCTTCTTTATAAGCAGCCTTAAGTGGGGTTATATTCCTTTGGCATGGAGTGAAGTAAAAGTAGTCTTCATACCGAAAGCTAGGAAACCAAGCCACACGGAAGCTAGAGACTATATACCAATTAGTCTTACATCGTTTGTTTTCAAAAACTTCCGAACGGCTAATAGATATACACATACGGAGTTTCCTACAACCGAATGCGTTGTCACCTAGGTTAGGTTAGGTTTGAAGGGGTGATTATACGGCAAGCCGTAACATCGCACTCGGATCTCATTGGATCCATTGTGTTCCCCAGGGTATGGTGAAGGTGAAAATAAGGATTGGTGAGGAAAGGAGTTAGAGGAGTTTAGGTGTGGGTATGAGAAGCCTCCCTGAACCATCCCGACTTTTGAGTAAATTTCAGGATGTTCCTTAGTGGCAAAAACGAGATGTCGCTCAGTTCATCAAAGAAGTAATCTCCGAGGGCCAATTTTCTGGTTCTTACTAAGCTGGGGCATTCACAAAGGAAGTGATAAGAGCCCTCCTCCGCCTCTTCATCTTGACACCCTCTGCACAAGTCGGATGAGCTGATGCCCATTCTGCGCATGTGGGTTCCCATTGAGTTGTGACCCGTTAAGATTCCAACCAAAAGGGATAGTTGAGGTCTGCTTAGTTCAAGAAGGAAGTCTGTTTTTTTCCTTGAGATGTTCGGCCATAGATTCCTCGAGACCCGACAAGTATCAAGTGCTGACCATCTATCGTTTGCGGCATCGAGGAAGCATTTGCGAATTCTGTTCTTTTCCTGTGCAAGTGGCATAGAAACGGAGGATACAGTTTGGCTTGGATCAAGGGAAGATCCAATTTTGGCCAGTTTATCCGCCATTTCATTTCCATATATGTCACGATGTCCTGGGACCCATCGAAGGGTAACTGTATTTGATGCACTGAGTAGCTTCAACTCGTTACGGCAACAGTTTACCAGTTTAGACTTTGTGACAACCGAAGCAATGGATTTAATTGCCGCCTGACTATCAGTGAAGATGTCAATGTTTCTATTTACGAATTTAAAAGTGGCAAGACTTTTTGCTGCCTCGTAAATTGCAAGCACTTCGGCTTGGAAAACACTGCAGAAATCTGGAAGTTTTATTGATCTATTCAGGGGTGGGTTATCTGAGAAGATGCCTGACCCTACCCCATCACCCGTCTTGGAGCCATCTGTGAAAACCGAAACGTTATCAATTTTAATGACCCGGTTGGCCGCCCAGAGGTCCCTTGAGGGGACATCCACTGGGTGGAAATCAATGTGCGGTACAGTATAGTCCGTTTGAGTGTCTTTGTCCATGAAAGTCAATATGGTTTTATGTCCAAAATGGCCTCCTACCCAGTTTTTGCATTGGTTGAGCCTTAGAGCACTATTGGCCGCCACTTCCTTCGTAAATAAATCGAGTGGGGCTAGTGAAAGAAACGTTTCCAGGGCTGCGGTAGGAGTAGTTTTCATGGCACTAGTAGTGCCAATACATGCAAGTCTCTGAACTTTTGTTATAGTCTTAAGATTGGTTGCCTTTTCTAGGGCTGGCCACCAAACCAGACATGCGTATGTCAGTATTGGCCTTATTATGGCTGTGAACATCCAATGAATGGTTCTTGGGCTGGGACCCCATCTTTTTCCAAAAATTCGACTACATGTATAGAATGCTATTAAAGCCTTCCTTTCTCGTTCTTTAATATTTTCTTTCCAGTTTAGCTTACGGTCTAATATCAAACCAAGATATTTTGCCGTACCAGTAATCTGCACCGGAGTCCCATTTATGGTGGGAGGATTAATGTTTGGAATATTATGTTTCCTTGTAAACAAAACTAGCTCTGTCTTTTGTGGGTTGACATTTAGTCCGCAATTGCTGGCCCAATTACTGAGCTTGTCAAGAGATGTTTGTAAAAGCTCACACAGTGTAGGTATAAATTTTCCTGATGCCATGATCACGATGTCATCGGCATAAGCGACGACCTTGACACCGCTTAGACTGAGTTTAATTAGTATCTCATTAACGACTAAAAGCCAGAGCAAGGGGGATAAAACCCCTCCTTGCGGAGTGCCTCTGCATGTCCTGACTTTTAGCTTGCTATGACCCATTTCTGCACTTACAAGTCTCGTTTGAAGCATCGAGTCAATCCAGTTTGAAAGCATCGGATCAATATTAAAGTAGTTAAGGGATCGCCGAATTGCACTGTTCTCGACATTATTAAAGGCCCCTTCTATGTCCAGGAATGCTCCCAAGGTAAACTCCTTGAATTGGATTGATTTTTCAATTGTGCCGACCACTTCATGAAGTGCCGTCTCAACGGACTTGCCCTTCATATACGCATGTTGGGCCTGCGAGAGGAAACTAACATTAAGTTTTAGGCGAATGTGCGTTTCTATTAGTCTTTCTAAAGTCTTAAGAAGAAAGGAGGATAGGCTTATTGGCCTGAAGTCTTTCGCTTCAGTATGAGTGGGCTTGCCTGCTTTCGGAATGAAGATAACATTGACTTCTCTCCAACTAGATGGAATGTAGGTAATGTTCAGACATTGTCTAAAAATATCCACTAGAATTGGAACAATAACATCCTTAGAACTTTGGAGCATAATCGGAATTATGCCATCAGGTCCTGCGGACTTGTATGCCGAGAAGGAGTCAATGGCCCAAGCCACTTTCCTACTATCTACGATTTGGTTTCCAATATTAGAGATCGCACTTATAGTCGGTTCACTGTCCACAGGAGATGAATCAATGATACATCCTGGGAAGTGAGTGTTCATAAGTGACTCTAAAGTTTCTGAGCAGGTGTCAGTCCAGGTTTTATCGGGTTTTTTCAAAAAGCCCGGAGGAGTACTGACCTTTGACATGACTTTCCTGAGCCTAGCGGCATCATTTGTAGACTCAATGTCTGTACAAAATTTTCGCCAGGCTGCTCTTTTAGCATAGGTAGTTCGGTTCTTATATAGGTTTTTGCTGATCTTGAAGAGGTCCCAGTCAGCAGGTTCATTACTGTATTTTGCTCTATTGAAAAGCCTCCTTGAGTTTTTCCTAAGAATGGATAGCTCTTTAGACCACCATACGGGGTTGAGCTTACCCTTTCCTTTGATAATGGGGCATGTACTTTCATAGGCATCATTTATAGATGCTGTTAGTTTATTAACCTGTTTTTCAATATCCGAGCGGTCTAACAAAGGTTCATTATAACAGTTACCTAACGATGAGGCCAATCTTATATTGAAGGCTTCCCAGTTTGTTTTCCTGGGGTTACGATAGGGTTTCTGATTTTCAACGTCATGCTCTATTTGGAATGTTAACATTCTATGGTCTGAGAATGTCACATTGCTTGAGACCTTCCAGTTGCTGATTACTATAGAATCAGAGTTCGTGGAAAGGGTAACATCGAGCACTTCTCTTCTAGTTTTGGTAATAAAGGTTGGTTCATTACCTCTATTTAGTATCAACATATTATTTTTAATAATAAATTCAAATAGTGACTCACCTCTTACGTTTGTGTCAGTGCTCCCCCACTGTTGATGATGGGCATTTGCATCGCAGCCTGTCAGGAGGTCCCATCCGTTCTTACCTGCTGCTGCCACCAGATCTTCAAATGCCGCTGATGGCGGAGGGCCCGGTTCGTCACCTGGAATGTATATAGAGGCTAAGATCAGGGGCGGGGCCCCCTTTCTTTCGCACTTCACTGCTGTCATGTCTCTGTTACAATGGGGAGATAGGAGGAAAAGATTTATATGTTTTTTCGCCACTATACAAGTACGGTAGTTACCTTCAGTAGGCCCTTTATAGAAGTACAGGATATAATCTTTGGACCTGAGTCCACAGATGTTGCCACTGTTCACCCATGGCTCCTGTATCAGGGCGATGTCATATTTTTCTTTCGACAAGAAAGAGATTAAGGTGGCTGAGGCCAACTTACTGTGCTGGAGGTTTTGCTGTAGCACTTTCATCATTTTTATTTTTATTTTTGTTAGGTAAGTTGGCTACCGTCAGCGGTCGCACCTTAACCTCATTGATGCCGATACAAATTTTGTACCCTCTGGATGGAAGTAAAGCCATTGTCTCATGATTAAGCATGACAATAGCTTCCTGGCCCGATTTTGTGGGCTCTTCCATCTCCATGACCTGCCAATCTGCATTCGGAAAGTCAGGATTGAGTCTTCGAAGAAAATTCTCAAGCCGTTCTTTCGTCATGCGTGGGCCCGGAATATTAATGCGGACTTTGGGTCTAGTGGGGAGGTCTTTTTTAAAAGCAACTTTTAACATTGCCCCTGAAAAAAGTTCTTTCATTCCGATGATTTTTGCTCTTAGCCAGGTAAGAGTATATTCGTCCCGGCACGTGAGCACTTTAAAACCTTTAAACGACGACAAAGGCCCGAATCTTGGCAAAATGTTGGTGGAGGAGAGCACCTCGTCGTTTACACAGTCGAGTAGCTTTTCCTCCACTTGAGCCCACTGCTCTTCATTTAGCCGTCTATCCGGGCTCCCTTCATTGATAACGGCCACTTGAAGGCTCTCTTTTACCAGATCAGCCAACGTACCTGCGCTACTTGTTGTCTTAGGCTTTTTGTTGGCTGTGGGTGGAGGGGGAGTCGAGTCGTTGTGTCTATTTCTCTTCCTTTGGCTACTTGGGCCAGCATCATTGACCCTGAAGTGCTTTGGGCCGCTGAAAGTTAACCTTTCAGAGATCGGCCTCACTTGTGGGTTGCTGTCCTTCACTGGTTTGGAAGAGGAGACACCCTGGTTCTTTTCTGTCACTAATTTTTTCTTTGCATCGTCAATTCTGGGATTGGCTGGCTCGAGCTTGGCAAGAAGCTTTTGGGCCCAACTCAGCCGTTTCCAGTCTCTCAGACACAACTTTTTGGGGTCGGTTTGGCCATACCTTCGCACGGCTCTCCTCGCATTTTCAATCTTTTTGAACACTGGACCTTGATTCCCTTCCTTGTTCTGCTTATTTGGATCCACCAGTTTTTCCTCGATCGGGTTTGGCCCATACGGGCATCGATCTTCGGAGACGGTATGCAGCAGAGTGTTAGAACACCCTGCGCGATCTGCGCAGACTTCAGTTGGTTCACTTGATCCAGGTCCTTTGGGAGTCGAGGTTGCTTTGGCATGTGACGTTGTCATGGTTTTGGCCAAGGATTCGCCTCTATCCGTCCTCTGTCCTATAGCGGGATTGGCAGCCACAGTAATATCTGCGTCCGAGCCGTCGGAGCTAGCGAAGGACCGAAAATCATCTTCGAGGAGAAGATTCTCCTCATCCGATGTAATCACTCCCCCGCCAGTCGCGTCCTCAGAGTCGAGGAAGTCCATGAGATTCTCGGAGAGAACCTCATCAATCTCCTCGGCACCACCACCACTACAGACAGGAATGCTGTCTTTAGCTTTTTTAAAAATATGGTTTGTCACTGGCGACTTATCCTCTTTCGAGGCCAAGCCATCGCCGGCAGCCGTGACTACTGCCGACTCTTGAGCGTATATCCCCACTCGATTTTCATTCTTTATTTGACTTTTATCCATATTTTTTTTTTCGATAACATCTCTGTTTTGTTTTGGTTTCTTAGTTGTTTGACATTGCAGCTGGATTGCTGAAACATCAAAACGGAAGCCCCCCCACCACGTCAAGGTGAAACCTCGGGGAGGGCGTTGTCACCTGCCCAACATGCTTACACGAGAGGAAAAGTGTTGAAACAGCACTTCTCAACATGGTGAGCATATAGTAGAAACGACACTCGCAAGAACAAAAAATAATCTCTAGCTGCTTTTCTAGACATGGAAGGAGCTTTCAACAATGTACAAAATGATGCGGTAAAAAGAGCAGTTACAGACCTTGAGTGGCTAATTCCCTCATAAACTGGGTTATCTGTCACAGACGGATTGATTCAGAACTGGGGGACGCCCGGATCAAAGTATCCACATCTAGGGGGACTCCACAAGGAGGGATTCTCTCACCACTTTTGTGGATACTAGTTATGAATAAAATCCTGATTGAATTGCAGTGTCAAAATAGTTGCCTACGCAGATGACTTGCCGCTGCTAGCAAATTGAAAATTTCTTTCCACAACCATCGAACAGATTAACTACGCTTTGTCAAAAGTCTGTACCTGGACGAGGAAATGTGGTCTTTCGGTCAACCCGCAAAAAAACGAAATGGTACATTTTACTAACAAAAGGAAAATACCAGAATGTGTTCTTCCGTCAAAAGAAGGACCCCGACTTAGTCTATCATGCCAAATATCTAGGCGTAATTCTTGACAAAAAGCTAAACGCTTTTTACTCCTGCAACAGGATCTTTGGTCCTGGTTTGAACATGGGGTCCAAACATTAAAATCATAATGTGGATGTACACGGCTATTATAGGATCGATCCTTAGGTTAGGTTAGGTTAGGTTGTAAGGGGTGTGCACAGCATGAAGCTGTTGCGTACACGGGGGCCTACTGGTCCATTGTGATCCCCTGTAAAAGTAAAAATTTAGCATCGATGCTCCTCAATTCTGTCGATTAGCGTAGACTGGCTCGTTAACGAACCAGCCTGTGCTATCTATAAATTTCCTCATGCTTGCCATTGAGACCTGTGCTAGATCATCCAGTTCTCCAACAATCCTGTTTCCGAAATGACGGAGTCGGCTGGTTTGGAGGTTCGGACAGTCGCAGAGCAGGTGTTTAATGGTCTCCATTTCCTCCTCATCCTGACAGCTCCTACAAAAATCGGGTCCAAATGCCCCTATTCTGTTAGCCATTGTGCCAATGGCGCGATGACCTGTTAGTAAACCTATCAAGATTTTAATGTTCTTTTTACTCAGCGATAGAATATACCGAGTTTCCTTTTCATTTGTGTTAGGCCATAAACTTCTAGAGATTATACAATCGTTCCTGGATTTCCAGGAGATATTGATTTTCTCTTTTAGTTTAAGGTCTAACTTCCTCTTGAGTACCCCAATCGGGACGAGTGGTCCCCTAACTGAATGGTCGCTACTACTTGTATCTGCTTCTGACCCTTTCCTGGCTAGTTCATCTACTATATCATTCCCTTCTATATTGCTATGTCCGGGAACCCAGCAGAGCTTTACCTGGTTAGTGTGGCAGATTTTGTTTAATTCCTTCCTACAGTTTAAAACTGCTTTTGATCTTATGGTCTCACTGGCTAAGGCTTTGATAGCAGCCTGGCTGTCCACGAAAAAAGTAATCTCCGAAGAGCTTAGCTTTTCGTGATGTGCCAATTCAGCTGCTTTTCCAATGGCAAAGATCTCGGCCTGAAAGACACTACAGTCAGCCGGGAGTGTATATGACGCTCTGATGTTGAGAGATTGGCAAAACACTCCAGCACCTGTTCCTGATTCCATTTTTGAACCGTCAGTGTAGAAAGGGATACCCTGTTTACTTATAAGTGAATTGGGATCCCAACCCTGTCTTTCTGGTATGAAAATAGAAAATTTCCTATCGAAATCTAGTAAAGGGGGGATGTAATCGGTGGTCTCCCTCAGTCCTGGTATCGTGTCATATCTTTGTAAGATTGACCCGTGGCCATAAGTGCTGTGCCTCCAAAAACTCAGTTCTCTTAAACGAATTGCAGTTTTGGCTGCCGTGCACTTTATGAACTCATCCAGAGCCGGGAGGTCCAAGATCATTTCCAATCCAGCTTGTGGTGTGGTTCTTTGAGCCCCTGTTATTCCTACACAGGCTAGTCTCTGTACCTTATTCAGGTTCTTGAGATAGCTTGATTTTTCCACCGCCTTCCACCAAACAATAGAGCCATAGGTAAGAATGGGTCTGACAATCGCTGTGTACATCCATTGGATGACTTGCGGTCGCATACCCCAACGTACACCGAAGGTCTTTTTGCATGTGTAGAATGCACATAGTGCTTTTTTCAATTTTTCCTCAGTATTACTCTTCCATGTAAGCTTGGAGTCAAGGATTACTCCTAGAAATTTAGCTTCCTTAGAAGGTTTTAGAGGAATGCCATTTAGTTTGGGAGGGTTGAAGCCCTCCAGTTTCCTTTTATTCGTGAACAAAACTAGCTCTGTCTTGGTGGGGTTGACCCCGAGACCGTTCTTAGTTGCCCAAGAAGATAAATCCTTTAATGCATTTTCCATAATGTTTTCGATGATGGTAAGAAACTTGCCTGATACCAAAACCACTATGTCATCTGCATATGCTACTATTTTAATGCCCTGATCTTTGAACTTTGTGAGAATTTTGTTGACTACGAGGATCCAGAGCAGGGGTGAGATGACTCCTCCCTGTGGTGTGCCTCTAGTAACTGTTTTCTCAATAGTGCTAACTCCTATTTGAGAGTTAATAATTCTGCCATTTAACATGGTGAAGATCCAATTGACAATGACAGATTCAACCCCAACTTCAACTAAGGCAGCCTTGATCGATTCCGTTTTAACGTTATTAAACGCACCCTCGATATCAAGAAATGCTGCCAGGGTATATTCTTTATGTTCAAGACTTTTCTCTATATGTGAAACTACTTCATGCAAAGCAGTCTCCACTGATTTGCCTTTAAGGTAAGCGTGTTGGTAGTTGCACAAATCGTTTCGTTGAGAAGTTCTCTAACATGTAGATCAATTATCCTCTCTTGTGTCTTAAGGAGAAACGAAGAGAGACTTATTGGTCTATAATCCTGAGCGGTCGAGTGAGTCGGTTTCCCTGCTTTTGGGATAAAGACTACCTTGACCTTTTTCCAGCTATTAGGGACGTATCTAAGTTTGATACAACTTATGAAGATTACCCTAAGCCACGGAGTTATTACTTTAAGAGCATTTTGAAGAAGAGCTGGAAAAATCTCGTCTGGACCGCTGATTTATAGGGTTTGAACGAGGGCCAGGGTTCTACGGAGCCTTGCCGCCTCGCTTGTTTTTTCAATGGATTCACAATGTTTAGCCCACGAATCCTTTTTAGCCTTCCTTAACTCTTTGGTGTAAGTGTTAAGTGCGGCTCTATAAGACTTTAAGTCCTCTTCTAATTTACTCATAGGATCGATCCTTACATTATAGTATCCGGGTTTGGTGGACCGCGATGGATAAATCAACTAATTATAAAACGCTTAATAAAGTTCAAAGACTAGAGTGCATTGGAATCACAGGGGCAATGAGATCCACACCCACTGCGGAAATGAAAACCATATTCAATCTAAGACCCGTAGATCTATTCGTACAAGAAACTGCAGCCTACAATGTACAGAGACTAAGTCAGATAGCTGGATAGCACAAATTATCGACAAACGTACAGATTTTGAAAAACCGATTTTTGAAAAACCGGATTTTGAAAATCCGTCTCCTTCCCCACAAGAGATAAATGGGATGCTGGTGTACAACTTCACAAATTCACACCGACGGCGTGCGGCAACGGATCGAAAATGTGCGAACTTCTTCTCAGAGTCCCTCGAATTTGCCAAATCTTATAGACTCCCTGATTACAAGAGTGAACATGGCTGCCGAACAGATCTCAATGTTGCCGATACCACGGGCTGATATCACCTTTATTTTACATTGATAGCCAAGCAGCTATCTCTGCCACAGCAATAAGATCCAAGCTGGTTTCATGCTGTTGCGAAGATCTAAGAGTTCTTGGCACGCAGCACAACATCAGACTCTGCTGGGTCCCTGGACCTGGACACTGTAAAATTCTAGGAAATGAAAAAGCAGATAAAATGGCAAGGACTTGTTCATCGTTAGATCTAAGCCTAACAGACTCCAGTGTTAAAATTCCACCCTGTGCCATTAAACAGAAAATTGGTAAGAAGATAGTGGAACTTACCAATGACACATGGAACTCACTCGTGACTTGTACCATTACAAATAATCTGTGGCCTAGCTACAATATGCAGAGGCTGCGGAGACGAAGATGTAGAGGAGGACACCCTTCACTTCCTAGGTCACTGGCCGGCACTCTGCATTATTCAACGATCTAGCAGAAGTCTTAAATTTAAAGAACTTTATCAAGGCCTCCAAATGGCTCGATACTCAATAGCATTTCATAGTTTATATTTCTAAAGGGATGGTCCAATCCGTCAGGGTACCACAATGGATCAATATTGATCTAAGTGTGACGGGAACAAGATCCACCGTCAGTCCACCAACCTAACCTAGAGCCGTTTGGGAGAAAATTGACCTAATACTAAAATGTCATCCATTAGAAAATCACATAAAATTGTTCTGTACCAAATTTAAAGCAAATCGGTTAACCCGTTTAGGCTCTAGCTCAAATTACAATGTGCGCAATGAATGTTGCATGCAGTAAAAATAAACCTAAAAAAACATAGTTCGTTTAAGGAGAAGATTATTTTTTGAAATTGATATAAGATGTCGCTAATAGTTATAATGAATCAAAACATAATGGGTTCAATCGTCAACAGTTAAAAAAGAAAAACAAAACAAAAAAAGAATTTATTTTTATTTTGTTTTTTAGAACGATGTTTTATTGAGTTCAAATAGTTTTAACATTTGATAATATTTATACTTTTTTGAAAAGTGCTTAAACAAGTCAAGTTTTAAGTAGGTATTGGTTCTCGTACGAATTATTTTCAGAATGCTCTTTCAAAGATTGAATACAACATTTATTTTCATCAAACTATGATTTTATCTTATAATTTTATTTTGACAAAATCAAAACTTTTAATGCACAAAAAAGTTCTTATTATTGATCAATGTTTAAATGTAAAAACGAAAAAATTAAAAATCAATTATAGACGGGGTGAGCAAAAAACTGGTTCAAAAAAGAGGTTTGTCCAAATTTCGAAAAACAGCTGTTACTCGAAAACCGTTATGATTCGGTATGAACAAGTTGCTAAAGAGGTCATGACTTGGTCTATCACCATATCCAGTTTAGACCATTCTTAATGGGACACCCTGTATAACATTTAATATCAAGTAATAAATCAAGTCAGCAGAACATTAGTTTTTACCTAAAGTACTGGTGCATTAAATTGTGAGGTTGCCAAATAGACAAAAATATAATTATACTGAATTATGGGAATTAAAAAAAACTGTCACCTATTGGCACAAAAATAGCACCTTTAGATTCAGAAAACGTAGCACGGAAATTTTTACTTTCCATATGCCTTCGGCTGTTTACTGTTTAACAGACCTAAAATGTTGTATGCTTCGGGAAGTTTTGTACGTTTTGTTCTCGTTGATGGCCAAACTTCTATAAACCTGACCAAAACCATACTGCAGCGATGTGAAGAACTATATATTTGATATTCGAGCAACTGTATTGGCCAAGGCTAGGACGGAGCCGCAAATACGGCTGGTTACGTAAGTGGAATACAAAGCAGGATAAGAAAACAGTATCTACACGCTTTATGTACGCTGTGCAAGCCATCGCTAGCAAAATAACTTTCCAAAATTTCATAAAAAAAACCACACGAGCGAGCAAAACAAAATGCAAAAATATCTAACTTACTTAAGAGGTATTTACTTCTTGCTCACGGTTTTAGGGACACTTCCAGTGACCACAGCGTCTTGAAAGAACCTTTTCAACGATCGACTCGAAGCGATATGAGCAATGCAAGACTTAACCCACTTGCTATGATATCTTTTCATTCGGATATTGATGTCAATCCATCAGATGAGGTGATTGGTCTCATATGAACAATTCAAGACTTTTTCTGTCGTAAAAAAAATTTGTATAAAAAAATAATTTCAATATGTACTTTATATATCTACTTAACATGCATTTATTTAAAAACTAAAAAAAATCTATGAATTGGAATATGTTAAAGTTTTATATATTTTTTGTTCAAAGAATTGTTCGTAAGAATTGGAAGCAAGCCTCCTCCGAAACAAAATCCTGGCTACGGCCCTGGCCACCTCATTATTCTATTCACATAAATAGACTTGAAGTGGTTCTGAGCAGGTTTATGCGCTTCTGCTTTCGATTCTTTCCATGGTCACCGGATAATATAATTCCTCCTTATTCTCAAAGAGCAATGCCTTAAATTTTGTTTTATAACTTGTTCAATGAATGGTTCTATATTATCTACATCAGTTCTAAATAGATTAAATTTTATTTTTAGTCGGGCATAAGACTATAACTGCCCTTATATCAACCGTTCAGTAGATCAAACTATGGTACTTAATAGTCCTCTTAATCAAATGATTGTTATTTTTTAATAAATAATTTTATTCTTTTAGTTTCGGTAAACGATAATCTCAAAAGTAATGCCTTTAAAAATATGTTTTATAATGCTTTAGAATAATTGAGTCCGAGGCATTAATTCACAATCTCTAAGTGAGTTTTTAATAAAAACTTATTTAAATAATAATTTATTTGCTTAACTATAACTCAATAGGAAAATGTGAAATACTGCCTTTAAATATTTAGTTAATAAGTTTTTATATCCTAGGTATATCCTAATATTGTTAACGTTAGTTCTTAACGAGTTTCATAAATAAATACATGTTTCAAGACTTTGATTTTAATAAAGTACCTATACCTATATAATAATTATTATAAAAGTCACGAACAATCACATGACCTCTTGTGCGGCACTAGAATATAATATTTTTATCAAAATGTCATTAAATTAATCCGTATGTATACATAACTATTCAAAAAGGCTCCTGATGTTATTTATAAATAATATCTAAAATAGCCTTGAACCCATACCATTAGAAATTCCCAAATTTCGATAAAAAGGTTTATTGTCTCTTCCATCGAGTTACAAAAATTTTCCGTTAAATTACCAGTCTGCAGGCAAATCAAGTATTAGTTTGAATTATGCATAATGCTCTCAGAATAACTAGATTGACTTGTGAACTCGTGATTGTAATATATATATACCTTCCTAATCCACCTACCCTAGAGATATAATACCATATTATTAACACATTGCTTTCGATACGTTTTATTACGCTTTACTAAATATTACAATCGACGTCATTATGACCTTTCACAACAAAAGGATATTCTAGGTAGTATGTATCTACCTCAGATATAATTCTTAAATAATTGTTGTGCAACACAAAATCCCATACATACTTCTGTAAACAATAAAAAATGTGGGTTTTAATAATAATAATTTAAACAAGTATATAACTTAGATTATTTCCAAATAAATATTCCAAAGATAGAGGATATTATACCAGCAGCTGAATTTTGAATCAGGACGGATAAGGATATGGATATTGTGCTAATTTAAAATGCATCATGATTGTGGCAACACGTCGTAGGTATTCCTATACAAAAGTAAGCAATCATATGCATGGAATTAAGTTACTTACAGCAAAGGAAGAAGAGTCTTATACGTCTAATTTTCACCTGGACTTTATGTAAATTATTATAGCTATCGTTACCCTTTCCTTGCTTCTCTCCTGATGTTGATGGTGCAAAGAAGTTATTTAGAAAAAACCCGAGTTTGAATCTAGGTAAGATGTATAGAGTCCTTTTGCCAAGATCTTCTTGTGTTCTTCATCGTCATTCCTGGAATTTAGAGTTCTCGACGATGCAATGGAGACGAAGACAACGATATAATTTAATCAACTAGGTACTTGAGAGTCAGAAAAGAGGTGAAGTGGATGCATTCAACCCCATTTTCGAAGTTTGTCTCATCCTGTTTCTAACTCTCTCTCGCTTTGTAAAGTATCTCGTTTCCTTCATCTGGTTTGATGCAATTTATGTAAAATACCTTCCCGAAAGCTTCTACACAAAACACGCACACCTCATGCATCTGCTTCTGTATACTTCTTTGCCAACCCCCTACCACCCCATCCCACGCCCCTTTCACCTTTTTGCCTCTCGAGGAGCTCTGCCAGTAGAATAAATTTAACAAAAAAGATGAGATAGTTCTCAAGAAGTGCTATGTAGATATCTATTTTGCTGCCATCGTAATACGCTTAGATATTTGACTCCTTCTCCACCATCTCTATATGTCTTTCTGATGCTCCAATAAACTATAGGTAGACATACAAGTACCGATATACGTATCTACATCTCTGACATTTGGTTATGAATTGTCTGGAATCTTCTGACGCAAATTGAAGGTTTCCTTCCAATCGTTTTGGACTATTTTGCATTGCAGGTTTGGCTCGAAGCTCTAATTCAAACCGAAAAGTAAAACTATATGTTCATTACTATAAAGTTTGTACAATTGTACATATCTACAAATGAAGAAGTTTAATCTAACGGAAGGATGAATGGAAATAGTTTGACAGGTATGTTTGTTCAGGTTTTTAATGGGTTCAAAGTGAGCTATATAATTTTTGGTTCCTGATTGAACTGAAGTCACGTTTGTCAAAACTACGGAGGTAATTCGAAATGTGTCTGTTCACATTCACATAATTCATTCAATTGATGGGACATCATTAAGAGGGGGGATGTAAGCTTTGTGGTTTTCAGGTTATAAAAAGCTTAACTTCAATCGATTGTGTTAACTTTGGTTTATGTAAGTTTGTATAGGAAGGACGAGACTTAAGTATTTTTGGTATAAGTATAAATGGTATAAAGGAAAGTGATAGGATTAATTTAAAACAGGCAAATTTTATATGATTGAGTTAATTAATCCCAACCGGTATATTCTTATTGATCTTTTTTTATACATTTTTAAGTTTGAAAGCTTTTATACCAGTTTATACCAATCAGCGGGAAGATAAATAGAAAGTGTGTAATGTTTTATGTTAACCTATTTTCACTGGAAAGTGCCGCTTGACATAAGAAAAAAAAAACACAAATTTTCTATATCCACAAGAGTAGCCAAGTTTTGTGTTATTCACCTGATTGGTATAAATAAAAAAGTTTCTAAGACAAATATATATTTTGAGATACTTATTAACAAGTAACTGTACTCTGAAATATCAAATAGACCAAAGCATTACTCATGTTCTTTTTTGTATCTGCTGATTGGTATAAACTGGTCTAGCACACTATTTTGTATCTGCTGATTGGTATAAACTGGTCTAGCACTCTTAAAGAATTCTCGTCGTGGGCAAGTGTCAGTCATAACACATACAAAGCAAATAGTTTGTATTCCAAATACAAAGTTATTAAAAATGTTCGTTATTTTACTTTTTTAGATGATGCTTTAATTTGTGGTAAACCTGGACCTCAACCAGCCTGATTTTCCCTCGATATACCGGTAGTTGTGCACACCATCTTAGACGAGGTCTTTCTGGAGTCCTTCCAGTGGCTCATAGCTTTAAATTATCTCATTCTCACCGCGGAAAGCCGAAAAGTCAGCGAAGCCAATAACACATAACGGGAATTTGGAAACTGTCGTTTGCCCAATAATAGTTCATACGCCATCATATTTTTTTTAGAAACCTATGGCTATTCCTGAAAAATCCTTGCCATCCCATGTAAATTAAGCTCGCGTTAAGTACAGGGTGGACCAAAATTCACTTTCCTATGTAAGAAATTAATAACTCTTCTTTTCGTTCTGTGGTGCAAAAATTTAAGCAATATGGGAACGTTGGAGATGTGAGGCGTTCAAGCAAGCCTATAGTTTTGGACGATCGATCGAAAACATCCAGGTGGTTAGGGAAAGTGTTGCAACCGATCCTGAGTTAGTTAGACATACCGCGTAGCACGATTCATCGGATTTTGAGGAAAGATCTGTACCAGTTGGTTCAACAACAGCTCAATCCTGGTGACCCAGAAAAAGGTCAGGTAGAGATTAATTTCGGGGTTTAAGAAAATGCTTGCCAAAGAAATCAGTGAAAAAGTTGGAAATAGTGTGAGGGTCCTAGGATGAGGTATTGGAGTATTTCATCGTGGAAGGATAACCGTCTGACTTTTTTTTTAGAATTAATAAACTGAAAAAAGTGTTTTGGGTTCGAGATACGGTCAGATTGGGTTTGAATAAGATGTTTTGAAAACAGAGATTCACATAAGCATGAAAAGTCGTTATATGCGGAAACATAGTTTGAAAGATTTTCATTTGATTTAGACTTAAGATATTTCGTTCCATAGTTTATTTCGTTTATTAAGCGAAAAGTACGAAGATCTTTGTTGTACCACGACGGAGAGGTTGTAAAGTTCTTTTGAGGCATGAGTGGAATGAATAGTAAGTAAAAAACAGTTTTGTAGTTGTTCATAAAGATTCGTTATAATAAGGTCAATATCCCAGACATTCGAGATAAAATCGAAGCTTATTTTTAAATGAGTTCGTTCAGTTTGTTGAAATCAACTTTGCGAAAATTATATATTTGTGATGTGAGAGTATAAGGAAGTATGTTTTTGCAATCAAAGGCAAAGGTAAGTGATAAAGGTGGATGATGATTTTCAAGTTTTTAAAGGTTTTGATTATTTTCAACAGTGAAAGTATTCTGAGCATTGGTTGAAAAAACCAAATCTAACTGCCTTTTGCAGATAATTCTTAACTCCACTAGTCTGGGCGAGATCAAAAGATCCCATAGTTCGAGAACACTCTGTCGTTTCAGAGGATGATTTGTCAATGCCTTCGTAGTTCACTTCGTCCTGTCGAAAATGTTAGCCTCCCGAATAGGTATATACCTATCTTCTTGGTTTCATCAATCTTTATAAGGTCTTAAGATGATTTCAATTATAGCATGGCACTATACAACTGATAAGACTATAAGTTAATAGAGACGCAGGTTCCAATACGTATACATTCATTTACGTACATATATTATCTCCAAAAAGCAATATCTCTTCAAAATTCGACAGATAACTAAGATGAAGACTTTCCACACATTAGTCTCGTTACACCGTGTTACATCAGCAGCTTAATTCTAACTAAACCACACACGACTCGTTATCCTATACCAAGCTATAATACTATACAAGTCCAAAACACTACACCATCATCGTCGTATAGTTTCAAGCAAAATAACAGGATATTCGAATTACAATGAGTAAATTCCAAAAGCAGGAAGAAAACCCACCATCATTTTAGAGCTACCTTTGTACATATAAATGTAGTATATGAAAGAGGAACGTCCGTCCAGGTGAATCTCCTCCAACAGCAAGCAAACCCGCCGGAACCGCAATTAGATGAAATATAATTCCCTCCGACACGTAATAGCACTCTGTTTCACATGCGGCTATACAGAACACACACCTCTTACACCACACACATGAAGCAAACAAAACACACCGTTCAATGAAATTTCCCTTAGCGGGAATCCTGGATTTTCTTTGGTACACCTAGAGGAATTGGAATTGGAATCCGTTCCTTCACTCGATGTACCTTTTTCTCCTTGTTTACTGTGGGACACACTGGTATAGGTAAAAGCAACATCAAATAGGTACCTACACGTTGCTGGACGGATAAGCTCGATTTCTGCACCCAAGCGTGTATCATCGCCGATTCCGATTCCGCCACTGCACCACCGCGCCTCCGGTTGCCATCAGGACAAGAACACAAAAGCCAACGTTCTTGCATGGTTGGTCCTAATTGATTTATTGGCATTCCTGGGTATTTCACTTATCCTCTGCCTTGGGCCCCCCTCGCCATCCCCTTTTTTGTCCACTCCACTGCTGTATATTATATGTTATGGATTTGGTTTCATTATTTGTCGTCCTATTTCATTTTTCAAGTACGACTCCTCTCCGCACCGCAGTCGGGAAACCACCAATGGTTTTTTTTTGTACTCTCTAAATTCCCTTAAAGGAACCGGCAACAGCCTCACGTACCTACCTACACTACACCTGTTAAATGGACGAAATACCTTAAATGGAACGCAAAAGAACGCAACGTACATACGTTGCGGATTTCAGGTATTTTTTTCTCCATCCCAGGGGAAAATTGCGATTTAACAATGTTGATAGTTACCCCTGGTTGTTTTTTTTTTTTTTTTTTTTTTTAAGTTTGCTTTTCCTGGCTTAAAAAAAAAGAGTCATTGGACTGGGTTAACGGTTTAGGGATTTATAAGTCTAGGTACCTATATGGTTCAACTGAAAGCCTCGCCTTTTTTGTGTGAATGAGCTAATGGCTAGAGTGTGCAATGTGCTAGATAATAGACTTTATGTGAGTCTATTTTTGTACCTTGTTGATCCTATATGACGTGAAAGAATGTCCTATTGACGAAATCAAGTATATAACTAGTGAAAGAATTTAAATTGACTCGCATGTGAAGGAATTCGACTGATTTAATAAGAAAATAGGAATTCTATGTTTTCATTGAAGCAGGGTGAAGATGTCCTTATCAAACTTAAGGCCTCAGAAATTCATACAGAACAGAAAGGAATTTGAACCTTTTCGAAGATGAAGGACTTTTGAATTGTGTGTCAAGGTGAAATGGGGCACCATAATAAGAAATAATTAATCTTTAGATTTTGTGCAGCACTTAAGCCATCAGCCTTCACTAATGTCTCTAAACATCTCACAAATATCATTTCAGAAACTGAATTTCCCTTCGAAGTGATATTTATGTTAATTCTTTTGAAAACAGATGCGGGGAGGACATCTAACGCTTAGTTTCTAAAAAAGACAAAACGACATTGCAGCTACTCGTAAAGGGTGATAAGTAAGAAGCACCAGCTTTACACATAGCTTTGTTGCGCTTTACAGATGGTCGAACCGCCAACCAAATCAAGGATGTGCTTCCAGACGCACATGGAATGTATACAAAATCCTGGGGGCAAACGTTGACTCTGTGAGTATGTCCTTGTTGTGGCTTAATTCATAGCTCGATCTAAACGATTATAACCAGAGTCTACAGAGAGAGCATCTGAGTGAGAAATTATATGCTGCACGCACATGTGAATTCACCTACCATACAGACGCCGACAATCAGTGGTCCCAATACCGCGACTTCATCAAAGAGTTAGTCGAAATCACCCAATAAAATACCGGCCACCCTAAAGACCCTGTAGTATGATGATGAATGCAAATATCGAAAAAAGCCAGAAAATGGATATGTGAAAATATTCAACAAAAGTGGTAAGGAAGAGCCCAGGAGAACTAGAAGAGAGTAGTAGAAGATTCTGCATAGGAAGAAGAAGGCATACGTGTAGTCTCCAAGCTAAAATAGATCGAATAGTCTCGCAATCAAAATAACACCCGGACGTTTTATAAAAAAAATCAACTAGTGGCTTCTTTTGTGTATAAGACCGAAACGCGGAAGACTCGCGAAGGTAACCTATAGCCATCGAAGCACAGGAAATAAAGTACATCTTTTTAAGGAGCATTTCCAGAAGCTGCTAAATGGGCGTCATGTAAAGGTTAATTTAAAGAAATTGGTGGCGCAACAGCTCGTGTAGTAATATGTGGCTTATAACTCTTAAGTCTTAACCATTCGTGTATGTGTGTTGCGAATGGGCATCATTTAGAGCGTGTACTATAGGGAAAGTTTCCTGTTCCACCACGCAAAGTACAGAAGAGAGCAGCTTTTAGCTATACAAATCCTGCTGGCTCTGATACCTTATCAGTGGAAGTCTTCAAACACGAACTTGTAGGTAAATCATTAACCTAGTATGGGTGGAAGCAAGCATGTTCGATGAGTGCCCATGCCCAATCAGATTCATAAGCTCTATCTTGCAAGATCTATATAGAGGCATAAACCATCCAACTTTAAATTCAACTTTGCGGCACCTATGATTAACGATGAAATCTTAGACCAAGAAATCTCTCTCGCTGAAGTAAACGCTGTTATTCTCAGGGCGAAAAATGGAAAAGCTCCAGGTGATGATGGGATCCCATATGATTTTTTTAAGAAAGCAACACCCACATTTATCTTACCCCTGAAATGTTTGTTCAATAAAGTTTTTCAGAACCAAGAAATTCCGGATTCATTTAAAAGGTCGATTATTTTTCCAATCCAACAAAAAGGAGCTGTTGATCAAGTGGAAAACTACAGAGGAATATCGTTTATGAATGTATTAGCGAAAATGTTCTGTGGAATCCTTGCAAATATATTAGAATCTTGGGTAGCTGTTAACAATACTCTCACCAAATTTCAAGCGGGCTTTCGGAAAACCTATTTAACAACTGACCACATTTTTACACTTACTTCTATTGTGAAAGCGCGAAACAAAAAGGTATTTGCTTTCTACGTCGACTTTAAGTCAGCCTTTGACCTGGTTAATCGTAATGCTCTTTTCTATAAGCTGGCTCAATTAGGCACATCTACGAAATTTATAGATATTAATAAAAGTACTCACACGCACAGTCGGCGGTCTGGAATGGCTCAGCTTACTCAAAATGGTTCACGACGGATAATGGCGTTAAACAAAAGGATGTTTCCTTAGTGCCCTTTTTTTTGCACTCTACATCAACGATGTGGTAACTTTTCTTCCTGGAGGAATACGAACCTCTATGCCTATGATTTGGTTTTATCATCAGAATCAGCTGAAACCCTCCAATTGATGATAAATCGTTTAAAAGAGTATTTGTCCGTGTGGGATCTTTTCATTAACACCAGCAAATCTAAAATTATGATATTTTCAAGGTCTGCTAGAAATCGGAACAGATTTAATTGGTCTTCTAATGACAATAGTTTAGAAGTCGTTAATGAATATAAGTGTCTAGGAGTAAAACTAAGCACAATCCTTGATTTCAGCAAGCACTTGCTTGAGAAAACAAATTCATCCCAAAGTTTGTTGAACCTTTCCTGGAGAAATATCTTTTCGAACAAACGCATCGTCATCTCTGCAAAGTATAAAATACTCGAAGCTGTTGCGAAAACAACGATATGTTACGCCGATCAAGTGTGGGGAATGGATGAGTATGAAGTTGTTGAAAAATTTCACAGAAATTTCTTAAAAAAAACTCTTCAACCTGCCACTAAAAACTCCAAATTATGCTCTTTATATATAAACAGGTCTCCCTTAACTTTTCACTAGTACGTTGAAGCCCCACGCAGATTATATCGTCAAAACATCTCAACACCCGGACAATCCTCTGGCAAAAAAAAAATGCTTTTATACGAAATAAGGAATGAGGATTTTACTATTTCTTAAAAGATATGCTGTTAATATCGGAATTTGAATAATTATTTTTGTTTTCTCTTTTTTTATTATTTTATAAAAAATACATAATATTGTTTAAAATTGCTAACCGAGCTGATGCCAATGCCATAGCTTTAATATTCATAAATTGTTAAATAATGTATCATATGAATCAATAAATGAATGAATAACTAACTAACTAACTAGAAGCATAAACCCTGCTAAACTTATGAAATATAATATCGTATCCAACGCACTTTGTGAGCTCCTTAAGCGCAGTTCAGCAACACTTTATCAGCAAAGGAGCTACCAGTCCAGCAAATTGACCATAAATTAAATCTTCGAACTGAATAAATAAAGGTCAGAAACAATAAGGACCCATGTTCTGTAACTCTCGCATCGATAAAACCAGTCGAGAAACGATGGAAAATGGAACAAAACTCATATGATTTGTTTCAATTTTCATCGTTTCTCGACTGCTTTTAACCATGCGAGAGTTACAAACCCTTAGCCCAATTATACTTACCTTCCTCAATGAAGCCATCTCTGTGACCTTACTGGGTGGGAACTTACCTGATATAAATAGTACCAGAGATTATAAGCCTAACGCAAATGCCTTCAGACCCCATCTCTCCAACTTATCGATAATTTATTTCATAACTAAAAGCAATAGATGTGGAGATAGAACACCACCTTGGGGTGTTCCTCTACTGACATACTGACTCTGATTTCATATTACCTATAACGAAGCTTGAATCCATCTTTCGCTGCGCATGGAAATTATCCATTTTTCGATTTAGTCCTCTACTCCAAAATCAATGAGTGCGATTCTAGAGTGCATTCGGTTAGGACGTTCTTAAAAACCCTTTTTACAACTTAGAAGGTGGAGAGGTTATAATATTCTTTGAAGTGGATTGTTTACTCAACTGAACGCAATACATCATGAAGAACCACCTCCGTGGACTTACCCTTTAATTATGCTTGGTCAAAGGATGTCTCTAACCTTCTAGGATGTCTGTAATATGAGAGGCAAAAATGGGCTCCAAAACTTTACGTACGAAGTAGGTAAGGCTAATTGGTCGGAAGCCCTTCGCGGATTCATGCAATGCGCTTACCGACTTTTGGTATAAAAACTACTAAGTACTCTTACGTGTCTCCATGATTCGGGTACATAATTGAGGAGAAGGCATTTACTTTTTACGAAATATCAAAATCTAAAGGTTTTTCGACTTGAAGAAAAAACGAAATTTATATCAAAAGTCAAATTCGCCATTAAACAGGGCTCGCATAGAATTCTATAATTATATAGACAGCTCAGCTCCTCCTCCCTGCACCCTTACTTATTATAGAGGTTTAGTTTGAAAATCGATATAAATATCCTTATTGGATTTACGGCAACGCTTCAACCAATAAATTGACAAATTCAGCTTTGTCATCTTATCTCACCATGTCAATCAATCACTTGTCCATAAAACATTTTTCACTTCACATGTAAGTAGGAGAAAATCTTGAATTCTACTGTCCAAAGTTCCCTTCTTTCCTTCCCATACGACGCGACCGTCCGTTATCTTCGTCGCGTCCGTCGCCGTCGGTCGGTTGGTCTTGGTCATCGTGCTTTTGATCTTCCATCTATAACACCTTATGTTTCCCACCACAATTTCGCCTTCACTCGTAGGTAGATACATCCATTTATCCATTATCCTCACTCTGATTTCTTGTGCTGATATAGTTTATCTTGATAAATGTGGGCTAATTAATTGGCAGGATTATGTGGAGGGTAATTTGCATTAATTACTACTTTTATATTGCATTCACTTCACATAGGTATATACATATTATGTAATATACATAGGATGGTATATACATATGTATGTATGTACAAACATAAAGTAAGCCACGTGATGCATGCGGAGAAGACAGACTCGCTTGTGGAAATGAATTTAACCCCAGAGACAGAGAAGATTGATTAATGGAAAATGGTAAAGGTATAAGTTTCCATTTTGCATTATCTTGCGTTTTAAACTCTGAAGTTATTCACTCTCTGATGGTGGTGCTGGCGAATTTCTGGAAACTCAGCATTTGCATATTCATCAACATTTCCAGCTGGAGCGTGGAGGTATAAAGTGTTTTTAAGTTTTTTTTTTTTTTTTCTTTTTGCACTAAATGGCAATTCTATGAGAACTGATGTTGTGACACTTTATAAATATTTAATATCAAAAGTTGTCACTGGGAAATCATTAATCATGACAAGATAGAATTATTTTGAGATAAGTGTTAAACAAATATGAAATGTTTAACAATTTATTGTACGTCCAATAATTATTGTTAATGAGAAACACTGAACTGCAATTAACGTCATTATGAGCTCTGATGATAATGCCGTAAATAGCTTTGCAAGAAGTCCTTGTCGAACATTATATTGTCTGAAAGTTAATCAATAGTGCTTTCAACTGGGGGATAAGGGTAAATCCTACAGTGACCGGATTTTTTAATAGGTCCAGATTCTCGAAATATACAAAAATTATGAACGTATCAGTAAGCGGGTGATAGAAAAAGCTTCTTCCGTTTATCTTTTCAAACATTACAATGTAAGAATGTCACACTTTCTATTTCTGTAATAAAGGGTGATTTTTTTGGAGGTATAGAACTTTAAGTTGGAAACACTATTTTAATTGGCGGCTATTTTGTCAGCTGTCAAGTGATTTATTTTAAGTTTGTTTTGGCATATCAACATGAATAGACTAACGCCTGAACAACGCTTCCAAATAGTGCCCAAATGGGCCCAAAACAAGATTGCCGCGTTGATCCCAATTTTCGTAAGCGAATTTTGTTTAGCGATGAAGCTCAATGCTATGTTTGGAGTGATGATAATCCTCAAGTTTGTGTTGAGACACTGTTACTTCCACAAAAAATGACTGTTTGGTGTGCTTTATTGTTTGGTGAAATAATTGGTTCGTACTTCCTTAAAAACGATGCTGGCCAGAACGTTACAGTCAATGGTGAGGCTATAGAGCCATGATTACTGACTTTTTCGTTCATCAATTGAACACTCATAATGTGCAGGAGCTGTGGTTTCAACAAGACGACGCAACATCTCACACAGCTCGTGCCACAATTGATTTATTGAAGGAAACGTTTGGTAACCGCATAGTTTGACGTTACGGACCCGTGAATTGGCCTCCAAGATCGTGCGATTTAACGCCACTTGACTATTTTCGGTGGGGGTATGTAAAGTCGCTAGTCTACGCCGATAAGCCCGAAACGATTGACCACTTGGAGGACAACATTTGCCGCGTTATTGCCGATATACGGCCACAAATGTTGGAAAAAGTCATCGAAAATTTGACCTCCAGATTGGACAACGTCTGACTCAGCGGTCATATGACAGAAATCATATTTAAATTATAATGCCAGAAGATTATCTTTCGAATAAAGTAAATTTCATGTCCATTTAAAAAAATCATCTTTGTTTTATTCCATTTCAAAGTTATATACCTCTAAAAAAAAACACCCTTTAGTAGTCTAACAAAAATAATTTTTTTCAAGGAAATAACTAGTTACAGTCTGAAATTTTGCATGCATTTTGTTGTAATGGGACTCTTTCTAACCGATCCGATGACCTCTAGGTCACTTACTGGGGGTTAAAGGTCATGCAACATTTTATTTTAAAGAAATGGTCATTGGAATTTTGTTCGTAGCATTCACTGTTAAAAGGTTACAGCAATTCAAAGAGTCTAACAACAAAAGTCGACTCGTTGCTAAGCTTTCTGAAAAGTTTAAGGCTGCTTATATCCCAGTAAGACAAGCCGAAAATGGTGCTGATCTTTTGATTATCGAAATAACAATACGCACAGACATGACTGTAGGACAAAAAAAAAATATGGAACGAAATTATTTGTAAAATTTTCTCTTCTTGTCCCTTGTAAAGCAAGGTTGTCTAGCATAGATTTCGAGCTTTATGCCAAACATTAAAGATGAATTTCTTTAAAAAATACTGAGTCGTCTTCTTTAAAATTCAAACAATACTTATTTTCGTTTTATGTACTAAAATAACTGTCGCGTTCTTGAAAGTTTTAATAAAGCTATTTTATTTTTAATTTTCAAGAAAGGGAATGCTTTCATGAGAATTATAAATTTCTGAGAATACTAAATTCCATTCGAAAATATTTGCAACAATCCCGTTTAACAGACTTACCGTACCTATACTATAGATGGATAGAAGTAAGTAATCGCTTAAGCATGATTCAAGGTTGACTTCGTGAGGGATTTTCTACTACTGATCATATTTTTATCATATCTAGTATTGCTAATAATTTCACCCAATATTTATACTTGCTTCGTGGATTTAAAAGTTGTTTTTGACACTGTCCATTGGCAAGCTCTTAATGTCTTCAAAATGACTTCTTTGAAATATCCAGAAAGCTTTTGTCTATCTTATTTTATTTCAAGCTGTCGAACTAGTGTGACACTTTGGGATGGGTCAGACTTTTCAAAATTGTTCGAAACGATTGCTGGTATTCCCCAAGGATGTATATTGAGACCCATTTTTTTTGCTCTTTTTATTGATGTTTTTTTTTTCTGAAAAATTTCCCGGGTGGAATTATTTTCTCACATATCTATTCTTTTAAAGGAATTGCTCAAGATGCTGCTTTTCCCTCCAACTTCAATGATGGTATTTGAAGCTCAGAAATGTAATGGGTTGTGAATGTTTTGATCGAAATAGTACAAGAAGTCTGCAAATATTAACTTAAAAGTAAAGAAGCAAAAATAGGTATAGTTCTAAATGTAATGAGGCTATCTTTTTGCTCAAACCAAAATATTGACAAACGAGCTTTTGAAGATTCAATTAACACATAATGTATGTAGCTATGTATATGTGCTACGGTGTTCAAACTTAAGGAATTGAATTGTAACTGACTCTTATTTTTAAGAAGGATGACAAAACTGATATAAAGAATTATAGGCCCATATCCGAACTGTCCTGTATTCCAAAGCTCTTTGAACAAGTCATTTGTGCGAGACTCTAGCATTTCACGCTAAGAATATAATTAGCATGGGTTTATGAGGAAAAAATCAACAGTGACAAACCTCTTAACCTTCTTGCATAAATGTCCTAATGCATTAGAAAATGAAAGTGAAGTGGACTGTGTATATACTGATTTTTCTAAGGCATTCGATTAACTTAGTCACAATATCATTATATACAAACTTTAAGTTTTCGTATTTCCACCTTTTTTTATAGCTTGGATAAAATCGTATCATTCCGAAATACTCTTTCAAATCCATTCACAGCTCACTCCGGTGTTCCTCAAGGAAGGCATCTAGGCCCGTTTGTATTCATCCTTGCTATAAATAATGTTAAATCATGTATACGTTCTAGTAAAATTCTCATATTTGCTGATGATATGAAGATATCAAGCTAGTCATGACCACGTTCTTCTGCAAGACGATATTGAAAGTTTTCCTTTTTGGTGTCATAAGAACGGACTTTCTCTTAACCCTTCCAAATGCCAAACAATTACGTTCTCAAGAAAGAGTGTTGCAAATGCTTTTGGGTATTCCATTTCGCAGCACAGACTTGGTCGGGTCTTTAGCTTTGAGGACTTAGGTGTCAACTGTAGCTCTAATTTGGAGTTCACCTCACTGAACACATAAATTACATTGATAACAAAGCGAACTCCATGCTTGGATTTATTAAACGATGGGCAAAGGAATTTAACGATCCGTGTGTTACTCTTTCCTTATATATAAAGGGTTCTTCAACAGGGACGCTGCAAAAGTAGAGCAACAGGGACAGCAAACGACGCCATATTTCTTACCGCTCTTTTGACATTTCTCTTAAGTAAGGTTTGCCATTTCATGATGGAAAGGTATACGAGCCAACAACTAGTCGAAATTATTAAAATTTACTACCGAAATTCGGAGTCAGTGGCCTTAAATTTAAGAGCGCTCCAATTTATGGTCGTCATAATCGTCCTGGCAGATCAACAATTGAGCGTCTAGTGGGAAAATTTGAATCCACAGGCACAGACAAAATGTTTACGAGACAAAGAAGTGCCTGTAGTGTCGAGAATATTGCTGCCGCTGAGGCTTCAGTTGCAGAAAGCCCAAATGTGTCTCTCACACGTCGTTCTCAAGCGTTGGGCATCTCTGTGACGTCTCTGTGGCGAATTTTGCGAAAAGATCTTGGCCTACATCCTTACATGATTAAATTGACTCAAGAACTGAAGCCGCCAGAAGCGTCGTATGTTCGTGAATTGGGCTGAGCAACAACTTGAAAATGATTCGGATTTTCATCTAAAAATCATCTTCAGCGATGAGGCTCATTTCTGGCTGAATGGCTTCGTCAATAAACAAAATATGCGGTATTGGTCAGGCAGAAATCCACACGTACTCCATGAGTCATCATTGCATCCCGAAAAAATTACGGTTTGGTGTGGTTTATGGGACGGCGGCGTCATTGGGCCGTACTTCTTCCGTGATGATCAAGACCGGCACGTTATTGTGAATGGGGATCGCTACCGTTCAATGATAACCGAATATTTTTGGCCCAAATTGGATGATATGGACTTGGAGGACATGTGGTTCCAACAGGACGGCGCCACACAGCGAATGTCACAATCAATTTATTGGAAACCAAGTTTGGAGAACGTGTTATCTCACGAAATGGTCCAGTCCAGTCGATTTGACACCGTTAGACTATTTCCTGTGGGGCTACGTCAAGTCTATGGTATATGCCAACAAGCCAGCGGCGATTGATGAACTTCGTACGAATGTCGAACGTGAAATTGCAGCAGTATCGGCCGATTTATGCTTGAAAACTGTCGAAAATTGGGTTCAGTGTCTGGACTTTTGCAAGCGTGCCCGTGGTAGCCATGCAAAAGGAATCCAGTTTCATACATATTGGCATCGAACGTTCTTTCACAGGAATAAAGAATTTCATTGATATCCAAAACCGTTTTTGTTTTATTCAAAAAAACTTTTGTAGCGCTCTTATTGAAAACCCCAATACAATTGTTATATACGACCCCATCTTGAGTATGCCTCACAAATTTGGACTCCTTTCTATGAAGTTCATAAAAGTCGTATAGAATCAATATAAAACATAAATGCATTCGCTTTGCTCTGAAAGGTCTTCTTTGGGCTGACTCGTTCAACCTGCCACCATACGATCATCGGATCCAGCTTCTGCAGGGTCAAACTTTATACCAAATGCGTGTTAATAATGATTTAGTATTTCCGAAGAAGAGGAAAACGAAAACAATAGAAATGCATTTTGTTTGTTTTTGTTTAAATTCAAATGATAGTTTTTTTGCGACATTTAGTCCAAATGCGTTTCGCCCAGGCATGACCGTTGGGCTCATCAGTATTTAGTATTTCTGGAACAACTTTTTAGTGGCCAAATTGACGCTCCCGACTTGTTAACCGGTATTGGCTTATAAACAACCGTGGAGGATCTCACCACTTCCGAAGATTCGAACTTCTACATGAGAATTTTCATAGAACTAATTGAGCCTCTTAACCGTATGTGCGCAAGCTTTTTAATTTAAATCGTGATCGTGATTTTTTTTGATGGTAACTTCAAATTTTTTCTGTATAAATGTGTATTATTGTTTAATTATGTATATTATTTATTTATTATTAGGCATGTGTTAGTGTACAGTATTTTCTAACCTACTCTACTAACCACAAACACATGAACTTATGATGAGCCTCTGATTGTGGGTTGCAGCTTGCTCTAAGCTCACTACAACAAAGAATCTGAAGTGTCTTATTCGACGCTACGTTCCTTACAACTCCATGTAGTCGAGGCAAAGCACCTAATTTCAGCAGTATCAGCAGTTTAAACTTTGTGTTTCACGATTTTGGAGGTCAATGATTTTGTTGAAATTTATTTTTACAGTCACTTGTAAAATTTGTACGATTCATTCAATTAATATTTTTGAAAGGAAATTTTTCGGATCATAAAGTACGTTTTGCAGACACATTGTTCTGGCGTAGGTCTATTCAAGGCGAAATGGCAAAGTGGGCAGTGGTGTCAGCTGTCAGCTGTCAAATTGAATGTTATAGTAGAAACAGTGTTATTAATAAAAAAAAAACAGAGCACCCTTTATAACAAAAAGAAGACTAAGTACATCAACTTAAAGGATTAGGTCGGTCAAGCTATATAAGGTCTGTACCTATAGTCTAAGAGCTGACAGCATATTTTTGGTTTGGAAATATAACCAACAATTGAGTACGAGGGTTTGTAGGTCTATGCGTGTTGATATCGAAAACAAAAGTCTGGCAGGATTTTTTTGGCGCCGGTGGTGGGGGTGACGGTTTGAAAATGGCGATTTTTACATTTTTTTTTCAGCGGAGGTATCACTTAAATTCATTTTTTTTAAATGACAATTGATGCACTGTCATTTTTCCTAAGCGTTAAGACTTTTATCGTGACCATCCGATTAATAAAACTCAAGATACAAGCTCTTTAAGCGAACCTTATCGTTTTTTTTTGGAGACTTTTGTTGATTTTATGCATAACAAAAAATAAACAACAAAAATCTCAAAAAAAAAGCCAATAAGGTTCGCTTAAAGAGCTTATTTCTTGAGTTCTATTAATCGGATCGTCAAGATAAAAGTCTTTACACTTAGGAAAAATGACAGTGCATCAATTGTCATTTAAAAAAAATGAATTTAAGTGATACCTCCGCTGAAAAAAAATTATCAAAATCGCCATTTTAAAACCCTCACCCCCACCACCGGCGCCAAAAAAAACCTGCCAGACTTTTGTTTTCAATATCAACACGCATAGACCTACAAACCCTCGTACTCAATTGTTGGTTATATTTCCAAACCAAAAATATGTTGTCAGCTCTTAGACTACTATATTCGGCACTTAGTTTTAAGGTCAAAGCGTGGAGTATTTAATTCGGAGTTCCCCCAAATAACGAGTCCTTAAATGTAATTTAAATCCTCCATTATTACAATTTTGAATTTCTGTTGTGGTGAAAGCAACTTGTAGGACCTTATAGAAATTGCTTATAGAAAAAATAATCCATAATCTAGAAACACAACAGACACTATATAAACCAGGGCTGAACAAAAAAAATTAAAACTTCTGTCACATGATTTTTATTAGCCGTCTTGTCCGTGACGAGACTAAATTTTAGCCATCCCTAACCTGTCCTCATCAAAGGCTATTGGCTGGTGTCTGGTGGTGGTGGTATCTATACAAACTGAACTGAAAAATTGCTCCGCCGCTTCAGTGTTTTTTTTTTTTTAAATGCTAAATCAAAATTTGCATTTCGCAACTATTATTTCTCTTTTCGTTTCCTCAACCTCGCTCAGTCCAAGTTCAGCCAGCGGATGTGAGTGATGGTTTATTCTGATGGATGAGGATGATGATGATGATGATAATGATGATGACGGTGCGGTGGTTACTTTGCTTTCATCTAAATATCAGGACATACCCAATACCAACCATCATTGAAGGCGAGAGGGAGCTGCTGCTGCTATACCGTTGGTTCTGGCCTGGTAGCTGGTTACGGTGCGGTTGCTTTGCAAACGTTGTCGTTCGTTGAAATTGAATTACTTTGCACAATAGTTCGTTGGCTTGCTCTCGTACATGCAGGATGAGTGAGAAACAGGACATCATAAAAGAATGAAAGACACGAGGTCACGAGGATATGGAGTGAGAGGGTATTTATTTTGACAGGACGACGGACGTGAACGATTTAACCAATCGAACTCTTCTCACAAATTCATCCGACCGTTAGGAACTGCATTTAGCTGGGCTGGCTGGATCGTGGATGGGATTGGGTTGGGTGTTTGTATCGGGACTCGGGAGTCGGGAGTCATCAGGACTCTGGAGTTGATAGGATTCGAGAGTCTTTGACTATATACGATGCCGGCCGCCTCCGAGTATATACACACACGTTGCTGGTTGTGCAGATAGTTTAGCTGTCTATACTGTTGCTCTCTCCCGAGCGTTTATGGTTCTGTCAGCTTCCGGGCATACATACACCCGTTGGCAGCCTGTTCCATTGAAGATAACGTTATTGAATATTAATTTATCCAATCCACAAACACAAAACACTTTGCAATCTGAATGCTGAATTCCAATACAATATATCCAATACCCAGAGGAGAGTTGAACTCTCCTCTTCTTCTGTGCTGCTGTGCTCCAAGTTTGCACGGGAAAGTATAGAGGGGAATCATAGAGGGGGGTTGATTTGTGAAGGCTGTTATGTTCGTTCTTCCAAACAGGTGGTTTCATGATGCAATTATTATTGTAGTTCTGCTGGCCATTTCTCTTGATGGAACCATTTGCATTGTTTTATTGAAAAGGCTAATTTCCTCTAAAATTCTAGATCAATCCTTCTAAAAATGATGTTCCAAAAGGAATTTCATTGAAGGAAACTAATTACTCAACTTTATGTAGTAATTTCAAGGGTTTGTCATGATGAAATAGAAAAATCAATCAAAATTGTTTGTTTAAAATAAAAAAAATATAAAACGGAAATATCATTTTCGATGGTTTCTGATAGTGGGGGTGGAGAATAGGATCAATATAATGGAACATCCTCATTTATTGAATGATGCTGATTACAATGAAGGAATTGACTTGACTGTCGTTGTATAGGAAATATGCACTCATTGTAACGCGTCATAGTGTGATGTAATTAGTCACACATTGATCTGTGAATATACAAACATAGATGATGTCATATGTGTAGCTACAATATTGTAGTCAATGGTATGGTACGCCTAGGGATTTGATTTGTAATATTGATTTGCTGACAATTATTATAGAAGAATGTTTTGGTTTTGGCTTTTTGGTGAATTTGAATAATTTTATGAAAGAAATAAATTTAATTATTATGACTCAGCGAAGAATAATAATTAGCGCATACTTGATAGGAAAATATTTTCATGGCGATATAATTAAATTTAAAGTTCCATTTCTATGAAATATTAGTCCAGTGCAATTAGACCAATTTGACCCCTGACCTGACCTAGACAAAGTTTGGTACAAGTTATATTTTGCTCGAAATTCTATGGAACAATGCCCTTAATAATAGCCGAAAGTTTCCAAGCATCCCAAATTGGTGTTTGATTGCCTTCTTAAAAAACCGCCGCCATCTTGGACTTTTGGGTTTCGGCTATATTTTGAGAACCAATTGCCCTAGAAATGCCATTTATGTCACTTGCAGCAGCCTCAGAAGGTGAGAGAACTGACATAGAATCTCAGTAGCGTTGGAAAATAAATACAGCGCATTGTAGTGTCAGGCGTGACAAAAGACTTCGCTTCCAGGTGACAGTAATACCATCTACAAAATAACCAAGAAATTGGTTGGAAATACATCCTAAAAACAACACCCCATCAAGGATTTAGACGCTACCCTGCTGGTTACAGATGAGGATCAGCTCAGAAGATGGAAGGAACACTTTGCCAGCCTATTGCGGTAGTGTACTGGCTCCAAATTTAAATGAGCAATTCGGAGCAACAAGTTCCCGTATACGAATACCTGCCCAACCAGTTTAGCGGAGATATAACATCAGCAATCAAATCCACGCATTCCCTCTGAGCTTTATCAATCAGCTTCACAAACATCCGCGAAAATGATACATCCCTCAATACCGCAGATGTATGGGAGGACGAAAATTTTCCCGTTGAAGAAAAAAAAAAGATGGTGAAATTAACAAAAAGGGGAAATCTCACGGATTTCGGAAACTAATGAAGGATTTGTGTCCTCCCTTCCGTGGCAAACATAATGGCGAAATAACCTTGGAACGAATGGAAGAGCATCTGAATTCTGCTCTCGACAAAGAGCAATCGGGATTCCTAGCACGGGATTCGAACGGAAATGAGAAACTAAAATCTATGCTTTTAGTGAACTACTAGATGGGTGATTGCTTTCAACTATGGCACCAGTTATAATGGGGTTTTCAACAGGGACGCTACAAAAGTAGAGCAATAGGGACAGCAAACGACGCCATATTTCTTGCCGCTCATTTGATATTTCTCTTCATTAAGGTTTGCCATTTTATTATGGAAAGATATACGAGCCAACAACGAGTCCAAATTATTAAAATTTACTACCGAAATTCGGAGTTAGTGGCCTCAACGTTAAGAGCGCTAAAAATCGAAAAATCATCTTCAGCGATGAGGCTGAATGGCTTCGTCAATAAACAAAATATGCGGTATTGGTCAGGCAGCAATCCACACGTACTCCATGAGTCATCCTTGCATCCCGAAAAAATTACGGTTTGGTGAGGTTTATGGGCCGGCGGCGTCATTGGGCCGTACTTCTTCCGTGATGATCAAGACCGGCACGTTACTGTGAATGGGGATCGCTACAGTTCAATGATAAGCGAATATTTTTGGCCCTAATTGGATGATATGGACTTGGAGGACATGTGGTTCCAACAGGACGGCGGCGCCACAAGCCACACAGCGAATGTCACAATCAATTTATTGGAAACCAAGTTTGGAGAACGTGTTATCTCACGAAATGGTCCAGTCGCTTGGCCACCTCGGTCGTGCGATTTGACGCCGTTAGACTATTTCCTGTGGGGCTACGTCAAGTCTATGGTCTATGCCAACAAGCCAGCGACGATTGATGAACTTCGTACGAATATCGAACGTGAAATTGCAGCAGTATCGGCCGATTTATGCTTGAAAACCGTCGAAAATTGGGTTCAGCGTCTGGACTTCTGCAAGCGTGCCCGTGGTGGCCATGCAAAAGAAATCGAGTTTCATACATAATGGCATCAAACATACTTTCACAAGAATAAAGAATTTCATTGATATCCGAAACCGTTTTTGTTTTATTTAAAAAAAACTTTTGTCGCTTTTGTAACTTTTATTTAAAAAAACTTGTCGCGGATAGATTTTGGCGGCGTGTGGCGGCCATGTTGTTTTGGTTTGTTCAGTTACGAAACGCATGATCAACCGAAAATGTCGTCGCTGTCTGTGAGAGTCCGTATAGTTCTTCGACAACGACGATGTCATTGCCATCAGCATGAAGGTTATAGAGCTACCGATCGATAGTAACCAATTTTTTCTGGCTCCAATTCGATATTATGGATATGAACGACATGTGATTCCAACAGAACGATGCTATGTGCCACACAGCAAACCCCACAATGTTCAATTTCAACATATACCCGCCCTTATTGAAAACCCCTATACCTAACTGAAATTGAAAATTTTGATTGTGAAATTTGAGGCGTCTGTGCCGGCGCGGCGGTAGGGTAATCTTCAAATCTTGGCATTCCTTTGTAATGCGTTAGGATGTCACACTTTACAATGTAGCACGTTACGTTACGAAAATTTGGATAGTTGGATATTGGGTACGTTCAGTGACAAAAATCTAAAGATCCTCTTCAAGAAAACTATTCCGTTTTGGAACCGTATAGCACGTAGTCAACATCGTACGGACAACTTCGCATATACGGATTAAAATATGGATCCTCAAACTGGCGCTTGGACAAACGATGATGTTCACACATATTTACCCAGAGTCCCGGCACTCACACATTTTCTTAAACTATGTATATTAAGAATTAAATGTTTCGTTTTGATTGAAATTTGTATGGGACACTTTTAGCCCTCTCGGACACCTTTTTTGACACTAACTGTATGTGTGTCGGAGGTAACACAGCGCTTCTGGACCTCAAAAATCTTAAATCAAAAACAAATAGAATTCTTCATCTACAAATTCCTACCTGCATTAAAGCAATCAATTTAGAATATAGTTTTCAATTTGCTTTGCCAAATAAGTCCCCATATTTGTGTGTCAACAAATAAGTAGTCATCTTCTTGACACTTTGAAAAATCCTTCTATAGATAACTCATACTTCTTCTTCTCCATTGAGTTTAAATTACGCAATTCTCTTCAAAATCGTGTTGATTTTTCCACAGCAGTAACTTCTTCTCTGAAATTCAATTCAACCACAGTAGGTATTAGGTAATATTTTCAACTCTTCCCTTATCGATAACCTAAATGTCCTAGAAAACTTACTACTCTATTCTATATATCGTTCAATTTTAGCATAATATAATAGAGAAACAACAAAATCTATAAATTACAAAATAACACTATATGCACATTCGAGGAGTCGTTGAGGCCCGAAGGAGACGAAGTTTATGTTATAGAGACTCATATATATCCCCCATAATAACCCTGTAAACATTTGTCAAAGCAATAAATGAATCTCAAAATTTCGTTGATCCTGCATAGAGTAGCTATACGAGGAACTAAGAACTCATTCGTAGATATATGTATATGCATACACTCATTCTAGCGCAAGAACTATAGGATATGCCTTTAATGGTTTATATGCCCTCATCTTACTTCTTTATACTGTCCTATTCGAACTAGTTTGCCAGGATTATTTACATCATGTTCTCGGCTTGTGTGGTTGGTTTCTTCCTTTCTTGACAACTATCCAAAATGTATCCCTTTTTTGGAACATTTTCTTTAATATTTTTCTTCCTTAATGTGTTCTTTTTGTTCGTAGTTTTACATTTTCTTGTTGTTCTTCTGCCATGCGACCCCAAATAATTTTTGTTGTTGTTTGTCGCCCCCAATTCTTTCGCTTGGCTTCTGTCGTTTTCCATTCGTCATTGGGCGCCAGTTTGGCGGCAACACTGAACTGTCGTAGCATCCTGCATCCATTTCTATACACACACACACACACTCACACACGTAGACTAAACAAAAAATGATTTCGTTTAATCTGCCGCCTGGTTGTTTTTGGGGTAAACATCCTGAGCAGTGAGCCTGCATCCATTTTTCAATATACAACCCTGCCACTGCCACCCTCAGAACAGAACAGAACAGAACACTCATAAAAGTTTGCACTGATGACGTTAAAATGTTTACATCTATGCGATGCTAGAGTGTGTGTGTAAGTGGCGCGGTAACACCAGGTCAAAGTACTATCAAGGATATAGCTATTTTCACTTGTTTGTCACCAACTTACCGCACCGCAACCAACCAAGTCCTTAAAACTTCTCTGGAGAAAAATCTATAAAATGTCTAGACACAGCGCGCGGCGAACTGCCAGTCGGTCGGCATCGGTAGGAAATCCCCCCTCACCTATTTTTGTATAGTTTTCGATTGAATTGGATTGAAATTGGAGTGAAACAAAATATGAGGTCCTTTCTCGCTTTCACAGACTTATTACAATCAATAACAAACAGTATAGAACGGAATTTTCAGCTCGTTGTTTTGGACGACTTTGACTTGAAAATTATCTCTCAAATATTTATTCAAACTTTGCACACACAAGTGCAAGAGCCAGGAGCCATAGGACTCAGCAACTACAGCAGCATCCTTGATGGAGAAGGATATTCCTTAATGGTATGCTCGTTCTCGAATGTCCAAGAACATTCGAAGAAAATGACGACAAGGATGTCAGCAGCCGATATGAGGGCGACGAGGACAGCGACAGCGATGACAAGAAGAACTTCAATAGTATGACTTCTTAAATGTGCGCTATGAATTTTTTATATCCTTATCAATTTTTTGTTTGTTGTTGCCAAGGAGATGAGATGAGATCCTTTCTTGCAGTTTATAGCACAGCATCAGGGTATATAAGCGCAAAGACAGCAGGAGGTTAATGCGAAAAAGAAAAGGACCTTTATTCTGCAGTCAGTTAGAAGAAAATGAAGACCTTTCAACTCTTTATAAAAGTCGAGTCTGTACACTAAATTGTCATCCATTTTTTTTCTGTTTTTGTATAACGTTTGCCAATGCAAAGGATAATGCCTTAACCTACAATATATAGGAGTTATAAAAAGAGATAAACTTTTATTCGCAGAATCCCAAAGTCCTGTCTCAAGCCCAACAGCAGCAGCGGCGGCGTGCGGCTGCGGCAAGGATATCATCTTTTGAGTTTTTACGAATTGATTTTACACACGGATTTGTGTACAGTTTTGTCAGAATCATGGGATATTCCCTATAGGTTAGGTTTAGGTAGCGAATTTTTAAACTAGCACTTGTGTGTGTATGTAGAGTAGGAGGAACGCGTCGTATGGTGGCGACACGTTGTCTGTAAACAATTGGGACTTTATTGATTTTAAAGGGACACGTTGTTGTTTTTATCTGGTTTTATATTACCTCTGTTGAAACATAAGAAAGAATGTGTAAGCATTTTTATATTTTTGCAAAACCCTCGAGCAATTTTATGGGAGGGCATATTTTTTTTCTTCGAGTAAGTTAACATATTATGAAGTTTAATTTAGGGGACTTGGCTTGATAAACGGATGATATTTATATAGAGTTCTTTAACATTAAATTTAGAGGAATATTGTTTGTTAGCTAAATAGACAATGTGGGGGCGGATAAATCTGTATGACAGATTTTTAGGCAGGCGTATAATAGTTTCTATTACACAAAGTATGCCTACTAAATCACGAACGTACAGTCTGTTTTTTTTTTCAGTATCAAACGGAAATAAATCAAGCGAGAAAAATATCAAGTGAAAAATATATCATGCGAGAAATATATCAGGTAAAATTATATCATGCAAGCAAAATATCATGCGACAAATGTCATTCGAGAAAAGTTTTGCCTTCACTGACTACCAGTAGAGCGCTGATTTGTGCATTTGAAGATTTCTTTTGTTTCTCTATAGTATCTAAAGAACGGAGAATAGGTATGGCACCTTTATGTGGGATTAGATTGCTACAATCTATCCCCTAAGCCTTACAGAACAGCAAAATCATCATCAGATATTATACAAATTTCCGCAACGAGCAACATACGATCGAAAGAAGGGGTCTGATCAGTGCCGGATTAGCCATGTAGTAAGAGTAGCAAATCCTACGGGCCACGCGGATTTGGGGGCCCGCGCTGTAACGCCTTCCTGACCGTAATAAAAAAATATTTATTTAGATAGGAGCGTAAAATATCTTGCATGCCTTAAACGCGAAACGCTTAGGCTATACTTCACTTCCACTTGAGGCAAAAGCCAAAGATCTGACCAACTGTGAAGAATACCAGCAACAGACATCAAGACGAATCAAGCGAAATACAAAGTACGACCATTTCACTCGACGACTTTGTTAAAAATCAAACACCTGGAGAAAGTTTTGAAGTTCAGGTGTTTATTGTCATTACTGTCTGTTTAACTAAACGTATAAAGCATATCATAAGATTACTAGTGTTTTTGAAGTATTTTGACAGCTAAAATCTCTTACAACAGTAGAGATTTTGGAAAAATCCTCAAGTATGGTTAGTGCTTACGAAGATGATTTGGAGAACAGCCTAGGTATTGAATTAGTCCAGTCCACAGAGCTGCTGAAAACAGATGTGCCTACTGTTATTGACAGCAAAAAATAGGAGCCTCTGGAACAGCAATTTTAGAAACTTTAATTAAATAATTCTTTAGAATCGTGTTTCCCAAACTTAGAAATTGCCTTGCGCATTTACTTGTCTCTCATGATCACTTACTGCAGTGGCGAACTTTCTTTTTCAACATTACAACGTATATTAAAAATGAATTAAGGAACACGATGGGCCAAGAACGTCTTAATCATCTCACTTTGTTGAATATAGAGCATGATTTTCTTGAAGAAGACGATATTGAAAGTGTTATCACTAAATTTGCCCATATTTAATCCAGAAAAGTTTATTTCAAACAATTTTGTTTTATTTAATACCCTTAACTTGTGAACCTAAAGCAAACCAAGGGCCCCTTGACAGAATTTGCCACAGGCCTCCCACTGGCTTCATCCGGCACTGCGTCTGATCCATTACCAACTCCACAAAAGTCACGAGTTACCCTTTTTCTTTATTTTTAATTTAAAATTGCCCTCATCGCATCGCAATTGTAGTAACAACAACAAGTATTTGTTGAAGAGGAACTGGATCCACCATTTTCATAGATGACCAGAACTGAACAAAAATGAAAGCGCTTATGATATTACCTTTATTATGTATGCTGTTATGCTGGACTTACACGAGTGACAAATTGGCATTTTTTTGTCACTATAGTGCCAAAAGAGGGAAGTTTTCCATTGTTCTGTCATTGTTTTGGCAGTTAAATGCCAGAATACTGCCAATTTGTCAGTCGTGTAAATCCAGCATTAGTTACTGTGGATTCTGGCGGTTTGTGGCGGCCATGTTGTTTTGGAGACATCTGTCAAATCAATCTGGTGCATATTATTCAGTTAGTGACAGAGTTACCACTGGGACACTATACTACAGTCCCCGGGGACTCGTTTTTCTTTAGGGGACTCGGGGACACATTTTTTTTTTTTAAAAGACAAATTTTTCACGATCATTTAACCTCAAGAAATTTTCAATTTATTTAAAAACAAAGAACGAAGATGAAATAAATTGAAATAATTAATACCTATGGTTATTTACAAACTTGTTTTTTTCTTAATGAAATGTAAGACTGACTATTAAATTGCATTAAAATGTTTTAACTTTATTCTTAATTTTCTGTTAAATTTTTCATGTTTAGATATTACCTACTTAAATTCGTATTTTTTTTAAATGTTATGAATTTATTTTCAAAAGGACTCATTTATTTTCAAAAGGACACATTTTTCGATTCAGAGGGAAACATAAATAATTTCGCTTGCGGTAACACTGGTTTCTGATGTCAAATCACCATGGCAAGTTACGCGATGGAACAGCACGTCCAACTGATAAAACTTTAATATCAAAATCTTTTGGGGCAACGATACGTGCATTATGCTCTCATTTTACGGTTTACTGCTTGAACACAATGGAAACGGAGCTGAAACTGGAGCTGCAGCCGGACTCGCTGTCAAAATATTGAATACACATAATTTAAATGTTGGGAATACAATGCGACGTAGCTGCAAACGGAGCCCCAGCCCCAGCTGCAAGAGTTCGAAAACTTTTCCGTGAAGCATTTTTGACATTTCAAAATTGATGTAGGCGAACAAGTCCATTTCAACTCAATGGGTGTTTATATAGGGGTTGAAATAAGCTTCAATCTCTCTTCAATTCCTCATGTTCACAAAATTCACAAATAATGCAATCGGCTGACCCATTTGTTGGGTCAAATCTAAGAAAGCTTTAAAGCTGCATTGTGAGCACGTAAAAAGAAGCACGTAGAATACATTTTGACAACTTTTGCACCTGCAGCTCCGCAGTTGCAGCTGAGCATTCTATTGTGTTCAAGCAGTTATATGATGGCTGTCCTTCCAAGTCGATTAGCCAAATTTGAGTCAACCGGGAAACAGAGAACTCCACAATGGACATTCTACATGAACGACTTGAGGGTAAGGCTAACTCTCGCAGAGGTGACGTGAATTGGCCACCGAGATCGTGCGATTTGACCTCGTTATACTTTTTCTTGTGGGTAATCCTGAGGTCGAAGATCTATGCCGATAAACCACAATCGATCGATGTCCTTAAGGTGAACATAACACATACCATCGCATGATCTATGCGGAAGAGTCATTGAAAATTGGATCACTCGCTACAGTTCAGTACCTGCAAACTGTTAAAGGCAAGTATTTGTACAATCATTTATAATATAACAATTCTTGCAAAAATCTATAAATGAATACAAAATTCAATTAAATTGTGGCTTTTTATTTTTATTACTCCCCTGAAGACATAATTTACACAACCATTCCAAAACAAATTTCTTCATGTACGAGAATATTCCATCAAGGCTTTCATAAAGTCGTCATTGTTTACTTTTTTATTTTATTTTTTTTTTTAAATTCTTTTTTCAAGCGTAAAAGAATTCAGCGACAAAGTTCACAGAAAGTTCATAATCGGCTCATTTGTAGTTAAAAAGAAAAAAAAAATACCTACGCATGTAGCTATATGAACTACCCTCTGGCATTTTTGGAAAAAAAAAAAACATCTCGACGGACTTTCTTCTTCACAAAGCACAAAGAACTTTGTTTGAGTGAAAATAAAAATTAATAAATAAGAAATCCTATTTTGCTATGAATAAACATTAATAATCAAATTTAAACGCCCATTATGTCATCAAAGTAAAAAGACAAAGGCACACAGCGCAAACCCAAATACAAAAAGCCTCAAAAAATATGAAAAAGAAAAAATAATTCCCAACGTGTCGTCGAACAAAAAAAATAAAAATAATAATAAATAAGTTAGGAAAAAAAAAGAAAAAAATCAAAACACTCTGCTTCAATGCAGGAAGTCGAAATCACGTTTGTGAAGGAGAAAACTCTGGGTTTGTTTATCGGGAGATGTGGCACAGATCCTGCCATTGCCGCATTTCTAAAAAACCCACTTTGCAATAAAGTAGGTACACGAGCTCCAATACTAAGAGCACCCATCAGCCACCACCCCCGCCAACAATCACCCAGAGAGAAATTCATGGGCATGACATGACGACACAATTGTTGTTGTTCCGTGTGGAGGGATCCATATTCTGTAGGCAAAATATATTATATATATATTTAAACACTTTATCAGGACCCCGGATACGTTTACTTATCGAAACTGTTTTTCGCATTAGGAGAGGTATTATGCCGGTGTATATGGCTGGCTTAAGGTAAGTGAATTTAATTTAACGTGGTTCTCGCAAAGCCTCAAGCCCCAAGGCAGGAGTTAAGGTTTCGCAAATGGCTTCTGCTCGAGACATACTACTGAACCAGATTCACACGAGAATGGGCAAAAAAAAAACTTAAAGTATATGTTTTGGGATTTTAGGAGTATTTTTTTTTTTTTTTTTTTTCGAAAGAGGATATTTACTCAGCTCATAAGTCTTTTATTGTTAGTCCTTAGGGGTAATGTTGTCGTCGTCATGTTCAATATTATTGTTGTATTGAATTGTTGTTGTGTTTTTTTATTTTTTTTTGATACAAAATAAATTCTCTTAAGGTGCCAAGTCATTTGGCACCAATGTGGGTTGGTGACTTTGTTTATGGATTTCTTATTCAAGATTCCTTAAATGTGGTTTCAAGATGACATCAGGAAAAGTCGAAATCGATTTATTTTTCATTCAGCAGTAGATTGTTTGTTGTAGGTATGTTTTAAGTCAAAAAGGTCTTTATTTTGGAGAGTTTTCAATGGAAATTTGATCTTAACACTCTTAAACCTAAAGAAACGTAGGTTGTAAAGATATCTGCTCTCGATCTTATTACTAGATAAATGAACTTAGAGTTGGATGTGAAGTCTTTAGGCTGTTGCTTGTTGTGCTTCTAAACCGTCATTTCGTCATCTGAATTCTTGTTAAAAAAATTTTTTTTTGCCACAAACTGGAGTAGGCTTTTCAAATAACAACAAAAATGTTCATGTTTGTGCTTTACTGAAATTTTGATGTCTTTTCTGTGTAATGCAAACCGACAAAACATTTTTGTTGCAGACATCAAACAATGGGTTATGGTTTAGAAATAAATTTAAAAAAAACAAGTGTGTTTCTTAGCATACTTTTGGGCGTTGTACTTAAATGCACTATTCATTTTTCGGCATCAGCTCGCGTTTTCGAGATATTTCTGTTAGAAAATGAAACGTGTTTTCGCTAATTTTGTGGTTTTGTTACAACGCTATATTTTTCCTGATATTTTAAGAGAAAGATGCAAATGAAGTTTTTAAAGAAAAGAGTTGGGACCTCCAGGAACAACTTGTGTTTAAAAAAAAAAAAAATAATAACCTCGCGAAAATACGCTTTTTTCATTTTCTAACAAAAATATCTCGAAAACTTAAGCTGATGGCGGAAAAACGCTACCAGATTTCAACTCAGAAGCAAAAATTACGTTTAGAATCAATTTTACTTGCTAGTGTCCAAATCGCGTTAGCTTGTATTTATTTAACATTCGATAAAATATTTGTCCGCTCCTGAAACTTTTTGCGGCGCGGCTTAGGAATACTCGAGAGATTAGTTGATATAGTTGCAGCCTGTTGCGATTTTGAAAAAAAAAAGCATAAGATAGAATATCTTGATTATGCGTTCATTATACCGGAATTTCGTAAAAGAGTTAACGCTACTGTAGACGATCAATGCAAATGGTCAGCTGGTTGACTCTTTGACGTAATATTCTGTCCCAAAGTTTTCAAGTCGTGTATTCGCTGCGAAGACTCTCGTGTTGATACGAATTTTAGGGTTAACGCGTTAGTTATTTTGTTTGACAATCTGTCAACACACTAACTTACTCCTTGATAGAATGCGTGTTGACTATAAGTGTAAAACAACGTTGACACATCAGAATTTGGTGCCGCTTTTACTACAACGTAGTAATAGGTTGGCCTTGATAACAATCTCAAACATTTATAATTTTTAGAGGTTTTTTAATCCATCGACATCGTCGCGATTCGTCAATGAAATTGACAGTTGACAGATAGACTAAAAACTGTATTTTGATGTATATCAAATATTTTAATCCAAAAGGTCCTAAAAACGCCTATTTTCGGTGCAGAAAAAATTTGATTTAAAAAATTTGGAATTTCTTTGACATCAATTCAATTTGACAGCTTGATAGCTTGACATCTAGGCGAAAAAGTTAGCTTTGACGTAGGTATATAGAATATTTGTATTCAAATATTACCAACAAAATAATCCTTAAAATTTACTTTTCCGGATCGAAAATGTCTGATCTTCATAGTTTTACTTGTCAATGCACTGACGCCAAAAGGTAAAAACACAAGTAGACACAGCTAAAACGCTTCCGTACTCAAAAAATCTTTCGTTTTACACAGAATAGACCCGACTAGAGAAAATACTAACTTCCCTCTATCTGTGATTGTCTGTCCAAGAAATGTCTGCGGATAGAAATTCACAGTTCTGCAAAATGTTAATAGGTATGAGTGTAAAAGAATGAAAGGCAAAAATGTTGTGCCGTGCGTGTCATTCAAAATAGGTAATTATAATACGGAAAGTGCGCAGTTTTGAAATTTTTGAGAGATTTTTCCCACTAAGTCTGGCTAAATTTCAAATTTAAAGAAATTGGGATGAATTGCTATGAGAGAGAAGGAAAACTGTCAAAATGTTGGGAAAAGGTTTACGAACGAATTTGCACTAATTCGGACCAAACGTAAAAGATTATACTCGACTAGAGTTGCCCTATACTACTACCAAGTTTAGCATCCCCATGTAGTTGAAGTCGCGGGCTAATGCCAACAAGCCTCAGAAAATCACAGCCTTTACCGAGAATATTCGACAGGAATGCCAACAGTTATCACCGGAAATCTTGCAGAAAGTCATGGAAAATGAGATAAAACGGGCACAATTGTGAATCAACACTGGTGGCACCTACTTTATTTATTTATTTATCCATTAAACAGAGTATAAATCTCTTACAGACTACTTAGATAACTAACAAACAATTAATACTCAAACTGAATGAATGTTCAAGAAAGATAACAATTTTTTCTTAAAAGAATTTCTCTGACAAATATTATTTCAAAATATAAGATCCGATCCTCCAAATGTTGAATCCCTTATAACAAACATGGCGTGTTATAAGAGGGCATATCGATATTCCAGCTTTATGTCTTTATTGCAATTCTTGTAAAACGTTTCTGGACTCTTAATGTTCATTAATGTCATACTCGTATGAGATTGGGCTGTTTTTTTTCGGCTAAATGATAGGCTTTGACATTTAGGGATGTTAAGATGAAGATCGTTTTCAGTACACCAGGCGAATAAACTAGATAAATCTTTCTGAAGAAGAAAACAATCTGAAATTGATTTAATGCTTAGATATAGTTTCAGATCATCTGCATACATTAAGCATTTACAGTATTTAAGATAATTAGGGATATCATTGATAAAAATTAGAAATAGGAGCGGTCCTAAATGACTCCCTTGAGGAACACCGGACGTAACAACCACGGGGTCAGATAAAAGATTGTTAATTCGAACAAACTGGACTCTACCAGTAAGATAAGAACTTATCCATTTTAATAAGTTTGAGTGGAAAGCAAGATTTTCAAGTTTAGCAAGAAGAATTGCGTGATTTACCCTATCAAAAGCTTTTGAAAAATCTGTATAAATTACGTCCCACTGAAGATATTTTTCGAGAGCATCAACCACATAGTTACTGAAAGAGGCAAGGTTTATTGTAGTAGGTCTCCCGCTTATAAAACCATGCTGCAAGAGAGAGATAATCCCTCTTTTAATAAAAAAAAAAAACTAATTTGTTATAGACTAATTTTTCAAAAAGTTTAGGGATTGTAGAAATCTTACAAATTGGACGGTAATTAGTAGCTTCATTTTTTGAACCGAACTGCAAAACCGGGGTTAAAAATGAATATTATGAAAACTTTGTCCACAAAAAGAACCACATACAATGCAGTCTGATGTATTTAACTTTTCGTTGCACTTAGCATAAGTTTTAGACATCTTGAGTAAATTAATAAATGAGAATAAAATCGAACAGAAGGAAATCAGATGCGTATCACTCCGCAGACGGATGACGAATTCTTTACGGATATTATATTTTCCACTCGCTGGAAAAAAATTGTAAAGGTCCAAATAAAGATTTCCATCACTAAAAATCTTTTTTGTAGGTATTTAGTAAAAAGTAATTCAAACATAAAATTGGATGATTAATTTATTTTGCGCTACATTGTATAAGATACATATTCTAATCAAAAATTCCAAAACTGATTTTTTGAACATTATGTATGTACCTAAAAGCTCAAAGGCCATACGCCATAGAAAAAATTCAAGGTCGGATTTGGATTCAAAAACATACGGAAAAGGAAGGTTTTTTTAAAGTTTGTCGATTTGTGTTATCCATATAGCACTTTCTAATTACAAAAACACAGATAAACAAAATGATTGTCAATGCTAATTGAGAGTGGAATTGAAAATTAAAATGAATTAAAACACAATATAAGAGCCAATATTTCAATCATCAGAGCAATAAATAGGAACAAATTTTTGCTATATCTGAAGAATAAGTATACTATCTGATGATGTTTAGTTGACTATTTAAAAATCGGCCTCAAACCTCTATTAAATAATATGATTAGAACTTTCGAAGATTTCAGAACCTCATTAAACGTCTACTATTAAGGTTATATAAAAAAGCCGTCTTAAAAGGGATATTTTGTCGTTTTAGCTTAAAACGGTTTTAAATTAAATGAACAAATTGGTTAGAGAAGGAAGAGAAATTTTCAAAAATTGACGAATTTCCCATTTCTAATGGCAAATTTAAATTTAATGACAAATAAATTAATTGGAACTTTAAGGCTATCGAATTTAGATCTTGTCTTGCAGATTCTGTAGGAATGAACTTATTTGAAATGTTCTAAAATTCTAATCTTCTTTTAACTCACAATTTATTAGAACTAAAACGTCATAATTTGATAGGATTAATGTGTGTTTGAATGGATGACGGATGTTGGCAAAAGACAAAACATTATATAATTTCGTATAACCCCTCTTGCAGAATCGGTTGTTAGACATTAGACTATTATCTATTAATTAAATTACATAACACCCAGATTAATAATCAAATTAGTATTTTGTGTATTTAGATAGCGTGTGTAGGTACATTATGTGTATGTATTTGAATAAAATAGAACGATATACCTAACCTATTCCTACTGCTATACTGCGATGCATAAGAGTAGATAAATTTACATTTGCTTGCTATGGTCTATATATGCTGTGTATGGTGGCCGTGATGGTGTATTTACATATGAGTGATTGAAAGTGTGTGAAAATTAAAATAATTAATTAAAACTAGATTCAACGAGGTGTGTCACGTGTTTAGTTTTGATAATTTATTGGCTTGTTCCAAAAATAGAATTGGTTATTTGTTCAACAGAATATAATAGATTATCAAAAGCCATTCCTTAACGAATGAGGGATGGAATAAGAACTAAGCACAAATTATAAAGTAGGTTATTTGCATGCAATACCTATGTTAAAAAAAAAGCATTTGACACATTCTACATTCCAAATAAAAAGAATGACTATAGCAAATTTAGTTCCTGAAATCAATATCACACCAAAAACCTAAATATTAAAAAATGAACCCAGTTTTACCACAAAAAGAAACCAGTGTGTAACAAGTCAGTATCATGACTTTTTTTTATAGAAACATAAGTAAATATTTAGTTTAATAATCCTTATATTAATATACATCAGGGTGATTCGCATAAGGTGTGACAAAAAGCTATAGCATATAGGTTGGGTTGAGATTGAGACAAGAAAAAAATCGTATTGGAGGGGGTCTATTCCCTCCCGTTTAGCCAGGAGGGGCATTTTATAAAAATTTGAAATACTTACAATTCCATGATATACATTTTTGTAAGGCCAGAAATGTCTCCTTCTGTTGTGTTTTTAAATAAAGTTGGGTTGGAGAAAATATTTTTTGAAAAATTAATTTTCAAACTCAAAATTTTGAAAAAAAAAAACAAAACAAAAATTTCAGACTAATTTTTTTCAAAATTCTACGTAATTAGATTCTGATTTCGTTTTCAAAATGTAATGCTCTCATTAGTTTTTAGTCAAAAACAGAACACTGGATGCTTAAATGTCTTTTCATTTTTGAGAAAATTGAAAACTAAATCTACCTTACTAGCAATGGATTGGAGTCAAATTAAGGGAATTTTATTTCTGTTATTTTCAATTTTGTAAAGAACAAGAAGAGATTTTAGCATCCTGTTTTTGGTTTTGACTAGAAATAAATAAGAGTATTGAATATTAAAAAAACAAAAATACTGTAACGGTTTTAAGAAAATAAAGCCGAAATAGGTAAAGGGACTACCAGTCCCTTCGTCCAATCGTCTTCCAATAAAAATCAGTCTGAACAATTCGATAGACGTAAACGGACGTGTTTCCTTTTAACTAGTATAAAATAAATATCGTGTTCCAAATATTTAATCGTTGTTCTTTCCTTAAATAAAGACAGGTTAAAATGCTAAATAAAATTTTAATAATAATAATAATACGTAAAATTTTGAACAAAATTAGTTTTGACAAAATTTTTTCATTTTTTTTTCAAAATTTTGACTTGAAAATTAATTTATCAAAAACTATTTACAAAAACAACATTATTGATAAAGAAAACAAAATAACAGATTTCAGGCTTTATAAAAATGTATATCTTGGCATTGTAAATGTAACCGTTGTTTTAAAATATTTTGTTTCTATTTTAAGTCATTTTTTTTTAGAAAATTGCCCCAGCTCTCCCGGCTAAACGGGGGAAATAGAGCCCCGCCTCCAATACGATTTTTTCTTGTCTAGGCTCAACCTCAACGCTCTAGCTTCTTGTCACACCTTATGCGAATCACCCTGTATAATATCGAAAAAGAACTATTATACCTTTATGTTGAATCTTCTGGGAACTTTCATTTATGACCTTGATTTTTAAATTTGCTTTTGATTTATATCATAATTTTGTTAAAATTATTAAAAGGCAGATTTCTTACAATGGCCACGTTCGGGTGCCAATCCGATAGGCTATCCAAGATACCTTAGTATCCGATATGTTTTCGAACGACCAAAACCAGATAGGTTATATTTGCTGTCAAAAGACAAGGCAGCTAATTAAAGGGAAAACTATTGAGTTTTTAACGCGACGATTTGATTTTAATTTTATTGCAAATCCCTTCTGAATCATCAATTAAGTATTCAGTACCATTTAATATCACACTGGTATACATTTTAACCCTTATTTGTTATTTTATTCTTTAAACAAACAAAATCAGACGCGACACCAAAAAGCAAAATAAGTAGTCGGCTGTAGGTATAATCAGCTGTGATCAGCTGTTCCCCAAATTTCCATCGGATAGTTTAGTATCGCGAAAATTTTAGGATAGCTTGGGATTTGTTTCTGACAACAGCTGATTGGTTTATCAGCTGCATTTTTCTATGCGATTACAACAACACAAACCTATCCGGATAGCTTTGGATAGTTGCCCGAACGCGCCCAATTACTTTGATTATTAATGATAATAATAAGTTTAATTAAAATCCTAGAGAAAATTTGAAGAAAAAAAACTAAAATCGTTCAGTTACCCCTTCTAGATGAACTAAAACAAAAATTCGAAATTTTGCTGCAGGAAATCACATTAAAGTTTTCTGTACCATATGTCCAGCAAATCCATTCATACCTTTATGCACAGATTAGCCACATGAAGATGAGAATCCCCGGCAGCCATTTTAATTTGCCTACAAGCTTGAACTGGCAGTTATCAGATAAAAAATGAGAATGTGTGTATAAAAATCTCACACATAGACAGTAGGGATCTTCACACACCTGGTTAAATTGTTGTTGCGATTCACATCTATTCATCGACGCGGGAAAAAATTACAAATACAACAATGTAAACAAATCTGTTTTGGAGGGTGAAACGTACGAAACATTCTCATCTTCATATGGCTAATCTGTGCCTTTATGCTCTACCTCGATGAACACCTAGCCGCGCTAACGAACATAATATACGCACTGTCAATATACATTTACATGCTGACTGTAAACATGCCGTTTCAGAACTCTTTTGCTCTAAAATTGTTCTATTTATAAAACTTGAACAACAAGTGTAAAACTAATCCAATCACATTGCCATTTGCCAGTCTCACCGCTTGAAAAATTGACTAAATTGTTTCAACATGTCAGGATGGCCGAGCGGTCTAAGGCGCCAGACTCAAGAGCAATCTTACCCATACAATATGGGTTACTGAGCGTTCTGGTCCTCTCTGAGGGCGTGGGTTCGAATCCCACTTCTGACAAAGATTTTTTTTTATTTATTTTAATTTTTTTTACTATGTTGATCATATTGTGTAGGTAATTTGTATATTTAGTGTTATTTTTTAAAGATTGTCACGTGAGACATGATTATGCGAAGCAGAGATGGAGTACCTAAACAACCTTCGCACAAATAATTATTCCACTCATTGTCAGTGAATAGCTTCTCTTAAAAAAAAATAAAAAAAAAAACGAAAAAAACATGAAAAAGGGGAATAACGGAATTTAAGAAATATTTCCTTTCATAAAAATTCTTCAGATTGTTATGTTGAGCAAAAAACAAACACAATTTAAATAATTTCAGAGCTTCAAGAAAATTAAAACAATGAACTCGCTTATGTCTTTATTGTTTCGTCTTTGATGCAAGGGAGATGACTCATTACGCATCTTAAATTTTGCATTGTATGAATGTGATAAATGTTAAGGAATTTCGAATAAAAGAATTCTACAAAATCCAAAAAAAAAAGAAAAAAACATGCGATTCTTCCCCCTCTATAGGTATAGAGAAAAGAAACTTGTAAAGAAGTTTGATATTAATCGCGTTTATCTCTTGTATAGAGAGGGTGGCTTTATTTTATTCATCCTCTTGAATTTTAATAAAAATAGAGGGTAATATATTCCAAGCTCAGTATTGAGTTTTATTTTAAATTACTTTGTAGACCAAAAATTAGTTCAAATAAAATTAAAATTAAATAAGTTAGTAAGGGACACAGTAATTAATAGGGTATTTACCTATGTTCACTTGCCAGGCAGGCGCTAATGCCAACAGTTTTTTTTGGAAAACCGAACTTGGGTAGCTTTGCGAGTTCAAAGAATTGATTCATTCTATTACTTTACGCATAAAGCCTAGTACGCTGCTGATGGTGGTTTCCAACACGACAGCGAAATGCTTACGAAAACCACAGCGAAAAAAAAAGAAAACTGAAAGCGTCAACAATTGCAAACAAAAAAACAAACACAATCGCAAAAAAATCACAGAAAACCATGCTGTAATGAAAGATACAACAAATACAAACACAAAAAAAACTCAAATGTCACTTTTCCGCACACAATTTGGAGTGCGAAAAAACAGCGGAGACCTCTGCAAATAATCTGCTACAATTATCAATTTCGCTCATCGAACAGCGTACTGCAAAACGAAAAGGAGGACGAGATTTTTCGTTGTGTCATTTTTGTATGGGATTTTTCGTTTCGCATCAGCAGCGTACCTACTTAGCTTAACCATCAAATTTAGAAAGTAAATTTCGTAATTTTCAATTTTCTCCAAAACCAATACCTACACATAAAACCATCTAGATTTACATATTTTATTAAGACTTAAGGCTGTCCCAAACCAACGCGAAACATTCGCGCGAATATGCGACGGCTGAATAATGTTCGAAGATTCGCATCGCACCAGTCAGTGTGGGTGCTCCCATTAATCTCCATGTAAATAAATTAAGACAGGCAAAAGTTTCGTCGTCGTTCTGAAATATTCGCGTTGGTTTGTGAGAGCCTTTATAAGGAGCAATGAATAATAAAAAAAATCAGTATAAATCAAAAAAATCAAATACAATTGCTTGTATTTACTGATTTTCTACTATTGGAGTTCTACTTAATCTTTCCGTGTGTCACCCTACAACCATCATGACCAGCAAATTGAACAGGCCTAAACTTATTTTTGCGTCTGATTTTTGACAGATACTGTCGTTAATAATTCAATTTCATCATCATTCTGATTTTTAACGCGTCGCAGCAAAGTTCTCGATTTTGAACTGTGAAAAAAAATTAATTTTGTTTAAATTCAAAAAAGAATCGTTGATTGCATTAAGAAAACCCCAAAGAAAAAAGTGTATTAAATTTCATGATCTGGGCGGCCATTTCTGATCACCCAACCGGGAAATTGTATAGGCACATGACCAGGGATTGACATATATAATATATATGCGCTAGCCATGCAGTAATAAAATATTTAATAATTGTTTTCAGCTTGTGGATATCGTCGTCAATAAATGGATACTTTGGGCCAATTTCTATTTTGTTTTGAGTTTTGCCTTTTTTTATTGGGACTTTTTCCGAATACTTTGTAGTTCGTTTGTATTTTGTTTTTTTTTTTTTTTAATTAATAATAGAGCAACCTAGGAGACTTAAGGGAACTTCTATAAAATCTAGATTTTGCTATTTGGTTAAGTATCTATAGCGTATTTTTGAGAGGTATCTCAGCTTCGAGAAAAATGTTATACACATTTGGCACCGTCTTGTTGAAACCATTCATGTTTTCCATCCATCCGCATATCTTGTAATTTCGGAACAAAAAACTGTATTATAATGTCAACCAAGCGAGCACCATTTAATTGTTATTACCTGAACTGACCAGTCGCATTTTTGCAAAGAATATTGGTCCGACGATGCCTCCAGCCAAAACTACGCACCAAACAGTGAAACTTTATTTTCTTAACCCAAAATTCTATAATTTTAAGTTAAGTTGAAAATGAGCCCGAAAGAGCTGAAGATGATTTTATTTGAAAAATGACTGCCAAACCTTCATTACCTATTTCGCCCAAATTTGAAAACGTGATTGTCTTTGATCTGTAGCTCATTTTTACATCCCTGATCTGTCAGTTGTCACGCTATTTTGTCTTTCCCGTATGACGGTGTTCACATTGGACTGTCTCCTTCGATTGTTGTTGACGTCTCTGTGTTTTTGCTCACTCCCACTGCATGGTGAGAAAGAGATGGCCAGGAAAGGCAGGATTTTTAATTTTTTTTAAGAAACTAGTGGATTCTTTTGACGTTTTTTTGTGACATCTATTTTCTCTTTCTGTGATTTATCTACAGAATCGGTTTTTTTTTTTCAATTCGAAACGAGAAGTTCGAAAAAGTTGATTTAGTCATCCCGAACGAGCGTCGCGTCGGTCTTTGCATCTGTGCGTCAACTGTATAATTTGAACTATAGATCTTTAACGGCTGGTTCGATTTGCATGAAATTTGGTACAGTACATTTGTATGTAATTCCCTAGAGAGGAAACTCGACATTTCTTTTAGCTGACCTAGAACAGCTAGCTGCTATACCTACTTCGAACCTCGAACCTGATGGAATGACCACTGCTGACAACTGCTGGACATCAAAGTGAGTCGCATTAGTTTGTGTTTGAACAATACAAGTTTTACAAGTCGGATTCACGTCAAAAAAAAGTCGGAGAAGTGAGACCAATCTGAACACCGTCTATGATTGGGGGATTGTTTGCGAAAAACTAACCGTCATGAAAATATGTATCATCCTCGACCCACCGATCAGTCAGTAGTCACCGTTCACACGCCAGACATCATTCATGTGTCGATCGACAGAGCAAGAGGTGGTACAAAGATTATATGTAGTAACTTTTTTATAACTTTCAACTAAATGTTTCAGGTGGTGAGTCATCGTGTTTGAGGCAAATTTCAGCACATCTGTCAGCACTTGAATTCTTTACCGCGACATTGATCCGAATATATAATAAGTGCCACAGCCGTTATTGTTATTGGTAGGTATCTCATCTCATTAGATAGGGTTTAAATTAAAAATTAACTCTTTTTAACATATTTCCCATCGAAATTCTCTTGAAATTTTCGAGGAAACAAAAAGAGCAAAGTGTATATAAGTCGCCACAAAAACATTAACCGCGTTAATGTATAATATAACCCATGTTTGGTAGGTGCCACAAGGGCGATCCAAAAGTTTTTTTTTTTTTTTTTTTTTGGCTACATCTGATCGCACGCCTATAATGGCGTAAAATTCAAGCTACCTAAAAACGTCAAAATATAATCTAGGGATAAAGGTAATTTAATAAAAATTTTAGTAGAATTAGAGTCAGTTAGGATTAAAGAAAACATGGAGTAAAAGGAACATCATAGTGAATTCACTTTTCACAAGCACTTGAAAGCAGGGCAAAGCTTCTATTTTACGTCTCTGATTTAAAAATAAAATGGGCTAAATGGAAAAGTTGGTAAGATGAAATGAAAACACCAACGTAGACTATACCTAATGGACATTAGAATGTCATTAATTAACTAATTAGATACAATACTATTGCTATCTATTATTTTATAAATAAAAAGCTAGGCACTATTAGAAGTATAAAATTGGTTAAAATGTATTAAATTTTTTTCTATTTTATTTATTAATTTATTTCTATTTTTAATGACTTTGTCTTTCCTCAAGAGCGTCGCAATTCTTCTTCTGAATTTAATCCCTTATTTGTTCGAATATACCTACTCTTAACGGTGTACATACCGATTTCAGCGGATTAACTGAGGTTCAACGATGGTTCAAGCATCTTATGGACAATTATCATGCATACCTATATGCTTGAACTTTCAACCGCAAATGAACTATCCGCCGAAGTTAGTGAGTTAAAATTGCCGAACCGCACGCATCAAATATTTGAACTGTGTATGTTCTTTCAACTGACCCCAAACCCAAATGATCACGCTTCAAAGAAAAAAGACTGATCCGTTTCCATTCTTATGCATATTTACTGACCTGAAGAATTTGGTAAAAACTCATTGGGGCATATTCATAGTCACTTTTAAGCGAGAAACAGATTGGCACAGCAACTTCAACAGCAACTTTGGCAGCAACGAAAACTTTGACATCAAAAGTCATGTAAAATAGATTACCAACGTGAGCAGCGCTTTTGACAGCATAAAAACATATATAAAATTTGTCACATTTTCATTTTTTAGTGTTGATAAACCTGAAAAACTTCGCTTTAAAGTTGGCATCATTTGCACAGCGACATCGAATTTAGGGTTTAGGTCTAACGTTGATGTCGATGTCGATGTTGCTGTGTTAATGTATTCAAAGCCATTTAAAACCACTAGCTCTAAAATGAGTTATGCGGTTGTCAAAATTGCTGTTGAAGTTGCTGTGCCAATCTGTTTCTCGCTTTAAACTCCAGTTTATCTTAGACTGGGGTTTATTCAATGTTATTTAGATAGGATTAACAGGTCTAAGATAAGTGACTATGAATATGCCCTATTGTCTCAATATATTACCCTGTATTATTTTATATTTGTATAATCGTAGCCCTATTTACGAATTTATCTGTTCTCTTAACATCAAGCAATTTTGATTTATGTGATTTGTTCAAGTTTTTCGCCATTAAAGTCGAAGGGACATTTTTGTCTCAAAGAATACTTTTTAAGATATAAAATAAATGGGTTCATCCTCGTCGTCCTCATCGTCGTCGATCGAAGAATTGGGGGCGCGACGAAAACGGACATTTTGACTTCACCACCAAAAAAAAAAAAAAAACGAAAATGATATCCGAATTCCGAAAACAAAACCGACGACCGACGGACGGCGACCGACCCGACCGAGTTAGGAAAAAGTATAAATAAATAAATAAATTATACGATTCCCTCCATTATTCTTCTTCTTCGTCCTCAGAGCTCAGAGTGTGTGGGAGTTGGTTTCGTTTTTGGTTTGGTTGGTTGTAAAATGATTTTAAACACAGGGTTGTACCATTTAAGTGCATTTGAAAGCGTAAAACCATTTAACAACAAGGACAACAAAAACAACAACAACAACAGAAAAAACTTTATCTTGACAAGGGATATTCTTCATGGGTGGACATTTCCCACACCGCATTATGTGTGTACAATCCTTGGGATAAAATATTTGTGTTTATTGTTAAACGGTTTACGTCCGATTGAATGTGTTTTTGTCGTTTAAACAAAAAAATGGGGTGAGAATAAGGATTCCATAGTTAAAAGGATACTTATTTGAATTTCAACCGGCCGGCGAGCGAAAGGGGGAGACTGTCCCTATACCTTCCATTGCATAGGAAATCTACTTTAAGGTTGCAGCGAATTTTATTATCGCTTCTTAGATGAAATGACATGTTGGACGCATTTTAATTGGAAATTATGTCGTGTTGTGACTACGTGGGGTTATTTACGGTACGGGGACATTTTGAGATTTTATAGACGCAAGTCGTTTGGGAGGTTTTAATGTTAGGTACCTCACCTAACAATTATTGCTAGAAGGTTCGTTAGTTTTAATGAAGTTGTCTGGGAAAACCCATAAAGGTTGGATAAAGTTGGGGTCTTTCATGATGGTGCGAAACTCTTTTATAGGAATGGTTTAATATAACATACAAACATATATCTATATAATGCTCAAGCCTTAGGTATGCGAGACATTTGTTTTCAGTGTCTGTATACCTCTACTATGGTAATTTTGAATACTGTGTATCTCTGCAAAATTCGTTAGTTATATAGTAACAGGGTTATACGATATACGATATGATATTGTTTTTACATTTGAATAAAAAAAAACTTTGTCAGAAGTGGGATTCGAACCCACGCCCTCAGAGAGGACCAGAACGCTCAGTAGTAACCCATAGTGTATGGGTAAGATTGCTCTTGAGTCTGGCGCCTTAGACCGCTCGGCCATCCTGACATATATAATGGATGATGACAATTGATGTCCGGACTAGTAAAATAATTGAAGCACATTTTAGAAGAGGAACATTTTAACGTTTTAAATAGAATTTCGGCCTTGAACAAAATAATTAATTTAGATAAAATGTGAATTATATGAATTTAAAAATAAACAAGTTATTTGTAGCTACTAAGTAGCAGACCCATACTAACGTTGCTTTGCAAAGTCTTAAGTCTTGTGCTAAACACAATTTCTACTATTTATTTAACAAAACGGCTATGGTTATGTATTGTATAGGTATGCTATCATTTTGAACAAAAAAACAATGCACTTTCTTAAAAATTGGAGAGCTTTTTATAGGTTTTTTTTTAAGTTTTAAATGGGCTCAGGGCATTATAGCATTAACAACTCATTATCAGTTATCACTCAGCTAATTATCATGAAACTTTATACGGGTTTGTAGCGGTGGGATGACTTAATTTCCCCCAGAGATAATCTTCATGGAACACCCACCGCAACACAAAATCATATCAAGATTCATGAAAACTTGCTAAGTGATTAGTGATAAGTTTTTGGTGCAATTGGGCCCAGGTTCGACTCAGGGGCGTAGCTACCGGGATATCACCCTTAATAATGTTACGGGGCTCACGAAATATTTTCTTTATATCTTATTTAATTTTCATAATAATCCTCGTAGGTACCACTTCCACCACATCATATTATGAAATCAAGAACCAGGGATCAGCTGAAGATATAAATAGGTACTAAATGACTTCCACGAAGCAAGAACAATACAATGCTCTAGTTATCGTAAACTTAAACGGCTATAATTTCCTTTTCAAACAGACTGAGTATTTTTTTTTTGTAATTCAATACAATCATATATTCACTGGATATACAATTATAATTCTTATACATATATGTAATTGTGATTTCTTCAATCAGCTTAGAAATACGTTTTCTCAATGCCGACCCCTTTATGTCAGCTGTCGGAATCGTTAGGCATCAGTTTTAAATTATGTGTATCTGCAAGTTTGCGACCCGAGAAAGGTACGTACCTGACCAGCGCTAACAAACAACGAAGTACTAATCTTTGCAAATAATAGAAAAGGAAATAGTAGGAAAATTATTTTTCTTGTTTGGTCAGTTTAAAAATTAAGAACTTGAAAAAAATGGTTTTGTCAGAAGTGGGATTCGAACCCACGCCCTCAGAGAGGACCAGAACGCTCAGTAGCCCATGTTTAACTAGGCAAGATTTCTCTTGAGTCTGGCGCCTTAGACCGCTCGGCCATCCTGACATATAAAATTTATTAAGACAATTGATTTACGGACTAGTAAAACGAATGAAGCACATTTTAAAATAGAAAAATTTATATGTTTTAAACAGTATTTCGACGAAAGTAAAAACTACTAACTTATAGAAAAACAAAACGGGACTTGCGGAGAAGATGTGTGAACATTCGATTTTGAATCAGGCGAACAAATAAAAAAAATATGTGAGTGCCGGGACTCGCGGTTAAATATGTGTAAACATCAACGTTTGTCCAAGTGCCTAATTTTTGTTACTGAACGTCATCAAAAGAAACATATTGAATAATTAACTAATTTAATTAAATTAATGTCCAACGAACGGTGAAGGTTCGGTACTGAAAGGTCCTGCTTCGTACTTCACTCTCAACTTTAAGATGACTTCACATTACACATGGTTATTGTTTATGGTAATCACTCTCTGAGCATCGACAAACAACAACTGTCAGCGGATAGCACCAAAACCGTGGTTTCAATTAAATGACTCCGTACCCAAATTCCAAAGGAACTTAATGGTTTGACTGACAGGGGCCGAATTAAAATATCCAGTTAGAACTGTCAACGAACTTGCAACCCTTCTGAATCTCCATCTTTAAATCGAGTAAAACTTACAAAAAGTTCAAATGAATGTCACTATAAGATAGCCGGCGAATTATATATCTTGAGTTTTTAGAATATTTAGTTGCAGTTGTTGTCAGTGGAAATCACTAAAATCGCAGTTTCAATCGATTGACACCATCAATCGACTATGGAATTGGACCCTGTGATTTTTAATGAATGTTAACTTTGTGCATGTACAAAAGTAGCCGATAACTCTGCAATTTGTTCAACCTCAGCTATTTTGTATATCCCAGCCACCTACGTCCCTCGCCTACGTGCCTAAAAATTGCAAGAAGAAATTGCATCGTTTAAAAGCAGTATAATGTAAACGTAGAATTTATGTTCAGATTTGTATCACTGAACGCACCCGATATCCTACCATACCTACAGCCATTGACCTACCATACCTACAGTCATTGGCCTACCATACCTACAGTCAATTGTCAATCCCCACAGCTGACTATTATTATTTTTTTTTTGATTTTGTTTTCTTTTTCATTACTAGTGTGGGGTCCATTTTGTTCGGGGAATAATTAAAAATTAAAAAAAACACATAAAAATATAAGTGTTAAAATGATAAAATCGTCGGTCGCGCTAAAAACAATTTGCTTTCGTCGTTGGCAAAAACAATATAAATGAGTGGTCGCGATAAAGTATAATCTAATTGTCGGTCGCGTTAAAATCAATTTGTTTTGATTGGGGCAAATCAGATTTCGTAACGTAACGTGCTACAACGTAAAGTGCACGACGTAACGTTGCACACGAACGTTCACGTTTTTTTTTCACTCTACCGCCAGCATAGATGTTTACACATCAAAAAGTTAAACGAGAACGAATTGAGAATGGAAATAGGTTTTTTGTTTCGTTTCCGTAATTGGATTTTCAGATTCTCCCATAACGAGAGCTAATATTATTTTTCGATCTTTCACTTTCCGTCTGTCTCAGAAATATAACTCTTGGAATAATTATTGACGTGTCGTGGTGCTTTTAGTAAGGTTTTGGCTATGTTTTTCGTCTTCCACTCAACCAAAAAAAGGGTGTGCGGAGAACACCTGCGCACCTTCGAGTAAACATCACCTCTACGCCTTATAAAAACAGCGGGTAGATTATTCTAGAAGTCAAAGTTATCATTTGACGTTCTATAGCCACAATTGATATAATTTTTGTTTGTTATTTCTTTTTTGGTAAGCTATAAAATTTAGAACATGAAAAAAAGCTTTGTCAGAAGTGGGATTCGAACCCACGCCCTCAGAGAGGACCAGAACGCTCAGTAGCCTGTGTTTAACTATAGGCAAGATTTCTCTTGAGTCTGGCGCCTTAGACCGCTCGGCCATCCTGACATATAAATAGTGTGTGTGTGGATTAAAGTTAGCAATTGCTCATAGTAATTTTTTTAAGAACTGAGCAATTGCTTGAAATTGGAAGATTATCTAGGTATTAAAATACTTGCCTAGCTTAAGTTTGAAAACTCGAATTTCTCGTTTAAGCACATGAAATTTGACAATATCTTGAAAATAATTATGGACAGATAGTAGGTAGATAATACTTAAGATCGATAGAGAGTGTAAGTCTATGAGAATTCGCAGAAAGTATGGATTGGCATTCTGAATATGTATACAACAAGTAGGTTTTGTATAACCGCTTTTTTACCGAACCGAATGTTGTTCATACTTAAAGCTTCCAAAAATAGCCCATTGAAATGTTACAAAGTCTTGGCCGAATCTTGCATTTTGAGTTGGAGAAGATTTTCGTTTTAATGAGCAGCGTGGGGGGTCATTGTGAATAGGTATATCTATATATTAATACGTTAACAATTTTTTTGTACTCCCTTTTTAATATACTTAAACCGAACGCCCGACAATAAAAAATATACCATTTGATAGCTAATATTAATTAGAAGTGCCATCAGAAGATATTATGTGAATCCGTCGACTACTTACATGTAAAAATGTGAAATAATGGATTTCCCATACAAAAAGTGTAAAAAAAAAACAAATTCACGACACACACGGCTGTTTGTTAACACCCAAGCGTAGTGTTTTTTTTTTTTTTTTTTTTTTAATCAGCGCGCACTAAAGGGATTTTGACTGGCCTTTAAATGTTTTAACACAGTGCGAGCGTTAGGAAAATAGGGAAGGATTTAATAGGAGATTCCGATGCACATTGGTTTTGAATTTCTGAATATTAAAATGGGAGGTAAAAATAGAGCCAGGCAAAGCATTCCACATTCTTGTAGTGCGGCTAAAGAATGAATCCCTATACTTGACGGTACGTCCGAAGTTGGGCTCAAGGGTAAACTGATGAGCATTCGTAAAAGCGCGAGTATTACGGTTGTATTGTTTTAGGGGAGGAATGCAGTTGGCTATTTCACTAGAACACTGTTTGTCGAAGTAGCGTTGTACTCCAGCTTTGGACGGATAAAGGCTTTATAGATTACAGCCAGATCAGAAGGGGAGAAACATTTCTTGCATCGCCGAAGAAAACCTAAACATTTAGCAGCACAAAAGGTGGTCTGTGATGCACATACCGAGAACTGAAAGCTGTTCGGTTTCTTCAATACAAGTACCGCTCATGGATAGCGGCATGAGGGGCGGGTTCCGCTTCAATGACAAGAGACAGCATTGAGTTTTTGAAGCATTAAATTCTACGCGGTTTTTGACTCCTCATTGGACAATGCTGTCGAGATCAGAATTTAATGAGCTTATCATACGCTGCCGCTCTAAATCCCCATCCGAAGGACATGGATGTGACTCTAGAAACGAATATGAAAAGCTGAGGGTACTGTCGTCAGCAAAACAATTTAATGGATTAGAAGTTTGAGACAGAAGATCATTGATGAATATCAGAAAGAGAGTCGGAGACAAAACAGAGCCCTGGGGCACACCAGCGTTTATTTTGTGAATATCAGACTTAAAACCATCCAATACGACTTGTATTGAGCGGTCCGAAAGGTAGTTTCTAATCCAACGAAGAAGAGATTCATCGATACCAAAAACACGCATTTTCGATAAGAGAGCTTAATGCCAAACTCTATCAAACGCTTTTGAAATATCAAGTGCAATAATTTTACTCTCACCAAAACGGTGTAAAGATTTATTCCACTGTTCGGACCATCAGATCAGCAGTGGACCTATTGCTACGAAAGCCATATTGCCGGTCATTTAGAAGCTTTCGTTCTTCAAGATATTACTTAAGCTGATGATTTATCAGCGTTTCCATGACCTTGGAAAGAAGGGACGTAAGTGCAATTGGACGATAGTTGGAGGGTGAAGAAGATTCGCCTTTTTAAGGGACAGGCTGGACAAATGCTGTTTTCCATCCACTCGGAACGAGACCAGTAGAGTAGGACAGATGGAAAAGCTTACGCAGTGGTTTTGCCAGCGTAGAAGAACACCTCTTCAGAACAATAGGAGGGATACGATCCGGGCCAGCGGATTTGTGCTGGGTCCTTAAGAAATCTTGCAACTCCACGAGTGCGAAAGAAGATTCGTCCCATGAAATCATTAGCGCTCTCAAGTACAGGAGGAGTCATAACACTTACTGGCAACGTCGAATTAACAGCAAACTGTGCTGCAAGCAAATTGGCTTTCTCTAACGAGCTAACAGCAGGGGTGTCATTGAAAACGAGCGTTGGAACCGAAGACGAAGTAGTATTTCGTATTTGTTTTGCAAATGACCAAAAATTTTTACTACTTTTCGGACATTGTGGTATTTTTTGCCTTAATTTTTGGTCATGCAAAAATTTGGTTCTTCGAATATGGACGTTACAGGTCTTTCTAGCTTGTTTGAACTTATTCCGGTTTTCCTCAGTGGGGTTGGCCTTGTAACTACGGAAACTTACTTCTCTAATCCGGATAGCTTCTTTACAGCTCGAATCAAACCATGAGTTTTCTTTTGGTTTGATAGATTTTTCCCTATTCGGGATAAAATTTCTCATTCCAAAAAGAATTAAATTTGCAATCATATCTGCGCTGGAGTCTACGTCACTACCGAGGAAGCATAGTGACCAGTTAAAGTTTTTGAAGAAATCATTGAGACCGTCCCAGTTGGCTTTCTCAAATTGCCAAACGGTTCTCTTAGGGGATTTTTCTTTAACTGGATTTATTTGGCATGAGAAATTTGCAGATATGACACAATGGTCTGACGTGCCTAGAGGCGATAAAACACTGATAGTATATTTACCAGGGTCAGAGGTAAGAAACAAGTCTAGAGTGTTGGCGGTTTGACCTGCAACGTCCGGTATTCGCGTTGGCTCGTCAACAAGCTGAGTCAGTTGGTTTAGCTCAGATCTCAGAAAAGACCTCGACATACCTTCCTTCGGGTGTTGTCTGGCCTGAAAAGAGAAACCAACTAGAATTGTGTACATTAAAATCGCCCGCAATGACGATTTCAGTGTGAGGATAATGGGAAACAATTCTTTGAATGGAGTCGGACAGAGCATCAAATTCGTTAAAAGTTAAATTTCTGTCTATAAATGAAACACGTGTGTATGATGTGCTTATTGACCGAAAATTTTAACCACATTTTTTTATATAAACGGCGAGTGTACCAAAAGTTCATTTCCAACGTGTTTCATGTGTTTCTGGATTGCCAACTTAAGCAAGGGTGGACAAAACTTAGCTTCGCATAAAAATTACAAAAGAAATATATTATTTTTTGACTTCTTGTCACTTCACATTATGAAAGGCTATATTTGTAGGAATATAATCCACTAAAGTCCAACCTCTTTTGCTTTCCCAAAATAGAAAGAAATTTTTTTATTCAAAATTCACTGTTTCATTTTTATCCCATTTCACTCTAAAAAAAAAAAACTGTTTTTTTAAATAACATTTCAAAAACAAACAGAATTTTGGAAATTGGATACCACTTTTCGTTTTAACCCTCTTTCACCCTATAAATACTAAATTTTTGAAAAAAATAATATTCCTTAAGCCATCCACTCAAAATAACTTTTCAAACAAAATCGGACAATTTTTTTTTTTTACCCCATTTCATTCACCCTTCAAAAAGCAAAATTAAAAAAAATCCTTGAAACCATTTTCTGGGAATAACCTTTTAATCGCAGACAGAATTTTTGAAATCGGAGACGTCTTTTCCATTGTACTTGTACCCCATTTCATGGTGAAGACGAATCTAACAAATCAGAGATCATTAAATCGGTTCAGCCGTTCTTGCGTTAAACCGACTTTGTTTTATATAAAGGGTCCGCCATCTAACGTTTTTTTTCAACTAGTGCTTATTTCGTGAATGGTAACACTTAGCTCATGTCTGATTTGACAGATAATTAGTTTTATCCTTCCGCTGAACGAATATGGTTGTGTATACGCTTCGCTAAGTGGGCCTGCGATCGACTTAGAGAAGATGCCGATTTTGCCAAAAGAAATCAACTTTTCAGATGAAGCTCATTTTGATCTTGGCGGGTAGAAAACAAGCAAAATTGTCGCATTTGGGGCACAGAAAACCCGCACGCATACATTGAAAAGCCGATAGACCCAAAACGAGTCACTGTTTGGTGCGGATTTTGGTCCAGAGGCATAATTGGGCCATTTTTCGAAAATGAGCAAGGAGTGGCCGTTACAGTCAATGGCGATCGTTATCGGGCCATGTTGAACGAATTTTTGTTCACAAAAATTGAAGAGGAGGATATTGGCAACATTTGGTTTCAACAGGACGGCGGCGCTACGTGCCACACAGCCGAAGCTACACTCGATGTTTTGCGCCATTTTCAAAAAAAAAAAGTTATTTTTTACTATACCTTCTTATTTTTAATTCTTAATTATTTGTGTTTGCCAATTTCAAGTCTCACAAAATTAATACAGAAAAAAAACTTGCTTGAACACGAAAACAGCCAAAAAAAACTCTTGTCAGAAGTGGGATTCGAACCCACGCCCTCAGAGAGGACCAGAACGCTCAGTAGCCCAAGTTTATTTGCTATGGGCAAGATTTCTCTTGAGTCTGGCGCCTTAGACCGCTCGGCCATCCTGACATATAAACAACTGTAATCAGTGTAAAGAGTCTAGACCAGCGGTGGGTATCAACAAATCAAAGGCATACGTACGTTGAACTTACAATTAGTTGGCAGACACAATTGTGGGTGTTTTTGTTTGTATAATTGCTATAATTTCAGAGAAGAAATTACCTATAATATAAAAACAAATGACGAGTCTTTTCTAATGAATTTATTGAATTGCAAAGTGTGTGGACATCGTCGTTGTGTCTGAAGTGTTTTGTTCTTGAGACAAAAACTTATAAAAGCTAATAGCTATAGGAGGTGTCTAAGCCTATATCTGTCTACTTAAGATGTATTTATGTGGGTTGTAGAGTGTAGACACACATTTTGTCGTATGATATGCGTTCGTTAATGAAATAAAGGTTTACAAAATTTATTTTAAGAAAATTTCCCAAATAGAGTTGTGAACGCACAAATATTTGTAAAATTATTCATGCCGTTTATGGAATCCGAAGCCACAACATTTACATAACTTCAGATAGGTCGGAGGACATTTCACATTTTGTAATTGTTTTAAGATACCAAACCAAACGAATGGTGTTGTTGTTGATCCACAACAGTTGTGTGCGGTGCGGATAGATATGAAACCTCATGTATTTGCATATGCAACGCGAATGTATGGTCTTATCTGCGGATTCGCAAATTCGATAATTGTGAAAATTTGCAAAAGTGAGTAATTGCTGGGGTGATAAATTTAAGAGGAAATGAATTATGTTCATCAGTTTAGTTATATTTGTTTTAGTTTTTTACGAAAAGCAACTGTAAACCGTCCTTTTCGCACCATCAACTTATTTTCAGATTCTTAGCTAAAATAAACTCGTAACGAAAATGTTTATTTTTCACCCAAGTATTTCTAAGTATCTAAAGTAATATTATATACAAAATGTTTATCTTCTACTACTAGCAAGCCCGTACCTACGTTGCTTCGCAATAGAAACAGGGTAATTCGTATAAGGTTTGACAAAAAACTAGAGCGTGTAGGTTGAGTCGAGACAAGAAAAAAATCGTACAAAAGGGAGGTTGCAATTTTCTGAAAAAATTAACTCAAAACAAAGCCAGAAATCTCATCTTTTATTTTCTTTTTAAATAAAATTGTTTTAGTGAACAGTTTATGAAAAATTAATTTTCAAACTCAAAATTAAAATAAAAAAACTTGTTTTAAATTTGTTCAAAGAATTTTTTTTCAAAATTTTACGTAATTTATTTATTATATTTATTAACTGCGGAATAAGTTAAGTCACTGAAGAGCGTGGTTTAGCGAATGAATAGGCAATATTTTTTTTGTTATTTGTCAGTTTTTTTTTTGTCTCAAAAATGTATGTAAAAGTGAAGTTTTACACTTTAATTCTGAATACAAATAAAAAAATTTAAACCGTTTGGATAGGCTGGAAAATACACATTTATCGACAACAAAGACAAAAATATATAAATAGAACCCGATTTAATCCAATGAGAGGAGCTTACTAAAGAGGATTTCAAAAAGAACTATAGGTTTTCCAAGAAAAATATGGGAAAACTCATACAAATTGTTGCAGCAGACCTGAATGCGGATACAAGAGGTGGACATATTTATGTGGATTTGCAAGTTACGGATTCTGTATGATACAAAAAAAAAAAAACCTGAACTTACTACAAACAAGTTATTGACAATAATTTGGATATACTTTTACTTGAAGGATTTTTAATAAATAAATTAAAATTATTGTTATTGAAAATTGAAATTATTATTCCGCGAAAATTCTGTGTTTATTAATAGGAAATTTTAAGCCGCGAGTTTACCCCTATTCCATGGTTTAATTAAGTAATGGTAATGGTAAAGATGTGAATTAAGCGTTTTTTTTTATTAATAGGGCTGCTAGCGCTTACAAAGAAAAAAAAAAAACAAAAATATACACAAAACTGAAATGAACATCACCTGCCCTAACGGCTCACTGTGGCCCAAAAAGCCGAAAGCCATGGCAAAAATATAAACTCTGATTTTTTATTTCTAATATAAACAGAGGTTCAAAAACGGAAAGAAAAAAAGTTTGCTCGTAAATAGTAAATAGTACAGTAAAAAAAAGTTACAAAACTAGAATTTATTTATTTACTTTTTTTCAATGATGGCATATTCATTAAAAATCTTACTTTTATTCAATGTTACTTAGTTGTTTTATTTGTAAGTAAAATAAAATTTCAAACTAAAAAAAAATTGAAAATTGTTTTATATTTTTAATAAATGAAACAAAAAAACACTTTTTTATGATTTTTTTTGGGTTTGAATAGTGCTACAAAAAAATCTCGTTAGATCCCGCTGAAAAATTACCACAATATTTTAGCCTAATTATTTGTTGAACTATATGCAAAATTGTAGCTGCAAAGATTTTGTAACACAAAATTTGATATAATGTAATTTGTTTTAAAAAAAAATATATGTTCCTGGTGCTGACATTTTCGTTTTAAAAGCATATTTACTTTTGGAATGTTTGAGTTACTTCCTTTCTAAAAAATGCTGAGAATGTGGTGCTTTCTACTTATTTCAATTAGAATACGTTTTGTTATTATCTTAAAAATCTACCCACAAATGGACTTAAAATCTTGTAAACAAAAAAAACTACTTATTGTTATATTGAACATACAATTTTTGTAATGCGCCCACTTTCCCGCCTCTTTTTGAATACATTTCTCCTTAACTAAAAGAGTTTTTGAAACCAAAGTAGGAAAACACTAATGAACGATGACAAGAAAAATTATAATTCTTAATGCTATTAAATGTTGAAAAAAATGATGATGGCAATGATTTTTCTTTTGAAAATAAAAATCTTTAATTAATTTAAAAAAAGTATATATAGGTAGGAATTCTATTTTATTTTATAAAAAAAATAAAAAAAAATGATGTATTAAAATTTTGGTCCGTTTATTTTGTTCCTATACTATTTCGCATAAAATTGGTAACTCAAACAGTTAATAAAATATGTCGATGAGCCACAAAATGGAAAAAAAATCAGTTTTAATACTTGCCTTATAAACATCAAAAATTGATTCATTACCTTTATGCACTGTGAAGATGAACCAAAATATTAATAATTTTTATTTTATAAGTTAAAAATTTTTTTTTGTAACCAACAGATTAAATCCATTGATGAAATAAACAAATAAATAAATGAAGAATGTTGCATGTTGTTAACAATTATATTTTGAAACACCCTGTGACCAATTAAATAGCCGCAGACCTTTTTTTTACAAAATTTGCAATATTTTAGCTGTTCTGTTGAATATTCACTGCGCTGGCATTTATACATTTTTCGAACTTTACCAAAAAAGTTTAAGCTATTTTCGAAGAAAAAAATAATATCTTCTAGTATTTTTTTTATCATAAAACAAACTGTGAGTTGCTTTTTTTCATTGAATTTTCAAAGAAAGCTTCCAAGCTACTGATATTCGAAAATGCTTTTAACTATGTATTCGAATTTCTCAGAAAACAATATTTTTCAACTGTTTTGCACTTCAAATTTATACTAACATGAAGATATCAGTTAATTTTAACTAATTTATAAACTATGTAACGTTTGCTTAGAGCCATTTGCTGATACGAAACTTAAAATATTTATGTTCAACTTAAACGCTTATGTTCTACTTTTTCCTCAGCGTAAACTGTCACATAAGCTCTTATGTTGAACATAAATTTTTAAGTTTCGTTTCAGCAAATGGGCCTTAGTGTCTATTAGGCCCCAGTTCTAGCTATCATTGAAAACCATCATTGAAAACTTTAATGATTGGTTTTGAGACATTTAGGAAGTGAAGTCCGAAATGATTTTGATACAAAAATAAGGCTGATGGCTTAAATTATAATTTTTGTGGCCCAAACTTCGCCATAAAATGAAGTTTAATTTTTCAATGATCATTGGTAAGGTAGTTCATTCATTGAAATAATAAAAGTCATTTTATGTGGATGGTTGGGCCAAAACGAAATTTTTTTTGGCAAAAATTAATAATTAAGTCACCGCTTTCATATTGGCATCAAAATATGCACTGATTTAGCTTTTTAAGTCTCTCAAAACCAATCATTAAAGTTTTCAATGATGGTTTTCAATGATAGCTATAACTGGGGCCTTAGTGTTTAGGTCTATTGGGTAATGACTTTTTTTCGAACTTCGAAAAGGGTCAGGCAGTTTTATCCACGACTCACCGGACATGTTTTGATTCCTTTCTCTGTTAATTCCTTTTTCTAAGAAAATATTACTTCAGCCTATGATTTAGAAACACCCTGTAAATCAATTTTCTGAAAAATCACTATTTGTATAGCCTTGGAAATTACCTTTAAGAAAACAAAAATTGTAGCGATATCCAAATGCTTTCAAAAGTTATGATTTTTTGCAACGAAAAAAGTCATTTTGGACCACAGTGGCGACTTAATGCACAAGTAAATGATTTTTTCTGTACAAACCACCTGTACTAAACCTCTCATATGGCATTCAACTTATGACCATCTGCTTATTTTAAACCTTAACTTTTTGATGATATAATAGTAGTATTGGTTTTTGGAATACCCATCAGCAAACATTTTTCTGAATGTAAGGAAGCCATATACATAAAGGGTTTTCTAATAAGAGGTGTTATTTTGAATAGCCCGCTATTTCGGTAGCTGTCACTTTTGAAGCTGTCATTTTTTGACATTTGACAAGTAGAAACTACGCCATTAATAAAAATGGAACGATACACGCTTCAACAACGCATTGAAATTATTAAAATTCACTATAAAAATGGTGAAAATTTGGCAGAGACTGTTCGTAAATCTAAAACATTTTTGGGTCGTCGTGAAGCACCTTGTCGGACCGCAATACAGAAATTGGTGGACAAATTTGAGCTGTTGGGACAAGTTAGTGATGTGAAGAATAAAACCCGTGCACGTCGCTCAAGAACAACTGAGAATATTGCTGTTGTAGCCCAAAGTGTTGAAGAAAACCCAGATTTGTCCATTCCTCGTCGTTCTTTGGAATTAGGCATTCCACAAACGTCATTACACCGTATTTTGCATAAAGACTTGGGTCTTAAGGCTTATAAAGTTCAGTTAACACAAGAACTCAAGCCGGCTGATCATCAACAACGTCGTGTCTTTGCTGATTGGGTCCTTGGAATGCATGAAAATGATCCGGAATTTCATCGAAAAATCATCTTGACTGATGAGGCCCATTTCCACCTCGGAGGCTACGTCAACAAGCAAAACTGTCGCATCTGGGGCTCGGAAAACCCAAGAGTTATTGTTGAAAAGCCTCTCCATCCTCAACGCGTGACTGTTTGGTGCGGTTTATGGTCCGGCGGGGTCATTGGACCTTACTTTTTCGAAAATGAGGCTGGAGCAACAGTTACGGTCAATGGATTGCGCTTTTGAGAGATGATTAATGATTTTTTATGGCCGGAATTGGATGGTATTGATCTGGACAGCGTTTACTTTCAACAAGACGGCGCTACGTGCCACACAAACAATGAAACCATCGATCTTTTACGGGAAAAGTTTCCGGACCGTGTTATCTCTCGAAGAGGTGATCACAATTGGCCACCGAGATCTTGTGATTTAACACCTTGCGACTTCTTCCTTTGGGGCCACGTGAAAGATAAGGTCTACGCCAACAGCCCAGCGTCGATTCAAGACCTCAAAGATGGAATTCGTGAGGCTATCGAGGACATAGGGCAGCCACTTTGCGATTTGGTTATGGAAAATTTCATGAAAAGGATATGGTCCTGTAAGCGTGGTCGTGGCGGCCATTTGGCTGATTTTGTGTTCCATTATTAACGGCATACCTTCTTCTTTATAATGAAATAAACATCCGATCATTTATCTCAAAAAATGCCATTTTTCTTTGAATATCAAAATAACACCTCTAATTGGAAAACCCTTTATATACGTTCATTTATGAAGAATTTTGTGATCATAAATGATTCATATTGGTATCTAAACGCCCAGGTAAAAGGTTTCAAATTGAATCATAAGTTAGTTCTTTTTCGGTCAATTTCTTCACTTTTGTGATCCATTTATGATTCATTTCTGAAAGAATATGTTTGCTGATGGGTACCTAATCTTCCAAAAACTACATAAAGCATTTACCTACCTATTTGTCTTTAAAGTGAAAAAAAAAATATATTATTCACAAATAAACAAGGTACTCAATAAATTCCTTTATATTATATCTTTATAGGCAGCGTGTTTTCATCTTTAGAACAAAGTTCTATTCTTAGAATAAAAGAAAAAACATACAGTGACCTGCGAGTACATACATAACTTTAGATTAGATTGCATCTGACAGAGTAATCAATCTTGGCCAACTGAAAAAAGTTATGTGTGTTGTATCTATTTCCGGCTTTATCACGTAGGTGTTCCGAAAATACATTATTTGCAGAAAAAAAATTTAATTCTGTTCGGAGGTTTTATTAGGCTTTGTGAATCTCAAATTTTTCTTAAACAAATTTTATATGTAAACAAACAAAACGAAAAAAAACACTTATTCATTTCATTCATTAAATCTGAGAATATTCGAACAAGGAAACATCTTTTGTTCCAGACACAAAAAATTATCTTAGTTTGTCAGTCATTTTGTGTAACATGAATTTTGTATGTTAATTTTTATCATATCCTTATGATTTTGAGACAAATTGTGATCTCTCTTTAAAGGGAAAACAAAAACAATGTGTTCCTCTTTTTTGTCCACCCTCACATTAAAACTTCTGCGGATCTAAAAAAAAACCTTCTTATCGCGATTATTCTCTAAATAAATGCGTTCAACCCACAATATAACGAAGTATCACAAAAAGTGTGTCCAACATGCTGCAGTAGACCCCGGTTAAATGCGCGTCCACAGAATTTAAATATAAGTTAGAAACAATGAATTTTAAAACAATTAAAATAATTTCAGCATTTGTATAAGTTTTCAAAGATTTTGCAGGAATTATAGGTTTTTAATCCTCTCAGGTTGGGGACAGTGAAAATTAAAAAAAAAAAAATTACGCTTTTGAAAGTGATAGTAAGTAACTTTAGTATGAATAAGTTAAAAAAGACAACGTTTGGTGGAAAATAACCCAAATATTTTTGTTACTGTATATTAACGTAGTTTAACGTTGCTCCATCAAGTTCAATACTTGACCAGATATGACATATCAAGAGCAGTGTTATTAATAACAGCAATTGCCTGTCACTTATTTGAATTATGTTTCAAATGATTTTCTTGAGACCACTGTCCCATATGCATCAGATCTTCATTTATTCTGGCTGTTGCACTTCGATAGCTCTAGTGGATTTGTATACATCGTCTGCCTCTCTGCATACATGTTAATTTTGCAATTCTATCGTCGTAAGTAAGTCGTTGTTAAACAACATGAATAAAAGTGGACCTAGTGTTGATCCCTGAGGCACACCAGTATGAGTAGAGAGAAAATCGAATAGCTTAGAGTTCGCAAAAACTGGCTAAGTTCTATTGTTCCATAAGGGTCAAATCTGAGATTTCAATAAAAGAAAAAGTTTTTTCCGCTCATTCAGAGGAAGGTATTCCGTGGGAAACAGTATCGAACGCTTTAGTGAAATCCAGTAAAACCAGTGTCGTTACATGATTGTTATCAACTTCCTGCCGTATGTCATCGATTATATTGAGAAGTGCCGTTTTGCAGCAGTTTTTTGGTCTAAATCCAGATTGCGTAGCTATTTTGTGTGTTTATGGGTATCTAAAAACGCCATGATTTGTCGACTCACAAGCTTTTTTAAAGCTTTTGAAATGAAAAATAGGATGGTCGGTATTTTTTTTGTGGCAAGGTTGATTTTTTTTAGAATTGCAATTATTTTTGAAACATAACTCACGAACTGTTTATTGAGCTCATTTACACCGCAATCATCTTCAGCATTCTTTTTTTGCTTCGAGGTGCTAAGAGATTTCATATTTTGGCATAGTTTTTTGGAGGAAAAGTTATGTGGAATTTTGAAGCGAAAAATTTCCGTTTAGATTTTGTATTTCAACATTTACGACATTTCTTCAAAATTTACACTGCAATAGCAATTGTGGTTGCCTGAACCTTTTCCAACGCTCAAATGCAATGTCTCTTTTCATGATAAGTTCCACGATAAAAAAAAAAATAATTGTTTTTATGGGTACAAATAAAAACGTTTCAAAAAGGTTATATGTGTTGTATCAGTGAGAAATTGAATTTGTTCATTGACGTCTGAAAATTATGGTAGATATTGTATAGGTTAGAGCTATAATAGGCACGACTGCATGTTAATAGACTTGAAATTTCTGAACGAAATGTTTTCAGTTTCTGTATTTTGACTGAGAAACCAGGAACATAAAGTTGTCCATAGAAGTTAACATAGTTGGGTCTGTTGACCAAGAACACATCGAGCAACGTTGAGCTAGAATACATATGATGTATAATGCTTGGGGTGATCACTGTTAATAAGAAAGAGGTTTAGACAAAAAGGTTATCATTGAAAGTTTGAATCTTAATATTTTTTTCTATCTAGAAGGATAATTTTTAAGACCCCTGTGATAAGAATGTGATTATAGTTAGATATAACTTCTTCTAGGGTATCTGAAATGGTGCTTGATTCAGTTATGTTAGGTTGTTTGTAAATTATACGCCGACCAGACCAGACCAGCATCCGACTTCTATAAATAGGTATTGCATGTCATTATTTTCATATGCTGTCCTATCTTGCTTTTGAAACATTTTTAGATAAAAATGGCTACACCTCCTCCGCTGAAAACCACGCAATCAGAACGATAAAGATACCCTATAGCTTCAGGTTAGAATATCTCGAAATCGTGATGGTTAGGCTGTAGGACTACCAAGCCGGAGGTGTGGGTTCGGTTCCCAGCCTCGTCTACCTAAACAAACAAAAAAAAATATGTGAGTGCCGGGACTCGCGGTTAAATATGTGTAAGCATCAACGTTTGTCCAAGTGCCTAATTTTTGTTACTGAACGTCATCAAAAGAAACATATTGAATAATTAACTAATTTAATTAAATTAATGTCCAACGAACGGTGAAGGTTCGGTACTGAAAGGTCCTGCTTCGTACTTCACTCTCAACTTTAAGATGACTTCACATTACACATGGTTATTGCTTATGGTAATCACTGTCTGAGCATCGACAAACAACAACTGTCAGCGGAGAGCACTAAAACCGTGGTTTCAATTAAATGACACCGTACCCAAATTCCAAAGGAACTTAATGGTTTGACTGACAGGGGCCGAATTATAATATCCAGTTAGAACTGTCAACGAACTTGCAACCCTTCTGAACCTCCATCTTTCCATCGAGTAAAACTTACAAAAAGTTCAAATGAATGTCACTATAAGATAGCCGGCGAATTATATATCTTGAGTTTTTAGAATATTTAGTTGCAGTTGTTGTCAGTGGAAATCACTAAAATCGCAGTTTCAATCGATTGACACCATCGATCGCCTATGGAATTGGACGCTGTGATTTTTAATGAATGTTAACTTTGTGCATGTACAAAAGTAGCCGATAACTCTGCAATTTGTTCAACCTCAGCTATTTTGTATATCCCAGCCACCTACGTCCCTCGCCTACGTGCCTAAAAATTGCAAGAAGAAATTGCATCGTTTAAAAGCAGTATAATGTAAACGTAGAATTTATGTTCAGATTTGTATCACTGAACGCACCCGATATCCTACCATACCTACAGCCATTGACCTACCATACCTACAGTCATTGGCCTACCATACCTACAGTCAATTGTCAATCCCCACAGCTGACTATTATTATTTTTGTTTTGATTTTGTTTTCTTTTTCATTACTAGTGTGGGGTCCATTTTGTTCGGGGAATAATTAAAAATTAAAAAAAACACATAAAAATATAAGTGTTAAAATGATAAAATCGTCGGTCGCGCTAAAAACAATTTGCTTTCGTCGTTGGCAAAAACAATATAAATGAGTGGTTGCGATAAAGTATAATCTAATTGTCGGTCACGTTAAAATCAATTTGTTTTGATTGGAGCAAATCAGATTTCGTAACGTAACGTGCTACAACGTAAAGTGCACGACGTAACGTTGCACACGAACGTTCACGTTTTTTTTTCACTCTACCGCCAGCATAGATGTTTACACATCAAAAAACTATACTGCCTCTTGCGAGGAAGTGACAAATCTTCCAAGAGGATCCCTTTGAAATGAAATGAATAAGTGCCCTCACCTTAGCCGTTCGGATTCGGCAGAAAATTAAAGGTCCCTCCCCTTATTTATATCTCGAAAACCTGGCGTGCTGCAGCAATTACTAGGTCCGATTTGAATTCAGGGGATTAAAAGCCTTTGGCAGAGTAGGTTTCTGTGACAAAAATTAAAGTATCGAATAGTGCAATTAATCGGCTACTACTGTACATTCTATTTGGTTTGTTTGTAGTTTTTTATCTGTCTAGTGTTCTACGTTCAAGATTAAACGATTCACTTTATTTTGATGAAAAAACTTTTATTTGACTCATTCAAATTGGCGATGGTGATACACCTACATCCCCAAACAGTCAAACAGTGTCCTTCATAATAATCTTCAAAAAAAAAAAAAAAATTATAGAACAAAGCAACAACATCGACAAAAATGAAAAAAAAAACACAAAATCCACTCTTCATTCCACAGTCCCCAGGCCAATTAAATAAATTTCATTTTACGCCTTGTGTTTAGAGTGTCCTTCATTTTGCTTGGTTGTTTTTCTTCTGCTTCTTCTCCATTCATAGTTAGTAATAATAATCAACAGGATGCAAGCATCACCGAACGACTGAAGTCGCCAATTTTTCATGTGATTCCACCCTTAAGGGCGTCTGCTCTGCACACAAAATGTCAGTGCAAATGGCAAACGGCAAACTCCCACCATGAATCACTGGCAAAATAACAACAATTTAATGGAAAAGAAGGAAAGGGAAGGAACACAAGACAAAAAGTGGAGTTTCGTCGAGATAGAAGAAGAGTGTTTTTTTCTGAAGGGAAGGATGCAATTTTGTTGGTGTTCCATTTGGAACACTCTTGATGCACGTTTCGTCATTGCTGTGTAGCCAAACCACTCGAACATTTCATCCATGGAGCTGGAGCTGAAGCTGATGCATAGAGAGACCCCCTATTTCTCTAGAAATCTATAAAACTAGCATTCCTTGGGTTTTTCCAATCTGGTGCACATAATGGGTGTATACGACTTTATGGTGCCATTTCGGATGTCAATTGCGAATTGTCGTCGACTCGAACAACGTCTATACTTTCAATTAATGACGCACGTGACCCGTGCACTTAACAGTTCTTGCTGTTGTATAGCTGTAGTAACTACAGAAATCAAAGCGTTACTTTTTGAATGTTGGCGTTATTGTTTTGTGAACGAACATCGACAGCGGCGGCGACGAAAACGACTATATCGTTTAGAAGTAGGATGTAGGTGATGTCGGTGGTTTTATTTACTCTTATAGCATTGTAGGTATACAAAAATACCTCTACACAATGCTTTTAGTGACGAGACATGAGTGTTTGGTTGCCTGGCGACATCGACAGTAGAAACATGTTGCTGCAGTAGAAAACAAATACGAAGGCATGAAATATCTGTGGGTGTAGGTATAGGTATAGCACAATATCCTACATTTGCATTCCTTTTTGAAACCAGAGGCATCTATGTATACATCGATTGCGATCATGAGGAAGAATCATTTCAAAGTATTGGAAAACTATCCGAGAGTTTCTTTGTTTACAGGAAACATTTAAAAAGTGTGAAATGGATAGACTAAGGGCCAGTTTGTTCACAGAGCTTATCGTCCTTAATCAAGGATCAGTGCAACTGGTAAATCGGTGAATGTCATGGAAATCGCTAATCAAACGATTTTGGTTGATCTGCGCACTTCAATAAGAACCTCACCAACTATGTACTGATGAAGTCGAGAAATTACGACGAAACGTAGGGAAAAGTATGAAATAAAGTTTTATTTGCATATAAAAGGAAGTGACCAAAAAAGCCCGATTTAACTTAACAATGTACAAGCATTGCCCTTAGGGCGGTATTTATCGAGCGCTCTTTAGTTTATGAGGTTCAAATTTTATAAGTCATATGTTTTATGTGCGTTATACATATTTTTACATACATACATTATTCAAGAGATCCCATTTATATAACTTCAGAATGGCGTTGACCATGTAAATCTTATGAGCGCTCATAATGAATTATAAATATTGAGTACCTATTAAAGAGCTTAGTGAATATATGTTTATGAGCATGTTAAATTTATTAGAGCTTGAATTTCACCACCCTAACAGCCTCTTTTAAATAGGAGCAATGGTTTTTTATATTATTTCTCTCTTTTAACCAAATACTTGTATTTTCCTTATTTTCACTTACAATATACAGGATGTTTTTTAAGACGTGTGGTTTTGAAGAAGAAATAAAACGCATATAATTTAAGGGATAAGGGTTTGCCATTATGTTTGAAAAAATAATTTTGCGCAACTGGTCGCCGCGGCTGGCTCGAATAAATTCCAGCCGAGAGGCCCAATTTTTGATAGAATTTTGGGGCCGAATATTCTCTTCCAAGGCGTCAATCGTTTCTGGCTTATCTGCGTAGAAAAGCGACTTCATATAACATAACCCCACAAAAAATAGTCTAGCGGTGTTAAATCGCACGATCTTGGAGGCCACGCCACAGGCCCACGACGCGAGATAATGCGCTCACCAAAAGTTTCCTTCAATAAATTGATTGTTTCGTTGGCTGTATGGCATGTAGCGCCGTCTTGTTGGAACCAATGGTCGTCCACATCAACATCCTCCAATTCAGGCACGAAAAAGTCATTAATCATGGCTCTATAGCGTTCCTCATTGACTGTAACATTATGGCCGGCTTCATTTTTGAAGAAATATGGACCAATGATTCCATCTGCCCATAGAGCACACCAAACAGTGACTTTTTGAGGATGTAACGGCGGCGTCTCAACAATAGCTTGAGGATTATCTACACCCCAAATGTGGTAGATTTGCTTATTGAAGTAGCCATTCAATCAAAAATCAGCTTGTTGTATCAAAATGCGTGTTCTGTTGGGGCAACGTTCCGTGCGCTTAATCGTCCTACCGAGAGTACTGCTCACAGTGTCGTGGATAAATTTGAGTCCACTATGGTTCAGTAAACGATCAACCAACACTCATACCTCGACGAAACTCAAGATCCGCCGAAAACATCGCCGCTGTCCGTGAGAGTGTGCAGGAAAATCATCACAACTTTGTGAATTTTCATCGTGACTTGGGGGTGCACCCGTATAAAATTCAGGTGACACAGGAGCTGAAGGTAAACGACTATAGACAATGACGTGTGTTCGCTAAATAGTCTCTGGAGCAGTTGGAAACTGACCCTAATTGCGATTTGTGTAATATGACCCCGTTAGACTTTTTCTAGTGGGTTTTTCGGAAGTCGCAGGTCTATGGGAATAAGCCACAAACCACAGCGGCCCTCAAAGCCAACATAACATATGACATCGGTCAAATTCAGCCTTATTTATGCGCCAGAGTCATGGAAAATTGGACATTTTGGATGCCCGCCACCCAAAAAAATCGCGGAGGACTTTTGAACGATGTTATATTCTATTCTATTCTATTCTATTCTAAAGGTAGTAAGCGCTTAATGAAAGACCCTGTATTTAACCTTAAAATAAGTGGGTTCCAATTCCAACATTGAATATGCTGCAAAACTATTTATTTATAACTCTTAAAAAAAAGGGAGTTGCGTATAACTGTTATAAATTGGCATGTCTCTAGTCTCGTCCTAAAAATTAACAAAAATCCATTAAGTGGTTTTGAAAATATAGCCCTGTAATTTCGACAGCAGCTACCAAACTTGAATGTCATCCACCGGTGAATAAAACATCAATAGCATCTATTCAGTTAATCCCGAGTTAACTCACCAAATTTTGATGACTTAACTCAGGATAAACTTTAACATCGCATCGCACTTAAAAACTGAACCTAAGAAGCTTAAATAAATTTGTTTTTTTTTGTGAAATTTGTAGATTACATCATTTATAATATTTTGATCAATTTTTTTGAAAAGCAGCTCTTGAAAATTGACAGAATATTTGGGCATAATTCTTTGTCAAGTATCCCCCATAGAGGATTACAAGAACCCGGAACCGTTAAAACCCTGTACCACCACACAAATTCTGCCTATTTAGGTATTGTTATGAATCTGAAAACACCTAGATAGTTGTCCACTGTAATTTGGTACCAATCAATCGATCGTTTAAAAAGGTAATATTCACAAATTTGCTGTTAATTGGGTTTTGAGAAAAGTATTGTTTGTTTCTATCAATCGAGTTAGTAACAATAAACGCGATAGCTCAAAAGAGTTTTAGAACTACCATCAGCCATCAGATACAAAAAGTATTTTAATTCTAGACAAACCCGGTCCTAAAAATTTAAAAAAAAATATATATAGCTGTAAGCTCCTGATAACCCCTTATTGTAAGAGTTCTGAACGCACATATTTTTGTACGACGAACAAAACAATTTTTACTCTTAAAAATGTCTAACGTTTCTCTTTCGAAGACCTTTAAGAAACATAAAATCTGTCAAAAACATGCTGAGTCAAAAATCGTTAAGAATGTAGGAATGAATATGTATGTAGTGATTCCAAAACGATTTTTTTAACTACATTTATATAAATTCAAAATTTCAGAGTGTAAATAAATTTTGTATTCAAAGTTTCGTGATGCATTCGATCACACTTTCAACCTCTTCGTGGACCACTTTCAAAGGTCATGGAATTATTTTTTGTTTTTATTATTGTTACTTTCTAATAACACCTACTATCTAGGGTAAGTGTACCAGTACCCGGCCACCTAACACATTTTCCGACTTTGAGGCTGCATAACTAATTTGCCTGACCATATACATTTATATTTTTTGTGCTGATCAATATTGCTGCATATTATGTTTTGAAAAAAAAATATAAACTTAAAATTGCTATAATATATTTTTTAATAACAATTTCTCTTTTAAAAAAGTGCTTTTTCACTAGTACCCGGCCACCAAATTTCAGTACCCGGCCACTTTGATCCAGTATCCGGCCAGGTCCTATTTCTATAGGAAACTAAACATTGAAATCAAACAATTTTGCCAATATTTACTCTATTTAGTATTCTTTAGAAATTAATATTTAGAAACACTACAGATCTTATTTTATTTGGGTGCTTAAGGGCCAATTTTTCAATAGGCAGTTAAATATCAGATAGTACGTATTCTTCAGATAAATCAAACATTGATTGCTATTTTTTCTTCTGATAATTAACTGGCTGCTTAACTTATGATTGAAAAATCGGCTCTTAATAGATTTTCAGTATTCTTCAATTTTATTGAAACGTAGTTAAAACTACATTCAAATAAACGACATAGGTAGGTTGGTAAGTCAATAGATACCAGGATAAAAGAAGCCAATGGATTTGCTCTTGATTCAATTCCGTTTCCATTATACTTCTTGACAGAATCGGGCTTGGAAGATCTGGTGCTCTGGTGCCATACTCGGAAAACAACTGCTCATTAAAATCTAAATTGTTTCTTGAAGATCTTGATCAGTTTTCGGGGTTGATATCTCTAAAATAGTTAATATTTTTGAAACAGAAATATCATATTTTTTTCAAGTTTGTCCTTGATTTCAAGGACGCTCGTTGCACAGGTTATGTGGCTTTAAAATCTACAGCCTGTACAGGAACGTTTTCCAGCATGTCATGAACACATTTTCAATAATCGACAGCATCTGAATTGAACGGGTAAAGTTGGCATTTCCGAAAACCAGCAGCTTTCACCGTAGCTAGGACTATAATGTGGTCTTTTTCCTCCGACATTTGTAAGTGGTACACATTTTCGTAACGCTTTGGAGCAACTACTTTTCCTTTTCCTATTTGGGCACAAGGAAAAACTATTTTCATCTACATTCAATTTGGATCAAGAAGAACATCATCAAAGCTATTTTCATTAAGAAAGGTCGTAAGATCGTGAAACCAATTCTTAATGCTATCTTCTGCCACCACGGCTCTGCCCTTAGATATGGTCTCAGCTTCTATTTAAGCTGAAACACGGGTTTCGTTTAAAAAGAATAGCCTAAAGCCACGTTCTTCCTAGTCGATCATCTTTGAATGGATTGTTTCTTTTTTCAATTTTAAAAATTTTTGGACGGTTTTAAAATTTCTTTTATGGGAACCCACACTTTGCAACATCAAGGTTTGGGTTCCCAATTTGTTGTGTGCTGCTCTTCCTCGAGAGATAAAAAGGATTCAGGTCCTTTGGTTTGACAAGCGTCATCGACCTTACCATAAACCCTCTATCATATAGGGTACTCCTTGATACCTACATTGTACTTTGCAGCCGCTTTTCTGTGACTTAAGTTAGTTTCACGAATATCCTATGAAGCAAGTTTGATTTTTTGGGTTCGCGAAAGGTCTTGTAATTCTTGTTCTACTGTTTCTTGCCTCATTTTCTACAAAAAAGTATGAATTTATATACAATAAGTTATGTGGCCGCTTACCGGTGCTTCTTGTTCTAAAAACCGGCCACCATAATGTTTTGACCAAAAACAGTGGCCGGATACTGAAACATTACTCATTTAATGCATTTAAGTGAGTTGAAGTGAGAGACAAATAGATTCTGCTTCCTTTTAGCGTAAAAAAGATAAAATATTCGATTTCAGGCAAAAATCTAGTATCCGGCCACCCTGGCCGGTTACTAGAACTTCTCATAAAAATTGTGTTCCAGTATCCGGCCGCTTTATTTTTAAGAATTTTAAAAAATTTAATTTTATTTTGTTTATATATTATGGTCAATTATTGTATTATTTATACAAAAAAACACAAAACAAACAAATATAGTCTCAGAGAACACTGAAACTTACTTCTTTTGCTTATTGGTTCTACTAGCACTCGTGAACTCTAAAACGCACTTATTAATCTCGCAACGACCTTCAAAGATTCAACAATTTTTTAAGAAGGATCTATAAGGTGCATATCAATACACCTTTACCACATTATTTAATGGGCCTGGAATTATAGTAACAATGTATTTGCACATGCAAATAATGTTTAATTTTCTTATTATTAAACATTTTGTAGAAATAGAAATAGGCCGGATACTAGTGACTGGCCGGGTACTGGTACACTTACCCTACGTCTCTTCCAATTTGTTTTATGACTCAATTTATTAACCAACCAGAGACAAACATTATTTAAAAGTCAACTAACGTGATTTTTCACTTTTAATAACGATCTGTGAAAAACGACAGAAGACATCTAAAACCATTAATTAATTTTAATGGTTATATTTACTCAAATATCACAGCAAAAACAAAAAAAAAACAGAAAATCCACAAATACAAGTAACCAATATCGACGCAACGTCATAGAAATCATTAACCTTACTCAAGTTTTTTATCAGTGAAAAGGGGTTCAAGTTCTGGATAAACTAAGTATAGTAAATTCAATCAGGGGAAAATTTGACACAGCAAAAGTAGCTCAATTTTTTGTTAGAACTTCACCACTATGTATGAAAGTTTGCATAGAAGTGGTGAGTTTGCGCAATATGGAGGAGTGGTGACAAATATAAAATAAATATATAGACATAGTTTTTGGCGCCAAAATTCGATTGAAGTAAATGTCTTCAAAATAAACGAATTACACAAGACACCCGTCATAGACTAGTTGGTGGTGGAGGGGTATAAGTAGACAAGTTCAATTTGTTTATGACAAACTGATTTGAAATCATGATTATTCTATAAACCTATACACATTTTGTTAGAAGAAAAGCGAAAAAGATTATTATTTGTGTGTATAGTTTCCAAGTTAAAAGTTTCGGAAAACAAACTGTCAGTTAGCCTCTCCAATTCCAGACCCAAAGTGTCCCGAACATCTTTTATCTAAGATTAAGCAACCAGAAGGGGTTTGTCAAAACTTTCTATTCTTTGTATATTCTTCAAAATTTAAATACTTACTTTTTCATAATAATAAACATACATAGTCTATGATATATGTAGGTATTATAACAAAACAAATAAAAAAGCTTAAGGAACCCTTTGATGGAGGTCTTGGGAATTCAGACGTAAAGTATAAGAAATATAAAATCTCTCTGGCACACATCATTGTCTTCCAAAAAAATAATAAAATGAACAAAATGACAAACTTTCTTCAGACTTTTCTTCAAAAAGAAAATGAAAGCCTAGGGAGTTGTTGTACGAGTATATGATATAATATACTTGTACTTGCTGAAGCTCAAATCTTTATATACCTACATATTTTTCCGGCAAAAGATTTGTATGGGAATGCACTCTCGGAAACTCTCTGGTTTCGTTTGTTTTTTTTTTTCTTTTTTGTCTTTTTTTGATGCTGTCAAAAATGTTTTAACTTTACTCTGAGGAATTATGAAAAGACGAATGAAGAAACTTTTTTTTTATTTAATGGGGAACACGCCATATATTTAGGTATTGTGTGTTTGTTTTGTCACAAAAGTTATGAGTACAAAAGGTTTTTGTTCATTTGGAATAATTAAAAATAGGGCCCTCAATTTAAGGAGCGAACGGTGATAGCTCCGATCTTTATCAGGACTGTTAAAGCGTTTGCAATTCTCATATCGTCTGTTTTGTAGGAGAAGTGGTTAAGTTTTTTGATCAACAATGATGGTTTGAAATTTGATTGTACTAAATCAATAGAATGAGATTCGTTTTAGAAAAAAGGAGTCTCCGTTTTCATAACTTTGAGTTATTTCCAAATTCAATATTCTCTCTATATTAATAAATACTTCAAATTGGCGTACGAAGTTGTTTTCTTTAAAATCCTTACAAAATTATATAGATACACGAAATTTATTATTTTTAAAACCGCTCCTTAGATTTTAAATTTTTTTTTCCCATAAATTTGGACTTATTAAAGAATCAGATGTTGTATAGTGAGACAACTAAACTTGATTTTCACGTCCACCGTAACCACCTCCTCTCCAAACTTGATAGCTATCACCCTCCCCCCCCATTTCTATTGATTTCGCATAATGTTATCGAACACTGATCTTTTAAAGCAGCTGAAATTTAATTTTCAAAAATTTAACTTTGACTTGACAAACTCAATGATCTCATTGGTATAGAATCAATTTTGACTTCATCTCCGATGAATCTATTCACATTGACTTAGTGATTGACACTAAACCACAGTCCTTATTTCTGTTTACTTCACATCTTCTCCTCATTGGTATAATACAGGGTGTTTTTTTTTAGACGTGTGGTTTTCAATCTGGCAATACTTTTTTCGGAGTTGATCTTTTTAACAGCTGTCACTTGATTTATGCTCAATTTGGTTTGCCATTTTAAAATGAATAGACTTACTCCTGAACAACGCTTCTAAATTGTGCCCAAATGGGCCCAAAACAAGATTGCCGTTGATCCCAATTTTCATAAGCGAATTTTGTTTAGCGATGAAGCTCACGTTTGGTTGAATGGATACGTCAATAAACAAACCTGCCGTATTTGGAGTGATGATCATCCACAAGCCATTGTTGAGACGCCGTTACATCCGCAAAAAGTCACTGTTTGGTGTGCTCTATGGGCAGAGGGAATCATTGGTCCATATTTCTTCAAAAATGAAGCCGGCCATAATGTTTCAGTCAATGGGGAACGCAATAGAGCCATGGTTTATGACTTTTTCGTGCCTGAATTGGAGGATGTTGATGTGGACGACCAACAAGACGGCGCTACATGCCTTACAGCCAACGAAACAATCAATTTATTGAAGGAAACTTTTGGTGAGCGCATTATCTCGCGTCGTGGGCCTGTGGCGTGGCCTCCAAGATCGTGCGATTTAACACCGCTAGCCTATTTTTTGTGGGGTTATTTGAAGTCGCTTATAAACACAATTGACGCCTTGGAAGAGAATATTCAGCTCGTTATTGCTGACATACGACCCCAATTGCTGCAAAAAGTTGCCGAAAATTAAGCCTCTTGGCTGGAATTTATTTGAGCCAGCTGGAAGACTTGTAGCGACTATATAATTCGCAGTTGCTCTTTGTAGCTCGGATTATATGGAATCTCGATTTATTCGGGAAAATATTTGTCAAGACAAGGTGTAATGGTCATCTTCTGAAGAGCCCAGCCATTACATCGGGGCGAAACGCATATATGAACACTTTTATGCTGGTTTATATTTGTTTTCGTGATTTTAAATCATATTTATTAAAATACGTAATAAACTTTGGCAAAAGTTTCTGAAATCGAGTTTGGCCTTTCCAATTATTACCTCTTATCTTACAATAACTTTTCGGCCTTATATGACTCTCTTTATTCTAATTATATCCACCAAATACAGGCTGATCTTATTTCCATCCCAAAAAAGTTCCACCAGTTTATTAATCGCAGGAAAAAATTGGATGGCTATCCGTTAAGACTCAGTCAATCTTTGTCTGCTGACCCTTATACCATATCCAATTTTTTCGCAGACTTTTTCAGCGATTCATTTTCTTTTAACAATACCGAGGTGGATTTGAACTATTTTGGTTATTTGATCAATTATCCTCATACCTTTTTTACTGATATCAACATTTCCCTATTTTCAGTGGTGAGTAAAAGTAATCAGCTGAAAGATGACTTTTCCCCTGGCCCAGATGGTCTCCCAGCAATCGTTTTAAAAAAATTTACTGAAAAATTACAGCCTCTTAGCGCACTCTTCAACTTTTCCATTGTAAGTGGTGTTTTTTTCTATAAGCCATTGACATTACAACTTCAAATCAATAGACTTCAGGAATACCTATTGTGAAATTTGGGGCCTGCAAATTAATACCCGAAAGACAAAAATTATATTATGGTCTTTGAACCAAGGCAACGAAGAAGACTGCCGAAAGAAAGTTGGTATCTAAAACGTGAGAGAATTGAAGTAGTAACCCAATTTAAATATCTTGGAGTGTTATTAACCACGGACTTGACTATGAATGATGTTGAGCTAATTTTACCTCAATCTGACTTCGAAAATTAAGCTGACGATATGAGGATTTCTATACAAATGCACCTATGCTGCAAACAGACTTAAAAAGCTTTTATACTTGGTGCCAAAAAACTTTGTTGAGCTTAACATTAAGAAATGTCAAACAATAACCTTCACTCGAAACTTTGTTCCAAAGACAATACTCGATTAATGGAGTGCCTGTTTTTATACTGTAACCTCGATCCAGTCGTGCATATTCCTATAATATAATTTCAAGACATAATAATATTCTAGAAAGATCCGACCATAATTCCTTGAAACCCAGCAAGTGTTTCTATTGTTGACAGAGAGTCGTTTGGGGCTTTGAGGAAACTATGGTGGATTATATTTGGTACAGAGGATTCGGATCAGCTCAGATCCATCAGAGATGACCCGTTCTTAGCCGATTCATCTGCCATTTCAATTGCAAGTATATGTACATCACGGTGTCCTCTGGGACCCATCAAAGGTTGCATTGAGTAATCTCATCTCGTTGCGACAACGGTTCATTAGACTATGTGACGATCGAAGAAATAGCTTGCCGTTTATGCACATGTGACCAGACACTTTGCAGCCTCATTAACACCATGCACTTTTGCTTGAAAGACACCAGAGAAATTCGGAAGCCTTATTGATCTAATCAAATATGGGTTAACTGAAAAAAATTCCTGACCAAACCTCCTCATCCGTCTTGGAGTCGCCATTAATAATTTTAACTATTTATATTTATATGCCTGTAAGACCTAATGTCTTTTAAATGCAACCTGAATATCACGGCGCTAGTTAGAAGTATAGGAAAGAATTTTTTGCTGGGACAGTGGACTGAGAAAATATTGTATTGATTATCTCATGGAATCCCACGGGTGGCGTCCAATTGTAACTTATGGAATAGAGAAAAAAATTCTGCCTAGAGTGGGGCTCGAATCCACACCTCTAAGTTAACAGTCAAGCAATACACACCTCCACTGAGTCATTGCCACTCGCTATTTTGAATTTATGATTTTTCTTACCTAGATTCTAGCGGCTAGATTCTAACGGCTAAACAAATTGAAGCGTCTAGATTCTAGTAGCTAGATGCTTGGTAGTAGATTCAAGGCTGAATTCAAGTGGCTAGATGCTAATGTCTTGATTTGAATGACTGGATTCTGCGGTGCCTAGATTCTATCATCTCTGCGCTCTTTTGGCTATATAGCTTCGATTCTTGCAACTAGAATTTTTGACAATGGAGATCTTGAATAGGATCCGGAGCTTAAAATGAAAACCTTTCAAGTCTTCATTACCAAGTATATGAAAGAAGTTGTTATCCCTTTGCGTCTGAAGAGTTCAACAAAAACTCCCTAACGTCCAATATTATATAAACAAAGACAAACACTAACAACTTCGAAAACGGTCCTTAAACTCTCTTTTATGTCGAAATTGATCCTTGAAATCTTTTCTCCATTTATAAATAGCAGTCATGTATTCTCCATGGCCATTATTATGTTTTTAACATTTCAACAAGGTTAAGGCAAACAAAAAATACAAACTCTCTGCTCGTAAAACATCAAAATTCAAATAACCTTCTGGTCAATTATATAATACTTGATCCTTCCACACATCCCGATGGCGTCGCCCGCACCGCACCGCATCAAAACTAAATTGTTGTTATCCTTGCCGAAGGACCATCGTATGAAAATTCACTTTTAATAAAATCGTTTGCAATTTTGTGTGTGTGTGTTTTTTTTTTTTGTTGTTCTTGTTCACATCACAGCTTTCCCGGTTGTGGTGCAAAATGAAATTGTATTTTAAGAGTTAGTTTAGCTTGAATACTTAAGTCTGCATTTAACTTCTGTTTTTTTTTTTTTTTTTTTTTTTTTTATTTTTGATATTTTAAACTTCCTCCCACAACTAACGGTCTCGTGCTGTGTGTTTCTGTTGCTATTGCTGTGGTGTTATTTACTCAAATTTTTAATGAAACACTTCATCCTGCATTGAAGAACTTTTTTGAGAGGATATTTCTCTATAAAATTGCTGTTATTTGACCCTTAAAACTGAGGAGATTCTTTCATTATATTATTCTGGACTTTTACCTTCTTTTTTTTTTCTAGTTTTTTTGAGCTATTTTTTTTTTATTTTTATATTTTAACTGAGGGTATTCAAGTCATTTAAAATGGCAAAATATTAGCAAATATTTATACAGCACTGAAATTATTTTCAAGAGGCAAAAATATCTTTGGTTGGGTTTTTGGTTTTTTGGTTGATTTTTTTTTTTTTTTTTTTGTCGGGTGAAGCTGAAGATTAATGGTGTGCCGATGGGGTTTGTTTAAGTACTTTTATGTGTTCTTAAGGAGAGAAAAAGATTTATTAGTTACGAACAAACATTTTTGTGGATTTGCGGAGAAGTTAACCTTGGAATTGGTGAGGTATTATTTGATTTTGTGAATTTTTATTGCCAAAGAAATATTTATGAGAAAACTCTATAATTATAAAGATCCTGGTTAAATCCAGATGTCTTAGTCAAACTAAGCTTAATTTGATTATTCAATTTCCGTGTGAGTTCGCATCTATTTGAAAAAAATTCTTGTATTAATTTTGCTGTTGAGATCCAGAAAGTAACCGAAGAGAATCTACGTTACACTGCAATATTCTTTATAATCATCATCATCGTCGGCTCGACAACCGGGGTCCGGTCCTGGCCTCCTTCAACAAGTCTCTCCACCCATCCCGGTCTCGAGCCGCCGCCATCCAGTTGCGCACCCCAAGGCTCCGGGCGTCCTGGTCTACGCCATCTCTCCAGCGCAAGCATGGTCTACCACGCTGTCGTCTACCATAGAATGTACCACAAAGAACTTTCCGAGCAGGTTCCTCTTCGCTCATGCGAGCTAGGTGCCCTGCCCACCGGAGTCTACCGAGCTTAATTTTTGTCACGATATCTGCTTCAAGGTAGATTGCGTACAATTCATGATTGTACCGTCTCCGGAATCGTCCTTCCTCACATATGGGGCCAACAATTCTCCTTAAGACTTTTCTCTCGAACGCGGCTAAGAGGTCGGAGTGCCTTTTGCTAAGCACCCAAGTCTCGGATCCATATGTGAGTACTGGCAGGACCATGGTCCTGTACAGCAGCAGTTTTGAAGTTATGGTGAGATTTCTGGATTTGAAGAGCTTTGACAGACTATAGTAGGCTCTGTTGGATTTGAGAAGCCGCCCGCGTATTTCTTCTTCTATATTGTTATCGGCTGCTACTATTGACCCAAGGTATTTAAAGGATTGCACCACTTCTTTATAATGCTTGCTCCAAAATCACTGCTTCAATTGTTCCAATTGTGTTTTTTTTTAGACGTGTGGTTTTCAATCTGGCAATACTTTTTTTGAAGTTCGTTCTTTTGACAGGTGTCACTTGACTTATATGCTCAGTTTGGTTTGATATTTCATAATTAATAGACTTAGGGCCAGTTTCACAGTCAGAAAAGTGGCACTTAAGTGGGCAATGTGAAAAATTAATGCGCAATATCACAGTGCATACTTACCCGAACAAGTGGCACTTAAGTCTCCAATGATGGTGACTTAAGTTCCACTTACGCTGGCTATGAAACGAAGCCTAAAGTCCTAATACGGGAAACTTAAGTGCCACTTATTCCGGTAAGTGCCGACTGTGAAACTGGCCCTTACTCCTGAACAACGTTTGCAAATCGTGCAAATTTATAACCAAAAATCAATGCTGCGTCACATATTCGGTCGACATAATCGCAAAATTGCATAAATTCGAGCAACCATGGATCGGTTTCGCACCACGTTTACTCTAGTTGATAATGCGCTTCCTCAGAGATGCCGTACAGTGCGCACCGAAGACGCTTTTGCTGCTGTGGAGCAGAGTATCGAAGAAGACCCGATTGAGTCCATCCGCCATCGTGCGCAACAATTGGAGCTGTCGAAAATTGGGCATCTCGGCTGGAATTTATTCGAGCCAGCCGCGGCGGCGAGTTGCAGAAATTATTTTTAAAACATAATGGCAAACCCTTATCTTTATAATAAAGCTAAATTCTTGGACATAACATTAAATTATATGCGTTTTTTTTTTCTTCTTGAAAACTACACGTATAAAAAAACACTCTTTACAATTAGTTTTTCCCATTTTAAACAGCGATGACGTAGACTATCACAATCACTGAATGCATGGAGAAATAATGTATTTTCAGTCATATTTCTTCCGAATTTAAATGAGGATGGAGCATACATCTGTTTGGAAATACAACCTTTTCTAGGCTTGAGGAAAAAGACATTATGGTAGGTATGTACGTTCATATGCCAAACCTGTTAATAATATACCAAAAGGTCTACGTCCTCACCTATACAATGAGGACATATCTAAGGCAGTGTTGACAATGAGAACATCAGCATCTTCTACCGTTTGGTCTCCTTGAATTCCATCATTTTGTAGCTCTTTTTTCAACATCTCAATGAAACGCATTATATTACCATCGTTTAATAAAAATTTCTCTTGCGGAACTGCTAACATTATTAAATACTTTCTTGATCTACGCAATCTTTCTGAACTTTTCGTAACTATGTACATATGTAGGTCACAAGAATTTTGGAGAGATCCATCGAAATATATTTTAATATTTTTTTCTAAAATGATTTTTTTATATAATTATTTTATATATTTTTTCCAACTGACATTACGATCCCAGATAAGTCTTTGTAAAAGGAAACCTCCATCATTTACTTCTATTGTACTGGGTTCAAAGTTGATGGTATCCTCAAATAGTTAAAAAGCTTTGTACAGGGAAAATGTGGTAGCTTTTTCGCATTCCCTCTATAGTAAAAGGAGATAAGGGTGAAAGTTCAAAAGAAAGATGGCTTTTTAAATATTTTTCAGTCTAACAAAAATCATTAGTGGATCAATGGCAAACAAATTTTTGTTCAGGTTTCTTAAAAACTCTCTTTTTATCTATCCTCTCTTAAAATTCTGGCAAAAAAAAGATACACCTTTTTGCTTCGCTTAAATCTTTTCCTCATACCTATCACACAATAGCTATTATTCATTTTCACAACTTTATTTCGATTTTCAAACTGTAGAGCTGTACAAAAGAGTAACTTGCGAACCGTACGTTGGCGTCACAGAAAAAAAAATCAAAACTTGTAGAAATTTGTATGCTCTATAACTTTGTCTCGAATTTTTTTTTTCATAGTAGAAACCATAGAGTACCTATATTACCTAGAGAACCGACCGGTACCCCTCTTGCCTTAAACACCCGCAAATTTTATTTGAGGTGAGTAAGTGAAAACTCTCTTAGTTTACTCTTTTTTCCTTATCCGTGAATCCGTGTGAATGGTGGATATAAAAACAAATTGGCGCATTAGTTCAAAAAGGTACGTGTCTACGGTTTAATTGTGAACAAAGTGGTGGCATTAGCGCAAAAAGGTGCGTGTCTACGATTTGCACACCTAAATCGTAGACACGTACCTTTTTGAGCTAAGAAACTAGAGTGCGCTTCCAATTTTCGGTAGGTGTTTTTGTTTTTTTTTTAAAACATAAATATTCAAAAATATTATTCAATTTATTACCCGGGAGCAACAATGACCGATTTTCTTCATAGTTTAGGTTGACAAAAGGTTAAAAAAAGAAATTTGACTACGAAATTAATAAATTTCTCAATTTTTGAATTTAACGGATTTTTTTTTTGAATCCCTGGGCGGTGTTATCCACCTTATTGAGCACTTTGAGCAATTTGAGCAAAGTCCTTTAAATTGAAGCCATGTTGGTTCGGTCCCATTTAAAATGCATTGGACAACAACCCCATACAAAACTTAATGGGCATTTTCCTCTCAGTACAGCTTGTAGGGTGGAAGAGAACGACCGCCTAAGTCGGTTCTCTAGGTAATATAGGTACTCTATGGTAGAAACCGTTACTGAGATATAAGGGAAAGCCCAAAAACAGCATACTTTTAGGCACTAAACTCAGAAAGAGTTCTATAAAAAAAAGGAAGATCATTAATTTTTCTATAAAAATATACTTACAAATTTAATTTACTATGAGCCGTTCTCGGGATTTTGGTTAAAACGCGTTTTTCAAAATGGCGGCTGACGCACAACATTTACAGCTGCGCCATTTTATTTTTATAGTCAAGAACATCCCAACTTCCAATTGATCATTATATTTTTGCAAAAAAAAAAAAATCCTCTGCCGGCTGGCCTATTCGTTTTTCTTCCATTTCGTTAGATACTGAAACCCTCGAAATATCTGAATGTTTAACCCTTGAATTCTCGGCTGTGTGTACATCATGTTTACAATTTTTTCCCCTCAAGTTTTTTTTTTAAATAACCCTTTTTATTGTAGATATATTTGCATCATAGGCATCACCCCCCGCACATCGTCAGCAACGTTGCTAGAGGCATTGACGACGACGTTACTATGACCACCGCCAAAATCTTGTAAAAGTTTTCAATTAAAAAACTTTTCCTCTGCAAGCCGCGTAAATTGTTCTTCGCCACCTTTGTTTGTGTGAGATTTTTTTCAACGGTTACCACATTATTTTTCCAACCACAGACCAGACACCATCCCTTATGCTTGAAAGTACAAAAATACAAAATTATACAGCTCCTGAAACCTTTTTTTTATGTTCTCGGTAAATAAGTACATAGTTTGAGCTAAGTAGGTGCTTGTGTTATCGTCTGATGCATGAATTTTTGGTGTACCTCTACCTACCTATACCTTAACATAGCCATAGCCATATTTTTTCTGTCTTACTCTTGGTAGCCAAAAGCCACACTTGACTCAATAAAATATGACGCTAACCCTCATTGCCGCGTTGCAAAAAAAAAAGTTAACAAAAAAAAAATACTCTTAAATTTATTACATAAAGTTTAGGGACGTTATTGTTGATTTTAACTTTCGTTGTTTTTACCATTTTTTTTTTCTTCTTGATCCTGAATCACGGTTTTGCTGACCGAATGTCTTTTATTTTTTTCGACATAGCAAAGTTTGCATTCTCTTGGCCTTTATTAATGAAGTTGAAAGTATAAAATTTAAAAGTGCCAGTGCGCGAGCAGCAGCAGTGTGATGGCGTAGAACAATCTCGAGCCATTAAGTCTGGAGAGGTATAGCTCTCTATAAAGTATAATAATTTGACCTACGATGTGGCCGTTTAAGGGGTGGCAAATGGATGGAAGAATTTTAAGTGATGATGGTTTTATGAAGAGGTTTTGGGATCAGCGCTTCAACAGTTCAAAGGAGAGCCGACAATATACCCACCCATCTACCTATTCCCCCCCTAGTAACGGTGCAAACAGAGGAAATTGATGAATGAAGGTCGTATCTTATAGAAGAAAAAGGTGGTTAAATTAAATTGTTCCAGAAAAAAGGCATTATTGGGCAAATCGAGAATGCCACTGGAATTATTATCAATTAAATATTTTATACACCTTTAATAGGCTGATGAGGAGGAAGATAAAGTCGAGGATGGAAATAATGAGAAGGTCTTTACAAATTTATATGTCTTATAATATAAGATTTATACATTGAAGTCTTTAAATTTGAGTGGATGGTAAAGACGCCAGCAATAAAAATAATAATAAATTTGTAACATATAATTGGGCCTTTGAAATAGAAGACAATGCCAACAAATCCATGATTTGGATGAACGAGTTTAATTTTGATGAGGAGGCTCATCATGGTTACATTTTTACTTGCTCTATTCTATGGAAGTGACTCTAGACATGCCAATTATAACAGTTTTGGTTTATAAAGGTACTGTTTATGTGGCCCGCAGGGCCAGGGCCCTCCGCCGGTGGGCATACTTCAGGCACCCAGAGTTTATTTTCAAGTCGCGCGAAGCGCGTTAACGCACATCCACTTTAAACGGCGAAAAATCGTTATAACTGTTATAAATTGGCATTTCTCTAGTCTCATCCCTATTCTATAGGGTTTCGTGTAGAAACTAACACTACTATCGAAAAGTTCATAAAAGTAGATTTCGCAATGCTGTCCGTTGGTCTGTGCGGCTTTGCGTACGTCGCGTCGTGTTTGTGCGTCCACTGTTATTTGAGCTAGAGCCTAAGCGGTTGATTCTATTCGCATGAAACTTGGTACAGAGCATTTTTATGTAATTCAGTAGAGAGAAAATTTGAATTTACGTTTTAGCTCATCTAATATTTTGGTTTCTTCAAATTTTTTCGAAAACTACTCTAACGATTTTGATTAAAATTAGTGACTGAAATGACAAAATTAATTGTAAGAAAACTGCGTTTCAGGTTTTTGGCCAAAAATTCACATATCGGAAAAAGCCATTACACGATTTTTTGAGAAAATGGTCTTAGCAATTTAAAGAACAAGTTAAAGCTTCTTTAAAATTTTCTCTGAATTACCTAAATGGGTTTTCAATAAGGGCATTTGTAAGGCAAGGGCATTGCATTTCGTGTACGTACGGGTGTTTGCTGATTATTCACAGAATCGGTCGAATCAATTCTGGCTATCAAACGTTGAAAAGTCGCATCGTTGCCACAAGAGATTTTGATAATGAAGTTTTATCATTTGGACATGCTCTTCAATCGTGTAACTTGCCTTTGTGATTTGGCATCAGAAACTGAATAATAAACAACAGATTTGACAGATGTCATCAAAACAACACTGGTTCTACAGGCCACCAAAATCCCACGCCAATTGAAAAAACATTTATTTTATGCATTTATCCAAGCACGTGCATTTTTTTTTTACTTTTTGCAATTTTCTTGTTATTTAAGAAACTTGCCTTCCCATAATGGAGATTGAAAAGCACTTAATTTTCAAAATATGAAATATTTTTAAAGATGATTTCTATATTCCAGTCCAAAGTTATAGCTTTTGTAAAATAGCAGCATTTAGTTGGCCTAAGATCTTGCACAAATCCGAAGCTTTACAAAATGTTTTTTTTTTCCCCACTCTTAAGTCTATAGTTACGCAGCTCGCATACAAAATTCTCTCCGCAATATTAAGAAAAGCTAAAATTTTGCCAGTGGATTTAGCCAAAAGGTACACGCAGCTCCAGCAAAAATCCAAATTTTCGTTTTTTACTGTATGCATATCGCTTATCTGTCAAAATTTTTCGTACGAAATAATTGTTTGGCATTGGCACATAAATTCTCCAGCTATATTTTGGCAGATTCGGTAATTTCTGAATATGGAAGAATATTTGGGAACAAATGAATGGTTTATTTCATCAAAGAAAAAGAAAAAATTTTATTAAATAAAATTCGGTTATAATAATGAAAACAAGTTCTTTGAAATTATTGAATATAATTTCTTCTCAGAAAGCAGCTCTGTTTTCTGTGACACTTTCTCCACAACGGTCCTTTGTCAAAATCTAACTAGGGTTTTAGTTGTTCTTTGGAGAGAAAAGTGGGTTAGAACAATTGTGAGGACATCAATATCCTTTAAAAAAGCATAGTCTGGAAGCTTATTTGATGAAATGGTGACGACGTGCGTGTTGTTTAAGTCTATCGATAGGGCAATCAATTCTTTACATTTTTCGTCTGTTGAACAAAATGGATAATTTTGTTGAAACAACGCGCTGGAGTCAAAATATTTAAATAATGATATTAATTCATGCTGGTGCGCACAGTGGCATACTCTCATATAACAGGGCTTCATGATTATGGAAAATTATTAAAACAAGCTTAAAGTTCCTTCACCGAAACCCTCAATTGCTAAAACAGCTACAAACACTCAAACTCAATGCCCCATTGACATGCAAATATGTACACAGAAATTACCATCCCTCTCCATGAAGTTGCACCTCTTGACACTATTTGCCTACAGCTACACACAGAAATATTGGGGTTATAATTTAATTCTAAACAATTTTAATACATAAACACACCTACAGGACGTATATTTTAAACAAAGTGCAATTGCATGAAACAATTAAAATACTTCAAATACTTTTTCGAAATTATTCATTCCGAACGTCAATGTGTATAGTAATTCAATTCAGCTGAAGGAATTCCTATCAAAATATTTTACCATTGGCACAGATTTGTGTTATTAATGCGGACTTTATTGTTTGGTGTGTGTGTGTGTGTATGTCTATATGTGTGTGGGTGTGCATTTTGTCTATCATTTGAATGGCCTCAAGAATGCTGACAATTCCAAAATGTACAGACACACACCCTTATAACACTATAGGTACAGAGGGGAAGCCATATTGCAATTGCGTTTCTTAGGACAATAGAAGGGGGATAGGACTGGATGTCCAGAGAAACAGTGAGAAGCGTCAGCTATTTTACATTATTCCACAAGTAAATTATGGTTATATGTTGCCAGTAGCGTCGAAGAGGTGATTAAAGGGGTTGAAGTGAATAAACACAATTAATCCACACTATGCAATAAATTACAATTTAATTACAGCTTTGATTATTATTGTTATAATGCATCGATAGGTACCAACATATAAAGGGTGATTTTTAAGCTGGTTTGGTTTTGGCAACACTGGTTTTGACAGCTGACGTGTGTTTAGTACCTTGTGTCACTGTCAAACAGCTTCAGTTTGGTTTGCAATTTAACCATGGATCGTCTTACAAATGAACAACGCTTGCAAATTATTGAATTTTACTATCAAAATTCGTGCTCGGTTCGAAATGTTCATCGCGCGCTGCTTGTGTTCAGCGATGAGGCTCATTTTTGGTTGAATGGGTACGTAAATAAGCAAAATTGCCGCATTTGGAGTGAAGATCAGCCAGAAGCATTGCAACAGCTACCAATGCATCCCGAAAAAGCCACTGTTTGGTGCGGTTTATGGGCCGGCGGCATTATTGGGCCTATTTCTTCAAAGATGATGCGAATCGCAGCGTTACTGTCAATGGTGAACGCTACCGAGCGATGATAACAAACTTTTTTTTGCCCGAAATGGAAGTTCTTGACTTGCATGATATGTGGTTTCAACAAGACGGTGCCACATGCCACACAGCACGCGAAACAATGGCGCAATTGCGAGGCGAGTTTGGTGAACAGTTAATTTCACGTTTCGGGCCGGTCAATTGGCCGCCTAGATCGTGCGATTTGACACCATTAGATTATTTTTTGTGGGGGTATGTCAAGGCTAATGTCTATAGGGACAAGCCCGCTTCGATTGACGTACTGGAAGCCAACATCCATGCATTCATTCGTGAGATACCGGCCGATATGTGTGAAAGAGTATGCCAAAATTGGACTCAGTGGATGGGCTACCTGAGACGCAGCCGCGGTCAACATTTGCATGAAATTATCTTTAAACATTAAATTGCAAGATTCAAACTATCGATTCAAATAAATATTTCATTCATTTTTTTGAATTTTTTGTGTTTTTTTTTTAAAAAAAGTTCTAAACCTCTTAAAAAATCACCCATTATAAACGAATATAGATATCTTTACATCTTGATATTTAAACCTTAGTCTCCATAGGTAGGTAAAGGTATAGAAAGTCATGCAATCAAGTTGGTCAAGTGCGGGGAAATTTGCGGGTAGAACAAGGCCGCTGATTACTTATTCGGTTGTCCTATAACTGTAGATGGCTAATTGAAGGTTATGGTGTAAGATAATTACTAGTTAATGCTTACAAATGAAAAGCAATGGCATGGTTTATGTATTCGTTTTTATTTTTGTTTGTTGAAAGTACTATCATTATGTTGAAGACAGATTTAAAATAGACTCATAATTTACACTCGATATAATTTTGATGAAAGAAAGTAATATCCTTTTCAAACAAGGAGTTTTTATTGTCACTCGCGACTTCAGGTTTATTCAGAAGAAAGGAGAAAGAAGAAAGGGAAATTAGTCTTGTTTCATACTTGTTTGTTTCTTAAAACCTGAAAGCACAAAAGACACAATCTTTTCGTCTCGAAGATGTCTAACGGCCCAATGCAATCCTATTTGTTTTCCCTAGTTACTCAATTATCATGGAAGTGCACTCTTTTCATAATCCAATCGTAATTAGGCTATAAATCAGTTAAAAACTTTAATACTAAGCGATAACTTTTTTTTGTATACATTTTAAGCTTCCTCTATTTGACTGAAGCTCGGTGTTTCCATCAAAAACCTACAAATTTGGAAGAATTTTGGATAGTAGAATAAGGTACGAATTAAAAAACAATGAGTTTTCAGGGACCTGGTAACATTTCAGTAATGCGGTAGTGGAACGAACATTTTCTGATGAGATGATGATGAAGAGAAAATAACTTGGGTGATGGTGAGGATGATATTGTCGAACCTATCATATTTATATACTTATGTATATACAAAGGCTAATGGCCGTTTTCATAAAGCTCTTTCAACTGTTTAACAGGCTTTTAAATATTTAAATGACGTTTGTTCCCATATAAAATAGGTCATTTAAAAATTTAAAAGCCTATTAAATATTTGTGAAAATGAACATACATACATATGTAAGTATTTTTTTGTTAAAATGTATTTTTTTCTGTAAATTTTCTCAAAAATAAATTCTTGTTGAAAGTTATATGAGAGAAGAATTTTTATTGGTATTGGGCTCCTTTTTTGGCACAGATTTAAGGCTCAACAATTGGGCTATCGAACTAGTTCCCGACATGGCCATTGGCCATCCTGATGGGTAGAACTGTAACAGAGTTGGAACGTGAAGTAATTGGTGTCTTACGGAACTGAACAATGAATTCATATGACCCTCAGGGTTGCCACTTTTTGAAAAAAATTCCGAAGTAAGTAGATTTGCAAAAAAAGTGCAGTAGATTTATAATTTCAAGAAACAAATTTTGACTAGTCGACTTTGTCATTAAAAACCGCTTAGTTTTGAAAATCTAACCTAGCCTGGCTATGATAATGTGAAAAGTATTATATTATGTAATGTTAAACTTACAAAATTCTGCTGCGACCAGCAACTTGATCAACACATTGATTTTCCTCTTCTGCAGCTGGTTTTTTTTTTGTGAATTACTACTAATGAAATGCAAATAAATTTATATTTATGTATATCAATTTCCAACTACTTAACATAATTGTAATTTTTTTGTGCAATTTTAAATAAAACTTATCCATCCTTTTCTCACAATACACAAACTCAAATAAATGAATAAAATGACAGCTGTCTATTATTATCAAAACAAAGCTGTATGCATAAAGGGTGGGTTTAATGAAGAATGATAATGACTGCATTCAATGGTAGAATTGAAAAATTAATTTATGGATTATTTATTGAAGGATTTTTTGATTCTTAAAACCAAAAGTGCAGTAGATTTGATTTAAAGGCAGTAGATTTATTTTTCGAAAAAAGTGCAATAGATCTACTGCAATTGTAGCAAAGTGACAGCCCTGATGACGCTTCCATAATTGTGGTTTGCTATTTTTCGTTAATTTTTTGTTAACTTTTGGTTTAGTAAGTGAAGAGCTCCCTCATCGACTGCTCCTTGCGTTACATTGCTCACTAGGTGTGGGATCTATCCTATATACATATATGTTCAATATACCTTAACAATTTCAATATTGCTGAACAGTGATGAAACTTTTGTCATATTAAAGCTTTTGGAGAGTACTTCATTTCATTATATGGCACCTTAATTGATTTAATTGATGTTTTTGTTCATTGTCTAACAAAAAAAGTATTTAAAATGGAAAAAAAAATATTTAAAAAAAGGCTAAACATAATAAAAAGTGTTTTATCTCTTTTGACACCCAAAAGTCTGTTCTTTTATTTTAATTCTAAATCAACTCATTTCTATTAATAGTTTTCAAAAAGCTTTCTTTCAAACTCAAAAATGGTGAAAAACAAAAGCAATTTTTGACAATTTTAATTCCCATTTATTTCGTATTCAATCAAGAATTAATAGACTTAGGCAATACTTAAACCGAATTTAGAACTTGGTTTTTAGAATTTCATAATTTTTGAGATTGAAAGTAATTTTGTCGAAAGCAGCTGTTAATGGATATAAGTTGATTTAAAAATAAAATGTAAGAACAGGATTCTGGTTTTTAAAAAAGGTAAAAACTTTTTAGTAAGTGTTGCCATTTTATAAATTTTTTCGCGAACGATGTCAATTGAACTGCTATACTATACTCAAATAAATTACTCTCTATAAGATTTCATAGATATTTTTATCACTGTTGAGCAATATTGAAATTGGAAAATTGGACCCAAAGTTCAAAATTATATTAGGACGGATAATTGGATAAAATACTAACTTTAATTTTCTATCTCGTTCCAGTTAATTTACTTGTATATTTTCTTGAATATACAAAAAATTACCCGGAACACATTTTTGTATTATTGCCGAAATAATGGATTTGTTGGTGGTTTTCCATTTTTAAAGTAGATTCTTAAATTAATACTAAAATTAATTGCATACTTCTGCGATTGAAAGAAAGATCTAAACACTTTCAACGTTTTAGAAAATAGATATTGTTGCATCAACATTGCAATCCATCATCGGTAAAAACAATTCCGTCGAAGTTTCTCATTGTGCTGTCTTTTCCAATGAGTCTCGGAGGAAATCTTAATCCATAGAATTTTTTTTGAAGTTTAAAGGGTCTATCCCATTGGTTTGATAAAAATTTCCGTCGAAAAGTTGACATTGAAATCATTTTTCCTTTTACTACTTTTTGCAAGGAACAAAAAATAATTTTCCTATTTTGTATGCAGCTCACTGAATTTTTGTATCCTAAAAAGAATTAAGTAGATTTAAATCTTTTTTTTTTGTGGAAAATAACAAGCAAAACCTTGACATACTTTTAGAAAAAAAACCTTATGAATGATTTGGTTAAATTTATATAATTGAAAATAATGGTTTTACCTACTTTAAAAGATTTATCTTAAAGGCAAACATTTCATCTTATTTGAAAAAAAAAATTACGAAACGCTATACCTACATTTAAAATAGGAGTCCAATGTATGTATACTTACAGTGATGTGCAACTTATATTCTCTAGATTATTTTTTTTCGCAACCTGTAGAGCTATAACTATCGAGCAATCAATTTGAAATTCAGCCATTAGAGCATTATTATTTATGAGCTATCAAAAAGTTCGCACTGATTCGAGCTTCATTAATAATATCAACAAAATTTTATTAACAGCTCTTAAATTTTAATCGTATTCCAAATTTGAATGGCAATTAAACATCTTACCCTCTGAGAATATAACAAAAATTAATCAAACCGATGGAAAACTCTCAATCCGACTTAAGCTGTGTGAATGCCACCAGGTCATCAGCTTCCGGTGTTATACAGCAATATTGATGGCCAACCTCAAAGGTTGTAAAAACTAATATAAATGTATTTCCTTATCAATATTGCCGAATATTGCAGAAATATCAATTATTAAGAACACAATGCTTTAGGCTTTAATTATGGATTCTGAAGCATCTTTGAATATGATTTATTGGAAGCCTCCTTGAAGCTGAATAACAACGAAATGACCTCAAGCGCTCCTTCGATGCAACGTAGACAAGAAAAAACTCCGTCACATCTCGAGACACCTCCCAATCATCCAATATTAATACAATGTTTATTTTTAAATAAATTATAAAGTTGAATTTTTCAATGTTAATATTAAGCAACTCCTAGATTCAAACTTAAGTTCAATATTTTTTCAAAAAACATGCGATTAAACTGAGATGATACCCAGAAGAGGCCAAAACAAGACCGAAAGAGACCGATACTACCGAAGATATTGGCATTTTTCGATTTTAACAAGACAAAGATGAGGCCTCTGTGTTTGTCTGATCACTAGGATCGTTGTGAAGAAGAATGGTGTAAATGGATCCTACGTATTAGACGAGATCAGAACATGTACAGATAAAGTGAGAAAAGCAGATACGGATACATTACATAAATTGCTCTTTTTATCGATATGGGCTACTGTGGCGTATGTGGAACATTTTTACTTGCTCTGCTTTAAGGGAATCAAATACTATGGTTTCGTGTATATAAAATATTTTCACGGTTTAATCAAAACTAACACTACGATGATCGAGAAGTCCGAAAAATTGGGTCTCGTCATACCATCTGTCGGTCTGTGTGTCTACTGTAATTTGAGATAGAGCTTCAAATTTGCTTCAAATTTAGTACAGAGCATTATTTTCATGTGATTCCCTAAAGGAAAAATTCAAACTGTTGTTTAGCTCATTTATAACGGATAGCTGACGTACAAAAATTTACGTCCTTTACTTTGATCGATACTTTTTGGCGGAATCGAAAAATTTTGATATCTGAATTTGTTGCTATTTAAATGCTTATTTGATGCGCAAAACAAAAACTTGAAGCTTACTTAAATAAAACTGCGCTAAGATAAATCTGAAGTAAGCGGATGAAATCTATATAAATACGAATTTTAAAGTATGATTTGCAGGTTTTTAAATGCTAAATAAGTTGCCCAAGCCTCGATTTTGTAGCTCACGTAGTTTAAACTATCTAGTATTTAATAAACTATTTGAGCTACTATTTGAGGCTTGCGCAACTCAAGAGCATTTACAAAGCTACATATTTGTATAATTCAAAATGATCAGCTGATTCTTATCAAATGATCTAAAATATTTACACAAAAATTATTCTTTTGCCCAAAAATAACGTTACCTCCCATGCAAATACTCAGAAACCATTAAGGAATATCTTATTTTGCTCGAAAACGAATCCAAAGATTTTGATTAATTTTTTTTTGTCAAAATTAGTACGAGCTACCCATAAAATTTAATAAATTTTACAGTGACCGAGATACAGATACAGTAAAGAAAAGAGATGATTTCACGAAGTGTTTTCTTTAAATATTGTTTTTTTTTTAACATATGTATTGGCTTACAGTCAAATTTAATATTTATATAAATAACATACTATCATTACAAGTAGCTAAGCGATTGGACAATTGAATACAATTTTCTTTTTTCTTTGTTAAACAGCTCTGATATTGTGTCACACTCATCACTATAAGCATATGGAGAGGACTCCTTTCTAAAACATACAATTAATTGATCCGGAATTGGATATTTGTTGAAAATGAATTGATCGGTAATAAGTTACGCACAAAAAAATTAATCGCACTTCAGGATTCCGAAAAACTAAGTGTCCTGCTAACTTGACGTTAAGTTCTGAATCGTTTATGTGTATTTTTGAGAAAGGGGTGTTCTGCCAACTTTACATCAAGTTAGCATTACACCCATTTGCTAAATAGACAAAAAGCATTGGACCTAGGAGATTACCCTGAAGAACACCCGAAATAGTTTAATGGGTGTGTATAGTATACCGAACTTTTGAAAATAACCCTGTTACGGCGATTCTCAAGATACGATATCAACACTGTAATGAAAAATTGGGGGAAACCAAAGGCATTAAGTTTGAGGATTTGCTTAAGTTGTTTTTCCCTAAGATATGGAAAACCTCTTTTGTTACCCCAATTCACAAAAAAGGACCAAAATCTGATGTCAAAAACTATCGCCCCATTGCTAAACTTTCATATATTCCTAAAATCTTTGAAAGTACTTTGTATGAACTCATAAGTTTCGCTGTAAGTCTCTCATTTCCCCCAGACAACACGGTTCCCTTAAATGTAGGTCTACAACCACTCATCTTGTCGAATTTGTATCTTTTACCCTCTCCGCTTTAGAGAATGGAAATGAAGTCGACGTTATTTCCACAGATTTCAGTAAGGCCTTTGATAAAATTTCGCATAGAATTATACTCTTCAAATTGTCCTCTCTCGGCTTTGAACCTTTATTCTTGAATTGGATATCTTCTTACTTAGAGAACCGTTACTACAGCGTGCGCTTCAGATAGGCCCTTTCGAATCCTTTCCTTGCTACCTCCGGCGTTCCCCAAGGCAGCCATTTGGGGCCCCTTCTTTTTATTCTTACTATAAACGATATCGAAATGGTAATCAAACATTCCTTTATCTCACTTTATGCCGACGATGCGAAGTTTTTCAAGACCATTTCGTCGTCACGCGACACAACGCTTATACAAAAAGACCTCGATAAATTTTCAGTCTGGTGTCTCAAAAATTACTTGGATCTTAATATTAACAAATGCCAATCAATCACCTTTTCTCGTAAACGCATCAAATCTCCTCCTCGTATCTACTTCCTTCATAACCAACCCATCTCAATCGTAGAGTCCATTCGCGATCTTGGCCTCCTATGTGACTAGGAACTTAATTTCCTTGCACATATAGATGACATAATTCTGAAAGCCAACTCAGCTCTTGGCTTTGTCAAAAGGTGGTCCAAAGAATTCTCCAACCCCTATGTAACAAGGTCGCTGTACATAACATTTGTTCGACCCCTTCTCGAATACGCTTGTCAAGCATTGTCGCCTTATCAAGATATTCATATATCAAGAATTGAGAGCATTCAACGCCGATTCCTTCGATTTGCTCTTAGAGGCCTTCCTTGGAACGATCCTTTCATCCTATCACCTTACCGTGATCGCTTACAACTAATTAACCTGATGTCACTCGAGAAACGAAGAGAAATAGCTGACATTCTATTCATTCACCGTCTCCTTTCTGGTTCTGTCGACTGCCAAACTCTTTACAATTCTATCTTTTTCAACACTAACCCCCGAAATTTAAGAAACCCTCGCCTCTTCTACTTGCCTACCCACCGCACCTCATATGGCTCCAACGAGCCTTTAACTCGAATGTTGCGAAGTACTAATTCGAACGCAAATTTTTTCGACTTTAACCTAAGCAACTCCAGTCTTAAACTCCGTTTACTCAATCCTTTCCCCAATACATCCCTATCTTAGCTTTAAGCTTCGTAATTTTTAAGTTAGATTAAGTTCTTAGTTTTAAGTTAGATTAAGCTTGCATTAAGCCGAATAAATGGGGGTTTTGCCCCCACCTAAATTAAATTAATAACATCCATATTCTCCTTCAAAATCCATGTTGTTATGTGGGCAAAAAGTTCATTTGCATTGAAAATATAGTGAGTCATAGACAATACTTTCGAAAAGCTTCGGGAAGGAAGAGAGTTTAGCGATTGTTTATGCAGCATATAAAGGGTGGTTTAATTTTAAGGGCCGATGTTGAATGTGAACCACACCTAAACGTCAAATTTTTTTCTGCATTTTATTTGACATTTCTCAATTTCAGACTAACTCAATTTGAACCATGGAGAGATACACAATCGAGCAACGCGTTGAAGTTATTCAGGATTGTTATGAAAATGGGCGTTCAAATCAAAACAGTGGATCATCAATTTTCTAAGAAAATCATCTTCAGTGATGAGGCACATTTTCACCTCAGTGGATTCGTCAATTTGGGCGAATGATAATCCAATAGTGACTGTCGAAAATTCAATGTATCCACAAAGAGTGACTGTTTGGTGCGGTTTATAGGCTGGCGGCATCATCGGGCCGTATTATTTTTCCAAAATGAGGCCGGTCACGCAGTTACTGTGAATGGTGTTCGCTTTCGTAAGATGATAACGAACTTTTTATGGCCCGAATTGGAAGACATAGATTTAGACGATATGTGGTTTCAACAGGACGGTGCCACTTGCCACACAGCTAAACAAACAATGACTCTTTTTGCTCGACAAATTCAATGGCCGTGTTATCTCACGTGGTGGTGATGTCAATTGGCCGCCAAGATCATGTGATTTGACACCGTTGGACTTCTTTCTTTGGGGTTCTTTGAAAGAAAAGGTGTACGTCGATAAGCCAGCAACAATTCAAGAGGTAAAGGATGAGATAATTTGGCACATTAACGGCATAGAACCTCAATTATGCCTCAGCGTCATCGAAAATTTGGGGCATCGGGTGGAGGTGTGCCGCCGAGGTCACGGCGGGCGGCCATTTGGCCGATATTTTGTAAAAAGAAATGACAATAATTTCCTAAATAATTTGTGTTTTATTCAAAATCAACATCGGCCCTTAAAATTTAACCACCCTTTGCTTGGGAGAGGAAAACTTGAAACAGAGCTCTAATGTACTACATATATCAAAGAATATTCCAGATATCTTATCGGATAAAACCACTACTGTTTTCACATTCCTGATAAGTACCACTGCCTGTTCTAAAAACAAGATCCAACTTAATATTTTTACACAGCACAGTATCATTATGTAGACGAAATAACTTTTAAAAACCAAAGAAAAAACTCTCGGTTTTGTTCGTGAGTACACAGCTTTTATCCCACTGAAAAAAAAATAATTTTCCATAAAATAGTTTAGCATCTTGTCGTTTTAAAAATAGCTCATCACCGCATTATACGTATATATGTATATAGTATATCACTTCTCTTCATTTACAAAAAAACAAAATATTTGAGTCTATATACATATCTGGAGAATCCAATTTAATCGAATAAAGAACATTTTAAGGATAAAATCCGAAGACAACAGCACAGCAGCAGAAGGAGCAAAAGGAGAATCATCAGAATCCGAAGCGTGCTGCTGCAACGACAATGTTCTTTTCCTTTCCTTTCGTTTCTCCATCATAATGTGAATTATTTAAAGTTTCCACTTTCAAGAGATACAAGCGAGTGAAGATGATCGTTTTATTGGAGTTTATGCGTAAGACTATCCTTTTGCTCATATTTATGCAAACAATCACTTGCTTATCATATCAGTTTCGAAAGTTTAGTGCCTCTCATAGATCCCAGCCGCATATATGAAACCAAACAGATCTCTCTCCTTCCAAATCCTTTATATTGATGTTAATAATAATATAAGTTTTCAATTCTACGTAGATATAAAGTATCTTCAACACTCTGGTCTACAAAAACATGTTCGTATGTATCCATGAATTGCAATTTGAGTTATTCACTTGAATATTACATGAAAAGCTGTAGTGTTGTTCCTGCCACGACCACCCTACCGACCGTTGGACTGACAACGACCGCCTGCCACTTGATATGCAAAAATATCAGAACTATACACAAGAAAAAGAAAATAAAACCAATCGCCCAGGATCAGGATGTACAAAATCATTTGTGTTCAATATATCCATATCCTGCGAAAGTGTGGTTTTCGAGCTTATACGCTATACCGATACGGATATTCCCAATAACCAAACGAAACAAAACTTTTGCTGCTGCGAATACATATATTTCAAGGGAAAATTCGAAGTCGAACGTGACCAGAAGACAAAATTCAGTTTTGAAGGATGGTTGGTCGGCTTTGGCATATTGAACTTGTATCCTAAATATTACTCGCACTCGTACCCTCTCTGGAGCTCTGGAGAAACAATTTATATCTATGTTGCTGGCTGTTGCCTCTTGTGGATTGAAAACTATTGTTAGTTTGTTGAATTTTTATCTGCGTCCGTATGAGCTCGCATCTATGTAGTATAAAGTATGCATAGATTTAGATTGTTGGATGTTGTTGCGGGCTATATAAAAGGAGGCAAATAGGTGGTGGACTGTGGGCGGTTTCATTTGAATATAATACAAAGTTTTGTTTGATTTGTTTGTTTTATTCCAAAGCACATCGAAAAGTTAGGAAATTGTTTAATGCTATCGCTATGTGTGGTTTTCGAAGGAGAGTTTTGATAGATTTTCGAAAGGAAATCAAAATTTTCGATGCGGTGCGGTTCGGTGCAGAGAATTTTGATTGATCTAATCGAGAAATAGAAAAAACTATAACTTATCGGCTTGTCGGTGTGAATTTACTTAAACGACGCACACTGCATGTTGGAAGTTCTCATAAAACACACACAAAGTTCAAACCTATGGGACTTAAGATTTTTGGGTGATTTGCTGGCGGTTACATTGAATTATTTTAGCTTCAACGATATTAATAAAATATTTTCCGTGTACTATTGTATAGGTGTGGTCTACATTTTGGTAGAAAAAATTATAAAAAAATGTTACTACCTGTACCTGTCATATAGAATCATTTTTCTTATGTTCGGCTTTTTCGTTAACTGCGTCACAGATTTCGATCAAAATGCGACCTTGACGTGCATTTTTTGTCAGCGTTGCATGTTAAAATTGAAATAGTTACGAAATCCCGCAGATTCCAAATAAATACAACAAAATCCCGCATGAAAGTACGCTGCGGGATTTTCAATACTTTTTTAAAAAAATATGATTAGAAGAACACTGATGGTGATTTCGAATAAAATAATAATTGGAAGAATTTTTATGATTTCGAATATATGTATGTATGTAATATTTTCACTGGACTTGTGGACTTGGATATAGGTGGTTCTGGGCCTGGACAGAGAGGAAAACTTTTTTTTTTAAATGAAGATTTAAACAACTTTTTTTTGGAAAAATGAAAAAAAAATAACTTTTTTCCTAAACTTAGAATCCACGCAGCGGGCCACCCAAGTAACTGTTGCGCAAGAAAACTGTTGAAATTGGCTCCTGCCTGGTGACCGAACATACCCAAAGTGGAGGAACAGAGTTACGTGAGCGGTTCAAAGAAACGCAAAAGGGCGAGTTAAAAAAGCAAATAAAAAAGCAATAAAATAAAGTTCTTTTAAAAAAAAAAATGAATCCTGTATCCAAGTTCCAGTGTCACCTCCAAAACTTTTGTCCCGGTTCCAGATCCACCTCCAGAACCTTTGTCCTAGATCCAGAACCTTACCAAAATATCTGGCAGAAAAGCAATTTTTTTTAAATTTTAAGTTACTAAAATAAAGTTTCATATTTCAAAAAAAAATTTGTCCCTTGTCCAAGTTCCAAACCCACCTCCAGAACTTTTTTTTAAATTTGCAAAAAAGTTGTCCAAACACAAAAAAATTTTTCCTTTGTCCAAGTTCCAAGGCCACCTCCAGAAAGTTTGTCCCGGTTCGAGATCCAACTCTAGAACCTTTGTCCCAGATCCATAACATCCGTCCCAGTTCCAGAACTAAGGCCAGAGCCTATGTCCCAGATCCAGGGCCAGAACCTATGTCCCAGTTCCAGACCCACCTCCAGAACCTTCTCCGTCAGACCCACAGCCCGTCGTCTACCGATCAGATCCCGACCCCAAACCATAGTCGTCGGTCCAGAAAAAATAGTAGGTCACTTCGTTCTTCGTGATCCTCCTACAATTGAGGCATCAATTCTTATGGGAAACACAAATTTTATGAGCTGTCGCATTGTAGTAGATCCTGCGGGATTTTGTGCTGCGGGATTTCGTGATACGTGATTGAATATTAGCAGAAAATAAAATAGACGTTGGTGAAAGGGTGTTCGCACAAATTCATTCCAGATCACAATCAACTATAATAAAGCCCGAAAAAGGCAAGTACGTATATTACTACGATTTTGATACATATTAAGTTTGGTTCAATATTTTGAATGATATAAATAAAAGAAGCGTCTTTCTGCAAGCCAGAGACGTTAGTATTGACGTTGAAATTCAAAATCTTGACAGTTTGGTACTAAAACCACAACCAATAGGTGTTATCACTTTTTCTTTTTTATAGTAATTTTTAACAATTGGCAAAACTGATATTCATCCAAAAATACAGATCACTCGTATCGCAAGACTTGGAAGAAGAATCTCATCTAATACATGGAGCCATTTTCGAAGAAGATCTCCCACCTAAATGGTTTGCTGAATGCAATTCGAGAAATTTTTCCAAATCTTTGTCTATGCAAGTAAAGGGTTTTCCAATAAGAAGTGTTATTTTGAATAGCCCGCTATTTCGGTAGCTGTCACTTTTGAAGCTGTCATTTTTTTACATTTGACAAGTAGAAACTACGCCATTAATAAAAATGGAACGATACACGCTTCAACAACGCATTGAAATTATTAAAATTCACTATAAAAATGGTGAAAATTTGGCAGAGACGGTTCGTAAAACTAAAACATTTTTGGGTCGTCGTGAAGCACCTTGTCGGACCGCAATACAGAAATTGGTGCACAAATTCGAGCGGTTGGGACAAGTAAGTGATGTGACGAATAAAACCCATGCACGTCGCTCAAGAACAACTGAGAATATTGCTGTTGTAGCCCAAAGTGTTGAAGAAAACCCAGGTTTGTCCATTCCTCGTCGTTCTTTGGAATTAGGCATTCCACAAACGTCATTACACCGTATTTTGCATAAAGACTTGGGTCTTAAGGCTTATAAAGTTCAGTTAACACAAGAACTCAAGCCGGCTGATCATCAACAACGTCATGTCTTTGCTGATTGGGTCCTTGAAATGCATGAAAATGATCCGGAATTTCATCGAAAAATCATCTTGACTGATGAGGCCCATTTCCACCTCGGCTCGGAAAACCCAAGAGTTATTGTTGAAAAGCCTCTCCATCCTCAACGCGTGACTGTTTGGTGCGGTTTATGGTCCGGTGGGGTCATTGGACCTTACTTTTTCGAAAATGAGGCTATTGGCGGCCATTTGGCTGATGTTGTGTTTCATTATTAACGGCACACCTTCCTCTTTATAATGAAGTAAACATCCGATCATTTATCTCAAAAAATGCCATTTTTCTTTGAATATCAAAATAACACCTCTTATTGGAAAACCCTTTATTTTGCCTCATATATGTACATATATGAATGTCATTTTAGATAGTGCAGAACGTTTCTTTGGCGTCTTTGACAGAATAAATAGTTTCCACCGCTCGTGCTCATAACTTAAAATTTCGATGTGGCGATTTCGAAAACGGCGATGCTAATTCACGTGTAAAACCAAATTGGCATAACCCAGCCAAGTTTGACTTTTTTTTTATTTTTTTTTGATCGTAGTGGACAATAAGATATAATGTACGTTGGAAAATTTCAAAAATCTTTGTTTTTTGTTTTTACATCAAGAAAATAATCAGAAAAATAAACTTTAAATGCAATATTGCGTATAGAGATCTCAAACAAAATTATTTTTTTTAAATCCTTCCTCTCAGTTATTCATATTACACCATTTAAAATTATTTAAATTCCTATTGGTAGAAGAGAAAGATTTTTAATGGAGCAAATTTGAATGCGGGATCTAAGCATTCTATAAGTGAGATATTCGCAAAAAAAGTATTTCATCTGGAAGGTCAGTAATTAATGGTCATAAAAGGTCAACTAGTTTCAGAAATCGGTTAGCCAAAGAAAATTTTTCTAAGCACACCTCATTTGTGGGATATTCGAAAAATGAATGTATCAGTAATCAGTAATTTGTCAGCCATTGATTTTTAAGTTTTTTTTGTCGTGACCTTGAATCTTTAAAAATTCAACCTATGGCTGAGCAATTACTGAAACTAATTGGCCTTTTATGATGTCACTAAAACCTTTCATATACTATATTTTTATGCGAATATCCAAGAAATAAGGTGCTAAAAATCTCAACGACCTAGAAAAAACTTTTAAAAATTATTAAAAAAAAAAAAACCGGGGGCCAGTCAATTTCTATATTTATTTATTTTTTTTTTTAACACTTCAGATTCCTTGTTGTAGTGAGCTACAACCTACAATCAGAAGTGCATGTGTTAGTGGTTAGTAGATTAGCAAATACTGTAAACTAACAAATGCCTAATAATAAATAAATAATATACATAACTAAACAATATTACAAAATTGTACAGAAAACATTTAAAGTTTCTATTGTCAAGAATTAACAAAAAAAAATCACGATCGTGAAGCACTGGTTTGAAGCAATTTTTTTAATTCCATTTTAATCGTGTTAATATCAATTGAGGAGGCACATACGGTTAAGAGGTTCATAGGTTCATAGAGGTAGTTCTATGAAAATCAACATGTAGAAGTTCGAATCTTCGCAAGGCGTGAGTTCTTTCACGGTAGTTAATGCCAATACAGACTAATAAATAGGGAGCGTCAATTTGACCATTAATAAGTTGGTTCTTATCACACCAATCAGAAAAGCTTTCAATATAGGCTTGCAGAAGAACGTGGTCATGACTAGCTGATGTTGTCTAACAAATCTTCATATCATCAGCGAATATGAGAATTTCACTAGAACGTATACATGATTTTACATTATTTATAGCGAGGATGAATACAAACGGGCCTAGATGCCTTATTTGAGGAACACCGGAGTGAGCTGTGAATGGATTTGAAAGAGTATTTCGGAAATTTACCTGATATGATCAATTTTCAAGATACTATGTAATCCAAGCTATAAAAAGAGGTGGAAATCCGAAAGCTTTAAGTTTGTATATAATGATATTGTAACTAAGTTGATCGAATGTCTTAGAAAAATCAATATATACGCAGTCTACTTCACTACCATTTTCTAATGCATTAGAACATTTATGCAAGAAGGTTTAGAGGTTTGTCACTGTTGATTTTTTCCTCATAAATCCATGCTAATTATAATCTTAGCGTGAAATGCTAGTGTCTCACAAACGACTTGTTCAAAGAGCTTTGGAATACAAGACAGTTTAGGATATGGGCCTATAGTTCTAAATATCAGTTTTGTCACCCTTCTTTAAAATAGGAGTCAGAAAAGAGTTTCTTTTCTTTTTTTTATTTTAATCTGAAGATAAAAATTAAACTATGAAAAATCCTCAACCTGTGTCTAAATATAGAATAAGTATCCTATTAAAAAAATTATTTTGAAATATGTATTTCATTAGATTAAAATATTTTGAACCATTTTCGAGAAAGTTAAAATAAAATATGGTTCTATAGCAAGTACCAATAATACATAAACATATTTCAAAAATTTTGTTTTCACCAAAAAGTAGCTCCTACGGTGTTTCCTAAAATAAAGGGCAGAATTTTTCTTTGCAAAATATGCCACAGTATTTTGTACTCAAAATTGAAAAAAAAAACAGAAACTAATTGGGAAATGAGGCAAACAAGTTGGAAATTATGCCAGGCAATGGTATGGAAAAGTGCCAAAAAGTAAAATTAAAACCAGGCCAGAAAATGAATATGTACCTATGTATATCTGGCCTGATTTCCAAACTTCATTTTGGAAAAATTACCAGAAATTTGTTTGTTTTATATTCAAACAAGAAACTTATATATTTTATATTCAAACAAGAAATAAAAGAGTGACGTTCGTCCTCACCATCACGGCGATCGCGTCATAACAGATGATTATTATGTTTTATCCACGGAGTTTTTAGTCGTTCCGCATGCACTCTTTCGTGTAATGCTGCAATTTCAGTAACCCTCAACTGTCAACTGTCATCTTGTCTTTTTTTCTTTGGCAACATTTAACCTAACAAATGTCGCGAGATTTAAATCTTGCGTTAATTTTGGGACACCCTTTACATATACAATTATACATACATAAATACCATAATTTATTGAACATACATATATATACATACATACATATGTACATATATGTAGATTCATATCAGATGTCTGAACTCTCATTATTTCTTTCATAAAAGATAATCATCCAATAATCTCTTATGATGTGGAATAAACATTTAAGCATTGTTTTCCACGACTGCATTATCATCTTGCTAATCAAGTCCTCCTCCTTTACTCATGAATGTCATTCATTATTTTTGAAATTGAATAATAAATGTTTGCTCTCATCATTTTTGAGTGTCGCCAGTCGCCGCCGCCTCCTATCACAAAGCATCCAGTTCCAGTGTTTGTGAATATTGTGATTGTGAGACCAACAATTGTGCAAAACATGTTTACGTTCAGATCAGACGGACGTTACTAATGATTCACCAGATTATTGGCAAATTGCGAAAAACAATTTATACACTTCGAATCCAATAAACGCCCAGCCGGCCGGCTCGCGATACGGTAGCTGGAATAGGGATGGTATAAGAAGGCTATTCCCAGTCCTATCATCAAGATGTGTATGTCCTCTGTCCCTAACAATCCCTCCCACTATGGAAGCAATGCGAAACAAAAGCGGGACATTTAACGGTGGATGTGGATTTTGTTATTTATTGCAAAATATTTGCCATTTGGTGGTTCAAGGCGTATATCAAGCCAACTTTGGAAGAGCGTTGGGATATTGGTTTGGTATACCTAAAGCAAGTGGGATGACATTCTTCGTATTTATATAAAAAAAAAAAACCCTGGCAGAACCTCGAGAAATGATTAATCGTTGTTGTGTTTTGGGAATTGTGTCCAAACAACAGAAGCCAGGATGTGTTGGATGTGGATGTGTGTGTCGTGTCCCAGAAATTCGTTAACAATAATTTGCGACACAGATTCACCACCGCAATCGGATGTGAAAGATTCGACAGGAATTTAAAAAGGGTATTTTACGGGCTATGTGAAGGATACATTTTGCGGTTTTCAATGCTATAGAAGCTGGAGGTACACCATCAGCGCTAATAACCACCCAATGACTGCCGGAAATGGAAATTATGAAAACAATAGGAGCAGTTTTGAGAGATTTTGAGGGATTGCTGTTATATAGTGAATCAATTTTACGGATTAATTTTTTTTTCTAAATGACGATTTTATAAAAAAAAATTAAAGTTGTGCTGCTTTGCTGGTAAAACTCGAAAAAATCGCATTTTTGCAACTTTTACTGCAAAAAACGATCGATTTTCAAAAAAAAAAAGCTCTGTTGTGTTTATATTTATTATTTTTTTTTTTTTAAATTCGCAAATTTTATGGATGATTTTCTTATTTTAAAATTACGATTTCCCCAATAATCTAAGTGTACTCAATTTTTGGTCCAAAGAGCCAAAGAGATAAAACAAGATCGCATATTTGCAACTTTTATGGCTGAAGCTAAATTTTGGGAAGCGCCGTTTTCTTAAAAATTTTGACAGCACATGGCAGCACAAGCTGAGCACAAAACAGCAGAACTTAAGTTTCTTAGAAAATTGCTATGTATGTGTAGTTTGAAATACAATTTCGCCGGTAAAATTTGCAAACTTGCGAGTTTTTAAAAATATTTATAGCATATAGCAGCAGAAGTTTAGCACATTTCAACACAATCGCAAATGGCATTGCTATATCTTCATGCACATATTTTACTTTCATGCTTTTCTATAAATAAATGTTTGGATATATTTTAAAACCTTTAAGAGATTATTATATTATTACTAAAGTATTCACTTTAATTTATTTAATATTTTCAGGCTCCTGGAGAAGTTCCAAGTCACGTAAAGTGCATATAAATTGTATACAGTAAAAACGATCAAGATTACCAAGACTGAGCAATTTGCAACGAAGTGTCAAACAAGGATAAAACACAAAATCAATATTTACAAGAAGAGTAAATAATAAAAATGCCTGAATGTAAGTTCATATTTTTCTCCCATACCTATACAATATTCATAATTATGTGTATCAGTTGGCTATATTTATGTATTTCGAAAAAAGTATTCCATTTTAATCATTAATTTTGAGGCCAGACGAACGACTACTCGCTTGCGAGTTATGCTGGATTTACACGACTGGCAAATTGGCAGTATTCTGGCATTTAACTGTCAAAAAAATGACAGAACAATGGAAAAGTTCATTCTTTTGGCAGTATAATGACAAAAAAATGCCAATTTGTCAGTCGTGTAAATCCAGCATTAGCTACATACATTTACTGCCAAATTCCTATTTGTCTATGCCTCAATCGCTCCTACTCGCTTCTCAACTTATTATAAGTAAATCAAATTGAGTGTATAGGCCTCGAGATTTTTCCATTTTTCTCCATACGAGCTATCAAAAACAAAATATTGTTACTTCAAAAATTGTCCAATGGTCGGTCAAGTAGAAGGGCTGTAAAAGAATGCAATCTTTGAATTCTTTTGTGAACGATGTCTTTGGATGATGATTTCACTCAAAGACTTCGTCTTCAAATTATGCAATCATCATTACTTTCACATTGAAAAGATTGCAATCATTTGTTTTCCCATTCATTTGAAATCAATCAATTGAATGCAATCTTTTCGGAATTTAAGCATTCTTTGTATTGGTTTGCATATCGTCATTTATTGCTTGAAATACAAGGTGCAGGTGTCATTTTGGGCCAGTAAGGTTTACGGAGGGATAAAACATTGCAATAAATTCATGCATACTCCCAAATGATTACATTCAATTGATGTCAAATGAATGGTATGATTGTATAATTTAAAGTCAAAGTCTCAAAGTGAAGTCAGTGGATGCAATTTTTCAATTGAGATTGCATACAAAAAAGATTGCATTCTTTAACAACATTGTATTATGCAAAAAACTGATATTTTTGACATTTGACCTTAAATAACTTTGCATGCGCAAGAAGTAGTTACATAAAATAAAAACCCAATTTAAAGAACCTTAATGGTCAGTGTTAAAATAGACTTTAAAAAAATATATAGAACTCGAAAGTTGGGAATTTTTCATTGCTTTGTACTGATTGTGCGATCGGAATTGTCAGTACAGGCTGTTTTTCGTTAATTTCGCTACTTAAACTTTTCATTTGCTGTTTCAAATTACTACTTGCTTTCCATACCAATTTGGAATGTTTGGTTTAAAAAAGGGCGATTTTAGGCTCTTTTCAAATTGAACATTTTACAAACAAAATTATGGCTACCTACTTATTTCCATTTGAGTCTGATTTTTTCACTGCTAGAGCTACAATAAGGGGCCAAATGTGAAAAATATTTTCAATCACACAAATTTGACAGTCGCATGGAATTATTTTACATTTTAAATTTTAAATTCGTGTGAATACTCAGAGAGAAGGGCTTTAAGTTTCTAACCACACACTCTCAGCAGTTTATTCATATATTCCAGAGAAACCATCACCTGTAAGCATCAACAACCATTTGTCATCATCGAAATAGTGTATTCGTTTGAAAGGTCTATTGATGTCATTATGTATGGAATATAACATCGTTCAAATGTCCTCCGCGGCTTTTCTGGGTGGCGCGCATCCGATATGTCCAATTTTCCATGACTCTGACACATATAAATCTGGGTGAATTTGACCGATTTGTTATGTTATCATGTTGGCTTTGAGGACCGCCGGATAGACCTGCGACTTCAGCAAACTCCACAAAAAAAAAGTCTAACGGGGTCAAATCGCACGATATCGGTGGCCAGTGCACATCACGTGAGATGACAAAACAGTGACCTTTTCAGTATGCATTGGACGCTCTTCGATCTCATGTGGATTGGTATGGTCCCAAATTTGACAGTTTTATTTGTACGAATTCATCTAGAAATGGGCCTCTTCTCTGAAGATGATTTTTCGATGAAAATTAGGGTCAATTTAGAATTGATCCATCAGATACCATTCAGCGAACACAAATTGTTGTCTATAGTCGTTTACCTAGGTCAGTCGAATTTGGTACAGGTGCACCCCCAAGTCACGACGAAAATTCGCCAAATTGTGGTCTGCGAAAGGCCGAGTTCTTGTGAGTGACGCGAAATCATTCTCCTGCACATTCCCACGGACAGCGGCAATGTTTTCGGCACATCCTGCGTTTCGTCGACGTACGGGTGTTGGTTGATCGTTTACTGAAATAGTGGACTCAAATTTTTCCACCACACTGCGAATAGTCCTCTCGGTAGTACGATTATAGCGACCCTAAAATGGGCAAAGCGAGCGGAACGTTGCACGAACGGAACACCTATTTTGATAAAACAATTTTATCATTTGCACCTGTTGTTGAACGCTATATCCGTCCAATGTGATTTGGCAAAACAGACTGAATAAATGACAGCCAATTTGACATATGTATCTTCAACAATATGGCCGCTATCAACTGTCAAAGTTTGGAAGTCCCTATATTGGAAGACCCTTTACAATATCGTCCCCCATCTCACGAAATGACGTAACTATTGTTTTCACATTTCACAAAAATGGTTTTTGTGGTGTTGGCTCTTGTTAAAACGATTTTTTTTACTCTTTTGTAAGCCTAAAGTATAATTTTAGAGTGAGGCTATTTTCGATTCTTTAAATCGCATTTCATAGTAGAACAATTTCAACACCAAATTACAGATAAAATTCTGAAATTAACAATTCCCCGATCCTTTCTTCTGTCATTTATGTTCTTTCATTTCATACTTTTGAGCTAAAAAAGCTGCTTCGGAGTTTCAACTCTAATCCGAGGTGATTTCTCGATACCTCCTATAAGGAAGCGGGGTGATAAAACATGAACACGAACGCACTTTGCATACACAGCGGTGAACTTTTTCGAAGTGTAGCGTCACGTCAGTTGGGATCATTGTTCTTTCTCTTTCTAAGTGACTTGAGTATAAAAGTGCTGAGCTCGCTATAAATTACCGTTGAATAAAACATTGGTTAAATGATTACCTATTGTAAAACAAAGTAATATAAAATATCTAGGACAATAAATGAATTCTGCTCGAAATTAACTTTTTTTTTAATAACTAACATTTCAAGCATTAAGTAAATAACTTCTTTTTTTAAATCGCAAAGTTGTAAACAAACTTATCTGCCTTTTAGATGCGCGAGCTTAAAGTAGCTTTGGAAAATGTTTTCCTCATTATAATTTTGTACACATTTGCATAGAAACAATATTATTTTGTAACAAAATAATTTTCGTAGTAAGCTACTCCTTACAACATTCATTTCTACCATTTTCGCTCGTTTTTTTTCTTTCACCACAAAAGACTCATAAAATATATTTCCTTAACATATTCATCCAAGTCTTCGTAAATTATTCACCGAATTCGTACCGCATAGAACCCCCTTAACAGCAGCGGTTGTGGCGGTGAGGTATTTTTTTGTTTATTATGCGATCCACCAACGTTATGACTGTGAAGTTGAAAAAAGTATTTTTTTTTTCAAATGACCTTACCCACCTCTTACACCTTGCCACTTTTCGTATATTTCGTGTCAAAAAATGAAGGACGCTATTCTTCATTTTATACTTCTCCGTAAACTTTAAACTTGAATCCCTCTGGTTTTTTTTTTTTTGACTTCCATTTTATTTTTTTTTAATTTACTGTAAAGTGTAATAGCAACAAAAGCAAAAAAAAAAAGAAGTAGCAGTAGAAAAGAAAATGTTTACATTTTGATAAATGGAAAAGCATTTTAACATCACTTTAGTGAATATATATCATTTGACATTGACAATCCATGTTTCACTAAATTAAATATGAAGAAAGCAAAAAAAAAGATGAAGCGATGAAATGCAAATATCATTCAACCGGTAAATGAAATCCATCATGGTATTTATACTCTATATGGATATTCCGCCGGATGATGACTATAAGAAGGTTTCTTGATGTTTGTTTAAGTGATTAAGGTTGTGTGACAACCTTGTTGACAGGTAAAATGGTCTCCTTGATAAATCCATTATTTTGACTTACACACCAGATTTTGATGGGGAGTTTAAAAATAAACAACCCCATTTCCAATCTTTATTTATTTAATAAAGCAACTATACTTATTAAATGTTATTAAAATTTTGTTAAATATAACTTTGCTTAACAACAAAAGTTATTGACAGTGCAACAATAATAAGTTGGTATCTTCAGGAAAAATGGGATCTCGGAGGTCAATCTTATGTAGTTACATTGAGGACGAAAATTGTTGGATTCGCTTGCTCACTTTTTGACGGAGTGAAATCTTTGAGATTTCATTTTTCAGAAAGCGCCTAATGTAAATCATTAAACATTCTTTTTACTTGGAACTATGCCCGAAATTAGGGGGCAATCGGATAGAATTTATGTATGAAGATGAGGGTTGCAATTAGCTATTTGAGCTTAGAATAGAGTTGAGCATATAATGAAGAACCTTAGAAAAAGTTGAGCCAGGTTTCAGGGTTTGTTGTGATGAGGCATCACTAAATGAAATAAACAACCCAGGGTTCGGTGGTATAAAATATAACTCCGGTACTTGGTAGTAGCGCTTGGTTAAACAAAAACACCTCAGGGTTCGGTACGGGGCAAGAAAATATCAATTTGTTTCGTCTTCAACGATTGTTTCGTCACAGAATAGGTATTTGGTGGGCCGAAGGAGTAAAGCTAAGTACCGACGATTGACAGACCTTACAATTTGTCACATCTGTAAATTCTTTGACAATACTAATAAATAATAAAATACTAAATAGTTGCCAATGAGCTGACATTAGCCAAATACCTTACAATGAAAAATTTTCTGTTCAAACCGTTGGCAAATTGTGTCCAAAAGTCTTGCTTGTCAGATGGTAAGCTGACAATTATTGTCTGACAATGACGTTTCTGACAATAGATTTGTCATATGACAATGAAGAAATTGTCAGCAATTGTCATACGCCTAAAACAATGACGTCTGACAATATCAAACGAGTCTGACAATGTCCTAATCGTCTGGCAATAATAAAAGTTGTGTGTTCAGACGGTTGTCAGATACCTGAAAATTTCATTGTCAGATTGTCGTCTAACAATAGCTGACAATGACGTTTCTGGCAATATTGTCACACAAAATTGAAAGTTCACACGGTTGTAAGACATTATTTGGGACAATTTTTTTACTGACAGATCTGACAATATTTTAAGATCTGCTAATCTTCTGTACGTATAGCTTTACACTTCGTTACAGTGTTTATACTTAGGAAAGAATTAAGTGCCCAAAATGGGGAGGGGGTATGAGGGAATCGAGCCTATGATATGAGATTGATCTCAACATTTCGAGACCGAGCACAAAACATGAGATCTTGTTCGGTCTGTGTAATTTTTTGTGCATACCTACCATTCTAGAATATTTAAAGTGGAAAGGAGTTCCACAAGGATCGGTTTTGGGACCAATTCTGTTACTGATCGATATTAACTCTTTGTTTAATTTGCCTTTTAAAGGTTTGCAGATGACAGCTTTAGCAGATGATGTGTGTTTTACTTACTTCCTGGCACATATAGTCGTCTTAATCTTATGTCTGATATAAATTGGAATCTCAGCTTTTTGAGACATTGTTTTTTTGAGAAAAGATTGATTATTATTAGTTCTAAAAGTAAGGTAATGTTTTTTTTTAATTTGTCTGTCCAAAAGAGTCTCGATACTGATCTCTTTTTTCATGCTACTGAGTGCCAAAAATTTAAACTTTTCAACAGCAAGCTGCAAGCTTTTTTTTCTCATAAATTAAGATTTATATAATAAATCAGATGGTGTACATCGCGTTGGGTTAAAACAGATTTAAAGTATTTTAATCAATTTCTTTCTAATTTTTCTTGATTTTAAACAATTTACCAGTTTAAATAATATAATTTCCTTTTATGCATATTGTACATGTGCAACACTAGGCTATATTGTTAATTTGTGTATACTCATATAATACCACCTGCAACTAAACTAAGTTTTGGAAAATGGATAGAATATACACTCCCATTGCTAATTTATTTCAGACTATAGAACCACAATGAACTTGCGCATAAGAGCAAGTTCGTGCGACCCAGTCGTGCATATTTTTTAATAAAAACTTTAGTGGATAGGACTCTCAGAGGTCTTACGATTGAAGTCCAGCCTCTTCTATCTAGAAACACAAATGCTATCTCACGGTAACTGCCTCTTGGGAGCAAGTCGCAAATTCTCCAATAGTATATCCCTTGTCGGGAAAGACATTCGGATTCGCAAAAAAAAAAATTGTAGGTCTCCTCCGTTCCTCTATAGAGTCTAGACACAATCTTCACGATCTATGGCTATTTACTAACTATACTTGTTTTTATTTTCCTAGTTGAATGGTTTCGAAAATGATTCCGGACGCTCCGGGAATTATTTTGAGAAATATATTTTTTTAAAAGTTGTTAAAATAAATGCAGAAAATTAAAAAGAAAGGCGCAAAATTTTAGACGATTTAGTAAAGTGTTAAATCATTTTTAGTATGATACCAGGTTAAGAAAAGGATTTTGCTAGTTTTAAACGAGTTTAACATGAAACTATCTCTTAACATTTTGCTAAAGTTAAAATCGCCAGTTTGCTGTTTTATCTTTTTAACATATTACTAAATCCATGTCACTGTGACATAGAAAATTTTTAAAAAGGTATGTTTCCTTCATTTTTTGCATGAAAAGTCACTGTTTTAGGCGCGTTCAGCTTGAGTTTCCTAAGAAAATGGGTTAAGTATGATACTAGTTTAAAAGTGTTTAAAACTAACAACATTTAAGTAAAGAGCTTTTAAGTTTGTAAAGTGTTAACTAGTATCATGCTAACACCTTAACATCAGGCTGTTTAAAATTTTGCGCCAAAGATTTTAAATATCGGAGTGAAGTGAATAAAAAGTGAAGAATTTAAGCATTCTTCTCTATTCGCTTCACACTTTAAAAAAAAATTATCTTTTTACAAAATTAACAATCTATAGGATTTAAATTTGACTCTAAGACTCAGTTTTTCAGTGGTGATTTAAACCATAGTTAGCTCTGTTACTCTTGAAGTAAATTAACCCACAGTGAACAGAGGAAGCAGTTTTTCGGTATCTGTTCAGTTAATCCTGAGTTAACTCACCAAATTTTGATAAGTTAACTTGGGTTAAACTTTAATCTCGCACTGAAAAACTGCACCTAAGACCCTTTAATAAATATTATAAAGCATTCTAAGCCATCTTAAATAATATGAGCTCGTTGGATGTTTGACAAGTTTCAAAGATAAATTCTTTAGGTGTCTTCTTAGAAATTGTTATTATGAAAATTGAAAAATAAAAGATATAATTTTTCTGTCACAAGTTTTTCATAAATTGAATTTTTTTTGTTATTATATGCAATATGAACTTGACGACTAGTAAGATGTCATAGTGCATCTAAAGGCATCACTGCTTCTACATTAAATCACCGAGCACAAAAGAAAAAAAACTATACACCATTGCAAATGAAATATGTACAACAATGATGACGTTCAAAGGATAGACTGAATCACTAAACCGCGCGCTTTGTTGTCATTTGTGTCCTTGAAATAAAAAAAATTACGTAATAGAATCACGTCTAAATTGAATTGCAAAAGAAAAGCATCCGGAAGGACAGATTGACTTAGTTTCTTCGTACGAGACAGGATTGAAATGAAATAAAAAAAACAAAAAAGTTAACTTGACATTATTTTACTTCACTTTGAAGCCGTTGTTGTCCTCGTATAGTTTGTTGCAGAGTATAGGTGTAGCGGGGTGGGTATAATAATGTTTTGAAGTAATGTCCTATTGTATGGTTTTTAGGGTAAGCTACCTTATTGTTGCTGTGTTTTTTTTTTTTTTTTTTTTTGTTTTACTGATGGAGGTTCTTTTTATGTATTTCTGATTGGTTCTTTCCCATATATGACATTGATAATAATTGGTTTTGGTATTTTATGTATGAATAATAAATTTGAGGAATATTAAAAATCTGTTTCTGTCATAAATAAGGGTCATATATTATTTATTTGGCAGATTAATAGATAAGGCGGTTCAATTGAGGCCGAAACGTTGATTTTTTTAGCTAAGTTGCTTTTTTTTTTTAAATACATAACTATGTATTCTAATGAGTTCTACCTACGGAGTTCTAAGACTTCAATGAATGTAGATTTTGATTAAGTTTGTTTCCATATTTACACGCAATCATATTCAGTATTTTTATTATTAGGATCATTTCCAAAAACGTTAGCCATTGTTATAACGTTATGATTAAGGTGCTCTTTACAATTATTTTTGTTCTTTAACCCCTCCATTAATAAACGGCGAACAAAGGCGTGATAGAACTTACAAATCTGTTACATTGTAATTCATGCCTTATCATTTATATATATAAATGGAATGGTTTGTGTCATGTGATAGCGAGCGGATAACTTTAACTTGCAAAATTCAGCGTGAAAGAGACGGATAACTTCTTAGCACACATATATGCATACATCTCATAGAAATCAGTGCATATGTATGTGACAAACGTGTTCAAATGTTTCTTCATTTTTAATAAAGTGTTGCCGTGCTTTCAGTTACACAGGGTGATTATAAGGTGTGACAAATATCTACAGCGTGTAGGTTGGGTCAAGACAAGAAAAAAATCGCATTAGAGGGGCTTTTTTTCCCCCGTTTAGCCATGAGGCGCAATTTTATGAAAAAAATGACTTAAAACAGAAACAAAATTATTAAAAAACAACGGTTACACTTACAATGCCATGATACACCTTTTTGTAAAGCCAAACATTTCTTCTTTTATTGTGATTTTAAATAAAATTGTTTTAGATAATATTTTTTGAAAAATTAATTTTCAAACTCAAAATTTCATGACTGCAACTTGTATTAGGTACTTAAAAAAAATTCGTATTGACAAGGCCGGACCAAACGCCAATTAATAATTCAACAAGTCCAATTAAATAGTGCTAAGTTTTCTATTTGGCTGATGTATTTCAGTAGTAAATACATATATAGAATTAGTATTATAAGACCTTCACCTTCATACTCCTAAAAGTATTCGTAATTTCAAAATGAAGAACGCAGCGCCTTCTGAATTATTGTTGAAAAATAAAATGCACGACTGGTTCGCACAACCTTGTTGTTATCTGCGATTACACTGTGATGGTTCTAAAGCCTCACATATATTAGATATGGGAGCAAATATTTTATCCATTTGCCAAAATACATATTTGAAGGTCGTTTTTGAGCAAAATTGAATTGAATTTAAATTGAACCGTTTTCGAGAAAAGCGAAAATAAAAATAAATGGTACTTTGGGAGATGCCATTAATAACCATTGTTCCGAACCATTTTTTGTACTGAAAGGCAGCCTATATACCTTTTTAATTTGACTGATTTTTTTTTATAAAATCTGTGGAGCATATTTTCAGAAAAATAAGGTTTTCCAACGTCAGATTGAATATAGTGAAACAGCTAAAAATTTAGGAGTTCTCTTCAACCGCAGATTTAAGTCGGATACTCACATCAGTTATATCGTCGGTAAGACTTATGGTGCGCTCCGTTCCTTAAAAACAGTCCGCAATATTTCACTCCAATTAAAATAGGTATGTCGCTAGGTAGCAAGTATAAAGAATATACACCTTCGACCAATACTCGCAACGTGACTTGGAAAGGTTAATCCACAACAAATTGCTGGAATCGGAAATCTTGGAATGGACAAATTATAGCCATCATTACGCATCGATCAACCCCTATAAAACGCATGCAATATACCCGACACAAAACTCAAAGGAAATGACAGCAAACTTCGTCCGGCTTCGACTAGGTCACACCTGTATCACACACCAATATCTACTCAAAAGAGAATCACCGCCAACTTGCCCCAACTGTCAAGGCAATCTCACCATCAGCCATCTGCTTGGTCCTTGCCTCCTCTCCTCAACCACAATATTTAGAAAAATCAATACGAAACCAAATATTATTGAATTATTAAAAGAACCTACTCAGTCCAATGTTATAATTATAAATAAAATATTAAACTTACTTAAAATTATGTTATGAAATCAAATCCTTTTACCTTAGAGCCGATAGTACTACGCTGCAAGTGCTCTTATTAACTAGTTATTAATAATACATTTTTTATATGTTATTGATAAGAAAAAATAAATAAATAAATATAATTTAATGAAAAAAAAAAAACAATAAAGATAAATATTAACATGAATTGACTGATACATATATGTTAAGCTTGAAAAATACTCGATAGATCTTCAATCTTAGATGAAAACACTGTTTCTCCATAGACATATTTTATTATAAAATCTAAACAAGCGTCCTTTTATTTCCATAGATTTTAACAAATAACCCATATGATCTTCCACACAATAATCATCAAACAAGTTGGAAACTACATAAATCCCATAATCGAAAATCATCACCAATTGACCTAGTTGTAGATTATATAAGTATACATGATGTTTTATCACCTTATATTTAGATATATCCAATTTTGTCAAGTAGACAACATTAATTTACTTGCCACCTTAAATACCTTTTCATGTGCCCAAGTGTCACTCGTGTCACTAAAGCTTGAAGTTAAATTACTACATAATCCTACCACAACACTCTAAACTACTTCAACATGTTCCCAATACTCCAAACAAGACCAGGTGTGTATTTATGTATTTGTAAAAGTCCTTGCAAAATGTCTATAAAAGCAGACATTCACATTATCCATCCAGAGCATCTTTATAGGCTATGTAGGAATATAAGTTAGTTAGCTGCGTTTGCCACTTTGTGTTCATTCGTATGTACCCAGGGGGCGTTGCAAACGGACTCTTAGAATTCATCATCATCATTATCGTCAACGTCAACCAGCAAGTTTATATGCAGTAGCATCCTCGCCATCTGATGAAGTACGAACCAACCCATCCAGTTGCATATGTACATGTACACAGGTGCTTCCATCAGGATAACCATAAAAGTGAACATTTATTTTCACTAGTGACATTTAATTAGGAGAAAAAGAGGAAATTGTACAAACACACACACAGTGACAGACAGATTTAGCAATACAACACTTGCATCCACATCCCCATCGAGGAGCAAATTTCTATTTCTATACCTACATAGGGGCATAAAATAAAATAGAAGGATGATAATGAAGGTACTTTTGATGTCTAATTACAAGGAGGGTATCAGCTGCAAGTGATAGTGAGTTTTTTAATGGATGTTAAGGATAGAAACACCATAAGTGACATAGAAAGTGATTTGACAAGGGGATGCGGGTATATAAAGTTTTGAAAACAAGGAAGTTTTCATTTTAATTTTTAAGTTTCAGTCGTCAAGTTGACCTGATGCAATTGTTAGTTGTACTTTATTCAAAGTGTAGGTGTTAGACCAAGCGTTATGTTGTATATCAAAATAAACTTTGGGGTTTTAACTTACAAAGATAAGAATGATGAATATCAGTTTACGCATTAAAAAGATAGAACTGATTTCAAGAGTATGACTTTTCCGAATCAAAGGGTACAGTAGTGCCCAGCTTAGTTCTCTTAATACTTGGCCTTTTTACAGGAACAAACTCAGTCGCTTTTGAAACCCCCTAAAACTTCAGTTCCAATTAAGTCAAAAACTTCAATTTTTTAATAAGCTGATCAAGCAAATGCACCTCACATACTCCCTCAACTCAGAATACTTTTTTTTTTCTAAATAGCTACAACAAAAAATATAATTAGTCCTTAAAATTTTCTGCGAAGAATATTATTCTAATTACTATTTTTCTAGCATTTTTTGTAGATCTATGTACATGGAGCTAAAAAGTCGTATAGCTTTTAGCTTCTTTCTTAGAGAATCAAAGCTTCGTGGAAACTTCATTTTCTGGCCACGAATGAAGTTTATCATATCAGTCCCTTTCTTTTTGTGTATTTTAATTTTTTCCTCAAATCAAATTTTATAACAAACAAGCTGCCCCCCCCCCCAGCTTCGCAAGGGTAAACAAGCCGTTGATTTATCTCAATTTAGATTAAATAAATCTATGTAGTGTTTCCACCACACAAAAAGATTAAAATATAGATTAACTTTGACAGTAATACCTACTTTTCAAAATGCAAATGTTTTTTTCATTTTTTCGTATGAAGTTGAAGTTCAACGCGACATAAAAAGGTTTGTTCTATTTGTAAAACTATTGGCCCTATGAAGATTTAACAAGATTTATTTGAAATCTATTAGATTTACGAAATAAATTTGTATGGTAAATCTTCGAGATTTGAAGAAGATTATGGACAAATCTTATCAAACCTAGGTTTAGTGGAAGGTGGAAACATAAAAGTTTCCAAAGAAAATATGTATAAATAAATATTTAAGCAAATTTTTTGTAATCTTATACTATGTTATGGGTTTTAACATACTTCACGTTATGAATGGCTAAATGTGTTACAGTACGATCCTCTAAGTCCAACCTTTATAACTTTCCCAACACCGAAAGAATATTTGTAATCAAAAACAACTTTTATGTTTTTATCCCATTTCGCTCTATAAATAGCAATTATATTTAAATATTCTTCAAAAACACAAAACAGAATTTTTGAAATCAGAAGCCACTTTTTGTTTTTAACCCATTTCACCCTACAAATACCAATTGTCTGAAAAAATCCCTGATGCCATCCACTAAAAACAATCTTTCAATCAATTTTATATTTCAAATTTCTTAAATCGGTTACCTTTTTTTATTTTTTCGCCACTTCACCCTAAAAATATTAAAATTTTGAAAAAAAAATATCCCTAAGGCCAGAAAAACCTTTCAAAAAAAAATTTCTTAAATCGGACAATTATTATATTATTTTATTTTGACCCCATTTTACCCTACAAATAACAAAAATTGAAAAAGAATATCCCGAATGCCATTTCCTTACCGCCTACAGCGTCACTTGTTAAACGGTAATTGAATTTAACGAAATGTGTGCGTACAGCGCCACCTGTTGAGAATTTTCCAACTTTTTTTTTGTTCCTAAGCCTTTGCTGAGCAATTACGAACAAACCCGCAAGAGGAAGTATTCAATTTGGTCTAGTCGTTTTCAAGTTTTAAGCATTGTTATGTACATACATATGTATATAGATTATACAGTCACTCATTTTTGTATACACTCGGGTTGTACAAGAAAAAAATATTATATGAATGCAATCTTTAAGGAATTCAATAAAAGTATTGCATTCATTGACTTCACTTTGAGACTTCGACTTCGAAATTATGCAATCATCATCACTAATTTGACTTCAAAAAGATTCCAATCATTTTGTGTCCCCTTGCTCTTTCATTTATTTAACAAAAATCAATTGAATATACAATCTTTTGGCGAATCTATCATTCTTTTACATTCTTTGAATTCTTATTCTTTTTCTTAACAATTTTTGTCTTAAATTTTTTCGCTCAAGCCAATATTTACCGAGATAATTGAATTTAACCTTAAAATGCATACAATTCAAGATAGCTAACTCTAGAAGTAAATTAACCCACAGTGAACTGAGAAAGCAGTGCGGAAAGCAAGCGGAACGACTAAACAAACCCGATGGATAAAACATAAATTTCATCTGTTCAGTGAGTTAACTCACCAAATTTGATTAGTTAAATCGGATTTAACTTTAATCTCGCACTGAAAAACTGGACCTGAAAGTCTTATTACAGATCCTGTAAGCTGTAACCTTTACCTGCTGAAAACCATTTCTTCCGGAGAACGCATAAATGTATAATAAATATATCTTTGCGTGATTGAAATTTTAAAGATTTTTAACTTAGATATTTTTTTTATTTGAAATTGATGCATACATTGCAAAAGAGCATTCAAAGTTCACTCGGCTCGTAGAGTCTGTCGATGATGACTTAAAAATGTCTCAATAATGCATGCCATGGAAACAGAAGATTGTTCTATTGACCTGCTATTATATACAAAATCACTAAGTCTTTGTTTGAACAACTTTATTTTTCTAAGTCCTTACATTGAATTCTCGATTTTTCTTGGTCTTTGATATATGTAATATAATAATAAAACCATTGGTAACACACACACAACCCACTCAGACCCAGACTGAGTGTCCATCGTCTAATGAGAATGACATTATACAAAAGTCCCTCAAGATTTTGAAGAAGGAAGGATATTTCCTTTCCTTTTAAAAGTCCAACAGAACCCAATGAGCTTTAAATGCGTAAGAAAGCAAATATCAAACCATCAGTGGATAGCAGAGACAAACTGAGTTTTTATTCCTATTCTATACAGAAGATTCCAACGAGACAATCTCTTGGGCATACTCATTTACCTATACCAAGGAAGATACCTACAAACAAACATGTTGAAAAAATCAAGTAAATTCCACATAAATGCAACTTTCCTGTGTGCAACATGTTCTCGCTTCCTTTCAAGTATTTCCCCTGGTACTGGAACAAAGGACACAGGGCGAGCTAGGAAAAATGGTAGCCATATATACCTACTCGTATAGCTAGAAAAATGTTTTCGAGAACAAGAATATTTTCTATGGACAAAAACAAAAAACAACCGTACCGCAGCGCAACGCTTTTACACACAAGACCAATGGTTAAATGAAAACTATTTACAAAAAAGCTAAGAAGAAAGAGTGGCCAAAAGAGTTTTGTTGTTACTGCGTTCTTTTCAGAATACTAAGTATAGCACCACCATAAGCTATGGCTAAGTCAATACCTAAAAAAAAAAATATGCCCCACTGGATCGCACGAACTTGCTCTTGTGGGTTAATACTGTATGTAACCCAACATTGAAGATGCATGATGTATATATTTAACGAGTAAATAAAGGGTTTTCCAATAAGAGGTGTTATTTTGAATAGCCCGCTATTTCGGTAGCTGTCACTTTTGAAGCTGTCATTTTTTGACATTTGACAAGTAAAAACTACGCCATTATAAAATATAATATAAATATATAAAAATGGAACGATACACGCTTCAACAACGCGTTGAAATTATTAAAATTCACTATAAAAATGGTGAAAATTTGGCAGAGACGGTTCGTAAAACTAAAACATTTTTGGGTCATCGTGAAGCACCTTGTCGGACCGCAATACAGAAATCGGTGGACAAATTCGAGCTGTTGCGACAAGTTAGTGATGTGAAGAATAAAACCCGTGCACGTCGCTCAAGAACAACTGAGAATATTGCTGTTGTAGCCCAAAGTGTTGAAGAAAACCCAGGATGGTCCATTCCTCGTCGTTCTTTGGAATTAGGCATTCCACAAACGTCATTACACCGTATTTTGCATAAAGACTTGGGTCTTAAGGCTTATAAAGTTCAGTTAACACAAGAACTCAAGCCGGCTGATCATCAACAACGTCGTGTCTTTGCTGATTGGGTCCTTGAAATGCATGAAAATGATCCGGAATTTCATCGAAAAATCATCTTGACTGATGAGGCCCATTTCCACTACGCTACGTCAACAAGCAAAACTGTCGCATCTGGGGCTCGGAAAACCCAAGAGTTATTGTTGAAAAGCCTCTCCATCCTCAACGCGTGACTGTTAGGTGCGGTTTATGGTCCGGCGGGGTCATTGGACCTTACTTTTTCGAAAATGAGGCTGGAGCAACAGTTACGGTCAATGGATTGCGCTATCGAGAGATGATTAATGATTTTTTATGGCCGGAATTGGATGGTATTGATCCGGACAACGTTTACTTTCAACAAGACGGCGCTTCGTGCCACACAAGCAATGAAACCATCGATCTTTTACGGGAAAAGTTTCCGGACCGTGTTATCTCTCGAAGAGGTGATCACAATTGGCCACCGAGATCTTGTGATTTAACACCTTGCGACTTCTTCCTTTGGGGCCACGTGAAAGATAAGGTCTACGCCAACAGCCCAGCGTCGATTCAAGACCTCAAAGATGGAATCCGTGAGGCTATCGAGGACATAGGGTAGCCACTTTGCGATTTGGTTATGGAAAATTTCATGAAAAGGATATGGTCCTGTAAACGTGGTCGTGGCGGCCATTTGGCTGATGTTGTGTTCCATTATTAACGGCCCTCCTCTTTATAATGAAATAAACATCCGATCATTTATCTCAAAAAATGCCATTTTTCTTTGAATATTAAAATAACACCTCTTATTGGAAAACCCTTTATTAAAAGAGTCAAAAGCACAAAAAAATTGATTTTTCGTTTGATTTTTTTTTTATTTATAAAATAATGTTTTCAAAAATTTTTAAATGCATTATGGTTTCAATTATTGGGAATCATCAGATTGCAAAATTATAACAAAATCGATTAAACCATGGCAAAGATATACGCGAATAACCCAAAAATAAGACCATTTTCTCAAAAAACGTTGAATACCTAATTCCGTAATGTGAATTTTTTAAGAAAAACCTGAAATGCATTTTTTTTACAATTGACTTGGTTATTACAGATACGAAGTTTAATTAAAATCGTTAGAGCCGTTTTCGAGAAAATTTGAAGAAACCAAAATATTTGTATGGTAGCTACCCGTTCTAGATGAGCTAAAACAAGAATTCGAATTTTTCCTCTAGGGAATCACATAAAAATGCTCTGTACCAAATTTCATGCAAATCGGGCCACTCGTTTAGGCTCTTGCTCAAATTACAGTGGCCACACAGACTCACAGACTGACGCGACGGACGGCATGACGAAACTCACTTTTAAACATTCTCTATTATTGTAGTGTTAGTTTTGATTAGAACCTCGAATTTTGTATGTACACGAAACCAATACTTACCCTGTAGATCAAGTTCAAAAATGATAGTAAATGGGCGACTATGTCGGTAGAATTTGATTGTTTTCAAGTATAGTTCAAAAACTAAACCGAAAAATACGCATAACTCAAGTTAAAAATGTTAACCGCGTTGATACATTACTTTCCTACTTATTTTCCTCAGGATTTCATTAACTTTTCCTATCTTTTGGCAAGTTCCGCCTTGATTCCACTACAAATCGGCCGCCTTAAAAACCATGTCTCTTAATGCATATTCTAAAGGACCAAACTGGTATAGAAATCACATTGGTCGAATTCAGGCTATATGCGAAAGGTATTCTATTCAGTCAAGATGATGCAGGGGATGGCTTTCTCTTGGACACAAAATCATAAACAAACAATGGGCTCTCTAAGATGATGAAACTGGCACTAAATTTCTTCGATATCTGTTCAAAATACATTGAACGTGAAAATTATATTTTAAAGTTGTTTTCGAATGGATGAGAGGAAATTTCGATTGGCCTTCCGCTACGTTGAATTTATGCAGAAATGGTTGAGAAGGCCCTTTTCTCCACGAGACGTAACGCCACAACTTTATTTTTAAAGCTATACATATCGTTGCAACGTTTTAAAAAAAAAAAACCTGGAAAATGCTTTTCAATCAATCAAATATCCAGACGCACGCACAGACATTTAAATAAACAACAAATGAAAGTAGGTTTAAATGCCATCGGTTTGGTTTAATTCATGAGTTTGAATTCTTTTTATGAATCCATATTTCCACTTCATCATCAGTGTCTTTATTGAAAGTAAAAATAAACCCAACCATATCTGAACACAACCAAAGAAGATTTCTCAAAGGACTATTATGCTTCTCTGAAGATGATGGTTAAGGTTGGAAGAATACCCTTTAGACTTCTTGTTGAGAGAAAAATATTTATCGAAGTGGTTGAAGTTACAATATCTTGAAGATATTCTTGTTTCAATAAATTTGAACGTAAATTATGAACATATTTATTACGTTTTGTGATAAAATTAAAGAAATTTGTCTTTTGAAATTGAGAAAAAATATGAGTTAACTCAGATTTGGTCATACACAGGATGATTCAACTTCAATTTTTATCCTTAGAAAAAAAAAAACAAACAATTTTGGGACATTTTAAGGTAAATAATTTTCGATGACATTTTCTTAAATGTTCGTCAAAATGTTCAGTTTTATTGGTGCATGAATATAGCTTTTTAATAAAACATCGCAAAAAATCCAAACGCTCATGTCCCAAATCAGAAAACAATCAAATTAATTATGGTTATGTTGCAATCTACGCAAGGCACTCCAAACTTAAATCATCATCACAACGAAGAATAGCTGTGAGAATACCACGTCGAAAAGGTAGAATTGCAACAGGCTGCAACTATATCAATTAATCTCTCGAGTATTCCTAAGCCGCGCCGCAATAAGGTTCAGGAGCGGACAAATATTTTATCGAATGTTAAATATTAAGATTTTTGACATTCCTGTTTGATTAAGTAATAAAATAGTTGAACCATAACAAGAGTACACAAATAATCTAATGGCGAATTCCTTTCAACAAAGAATTCGAATTTTTTTCTAAACCGAATCAATTTTTTTCTGTCATTTGAAAGGAATTCGTAAAAGAATCGAATTTTTTTTCGTGTGGTTGTGTGTGTTACTAGACACCCGCAATTAATTATTTTTGTAGTTACATATATTGACTAAAAATATTGTTGAATATTTTGTTTAATTATGTAGAATTCGTTGCAACATAAAAATAAACAACTCATCGTCCAAAAATTCCGCGACTTTCAATTCGACATAATAGAAATGTCAACTCTTCATAATGTGTGTGAAAATCGGTGTGAAATCTAGCTAAAAACTCAGGATTTGTTTTGACAGAAAAGAATCGATTTTGTTTAGAAAACATTCTGAACAGAATCGATTCTTTTGTTGAAAGGAATTCGGCAAAAGGCACCTAATATTAATATTGCGCAGGCTGTCAAAAAAATGTCAGTAATATTTCAAAATGTCTGTTAGCTGTTCGAGTACTCCTAAAAACTGCAAAAGAAATAAAAACAAATATTGACATTTTGACAAGTTAACGGGCACTGATATGGGATCTGCCATTTTCACAGATCGATAACGAACTATTTGGACTAACGTCGGACAGAGGAAAGTCCACTTTCTTATTTCACCCACTCACTGCCGGCATAGATGTTTAAATTAATCATTGAAATAGTTAACTATAATATTATAATAATTTTATATTTCGATATTTGAATTTAATTAGTAAAAATTTAAGAATATTTTTGTAAAATTAATGGATTAATAAAGCTTAAAATAATAATAATAATAATAATAATAATAATAATAATAATAATAATAATAATAATAATAATAATAATAATAATAATAATAATAATAATAATAATAATAATAATAATAATAATAATAATAATAATAATAATAATAATAATAATAATAATAAAATAGAATTGAATTCGAGGATTTGATGAAACTTGCCATTACGATTCTAGAGAAGACAAAAAAAGAGGCTCTCGCAATTCCGTCTCACGGTACTAAAACTTGGTAGGTACCTATACTCTGTTCAATTTATATTTGCAGTACAGGCCTTATGGGAGCTTGTGTAGTAAGTTTTAATAATATTGCGTATCAAAATTTACAAAAAAAATATTTTTTGAAAATTCTATATTTTAAAAACAGTATGATGATTTTCTTTTGAATTTCAATTATTAACTACACATTAATTAATACTTAAAATGGACGTGCGAAATTCTTTTCTCAAAAATCTTTACCAAGTTTTATACATACAAATTAATTATTTTTAAAACAGCTCAACTAAACAATGAATTGACAAAAATAAAGGTGGAGTTAGAAGGTTTTCACTATAAGGTCTAGTTTTTTAGTGCGAGATTAAAGTTAAACCTCAGGATAGACTGAAACGATGCTTTTGATATTTTATTCAAAGAGTCTGTTTATTCGTTCCAGATAGTTAGCTAACTCTGGTTTAACTCACCACTGAAAAACTGGGCCTAAGTAGGGTCTTTTCAATGTTTGAAAAACGTATCCTTAATTAAATTGTAGCATCAGAGAAATAAATTGTGTATGTCCGTAAGTCAGTTGAGCACGCCACTGGAAACCCTACGTCATCCGCCACAGAAACCAACTTGGTGAATATTTGTTACAATCTCAAAATAGCAAGCGAATTTCGAGCAGCTGTGTGTGCATATATCCCTGTTAGTGGCTTACGTGTAGGAAACACACATAATGTCGTTTTAATCAATTTCTTCCTGCATTTTTCTTCCAATCAGGGCCCCAGAAAATGATTTTATATCGAAACATTGTGATGGAAAACACGACAAAGCATCAATCCACTCCAAGGCAACTCATAATAGCAACAGAAAACGGGCGGTGGTCGTGGGAACATAATTAGACCTGTTGCACTTACCTGCCTCTTTCTCAGCTCGAGCATGGACCTTTCGAAATTTCGAAATTTCTCCATCACACCCTGTGGGGCAAGCCCCGCCTGGCAACTAATTGCCAATAACATTTTGTTAGCTTGTAAACATTTTCTTAAATGACTCTCGATTTTATAATTTAAAAAGTATTTCAGCACGTGAAGAAGGCCTTAAACTGTATGGCATGTTGCCAAAAATAAACATCATATTTGCAAGCATTTGTATTATTGTTCGCTAAACTCTCATTTCTCAATATTTATCCCCCAAATCGACCACAATTTTTATATCCCTAGTGGCAAACTTTTCCTAATCAGCTACATGATTAATTCTATCAAAGGACCAATTAATCTAATTATCCAAAACTGCCTAAATAGACATATCGTTTAGGGCTCTTTTTCAGTTTTGTGCGTTCAATTCTTTCCTCGTTTTCACCTCTCGTCCTCTCTTAATAAATGGGCCCTGTCGGTAACAGAGAAATTCATATACAAAATACTCGCGGGCTATGTTTTTGTATACCTCAACAACAACAACAACAACAACAAAAAACTGCCAATAGAAAAGTGAAACCCTTCCGCTGCGCCATGAGTACAATTTGAGGCTATACTGTACATACATACATATAGCTTTTGAAAACAAAATCTTAACTGCTGTGAAAGTGAAATATTAAAGAGTTCGGTTGATGCTGAAACAACAAGGTCATAGGATCAACAAACGTTGAAAATATAAACCCAAGCCATTCTTCCTGTCTGTATGTATTTGTATATGAGCGTCATATACCTCCTCAAAGGATAACTCTGCCTACAGGCGTTCTTGAAAGTCCTTGATTCGGAAGTTTATATTCCCCAGACGGTGATCCTTGTAGAGGCATTATATTTGTCTGTGTGTAACAAACTCTCCTACTAATTGCATATTTCTCTCGAAAGTAATCAACGGATATAAAGCAAGCAAGGGCATAGACGAAGCTTAGGATTGGGATTGGAGCCGGATGATGTGTGTTGCCTACAAAAACACCAGGTTGTTGCTTATGCCTTACTCATAGCATAGCTCATACTCGTACTATATCACAAGTCTCTCTCATGTTTTGCTTTGATTTTTTTTTGTTTTTGGATATATATCGCTTTGATATCCTGCTCTACATAACCAATCTACCTATATACGGTACGGATAAAGAATTGGTGATTATTTGTGAAATTCTGTATAGGCTTCTTCCTTTTGGGGTTATTAGTGATGTGGTTTCATTAAGTGAGTTGATCCTTGGAGAGTTTTTTTGAAATCTCATAAGGAATGACACTTCATTTGGTATAGGTGTGTGTAGATATCAGGTTGCTGCTGCTGCTGCTAGATGGAACATAGAAGTGGTGTGAATGCGGAAGCACTTTTGGGAAAACTCCATATGAGTAATTAAAAGTTTATCCTGCCTGAACATTGCGAACACCTACAATTCTACAAAACATGAGAGTTTAATTTACTGGGTGTTTCCTAAACACTAAATACACATATACGAGTATATGCACTACACAAGTGGATAGGTACAGATGTGAATTTCCGGAAAAATTTACCAATCAAATTGATAGCAATTCTGTCATCGAGGAGTTATTTTTATGATCGGGTATCATTTTTGGTTCTTTGATTTTTGGCAGGGGGGGGGGGGGGGAGGGGCACCGAAGAAACTTTGTTCTTGCACTGAGAAGGGGGAATTAATGTCCCCTTTTTAAAGACGATGAAAAATTAGAAGCCGGGGGCATGATATGGTTTGTGCTTAGGACTGTCATGAACAAAGGAATGGTTGAGAGTTGTAAGACACTAGGCCTTGGCTCTCCACCGAGCTGCTACGTCACCAAATTTATTTATTTATATGTGATGAGAAGTTGAAAATTCTCTATGAAAACAAAAAATGCGTGCTCAGAGGCAGGCCCGGCAAGTAATATGGGTAGTGTGGTACTAAAACCCACTCGAGATTTTTCTAGTGGGTAAATTTACCCACTCGAAAGTTTATTCTCCTAAGAATTTTACTTTGCTTTTATCTATTCAAATAAAATGTTTAGTTCCTTTTTAGGGTTCCGTACCCAAAAGGGTAAGACGCGACCCTATTACTAAGAATCCGCTGTCCGTCCGTCCATCCGTCCAGGCTGTTTTCCCCTCAACGAAAAGCACCAAAACGTATATCGATAAAGGAACCTCAGAAAATTACAAATTCAAAACACCGAAAGATTTTTACAGAAAATCATTTTTTGAAATATTTGAAAAATTATTATTATCATCACTAAATACAAGATTCATAAATGATTCTTCCCGTTCCTTCAAACTACTGGAACGATTCGCTGTAGGCCAAAAAGTAGATTTCGATGATGTACCTAAGTTCTACAAACATGACTTTGATAAACTAAGACTTATTAGCGATAGGGACGTATTCCTACAGCTTTTCAAAAGACAGAATGAGCAAGCAAAAAATTTAAGAAAAGTAGTTGACTTTTTGCAAAAATACGCCTGGAGTCGAGGGATTATTCCCGAGTTTGTACTGTTCGTCCGGTTGCTAATCACAATCCCAGGATCATCTTGCTCAAATGAACGAAGTTTCTCCGTTCTTCGTCGTTTAAAATCTTACCTTAGATCAACAATGCTGCAGGATCGGCTCAACAATATTGCTATATTGCATGTTAACTCCGACCACAAGGAAAATCTAAATTTGGATGAATTATTAAATACATTTATTTCGATAAACACTTCAAACGAAGTGCGGTTTTCGCATTAAAAAACTAGTGTTTCATCAAAAGAATAAATAAAAAAACTTAAAATGAAAAAATGTTATGACTTTTTTTTTATTAGTGAATTTAAGCTTTTACATCTTACACCAACTATACCCACTCGGGCTGAAGCTGTTCTGCCGGGCCTGCTCAGAGTAGTGTGAGACTCCTACTATTCCTATTAAAATCACTTCTTCCTCTCGACTGCAACTGAATTGAAGATTATCTATTTATTTATTTTAAACGAAGTTAAATCATTACTTGTTGTCTTTCCGGCCATAGTTTCTACGTATTCCCCAATTTTATAACGGTTTCTCGCTTACCGCACAAGATGAGATGGTTTAGCTCTTCGCAAGTGGTATATTAAATGTGTCTCATCTGTTCTAAAAGCGGTGGAGATCTTCATTTATAATATAGTATCGCCGGCCGGCGCATATCCAAATGCTCGGAGGAATTTATTTTCATACATTTGTATATTTATAATTAAATTATCAAAAGCATATATAAGTTAGGATATTTAAATTAGTATCGCGAGTACAACCCCAGAGATGTATAGGTATACCATAAGCTCAGACATAGGCTTATAAGTACCTGCCTGCATAAAATCAGCTTGTTTTCGATAAGCTTAGAGTTGTTTCCCTAACAAGCAGTAAATTTCTCTGAGTTTACTATTTTGTTCTTCGTATTTCTTTTAACATGCGGCTTGCATTTCATTTTCTCCTGCTGAGTTATTTCGATATATTTTGCCTCATTTGCAAACGGAACTCCAGTTATATTAACAAATGTAGGGCAATTTAAAAATTAAATTTTTTGTAAACGTAAAGTCGACGTGGACTGATTTTAGTCCATTGAGTGCTATCTGCCGCATGAGGCATGACAGTATCCATTCATTGACATTATCAAGAGCGTTTTGTATTTTAATTGTAGCTTTCGTTGATCGTTCTGCTCAATTTCTCAGTAAACGCGGCTACGATATTTTTTTTGTTTGAGGTATATCGCGTGTACACAAAAGGAACAAAATTGGACCAAGAACACTTCCTTGTGGTACCCCAGCCACTATTTATTTGAAATCTGAATACTCGTTTCCATATGTCTTTTACGAAAGATATTATTCTCTTCTTTTAGAACTTATTCTAATTTTCATTTGAGACCTTCGGGCCACACATTTTCAAAAGCTTATTGTGACACAATCAAGAAGAACGCCGAACAAATTTTCTTTTATTCTAGAACTTTCTCAATGATAGTGATCCTACGCAATAGGTCAATTATTGTCGAGTGCTTGCTAACTGATGTTCAGGAATTAGGCACTTTTTTCTATTATTGGTTGAAAATGCAGGATAAAAATTCTTTCAAAAACTTTCGATATTATAGGCAGAAGCGAAATAGAGTCGTTTGTAAATCCGGTTGCGATACCCATATGTTTAATGCAATTCAAGTCAAAAAGTATTAATATTGGCTATTTTGTATAGTTTTTAAGCTGTCCTTCCAAATTCGTAAATTATCAACAAAAAAAAACATATAGTAGGTACCTACTTTCACTTTTTACTAGACATTTCGAGTTAACATTCATATCCAAGAACTTCTAAAAGTGAGTGTATGATTGTGAATGGATCTTCGACATGAAAAAAAACTACAAACATTTGTCAACGTTTATAGTTCTAAGTATTATTCGCAGAAAGTTAGTATCAAGCTCTAAAAAACATCAAGTTTGTTCTTTTGATGCTCACCAGTAAGAAACCTGGGTTTGTTATTTTTTTTTTATTAATCGTGCCTCTTTTCGTCATTGTAGGTACGGATACCTGCATCACGCATTACATACCTTTACCGCACACGACTATCATACCTACTATAAAACAATACAGTTGTCCTTCAATTGTCCTTTCAAAAACACTGTTTCATCGACGACGACGACAAAAACGATGACTGTATGGAACATTTTTATGCGCCTTTCAATGAGAGGGCTAATGGCTTTTAGTATCAAAAAGTTTTTAATTAAAACTTTACGCACGTTTTCACAAAGTAAATTCAAAAACATTGCCTCTCAGCGTGTCCTACAACTGCAACAGCAGCAACAAACTGATGTTTAGTTCACAAGCAACAACTGTGAAATAGGATCCATGAAGAGATGTATCTATACACAGTAGAACTCTGGCTTACAAGTTACAAATACGGTTAACGGTAAAAAGACCTATAGGCAAAATGGCAGAAAGCCACGGGTCCCGGTCCATCCATGCATGATGGTGGAGCAATGTTGGGGTATTTTTGTTGTATATCTCTTCTATTTTTTTTTGTACGTTTTTTTTTTGTACCTACTATAGGAACTCGGAACTACTGTGGGACTGGAACTGGGAACTGGGACTATTCTGACAGGAAAACACTGGTGAATCAAAGTTTTTCTTGTGAAAACAAGAGGATGTGTACAGGAGACAATTTTAGTATTCGGTTGCAGTAGCAACACGCATGTATAAACTGATGGGGGCGCCTCGAGTAGTATGCTTTGGTTTGCCATTTATATGCCATAGCAGGTATATATATTTTGCTAGCTAAAGTAAGCAGAGCCGGAGGCAAAGGGAAGCAAGTTACCATGTTCCATCATCATCATCATGGTATACAAAAGTGTTGCAATTCGGGTCAGGTAGAGCTCTATCTAGTTAATTGTTCAAATTAAATTCGCCTTTGAAAAGTAGGTAGGCAGCGGCAGGCAAAAAGATTGCTGGTGAACTTTTACTTTCATAAATGTAGAAGCCTGATTTGGTTTGCAACATTTGGTTAGGTTATTTCTATTCACCTCACACAGAGACTGCAGATTGTTTCGATTTCGTCACCTTTTCTATGGATCCTTTCTGACTTCATAGGTATTGGTAAGATTTTTTTATTTTTACCAAACCCAAACTTATGGAGCATTTTGCGTATTCATCGTCACCCACCAGATTTGCCATGGATATGAAAACTTACAAGCCTCAGTTCAGACTCTGTAGTCTATGGAAAGGTTGACTTTACATCGTGGTAAAACTTTCAAATCTCATTCTGGCAGTAGGTATAGCATTTCTGTATTTCTTTGACCGTGGTTTTTCCTATAAGGAAGCTGGTTCTTCTCTCTTCTTGCGTTTTTGAAGTTTTCTTAACAGCGCTATAGCCACTTTTTGTGTGCCTCCAGTTAATTGGACCTAGTTGCTCGCTTCATTAGTGGTTTCTTTGTTCACTGATGGTGATGGTCGAGTCATGGGACTTCTAAGCAAAGTTACTATACTCGATCAGAAAAGAATCTGACGATCTATTGTATCAGAGTCCAACACATCAAACTTACTCACATTGATTTCTTTTCAAAGGACTCTGTTAATTTTCAGCTAGGGTGATCTTTAAAAAACTTTAATATTCCACATACAGACCAGAAGTTTGTTATTCCTTTTTTTGTTTGGAGGGTTTAGGACAGCCGTTTTATTTATTAACCCAGAAAAGTGGAGGTACATCAAAATCACTTTTAGCAGGCTTCACTTTGCATTTGACTGTTCTATTGTCCTATTTTTATACGTAGGTTAATCTTGCTTAGGCTATATGATGCTATGTTAGTATAATAGTCTATCCCAGTTTTGGGAATTCTTTCCAGGTTAAGTATCTTTTTTGGTTGACCTCCTCTTCTGATAAATCTCAGTTTTGATCACATTCAGGCTCGCTTTAGGGCCTTTGTTGTATCGCTTGTGTTCTTTTGCTCATTTTAATCATTTTGGTCATTTCTTTGGGCCCGGGCTGGGGACATTTCGTATGTTATATATCTGGGGGTCACCCCTCTACCTATTAAAACAATAACCCAGACTACATGATTTCTTGCATTTATTTTATGATTTTGGGTTTTCGTTGGCTACACTATGTAGTGAAGGCAATTCACTTGCAAAGAAATTTAAAAAAAGAACAAGAAATTCGTTTCTCCTTATGAATTTGTAATCCTTCCTGTTCAGCTTCAATAAAATTTATTCAGTATGGTGTTGTCCCACGAATCAACAATCAAAGGTGTTCACCTAACTTCAGCGCACCGAGGAAGCGTAAATTCACCTACCTCGAAAAAAAATCACAATATTCAATTCTCCCTATAAAATGTAAAATGCCCGGGTGTTTGTTTGTTCAGCTTCATCAAACGCACCGCTGAAGTCCAAGCCATCATATCAACTATGTAGATAGTTGAAGATATTGAATATTTACTTGGTAAAATTCTACTACAAGGATCTTGGTGATCTGGCAACTATACATCAAAGGTCTCATATACGCTTCAAAAGGCGAGCTCTTAATACATAGTTTGAAGCACAGATTAGCCACATGAAAAGATGAGAATCTCCGGCAGCCATTTTAATTTGCCTACAAGCTTGAACTGGCAGTTATCAGATAAAAAATGAGAATGTGTGTATAAAAATCTCACACATAGACAGTAGGGATCTTCACACACCTGGTTAAATTGTTGTTGCGATTCACATCTATTCATCGACGCGGGAAAAAATTACAAATACAACAATGTAAACAAATTGGTTTTGGAGGGTGAAACGTACGAAACATTCTCATCTTCATATGGCTAATCTGTGGTTTGAAGGATAGAGAGCAATTTGGTCGACAAGATTTTCTCTAGAAGAATTTCGTACTGGAATTTGGTCTTCAGGATTTGATGGAAGAGAAATAAACAAACAGTTTTATTTGTGTTTTTGATTAAATAGAGAAAAAGGTTATATGTACATATGTGATTTATCACACATTCTTTATAATGTTCCTCAACTCATTTAATTTTTTTTTTTTTTGTTTTGCACTTAAATAAATTCCTTTTTAAGACAGAATACATCGATTCCATCATCATTCCACCAAAATTAAACAATATCTATGGACACAGAGTCCATTTCACATGACTTGACATGCTTATAAATTAACATTTCCTGTGTGTTATCACACTACCTATAAGAGTACGTACTTCATTCATGAATAGTTGATATTCAAATTTCAATAAACTTCATATGATGATGACCATATAATAATTTATATATAAACAATAATCATCAATAGTCATCAATCAATACAATTTCCGAAATTAAAGAGCAAATATTAGCTAAATGTGGTATAAACACGAGTATGAATACAAACAACACTCAAATTCTACTCGGTCCTTAGTTCAATATATGCCTACGTGTACCTCTACTATACCCGCCCATCAGACCTATAGATGGATAGTCAAACATATATTCCCTTAAAATTATAAATAATAAATCTATTCAAGTTGAAGCTTTGATAGGTAGCATATTAGCCAACCCAATCGCGTACCTATATCTCCCGTAATTTGATGATTTCACATTGAAATTTGTACGCTTGATAATTTTCCTATTGAGGTCTGTCCTAATGCTTTACCGTGTACCACCACCAAATATAGAGCTCTCTCCTTTCCGATGAGGATGGATATGGATAGATGCGTGTATTTAGCTAACAAACCATCTTTCTATCTCCGATTAATGGCCGTTTAAGCGGAATAAATAAACATACCCAATATTGTTGTTTTTTTCTATATAAGGTACGCGTATGATGTATAGGTATATATTCCAATATGAACCTCCAACTCAGCTCCGTATCAACAGCCTCTGGGCAATGACGTACCCACACCAATTCCAACATATTTAGGATTTTCGGATTCAAATCATCATCCTCATCGCATAATGATAGTGTGTTTGTAGATTACAAAGCATCAGACTTATGTAACCAAACAAACATTAATTATCCTCAGTAACGATAGTAATTAAATTAAACAAAATTCGTTTGCAAAAAGTTAAACTATTATGTAAGAGGCAGTGAAAAAGAGAGAAAGGGAGTAGAGAGTACTATCGTATAATCCGCCGGTAGGTTTTATGGCCGCCTATCATCAGCTAAATAGGTAGGTGGAGGTATGTAGGTACACTCACACTATACGCTGATAGCAATATGGTATGGAGAGTTGTGTGTGTGGCTTTGGGGATAAGTTTTACCCGGAATAAGACGTAATGATATTTTATTCTTTTTTTTACAAACATTATATCCATCAGCATTACCGTAAATGTTCGTTCGAGCGATGCTAATTTCAAAGCCTTGTTTGAGGTGGAATTATAACAATGTGCTTGCTCCGACAGGCATCACTAGGGCGTATACGCAACCTTTTTTTGTGCTTTTTTTTTTTTCTTTCATTTTTATTTTATTTGTTGTTCGTCTATGAAGAGTTAAATACGCTTAGTTGAGGTATAGAAATGGGGTGGTTAGAGTAATTGTGAAGTATAGCAAAGGAAAATGGTTAGTTAGATCCTTTTGATGCAGAAAAATATACTCTATTAATGAATGTTTATACGCGCATGCATCAGTAATTTGTAACAGGTCGTTTATTTCAATAATTGTTATTGTGGCGTGAACATTTGAAAAATTTTGTAGAAATTATTTTAAAACAAAATTTAAATCTTTTCTTTATACCGCAAAGAGGTCTTTATAAGGCTTTGGCTTACTTTTTTTTTCTTAATTATACAAAGATATGTTGCACCTTGCGCGCACTGAAGAAGTTATGACTGCATCTACTCTTAAATATTTAAACACACTGCTGGAATTAAGGAAAATTGGATAGGGGATACATTTGTTCTGAATGTCTGAATATATCGTAATGGAAAGAGAAAATCTATAGGTATTTAGTTTAGTTAAGGAAGAAATCTTTACTTAAAAGTACATATGTACATATGTATATCTTTAAGGTAAGGTTGAAATGTAAACTGGAATTGTTTTAAGCGAGTTATGTACATCTATTTATTGCTTAAGAAAATATTGATAAAATAAAGACAGGAAAAATGCATGTAACTGTAAGCCCGGGGAGTTCTTGGATTGACCCCAGCGTGACTTCAGGGCTCAACGAACAAACCTATTTGAGTATGTTCATTCATATAAGCTGTATTTTATTTTGCCCATGATCTGATCCGGATTAGATTTGCACACGAAATACTTATATGTATTACAAAAACAACTTAAGATCCAGCTGCTATGCTTTTGGATTTGGATTTCCAAATCCATTTTTGAACACACACCCTTAAGGCGACATTACACTGTCTTATATACATATATATCCCATTATGCCATATAAAATCAATGGAATCGGCTAAGGTGATAGTTGATTATCAATATTTTGATTGTCGCTTTGACGAAAGCTGTCTCTATCATATCTATGGGGGAGCAATCGTAAAAACGACAATCACTTGATGAAGCGATCGCATAAGTCTTACGTGATACGGGCCCAGGGTTTAAGGCGGTTAAGTCGGTAATACTGCACGGTATTCTCTTATTCACTTGGACGCATTCATTACTTCATTCTATACAATTAAGATCCGCAATAAAATTTAGCGGATTTGTTCATTTTTATTGGATTGTCTGGGTAGTGTTTAGTAAAATTTAATTAAAATATATATTTGTAAATAATAGACTATTAGCATTTTTCGGGGTTTGATTTGATTTTATATCAATACCTACGTTAAACATAACGTTAAGATTACAAATTAACAATCATTGGGGTAAAACAACAAATAGAGCGATCAATTCACCTTATTGCCAAAAATAAGTTCTCTATTTGTTGATTCTCTTTTTCCTCTCCTCTGTTTAAAAGTTGAAACATATCCAATACCTAACTGGTTCCATTTTTGTTTTTAATTTAAAATGATCGAACAAAAGAATTTATCCAAATTTCCAAGATTTTCTCATGAACAGAGCTGTTTACGTGAACGGTACCAAATTTCAATATTTGTAAATTGATAACACAGAGGATAGCGCTTTTAAGACTTGAATTTGTTGAAAACTGATCCATTTTAGCAATTCTGAGGTGGGATTAGTAATCAGCTAGGATATCAAAAACTCTCTGAGAAGTATTATTTCCCTGAGTAATTTAAGCATCCATAGTGCGAAAACCGGATCAAAACTTATTAAGAGCTACTCAGTCCTATCACAAATTCAATCGTACTCGGGAACTTCTTACGAATCCCGAAAAATACTTTCACAGAATCCATCGTAGTGGAAAATCTCATACAAATTGCCATTACGAAGGTCATAGTTTTTTTCGGGATTCGTAAACTTTCCGATTACGTTGGAATTCGTGATAGCTAATTTTCAATGAATGAAGAACCGGGTGAATGACAGACGTTTATTTTTAAATCTTCCTTCATAATTATCCGGAGCGATAATTCCAACGTCTATCCGACTAACAAAAGAGGCAGGTTATGTAGATTGTTAATATTTTTTTTATTAAAACGTCTTCTAATATAATACATTAAATAAAAATGTATGCATTTTTTTGTTGATATTGTTTATATATATAAATTTGTATTCATATTAAAAACACAATCATCTCACAATTTAATATAAAATTAAGTTTGTTGAATTTCAATCCCCTTTTTATTCATAAGAGACTCAAACAGGCGACTCGAATTATGCACTATGATATGCACACAAAAATCTTCAGTTATGCATTGATGTGTGTGGGTCAATCTTCAACACAAAAAACCATCAGTTCCATTTGTATGATGGATTGTGTAAAGATCATTTTAATCTTCTTGAGTAATAATTCTAATTGTTTGCCTAAAACCCAAGCACAACTTCATTATTTGTTTATCCGACAGACACTGTAAGAAAAAGAGATTCATCATGAGAAATTGAACAATTAAATAATTATTGAGAAATTCAAAAATAATAATTTAACATCAGAGTAACTATGACAAGCAAAATCATATCCACCAGGCTAGAGTTTCACTCAAAACGAAATAGGCTCTATTAAGTTGATGGTCGCTTTAAGTTTGATCGTCATTTGATCGTCATCCAAAGATGAAAAGTGAAAAACTTTTCGATTGCTTACCTAGAAAATGGAAAACGGACCCACTATCCGCTGCTGAACCTTAGAGCTCCATTGTGGTGTGCCAAGTGCACTTCGTCCACTCACTCGGTCACCGTTATTCTTGAGATCTAATCTACTTCCTTAATACTAGACTAGATTGTAGATGTTCTTAAATGAAAATCCTATTTCTATTGTAAATAAATTGAAATTATCCTCTTGGTTGGAAAGTAAAAAATAAAATAAAAATGGCGGTAAACCTCGCCAAACAAGCCCACAAATTCAGATTGCAACTTCTTGGAATCAATTAAACAAGAATTCCTCAATCACTAAAGGTGTGAGACTCAGTTGATTTGAGATAATTGTGTTTCATTGCATAAATTGAAGCAAACCAAAAAACGTTTATGTAATTTTTTTAAGCGTAACAAACTTTTTATTGCTTATTTTGTTACTCAACTTTTTTTCATGTTATATCAATAAAAAACGCTCAATTTCATATAAAACTATGTTTGCATAGCGCTTCCTTTTTATTTCTTAATCTTCTTAAGGTAAAATTCAAGTTCTTTGCCTTCAAGAATGTAACCATCAGCACGACCACATTGTCCTGGGCGGGATGAGACACAGGCTGTTTAGGAAGAAACAAAAATTCATCATGAGAAATTGATCACCAACTTATGAAATTAATAATTATAATTTAACATCAGAGTAACTATGACAAGCAATATCATATCCATCAGGCTAGAGCCTTTCTCAGAACGAGATCGGCTCTATAAGTTGATGGTCGCTTTAAGAATTTATATTAACATCATTTGAAGAAGAGAGTAGGGAATACGGAGAATTTGTGGGTTTGCTTACCAAGTATACGTCCAGAAATGAACTGGTCCTCCAAAGCCTGCTCAACCTTGGCGTACTTTTGGCGGTCCAAGTATTTCTTCATCACTCGGTCGCTGCGCTTCTTGTTGAGAACGTCGTTTTCATCATCTTTGACTGCGTGCTTGGGGTCACGTTTGCGTCCCAAGGGCAGGATGTAGTGGGATTCATACCACTGTCTGAATGGAGTGGCATCGATCACGATGATGGCGTTCTTTACCAGCGTACTGGTACGCACCAACTCGTTGTTGGAGGCATTGTAGACGACATCGATGATACGTGTCTTGCGGGCAACACCCTCAGACGCCCAGGCGAAATTGCCGGTGTCCAAACGGAGAGCACGGTATTTGACATTACCGCCACGGGTGCGGACCTGGTGGATGCGGGAACCACCAAGCTAGAAAAGAGAGATAACCAAGAAACATGGAATTAATTTTTATATCTGGAAATGTGAACTTCTGTGACTTCATGAATGAGGATTCAATCAGTGGTCCGAACATAATGCATTATTCATCAATGGTGTACAGGTGACACGCAGTATCATCATTGAAAAAAGTATTTATGAGAAAATTAAGGAAAAGAACTTACTTTAGTATTTGCAGCTGGACGTCCTAACTCGAACTTCCTCTTCTTGCGGAGGGACTTGCGTTTGCCACCAGTGGCCCTTCGCTTATGAGCGCTATCACGACTGATACCTGAATAGATTCACAAACATAAATCACTTTAGTCACAAGGTCTCAATTTTATAAAACAGAATCTACAAGCATCGCCCAAGAAAAAACTTTCACAAATCTGTTAACCAAGTTGAGGACAATTTTGGTTTTAACGTTTCTATACCAAAATCAATTAAAATTTCTCAAAATAATTTCACCGATTGAAAGTAAATTAAATTTTCTTTCCAATTTTCGAATATTTAATTTGATTTTTATTTAATTTTTATACGATGCTGATAGATTTAGTTTGGATGAAACCGAAAAAACAAGCACTCACCCATCTTGGAGTAAAAACAGAGAAGGAAAGGAAGTAAAAACACATGAAATTTTAGCTCGTGTCAAACATGGCGATGGTAGTAGATTTTTTATTTTAAATTTGACAATTTGTGCTGAATATAAAAAATGGCGGGCTTTTGCGATCTAGGTAGTTTTTTCTTGGATGGTATTAGGCAGTGGGGTGGAAAAAATTAATTTTGTCCAACTGATTTTTTTTATAATATGCGTGTTGTTTTGGAATCTCGAACGTACTGGATGGAAATATCACATTACCTTATGTCGACATGGGTGGTGAAAATATGCAAAAGAGAGAAAGGATACTAATATGTGCCATATTTCATATATACCTTGCTCGCAGCTGTACTCGTTTTTCGGAAATTCATAACAAATATTCTAAAATTCAATTCATTTTCTCGTTCCGATAAAGCTAGGACCGCACTCGGCGGAACTGCACTTCAGCGGAACTGAACTTCACGACTTATTTGTGGGAAATTGTATGAGCTATATCGCACTAAGCGACAACTGCACTTCACGACGCGACACTATGCGACAAAGTTGGTAATCTGACCAACTGTGTCGCGACGTGAAGTTTCGTTCAGTTTCGTGTGAAAGTGCGCACGGTGTCGCTGAAGTGCAGTTCCGCCTAGTGCGCTTCTACCTTAAGTTTCCAAAAGAAATTTATTTCATTAAATAATAACAAACAAAAACAAAAGTTGTGTTTTGTCGCTTTAAAAATTATACCTCTGTTCGTTAAGTCTGCTTTTACACGACGACTTTTGCATCGTGACTCTTCTTCGAATTCTTCTTTAAAATTTCGTCCTGTGAGTCGTGCGCTACACCATGATTTTTGAGTCATGACCCAAATTTGGCATTCCACTTTTATTTTGTTTCGATACTGAAATTCTTAATATTTATATCTTAACAACCAAACAAACAACAAATATATAAATGATACGATTTGTTCGGGTATTAACATTCTTAATGCTCTACATCTTAGCAACCATAGATGTATAGGCGTACATGTGCGCTCTAAAAATAACGAAGATAATTAAATCAATTAGGTTAAATAACAAACAAGAAATAGAATAAAGTCAAAAATGAGTCAACGAAATTTGGCCCACGACTCATAGGGCAGTTTGTTTTCCGTCTCATTTTTCTCCTCTTTTGCACTTAGTATGTTCGAAAAGAGTCACGACGCAAAAGTCGTCGTGTCATAGCAAACTAACTTCCCACCCAAATTTGTGTCTAAAATTCATATAAAAAAAATAAAATAGGACTAAAAATGGTAGAAATTTCATAATAGGTGTGTTCCTTTGGCCTCAGGTATCCAATTGGATTTGATCTACGAAGTCAATTGGAAATAACAGATCAAATGCCATTTTCGTATGTACACAGGCGGCATCTCTAGCGCATGTTTTTGTTGTTCACTTTTTAACATTTTGCTTCAATAGGCGTTTTTCTTTTTTGGCTCCGAGCGGGGTACAGAGCGATAGTGAATCAAAATTGTCAGCTTTGTTTTTGAAATTTGTTTTGTTTCTTTTTAATTAGTTTCTAGTTAATACAAAATGGAAAAAGCAATTATTCCACAAAAACTGACTGAACTTAGCTGCCCGCCCTCAGCTTTTCGCTCGATGTGCTCGGTCATTTTTTTACGACCTCATCGAGCGAGCCCCGTTCGAGTTCTGAGCTTAAAAAGAAATAGAAATTGAGAGCTCGGAGCGCTCCGAGTTTAAAAAGCAACATAGTTTTTTTTTGGACAGCTCATCAGTGCCCCGCTTGGAGCTAAAAATAGCAAAAACGCCTTAACATGCATTTTTTCACAAAACAAACCTTCTAATGGCCGATATCATAAAGCCTTTTAATTATTTAACAGGCTTTGGAATCCTAAAATGACGTTTATTGTTCTATATAAAATACGTCATTAAAAATTTTAAAAGCCTGTCAAATGTTTGTGAAACCGTTCAGATCCTTAGTTCAGCACCGATTTCAGCAGATCAAAGAACTACATTCAAGACATTTTTCAAAAAGTGGTAAAGTAAAAACATAAAACATGCGCTAGGGACGCCTGTGTGGAAAAAAGCGTATTGGATATCACATCAAATTGATTCGAGAATGACGAAACACATGGATTGAAAATCTAACCCTAATCTAACTCGATTTTTCAAACCTATAAACCGTAGTATATAATTGAGTTGGAAATTCAATTCAGCACATTTTTGCACGCCATTTCATTTGCCTTAAGGATAATCTATTACATTTCGCTGTGAATCGAAATTTTCGAATATTCGAAAAAGTTCATTGTTCATCTTCACACTACCTTACCTACAAATAACATCATCCCTCTTAAATTAAAAAGTACAACTTTCTCTTTCAAGCATTGAAATGTCAAAACAAAACGTCAAAACTTCAAGAGGAAAAAATATGTCACTTTTCATTTTCACAAAGTGTAAAAATATCCAATAAATCGAATTAAAAAGTATAAAGAAAATCAAATTCCTCTGGAAAATGTCTGCCCGAGCAGACTATTTCTCCTTTCAATCGATGTGCCAAAGTCTCGCAAGAGTCCTGGCCAAAATCGAACCAACACCATGGGAAAAGGTAATAGAAAAAGAAAAAAACCTCAGTATACATAGGTAGTGATTTGTCATAAATAATTTTTTTTTTTACTAAAGGTACAATCCCTTTTTCGCTATTGCCCGCAAGAAAACGCTGTAGGTGTCTTCTGTCTGGACACCAAGGCCCAAGATGCTGTCCTAGCCCTAGGACTCTACTTTCTAGAGGGCAAATGCCAGCACGAAGAACAAATTGTTCCCTATTTGCTCAGACTTGCAAAATGCTTGCCCAAGGCCGTTTGGATTGATGACTCAAAGTCGACAAAAATCGATCGTAAGTTCATGACCATGACATCAACTTGTATATTTTTTTTTGTCAGTGAAATTAACTTGTTTGTTTTTCAAAGGCATTCCCTTGGCCGAAAAGTTCAGTTTTTGTTTGAATACACTACTGTCGGACATTGCTGCGAGATGTCCAGACCTCCGAGATGAAATCATAATTAATCAGGTGGAAACGCTGTCTGCTTTGACAAACATCATCAAATCCAGTAAAGAAGGAAGCAATGCTCCTCCTCCGATTATTCTCTGCAAAGCCACAGTTCCTCTGCTGTTTGGCCTGGCTAGGTCGATGGGACGTTATGCCGCGTCTGATCCGCCTCTGTTGTGTCGGATTTTCCCGCTTGAAGAGATGCCCGTGGTGAAGAGCAAAGAAACGGCCATCTTTAGTTCGAATGAACGCCTTGGAAGCTTCAGCCACTTCCGTTCGATAATTCCGCGGTCGATGTCTGGTAGTCTGAGTCAGGATTCCACTGATTCTCGTTTCACCCGTAATGTGATTGCGGTTTGCCACGCTAGCACAGTCAAGAAACCAACGTTCCAAACATATTTCTCGGTGCCGTACGACCCGAGGACACACTTCTTCACCAAATACGGTTCGAGCTTCAATCAGTTCCCCAACATGCGAGTCTGTGACTCTCCGACCAAACAGTCGAATGGCAACCACAATCCCATGGTCTTTCCAATACAACATCTGCAGACTATTTTCTCAATCGCAAAGAAACTGCTCACCAAGGAGAACATGGAATATCTGGACGAACAGGCCAGTGACATCTTTTCCTTGCACCAGATCAAAGGTTACTGCTACAAGAGCTTCTCTGAGACTCTAAACCTAGTGATGGTGACTTTACTGAGGGAACTCCTGCAGAATCAGAATGACCTACCCACGCCGTTTACAAAGGACGTTCAGGAATTCGTCAAGAGATTGTTTCTCAATGGACAAACAGAGCTGCAGAACAAACAGCAGGATCACGAAAAGGAGAAGAAAGAGGACAATGGAGGAATCCCGGTTGTGAACAAATACAAAATCAACGTGATGGCGAATGCGGCTTGTGTTGATTTGCTGGTTTGGGCGATTCGCGATGAAACAGGTTGGTTTGGGTTGACTAAATCCATTTTATCTTCTGGAAGCTAAATTTTCTAGATTTTTCACAGTCGATGAAGAGTACAATGTTCCTTCTTTGCAGAATGGTTTAAATTATTTACTCACCAAAGGTTAAAACGGGTGTTCCCTGTTTTTGTTAATTTTTATTTTTCTTGAGTTTGTTTTTCTTTTTTGGATTTATTTGTTCTTCTTCCTTTCGTCCTGAATCCTATGTTTGAGATTGTTTTTGTTTGATCAATTAGCCAGTAATTACCTTCACTGATTTGTGTCTTTTTTTGCTTGATCTTCCCACAGAAGCCGATAAGCTTTGTGGTCGACTGTCCCAGAAGCTAAACTCGAATTTGAGCCATAAAATCGTCATGGATCACATGCCCCTACTGATGGTGTGTCTTGAAGGGCTCGGCAAACTTGCCCAGAAGTTTCCTAACATCGCCGGGACATCAATATCGTATTTAAGGGATTTCCTAGTAGACCCAAGTCCAATTTTGGCCAAACTCCATGTCTATTCGACCGTGCAGAATTCACAGCAGATTCAGAAGAAAGATAACAAAGAAGTGACTCCGTTCAAGATAGTTGTCCAGAGTAGCAATGATTCGAGAGCGATTGATGTATTCGGCAATGGAGGCAAAGGGGCTCTTATCAAATCGGGTCAAGCTGCATTCGAAGCCCTTAGAGATGCAGCAATTGAGAATTTGAGTATTGCTCTGAGATCAGCGCATTGTTTGGATCAATATTGTGTTCCGGCTTTAGTGGCGAATGTATCAAATCGACTTTTTACAGCTGAGAAACATGAATCGTAAGTATAATTATGTTCATTAAAATTAATAGCATGGAGAAAGCATTTTAAACCAAATGAAATTTTATGAATTGTAAAACAATATTTAGTTTGAAATGGAAGCCTTGTAGAAAGAATTTTGAAGTACAACTGTAAAGCAGTGTGTTTAAGTATAATCTTGATAATATAATGGAATTTTCTCGTCATTTAAATGTGATTCCTTTTTTATGGCGAAAAAGTCTTAAACACACAACTTTCGAGAAGTCTGTATGTGGAAATTTATAATGAGTAAAAGACTGCAGAACATAAATTAACATTTTTAATGCTAAAACAATGCTTTAAACATTCTCTATTAAAGCAGTTTTGGCACACTTACAGCAATGCAAATTTTGCATTGTCGACTTGGCCAACAAATTATGATTAGGGCTTCAAAATCAAAGCTACAATTTTTTTTTTTTTCATTTTCCTGACCCTTACTAATCATTATATAACATATTACTCTTCTTTTGCAGAGAATCAAGTCTAGTTAGTTTGAATATCATTGTGATGCTGGGTCATGTCGCTGTGGCTCTTAAAGACACCTCTAAGACAACACAAAACATCCTACAGTTCTTCATTCAGCGGTTTTGCAAAGTTCCCTCGGAACAGAATGTCCTTATTGTCGATCAACTTGGCTGTATGATAATCTCTCAATGTGAACCCCATGTTTTCGATGAAATTATGAAGATGTTCTCAAGAGTAACAGTTCAAGCTGCCTCTTTGGCATACACATCCAATCCAGATCACCGCAAGCAATTTTGTAATGTATCAGATGCAGTGGTTAATGCACTGGGGAACATTGCAGCCAATATTCAAGGTGATGCAGAGATGCTGGAGCTTTTGGGAAAACTCTTGGAGCTCTTTGTTCAGATTGGTTTGGAAGGTGAACGTTCCTATGACAATACTCCAGGTGCACAGAAAGCCAGTTCAAGTGCTGGTAATTTGGGAATGCTTATACCAGTGATTGCGGTTCTGGTGCGACGTCTGCCTCCCATCAAGAACCCAAAAATGCGTCTGCATAAGCTGTTCAAGGACTTTTGGGTGTACTGTGTGGTCATGGGATTCACCAATTCGCGACTATGGCCTGCGGATTGGTATCAGGGAGTGCAGCAGATTGCTGCCAAATCACCTCTTCTCATATCCCAGACAACACATAAGTCTGATATGAGGGAGTTAAACTACACAACAGCGATCAAAAGTGATTCGGCCAGTTTGAATGAACTGAGAAGTCAAATTCTTCTTCTACTGGATCATCCTCCAGCTGAGGTAACAGCCTGCATCAATAAGTTGACATTTGCCCAGTGCACTTTCTTACTGAGTGTATATTGGCTAGAGACCCTACGAGTAGAAAACGCAGAGGAACCAAGTTTGGAACCGATTCTGAGTTATATGTGCGATACGGCGTTGCAGAAGGATAAGTCTGGAATCTGGCAATGTGTGAAATGGTAAGGTTAACTAGGAACTTAAGGGATTCTTACATATTTTTTTTTTAATTTTTAGCATTGCTGATCAGGTGTTTGAAAAGTTTCGCAATGTTCTCTTCATTCATGACGATGTCCGCGAGAAGGTTTTGGAATCCCAGGCCACTCTTCTGCTTGTCTACTTCAATCACATTCACAAACAAATCCAACTCGTGGCCGATCAGTATCTCTCGCAATTGGTAGATAAGTTTCCACATTTACTCTGGAATCGTCGAGTTCTCTGGTGTATGCTGGACATACTTCAACTCTTGGCTTTTTCGCTGACGTTAGACCCCAATGAAGAAACTCCAACCCTACGAGTTGTCTCAACTCCTTATACTCTCCATCTGATGGATTCCCTTCCAGCACGAGAAGGACGACTCAAAGATTTCGCAGACCGTTGTCAAGGCATCGTAAACGAGGCCATGAAGTGGGCTCCTCGATCGACACGATCACATCTCCAAGAGTATCCCAATCAGATTCCCACTCCTGTTCTGGCTCATCATAGTGGACTGGCTCTGGCATTTGATTCTGTTGTCGCGAGTAGTAAATTATATCCGAATGCCCTGCCGTCCATCAATAAAAGACCACATTGTGTGAATAGTGATACTCCAAGATTTGTATCGGTTCTATGCCTCAGAGCTAAGTATGCCGGAGAGATTTCCGGAATGCTCTCGGCTATGAATGAGAAGGATAAGGCTGGAATTGCTGATCGCCTAGTAAAGGATGTATGGGATGCTTGCAAGGAGAAAAGTGACGCTAAACATCGAGGAGCCCTCTGGAGGGCCACAGCCTATTTGGTTCTATGTTCGGGAATCAATCGGAAATTGCTTCATGCAGTTTGTAAGTTTCTTCTGATCAAGAATTGTGCTAAAAAATGAAAATTATCTCTTGACAGCTACATCTCAAGTGGAACTTTTTACTGAATCCGCAATGGAGACTGCTGTCGAGTGCTGGCAATGGGTGCTCACTGCCAGACAAGATTTAGAACTCTGCTTCATTCAGGATATGGTAAGTGCATGGCAGATAACTTTCGAGAAGAAACTCGGGCTGTTTTCCGACGAAGTCCAGATAACCAATCCCCTGGCTGCATATGACGGTTGTAAATTGGTCTCTAAGCCAATTCAGATAGCTCCTCATCTCATCTGGCTGCAGTTGCTTTCGGAAATGGTCGACACAGCTAAATACTGCAATCGAGACAAAGTAGAAATGTTTTGTATGCTCCTCAATCGCTGTTTGCCAATTTCCAAGAACAACAAGCAGAACAGGCAGGTGTCAACAGTGGGGTGTAGATTTAAGCTACTGCAATGTGGATTGTCATTGTTGCAAGGAAATACTATAGCCAAATCAATAGCAAGGAATATTCTCCGTGAGAGGATATACAACAATGCTTTGGATTATTTCTGTGGCCCGCCAACTTGCCCAAATCAATCGAAGGAGCAGCTATTGGATGACATTCAAATACTTTTGAAATTCTGGCAGACAATGAGGAGTGAAAAGAAGCATCTGATGACAACAGAGGTTGGTGATAACGACGTAGCCAGTGTCCTAGGGACAACATCTTCCAGTCAGATGCTTTCGGTGAAGCAAAATCCCGAGACAGCTTCACTGATTAGCGGAAGTGATGTTGCAAGATCCATGTCGGGAACTGGTGGGTGGTACAATACAATCCCCCATTCGACTTCGACACTATCGAAGCGATCAACACGATCGAAACGACTTCCTTACCAAAAGGATGCATACGATAAGGATTACATGAAAAAGAGGAACCTAATTCTGGAGCTTTTGGCGGTTGAATTGGAATTTATGATTATTTGGTACAATCCGAACTGTTTGCCAGATATGGCAATACCTGGAGAGGAGCAGATAAACGAATGGCGAGCAAGGCCATATAAATTAAATATTTGGAGAGATTATACTCGATTGGCGTGGTCATACAATCCAGCTCTGGCTGTGTTCCTTCCCTGCAGGATCAAAAGCTCAGATTCTATCGAAGACGAAGTGACCAGGTTAGTGTGTGCTGATCCAATAGCTGTTGCTCATATACCCGAGGCTCTGAAATACCTCGTAACAACAAAAAATCTTCTCCAGGAGAGCCCAGATTTGGTGTATGTTTTAGCTTGGTCGCCGGTGAATCCTATTCAGGCCCTCGCCTATTTCTCCAGACAGTATCCATCCCATCCCTTAACCGCTCAGTATGCAGTGAAAACTCTCTCGTCATACCCAGCTGAATCAGTGCTTCCATACATTCCGCAACTTGTCCAAGCCCTTCGACATGACACCATGGGCTATGTTACTGAATTCATCAAAAACATCTCCAAGAGGTCCCAGATTGTGGCACACCAGTTGATTTGGAATATGCAAACAAATATGTTCATGGACGAGGATCAACTCCATAAAGATCCGAATTTGTATGAGGCTTTGGAATTGCTCAGTCAGAATATCATTGCGTCATTCTCTGGCTCAGCAAAGAGATTCTATGAGAGAGAATTCGATTTCTTTGGGAAAATTACTGCGGTTTCAGGAGAGATTCGATCGTTTCCCAAGGGAATCGAGCGAAAGAATGCTTGCCTGGCTGCTTTGAGTCGAATTAAGGTGCAATCAGGATGCTATTTACCATCGAATCCGGAGGCTATGGTGCTAGATATTGACTATAACAGTGGAACTCCAATGCAGAGTGCAGCGAAGGCTCCCTATTTGGCTAGATTTAGGGTATATAGATGTGGCATCACTGAGCTGGAGACAAGAGCCATGGAGGTTTCGAATAATCCAGTGAGTCTCGTCTAAACTATTTCGTAGTAGAAAAAACTTAATATGTGTTTTTTTTTTTTAATAGAATTCCCAAGAAGACGCTCATGCAACACATGGAGTTGAGTCGTGGCAAGCAGCTATTTTCAAAGTTGGAGATGATGTGCGTCAGGATATGCTTGCTCTACAGGTCATAACGATTTTCAAAAATATATTCCAGCAAGTTGGACTGGATTTGTTCCTGTTTCCTTACCGAGTTGTGGCCACAGCTCCTGGGGTGAGTTCAAACATTTGTAAATAACAAGGAGCTAATAATAAAAATAAATTTTTGCAGTGTGGGGTGATCGAATGTGTGCCAAACGCCAAATCTCGAGATCAACTTGGGCGACAGACAGATTCTGGACTCTACGAGTACTTCCTTCATCAGTATGGCGATGAGAGTTCAAAAGAATTCCAAGCGGCTAGAGCTAACTTTGTGAAATCCATGGCCGCCTATTCATTGATTGGATACCTCTTGCAAATAAAGGATCGTCACAATGGCAATATCATGATTGACAAAGACGGGCACATCATCCACATTGATTTTGGTTTCATGTTTGAATCATCACCTGGCGGGAACATTGGCTTTGAGCCAGACATGAAGCTCACCGACGAGATGGTCATGATTATGGGTGGAAAAATGGAGGCCCCCGCCTTCAAATGGTTCTGTGAACTTTGCGTGCAGGCATTCCTAGCAGTGCGTCCTTATCAGGATGCTATTGTATCACTGGTCTCTCTCATGCTGGACACTGGATTGCCTTGCTTCCGTGGACAGACCATTAATTTACTTAAACAGCGATTTGTTGCAACGAAAAATAATCGAGAAGCTGCTGCTCATATGTTGGCTGTCATAAGAAATTCCTATCAGAACTTTAGGACACGAACCTATGATATGATACAATACTATCAAAACCAGATTCCATATTAAGTGTTTGTTCTTATATATTTTTTCAACTTAAACTCTTGTTACTTGTTATTTATTAATCGTATTATTTTAAACCTTAAATATCTACTGTGAAGACAATTTATTATGTTATTGTGTTTTATGTGTGATTTTAAAACTATACTTATTATTAAGTCATAAAGGTACATGCATCTTCTATCTATGTGTAATGTATTATTCTGTTAATTTCCTAAAATGTTATTTCTTGAAGGCGCCCTGTTTGCGGATCATTAGTTAAAAATAAAAATTAAAATGCAATATTAAATGTTTGTAATGACTTTTATTTTGCTAGATGAAATTTGGCCCGCCCGGCCGAAAAATCTAGAAAAGCCCAACAAATTACTATGTAAAGGCAACAACAACAAACATGGATTAGTGAAAAGTTGCCTTAATTTCAAATAAGAAATACATATCGCCTCAAATCAAATACAAGCAAATTTCAAATTAAAAAACTCTTAAACCAAAATTGTATAGGTATGCGATTATTTTATCACTGTAACGGCCATATTATTCACTCGATTCATCCAGATTAAAAATTTAAATCCAGGTGTAAAGCATACAAATTCAATGGGATATATTCATAGTCACTTTTGAACTCCTAAATATATAATATATATATATCCTATATAAATAACATTGAATAAACCCCAGTCTAAGATAAACTGGAGTTTAAAAGTGACTATGAATATGCCCCAATGTAAATACATCTGGATTTAAATTTTAATCTGGATGTATCTAGTGAATAATATGGCGGTAACAGAAGCCGTTTTTTATTTTCAGAGATGATCCATATAGATCATCAAAATACATGCATTACAACAAAAACACGAGATCCTGCTCTCTATCGGGATCACGTTTCATGAACCAAAAAGTTTAGTTTTTGCTATTGCTTCTCAGTTTTGCAAATGGTTAGGAATTGTGAACTGTATAGTGTAAAGAAAAAAGAAAACCAATAAATGAAAAATAAATAAACGTAAGGAAAAAAGAGATAGACATACAACACAGTTGTCACTAGGATCCGTATTGTTTTATTTTCATGAGATGATCTATATGGATCATCGGCAATAATAAAATACGGCTAGAATAATCCTTTGAATTAAAAAAAATCGTACACGAAAATCGGTCGATTTTTCATTTAGTCTGGGAACATTTTAAATCATGAAAAAGCACCAGTAATGGGCAATTTCTCATTGGGTCAAATTTCATGTAGCTCTTTATGCCGATTAAAGATTAATTTAGTATTGGAAAATTTTAAGCCAGCGCAGTAAAATTTCATATGTGAACTACAATCATGATTTGATCTGATCCGGATGAAATCATCGCCGTCCATTCACATAACTTCGCGTAATCAAGTGGAGTAAAGAGTGCAGAGAGATGATACTTTTTCACTTGCACAAAGTTAACATTCATTACAAATCGCAGCGTTTAAAAGGTATTTGCAATTAGGAGGAAACCAAAAGAGAAACGAAGATTAAAAATCGCTCTCGTCCAAAAGCAGTCATACAAGTTTACAAATTGAATTTCACAAAATTTCGTAAACACCACATCAATCATTGCCTGAACACATTCATTTCAACAAACTACCTAGCCGACTTTATAGGTAACATCTGTCTTCTTTCCACACACTGGAAAACTGAACAAAAATTCAGTATATTTCTTTTTTCTTCTCATCGTCTTCGTCCAACATCATCCATTTTTAATTTGTATAAAAGTGTTGAAGTGTGAAATATCAAATTCTTATCGCGATTAAAAAACCATTTTCCTAATATTGTGCATACAAAATAAATAAAAACAATTTAGAAACCTTTAAAAATGTCTATAGATTGAAAAAATAAACAATATTCAATTGGAAGAATAAGTAAAATCGAAAAGAATCGAAACAACGCAGCAGCATTGAGCAGCTGAATTTCATACAATGGAAATCGAGCTCACGTCTCTTGACTCATAATTCGTTCATTTTCATAGAAAATAAGAAAAAGCTGAAGGCATAGAAACCAAAAGATAAAGAATTGTTTAAAACCGAAAACGCGTGTGTTAAAACAAAAATTTAACATTTTTTTTTAGTATATTCCAACAGAAACTTCACAAAAAAAAACTAATTTACATAAATCTGAAAAAAGGTGATATTAAATTCGGTCTTAATTGGTATGATTTATTAATTTTGTTTTATCTAAAGTGCATTTTTATAAAAATTTAAATATTTCAGCATGAACGACAAAGAAACTGGGCTGTTCCTTGGATTAGCTGGGATGGAAATTTCTGGTGGCCGTGACCCCAAGGAGACTTATCGGTGAGAGTTCTTTATGAATTTGCTTGCAATCAAGCGTTTCTATTATTTTGTTTTATTTTTAGTTTATTTTTTTGCAACAGAAAAAAATAGAATTAATCATATGTGATTTGTTGTGTTAAAAATAAACTCATACGTTGTATGTGTATCCGTTTATGCATCAACCCCCGTCTGATATTCCCCTTGGCGACCCACCCCTTCACCACTTCTCTCAGTCCTATTTTGCTTTTTATTTGTTATTTTGTTACTGTTTATTCAGAGATAAGTGCCAAGCTTCTGTTTTTGGGACGTAGCTATTTTATTTATTACTAAGCTTCCTCATCCCATGCTGACTCCTTTGTATATAACAAAGAAGAATATTGGAGGGATAGTTGTAAGATTGTAACCATATTGAGGTAGGTCTAGTAGGCATTATATTTATTGTTTCTATTTCGTCATAAAAGAAAAAGCTAACTCGTGCTTAGGATTAATAATAATATGACTCATCGCAAGTTGTATTTCGATTAATTGTTGTAATGGTTGTATCGTCTGATTTCTTTTTTTTTTATTTAACTTCGTCAAGGTGACGTCAATAATAAAGCTATTGCAGGAATAAACAAGATATTGTTTACGAAACTAATTTTGTTTATTGCAGTATACAGTGCCAATGTTTAAAATTCATGAGCGGTGAAATAAGAAGAGAACGAGTGTGTACATTTATGTACATTATATCAAAATCAAAAATTTGAAACTTGTTTGTTCCGGTTTTTTATTATTCTAATTGGATAACTTCCAATGCCTTCTTTCAGGGCTGTTGTCCGCACATTATTCGGGCTTTTTGTAGAATTTGAAACGAGTCGCATTATAGTACACAATGCAGGTAGGTTTTGGTACCTATTCGATTTGAGTTTAGGTTTCATACATTTCTCTTTAGGGGTTCACATTCAACCACATAACGTGAAATGTGAACACCAGTCTAAAGGCGCAATAGCCTGTCCCATAAACTTCAAATTTCCTTTAAATTTAGCTGTGAAACCAATTATTTTTTTATCCGTATTTATTGTTTTTCGAAGAGGAGGGATAGAAATCGAAAAAAAAATAAAGATACAGGGAACAAAATTAACTTAATCAAACAGAATTAATTATTATTCTTTCATCGGTGTGAGATATTCTTTTTTATAAATGAAATTTTTATGAAGTAAATGTTATGTAGGCGACTCTCAATCTCAAACGGGTAAAATAGTCACATTCGAAAAAAATGTTATTAAAAGTCGCGAGTCATAATAGGTGCATTAAATGTGAAATATGATAATTTAATTGAACGCAAGAACTGTTTTTCGGTTCTAATCAAAACCGTTTTCTTTGTGACATTCCGTTCTTCGACGTAACCTAACTAGGCTAGAAATATTCGTATGGTCATCGCTTCGAACTTCAATACTGGTCGGTCCTCGGTCATTCAAGAAAGATGTCTAAACAAATTCTCAACAATTAAAATAACTGGCAATCCTGAGTATAACTGATTAGAACAAAAACACTATGAAAAAAATAAAAATTCTCTCATTGATGAATCTTACACAAAACGCTATATTTGTTATGACACGGGAATGATTATTCAAAAAATGTATATAATGTCTGCGTACTGTTCCAAACTGTGAGTTTCTACGAATTGTACAATTTGTTGTTTTCTTTTATAATAAAGCCCGAACCACACTACTCTCGTGTGGTGTGTTGGGGAGTAGTGTGTCGCTATCGCTCTAATGTATTTCATATGCGTAGAGCCATATTTGTATCGTGTGATGTGTTGTGCCGAAATCTATGAAATACATTGGAATGACAGCGACACACTACTCCACAACACACCACACGAGAGTAGTGTGGTTCGGACTCAACTCTGAGTACGATTTTGAACTAAAATTCGTAGAAATTAGCGGCGTTTGGGCAGTACATATACATATACATTTATGTATATGTACATACGTACATATCGTCGGACGAGAATTAACAGAGTTATGTAGATACATATTGTACATATATCAAAAAAATAACAAACTCGAGATTCAGAACGGAATCATCTTGCGTCATTTAAAACTTGTCAGCAAGTAAATGAGGGCATTCAACGCCACAAAACAGAGTTTGTAGTTTGTAGTTCAAGATTGAATGTCGCATGTTACCTCAAATAAATGTAAATATACTTTTAGTTGTATCTCATTTGCAAATATATGTAGTTATTAGAACACTAGAAGCTAGCGAAAGCATTGTAACGTTTCGTTCCATCTCATTTCCAAAAAGTTTTGCTGTTAGAACTTAAAAGTTGGTAGTCCCACTTTTCTTTTATTTGATGTTCAACTTTTGGTTTTTATAACTTTTTATGTATTGATTTGTGAAACAGCTGAGTTTGGCAATGTTTGCATTCGACCAGTTTAAGTGTCTCAAGATCACTGAGCACTGAGATCTTTGCCATATTAGAAATCTGATCTTAATTAATGTCTCAGTAAGATTCCTGGCTTTCGCAGTCAAAAAGCTGAGAATGATATTTTTTGCATTTGCTTGCTCGTAAATAATCAATTTATAAAAAAAAGATGGAGATTGAATTTGATTTCTTGCGGAGAAATTTTTTCTACATTCGAATCTATTCAATTCATAAAATAAGTGGTAGTATGTGTAAATATAGGATCAAATGTTAGTGCTTCCGACCTGTTGCCACAGAATCTGCAATTAGCGCTGTTCTATTTCAGTTTATAAGCGCTTGCAATAGAATTATCAAGTTGAGATTTTGGGAATTCGAACGTTTTTATTGTAGAATCGAGTTACATAGTTGGGCCCTAGGTTTCTCCTCCTGCTCAATGAATCAAAAGTACTGAGTTGCCTCAGTGAGATATCAGAATCGTGAACATGCTTAATGTACATATGTATTTGATTTTTGTTTTATATATTTTGGTTGGGAATTTTAAATAATATGTGCATACTTAAGAAATATTCTAATTAAAAGTTCAAGTGACCTAAACCTCAAAATCCAATTCACCCATGAGGAGTTGAGGTCTGACAACCCATCATTCAGAATGTAGACATTAGCAGTCGTCAGTCAAAACTCTTATGGCGAATTCCTTTCAACGAAGAAATCGATTTTTTTCTAAACAAAATCGATTCTTTTCTGTCAAAACAAATCTTACGTTTTTAGCAAGATTTCACATTGATTTGCACACACCCTATGAAGACTTGACATTTCGAATACGTCAAATTGAAAGTCGCGGAATTTTTGGAAGAATAGTTGTTTATTTTTTGGTTGCAACGAATTCTACATAATTTAACAAAATATTCAGCAATATATTCAGTCAATACAGCTTTAAAAATAATTTATTGTGCGTTGTTCATTATCAAACACAAAATTGACAAAAAAAAATGCTTTCGCGAGTGAAAGACGTGTTAAAAACTTTCAGTGCGAGTGAATAACACTATTCAATTTTCTTTAAAAATATATGTTCAAAAAGAAGTTCAAACAAATAAAATGCACCAACAAATTGGCACCGTATAAGCTGGCTAATATCTTTTATTTATTAATTTGATTCTATTGGTAAAACATTTTTCTCACAAAAAAAACAAACAACCTTAATAGTTTTGTGAATAATTTCTTGACGTTTTGCGTCAATTACAGCTATAAAGTGACACAAACAAAATGGCCGCATTCACTAATGTAGTTTCTACGTAGTCAACTCACTCTGATTGGCTAAAAACAACTAAGAACTTAGTTGAAATTTCCCCTCCGATTTAGTGTAAAATTTTCGGCTACAAAGTTAGTGGATAATGATTTTGACATTTTACGATCAGCTGTTCGATGAAAATACAAGTTTAATTTTAGGTAAAAGATATTTTCAAAATGAAATTAATGGTGCAATATGAAAATATACATTTTATACATTTTGTTTAGTTTAAACTGTAAAAAAAGTTTATTAAAAGTTCTCAAAACACAAATGTTTCTTATTTAACATCTGTCATTAATATGACCGTTTAGGATTGACTAGCTTTGTAGTGCAATTTTGCATTCACAAACCTAGTTGAATTTGGACTACGTAGAAACTACGTTAGTGAATGCGCCCAATAACACCAAACAAAATCGATTTTTTTACGAAATACGAATTCCTTTCAATTGACAGAAAAAAATCGATTCTGTTTAGAAAAAATTCGATTTCTTTTTTAAAAGAAATTCGCCATTAGTCATAAGGATGTGTATGTGTACCATGCTTTGATATTTATGCGTTTAGATTTTCTTTAAAATGTCAAATTTTTCAGCTACTAATACAGCTTTGAATTACCCTTGGAGTTGTTTCTAAATAAACTCTCAATAATCTCATTTTTTTTGTATTTATTGAAAAAATACATTTTGGCCTATACAACTCTGGGATAATGTACAGCCCCATCCGATTCGGTCGAAAATTTCGATTCCCGTGAATGTTTCATTCAATTTGCCTCAAATTATTTATTTATAACTTACGCCTTTCCAATGCAAATCTTAACCAGTACTTGTTTTTGAAATTCTAAAGAGGATCTTACTGTTTTAATTATATTTTTATCACAATTTATACGCATTGTGAAACAATCATTTCCTTACAGCGGATAGCAGAATGCAAATGTTCACACCAACGTTTAGCAGAATAGGGCTGGTAGCTTTCTACTTGTGAAAGAATTTTTATAATCGGATCAGTAGTTCCAGAGATATTGAAACTAATTAAAACATAAAGATTTAGAAAAATTTTGAACAAATTGTAGCAAGTTCACTTTAATAAGGTACCAGAAAAATTTGTTCAAAAAATTTCGTGAGTTAAACCTGTCATATCCGTTTCTCTTTCTAATTCCGCATTTGCATGAGTGGACGATTGCCATTAATGTTTCTGGCAGAAACGACCCTTACTCTTGTCCCTAATTTTATGACAAAGCTTTGGACCACATTCACAGTTAAATCATTAATGGACAGAAAATTAAAGAAACAATGGCAGTTTGTCACTCGTGTAAATTTGGCATGATTTGTTATAGAACCTAGGGCGCGGATTCGCATCAAATTTCCTGCCAACCACAATCAATTTTTTTTATTTTAAACTTAATATTTAATTATTTCCTTTGTTCTATTTTTTTTGGCAGGTCCTTGTATGTGGTCACCAAACAATTGGAAGATGAAAAAAAATCCATTGTCTCAATGTCACAACTATTCGATCATGACATCGAAGATAAACGTTCACAGTTGGTGCAACTGTGCAAGGCCATTTTATTTAAAGACTTTCAAGCTGTCGGCAAGAAAGCACGCGAAATACTCTGGCGCAAAGGTTACTACGAATTTATTGCTTTCGTAAAGAAAAACTGGAATAAAGAACAAAAAGAAGAAAGTGCTGAGGAAAACTTCCAGAAACTAGAGAAGTTTCTGTTTAGCGGAATAGCCAACTATAAGCGTATTGCTTCAAAAATGGAAGAAATCTACGATTTGGATTTGAAGTTTTTACTCAATTTTAATGTCTTCACTGAGGGTGTTGATGGATGTGATTACCGGAAGATCGCGACCACTGATGGGGAGGAAATGATTGATGATTTCGTTGTGGACAAGAGTCTCGAGGCGGTCAGTTTTGCTTTGGACACTATTCACTCAGCATTGCTTTCGTTGGGGGACTTACATCGGTATTTTCTTGATTTCAAAATTGAATCCAAGCCAAAGATAACAAAGAAAATGGCGGCCAGGTTCTATTACGAGGCATTCAAGCTGAACCCTGCCATAGGAATGTCACAGAATCAGCTGGGAACTCTATTTTATGGTCAGAATTTTGACCTGGATTCGATCTATCATTATCTGTACTCGCTGGTGTGCATTGTTCCCTTTGAGTTGAGCGAGAACAATGTGTGTAAACTGTTTCAAGCTCATGCTGACTATCTTGAAAAGTTAGATCCCAATAAGGTTGAGTTCAATCTGAAGGATTTCTATGCTCGATTCTATCTGATTGTGGATATATTCTTCTTTGACAAGGAAGTTCCAGACTTTAACAGCCTGTGTCACTGTGTCTTGGTAGATCTGAGGAAGATTCTATGTTCGAAGAGCATCAATATAACCGAAGCAAGTGTTTTCAAGGTTGTCAACATACTTTTCTTCTGTTTGTCCAAATTGAAGATGATCAATTCACAGAAGGTTTATTCTTTGAATGCTTTCTTGGTAGCTGTTTGTTCTGATCTCATGGATGCATGTATAGTTAATCTGGAGCAAGTTGTTTTGTCAAAATCAAAAGAAAACGAAGAATTCCACGAGATGTATGCTAAGAAGTTTGAGGAATTTGATATGTCAGTGCGAAAGAGTCGCAATGAGTTCAAGAACTGGATGGCCACAATGGGTGAAACAGAAAAGAAGATAAAACCTCCATCAGATACCGATGAGCATGAGGAAATCAATGGAAAACGAGAGATCAAATCATCTGTAGTTGTTTCGAAGAAGGACAATGACGAGAAGAACCCACAGAATTCGACTCGCAGTAGTGACGAGGCCAAGGAATCTGACTTAAAGACGCCATTGTCCAGCAAGAGCAAGAAAAAGGGTATGAAATTGCGACGTCGTCGCAGGAAAATCGCCCAAAGTGACGATAGCAGTTGCTATGACACAGAATCCGACATGGACACGGATTTTTCTTCCGAGGAAGATGAATATTCTGACTTGAGTTCGAATTTCGAGAGCGATTTCAGTGATATCGAGGATGGAGGAGCATTACCAAATGGCAAGGAAACTAAACAGAAAATCGAAGAATCAGAGGATGACGAGTTAGAGAACAGAAACTATCCAACCTTTTCTGATAACGAAGACATTGTAATCGAAGAAGAGAAGATTATATATCCTGGAGCTGATTTGTCTCAAGAAGTTGACAGTGAAGAACTCCTGAAGGGCTTTGAGATCCTCAACTTGAATAGTGCTTCATTGGGCGCAATCAATTTCAAATCTGACATCGAAGAAGAGGTAAAGGTGGGAGATCCGCCTAAAAAATTGGTCTATCGTAATAAGTACACCAAAATTGATCCGAATATCATAGTGGATTTTGTCCAAACAGAGCCAACAATGCGTGCTCTTAAGATTCTCTTTGATTGGTTGAAGATAAACCAGGAGATATTGTTTGGATGCTATCACTCAAATCCTGAATTCATTCATAAAATCATGAAACTCTTGAATTATTGCAACATTGACATCTTCACTAGGAAGGTTTACTTCGAGAGGGAATTCTTGTTGACTTCAAACGTCCGCGAGCCTCTGAGTGAGCTCTTCGATGTCCGCTCGGCGGTTCCACTATCCGAAGATTTTGTTCTGAAGAACTTCGATTTGTTCCAGAGCACTCAGATGCAGCTGGACTGGGAGACAACAATTCGCGAGAAAATCACTCCCAACGAGGAGAATATCTTGAGAATCTTCAAAATGGTCGATTTTGGATTCTTTATTTGCAAACAGAAGAAGTTCAACTATAGATTCTGTGTTAAGTCCAGAAAATTCACAGAAAATGTCAAGAAAAAGAGGGAAGAAAAGAAAGTTTCTTCGTCCCGTCGTAGGGAGCGTAGATCAGCTAAAAATTCGAGGAAACGCGTCGAAGGACGCACTCGTCGCTATAGTGATCGTAAGAATGGAATCGTAAGAAAGAGCTACACCAGCAACGAGGAGAAGGATACTGTGGAGGAGTGCAAACGAATGCCTAGAAAGGGTTACTTGAGAAATCGAAATGCCGGAGAGAAAATTGAGAAACTGCAGTCAAGCAGTGGCGCCGATGAGGAACGCAGTGAGGCCCAGAAGAATGAAGTCAATAAGAAATGCGAAATAATGGGAAAATTGTGGCTGAAGAATGAAGTTGAGACTTTGGAAGAAGAGGTATTTATTTCCCACGCAATATTTCCGAAGTAAGATTTAATTAGTTTTTTTTTTAAAGCTCCGCAAGAATCCATTGAATATGATTATGACACCATTTGTTGTTGTCGATGCAAAGGCACTCACTGAATACACAGGGATTGTAAAGAATTTGGTCAAAAGCAAGAAGTTTATTGTTTTGATTCCAAATGCAGGTAATTTCTATTATTTTTTTAGATTTTCTGTGTAGAACCGACATTAAATTTTTGTATTTTTTTTCTTTCAAGTTTTTAACGAATTGGACGATTTGAAGAAGCGCAGCGAAAATGCCAGGAATGTTATTCGTTGGCTAGAGCAGGAATTTACCCATGGAAACAGACATATGCGTGCCCAGAGGGATAACGAGAATATGACCTTCTCGTTGGTTAAAATTCCAAGGAAGCTTGGTAAGTTAAAATTGCCCCCAACGTATTTAAGAATTCTTCTTGATCTTTAATGGAGTAGTACTAGTAGTTGTTTTGAAAAATCTGTAGGTACCTATTTTGAATGTGAAAGGTTTTTTTTTTGGAAGTGACTCTAGACATGCCAATTATAACAGTTTTGGTTTATAAAAGCACTGTTTATGCGGCCCGCAGGGCCAGGGCCCTCCGCCGTTGGGCATAATTCAGGCACCCAGAGTTTTTTTCAAGTCACGCGAAGCGCGTTAACGCACTCCCATTTTTAGTGACGAAAAACTGTTATAACTGTTATAAATTGGCATGACTCTAGTCTCGTCCTTTTTATTTAGTTTTCTGTGACAGTTGTCGATTGTTTTGAGGTTAGTTTGTTTTGGCCATTCATTATGAATACACTTACGCCGGAGCAACGTTTGCAAGTTGTTGAAATTTAATTTGCAAAACACGGTTCAATTCTAGAAACTGATCGAGCATTGTATTTTTCTCATAATGAAGCACAGTTTTGGTTTATTGTCGATTTCAATAAACAGAATTGCCGAATTTAGAGCGATGATATTCTACAAACCATTATCGAAACACCATTGCATTCAGAAAATGTGCAACATTTGTTGCGAAATTTTTGATCAAAACGTTACAGTAAAGAGTAAGCGGAACAGCGATATGATTTCTAACTTGTTCATGCTTCAGTTGGAAGCAATTAATGTTGCAGGCATGTGGTTTCAGTAGGACGTCGCCACATGCAACACAGCGCGCGATAGAACGATTCATTTTACGAAGTAGAACTGTTAACTGGCTTCATCGTTCGTGCGATTTGACGCGATTAGACTATCTTCTGTAGCGATATGTAAAGTTGCATGTCACTTTAAAGCCAACATACGACGCGTTATTGCCAAAATACAGCCTGATTAACTATTAAGAGTGTATGAAAATTGGACCTCCATGTATGCGCCATCTACATCGAGTTTCAATGCCGCACTGGATGTACCGCTTGACTGCTTAATAAGAGCTGTGACTTCGAGCCCCACTCTAGGCAGCATTCTTTCAGGTTGCTTTTGACCAAAAATTATGCCGACCTATTTTATTGCTCTTTTGATAGCACAACCTTTATTCCTACGTATTTATCGTGTATTTACTAATTAATACTTTTTAAACAAATATACGAGTATAAATAATTTCCTTATTTTTTTTCTGTCTTATTTTAGATCGCGAGGCAACAGTCTTCGTACAAATTGCTCAATTCTGCAATCATCTCGTTGCCAATCACACCGATCCCAATTCAACCGAATTCCAATCGAATGTGGTTACTTACCTTTCGGGTGATAATTTGCACGAGAAACGTCATACAAATTTCAGTTTCACTGGCATCCTAGACGCCATCCCAGTGCGTCACGATCAAATTGCTAATTTCTATGCTAAATTCAAAATGAACAAAAAATGAAGAATGCCACCAACGGAGGAACAAGAAATAAAACAACAACGAAATCAATCCATCAATGACGAAGAACATAAGAAGAGAGAAGATTTCACCAGAATTTTTAAGGCGAAAGGTTTTGAAGAAAAAATTAATACCGAATTGCGCATGCGTGTTCATTTCAAAACAATCAAAAACACCACCACAAACAATAACAGCAACAACAAAAACAACATGCAGAGGGCAAGCGTATACATATAATCGTACATATAAAATAAAACTTCAAAAATCTTTAAATCAACAAACAAATCAGCATACAGACAGACATTTTTATGTGTACACAAAAAAAAACAAATTTTTGTTTTATAAGAAAAAGATAAAAAGAGGAAGAATAGGTAAAGAAGCAGCTTAAGTGGATTCGTGTGTTGGCGAGTGGTGGTGCTGCTCCCCCTCCCACACGTTTCGCGGTTGTAAAACAAAATTTTTTACCATAAAACGAACTAAAAATAACAGTCTAACCATTTAGCAAAGAAGTCAAACAAATTGTTCTTGTTAGGATCAGAAAAAAAACTTAAAAAAAAACCGATTGAAACATTAAAAATATTCATTAAAGAAAAAAACCGAACATTTATCAACATTTCAAAAGACGAGCAGACGAAAAGATTAGAGGAATACAAAACCCAAAGCTCCGAAAGAGCAGCGCTTAATTCGATGTGGAAAATGGCGAAATCGTGTCCAAAATTGTTCTTTAAATTGTGGTTTTATCGTGTATTCGCGTCTTCCCCGAGCTTGAGTTTGTTCTTACGCTAACCTGTTTGCTTAAAAAAAAGAATTTTCAGCGAAAACTGTTTTAAATGAAAAGCAAAATAAATACAAAAAAAAAAAAAAATAAAAAAACAACAACACAACAAACATAAAACTTCATGGGTCTTGTAAGGAAAAAGGAGTAGATAAGAAAGAAGAAGAGTTAAAACAAAATTCTGCATGGAGAAAATAAAACATAAAATAATAACAATATCCTGCAATTAATAGCTTAGTAGATGTTTCATTAATTTAAATTTATTTCTTATCTTAGTTTTCATTTAAATCATGTTTTTCTTTAAATTAAAAAAAAAAACTACGTTCGGCAGAAGGGGAAGTAATCCAACATTTTTATTTGATTTCAAAAATGGTTAGATAAATCTGCAGTGATTCAGCTTTTATCGCTATTAGGTATATCGCAGTTTTAGTTTTCATCAAGCCTAGAAATAAATTTTTTTTAACAAATTCCATTTTCAATTGAACTATTTTTTTTTCATTCTTTCTACATCCCTTTTTCCTTTTTTTAGCAATAAAAAATATACATTTATTTTGTTTTTAATTTTTTTAATTAAATTAATATATGTATGTATTTCATCGAAAGAAGAAAATTTTATTCAATTTCAATATATGAAAATCCTTATAACAAAACAATAAGTGTCAAATAAAAAATGCATTGCAAATAAAATAAAATGTATTGTTTATTTTTTCAAACTATATACTAACTGAAATGAAGTCTAGCCTCTATTTTGGTTTCCAGTGGTAAGTAGAAGATGTAGAAGGGGTGTGAACCCTATTGCTGAATAGGAGAAAACAACAGGAGGCCGATAGTTCACAAATCTGGAAAGGAACTACTAAATCTGAGGTAGGCCAAAGTATTACTTGGAAATTAGATCCTATCTCCTTACTGGCCACTGTAGAAGACACCTCAATAGAGTTCTTTAAGGAAACACCGAACCAAAAGTTAGGTGCCTAGATGAATTTTTTATTTTGTCATTTTTTTTAGAAAATTACCCCTCCCGCCCTAACGGGGGGAAATAGACACCCCCTTCCATAACACTTTTTTCTAGTCTTGGGCCAACCTACACGCTCCAGCTTTTTTTTTCGAGTTCTAAGCGAATCGCCCTGTCTCTATATTTTGAAGGTAAATGTAAGAAAAATTGAAAAATTGACGTTTTTGCTGAACAAAATCCCTCATAAGTCGAAAAGCAGTGGCTCGATTTTTAAAGTTGAGATGTCAAAAGAAAGCTTATACTGTCAGCTATATTAGCAATACCAAATATTGATAGGTGGTCATACAATTTTAATGGTTAAAAGGCTTGCAAAGATAAAAAGGCGTTTTTTTAAGAAAATTGATAACTGTACCTCTATTTTCCAACCAATTTTCAAAATTTGTGTTTCAATATTTTCTAGACCAGTCAACGGTCATTTTGGTGTATAAATCTTATTTCTACGTTAACCACAAGCTCAATAAAACGTCTTCAAACATTCTCGAACTCAAAATTCTAGGCTATTGGTCGTTCAAATTTTTTGTTAGAGAAGTCACATTTAAGATATCCGAAAATGACCTATAACTTCGGTAATTCTTTCTAGATCTTCTTACATGAGGTGGAAAATGAAAGATAATACAAAATGGGTGATGTATAACATCTTAAAGGCATACAAATTAAACTTTTACATATCACGTGCGATACTGTAAAATTCGCTACTTTTTTTTTAGAAAACTTGAGCTCTCTCCTAAATGGGGGGAAATAGACACCCCCTCCCATACAACTTTTTTCTTGTCTTGGGCCAACCTACACGCTCCAGCTTTTTTTCGCGTTCTAAGCGAATCGCCCTGTCTCTATATTTTGAAGGTAAGACAATTTGAAAAATTGACGTTTTTGCTGAACAAAATCCTCTATAAGTCGAAAAGCAGTGGCTCGATTTTTAAAGTTGAGATGTCAAAAGAAAGCTTATACTGTCAGCTATATTACCAATACCAAATATTGATAGGTGGTCATACAATTTTAATGGTTAAAAGGCTTGTAAAGATAAAAAGGCGTTTTTTTAAGAAAATTGATAACTGTACCTCTATTTTCCAACCAATTTTCAAAATTTGTATTTCAATATTTTCTAGACCAGTCAACGGTCATTTTGGTGTATAAATCATATTTCTACGTCCACCACAAGCTCAGCAAAACCTCTTCAAACATTCTTGAACGAAAAATTTATCAAAATTCTAGCCTATTGGTCGTTCAAATTTGATGTTAGAGAAATAGGCTATAACTTCTGCAATTCTTTCTAGAACTTCTTAAATGAGGTTTCAAATGAAAGATAATACAAAATGAAGTATTTTTTTCTATTATAACATCTTAAATATCGGTAATCGGTATTTGGTAGGGCTAATTCGTGAAGGGGACAGAAATTCTAACGATTCAGCTACATTCAACCTATATTAGAAAGCTGGGGCTCTTGCAACCCCTAAAGATCCAAATTTTGTGACCAATAAAATAATAGACGCATTTTTTTTTTGCATTATTGTGATTTATTTTCTTTCGTTTTTTTTTTTTTGTTGGTATTGGTTTTAAACATTTTATGTAAATTTTTGTGTATAATTTGCAATTTTATTGTTGTGTTATTTATCTACTTTTATAATATAACCATTTCATACAAGATTTAGAAAAAAAAGTGTTCATTAAAATTTAGCGCTTGTGGATCGCAACAATTTTTATTATTCTGTGCTTCGAATTGCATTAAATTTGTATTTGACTTTTTATTTATGAATTTAATTCAGCAAAGTGTAAATGTTTTTTGTATCAGCTTTATTGTATGTAATTCCACTATAGCGAGCGATTGTATTTTCTTTATTTTATACTATTATGTGAGTCGATTTGCGTAACTAATGCTATCGATTTCTGTGTTTTTTTTTCTTTTACTTTTTTCTAATAACTTAATTTCTTAACATCTAAATTTTTATTTTATGTTTTGTTAATTTATTTTGTTATGTTATTTATATGTATTTTATTAATTTACTGCTTTTTTTAGGATGTTCCTTATGAAATCCTCTGTCAATACATTTATATTTTATAATAATATGTTACATTACAAAAATTTCGAACAAAAAAGAGGTGAATCACATTCAATAAAAAAAAATATTTATAAAATATAAAAAAAAAAAAAAACATTAAACTAAGGAATACAATTTTTTGTTTTCTCTACATAATATATTTGAATTTTAACCTTCTTCCAAGGATAATAGAAACAAAGTACATACAATATTAAAAAAAAAATTAAATAAAAACAAACAATGAGGATATATTGTTGGAAACAAATACATAGTTTTAACAAAGTTCATATAGAGAAAGGTAGAATGTGTGTATGTTTTGGGTCCATCAAGGAGCATCACTGGCCGCAACAAATAGGATTCATTTAAAAGGTAAGTATTATATATAAATTAAGATTATAAAGAAAAAAGGACTACAATTAAATAAAAAATAAAACAAAAATCAACGACATCTTATCCTAGGTTAACATATACATATAAAATACATATTTAGCCCCAAATAAATATATTACGGTTGCTTTATGAGATTTTTTTTTCGTCATCATTTTCTTTTTGTTTAAAACAGATTTTTTAAAATAAAATTTATATAACACCAGAAACAGCTTTCTCATAGGGAGTCCCAAGAGTATCCCTTCGTCGAGGTAGTGTTCCGCTGGCGGTTAGAGGCGCCGATTCAGGACATCCCAGACTCGTGAGCAGCTCAACTAAGGCGGTTGTTTCTTCGACGCTGTAATGGGGTGTTGGAATTCCACCACCATTTGATATCGCCGCTGAGGAGGAATTCGTGGAGGATGTTGAGGATGTGGTGCTGGTATTGCTAGAGTTTGTTTGAGCTGCTTTAAGAGATTTGGCCGTAGCTAGAGATTGGGCAGCACGTGCATAAGCTAAGCAGGTACGTCCTTCGTGATCGGTGTGCTTAATATTCGCATGGTTCTGGAAAATGGAACAAAATAGGAAATAGTTAAGATATGTATTTTATTTATGTAAGATAAGTTTAAGCCCTAAACAAAAATTATATAAAGTGTTTGGGGGCATTTGTTATTTTATCACTTCCCCACTTACGTATAGTTCCTTTGTAAATTCTCTTTAAGGACTAACAGATGGGCAGAGGTGTGTGTGCTAATGTTCTTAAAAGGTGTGTGTGTGCTAATGTTGGAAGGGGCGTGGCCTAAAAGTGACCGTGTTCAAAAAGGGCATAGTCAACAAAGGGGTGTGTGCAAAAATTGGGAGTGCCCTAAAAATGGGTGTGGGCAAAAAGTGGTCGTGTCCTAAAATAGGCGTGTCCAAAAAGTAGGCGTGGTCTAACAATGAGGGTGGCCAGGAAAGGGGCATGGCCAAAAGGTGGGCGCGTCCTAAAAGGCGCGTGGTCAGCGCGTGGTCAAAAAATGGGAATGGCTAATTACAGGCGTGGTGAAAAGTGGGTGTGGCTTAAAGGGGGTGGTTAAAAATTGGAGGTGTTGAAAAAGGGGTGATCAAACAGGGAGGTGACCAAACAGGGAATGGATCAAACAGGGAGTTGGTTAAACAGGGAGGTGGTCAAACCAAAGAGTGGTGTGTTACCTACGGCTCCTTTCAGACTCTAAAATCGTTACTTTTGCACTAAAACAGACAATAACCTATGTCACCACGAAAAATCTGAACACCCATGAAACACACCCGAAAACACAACCGCACTGTTTGGTTTTTTTCAAAACTGAACCACATTAAAACTTTTTCTTAACCTATCTTATCATCAGAACTCCATATCCCATATTATTGAACATTCCACTAGTACCTTAATAGAAAGTTACTGAGATAACGCTTGTACAAGTCAGAAAGCTATTTCTTGCTTAAGCATAAAATTATGCTTAAAATGGCGCCCAGCGTAGGCATCAACCTCTCGTAAAAACGTGCTAGTTAATCAAGTCTAAGTTCTGTTTGTTAAAGTCCCTTTTGTCTTATGTTTGTATATTAATAAATTTAAAAACTCTATAATTTAAAACATTTTCAAATAGTCGTCATTAAAAAAAATCTCTATAAATGTAAATTTCTCAAAAGATCAAAAATTGATTTAAAAGGAGTTTCGACGTTTTCATACCTATCTTTTTATTCTCTTTAAAACTTACCCAAATCAATAGTTGAGCAATGGCCAAATTCCCAATAGCACAAGCAAGCAGCAGAGGTGTTCGAACATCCCTTGGACTAACAGTTGAGTTAGTGACTTCATTGGTTGCATTCGCAAGAATTAAAATTATTGATTTCATATCAGATCTAGAAACAAGACGAAACAAAACAATATTAAAATCCAATACATTGTAGACGCAAATAAAATAATATCCTCCTTACCTTATCACTGCTTCAATAAGCTGCTGTCCAGCAGTGGCATTCGTATTTTGATTGCACATTGGTAGAAAATCTTTAGCCTCGTATTTGCTTCGAATCCATGATTCTTTTTCTTCTCGACTTGCGTTTGGTCGTGGTTTGGGCCTGTTTCGAGTGCAAGCTTCCCATACTGAATTCGCCAGACTATTGCCAATAGCTAACATCACACTTAGATGACCAGCACTGTTAACAAAAAATCAATGAGTTTCATTGGAAAGAAAAATAAATAAGATTACAAAATAGATACTTACGGCCAATCATCTAAATCCAAAGATCTAATTTTGGAAATGTGAGATCCGAGGTTTCTGTGAATGCCAGAGCATTCTATGCACATTAGAATTCCCAAATTAAGACTCGCCCATTCGGGATCTGCAATTATACAAAAACCTTGCGTTAGCTCTGGTTGTTGAGGGAATATCTTATTTCAAACTTACTTTGAGCATCACAATCCACACAATGACCGTTGCCTGGAACTCGCGTCCTTATCGATGTCATACTCGCCATTTCACTCGACGTCGCCGGCTTCATCTTACTCGACTCGATGCCTTGTAGGGATTTGAATATTTCCTGCTCGATTGCTGCAACCCAATCGTCCCTTTCCTCACTATTGGCCGCCTCAAAGTGCCATTGTTTACTGTCCAAGGACACAATGTAAAACTCATATCCATCCGAATCATCGACTTCCTGATTTTTTACACCACTGCTTTTCATTCTTCGATGACGTTTCTTGACATTCGGAGTCTGAGCGTCCAATTTATTTGCACCAACCAGCAACTGTTGGTTGCATGTATCACTTGCAATGAAAGTTTGTGAATTGCTATTGCTCATGGCGATTCCTTCATCCCCTGATGTTTGTTGCGAGGAATTCGACTTTCCGGGTTCCCACAATGTGTCGAAGGCGGTTAGAAGACCCTTCTCAGAAAGCTTTTTGTTGTCTTTGACAATCGACAGACAGCCGATTCCTTCACTGAGACCATTTTGGTTCGATTTGCCATTCGAAAGCATCGATGATGTGAGAGCACTGTTGGTTATGATTGACTTTGATCCACGAGGTTTCTGGCCTGGGACCTTAACGGTTACATATTGCAGAGGAATCTCCTTTCCATGAACATCATCCATGTAGTCGTGCAGTGATGGATGGTAAGTCAGCCGACCGTCATCACATAGAGTCACATACTTCTTCTTCCATTCCTTGTTCAGCGACTTGCTAGACCGTTTGTACAGGTAGCCCTGTTTCAGAGGTATCGACCTTCCACTTCCAAGCTCACCATTTTTAGACTTATCCTCACCTTTCTTCGACGAGGGGATAAAGAGATTAGATCGTCGTCGTGACTTACGACTTGTAGTTGGTGTGGAAGTCGGGGTTGGAAGATCCTTACCACCGCCACTGCTATTGTCCTTCCCCGAATCCTTACTCTGCGGAACCAGCGACAGAGGAGCTAGATTTTCTGCCGAAGGAACTGCTGAATGGTGTACTGTTACCGCTCCAGGCGTAAATTTTGTTGTCACATTATTATTTTCATTCGTTACGGTAGCAAAATGTTGCTGAGAATGTGCCTGATGATGGGATTGATGCGATGGATGGCCAGAGATGGCTGCCCATTTTTGTTGTTGCTGTTGCTCGTTATGCACAAAATCTGCGCTCATTCGCATTGGGATGTGATGACTTGAGGTCGAGAGCACATGGTGTCGATGAGGCAATGTTGCACCCGATGATTGAACAACCGATGGTGTTGAGGCAGAAAAGCCATTTGCCGCAACAGCAGCATTGGAATGATGGAAACTAGCTATGCCCAAACGTGTTCCTTGTGGTGTGGTTGGTCGAGAATTTACGGGCGGTACACATGTTGTGATTCGTTGCTGAAGGATCTTTTGACAAGCTATTTTAATGAATGAGAAGAAACAACAATTTGAACATTAAGTAAAATATAAGAAAGAAGTTAAAATGAATTTTAATACAAAAAAGTCCTTGTGAAACTTTACATTCCACAGCTGATATTTCGACACAAAAATGTTTGTTTGACAAATAAGTCAAAGTTTTATACACTTCCACAGATTTTTTCTTGTGGTCACATACTGCAAAATTGAGAATATGAAGTGAATAAGATTGTGGAACGTATTCATATTTCACTTCACTGATATGGACAGTATCAATCAAGCTTTGTTATGAAAACAAGCAAGTGTTTTGTCTTCAAACTTTAAGCTCAGTAGTAACTCAGTGTAAGTATACACTAGAAACTTGGCAACTGTCTTTTTTATTTTACATTCCACAACTTTAATGTAAAAACAAAAACACTCAGTTTCCTTGAAAAATTCATTCCACAAATATTTTCCCGTCGTTTTTTTATAGTTTTTTTCTTTCTTAACTAGAGAAACAAATTAGGAAGTACTTAGATCGGGGAAAAGTTTTGTCAGTAAGCTTTTGAACTTGTTTTCACTCGAAAAATGACATGTAGAATGTAAAGTTATGAATTTCACGGCAGTAGTTTTGTATGAATGATCAATCCCATTAAACTCGAATTGAGCACAAGTATGTGCTATTCTCAAATGTGAAATCAGAAATATGAAAAAAGCAATTCATTGAAGAAACTTACCATCTTGAAACACACGTTCCACATTAAGGCCATAAGTGGCGCAGGTTTCATAATACGAGCACCGTTTTAAGTCATTCGCAAGTTTTCTAGCCCTCGAATCGTCTATCACACGGGGATTTCTTTCACTAATGGCATCTAGAAAAAAATAGAGAGAGAGAAAGAATTCCACAAAGAAAATTAAAAAAAAATTGAATCAATTTTTAAAAAAGAAATAAAATTAATCACCCCTATTCCGTAAGGCGTTTTATTAAAACGTCAGTAAAACGACATGGCTCTAGAAGTGGCTTTTGGAGTTTTAGTATAAAGACTACCGTTTTAATTGTTAGAAGGGTAAAGAAAGAAGAGAACGGTTAGGTTTTAGTTTCAATGAAACGCCAATTATCGCTTCTGGATTCGTGTCGTTTTACTGTCATTTTCGAAAAACGACTTACGGAATAAGGGTGAATACAAAAAATTAAAAACTTACCTTGTGTTCCAACTAAAATAATTGGAATTTCTTGACTATTGCGAAAATGCGCCATTTTGGTATAATAACTGTATACAGCGTTAAAACTAGCCTCGTTCTCCAAACTAAATACAAAGATAACAGCATCAACCCAAGCAGCAAACTATGGAAAGTAAAAAGAAAAATAAAAAAAAAAACAAATTAGTCGAGTTTAATGATTAAAAGCCCTTGGCAGTGAATTTATTTCTTTAATTGAATACTACTTGGTTTTGCAAATAAGTATAAAGCCACCAACTGAGACGCTCAAGTATATAAAAGTCCTTGAACAGGAGCATGATTTTTCTTGTATTTTAAATTAAAAGCCTACCTTTATTTTTTTTTAAATGCATTTTAAATATAAGCAAATATATATAATGAACAATGGGATAATTGTTTTAACCTTTCCATAAATCAGTGTTTACCTTAAAAATACACCCCTTTCACTGGCTATATGGCTATGCTCCTGCTATATAGGTAAGGATAATGAACTCACGACTCAAGTTCTTCCCAAGTCAATGCGCAGGCAGTTTCTAGCAAAACACCACACTAAAATCACACATCATATCATCATCGTGACGCTTCGGTCGCCTCGAGTCGGGTCGGTTGTCCTGTATTAAAACACACACTGCACACTAAAAGGAGCCCTTAAAATGTTGTTTTTGTTTAAATTTTTGAAAGGAACACAAAAACTTTGTTTGGTGTTACTGAAAAGTCACTTGAAATTATTCAAAGGCTATATGTACCCCTAAGTCCGTTTGTTTTTGTTTAAGGAATATGATTTCATCCACAAAGAGAAAATGTTTATCGATTTTATTTAAACAAGAAAAAAAGAAAAACAAGATATAATTTTCGTCAGCCAGAATATATTCACGAATGTCCTTTGCAGGATGAAAACCAACGATGAACTGAAATTTTATGTTTGATAATGCAAAGCCGGGCCCCCGTTTCGTTGTCATGGATATTCAGTGTTGGTGGTGCTGGCTGATGTTGTTGATGATGATGATGATGATGGCTGGCTGACTGTGCTTTGTGCGGCGCGGCACAGGTTTTTGTTGTTGCTGCTGAATTGCATGCACCCTTGTCGATCAAATGACGAATGAGTCCTTGTATTTTCCTGCCACCCACAGCATAGCATTGCTTCTCATTTGCCTTGCGGCACAGAGTCTGCAATCAAAAACAGAAGGACATCACATAGAAACACACTTGCTCAGCAGTAGCAGCTTGTGGTTGTTGATACCATGCAGAGTTGCTGTACCTTCATTTAACAACTTTTGATACAAAGTCACAAATATTCTAACAAATATTGAATTTTTAACTCTTTTCAATTTCATGAGCTATAGTCAAAAATTCCTTCCATACAAATTAGGAGAAGACTTCCTAAAGTGCCATGCACACGAGACGCGACCAGCGATATTCGAATTAAGAATGATGGCGAATTTTGGCATTTCGTTCACATCATGAGCGGCCGCTAACAATTGCGAATTATCATTAAACATAAGCAAGTAAAATGCGAGTTTTGAGGTTAAATTCGAAGGAATTTTCTATTCAGTGGTTCGTGGAATGCTTCTTGAGGTAGTGGATTGCGATCTTACTTTTGACAGTTAGCAAAAGATAAGTTTTTGGAAGCGTAGAAAATATTAAAATATGTACAAAAATTTTCCAATTTAAATAATTTTGGATCATAACTTCACGGACATTTTACTTGAATAAAATAATTAGAATTCTTATGTAAACAACAATATTTTTAACTATGAATCAAGAATTGATTTGTCTCTAAGAAAATGTTGGCAACCCTAGCGTGCTGCCGTTTGTAGCTACTGCTGTTTGGAATAAAATTTGGTCGATGTATGTTGCAGAAAGCCGCCATATTTGCATACACAACGGGACACCATGCCGGTTGAATGCATGCTGGTGATGCTGATGAAGTTTTTTTTTTTTTTTGCTTTCGTGTTCTTGTTATGGGAGTCTCAAGTACACGTGGTTCTGTGTTGTACAGAAAAAGCATAAAATTCACCACCTACTCTCTTTTTTAAATATATCTGACATCCTTTTCTGACATAGGTTGATGCAGTGTTATGTCATCGGAATTGAGAAACAACCGCAGAGTCCTCATCAGGAGTATAGCCTCATCATCATTAACCATGGTAGACGACAGTCAAGTCAATGTTTTTATGTATGAGCTATCTGCGGCTAACTTCACACAGTAGCAATGGGGAGTGCTATGCCTATTTTCTCCAAATCATATTTAATGAGAGGACAAAAAAAAATCATCTCCAGCACTCCTTGCCGCTCAATCTCTTTGTCAAGCGTCGACACTGACACTGACTGCCATGTCAGTCAAGCCTTTTCTTTTCACCAAGACACAAGAAGGGGATGATATGAAGTCTATTCTGGTTGTAGTAGATGGATATACCTAGTCAGAAGTGGGATTGAGGTATATATGCAGCAAAAGATCCTTAAGAGGATTTTTCTGTGCTTGTTGTGCAATAGTAGTACTTCTGATAGCGAAATAGTGCAGACGGGTGGCCGGGGGGCGTAAGGGAAGATAATGACTTCTTGTCATATGCTTTAGCATCAGAATACGGGTGAAACAAAAATGTCGGAAAGGAGATTGTTTTTCTCGTTCGCCTTGAATATCTTATATCTAGGAATTCTCAGCTGAATGTTGAACCTTGAAGTGTGACAAATAGTAGGAAATGAGTGGAAAAACTAAGGATGACGGAAGGAATTGTGTTTTTCATTTTATTTTTTTTTTTGGTTTGTAATTTGTATGCTTGGAATGATTTTTTCTTGAAAAGTTTTTGTTAAATAAAAAAAATTACCCGAACGATAAAAGGGAAGGAAATATTGCTGTCTTGTAGTAAGTAGGGGAGGATTATTTTTATTTTTTTAAAAGCGAAATGAATGTGTGTCTTATATTTTTAAATATTAATCACAAATGACTGCAGCACACATTAAAATGCTTTTAAAATGGGAGACGAATGCATATAGACACGCAAAATAGAAAAGTAAAAAAAGCAAGGAATTGTTGGTAGAAGTTTTGGGAGGCAGTGACTAAAGGGTTTCTTTTTTGGTGCTGCAAGCTCCAACAGATAATGAACATACATGGCATCTAGAGAAGAAACTTTTCGTTTGCTTTAGGCTAACATGTTTGCTATACATTTATAAAAATTCCCGTACAGGGATACCTTATGTCAATGCAATTGCTTTAGGCAATGCAGACTGACAGCATTTAACTCGAGAAGACTTTTGAAGGAACGAAAACGTGGGTTTCATATACAGAAGCGTAACACAAGGAATCAAAGTTATACCTATACAAAGTAGAAAACAGGTAGGGATGAAGTTTTGGTAGTTGCAAATTCAAATTGCACATATTATGTTTGTACAAATGTATACGTTGCGCAATGTTTTTTTAAGGAATGCAGCTTAATTTTAACGAAAAAGATTAGTGATTGGCAGTTTAATAGTTGAATTTCAAAATACAAACCGTGGAAATTAAAATTTTGACAACGCAACGTTTAACGACATATGTCCATGTATCAGCTTCGTTTAATGAAGGAAAACTAGATCAGCAAAAACTGTGTGTGAGCTGTGAAATTTAAATTCAAACACTTTTTAACTATACATACATATGTATATGTACTAAATTTGTTTTGAATGATTGTCAAATTAATTTTTTTTACCAGTTTGGACTTTTTTCATATTTTTTTCAGAACTGTTGCGTGTATCACTGTTTCAATTAAACACACATGTTATGTTGGATGAATCGAAAGTTACTCCACCGGCCGTAAAGAAGATTTACGATGAAATTGTTTTTGTCCGCACACAAAATAAAAGACAAGAGAAAGGAAATCATATCCCTGCTTAATGTTGCCTACAAGATCCTACCCAACGTACTAAGTGAGCGTCTAAAACCTTTCTACAACACTATGATCGGCACGTAACAGTGTGGCTTCAGGCCAGGCAGATCAACGATTTACCAAATCTTTTCATTGAGGCAAATCCTCGAAAAGGATAACAAATTTCAAGTCGAAACCCACCATCTTTTCATCGACTTCAAAGCCGCATATGATAGCATAAGTCGCCAAGAGAACTGATCCAGCTATTTCGCATGACGTTACAAAATACTCGGTGCAACGTGCAAATGGGTAACAGCTCATCCGAGCTATTCCAGTCATGTGTTCAGACAAGGAGATGCGCTATCATGTGATTTCTTCAACCTAGTCCTGGAGCAGATTGTGCGCAAGAGTGGTGTTACCCTGGAGGGCACTATCTTCAACAGGTCTACTCAACTGCTTGGCTATGTGGACGCCATCGACATCATCGACCGGTCCAAGCGAGCTGTACTAGAAGCATTCACAGCTATTGATGCACAGGCGAAACGTGTTGGTCTTGAAGTGAATGAGGACAAAACAAAGTATATGCTATCAACAAACAAAGCCTCATCTGTCCATCACCTAGGACAAAACGTCACTGTTAGTAGCAGTCATTTCGAGGTAGTCAAAAGGAGTTCACCTATACCTCGGAACAAACATCAATTCCACGAACGACACCTTAGTGGAAATCCGACGAAAAATTATCCTTGCGAACCGCTGCTACTTCGGTTTGGCTAAACAAATGGGTTCAAAAAACCTTTCTCGAAAGACAAAGTGCATGATATACAAAACGCTAATTTTACCAGTTCTACTGTACGGCGCCGAGTGCTGGACGATAAGTAAAAAGGTGAAATTGATACTGGGCACTTTCGAGAGAATAATTCTTCGGCGAATATTTGGTCCTATATGCGAGAGGGCGAATGGAGGAGAAGATTCAATCGTGAAATTTATGAGCTGTACCAAGATGTGGATGTAGTCCAAAGAGCCAAAACACGTCGACTACGGATCGGGAGCCGGATAGATAAGTAAGTCAGTAACAAAGGAAATTAAAGAATGCCGAAATAAAAATAAAATGCCCGCAATTGAAAGTTGATCGCACTTGCACGAAAAATAGCCAGTATTTTAGAGATACCGACAGTATGGCAAAATACTGGTGTGCGTCCAGTGCGGAGGAATTGATTCAAAGCAAACCTGCATTCCGTCCAAGTGCGGACTGGATACGGATCTGCATTACCTACAAAATATCCATGAACAGATTTAAAATCGTTTTTTAATGTTGAATTAAGTTATGGGGTTTTTCCATTGGTAAATTCAAATATTTTGAACTAAATTTGCATACTCGAAGTTAATTTAACAAATCAGACAACCTTCATATTGGCAAACTGACAGCAGTGATTTATGTTTTTATTAGTACAGGGAGGGATCTGCCGACAAATTTAGATCTGCAAAATTGAGTTTAAATACAAAATTAATCAATTTATTTTGCCCAATGGTACGCAAAATGGTCTAAATCGGCAATTCGACAGATCCAAATAAAAAATAAATTAATTTATTTTACCAATGGAATACCTGATTAGATAGTAAGGAAAATACAACTTAATTTAGTTTCAAAATATAAGCTGGGGAATGAAGGTAAAGTTGCGTATTTTTTGCCATCATTTTTCTATGGGCATTTTTATTTAGTTTCAAATTTGGTTAGACGGTACTTTTCATACATTTAATAACCCCTTAATTTTAAATTTGAAGCAAAATAATTTCAGTAAATTGCTGATTAAAATTAATCTTTGTAAAGCACGCAACGCGAGAAAATTACCTACATAGAAAATATTTTAACTTTTTCATTGCAGGTGCATATGTAATTTTTTATTTTAATAAACTTAGATAAGAGTTAGTGCCCTACTTTAATTTTTTCTATATGACTCACCGGCACCACACACTTTCACTTTTAATTTAATTAAATTTGTGAAACTTTGATGTTTTGAATGCACTCTTAGAAATTCGATTTTAAAAATTGCAACATGGAAACAACAAGTATTTTATAAAATTGGACTCTAGACAACACTATCTTGCACAATATTTTCACTATTTAAATTTTTTTTTTAAAGGACAGAAACATTGTTTACTACTCCTTCCTCTTAATGCGAACGAAACACAGGAATATGAAAAATAAAACAACAACCTAACACTTTCCCATGTCACCAATTAACATGCAATGTCAACAAAAACCTTCTCTTGAACGGACAAATTGAACAAAAGGCTTCTATCTCTTTAGATGAGTATAAAATCCTCATAAACACTATCCCAGACTACATAGGTATTATAGAATGTGTGCATGTGCAACACACATAACAATCGCCGGAAATTATATAGAAAAGTTCATTAGGCTTCACTTTGCTATAAAGCAAGCTGCACCCTCTTCAAATACCCTTACGAACTTTTGCACCATTATACATAAATACCTATGCATTATGTTCAGGGCCGGACTAGGCTTTTTTATTAAGCTCCATGCTAACTAAATTATTTGTAGGTTCATTTTTAAATCAAGATTTGATTCTAATCAACTTCGATTGAAAATTAAAGCCTGTTGCTTACGAAGCTTATATATATGTATGTATATATCGTCATAGACGCTTACTACGGTTGTTTGCGGCTTGTGTGTAGCTTATGTTTGTTTTAATAGAAAACTGCATATAGAAAGCGTAAGCTGCAAGTATTCGTCGCCTTCTGCGCACCAAAAGACACAAACCACTGATTCACACATTTGTCGGTGAGTTACCAAAATGTTCAATAAATACTTGAAACTTGAGCTTGTGTGCTCTAACGAAAACGTGCAGCTTAAGGTTTGTCGTTGTCTTCTCTATTGAAAGAAAAGAGAGTTATACGCAAGCCACAAACAAGTGAATTATGCATCCCAAATGTTCATATAGAATTTTCAGCGTCATATACATATTTAAGTTTACATTACATGTCTTCCATTTTGAAGCAAAATCAATTACATAGTATAGTATATAGTATAGGCAAATACCAATCTTTTAAAAAACAGCTTAAAGGTACTTTTAGCACTCATGGCACATGATGAAAAATTGAAAATATTAAACCTGTTAGGTCCACAGCGACAGCGAGCTTTTAAGAAACTCTGCTTCTATTTTTTGCCTTATGGGCAATCCGGGACTGACTACAGCCATTAGTGGTTATTTTCCCTCAACCCCAACAAAATGAAGATGGGGCTCACTAAAGAAATGTGCAACAGAAGCATTTTTACAGGGATTTTCCATTTTAACATAAAGCTTTTCCCAAAGGCTTTAACTGAACTTTTGTGTTACATCCATCAGTATAGTCAGATAGGTAGCCTTGTTTATTGGATTCTGGTTAGTTTGATTCAACAGTTCAACACTAAGAATATGTAACATATATTTTTATTTATTTTAATCCTTATTGGTATAAACTAGTCGAACAAACATATCAAACACATAATATAGGTGGAAATTTTATATAAAGTTGGAATCATATGAAAAAGCAAAAATGATTTAAAATGTCTCTTTTCTACAAAAGGTAGTGAGTTAACTATATGTGCCTGTGACTGGTATAAACGAAAAACTGAGTATCTACTTCACCAAAAGTTTTTAAAGATATACATCATGTTATGTTATTGAAGTTATTAGATATTACTGAAAAGCACAATATTTTCTTTTTATCCGTTGATTAGTATAAACTGATCTTATGAACATATAAGAACACATAGATCAAAATTTACATTTTTAAAGTGCTTTCTGTTTCTTTTCATCCGTTGTTTGGTATCAACTGGTCTAAAAAACATATCAAACACATACATACACAGATGGAAATTTGATTGGATGGGGGTATCAGGTGAAGCACTAAAAATAATTTTGCATATGAATGTGAAAAGCATCATAGTTTACATTTGTTTTTATCTGCTGATTAGTATAAACTGGTCTAACGAACATATCAAAAACATATATAGAAATTCGATATAAAGAGCAATCAGATGAAAAACTAAAAATGATTTAAAATGTCTATTTTACAAAAAAAAGTGGTGAACTAACTATGACCCTCTAACTGGTATAAACCAACAACTGTCTCTCTGCACCATCTCTGTCGAAAGATTTTGCACATACCTATGATTTGATTTTTACTGTCTAACAAATACATATGCATATACACGAAGAAGACTCGTCTTTTCATTTTATCCGCTAATTGGTATAAAGTGGTCTAACGCACAGATATTACCAAAAATGGTTTTCTCACTCAACACTGACTCTCAGACTATAAGAGGGATGTTGTATTATGCATAAAACAAATGTACAAAAAGTTAGTGGAAAACACATGACCAACATAGAGTAAAAAAGTTTTATGAATTTTCATATAAAACCACTTCGCTGCAGGAGATTTTAACGAGTACCTATAACTAAAAAACTTATTCGCACATAGAGAAACCAACATGATGCAGTCAAAAATTTCATTCTGCCACCCCTTTTTTGTGAAACTCTCGCTTTAAATAAAAAAAAAAAAATTGATATTTTTTTTTTGAAGTTCAACACTATGTTCCTTCATATCAAATACTGAGAACCGATTAGACAAAAATCAATTGCCTTGCCAGGGCAATATTTTGATTGTCGACGCAACTGCAATAAATCTTTTGTTGCAACATCAATAGCGGATAGGACAGGGCAGGACGCAGCACAGTGGTAAGCCGAAGCAACGTCAATAACTCATCAGGGATTAAGTACTTTAAGTACTTTTATATAATTTTTTTTGTATTATCATGACTCGAAAGGGACCAACTTCATTTTTTTCTTTTTAATTTTTTTCTCTCCTGACACCAAATGAATTTCTGCATGCAAATGCCGTGGTATTAATATCTTACTAGGTCTTAGGAAATTTTGTAAAGGATAATGAACATGGTGCTGTATGCGTGGTTTCATATGGTGCTCCTGTATTCTTATGCCTGATGGTTTAAACATAAAATTTATTTTCGATAAAAAGAGGTGGTTTCCCTATTGATTTTTTTTTTATTGATATCGCGTGTCAAAAAAGGCGTGTGTGGCTTTTTGTTTTCTTTCGAGGGATGATGTGATGATGATGACACACACAATGTTGGTTCTGTGTGACGGTGATGGGGTGTAAATTTATTTGTGTGTCTAGTTTTGTTACAATTATTGTTTGATGAAGAATTTATGAGCTAAAGAGGTAGTTTATTTATTTAAAGAACAAATAAAAAAAGAATTTATATTTGGGTAGGGAAGGAGTTATTTATTTATTTCTAAAAATCTACGGAATAATTTATTCGTAATAAAATAGAGTGACTTGAATTGGATTAGGCTGCTAAAGGGGTTCGTATACATTATGGGATACAAAGTTATCGCCTTCTAAAAACAAAAAATATATGTGTTTGAAAAAGAAATGTATCAATGGTATGTACATAAATACACCTAAGAAGTGAAATTTCTAAGCAAAATTAACATTCGCAGCACATAAATGTACGGACACAAACACACTGCTTAATTCTGTATATCTCTTTTCTAAAAATCGATGTGTCCACCAAAGATGTTAACATTTTAAAGCAGAATTCGAAGAAAAATCCCAACGCAAAAGTCATTGTGTAAAAGCAGACTATCTTAACAGTTTTGCAATTTTTCAAAATATTTAAGAGAAAATATTAGCTAAAAGCTTTTGAAAAAAAAACCACTTTGAAGTACATAATTCGCATTTGATTTGCAAAAACCTATGTCCATCTGCCAAATTTGCATATTTCTAAGCTGAACGCTTAATCCTCTCGCAATACAATACAATTGTCCATTTTCTGCAATTAGTCACGTCATTGCAACCAAACCAAACCACCCTCCATTATTAGCATCGAACTAATTGCAAATAATAGGATCAGAACATGCAAATGTACACAATATCTGTCAAACAAATCCGCTGACATCCGATTAATTTAAATTTATCACATTAGTTTTGCTCTGACATGCAATTCATATACATTATATTCATTTGACATTTCATATTGATTTCATGGCGAATTTAATGCTATAATCAGATATTTGCTTATGAAATATATACGTATTTGCTAATTTAACCCTTTGAAAAGGGAATTTCGTGCAGAAAGAAAAAAAAACAAAATGTCAAAATGTGTGTTGTTCCAGAAACGTCACTTCACTGAAATCTGAAATGAGAGGACATAAATTATCACTTTAAAGACATCCCTGTTCATTTCGGTATTTTGCTGTCATTTTAAAGTGCAAATGGCGGAACATAATATCTTTATAGGTATACCTATAGATTTTTGCGCCATACCATACCACCCCCACCCCCCCTCTTCCAACCTTACTAACTACAATTCCATGTTTAACCATTGGGGGTGTATACTGATAGTAGACACAGAGACCAAGAGGGTTGCTATTATATTTATTTGTATATTTTTTGTTTGATTGCAAGAAGATTGACCTCAATATCGCGCAGGATGAAATCATGAAAATTGCTTTCTTTAGTTCTTTTTTTTTTGTAGCTGGTTGTAGGTATGTGTGCCATTGTAGGATTGTGCCGTACCATTGTTAAACTAAAAAAAAATAAAACTTAAGAAGTTCATTCAATCGAATTGATTCATTCTTCTAACCAAACCGTTTCTTTCTCTAAAACCGCCGCCGACAAAGAAAAAGATTGATTTGAGCTCGGTAGAAGTACATGGCTCTACCTACTCATGTTGATTTCTATAACACCGATATTGAAATTGAAGAATGGCGCCTATGAATAATAACTTGAAGAGAATTTTGTTAAATGGAATTTCATATTGTTTTGCTTAATTTTGAGGGTAATGAAGACATTCTGTCGATTTTCTGGAGCTTAAAGATAAAGACCAGCTAAAGCCATAGAAATAAAACTAGCTATAAATTAATGAATGAATAAATTGGGGTTTATTTATAACACTGCACGGCAACCTTCAGATCTTTTGTGCCCCCGCTCTCATTTAGAGCTTTATGAATTAACTTATTTTTCAGCTCTTCCTCCAAATTTATTTCCTTGAGAAACTTTAGAACACTCCAGACGAATTTTTTCGAACACTATAAACGTGATTTTACCGAACACAAAAAAGCGAAGCAGCTAGAATAATTTATGAGCTTTTTTCAGGAGCTTTTTTCAGACAGATTCGGTGTGATAATATTCCGAATTTGAATTTAGGTATGGGATTCCGAACATGAGGTAACGTTATTTCTCCACAAGCGAACTTGAAGCGTCCTTATTGAAGGTTCTATTTCGTTTCAAGAACGATCGTCACCACGCCAAGACGTATGGGTGAGCTCAAATTTGTTTTTGATGGTGAGAAGTTTTTTTGTTAAAGAACATTTTACTATTTTAGGAAAAAATAATAAATATTATCAAAAATCATACGTCTTGTCGTTTACTTCCCAGAACTGCCAATTTCTACCAATCTTAGTTCAATTTTTTTTTTTATGTGAGCTTTTATGAGAACTTTGGACTAAAATTGTAGAAATTGAAAGTTTTGAGAAGTAAACGAGTAGAGTTTAAGTCAGTTATGCAAACATACGTACAGAGAGTTTTTTTCAGAGGCAGGTAATCAACTTAAAAATAAAATAAAACACCTACATAATAGCCATGTTCCTTTTGAGGTGGCGAACTACTGATGAGAAGATTCAAACGTTAATCTGGTACTACCAATTACTCGTGCTTTCATGGCGAGTAGATGAGATTTGTAGGGAAATTAATTCTGTACGTTCCATTGAAAATAGATAGCAAAGTATCTACTCGTGATATAGGTACTCGTGTTTTTTTATACTTGTTCTGGATTGTTAAAAAATAGAAAAAAAATATTCAAAACTGCGAATGTCAGACCCAATAACCAATTTTTGTCGTTAGTCGATGACCCTTTTTTTAGTTGTTCTAAAGGCCTTTTTTTCTAATTTACACAGAAATATTCCGGTTTCAAATAGTTTTCTTACCATTTAAATAAAAATTTAAATCATAATATAAATCTGTTTTATTTTTATTTTTTTAATTTTTGATTTATTTAGTGATGTGATGACAAAATATTGTGCCCTGAGGATTGGAAAAAGTGTTATTTTTAATATTGATTACCTATATCTTTAAAACCACATATTTAAGAAGAGTATTTGAGATCCGGAAAATCAAGGCAAGCGTCGAAAAGGGGCAATAAATTTTTGAAATGTTGCCCATTTTGAGCATAAGATCACCAAAAACTTTGAAAAACTTTAGAACAACAAAAACAATTGGGATTTTGGGGCCAAAACAAATATTTTTTAATATTTTTCTAGTTACAGAAAACATATTTGAATTTCAACATTAGAAGAAAATGTATGTTTAGGACCGTATATCTTCGATATTTTTTACATAAATTTCCACAAAATCTCGAAAATCAAAGAGCTTTTATAATAAGATGTGACAAAGGGCTAGAGCTTGTAGTTTGGGTCAAAATAAGATCAAAATCATATAGGAAGGGATCTATTGGCCCCCTTTAGACAGAAGGTGCTACTTTCGAAAAAAAAAACAAGATAAAACAGAAAAATTATTGAAAAACAACGGCTACATTTGCAATATCATGCTATATCTTTTATTAAAGCTATAGAAATTCATCCTTTAATTTCCTTTTTAGATCCGGTGAATTGTTTTTAAACAATTAATTATCAAACACATGTTTTTGAACAAAAATTAAAAAAAAAAAACAAAAATTAAAAAAAAAACAAAAATTCAAAATAATTTAAAAAAATGTCTCTTCAATAAGTACCTTCTGTTTTTATTTTAATATTCAATCTTCTTATCTGTTTTCGATTTCATTTCCCTTAATTTGACTTGAATCCGTTGTTTAAGTTTAGTAAGTAGGTACCTAATAGACAAGTTTTTGTTGTTTAAGATTTTCTCAAAAACTAGGAGACATTTAATCATCTGGTTTATGGAGTTTGCCTTAAAATTAATAGGAGCTTAAAATGACTTAAAATTTTGAAAAAAAATTTTGTTTAATTTTATTTTAAAGTTTAATTAATTTAGTTAATTCAAAAACCAAACACTAAAACAACTCGATGTGAAGAAAAAATTAAAAAAATTGATTTCTGTCTGTAAAAATAGCTATAGTATGACATTATAAGTGTTGACGTTTTTTTTTAATATTTTTTTTTCTATTTTTAGTTAGTATTTTTTTTATGGAAAATTGTGCCTCCTGCATAAATCGAGGAAATAGATCCGTTTTCTAGGCGATTTTTGCTTTGCATTGATTCTTTTATCGCATCTATAATGCAAAATACACTGTATAATAAATAATAAAAGCAACATCGAACCACAACTTTAATTTTTGGGATTGTTTTCTCTTTTGCACTACTGTCCGCACCCGCCCGATTAATCATCGGTCATTATATATTTAAAAAGTGTCCACCGATGCAAAATGTTGTTGAAGTAAGTAAGTTGTACAGGAGTCTATTTATTATGAAATGGCAAACCAAACTAAGCATAAATCAAGTGACAGCTGTCAAAAAGATCAACTCTGAAAAAAGTATTGCCAGATTAAAAAACACACGCTTTTAGAAGAATTTTGGTTCCAACAGGATTGTGCAACATCACATGCTATGTACCTCGACCGCAACCATCAATTTATTGAGAAAAATAATTTGGGGATTTGTTTATTTCCAGAAATAGTATGTGACTTGAAATCTCTTGATTTTTTTTCTGTGGAGCTGCGTAAAGTCATTGTGTTTTACTGCTAATCCAGCAACAGGCTTTGTGACTGAAATCATCTTCAAACATTAATCACATTTTGAATAACAAAGTGCAGGTGGCGCATTGTGGATATAATGATATTTTACTCATTGACTGATCTAGCTTAAAAATGAGGGTGCGAAGCCCACTCTAGGCAGCATTATCGAGCTTCAACTGGACGCCACCGCACTCGGTGGGATTTCATGGGATACATGGAACACATTATTCTTGATTCAATGTACCAACAAAAATTCTTTCTTATCCTTCTTTCCAAGTTGCATTTAAATGACTTTAGGACTTACAGCAAATAAATAAAACTATTTATTATATTTATGTACGTATATTTTTCGAAATTGCCAATAAGTTTGTCCTAAAGTTGGGGTCGTGTTCTCGATGAGATCTGAATTTTGTTTCCCCTATATTCAATGTTTCGTCACCAAAATTAATAGATACTTATTTATATTTAAAAAAAAAAAATAAAAAAAACCTATATAAATGTACATGCAACCTGTCTTTAATTTTAGATGTCGTCACACAATTTAACCTAAAGAGGTTGTATCCAAATTACTTTGTATCACGCACATAATAACGTAAGAGAGCAATGTTTTATGCATTTGCCGTCAACCATTTTTTTTTTATTTACCGACTACATCATAGAAAAAAAATAAAATCCACCCAAACATCCGCATTCTTGTGAAATTATCGAATTACCCTTTAACCTTGTACGTATATCTAAACATGCTTATAAAATAAACAAAAAAATATGGAACTTATTTTGTTATGAAATTAATTTCATTCGAGTCGGGGAAAGTTTAACGAATAGATGTTGGGGTGAAATATAAATATATACATTTCCAAACACCACACAAGCACGAAATAAAAGGTTACTTTTCATTATTCTTTTTTTTTTTAACTAAATGCACGTCAGACAGGACGAAAAATGACACCGCAGCCGTCACCGTCACCCACTCCTATATTTAGCGGTGTAATAAATAAGGATAAGGATTTCCTTATAGTTTGACGCCACAATGACCTACTCTCGCTATCTGAGGTAAAATGAATAGGTCTGCATAAAAATGTGAATCGTTCCTCGTTATGGTTTAGAAAAAAAAGATATAATAATACCAAGCTTTAGGTCAACATTTATTCAGATTTTATATGAAATTATATAAACTTCAAAATTGAATTAAATCTGCCATTTTATATCTCAAAAAATTCAATTCAATTTCATTTAATATTTTCTCTGAAAACTCCCAAAACATGTCACAAGCAAAAATTGAAAACTTTACAGTGAAATTAAAAGAACAACCAAAAATACAGGAATAGCAAAACTGAGGTTCCACTGATGAAAAAGAGAAGAAAAACTTCAAAGTGAAATTAATACAACAAAAGGAAAGAAAAAATTATAAACTTTCACATCACGCTCGGATAAACTTTTTGTTTTGAAAAATGCAATTATTATATCAAAAGAGAAAGAAGTTCATTGACATTTTTTCAATTTTTTTTTTGTTCTTAATTTCATACGCTCACCGAATAAAAATATTCTCATATGCTCCGATTATTGTTATTGGAGCAAGCTGGGGTGACTGCTATCGGAGAGGAAGGATATTTCCGTTATTCCTATGTTGTTGTTGGTATAGAATAGATTTTTTTTATGGAGACTTAATAGAAAGAATCCTTTGAAGAAGTGTGAGATGTGTTAGGTTGAAAGGACGATAAACACTGCAAAAACACTTTTGTTATTTTTAAAATAGTACTTAAAAAAAAAGACAAAAGACGTGTGTCTTCTAGGTGCTAAGGAAGAATAAATAAAAAGGACAGCTTGAGTGAGCGGGATAAATTTTGTGTGAAGTTGGAGTAGAAATGAAATGCACGACTGAATTGCACAAACTTATGCTCATGTGTTTTGGTGCAAAACTTTATAATGTGACTTGACATTTCAAATGTATGGCGACTAAACCAGTAACGTTATAATTAATACATATCTATTTCGTTGCAGAGAAAGTGTGAACAAAGTCAAAAGTACTAAAAATTTGATTTTTTCGTCACAAACTAAAATTATTAGAAAATATTATTTGTAATATTTTTAAATGCGAAATTGTTTATTCTTCTTAGAAGTACCAGATTGCAAAATTATAACAAAATCAGTTATGCCATCAATGAGATAAATGACATTAACCTAAAAATAACCTAAAAAAAAACTAAAAAAAACCTTAAAAAAACCTAAAAAAAACCTTAAAACCATATTTTCGGTATTTGAATTTTTTGCAAAAAACCTGAAACGCAGTATTTGTGCAATCACTTTAAACACTTAATATACGAAGTTCAATCAAAATTTTCAGAGCCGTTTTCGATAAACTAAAATCGTTGTATGGAAGTTATCTGTTCCAGATGAGGTTAACCAAACATTCGTATTTATTTTCTAGAAAGTCCCATACAGATATTCTGTACCAAATTTGAAACAAATCGTTCTACCTTTTTAGGCTCTAGCTCGATGAAAACTGGACTTACAGAAGGTACACAGTGGACCACATTGACTTCTTTGATTGCAAAAATCATGAATACTAAAAAGATATCGTGAAAATATTATGTTGTTGTTATCTTGAAGGAAAATTCCAAGGCTATTAAACTATGTAGTTAGTTAAAAAAAATAACTTTTTATAGGGTGTTTCAGAATTTTCTGTTAAAATACAAATTGTTACTTGCAGAGAGTCGAAAGTCCATATTGAAAGTAACACCAGAGTGTTTTGATAAGCTGTTTTCAGTGAAGGATGTATGCGAAATTAACTAACAAACTCGGAGGAAAACACATCTGTTTAGTTAATGCAGAGTTAACTCGGGTTTAAATTTATCGAACTGAAAAACTGAGCCTATGTCACAATCGTAATAAGTGGTACTTAAGTGCCCAAAATTGCACAGTGCAGACTTACCTGAATAAATGACACTTAATTCTTCAATATTGACCGCCTAAGTGCCATTTACTCAGGCTGTAATTCTGGCCTTAGAGAGAATATGAGATTCTTAAAATATGGCACTGTGAAGCCAGCTCTTAGACACATAGGCCCTTACCAATAAATAACACGCCTTTCGATAAACACCACATTAAACTTTAAAGGCGAGTTAATTTGTGTGTTAAGCTGACTACTGATAATTGGTATATGTACATAGTTCATTATTTAGAATTCACTTAAATATTCAAGTCATATCTAAATTTGGTTATCGTTAAGGCCCAAAACACCTATTCTAGATATTTTATTCAGTTGGTGACTTTAAAAAAAAAATATCGTTCAGAATATAAAATAAGAAAAAAAAAAAAACAACTCACCTGCATCTCGGGTGCACCACCTTCATCTCGTATTAACAGCAAATAACTTTGATTATCGACAAATATTTCTTTTTTAAATCGTCCACCTTCAGGTGATTCTTCTTGCATATAGGAACCAGTTAAATAACGATGCACCAAGGCCGATTTGCCAGAGCTCAATGAACCCACAATGCCCAGTCTTAGATCCGGAACAGATCGTGATATTGTCCATTCTTGACTGTTGACAAAAGAATCTGCAAGAATAATAAGAAAAAAAAAACAAAGAATTAATGAAAAACCCACTGCATATAAAGTCATCAAGCCTTTACCTTTACAAAAATAAAAACATAAATAAATATTATTAAAATTTTATCACGTTTGAATTATTGACAACCATAGGCTTCCTTTTAATATACGAAACAAAAAATTGTCTTCTAATAAGTATTCATAAAAGTGGTTAGATATAAGAATGTAAATTTGAAGAAAACAAGAAAAAAAGGTTTCATTTGATTCACACCTTGTTTTTCGACATGATACCTATCATTTCTTCTTAGTTTCTTGTCTTTTTAAATAAATGGTATGGTCACTTATGAAAGATATATGTTCATCAAGAAATCAGCACTTATGACATTTTCATTTTTTTTCTTGCTTCTTTCTAACAAACCAGATCGAATGCTTTTCAGAAATAAAAAAAAAAAACAAAGAAAAATCTTAACCCTGTATGTAACCCTCTTCAAAAAGAAGTCATCATACATTATTTAAGGGTAATATTCATCAAAATATCCTCAGAAAATTTCAAGATACAAATTTATAAAAAAAAAAAAAACTGATTGACAGGACATGCCATAGTCAAAAGTTACAATGACATCTCAAGTACTCGTAGATAACAAGGCTTATAAGGGATTCATTCTTTAAACAAAAAACTCGTTTTTGATTAGCTTTATCATCATGAAATTGTTGCCAATGAACTGGACTAACCAAATGTCGCTATCTCATTGTCACCTATTATTTTGCTCTCTAAGACGAAAAGAAAATACTGTAACAAAATTTAGAGATGGACATTTTGATTGACAGGATAATAGTGTACAAAGACATGAAAAAAAAAATTCTTGGAAAGGGTGACTAAGTTTGTATATGATTTTAAATAATATGCGTTACGAAGTGAACATGTGTATTTTTTTTTTTTTTCTTAAGTAAAATTCAATGGGAGAGAATACTAGTTCATGAGGTATAATAGGGTTTAAAGTTTAAAGTTATGATGGGAAACTTTGATGGGATCATAGTGTTGATAGATAGAAATAATAATGCTGAATAAGGTAATTAGAGACGAAACGTATGCTGTCCCAAATAGTTTGACAGCAATAAATTGACACGAAGGGTTCAAAAATTAAAGTTTTATAAGAGAGAAAGAAGAATAATAATAGTGTCCCAATAATAGGGACTAGCTTTAAGTATGCTATTTCAATATGGTTATAATCACCATATCGTCGCCGTTAGTCCAAATGTTAAACTTATTGGGGCATATTCATAGTCAGTTTTAAACTCCAGTTTATCTTAGACAGGGGTTTATTCAATGTTATTTAGATAGGATAAACCCAGGTCTATGATAAACTGGAGTTTAAAGGTGACTATGAATATGCCCCATTAAGTATACTAAAGAACTGGTCATTCTCATTTTTAATACCTTTTTTAAAAAAAAAAATATATGATGGTCATCCAGAAACAACAACCAAGCTAAATATGTAAGTTTGTTTAAGCATTTTTGGACAAGATAAAGTGGTAAATATTGTAAAGGTAAGATGTTTTTATAAATAACGAAGAAACTAAAATGATATATATAAAAAGAAACGTCACAAAAATATAACTGTCCCAAATATTACTGTGAAACATCGTTTTAAAGAGTTTTTTTTTGCACTTAGTTTGTATATAAAAATTAAAAATACTTTGTTGAAAAAAAAATAATAGTAGAAACTTCTGTCCCAAAAATAGGTTTTGAAAAAATATAAATAAATAACTCCTATTTTAGAATAAGTATAATTGTCTATTATTATGAATACAGTAAAAATTTTAGAAAGAAAGAACTCACAGCAGTCAAAATATAGCGTCCCAAATTTGAGACAGGGCTTTTATTGCATTTTGGTTGACCTTAATAAGCACATATGCTTGATTTATCAGTACAAATTGAAGATATGATACAAATTAATACACATTTTGATAATTATTGTATTGTCCCAAATTTTCGTAAATTCTGTAGCAACGTTAATTTACGTAAATATTATGAAGGTATACAATAAAACCTTGATGCAAAATTTCTTCATAGTGGACATCGGAGTCAAAATATGAAATGTCCCAAATTTTGAACGACGGGTTTTTTTTTATTGCTTTTTGATGGAAAAATGTTCAATGATATTTCTTAGGCATTATATAAAAACTGAATTGTCTTTTCAAAATAAAAACTAAACCATGTTCCAAAGGAGGTTGCAAAATATTTTATAGCTCATGTTTAGAATTATTATTTTTTAAAAGTTCGCCACTAATATGTTTGACCAATCTTTCCCTCATTTCATTTTCAATTTTCTTTATTTCCGGAACATAAATCGTTGCATATCCTAGCATATAGCACCTTCATCAGGAGTTGTTCTTTTGAATATCCCCAAACAATACCTCCTTAATTGTTACCAAATTCACTGTCTTACAATCGTGTTTGTTGCTCTAATTTATGAGGTTGATCCTTCGGGCGCGTACAAAAGTCTTCGCAATAATATAAAAAAAAAGACAGAGCTCATAATTAAAAATAATAACCCGTACTCCATAAATATATATATATGTATGTATGTGGCACATGTCATCTAGAACATTCTATTCATAGTGAACAATATAACCAAGGCGGAGATGCAATCAGAAAAGAAAAAGGAACAAAAAAGAAGCATCCTACACCTTCAGGCTATAATTGTCAATTGCAATTTAAGTCCACCCTCTGCTTGTGTGTGTGAAACAAGTCAAAGGTAGACAAATCAAAAATAGATCTCTACCTTTTAAAAAGGAAGAGTACCTATATAGGGATCATGGAAAAGTAGATCCAACAAAAAGGTGCGCGCAGATGTTCAATTCAATTTTTTGCCAGGATATACCTACCTTCAACGAATAGGTCAATAAATCGTAGGTAAACAGGATTCGGCAAAAATCCGTGAAATGGGAAATAATTGAAATGGTTTTGATAGGCGAAACAGAGCTTCTGTCTGACGGTGATAGAAGTAGTGGTCTTCTTGGAATTTTAAACAATTTTCAAAACAAGAAGCACTTCGAGTCTCGAAAGGACATTTTTCAGTTAATCGATGAACAATGGCCATAAAAAATTAGAGCAAAAAAATTAGTTGTTGCTTCAAAATTCACATACAAACATACATACATACATATACCTGCACTATACTGACCAAGGAAGAATTTAAGCAGGATTCACCCAAAAGCAACGGAAATAAACAAGAAAATAAAACAAGTTACGTACGTGATTCTACATTATAAATGTACACAGCAAGCTCAACAAAAGAATAATATTTTCGATGATATAAGCAAGTACGACACAATTGACCCTTTTCATGTCCTTACATGCCCATACATTTATATTTTACGATCAGTTAAAGGACTATTCACATTGCTGCACCAAGAGGAGCCGTGGTCAACCCCTTTTATTTTTTATTTTATTTTCTTATTAACAAGACAGACACAACACAATGCATGTATTATGTAGGTAGATCCTTGGAACTTGAATTCTTTTTGTGTATTGTATTTTTTCTTTCAACCCATCTCACTCCCATTTTCAATAACTCCTTCTTCGGTTTGAAATAAAACTAAGGTGAAAATGATCCGTGCTACTTATAACAACGGCACAAGGTCCTTGTAATAAAAATTCACTTTATTACCGTTTTATTATATCCTTTTCTTTTTGCGTCTATTTTATACTTGAAGATTCCAAGAAAGAAAAAAAAGGACACAATGACCATTGGTCAAGATGTAAACGAGACTAGGTATATCATCACTCGATAAGATAAAAATCCAACCACCAACCAACAAAAAAGGACATTAAATTAGACATTTTTATGGTTATAGACATTCATACGTGTAAATTGTCTCTAATATAGGCAGTCGGTGGTCTGTCTCAATTTTTATGAGCTGTTGATGAGGTATGACAGTCTTAATAGTTAATTTTTTTTTTTCTTAATAAAGGTATATCAGTTATATCGTAAAAATTACGTTTATTATGCGTAACAGAGGATAGTAAGTTTTGGTCCTTTTTTGTTGTTTTTGTTACGGTTGCACAACATATAGTTCACATTTTGGGATTTTTTTTTTCTTATAGGAATATGACCTTTATTATAATGATCGTAAAAATTTAATACGCTTCTAAAGATTATTTTCTTTTTATTTGTTTTGGCATAATTGAATACTAAATAAAGCAAACAAAATGTAATGTGAGTTTCTAGAAAATGCAGAAGGATCTATAAAAAACTATTATTGCATTTTTATAACTTGAGGACTTCAAACTGCTTCACAGACCGAGTGCTAGAGGTTGTAGGTATTGTCATGTTTGTTTTGATAAGATACATTTATATTGCTTTGTAAGAAAGAAACATTCAAAGTCCTTAGCGTCTTAACTCTTGAAAGGTTGAAACAACAATATATTTTTGTTAAATACAAAAATTTGGAGACTTGAGACTTTAAAATTAATATGAATTCTTGAATATAGTGATAAGTCTTCGAACAAAACACAATTTTGATTTTTCCTGGAAAGCTTTCGAAACCCTTACCATCGCAGAAATTAGAGTTAGGAAAATAGTATAAATATCCAATATTTGGAGACTTTAGACTTGGAGATAAACATGAATCTTTTAAGTAATTATGTTATTTTCAGATTAGATATTATACTCTAGTGCTTTTTATAAGAATAAGCAAAATAATTTCTGGAAGTTAAGATTTGGAGACTTTGGATAAACATGAATCTTTGAGGAAATCGTGCAGGTACTTATCGCATATAATAAATTTTAATGTTTGATAAGAAGCTTGCGAAAGCTCTATCTATTCAGAAGTTTAAATTGATACAAAATTTATTTTAACATATTCAATTTGGAGACTTTATATTTAAAGATGAATATCAATGTTGTTTCAAGAGGTTGTAATCTTCATAAGAGATACCACTCTAGTGCTCGCTGATAAGCTTTTGAACCTCTTACCCGCTAAAAGTTTGAGTGGGCAAAATAAATAATTTGGAGACTTTTTCACAAAGTTGAAAAAAAAATAAAGCTGTGAAAGTACATACATATTTCAATAATTACAAATGTTGTTATAATACAAAAAAAATGTAAGTAACACTTCGTGTTTAAAATAGTCAAATGAATTTTAAATGGTTTTAATAGGTAGATATGAACAATTTTCGGAGACTTTTTTCAATTATAATACAAAATGCATATATCTTTAGTTTCATACAAAAGTTATTTTAATATTATACTATATTTCTTTAAAATATTTTTTTTTTAAAAATGGTCAAAAGCTTAAGCTTGATATTTGCAACATTCTACATAACTAAAAGAGTATATTTTTCGATTTAATAAAAGGACATTTTTACTCAAAGAGCGCTGATGTTGGTTTTAAGTTATCATTTAAACCGGTCCTGTCAACTTTATTAACTTTATTATTTCATTTTTTAGAGCTCTTTAGATGTTAGAAGAATTTTGAATGCAAATCGGTTCTCTATATTGAAAATAAAGACAAGAAAATGCTTTTTCTTACAGCAACTGCCATTTTCCGTTACTTTTAGTTAGTTAGTGTGATCACAAAATTGGGAGAAATCCGCTTTTGTTTGGCAGTTGTTCAATCAATTAAATTCCATTATTGAATTTGGAGACTTTTTTACAAAACAACATATATTCCCATATTAAAAATAAAATTGAGTTATTTTAATTTAGTTTAAAAAAAAATTATTTGGAGACTTTTTCAATGCTCATACAAAAAAATTTTGTACACTTGAAAAAAGGAATATTTTGAGTACATATGTGCATAATACTAATGATCACACAAATTAATGTCAAGTAAGCTTTCATTTGCTATGTTCTCAATCTCCATTCCATTATTGAATTTGGAGAGAGAATAAGTTATATACTTATTTTAATGAAAATTATAGAATTTGGAGACTTTTTCAATAAGATAGGTACTCACACAAATATGTTTTTAAAATTTATTGAAAAAGAAAATATTAGAAGTAAAATAACTTTCAAGCTTTGGTCTAATAGTTTATTAGAATTCTATATGAAGCTATCGCTATTTTTTTTTAATTTGTAGACTTTTTAGGTTTTTCAACGAAGAAAATATAATATTTTTTGCTGCAAAAGCGATATTTTAACAAAATTTTCTATTGTTTCATATAAATTGAAACATTGAAAAATTGCTCAGAAAAAAAAGGTATCCATAAACGAGGTAAATAAATGTCTAGTAAAACTAATTTTGAAATCCTTTTCTCTTTTGTGAACTAACAAGGTTCAAACGGCGAAGATATTTAGTCGAAGATTAAAACTCATAAATACATGTCTAGAACATAATTTTGGGTTTCAAAAAACATGGTCGTCATAGACAAAAATCATTTTGGAGACCTACTAATTTCATTGCAAATTGACAAATTAAGATTGGAATATTTTCACTTGAAATTTGTTCATCAGACCATTTCAAACCGAACGGCTTGAAATGTCACCTGAAGCAATTACACATATCATTCTTTATGTCTTCGAGACAAAAGTCGACAACAAAAAAAAAACACAATCTGTTTTCCTATAAACTTTTCCATTGCACATAATACACAGCACATATACTTATACTACGCAGTATGTCAAATGACAATGCAAAATGTGTCCCTGTAAGGTTTATCCTTTCTACAAATTGCCGCAACAAATTTGTGAACAAGTAGGATACCTCTTCTATACGTATATGCAATCAGAAAGTACATTTTGACGTAAAGCATATGTGTGTGCACAAGATAAACATAACAACAACAAAAAAACATTTCTTATAAATTTCTTATATTGATGTCCGCATGTAAAAGGATTATTATTTCCTATACTCTCAGATCCTAGCTCTTTGTTCTCCTTGCTGATGTGTTGTTTCTATGCCCACAGAATTAGATCACCTCGAGGTTGGTTTTTCTTTTGGCACAATCCGGGTTTCGGATGCACATTCACTTTATCTGACAGTTGATGAATTACTATTTATAAATTATATATGCAAGAAATAAGAAGAATAGGGCATGTTATGTAAATGATCAACTATTTAGCAGAGGGATTAAATGACTCAAGAGTAATCATCCTTGGTGGTGGCGCTGTTCTTGGTGTTTGTTTTTCAACTTAATATACCGATGAGCAAAGGGTTACTTACGGGTCAAGGACTGTTTGTCACTTCTCAGGACTCACCAAAAAAAAAAAAAAAACAAAACAAAGTTACAAAAACGAGTTTACCTTATGAAAATATTTACTCTGAAAGGAAACCCCCTTTCCTATTTTAAGTGTGTGAAAGTTCAACACACAAACTGTCATCAGATTATTGTTTTATCATGATGATAGATTGATATATTTAGTGTCAGACTTACTTAGATGCATCATTAGCTCTCACTTACGAAAAAGTCCTAAGTCGTCTGTCTCAACGGCAATGAACTGAATAATTAATAATTAGTCAGAGAAAAAAAAGATCTGAGGTCCAGAAATGAAAATGCAACGTTATGAAAAGACGCCTTTAGCTAAATGTACTGTATAGACGGACGATGAAGCCGGGAGCTTTCTACATAATATATACAATGACAAGAGACGTCGTCTTCCCTTTTATGGAATGAAACAGCTCAAGTTTTGTTTGCACTCACTTGCAGTGTTGCCATCACTTGTAGAAAAACAACAGTGGAACACAATCATATTTCATTTCATTCGAGAAATGATTAGGCTTCAGAGAAGAAGAAGATTTTGATCAAAATAGACTTTAAGAACCATAAATGGCAGTTCAACCCATTACCAAAAATGGGAAAGTTCAAATTTTAGATATTTGAGATGGCTCCATGCTGATACTTTTTTTTAGATTAATACGTTCCACAATCTTTTTCACGACATATTCTTAATTTCCCTGTTTTCAATTTGGTAAAAAGAAAAAAAACTGAAACTATGTAGAAGTTCGCGATAAATTTCCAATTGACTTTGCTTCAAAATATTAGTTGTGGAATGTAAGATTTTGAACTTATAGAAACTGGTAATTTTGAAATATGAAAATTTTAATTTTACTATATGACAAAAATCTTTATTTTTTTTTAATCTCGGTTTACTAAAAGTAAGTGCAAAGTTTTTTGCTAAAAATTGATTTCTATATTTGCAATTAAACGGCAACGCTACTCACTTCGAAACTCTGTTTTTTTTTTTCTTGTGCCATAATGATTCATACAAAGTGTCATTAGCTGTTGTATTCAATCGCAAAATCAGAGGCATGAAGTGTGGATCAGCGAACAACTTAAGCCACAACAAGAAACTACTTTTTTTTGTAGTCTCTATCTCCTTGGAGTTGTCGTGGGCTGAAAATTGGTCGTTTACACGATTCCTTATAAGCTAAAGTTGAGTTTCAATTTCGATACAAAAAAAAAAAAAATAAATAAAAACTCGAACCAATCTTCTTTTTTGTGGGATTGTTTTTTTTTTATGTTTTAATTAACTTTTTAAAGTTGAATAAAGAGTATAAATAAATATAAGTAGGTATGTACCTACTAATATATTTATAGACAGATGACCTTCTTATTTTTTTTTTTATTGAATGAAGTTCACTTCAAGTTTTGTTCTGTGTATAGCCTGCGAACCAAGTAAAGATTGTGTTTTTTATGAGTGATAAAATTAAACATTAAATAAGCTTCGACACTTGAATTCTGTTTATGGGAAGACATGATTTTGTTTATCTTGCTTTTTCTTTAAGATATGTATTTTAAGTAGCGACTTCAAGGTGATTTGTTGGTTACAAGTTGTAATTTTTTGTTAATCATTTGGGAAAATACAAAATTGTGCATTGAAGAAAAAAGCTTAAACATTTTGTTGGCGTTATTCCGGAATATGTAATTTATGCTTTAAACTGAACCTACAGGCATCTGGCAGGTATCTATAACTCAAAACTCCTACTGGAATATGTTTTCGGTCTTTGGTTTTATTACCTCCAAGTTTCATATATGTACATACGTATTTTGAAAGCTCGTGGCAGCGATTTACAATTCGGTTGAAGTGGAAAACTCAAACAAGATCCAAACTATCGATATTTGTGGCCATATTTTGTAAGCGTCTGGCAGCGATTACAAATTTGATTGAAGTTAAAACCTACCATGTAATCTGACTTTTCGAAACTAACATCAATGCTGGACATGCACGATTGACAAAACGTTATTATTTGTTCCTATTATTTTCTATTTACGTATTTTATGACAATTAATGGAGCAAAGTGACAGACAATTACGTGCAACTCATCTTCAGTATTTTATATCCGTTTATTTTCAAATTCTTGTGAATTCGCTTCAAAAGTCGAAATATGACTAACTTTAAAATTTTACTTGACCTTACACATCGCTGAGTCGTATTTCATACAACCCATATAACATGACCATTGACATGACTTTGTTTTCGATTTCCAATGTCATCATTATCCATACTTTAAAATCAAATAAAAATAAAATTTATATCACAAATAAAAAATAACGATCAAAACTAAAAACCGCTCATGTGGAAATAAAAATGTTTTTATGATCTCCTCACACGCACTATGTTGTATAGAGGTTCTTAAATGCATTAAGTCTTTCTACAGAGGTTTGCTTGTTTTTATTTTGTAAATATGTATTTTAGTGTTACGCACCTTATTATCATCGATTTTATGTTTGTTTTACATAAAACTATTGATTTTGTTTTATTTTTTTTGGTAATTAGGTTTAATGATATTACACGCGATTTTGGTTCAACAATGACGAATCAATGACTTTCAGAAAACAATAATTGAAAAACTTAAAACAGTTACGCTTAATTAAATTCACTTAGAGCAGGAAAATTATGCTCGTTGTCGCAGAATATTGAACATTATTTCTTTTTGTATTCAAAAAAATAAAATCATTTCCATAATCATTAATCATTAATTTTCATAATAATCAGTCAACCAACACTCAACACAGCGGAACTTTGATAGCGATGCGTGTTGTTATATGTCTCAAGCTGCTAACTTGGCAAAACGTTGGCGGAAGTTGATAACTACAAAAAAAAAACGTTGCAGCAATTCATAGTTTTTTTTTTTCTTTTCTAATCGATATGATATAGTTGAGGGGAAACCTTATAAACAAATAATAAAATGCACACGTAATTTCTTTTGATTGACAGGAATTAATTTAAAATTGGATTTGGAGAATGAATGTTTTTTTTTTGCTGCTGGCTGACTGATAATTTCTTGGCTCTTGCTCTATAGACGACCTTCAATATCCAGGCATAAAAAGTGTTTCCTGTAGCTCACAAGTCTCATGGTCAAGCGTGTTTTGTTTTATTGTTTTTTTTTTTAATTATTATTTAACTTCAGAACGTTTTTGTTTTTGTGTTAATTTTCAATAAAAGTTATACTGGAGCAGTTAAGTTTTTTTTACCACCAAAATGCTGCTGGCTGAATTTTATAATTTACAACTCGTTTGGGAATAATTTATGGTGCTTATTTACGACACTTCTTCACTTCCTTTATACATATGTATATAAATGAGGCTTAAGTTAAAATAAAGCAAATAAAATAAAGAAAGTAAAAAAGTTTAACGATATTTTTACGAGTTTTTTTTTTTTAAATTGTTTCATCAGTTTTGTAAACTTACTCGTTAAAATTTGTTTTACAATTCATTCCAATCCAGATTAAATTGGAAACAAAGCAATGAAATAAAAATAAGACTGTTTATAGGAAAAATGAATGTTTGACAAGATTTAAGTTACAAATGGTGGCTCATACCATTTCAATGAATTGCCTATGAAAATCATTAATTTTATGCAACGAAGTTGTGATTTGAATGCTTAGCAAAATTTTAAAAATATAAACCTTTCATTTCAGTAAGCATTTCGTGTTCATGTTTAACTGGCGCCCAACGTTGTTTAATTTTAATTTTTGTAACATTCGCTAAATAATCTATTTTAGCGATTGTATACATTATTCTCAACCCCAATGCTTAGAGCATTAATTATGGAAGGAAGTGAATCTTTCGTATTTTTAACTGGCGCCCAACGCGGAACTTTTGTTTACACTTTTTTTTTATGATGTGTAACTACGATTCATATATTTATTTCTTAAACAATATAAGGCATAGTAAAAAACTAAAAAAAACAGGAAACAATTGTTCTTATTCATAGCTAACAAACCCTACATTAAAACCAAAAATAACACGCGGGAGCGCTCCTTATGCATTTCTATGTGTTGACTAACGTGGACAGTGTTGTTTTCCTTGGTTTGTTATTTAATTCATAATAATAACAATATTATAACAATTGTCTGCCTTATAACGGCACGATACCTATATTTTAAGCATGAAAGAGCACCTCTCATAACTAACTGGCGCCCAACGTGGAGTGTTTTTTTAGTTCTTTTTAATTGAAGAATTTGATAAATAGTTTTGAGACGTTACTAGTCAAGGAATTAGAGTATTTTGATAAGTAGAATGTATTTGCCAATGAAAAAACACATAAAGCACTTTTTCCCATAAGGAACTGGCGCCCAACGTAGGGCTTTTTTTCAGAAATTTTTAATTTAAGAATTCGACAAGTGGTTTTATGATGTTTCTAGTCTGCTCTTACTTAACTGATTTTACTCTCCAATGAAAAAAGCATATAAAGCACTTCTTCCTATAAGGAAATGGCGCCCAACGTGTAGTTTTGTGTCAGTTATTTTTTATTAAAGAATTCGACTAAAAGTTTGGTGATGTTTGTAGTTCGATTTCTGGACTTTTAACTAATTTGATTTGTCAATGAAAAAAGAGCATAAAGCACTTTTTCTTTTAGAGAACAGGCGCCCAACGTGGAACAAAAGAAGGCTGCGATCGTAGCTTTTTAAGGAATAAACCACGAAAATTTAAACCCTTACCAATATTGAGTTTTTTTTGTCAGATCAAATCATAGAAAAAACGTTATAATTTCAATTAAATTTATATTAGAATATGCAATGGGGCAGAAATATGAGATTTTTTTTTACTCAAAACTACATTTTATAGAACTTGTGATGTTGTGCTCTTTAATAAGGCAAAAATAATTTTATTGACTGCGGTATAAAATTTATTTGACTTTGGTCAGAAAAAAAACCTTCCATCTGTAAAACCAATCCAACCAAAACAAACAATTATTCCCTAATCATCTTCCATTCACATCGCATATATACATATATCCTTCCCAAGATTTATGTCCTCGCAAACAAAAAACAAAAGATCCAAACAAAACTAATGTGCCCTAAAAACCTTTCTTGGAAAACAATTCATAAGAAAAGGGCAACATGCATACATACATACATAATAATTGTAAACTAATGAGCCAAAAGAAAACTTAAAAATACCAAAAAAAAAAAGATGAGAAAAATACAAAAAAGTGTATATTTTGTAATGACAGTTTTCCCATAAATTCCCAAAACAAGGGATAAATTTAAGAGGATCCTTACAGTTCACGCGGATGCAAATATTATCCAGTGAGTAATTCAATTTAAATAGGTAAATGCAATGCATATATAATGCAGGGAATAGGGGTCATTCGATGTAGACCAAAAGCCATAAGGCGGATGTGTGTTATCGTCCATAATCGAACTGTTACGCTTGGGCAATTTAACTAATAAAATTAAGGACTCCTCCTCCTGTTCACGGTCGAAGTTCTCATGTTGTCATGGTATGTATTTAGGGTTTTTTTTTATTGAATATTTTTATGTTTTATTGATATTTAAGGCTAATTAGCAAACACCATACAAAATTATTGAGAATACGAAAAAAACGAGGGAAAAAATCTTGCTGGACAGATGGAAATGAACATTGTTGATTTAAAACCAAGAAGATTTCCATTATCACTCCCAGGCATAAATCAACCGCATACCAGAATAGCCAACGAATCCTTGTGTAACATCCTCCTGATGTCGTCCTAAAAAGAATCACTCAAGTGTGACTGATTTTTTGCCCGGTTTTTCTGCCTAAATTTGTTGCCTATTATCACCAAAAATTCATAAATCCCCACCAACAACACAACGACCCAACAAGAAAAAAAAGGACATTCAGACAGACAAACAAACATGCACCATAAATAAAATTCAAATTTGCCCAAAAAATACTTGGAACATATTACATCCTTTGACCAGCAGAATTTCACTGCGCAAAATTATTTCTCTTATTGTTCTGCGTATATCCTTACATCCTTTGAAAATATTGCGAAACCAAAAAAAAAAAGGAAAATATTCAGATGCGAACTTTTTTAATGTCTGGCGTTTCAAATCTTTTATTTGGCAGTTGTGTCTTGTAGAGGGGTTCGGTGGCAATGGCAGAAAAAAGCACGACAGTGAAGTTTTGCATAAGGAGTCCTTTGGAAGAAACAAATCTGATTGTAGAGTCCTCATTCTCGCATGTACAATTTCACAACTATTAAATGGTAATAAAAAGGATGGTTTCACTTTTGAAGTAAAATAAAATGTTCTGGTTACCCTTTTCTTGCTATTATCCTTGGTTATCCTTTAACGACTTTTTTAAGGTATTTGTCTATGTATTTAAAGGTATGATATTGTTTGTTTCTTTGAAGGAAGAGTCCTCCTTTAACGTGCACTTGAAAATGATTTCTAGGTTGTGTTCTCCCTTATACGTAAATATTTTCAAGGAACATCCTGGCTTATTAACAAATAATAAGCAATAATTCATTCGCTAATAAAAGGATATTTTATTTTGTGTGTGCGCGCTTTATTTTTTTTTTATTTTTATTTTGTACGAACTCACGTAGGTATCCGTTTTTTTTTTTTTGAATTTGAGTTGTTTGTTCGTTCTTGTTTTCGTAATTAGATCACTCTTATGGTTTTTCTTTTGATTGTGTTCAAGGATATACAAAGTAGGTAGGTACATATGCGCTAATGCACTTGAGAGAGAAAGAGGTGGATGAGATGATACTATAAGATTGGGATGATTTATGTGTGCAGAAGATAAGATTTTTTATTTTTTTTTTCTATTTGAAGTTAACCCTTCGTTTTCTTCAGTTATTTTTTTTTTTATTTTTATAAATTGTATGTAACGTTGTGTTGCTATGTGTTCCTAATTTGCAGGAGTGTGTATTTCGTTAGTTTTTCTTTCTTTTCAAGTTGTTTATTTCCGGTTTTTTAGGTAGGTAAGATAGCGTATGAAGTCAAACGGTGGAGAAAACACGCCCATTTTGGTTGGGTGAACTTTAAGACAGTATTTTTTTATTGGCTACAAATGTGGATGTGGGTTTTTTTCTGAAAAAAGGAGTTCGTGATGCAACTTGCATACAACCTATACCTGACAAGACAGAAGTGAGGAAAAAATTTGCAAAAAAAAAAAAAAAACAACCTCATTAGCTGAAGATTGCACGTGTCCCAAATTCAGGAGATGGTTGAAGTTGAATGAATTCTTGAGAGATTTAAAGGTTTTTATGAACTCAATTTAAGTGTTTTTAAGTAAAAATGTTGACACAATAAATAGTGAATATTTTTTTCCGATAATTTTAGTTAAGTTTCGAATAGAAACACAAATTACCTAGGCGTCATATGCTTAAAAAATAAAAATGGTGGCAAACAAGATGCTTCTGAAATTTGGGACAGCTTAAAATTGATAGGTTTATTATTTCCATTTTTGTTTGCTATTTAAATTGTTACGACTTGACAACCGCAAAAACCTTAAAAGTTATATTGTTAGGACTTAGTGGAGCTCGATTTTAGTATTTTTAAGTTTTGGGACAAAGGAAAACAAACAAGGTAATTGTTTTAATTGATTTTCAGCCACGAACTTTTAGATTTTGGAGATACAAACTTTAAAATTCTGGATTTTGAATGGTTACATACATATGAAAAAATATCAGACATTGTTTGGAATATATTTATTAATTATTGGGATAAAGAATTTAGTGAATTCAAAAAAAAAAAACGAGTTGAGCGACAGCGGGTCAACTATTTCTGTGTGCGTATTGTTAGTTGGCGGGAATGTATACAATTTTGTCTGCTTAACCTAATCGGTTGGGAAATTTGTCACTTTGTTTTCAACGGAAAAGGATCCACATACTTTCGGTGTGACAGTATAATCTCTAATAAACTGATGATTCGACCACGAAGGTACTAACTACCCCTAATAATTGTATTCAAATCAACTTAAAATGAAAAAATACAGAATAAATTAGCTTGTATTTCTAGATTATTACAATATCTGCAAGTTGAGAAAGACTGACAGTGCAATGCTCAAAATCCGTACAAAAATTCAAGTTGTCTTAAAATTTTGGGACATGTAAAAAGCAAACAGAAATAAATTTCATCAATTTTAAGGTCGACTAGAAAGGAAAATCTTTTGAACAGTAATCGATGCCGATGATTATGGTATCCTAGAACAACTTTATCTTGAGGTTAAAACGGACAAAAAAGTATTTACGAAGTTATTATATGGTTTAAGAAGCATTTAAGTAGTATACAATATGAAATTATGATGCAGTTTCAGTATTATTTAGGCGGTTTTGAATTAATTACAATCGGTCCTAAAGTCTGTCACAACATTTTATTATAAATACAAAAAAAAAACTCCTCCTTTATTATTAAATAAAAATTCCACACTCTGTATTAATATTTTTTGTTTAGGTGCAAAGAAAATTGTTGAGCCACTTTGGGACCTATTTTGATCAATACACAAAAATATCAATTTTTTTTTAAAAGAGCTTCAGAACTTCCTACATATTTCTAGTTTCATTTTCAAACTTTTAACTGAAATTTTCTATTAGTTTAGGGTGATGAGTTTTAATTATGTTGAGCATTTTAATTACTTAACTACACTTACCCACGAATCACATAACCTCTAATTACAATCATTTTTTGACCTCAAGCAGGGTGTCTATCTAACCACATGAAATCACCTTCACATTATTTACACGTTGAGTGATATTCATGTTCATCGTTGGTTTCTGGTCGAAGCTCTTGGATTTAAAAAAAAAAATTACATCTTCATCTTATTTGACCTTTGCAATGAGATCTAAAATAATAATAAAAAAAAAACAATATAATTAGGTATATTGTTTGATCTCTCACCGGCAGAGAGCAAACTTTAATCAATATTTCCCACCGGCAACGACGACCATGATGACCGACTTGATTGCATAACCTTGTCGGGTCGGCACAGTACTGATACTGAACTGAACCCCGCCTGCCCTCTCTAAAAGACTCAATTACATTGTACAAAAGAAATGAAAGAATTCGCTAAACTTCTTCATAAAGTACAACATTCGAAGACCATTGAGGTGTAATGAAATGGCACCACCGTCCACCACACCATATAGAGGGGGCCCCAGCGGGCATACCTATATGTACTCCTATTTTAAATCCAATTACACTTTATCCTGAAGCTTTCTTCGTTATTTTTAGTGAGATTTTTCTACGTCTTCTTCTTTTATGTTAAATTCTTTTTTCTTTTTTTGAATTTTTTTAATCGACTAAAATACAATTGAAGGAATTCTTGAGACCAAAATCAGAATGTTTACCTATCAGTTTTTTTTCATTTTGAATTTTTTTTTGTTTATTTCGTTTTGGTGCGCTGTTTTATAATTGATTCGTTTAGCCTTGAACTTTTCAACTTTTGACAAAGAATTCTTATAAGCGGGTTTTTTTTTAACCTCCTGAAAATAGACTTATTCCACCCTCTCCCGCCCCGCACACTCAATAGTAATCACATATCGAAAAGTCTTACATTTTTGAATCTCAAGTGTATACAAGTTGAAGATAGGTAGATATAAATACCATGACGTCGAAGAATTCAAGTGTATGGTGGCACTGAAAGTGGCTTTACATTGATTGAAAATTCAATATTGCTCTGGGAAATTTTATTTTATTTAAATTTTCCATCGAGAGGAATAGGTAGGTATTATTTTTATGCTATATAAAATGTATGAATAATGGAATTTTAAATAAGCTGATAAATAAAAGTTTTTGAAGACCAAATGTCCACAAGAGAGTTCAAGGATAGTTGTAATCGCTACGCTATATAATATTCAAATTTCAAAAAATCATGATTCTAAGGAGAATTTATGGGATGATAAATAGAAGAGCCTGTTAAATATGTTAATCTATTCATTGGTTTTAAATATTAAAAGGGTTTATAATAAAATGTAAAAAGGGATAAGGGGTTCTTCTTATATTATTCAAATAAGTTTTGGAGCAAATGTCACCAGGGAAATTAAACACTTTACAAGGTAATAGATCCTGATTTAGCATACATTTAGGGCCAGTTTGTTCACATCAGTAAGTTGAATTTGTTATCATGACTTTCAGAGGTTCTAATTAATTTGCGCTTCTCAACCAAAATTGACTCCATGATTAATAGCTCAAATTATGGTAAACATGCACATTCGCTGATTTACCAGTTGCACTAATGCTTTGTTAAAGATGGTTTGCTGTGAACAAACCGGCCCCTACATTATTAAGGTTAAAATAGAACCACAACTAATGACGCCTTCAAATTGACTCATCTCTTCTAAACAGGCGTAATTTGTTTGTTAATGTCATCTTCGTCTTTATTTTTGTAAAGCCTAATAGGCGTTAGGTATTTGTAAAGTCATCTTCATGAAATCGCACCTTATTTTCGAAATGAAAAATTATAAATTTCTAATTAATACCATTTATAGTCACCGACAAAATATTGAACTTGACACAAAATAACTAACCTACTGTCACAAATTCATTTATAATAATAATAATTTTCCTATTCACACAATTAAAGGTGGAAATTTAAATCATGAGATAACGCATAGAAGCAATAACTCATTGACCTTTTTATTTTTATTTTTTTGAAACGAATGTGCTTAATTTATACACGTTACAAAAGTTGCCATTGTGTAGGAGTTTTATTGCAAAACGTGTTTATATTTAAATTGGTAATTGATGAAATCAAAAGATACTTAGGCATGTAGCAATTTGAGAGCAAAGCCCTCTGATAGAATCACGTCTAAGCCATAAACAGGTAGGAGTCAAGTTCAAACAAAGAATAACCATCGATTGAAGAACCAATATACCTATTTAAGCAACAATTTATTTCAATGCTTTGCCAAATAATAATTTCAAGCAGAAAAAAAGGTTTGAGATGGAATTTAAAAATGAAATATATAGCTATCAATCATAATAATGAGTTTTGGGACTTCGAGAGATAAATGGTTTAACTCTTTCAGTCACACTTTTATATATAAATTTAAATACGCACACAGATAAGGTTGAGAGTTGTGACTTGAGAGCTGTCTCGCCTCCAATTTTTTTTATTTTAATTTAAAACTGGTGCTTTGCCAATAGAAATGGAAAAAAAACTAATAGTAAAAATATAAAAAAATAATAACGAATTACATTTTGGAAGAAAAACTGTGGTTAGTATTGGTAACCACCGTTAATTTAGGAACAAAAAGCGATGGAAATAAACAATTTTAATTTAAAATTATTGCTGTCACTTTTAATGGTAAAAAATTAGCAATTTCACTACCAACAATCATTAAGTTTGAAGGAAAATGTTGGTCAGAACGGTGGTTAGCATTGGTAACCACTGTGACTTTAGGAACAAAAAACAATGGAAATTAACAATATTTATTTTAAACAAACTAAAAGCAAAGTAAAATTTATTTTCATAAATATCAAAAATCTTGGAAACTTGTCATTCCTTTGCGTGAACAAATAGGAACTCTACAAGTACTGCACCGCCATATGTGACGCAGGTCGGCTATTTTAGTGTTACATTTGTAAATTCTTCTCAATTCAATTCCTGTTGTTAAATGAAAGCTGCTTAATACACGGAGCCATTGGTTTATCGACGTAGCTATTGGTTTGGCTTAATTTAATTAGTCTAATCTATATATCCTAAGACCATTCTTACTACACTTAGAACAGCGCTTACGGTCTTTGACATATGCTTGTGCTACCAGTCTTGGTAAGTGCTTCCTACTAAATTTTATAATTGTCAAGGAACCTAAAGCTTACTATAAGTTCCTTACAAGCCATGTATGAACTAACAACATACCAACAAAATACTATTGTAAGGGTGGTTATCACAACTAACCACAAATTAAATTCTGTAATATTTCCGAAAATACAAATTATGGTGAACGTGTTTTTCCTTGGAATACAAAAAGCTTACACAAAATAGCAAAGGGTAAGCTCAAATATTATCTCGTCAGCTAACCTTTTTTTACATCTCTATATAGAACACTTAGAAAGAAATACTAATAGCAAAATTTTAAATTTCAATTACATGGCACATAGCTAAGATTTTGCGCCAGTTTTACTATTTTTTTTCCACATAATGATTAATACATTCATTTATGTTCTAATTCCAATCGATTGATGGCGCGGGTACCCACGAAACAAAATAATCAAAAAGGTGGTTTCTTTAGCTTACCACCCAATTGAAAAGGGTTAAAAAGCTATTTTGTTTGCGTTCTATGTATCAAAATTAGTCTTCGAGGCGACTTAACAAAATTTCAAGAAAAATTTTTTTTTTTAGTTAGATTACTTATCGGAATTGTTGCCTACTGAGTGTGACTGGTGGTTACGTTAGCCAACCACTTAGTTCAAAAGAGTTTAGAAGATATTTTGTTTGGATTAGGTATATGAATTAAAATAAATCTTTGCGGACCCTTATCTAAATTTGAACAAAAAATACTTTTTTTTTAGACAGATTACTTATCAACACTGTCTATTGGATATCTGCCTATTGGGGTTCTGGAAGACATACCCCCACAAAAAATAATCTAATGGTGTCAAATCGCACGATCTAGGCGGCCAATTGACCGGCCCGAAACGTGAAATTAACTGTTCACCAAACTCGCCTCGCAATTGCGCCATTGTTTCGCGTGCATTGTTTCGTTGGCATGTGGCACCGTCTTGTTGAAACCACATATCATGCAAGTCAAGAACTTCCATTTCGGGCAAAAAAATGTTTGTTATCATCGCTCGGTAGCGTTCACCATTGACAGTAACGCTGCGATTCGCATCATCTTTGAAGAAATAGGCACAATAATGCCGCCGGCCCATAAACCGCACCAAACAGTGGCTTTTTCGGGATGCATTGGTAGCTGTTGCAATGCTTCTGGCTGATCTTCACTCCAAATGCGGCAATTTTGCTTATTTACGTACCCATTCAACCAAAAATGAGCCTCATCGCTGAACACAAGCAGCGCGCGATGAACATTTCGAACCGAGCACGAATTTTGATAGTAAAATTCAATAATTTGCAAGCGTTGTTCATTTGTAAGACGATCCATGGTTAAATTACAAACCAAACTGAAGCTGTTTGACAGTGACACAAGGTACTAAACACACGTCAGCTGTCAGAACCAGTGTTGCCAAAACCAAACCAGCTTAAAAATCACCCAAATAAATTAAAATCAGCAAGTCTGTGATGTAAAATAAATTCCATTTAAAAATCCATCAAGTTTGTTTTCTTTTCTACCAAATTGGCAACCATAACGAAAATATTATGTTAGCAGCAGTTGTGACTCTCAAACCAGTTCTTATAATTTTTCTTTTTAATACATTTACATGTTAAGTGCTGTTTTGAGAAATGCCTACATCAACCTTGAACTTTGTTTGTGTTTGTTTAAATTATCTCAAAGTTGTGAATGTTATATGGAACACATGTAATCATAAGTTATGATAAATAAAATTGTCATAAAATGATTTAAATAATTTCAGCAAAGAAGAGCATCAAAATGTCAAATTAAGTAACAAGTAATTCAAACACATTCATTTACGTATTGTTCCTCATCATTATACAAATGACTTTTGAATGAGATAGTTATTAAATGGGTCATCAAATCTTCATAATTTTGTTAGGTTTGTCACAGAAATTGTATTACTAATGAGTTTTAAGTTAATGATTTATTAAGTGCCTCACCATAGCGGTAAGACCTTTGGAATGTTATGAAAAATGCTAACGGCATATAAATTGACATTCTCTAATTAAAAAAGAAAAGAATTTGAAAAGAAAACTATGCAAAATAAGAAAAAAAACTATAGAAACTATAATAATTGTCTTATTTAATCTCCCTTTAATTTGATTGTTTTGCCTTTTAGCTTGTCCTAAATTTTAGGAAACGTAATCTAGCATTTTTGAATATTTGATTTGCGACTTCTTAGCGTCCCAAAATCTGGTACAATATTAAGCAGCACCACAGTATACAAGTTTTCTCTAAATAAATATCAGAAAGAAGTATTAAATGTTTTTTTTTGGGTTGAAACTTGTGAATGAATTATGTGTTAATATTTTTCAATGTCCTAAATTTATGGAATAATCAATAAAGGAAAGAACAAATTTTAAGATCCATTGAATTATATATCAAAATAAGGCAGGAGATTTATTTTGTTTTGATTATATTTTGAAATTAAATAACCTTTTTGAATCTTAACTGTCCTAACTGTTGGGACATTTGAAAAAGTTTTAAATACAAAACGTTTGCACACAAGCATACTTCTCATAAGAAAATCTGTCTAGAATTCAAAATGGTTTATACTTTCAACAGTTATAGTAACTGTTGGTGCATCTGCTTTGAGTATTTAACATTTCATATGTCCTAAGATTTAGGACACGCAAAAAAAAACTTTTAAAACTATGCAAATAAAGAAGTATTATTCCTAATCAAAAACTAAAAATTTTTGTTCTGTGATTCGTTACATTTCAATTTGTATAAATTTGTCAAATTTGGGACAGAATAAAAAATAGAAGTTTTTTGAAACATCAAAATGTTTTTGTGATGAAAATTGTATTCGTTACAAATAATATTATAAAAATTCATTTACTAACTCAGACCTTTTGGTTGAGGGTACATTTATTTTTTGTTTCCAAAAGTTGGGAAATATTTTTAGCTTATAAAACAGAAATTCAAGAACAAGCAACACAATTTTTTTAAAAATTGAAAAGTAAGATAGTAGCAGATCGATTTAGCTATTATTTATTTCAATAAATGTTGGCTGTCCTAAATTGTATGTCATTTGAATCAGCAGCAGTCAGATATATGAATGATAAGGTAAATTAATGGTTATGAAAAAAAAAAATGCATTTAAATCTGTAGCTACTGTAGCTATTTCATATTTTACTACACACAGACAGAATTGGGAGACGAAACTTCTTTTCGGTTGCCTTTTTATTATTTATTTAACCAAATTTTGGGACGTATTGATTTTCTATTTTAAACAAAAAAATTCTGCGAAAGTAAGAAACCCATATAATTAAATAATCGTGCTAAAAGCTGTATAATCTTTTTACTTTTTTGTGTTAATTTCAGCGCCAGCGCAGGCGAAAAACAAATACTTATTGTCTATTTAATGGATTTGAGTTATGTAAGAGCCAACGCTCATTAAAATTCCTTTCACTTTCCAAGTTCGAACACTTAAAATAAAAATACATATTCAAATCATTAATAAACAAGATTAGGTAAATTTTAAATGCCTTTTACACCAAACGAGAGAATATGCACACATATGTAAATGAAATGGCTTTCACTACAAAAAAAAAAGCGCGCGTAAATGCGAAAATCCTCAATTCAATTGTCATTGTAATCGTATAAATTTCTACCACGCATTAAGGAAACAAAATAATCTCCTTAGACAGCTGATCAAATTTTTGGATGTTCTGATGGACTAAAAGATCCGATGAAATAATATTGTCACAGTCAATAAAATCAATTCTCTCACAAACACACTGATACAAACACCTATAGAAAGACAGTAGAAACCACTGAAAGGGAGATTGAAAGGATGTCATAAATTTGCTTTCCTTTTTTTTTCTTTTAATTTCACTCGATTTTCAAGGATTTTTTCCTCTTGATTTCTCTTTATTTTTTTTTGTGCTCTGCTTGAACGTTATGTGCTGCTCCTGTCCGTGACTGTGTCGCCTGTCAGTCTAGCCACTTAATATCTTGTCTATCAAAATAAATTTTTTTTAGAGCCGCATTGAATTGTATTTAATTATTGATTTACTTTATTGTCTTTTGTTGGTTATCCTGCCGAATCGTGTCCTTGAGTATAGAATCTCTCACGTGTGTGAAATGGTTTTTTTTGTGTGGTTGTTGTTGTCCTAAATAGGGAGCTTGTCTTATAGTTCGAATGTTTTCTCGCTTGGTATTTCTATGTGTCTCAATCGATGATCGGTTTAGAATAAAATTGGTATGTGATTGGCATATAATTCCTTATAATCAAATTGATTTCTATTTTTAGATTAAGTCGTCACATTGGCACAAGCAGCTAAACTGGCTTTAATACCTTACGTCGAAATACAAAAAGAACAAGCAAGTTAATGTAAAACGAACTTATGTATATATTTTCATTCTCCTAACCCACTCACAGTAAATATGTATATGCTTAGGTTGTTTGTGTGATAAATAAACGATATATTATACACCGAGTAGCATGCATTGGATTTTTGTAATTTTGAATTTATTTGCAAATTGTGACAGGCACGAACTTCTGCATTTCAGTTTAGGCGGTGCATGATTGCATTTTGAAATGATGTAATTAGGAAATCGATAGACAAAGTTTGTTTGAATAAAATTTAAATAAATAAATTAGTCATAGTCGAACAACTTAATAGATCACAGAAAGATACGTTAATCATTATTTTATGTGGTGAAACAGTGTTTTTCTGTGACATTTTGATGACTACACGTTTTATTTAAAGGTACAAAAATCAGCTGTTTTAACATTTGGAAAAACTTTGTTTGAACATAATAAACCATTCTTGAATTTTATTTGAGTCATATCGTTACGTTTAGTTGCTTTTTATGTGTCATAAGCTTTGAGAGATAAGTAAATGTATTTTAACATATTTTTAAATATCCAAGCATTTATTTTTTTAACTTTCGATTAATTTTCAAAACAAATTGAAGAAATATCTGTTCCACATATGATAACAGACAATAAAAAGATGTTACTGTTGAAATTTGTATTCTTCTAAAAATTAGGACACATGCTTAATAAGCTCTCAGACATTCCAGAATTAAAAAAACTTACATATAAACAGAAATTTAATGGCTTGATTGTAAAAAAAAATGTACAAAACTGCCTTTGTCATAAAAAGAAGGTCAATGGTGAAGTAAGGAATTGATTAAAAATTTGAGACACTATTTTTTTTCAAATCAATGTTGCTGAACATACAAACTTAATTTTCAATACGAAACCTATGTTTTTGGAAATATTTTGACAAAAAATCAGCATGTCCTTAAATTTGCGACATTTTTGTTTTTCAATTTTTTTAAATTTTGGTGCAGATTTTTTTAAAGAAAACAAATTGAAATAGATAAATATAAAACATATAAGTTATTGAGCCTGCTCCACATCTGTCCAAAAGGCAACAATAATTACTTCAGCAATATGTACATGCGAATTAGGACATTTTACAAAACACAAATTTTATTTCACAAAATGTTGGTACATCTGTAAGGTATAAATATGTAAATATATAGGTACGTGTTTCTCCTTTTTTTCTCCAAAAATTTGAATACTCGATAGTCATCATTATAAAGAAATCCTAAATGTCCTAAATTTTGAAAATCTTTGATTTTTGCTAGATAATCCAACAATAATTGAAGGCCTGTAAGATTTGAAAAGGTGTGTCTACTGATGATGACAGTGCAATCTTGTCCTAAATATTGGAAACTCTATGCAAGGTATTTCAGAAATGATAGGAGTTATAGTATAGGAGCACCGACTTGTAAGTGTTATGGGGTCTGAGTTAAGATCTTTTGATGAATTTTGAAGTTTCCTAGAACTTGGGACACATACAAATTGATTGATTGAAATATCTCATTTCCTTACAGTTTTTTCAAGATAAGATTTAAAAGCATTCACATGCATCTTTATTATCTTTATTTTTTAAAATGTTCCCCTTTAATTTAACACACTCTCAAGCTAATAAAACATGAATTAAACTTCACTTGTTCCGATGAGTTTATTTTCGTTTTAAATAAATCTAGCATTTAAAATTTTTTTCTTGTCATCATAATTTGTACTGTCAAATGCAAAGAATTATTCTCTTGTCCTGTCCCACGATTAATCCAAAAAAAAAATTGAAAAATATACAGAACCTGTCGCACGACTTTTTATGCATAAAAATATTATTTAACCCAATGTCGCCAATGATTCTATGTAAATTATTTTTTTTTACATTTATATTTGTTGATTCTTTGTATAACTTTGACGACACAAAGACATCTTGTAAATCCCTGTGCGCAAAATATGATCATCATTACCAACCATCATCGTCGTCATCATGTATATGTACAAACCGAACCAATGCAATGGAGTAAACTGCGTTAAAGATTATGCGCCAACAGCTGTCGCGTCTGGGGACTTAGTGACAATATTTTGTATCAAGTCGACACACAAGTATCGACTGTGTAGATGTATGTATGATGTCTTGAGTTTATATTTGCATTGTGGGTGCAGCTGTGGGCTCCTTCAAATCTTCTCTCTGAATCATCAAGTTTTTTTTTTTATTTACATGCGATGAGTGTTTAAAGGCGAGTTATGGATTCATAAAAGATCCATGAATTTAGAATCGAAAGGTAGCTGGTGTATCAAAATCAAGGAAACCTTAGGTTTTAAGAGAGTTTTGGAAACGGGTTTCAAGCTTAAAACAGATAATTACCAAACAAGACCCAGTTTAGATGACCCAGCAATGCCCTTTAAGTTAATTAAATTTGAGTGAAACATCAAAGCCTATTGCTCTGCTGCCTGCACAAAAAAGGTGCGAAAGCGAGACTTTAATAAACTGACAAAAAAAAAAACAAACCTTCTGAACGACTTGGCGTCCATCCGTCGGCGTCATCGTCCCAATAGCTAGCCGTGGCAATTAATAAATTTAGCTTTTACTGCTCTGGTATATTTCCTTTTTGTTTTTTTTTAACCAGTAATTGAACAGGTTTGGCTCCTTTTTCGTGTTTGACTTGTACGTGATGAATTTTGAATTCGAAATCAAATCACTTTAACAGTCAGTGTCGTCGTGTCGCGGTAATCGGCGAAAGGCTTTCCACTCATTTGAGTATATCAGTTGATGGAAATTAATTTCCCATCGAATGAAAAAGTGATGAAAGTTTTGTGACAGATCCTGTTCAATATGTCAGGAGAAACAACGAAAATTCAGGAACTCTATGCGATTAAAAACAAATAAAAAAAAATGTATTCGTATCTATATGGTATGGTCATGCTTAGAGTGTCCCAAATTTGGGTGGCACTTTGTGTCTGAACCTTCACAAAATTGACAATTTTATGTCGGTTGAGTTGCTTACCATCTGTGGCGAAACCACGGTCAATGGACACATTATTGTATGTATAGATATGTAGGTGCACGTGCTTATGCTTAACTTATTCTATAGGGCCAGTTAAACGGGCTTTCCTCTCTACCGCTATCTATATTCACACATCTATCAATTCATTGGCGCAATGAGAGAATAAAACCACAGAAAATAGGTATGCCTTTGAGAGAGAGTAATAAATATCTCAAACCGGAAAATGTTCTGATGGAACGATCACACCATAAAGCGAATAAAACCCACCATTCCAACGATTGAATGGCTCCCCCACGAAATAATATGATGTGTTTTGTAGTTGAATCGTTTCTTCCTGGGTCTCCCTTGGGCATTTGAATTTGTGTAAAGTTCCATTTGAGTAGGTGAAGGGGTTCCGCATTTGTTGTTGTTTTTAATCAAATAACTAGCCATCATCCTCTGCTGCGCATTCTTTTCACGTCCGTCGTTGTTGTCGATGAACGATCGCTGAGTACCTACATAGGTACCTACTTTATGTTAATCCAACAATAATATACGAATACAAAAAAAAAAAAATGATCATAGAGGGATTGCAAGCATTTATAATGCTTTCTTTGGCCCAAACAAGATGACCTAGAATTAGGCTTATTTGGAGGATCTGACTTAGAGAAGAGGAAGAAAAATAGTTTTTGTTTTCACCTCTTGTTTGATCAACCTGAGTTATTTAAGGCTTTTTGTGAAGACTAGTTTCTTTTGGATTTCAATAATCCGCCAAGAGATATTGAATTAAATGGAAAAAAATTCAAATTTTAAGTCCAGTTCCGAAAATTGGGATAACTATTCTATGTTTTTAAGGAAACATCTTAAACATTCATGTGTGTATTATATTTCCTTTTTTTTAGTAAGAAACTAAAAATTTTATTGATAACCTCCATCTAAGAAATATGTCCCAATATTTAACATTTTACTTATCTATATATATAAAAATAGATCGTGGTGGGTTCGGATGCTTAAAACTTGAAATAGACTGGACTAAATTAGGTACTTCCTTCTACGGGTTTGTTCGTAATTGTACCGCGAAGGTTTAAGAAAAAAGAAAAGTGGGAAAACTCCCAACAGGTGGCGATGTAGGCCACCTTTCGTTTTTCAGTTGAATTCAATTACCGTTCAACAAATGGTGCTGTAGGCGGTTAGGAAATGGCTTTTGCGATATTCTTCTTCAACTTTTGTTATTTATAGGGTGAAATGGGGTAAACACAAAAAAAGTGTCCTATTGAAGAAATTCGTTTTTGTTTAAGGGCTTTTTCTTAGGAAATGGTTTGAGGGATACTTTTTTCATATTGTATTATTTGTAGGATGAAATTGGATAAAAATTAAAAAAACTTCTGTTTTAAGAAATTCTATTTTGATGTTCATCTGAAAATAATTAAAGATAATTCTCATCGCCTTTGTTGGTCGCTTCACAAGTCGGACATTCGTTCGAAAAATTCTGGGAAGACGGCACTGGCTCGCCACAGTGTTGAAAGTGGCCACTAACTGGACTTCGATGGTGTGGACTGTAGAGATCTTGGCAATGGAGAAACACACTTGCAAACGCTACACGTAAGAAACACTACACATAATCAATAAGAAGAACAACATAAACCGTAAACAAGACATACAAAACATCTCAGCGGTGTACTGGTTCTTGGTTTCCAACAGTAGATCCAAAACTTAAACGTATTTATTGGACTATTGTTCAAGCTTATGTAAGTGTAAGGGTAAAAATAAAAAAAAAAATCAGATTTAGGAAATTCTTTTTTGTTTAAAGGCTTTTTTCATAAAATTGGAATTTATAGAGTGAAATGGGGTAAAAATGAAAAGTGGCATCACAATTCAAAAATTCTGTTTGTGTAGGAAGGGTTATTTTTATATTTTAATTTTATATTTATAGAAAGAAATGGAATAAACAAAAAAAAGTGGTTTTTGATTACAAAAATTCTTTCTGCATTGGGAAAGTAATAAAGGTTGGACGTAGGTATATGATCATGTTTTTACGAAGTTCGCCAATCATAACGTGAAGTGGGTCAAAACTCAGTAAGTAGTATTCAATTACAAATAGTATAGCTTTAATATTCATCTATATTTTCTTTTTTAATTTTAATGCGAAGCTTAGGTTTTTCTACCCGTGTGAACCCGGGCGGGTCAGCTAGTTTTCGGTATAAAAACGGTGTCTCAATTTATATCATTTTACCTTATTTCAACAAAAAAAAACCTCTGCTAATACCTATAATTTGATTGAAAAATGTTCGTTTAGGACAACGTTTCAAACCTTTTTAATTCAAGAATCATATACAAAATCATTTGCATTTTCAAGGAATTTATGTTGGACGTTTGGTACATCGGCTCTGTTACAATGGAAAAAAGTATTCCACAATTTGAAAACTTATTTTGTATGTATGAAAAGGGCTTAAATGTGATTGGGACATGTCACACAGATTCTAATAGCTTTATGGACGTCAAATGACATTAAAAGAAATAATTAATAAGTATTCTTGTATTTTAAAAGTTAGAAGTGATTTCTTAATAACTATTTTGTAAATGAAGATGTCCTAAGTTTTGATAAAAATATCTTAAATTTTAGTTATTCCCTATTTCACTTCAAAATCCAACAAGATATTCTAAAAGCACGTTTCATTACAACTCAAACTAAGAAAAAAAAAACAAAGTCGATTGGGACGTATCGGTGTCGGTATTCGTCACACGAAGAAAATGTGTAGAAATTTTTAACAATGCATTGTTCAAACAGTGTTGTAACTTTTCAAGAAACTTAATTATTTCGTTCCACAAACACTAAAAAAATATTTTCTTGAATTTCTTAGATGTTATAACAATATATAGAACAGTAAAATGATTTAAAAAATGGTAATTTTTAAGCTCTGTCCCAAAAGGTTGGAAAATCTATTTACAATTTTTTTTTAGTTATTTAAATAAACTCTAATTTGTTTTCGTAGTGGTAAAGATGGAAGCGAGTTTAAAATTAAAAATGATTTTTTTTTTAAAGTATCTCAAAAATTAGGACAGTTTTATAGAACAGTTTTTAGATATATATGTACCTACATATTTTATAATATCATTTGAATGATTAAAAAATACTTATTCATATGAATTCTGAGATAGAAATTGTTCCTAAAAAAACATTAAATGCCACATAAACTTTCTAGTCGCAGTACATAAATTTTAACAAATCTTAAAATTGGAATCATGGAATCATTAAGAATTTCTTTAAATGTTGCATCGACAAAAAATTTCCATCGGAGCGAAGGAAGGATATTTTATTTTTTGTATGAAAAAAGTAAAAACTTTGAAGTTTCATATTTTGCTAAGAATGTTTCAAGATCAGTATTGCTTTTTCAATTTTAAAAATTAAAAATGCATGTATTTTTATCAGTTTGAAACGTGTCCCAAATATAAATATTTTTCATTCTTGAAATTTAAAAAGATTATTTTGTGAATTTTGTGACGATGGTCCGTGTTTTAGGACAATGCCAAAAATGTCAAAACAACGTAATGTAACAGGTGTAAGTAGATATTTCAAAATATTCACATAATTGGCTGGACAGAAAACAGCCATTTGTACGAGGAAATTGAAAACTTACATGTGAATTATGTTAGAGGTCATAGGTTGGAAAACCCATTATCAATCAAGAAAAATAAAAAAACAAAAGTAGTCTTTGACGCTTCAACACAATTTCTGATTACTTCCTCAAAAATTCTTTTAAAACAAATAAAAATTAATATACATATGTAACCTTCACCATTTCAAATGTGTCTTAAAGATAAGAACAACATTTGTCTGATATAACTAACAATTATAATATATTTTATTTATCCCCTTTTTTGATACTATTTGCTATGTACTCAATTGTCTTGTAAAAACATTTCATTAAAAAATAAAACAGACCAAACAAAAGGGGTAAACAATACTGTCACAGATAGCATCTCAGTAGTTTGCGCCATAAAAATATAAAATAAAATTGCAATACGACTACGAGAGTACTTTTATAGTATATCTCTCTTACCTAATCAAAAACTTGAAAGGAAGAAAGAAAAAAAAAAAACACATGAAAATTAAGAGCATAAAGAGACAACAATGCCACACCGAAAACAAAACAAAAAAAAAGGTACCAACAAAAAAAATAAACATAAAAAGTCGTGAGTGGTTGCAGTTGCAGTTTAGATTGGATACCTATATCAAGTATATATCCTTCCCACACTCTTGTCCTGCTCACTGGACTGGAGTTTGATAGAAACCAAAAAAAAAAAAAAAAAAATACTACATTGAAAATGTTACAATATCTTCGTATAGTTGTCTTTGGTTTATTAAGTGGGCTGGTCTGGTACCCAACTACTGACAACTCCTCGGGATGGCTTTAGTTGTACCAAGGATCCTACGATTGGATACGAATTTCTTTTTTTGTGAGTCTATGATTCGTACACCCTAGGATAACCGTATCACTGGCATAGATCGGATTTCCATTTGACTTATGATTTCCTATGGATGTATGTAGATTTGCAACAACTATCGAGGTTCACTGGCATTTTTTGCATTTTTCATCTATCTACAAGATGAACTTGATTCATCGAACAAAAAAAAAAAAACAAAAGAGGTTACCTCTGCTTCGTCGACGACCGCAACTTCTGTTGTGTGTGGTGATTTCCTTCCGCCTTGAATGCACAAACAGTTTGCGGGCGGTCGATTGAATTCTGACCGACAATGACCGTATTTGCACAGAAGTACCACAGGGTTGTACGATTGGCTGTCGTTTTTTTTGTTGTTCATTATTTTCTTTTCCATTTCCTTTCTCCATTTTAATCGTATTTTTTTTGTTGGCTACCTTCATGCTGCTGCTGCTGTGTGTAGGTATTGTTTTGGACCTTTCTTTCATTTTTAAATTATGATGATATTTTTGAAAATCATTCAGCCTATGATGATGATAGTGTCTGTCTCTGTGTGCCTGTCCCCTTTATTTAAGTACTTTAACTACATATTTTATGTGACATTTTTATGATGACCCGGTCTCTGGTCAGTCGTTGTAATTCGTTTGCCATTTTAATGCAATGAATGAAGAAACATGTGTGTGTATGTAGAAAGATATTGAATGAAAGTAAAAATCACGAGAAAAACAATTCGATTTGCTATCTATACCTAACTATAATGTGAAAGTAAAATCTTCTGCTTTTTATGGATTTTTTTTGTGTGTGTAGTTGTCATAAGTCAGATGTCAGTTCGTTTTTACGATTATTAAAACTAATTTAATGTCCAGCTGCCATGTTAAATGTCACATAAACTAGAAGTGATTTTGTGTCAAATAAAACGAAATGGGATGGGATGGGATCATTCATGTAGAAGCGATATTAAGTCATTGTTTGATTAGCGATGGTTTTGGTCTTTAAGATTTTTAGTTATGTATTTGCACTTCTCTAGATTTGATGGAAATGACACAGTCAAATATTGATTTTTTTAAAGGACTCTTTCCTTCGTGAGAGATGTTGGCCCACACATTATGTCAATTCAATTTGAATAGAATTTGTGTTTTTTAAGAAAATTGGACAGGAGTTGAGAGCAGAAATGAAAGTGTCCCAAATTTTGGCCAACGGTTATTTTAATCAAAGCTTTTTCGAGAAATATGTTTTCTGTGTCTGAGAGTTTCGATATTATTGTTTCATTTGAATTGTTTTACAGGCAGTTGAAGTTTGTAATTTATAATTATTATTGAGAACGTAGTTAAACCTTTGGGACAAATAGTAATTTGAAGTTATCTATTCATGCATAATGGTTAAAACCATCAATTCAGAGTAAGAACCCAGTTAAAAGGTATAAATCACTCAAAATTGAAAGAAAGTCTTAAGCTCCAAATTGTCAAAAAACTGTTACAAGAATTCACAAATTTGGGATATGGTATTTTTTTAACTTTACCTTTCTTTAAATGTCTATATTTGAGATCCAAGAATGAGTACATTAAACCAATTTGTAACAGAGTTAGTGATTTTAATTTTAGTTAATTTTGGGACATATTGGGACACCATATATAATTGGAATTTGAATAGATATTTCCATACGTATAAGTTCTATTTAATACAAACTTATAATGGGTGATTTTTTAAGAGGTTTAGAACTTTTTTTAAAAAAAAAACACAAAAAATTCGAAAAAATGAATGAAATATTTATTTGAATCGATAGTTTGAACCTTGCAATTTAATGTTTAAAGATAATTTTATGCAAATGTTGACCGCGGCTGCGTCTCAGGTAGCCCATCCGCTGAGTCCAATTTTGGCATACTCTTTCACACATATCGGCCGGTATCTCACGAATGAATGCATGGATGTTGGCTTCCAGTGCGTCAATCGAAGCGGGCTTGTCCATATAGACATTAGCCTTGACATACCCCCACAAAAAATAATCTAATGGTTTCAAATCGCACGATCTAGGCGGCCAATTGACCGGCCCGAAACGTGAAATTAACTGTTCACCAAACTCGCCTCGCAATCGCGCCATTGTTTCGCGTGCTGTGTGGCATGTGGCACCGTCTTGTTGAAACCACATATCATGCAAGTCAAGAACTTCCATTTCGGGCAAAAAAAAGTTTGTTATCATCGCTCGGTAGCGTTCACCATTGACAGTAACGCTGCGATTCGCATCATCTTTGAAGAAATAGGCCCAATAATGCCGCCGGCCCATAAACCGCACCAAACAGTGGCTTTTTCGGGATGCATTGGTAGCTGTTGCAATGCTTCTGGCTAATCTTCACTCCAAATGCGGCAATTTTGCTTATTTACGTACCCATTCAACCAAAAATGAGCCTCATCGCTGAACACAAGCAGCGCGCGATGAACATTTCGAACCGAGCACGAATTTTGATAGTAAAATTCAATAATTTGCAAGCGTTGTTCATTTGTAAGACGATCCATGGTTAAATTGCAAACCAAACTGAAGCTGTTTGACAGTGACACAAGGTACTAAACACACGTCAGCTGTCAAAACCAGTGTTGCCAAAACCAAACCAGCTAAAAAATCACCCGTTACAATGCTTTCATTTTTAGGGTCAACATCACAGTTAGAACAGCTTCTAGCCTTTTCTAGAGTGAACACAGAACACGAAAACGTCTTCATCTTCCCACGCTATTTACTTTTAATTGAAACATTCAAAACGTTGACAGTTTAGTTTATTCTCTAGTGGCCGCATCTAAGCGAATTTCACAAAGGGTATACGTACAAAAACTACTCATTCGTATCCTAACAAAACACGTTACACCCGCAACATCATGATTAATGATTTGCACCTTAGACATGCATATCTATCTATCTAGAGAGGCAGTCCACAGTTCAACTTCACAATAGAGATACTCTTGAAGAATTTTAAAATAATTAATCATCGCATATACCACCACCACCTTGTTCTATTGTATTCATTGCTTTTTTTTGCTTTCCTTTTTTTCTATTAGAGACTTTCTAAGCAACAGCGTGATGATAACGATGAGTTTGTACGGTAATAATAATTGTGATTGGCCTTTCTTTTGTAGCTATAATAAAGATAGATTTGTATCTTTTTGATTGGGTATAAAGAGTAAGAGAGATACATACTTTGAATACCAACGACCCTGAACGCTATATATGTGTACATAAAAATAAGTTCAGTTGTTCAGTGAATGCGGAAGTTGAAGCTTGATTTTGTGTTTATATTGCGATTTAATTTTTTTTCCAACTCCCGACGAAAATACGCATATGCGAGTATATACTTTTTTATTTGGATAAAAAGATAAAGATACTCGAGAGACTCAGTTATTTGGAGTGTATTTATTTTGTGTATTCTTTTGTTAAGCCGTTAATGGAAATTCCATGATCTCATTAAAATGTGTTGAGATAAATTATTTTGGTTTAAGAGTAAAAAAAAAATCAAACAGATGTTGGTTTTTGTGGCGCGAATAATAAATTTGCCACAATAAATATGCGCAATTTATCGTCTATGATGTCATAAAACAAATTCCTTAAGCAAAATGTTTTATTAATAATTTTTTTGTTTTTTTTTAAAGTTCTTAATCACCAACCAACAATTGTTTCTTTTAAACTAACCACATGTCCTTCAAAATTCTATTCATCATGGTGTATCGGCTTTCACTCTCATCACCTATTTTTTTCTTCATTTTAGGTAGGTATATAAAAGGACATTTTCCTGAGTGTGTACACGAGTATGTATATTGAAAATGAAGCCTATTTAAAAAAAAAAAACATAGTTTAAACTAACCCTCTAGGCTTTGATATTAATATAAGAGTTTCTACAACTTATAGCATTTCGTCCTTCCGTTCCGCTTTAACATGACTATGTGGATATCTAGTTTCTTAGAGAAAAAAAATATCCTTGAATAGAAATTGCTTATTAAAAATGTATTTCCGTTCTACTTGCATTCAATGTATGAATATATAGCTAGCTATAGTTTTGGTATTCAAGGAAAGAACTTTCATATTATACAGGTGACTGTAAGTGATTTATCTTTTTGGGTTAACATTAGCAACAACCGACACACATTTTGGGCAAATATTTACTGAGTGAAAATGTTTAAGAAACTAGGACAGATACTTTTTTTTTTTTAATAAACTTACATGGGTACATTTAAAGGCGTGTTAAAATGAATCACGAATATTTGATGATACATACCTGAAAAGAAAGAAAAAAATAAAAATTAGTGAAATTCTTTGAAAAATATTATGTCACAAGAATTGGGACATCAATAGAATTCGTAAATGGAGGTGAAATAGTACGTAAAATAAAATTATTAATTTCCCAAAATTGTAATCCATAAAAAAAATAAGACAGGCATTGGCAATCAACTGGTCAAAGTATATATGTCCATAGAATAAAACGTAGAGTAATCGAGTCAATTATGTGAAAACATTATGGTCCCAAAATTCTAAAGCTCGAAGCTCGAAAAATTAAATATGAATGTCGGAACTTGAATGTAGACTAGTGATATATGTATTGTACATATGTACCTACCTAATGAAAAAACTAAAATTTTAAGTGTCCTAAAGAAAAGTGTCCTAAAAGCAAAATAATAAATAAATACACTAAGCTTTATATTTAATTTGTTTTAGCAGAGTAAAATATAATTTGCGGTGACTTAAAGATAGGGGACTTAAAGATTAGGGGACTTAAAGATGCAATCATTTTTGTATGAATTAAAAAAAATCAACAAAATTTATACAAATAATTTGATGATATTTTTAACATGAAATAGAAAAAGTCAAAGAATATTTATGTTATAAATTGCAATATTTAAGAAACTCAAAAATAATAACAAATCGAAAAACACAAGTTAAAACTTTTTTGCTGGAAAAAAAAGCAAAAATTTAGTGTTTGATGTGACTGGTATTTTGGGACATCCTTTCTGGAATTTCAAAATGTTCTAATTATGATCCAAACATTATTATAAGCTAACATAAATGTATAAAACTTGTCAGTTATAAGAACCCAGTACAATTAATTTCAAAATAATGAGTACAAATAATTTAATGACTCCGGGGTCTTAGCACCTGATTTAATGAAGTTTTTCAAGCTCATAAGGTCACCTAATTTTTTAATTAAAAACATTCCGCAAATAAGTAAAGTAAATTCAGTTAATTGTTAAATATGTTTTCAAGTTAATTGAGAAATGCGTTTCAAAAAAAAGCAAAACAGTCCCAAAATGTTAAGTTTTATCACAAAATTATTGTTAAATTGGTAAATTATGGTTCAAGTTCTGACATTTTGGGACATTAAGAAAAAAAAAAAAAAACCTTCGAAAAAAATTTAAAAATATTTGAAATTGGAAAAAAGTAATATTATTTTTTTTTAATACAGTGTACAAATTTAGGACACTATTAAAGGTCACTACCACGACAACCATTTTTTATTATTATAACAATTTTTATCGAAATATAAATGAAACAAGTATAGAAAAAGAAATGAAGTATCCAACTAGCATTATAATCTTGTCCCGAAACGTGGGACAAATGCAAAATGCAAAAAACTCTTTAATTTATTAAGTAGTTAGCCAATTCATTTAAATTATTGATATCGTGCTATAAAAATTAATCACAAGTTCAATAAGACCCGAATTTCGGAAGTAAACAAATTAAAATCTTCAAGAGAAATTGTGTCATGTGTTTCGGTCACATAAAAACCTCTCCAAAATTGGACATTAACCAAAATACAAACACACACATTAATTCAGGTCTTCCACCTGTAAACCTAATAAAACTCATAAATTCTATACTAAATTTGGAACCGCCACTATAAACTGCAGTTAAGCTTCCTGAATAAATTATAAACAAAACAAAAATACATCAACAATGAAAAATAGCCTGTGACTTGTTCCCAATAATTTTTCGGGGCTTCCAAGCGAAACAACTGAAATAAAAAAAAAAAAAAAATCATGACCAAAATATAAAAACTACCACCCATCACAGCACATACATAAATACAATCACGCTAATATATCTGAGTATCTGGCCCATTATCAAGTTTGCACAGATAAACAGATATACTGGGTATACGAGTATCTATACCTACATACATAGAACCTGTAAGCTTTTTGTGTCTCATTGGATATGCAGAACGTCACTTCAGGTGACACGTTTCCTTTTCGTATATGTAGCTACAGAATAAACTTGTTTCACTCTCGGTGCGTGTGCAATAAAATTTTCATCAATCAAGGGAAAAGTATCTCACAGAAAAAATCTCTGCTCAATAGATTCTTTTTTTTTTTCATTTAGGTAGCGATTTATTAGGAGTATTAAGAAAGTCTTTTATGGAGCGTGTCATGTGGGGGAGATATGTGTAACTTGTTGCAGGAGAAGCTGACTATGGGAGATGGAGATACTTTATCTTAACGATTTGTGTTTGTAACTTTGAAGAAGGTACCTATACTTGGTCATTAGTTCAACTGAAAGTTTGTGGTTTCAAAACGAAACCACACATTTGGACGTTCGTCGTTCTTGAGCAAAAAGCCCAAGTTCAGAACTTCAAAACTTCTTCTTAATTACTGTGATGCTCATCGATAATCAACCACTAACTGATTGGAGGAAAATAAAAATCAAGAAGAAAAACGATCTATCTTGTTAGTTTGTGTGAATTTTTTTTTATCAATTTTGCTGAAAATAGAAATCCAAAGCAACAAAAGTTCATCGCTGTATGTTTTGTAGTAATTAAGCAGACGAGACGTTAAGTATTTGAATTTTATTTTTTTCTACTATGCCTGTACTTATCTGAGTTTTATTTGACGTACAGACGATGAAGACAATGACTTAGGTATTTTTAGAATCAGAGTTTCTATGGGAGATACTGATGATGACGTGTGATGCTGATTAGTGGTTGGAGAGTAATTATTATTATGAACGCAAGTAATAAGTAGTTCGGAGGGAATTTAGAATCGTAACTTGGAACAAATGACGTTAACTTGTAAGCATCAGAGAATATTATTATTTTTTTTTTCTAAATTAATGTAGGCCATGTAAGGGTCAGTTTTTGGTTGTTCAATGGAAGATTTTAAAAATTAGTACATTTGTCCTAAATTCAAGACCGTTGGTATGTGCTTTGTTCTAGTATCCATCTTCTTTTTCAAAGTCCTTGAACTCATTGATAGGAAAACATTTACAATTCAAAGTAATAACATTTGAGGATTGGAATATTTGTGCTGATTTGGGACAGTCAAATAAACGTAGATTAATTCAAATTAAGTTATCGTTATTATTTTGTTTTAATTTAATTCTTAATTCTTCCCTTAAATGATTTAAAATTGAAGCAATAACCAGTCGTGTTTTGAGTATTTTTCATAATTTTTGGGACATAATGAAACATTTTAAATTTTTAAACGAAGTGTTATCTAGGAAATATCATTTTTTAGAAGGTAGTCCTTTTTCCACAAAAACTAAGATACAAATCTTCTAAATTTTGGGACACTCAAATAAAATTCTTTTAATTTAATATTTTTAACAAGAACAAATAAGTTTCTCCCTAGATTCTATATGGGTTCAAACGTGAAATATTGCTGAACTGAGAACCTTTTTTTTATGTGAAGACACATTTTGGGACACTAATATTTTTTTAAAATTTTATATTTTAATCAATTTTAACTAGAAAAAATAAGCATCTAGGTATATTTTATATACAACTTCAAACGTAAGATAATGATTAACTGAGAATCTTTAGAATTCGTTCTAGGCTAAGGACACGTTATACACATTTTGGGACATCTGATCTTTAACTATTATGAGCTACCTATGTATTTGAGTTGAGCAGTGAATTTAAGCCGCAGTTCATATACTTAATTGGAAGCGACATCTAAATTTAAGTGAATGAAATTGAGATTTTCTGGAATTAATTTCAGCAGAAACAATCTGACCTTTATGAAATGACCATTCTTAGCACAGAAATATATTGGGACACTTATTGTTTTTCTTTAAATTCTTAAAATAAAGTCGTGTATAGTATTTAGTTTCAATTTTTAAATGCCATTTGAATTAGTTTTTCGAGTAGACAAAATTCAATGGGTTTCACATTTTTCAAAACACAAAAAAAAAAACAATTAAATTCATTCAAGTGTGAACGGCATATGTAAATTCACCTTTCCCCCAACTTTTATATAAAATATTCTATCAACGCTTTTTTCCAATAACAAGCAAATTCAACAACAATGAAAAAGCTGTTCAATATTGTTGATATTGACATTGTAAAAAAAATACCATAGATTGAATATCGTTCAACTTTGTTTATGCATACATTTATACTGATTGATAAGCTAGCAATTAATTTATTTTAGCCTTATCATAGGTGGTGTGAGAATATTTTCGTTTTGCAATGTAACACATTAGTAAAGCTTCAATTTGTTTTTGTTTGCATTTTATTATTAGTATTTTTTTGTGAACTTGATGTCATACGTCAATTCTATTTTTATACTACGCAATGCGGAATTAATTCATTAGTTTTTTTTTATCAAGAGAACTGACCTTCGACGACGAATTGATAAGAAGAAACTAGTTATTAAGAATTTAATTTAATTATTAGAGAACACTGTTCAAATTTTGTCTATCAAGAAAAACATTGTCCATACAAAATGTGTGAATTTAAGTAATTCACTGATAAGGAACTGATGTGGCTTTAAGTTTGTGTCCCAATTTAAGAGGTCTTATCAATCATTTTAATATTGCTTTAGTTAAAGATGAAGAGTTCAGTCCACCACTCCAGCTGATCTTGGAAATTTTCTAATTCAATGACACTTATTTTAATATTTTGGGACCAATTTTCTAATTTCGGGACAATTATATATTAGTATCCTTAGTTTGCCGCTCTTGGAATTTTTTGTTGGTTAATTTTGGACCAATTTTAAATTTTTGGGACTCTTATCTACTTATTAAGAACTACTTATTACAAGGAAAATGTTTGACATAAATTATTATTTTATAAGAGTCCACTTATATTTTTTTTTCAGTTGAAGTGTCCTAATTTTAGGACACATTTCATATTTGTTTTTCGATTCTATTTGTGTTATGATTTTGAATTTTTTTGGGTAAATATTTGGAATTTTTTTATAATTTAACCAAACTTTTGGGTACATTTTTTATATAAAGCGAACAATTTTTGAAGAAAAAAAACTTGAATGTTGAAAGAATTTTTTTTCTGTTCGGTAGATATTTCAAAGATTAAAAATTCTTACATAAATGATATTAAGGGCCAGTTTTTCGTTAATGAGTTAAACAAGAGTCTTAATTCACAGAGTGAACTGAAGAAGCTGGGTGGATCAAAAACATCAAAAGCATCTGTTCAGTTAATCGGCAAATTTGAAGAGTTAACTCGGGTTTAAGTTTAATCTCACACTAAAAAACTAAAAACAGTTTCACACAAGATTTTTTTTACAAAGATTAATTATTTACGTAAATAAAAAAAAAAAACAGAAAAAATATCAAAAAACAATTTTTTTTAAATATGTACATATTTCATAGTGATGTGAAAGTCACTATAGAGTTATATCACACCATTGTGAAAAGTAATAAAATTATGGAAAACAATGTTAAATGTATTTAGGGGCAAATTATGCGGGTTAAATGTTCATATGGCTTAACTTAAAAATGGTATTTTTATAAGATCTTAATTCAATAATGTTGTTGATTTATATGTGCTTCTTTGTGTGTTCCTTAGATTAGAATTGGGGTGAAAAACTTTTGGTCAAGTGGTGTCGAGAAAATGAAGAATAAATTCAACGCGAATAAATAGTTCGAAAAGTTAAATTTTAGAATTCACGGTATAAATTAGATGTACAAAAATGTGTATTAAAAACTTAAGAGCAGTATTTTGACCAGCAAACTTGGTAAAAAGTTGTTTTGAAATTTTGATAAGGTAGATAGCTTAGTAATTTAAACTTAAGGTTTATTTAAGGTAAGGTAAGCTGAAGGTTTATTTCGAACTTGAGACTTCAAATATATTTTAGATAAGAAAGTTAGCTGCCCACCTGATAAAATATGGCAAGTTATTCGCCAGGTTTAGTCAAGACCCTAGGAAGTTCTCAGTAAAGGGAAAATCTAAGTGAAGAAAACTTGTCAAATACCCGTAAGGTTCCTGCTAGTGAAAACTTGTAGGGCGTCTGTACGTTTTATATAATAAGCACTTTGGTCAAAATAGATACTTGATACCCTCAACTGAGTTTACAACTAAATCTCAAAATACAATATAAGTCGGAAACAGCTAAAACGATTTGTTTAAAAATTGACGCCAGAGTTTTAGGCCCAGTTTGTTGAAAGTGAGTTAAATCTTAGCCATGACTTTCACAGGTTCTAAATTAAATGGCGTCAATCAACCAAAATCAGCTGATCAGAAATTTCCATGATTTACAAATCAAATGGTTCTATGATACAAATTTTGATTTACATGTAGACATTGGAGAATTTACCAGTTGCAATCATTTTGGATTTAAGATCTGCAGTTGTGAACAAACTGACCCTTAGACCCATAATCACTAATAAATGACAAATAAAAACTATGAATGCTGGTATTTGTTTTAAACTTGGCTTAAAGTTCTATTTGAGGCTGTGAGTGCAAAAGTTGGGTTAGTTTTTTCGGGTTACAATATCAAAACGTCTTTTTTATTTTTTTTGTGTTTTAATATCAGCTGATCAGAAATTTTTCCTCAAGAGAAAAACCTAAAAATGCTGTGTACCAAATTTGAAGCAAATCGGATCACCCGTTTAGGCTCTAGCACGATGTACAGTGGAGCTACAGGTTAGACTGACAGATATTAAGTCAAAAACCATTTTGGACTTTTCCATCGCCGTAATTTTAAGTAATTAAGACTCTTGTTATTCTACACGAAACTAATGTAAAAAACAACTTAAAATTAAATTTCAGAAATATTACAGAATTCAACAATTTTACTAAGAACCTTATAATATTTTTTTCAACTTTGTTTTGTAAAAAAAATTTTGTTTTTTAGTTCGTCGTTTTTTAAAAAGAAAAATGCAGTGCCAACAAGCGGAGTTGGCTGTAATTTTAAAAGTGAATTACTTTTAATTTTGCATATTGTCGTCGATCCAAACAGTTTTTCAATTAAAAAAACTATAGATTTTTACCTACATATGTATAGCCGATTAATTTGTGACAAATTCAAAACCTTATTCCAAATAGAGAGTTATAGGTATGCCTCCAAGAAAGTAATTCGAGTTATTTGTATGTTTAAAATTATTAATTTTGTTTGTCGCAACACTCTACCTCACCTGATTTCCTTTTTTCCCGATCGGGAACAACTAAACTTTTAGCTCTTTTCACACGCAACGATCTGCGACGTATCGAGCGTAGAAAAGCTTCCGGCATCCGTGAGAATCTTTGTGGGGTATCCGGTGCTTTCCTCTCGGGGAGGAAGAAATTTTTAACTGCCAACATGATGCTCCTTGATGTTACAAAACTTTTATATCCTTAAAATGGTATAGGTATCCTCCTTTTTTTTTTAATTTTTAGGGGGGGTTTAAACTAATTTGTTAACACAACAATAAATTCTTTCAACACATGTAAAAGTGCACAAATACACCACATCAAGTTTAATCTTATCTTATGTATTTTTTTTTTTTAAATTAAATATGCGCAAATTTATCCAAGCGGTAGGGAATTTGTATCTTTCACTATAATCACATCCACTGATGTAAACATTTTGTCAAATCAACATATGGATGGGTTTGGATTTATTTGTATTCTATTACTTTTAACTATTTATTTAAACTAATTCAATTAATAAGTGTATAACAGTTGCGATCCATATTAAAATTGTTAGCACTAAATCAGATCTTAATCGTGACATTAATACAAATAATTGTATACAAAAAATTAAATTAAATCCGACAAATGATTCATTGATAAGCTAACATATTTGTTTTTTTTCCTCGGATAAAGTATCTATGAGATAGATTTCCCGATGAATTTTTTTATTTTCTTGAAAAAAAAAAATAAAAGAAATACGGACAATAATCCGACGTTTACGAATCCACACTCAGATATCAACTGAAGTTGTTCGGTGCAAAACCGGCTGAGTATAGTGGTGGTTGGTTGCAGATAGAAAAGTATCTGTTGGATACGAACTCATTTACAGACAGAACAACAGAAACTGTTAAGTTAAATTGCAAACAGATTTTTGTGTTTTTTTTTTTTTTGTCGAATTGTCTTTCTCTTTTTCGTTCTTTCTGTTTATTTTGTTTTGGATTTATGTATATGTTGGGTTCTTTTTTACAACTTGTGATTGTGAGTTGTGACGCAATAGATATAGCAACTTTTGCATCTGTTGGGTGGATTTTTTTTTTAGCAAGTTTTGTACACGTGTTTTTTTGTAATTTTTTTTTTGTTCTTGTACAGATAAGATATTAGATGGATTTTGGTGGGGTATATTTTTTTATCAGCGAATATCTGTGTGACTAGGAACAAAAGTGTCTGTTTTTTTTTTTAGTATTCAGTCGGATTGGGTTGTGATTGTAGTAGGTTCAGTGTTATCAGGAAATCATTGACCTTTTATGGTTGTGATTGTGGGGTTTTGGGATTATTTTGAGATAGGAATAAAATTGTGTACCAAGATTTTTTTTCAAGGCTTTTTCTAGAGCATTGGTGGAATTGGAAAATGCTGGCGTTTTATAGATCCAGAGTGTAACCGGCGTTTTATGTTTCGATTTGTATTCATTTTTATTTTTATTTGAATTTATAACTATGCATGTATGTAGGTATATAAGCTCGATAAAAATTTATAAAAACTAACTTACACGTCCAGTGAAGTGCGAGTTTTGAATGGTCGCGAATTTTAACATTTCATTTGCATGAGTTGTCGCTGACAACAGCGAATTGTCATAAAACATAAACAAGGAAAATGATTACCTACTTAGGTATTTGAGGTTAAATTCGAACGAATTTCATATTCAACGATCAGTGGAAAGCGTACGTATTTTGTGGATTGCGAATTTACATTTGACACTTCGCAGAAGATACATACAAACTTTGTTGATCGCGTTGAAAATATTAACATGCAATATGATCCACTTTAAACTAATTTTACGCATTTTTTTTCTATTTAAAGACAAATGGCCATTTCTGGCCCAGAGTATACACGACCGAGTTGGTCGTGAAGTGAAGCCCGATACATAAATGTAAAATATTTCATATCGTTCATGGGAAAGTCGAGATATTTGGGCTTGACGTTGCCGATTGCAAACTAATAATTTCGGTTTTTGTTCCAAATAATTGTCCATAACTGGCCAAATAATTGACGTATAGGAAAATAATATCGAATGTTTTGTTTATAGTTAGGTATATTTATATGATTTATGTAATTGAAGGTTGTAAAATAACCTTAGCTCTAGAGCTAAATCACTGAATTTTTTTAAATACCTACATATCTTGAAACTTTTTTAAATTATCGTAACGGCAAATGTTTCCCTGGTAGCAAGTGAAAAACCTGGCTAGCAGGTTCTAGACGCATTGACGAAAAATTTACACTTACGTAAGTTGTTGAATATTGCCACTCTATAGTTTAAAGAATTTGTTTTAGAACTTTAAAAACATAAAGATGTCAAATTACGTTAAAGAATTAAATATGTACATAAATCTGTACGCACACGAGAAAACCTTTGGTGGAATAGGGAGTAAATATAGATCAAGAACAATATTGGACCAAGCACCGAACCTAACGGGACACCATATTTTAACAAAATCACTTGACAAGATATACCATTTGCAAGTACCCTTCGTTCACTTCCGGTCAAATAAGATTTTATAGAAAACATCTTTTCCCTAAAACTAGCATTGTTAAGCTTATCTAAAAGTATTTCTTGGTCAACCATATCAAACTTCTTCGTCATATCAATGAACAATTCATCTTAACAGATCACAGCAAACTTTAAGGATTGCATCTTCTCAAGATCTACCTGATCTCAATCCGAATTGATTACTATAATTGGAAACAGAGGTTTGCTTTTCTAAGATTTGAGACTTACTTTGGTTGAAATCAGCTTTCAACTATACTTAAGCTCTTCACGTCTCTCTTCACTTCGCAACGATGACCATGCCTCCATTGGTCTGTCAATGTGACTGAGGAAAATGTTCGACTCCATAGTAATTTCTTCATATTGGGGAAAGAGAATTAAAATGGGTCCCCAATTCTACAAATACGACAGTAATTACAGCACATGGAATTAATGTTTCTCTTGTTTTGATCCCACAGAACGAAAAGTGATTTTTGACCGACTGCTGACGGAAGATGCACCCATCGAACTGTCAACTGGTCCAAATAAGGAGAGCGTTCGGGTCAGTTAGAAGCGGCTCTCTCTGCGTGGAACTTAATCATCTCTGATTCTCATACTCGTTGTTGCGATCCTTTTCTTCCAATTTCGTTTAGGAAATTGAGTAAATCACCAACACTCGAACTGTAATTGAAAGGCACGCTGCATGTCTAGATTTCGCAAGGAAGTTTGGGACACAAAAAGCGGGCTGCTCGACGGTCCACTCCATTTTTGCGACTGAAAACCAATGCTGTACAATACGAAATAATACAAAAATGGTTCTCAATAGGTACGTCTGCCGAGCTCAACCCTATGGTACCTCTTGTGGTAGTGGTTAATGCCTATTCCACTGTTTTTGTCAGATTTAATGCCTCTTGGAAGGAAGTTACACATTATCCTCTACGACTAGATATACATATGTTTCTCATGTTTTGAAAACGTGTCTCTTATCTTAGGCATTCAAATTCAGCTGAAAATTGTAGGTCCCCACCAATCTTTTCGACTAAACACAAGAATTGTTATCAAGCTTTTACTCAATATTCGTGCTACGAATTTATATATAAGATAAAATGACATTTTTGAAAACTCAAAAATACAAATTCTTTCACTTCTGAAGGTTTGCTTCCACGTCTATTTTTCTTCCAGACAAGAACTTTTCAAACAACATGACAACTCAACCTACCCAACCGCAAAAAATTCAGATTATAAAAGTAAAAAATTCCAACAAGTGAATCAAATTCCAAAAAAAAACCCACAGAAATCAAAAACCAAGAATAAACCCGCCATTTATCAGCTGAATTAAATTTAGAAAAAGATCAAAGTCTGGTGCTTGAAATGAGATAAACTAAAATAACCACTCAAAATCAGAGACTAAATTAATTAAAATTAACTTCACTTCTCACTTAACTTCGAGGAAAAAATAAATTCAACAAGTTTGCTATCTCCCAAAATCTTAAAAAAAAAAAAAAAAAAAAAAACAATTTAGACTTATCTCGCTCGAAGCCGACCACAAATCTTTCCAACACTTAACCTACCTACCTTAACTGCTCTTGGTTTCCCAAAATCCTTCCCCAAACCAATTAAATCGCATGAAATCCTTTCATTCCACACAGCTGGTTGAGTAAAAACTATAAAGGCACAATAAGAAAGAGAAAAAAAAAAAAACAAAACTGCAGCACCTGCGCCCGCTATGGCCATTGCCTCCACCACCATCAGCCGCCTCCAACTCAATTAGAATTTCTGCTGCCTCTGAGTCTCTATTATCATTTTATTCCTTTCTGTACAGCAGTACAATTTGAGTGAAAACAATGGTTAAAGCTGAAAGTCCCGGAAAACTTTTAGCAAAAACTGGTTCAAACTATAAATACCTATTTATATACAAATACACCTTCACCAACAACAAACAGAATCTGCAACACACGAAATGATGACTAGGACCATGCAACAACATTTTTATAGGTCAAATCCGAGGCGCAACTATCGCAATATTGCAACTACTGCTAGTGCTACCCCGCTTTCCATTGATTTGCAATATGAATGATGGCGGTCGATGGCGCAGGTATTGTGATGCAACAACAAAAACGAAGTAGGTATCTAGATATTATTTTCACCGGCACATGCAAATGAGCCAGGTGATTAGCGACGAACAAAAGAAACACAAAACCGTCCACTGCCACAGCCACACACAGATACATACTAAATTACAACAATACTGACTCTCGAAGTAGGTTATTTATTTTACTCGCTGTCGCTGTGTGTAAATGCGGAACTCAACTCTGGAGATACAACTACAGCACAAGCAATTCTGTTCTAGAACTAGGTAATATTCCCAGGATATGATTTTGTGCTTACCCAGATTGTCTCCGAAATGAGAATCCTCTTTTTTTCCAGTTCAGGAGGAGAACAAAATGCAAAAAGTTCCTAGTATACAACTCCCGGGAGTAAACGTAATACTTTACTATAGGTATAGTACGTAACTCTACTATTTCTATAGAGGGACGTTTCCTGACACACTTCGAAGAGGAGCCTTTTTGCTAACGTTTTTTGTGAAATACCAACGTGACACAACTGTGTGAACGGCTTCGAACAAAAGATGGAACAACCAACCCTTGTTGGAAAATGGGAAAAATATAGTCAATAAATGGTGAATGGTGATGCAACAGTAGCTAGTTGCACCAGCACCAGCACCAGCACCAGCACCAGCACCACACCGACACCACACATCAAAAAAACCTTCTCTTCTGCAAAGGAATGCAGTGTTTGCATACGTCGATAATGTAGTTTACAAAAATAAGCAAAACTGTTAACAACTGGAACTGTTAAGTACACTGAAGAGTTGCATCAAACATGTTTGATGCTCTTAAAATTGGTTGACAGTTGTTGGAGAAGGAACCTTAAAGAGGTGTTCTGTTATCTGACAGTTTGAATCTGCAAAGTGACGTAGAGAATGGATGACGATAGAGAGTAGAGAGATAGACGAAGCATAACGGTGTGTGTCTGTACAAGTTACCTCTACTAAACGACTATCAGTCTGCCGGGCGTTGCAGTAGTTCAGTGGATTTTGTTGTTTTTATTTTTTTTTTATTTGAGTTATTTTTGTTGGGTCATTGCAGGATGTGCGAATGCTCAGTGTTGCCACTGAGGGATTTTGTAAGGAATTATTTTGATTCGAAAGAAGAAGAAGAATCATTTTACGTGTATGGAAAATATTTGGTTCAGACTTTCAATGAATTATTAGATATTTGTATTTAAATTTATCAAACATTTTTATGTTTTAAATCACCTAAACCTTCGTAAATGAAAAAACATGTTGTGAAAATTATGTTAGAATTGGAAAAAAATGAAAAACAAATCTATGTAATATTTTTTATGTTTGTTAAAACTTTGATACACTATTTCGCCTCCACAAGACCAAACTACCCACACAATATATATAGTACTTCCCTGGAAGGTTTTAATGCCCTGAATTTGAATCCTACTTAAGACTTTCTCCATCACGTCAGGTATATTAGAAATATTCTTATCTAACGCTCATATTACTCACTCGGTTAATCCAGATTAAAAATTAAATCCAGATTTGAATTAATTTAAATACAAACCTTTAATCCAGTTCCATATTAAATCCAAAGTATTAACATTTAATTGAATTTAAACTGCTATCAGGAGGTTAGATTATTTTGGACAGGGATAATATGGACATAGATTTAATAAATCTGGATTTAAAGTACATTTCAATCCAAAGTGAATAATATAGCCGTTAGTGTTAAAGATGCTCTCGTCTATGGTAAGACGAAGTAAACGTTTAGTTGGACTTAACAAAAATACCTACTTTGTATTCTTAATAATGGAAGACACCCAGAACTAACGTACAGTGGTCCATATTGACTTTTTTGGTTGCAAAAGTTATAATTCTCTAAGCAGCCAAGATACCGTGAAACATTTTTTTTTTTTTCAGCTTGAAGAAAATTTTCAAGGCTGTTACATTTTAAGAATAATATTGAAGTATTGTAATGTAGACGGAGTTCTACTGGATTAAAACTGTTTGAACTACAATTTAAAGTCGAACAAGTTTGCCCGAAACGGTGTTTCAAATGAATTTTGATCGGGGACTAACTGAGTTATTTTAATCAATTAAAAGTCGAAAAAGTGTGGCCAAAATGATGTTTCAGAAAATATTAAATTAAATTATTTTAAAAATATGTGTTTATTTTTTATTTGAATATTAAAAAAAAAATACACTATGTATGTAGGTACCAAGCAAAATCATACTTAATTTTTTTAAAATACTTTCCTTAGTTTTTACACTACAAAAAAATTAAGAAAAGTCATTTTTTTAACCTTAAAAACTAATTTACTTTGACTAGCTCTATACAAGCAAAGCCATTAATGCAAACTTCATAATTTTTCGGCTACAATAGCTCGAAACATTTATTTGTTAACTCAGTGAACTTAAAAAAATTGTAGTATATAAACCCACCCAAACACCGATGATTGCGAACCACTTTTTCAATGAATTCTTGACAAATTATGTATTTATTCATAGAGAAAAGTCAAAATTCGTTAGAGCGGTTATTGAAAAAAAAAAAAAAAAAAATTGTATATAGGTAGGTATAAAAAAAAAAAAAAAGTATTTAGTAATAAGAGGTGTTTTTGTTAGACGTGTGGTTTTCAAGAAGAAATAAAACGCATATTGATTCAAAATAGCTTTTAACGGCCTTTAGTCCATAAAAATTGGCGTTTCGTCCCGGCGATCTCACTTGGACTCATCAGTTGACTAGTGAGTGCCTTGTCAACACGCAATTTTTATTAAGTTCAGTTCAACTTACATGAACTTTTTGACAAAAATCCAATGTGAACTATATCCAACAAGATTAAAATTCTTAATCATTAAGCTGGAAATTTATATTATTTAATGTTCTGGCCAAAACTTTAGCTTTATTTAGAGATAAGGGTTTGCCATTATGTTTTAAAAATGATTTCGGGCAAGTGGCCGCCGCGGCTGGCTCGAATAAATTCCAGCCGAGAGGCCCAATTTTCGACAGCTCCAAACGATGGCGGATGGACTCATTCGGGTCTTATTCGATATTCTCCTTAACATCAGCAATAGAGTCTTCGGTGCTCACCATACGGCGTTTCCACTAGAGTAAACGTGGTGCGAAACCGATCCATGTTTGCTCGAATTTATGCGATTTTGCGATAATGCCGACGAATATTGGACGCAGTGCGCGATGTGTCGCGCGAACCGAACCATTACTTTGGTAATAAATTTGCACGATTTGCAAACGTTGTTCAGGAATAAGTCTATTAATTATGAAATGGCAAAACAAACTGAGCATAAATCAAGTGACAGCTGTCAAAAAGACTTACTCCGAAAAAACTATTGCCAGATTGAAAACCACACGTCTAAAAAAAATACCCTTTATATACCCGAAAAAACCTAATTTCTAGAAATATGTCAAAGATTAGATTTTCATTTTTTGATCTAAAAATATTTATTTTAGAACATTTTCCCCCGAAACGCAGAGCATAACTACAATTGTGGATCCAGTATGGAAGAGGTAGACTTAGTTATAAAAAGCTTAAGAAGCTGAAGTATGAGATGAAGAAAGTATGCCCGATGACTTGACGATCAGGTCCATGTGCCCCATCAACAAAAAAGACGATCTTATGTCTTGCAAGAACTATCGAGACATATCCCTGCTCAGGAACACTATTTGGCAACGGTCGAACTTGGGATCGCGCGAAAATTTATCCAGTTGTGCAGCGTGACATTATAGAAAACATTACAAAGTGCAATGTAAACCTACTGAATGGCTCTTCCGAACTATTCAGAACACGTAGAAACAGAAACAGAGAGCGCGTAGGGCAGGCGTTAACACGCAAGGCACTGTCTTCAATAGATCCGTCCAATTACTAGGGTATGCGGACGATATCGACATCATCGTCTTTATAGAGTCCTCCACCTTTATAGAGTCCTCCACTGCGCCCTTAATTGAAGACCAAGGCATTGAGGATCCCAGAGCCCTTGTTTGGTTCACTGAAAGCAGCGTGTCTGGGATGGAGGAGAATGGAAAGCTGCCGTGCCTAAGGCCGGGGTCCTCCACGGGTTGGGAGCCCGCGAAGTAAATCAAGTAAAATGGGCGTATCAATGGATATCTTATTGCATTTTATCAAAATCATATACAACTCACTAACTCAAGGTCTAGGATAAATGTTGAATCTACAGCACACACAAGGGACAATGAGGATCATATCGCAGTATGAAAGTACGAGTACTAGTGGTTTTTTTTTTATTCGTCTGGGATACAAAGTTTAAAGAGAACTTTCAACTATCCACCCTTTTCATAAAATTTAAAACCAAGAGCAGCATTCCTTTTCTTTCCAAGTAACTGTGAATTCCACAGAGGTGGTTTCATTTCGCTTTCTATTTTAAAAGCTTAATCCATCAACCGAACGAAAGACAAAAAAATAACCCTTTTAGTATCTCATTCCTTTCATAATTACTAAAAAGGTACTAAATGTACACTTCACAAAATAAAGTGATAAGGTGTGAAATTAAAGTGAGTGACAAAGAAGTCAGACAGCATACAACAAGACTGAATGTCTTTTTTTTTTTTTTTTTTATTTTAATAATAATTATCCACACCAAATAATTTTCTGGTGTGATTTTCTTTTGTTTCCTTTTTATGAAGAAGCGGGTGTTTAATTCCGGTTAACAAACTCATTCGAGTGTAAAATTGTGGTTGATGCTTGCCCATAGAGTAAAAGACGGAGTCTGATGATGATGGGCTGATGTTGAATGCTTTTACGCAAATTAAAAGCGATCCATTAACTACGCGCAGTAAACAAAGTATGTATGTATACATTTTTAAACCAATTAAAAAAATATAAAAAAAAATATGTCACACTTCCTCAATAAAAAAAAAAGACAAAAAATTAAAATATACCCTCGACACATTTTGACCAATTAACACAAAATGATGACGATGGAACTTCAAAACAGAATCAATCATCACCGGAGATTGTATTTAAAGACCGACACCATAAAAAAGGGCAAAAAAGCCATCATGGTTATTGAGGAAAAAAAAAAAACAACCAGAAAACCCCCATGAAATTCATTGAAAAAAAAAGATACAAAGACACAAAATAACCATCAAACAGTGAATGGAGAGCCAATGACCGCATCGAACCCATAAAGTACATTCAAGCCACAAGCAAAATATCTCACAAAACATTTATACAGAAATGTCCGTCCATCTTGTCACTCATGATTTGGCATCCTTCCTGTCCTCTTTCATTTGTTAACAAGACATAAATTCACTTTCAGATACTTCGATTTCGACTTGGGTTTATAAGATAATCGATTGTATCCGTGAAATTAATTTCCGCGATAGAAATCATTTATGTCTATCTATCTTCATACCTTTCCATCATATAGAAATCGAAATCTATCTACGAATGGTATGTTATACAAGGCCGTGGGCAAGAGGGTTCTAACTCTCACATTATTTTATTTTATTATTTTTAAGCATATGCACTTCAAATAGGATTAAGACCATGAGCTCATAAGGCTTCGTTCTACTTAATTTCGGTATAAGAGCAGAAGGAGGTGAAGGTGACCTTACGTAGCAAGATGAGGGCGCACTCAGTCTGCCTGGTGAAGGAGATTGAAGAGTCCCACCATCAAAACAACACCCATAGGGTTTATCAAAAAAAAAAACCATACACTGGCTGCTGGTTTTAAGACCACAACCCGGACACTTCGAAACAACGAAGGTAAGCTAGTCGCGGAAGCCCTGGGAATAGTTAGTGGACTCAAGCTGCTGCAAAATCGGCCTGATGTACAGCGAGTGATAGGGTTAAAGGAGAACTCATCTCCAATCAATGAAGACCCAGTTCCAACACCAGCTAAACGTCACATATAAAGCTGACTGTATTCCAGCGAGCCAAAACGCATCGTGTGATTGGGCTCGCTCGAGCCTTTTGGATTTTCGTCAAGTCGGAAATTCACCACCCAAATTGGTTCCGTGCCAAATGACTCGCACCTGTATGGTCAGCTTTGAATCCTATCCAAATTACTGCCTGAGCGTCTCAACACGTTTTCCAACACTTTTATCGGCAACCTTCAGTGTGGTTTCCTGCCAAGCGAATTGACCAAAGACCAAAACGTCATACTGAAGCAAATCTTGGAAACGATCAACGAATTTCAAGTTGAGCATCAGGCTCCGGGATATAGGCACCCGATATGTAGGATATTCGCAAAAAAAATAAATATTATCTATAAGGTAAGTAAATGGTCAATAAATGTCAGCTAGTTGCAGCAATTGATCAGCTCTATAGGCCATCCCTTTTCAATTTCAAGTCGAGAACCAGGCTCCGGGATATATGTAAGAACCCCATATGTGGGATATTCGCAACAAATATGCCATTTAGAAGGTCAGTAATTGGTCAATAAAGGTTAACTAATTTCAGCAGTTGGTCAGCCATATAAGCCTTCCCTTTTCAATATCAAGTTGAGAACCAGGCTCCGGGATCTAAGCACCCGATAAGTGGGATATTCGCAAACAAAATATGTTATCTAGAAGGTTAGTAAATGGTCAATAAATGCCAGCTAGTTTCAGCAATTGGTCAGTTCTATAGCCCATCCCTTTTCAATTTCAAGTCGAGAACCAGGCTCCGGGATATATGTAAGAACCCCATATGTGGGATATTCGCAACAAATATGCCATTTAGAAGGTCAGTAATTGGTCAATAAAGGCTAACTAATTTCAGCAGTTGGTCAGCCCTATGAGCCTTCCTTTTTCAATTTCAAGTCGAGAAGCAGGCTCAGGGATATTAGAACTCCATAATGTGGGATATTCGCAACAAATAAGCCATTTTGAAGGTCAGTAATTGGTCAATAAAGGCTAACTAATTTCAGCAGTTGGTCAGCCCTATAAGCCTTCCTTTTTCAATTTCAAGTCGAGAAGCAGGCTCCGGGATATTAGAACTCCATAATGTGGGATATTCGCAAGAAAATATGCCACCTAGAAGGTCAGTAACTGGTCACTAAAGTTCAACTAGTTTCAAAAATTGGTCAACCTTATAGGCCTTCCCATTTTACAAAAATATTCCATAGGTATAGGCTCCAACTCAATTTTTATCATCACCCTCCTAAAAAATGTTTTGACTACAGCTCTGATGTTATCCACTATTTCTATCATATCACTGCCATAAAAAAACAACAAGGAGGGAAATGTAAAATAAATAAACCTCAAGTGATTTACCTAAATGACAGTGAAATTATATTGGTTAACTAAAAATATGAATTGGGTCTATAACAAGCTGTGGAAATTTATAAAAAAAACACAAAAATCTATTATAGCTGGAAGTGTATAATATACTCGCATTTAAGTTCGTTCAAGTGAAAGTGGTTGTTGTCTATTAGTTGACGGAGTTGGAGGATTGAAGAAACGGAAAGAAAAACTCTCTTCCGATGTGCGGTTGCAACATACACAAGATTGTACATTTGAGATTATTATTAAGTAATTATTTCGCATCATACATTTATGTGGTGAATCGTGGTATTTCCGTTTGTTTTGTTTTTGCTTCCATTAGATAATAAATCAATTGAAGAAATGATGAGGAAGCTGAATGATAAAATAGATTATTATTTGAGTTGGTGATGATCTTTCTACAAAAAATCATGTGTTATTTGGAGAATCTGTAAGGAAGTATTCTTCTAAATTAATATTTTGTTTAATTTCAAAGTCTGTTTAAAAATCTTTATCATTCGTAATAAAATCTCGACATAATTTTGTTTTTTCGTTTACTAAACTCAAACCAAAGTCCTCTAGATCCTTTGCTCAAAATTAAAAAATTTAAATTTCTATTCTGAAATGTATAAAACGTGATTCGCATAAGGTGTGACAAAAAACTAGAGCATGTAAGTTGGGTCAAGTTAAGAAAAAAATCCTATGGGAGGGGGGTCTATTCCCCCCGTTTAGCCGAGTGCGGCAATTTTCTAACAAAAAAAAAAATACTTAAAACTTGACATAATGTACCTCTGTGGAAGGCCAGAAATCTCTTCTTTTAATTTCTTTTTAAATGAAGTTGTTTTAGTGAACAGTTTATGAAAAACTAAAATTTTGACGAAAAAAACTTCAAACTAATTTTTTCCAAAAGTTTACGTAATTATGTAAGCCGGATGCTTAAATATCTTCAACTCTTTTAAAAACAAAAAAAAGGAAGAGATTTCTGGCTTTACAATAAGGTTTTATCATGACATTGTGAGTGTTACCGTTGTTTTTTTAAAGTAAATTGCCCCACGCGGCTGAACGGGGGGGGGGGGGGGTAGACCACCCTCCCATACGATTTTTTTCTTGTTTTGACCCAACCTACATGCTCTAGGTTTTTGGCACACCTTATGCGAATCACCCTGTATAATCTTCTTTTCTGCATTTTCCACCCTGAATATTGATTGTTCGCAAAAGTTTAACTTCTCCGATGTATTGTAGAATAGTATGGTATTTTAGAATAGCTAAATAGTTATCTTATTTGTGTATTATTAAAAAGGGAAACAAAAATCTCTTTATAAAGAATTATATATTTTCAAACAAGCTGAAACCCCAAGTGCTTCCTCATTCCGGAGTGACATTCTCCTTAACTTCTTTTCTCTTTTTTATATTTTATTACTATCAAAAAGGCCCACACGTGTGGGTCCCACGAGGACACAAATATGAAAGTTTATACCATATTAAGCTATATGGATGTATCTACAACTGTATAGATAGATACACCTGTCATTAAAACAAACGAAAAAAAATGCACCATATGCGCTGCAGTTATTCATCTTCTCCACGTTTTCTTGCTTTTTGAAGGATATACAATTTTGTCTCTACTTTGTCGTACGTTGAACTTCTTTAGGCAGAATTCCTCAGGACATTCAAAAGAAAGTGCAAAGGACATTCACCCAATAAAATTGAATGTTTCTATCGATTTAAATGTTGAAGCCATTTAAAGCAGTAAAAGTTAAATGTTGTGCCTCTGGGTGGTCGTTATGGACCTACATTATTTTGCACCCCATAAACAGAGTTCACTAACCCTTAGTAATTCAATTAAATTCTTGGTTTTCGCACTATAATTTGATTGACATATTTTTATTGAGTACATATTTTGTATTTTGATGTTGACCAACAAACAAAAAGATGATTGTATTTATGAATAAATTTCAATTTAGATACAAGTCAAGTGTTTGCTTGTCTGTGATGCGCACAGCAGTCTTTTTTCTTTATCGTTTGAGTCCAAGTTCTTTGAATTTTTTTTTCATGAATCTTTAAGTTTTCCTTGAATTGAATTGAACGACATTTTAATTGAATGACTGACCCAGCTTCTTTTTTCTTTCTAAATTTGGATCAATGAACCAGATGATTTTCCTTCAAACAAAAATCAAAGCACCACCGAGTGACTAATTTAAAATGTGTTTTGTGAGTTTTATTTTGAAAAAAAAAAAAAACACAAAAACACTAATAAATTTTCCCTAAAAGTTCTTTGTGGAATCATACACCGCGGTACACCTACACAGTAGCGAGAAACAATAAATATTTCAATCCGTTGACTGCGTGCTGGACTTTCATATGCATCATCCGGGGGGAGAAGATACTACACACTTTTCCACCGATTATTCGCCTTTGAATTCAATTAACCGGGGAAAAGCTTGTTGGGGAGGGGGGGGAACAGATTCGCACACTTAATATTAATTAAATAAAATTAGGAAAACATAAAAACTGCATTTTATGAGATAAATTATATTTTCAACAATATTCAGTTCAGCCAACCTATAAATGCGATTTAATTCAGTTCGAAAGTGTTTTGTTTTGACTGCTGTGTGTAGCACACTCCGTGGATGATGACGAGATTAGATAGTTTTGGGTTATTTTTGTAAATAGAGATCATTAGAATGTTATTCACATTATAGTTTGTCACATTTAAGCAATCGGAAAGTGTTAAACATGGGGTCACACACGAGAGACTCAGGGGGCCATTTTTGTTTACAATCGTCATTTGCTTTGACAGGAATTATGTATGTATCAGCAGATGATGTCGTACTGTGTGACAAGTCTTAATCACATCACAAATATTGTGATTCACAATATGACAGATGTAAAACTTTATTCATTGTTTTGTGTGGGATTTAAACAAAAAGTCTGGGAGTAGATACAGACATTTTTAAGGCAGGCGTTCTACATTCCAGCAATTAAATGAATATGAATAGAAAGATGGATTCAATATTTTGGAATACTTTTCAGTGTTCGAATTCAAGATTTTATGTATGTTCCTAAAATGATTCACGCACTTCTCTTACTATAACTAAGAAGTTGAGGAATACCGCAATTTGTGTGTTTGTTTTTAATTTGCATATTAACTGCGGAGAATGTGAGGAATTCACGTAAGATGCTCATTGAGATTGTGTTACTCAGCGAGATTATGATATCAGCTTTCAGCCATACAAGTTAATTTTATTAAAATGAGTAAGTCAGTTTTATAGGGTTGATGATCTTATGGCTTAATCATAAGGAACTTATAATTAAAACATTCTTTCAAAAGTGATTTGATGTCTGTGAGGTTTGGTTGAAGTTGAGTGGGAGGAATGCTTAGCCAGACAGTTAAATTAAATACCAGCTTGATTCTCAACGGTATGGGTAAAGTGGATGTTCTTCTTAATTGCTAACATAGACGTGTGGGTTCGAGCCCCATTATAGGCAACATTCTCTTCTTCTATAAACCCTTAGCTTGAACTGGATGCCACCTTAGAAAACAATATTCGTTTGGAAAATTGGTCGAAGCAAGAACAACTACAAGAAATTAAGTAGGTTCCCCTCACCCTAATTCTGAAATGTAATTGGCCTTCGAGACCACGGTTTTTGAGGGAGAACGGATCAATTATTGTATTGGGTTGAATCCCATTCTTGACTAGTATCCAAGGTTCCAATCCTGGCACAATTTTAAATGTTTGCGCGCGGAAGACAAAAAAACCGAGTGAGAAACCATAGATTTGCCTTCACTTTAACCATGATTATATTTAAATTTTAACTTTAACTTTCAAACAAGGTAGCCTTTAGATTTTGATTTTTCGATACCCAATGAATCCAAGGAAGATGTCTGGATCCATAAGTCGGATGGGAAATTTATTACAGACCAAAATTCATGCTGAGTAGACACACTGTGCTCCGGAGAGAGGCCCAAATAGACGTATGCGCTTTTCAACTAGTCGAAAGGTCTCGGCTTAAAAGAGGTTCAATTTTCCTGAGCTGTGTTTCGGATGTCTTTGGATCTTTTAATCTACGCCACCAAATTTAGGAGTACTTTTTGGTAAGAAATGTCTTAAGCATAAAATAACCAATTTGTGTATACCTTCCCCGAACTCGTACCGCTATTTTAATCATTTTTTTTTTTATAAAAATTCTAATTCTGTTTTTCGGAAAGAAAACAAATACGAGGAAAAAAGTTCCACTAATAATTTTGAATATTCCTTGTCATAGGTTGAACTCTATGTCCTTAAGTGCCCAACAAATTAGAGGGTACGCAAAATTTTCCAAATCAGTATTTTCATGTTTTGACCTCAAAAATAAATTAAAGCTTAATATGTTTAAGTTTTGGATCTGAATCTAAAAACAAAATTGCATACCACAGGTTAGCTTCTAAAAGGGAATGATCATTTTACTATGGAGCTTTGGCCCAGAGTGTACCTACGCGAAAGAGTTTAGTATCAAATGAAAGGTGACGTGAAGCCCGATACATGAGTAAAATATTTTCAAAATTGTTTATGGGAAAGTCGAGATATTCGGGCTTGAAGTTGCCGATTGCAAAGTAAGGATTTCAGATTTTGTTCCAAATAACTGTGAATAACGGGCGAAATAATTGACGCAGGAAAATGAAATTGATAATTTTAATAGGTATGAAAAATGGTTCCGAAAATGGTTATCGGGGTCACTTTGCACAATTGTTTATTTTCCTTTTTCTCGGAAACGCTTCAACTGATTTTGATTGATCAATTTATGAAGAATGATTGATACATTTTCAATAAAATTGCGTAGGTACTAACATTTTCAAAAATTAACTTTTTAGATTTTTAAAAAAAGTTAAAAAATTTTTTTTGAAAACTCAATATTTCAAAAATTACTCGTTGGATTTGTATAAAATTTTGTAAAAACTAAAAGATTAAAAAAAATTATCGTAAAGTGTTGCCGTTGAAAAATGTTATCCATTTCAAATCGATTTTTAGAAAATTGCTCCTCCGGCCTAAACTGGGGGAAATAGACCTCCCCTTCCATACGATCTGAATTCAACCTACACGTCCTAGCCTTTTTTCGCATCTTAAGCAAGATCCTTTATATCTCATAAGGTACCAAAGCTGTTGGTTTGAAGAATGAAAAAAATTGGCAGACATCAGAGTGGAAGCCATTTTTCTACAATCTACTTGAAAAGCTCCATTATAAAGTAAGAGAAGATCAGGCTAAAATTTCTCTTCATCGGCAAACCTATCCTAAAAGCTCCAGTACGATTTAGGAGAAGGAAACTATTTTAACGAAATCTTCAGCACTGGAACGGTATCGTGGATATTCCGAGAAAAAATGCAGAATTATAACAGCTCAAATTCATACAAAATGTATCGACTTAACTCTGTCTGCAAGACTAACTAACAAGAAAGAGAAAATTAAGTGCAATTCATCGCAAGATGTCTAATTCTTGCAGAGATACGGCAGAGGTGACAAATATTTAGAACAAACGGAATTTTAAATGGAACAGACTGACAAAGACTTCACCAATTTATCAAAATACCACTAAACTAGGTGCAGAAGAAGAAGAATAACAGAAGACTTTTGAAACTAAAATGTATACAAAGCTCAATTAATTTACAGATTTTGAAAAAAAAATTAGAATCCTGTTTAAAATTTTATACGCTATAATTGTTGCCTTGACATTTTTCTCCTGATAGGTTTTCTAGAATTTAAAAAATAAAACAGCATATTATCCATTTACCTCCCTAAAGGAGTTTCCACTGTTTCGAATTTAGGGTAATTTTTAAGGTGTTGCTTAAGACAACGCAACAGAACTCTACACTAAAATTCAGCTTTTTTCCTGATATTTTTAAAGTTCGGCCATTTTTTTGTTTAATTTTTCCTGGGCATAAGGTAGTCGGACGATTGGATTTTGCAATACACAATAAATCCTCTTGTAGCTTAGCATCACGCTGAATTTTTTAGTTTCTAAAATTCTATAGCTTAAAATTCCCGATGAGTGTCAAATTCTATTTTAAATTGTGTAAACCATCTGAAGCCCTGCTGCTTTGGGTGGCTTTAATCAAAAACCTAATACAAAATTGTACACCTACTTTCAATTCTTCCCTGTTGCTGTCATCGTTTTCAAGTATAAGAACTTCAAAGTGATCAAGAAATTCCACAAGATTTTTATTAAAAAAAAAAAAAAAAACACATATAATAATTGTAATTTTTTTTAATGTCTGTATAAAGAAACCATGATTATGTACAACATATTCATCATCATAATTAATCAAAACCAGTGTCTAATAAAAATTAATAAACCCATACAAAAAAATCTCTACAAATCAAACCCGAACTACGGAATGTTTTCTCCATAGATATTTCCACTCACTCTGCCGGTTCGGCGCATTAAAACAAATTAACTCTTTTCTTATAACAAATTGTAATCAGATACAAGATATCCAACTTAAGACAAATTACGAAAATCTCTATTTGTCATCTTCTTTTTATTTTTGGTCTAAAGATGAAAAATGAAACTCAATCGAAATGAAAACAAAGCTCCAGAGAGATGCTGTTTTGTTTTTTTTGTTTTTTGTTTGTGTTGTAATTTGTAAGGCAATGGATTCAAGACAAATCACTGCGGAAAATCTACAGACGACGGACGGACGGACTTTTTTTCTTGTCTACCTTTCAATAATACTGTATGACTTGGCTGGCTGGCACGAGACTTCTTCGTCTTCTTTACCTATAGTTTGTAAGTTGGTACAGTATTGGGCAAAAGAATTTGACAGTATTTATATTTTTAGTTTATAACATTTTTTGTTGAAGCTCTGATGAACTTTCCATGGAAAGAAAATTTGAAAGACGCTGTTCCCCGAAAAATTCCTGAGTTCAAAAAAAGTCAAAATTTTAGAATTGTAGAGAAATCAACATTATGGAAACTTCAAATTCCTCACTATGGGTCGCTTGCTGATACGAAACTTAAATATTTACAGACTTAATAAAACAAAAAAAATAAAAAAAACTCACTAACCGTTCTCACACGTGTTATCTGGCACTCAAATATAAATGATACAGATTAAAAGTTGACAGATGTGTCAGTGCTATCACGCCGTTGTTCAGCGTAAATTGTAACATAAGCTCTTAAGTTAAACATATGTATTTAAGTTCCGCTTCAGCAAATGGGCCTTCGAGGATCATATTCTCATCGTTCAATGGAAACTCCTTTAGCCCATTTGGTCTGTTTTGAGGTTTTTGTATTTTTGTTAGGGTTTTTTTTGAACACGCTCAACTTTTTGATACGATCGACTTTTATCGCATCGAACATTGAACGAGATTCGCAAAACAGACCAATCTTAACTGATTTTAAATAAGGTGTCCCAATACTTTTGACCAATACTGTGTAGAATATACAAATCAGACAATTGATCTGCAAAATTAAGTTAGTTTTTGGTATAAATATTTTTTTTTTTTTAATTTAGCTTATTTTGTTGTGTGTAATTCAAATGAACTGAGTAGTAGGTACCTCAACTTATTGCAAACATTTTCGTGACGAAGAAATAAAAATGAATTTGAACAAAAAAAAAAAAACAAAAAAAAAAACAAAAAAAGAGAAATTACTTTTCTGACAAAAGATTCAGATACAAAATTTCAGATAAAATGAAATTTTAAATAAATGTGATTTTTTTTTGCCTTTTTTGTTTAAAGAAATAAAATTACAAACATATACAAAGCTATACATATCTGATGCTGAGTTAATCACCAAGACGGTCAAGTTTTTTTTTTTTGTATTTTGTGTTGGATTTAATGAGATAAAAGTTTTTTCTTCAGGTATATAATTAAATATTTATATGTTTGTATGTTTGTATGTTTTATTGCTAATTGTAAAAAAAAAAAGAATAAGCCACCACAATCGCACCACCACCGGTGATATATGACGCAATTAATTTTTAATTTTTCTTGCTCTCTCATTTTGAACTAAATCCAGACTTTGTTTGAAGTGAAAAATGTGTTGACCTAGATTTTGGACTTTTTGATTTGGCAAATGAGAAAATGGAAGGAAAATCATTTCACTCAAGGAGAACACTTATCGACAATGAACTTTGGTCAAGTTCGTAGTCCAGAAAACATCAAAACAAAATTCTTACTCAAAAGAGAACATAATTGATTTATTTTTGAGAGAAACAACTCAGGTGAAAGATTTATAGGTGGAAAATGGAAAGAAGACTTTTGGCCAAAAAAAAATGATATTTTAAGAAACAAATCACGGATGTTCTAAGAATATATTTGGCAGTCGATAGGAAAATTGAAAGGCCATGTGTTTCTTATTCAAATTCGCGGTATAAAAGAATTTTGTGAGACAAATAAAAAAAAAACAAGCAAAAATTTCGGATTTTGGCATACATCAAGTTTTGGTAAAGATTACTATTTGATTGATTTTGTATGTATAATGTTTCAACTTGTAGAGATGGAATTGGAGGCAAGTTTTTGTTTTTTTTTTTTTTTTACAATATTGTGCCTGGGATGGACGCCAACGTTTATTTTCTTAAGAATTTGTTCATGTATGTGCCCTCTGTAAGACCTTCGACAACAGTATATTTTAGTCATATTCTATTCAAGCTTTGATTTCTCGGTTTGTCTATATTTTCAGGTCAGATCGTTTTGGAAAGGAAAATGCATAACAAAGGAATAACTTCTAGCCCCATAAACGGACAACATAAATTTAATGAAATAAAATAAATATTTAAGAATTTGCAAATGAAATCATTACAGATGAAGGAACATTTTTTTGAACTTAGGGAGGACAAATGATAATTTTTAGTGGACAATCATATATAATAACTGGTTGACAAACGAATCCGCACTTGCCCCATGGTCCATGGAGTGGTAGACGATTTTGTATCTTATTGGGGGTGTGGCTATTAAAACGAAAAGCTTAAGTATCTTTTTACTTTAAAGTTGACAAAAGATTACAATACATAGGACTACAATAAAACAGGCATTGTAAAGGGTGTCCAGCGGGAATTATTCAACTTTAAATTGGGATTATCGAAATACTAGCGCGTTGAGGTAAGCAGGAGGGGTATCATTCAAAGCGCAGGATTTGCGGAATTGTTAGTCGCTATGAGTCACTGGTCGGGAGCACACCGCGCGTTTACGGTGGAGTAATATTTGAAGTGCGGTGAATCATTAGTACGTGCACGTCGCGCTTTTTGTACTCATTTTAATATTCGACGACTAAGTGATGGGCCGAGTACGCAACTTATCTGGTCGTGGGTACAAAGATTCAGGCAAGAAGGCAAAATGGTCAATAGACCATCAACGTCAGCAACAACGCCAGAACATGTGTCTCAAGTTCGAAATGAAATTATTCGAAATCCACGTAAATCGATAAGGAAGATTGCGGCCTCCAAAGCAATACAAAATATGCACGACTGGGTCGTACGAACTTGCTTTTATGAGCGATCACATTGTGGTTCTATAGACTGAAATAAATTAGCTATGGGAGTCTATATCTTATCCATTTTCCAAAACTAAGTTTAGTTGCAGGTGGTATTATGTGAGTATACAAAAATTAACAATATATATAGTGTTGCAAATGTGCAATATGCATGAAAGGAAATTATATTATTTAAACTGGTAAATTGTTTTGAATCAACAAAATTAGAAAGAAATTGATTAAAATACTTTGAATATGTTTTAACCCAACGAGAAAAATTTTAAGTATTTATTGATTTTGAGTTAAAAATTGAACTTCACAAAAAAATTTGCCTCCAGTTTTCGAAATATCGAATTTTCAAAAAATAATTTTGAATGTTTTAAAAAAAAAAACGAAAAATCATATTTTAGAAAATTTTGATACGCACTTTTATTTATATTTGTTACAAGCTTCTGTATAAAAAATCTAGTTTTTTTCAGTTGATCAGATATTGAGATAGCCGGAAATCAAAAAAACCGTTCTATGACAGATACCTACTGTTAATAAACGTAAAATATAAAATTAAAAAAATTAAAATAGTAGATCGTACTAATTTTAACACACAAAAAAACTTTTATCAAAATCGTAGAAGTTGTTTTTGAGAAAAAAAAATATTTTTCTTAACGGTTTTTAAACATTTGTATGGGAGGCACCGTTATTTTTGGGTATTAGAATAATTTTTGTCAAAAATCTTCTAGATAAAGTTAAAAAAATGCTATTCACCAAGTTTAATAAAAATCGACAGAGTCGCTTTTGAAATATTGAGTTTTCAAAAAAAAAATTTTTAAAAATCCAAAAAATATTTTTTTGAAAATTTTAGTACACAATATTATTAAGAATGCGTCAATAATTCTTCATACAAAAATTGAACAGAATCAGTTAAACCGTTTTCGAGAAAAGCGAAAATCAAAAAAATGGTTCTTTGGGAGGTACCATTAATAACCATTTTTCGGAACCATTTTTTAACTTAACCATCTTATAACTATTTAAATTTATTGACTTCTTATTAATAAATTCGGTAGCGCTGGTTTTGAGAAAAATAAGTTTTTCCTTTTTGGCTAAGAAATTTTGTATGACAGCTACTGTTATTTTTGGTCCTAACAACAAAGGGTGGGGGGAATGTCCAAAAAACGCTAGGTACCAAGTTTAAAGAAAATCGACCCATCCGTTCAGGCTGTAGTCGAACAGACAGACAGACGGACGTTTTTGCGAGACCCACTTTTTTTCTTCTTCGCTATCATCGTAATGTCAAGTTTGATCAAAATCTCGAGTTCGATTTTTTGTACGAATTCATAACTTGCCATATATGTAGTACCTATATTCGCAAGTAAAAATCAACAGTGCATGTTATTTTGAAAAAGAAATTAAAGCTCCACCCGTACAAAATGCAAATTGTTCAGTATCTCAACGAAAGTGACTATAAATCCTTTGCGAGAATCCTTCGCAAGAACAATGCTGGAACGTTTTCGGACAGCACTTCGCTTGGAAACATTTTATTCAGTGACGAAGCACATTTCCATACTGCAGTTTGGGTTGCCATTTCAGAGAGCGGGGTAATTGTCCCTTATTTTTTTTTAACCAAGGTAAGACAGTCACTGCTCCAGTGTATTGCCGTATGATTGATGAGTTTCTGTTACCGCAATTGCAGCTGTATTCAGGGTACAACAACCGAACACAATTTCAACACGACGCACGGTGCCATTCCGCACTCAGCTAGGGTGTCGATGGAAAGGCTAAGGAAAGTTTTTCCGAATAAACTGATCAGCAAGTACGGAGACATTCCATGGCCGCCTCGGTCGCCAGACCTAACACCTTGTGATTTATTTTTATGGGGATACCTCAAATTGAAGGTTAACAATAACAATCCCCGGACGATTCAGGCCCTGCAGGAAAATATTCGCCATGAAATTCAAAGCATTACTCCAGCGCTTTGCCGTCACGTAATCGCAAATGTAAGATTCCGACTGCAAGAGTGCATTGAAAAAAACGGCCATCATTTGGATGATATCGTTTTTAAAAAATAAACTCCGCATTGTTACTCTGCAATTGAAATAAAAATAAATAAAGACGATCTAGTTTTTTTTTTTAATATTGAATTTTCAAGTTGAAAATATTCCGCTGGACACCCTTTATATAAATTCTATACTCTGGTGAGTGTCTTATGCCCGATTTCATAAAGGACTTTTAAGTATTTAAAAGCCCATTTAGAATTAAAATGGGATTTTTTGGTTTCACCAAGTGCTTTTAAATTTAAAATCCTTTTAAATGCCCTTATAAACTAAAAGCCCATTTTCGTCTCAATAAATTTTAAAAGTGTGATTTGTGAAGTCTAATATGTCAGATGTCAGCCGACGAGTAAGAAAATTATAGATGATATTTTGCAGTTACTTTTTTATTTAATTTCTTGCAAATATAAATTGTGAATAGGTCGAAACAAGAATATAGTTTGTGTGAAGATAATAATCTTTTAAGGCTCTCCCAAGCCAACGCGAATACTTCCGAACGACGACAAGACTTTCGCCTTTCTTAATTTATTTACATGGAGATAAATGAGAGCACCCACATTGGCGCGATGTGAATCTTCAAACATTGTTGAGTCATCGCATATTCGCTCCGAATGTTTCGCGTTGGTTTCGGAAAGACTTCATAATTTGTTTGTTTTTAGAAAAATTGATTGTTCATCTGAGGATGAAGAGCAACATAAAGTCAGACGTCCAAGAATATTCCAAGTTCATATTGGAATCCGTTCTCCAAATATTTTTTTTTCGAACCATTTTTTTTTACATATAATGCTTTTTCAAATGCATTTTGAATGTGAGAGGGAAACAACCTATTTCCATATCCAGGGATGTGAGGCAAACCCAATTCTAACTAAAATTTCCCTAAAATTTCCTTTTTTTAGATGGTAAAACTGGAAATATTTAAAAGTCTGATAAAATTTAAGAGGACTTAAGATAAAAGGGAATTTAGTGTATTTTTATGAAACCGGGCATTAGACTGTCTAATTTAACCATATTTTATATTTGTAAGGACAAAAAAAAATAATTTTTGAATGCAATAACCATTTGCATAGAAATAATGTGTCAAGGTGATAAATCCGTGATTCTTGATATTGATTTTTTTGATCCAAGCAAATTGTTGTATTTTTTTTAATTGCGCTTGGCAGTGAAACTGAGTGACATATTTTCTATGCACACAAATGTAAGCCAACCGTGAAAAACAAATGATTTTGTTACCTATATACATATGTATCTTCAACGAGAAAATATTAAAAGAGTCAAAAGAATTGAAATATTGGTATTTTCTTTGGTTTAAAAAATGTTATTAAATATTATTTTAAGAAATAAAAAAAATTGATAAATAAGGTTTTATAGACCAAAACAATGAATCGAACAGAAAATTTCACACCTTCATCAAAAAATGTCTGAAACCAATTCCGATTTTCAAGTAATCAACCGGTATCGACTTCTAACTGGTATTCGCTATTGGATTTTTTTGTCTTGATCTAAAGCTTAATAATTTAGCCCGGTTCTGGTTGAATTTCGAGAAGTGTATTTTTTTTAATCGCCCTCGTGTACAAGACTTTTTTGTCGGGGTTTTAATGCCCCCGTCTCCACCCTATTTAGCAGAAATTGCGGGAAAGTGTGTGTAAAAAGTTTCACACAACATCTTGAGAATCATCAGACATGGGAAGGAAGACCATTGAATTTTCTACAATTAAGGTAAAAGTACCTTAATCTAAATTGTAGAAAATTCAATTGAAATTGGGAGAACTCAATTCTATACCAGCTCTCTTTCTTGTTTTCTTTAATAAGATTCTGGAAGGGGAAGAAATAACTCAGCTATTTCTGAAGTCACAGACCTGTTCAAACTCACCAGCGAATTAAAGAAGTATCCCTTTGTCTGAGAACAAACGGGCCATCGCACACTGGGACAATTCAACCTGCAGGGAAAACAAATTTTGTAGGCGATAGAGTAGAAGCCGCGTAAGTTGATCCATTGTTGACATTGCCAGGAGACTGTATTTTCATTAAGCTTTTAACTATTTTAAGCTGAGCTCATATTAAAAAAAAATTGATTCGAATTCACTTCTTATCCATTACCTATTTCAAGATGGTCTTGAAATTTCCTCTGAAGTGCAATTGTTATAGGAAAATGGCGCTCTTTTTACATTTGTTGTAATATTCTGTACCAAATCTGATGTAAAATATATACAATAATAAAATTTCAATATAATGACATAACTTACAACATAAAACGTTGTGACTGACAGGATCATTATTATTTTCTTGGTCTTCTTCTTAACTCAATCAAAATCAAAATAAAAAGTATCGATTACATTATATCTTGACATTTTCTTCTCTCTTTATGACCTTTTTTTTCTTCAACAAAAATGAGCCTAACAGTAATAAAAAAAAAAATAATTTTATTTAAAAAAAAAAATGCCAACACAACTAAATTTTTTTTTGTTCATCATAAATTTATGATCGCTTCATCTAAAATATGAAAAAAAATTCATAAAATATTCCCATCATTTCGCCTTTTCTTCCTCTTGATTTCACAAGAAAAAAATGATTTTTTTTTTGTTCGCCAGCTCAAGCTAAGAAATCACCAAAAAAAAAAAGATCAAATCCAATAATTTCAAACTGACAAAAGGTCCACATCGACCTTAAAAACTCCCAACTTAGGTAACCACAGAAAGAAAAAAAAAAAAAAACAACATCATCACCTTTTTGCAGTCTCGAGGGAAAAAAAAAATACTAAAATTCTACTAAACCTTCATTATTTTGCAAAAAAAAAAAAATCTTAAAAAAAATACAAAATAAAAAAAAAATCCATTAAGGATACAATTTCTTTAAGAAAAAGTGAAATTTCTTTCTCCTATTTACGATGAAATATTATGCACACCCCTCGCTTGTAAATTGTGCAAGCCTCTCTATAGAGACAGTGAGAGTGAGAGTGAATAAAAAAAGGCAACCCCTCGTAAATTGCATCAACTCACAACGTCACAACTGACGGTACTCATCATCATCATCAACATCAAGGATTCTCTGGAGGGAAAAACAGTAATTAAATGGGGTGCGCATGAAAATTGCACACACAGGAACCGCCTAAACAGGACATTCTTTACTCTATCGTCATCCGGGAGGGTTCCACAGTCATGTTGGTTGTAGAAGAAATCAGATTTTGCATTATTCGAAGTGATGCTATCCTGTTGTCCGTCAGATTAGATGAAGTTAGAAAATGATCCTCCGGGGCACTATTATGCTGGACATCGGATTCACTGGCACCCTCTCTCATTGTTTCCAATGTCCTGGTCATTTCAAACACCACCGGGTCGAAAATTTTGGACGAATTTCCATAAGAATGATCGCACACAGCGCAGTTATAGCTGCAGGACGAATGTGTCCTTGTTTTAGAGGAGTATTAAAATACTATTGCATTTGTATCCTGATATGCAAATGAGTCCTTGCGGGCAGTCGCATTCTAGATCGATAAAGGATTTCAGTTATTTTTCCTTAAAATTTGTGTTCCAGGGATGCAGTTTCGGTGTCTGTCTACATCTACATCTGTCAACAGGACCAAATAACTTTTATCAATTTTTTTTTTTTTTTTTTTTTAATAAAAGTTCAGTGAAGCGAAAAAGGATTATATAGAACAGAGACGATGCATACCTACTTACAATCCTTTGCTTTTGTTTATTTTTCATGAATTTGCTGCTACATCAATGACGATGACATATTAATTATTTTGCAAATCGAATCCTTATGGCATATTGTTGCTGTCTATTTTCGTATCTTATTCTTCATCTATGACTATGGCGCATATCTTCAAGAAAGAAGCATATAACACTAAATGCGACACACGACTACAATTTTTTGCAATATCTTTTCGTCTTCAATTCGATTAGGTTGACAAAAGGTGAAAGTATTTATGGGAGTGCATTTGCTGTAGGTATAGGTATGGCAAAGTGATGTCATATTGTATATATCCTTTTTATAAAGGACACACAATTGAAATGGAGATTCATGTTATATGCTGTCACGCTCTAATTGCCCATATATGTAATCTATACGTAAGTTGTGTCCTTTTTATTTGTAATTTATTTTGTTACAAGTGAAATTGCAATTTCGCAGTTCGCAGAAAATGTTTTTATTCTTTATAAAAATAATAATAATAACGACGTACCTATATAGCAGTTGCGAAGTTGAAAAATTTTACACCACATAAAGTCTGAGATATATGAGAAGAAGGACAATGAGTGTCTTTTAAAGTAAGATGTTTAAAATTGTAAGAAGAAGACAGCTTGGAAATAATTTATATGGCAGATGTGACAAGTCTTTGTAAAATTTATTGGAGACTAGAGACTCTAGAGAATTGAATTTTTAAGTTTTATTCCTCGTAGAAGAAAAAGTGCCTGAATCTGTTTTGGGTAAAATTTTTTAAGCTACAATGTTTGCCCTGACATTTCTCCAAAAAATTGAATTTTGTTTCCTTTGACGCTAAGAAATTAAAATTTAGTGTACCTATTTTCCTTAAACCGTAAAAATAAAGCTCTATACCATAAAAATAAGCCTGGCTATTTTTGTCAAATATTCCTGAGCTATAAATGATTGTGCGTGGTCTCGCAGGCCGAACACGGTTAGGTGGTATATGAAGGGCCCATCTGTTGAGACGGCACTTCATGAAGCAGTCTCGATTCTATTGAGAAATCAACCCACGTCAATGAATTAACATTTCTGGACATAGAAGGGGCTTAAAAAATGTTAAAAATATAACACGGCTCGATAAGCTCTAGACTCCACAAGCATCGCTCCAAATTGGTTGTTTTTTTTTTTTTTTTGATTCGAACGAGAGCAGTAAATGCAGAAATAAGTTAATATCAAGCTGGAAGTTAGAACTTGTAAAGGTATTCCACAAGGAGGAATCTTATCTCCCCATCTTTTTTGGCTTTTGGTCGTTAACCAGATCTCAGTTAAACTTAGTTCGAAGCGGTGTCAAAGTTAGGGCGTACACCGACCATATCGATATATATTGGCTTCAGGGAAATTTGTTTTCACACTGTAAGGGAGCTCCTACAAAAATTCCTCTCTATTACAACAACTAGTAACTGCGGACTAAATGTCAGCCATCTAAACACCGAATAGTTTACAAGAAAACGTCACAATTCGAATATAGACAGGGAATAGCAAAATATCTTCACAAATAAAACTGAAAAAAAAGAACAAATCTTCAATAGCATTTTACCATTGTGCAGTAGTTGTTAAAAGATGGAAACCCATCGCCAAAACCAACCATAAAAGGGCAATTATGACGTACGCCTGTTTGGTCTGGTAGAGGGCTTAAGTTAAGGCGACAATTCCAACGACAGCTCGTCGATAACCAGGCCCATTGACAACTCCCAACCGTTCTAGTGTGCGAGTTGTAATTTGGCAGGAATGGATGGGACCTTTAATTTTCTACAAAATCTGAACAGCTTATGTGAGAAGAACCTTGTCACGCCGAGAGCTAAAGTAAAAATTAAAATTTCTCCGCTAGGGAATCACATAAAAATGCTTTGTACTAAATTTGAATCAAGTCGGTCTGCCTGTTTAGGTTGCAGGTCCTCCGGGGCCGCATAAACATTACTTTTATAAACCAAAACTGTTATACATAATTGGCATGTCTAGAGTCACTTCCATCGAAGAAAGAAGTATTTTTTCTGCAGATATGATAGGGATAGAAATGGTGGAAACGATATCGATATCGTCTGATCGTTTTCGTTTTAAGTGATGAGGCCCCATTTCTCTAGATAAAGAGAAGACATATTTGGTTATTTGCTTGTACAGTCGGAAAGTATGACCTGGACAAAACCACCTAAGTCAACGGATTGAGGCTGATCGGCTTTGCTGCGGTGCGGTATATTATGGTATCAAGTACGCAGCTCCCAAATCATGGAGTCAAACAAAAAACGAACGTTCCCAAGGGCTAACATGGACTCGGACTACTTCCTCGGGATAGTAAATATTATATTAAATATCTTGGATACAGCTAAAACGACAAAGTTCTATGTGGGAGTTCGACGTCGGACGGCTATAATCTTAAAATGACAATATTGCCAAGAATACATCCCAGATCCTGCCTCCGACGCGACGTGCAGTCACAGGCAGCTAATTAAGAGGCATACAAAGCAGCACGGCGCGTGATACGTTCCAAATTTTCTGGACAGTTGGGTACATTACCAACTGTCTAGTCCACACTAGGGAGGACTGGCTTCGGGTAAGATGGAATGTGCAGTGCTTATGGTTATATCATTCTTCTATACGCCCGGCATCCCTGCCGCAGTACTATATACTATCTCTCTTTCTATCGTGATTCTTTAGGGCGAACCGAAATCCAAGTGGTGTTCGTTCCAACCTCATCTGGCAGGAGATAGGATTCGTCTATCTGCGACAATGCGTCCCAGAAAACTATACCAACGATGTTGGCAACGCGGTACTTTCTACCGCATCATGCAGCTCGATTATAGCAGCGAGTCTACAAAAGGCTCCATCAGGTAGTAACCAAATCAGTATATTGATATACGTATTAAGGCGGGGACATATTACTCGCTGAGACAATTCTACGACCGGTAGTCCATTGTCATTAGGGTTCCCATAGAAGAAACTACATATATGTGAGCACGTCATATCTAAACACATATTTTCAAGTTCAAATTCTATAGGATGATTTTTTTTTCACTTGAATTTCTCATAGAAGAATGCTTAGTGTGTTGGCCTGGCCTGGTCTGAGGTATTGCTTCCCAACTTATTACACTTAAAAAAAATGATTTTTTTCAGGGCTACTGCCTCTTGCGAAAAACAGGAAGTGACCAAATCATGAAAGAGTGTATCAGTCGCTTGGAATTGAAAATTGTATGTTCCCTCCACTCCTGCCACAAGCTTTCGCGCCACCACCTAATTTTTGTATTTTATTTTCTCATCGGGACTCCTATATAAAGCTCGAGGAGCGGCCGTAGGACTACCAATCTCATAGCTTTGTTGAAATAGAGGATACCAACCGATAGACTTAGTCCAATATTTAACAAAACCGCCGTGCGGACGGTTTCTTCGGCTCGAAAAACCATTTTTCCGTTTGCAGTTCGGGCCACATATACCTATACCTATACCTATTCTATAAGGGTCTTTTCGAACCGCTGCGAATCGCAAAACATCACTTTCGCCTAAATTGAGTTCTCAAAATAGTATAAAAAACAAAATTATTTAAAAACAACCATCAGCTGCATTCTTTAAAACTTCCTCAAAAAAAAAGAAGACATAAATCATCAAAAACTGGGTCAACCACACCCTCTTGTTTATCACATCCCTTACTCGTCATATTCTTTTGAATTATAAAAATCCATTTGAATTTTTTAACACTACCATACTTCGTCAAAATTGAATTGCTGCTCACTTATGCGAAATATGTCCTGAGCCCTTTATATACGATTTGTACATGTATATCTTTATTTTTTCGTAAATATTTACAATATTTATTTGCAGGCAAACTTTACGCATTTTCAGATCAAACTTAAAATAAAGTTATTACATTTATTGTATTTTTTTTTCTGCCTATAGAAACATAACAGTAAAAGGGGGGCCAAAGCATATCCTGTCATATTATCCTTTACATCTTCAATTCACTTTCATCTTTTCACTTCTATTACCAAAAATAAGAAAAAAAAAATAAAAACATAACGGGATCATACGCAATAAAATAAAATAAAGCTGTTTGTAGAAATTGCCTATAGTAAGCACAGGGTCAGGTGGGCTGTGGGGACGTAGTGCTTTTGGCAGTGAGGCGCCATCGCCATAGCAAAACAGGCGTGTCGTTTAAAGGCTCTTGCTTTTAATATGTATGCCTATTTAAAATTCGTAGTAGCCGGTGGCGCGATGGTGAAAGAGTACGACTGTCATTCCGGAGGTCTGGGTTCGGTTCCCAGCCTCAGCTGCCTGAATACTTCCTCTTGCGAGGAAGTGGCAAATCCTCCAAGAGTGTCTCTTGTCATGAATAAGTGCTTCACTCTTTGGCCGTTTAAATTCCCTTCATTCCTGCAAACAAACAACACGCACACAGGAATGGTTGAAAGTTGTAAGTCACTAGGCCCTGGCTCTCCACGAGCTGTCGCGCCACATGCAAAACATTTATGCAGTGCGGCCCTGAAAAAGTCCTCAAAAAAAAAAAAACAACTAAGAAAGAAGGACACCATAAGTAATAAAAGGATTTTACTTTTCTTTTTCTAATTTTGATCTCCGTCTGACAAAAATACATAAAATGCAAAGGATAACTTTATCGAACGGAAATAATAAATTTATGATTCTTGCTGCCGCCAACACAGAACACACTGAAATAGAAGAATGAAAACTGTGTGTGGTAGCTTTATTATAAGGAAGCCATAATAATCTCCTTTTTGCCTTGGGTTTTTTTCTTTTTTGAAGAAGAAGAAGAAAAATAGGAAATTGAAATCTATTTCTGGCACTGGCTCTGGTTCTATGGACAACTTTCTCTCTTCCGACTGCAAGTTAATTTTCCAGCCATCAGCTTGAATGACATTGGGCTAATAGTATTTTCATAGCAAGTGTGGGTATATTTTCTTAATCGCATTAGACGACTAAAAGTTTCCGACAGACAGACACAATCGATCAATACACGCACACAATATATTTACATCCTTTTTCCTTCCTTTATTGTAGGAGAATATAGAATCCTGAAGGACTTTCTAGTACACACCAGAACTGCACCTGTTTTATAGAGTTAATAAATTTACTTCTCGTCTGCTGGACACTCAATCAAATTATCCGGATGCATAGGCTCTTAGAGTGCCACCGAGCAATATGGCCAAAACCAATTTGAGAATTTATACTGATGCGGCAACACGAATATCCTTTTGATGGAAAATACCAGTTTTAAGGGCATGCGTCGTGCTTTCATAATTAAACCGATTTCATAGGTTTTCCCAACATTTATTTTTTGTATTTGCAAAATTTTTTCTGTGTGTGATTTTCACCTAAGTGGAAATGTTTCTATGGCTTAATATTTCATAAGCTTTTAATCCTGAATTTCAGTGTATTTTTTTTTTTAAATTTAAATCCTTTGCCCTGAAGCTTTGAATGGATAAATTAAATAAAAATCCACGTTTTAGTTAACACAAAAAAATGGAATATTAAACGGGTGATGAAAATTTAATTCTGTATGCCTTACATCAACTAAGGAGCGTTTTAAAATGAATGAAGGTGTATGTGGGGTGTGTGTGTGTATTTTGTATGAGGGGGAAATTTCATTTGAAAAATTAAATCGAGAGTGAAAGCAATGGAAGTGGATGTAAAGTTGCTATACGCTAAATTAAATTGCAATTTAATATTAAATCGTGTTGTGTTGAATTAAATATGCAGCTTTTTATAGATTTATGCGCCACCTAACTGGGGTTGAGTCTATGTTTGGCTATGTGTTTTTTTTTTTAGAAGAAAAAGTTATGCTTTTTCCCTGGAATTTATTTTTGTAAATTTAATGAATCTATGATAAATTGCTTTCTGATGGAATGAAAGTTTTTTAAAAAGATTTTTTGGAATTTCTAGAGAGGGTTTACTTCCTAAGGGAAAGAAAAGTAATATAAATTTGGGTGTGTCTTTAGGTTCCATGGATACTGACGAAATTTAATAAAAACATGCCCCCAAATGGCTCTCGTGTTGCATTTACAGTTTCCTGACCATTCCTTTCTCTAATAAATATTTGTTTATAACCTAGTAGCTCCATCCAGCTAGAAATGGCGGCCAATGAGCAGACTAGATTAGTGCAAAAAACTCGCCATTTTGATACCATAACTCGTTTGAACCAATGGATGAGGAATGGCTTTGTGGGAATACCCTCTAGTGGACCAACCATCTAATACCCCGAGTCAGACAGCTAAATGCCAGACTGTCTGCACTTTACTGTCAGACCCAGAGAAGCATACGGTTTATCCCTCAGGAGCGTAGTTGTAAAAGGTTGTGGTTGAGGTATGTGATTTGAATAAGTATACAATCATTAGGGGGGATGACGCAGACACTCGCCCAAGAAGATCACCATCCGAACCAGAAAACCATCATTACTGATGATGCTGGCACTGAAGCGGATACTAACCAAAATATGCGATCATTTAGGCACTTGACTTTCCGAGTTCTGTAATGTTGTATTTCTTCACCGCCGCCGTAAATCAGTAATAATCCCGAGTACTTGGTGAGTCTCCATATTGAAAGACTAAGGTTCCAGAAAAGACAGTGGAAGCTCAGGTAGTTAGAGTGACGTCTGCTATCTCAGACTATGATTTATAGTGACGTCTGCTATCTCAGACTGTGATTTAGTGACGTCTGCTATCTCAGACTGTAATTTAGTGACATCTGCTATCTCAGACTGTAATTTAGTGACGTCTGCTATCACGGACTGTAATTTAGTAGCGTCTGCTATCTCAGACTGTAATTTAGGATATACTGCTAAGCATTTGAATTGCATAAATCTAAGTTATAGGGTTATATAAATGTACAAAACTATAAGCATATATATATATTGAATTGTAGTTATAACAGTACATATAGCTATAAGACAATAAGAATTGTATAGAAATTGTAAGAACCAGCAATTTGTTGCCTCTTTGGTAAAACCCTAGACCCGACGAGCTTACCTAATTCTATGACAAAAAGCATCTCACAGTCCTCCTAGAAGATCCGAAGCGGTCATAGAAGATCTAGCGCTCTTAGAAAAATAAGAGATCACGGTGGAGAAGCTACCGAAATTCGTTTCAGAGCTTCTTCGTCGCGTTTAGAAAAGAGATCAAGTCTTTGATTTTCTGTTCGGAAAATAGTTCGAAATTATTTTAACCAAGCAATAATGGTCAATTTTAATTCTGTCAGATTAATAAAATTAAATAAATTCGAAAAAAAACAAACAAATCTGTGAATTTTGTGTCTGCTTGGTTTGGTTTGTGAATTTTGTAGCCATTATAAGAAATCATAAAGGAGAAAACCAGCTCGAACCCATCCAAAAAACAGTTTTAAGGCTACTTTGCTGGTGCGTTGCAATAAACCCCACCGTGGGTCATATTTCCACAAAATAATAGAAAATAGCAACCACGGACTTTTTTGCCTTTTAAATTGGCAATAAGACCCCCCACAAAAAGGTATATTAAGTTATTGGCATTAAGACTCACCTTAAAGTATTAGGTATTCCATGTTTGGGTTTCAGTCCCACTCAAACAATTTCGTTGCTCCACTTAAAACCCGTAAGGGTTATTTCATAATAATTTGGGAAACAAGATCCACGGGCTTTATTTCTGCGGGCTATTTAATTCTGATATTCAAAAATCTAACTTATTTATCTTTGAAAACACCAAAACTGCCCTGTAGAAGGATTTTCGAAAACCAGATCATGAGGAAAGCAAATTTGATGTACAAAATTGGGATAGATACCTACAACAACTGCAATGTTTGATGCCTCCAGGAATCCCCGTGGCTACTATTTTTTTTTTTTTGTCATACAAATTGAGTTGGTGGGTGGTATGAAAGGTCTATTTTACGAACACCATCCAGTACTTTATTTTATAATATCCAATTTATTTGCCACGCTTCCATCACAAGCCCTCAAAAACTAAATCACATCATAATCCGAAAGATAAATACGTTTTCTAACTAAATTTCTATTTCATGTCATTTCCCTGAGGCGCACCCTCCTCGTGACCCTCCATTTGCGCCATTTCTTCAATATTTGTCCATCGCAGTATTATACATACGTAGAACAAAACCTGTCCAATCCATCAACCAACTAATTTGATAGAAACTGTACCTAAATTATGTATATAAAAAAAAACAGAATTCTAGCACCCCACACTTCTAGGCATTCGTTATGTTATCCTTATCACCCACATACGCACCCTTAACGATTAAAATTCCCGAATAAAATTGCATCCCTTTTACGTAGGTATAGTAGTTTGGGGAATTAAATAACAGAAAAGTATGTGAGATTAAAGTCTATTTCGGGAGGTGGGTGAGTTTCAACCCCTCAAGAAGGAAAAAAAATAACTACCCACGAATTTTATTTAGTTGCATTGAACAAAGTATAACACTCTGTGTCCTTTGCCGAAGGGGGTGTGTCGAATAAATTAGAAATTCTTCATCACTGAATTTTCAGAATTTTCAGTCCACCCCCAGCAGCGCGTGATGGTATTTTTTTTTTGTTGTCCTCCCAAAGAAAGTGACATAATTAAGTCGCAAAGATGTTACAGGATATTATATCAGAAACGCACAAAAAAAAAATTAAGGACCTGTCAAGCAGTGCTGTTACTGTATCAACCCTTGACGTGTGATGTGTATAATAACTCCAGACAGCGCAATGAACAAGGAGCGAACAAACACAAACAGATAAAGAGCGCGAGGGTGATGTGTAGTGCATATTAATTCATTCAATTAAAATTATGCAGTGTTGAAGGGAATGAGGGAAAATTTACAAAAAAAAAAAAAACACACACACACAAACCAAAATGTAGATATCTCTGAGTTACGTTACGTGACAGAAAAAATGCTCATACAAGTCCACCCTCTCTCTTTATCTAATGCCTGTGGTTATTGTGCACAGGAGTACTACTTTTTTTTCAGAGGAGCGAATGCATCATCAGCATCACTGATGAGGCGAGTCCTTTATTTTCGTGGTTCTTTTATGATTTGGTGTTGCAGATTGAAAAAGTTTATTATGTCCTTCAACAATGAGATTGTAAAGTCAAACTCAAATAACACTTAAGCTTGTTATAGAGGGGATTGCATAAATGGCTTTGCGCATCCAGACACCCACTTATTAACCGAAGTGGCAGAAGCATCATGTAATTATGGTAAGGACTGTGGTTATTTTTTTGACGAGACTTTAACGGTTGCTTTTTGGTGTAGGGTATGATTGGGTTCAAGAATAAACCAAAGTTAAATTTAGGTAGTTTTATATTTTTCAATTTTTGTTCTATAAAGTTTTTCGAAAAGAGCGGGTAGATGTTGAAATTGAACATTGTTGCGTTTGCTGTGTGGCACGTAGCACCGTTCTGTTTGTTCACATCCATATTATCCAATGGGAGCCAGCAGAAATTGGTTACTATCGATTGGTAGGGCTTTCCCTTGATGCTGTTGGCAATGACATCGTCGTTTTCGAAGAACTACCGACTCTCACAGACAGCGACGATGTTTTCGGTTGATCTTGCGTTTCGTTGCGCTGATTGTTCACTGAATCGTTCGACTCAAATTTGGCCACCCAACTTTGGATAATCGACTTGGAAGGACAACCATGTAAAACCGTAAAATGGGCGCTAACCAAAAGGTACATTAATCAAAGTAATTTTCTGCTTTCTCTAATTTAGGTAATTCTCAGAGCAGGATTCGCCCAAGGAACAAAGCTAGGACCATATGTCTACAACATCTTCACGTGCGTTGGGCGGACCAACGTCAATCCAACAATTCTATGAATTTGCTCTCCCTTAAATACTCCAAATCCATATCACCGGTCATTGCAGCCCATGAATAGAAGAACACCTCTAGACGGATGTGGGAATTTTACAAAAGATGGAGCATCAAAGTCAACTCAGCCAAATCCGAGTTGGCTTCCTTCAGAAGACCTACAGGACATCCAAACACACCGTCAGCCATAAGTTGTCACAGCATCATCCTCAATCTGCCCAATGGATGACAACTGCGACAACCAAAAAATCGGTCAAATATTTGGGTATCAACTTCGAGGAGACTTTACGTCCAAACCCACTCGTTGCAGTCGTCCTCAAAAAAGTTAATTACGCTTTTCATCTCATCAACCTCCTAATGCGGAAAAGAAATGGACTCAACCATAAGACAAATTTGCTTCCCTGCTAGCAACTTCTCAGACACATCATCGCACGTATCTCTTTCCTGCCTGGTTTACTGCCTGGTCCGCTGCGGATTTGCAGTGGACTTCAACCACGCAGAGGAGCACGTCAGCAAACATATACTCTACGAAGCATCAGGAATCATATCACTGGACAAATTCAGGCAAAAAAATTGACAAGCAACCATATTGGTAAAAATTAAGCTAAATTTTCTATTATTGCAATTAAGGCTTCAACATCTTCTTTATCTTGTGTAAATTTAAGGGCTATCGTGAATAAAAATTCCCTGGGAATATTTATCTTCTTCGAAAATTTGAAAAGTCAATACTTTTCAACTCCACTTCGTAAGCTCAAATTCGACTTATTGTTAACAATAAATTCCGATGGATACTTTCGACCAATTTCCACGTTCCAAATTTTCGAAGGTTGGAAACATTTCCAGGGAAATTTTGTTCGCGATAGCTCTCGCCCATGTCGTAGTGGTAATATGCAGTTGCTAATAATAACCCACCTCATATAGTGACTTCCATGTACATGGCCATTAGTCCTGATCATAATTAGGAAATCAGGATAACTTTCGCGTTAATATTGGTAAATATTATGTATTTCTTGGATTCGTTAAACGCGAAGCCTCTTCTTTAAAATAATTTTCCAAGTCTGGTCACCTTACCATCTTGTTCAAATTCAACGTATTGCTGCTTTTTGACTTAGATATTTTGAAAAATAATCAAAATAAATTTGGTGGCGCCGCGACAGTTCGTGGAGAACCAGGGCACAGTGAGTTATTTCTCAAACATTCCTGGAATGGAGGAAATTATGCGATTTTCTGCCAAATCCAAACGGCTAAGATGTGGTGCACTTTTTCATGACAAGAGATTTTACAATTGCTCTAAATAGGTACAGGGTGGTCCATGAATATATCACCCTATCCGAAGATGCTAGAGAACTATAGCAAATGGCGGCAACTGTCGGTTTTGTTTTGATATTTGTGAAGTAGACAAAAAACACGTCGCCAAGTTATATAATACTATACTCGCCAAGATCAGGGAATACTCGGTTACCAAGTTGTCTAATGATCGCTCGATTTGACGCTCCAATATATTTTTCATTGGATATTTTTTGAAGGCACAGGTCTATGAGAACAAGCTCTCAAATAAAAGAATATCTAACATGAGTGCCAGAACTAATTTAACCCCCAAAACGATTAAAAATCCCGCAAATAGAACACAAATCTTCATCAAAAATGACAGCGAGAGCATGGAGAATCCTGTTATTTTATGCAAAACCTCCTAAAACGACCGATATGGTTGGGTTACAAAGCTTTTAATGATCTTATATTCAGTACTAAGATAAATACAAACTTTGAAGCTACATTTGAGTATGAAAATAATTTGGAGGTGCCAAAAAAATCTAGAGGGGTGTTTGAAGCCACCATCAATTTGATTTCTGCTCATACAAATGCTAAAAGAGACAAAAAATTTCAGTATCTCTATGGATATTCCAAGAAGTTCCATTTGGTTAGCTAAAGAGGCTTTATAAACTTGAGATCTAATAATCATATTTTTAGGGTTAAGAAGTTCAAAGGTAGGTGAATTGCCAGGTTTCATTTGAGAAAAATTATTCAAAATTAAAGAAAAAAAACATACCTATACTCTATACAAGTGACTTGAGTAAAAAATCAATTTTTGTTCCTGGCAGCGAAACAGTTCATTTGAACTGTTTCAAACCTCTCCTTCTTATGATCAAAATTTTATTTATCATAATTATTATTATCTCATTTTATAGCGAAATCCAATTTATCAATTTTAAGACCCAAAACTAGAATTGATAGTTTTGTGCTTTTTCGAAAATTTTGAATCTACCTGTTAATTGGTAAACGATCAAACAGAGAATGATTTTTTAGCGGTTGATTGATTTTTTGATTAAATTGCAATCAAGTTCTTGAAAAGAAAACATTTATAATAAATATTTAAATATGTGTTCTGAGTTTGAGAAAGTTCGTTTAGGGATTTAGGTTTAAGGTAGTATGTTGAGATGCAGTCAGCAGTTCCCATTTTTTGTGTTTTCTTTCATAGTAATGTGTTGGATTTAAATCTAAAACTAATGCCCAGATTTCTTAGATCAATTCTTGCTCATTGAAATGAAAAAAATAATATTCAATGTGTACTTCTTGTACGGTCATTATTTTGTCTTTTTTCAAGACCCATTTAGGTCAAGAGAACAAAATTCGAATAAATTTTTATTTATGTAAGAAACATGAATAAGTAGATAGGTCCATGAAATATTTTCTCATCCAATTACCTCTTTCAACCATCTGCTTTAAATCACAACAAAATACATAGAGTTTGACCAAAAATACAAAATTCAAAAATAATTTTCACCAAATGCACATACTCGTACCTACATAACAATGCATAATAAATGAATCCTTCAAAATATCCTGCATTTCTTTCTCATAAATTCCACAACTAAATTATGTGCGAAAATATGCATCTAAATCGCATCATATACCAACCTAAGTACTCAGTACATGTGCAAAAAAAAAAAAACAGAAGAAAAATCTAACCGCTTCATTGCACATCATCAATATTTGCAGAAAAAAAAAATTCATGAGATTTTCAAGGATATTTTCTCAATATTTTCCTTCACCAAGGATTATTGATATTTGCGGCATTGTTCTTCTTCCATAGAAATAAGGAAAAAATCATGCGTTTTCTTTCAAAAAAAAAAAAAAAAGAATTTAAATTTTCAAGGATTATTACGCTCGAACTATTACTTCAACAAGAAAACCATAAATACGTTAGAGAAATGATGACGCAAGACAAAATTGGATTTTAATTCTCGCAATCCTCTCTGACAAGGATAAAACCGCAGATGTTTCTTACTCCATAAAAAAAAAAAATCTCTACAAAAAAAGTGTTGTTTCCGTATCCAATTTGAAGTCAGCCAACAAACACACACAACACAATCCAAATGCGATATTTGAAGATCAAGGCTTTTGTCTCCGTGCGCCCATGGAATATGGATTATCCTTACAATATTTTGTAAATTACTTCTTAATAATTATTAATTATTTTTCTCCACTTTGTTGACAACACTAGAAGCCGCATGACATTGAAAACCATTTGCATAACCTTAGCGAATCTAAGAAAACATCCATATACATATACCTACATAATCATCATCAATCACTTTAACATGCGAAATCATTAATAAACAAAAAAAAAAAGGATGCCCTTAAGGACAGTCAGGAAAAGTCTGAATGAATTTGCAAAAAAAGAAATGAAGAAAAAATGTCACCAAAAACATGTAATATCAATCAAAATGACATTTCAGGTCGGGAAATTCGATCTGCAATGATCATTCGTGCAAAAAAATCTCAGAAACAAAAAACAGAACAGAACCTTTAAAAAAGGATCTTGCAACAGATCAGTCAAAAATGTCTTTTGAATTCGCAAAATATGTAATAAAAAGAGCTAAAATCAAAACCCCAAGGGGAATTTCGAAACTATGATGGATATTTAACAATTTATCTACAAGGATTAGAGCATCTGACATGCCTGGGTTGTGTATTACGATGTGGTTGAATTGTATTTCTATCCTGCGACACACGCATCAAGGACGATGTTTGGTAATTTTTCAAGGATTTAGAAGTATTTTAAAAGCAATTTAGGATAGGCGTTAATGCGCGGTTATTCTTAAAAAAAAAAAAAAAAAATAAAACTAAAAAGGATTTCTCATGGTTGTCATTTACTTACACAATTCGGCATCAAGAACAACAAAACAAAAAAAATCGATGGAAGGTAAACATTGGGCGTTGATCTAGAACAAATTATCGGCTTACCTGAAAGGATACAAACAAAAATAAAACTATGTATGAGTAAATTATATTCACAAACAAAATACATCTATAAAAAAGTAGGATTTTAAATGACATTGGCATCTATTCGAAATACAAAGATTTATATTTGGGATACCACAGGGGTGACTAATGACTACTAATCTGTTGATTTTATTGCAATTATAATATTTTGAAAGGGTTTAATTTTTTTTTCTTTTTTTTCAGAGGCGTAATCGGTTTATTTTTGAGCTTCATTGACACTGACTAATGAGAATGTATTAATATTGATATAATATTTTTACATAATTTGAAAGCAACTCATCTAGAAACAATTAGGCAAATACCCATAACAGAAAGTATGTATATATGCCCCTAAGTCAAAAGACTGTAGAATCTTGGTAGTCGTATTTTTCGTGAGAGCTTCCTCAGGTAAAATGACAGTAGGTTCTTACTGTTTGGAAAAAATTAAGAAAACGAAGATTTCTAGAAACCATAACTTTAGTTTCAAAGTCTTTAATGATATTTCGCTTAGAAGTTTTCTTTTGTCAAGGAATGTACTTGCTCCCTCACTACTGTTTATTCCCAAGATACATTCAGCTTCGTACACTCCACTGAAAAATTCATATAACATAAATTTTAAAAAATTGGTGGTGCGACAGCTTTTGAAGAACAAGGGCCTACTGCCTTAGAATTCTCAACCATTTCTGTGTACTTTCTATTGGCAGGAATGGACGAGACCTTTAACTTTCTGACGAATCCAATGATGAAAAGCTTGGAAAATTTGCCACTTCCTCACAAGAGAGCATCCTCAGAGACGCCGGCCGTGCAGTGCGCACCGAAGACGCTATTGCTGCTGTAGATCAGAGTATCGAAGAAGACCCGAATGAGTCCATCCGCCATCCATCGCGCGCAACAATTGGAGCTGTCGGAAATTGGGCCTCTCGGCTGGAATTTATTCGAGCCAGCCGCGGCAGCCACTTGCCCGAGGAACAACACCAATATTTTTCTTGGCGACTTAATAAACAAATTTTAAAGAAGGGCATCTTTGGTTCGAATGTCGGAAAACACGGTTGGTATCTCAACACTGGTGGAGCAAACTGGCATATTAGCAAGCAGTCGATTCTCACCATGTTATATGCAAAAGACCTAAATTTTCCAGACTCAGGTTTCACACCAAAATTGATAATGTTGCTATCGGTCATGCTGAAAATATTTTGGGTGTCCGAAATGCACGTTTCAGAGAGAAATGCTTGCAAGCAGCTTATGTAGTAATGCGGGTATATAATATGTTGATCGGGTACAGTGAGAAAAAACTGACTTCTCAATAGATCGCTAGAGCTAAGGCTGACTATTTCCATTTCTCAGAAAGCCTATCAGTAGCATTAAGTGCAGAGAAGCATTGGCAACAATACCAAATGCAATAACATACCTTAAGATGTGCCACCACTGATGTGCTGGGCTTTTCTATGCGACCAAAATGAATGGTTCGATGAAATTTTGTGATTCCCACCTTCTATGAGTCTACTGAGAGTTCCTAAATTTGAAGTAATGCTCGAAAGTTTTATTAAAGTGTGAAACGATCTACTCAAGGATACAAGACCGGGACAGAAACTTGCCAAGAACTTTGAAAGACACACATGTGTACACTGTACAGTGCCAAGGATATGAAGAACACTTTTATAAAGCTGTTAAGCTTTGCAGACAGCCAAACATACGCTCAATATATTTAACTTCGACGATGAAGGACAGCATTTCCGTTGACTCTACCAAGAAGAAGTGAAGTTAGCTCAATTCCAGCAAAGGATGTTGGTCCAGATTGCTATTGAAGTGACTTAATATTTGGTTTAAAATAGAAGTCGATTTAATTACTTAAGGCGGCACTGTAATGAGTAGAGTGAACCAGCATTTCAACTAGCAAGCTACTTCCAGCCAACTCGGTCCCTAACAACTATCTCATATTTCGCACGTTAAGTTAGTTGAGGTCCTCTTTGACTTGATTGAGTCACTTGAATAAAGGTCTGGTTCTACTGCACCGTCCCTGGGCAGTGTATTTAATGACCCAGCCATTTCAATCTTTGGCTTTTTCTAAGGATCGCTGTGCAGCCCCAACAATTTGGGCTGCATTTAGGCTTTCCTAGCCTAAAAGCCATACTTCAATGGACCTATTAGGTATCATGTTTTGCTGGGGGATAAGCCTAGCCAGGTTCTTCGTTTGCCGCTTTGAACAGTTCGGCAGCAAGGTCGTAAGCTTGTCAGAATTTTTGGTCTACGCCTTACAAACAAATTTGCCTACATCTCCATAGAAACGTTTTTTTTTGGTTTTCACCATTCTCATTATTGGCTTAGTCGATTTAAATTAAATATTTAAGCTAAAAGCAACACACAGTCTCGTATTGGATGCTTTAGAGGTAACTAGTAGTGTCTGGGTTTCCAGAGACAAGACCATCTTCATCTAATGGCCTGCTCTATTCGAAACCCCCTTATCAAAGTTTTCAAGGTTCCTAGGTAACTATTATGGTTTGTAATGTTTGGCCAGGTTAAATCTGGTAACTTAAAGGCTGCTTCCAATCCTTTTAAAATTAAACGCGCTTCGTTATCGCTTCTACCTACATATTTATAATATGCCTAGTATTAGAGCGCACGTCTATTTACCCTACCTTCTTTTTTTTTTGCACTGTTTTTTACTTTGGATGGTCTCTTTCAGAGCCGGTTCAAAAAACCATTAAATTTTTTTAATTTAAAGTCTTAAGTCTGCACTTTTTTCCCAGAAGTATGTACCTACTGATTAAAAAAAACCAAAAAAAAAAATGCAAACCGCCTCAAGAACATTTGACAAAACATCCATACAATACGATCACATCCTCAAGAGCTTATCAAGTGTTTACTTTTAATAAAAACTCTGTAATTGAGAGGATACTTCACAATTTAAAAAAAAAAAAAAAACTCGTTCAAAACTAAATAATTGGCAACAATGAAGCGACAAAATCTCTGCAAAGATCTGCGCTCTTAAGCTATTTCAGATAAGAGATCCAGAAGCAGACAAATATTTTCGCAAATTCAATCAAAATGACATACGCCTCGGGGTTCTACGTGAACTTAAATCTGGTTTTCTATTTTCTTTAAGGATCAAAGATGTACCTACTTTGCTTTGGTATAGATGCGACCGACAAAAAATTCTCACAATAATCCTTATGATGTGATTGTGTCGCCATTCTACAGTGCAGGTGATGTTTATTCATCAAAAACAGTAAAAACATGACGAATGACTGTTGTTATCCTTGTAAGGGCATATGATGTGGAGGCAACAAAAAAAAATTAAACAAAAATGAGATCACAAACCCTCTGCCTCTGTGAGTTATGCGGTTCACCCAAAAAATATCGTTCTTAAGAAGAAGACAAAAAAAAGTCGTCTTACTCTCTCAACTAAACTCAACGAAGTGAAGGAAGGATATCTTCCGTATTCTCATTCTTCACCCAACCATGACTGACAACATGACATTGGTGTGACAAACACCAAACAAGAAAACAGCATCCTGCTGCTGCAAGGACTAAGATAAACAACAAAAGGCAACCAACTCAACTACCACCATGTCGTAGTCGTCTTTGCCGCGCGTTGAGAATTCTTATTAAAAATGCAAATGCCAAGGGAGGAGGACTTTTTCTAAAACACATCTGAGAGGGATCCTTCCGCATTTTTGTTTTTTTAATTAATTCGAGTTTATTTTAACTGACATCGAGAGTTCTTTTTTTTCTATATACCTATTCCATATGAAAGGAGAACAAAAAATGGCAGTCGTCGCATCAAATTTAGAATATCACTTTTCTATTTTTTCCCTTGAAACTCAATACCGAAAAACTTCCTGATTAATTGCAATCAATTTTTTTTTTTTTTTTTTTTTTTTTTTTTTTTGTGGAAGTTTTCGTCCTTTTGTACAAGATCAAGAAGGATATGGTCCATTACAATGAGGCTGGACTGATTGTTTATCTATCATTTATTCTGGTTCGCAATTGGCGCACTGACATCGAGAGGTATTCGAATGTCCAGCAAGACAAATACAAGAGGACAAAAACATGTCTGCCCCAGAAGCAAGCAACACCATAGCATGGCATACAATAAGGATATCATGGAAGCAGAAAGGTCAAAGAGGTTGGTATTGATTAATGTCCTGCATTCGGGATGACTATTGTGCGAACTTTAAATATTGGCACAGAAACGATTGCAAAACGAAAAAAAAAAAAAATAATCCATCCACGTCGATTTGTGTATTTAGGAGTATTTTGTGATTTTTCTCTCACAAAACTTCATGTTCGTCCTGATTTTTCAGAGTTGTGCGATGTTGAAAAATGTTAAACTATTAGTTACAGTCCTTAGTGTGACGACAGTTATAGTTTATATTATTTGTTGCTCCCTTAGAATGTTTTCTTATTACAAATTCTCTTTCTTGGATAAACACAACCATCCCAATCCCAACACAATGTTGCTTTATCTTTCTTCCCATCGGAGTGTGCCAGCAGGTGAGGCTACACCTCTACAAGAACAGAAAACGAGAATATATACAGACATGATATCCTTTCGGCAGTGTGCCAAAGGAAATTCTTTCATTTGATTTGCTACTTTGACTCAAACAGCAGCCACCAGGATATCATCTAACTACTGGATGATGTGATCTCGGGGCTTAGATAAGGCTGCAACCTGCATGTGGTTTTGACATGATTATATACTTACATACCAAAGGATATTTGAATTTACTTTGGATAAATTTCCGTTTTGGGGTTACCGACTGCACCAGGATGTATTTTAAGTGAATTACGTATGAGAAAAAGGTCGATTTGAGGTGTTTACCTCGAGAATATAAAGTGAAAGAAATAATAAAGGCCTAAGATAAGAATCTTGTGGTACATCGATTGGTTTTTCGTACACCGGTTGGTTTGATTATTTAAATTTTAGTCTTAAATTGGTATTTGAATAAGAGGCGTTGCTCTAATATTCAATCCATAGAGAGTAAAGCAGCTCTCAGCTGGTGCTGAGTGCTGAATGTCCTATAGGCGTTCAGAGAAATCCGATCAAGTATTACGAATGGAAAAATTATTAAACATTTTCATTGAGAAATTCAAATTCTGTGATAAGGAAATCATAAAGATCTTCCGGCAATGACCCTATACCGGAGCCGATGTGCAGTCTGCTTAGAGATATTTAACTCTTGGGGCGCTTCATATCGAGCTTTGGCCATATTTGTTGTCTCGTCACGCAGGTGATGATGTTGTCCCCCTTAGGTTTGTTTTCTCTATTGCATCTTGCTTTGGCATAGGTTTGCATGCAGCAGTGGGTATGCCTATTATATTTACCTAATTGGAAAAATAAAGGGAACACGCCACAGTCATTGGGAAGGCGAAAGAGGAGATTAAAACTCATTCTGTCTGAGTACACACCTCCAACAACCCTCCATCAGTTTTTGATCCGTCAGTGTAGAAATGTATTGATTCATCTTCCAGGAATGCCACATCCTCCCAGACAGATCTGGAGGGTATGGTGACCTGAAAGTTTTTATAGAACTGTAAAAGTGGGATGGCGTAGTCAATGTTACTTGAAATTGTTCCGTTTTGACTCTTTCTTGTATATTGGGTTTCCCACTTAACTTCCTATCTAAGATAAGGCCCAAATATTTGTCTTCATCTCAGAATTTAAGTGGAATCTCTTTAAAAGACGGAGTGTCTATATCGGGGATTTTGTATTTCCTTGAAAAGAGGACAAGATGTGACTTATGAGGGTAAACGCCCAGTCCACAGCGATTTGCTCAGTTTATTTACTTGTTTAAAGCGTTTTGTAAGAGTTCTTTAAGGTGTCAAGAGCTTGTCCCTTCTCCTCCTTAATGTATTACAGCTTTATTTGCCTTGTTAAAATGCAAGTGTTCGCCAAATTTTTAAATACACACATTGCAGAGATCTCAAGGAATTTACCATCAGTTTTTGTATAGTTTCTTGCAATTCCAACTAGCCCTCTTCTGTTTTTTTTTTTTGCGTAATTTTCTGACTTTCTGGTTATGCGTGAGATAGCAGCTGAATACCCAGAGTACATCAAAGCCTCTTCTTTGATGACAGTTACTATATAATAGCAAAATCACTTCCGCATCAGTCAACCAAGCGAATAATTCACCCTCCTTCATAAAATGGTCTACCCTATATATACATATACCAACCCAAAGCTAACACGTGCGATGTCCACTCCTCGACACCACCAAAACCGAAAAAAAAAAAAAATAATAAAATAAATATCCACTCCTTGACGTTGACAACGACGACAAAACGCATGTAAATGACACATATCCGAGGACGACACTGTACAGTACGTGCCATGACAATCGCATTCAAAGATAACAAAACTGCCCCACACAAAAACCAAAACGAATAAAATTAAGTAAACACGACAATAATCCCGCTCGTAGAACGAATCTTTAAATAGAAAAAAAAAAACTCGTTCCACCGTTTTATCCGAAGGATCATAAAATTCCATCCACTTTCTCCCGAAAATCAGTTAAACTATTTATGTAAGTAATAACGCCCGAACTATGCATGCGGTAATAAATGTCAAATAAATTCTACATTTAATGACTGTCAAGTTGACAGCTATAGTCGTATATGAGTCAGTGGCTTGGCTTCATCATCATGATGCAAAGGGATTTTCAAAATACATATACCAGGATTAAAATTCCTTATAATAGACAGCAGGAAGTGCACTATAGGGAATACCTATACCAACGTTATTTTTTTGTTGTTTATAAAATTCATTTAATCCTTTAAGTTCTATCATAAACTTCCTTCCTGAAGGATATTGTTTGGAAATTATTTTAAATTGGTAAAACCTCTGATCCTTTTGGCAAGTAATCAGTTTTGCAAAATTTAAACCAAGGACCCACAAACAAAATATAACTCCTTGTCCACAACAAAACTGTTAATCGGTTTTAATTTTTTTTTTTTTTTGAAATGAAAGAAGATCCTTGCGTTTGTCAAACTATCATCAGGTAGGTACCTACATACATAAGGGGTTTTTCCATAAGTCGAGCAGTAAAGGTACCTAGTACCTATAAGGACCTTATGACTATTTATTTTATGTCCTCTCATAAGTCCTATTTGTGACATGCATTTTAATCCTTTTCCTCATTTTTATGCATTTCCTTGTGAGGATATATTTTCGCACAAAATTGAATTTCAATCAAAACACGAGTCCTTCGCAATCGGGTGGAAAATCCTTTCCAACAACATACGGCGGCGGTTGAAGGCTGATGGTGAGGGAATGAGAGCGATGCATTCAATTTCTTTAGAATGTTTTGAAATCGATTTCAAATTTGTGTCGTTGAGTTTTTTTTTGTGAAGCAAATCTTTGCAAAGGAGAGGTTAAGGATACTTTTCTAGCATGCTCCGATTATATTTTGAGGTAAGAGTTGTTAAACTTCCGTCTTACGAGTATACAGGGAGAAAAGGATAAGAGCTAATAATATACAAATTGAGCATGTTTTTTATTTAATTTTCTATTTCAATTGAAAACGCATATAGTTAAGCCTCAGGCCCTTAAAAGTAAAGAGCGAGTTTTTAAGGAGAGTTGTTTGCGCCTATTTTGTCAGAGGATGTAATGAATGTCTTAAAGGTTTTGCCATCAATTTATATCTGTGTGACAATTATTATTATTTTTTGTTTGGGTTGTTGCAAAATTTGCATTTAAATGTGACGACGAAGAATTCATGTTGTGCCCTAAATTAAGTAGATTCAGTCAAGTATATAGTGTTGTGCGGAAGAGTTTTGCCAATAGTGTATTTAAATTATGGGATTTTTGCAAAGATGTTAAGCAGCAGGGAGTCGAAAAACAATGTTTTGTTTGTGGGACTTTTTTTGTATCAATAATGTAAAAGACAAGGCGTTGAGTTTCAAATTTTAATGCATCCAGACCTATAGACCGATCGGATCGGTCGATTTTTGATAAAATCGGTCACCAAAATATTTGTCTTAAGCTTAAAGGTTTCGGTTTTCCACCCGTTTTTATTTTATGGCTCAGATCATCATCATCGTCGGCTCGACAACCGGGGTCCGGTCCTGGCCTCCTTCAACAAGTCTCTCCACCCATCCCGGTCTCGAGCCGCCGCCATCCAGTTGCGCACCCCAAGGCTCCGGGCGTCCTGGTCTACGCCATCTCTCCAGCGCAAGCATGGTCTACCACGCTGTCGTCTACCATAGAATGTACCACAAAGAACTTTCCGAGCAGGTTCCTCTTCGCTCATGCGAGCTAGGTGCCCTGCCCACCGGAGTCTACCGAGCTTAATTTTTGTCACGATATCTGCTTCAAGGTAGATTGCGTACAATTCATGATTGTACCGTCTCCGGAATCGTCCTTCCTCACATATGGGGCCAACAATTCTCCTTAAGACTTTTCTCTCGAACGCGGCTAAGAGGTCAGAGTGCCTTTTGCTAAGCACCCAAGTCTCGGATACATATGTGAGTACTGGCAGGACCATGGTCCTGTACAGCAGCAGTTTTGAAGTTATGGTGAGATTTCTGGATTTGAAGAGCTTTGACAGACTATAGTAGGCTCTGTTGGATTTGAGAAGCCGCCCGCGTATTTCTTCTTCTATATTGTTATCGGCTGCTACTATTGACCCAAGGTATTTAAAGGATTGCACCACTTCAAATTCGTGCTCCGCTACCTTGATTGTTTGACCAACTGTTCCTCTCGCATTCGACGCCACCATGTACTTTGTTTTACCTTCACTAATGTGCAGCCCCAGATTTTGTGCCGCCTGCTCGATCTGGATGAAGGAATCATGTACAGCTTGCTCAGTTCTTCCGATGATGTCGATGTCGTCTGCGTAAGCCAGTATCTGGCTGGACCTGTTGACGATGGTCCCTCTTGTTGCCGTGCCAGAGTCACGGATTGCTTTCTCCAACGCCAGGTTGAAGAGGAGGCAGGCCAAACCATCCCCTTGTCGGAGTCCATTAAAGATGTTGATTGGTTTGGATAGCAATCCGGCTATTTTTACTTGGCTTGTTATGTTGGTCATGGTCAACCTACATAGTCGTGTCAATTTATTTGGGATGCCGAATTCTCTCATGGCTTTGTAAAGTTCTACCCTGGCTATGCTATCGTAGGCGGCCTTAAAGTCTATAAACAGGTGGTATGTTGGGATGTTAAATTCTAGACATTTTTCCATCGCCTGCCTAAGGGTAAAGATCTGATCAGTTGTTGATTTGCCTGGAATGAAACCACACTGATATTGTCCGATGATGGTTTTAGCGTATGGGGTTATCCGGTCTTGTAGGATAGAGGAGAGTATCTTATAGGCGGTACTCAACAACGTGATACCTCTATAATTGCTGCACGTTGTGACATCTCCCTTCTTATGTATGGGGCAAATGATACCTTGTCGCCAGTCTTCTGGAATTTCTTCATGCTCCCACACGTGCACTATAATCTCATGAATTGCTTGACGTAAAGCTGGCCCACCGTGTTGAAATAGTTCGGCTGGTATACCATCGGCTCCCGGGGCTTTGTTTTTCTTTAGCCGGCCTATAGCCTTCTCAACCTCTTCTATGCTTGGTGGTGGCAACATAGGGTACTCTTCTTGAAGTAGTGGAGCCTCCACTTCTGCAGTGAGCTGACCATTTAGCAATTCATTGAAGTACACTTCCCATCGCTCCAGTATGCTTTGAGGATCGGTGATCAGATTTCCCTCTCCGTCCTTGCAGTATGTGCAGCGTGGTGTGTACTGCGTCATGTTTCGGACGGATTGGTAGAACTTCCGCGCCTGGTGCGGACCTCGCTCTCGGCTTTTCTCTATTTCACAGATTATGTTCTTCTCCCAGGCTGATTTTTTCTGTCTGTGAAGCCGTTTTTCAATTCTTCTGAGCTCTTTATATTCGTCTTCGCGTGCCCGCGTTCTATGAGATTGTTCGGTACGCAACATTCTTACGTTCAGTCGCTAGCTTGCATTCATCATCAAACCAGTCGTTCCGATTTCTACGACTGCTCAGATCATACTTAGAGAAATACCAATATACATAGAGATATCTTCAGGTTCTTAATCTCCGATCCCATATTTGCAACTTCAGGCGTTCCTCAAGGGAGCCACATTGGGCCTTTAGTTTTTGTCTTAGCAACAAATGACGTTATTAATGATACTAATGATTCAATTGTCTCTATTTGCGCTGATGATATGAAAATAATAAATGTTATTTCTACTACCTCTGACTCTTTGTTACTTCAAAACGACCTTAATTCGTTCCAAAGTTGCAATTGACTTGAAAAACTGAAAAATAACAATATTTTTGACATTAATAATTACAACAAGTTTTTTGATAGAACTATTCACAATATCTAGCTATCCACTTCGGTAATTAGACCGATTTTATCTCATGGTGTAGCAGTATGGTGGAGCGCTCTAGATAAAGCAACAAATTGCGATAAACTAAGAAAATGTCTAACCAGGGTTGCAAGAGCTTAAGTCAATTCTTAGCTTAAGCTTGGCTTTAATTTCAAAAATAGTGGTAAGTCACCTACAAGCTTATGACTTAATGTATTTTAATTGAAAAACTCGATACCATGGGTCCAACGAACAGCTTGTCTGTGCACACGACATATTTAGTAAGCAAACGGTCGCAAGCACAGTCATTCGTCTTAAGCTCTCTTCACAGTGGATCAACAATGAGATTGGACACTCCGTAATTCAGAATTCATTCATTCATCATATTCTTGTACCAAACTGACTACACTTTACCCCAATTACTTCTTTAAAAAGACTATAGGATCGTATCTTATCCAGATCTACTTGGGAGGATGAAACATTCTTGGTAGACGAATCGGTTCCTTTTTATACTGATGGAGCAAAAACCGATTACGGGGTTGGTGGAGGTGTGTACTCAGGCAGACTTAACTTAAGTTTCTCATTTCGTCTTCTTAATTATTGTAGCGTGTGCCAGCGGAAGTAGCTGCCGATCAACTCTCGCTTAGATGGCGCAGCAGTTCAATATACACCTTTTCGGGTGCCGGGTCATAGGGACATTCCAGGGACTTCAATAGATAGGATAGATATTGGTACATATAACCATCGCTACATATAAACTTAGGTATGCTGAAACAAGATGCTTTATCACCGCTGGCTTGGCGACAAAACAGATCTGGCCAACTCTGGAGATGAAGCACTCTAAGTGTTTGATATCTTTAAGCAGATTGCACATTAGCACCGTAGTAGGCGTCATAACTGGACACTGTCTAAATGATTTTTGCAGAAGCTGTATGGATAAAGCCGCTTCTGAAGTTTCAGCTTGACATCACCATAGCCCTAAACAGCAATTGAGTTGCTGTCGTTTGCTTTTCGGATGTCAAAAAAGCATTCGACATGGTCTGGATGGAAGCCCTTATCAACAAACTTCATTTGCTAGGCTTTCCAATAGCACTTATGAAAATAATTTGTTCCTTTCTTTCTTCCAGGAACTTCTTCGACTCTTCGTGCAATTGTAGAACTAAACATCCACACCCACAGTGAAAAACATCTCAGCTGGAGTTGCCAAGGATCGAAACTTGGACCATTTTTTTTTCAGTATAATGATCTCTAGGCATCATCTCCAAAACAGCTAAGAAAGAACTTCAAATTTTTTGAGAGGAAAATTCTGAGGATCTGCACCGGGCTTCATTTTGATAGTAGTCAACGACGTAAACATTTCAAGAACGAGCAACTCTACTCTGAAGCCAAGATAATACCCATGGACAAGTAACTGATGCTAAAAGCTGGTTAGAAACATCACCAACCATCCTAATCAATTGAAAAGAAGGATGACAATCCAACAACGACATCCCGCACCATGGTACCTCAGCGCTATAGAGACCATGGATCACCTTATCAATCAACCCGATGAAGCAGTATCATTCTACACTGTCCCGGGGTTATCACACTACCGAGACTAATCGCCAGCCCTAACCCCAACCCCAAATCTACATATCACCACTTGACAATCGGGACTAAACAACCCTATAGGAAAAAAGAGTCAAATCCTCATATATCCCTGCATTGGTCCTGCTCTAATCCAAAGACGTAGACTGCATTTGGGTGACTTCAACTTCAACGATAACACTAAAATAATAAGTTGTCTTACACGCTCCACAAGGAGATTAAATTATTTTATCGGGGAGGGAAAAGATTTTCTAGACTCTCCGTCGACAACGCTTTTACCGAATCATCAATCATCAAACCACAATTTTCAATCTTTTTAGGCGCTCCAAGGGATTTAAATGAATTTCATTTTATTTTTTTGCGAAGAAAGAGTTAGGGCCAGTTTCACAGTCAGAAAAGTGACACTTAAGTGGGGAATGTGAAAGATTAATTCCCAATACCACAGCCCACTGTTACCTGATTAAGTGGCACTTAAGTCTCCGATGTTGGTGACTTAAGTTCCACCTACGCGAGCTATGAAATTTTGCTTAAATTCCTCATATGGAAAACTTAAGTGCCACTTATTCCGGTAAGTTTCGACTGTGAAACTGGCCCTTAATGACTGGACTGCTTAAAAATCTGTTTATCCAGCGATATGACTGATATCTCTTCTCAAAGTTCTTCACAACTGGTTTTTATAAAATACTAAATAGAACGTCCCCTGCATTGATTTCTAGCATAAACGTTCCACTCATGTAATCTTAAAATTCATCTTTCATTTAATTGTTTTCTCAGCTTTATCGAAATTGAGCCGGTAAGAATGTAATGAAAGAAATCATCATCCAAAACGATTCTTATCTTTCTCTCTCTCGAAAAATAAACATAAAGATAAGCACCCTTGATCTTGTCAATCGGATTGCATTAATTGTCCATAAGAATAATTAAAGATCGATTACACTTTTCTCTCATCATCTAAAAAGATCGAAAAAGATACATAGAGATAGATAGATAGAAAGATAAATAGATACACCGATAGATAGAAAAAAAAGTTCTTAATCTTTAAGATGACAGTCATGAAGATTGATCATTAGAAAGTCCAACTTAAATGCAACAAAGTGGAAAATGATTAATTTGACATTTTGAAAGAACTGCGGTCTGAGTGTGGTTAAGTGCGGTATTCCACTTATAGGAGTACCTAAGCAGTACGTATGATATTTGCTACATCTGTCACGATTTCGTTTTTCGGGGTTTTGTATGTTTTTGTTGTTGTTGGATTTCTGAAAGAGAATCAGCTTAATAAAATACCAAAATCAACTTAAACCATTTGTCTTCATTTTGAACGAGGGCTCTTTGTGAACTTTCTTTCCCCAAAACGAACAAAAAAGTCAGAATAAGATACGTTGCGATTTATTATTTAAGTGGCTTTGATAGCACGCACAATACCCAAAATATCATCCTGGCACACTTTTTTGTGCTTATATCCTTGATGTGGCAGGTACATTTATCATTCCCTGTAACTATTACCAAAAACTTCTTTGCAACTTCTATTCTTATTCTCCTTGCGAGTGTTATGAGAGGCTATTTTGGAGACGGTACATTTAATTTTCGGGGGTGAATTCTTAATTTCTTTTATTTTAGCCGACCGACCATCAGTAATTTTAAGGAAACTCCCGCATGCTTTGAGGACCTTTTATTAGTCTTCTCAGGCAGGAACAAATTGTTTTACTACTTGGGTTGATTGGAATCACAACAATTATTTGAATCATGACCATAACCGTTAGTGGCACGTGTTTATATATCTATGTATATCTCAAAGTGTGTGTTAATTTTGTTGAGGGATACCCTGTTTTTTGGTAAGGAATTTCAAAGGTAGGACTTAAGTGAAATAATTGCAGGTTGTTAGGATATAAAAGTGTGTGTTTTCGGGATAATTGCTAAGAAGAGGTTCTTTTATAATAGTGCAACTTAAACCTTCATTTATGGTTTGTTAAAGTTCTTATCTACAGAAAATAAACTATTCATCTTTGAAATTAAATATTAAATACACGTATGAATTGAAAAAGTGAGTGAATGCAAAGTTATGCTATATATCTGCTTTCGGATCTTTGACCAAAAACCAACAAAAACTGGAAGCAGCTTAAGACCCGAATTTTTAAGTGAAAGGTATAAGAGTGCGGCACTTTGAAAGTGATATCGACTGTCACAAGGTGTCTCCGAAACTTCTTAACGATTTTTGTAAGCCTATTATACGAAAACCACCCGAAAAAAAAAACAAAGGAATCTATATCATATCAATTAGAGACATTTTTAGTGCGGCAGTTGCTTTGGTTGTCTGACGGTGCAAACGAATTCCTTTACGAAGGTAGAGGCGCAGGTAGAGTAGGCTTGATCCAGACAAACAGGCTAAGGTCAGGACAAGATTTGAATAAATGTATGTAGATATGATTAGTAAAGGATGTACGCTTATTGGCTTATTAATGACAAACAAATCTTAACAAATTTAATATTCCCTAATAATTTAGCTAGCACAGATTTATTCTTCGGTCAGTAAAACTTTTTTTGTTTACGACACAAAGTAGCACACCTTTCATTTTTTTTTTTTGAAAATCAAAAATGGCGGTGTTTACATCACGTACATGAAATTGGATAAAAACCAAAAGTGGTTTTCGATTACAAAAATTTTTTCTGTATTGGGAACGAAATACAGGCTGGACCTAGAGGATCATAAAGGGTGTTTTTTTTAAGACGTGTGGTTTTCAAGAAGAAATAAAACACATATAATTGAATGTTATGGTCAAGAATTTAGTTTTATTGTAAAGATAAGGGTTTTGCCATTATGTTTTAAAAATTATTTCGGTCCGCCGCGGCTGGCTCGAATAAATTCCAGCCGAGAGACCCATGTAAGCAATAACGCCCTGAATATTCTCTTCCAAGGCGTCAATCGTCTCTGGCTTTAGACAAGCGACTTCACATAACCCTACAAAAAATAGTGTTAAATCGCACGATCTTGGAGGCCACGCCACCGGTCCACGAGGATTGTTTCGTTATCTGTATGGCATGTAGCACCGTCTTGTTGGAACCAAAGGTCGTCCACATCAACATCCTCCAATTCCTCTGCCCATAGAGCACACCAAACAGTGACTTTTTGGGGATCCTACGGCCCGGCGTCTTAACAATGGCTTGTGGATTATTATCACTCCAAATACAACAATTTTGCTTATTAACGTACCCATTCAACCAAAAATGAGCTTGATCGCTAAACAAAATTCGCTTATGAAAATTGGGATCAACGGCAATCTTATTTTGGGCCCAATTGGGCACGATTTACAAACTTTGTTCACGAGTAAGTCTATTCATTATAAAATTGCAAACCAAACTGAGCATACATCAAGTGACACCTGTAAAAAAAACTAACTCCGAAAAAAGTATTGCCAGATTGAAAACCACACGTCTAAAAAAAAAGCTTTTATTTTTACAAAATTTAGCCATTGATAACGTGAATTAGGTTAAAAGCCTGAAAGAAGAAAAACTAGCTTAAATATTTATTTATATTTTTTTTTTTGTAATTTTATGGGAACCTAAGGTTTGTCTAGCTGTGCAAAGAAGGGGCGGGCCAGCTAGAGTTATATATAAATGCATTGTGATTTTGTCTCCAAGTTATGTGATGTATAATAATGAGATTAAACAAAAAAAAACACGAACATTTATTTTGTTAAAATATTTTAATTTCAAATAATTATGAAATATTTATAGTTATGAAAATTATTTGAGATTAAAATATTTTAACAAAATAAAAATATTCGTGTTTATTTGTTTAATCTCATTATTATATAAAAAGATTAGTTTTGTCTACGCCAGTCGTTTCAATTGAACCGAAGATTGCAAGTGTAGCCTATTCATTTGCAATTGTATACTCTTCTGTAAGTATATTTGGATTGCAAAGAACAAAAACAAGGCCGGACTAAGTATACTTCCTTGCGGAACACCAGCATTTATTTCGTTGTTCAAATCGGAAAAGCCTTTTTATGGAAGGTTTGCAGAATATTACATATTTGTTGCAGGAAAAACTTGTCATTATTTACTTCAAGACATACCTAGTGCCAGACGTAGAATCCAAACTTTTCTCAAATTATATATTCTATGAAACTTATTGTTGAGTATAGTCATTTTTGTAACAAAACTGATCATTAAAGCATGAGGGATAAGCCCGTACACTTTTTCAGGAAATCGAAAAGCCGTCACTACGGAAAACGCCCCTTCCGTAGTGTCGTACCTCTAATGAATGAATGAATGAATATTGGGGTAACTGCATTGCGACCAAAAGATCTATTGTGCTCCACATTGAGCTAAATGATTCGTACCTCGACTTGAATTAATTTTTGACAAGTATCTGTAAGGAATACCTTCTCAAATAATCCTGAGTTAATTTACTAAATTTGTTGATTTGACGAGGGATATAGATTGACTGAAAAACATGTTTCAGGAGTTTGCTCCAGTTAAACCCCGAATCTAGAATGATCTGGCACTGAAAAACTGGGCCTTACTATTTTTATTTTTAAATCGCAACTAGAATTACGGGCTTTCATAAAAATATGCTGGAAATTAAATGTTCTCTTTATTCAAGTTTAAATAAGAAAATTAAAAAGAAAATAAATGAATTGCAAATATATTTTAAATAAAATGCAGAAAAAAGGGTAAACAAGAAAAAAAAATATAAGCTCCTTGGCAGACGAGATCCTTTATTGAGGTCCCATTGTCCCGCACTTATTATTAAATTAATTATAATTGGTTTTGTTTTCGCGGTCACGGAAATAAGAGAAAACCGTTTTTTATTTCACCGTCTCTACGCTATGGACTGGACAGATGTTGTTGAAACCATCAAGACTTCTTTCTGATGGCAGCTCAGCCAGTTCTGCAAAAGTCCCATAAAACGACAACAAAAAAAACAAAAATATCCAAAAGGATACGCGATATGAATTGGTAATTTTCATACAAAACCGCGCTAACCATCACCATTGCATTTAAACGAAGGACATGGTCAGGTCAGGGTTGTGCTGTGCTGTGCAGTTAAAAAAAAGGGTGTCAACACAAACAGCTACCAGTGATGCGGATGCGCGTCAGGATCAGGATAAATTTGGTGGACGATCAACGGCACAGAAGAGATGCACACAAACCTATATTGAAGGAGGGGTGGTGGTGCAGTGCACAAATAAAATTAAATTAATTGAATAATTGAAATAAAAGGGTTGAATAGAGAGAAGCGAGTGTTGGTGATTGTTGTAACGACGATGCATGCACGGCGGCGCGGAGCGGCTCAGACAATCAAAGGAATACAACAAAAGTCATATACTGTAGGGGGTGATTGGGCTTCATTCACACCACAGCAACGTTCATGTATACCTACCTACAAATTTGATCCTAATGAGAAGGTATAAAAGGTTTTTTTTTTAAAACAAAATACGATGCATGTCCAAGCACAATGATGTCGCATTAGTGCCATTTAGACAGGTTTCACAAAAAAAAAATGGATTAATTTAATTGAGTTAATAAGATGAACAATGCAACCCTTTGAAATTTTCAGTGTGTTGTTGGTTTTGTTTAACGCTCATTTTTTTTTGACAAATTTTGTTTGGCCTTTTATGAAATGAACATTTTAATGAAAAGTTTTGGAAACGGTAAAAAAAGAAGGACATTCAAATTTTATAAATGTGTGTGTAGATATCGCAGGCTTAGGCTCAGTTTTTCAGTGCGAGATTATCCTATCCTAGCTTCGGGGTTAAACTCGAGTTGACTCCTGAAATATGTTTTTCAGTCGATTTAGATCCCGAGTTAACTCAACAAATTTGTCGAGTTAATTCTGGATTAGCTGAATAGGTATATTTCTGAAAGATGGAAAGGGTGATTTTCATAGTGCCGCCATCTTGAATTCGATAGCGAAACATTGATTTCTATACTGTCGCACTTCGATTTCGATATATTTTTGACAATGTGAGTTAAATTTAACTCTCCACTGAAAAAACTACTTTTGAGTTAACTCGGAATTAAATAATTTACAGGATTAAAGAACTCTGATTTAACTTGGAGTTAACTCATGCACTGAAAAACTGGACCTTAGAGTGACAAAAAAAAACAGTAACTGCATCTTGATCTATTCATAGAAAATGTTAACATAAAAGTTGTCGTATTTTGAGTAGAATTAAAAGTACAGTAAAAAATTGATTTGGTAGTTTATATATTCTTAAATCAAAAGATTTTAAGATCAAGTTGACTGAGTTTAATGTTTCCTAAGTTTCCTGTATTGGTATTAGTTTGACCGTTTCCTTAAGATTCCAGGGATGTTGGAATTTTCTCTATATCTACAAACTTTATTCATAGTTGCTTTGGTTTATGATATGAATACATAAGCAGGTCCAAGTCAAAGTGAGATTATACAACGAATAACACGGTGTTTGAGTAAATGTGGCACGGTGTTTTCTTTTTGGGTGACAAACAAAATTTTAAAATAAAAATTGCACTCATTTTTAAATTACAAAATTCAAATTCGATATTTCTTCCACAATAGCAACTTCAGAAATACTTTCAAGTATGGAGATTCTTGCATTAGCCGCACCACACGAATCTAGAACACGTGACTGCCTAGTCAGGAGTGGAACAAGTTTGTGCACTCAGTCTAAGCTTATTCGCACTATTCATAGATGATATTATTCAAGAACTGCCAGGAGGTGTAAACTACCCCGGATATGTCTTTAAAGCCTGTCTTTTTGCAGACTACATTCTCTTGCTGGTTTACACACACCTGACTATCTCCAGCTAATAAATTAATAGATTATTTGAGTATTGCATGCGATGTAATTTGGTGGTTAATTTTAACGAGTCGAAGGCACATGATGTGTTGGAGAAAGGGGAAAGAAGGTCTAGCCCAGAAGTAGTGAAGGAGTATTATAAATATCTACATATAGGAGCATATTTTACCCAGATTTTAAAAATGGAAAGGTATATCTCGGAATAACTGTCGAAGGCAAAAACTGCTATTAATGTTAGCGGAGTTTAGGTGTGGGTATGAGAAGCCTCCCTGAACCAACCCGAATTTTGAGTAAATATTAGGATGTTCCTTTGTGGCAAAAACGAGATGTCGCTCAGTTCGTCAAAGAAGTAATCTCCGAGGGCCATTTTTCTGGTTCTTACTAAGCTGGAGCGTTCACAAAGGAAGTGATAAGAGACCTCTTCTGCCTCTTCATCCTAACACCCCCTGCACAAGTCAGATGAGCTGATGCCCATTCTGCACATGTGGGTTCCCATTGAGTTGTGACCCGTTAGGATTCCAACCAAAAGGGATAGTTGAGGTCTCCTTAGTTCAAGAAGGAAGTCTGTTTTTTTCTTTCCGATGTTCGGCCATAGATACCTCGAGACCCGACAAGTATCAAGTGCTGACTATCTATTGTTTGCGGCATCGAGGAAACATTTTTGTGAATTCTGCTTTTTTCTTGTGAAAGTGGCATAGAAACGGAGGATTCAGTTTGGCTTGGATCAAGAGAAGATTCAATTTTGGCCAGGTTATCCGCCATTTTGTTTCCATATATGTCATGATGTCCTGGGACCCATCGTAGGGTAACTGGTGTATTTGATGCACTGAGTAACTTTAAGTCGTTACGGCAACAGTCTACCAGTTTAGACTTTGTGACAACTGAAACAATGGATTTAATTGCCGCCTGCAAGACTTTTTGCTGCCTCGTAAATTGCAAGCACTTCCGCTTGGAAAACACTGCAAAAATCTGGAAGTTTTATTGATCTATTCAGGGGTGGGTTGTCTGAGAAGATGCCTGACCCTACCCCATCACCCGTCTTGGAACAATCTGTAAAAACCGAAACGTGATCAATTTGTATGACCCAGTTGGCCGCCCAGAGGTCCCTTGAGGGGACATCTGTTAGGGCCACTGGATTGAAACCAATGTGCGGTGCAGTATAGTCCATTTGAGTGTCTTTGTCCATGAAAGTCATTATATGGTTTTATGTCTAAAATGGCCTCCTACCCAGTATTTACACTGGTTGAGTCTTAGAGCACTGTTGGCAGCCACTTTCTTCGTAAATAAATCGAGTGGGGCTAGTGAAAGAAAAGTTTCCAGGGCTGCGGCAGGAGTAGTTTTCATGGCACAAGTAGTGCCAATACATGCTAGTCTCTGAATTTTTGTTATAGTTTTTATTAGATTGGGTGCCTTTTCTAGGGCTGGCCACCAAACCAGACATGCTTTAGGTGCCAGTTATAGCTTTCATTGAAAACCATCATTGAAAACTTTAATGATTAATTTTGGTACATTTAGAAAGTGAAATCAGTAATTATTTTAATGCAAAAATAAGGCTGATGGCTTAAATTATAATTTTTGTGAAAAAAAAAATTGAATCGGGTCCAAACATCGCCATAAAATGACGTTTAAATTTTCAATGATCATTGATAAGGTAGTTCATTCATTGAAATAATAAAAGTCATTTTATGTGGACGGCTGGTCCAAAATGAACATTTTTTTTCGGCAAATATTAATAATTAAGTCACTACCTACATATTGGCATCAAAATAATTACAAATTTTGCCTTTTAAGTGCATCAAAACCAATTATTAAAATTTTCAATGATGGTTTTCAATGATAGCTATAACTGGGGCCTTAGTCAGTATTGGCCTCATTACGGCTGTGTACATCCAATTAATGGTTCTGGGGCTGGGAACAAAGCTTAGGAGGTTGGTGTTGCTTTAAATATTGGACGAAAGTAATAGGGAAGATGCATCAAGTTCACTTGACTCGGGAAGATCTTTCATTACTTTGTAAGATGCGCAATGTGGCAGAGCTCGAAGATGTATTGTATTTTGCCAGGAGGTGTCCAATATTAAGGCAAGCAAGGATTTACATAATGGGAAGCGATCTTATAACAGGAAACGAAATTGTAATACTCCTAAATAAAATAGACGTATCAAAGATGTTAAAAGTAGTCTAAGTCCGTTTTAACACTTTTTTTTCAAAAAAAAAAAAAAATAAAATCTAATCGAAACTGCCTGAACATAATCGAGTACTCGAGCTGGATTTTCAGTCAAAAAGTCGTACGTGTTATTTACTACGTTCCCTAAATGCATTAGTGGAGCTTTTTGTGTGTCTTTTGAAGCACCCCAGGCTCAGTATCCGCATTTCCTTGTACCGAATTCCACTCGTTACGTTCGATTGTTTTTTATTTCGTCTATCAATTTGAAACGTCAGAAGTACCTACTTACTTCACTTTTTTTTTTTTGTTATCTTTCAAGTTAAAGCCATGTTATTGGTTTCTGAAGATCTATGTTCTTACCAAGGCCACAATTCATCTATAATAAGATCTCAAGCACTTATCGTGTTCAACTTTTCCACTTCACCAATCTTAAGACAAAAGCAGAAAACTCAAGCGTTTCTAAATTAACTCAAGATCGCGTGCCATTTGTTAATTGTTTTAAGATAGCGACTTACTTACCTTCCCGTCCGTCATCCTTAAACAAAAAAAAAAAGGTGTTCAGTGTTCATAGTCCAAATGGCACGTGCGCAAAAAGTTTAATCACAATACAAAAAAAAAAGAATTCAATTTCATAATATACTATATATATATGCATATACTTATATAAGTCACACACGCATGTGCAACCACTTAGCATTTTTTTTTTACAAAAACCCGTCGGGTTGCATTTGCATGTCCTTCGTAATAATTATGGCAGCACTACACTAGCAGCAGGATCTAAAATATTGTTATAATTTGTATTCCAATTCTCTCCAGATAGGTACGATAGAGAGGTTACATGATAAAAAGTTCTGGTTCTGGCTATGGCTATGGCTAAGCCTCAGCTGCTGCTTTTGAAAAGCATTTCTAGTGCGTCCACTTTGGCGAAATGCCCAATGGCTAGTTAGGAGTGGAAAAGGGTTGTTGTAAAATGAACACTACAGGAGTCAAAAGTCACTCGTCAGTCGTCATATCGATGTAATCGGCGATTTTTTTTGCCTTTGTCCCTCTACTCGCTGCTGCTGCGCTTTTAAGAGATAATTAATAACGGAGTGTGTCGGACCCTTGCAGTTTTTTTATTATTATTTTTATTAATTGTGTATCCTTGAAGGTTTACATTTATAGCCTGGGATGGTAAGTTACACTTTGATTTTAACCAGATAAGCTGTTGATGTGAGAATATCTATGCAGGCGGTAGTGTGAAATACAAAAAGTGGACATTCCTCTGCGACGTTACGAGGTCACACTTTACGATGTGGCACGTTACGTTGCGAAAATCTGCATAGTAGGATATTAAGTACTTTCAGTGACAAAAATCTGGAGATCCCCTTCAAGTTATCTAGTCAGTTTTTGATCCGTGCACGTAGTCAACAACGTATGGACGACTTCGCATACGGATCTAAATATGGTAGGTACCTCAAAACAAACGTTGATGTTTAGACATATTAATCGTGAGTCCCGGCACTCAACAATTTTTTTTTTAAATGTTATGTACAGTTTCTATTTTCGTCTTTGTGTATACCGTCTCAACTTGACGTTTAAGGCCACTAATATTTGGGAATAACTAAAATGTCAAAATTCTCTTTTCACGACACACACCAGCGAAGTATGTGAACCATCATTGACATTTGTACACAAATCACCGGGGAAAAATTTGTTTCCAATTTTCAACACAACTTTCCAGACTATCATAACATGTTAAGGATTTTATTGCAAATGTGACATGTGTTTTGTCAGATATATGATTTTTATGGGTTTCACGGATTGTAAAAAATTAATAAAAAAAAAAATAACGAAAGGGTGAAATTTACTTTCGTCAATTTATTGGCAAACTGCAGATTTAGAGATTTGTAACAAAATTGGGCAATAGAAATGCCGCGCCGATCTGTCGGTATAGGTATAGTTTTTGAAATTTTGATGTCTTGTAGAAATTGCATGAATTTGATATTTTATTGCCAGCTGTCATTAAAAATGTAATAAAATTGAAAACTTATTAAGCAACAATTTTGATAAAGACTTTGGAAAAGAGTTAACCCAACATCGGGTCGTTCGTCTGGAAAAAAGTTCCTAACTTAAAGAAACAGACCATTTTTACCATTATTTTTTTGTTGAAATTATTTTTCACACCATACCTACTTGGAAAGATGTTGTTATAACAACGAAATGTTTGGTAGTTTTTAAAAAAATCATTTTTTTGTGTAAAAAAAACATTTTTCGGTATGGGAAACCAAAAATTGCAGTTAAAGCAGTTAATTTTAATATCAAGGGTTCATATCTTAAGAGACCTTTATTGAGGCCGATAGTTGTTTATACATTTTCAGTATTAATTAGAAGAAAAAGTGGTAGTGGATAATTATCTAGTAGGCGTAGATAAGGTTCGCATGTATGTATGTATATGTATTATTGGAGCAATGAGAACTTGTCTTGCAGCAGCTATGGAGGTCATCCTTTATCTGTCCCCTCTAGTCGAGGTCATCGAAAGAGCTATCATGAGATTTGCCACAGAGGGAACTTTTATAAGTTTCAGAACAAGAGCTTTCATACCAAAGTCTACAGTAACAAACCTCGTAGACATTCCAAGAGATGGCATGATTAAAAAATATGACTTCGAGAAAAACTTAAAAACGGAGTTATGTTTAATAAAAGATTGATTAGGTGAAACAGTTTCAAAGCAAACGCCATCAAGTGGTACAGTGATGGAGAATGATGAAAGGGACTGCGGCAGGAATCTTTGGACCTCGAAACAAACTTTCTATACCCACCGATAGGACAACTTACCCGCATCTTCCAAGCGGAAGTACATGCTAAAGGAAGATGCGCAGATCGTTACCTCGAAAAGAAATATGTCGTTACCAAAACATTGCCATTATGTCGGAGAGCCAAGCCGCACTCAAAGCACTAAGCTCCTACGGCATCAACTTCAAAATAGTGTGGGACTGTGTGGGCAAGCTAAATGAACTTGGCAAAAATAACAACGTCACACTTCATTGGGTACCTGGTCACATTGGTGTCCCCTTTAACAGGGCCAGAACTATATTGCGGTATCGGAGAAAAAGTGATTAAAAATAAAATATAAGAAGAACAGGAGCCGCAACAAATTGGAAAGAACTCCCTAAGCTGAGGCAGGCTAAGCTCCTTCTTTGGAACTATAATCAAGAACGCCTTGAAAACTGTATCAGCTTAAGTAGGAAAACCCTCCAGATTACGGGGACGGGCCTCCTTACTCGCCACTGTAAAAGTGTAAACTTAGAAGACACCTACATAAGTATTCTTGGTCTAGTGAGCAGTTGCACATGCAGATTTTAAAATATTCACGAGGAAACACCGGACAACGACTTACTGGGTAAATGTGTGCAATTATCCACCAAAGGAAGAAACACCTGGGATACTTTTAGGTATAGAAGAGAGCGACTTATCCTGTCTGAAGATACCTCCAATACTCAAATTTCTTATAGAGAAATGGTTTTGGAGGAAGAGCTGTAAACGAGGAATCACATTTAGCTCTATTTGGGGGCACAATAGATCCCCAATATTTTTATTCAGTCATTCAATCTGTGGCGTTGTGGTTAGAGTGTAGGACAGTCACGCGCGTTATTTTGAAGGTTTGGGTATTTGCGCCCAGCAATGGACTTCAGCTTGTGTGTCTCCGTTAAGCAGCGTCCAACCTATAAACATCGAATTAAAGCCTACTCGGGTGAATGGATTACTGAATAAGATTTGGTACAGATAACGACTCTTACAATTCATCGTGTACAGACTTTGTTGAAGATATCGACAGCCCAGATATAAAGTCAGATAAAATGTCGATTCGATATTTCTCCATTCATAATCTTTTGACTCTTGGAAATAGATGGAGCTGGCTAGAAGAAGTTTGTTGGTTATGAACTTGATCCACTCCGGACTTAGGCGCCTTAAGTAAGTAAGATGGCAACGAAAAAAAGAGCTAATATCTAAAGCTTCTTGAAGAATTCCAGAATTGAATTTAGATCCACTATCAATAGTCAGGATAGATAAATGAATAAATTTAGTGGCGTGACAGCTGGTGGAAAGCCACGGCCTATAGTGACTTATAACTCTCAATCATTCTTGTCTGCGTGTTCCTTATTTTTGCATAAATGAAGGGGACCTACAATTTTATGCCGAATCCGAACGGCTAAGGTTAGTTAGAGGCACTTATTCATAACAAGAGATACTCTTGGAGGAGTTGTCACGTCCTCAATCACTCTGTGTGATTTGTTGACAAAACATTTGTTACAGATGAGGTCCTTCTTTATATATTATAACTACAAAATCTCTTCCTTCTTCGATGAAAGAAGTTCTTCGTTAAATTTTTGTATACCTCAAAAAATCGAGTTCAATTTTGTTTATGTTGAAAAGGCTTATTTAATCTACCTAAACGTCCGAAGTACTTCTATTTGACTTTTCGGTATTCAACCTTTATCCTTTATATTTTGTTTGTAATGTCAAAACATCCAAAACAACGTCAATCAATTCCAAACTATCATCACACCAATCCTTCAATTGTTTCGTAAAATGTTTTCTTTGTCACTTAGGTATGTTTGTCAACTGTCTTTATCATTCCAAAAAAAATCACAAGAAATGTTAAAAAAAAGTTGTTACATTTAGTTAATTTATTCACCACGCTACATTTACTTAACACAAAATCCCAATGACAACAATTGTATCTTCCCATCGATTGAGTCGAGTCAAGGAAATAAAAAAATACATACAGCAAAAAAAAGCGAGAATCCTCTTAAAAATTAAACTGAAAACAAACACCAACTAATTGCCGTCCCTTGTGGCATTCCACTGAAATCACCTCAGAAGCAACTTATTTTTGTTTTTTTTTTATGCAGAGCAGATACATGTTGTCTCCTTGAATCTTCTACCATGATGTGTCATTTAAATAAAGGAGAATAGGGTTTCCATTGCATTTTGATAATAATATTGTTTTTATTTTCAGCCCATAATCTGATTAACTGTTGATGCATTTCTTCTCTGTTGGCCTGAGGGCATGCATTCCGCGGATCTTCTGTGTGGAACCGCGAAAGGTCTTAAGATTTTTTTTTTTTACGTGCGTCGTCGTATCCTTCTATCAAAAAAGACCCTCTATGATGCTTATTATTGCTCTCACCTGGCCCCTGTTGGTTAAGAATTCATGTTTTGATTATGTTGCATATTTATGATCCGATTTTGAACAATATAATGATGATGTAGCGGAATCTTTGCGGAACCATGAAAAAAGGATCTTCTCATGGACCACACAAGGACAAGCTATACACTGAAGGAAGAAGAAGGGTTCATAAAATCTTTTTTATGAAGAAACTGAAATCTCACTAATTATAATCATAAAAGGGAGGAAGGAAACCCCAGAAAGGCCTGGCCAACCCCTCATTCGTGTGTGACATTTGATGGATATGCGTATTATTCGAGAAAGACGAAATGTCAAAGTACTGTCAATTTTTGTTTCTATTTCAAAATCAATCATATTTTTTTTTCGTAGACATTTTATCATTGATTGTCTTTGATTGACAAGATTTAAGAAACATGGGTTTTTACCGTTGTATAGAGGTATGATCTTAAGGATTCTTTTATATCATCAAAAAAAATAAGAGAAGGTCTGGATCTTACTGTGTTATAATGATGGAATTGTACAGCCTTCGAGTTCATCAGATGTGAAAAAGAACTCTTTTGCATAATCGTCGTTATTTTTTCTTGCTTGTAATTGCTTCTAATGTGTATTGATTTCATAAATATAACGGAATTTCAACCCCCAGTAAACTGAAATTTACTCTTTTGTCAAGTTAATGAAATTCAGTTTTGTGTTTTTGTATTTTTCTTATGAAATTTAATACCTATCATTTGATGCTGCAATACCAAAAAGTTTGAATATTTTCAAATTAATTACTATCACTGTAATACAAGGTGAACTCTATTTTTGCAAAAAAAAAAAACTTCCAAGTTAGTCTTCATGGATATACTGCGAAGCCTCTTAATAGTCTTTTGGCATCCAATAGTTATTGGTACCGGAAAGCCAGGGCTTAGTGAGTTCCGACTCTCAAAGCATTCCTATTTCTGTGTAGTTTGTTTTGCAGGAATGGAGGGAAGTTCAATTATCTGTCGAATCCAAACGGCTTAGATGAGAGGCACTTCTTCATGACAAGAGATACTTTTGAGTCTTGAAGGATTTTTCACGCCAAAGGCTCCTACTAGGAATCATTTCTGATTTAATAATAATCGTTGACTCTGTTGTACCTCAAGGTAGTCGCCTAGGTCCACTTCTCTTTATAGTTGCAATCAACGACGTTTTCGATGGTAAAATCTAGAGGGTACTGATGGCATTAAACTGAAAGCAACTTTTCTCTGTAAATCAAGTTCAAATCGATCGCTGGAAATCTCTCCAGCGAAGAGTATAAATATAAAAGGTCTTGCAATAGGGACTTTCGAACTTTGACAGCTGTTAGCGGCCATATTGTTGGAGCTAGATCTGTCAAATTGGCTGTCATTTATTCAGTCTATTTTGCCAAATCATCATGGACGGATATATAGCACTCAACAATACGTTGGTGTTCTGTTCGGGCAACCATCCGCGCGCTTCGCCCATTTACGGACATCTTCAGCGATGAGGACCATTTCTGTATGAATGGGTACGTCAAAAAGCAAAATTTTCGAATTTGGGACGGTACCAATCTACATGAGATCCAAGAGCGTATAATGCATCCCGAAGAAGACACTATTTGGTGTGGATTTTGGGTCTTCGGTGCGCACTATACGGCGCCTCTGTGGATGCGCATTATCGACTAGAGTAAACGTGGTGCGATCCATGGTTGCTCGAATTTCTGCGATTTTGCGATTATGTCGAACGAATATTGGACGCAGCGCGCGATGCGTCGCGCGAACCCAAACATTATATTGCTAGTAAATTTGCACGATTTTCAAACGTTGTTCAGGAGTAAGTCTATGAATTATTAAATGACAAACCAAACTGAGCATAAATCAAGTGACAGCTGTCAAAAACACCAATTCCAAAAAAAGGATTGCCAGATTGAAAACCACAATTCTAAAAAACACCCTTTATTTCATACATAATGGCATCGATAGGCCTTTCAAACGAATACTAAATTGCGATGATTTCTCACACGCACTTTGTTTTATTTAAAGTTAATGATAGGAAGCGCTTAATGAAAGACCCTGTACCTAGATATATCGATTAACTTTGGCCTTAGCAATAGTTTCCTCTGAAGTTGGTACCCGTTTTTCTCGATTCAAAACTGCTATACAAGCTCTAAAATAGGAAAATGTTTGGTAATTTAAATAGGAAAAGTATATAAACTATTACTTACACACCTTAAAAACAGCAATTTTGTCTTTTTTCTTTACTTATTATCACATTGCACCTTTACTTCTTAGTCCCAAAATGTTTATATGAATAAGATTTCATAAGAAATCAATTGAAGTTCTGTGAAATTATCCTGATGTTCCTTTTTTGTCTGACTATTTGTGTATAACCATGGTTTTCCACAAAAACCATATAACCCGACCTTTTCTGTCACAAAAAATCCTGAATATCGTACTAAAATTTCTAATTTATTGTCAGCCCTAATTTTAACACACTTAATCACGTTATTACAACTCATAATTGCAAAATATCTTGCAATTTCCAATTCGCTTCACATAAGAAAAAGACGAGCAAAAAAAAAAAAAAAAAACAAAAAGGACATTCAGGACGAACATCTTTGCACTTTCGGCAAACCAATCGTGATAAATCAAAAATTACAATTATGAAAGAACCCAGAGTGCGTGTGGTAGGATTGAGTATAGTTTTTTTTTTGTTCCTTCTTCTTCTTCTTACAAGGACTACAAAAGACTGCTCATTTCATTGCATCTTTAAGAGAAGGAGAAGAAGATAAGAAACAATATCAGATCACTTTCAAATTTGTCTAAAAAAATTCCATCATTCAATGCGACAGAGAAACCAATTCAAACGAACGTTGAATTAAATCCTTTTAGCAGCAAATTAATTATCCTTGTTAAATCAAATGTAAAATCAAGGATCCCATCATGATATACAACGCACCTCTACTATGTATATGGGAAAAAAGGCTTCTACGACGTATCATCATTTTTAGAATGTAGATCACACCAAACCAAGTCATGTAGAAAATTACGCTGCAAGAGGATGAATTTCATTCACAGGACACACAAAGGACTCCAAATAGAAAATTGGGATGAAGAAAAAAAAAATCGCAATAGAAAATGCGACACACAAGATGCTGACGCTGAGGAAATGGTCCATTAAAAGGGGTTAATCAATATGGGCCAGACGACGACACGATGAAGATGACGACTCATTTATTTTTCATCGAAAATATTCTTGCAGTCAAATGTATGAAAACGATGTGATGTGATGCGGGGAAGGAGGGGGGGGGGGGGGGAGGGCTTGGGAATATGAAAATCTGAAATTATGTCACAACACACTTTATAAATCGTTCCTTTGATTCATCTTAGATAAGCATAGACAGTTTACATAAATACGATCTGGATTAACTTTTCATATTCTAATGCCTCTCCCAAGGAATAAGAAATAAGGACTTATTTACCGAAAGGAAGTCCTTTTTATTCTTTCTGTTGATTATAAAACAAGTTTCTATCCGCGGAACCAGTAAATTTTCCACCAAATTAAGCAATTCAAATAATGTATAACCCGAAAATAAATTCGTATTTGAACAAAAGGACATTTTCATTATTCAATTGCGCATCACATCAAGGACGAAAACCCAAACAAACAAATCTTTGGCTCTTTAGTCTCGGTTTTCTGACAAAATTAGTTGTTAATGGTCGCGCTAATAGATGAAAGTGTTCAGATAAGACGCGCAGATGGAGGTTCAAAAGTCCTCGGGCAAGGACCAAAATACATAAGATATCCATTGTATCTTTTATTTCTATACCTTTCATTTATACCTACAGATGAACTTGATTTAAAAGTTTTTTGCATTTTTTTGGGAATTGTTTGGTTACTGAAACCGAATCTAATTTGGCCACGATTTTGTCTGTATCCTTAGAAGAACATATAGGGATATGATCAATAAAAGGCTGAAAACTTGATCTTGTCGGCATGGATTTGACAGGAATATATACATATGTATATAGGTAGGAGCAGCTTGCTGCCGAAAAAGCTATTGTTCGTATAAGTTGTTGCGAAGATGTTGCTAATTTGGGTATTCAATTGAAGAAATACATACAAATGAAAAGAAAAGGAGTGAGCTTGAGGGTATATGCAAATGACAGAAATGCAGGGCTGTCAAGCAACTTGTTTATTTAGGCTTGTTTAGCGCTTAAAACGTACTCTATTCTTCTGTGTTGTCAAGCATCTTATTTGGGTTTTAAAGCACATCAGACGTTAATTTCTATTTCAAGAGATTTTTCTTTCAGTTTTCAGTTGAGTTTCTTCAAGTAAAGCGTATATCTTCCGGATGTTGGGAATCGTAACTATATTTACACACTAAAGGCAAGCTAATGTGTGGTTAAGAAGCGGTATGAATTAAGATCGGTGACAGATGCAACATCCAACCATGGATCCAGACATTTTATTTGGATCTTTAATATGTAGATAAATGTGGGGTTCCTTCTCTGAAGATTGGGGTTTTAAAGGCATGATAATCAAGTATAGAGGTTCGAATAAACATATTGCCTTATTACAAGCCCCGTCGTAATAGATTCGTACTAAGAAACCCGAAAAAAAGTATCATAGCTAACGTTACGGAGGTTGCTACGTATGTCTTGAAATATGGTAATACCAGTGTGAATATGTCAAATTTGATATTGTCATCGTAAAGCATAACATTTTTAATGGTAATCGTACTCAGAACGTTTTGTCATACGAGTGCTATTTTCGTTGTTTGCACTTAGATATTTGAAACATTCATCTTGGTAAAAAAATGGAATTGAATTTTGAATATCTTCCAAGTGGATTAAAGCAACAACAGTGTGCCGATCAACTTGCTTCAATTTTTGGAAATAAAGCACCATCTCGAGACACCGTTTTTCGTTAGTTTTCCGCCGCACTAGTTTATCATGGCCGCACTTCGCTATAGGGTGAATTTCTTGAAAATCGTCCAAAATCGGCGATTTTGCCATAAAAAATCGATGCTGTGCGTGAACTGATGTTGCAAGATCGTCATCAGTTCCACATTCCGCATTCAATATTGCATGAACATTTGGCCGTCAAAACAATTTGTACGCATTGGATACCGCATAATTTGACAACTGGTCAACAAAAGTCTCCTGTCAATTGGTGCCAAGAAATGTAGAAAAAATTCAATCAGTGCGATATGCTTCAAAAGGCGTCTTTAAAATCGTGAGATTCAACAAATCATGGATCTATGCATATGAACCCGAAACTAAACAACAATCGATTGTATGGGTGGGTCTTTCAAGACGAGGCAAATCCAACAAAAGTTGTTCGCCCAGGAAAAACTTCCAAGGATAATTGAACATCTCGCCACCGTGCCCTTAGAGCGAAGTAGAACGGTCAATTCTGAATGATACACTATCTACCATTTGTTTGCTAGAAGTGTTTAGACAAATAAGGGAAACCAATCGCAGAAGACGAATCATTCTCCACGACGACGATTATGCAAGCTCTCACACATCGCATCGGTCAAACCAGTGCATTTTTGAGCATTCAAAACATTGGAGTGATGGGTCCTAATTTGGCAGCCAACAATTTCTTCTTATTCCCGCAGATCAAACATAAAATGCGAGGTCAGTGTTTTTCGACACCTGAAGAAGCGGTAGATGCATTCGGACTGCATGCTTTGGAGGTACCTCAATCAGAGTGGAAAAAGTTCTTCGAAAATTGGTTCAAACGCATAATAAAGTGTATTGGGAACATTTTGAAAAATATTAAAGCCATTTGCGATTATGAATATCTGTGTAAAGGGTGTGTTTTTAGACGTGTGGTTTTCAATCTGGCAGTACTTTTTTCGGAGTTGGTCTTTTGGACAGCTGTCACTTGATTTATGCTCAGTTTGGTTTGCCATTTAAAAAAAAAAAGACTTAATCTAAACAACGTTTGCAAATCGTGCAAATTTATTACCAAAATAGGAGTTCGGTTTTCGACATGTCATAGTGAATATAATAATATTTTTTGGCGTGCGAAAAAGTATCCATTACTGTCAAAGAACGTTATACATAAGTCATAACATATATAAAAATCGGTTTCACTGCAAATCACAATTTAAAAAATATTACTTCGATGGACCAAAACCGGACGGAGCGCGGCAGCAATTCTGTGTAAAAACTTTGTTATTTTCATATTTATTTTAAAAAGACGAAGGCAAACTCCACAATCTTTATTTGCGCTCACGACATATATTTTTTTTTTACTAGCTGCCCCGCCCAGCTTCGCATGGTTAGACAAACCTTAGCTTCGGATAATAATAACAAAAGAAAATATTGATAAATATTTAAGCTACTTTTTGTAATTGAATACTACTGTCTGGGTTTTAACCCACTCCACGTTATGATTGACGAAATACGTAAAAATATGATAATCTTAGTCCAACCTTTATTACCAACTTTCTCAACACAGAAAGAATGTTTGTAATCAAAAATCACTTTTTTATGTTTATTCCATTTCATTTCATAAATATCAAATTTTTAAAAATAACCTTTCCAACACAAACAGAATTTTTAAAATTGGATATACTTTTTTTTTGTTTTTACCCCACTTCACCCTATAAATATCAATTTAAAAAAAGCCAACGCCTAACAAAAAAACCTTTGATATACAAAAAGAATGTTTGAAATCGAATACAACATTATATTTTTACTCATTATAACCATTGTTTTTTTTTTTTTAAATAACGCTAAAGCCATCTACTAAAAATGACTTTTCAAATATTAAAAGAATTTATAAAATCAGACAATTTTTTTATTTTTACCCCATTTCCCCCTACAAATAACAAAATTTAAAAAAGAATATCCCTAGAGCCATTTCCTAAGAAAGACCTTTCAAAAAAAAAAAAAAGAATTTCTTAAATCGGACACTTTTTTATGTAAACCCCATTTCACCCTTCAAATAACAAACTTTAAAAATAACCCCAAGGCCACTTCCTGAGAAAAACTTCTTAACAAAAAAGGATTTCCTAAAAAGGACAATTTATTCTAATTTTTAAACCATTTCACCCTACAAATGTTAAAGCCTTCTCGAGAGAAAAACCTTTCAAAAATAAAGAATTTCTTAAATTGGATAATTACTTTACTGAAAACCGAAATGTGCGCCTACAGCGCCACCTGTTGAGAATTTTCAAACTTTTCTTTTTGCCTTTAATCTTCGCGTAGCAATTACAAACGAACCCGCAGAAGGAAGTATCCAATTTCGTCCAGTCAAAAATGACACCAACGCAATGAGCGATTTAAGACAAAACAAAATGAGTGTACAAAAAGATCTTCTGCTCTCAAGCGGCAGTTTTGCTATTATAGACAATGGCCGTTTTGCTCGAATATAAGATTCTTCATCTTTTGAACTTGACTAGTTCTAACTTCCAACTCAATTTTTGAGTGGTGACGTTATTATTCTTAAAACACGCGATTATGATATTTTCCAATTCCAGTGAAATTCTCATACTTATAATTCCTGAATAAATTCTCAGATATCCAAACAAAATATTATCATTTTTTAAGTCTACAAAAATATCAACAATATATGAAAGGTATTTCTTTGGTTTACCCTTATCTGTAATATATCTTAGCTCTTATATTTACTTGCTTCGGAAGTAATGAAGTAGAAAAGCAAAAGGTTTTCTGTAGAAGGAACTTGTTTATTAGGTAAATATTTTATTTTTAATGATTGAGATGAAAGTCGTTACGAAGAACCGGCAAACTAGAGGCGGCAGTTTGCGGTCAGATTGACATATTTTTAACGAAATTCAATAACGGGTTATATAATAGACGAAGACACATTCCTACATTATGTATTAAGGATCTTGTTAGGACTGAATTTAAGTACCCAATTAAAATTAAAGTACTTATTTTCAAGTAAAAGATAAAATGTTTATCCAATATTGTTGCGACTGAGAGCTTGTTTCAAATTTTCCCAATTATCATAAAATGTAAGGTTTTCCCAAACTTAATTGGGTAAATATTGTAGAACAGTCCCTACAAAAATTGATACCAGGTGCAATATTAAAAAAAACGATGCTGCCAAACTCGGATTATTGTTTGCGATAATTTGTATGAAAACGTTAAATTATTTGGTTTCTCGCAGGGACTAGTGTCGTATATAATGGTGTTGAGGTCAAAGATGACCAACACGTTTTATTTTATTTTTTCCGAAATCGCGCTTCCAAAGATTTGTTTGCCTACCGGTGGAGGACTTTGACTGTCACGCCAGAGGTCTGGGCTGTAATTGATTCTCATCAGTCTGTTTTGCAACTTACAACAAAAATGTTTTTTTCAAAGTCTTTTGTCTTTCGTCATCAAAAAGTGCCTCTCATCTAAGCCGTTCTGAGTCAACAGAAATTTGAAAGTCCCTTGTACTTATTTCTGCCGACCAACAATAAGGACATAGGAAGGTTGGAGAGTTGTAGTTGTAGTTGCTAGGCCCTAGAGCACAATTCCACAGGCGTGAGCTTTCTCCCTATACATGTGTGTACGAAGCAACTTTGGAATATTAATCAATCTTATCCAGCGTTTTATGTGAACTTCTATTCTAAAGCATTTACTGTTCCGACAACATTTGTATGTCCTTCCGTGTCACTGTTCTTGAGAAAGCATCCCTTCGGAATGAGAATATCAAAATAATATCTTGGTTCCTTTATGGGTGGCGCCCAACGTGGGTAGCGGTTCATCCCCGGTTGCATTTAGATTGCTATTTTTCTACTAAATGTGTTGTGTGTGTGTGTTTATAAACCTATACCAAAGTATGTCAAACCTTAGAAAGCTGTCGAACTCCATAACCTTTATTTGTAGGTATAAACAGTTTCCATCGATTTATCTAACTTAGACATTGCAATTGGGGTTTTTCCAAATCTATTCTAAAGGGGGATGGATTTAAAAAAAATATTATGAAATTAATGAAATGTTCATTAAATGAATCCAAAAGTTCATGAAATTTACAGAATACAGGGATGTCAGTGAATGAATGAGGACATATTTTCAAAACTATTGCAATATGTTCATAAAAAAAAAAGAGATGTCTTACTGTTAATATTCTTGTGGTAATTGAAACATTGAATTGGGAGAAAATGTCGTGAATCTCTGAAGAATAAAAATTTCTATACGAGAAATTGCAATATGTTCAAAAAAGTTCAACTTTTTAAACAAAGTTCATACAATGCTACAATGCTGTATGCTCAGTTTCTCTCTTCTGAAAATCATCTAAATTATTACTCATCATTACAATCGTCCCAACTGTCGACTGTATTTTGCATTAAATCCTTTGATTTGAAAAAGAAAAACCATTCAATAAATTTTGTCTCAATATAGAGTAATTAGAAAGCAGAGATATACAAAAAATTCTACAATCTAGTATAATAGGATTATAATAAACGAAAACCAAGGGACCAACACCACAACCCTGCGGAACTCCATTTATTTAAAACAAACAAACAAGTAAAATTATAATAGCATTATCAGATCAAAAATCAAAACACTCTTTATACGCATTGATAATGACGAGGCTTCTTAGCCTCATATTCTATCGATTGCCAGCCAGTGATAAATCATACTTAAAATCCTAAAGCGGATTCTTTATGACATCTAACATACAGTACAGCTCAATCTTCTGATTTCTCTCCTTCTCTTTATCCCTTTGTCTTATAGCTCTTCCATTCGGAACATGTGCGTGTTGCTTGCTGGGATATCTTATTTAATTTTTGCAATAGACCATGCACCAAAAAGAAGGACTCATCAGCAGAATGATGAAAGTACACATACTTTAAACCGCCCAGCATGCGTCCACCGGGTGGTCTCTCGCTATCCTTTTATGCTCTCAATACAGTTTTTTTTTTTTTTTCTTTTTATTTGTCGCTGCTATCGTCCTTTGCCCCAGATGTACCTACTCTTAATATAGAGGATGAAAAGCAAAAAAAAAAATAAAGTAGCACACGTCAATATACATTTTTTCTACATATAGATTTTTGACACCAGGACGATGCGGATGAATCAGATTATAAGTATCAGCACATCATAGGAATGAAAGTGACTTCTGGTAGCGCCGCAGGACATCAAGATGAGGGCAGCATCAGCCAGCAACAGCAGGAGTGACACACAAAATTTGCCTAACAACAACAAAGTATTTGTTAATTTATATTTTTTTCCTCAATTTTGAGCAAAACGACAGATGAAATTTCGTTATCCTTGATGGAAGAATTTTTAAATTAAATTTATCCTTAAATACGTTCGAATTGGCTTTTGATTATGTGTCCATTGTTTCATTTGTCTCTTCCTTGTCAACTCTCCACACATAAATTGTGACGATAACAACTATGCATTGAGTCACATGAAGATGGAAACGCAAGGATATTTTTTCTAAACTCACAGAGAAAGGTGAAATGAAAGAAATAAGGATATGATGTCAAAGGGCAGGAAAAATCTTAAGAAAGTTATAACAATATTTCTTGATGGTCGTTGTGGTTGGATGGTTTTTTTCTCCATAATTTTAACTTAATAATCATTTTTTCTTGTGGCATGTCCTTGTTGGGGTTCGACACGAAGAAGAAGACGAGAATAACGATCGTTGACCATCATAATCAGCATTGTCGCATAAATGCGGTGAGTGTCAGAGCGCGGATTTCTATCCAATTTGAATTTACTCATCCTCGCATCATTTCTCTTGGGAAAGATGTCATAAAAAAAAAGGACCAAGATATTTTACGATGCCATTACTCAGAGGACAATGCATTTTTATTACTTTAACATCTCAATGTTGAATGCTTGAATGTGAAGAAAAAAAAATAATGCAATAATAGAGAAGAAGAGTCCTTAAAATAAATTTATTGAGGATTCGATTAAATTTAATTTACTAGATACTCGTATCTCTCTCACTCAGCGAAGGATATTCATTATGTCAAAGGGAAAACCATTAACAAGAGTGTTCTATTCTTTTTTTTGTTTGTTCCCAAAACGGAGTCTATTCAATCAAATGAATGTCCTTGATGTGAAGGATGTAGGTACTGACTGAGCGAACCGTGATTAATGAAACATTTGAAAGACACCCGAAAATAATTCTACTATAGTGGGATTGAAAATTTTTGTTTCTATACTTTCACCAACATGAATGTCCTGCGAGTTCAAATCAAATCAAACCCACACACATACACAGGGCTGCGTTTGGAGGACTTTTAAGGTCACATGCGGGTAGAGATGCGACACGTGAATTGCTATCAACGTGTAAAAGAATATTGTATGAGAAAGGATGCGGGATACCGAAACTGGGTGATATTTTTATCAAAATCGTCCTTGTAAGGAAATAAGTGATCTTTAAAAATAGAAAATTGTTGCCAAGTGTACTTTGCAGAATTTCACATGCGAGTGGAGTGGTGCTCGTGTTTGACGCATGGTAGTTCTATTATCTGACAAAAAAAATTGACATACACATGTGATAGGCCACGAATTTCCATAAGAGCAGGGTTTTACTGATACTGAGAATCACTACCTCAATTATAGAACGTTTGTTGATAGAATTGAGAAGTAACACTTTTCAAAGTTCACAAAGATTACTGAGTTGGTAGAATTTTTACTTAATTTTTTTGAGACATACAAATTGGTACAGGATTATAAGTCCTCAGTTGAAAAAATACCTGTCTTCTTTTGACTAACCTGAAGAGGTTCTAAATCAAAAAATAGTTTTGTTGGGTTGTAAATTTTATACCGTGTGCCAATGAAAAAATTATGTGTCGAGTAACTATAATCAGAGCTTTACTCAGACATTGTGAAGGTAACTAAGTTTCGCTGGATGACTTATTAGATGGCTAATAGAAGACTGATGCCATTTCCAAAAGGGCTAACTTTCATACGTTTTTCTGTTTCGCTGGATGACTTATTAGATGGCTAATGGAAGACTGATGCCATTTCCAAAAGGGCTAACTTTCATACGTTTTTTATATTTAGATATACATATATTAACTATCTTTGAAAAATCATTATGGATAGAGCATGCTTTGCGGAAAGAGTTCAATGTCAAAGCAGTAGGAAGCCTATTTTATTTAAGTCGAAAAATCGTGTTTATTGATGCGAAGCTCCGTTTTGGCTCAACGGCCTTCTGAACAAGCAAAATAACTGGTTGTGAAGTGAGAAAAATCTACAAGTAGTTCATGAATTAAATTCACCCGAAAACCTGCGTCTAGGTGTAATCCAAAGAATTGGCCATCAACTCGCATACGTATTAAGTCTTAAGGTTATGTAGATAAATCTCAAACTATTTAGACCTTGGGAGCCTTGTTATAAGGGGAATACTAGGCCAAGAATTCTTGGGCTTTCGGAATGTAAGCTGGCGCTTGGTGTCCAGATCAACGAACCGCCAACTAAATTGATCATGTTGTGCTTGACGGCCAGGTATGCTTCCATCAGTATCCTGGATGTCCGAATTCATGTTCCGAGGAACCAACATAGACTCGGAACACTATTTGGTATACGCAACAAAGACGAACGAGTTTGACATCACGAAGCTCTTCTATCTCAAGAGACTGCCGGAACTTTAATTGAACGCATATCCCAATCTCTCAGCAAGCCCACTTTCAGCCCTTAGTGCAGAGAACGAGTGGAATACCTGCCAAAGTGCCAACATGGTTTCGGAAGTGCTGCTTCTGATGTTTTGGGTTTGACTAGGCTACCACAACGAAACCCCTGGTTCGATGAAGAGTGCCGGCTGGCACATGCAGCCAAGAACGAGGCCCAACAATCAACGTTGCAGACTGGGATCAAAGCTGCTAATTTGTTGACATTGAGTTCCTTTTACATAACATAATACGCAAAGTATCTTTTGAAGGGTGGGTCTGGGTTGACAATAAAGGAGGGAGAGACGGGGAGAAGATTTAATGCCTTTGCATGAAAATGTGATAAGATTGGCTTTTGGAAATGTTAGGTGCTAGGCAGTTTTTAAGGCACCAGACTGAAAAACTATCAACATTTCTTTGAAAAAGGGAAGCACCATGTATCGAAGGAATTGTTCTGATTGTTTTTCTTGGTATTATCGGCGTACAATGAGAAAGAAGAATGTTTGATGACTATTTCAATATCATTTATAGTAAGAATGAAAAGAAGTGTACCTAGGTGGCTGCCTTGGCGGACACCGGAGCGGAGGAAGCTAAGAAAAGACTAGAGGGTACACATCTAAAACGGAAACTGTTAACACTGCTTTCTAGGTAAGAGGAAATCCATTCTAACAAACAAAGTTCAAAGCCGAGGATGCAGACAATTTGAAGAGTATTAAACTATGAGAAATTATGTCCAAGACCTTACTAAAGTCGAATAAAATACCATCGACTTTCTCTACAGGGTGAGATGATAAAGGACACAAATTCAACAAGGTTAGTGGCTGTGGTAATTTGAGAACGCTATGTTATCAAGGGGTGATGAGAGATTTGCAGCTTTGTAGGGAAGAACACCAACTTCTCAGGAAGAAAATTAGATAGCACGGATGGTTCTTGCGGCAGGGGTAATGTTCGAAAGTTATACTAACTTAAGGGATAAACGATCTGTCCATGGCTTGCAGTCCAGAATAGAAGCCTGCCGAGATGAGAGTGGGAATGCGGTAGTTGATTCAGATATGATTTTCAGGATTTGCAAAGAGCACCTTTCTGGACTATTGAACAGCAAAGATAGAAAGCATTCTGCTGTATGGCAGCACACACCATTCAACTTGGACCATGAATGCCCGCCCGTCTACCCAACTAACAAGGTGAGAACTTAACGATATCTTCACTTAAGTTGTACAAACTGCTGGTCTACTAGTAGAAATATCCAAAGCAGCAGAAGGTGCTTTGTGAGGGCTGAGCACTTATGGTCGGATAAAAGTATGTCCGATGAATCAAACCTCGGTATAGTGTGCCCCATCTACTAGAAACGAGATTCTCTAAACTTTAAGGAATATAAATCTTCTAAATGTCGCTACACTGAATGAGCGCTCAGAGCCTTGTATTAACAAAAGCAAGTAAGAAAAAATTGTCACACTCTGACAGATTTGAAAAAATAACCAGGAATTTCAGGACGATACTCATCACCTCTTTTGGCATAAAAGTTTGCGCGTTGAACTTTATCTTATATCTCATGTGATTAAGTGAGAAATTCTCACTTGTCATGATAAAATCCACTAGTCTTGGTCGTTCGGATTCAGCAGAAAATTGTAGATCCCTTCCGTTTACACAAACTAACAACACGAACACAGGAATAGTTGAGACTTGAGTCACTATGCCCTGCATGGCTCTCAACAAGCTGTTGCGTGCGTCGTGCTACCAAATTTATTCTAACTAAATTTAATATACCTACATATGTATGACCACTTTATTGATTTTAAAGTCGCATATCGTATCTCAAGCGGTTGTGCTGGATGAAGATTGAGAAATCACGCTGGTGCGTCAAAGTCAGGAAAAAGACCATCCAACTTTTTGGTGTCGAGAAAGGTCTAAGGCAATCTCACAATCTATTTAATATCGTTCATGAAACAATTGAACGCAACTCGAAAGTCAAAAACAGATTGCATCTTTATTTTTTGAATTTACCAGTCCGAAACTAGCTCTAGCTTATGCTGCTTGTATTGAAGTTATCGGAAGAAAGAAGCAGCGGTCACAGTATTTTATACAAAGTGTCGGGAAAGACAAAGGAATCTCAACATCGTCGACACGGGCAAAAGGTCAAGATGGATAGATACTTTCGAAGTTTGTAGTAAATGATTGTCTCTACTTGGGCGCCACTTGGGAAATGACATAAGGGTTAAGATCAGACAAAGAATCAATCTTGCCAATCGCTGTTTCATCGAGCTAAGAAGGCATTTCAGAAGTAAAACCATCTGTTAAAGAACCAAAAAGAACTTATGCAAGACCTTGATCATATCGGTCTTGCTATATGGAGCAGCAGCATGGACCATCTCAAGGTCGGATTCAAATTTGCTTAACAGCGGGCTCTATGTGCTATACAGCGACGCACATCGACCTGGTCAGAAAACTGAATACCTCTAAAGTGGCTGGGGATGGCTGGAGCACGAAAAGCTTATAAAAAGCGACGTACCAGCCTAACGAGTCTTAGAATCTACCCTTGATGGACTACAGAGCAGAGGAAGACTCCGCCTTGGTTTGCAAGCACAAATGGAGAACGTCTTCAACCAACTCGGTTTGCGTCACAGGGGGCAGCTAGTAAAGGACAGAGCTTAAAACTTATGAATTATGTCAAAAAAAAATCAATCTTATAAAAAAATTGTTATTATCAAACTTCAAGAAAATAAAAATTCCAACAACTTTCGTTAGGAGCATATTTAGTCTAAAGTTAAGAATGGCGGAATCATTTAATAAAAAACAAATTTGCCTAAAATTCTAAATTGGCGCCCAACGCAATTTAGCTATGATCCCAAAAACTAATGCCCTCTTTAATTTTTGCAATTTCAGATGCCTTCATTCCGATGGGGCTATATCGAGATACATACGAATACAAAGTTCACTGGTTGTGGTGTAATTTTTCTTTTCCTGCAACACCAGTTTTCTAAGAGCACCATATCCGTCATCCAATCATAAATATGCAAATTATTTATTTATTTTTCTGGTGATTTTTGTCATCCTATTATTTCTTCATGTTATAAATTTATAAAATCAAAACATTGCAGTGGGTGTTACTTACGAAATGCCAAGGCCAAAAAATGATTCACTCACCTGCAATGAGAAAAAAAGAAAGAGACAAAAGTTTAATAAACAATTTTTTTGTAATGCAAACGCTAAATAAACTATCGGGGAGCTTAACATTTTGTATCAATATTTATTTATTTCATCGCATTTTAAATTTATGCCATGAGAGAGAAATCCAAACAAAAATCTTTCATAATCAGAGCAAGTATCATAACTCATAGTCACTCTCCTGAAATAGGTACAGTACAAAAAAAAAAATGTTATCTGCGTGCGAGAAATAGCAAATAAATTCCGATAAGATCCTAATAAATTTTCTACATTTTCTTATCGCAAACAATAGTCGTAGAGCTTATAAAAAGACCATGTTAACTAATCTCTCAACAATACAAGTCAGGTAGTTTGGCCATTGAGTGAGGCGTCCGTCCACAACAATGAAGCACCTAATTGTCATTTTTGGACTTGTAGTGGCTTCAGCTTCGGCTGGTCCGAGGTTCGATGACCAATTGCGGGAAGTGGTTGAGAGTTTTCGGCGACAAATGCCTTGTGGATTCGATAGCATTGGAGTTCCACCATTAGCTCCGTATACAAACACTTTTAAAGAATTCGACTTCAGAGATTTCGGAGTAGAGTGAGTAGTTCTGAACAATACTTTTTAGAAGTAGATGATTTTCTTCCATTATTCATTAACAGCCTTTCGGGAAATCTGACAGATCTCTTAGTGAACGGACTTGATGACTTCGACGTGAGGGAACTCAATTATGCAGCACTCCTAATGAAAATGAACTTCGATGTGAATTTCAATCAAGTTAAAATCTTCAGCCAATACGTAGCCAAGGGCGCACTTCAACTCTTCGGAAAACCATTTTCATTGGTGGGCAATGGCGATTTCAATTTGCTAGCAGAAAATATCCGGTTAAACGGAAGTTTTCACCTTCGACCAACTACATCGAATGGATTGAAAGTTTGGAATTTCAAAAGTTCCTTCGATATGGAAGGAGTTCAGTCCAAGACTACTGGAATCATGAATAGTCCTTTGTACAGTAGACTCTTCAATTCGTGGCTTGAGGAATCTTTTAGGATTATACTGGAAGATTATAAAGATGCAATTAACAAGGGAATTGAAAATTATGTAGCTGCGATATTGAATGGACAGCTGAAAAAGGTGTCTGTGTTGGAGCTGTTTGCATTGGTTCTGGGATTTGGTGCAGCTGGTCCTCTTTTTCCAGTTTGTGAGGTTTAGTTTGAAGTGAATAAAGAAAGAAGGTTTAACTTATTCATATTATGTAAGTTGTTGTTTGTTTTTAGGATCTCAGTCAATTATGTTAAAAGTTGACCAATTAAGTTGTCGAAATTCTGTCTTCGAAGTTGAGGCTGGAGTAATGGAAGCAGTATTGTTTTTCGATTTAATTACAAACTCACCTTTTTTTAACCACAATCAAGTGGTGAATGTTAGACAAGTCTAAGTCTTACTGGATTTAAGCGATGTGTTTGAAATGCAACAAAAAACAAAAAAAAACTCATCTTATGGCGGTTGTTACTTATAACTCGAAAGCTATCAACTTTTCGTATACCTACAGGGTGATTCATATGTATAAAATGTGACAGAAAGCTAGAGCGCGTAGGTTGGGTAAAGACAAGAAAAACATCGTATGGGAGGGGTCATAATAATTGATGACCCGAGCCCGCTACCTATAACATTGAACATTTGCTTTGGTTTCTGTAAGCATTTCGATGTCGTGTTGGAGACCATAGAATTCGTTTCGCATCAGAAGCGTCCTAGGCTTAACGCTCGAATCTAAACCTTTATAAATAAGAATATTTAGTGAAGCGTTGTTCTTTTTCCTCTTAAAATTGTTTGCATTTTATTGTGACTATCTCAAAGCAATCTATGTACATCTAAAAATATGCAATGATAAATTTATTTATATTAGCCGATACACAAACCATAAACACTTCGTAGGCATTATACTGGATAGTGAAAAATCAAACCAAATAAGAATGAATTTTTAACATCTTGGGGCGTTTTTGCAGACTTTAAAACAACTGATTTCTGATTGGACATGGATAGTTAGAAGAAATTCATTATTTTTGTTTGTTTTTAAAACAATTTATAAATTAAATAAATTGGACTTATAAGAATGCAGATACGCCTATTTTTAGCTAAGAGAGTGTATATACATTTAACGCATTGATGTTTATTGATGGGGAATCTATTTGAATCATGGAAATCGATAGCAAATTGAATAAAACAAACGGAAATGGAGAAAATAAAGCAGATTTACAAATGATGTTAAAAAGAACGTTATGTAGGTACCTGCTAGAATGGATTAGAAGATTAGTGCGTATAAGGGTATATCTGCAGTCTGCATGTGTTCTCGCAGAAACCAAAATATTTTTGGGAGGCGAGGTACCTAGTTCAGTTAAATGATACATCGAGGGTAGGTATACATTAAATGGGAGTCCATTGATATTTTTAAGGGACTATAGGTATAGGTAGGTATCATCAAAACATTCCTCCTAAGTTTACCCCTCCGATTAGGCAAGAAGTGGGCGCCATCATGAATTGTATGGTTTTTAAAGGAGTAAAGTCAATTATCTTAGTAAATATAGGTCTAGCATGGTAGGGTAGGTAAAAATGGCGGCCCAGAGCAAACTAGCTCCGCGGGCCCAATTAGCGCCGGAGGGCGCCGTTTTGATACCATAAATTGACTGTGGGTTGAAAGTGGTTTTATTGGAGGGGTTTGCGGTTATATTCCCTTACGGGTCTGAAAGTAGGCACCCTTTTTCACTTTTTCAGCTCACGTGCTGTCTAAGGAGTCTACCAGATACGGTAAAGAAGTTAAGTCAAAGTTAAACTTAGAACCACTTCGTTGCGCTAAGGAAAGCTATCAAATCTTTGATCTTTATCTCAGAAAGTTCGTTTAGGTTTTCAAGAAAGGCTTTTCCAAATGATCTTGCTCTCAATCTGGCCAGAGCAGGGCATTTACAGAGGAAGTGAACTACTGTTTCCTTCTCCTGATGGTCCCCACAACTACGACAAAAGGTATTGTATGGAATGCCCAGCTTCGCCGCATGTTCTCCTATTGGCCAGTGACCAGAACATGTCGCAACGACCCTGGCTATGTCTCGCCTGGGCCTAGCTATCAGGTCAGTTGTTCGGGACTTACTATAGATGGGCCATATCTTCCTAGACATAGCGCAGTTTGTTAAACTTTCCCACCTGCTGTTGGATTCAGTATACAAAAATTATTGTCAAATTACAAATTGGCATAAACAATATTTCCAATTTCTTTGAATTTTTGTTCCAAATTTTTTAACTCATATTTCAAAACATACAAATGCTGATAGGGTTCAAAATGTTCGATTTTATTGCTTACAACGAAACTTTACCATTTTTGGTAATTCCCTAGATTTTCTTCTAGTCAGTCGTCTCGATTTCGAGCCACCTAAAGACTTGAAACATAGCTCAGAACTATATGACCACATACTTTTATAATATATATATACGACCTTTGTCAGATCACTTCTCGAATATTCATCTCAGATCTGGTCCCCGAATTGAAGCTGTACAGCGGAGATTCATTCGTTTCGCCTTACGTGGTCTTGGTTGGGACGATTCTCTTATCCTTCCTCCTTATGAAGATCGTTATATACCTACTCGCCGTAACAATGCTGACATTATGTTTGTTCATCAGTTATTAAATATGGAAATATTGACTTTCTTTGCCTGCTCGAAAAGGTCTTGTTTAATACCAACCCGGGCCGTTTTAGATATGTGAACCTTTGGCTAGGATGTTGGGTAAAGTTAATAGTTCTAACATATTTGACCTTAACTTTAGTAAACGTGCTCTTCTAAGTATACCCTCGAATATTTATAACAACAATAACGAAATCTGCCATATAATTATGTTCAGCGTTAAGGAAAAATTTAATTTTTCTCAAAAACGTGCCCATACATATTTTAAAATTCAATTAACTATATTATACTAAAGGTAAAGTCTATCTGAAAATAAAAACAAGTTTGAGGAAAATAGTAATCAATGGCACATTCATAGTTTTTTTTTTTTTTAATTTTTGCTTTTCTCGAAACCGATAGGTTTAAATGATTTTGATAAATTTGTGTACGAAAATCTTAGTACAAAAATTTTTGTTCAAGTAGTGAAATGCAATTCTTTGACCTCAAACTTTCCTTAAGGTTATTCAAGCAACTTAAAAAAAAATAGATATCGTGCTTTTCATAACGTTTTGTTTACAATAAAATTCAATTTTTAAAACTCTAAACAACTTTAAAATTAGAGCATGTACGTGGTATAATTGAGTGCACAAATCAATATAATGTCTCAGTATTTTTTAAAACAAATGTGAGAACACTTCCTGAGAATTTTAATTGTTACCTGCCCAAAACTACATTACTTGAATCATTATAAATTGTCATCATGTTCTAAGACATCTGTCCAATTTCAAGTGAATTCGAATTTACACACATTTTATTAAATTTCCATCCATTTCCATAGATACTTTACTATGCTGCTACTGAATATTTACTTTGAGTAATTGCTAGCTTTTGCCCATAAGATATTTGTATATGTCAGGATGGCCGAGCGGTCTAAGGCGCCAGACTCAAGAGAAATCTTGCCAACAGTTAAACTTAGGCTACTGAGCGTTCTGGTCCTCTCTGAGGGCGTGGGTTCGAATCCCACTTCTGACAAAGTTTTTTTTTTATTTAATAATAATTAAAATAAAATATTTGTTAAAATTTGTTTATTTAATCGACTTTTGGCACCTTCTATAGCTGGTGAATAAAATGATTAAAACAAATAATATACATACACAAAATTTGTGGGAATTCAAACAGAGAACAAATCAAAATGCATCGCATATTTGTTTAAAATTAAAAATAAATATAATTCATACAACATTTTGAGAAAGTTCGAAGTTTAAAAGTTGTAAGTAGTGTGATATTAAGAGTTCAGGGCCTTCCCGACCTCTCAAAGTTCTGGTACAGGTTTAAAAAGCCCCAGTATATTTAGGTATGGTTCTCAACAGCCCCGGTACATTTGGAGGTTAGGAAGGTCTGCAGCAGGAGGAAATATGGTTGGGTTTATAATTTTAGTTAATAAGTTACTTGTGACAATTTTAAAATTTTCGTTCTATCAACTAATTGCAGATAACTAGTTGTTACTATTTCTGTTTTCTCGTCTTATGTTTTCTATGTTTTATTTTTTTTGCTATTTTGGTAAGAAGATATTTAGTAAGCGAAAATAATTTGCCTATTATAAGTCTTCAATTGGTTGTGGTTACCTATATTTTGTCATGTAATGTTTTCTGTGGTTTTGTTTTCATTTTTTAAATTCATATGAAATTAGATAAAAATATAGAAAACATTGCACGATGAATATTTCGTTATATGTTGTCACTCCTTTTCGAAAGAAGATTTGCTAACTTAATGTGAATTAAGGAAAATAAAACAAAAACACAGAAAACATTGCATGACAAAATCTAAGTTATCACATCAAATAAAGGACTTATTAAGCAATAAACATAATCATTTGTGTAACCATTTCGTGATTATGATTCCTAATGTAAAGTGAATTGAAAAAAAAACATAGAAAGTATAGCACACAAAATTTTAAATTATCACAATTAATAAACGACTACTTTTATTTAGCAATTAGCATTTTACTTTATTGGCTCTGAGCAGAGGCTGAGTGATTATGATCAGAGTCCTCAGATTTAATTATATAACACACTTGAGCACTGAACTGTCATTTCATAGGTGTGTCTATCAAATCTCTAAAAAAAAAAACAATCGAAGTTGACTTCGCTCAGCGTTTCGCTCGATTTGCTCGGTCATTTTATTCTGAGCTAATTGAGCAAGCTCTGAGCTAACTCCTATGGAAAAAAGAGACACACTTTTTATGCTCTGATATGTCTGATTGTGAGTTAAAAAAAAAAAAACATAGACTATTTTTTGACAGTTCAGTGAACTGCTGAATTAAAAAAGAAAAATGTCAAATTAACTAACGACAAATTTTATTTAGCAATACAAAATTAAATATGAGAAATTTTGACCCATTTTTGAGGGGGTGCTTTGCTTATAGATATTTATTTAGCGCAGCAGCAAAAATCATAGCAAACATTGAACAACATATTAGCAGCAAAAAAACATAGAAAATATTAAACGACAAATCTCCATCACATCTAATAATGAAAGTCCAATTATTTACCTAACCACTGTCGGCTAATATTGCTTTGCTAACTTGACTGTTATCTTGAGCTTGTATAACAACCCCTTGAACCGATAAAACGTAGATCAGATACAAAAATCGATCTCGTTTCCAATTTTATCCCGATCAAGTTGTTTACCAAATTGTTGGTATTTCCCCAGATTTCAATGAAGGAGAAGATAGAAGGCTCTAAGGTTTGTTTCGCTAGCCTTTGCCTTTAAATAAACACACCACTATCATAAGCTTCACAAATTATTTTGTATTTTAATTCAAATGGAGAACATTTTTCTTTTATGCCCATGGATCTGGCGGTGGAACACAAACATCATCATCGCCTTCAGTTTCTTCCTCCTCTGAACCACCATTGAAGATATAATCCCAAATATCCAAGAAATTGATGCCCTTCAATGCCTTATTCACTTTCGGCACAAACATCGCCTCGATCTTAGTACTGACCGCATCCTGATTGTCATTGATTCCACTAACCAACGAACTCTCAATCTTATCATTCAAAATGCGATTCCATTTGCCAGAGCCTGCAAGTCCCGTAATATTGGACTTACAATTTCCAACCTCTACCAAAGCATAGAATTCGGTGATTTTCGCCGATCCAATTAGAATGGGAAGTTTGTACTTCAAATCGCCCGAAATTGATAGCTTCTCCAAGCTGAAATCCAAATCACCTTTGCCTTCATATCGAACACTAACGCCAAGTTCGTTCAGAGCATTCACCAGCGTGTCAGTAGTGTATTTTCCAGTGAGACGAATTTTCTTGAAAAGAAAGTTGAATTGGACACGACGTTTGATCACGTTGAGGGTGAATTTCTTGATTTTAAAATTATCCAAACCATCGACTTTAAAACGAAAGATATCATTAAAGGTCCTGATGGATGAGAAGAAGAATACAAGAAAGATCTTGAGAAAAACCAATTCAAAAGATTGGATAAAGATGAACGTTAACTTACTCAATTATCGAAGTTTGAAGGTCATATTTGAGCTCCTCGATGCGGTATGGGGCTAGAGGAGGAATTCCTTGATCAGGAAATCCACATGGCATCCGATTTCGAAGCTTCCTCAACTGCCGACGAACTTGCCAAGAAATGATAAAGCGGGGTTCTATCTGACTGCCAGCTATAGGAGGATCTACTTCGGAACTTGAGTCTTCTAGTCCTGATGGTGGTACCAAGTCAATCTCATTATCCTCAATATCTGCTAAGACTAATGCCGTTAAGGCTAGGAAAACTACCAACAACCTCATGATTAACTATACTATATTGTTGCCTTAGCAAATGTCTTAAGCTTTATATACAACAGCCTTCATTTATCGCGTTGGTTATCTCTGCAAAAACACCGCTTTATCTATAAGGTGATTTTGGCTTCACGGATTATGGTGTTTTATTTAAACAGGTGTCAAGATTAAGCTTATCGACTATAGGTGGTCTCTCAATATTGTAAATCAAAATGCAATGGCTTAGGGATTTATTTTATTCCATAAAACATATTTGGTTTAACATTTTCAAGCCCATGGGTCTGGGGGTGGGACACACTTGCCATCGGGCATTGGCGGTTTCATAGCAATCACCGCCCAAATATTCTTACCTTTCAGACTTTCATTGATGCTAGGCACAATGACTTCTTCGATTTTAGCACTGATTTCGGCTTGGTTGTCATTTATGCCCGACAAGATGGTGTCTTCGATTTGATCGTTGATGAAACGTGTGATCTTGTTAGTCGGAGCTATTCCGGTGATGTTCGATTTGCAGTCACCTAAGGTCACACCCATTTGGAACTTGTAGATCTTCACACTGCCCCAGATGAGAGGAGCCTTGTACTTGAAGGAACCTTTGATGGCCAAGTTCACAAGACTAAAGTCGATAGCACCTTTACCTTCGTAACGAACCGAGATTCCCAGTTCCTTCATTAGGTTCAAGAAGGTGTCGGTGTTGAATTTTGATGTTGCTTTGAGTTTGCGGAAGATGATGTGGAATTTTACTTTTTTGTACATATAACTCAAGCTGAGTTTCTTGATCTTTATGTCATCAAGTCCATCAAGACGAAGTCGTAGAAGTTGACTCACCGTGCTGAGTTGAAAATGAAATATCTTGAAATGTTTTTTTTTTTTTCCACGAAGACCGCAGTCACTTACCTTAGAAAAGACTTCTGAGCCTGCAGGCTTACCTCTTCCCTACGATATGGAGCTAGTGGAGGTATTCCGGCTTCTGGCCAACCACAGGGCATTTGTTTCATCATTTTTGTAAGTGTTTTTTTGACAATCGATGATATTATCAATCCACGGTGGGAAGAAGTGACTTCCGGGAACGATTCTTCATTCGCCTCATCATCAGAGACATCATCATCATCATCATCATGAGATGATGAAATCAAGTCGATGTAAGATTCGTCAATGTCGGAGTCATCTTGAGCGATCGCAATCTCATTTGATGGAACTTCCTGGGAGGTTGTCGCGCTGACGCTAGTGGCAATTGCCACACACAGAAGTAAAACAAAAATCAACTTTTTCATGGCGACAAGTTTTTACTATAAATATCTATGGAAAACCCGCTTTTATAGAAAATCGACGGCATATTTTTTCAAGGCATTGGGTAATAAGTGTTATCAGAAAAAACAGTAGCAGCTGCTTGTTGTTATGAAGTGTATGTCGGATTAAAAGACTTTTACAACATTTCAGATAAAAATTAACGATGGATTTACAATTATTACTCTTCAGGTACTTCAGTTGGTAAAAACATATTATTATTAATGAGGGTATTTAATATTGTATACATTGTTGACAGTATAGCCTAATAATTTATTTTTGTCAAGAAGTTGAAACAAGTAAAGAATTTGATATTCTTCACAAATATTTGAAGAAGTTGAAGAAATAAAAGAGGCACCTGAAATACCTGAAATGTTAAGGGTTTTTTTTTCAGCTTTCCAATCTACTTTACTTAAGATGGCACGTACAGATGTGTGTCAAGTTAGCATTACCACTTCAACATTTTAGAAATCTAATTATTGGATTAATTGTCGTGAATTTATCGTAAAGTAGAAGTGCAAGAAAAAAAATTGTCGCGCTTGTTTTTTTTAAAATAACCTCTGGTAATGCTTACTTGACAGTCAAGTTAGCATTAGCACCCCTCCAAAATGGGTAAAATGAACTCAAAAAAAAAAAAAAAAGATGCGATTAATTGTCGTGAATTTGTCGTAAATTAGTAGTGAAAGAAAAAAATTTGTCGCGACAGTTTTTTTTTTTTAAAACCCAAAAAACCTTAAAATTGCATTTTTCAGGAAATCCAGCATTACCACAACTTTGATTTGCTATATTTTTTTTCCTGAGTAGATTTTTGATAGGGAATTTGTTTAAACAATTGTTAAAACAATTATTAAAAGTGTCTTTTAATAAGTTATACCATCAAAAAATTTGTCGCGCTCTTTTTTCTAAGAAAAACCATATAAATATGACCACAAAAAGGCATTTTTCTTTCACTACTAATTTACGACAAATTCGCGACAATATGGCATACTTTTTTTTTTTTTTTTGAGTTCATTTTACCCATTTTGGAGGGGTGCTAATGCTAACTTGACTTTCAAGTAAGCATTACCAGGGGTTATTTTTAAAAAAACAAGCGCGACAATTTTTTTTCTTTCACGACAAATTTACGACAAATTCACATCAATTAATCCAATTATTAGATTTCTAAAATTTTGAAGTGGTTATGCTCACTTGTCACACATCACGTACAGTACAGTCCATGATAAGCTACGGCCTCAAGCAACAACCCCTTTCCAGCCAGCTCGGTCCCTATACATAGCTGCCACCCGTTTCGTTCCGAAGTTGGTTGTGGTCTTCACCACTAAATTGTTCTAACCTACATGCGCAAGCCAGCAATTTTCATCGAATCAAAGTTTCTAGCTCTCTCAGCATTGAAAGGTAGGCATGCACCAGCCAAAAGTTTTCATCGAACCAGAGGTTGTAACTCTCTCAGCAGTTCTTGGTTCTTTTTTGCAGGAATGACTGGTCGACCACTTTTTAAGCTACATGCCCCAGCCAGCACTTTTCATCGAACCAAAAATTCTAGCTCTCTCAGCAGTTCTGGTTCTTATCTACAGCAATGACTGGTGTGCCTCGTTCTAAGCTACATGCGCTAGTCGGCTGTTTTCGTCAAACCAGAGACTACATTGTGGTTGCCTAGAGAAGCCCAGCTCATCAGTATGGTGGCACTTTTTATAGTTCGATGGCAGTGTTTCCACTGATCATCTTTACTAGATTCTGGTGGCAGGCTTGCTGATAGATTAAAAGAGCCGTAACTTTACCACGTCAAATCTTTTCATCACAGCACCACTTGGCGTTGTGGCGCGGCGGCGGCCGGCGTGGGCACAGATCAACAAGATGTTTTTGAATTTGGTTTTGATGTGACCAAGTGCTGGTCTACATTCCGAAAACCCAAGACTTCTTCCCTAAAGCTTTCCCTTCTCACGAAACCACAACCGAAGAGTCTTTGATTCTGCTCATTAAAGCACTCGCCGAAGAAGACATCACACGATTTAATCCTTCGTATGCCGTTACGTCAGCTTTTAGCCAATCCTGGAAATGAAAATGAAATCTCCTTCGTATGTTCGTATGCCCTCTTCTTCCTATCGCAACACCTAAATGGCTGTTACGTTAGCATTTAGCATATATCTAGCTTCTCCACTAATTTTTCGGCTAAATTCGGCGAAATTATTTTTTCTTGTTTTTCTTTGCTGGGTCGTCAACATCTGATTCATCCGTATCTGAGGCTTATTGTTGTTTTAGAACCAAAATCAATTTCGTGTGGGGAGCTCATGTGTAGGCCTCAGCTCATCAGTGTAGATTCCTTGTATATTCTCAAAGATTTAAAGACTTCTCTTAACAAAGAATATAAATATTTATTGAGTCTTTCTCAAAGAATAGCTTGATTAGGAATGATATAAAATTAGAAAATTCTATAAACAAACAAAGTTCAGAATACTTAATTTCAATATAATGAACAAGTTATTTTAAACAAAGTAAGATTGATAAACAAATGAATATCTTAACAATCAGAATATGTCATTGTAGCCCACATAAGGTCTTCCCCGAGTAACTCGTCCCAACTGGAACTAATGACGCCAAAGTTGATTTTATATAGGGAGTTCTCCCACTACTGTCTTTACGAGAGTACTTGGGTGGGAAGACTCTTTTATTGCAGGGTAATATACTCCAATTCGAGCTGTCGACCTTGGGTGGCCCTTCTGCTTTAAGTTTCATGATATAAGTCACCGCAAGACCACCTTCCCATTGCGTCCTAGCTTATTTTATGAGGGTGCGGGTGCGGGAGGGGGTGGGGCAATATTGACAGCTTCGATTAGTTTTAATTGGTTACTAAGAAGGTGTTGTTACTCTATGAATTCCAGAGGTCAATGGAGAGTCAGGGCCTAAGACCTTCAAGTCTCAACTATTCCTCTGTGCTATCGACACATTTTAGTAGAACTAAGACCAAATTCACACTATAGTGCGAATACCGATACAGTCTCGATACCATATAATATTCCTTACACAAGAAACAATGAGTACCTTAAGCTTCCCGCTGCAGCTTCAGGTCATATGAAAACCTTCCAAGCCCAAACAAATTGGTTGAAAGTTGACACAATAGCAAGATTCGGGTTGCTAAAATACATTAGAAAAAACTTAAGAAGTGGCCAATTTTTAATTCATTATAAAAAAATTATTTTTTTGTTTTAGATGGATGATGCCCAAGGATCAGCTGGTGGGTAGCAAATTTTGCCCTTTTTGCCAAATGCCGATTTAATCAACGGCCATGCATTTTTCCCCTTCAATTTCTTATTCACAAACGGAACCAAATCATCCACGAGCATTCCAGTGATCTTGTCTTGATTCAAGCCAACAGCTTTCATTAGAATATCCTCGATTTGATCGTTCAGTAGTTTTTTATATTTGCCTTCGCCAAAGATTCCATTTATTTGAGACACAACATTTCCCAAAGTGATCGAACCATCAAACTTGTAGATTTTGATGCTGCTGAATATGTAGGGTAATGTATACTTGAACTGACCTTCGAATGTGATGTTTTCGAGCACCAATTCGAAATCACCTTTCCCAATGTATTTCAAACTTATTCCGTACTCTTTCATGAGATCGGCGAATGCACCAGCCATTAGTTTTCCACTGATGACGAGCCTGGGGAGCAGCAAGTTGAATTTGACTTTTTGGCTTAAGGTGATCCCGATTTTGAGCTTGTTTATCAGCACATTGTCCAGGCCGTCAATTCGAAAATGTTCCAATTTGGCAAAGATTCTAAAAGGAGCAAATCTTAGAATTGTTTGTAACAATCATCAAAAAGTATAAAATAACCTACTCAGCAAAATATTTCTTAAGCTCGAACACAATTTGGTCCTTGGTGTAGGGAGCTAGGGGTGGGATACCTGAGTCTGGCCATCCACATGGAAGTTTACTTAGGAAGTTCTCTAATTTCTCTAATTTCTCTTTACCACTTGAACTTAGACTTCTAGGTTGAATAGCTGCTTAAAAACAAAAGATTCAAAACAAGATATTATGAATAATTATTCTATCTTTTCTTTACCATATCCATTGCTCTTCGGTTCCAAAGCAGTTGGACGATTTTTTTGAAATAAACTTTTCCGGCACACGACCAGCTCCGGCTAAAGCCAACAAAGCCGTTAAGACTAATAAAAACGATTTCATTCTTGAAAGTTAGAACAAAAACTAAAGGAACTCGAGACAAGCTGCATTATTTATATCTAAATTCATATCGGCTCGAAAGGATCTTATCCGCGAGATTTTCGATAGTTGGCTTGGTTTTTTTTTGTCATCAATATCTCTGAATTCAATTGAATAGAGCTGTTCAAATCAAAATAATAACGCGTAAACAAATTTTCTAATCTTGATCTAATTTTTAATTGGAATAGGAATTACAATTTTCTTGAACAAAACCCTACCAGTCAATCTGTACAGATATGACTTCAATGGAAAATTTCCGCCGTTCAATTAATAATTAGATATTAACTTCTGTTTTATTAATACAACAACAACAACAATTAAAGCGTGTGTGTTTGGTTGGTGGTAGACGAGGAAGTGGACAGATGAAAATGAAGAATTCGCAATGTTTTGTTACTAAAGATTGATTTTTTTAGACGTGTGGTTTTCAAGAAGAAAGAAAACGCTTAGCTTCATCTGCCCATAGAGCACACCAAACAGTGACTTTTTCAGGATTTACCGGCGTCTCAACAATGGCTTGTGGATTATGATCACTCCAAATACGACAATTTAGCTTATTCACGTATTCAACGGAAATATTGTTTTGGGCCCATTTGGGCATAATTTGGAAGCGTTGTTCAGGCGTCAGTCTATTCATGTTAAAATGCCAAAACAATCTAAAAAATAAATCACTTGACAGCTGACAAAATAGCCGCCAGTTAAAATAGTGTTGCCAATTTAAAGTTCTATACCTCTAAAAATAACACCCTTTATCTGGAATTTTTTGTCAGTTAGTTGCTATGAACTATTTGAATGCGACCTTTTCATTTTTATGGCAGTTTTGAACAATGGACGAAATTGAGATTCGAAATTCCGCTACAACTACAAACTTTATCTGAAAGTACAAATCGCATGTATCTCAAGAGTTGGAGGGAGAATTAATTCATCTATTAGCTAATTTCTAAGCAGAACTTCCATCATTGAGTTTGCTGAATGCGTTTTTTTCCCAGAACTTGTAGACGATTTTCCCAAACATTTTTCCCATATTTTTCCTTCATTTATACAAAGCATTTGGCCGTAGCCGTATACCTACCGTATAGTTAAAATAAGAAAGAGTATTTATGGGGGTTCGGGATTTTTCTGTCCCGGGCCCGGAAATCCTCTCGACGGTCATGGCTGGGAAGTACATGTGTGTATATAGATGAAAATTTTGATATTAATACTCAGACGATTAATCCGTAACCGTTTTTGTTTGATAAAAAAAAAACTAGAATCGTGTCTTAAAGGTCAAATTTCATTATGTGGCTAAAGTTTAATGTCTGTAAGAAAACCATTCATTATTGTTTCGTTTATCGAAGCCCCAACTTAGACAGCACGTCAACTTTAAACCAGTTCGATGCCCTGTCGGATTGCATTCAAGCAATAGTGTCCCTCAATCTTCACACTGAGATCGTCTTAACGGGCGATTTTAATGTCCATAATTCAGATTGGCTTCGCCATTCAAGCCAAACAACAGCGGAAGGTCGGTATGCTGAGATCTTTTCAGAATTCAACCATCTGACTCAGCTAGTGGACGAGCCCACTAGAATACCGGATGTTGCAGGTCAAACCCCTAACACCCTCGACTTGTTCCTCTCATCTCACCCCGAAAAATATAGTTTGAGTGTTTTAGCTCCCCTTGGTACTTCTGACCATTGCTTAGTATCGGCTTCGTTTCCGTGTTCAAACCCCCCAGTTAAAGAAAAAATACCGAAAAGAACAGTTTGGCAATACGAAAAAGCCAACTGGGAAGAGCTCAACAACTTTTTTCGTATTTTTAACTGGTCGATCTGTTTTTTAGATGGAGACGTTGATGCTTGTGCGGACATGATAACTAATGTTATCTTTTATGGTTTGAAATCCTTTGTTCCTCACAGAACAAAGAGTATCAAGCCTAAAGAAAACTCTTGGTTTGACTCCAGCTGCAAGGAAGCTATCAAAGTGAGAGAATCGTTTTTTCGGTTATATAAAACCATTCCTTCTGAGGAAAACCGAACTAAATTTAAACAAGCTCTAAAGACAAGGCCAATGTGTTTGTTGAACAATTCGACGCAAACTCTACGCTGCCATATAGCGCCAGGGTACCTCCTGTACTTGAGAACGTCCATTCCTCTTTGGGTCCAATCCATTTTCGTACCCGTACAGTTGCCAGAGTACTTAAAGATCTCGACATTCGGAAATCCGCCGGCCCTGATGGTATTTCTCCTATTGTCTTGAAGATGTGTTCTTCCACTTTAGCGAAACCACTGCGTAAGCTTTTTTACGTTTCCTATTCCTTAGGTCACTTTCCCTCAGGGTGGAAAAAAGCTTTTGTGCAGCCAATCCCTAAAAAAGGCGATTCATCTTCTCCTTCAAATTACCGACCAATTGCTCTGATATCCATTCTTTCCAAGGTCATGGAAGCGCTGATCAATCGTCAGCTTATCATATATCTTGAATATCTAAAGCTTCTCAATGACCGGCAGTATGGCTTTCGTTGGAAAGTGAATCAATCATTGCATCGTTTCGGTGAAAGTAAAATTGTGGCCCTCGATATTTCAAAAGCATTTGATAGAGTTTGGCATCATGCTCTTTTATCGAAAATGCATGCTTTTGGTATTAATGAATCACTACTTCGCTGGATTAGTAATTATCTTTCTGACCGTTCAATCCAAGTTGTTTTGGACGGTTTCAAGTCAGAAGTTCACAAAATTAATGTTGGTGTGCCCAAGGCTCCGTTTTGTCTCCGACACTGTTTCTAATTTTCATAAATGATCTCTTGTCTGAAACTACTAATCCGCTTAACTGTTTCGCTGATGACAGCACCCTTAGTTTTTCATACTCCTTTCCAGATTCACCTCCCGGTTATTCAAGCGTGGAGCAAGAGCAACTGAATATGTTGAGCTCATTAAACTCAGATTTAAACAGCATTGTCAAATGGGGTTTTAACAATCGTGTAGAGTTTAACGCATCTAAAACTCAAAGCTGTCTTCTGTCGTTAAAGCGCAATATACCCCCTTTACCATTACACATGAACGGAACTTGCATCGAGGAAACTAAAAAGCTTTCGATTCTTGGAATGCGCGTTACCGATCAACTCTTATGGAACGACCATATACAAGATATCGCTAAAAATGCTGCGAAGTGCCTAGGTTTCTGTAATGATCTCTGTGCAAATATATCTTCTTGGAATAATACACAATTTATAGTTTATTATTAAGTTTATTCAGCTACACACTTCGAGTACTAATGAAGTAATCAAAAATAATAAAATAATTATATTACTAAGATAATCATTACTTGCTTTGATAATGATTTGATTTACAAGTAATAAACAGATCTCTACATCCCTTCTATATTCTTTGTTCTTGAGAATAATACAATCTCATTCTGTGTCTAGAGGAGAAACACTTAGCGAACATGAGATGGGGACGTCTGGAGTGATTTCAGCTTGTTCTGAAACTGATTTGGAAATCAATGGAATCTTTTTCACATGGCTTATGTTTCGTCTTAAAACTCTTCCATTCTCCATTCGTACCATTACTTCATTTGGTGTTTGCTTAATTACCTTGAACTCAGTTGGAATGAAAGTTGGTGTCAATTTATTTTGGGAAACCATGCTGCGAACAAGTACTTTATCTCCAACTTTAATTTCATTTTGTTTTGCACCGCGTATTTTATCTGCTACCTGTTTTCCTTTTTCCTTGTTGATTATGTCAAAATCTCGTGCTTCTGAGTCAACAATTTCTGGGTCTATATCCTGAACAGAAGGAATCTTGTCTCTAATTAGCCTACTATAAATAAGCTTGGATGGCGCTTTTCCTGTAGTACCATGCGGTGTTACATTATACATAAGCATAAACTTCTGAATTTCCTTTTTATAATCAGCTCCATTCCCATTGGCAATTTGAAGCCTTTTCAATATCGATCGATTCATGTTTTCTACCTCGCCGTTTGCTTGTGGCCAATATGGAGGTGAAGTTATAAGTTTTATGTTATTGTTTTTGCAGAAAGTTTTGAATTCTTCGCTAACAAATTGACGTCCATTGTCAGCTTTTATTGATTTAGGATATCCTAATCGGCTAAATATTTCTTCCAAAATCGAAATAATTTTTGATGAAGTTATTGTTCTTATAAATCTTATCTCTTGATATCTTGAATAGTAGTCTATAATTATTACTTGCTTTGATAATGATTTGATTTACAAGTAATAAACAGATCTCTACAGTTTCCTTAGACGATGTAAGAACTTTTTTTCCCCTTCTGATCTAGCTACCATATATAAAGCATACATACGCCCAAAGCTAGAGTATAACTCTCATATCTGGTCAGGTGCCTCTAAAACGTCACTGCACCTACTGGATAGAATCCAAGATAGAGCTTTAAAACTGATAGGTGACAGATCAATCTCGGAAACATTTGTTGCATTGGAACACCGTCGAAATGTTTCTTGCTTATCTTTGTTTTATCGCTACTTTTTTAAACGTTGCTCTGTTGAAATAGCTAGCTGCATTCCTCCCCTCAAACAATTTCAGCGTAATACCCGCTCTGCTGGGAATGCTCACCAGTATACCCTTGAGCCTAACTTCGGACGTACCGTCAAGTATAGAGATTCTTTCTTTAGCCGTACCACACGAATGTGGAATTCCTTACCAAACTCTATTTTTCCTTCCCATTTCAATATCCAAACATTTAAAGCAAATGTACATCGCTATCTCCTACTCCATTCTCCCTCTATTTCCTAAACGCTCGCACTGTGTGAAAACATTTTAAGGGTATTCATAACCCCTTGAGTGCGCGTCAATTATAAAAAAAAAAAAAAAAAAAAAGTTTACTATCTTTGGCCTCTACTTTATCTTTGTTGTGCGATTGATACAAATTAAATAGACAAAATCTCAAATATAATCCCATGTGGTCATATATACTACAGTGCTGTTGAAAAAAAATTGGCAAAAACATGAAATTTGAGAATTTGAGCATTTCATATATTATAGATTTTTCGCAGAAAACGGATGAAAATTCCTAATAGAAAAAGTAGATGATTTGAAAATTCTTTAATATTTCGTACAAAGCTTTCGTACAAAACTAGAGTCAATGACAAGGCGCAAGACATCCCTGCTCATTTTCGAAAGATGGCCCAATTATGCCTCTGGACCAAAATCCGCACCAAACAGTGACTCGTTTTGGGTGTATCGGCTTTTCAATGTATGCGTGCGGGTTTTCTGTGCCCCCAATGCGACAATTTTGCTTGTTTACTACCCGCCAAGATCAAAATTAGCTTCATCTGAAAAGATGATTTTTTTGGCAAAATCGGCATCTTCTCTAAGTCGATCGCAGGCCCACTAAGCGAAGCGTATACACAACCATATTCGTTCAGTGGAAGGATAAAACTAATTATCTGTCAAATCAGACATGAGCTAAGTGTTACCATTTACGAAATAAGCACTACTTTGAAAAAAAAACGTTAGATAGCGGGCCCTTTATTTCATAGCAACACCCCCAAAAACAAAAAAAATCTCGTCTGATGTCGACAGTTGATATCTTAGGACGATGGGACTTAGGTCCAGTTTTTCAATGCGAGATTAAAGTTAAATCCGAGTTATCTCATCAAATGAGGTGAGTTAACTTAGGATTAACTAAACAGATGCTTTTGATGTTTTTTTCACCGAGTTTGTTTAGTTATTCCATATGTATTCTCCAGCAAATAACTACTTCCTCGGTTAACTGAGGGTTAATTTACTTCTAGAGTTAGCTAACCCTAGATTAACTCATCGCTGAAAAACTGAGAGCCTTAGTGAGTTTTTTTGTCTACCGCTTGTAAATGATTGTCCACAAAAATGTTGACTCCGGAATTATGGCTTCACACAGCTCTGGCAAAAATCAATTAGATTTACCAGAATATTACAATAAAATGTCCAGCACAGCACTCCTTCGGGTATACTAAGCACTAGGATCGTTATCTCCTGATGGGAACAACTGAAAAACCCTCCGACTCGAGAAGATTCTTAAATTCTTGCCGTTCTCTGGATCTATGATGGATTATTATCTGCAGCCCTTCCAGTTTTTTTTTTGATTTGGGGGTTTAAAATTCTTTAAAAGTTCTAAACGATTACGGTATCTACTAATAAATAATATTTATTCAGAAGAATTGTACTACTCTTGGGAAATCTGTTTACATGATTTTGGTTTAAACAAACTTTTGAACATACAAGCTTCAATTTTATTTTTTTGAATTTCTATATTTGATGCATTTTTGTTGTTGAAAAATCGATAAAATTTGTCTGCACACTCCTGTAAAGCTGTTAAAATTGCTTATCATCTTAAATAAAAGGATCTTCTTTTTCGATTTTCAATTAGTTTTAATTTCGCTTTCAATCATGAATAAGGTTTTCTTAGCATTTCTGGCTCTATTGGCCGCAACTTCAGCGGCAAACGTGCCACAGGAGTATTTGAACGTAGGCGATATAACGGAAGCAGCCATCCCTAAAAATGGTGAGTATTTAAAAAAAAAAAAAAAAACTAACTTCGAAGATTCATTTAAACTTAAAAGTCTAAGAAATAAAAAAAACTCAAAATATTACTTTAAACTCGATAGTAGGAACATTTTCACAAGTTTTAAGACAAAAAATTATTGTTTTAATAAAACTAAAGGAATTTTTATGGATTTTGATTTTTCGCAACTTTGACTTTTAAGATTTAAGATCAGAACTAAATCAATCATCCTCAAACATTCCACAGGAATAACTGGACGAGGTATTATTGTGAACTCAAAAGGGAAAGCAGCTGTCCAAAACTTTGTCAAACAATTCGAAAATGGATACACAAAAGACGAACTTACCTTCGATATAAAAAAGTCTTTGCTAGAGTAAGTGTAATGGCTTTTTGGCACCAAGTTTCAATTTTTTGTCTAACCCTCTCTGTTTCAGAGTCAATGTCAAGGTTAAAAACTTAACCGTCATGGGCTTCGATAATCTGGAGATAAACAAGCTTAAAATTGGCTACAGCTTAGGTAAGAGCGTTAAGTTCAACTTTCTCCTGCCAAAAGTGAAAATCAGTGGAAAGGTCCTCACTAATTCATTGATCGATGCTCTAAGTGAATTCGGATTCAAAATCACTGGCAATGTTGAGAGCGATGTTGAATTGACTTTGGAAAATATCACATTCCAGGGTTACTTCAAATATAAAATTCCAATTATATTTGGTAGCATCGAGATCTATAAGTTTGATGGTTCCATACAAGTGGGTAATATTGTGTCGAGGATTGATGGACTTTTGGGAAATGAAAAAATCAACAAGCAATTGAATGATGCAGTCGAAGAGATTTTATTGAATCTTGTCAACTCAAACCAGGACAAAATTAGTACAATGTTAAAGGATACTCTAGTTCCGTTTGCTAATTCTAAATTGGAGGGTAGCAATATTTGGTCAGTTATTGGATAAGTCATGAGTGTTGATTCTTACAGAAGGAAAATAAAAAATTAGTTTACTAGGACACTAGTAAAAAAACTTTTGCACCATAACTCTGTTTTGTATTAATTATTTGTGTTAGAAAAATCAAATTTGGTATTTTTTAATTATGTACTTTTTGAGGCAGTCTTCAACATAAGTTTATAATTTATTATCCAGGAACGTTGTCTATGCCCTAATTTTTGAAAGTGGGAAATGTTGAATCACAAGTCTTTGGGGAAAACTTCTGACACTCATTGAAGAGTTTTGGCTATTGCACAAAGGATAATATTGTTTTTCCAATTTGGGGTCACGTTTTAACTAGGGTTCGGACTGGTGTATTCTGCCTCACAGCATCATATAAACTCTTCTGATGACGTGAAGGTGACTTCAATCAGTTGATCGCTGAGCTTGTCTTTTGAAACAGATGTAAGCCTGATACAACCTGGAAACAAGAAGACGACGAGACTCTTCGTGTGCAGATGGCCTGCTCTCTCTACTTCGAGTGAGTGTCAGCTCGACGACGAACAAGCTGAATTCTGATTTGGAATTATAGAAATTTTGAACTGCTTTGAATCAAATCGTCAATTCCCCTTGTGTTCGTCGATTTTTAAAAAAGGCTTCGACACTGTCAACTTCCAAAATGCTTCCAGTCATCTAAGTCAAGGGCTCCAACTTGTGGCTGTGGAAGATTCTTATTGTACATTGAGCATCACAGCTGCATCTATTTTCCCGGAATCCGAGTTTAGCCCTTGCCAAATAGACTTCCTAACTATTAAGGCTATGATATCCGAATCTTTGACTTCCTTCAGCTGGGAGCCTAGAGTCTCCCTCCATCATTTGGTTCGTTATTCTTCCCCACTGCTGTCGTTTGACGTTGCATCATTTTCGCATGTCTATCTTATGTCACCTTTTTCAGGTGACCGCTTTTGTATCTGGGGTGGCTGGTAGCCTACGGTGGTTTTGGCTACTTCTTTCATGATATCGCTATACTGGGAGCACTGATTGTTGACGTGTGTGTGAGCTTCTCGCTCAGGTACTGTCTTCAGACATGGCAATGACAACTCCAGGCTTCTTAAGGTGCTTAACGTTGGCTCATTCGTTTCTTGCTGAAACCGGTTTTATAATGCTTTTAGATAGAAACCTAAATGACAGACAGTGGACGCTTTTTAAAATGTACAATTATATCGCAAGTTTTATAATATCATGAAAACAGTGGAATAAGATAGACGGACGACCTGGCGATCGATAAACGAAGCATACGATGCAGAACGAACCTGAAGGAATTGCAAAAATTTAGAGAAGAGTTGGAGGGAAATGAGAAGACGGCGAGCAAAATAAGCAGGTGCCCCAGGCCCCTGCAACTTTTGCTCATCGGATCTGCTCTACGTCATATGGTTTTTGATCGCCCAGTTCGTCCATCTGTCTCATATGCCACTAGTACGACGGATTAGGAGTTTGGCAGTTCTTAAAGATAAAATTCAATGCGATTATTACAAAAAAATCCAAAAAATGTTCAATTGCCTAAGAGCTCAGGTAGACTTGGATATAAAAAATCATCAAACCAAAAAAAAAATTAAATGACTCAATTAAACTGCGTAAAAATACTGCTCTTCCTCTAATCTTCTTATTAAGATCTCTTATAGACTGATTCGTATGTACGTTAAAAGATAAGATTAACCAACCTAAAAATGATATTAAACAATAGCCTGCGCCTTAAGCATGTAGAAAGAACTGCTAGAACTCTAGAATCTATAGAAAACAAACCTCTCTTGGCAAAATCGCGGATAAGATACTTTCAACTGATTGCTGTCGATGTTTATAAAAGGATCCCATTTAATTATTGCTTCGATTAGTGATTAGTTGCTGTTCGAGTCGAAGTATGAAACTAGTGTTGATAATTTGTGTGGCGCTAGCTGCAGCTGTTGCCGGCTTCCCAAATGATAACGTTCGAAAAAATCGTCTGACCGCTCTGGAATTCCAAGATGACGTCACCGAGAAAAGGATCCCTAAAAAAGGTATGCAACTTCCGAAAGAAGAAGAATAACAACAAAAGAACTGACTAAAAAAATCCCCTTAGCAATCCAAGGACGGGCGGCAATCCTCAGTAAGAACGGAAAGAACATGGTGGAAAACTTCATCAACCACCTGCCCTGTGGATGGCCCGAAGCTGGAATTCCTCCACTAGCGCCATATGCTAAGAAAGAAATCGACTTCGAATTCAAGAATTCGTTGGTTGAGTAAGTAGGTCGAACAAAGACCTTAATCAAATTTAATTTTTCATTTTTAGACTCTCACAAAAGTTCGAATACTTCCGAATCGATGGTCTGGACATAATGCTGATTGAAAGACTAAAAGTCACTTATATGTTTAGGCAGAATGTTAAATTCAACTTGACTTTTCCAAAACTTCTAATCAGCGGAAAATACGTGACCGATTTTTTCATCGACGCCATGAAGAAATTTGGAATCAGCTTGAGGTTCGATGGCAGCGGAGATTTTGAATTGATGCTGGAAAACATCAATTTTCAAGGTTCATTTAAGTACGATATGCCGTTAGTCTTGGGACATACTGAAATCTATAAATTCGATATAACTGTGTTGTTGGGAAATGTTGTGTCGCAGATCGGTGGTATTGGTGGTGATGGGAAGCTAAATCGATTGCTCAACGACAAGATCGAAGAGATTGCATTGCATGTTGTCAATTCGAATCAAAAAGAAGTCAGTGAGAAACTTAAAACGGTACTGGTTCCGTTTATAAATGCAAAACTTCAGGGACGCAATATGTGGACGTTTTTTAAGTCATTGCTTGGACAGGAGGGCAAAATTTGCTATCCACCACCGTTTCCGTGGTGAATTGAAAATCTCATATATACGAGTGCAAGCTACTGGACAGTTTTGGAAAATAAAAAAATATTTAATAATTTTAAGCAAAATATAAATTTTGATTAATTTTGTTCGAGATGAAAACAGAAAATAAAATTTGGTATTGATTGTTCGGATTTTTTTGTAGTTTTAATTCCCAAATCAGTTTAGCTGAAGAAGCCGCAAAACAGGGAGCTCACAGGTGTTCAGAGCTCAAAACAACACCTGGTGAAAGATGTAAATGGTATTCTGTTGAGTTCGGATGAGAACCAGCTCAGTAGGTGGTGGAAGTACTTTTCTTTGATTTTAAACCGCGTTTTCGACGATAATTTGCAACCGATACCTGTTGATCTGCCCGATGCAACAAGTTCTTGATTGCGTACATCACCTTCCAGTAGAGATCAGATTTGTACCGCGATCAAAGCACTGAAGAACAACAAAGCGGTAGGACTTGACGGTATTCCGGCAGAACTGTTACAAGCAGCACCAATGACATCGAGCCTACTACTGCAACCACTCATAGTTACAGCCTCGGTAACCGAACTCTTCCCCGCAGATTGGATGAAGTGCGAAAACTAGAGAGGGATTTGCGGTTTGCCTCGCTGGCTCCTCTTGTACTGATCACATCAACACCATGCGGATCATAATTGAGCAAAGTTTGAATATCGATCACCACTTCACCTTATTTCATCGATTCGAGAAGGCTTTTGACAGCGTCAATAGGGAGTTTATTTGGCTTGCTTTGCGAGAGAAGGGTATCCCGGATGAGCTCATTACTATTATAAAAGCAACATATGATGGGACCAAATGTCACGTCTTGTTTGGAGGAAGATTGATTTAAGTCCAAAGTGGGGTAAGAGAGGGCTGCATACCGTCACCAATTTTGTTTTTATTGGTGATAAGCGATGAACTGCGCGCAGCCTTGACAGGAAACGGAGAAATTCCATGGTCTCTGACAACTAATCTGAAACATCTAGATTAAGCGGACGACGTATGCTTCATCTCTCGATAGAATCATGGATCTCCATTAAATGACAACAAGGGTGGAGAGAGAACCAGATATCGTGGGGCTGAAAATCAATACGGGAAAAACAAAGATGATCACGATCAGCCTCGGAACCCAGTCATCTTCTCAAATAAATATTTCTCAACAGCCAGTACAAGAAGTAAAGAGTTTCCAGTATCTTAGGAGTATTGTCTCTACCGAAGGTGGAACCGAACAAGGCATCAACAGCCGAACCGGGAAAGCAAAGGCTGCATTCGCAGCATGTTGTCTAATATTTGGAGGAATAACTCTATTAGCTTATAGACCTAGCTACGACTGTACCGCTCTAACGTTGAATCTGTGCTGCTATACTGATGCAACACGAAACCATCAAGTTCTAGGTGACTCATCTTTTTCCAATCCAACACAATAAACTTAAAATAAAAGCTGATAACCAAATCAACAAATCACAGTTTTTTATTTCACGGTACCTCATCTGCACTATCAATCGCCTCCCATGGAATTGCTGGTGGATAACAGATTTTATTACTTCCACCTAGAATTCCAATCAAATACCAAATTTTGTGACCTTTCATCTTCTCATTCACCATTGGCACAACACTCTCCTCAATCAGGTCACTTATCCTATTTTTATTGTAATTCACAATTCTCCACAGATAGTCTTCGATTTTATTATTGAAAAACTCATTGACACTATTAAGAGTGTCATTGAATTCGACTTTTGACACAACGTTCTCCAGCGAAACTATCGAAATGAAATCGTAGATCTTGACACTGCCGAACATGAAGGGCACTTTGTACTTCAACGAGCCATCGATGGTAATATTTTCGAGGATCAATTCGAAATCGCCTTCGCCGTCATAACGGACATTGATACCGTATTCCAGCATGAGATTGACTAATGTGTCAGTGGAAATTTTGCCAGATAACACGATTTTCGGCAGAGTTATGCTGTATTTGACTTTCTTGCCAAAAGCGTAGCTGATTTTGAGTTTATTGATCAGCATGTTGTCCAAGCCGTCGACTCGAAAACGAATTAATTTCGTCAAGGTTCTAAATAGAAGAAGAAACAAATCATTTGAGGAATTATTCAGAAGGAAGAAGAAGACTCAGAAACTCACTCAATGAAATCCCTCTTGTACTCGATGATCAATTCTTCGTTGGTGTAGGGGCGAGAGGCGGAATGCCATACTCTGGCCATCCGCAAGGCAGCTGAAGGATTATATTTTGCAAAGCCTTCTTTCCTTCGTTATTCAAGATCCAGCCACGATTGGAAACCTCTTCCAACAGAGTTTCATTGAAGTTTTGTATATTGTCGGCCAAATTTATGACTCCTTTAGAGGCTTTTTCCAGAGTATTGATTTTGTTAAAAACTAAATTAGACACATTTGCAGCCGTCGTCGTAGACGTTAAAGCCGAAAAGGTAAGTGCGATCAAAAGGGCTATAAAAAGCCTTTTCATGGTTGCGTTTTAAATTGTATTGTATATAGCTACTAATTGAACCTCCGCGACAGAGTTGCAACCTTTTATAGAATTTTCTGATATTTATCAGCAATTTTTTTTTTTTTTTTTAATTTTTTTTAAAATATTATTCTTATCGTTTGCACCACCAATACCTGCCATTTTTTGACATTTTATTATTGTTATTGTTTATTTTACCTTTTACAAAGCAAATAATTTGATTTTATCGGAGACAAGATTTTTAATTTTATTACCCCCTAGAAATCAAGTTTAGGGAGTTTATCTTCTTATTTTGATTTTTTTAAGTGTGTTAATGTCAAAGATTTCGTTGACTAAACAATCAAGTTATAAATCAAAGCTTTTGTTTAACAGTTTTCTGATATGACTGATTTTGATATGGGCAACCCCCAAGGTCGAAACATTGATTGTTATAATTAGAAAATTTAGTTCGATATGTCAAACAATATTGATTTTCGGTACCACTTTTTCCACCTGTCACTACTTTTTCATTCCTTTTCACTTCTTTTTCACTCTTTATCTACTCCTATTCTACTACTATTCCACTCCTTTTCCACTCCTATTTCACTCCTATTCCACTCCCAGCATTCAAAAGTCTTCTTCAATTGGTCGTTTGGAGTGAATTTTCAAATGTAATTGGCCAGATTACTTAGCAAAGTGACAAATGCTTGCATAAAATATCTTTTTAGATGGCAACTTTTGGTAGAGTATCTGCAAAGTTGAGAGCACGAGTGCAAATATTCAAGAGAAGGAAACCTTCCCAAATTCAATGGCCAACGATATAAGCTTTAATTCGTTTAATCTTCATAGTCAAACGTAATTTATTATTTAACAAAATTTCATTTAGCGGTTGATATATACATTTGTTTGTAGTCTATTGAAAAAATGTCAATATTTAAAACTGTGATAAATTACTGGTGCATTTTTTTTTCTTTAATTAATGGCCTTTTCAACCTTTCTAAAGGCTGTCTACATTTTGAGAATTGAATTTATGGTAAATTTTGTTAGAGTGTGAAACAATTTAAAAACAATTTAGGCTCTTAATGCGATTGTCGTTCAAAGTTCGATGCGACAAAAGTCGATCATATCAAAAATTTGGAAGCGTCGAAATTCTTTACCAAAGGTAACAATATAGCTGACAAAAGTCGTTTATCGATAAACAAACGACACTCAAAAAGCTTTGAGTAATTTCTGTGTTTCTGTTAATGTAGAAAACTTTATGAAAGCGATCATCGATCTTTACTATTTTCTTATAAAAACAAAATTGTTAGCTACTCATTTCTGACAAGTGATATTGATTAGTTATGAGTTAAAATATAGCTTTTTTCAAGCCAATGGTACGGGGCGCTTATTGTGTGTTAATCTGTCAAATCTCACAGCTGATAGATTATAAAGAAATATATCAGTTAAAAAAATATATAATATACCTAAAAAAAAACACAAAGAAGAAAAAAATATCAAAAATGTTGAACTTTTAGATTACGAACTGAATTTTTAAATGAATTTTGATTTAAGAAATTGATTTGCTTAAGGTGGAGTTTCACAACAAAATCAAATGGCCTAGATCACTGAACTTGAAAAGCATGTGTTGTTGCTTTAAATGAAAATAATAATGTCTTTTTCTTACGACATTATGTTGCTATTGGGGTAGGTTTTGGATTCATACAAAAATCGATTGATCTTAAATTTATATACGACACACAGTTGGTTGACTTATTTGGCTTGTGAGTCAGAAGATTTTTGAAACTTAGTACCCTAAACGCAAAGCAAAAGAAAATTATTTATAGATGCTCTCAACCTGCTGAAAGGCTTATAGCTAATTCCGTTCCACAAACAGATCGAATTTCGATTTTTTTCTAAACCGAATCGATTTGTTTCAGTCAATCGTAGAAGAATCGATTTTTTTTATTGATTGTTTGTGTGTTACTTCACAGCTGCAATTAATATAGCTTTAAAGCAATATTGATTAAAAGTATTATAGAATCTGTTGCAACCAAAATCAACAATTTGTCTTCCCAAAATTACCTGACTTTCAATTTGACGTACCTATTAGAAAAGCTTCGTCTTTTTTTATTTTTTAAACACTGACTTATAGTAAAGGGTGTTTTTTTAAAGGTGTAGAACTTTGAAATGGAATAAAACAAAGATGATTCTTTTAAATTTGGAATGAAATTTACTTTATATTTATACAGATCTGCCTCGATCCATAGAATGTAGGTAGATATAATCGTTCTTCATAAAATGTATGTATAGAATATGTACATATATGTATATTTTTTTTTTCATTTGGTCACTTGCACAATTATGAATCTAAACTCTCTTCTTAAAATAATTTCAATAATTGTTTTTGAACCAAACCAATCTATAAGATGTTATCACATCTTCTGCGGTTCTACAACCTAAGGAAACACTTCATCACGCTCTATTTTCAAATTCATAGAGTCGAAACCCAGTGAATGGTTTGATAAGTTTGAAATTCGAAATATTATAAAATAAATTCGAAAATGTAGATTAACATATAAGGCCCTTGAAGAGTTCCTTATCAGCACACTTAACGAAAAACTTCTGGTCTCTAGAATATTAAATTCTTGATTTACTGAATTCTATGAACCAGAACCTTCGATAGCAAAATTAAAGGAAAAATAAGATAAATTTCCTAAATAATATTTTGGAGAAAAAAAAATAGAACTAGCTGAGAAGTAGTTGCTTTAAGACCTAAGTGTCGATAAGTTTATCCGCAGAATTATTTTTTTCAATTAAAAATATCTTAAAATTGATCTTGTAGCAACCAAACAATAAAAAAGCTTATCAATCTTCTGATATTTCTTAATCATTTTATTTATTCATTTGGGCAAAAAAAAAAACAATTTTCAATTGTCATTGTCCTCTGGTGCGATACACTTCTCCGGCTCACCCCCTTCATCACCGCCAGTAATGATGCCAATAATATCAGCCAAAGTGTAACCCTCCAAAGCCACATTAGCATATGACACGGCATAATCGTCGATAGTCTGTGTAATAAGTTCCTGGTTATCATTGACTCCAAGCAAAATCAATTCTTCCAATAGTTCATTCATCTTTCTGTTGCCAAATCCTTGTCCAAGAATTCCTTCAATCTCGGAATCAACACCACCAAGCGATACAATAATTTTGCACGACTTCAGCTTGATTCCTTGGAGAATTGAGTATTTGATGGTGCCACTGATTTCTAGATTCTTCAATTCCATTAAGAAATTTCCCTTTCCTTTGATTTCGAGAGTGAATCCGAAAGCTTTAGCCAAAGTTTCCAAGTCGTACAAACTTTTAGCCCGAATGCTGGGGAAATTCAACTTGAACGTCACCTTGCTGAATATAACATTGATCTTGAGTTCGAGAATTTCGAATTTATCAAGACCGTCTATCCGTCCCTCGTTAACTTCTCCATCGATGCTTTATAAGAAAAAAAAACAACAACAATCTATCAAAAATGTATCTTTCTTGAGGAAACAAAAACGTTTCTTTGAAATATCAAACCTTAGAGCTTCAGTTTTAAGAGCCAGTTCCTCGTGCTCAATCTTCAATGGAGCTAGCGGTGGAATGCCATACTTTGGGAAGCCACATGGCATTTGTTCTCGCAATTTTTCCAATGCATCAATAGCTGAACTGGAAACACTTCGCCCCGCCAAAACTTAAAAAAAAAAAATAAAACCTCTATATTTAGACATTTCGAAAGTTTTATTCGAAAAAAAAAAAAAAAATCTTTAAAATTACCAGCACGACCATTGATCCTCTCCGCCGAAACAGCAGCGCTGAACGCCAATACAACAATTAAAAGTTTCATGTTCTCCGACAATACTAACTTTTGTGATAGCTGCACCTGAGACTTTTATAGAAAGACTCGCACAATCTTATCTGTAGATTTTAAATTTATCAGTCGGATTACCTACATATTGTTGATTCCACTGTAAACAAATCCTAATTGTTATGGGCCGATTTATGTGTGACAAGTTGTTATAGAATAATTGGCTTCTGATAGGCAGGTGTTTTATGACGATTGAATGAGTTTATAAAGGATATTAGGAAAGACATTGGGGCATATTCCAGTTTATCTTAGACCTGGGTTTATACTATCTAAATAACATTGAATAAACCCCAGTCTAAGATAAACTGGAGTTTAAAAGTGACTATGAATATGCCCCATTGTAGCTCAAGACTTGTGTTTAAAGATGTAAACATCTGAATTAAAAAAATGCGAATGTCCATATCAGAAGAAGGCATTAAGTTTAGGGTCTTCTTTAAAAAAAAAAAAAAAAAAACTATCAAGTTGTTAAATGGTTTATGTTCGGTCCAGGTGTTGAATTGAAGCTTCAGCTTTGCAACCAATTTAAACTTTTAGTTCAATACTGCCTAGAGCGTTTTTCTTATAATAAACACGCACCTAATGAGATGCAATTATTAAATTGGTGGCGAAATAGCTCGTTTCATTCTCTGCGTGTTGTAAGTCGGCAGGAATGAAGGGGACCTACAATTTTCTATACAATCCGAACGGTTGAGATGAGATATACCTTTAAGGCGTTTGTCACTTCCTTGCAAGAGGCAGTACCCATGAAACCAAAATCGTTTGTTTATTATCTCGAATACGCTGCGATTTAATCTCCAGATTTCTGACGTGGGGTGGCGTGGCAGTCCAACGCACTCACCATAACGCCCCGGCTTACACAGTGAGAGAATAAGGAACATAGGATATGATTTAATGAGAAATACCAATGCACATTGGGTTCGAGTTCCGGAACATTTCATAGTTGGAGGGAAAATGAACTAGTTTGAGCATTTCACATTCGTGTAGTGCGGCTACAAAGAGCCTATACTCCAGTGTTGTTTTAAATCCTCTCTCTGAACTAATTGAAATTAAATAAATTTTACTCACATTTTGGACACATATGTATGTGTGTCTTATAGATTTCATCCTGTTTCAAAAGGAGAAAACATTTATTTTATCGTCAAAGGAAATCTTTACACTTTGCAGCTTTTTTGGTACAGTGACTTTGGTACCTATAGCATGTTCAGTTTCCTTGGTTAAAGTTCCATTAATGGACACAGTGACATGAGGGAAAAATTTCTATATAACGACGGTAAAAAGCTTTAAGTTTTTGTGTCCTTTAAGTCTCGCTGGTAAAGGATAGATGTTAAAATTGAAGAAAACAAGTTCCGTGTGCGAGAAATCAACGAATTTGTGTGTGCCATTTAAAAAGCCTATCAATAACGGCATGTGTTGAAAATGACATCGTACAAATGTCCACCACGGCTTCGCTGGGTGACGCGCATCCAGGAGGTCCAATTTTAGTTGACTTCGGTGCATATAGGTTACGATGCCTTTGAAAGAACTGATCGTGTGCAGCTAACTGGCCTGAGAAATAAGGAATCCCCACTATTTATTAGGCAGGTACGTATAAATTGTTTTTTAGGAAGGTATATAAATATCAATTTAGGGATGCCGGTGGGTGGGTGGTTATGCACAGGGTGATACCTATTAAGACATTGAATTTTTAAAAATTTAAAAAAAATATGGATAGGTACCTACCTAATCTTCATAGTGTATGAATGTATTTGGTAGGTAGGTACGTACATTTTAAATACTCCAACCTATTAAAAATTATGTTTTTTTTTCAATTTTTCAAAAGTTAAAAAAAAATTAAATTTGGCTTATCAATTTTTAAAACCCATTGAAACACACCTAAAAACTATTTTCAAAAATATTAAGTCGGTACAGTTTTTCCGAAAAAAATAGTTTTTATCAGTAGGAGAATTTTTAAAACATACAAAAAAAATAAAAATTTGGTGTTCCAGTTTTTAAAACCAACTCAAATACTCCTAAAAATCTATTTATAAATAAAAATTAAGAAAACATTTCGAAAAAAATTAGCTTTAATAAATAAAGAAAATTTTGATAATTCTGAAAATAATCCAAAATTTGTTGTTTTAGTTTAAAAAAACAATTGCAATGCTCCTAAAATTTATTTTTTTTAAAACCATTAAGCAAATTATTTTGAAAAAATTAGTTTTTATGAATATAGACAATTTTGAAAAATGAAACTTATTCGCAAGCAAATAATCCCACTCCCACTCAAACACCCACTTAGTCGTTACTATAAGAAACAAACCAACCTATATTCCCAATTTTACTAAAAAAAAAAGGTCAAACTTATAAGAAAAAGTAAGACGTGCTTACCACATTTGTTAACTGTTTAGCATTTCAAACCGATTTCTTACAAAATTTAACTTAATTAAGTATTTCTAACTTGTGTCATCAGCATGTTTTTATTAAATTAAAGCCTAATGCAGAAAAATAAGTGTCTTGTTTTAACTTTCCAGAACATTGATAATTAATTTTCAAGAAAAAACACACTAATTTTCATCAAATTAGGATACTTTTCTCTTCTTAAAGTCTAAACTATAAATTTGTGTGCATAAAACACCTAAGGCAACATGAATTTAAAAATTAAATGAAAAACTGCACGTAATAAATTCATCAGATAGGCAGGTATGATGGTAAATTTAAAACTTCTCAAGTTTCAGCTCAATCAGATTATTATTTCTTGAGTTTTTAGCAAATTTTTATATTTTGATGTTCAGCTGAATTTACAGAAAAGATAGCCAGGATCGTTGTAATCCTGTACTGAAATACTGGATATTAAAAGAGCATGGGTCGAAGCATTCCAGCAGGGAAGAAAAAGGAACTGTTTATTTTATGTATCGCTTCCTTGGCTTGTCCAGATGGGTGACACACTATCATTTGGAAAATCATTACTTTACTATTACTTCATCTACTGAAGATATCACTGTCATTCGTAGTGGTAAATTGGTTCGTCTAAATCGATAGCGATGAAGTGTCGCGTGTTGTTTTTTTCCAAACTCCGATAGCCCATTCTATTTCTATATATTTAGATGTGACGAAGACGTAGCTATCATCAAATCAACATTTTCCAAGTGGTTGTTGTTGCATTCAAAACCTTCAACATTATTTCCATTCTACGCATTTACCTATACCGAAAACTGCTGTCGACCATGATAATAACTAGGTTGTCCTCGTGTTTTTTTTTTTTTAGTATTTATTGGATTTCCAGGAAAAAGACAAAGATTTAACAAATTTTAAACTGGTTATCGTGTTTTGTTTTTTTTTTTTTTTATATAAAATTCTAATAATTAAAAATATATAAATATTTGTTGAAAAAAAAAACAATTAAAACTCGTGATAAGGTATCAATTTATCTGTTTATCATATATTTATAAGATGGTAATTTGATTTCTCGTTAATTCAATTTCTAAGTCAAATTAAGTATTATAGAGGCTTGATGTTGTCATGAGGATTACCCATTAAATATCATACGAGTACTGTACATGTGCAATTGTAGATGGCCCCTGATGGATGGATAATATAATCAATTAATTGGGGAATTTCAAAGTTCTCATGGTAGCTAAATATCTATCTATCTATAATCTCAAAAAAATAGACAGTTTTTCAAAGTTAGGGTAAGTAAGGGTAGGTTAGGTTAGGTTAGGTAAAGTTGACGTGGATACCAGTAGGAGAGCTTGAATCGCCTTGACCATGAGTTGGTCCATTGTGATATCTAAGAGATTTTTTCCCTACTCGTTGAACCATTCGAAGCTATTAACGAAGCTTGCGAGACTACTAGTATCTACATATAGAGGGTGTTTTTTTTTAGACGTGTGGTTTTCAAGACGAAATAAAACGCATATAATTTAATGTTATGGCCAAGTATTTAGCTTTATTATAAAGATAAGGGTTTGCCCTTATGTTTTAAAAATGATTTCGGGCAAGTGGCCGCCACGGCTGGCTCGAATAAATTCCAGCCGACAGGCCCAATTTTCGTCAGCTCCAATTGTTGCGCGCGATGGCGGATGGACTCATTCGGGTCTTCTTCGATACTCTGCTCCACAGCAGCAATAGCGTCTTCAGTGCGCACTGTACGGCGTCTCTGAGGATGCGTATTATCTACTACAGTAAACGTGCTGCGAAACCGATCTATGGTTGCTCGAATTTCTGCGATTTTGCGATTATGTCGAACGAATATTGGAAGCAGCGCGCGATGCGTCGCGCGAACCGAAACATTATTTTGCTAATAAATTTGCACGATTTGCAAACGTTGTTCAGGAGTAAGACTATTAATTATGAAATGGTAACCAAACTGAGCATAAATGAAGTAACAGCTGTCAAAAAGACCAATTCCGAAAAAAAGTATTGCCAGATTGAAAACCACATTTCTAAAATAAAAATACCCTTTATTTACCAGATTACTATAGGATCATTGTAATTTAAACAACGTGATTCGCATATAAGGTATGTGAAAAAAACCTAGAGCTGTTAGGTTGGGCTCAGATAAGAAAAACTCGTATGGAAGGGGGTCTATTGCCCCCGTTAAGCCGGAGGGGCAATTTTCTAAAACAAAATTCCTCAAAACTGGAAAAAAAAATATTAAAAAACAAAGTATGTAACACTACAAATCTCTTCTTATATTTTTTTTTTAAGTAAAACTGTGTTGTTAAACATTTTATGAAAAATTAATTTGCCAGCTCAAATTTTGAGAAAAAAAAATGAAATAAAAATTTCAAGCTATTTTTTTTTCAAAATTTTACTTTTACTTCTTTTGTTTTCAAAATTCAATACCCTTATGAATTTTTATTCAAAAACAGAAAACGGGGTTCAAAAAAAAAACTTAATTTTTCAAAAACTGTTTACTAAAACAAATTTATTCAAAATGAAAACAAAAGAAGATATGCCTGGCTTTACAAATAGGTACATAGCATGGCATTGTTAGTATAACCGTTGTTTTTTCTGTTTTAAGTATTTTTTTTTTTTACAAAATTGCCCCTCCTGGCTAAATGGATGGGGATATACCACCCTTCCGTAAAATTTTTTTCTTGCTTTGACTCAACCTACACGCTCAAGCTTTTTGTCACCCCTTATGCGAATCACCCTGTTTATATTTATGTTCTACGTACTTACGTATTAGCAATAATCTGATAGATATTAAACTCTTCCTTAAGCGCTTCAGATCCAGCATTGGTCAGATCTTGTTTGTAGACATGTGACGATTTTTTTTTTCAATGGAAAATTAGCATTCTGCGGTCCACCAATAAAACAGATCATAGTCTATTTTTCTAAAATTTCAGGGAAGATTTTATTCACAGGTAGATTCGGAAGACGAATTCGACAGAAACTGTTGCTTGAAAAAAGCTAAAATCTGTTGTAAGTGCTTTTTGTCGATTTACCAAAGATATAAACTTTTCAACTCTTTTACATTTGAAGTAAATTTAATTTACAATACACTTTCAAAACTTTTAACACACATCACGAAAAACTTCGGCATGCTTCGGTGCGAGAGCAATCCCCATTTAAAAGTCCATTTCCTCTGCAAAAAGAGATTTTTTTTTCTTTTCCCTTATGTATTTATATAAGGCGACATGAGGTTAGGGATCAATTAAAACCATTAAACAGTCAATCGAAATGGGGAGACATAAATGTTTTCAAAATTTGCATACATACCTACATATAGCTACCAAGCTACATAGGTATTTATAGAGCTAGACACTTTAGACAAAGGTTTGAGGTCATTTCGAATTGACGAGGATTATGTTAAGTTTATCATCCTTTTCAAACATTAAAGGACTAAGGTTTAGTGTCCAAGTACTCTTATAGGTAGTAGGTACATATTTCTGGTAAAAGTGTGAGTTTTAAGCAAATAAATATTTGAAATTCATTTAAATTGACGCATGGACTTCTTTTAGATATATAAAGTGAAGTGGTTTTAAAATGGGGGAGCAACTCTAGATGACACCTGCATTGATGGCGTTGGCTTCATCTATGTACGTCTATCATGAGGAAGACAAGCAGATATCTATATATTGAAAGATGTGCTGGTACAGCTGATGGGGGAAGATTGCCAAAACGAATATTTAAAGAGTTGGAGAAATTCATTAGACAGACAATATTTGCATAACCAGATGGTGGTTTATTTAAGTGGAATACAAGTTTTAATTTAAAATTGTTGCCGTGGGCAAACCAAGGGGGTGTGAAGTTTATTTTTTGATTTAAGAATATTTATAATTTTTTAGCTGGTTTTGTTTTGGCAACACTGGTTTTGACAGCTGACTTGTGTTTAGTACCTTGTGTCACTGTCAAACAGCTTCAGTTTGGTTTGCAATTTAACCATGGATCGTCTTACAAATGAACAACGCTTGCAAATTATTGAATTTTACTATCAAAATTCGTGCTCGGTTCGAAATGTTCATCGCGCGCTGCTTCCATTTTATGATCGGCATTCTCGACCTTCTGAGCAGTCTATTCGGAAGATTGTGACCAAATTTCGCACCAAATTTACTTTGTTGGACATTAAACCACCAACACGTTTACGTACTGTGCGTAGTGAAGAAAATATTGCGGCCGTATCAGCTAGTGTGACAGAAGACCGCGAAATGTCGATTCGGCGCCGTTCCCAGCAGTTAGGCCTTTGTTACAGCACTACGTGGAAAATTTTGCGGAAGGATTTGGGCGTAAAGCCTTTTAAGATACAGCTGGTGCAAGAACTAAAGCCAGCCGACCTACCACAACGCCGAATTTTTGGTGAATGGGCTCTTGGAAAGCTGGCCGAGGATCCGCTTTTTTATCGAAAAATTGTGTTCAGCGATGAGGCTCATTTTTGGTTGAATGGGTACGTAAATAAGCAAGATTGCCGCATTTGGAGTGAAGATCAGCCAGAAGCATTGCAACAGCTACCAATGCATCCCGAAAAAGCCACTGTTTGGTGCGGTTTATGGGCCGGCGGCATTATTGGGCCTATTTCTTCAAAGATGATGCGAATCGCAGCGTTACTGTCAATGGTGAACGCTACCGAACATTTGCAAGACGGTGTCACATGCCACACAGCACGCGAAACAATGGCGCAATTGCGAGGCGAGTTTGGTGAACAGTTAATTACACGTTTCGGGCCGGTCAATTGGCCGCCTAGATCGTGCGATTTGACACCATTAGATTATTTTGTGTGGGGGTATGTCAAGGCTAATGTCTATAGGGACAAGCCCGCTTCGATTGACGCACTGGAAGCCAACATCCATGCATTCATTCGTGAGATACCGGCCGATATGTGTGAAAGAGTATGCCAAAATTGGACTCAGCGGATGGGCTACCTGAGACGCAGCCGCGGTCAACATTTGCATGAAATTATCTTTAAACATTAAATTGCAAGGTTCAAACTATTGATTCAAATAAATATTTCATTCATTTTTTCGAATTTTTTGTGTTTTTTTTTTAAAAAAAAGTTCTAAACCTCTTAAAAAATCACCCATTATATAAAATTTTTGATCCAAAAAATGCTCAAAATGAAAGCATAAGCTACATAAATGTTCGCACACTTAAATAAATGCAACTTTTATTGCATGCAACATTGAAAATTTTTATTTTAAGTTCTACCCTCTATCTCCAAAGCATTTGAGAAGATAATTAGTTAGCAGATTGTATCCTTTTTAAATACTTACCGGCTGCTATCACCTATCCAATCAGGCTTTAGGCCACAACGTAGTTGTTTCATTGCATTTTTAAAAATAGTTGATGGCATACAACAAGAAATTTATAACAATCTAGTTACGACGTTGGTTCTGCTTGATTCTACACAAGCGTTTGATTCTGTTCCGCATATACTGCTCTTGAAAAAGTTAAAAAAAAAATATTTCTTCTTTGAAAATTCGGCTGTTTTTCTCATTAAAGAATATTTATCTGGAAGAACTCAATCAGTTCTGGCAAATAACAAAGCTATCCTATTTCCTCCCAACGCATGCTGATTCACCCAAGGCTCTATTTTGGGCCCTCTTCTTTTTACCCTTTTTAATAACGACTTTCCTTTGGTTCTAAAATATTGCCAAATCTACATGTATGCTGATGTCGTTCAGATTTACCTGAGCTACATGATAGGCATGGTTGAAGATGCAACTACCATAATAAACGAAGATTTAACGGGTGTTGTAGAATGGTCTAATCAGAACCTTTTGAAACTGAATTCAAACAAATGTCAGGCTATTATTGTGAGGTATACACCAGTCGAAACACATCATACTTTCCAAATGTTGAACTAGGTGGCTCTACTCTAGTATACGTTGAAACAGTTAAAAATTTAGGAGTTGTATTTAATCAAAAAGTGTCATGGGATAGTCATATAATATAACTTGCGCATTGGGAAAAACTCCGAGTTATAAATATAGCTGGCCGCTGTCTGCCAGTGTCGACTAAAGTGACAATAGCCAAAACCCTTGTCCTTCCTATTTTATTGTATGGTAGCCTGATCTTCTGTTGTTCAGACAGCAGAAGTAGACGAAAATTGGAAGTTGCCTTCAACAATATTGCTCGCTTTGTTTATGGTTTAAATCGGTTTGACCATGTTTCTGGAAGTGCAAATAGTATTTTTAATATGCCCTTAACAAAATTTCTTGATTTCCAAGCACTAGTGTTCTGTTTAAGTTGATTCAGAATAAAGTTCTCGAATATCTCTTTGGAAAGCTTGTGTTTCCAAGAGATCGGAAAGAAGTAAAGTTCTAATTACACCACGGTTTAGCTATCTTAACTCGAAGCGACAGTTCTTTGTTTACACAGTGGGTCTATGGAATTTCCTGCTTATCGACCTGAGAAGACTAAGCAACTGCAGAACTTTTGAAAATTCCCTAAAAGTCCATTTTAGAAGCCAAAATCATTTATAAAGTAAATCTTCACTTTTAAAAGCATTTTTTTTAAATATTTATATTAAGTTTTTTTGCACTTTTTATAAAGTATAGATTATTCAAATTTATTCATTAACCAAAAATGTACAAGGTATAACAAAAAATACACTATGTTTTAATATACTTATGTTTGAAAATCAATAAATACAAAATACAAATTACATTAAAAGTTGCCTGCAGTAAAAGTTGCATGCAATTAAAGTTAGAAGAGCTTTATTCTGGCTCAATTGTTGGAAAATCTTTCTAAAAATGGGGTACACCTATTTATTTCAAGCTAGCAGAGCTTTTTTAATAAAAAGAGTTGTGTCGAAAAAATAGAATTTTTTGAGAAATATCGCATTACCTAAAGTTAGCAGATCAGGATTGTATGTGAAATTGAATCCTAAGATATCTCCGAAAATTACACAGATATCTCTTTTTTAAATACTTCAGCGAAGTTGTTCAGCGCTCTTATTTTTATAGACGTACGCAGTGGGTCAGCGAATTTCTGAATGAATTTCGAGCAGGGTTCAGGCGAAACTACTCAACCTTGGATCAAATATTCACCCTATTTAATATTGCGGAAAATTTGAAGAAAGGACAAAAAACCCTTTTGCATTTTTCATGGATTTCCATACTGCTTTTTATTCGATAGCACGTGAAGCCCTTTTTTTATAAGCTTTATAAGTTGGGAATCTCTGGCAAAATTGTGGCTTTATTAAAATCGATGTATGAAAGCAATGTGGCGTATGTGTTGGATAGTGAGTTTGTTTCTGAAGAGTTCACAACGTAAATGGGAGTGACACAAGGATGTGTCTTAAGCACTTTGCTTTTCATCCTGTTTGTTAATGATATCGTGGAAGCAATCGGAGGTGGGATCCAGTTTGGAAGCATGAGTATAACTTTCATAATTTTTGCTGACGACATTGTTTTTTTTTGTCTGAATATGTCAGCGGAATGCAACTAATGATGAATTGCCTTGGAAAGAACTACAAACTCTGGAATTTATCAGTTAACTTAGAGATGTCTAAAATGATGATCTTAAGAGAAGTCGGGGAAAGATATTCACGCAGCGAGAAATGGACGTATCAAGGGGAAAATGTATCGGTAGTACGTGCATATAAATACTTAGGAGTTTTGTTCACGGCGAACTTAAACATGATTAAACACTTTCAACACAAACTGGCTGAGGCAAAAAGAGCCCTTTCTTCAATGTGGGGTCGCTGTATTAATATAAATTAATTGATCATAGTTTAAAAGTAAAAATTTTTCGTGCCACCGCTAATTCTATATTGCTCTATGGGGCCCAAGTTTGGGGATATTCACATGGCTCTATAGCCATCCCCATTGACTGTAACATTATGGCCGGCTTCATTTTTGAAGAAATATGGACCAATGATTCCCTCTGCCCATAGAACACACCAAACACTGACTTTTTGAGGATGTAACGGCGCGGCGTCTTAACAATGACTTGGGAATTATGATCACTTCAAATACGACAATTTTGCTTGCCCATTCAAGCAAAAATGAGTTTCATCGAATATTGGACGCAGCGCGCGATGCGTCACGGGAACCGAACCATTATTTTGGTAATAAATTTGCACGATTTGCAAACGTTGTTCAGGAGTAAGTCTATTAATTATGAAATGGCAAATCAAACTGAGCACAGTCTTAGAAGCCATACAAAATAAATCACCAAGTCTTGCACCACTCATATACAACTGTTCCCAAATTTAATTGATGAACAATTTGTCGATGATGAATGAAGAGCTCTCGCAAACCACAATATTATAAGTAAGAATTTGAAATTTGAGGATTTTTAGGAGCGCCATATTTGATTTAAAGATAGCTTTAAATGCTCCAATGTTTTCCTACATTTGTAGGTTCTATTTTATGCTTTCCGCATAGCACTGCTAGTGCCCAGAGCATATTTTCACAAGTAGCTGAAATGGACATTTTGCACAAGCGACTTGAAGACAAAGGCGTTGCGACGATAATAGGCCATCGAGTTAATGCGATTTGACTTCGTTGGAATAAAGGGTTTTCCAATAAGAGGTGTTATTTTGAATAGCCCGCTATTTCGGTAGTTGTCACTTTTGAAGCTGTCATTTTTTGACATTTGACAAGTAGAAACTACGGAACGATACACGCTTCAACAACGCATTGAAATTATTTAAATTCACTATAAAAATGGTGAAAATTTGGCAGAGACGGTTCGTAAAACTAAAACATTTTTGGGTCGTCGTGAAGCACCTTGTCGGACCGCAATACAGAAATTGGTGGACAAATTCGAGCTGTTGGGACAAGTTAGTGATGTGAAGAATAAAACCCGTGCACGTCGCTCAAGAACAACTGAGAATATTGCTGTTGTAACCCAAAGTGTTGAAGAAAACCCAGGTTTGTCCATTCCTCGTCGTTCTTTGGAATTAGGCATTCCACAAACGTCATTACACCGTATTTTGCATAAAGACTTGGGTCTTAAGGCTTATAAAGTTCAGTTAACACAAGAACTCAAGCCGGATGATCATCAACAACGTCGTGTCTTTGCTGATTGGGTCCTTGAAATGCATGAAAATGATCCGGAATTTCATCGAAAAATCATCTTGACTGATGAGGCCCATTTCCACCTCGGAGGCTACGTCAACAAGCAAAACTGTCGTATCTGGGGCTCGGAAAACCCAAGAGTTATTGTTGAAAAGCCTCTCCATCCTCAACGCGTGACTGTTTGGTGCGGTTTATGGTCCGGCGGGGTCATTGGACCTTACTTTTTCGAAAATGAGGCTGGAGCAACAGTTACGGTCAATGGATTGCGCTATCGAGAGATGATTAATGATTTTTTATGGCCGGAATTGGATGGTATTGATCTGGACAACGTTTACTTTCAACAAGACGGCGCTACGTGCCACACAAGCAATGAAACCATCGTTCTTTTACGGGAAAAGTTTCCGGACCGTGTTATCTCTCGAAGAGGTGATCACAATTGGCCACCGAGATCTTGTGATTTAACACCTTGCGACTTCTTCCTTTGGGGTCACGTGAAAGATAAGGTCTACGCCAACAGCCCAGCGTCGATTCAAGACCTCAAAGATGGAATTCGTGAGGCTATCGAGGACATAGGGCAGCCACTTTGCGATTTGGTTATGGAAAATTTCATGAAAAGGATATGGTCCTGTAACCGTGGTCGTGGCGGCCATTTGGCTGATGTTGTGATCCATTATTAACGGCATACCTTCCTCTTTATAATGAAATACACATCCGATCATTTATTTCAAAAAATGCTATTTTTCTTTGAAGATCAAAATAACACCTCTTATTGGAAAACCCTTTATTATAAAATTAAATAAATAAATAGATAAATACATAAAAAAATAAATAAAAAACAATTATGAAGTAGTAATTTTATATTGCTAGAATGAGGTTTTTAGCGTCTGCGCTGATTGGAAGTATTTTCTTTTTTGCCTGTGGCCTTAAACCTGTTATTATTGGATCTGAGGATATGAGTATATGATGCATCACATCTTCATTCATCGCAATTCGGCTGCATTTTCTCGAATGAAACCTGCGGTAGGCTTTATAATCCTTATTTCGGCATTCTTGGGCTTCCCCGGAGAGCGATCCAACAGGAAATGCACAGCTTTTAATTATTTCTTCTCCATGGATCAAAACCTTATGTGCGGTTGCTGGCATATTGTACCATTTATATTTCTCAACAAACAGTTCAGCAGTTTCTCACGTGTAAGCTGCATATTTTTTGAAATCTAATTTTTCATTCGACGTTATTACTTCAAACCGCCGAATTAGGGATTCACTAACTCCAGTGATTTCTGAAGTCATGGTTGGATTTGCAAAAAATCTTCTGGAGGTGTTGCCGTCATTACTTGTCCCCGTACCTTGTTTGGTATATAGATATAGATTTAAGTAAGAGATTTTATTCTAATAAGCCATTACTAATCCTTACAGGTAATAAAAAATTACGCAATACAGAACAAAAACAAAGCAATAAAACTTTAAAAAGAACACCTTTTTTATTTTTACCTGCCCTACTTTTAGTGAAAAATTAAAAAAAAAAATAAAAGATTATCCCTAATCCTTTTCTTTATTTTGTATTAACCTCTATCATATAATTCAAAATATCATAAAACTATATTATTTTTCGTGTGTTGCTTTCAAGAAAATTGAGTTGAAAGTTGAAAAATTTTCCAGCCAGAAATAAATGGTTTCGCAAAAATCAAAATTCTCAGCCCTGGGTCAATGTATTAATTTTGTTTTATTTTTAAAATAAAGTTTGACATTTTTTCTTAAAATAATGGGCTTAACCAGTTCATTCTGACAATTAATACCGAAGTAATCAAACTTTTTGGTAAACATCACCGTCAAGACGGAGTTTTTTGAAATCCGATTAAGTGAAACATTTTTGAGCATAACTTCCACATCTGCACGTATCTGCAGCTTAACATGAATGTATGGAGCATATGGTGGCATACTTACTTTCTTGGTATCTTTTGGAGCTGTTTTTTAAATCAAAAAGTTTTAAAAAAAGCATTTTTTCTTAGTACTAAAGCTTCAGGCTACTTATAGAAGGTATCTTTTATAAATAATCAATATTTATTTTTATTTTTAGATAATCAAAAATAGACCAATTAAATTATTTAAGAAGCTAGAGAATTTATCTACAGGAACTTCGGAAAAAAACATCTCAAAATTTGTTGAAAATACGGTTCGCGATTTGAGTAAAATTATTTTTCAACTTTGAGGACTTGTAAATCAGAACATACAATATATATGTTAAAAAATACTTTAAAATCATACGCTCGGGTTATCTAAGAGTACTTAAACATAAAGTTTAAAACGATAGACATGACTTTTTCAAAAGACTTTTTTCCGCTCTCGCACCACTGTGCGGCGCGCGTCTCAACAATGGCTTGTGGATTATGATCACTCCAAATACGACAATTTAGCTTATTCACGTATTCAACGGAAATATTGTTTAGGGCCCATTTGGGCATAATTTGGAAGCGTTGTTCAGGCGTCAGTCTATTCATGTTAAAATGCCAAAACAATCTAAAAAATAAATCACTTGACAGCTGACAAAATAGCCGCCAGTTAAAATAGTGTTGCCAATTTAAAGTTCTATACCTCTAAAAATAACACCCTTTATCTGGAATTTTTTGTCAGTTCGTTGCTATGAACTATTTGAATGCGACCTTTTCATTTTTATGGCAGTTTTGAACAATGGACGAAATTGACATTCGAATTTCCGCTACAACTACAAACTTTATCTGAAAGTACAAATCGCATGTATCTCAAGAGTTGGAGGGAGAATTAATTCATCTGTAAGCTAATTTCTAAGCAGAACTTCCACCATTGAGTTTTCTGAATGCGTTTTTTTCCCAGAACTTGTAGACGATTTTCCCAAACATTTTTCCCATATTTTTCCTTCATTTATACAAAGCATTTGGCCGTAGCCGTATACCTACCGCATAGTTAAAATTAGAAAGAGTATTTATGGGGGTTCGGGATTTTTCTGTCCCGGGCCCGGAAATCCTCTCGACGGTCATGGCTGGGAAGTACATGTGTGTATATAGATGAAAATTTTGATATTAATACTCAGAAGATTAATCCGTAACCGTTTTTGTTTGATAAAAAAAAACTAGAATCGTGTCTTAAAGGTCAAATTTCAGTTTACTATCTCTGGCCTCTACTTTATCTTTGTTGTGCGATTGATACCAAATTAAATAGACAAAATCTCAAATATAATCCCATGTGGTCATATATACTACAGTACTGTTGAAAAAAAATTGGCAAAAACATGAAATTTGAGAATTTGAGCATATCATATATTATAGATTTTTTGCAGAAAACGGATGAAATTTCCTATAATAGATAAAGTAGATGATTTGAAAATTCTTTTAATATTGTAAGCCTTCTTACAAAACTAGAATCAATGACGAGCGTCGTCAGCTTTCTAAAAACACCAACGTATCGAAACAATTGGTATGTAGTAGCGAACTTATATAAGGTTTTAACCCAATTATTACATGTATAGTATAGTCATTTGGTAATCTTACGTGGAAAGTTTTCCGGGAGTTTTTAAAATTGGCAGTTTTATAGATTTCGATGTGCTCTTTCAGAATTTCAAATTTTCCACCTCGTATTTTTGCCATATTGGAAAATTGGCGCCTAAAAGCAGTTTTTGTTATAGTAACTCCTTTACAGTAGAAACACATATATACAAAATAAGACTACACGAAATTTCCAACAATTTATGTTATGCCCTTTTTTGCCAGAATCAATAGTTTACGAGCTCCCCAAATTATTATACGTCTTTGTCAACCCGCAACATTTAATTTAAACTGATCATATTTCTGAATTATAAAATCTAAAAATTATAAAGGGTCCGCCAAATAACTTTTTTTTTTTTTGAAAATGGCGCAAAACATCGAGTGTAGCTTCGGCTGTGTGGCACGTAGCGCCGCCGTCCTGTTGAAACCAAATGTTGCCAATATCCTCCTCTTCAATTTTTGTGAACAAAAATTCGTTCAACATGGCCCGATAACGATCGCCATTGACTGTAACGGGCACTCCTTCCTCATTTTCGAAAAATGGCCCAATTATGCCTCTGGACCAAAATCCGCACCAAACAGTGACTCGTTTTGGGTGTATCGGCTTTTCAATGTATGCGTGCGGGTTTTCTGTGCCCCCAATGCGAAAATTTTGCTTGTTTACTACCCGCCAAGATCAAAATGAGCTTCATCTGAAAAGATGATTTTTTTTGGCAAAATCGGAATCTTCTCTAAGTCGATCGCAGGCCTACTTAGCGAAGCCTAAACACAACCATATTCGTTCAGCAGAAGGATAAAACTAATTATCTGTCAAATCAGACATGAGCTAAGTGTTACCATTCACGAAATAAGCACTACTTTGAAAAAAAAAAAAACGTTAGATAGCGGACCCTTTATTTCATAGCAACACCCCCAAAAACAAAAAAAATCTCGTCTGATGTCGACAGTTGATATCTTAGGACGATGGGACTTAGGTCCAGTTTTTCAATGCGAGGTGAGTTAACTTAGGATTAACTAAACAGATGCTTTTGATGTTTTTTTCACCGAGTTTGTTTAGTAATTCCATATGTATTCTCCAGCAAATAACTACTTCCTCGGTTAACTGAGGGTTAATTTACTTCTAGAGTTAGCTAACCCTAGATTAACTCATCGCTGAAAAACTGAGAGCCTTAGTGAGTTTTTTTGTCTACCGCTTGTAAATGATTGTCCACAAAAATGTTGACTCCGGAATTATGGCTTCACACAGCTCTGGCAAAAATCAATTAGATTTACCAGAATATTACAATAAAATGTCCAGCACAGCACTCCTTCGGGTATACTAAGCACTAGGATCGTTATCTCCTGATGGGAACAACTGAAAAACCCTCCGACTCGAGAAGATTCTTAAATTCTTGCCGTTCTCTGGATCTATGATGGATTATTATCTGCAGCCCTTCCATTTTTTTTTTTGATTTGGGGGTTTAAAATTCTTTAAAAGTTCTAAACGATTACGGTATCTACTAATAAATAATATTTATTCAGAAGAATTGTACTACTCTTGGGAAATCTGTTTACATGATTTTGGTTTAAACAAACTTTTGAACATACAAGCTTCAATTTTATTTTTTTGAATTTCTATATTTGATGCATTTTTGTTGTTGAAAAATCGATAAAATTTTTCTGCACACTCCTGTAAAGCTGTTAAGTTTGCTTATCATCTTAAATAAAAGGATCTTCTTTTTCGATTTTCAATTAGTTTTAATTTCGCTTTCAATCATGAATAAGGTTTTCTTAGCATTTCTGGCTCTATTGGCCGCAACTTCAGCGGCAAACGTGCCACAGGAGTATTTGAACGTAGGCGATATAACGGAAGCAGCCATCCCCAAAAATGGTGAGTATTTAAAAAAAAAAAAAAAAACTAACTTCGAAGATTCATTTAAACTTAAAAGTCCAAGAAATCAAAAAAACTCAAAAAAATTACTTTAAACTCGAAAGTAGGAACATTTTCACAAGTTTTAAGACAAAAAATTATTGTTTTAATAAAACTAAAGGAATTTTTATGGATTTTGATTTTTCGCAACTTTGACTTTTAAGATTTAAGATCAGAACTTAATCAATCATCCTCAAACATTCCACAGGAATAACTGGACGAGGTATTATTGTGAACTCAAAAGGGAAAGCAGCTGTCCAAAACTTTGTCAAACAATTCGAAAATGGATACACAAAAGACGAACTTACCTTCGATATAAAAAAGTCTTTGCTAGAGTAAGTGTAATGGCTTTTTGGCACCAAGTTTCAATTTTTTGTCTAACCCTCTCTGTTTCAGAGTCAATGTCAAGGTTAAAAACTTAACCGTCATGGGCTTCGATAATCTGGAGATAAACAAGCTTAAAATTGGCTACAGCTTAGGTAAGAGCGTTAAGTTCAACTTTCTCCTGCCAAAAGTGAAAATCAGTGGAAAGGTCCTCACTAATTCATTGATCGATGCTCTAAGTGAATTCGGATTCAAAATCACTGGCAATGTTGAGAGCGATGTTGAATTGACTTTGGAAAATATCACATTCCAGGGTTACTTCAAATATAAAATTCCAATTATATTTGGTAGCATCGAGATCTATAAGTTTGATGGTTCGATACAAGTGGGTAATATTGTGTCGAGGATTGATGGACTTTTGGGAAATGAAAAAATCAACAAGCAATTGAATGATGCAGTCGAAGAGATTTTATTGAATCTTGTCAACTCAAACCAGGACAAAATTAGTACAATGTTAAAGGATACTCTAGTTCCGTTTGCTAATTCTAAATTGGAGGGTAGCAATATTTGGTCAGTTATTGGATAAGTCATGAGTGTTGATTCTTACAGAAGGAAAATAAAAAATTAGTTTACTAGGACACTAGTAAAAAAAACTTTTGCACCATAACTCTGTTTTGTATTAATTATTTGTGTTAGAAAAATCAAATTTGGTATTTTTTAATTATGTACTTTTTGAGGCAGTCTTCAACATAAGTTTATAATTTATTATCCAGGAACGTTGTCTATGCCCTAATTTTTGAAAGTGGGAAATCTTGAATCACAAGTCTTTGGGGAAAACTTCTGACACTCATTGAAGAGTTTTGGCTATTGCACAAAGGATAATATTGTTTTTCCAATTTGGGGTCACGTTTCAACTAGGGTTCGGACTGGTGTATTCTGCCTCACAGCATCATATAAACTCTTCTGATGACGTGAAGGTGACTTCAATCAGTTGATCGCTGAGCTTGTCTTTTGAAACAGATGTAAGCCTCATACAACCTGGAAACAAGAAGACGACGAGACTCTTCGTGTGCAGATGGCCTGCTCTCTCTACTTCGAGTGAGTGTCAGCTCGACGACGAACAAGCTGAATTCTGATTTGGAATTATAGAAATTTTGAACTGCTTTGAATCTAATCGCCAATTCCCCTAGTGTTCGTCGATTTTTAAAAAAGGCTTCGACACTGTCAACTTCCAAAATGCTTCCAGTCATCTAAGTCAAGGGCTCCAACTTGTGGCTGTGGAAGATTCTTATTGTACATTGAGCATCACAGCTGCATCTATTTTCCCGGAATCCGAGTTTAGCCATCGCCAACAAGGCCTCCTAACTATTAAGGCTATGATATCCGACTTAGAATTCGAAGAATATCTGGTTCCTTGACTCATCGTGAAGATTTGTTCTTGGTAGATCTGCCGGGCTAAGACCTTGACTGGCTCTTAGCGACTTAAATATTTCAGAAAGGCTTTAGACACTCACACAGTACCCCCACCTTGGATAGGATTTTATACGCGTAGCATGGATATACCTCGATAGTTCTTGTAAGACATAGGATCTGCTTTTTTATAAATGGGGAACGTGGAGCAGCCATCGACCATACTTTCTTCGACCCATGCTTGGTTGATGATGCATGCGGCCCTAATAACACATCGGGGCTTTATTTGAGGAAGTCTGCTAATAGTCACTCAGATTCAGCAGCATATTTTGTTCTAAAGATTTCTTGTAGCTTAGTCTATCTTTTCTTTGAGACTGGGTAGTGGAATTTAGACCAGCTAGATAAATCTATCCTTCCCTGTGCTTGGGTGACTAGGGTACCTTTGCTGTTCAAAGGGCCTCCATTTTGGTCTAAACATCCATTAACCTGTTGCGTTGTTTTTATTTATAAAACCTCCAGGTTTTGATTTGATAACGGGAATCTTTGACTTTCTTCAGCTGGGAGCCTAGAGTCTCCCTCCATCATTTGGTTCGTTATTCTTCCCCACTGCTGTCGTTTGACGTTGCATCATTTTCGCATGTCTATCTTATGTCACCTTTTTCAGGTGACCGCTTTTGTATCTGGGGTGGCTGGTAGCCTACGGTGGTTTTGGCTACTTCTTTCATGATATCGCTATACTGGGAGCACTGATTGTTGACGTGTGTGTGAGCTTCTCGCTCAGGTACTGTCTTCAGACATGGCAATGACAACTCCAGGCTTCTTAAGGTGCTTAACGTTGGCTCATTCGTTTCTTGCTGAAACCGGTTTTATAATGCTTTTAGATAGAAACCTAAATGACAGACAGTGGACGCTTTTTAAAATGTACAATTATATCGCAAGTTTTATAATATCATGAAAACAGTGGAATAAGATAGACGGACGACCTGGCGATCGATAAACGAAGCATACGATGCAGAACGAACCTGAAGGAATTGCAAAAATTTAGAGAAGAGTTGGAGGGAAATGAGAAGACGGCGAGCAAAATAAGCAGGTGCCCCAGGCCCCTGCAACTTTTGCTCATCGGATCTGCTCTACGTCATATGGTTTTTGATCGCCCAGTTCGTCCATCTGTCTCATATGCCACTAGTACGACGGATTAGGAGTTTGGCAGTTCTTAAAGATAAAATTCAATGCGATTATTACAAAAAAATCCAAAAAATGTTCAATTGCCTAAGAACTCAGGTAGACTTGGTTATGACTCAATTAAATTGCGTAAAAATACTACTCTTACTCTAATCTTCTTAGTAAGATCTCTTATAGACTGATTCGTATGTACGTTAAAAGATAAGATTAACCAACCTAAAAATGATATTAAACAATAGCCTGCGCCTTAAGCATGTAGAAAGAACTGCTAGAACTCTAGAATCTATAGAAAACAAACCTCTCTTGGCAAAATCGCGGATAAGATACTTTCAACTGATTGCTGTCGATGTTTATAAAAGGATCCCATTTAATTATTGCTTCGATTAGTGATTAGTTGCTGTTCGAGTCGAAGTATGAAACTAGTGTTGATAATTTGTGTGGCGCTAGCTGCAGCTGTTGCCGGCTTCCCAAATGATAACGTTCGAAAAAATCGTCTGACCGCTCTGGAATTCCAAGATGACGTCACCGAGAAAAGGATCCCTAAAAAAGGTATGCAACTTCCGAAAGAAGAAGAATAACAACAAAAGAACTGACTAAAAAAATCCCCTTAGCAATCCAAGGACGGGCGGCAATCCTCAGTAAGAACGGAAAGAACATGGTGGAAAACTTCATCAACCACCTGCCCTGTGGATGGCCCGAAGCTGGAATTCCTCCACTAGCGCCATATGCTAAGAAAGAAATCGACTTCGAATTCAAGAATTCGTTGGTTGAGTAAGTAGGTCGATATCTACCAAAAAACAAAGACCTTAATCAAATTTAATTTTTCATTTTTAGACTCTCACAAAAGTTCGAATACTTCCGAATCGATGGTCTGGACATAATGCTGATTGAAAGACTAAAAGTCACTTATATGTTTAGGCAGAATGTTAAATTCAACTTGACTTTTCCAAAACTTATAATCAGCGGAAAATACGTGACCGATTTTTTCATCGACGCCATGAAGAAATTCGGAATCAGCTTGAGGTTCGATGGCAGCGGAGATTTTGAATTGATGCTGGAAAACATCAATTTTCAAGGTTCATTTAAGTACGATATGCCGTTAGTCTCGGGACATACTGAAATCTATAAATTCGATATAACTGTGTTGTTGGGAAATGTTGTGTCGCAGATCGGTGGTATTGGTGGTGATGGGAAGCTAAATCGATTGCTCAACGACAAGATCGAAGAGATTGCATTGCATGTTGTCAATTCGAATCAAAAAGAAGTCAGTGAGAAACTTAAAACGGTACTGGTTCCGTTTATAAATGCAAAACTTCAGGGACGCAATATGTGGACGTTTTTTAAGTCATTGCTTGGACAGGAGGGCAAAATTTGCTATCCACCACCGTTTCCGTGGTGAATTGAAAATCTCATATATACGAGTGCAAGCTACTGGACAGTTTTGGAAAATAAAAAAATATTTAATAATTTTAACCAAAATATAAATTTTGATTAATTTTGTTCGAGATGAAAACAGAAAATAAAATTTGGTATTGATTGTTCGGATTTTTTTGTAGTTTTAATTCCCAAATCAGATTAGCAGAAGAAGCCGCAAAACAGGGAGCTCACAGGTGTTCAGAGCTCAAAACAACACCTGGTGAAAGATGTAAATGGTATTCTGTTGAGTTCGGATGAGAACCAGCTCAGTAGGTGGTGGAAGTACTTTTCTTTGATTTTAAACCGCGTTTTCGACGATAATTTGCAACCGATACCTGTTGATCTGCCCGATGCAACAAGTTCTTGATTGCGTACAGCACCTTCCAGTAGAGATCAGATTTGTACCGCGATCAAAGCACTGAAGAACAACAAAGCGGTAGGACTTGACGGTATTCCGGCAGAACTGTTACAAGCAGCACCAATGACATCGAGCCTACTACTGCAACCACTCATAGTTACAGCCTCGGTAACCGAACTCTTCCCCGCAGATTGGATGAAGTGCGAAAACTAGAGAGGGATTTGCGGTTTGCCTCGCTGGCTCCTCTTGTACTGATCACATCAACACCATGAGGATCATAATTGAGCAAAGTTTGAATATCGATCACCACTTCACCTTATTTCATCGATTCGAGAAGGCTTTTGACAGCGTCAACAGGGAGTTTATTTGGCTTGCTTTGCGAGGGAAGGGTATCCCGGATGAGCTCATTACTATAATAAAAGCAACATATGATGGGACCAAATGTCACGTCTTGTTTGGAGGAAGATTGATTTAAGTCCAAAGTGGGGTAAGAGAGGGCTGCATACCGTCACCAATTTCGTTTTTATTGGTGATAAGCGATGAACTGCGCGCAGCCTTGACAGGAAACGGAGAAATTCGATGGTCTCTGACAACTAATCTGAAACATCTAGACTAAGCGGACGACGTATGCTTCATCTCTCGATAGAATCATGGATCTCCATTAAATGACAACAAGGGTGGAGAGAGAAGCAGATATCGTGGGGCTGAAAATCAATACGGGAAAAACAAAGATGATAACGATCAGATTCGGAACCCAGTCATCTTCTCAAATAAATATTTCTCAACAGCCAGTACAGAAAGTAAAGAGTTTCCAGTATCTTAGGAGTATTGTCTCTACCGAAGGTGGAACCAAACAAGGCATCAACAGACGAACCGGGAAAGCAAAGGCTGCATTCGCAGCATGTTGTCTAATATTTGGAGGAATAACTCTATTAGCTTATAGACCTAGCTACGACTGTACCGCTCTAACGTTGAATCTGTGCTGCTATACTGATGCAACACGAAACCATCAAGTTCTAGGTGACTCATCTTTTTCCAATCCAACACAATAAACTTAAAATAAAAGCTGATAACCAAATCAACAAATCACAGTTTTTTATTTCACGGTACCTCATCTGCACTATCAATCGCCTCCCATGGAATTGCTGGTGGATAACAGATTTTATTACTTCCACCTAGAATTCCAATCAAATACCAAATTTTGTGACCTTTCATCTTCTCATTCACCATTGGCACAACACTCTCCTCAATCAGGTCACTTATCCTATTTTTATTGTAATTCACAATTCTCCACAGATAGTCTTCGATTTTATTATTGAAAAACTCATTGACACTATTAAGAGTGTCATTGAATTCGACTTTTGACACAACGTTCTCCAGCGAAACTATCGAAATGAAATCGTAGATCTTGACACTGCCGAACATGAAGGGCACTTTGTACTTCAACGAGCCATCGATGGTAATATTTTCGAGGATCAATTCGAAATCGCCTTCGCCGTCATAACGGAGATTGATACCGTATTCGAGCATGAGATTGACTAATGTGTCAGTGGAAATTTTGCCAGATAACACGATTTTCGGCAGAGTTATGCTGTATTTGACTTTCTTGCCAAAAGCGTAGCTGATTTTGAGTTTATTGATCAGCATGTTGTCCAAGCCGTCGACTCGAAAACGAATTAATTTCGTCAAGGTTCTAAATAGAAGAAGAAACAAATCATTTGAGGAATTATTCAGAAGGAAGAAGAGACTCAGAAACTCACTCAATGAAATCCCTCTTGTACTCGATGATCAATTCTTCGTTGGTGTAGGGGGCGAGAGGCGGAATGCCATACTCTGGCCATCCGCAAGGCAGCTGAAGGATTATATTTTGCAAAGCCTTCTTTCCTTCGTTATTCAAGATCCAGCCACGATTGGAAACTTCTTCGAACATAGTTTCATTGAAGTTTTGTATATTGTCGGCCAAATTTATGACTCCTTTAGAGGCTTTTTCCAGAGTATTGATTTTGTTAAAAACTAATTTAGACACATTTGCAGCCGTCGTCGTAGACGTTAAAGCCGAAAAGGTAAGTGCGATCAAAAGGGCTATAAAAAGCGTTTTCATGGTTGCGTTTTAAATTGTATTGTATATCGCTACTAATTGAACCTCCGCGACAGAGTTGCAACCTTTTATAGAATTTTCTGATATTTATCAGCAATTTTTTTTTTTTTTTTTTGAATTTTTTTTTAAATCTTATTCTTATCGTTTGCACCACCAATACCTGCCATTTTTTGACATTTTATTATTGTTATTGTTTATTTTACCTTTTACAAAGCAAATAATTTGATTTTATCGGAGACAAGATTTTTAATTTTATTACCCCCTAGAAATCAAGTTTAGGGAGTTTATCTTCTTATTTTGATTTTTTTAAGTGTGTTAATGTCAAAGATTTCGTTGACTAAACAATCAAGTTATAAATCAAAGCTTTTGTTTAACAGTTTACTGATATGACTGATTTTGATATGGGCAACCCCCAAGGTCGAAACATTGATTGTTATAATTAGAAAATTTAGTTCGATATGTCAAACAATATTGATTTTCGGTACCACTTTTTCCACCTGTCACTACTTTTTCATTCCTTTTCACTTCTTTTTCACTCTTTATCTACTCCTATTCTACTACTATTCCACTCCTTTTCCACTCCTATTTCACTCCTATTCCACTCTCAGCCTTCAAAAGTCTTCTTCAATTGGTCGTTTGGAGTGAATTTTCAAATGTAATTGGCCAGATTACTTAGCAAAGTGACAAATGCTTGCATAAAATATCTTTTTAGATGGCAACTTTTGGTAGAGTATCTGTAAAGTTGAGAGCACGAGTGCAAATATTCAAGAGAAGGAAACCTTCCCAAATTCAATGGCCAACGATATAAGGTTTAATTCCTTTAATCTTCATAGTCAAACGTAATTTATTACTTAACAAAATGTCATTTAGCGGTTGATATATACATTTGTTTGTAGTCTATTGAAAAAATGTCAATATTTACAACTGTGATAAATTACTGGTGCATTTTTTTTTCTTTAATTAATGGCCTTTTCAACCTTTCTAAAGGCTGTCTACATTTTGAGAATTGAATTTATGGTAAATTTTGTTAGAGTGTGAAACAATTTAAAAACAATTTAGGCTCTTTATGCGATTGTCGTTCAAAGTTCGATGCGATAAAAGTCGATCATATCAAAAATTTGGAAGCGTCGAAATTCTTTACCAAAGGTAACAATATAGCTGACAAAAGTCGTTTATCGATAAACAAACGACACTCAAAAAGCTTTGAGTAATTTCTGTGTTTCTGTTAATGTAGAAAACTTTATGAAAGCGATCATCGATCTTTACTATTTTCTTATAAAAACAAAATTGTTCGCTACTCATTTCTGACAAGTGATATTGATTAGTTATGAGTTAAAATATAGCTTTTTTTCAAGCCAATGGTACGGGGCGCTTATTGTGTGTTAATCTGTCAAATCATCTCACAGCTGATAGATTATAAAGAAATATATCAGTTAAAAAAATATATAATATACCTAAAAAAAAACACAAAGAAGAAAAAAATATCAAAAATGTTGAACTCTTAGATTACGAACTGAATTTTTTAAATTATTTTGATTTAAGAAATTGATTTGCTTAAGGTGGAGTTTCACAACAAAATCAAATGGCCTAGATCACTGAACTTGAAAAGCATGTGTTGTTGCTTTAAATGAAAATAATAATGGCTTTTTCTTACGACATTATGTTGCTATTGGGGTAGGTTTTGGATTCATACAAAAATCGATTAATCTGGATATTTAAATTAATTTGAATACGACACAAAGTTGGTTGACTTATTTGACTTGTGAGTCAGAAGATTTTTCGAACTTAGTAGCCTAAACGCAAAGCAAAGGAAAATAATTAATTTTTTTCAAACCAAATCGATTTTTTTCTAAACCGAATCGATTTGTTTCAGACAATCGTAGAAGAATCGATTTTTTTTTATTGATTGTTTGTGTGTTACTTGACAGCTGCAATTAATATAGCTTTAAAGCAATATTGATTAAAAATATTATAGAATCCGTTGCAACCAAAATCAACAATTTGTCTTCCCAAAATTACCTGACTTTCAATTTGACGTACCTATTAGAAAAGCTTCGTCTTTTTTTATTTTTTAAACACTGACTTATAGTAAAGGGTGTTTTTTTTTAAAGGTGTAGAACTTTGAAATGGAATAAAACAAAGATGATTTTTTTAAATTTGGAATGAAATTGTCTTTATTCGAAAGATAATCTTCTGGCATTATAATTTAAATATGATTTCTGGCATATGACCGCCACGGCTGGCTCGCACGTATTCCAATCTGGAGGTTGAATGTTTGATGAATTTTGTGGCCGTATATCGGCAATAACGCGGCGAATGTTGTCCTCCAAGTGGTCAATGGTTTGGGGCTTATCGGCGTAGACTAGCGGCTTCACGTATCCCCACAGGAAATTGTCAAGCGGCAGTAAATCGCACGATCTTGGAGGTCAATTAACGGGTCCGTAACGTGAAACTATGCGGTTACCAAACGTTTCCTTCAATCAAATCAATTGTGGCACTGGCTGTGTGACATGTTGCGCCGTCCTGTTGAAACCCCAGCTCCTGCACATCATCGTTGTTCAATTGATGAACGAAAAAGTCAGTAATCATGGCTCTATAGCGGTCACCATTGACTGTAACGTTCTGGCCAGCATCGTTTTTAAAGAAGTACGAACCAATTATTCCACCAAACCATAAAGTACGGTGTCTCAACATACACTTGAGGATTATCATCACTCCAAATATGGCAGTTTTGTTTATTGACGTATCCATTCAACCAAAAGTGAGCTTCATCGCTAAACAGAATTCTCTTATGAAAATTGGGATCAACGGCAATCTTATTTTGGGCCCATTTGGGCACAATTTGGAAGCGTAGTTCAGGAGTCAGTCTATTCATGTTGAAATGCTAAACCAAACTAAAAATAAATCACTTGACAGCTGACAAAATGGCCACCAGTTAAAATAGTGTTGCCAACTTAAAGTTTTATACCTCTAAAAAAAACACGCTTTACTTTATTGTAAAGCTATCTATACAAAAAATTAAATTTTCAACCCTTCCGATTAATTTCGATATTTTAAAAGGAAGTGACTCTAGACATGCCAATTATAACAGTTTTGGTTCATTAAATTACTTTTTATGCTGTCCCGCATGGCCAGGGCCCTCCGCCGGTGGAGATACTTCAGGCACCCAGAGTTTCTTAGAGCCGCGCGAAGCGCTCTAACGCACGCCCACTTTTAATGGCGAAAAACTGTTATAACTGTTATAAATTAGCATGTCTCTAGCCTCGTCCATTTAAAATGCATGAAAGTACGACCTGTTCGAATTCCTTATGCGTTACATTAATGGAATAATTTGACTTGTCTTTGAATTTCAATTCGGTCTACAAATCTTCTTGATGAGGTTTTTCAACTTTGACTTCAACAAAAAAAAAAAGTTCGTTGCAATCAAAATTCATAATTTGTATTTTGTGATTTTGTAACACCGTACGGAGGTATTTTGTCATTTTTTTTTTGATTTTGGTAAAAAAATTTAACATTATAAAATCAGAGCAATAAAAAAGAATTATCAGATTTGATATTATAGAATTGATGAAGAGATTACAAACAGAAATATACATACATTTCCTTATGATTGAATTTTCTTGCAATATTCTTATTCGAAAGCATCAGTTGCTCCCACAAATTAAATTACAAAGCTTACCTGAAATGAAAAAAAAAAAAAAAATACAAGAAGGGATTCAATAGGATTTAATTTTGTGAGTAGATATTTTGAAATATAAAATTTTAAGAAAATTTGAATAAATTTGAATGAATAATCAAAATTAAAATGGTAGATACTAGCTAGCATTATAATAAGTATACCTTACCTAGTGTCTGCTCTGGAACAGATTAAATTTCTAAAGTTTTATTTTCTTTGCAAAATTATAAGACGATGCAATTTTTGTTCAGAATATGCTCAATTATCAATTATTAGAAAGGCAATGACTAAAACTTGACACGACTATGTAGGTTGACCATGACCAACGTAACAAGCCAAGTAAAAATAGCCGGATTGCTATCCAAACCAATCAACATCTTTAATGGGCTCCGACAAGGGGATGGTTTGGCCTGCCTCCTCTTCAACCTGGCGTTGGAGAAAGCAATCCGTGACTCTGGCACGGCAACAAGAGGGACCATCGTCAACAGGTCCAGCCAGATACTGGCTTACGCAGACGACATCGACATCATCGGAAGAACTGAGCAAGCTGTACATGATTCCTTCATCCAGATCGAGCAGGCGGCACAAAATCTTGGGCTGCACATTAGTGAAGGTAAAACAAAGTACATGGTGGCGTCGAATGCGAGAGGAACAGTTGGTCAAACAATCAAGGTAGCGGAGCACGAATTTGAAGTGGTGCAATCCTTTAAATACCTTGGGTCAATAGTAGCAGCCGATAACAATATAGAAGAAGAAATACGCGGGCGGCTTCTCAAATCCAACAGAGCCTACTATAATCTGTCAAAGCTCTTCAAATCCAGAAATCTCACCATAACTTCAAAACTGCTGCTGTACAGGACCATGGTCCTGCCAGTGCTCACATATGGATCCGAGACTTGGGTGCTTAGCAAAAGGCACTCTGACCTCTTAGCCGCGTTCGAGAGAAAAGTCTTAAGGAGAATTGTTGGCCCCATATGTGAGGAAGGACGATTCCGGAGACGGTACAATCATGAATTGTACGCAATCTACCTTGAAGCGGATATCGTGACAAAAATTAGGCTCGGTAGACTCCGATGGGCAGGGCACCTAGCTTGTATGAGCGAAGATGAACCTGCTCGGAAAGTTCTTTGTGGCACATTCTATGGTAGACGACAGCGTGGTAGACCATGCTTGCGCTGGAGAGATGGCGTAGACCAGGACGCCCGGAGCCTTGGGGTGTGCAACTGGATGGCGGCGGCTAGAGACCGGGATGGGTGGACAGACTTGTTGAAGGAGGCCAGGACCGGACCCCGGTTGTCGAGCCGATGATGATGATGAATAACTAAAACCAAATGGAGCATATTCATAGTCACTTTTAAACTCCAGTTTATCGTAGGTTTATCCTATCTAAATAACATTGAATAAATCCCAGTCTAAGATAAACTGAAGTTTTAAAGTGACTATGAATATGCCCCAATGTTTCGTGGCAGCAGCTTTTGGTGAGCTTCGCGATAGCGAAACAAAGTAACAAGAATTGGAGCTCTTGGGGCTCTAATGCCTCAGGCCTTATGAGGAATTAAAGCCCTACTGTTTTCCACAATAAAATTATGCGCCATGAAATAAAACCACAATAAATAATACGAAATTAGACCCCATTTTTAATTTTCATTTTAATCTTTATTTTCAAAAAATGAAAGAACATCCCAAACCGACATTAAAATTCGGCCTTGTGTCCTGAATATAATTTTGTCTGCAAAAATTAGATAGACCGGTTCCTGTAGTTCTCTTTTGCCCATCAGCAATCGACTGCTGTGTGAAGTCAGTTTTTTTTTAAATGTAGCACAGGAAAAATTAAATTAAACTCATGACTGGGTCGCACAAACTTGCTTTTATGTTCTAAAGTCTGAAATAAATTAGTTTTCGGGGCTTATATTTTATGCACCTGCCAAAAAAAATAGTTTAATTGGAGAAAGTATTATGTGACTGTACAAAAATGAACCTTATAGCCTCATGTTGCACATATTATATAAAATGGACAATTTTTAAAATTTACAAAATTAGAAATAAATTGATCAAAATACTTCTGAACTTGTTTTAAACCCAAGGCAATGTTCACCATCTGATTTCTTTAATAAATCTTTAATAAATAAAAAAAAAAAATTCAAAATCGTTGGAGTGGTTTTAAAATTAATTACTTCTGTATACAGGGTGTCCCAAAATAAATGGTCCAAACTGAAACTACTGTTAGGCCAAGTCATGACATCTCACAATTTAGTAACTTATCCATACTGAATCATTAAGGTTTTCTAGTAACTGCTGTTTTTTTTTGGAAATTTGGGAAAACACCTACTTTGAACCGGTTTTTCGATCACCCCGCCCACAATTGATTTTTGTTTTTTTTTTTTTTAATTTTTTCACTGAAATTTGGCCTATAGTGAGACAAATTTTTTACATTAAAATATCATATTTTGATCAAACCTAATTTTATCTTCAATTTTTAAAAAAGCATGATGAAAAAATCGTTTTTTTCGTTTTTTTTTTCACTTTTAAAAAATTGCCCATCCTGGATAAACGGGGGAAATAGGCCCCCCCCCACTCCTTACAAACCATGTTTTTTCTTCTGTGGCGAAAATCAAGGGCATGTAAGTTGGGTCAAGAAAGATATAAGTATTTGGGAGTAGGCTACTCCCACCCGTTCAGGCAGGAGCGGCAATTTTCTGAAAAAATAACTTAAAACAGGAACAAAGTATTAAAAAAAAAAAACAACGGTAACATTTACAATGTCTGTTCTGTTATATTGTTTTTAAATAAAGTTGTTTTAGTGCACAGTTTTTGTAAAATTAATTTTCAAATTCAAAATTTTGAAGAAAAAAATAATAAGAGCAAAACAGTTGCACCCCTTTTTAGTATCCGTAATCTGCAACTTTTCCGCGATACCTATTAAGATTTGAAAAAAAAAAATAGATAAGAAAAAAGCTTGCTGCTTCAAGTCCAAGTCTATCCTGGAACGTAGCGCCAGTGTTATGTGGATATCATGAAGCCCCTTAGGGCACGGGCACGTAGTAAGCTTGCGGCCACGTAGAATCCTCAGTGACAAAGTATGTACTAATATCTTTGGAGCGATTACATTACATTGTTTAAGAACGTTACTTAGCAACGAAATATTCGCAACTATAGATGCTAAAAAGAATTGTCGCTCAATAAATGGCCAGTTGTTACTTTAACCGAGTCCCTAGACGAGTTTCATAAATTTGTCTAAGCAGAGTTTTCGAGGACCAGACAAATATTTAGTCTTCTGACCTTATATTAGCTAGTTCTTTTTTTTTACTATTTTGGTGCACATTTCTTTTGAGAAAACATTTCAATTAGTAGCAACATAATCGATGATTCATTAGACAAAAGGTACAAAGCTTTCCTCGACCTCCATACAAGTTTCAACCTATCCTTTAGTCTTACAAAATTCTACACTTTCTGAAATTTTAGCTCAGCGGTTAACTCTAAACGTCGACCAGTAATTTTGTTTTCTTGTCAAGTAGAAGTTAACAAGGATTTGCATTTAAATAGGTACAGCAAAGCTGGTCCTGTTCTTGAACAGATCTGCCTCGATCCATTGAATGTAAGTAGATAGTGGTTTTATAAGTTTGAAATTCGAAATATCATAAAATAAATTCGAAAATGTGGATTAAAATATAAGGCCCTTGAAGAGTTCTTTTTCAGCACACTTAACGAAAAACTTCTGGTCTCTAGAATATTAAATTCTTGATTTACTGAATTCTATGAACCAGAACTTTCGATAACAAAATTAAATGAAAAATAAGATAAATTTCCTAAATAATATTTGGGAGAAAAAATAGAACTAGCTGAAAACTAGTTGCTTTAAGACCTAAGTGTCGATAAGTTTATCCGCAGAATTATTTTTTTTTTAATTAACAATATCTTAAGATTATCAATCTTCTGATATTTCTTAATCATTTTATTTATTCATTTGCGCAAAAAAAAACAATTTTCAATTGTCATTGTCCTCTGGTGCGATACTCTTCTCCGGCTCACCCCCTTCATCACCGCCAGTAATGATGCCAATTATATCAGCCAAAGTGTAACCCTCCAAAGCCACATTAGCATATGACACGGCATAATCGTCGATAGTCTGTGTAATAAGTTCCTGGTTATCATTGACTCCAAGCAAAATCAATTTTTCCAATAGTTCATTCATCTTTCTGTTGCCAAATCCTTGTCCAAGAATTCCTTCAATCTCGGAATCAACATCGCCAAGCGATACAATAATTTTGCACGACTTCAGCTTGATTCCTTGGAGAATTGAGTATTTGATGGTACCACTGATTTCTAGATTCTTCAATTCCATTAAGAAATTTCCCTTTCCTTTGATTTCGAGAGTGAATCCGAAAGCTTTAGCCAAAGTTTCCAAGTCGTACAAACTTTTAGCCCGAATGCTGGGGAAATTCAACTTGAACGTCACCTTGCTGAATATAACATTGATCTTGAGTTCGAGAATTTCGAATTTATCAAGACCGTCTATCCGTCCCTCGTGAACTTCTCCATCGATGCTTTATAAGAAAAAAAAAAAAAAAACTATCTATCAAAAATGCATCTTTCTTGAGGAAACGAAAACGATTCTTTATCAAACGTCTCTTTATCAAACCTTAGAGCTTCAGTTTTAAGAGCCAGTTCCTTGTGTTCAATCTTCAATGGAGCTAGCGGTGGAATGCCATACTTTGGGAAGCCAAATGGCATTTGTTCTCGCAATTTTTCCAATGCATCAATAGCTGAACTGGAAACACTTCGCCCCGCCAAAACTTAAAAAAAAAAATAAAACCTCTATATTTACACATTTCGAAAGTTTTCTTCGAAAAAAAAATCTTTAAAATTACCAGCACGACCATTGATCCTCTCCGCCGAAACAGCAGCGCTGATCGCCAATACAACAATTAAAAGTTTCATGTTCTCCGACAATACTAACTTTTGTGATAGCTGCACCTGAGACTTTTATAGAAAGACTCGCACAATCTTATCTGTAGATTTTAAATTTATCAGTGGGATTACCTACATATTGTTGATTCCACTGTAAACAAATCCTAAATTGTTATGGGCCGATTTATGTGTGACAAGTTGTTATAGAATAATTGGCTTCTGATAGGCAGGTGTTTTATGACGATTGAATGAGTTTATAAAGGATATTAGGAAAGACATTGGGGCATATTCCAGTTTATCTTAGACCTGGGTTTCATCATCATCATCATCGTCGGCTCGACAACCGGGGTCCGGTCCTGGCCTCCTTCAACAAGTCTCTCCACCCATCCCGGTCTCGAGCCGCCGCCATCCAGTTGCGCACCCCAAGGCTCCGCGCGTCCTGGTCTACGCCATCTCTCCAGCGCAAGCATGGTCTACCACGCTGTCGTCTACCATAGAATGTACCACAAAGAACTTTCCGAGCAGGTTCCTCTTCGCTCATGCGAGCTAGGTGCCCTGCCCACCGGAGTCTACCGAGCTTAATTTTTGTCACGATATCTGCTTCAAGGTAGATTGCGTACAATTCATGATTGTACCGTCTCCGGAATCGTCCTTCCTCACATATGGGGCCAACAATTCTCCTAAAGACTTTTCTCTCGAACGCGGCTAAGAGGTCGGAGTGCCTTTTGCTAAGCACCCAAGTCTCGGATCCATATGTGAGCACTGGCAGGACCATGGTCCTGTACAGCAGCAGTTTTGAAGTTATGGTGAGATTTCTGGATTTGAAGAGCTTTGACAGATTATAGTAGGCTCTGTTGGATTTGAGAAGCCGCCCGCGTATTTCTTCTTCTATATTGTTATCGGCTGCTACTATTGACCCAAGGTATTTAAAGGATTGCACCACTTCAAATTCGTGCTCCGCTACCTTGATTGTTTGACCAACTGTTCCTCTCGCATTCGACGCCACCATGTACTTTGTTTTACCTTCACTAATGTGCAGCCCAAGATTTTGTGCCGCCTGCTCGATCTGGATGAAGGAATCATGTACAGCTTGCTCAGTTCTTCCGATGATGTCGATGTCGTCTGCGTAAGCCAGTATCTGGCTGGACCTGTTGACGATGGTCCCTCTTGTTGCCGTGCCAGAGTCACGGATTGCTTTCTCCAACGCCAGGTTGAAGAGGAGGCAGGCCAAACCATCCCCTTGTCGGAGTCCATTAAAGATGTTGATTGGTTTGGATAGCAATCCGGCTATTTTTACTTGGCTTGTTACGTTGGTCATGGTCAACCTACATAGTCGTGTCAATTTATTTGGGATGCCGAATTCTCTCATGGCTTTGTAAAGTTCTACCCTGGCTATGCTATCGTAGGCGGCCTTAAAGTCTATAAACAGGTGGTATGTTGGGATGTTAAATTCTAGACATTTTTCCATCGCCTGCCTAAGGGTAAAGATCTGATCAGTTGTTGATTTGCCTGGAATGAAACCACACTGATATTGTCCGATGATGGTTTTAGCGTATGGGGTTATCCGGTCTTGTAGGATAGAGGAGAGTATCTTATAGGCGGTACTCAACAACGTGATACCTCTATAATTGCTGCACGTTGTGACATCTCCCTTCTTATGTATGGGGAAATGATACCTTTTCGCCAGTCTTCTGGAATTTCTTCATGCTCCCACACGTGCACTATAATCTCATGAATTGCTTGACGTAAAGCTGGCCCACAGTGTTGAAATAGTTCGGCTGGTATACCATCGGCTCCCGGGGCTTTGTTTTTCTCTAGCCGGCCTATAGCCTTCTCAACCTCTTCTATGCTTGGTGGCGGCAACATAGGGTACTCTTCTTGAAGTAGTGGAGCCTCCACTTCTGCAGTGAGCTGACCATTTAGCAATTCATTGAAGTACACTTCCCATCGCTCCAGTATGCTTTGAGGATCGGTGATCAGATTTCCCTCTCCGTCCTTGCAGTATGTGCAGCGTGGTGTGTACTGCGTCATGTTTCGGACGGATTGGTAGAACTTCCGCGCCTGGTGCGGACCTCGCTCTCGGCTTTTCTCTATTTCACAGATTATGTTCTTCTCCCAGGCTGATTTTTTCTGTCTGTGAAGCCGTTTTTCAATTCTTCTGAGCTCTTTATATTCGTCTTCGCGTGCCCGCGTTCTATGAGATTGTTGCATTGCTCGGTACGCAACATTCTTACGTTCAGTCGCTAGCTTGCATTCATCATCAAACCAGTCGTTCCGATTTCTACGACTGCTGCCTAAGATGGAGTTGGCAGTACTAATGACAGTATTCTTAAGGCGTGTCCACTTCTCATCTACGCCCAGCATACTGGCTCCAGGACTTACTCTACCCAGTTCTAGGGCGAGTCCTAACGCATTACCAAAGGTGTTACTGGTGTTTTCATTGCGCAGAGCAGCCGTGTTGATTCGAACCTGATCGGCGGATGCAATACGTCTTCGCAAGGCAATCCACCCTCGGAAAACCATACCAACAAGATAGTGATCCGAGTCGATATTGGCACCTCGGTACGTTCGTACCGTCATCAAGTTCGAGTAGTGGCGACGGTCTATCAACACGTGGTCAATTTGGTTACGAGTGACTCCATCAGGTGATACCCAGGTGGCTTTTTAGATATCTTTACGCGGGAACCTGGTACTCGCAACGACCATGTTTTTCGATGCTGCCAATTCTAAGACTCGAAGTCCATTGTCATTAGTGTTCTCATGCAAACTATGGGTGCCTGCGTAATGCCTGAATACCGGCTCCCGACCTATTTTTGCATTCAAATCCCCAAGGATGATTTTTACGTCATACCTTGGACAGGCATTGAGGGCCCTCTCGACTTGTTCGTAGTAAGTCTCTTTTTCTTCGTCTGAGGACTCCTCCGTAGGTCCGTGAACGTTAATGAGGCTGATGTTTTTAAATTTGCCTCGCACGCGAAGGGTGCATAGCCTTTCGCTTATAGCGTTAAAGCCGATGATGGCAGACTTCATTTTTTCGCCGACTAGGAAGCCTACCCCGAGCACATGGTGTTTTGTATGACAGCTGTAGTATAAGTCATAATCTTTCTTCTGTAGAACACCATTCCCTGTCCATCTTATTTCTTGAAGTGCTGTTATGTCAGCTTTATATTTTGACAGGACATCGGCTAGCTGCTGAGCAGCTCGAGCTCTATAGAGCGATCGTACGTTCCATAAGAAAATTCGTAAATCGTTATTCCGTTTTCTTTGCGTGGGTTGTCGTCGTGAGATCAGTCCGTTTCCAACAAGGTCTCGTAATTCTTCTAGTTTTACGGAACAGGGAATTAACCTGTTGCCAACCTGTGGAACCAGCCTGATCATATTAGCCAAACCTTTTTAAAGGCTTGTTTCTAGCGGCCGCCGCGAAGAGGCTATGATCACACTTCCACCAGTCCGAATAGTTACGGCACGTGCATGTTTTCTTATGCTACATGATATTCCCCCTATTCGGCTGATGGCTGACCACCTGGGTTTATACTATCTAAATAACATTGAATAAACCCCAGTCTAAGATAAACTGGAGTTTAAAAGTGACTATGAATATGCCCCATTGTAGCACAAGACTTGTGTTTAAAGATGTAAACATCTGAATTTAAAAAAATGCGAATGTCCATATCAGAAGAAGGCATTAAGTTTAGGGTCTTCTTTAAAAAAAAAAAAAAACTATCAAGTTGTTAAATGGTTTATGTTCGGTCCAGGTGTTGAATTGAAGCTTCAGTTTTGCAACCAATGCGTTTTTCTTATAATAAACACGCACCTAATGAGATGCAATTATTAAATTGGTGGCGAAATAGCTTGTTTGATTCTTAATTCTTAAGTCTCTGCATGTTGTAAGTCGGCAGGAATGAAGTGGACCTACAATTTTCTATACAATCCGATCTGTTGAGATGGGATATATACCTTTAAGCCGTTTGTCACTTCCTTGCAAGAGGCAGTACCCATGAAACCAAAATCGTTTGTTTATTATCTCGAAAAGGCTGCGATTTAATCTCCAGATTTCTGACGTGGGGTGGATGGCGTGGCAGTCCAACGCACTCACCATAACGCCCCGGCTTACACAGTGAGAGAATAAGGAACATAGGATATGATTTAATGAGAAATACCAATGCACATTAGGTTCGAGTTCCTGAACATTTCTTAGTTGGAGGGAAAATGAACTAGTTTGAGCATTTCACATTCGTGTAGTGCGGCTACAAAGAGCCTATACTCCAGTGTTGTTTAAAATCCTCTCTCTGAACTAATTGAAATTAAATAAATTTTACTCACATTTTGGACACATATGTATGTGTGTCTTATAGATTTCAGCCTGTTTCAAAAGGAGAAAATATTTATTTTATCGTCAAAGGAAACCCTTACACTTTGCAGCGTTTTTTGGTACAGTGACTTTGGTACCTATAGCATGTTCAGTTTCCTTGGTTAAAGTTCCATTAATGGACACAGTGACATGAGGGAAAAATTTCTGTATAACGACGGTAAAAAGCTTTAAGTTTTTGTGTCCTTTAAGTCTCGCTGGTAAAGGATAAATGTTTAAATTGTAGAAAACAAGTTCCGTTTGTGAGATATCAACGAATTTAAAAAGCCTATCAATAACGGTATGTGTTGAAAATGACATCGTTCAAATGTCCATCACGGCTTCGCTGGGTGACGAGCATCCAGGAGGTCCAATTTTAGTTGACTTCGGTGCATATACTCGTATCAGGATGAATTTGAGCGATGGCGTAGGTTACGATGCCTTTGAAATAACTGATCGTTTGCAGCTAACTGGCCTGAGAATTAAGGAATCCCCACCAGAAATATTCCAACGAAGTCAAATCGCATTAACTCGATGGCCTATTATCGTCGCAACGCCTTTGTCTTCAAGTCGCTTGTGCAAAATGTCCATTTCAGCTACTTGTGAAAATATGCTCTGGGCACTAGCAGTGCTATGCGGAAAGCATAAAATAGAACCTACAAATGTAGGAAAACATTGGAGCATTTAAAGCTATCTTTAAATCAAATATGGCGCTCCTAAAAATCCTCAAATTTCAAATTCTTACTTATAATATTGTGGTTTGCAAGAGCTCTTCATTCATCATCGACAAGTTGTTCATCAATTAAATTTGGGAACAGTTGTATGTGAGTGGTGCATGTATGGCTTCTAAGACTGTGCTCAGTTTGGTTTGCCATTTCATAATAAATAGACTTACTCCTGAACAAAGTTTGCAAATCGTGCAAATGTATTACCAAAATAATGGTTCGGTTCCCGTGACGCATCGCGCGCTGCGTCCAATATTCGATGAAACTCATTTTTGGTTGAATGGGCAAGCAAAATTGTCGTATTTGAAGTGATCATAATTCCCAAGTCATGGTTAAGACGCTGCGCCGTTACATCCTCAAAAAGTCAGTGTTTGGTGTGCTCTATGGGCAGAGGGAATCATTGGTCCATATTTCTTCAAAAATGAAGCCGGCCACAATGTTACAGTCAATGGGGATGGCTATAGAGCCATGTGAATATCCCCAAACTTGGGCCCCATAGAGCAATATAGAATTAGCGGTGGCACGAAAAATTTTTACTTATAAACTATGATCAATAAATTTATATTAACACAGCGAACCCACAGGGCTCTTTTTGCCTCAGCCAGTTTGTGTTGAAAGTGTTTAATCATGTTTAAGTTCGCCGTGAACAAAACTCCTAAGTATTTATATTCACGTACTACCGATACATTTTCCCCTTGATACGTCCATTTCTCGCTGCGTGAATATCTTTCCCCGACTTCTCTTAAGATCATCATTTTAGACATCTCTAAGTCAACTGATAAATTCCAGAGTTTGTAGTTCTTTCCAAGGCAATTCATCATTAGTTGCATTCCGCTGACATATTCAGACAAAAAAAAACAATGTCGTCAGCAAAAATTATGAAAGTTATACTCATGCTTCCAAACTGGATCCCACCTCCGATTACTTCCACGATGTCATTAACAAACAGGATGAAAAGTAAAGTGCTTAAGACACATCCTTGTGTCACTCCCATTTACGTTGTGAACTCTTCAGAAACAAACTCACTATCCAACACATACGCCACATTGCTTTCATACATCGATTTACGAAAATCCATGAAAAATGCAAAAGGGTTTTTTTCCTTTCTTCAAATTTTCCGCAATATTAATCAGGGTGAATATTTGATCCAAGGTTGAGTAGTTTCGCCTGAACCCCGCTCGAAATTCATTCAGAAATTCGCTGACCCACTGCGTACGTCTATTAAAAATAAGAGCGCTGAACAACTTCGCTGAAGTATTTAAAAAAGAGATACCTTTCTAATTTTCGGAGATATCGAAGGATTCAATTTCACATACAATGTTGATCTGCTAACTTTAATGCGATATTTCTCAACAAAATTCTACTTTCTTCGAAACAACTCTTTTTATTAAAAAAGCTCTGCTACCTTGAAATAAATAGGTGTACCCCATTTTTAGAAAGATTTTCCAACAATTGAGCCAGAATAAAGCTCTTCTAACTTTAATTGCATGCAACTTTTACTGCAGGAAACTTTTAATTTAATTTGTATTTTGTATTTATTGATTTTCAAACATAAGTATATTAAAACATAGTGCCTTTTTTATTATACATTGTACATTTTTGGTAAATGAATAAATTTGAATAATCTATACTTCATAAAAAGTGCAAAAAAAGTTAAGATAAATATAAAAAAAATGCTTTTAAAAATGAAGATTTACTTTATAAATGATTTTGGCTTCTAAAATGGACTTTTAGGGAATTTTCAAAAGTTCTGCAGGTTCTTATTCTTCTCAGGTCGATAGGCAGGAAATTCCATGGACCCACTGTGTACACAAAAAATTGTCGGTTCGAGTTAAGATAGCTAAACCGTGGTGTAATAAGAACTCTACTTCTTTCAGATGTTGGAAACACAAGCTTTCCAAAGAGATATTCGAGAACTTTATTCTGAATCAACTTAAACAGAACACTAGTGCTTGGAAATCAAGAAATTTGGTTAAGGGCATATTTAAAATACTGTTTGCACTTCCAGAAACATGGTCAAACCGATTTAAATCATAAAGAAAGCGAGCAATATTGTTGAAGGCAACTTCCAATTTTCGGACAAGGGTTTTGGCTATTGTCACTTTAGTCGATACTGGCAGACAGCAGCCAGCTATATTTATAACTCGGAGTTTTTCCCATTGCGCAAGTTATATTATATGACTATCCCATGACACTTTTTGATTAAATACAACTGCTAAAATGTTTAACTGTTTCAACGTATACTAGAGTAGAGCCACCTAGTTCAACATTTGGAAAGTATGATGTGTTTCGACTGGTGTATACCTCACAATAATAGCCTGACATTTGTTTGAATTCAGTTTCAAAAGGTTCTGATTAGACCATTCTACAACACCCGTTAAATCTTCGTTTATTATGGTAGTTGCATCTTCAACCATGCCTATAATGTAGCTCAGGTAAATCTGAACGACATCAGCATACATGTAGATTTGGCAATATTTTAGAACCAAAGGAAAGTCGTTATTAAAAAGGGTAAAAAGAAGAGGGCCCAAAATAGAGCCTTGGGATATACCAGCATGCGTTGGGAGGAAATAGGATAGCTTTGTTATTTGCCAGAACTGATTGAGTTCTTCCAGATAAAAATTCTTTAATGAGAAAAACAGCCGAATTTTCAAAGAAGAAATTGTTTTTTTTAACTTTTTCAAGAGCAGTATATGCGGAACAGAATCAAACGCTTGTGTAGAATCAAGCAGAACCATCGTCGTAACTAGATTGTTATCAATTTCTTGTTGTATGCCATCAACTATTTTTAAAAATGCAATGAAACAACTACGTTGTGGCCTAAAGCCTGATTAGATAGGTGATAGCAGCCGGTAAGTATTTAAAAAGGATACAATCTGCTAACTAATTATCTTCTCAAATGCTTTGGAGATAAAGGGTAGAACTTAAAATAAAAATTTTCAATGTTGCATGCAATAAAAGTTGCATGTATTTAAGTGTGCGAACATTTATGTAGCTTATGCTTTCATTTTGAGCATTTTTTGGATCAAAAATTGTATATATAAATATTCTTAAATCAAAAAATAAACTTCACACCCCCTTGGTTTGCCCACGGCAACAATTTTAAATTAAAACTTGTATTCCAAAAAAAAAAAACTTAAATAAACCATCATCTGGTGGCTATGCAAATATTGTCTGTCTAATGAATTTCTCCAACTCTTTAAATATTCATTTTGGCAATCTTCCCCCATCAGCTGTACCAGCACATCTTTCAATATATAGATATCTGCTTGTCTTCCTCATGATAGACGTACATAGATGAAGCCAACGCCATCAATGCAGGTGTCATCTAGAGTTGCTCCCCCATTTTAAAACCACTTCACTTTATATATCTAGAAGAAGTCCATGCGTCAATTTAAATGAATTTCAAATATTTATTTGCTTAAAACTCACACTTTTACCAGAAATATGTACCTACTACCTATAAGAGTACTTGGACACTAAACCTTAGTCCTTTAATGTTTGAAAAGGATGATAAACTTAACATAATCCTCGTCAATTCGAAATGACCTCAAACCTTTGTCTAAAAGTGTCTAGCTCTATAAATACCTATATAGCTTGGTAGCTATATGTAGGTATGTATGCAAATTTTGAAAACATTTATGTCTCCCCATTTCGATTGACTGTTTAATGCTTTTAATTGATCCCTAACCTCATGTCGCCTTATATAAATACATAAGGGAAAAGAAAAAAAAATTCTCTTTGTGCAGAGGAAATGGACTTTTAAATGGGGATTGCTCTCGCACCGAAGCATGCCGAAGTTTTTCGTGATGTGTGTTAAAAGTTTTGAAAGTGTATTGTAAATTAAATTTACTTCAAATGTAAAAGAGTTGAAAAGTTTATATCTTTGGTAAATCGACAAAAAGCACTTACAACAGATTTTAGCTTTTTTCAAGCAACAGTTTCTGTCGAATTCGTCTTCCGAATCTACCTGTGAATAAAATCTTCCCTGAATTTAGAAAAATAGACTATGATCTGTTTTATTGGTGGACCGCAGAATGCTAATTTTCCATTGACAAAAAAAAATCGTCACATGTCTACAAACAAGATCTGACCAATGCTGGATCTGAAGCGCTTAAGGAAGAGTTTAATATCTATCAGATTATTGCTAATACGTAAGTACGTAGAACATAAATATAAACAGGGTGATTCGCATAAGGGGTGACAAAAAGCTTGAGCGTGTAGGTTGAGTCAAAGCAAGAAAAAAATTTTACGGAAGGGTGGTATATCCCCATCCATTTAGCCAGGAGGGGCAATTTTGTAAAAAAAAAAAATACTTAAAACAGAAAAAACAACGGTTATACTAACAATGCCATGCTATGTACCTATTTGTAAAGCCAGGCATATCTTCTTTTGTTTTCATTTTGAATAAATTTGTTTTAGTAAACAGTTTTTGAAAAATTAAGTTTTTTTTTTGAACCCCGTTTTCTGTTTTTGAATAAAAATTCATAAGGGTATTGAATTTTGAAAACAAAAGAAGTAAAAGTAAAATTTTGAAAAAAAATAGCTTGAAATTTTTATTTCATTTTTTTTTCTCAAAATTTGAGCTGGCAAATTAATTTTTCATAAAATGTTTAACAACACAGTTTTACTTAAAAAAAAAATATAAGAAGAGATTTGTAGTGTTACATACTTTGTTTTTTAATATTTTTTTTTCAGTTTTGAGGAATTTTGTTTTAGAAAATTGCCCCTCCGGCTTAACGGGGGCAATAGACCCCCTTCCATACGAGTTTTGCTTATCTGAGCCCAACCTAACAGCTCTAGGTTTTTTTCACATACCTTATATGCGAATCACGTTGTTTAAATTACAATGATCCTATAGTAATCTGTTAAATAAAGGGTATTTTTATTTTAGAAGTGTGGTTTTCAATCTGGCAATACTTTTTTTCGGAATTGGTCTTTTTGACAGCTGTTACTTCATTTATGCTCAGTTTGGTTTACCATTTCATAATTATTACACTTACTCCAGAACAACGTTTGCAAATCGTGCAAATTTATTAGCAAAATAATGTTTCAGTTCGCGCGACGCATTGCGCGCTGCGTCCAATATTCGTTCGACATAATCGCAAAATCGCAGAAATTCGAGCAACCATTGATCGGTTTCGCAGCACGTTTACTCTAGTGGATAATGCGCATCCTCAGAGACGCCGTACAGCGCGCACTGAAGACGCTGTTGCTGCTGTGGAGCAGAGTATCGAAGAAGACCCGAATAAGTCCATACGCCATCGCGCGCAACAATTGGAGCTGTCGAAAATTGGGCCTCTCGGCTGGAATTTATTCGAGCCAGCCGCAGCGGCCACTTGCCCGAAATCATTTTTAAAAAATAAAGGCAAACCCTTATCTTTATAATAAAGCTAAATTCTTGGCCATAACATTAAATTATATGCGTTTTATTTCGTCTTGAAAACCACACGTTTAAAAAAAAACACCCTCTATATGTAGATACTAGTAGTCTCGCAAGCTTCGTAAAGAGCTTCAAATGGTTCAACGAGTAGGCAAAAAATCTCTTAGATATCACAATGGACCAACTCATGGCCTAGGCGATTCAAGCTCTCCTACTGGTATCCACGTCAACTTTACCTAACCTAACCTAACCTAACCTAACCTAACCTAACCTAACCTAACCTAACCTAACCTAACCTAACCTAACCTAACCTAACCTAACCTAACCTAACCTAACCTAACCTAACCTAACCTAACCTAACCTAACCTAACCTAACCTAACCTACCCTTACTTACCCTAACTTTGAAAAACTGTCTATTTTTTTGAGATTATAGATAGATAGATATTTAGCTACCATGAGAACTTTGAAATTCCCCAATTAATTGATTATATTATCCATCCATCAGGGGCCATCTACAATTGCTCATGTACAGTACTCGTATGATATTTAATGGGTAATCCTCATGACAACATCAAGCCTCTATAATACTTAATTTGACTTAGAAATTGAATTAACGAGAAATCAAATTACCATCTTATAAATATATGATAAACAGATAAATTGATACCTTATCACGAGTTTTAATTGGTTTTTTTTCAACAAATATTTATATATTTTTAATTATTAGAATTTTATATAAAAAAAAAAAAACAAAGCACGATAACCAGTTTAAAATTTATTAAATCTTTGTCTTTTACCTGGAAATTCAATAAATACTAAAAAAAAAAAAAAACACGAGGACAACCTAGTTATAATCATTATAATCAGGCGAGTCAAAAAATCATAAAGGCTTAGGCCAGTTTTCGGTATAGGTTAATGCGTAAAATGGAAATAATGTTGAAGGTTTTGAATGCAACAACAACCACTTGGAAAATGTTGATTTGATGATAGCTGCGTCTTCGTCACATCTAAATATATAGAAATAGAATGGGCTATCGGAGTTTGGAAAAAAACAACACGCGACACTTCATCGCTATAATCGGTTTAGACAATACCAATTTACCACTACGAATGGCAGTGATTATCTTCAGTCGATGAAGTGGTTAACTGATGACAGCTTAGAGGTGTGAGTTTGGACTGTAGATTGAATGTTATTCTATCGGTTTTAGATGAGATAACCCTGCAAATATCCCCATAAGAAGGTCATCGTTCGTCACTTAAAGTTTGACAACATGCTAGAAAGTTCGAAAACTGGTCAAAATGGTCATACTCGGCCTTACCGCAGACCCCGTGGTACGAATCTTGAAAAAAAAGGATAACAGTCTTGATATGATTTTGAGAGCTATCGATAAAACTTTCTATGAACTCAGAAAATGCGTCGCAATATTTCTGTTACGACGGCAGCTTCGATACTTATTTTTGAGATTCGTATCGTAGTCAGAATCTATTACGACAGGACCTGTGATAAGGCCGACTATCTGATTCCCTGAGATCGTATTTGCACTTGAGGGCCCTAGAGTAATTTTGTCGGGTTGAAAAAAGAGGTTAAGGCCACAATCTCTGATTCTGAAAGCTCGATAAGGGTCGTCAAGTTATGATTTTCCAAATGATAGTGTGTCACCCATCTGGACAAGCCAAGGAAGCGACACATAAAATGAACAGTTCCTTTTTTTTCCCTGCTGGAATGCTTCGACCCATGCTCTCTTAATATCCAGTATTTCAGTACAGGATTACAACGATCCTGGCTATCTTTCGCTTGCGTTTGCATAGAAGGCCACTATTCAGAATATATTATTATTGGTGGGTCAAATCATTCTGGCTGGACCAAATTATTATTTGTCAACATTTCCCTCTTATCGTTAGATAAATGGAGAATATGTTGACCTTCATAGTTCCAAAGGTTATGTTAGCAATTCAACTATGTATAAGGGACTGATCCTTGCCTTCATCTATATGCCCCCCTCTGGACCGCAAATATTAATCACCTGGAGTTAACACCCTTAACAAAGTATGTATTTAGAAAGCATTCCAAAAAAAGATCTGCTAAGGAGACTTTAAATGTTGTTCAAATGCCAACATTTTTTAAATAAAATTTTCTAGCAAAATGCCAATTTATAACAGTTATCATAAAAGTTTTTCACTATTAAAATTAAGTGTGAAAAACAAAAATCTAGGTGTCCGAATCATGTAAACCGCAACATTATATACTTTTATAAACAAAACTGTTCTTAATAGTACCCGCGCGAAGCTTGTTGAATATCTAATATAATTTTGATGGCGATAAACTCTTATACCTATACCCCGTTTACATGAGGTATTGCAGCGAGCTTGAAGCTCGATGCGACTCTTTGTAAACCTGCATTTGAAACCTGTTGAAATGAGGTTGAACCGATTCGACTCCACTTCAGGAGCGGAGTCGTGTCGAAATTTGTCCTAAAAAACTTGTTTTGACATTATGTACCATTTTACGTGTGTGTGTCTAATTTTTCCAGTCTAGTGGCGTCTCGTGTTTTTATTTTTTTGTTGAATTTATTGTCGGCTTTGAAAAATTTAAAAAAATATAAGATGACATCTCAACACCATTTCAACTCAACTCCAAATCGAGCTATCAACTCTAGGAATGAAAAACCTTGGGCCGAAAATCCGAAATCCTAATCCAACTTCAGCTCTCGACCCTACATATTAACGGGGTAAAAACTGTTATATTTATGGGCATGGCTCAGTCTCTTGTCCTTGCTTCAATTAGGTTTCATAGTAAATGTAAGAGTTGGAATTCATTTGTTCAGTATAACACTTTAAAAAGTTTGTATAACGGATACTAGTGGTGTGAAGATAAGCTTATTATATCCACAAACCAATTGCATGGGTTGTTTTATGAAAAAGGGAAATTTACATCTATAACAATGCCCCACCTGGAGTTACCAGAAAGCTCAACAAAATGATTGTTGTCTTCACTACGATAAAATATATTTCTGCTAAATTAACATTTGCGTGAAGTTGAACTTTGCGATTCAAAATAATTATTGTAAGTAAATGAAGGATTTTTGTTTAAAATTTATAAACACGATAACACGAATAGGTATCCATGGATGTATTCAGAGGCATAGGTAGACGCACGAGGACCCTAGGGAAGGAAACAAAAGCGGCCCTTTTAACAGGAGAATTTAAGTATAAACAATTTGTGTTCGTTTCTGATTTAATATAATATATTTTTGAAAATTGGTATGCAACTTTTTGAAAAAAACTGTCCAGCTCAACAAAAAATTCTTTAGAAGGGAAAAAACGCAGCCGTTAACGCGTTGACAGCATTCTCCGTTGACGAGCGGACGACGTGACAGCTTTGGCACAGAAAGAGTCAACTGTCTAATCGTAGCTTTAGCAACAGTTGTTTTTTTTTTTTTAAAACCTCAGGCTTTGAAAAACAATCTTGTTGTTAATGAGGTCCTAGAAAGCTTAACATAGACACTGCCAAGGAGCTGACAAGGGGGACAATCGTAAATGGTCAGACCCTTGTCCGGGCCTTGACTGAATTCGGCAATAATTTGTCATTTTTTATCTCGGGCACAATTATGTATACCTAAACAATCACTTTCATGTGCTATCCTAACACTTAAATGTAAGCATACGATTCGAGATTTTGATAAGATTATCGAACCTACTTTATGCTTAAGCATAATTTGTCCTTAAATCAGATTTATTTATGAAAATTCGTGAAGGCTTATTTTTCCAAAATGGAAATCATTACATTTATTTTTGTCCAACTCCAATAAACCCCACAAAATCTTTTCCATTAAAAACAAACATTTAAACATCTCTAAACCTATTTCCTTATTATAAAATCAAATTTATCCATAATATTCTTTGTGTTGTTTTCCTGATCAAAGGACATTCATTTTTCTTTGAGGTTCTTAGTGCTCCTGAGAAAAAATAAAAAAAAAAAAAATAAAACACATAAATTTGTCAACTCTCCTTGAAGTTGTCTCCAAAAATAAAATAAGAAAAAAAAACAGGAATGGCACAAAAAGATCCAAAAATGAGAAAGAAAAAAAAAAAAAAAAGGGGATATGCCAGCCAACGACCCAACGTCGACAATAAAAATAAAACGATAAATGAGTTGGAAGAAAGCAAAGAAAGTAAAAAAAAAAAAAACAAATCAAGATGGACATTTCGGGAAGGCAAACTGGGAAGCTCCAGCCTCCTTTACGTCTTCAACAACAGTTACAGTTTTTCTTCTTCTTTGAGTTATGACTCTTTTTCTTCTTTAAACTATTTTTTTTTTGTTAATATTTATAAGTGTATATCAAAGAGGCATCACAGGACGAATTTAGGAACTCAGGTGAATACCAATTGCAGACGACACAAGTAAGAGAATATACAGGGAGCCCCTCCTGCTCCTGTACCTATAAAAAGGACGAAACAAAACTTTTTCCTTTAACAAAACTTTTGACTTTATTAAATTTTCCACAAAATGTATGTATGTCTGGTTAAATGTTTACCCACAGGATGTTTTCAAAGAGGGAAGAAAAAGGCTTAATTAATAACGCCAATTCTCTCTACTTGAATACTGTACAATGTCAAATTTAATTGACACCACCTGGTCGAAGGGGGAAAACTCCTTCGAATTCGCTCTGTGTGTACCTACTGTATGATGTTTCATATTAAAACAAACAAGAAACAAAAAAAAAAATAAAAAACTCCAAGGAAGTTTGCTAATTTGCTCCAAGTAAACACAGACACCCTCCCAAATCCCAATGTAGGTAAGGTATATTGGGGCTGCCTTAGTACCTACCTACCTACCGTCACTGACGCCCGCCGCACCGCCGACGACGTCACGCCTGCCGTAAATTAACCTAACTGATGCCAAGGGGGAAATGATGAAGAAAAGGATTCAAGGATTCGAGTCTGTCATTTCGGTTTCATTTTTCGTTGTTGTTGTTGTATTTTTCGCCAACCACATAACCAGCATGGTTGGAGGAAATTAAAAACTGTAGCTGTAGCTGCAGCCACGCCGCCACAGAGGTAAGAATTGATCCTTGTTTGCTTGGAGCAACGGCAGGGGACATTCGCCTTCATATATCCTTGAATTTGGCTTGCCTCAACCACCATCACTGTGCTTTGGAGTGATTTCTCCGCAAGCATTAGCAATAAAAAAAAAAAACCCTAAGTACACACTTATCGAGAGGAAGTGACTTTTATTGTGGTAAATTGATTGAGAAACGCGACGAGAGGGTTATTTCGAAGGAGGCTTATCCTGGTTTAATGTACAACAGACAACTCACTCCGTCGCAGCCATCCTGGACACAGAGAGCAAAAATACCCTTCGTCATTTTGGATTTAGCGCAGCAGACATCAGAAAGATAGAGGAAATAAGTCAGCGATTTGTCTGGTCTCAGTGAAGGATTAACCCGACTACTCAAGGGATTTTCTTCTCAAAATTTAATTTTGATCACCTTGCTTTGCTCAAAAGACACGGATAAAAAGGATCTCTATGTAAGGTATACCTACATCCATATAGATATATTTTTTCTTTAAGGATTCTTATTGAAGAAGAAGCCCCATCATTATAAATCGCATGCTGCTAAATAAATACAACAACAAAAAAAAATCCCTGGGTAAATATGAAGATGTCTGGGTTAACTTTTTGAAGGCTTTTCTGTGACGCGATATTATATCCTTCCTCATCATCACCTTTTCATTTTTGTCTTTCTTTATTTTGTTATCTAGATTTAAGGAGCAGAGAATTTTGAATATAACCTTTTTGATGACTTAAGTTGTGGGTAGGGTACATGCATACGTCGGTCGTCGCTTCGTCGTTGTCGGAACTGACAGCAAAAGTTGTTCATCTTATAAGAAGTTGAAATGCAGTAATGAGGCATTTTATTTTCTTCGTTTTTTTTTTTTTTGTGCGAACGTTAAAAAAAAATCCTTTTGACGGTTTTGATACGAAGATACAGAAATGAGAAAATAGGGGATGTGTGGTCCCAGATAACAAGAGCTCGATATGTGTGCTGTACCTATAAATGAGTTCGCTTTCGCGCGATGATAAATAAATAATTTCTTAATTAAATGTTTCCTGCTGCGTTGAAAAGGGAAAATGCTTTAAATTGAAAAAAGATCTTAGGGAAGGATATAGCTAGGTATTATGATTTTAAAGTTTTCTTTTGCGCATTGAAAAGTTGGGTAGGTACTTTGTTTTGATTATTCATTTTACTTTTCGTTTAATTAAATTTTAAACTTTGGTGAGAGCTAAAGTAAAATTGAAGCTGAAAATTCTTTTAAACTTTTTTTTTTTAACTTTTCATAAAAAAATAAAAAAACACACTATTTCTGGAACTAGCTGACCTTTTCTGGCCAATTAGATGAGCTTAGGATGGCATACAATTTTTTGCAAATATTCCACATACAAGGTGCCAAATTCCCAGACCCTATTGAAAGCATTGTTAGGACGTAGTTAAAAATGTGTTAAAAGGGTGACAACGGCGCAGTGGATGTAGTGATTGACTGCTAACTTAGAGATGTGGGTTTGAGCCCCATTCTAGGCAGGATTCTTTTCTATATTCCCCCAGTTACAACTGGACGCATGCTATGGGATTCCTTGAGATAATCAATACTTTGTTTCTCAGTCCACTGTGCCAGCAAAAATTCTTTTCTATCCTTCTATTCATTCTAACTAGTGCCGTGCTATTCAGGTTGCATTTAAAAGAACTAAGGTCTTACAGGCATTAAGTTATAGTTATTGAAATTAATTAAATAGAAATGTCAAAAGAACTAAATAGATTTTTTTAAACTTAAGTAGGGGAGACCGGGATTAACATAAATATAAAAATAGATACATATAGCTGCTAGAAAAATAATAGCAGTGCTTGTCCCACTGTGTATAGTTAAGTCAAAATAAGGGTTCAAAAAGCTCAATTTATTGTAATTTTAGTTAGTATTAAGTAGCATGACCATTATTTTTTAACACAGCTTCGCAACGACACTCTATATTGAGTCGAAAACCCCCTCACATCTTTGCAGCAGTGATTTTTATCTCAAAGCCTGCTGAACTACGGTCAATATCACTTTGTTATTTTTTGGTTTGACATTCGAGACTTCTTTTTGTATATCCAACCAAAGATTTTCAATAGGATTGAGGTACGGAGACTGAGAAGGCCAGTCCTAGACCTTAATCTTCTTGTCCTGAAACTATAGTTTAGCTGTTCTGCTGGTGTGCTTTGGGTCATTATTCTGCTAAAAGACCCATTTAAGCGGCATTTTGAAGTCTGCATATGGTAGCTTGATGTTCTGCAAAATTTCCACATACGAGTGTTGATTAATTATACTTTTGATTAAATATATTGGACGTTTGGTGGTGTAATTAGGTTTTTATTGAGTTGGCGCCTTTGTGGTGTCCAGTGTTTACCACGACCCACTTTATAAGACCAAATTATTAATTTTTTAAACAAATTCGGTTAAAATATAAATGCAAGATCGAGACCCAAGACTAAGAATTTGTGAAAAAAAAGTTCTTCTATTTTCAAAATGTATTACATTCCGGTATGAAATTTTAAAACACGGCCAAGACTGGATTTTCAGTTTCAGAGATTATTGGTAGCATCTATGACATACCTACATACAAACATTTAAGTAATTGGCCAGCAACATAACCCCATTTACTATATAGAAAACCGCATGTTTCGACCACGGAACTTTTGTCGTAAAAAAATTGATAGTATTCGAGACATTTGAAAAAAAAAAATGAATTTCTACCGCTCTCAACACCTTTAAAATCTTAAGTCCCGGTCCAAATTGAGGGTAGTTTTTAGGAAAAACTTAAAACAAAAATGATTCTCGAAACTAAGCTTTGCCGGAATTTTTTTTAAATAACTCTAATTTTCCTATGCTAGAGGAGCAATTCCGCAAAATTGAAGAAAAGTTCAACTGAAGGCAAAAATCAAACAAGAAGGTGAGCAGGCATAATTGCTAAAGCTTTAGAAATTTTACGAAGAAGATAAAGTCCCAGGATATCATTAAATAATGAACCCTCTCTTACACTAAAATTCTGCTTCACTCTATGGATAGGATATACTATAAATATTTCGTTGAAGGAAATACCTATAGTTACAACAAGCTTTACCCAAACGATCCATGAATCATCCAAATTACCCCTGCGATGGTAAGCGCATTTAAATGCTAATTACACTTCCACTCAAAACCTGTCAATATAGAATCCGATTTCCAATTCAAATGAAGCACGTTCAGGCAATAATCGCCTCCCTCTATTTTCACCAAAACCAAAAAAAAAAATATTCCAATATTTAAGAAGCAATTAATCTTTGAGGGGGAAAAACTTCTTGCAATACTGCAGCCCTCAAACTCGCTGAAAAAAAATATACCTATCTGCCCTTTTCCTTTTTCAACGTCTCATCTTCTGTGGTATTTTTTTACACTCAATGAAACAACAGTTCAGAAATTTCACAAATAAGAAGAAAAATAAACTCAAGAAAACACAAAAATATAAAAACAAAATTGCACCAAAATGACAGAAACCATTCTTCCTCGACACAGAGCCCACTATTAATAAACATATTTACAGCACTTTACTTCATTCTTTTTTTTAAGCCGTTGAACAGTGGGACAGTTTATGTAGGGGAGTTGGGATAAGATTACAGAACTTATATCACAATATGGGGCGAAAGTAATATCATAATCTGAATGTGCCATATTTTTTGCAAATGGCGTCAAATGTGTCTACAGACAGATGTTAAACTCATTATTAATGACACAAGTTGCTGAATTGTAAGGTCTCTGGGTTCAATTCCCAGCCTCGTCCACCTAAATACTGATTTTTTAAGAGGTTTAGAACTTTTTTAAAAAAAAAAACACAAAAAATTCAAAAAAATGAATGAAATATTTATTTGAATCGATAGTTTGAACCTTGCAATTTAATGTTTAAAGATAATTTCATGCAAATGTTGACCGCGGCTGCGTCTCAGGTAGCCCATCCGCTGAGTCCAATTTTGGCATACTCTTTCACACATATCGGCCGGTATCTCACGAATGAATGCATGGATGTTGGCTTCCAGTGCGTCAATCGAAGCGGGCTTGTCCCTATAGACATTAGCCTTGACATACCCCCACAAAAAATAATCTAATGGTGTCAAATCGCACGATCTAGGCGGCCAATTGACCGGCCCGAAACGTGAAATTAACTGTTCACCAAACTCGCCTCGCAATTGCGCCATTGTTTCGCGTGCTGTGTGGCATGTGGCACCATCTTGTTGAAACCACATATCATGCAAGTCAAGAACTTCCATTTCGGGCAAAAAAAAGTTTGTTATCATCGCTCGGTAGCGTTCACCATTGACAGTAACGCTGCGATTCGCATCATCTTTGAAGAAATAGGCCCAATAATGCCGCCGGCCCATAAACCGCACCAAACAGTGGCTTTTTCGGGATGCATTGGTAGCTGTTGCAATGCTTCTGGCTGATCTTCACTCCAAATGCGGCAATTTTGCTTATTTACGTACCCATTCAACCAAAAATGAGCCTCATCGCTGAACACAAGCAGCGCGCGATGAACATTTCGAACCGAGCACGAATTTTGATAGTAAAATTCAATAATTTGCAAGCGTTGTTCATTTGTAAGACGATCCATGGTTAAATTGCAAACCAAACTGAAGCTGTTTGACAGTGACACAAGGTACTAAACACACGTCAGCTGTCAAAACCAGTGTTGCCAAAACCAAACCAGCTAAAAAATCACCCTTTATAACAAAAAGGCTACTACCTCTTGCAAGGACACAACAACTCCTCTAAGAGTGTCCGTTGTCAGCAACAATTGCGCTTCTCACCTAAGCCGTTCGGATTCGGCAGAAACTTATGCTCCTCCACTCCTGCAAAAACAAACAACAGACACGAAGGAATGATTGAGAGTTGAAAGCCACTAGTCTCTGGCTCTCTCCACGAGCTGTAGCGCCACCAAATTTAATATTGATGAAATAGATCTCGAGCATTTCTGGTTCCAGTGGAACGGAGCTAGGGCAACTATGGAGTATTTAAAACAACAATTTATGATATTATGATGGATGAATTCTGAAAAGCCCGAAGCACTTTGGTTATAATAAGGAACTTTAAAAATAACTAATTTCATCTTAATCTGTTAAGAACTACTATTTGAGATTATCACAGACGAACATTTTAAGCATTTTATCCAAAAACTCGATGAAATACATCAGGTAAAAAATTAACAAGTCTCTTGTTAAATTTAAAAGGTGCATTTTCCCATATACAGCTGTAGAAATGTCAGAAATTTATACACAAATTCAGCTGCCCCTTTGAACAATTAGTGGATTTAAAAAGTTGCCATGTTTTTTCCACACACAAATCTTGTAATGATATACAAATAGGACACATTTTGACATGACCACAGTGTTAATTTGTGATGTTAGTAAAGACAAACAGTGCTATAACATAAGGGAGTTGGAATTTTGATTTGCCATGCTAATTTTAATTTGTTGTCGTGCAATCGTAATATATCCAAAAGCTTAATTTGACAAGGGATCATTTAACATGTGGACATTGTCAAAATTACAATGGGCCATTTTAATTTATCGTGATTTATGTGGCAGCAAACGGGAGATGGGTGAGTACAGATCCCTTTGAGGCACTTATCTTTTATGCAGGCAGTATGAGAAGAGGGAAATTTTTTTCCACCTCGAGTGCCATTCTGTCCCACTGTTTAACGTCGTTATGCTACAAAACGAAATTCCTCGCCATACTAACGCGAATTTCTTAGACCCTCTGTCCAAACTCTTAAAGTCTCCAAAAGAACACTTCATGCCCAGACATGCGACAAAGAAAAACCCAGCCAGAGCCTTGAAAAAATCAACCATGAACCATGTTTTTTCTATCTGCTCTCTCGGTCTTGTAAGCTTGGAGCTCTATATTTTTTTGCTATATTGAGGGAGGAAATTCCTTCCGCGTGGCAAGGGCGCACTCATGAATAAAACAAGGAAAAGTTGTTCGTTTTTGTTTTATTTTGTAAGTCGACTAGAAAGTTACTCATGGTCATCCTGAAGAGGTAGCTTGGTTGGTTGGTAAGTACTTCGGTGTTATGGCGACATAGATATAGTCGTCTCAATTTCACCTTAAGCAAGGACAGATAATGTTATAAGCATAGCGTAAAGCAAAGCAAAACGGAAACAGACTAGTGCGATCCAAGTTAAGGGAACAAGAAGAAGAAACAGACTACGACCGACCCACGACGACGGCGACATCGACAGCGGCAATGTATGTAAGAAGGAAAATAGTAATCCTCTTTTCGGAAAAAAATGCATTTTTCATAAGCACTGTGCCACACGCTGCTGACTATGGTTCCTGCTGACGAACCCCATGGGGTGGATGTGAAGGGCATGGCGCAGATTTTTGAAAAGTTATGTTTCGTTTCTGCTGTGCTGCTGCTGATGCCTTATGCTTCTTTGGGGTGCTAATGTTCGGAATAAATATACATACATTTTGTTTGTAATTTATATAAGACTTCAAAATAGTGTTAGGTTGTGCGCACTCATGTGGATGAAGGATATTTTTAGTGTTTTTATTTGGTTGCTGTTTTTGTCCCTCGGAAGAAACAAATCAAAAACTAAAGGTAGAAAGCTTGAGTGTCTCATATTTGAAATCGATTATAGGGATTATGTTAATTTAAGTATTTTTTTTTGCAGTTGACGAAAATAACTTTGACAATATAACTACCGAGAAAGATTAAATACGTTGTTTATTTTGCTTTATAGGTGTAGTTTAGGTAAAGCTTAAGCTCAATTAGTTTTCAACCTATACCAATTCTAATCAAAACAATTACATCAGTTTATTTTTGGAAGAAGAAAATCTCTGCCAATAGGCCTAACACTTTTCTTGAGGATTAATATTTTGGAATAAAGCAAATAAGCCTGTCAATTTTTTTAACTTTGAGGAATCGGAAGTAGTGAAAAATTTTAATGTAAACACGATCAATTTTAGGGTAAATTTGCTCAGTTAGAAAGGAATTTATTCCAGCTTAACTCCAATGCAGACTTTTAGGGCTTCTAGAAAAGATAGGAATTGATAAATGAAAAAATCCTCAATGAGTTGCTGAGAAAAGCAGTAGTACCTTAAAATATCATGAGTGCAACATTAGCGCTTTCATATAAAGGGTTTTCCAATAAGAGGTGTTATTTTGAATAGCCCGCTATTTCGGTAGCTGTCACTTTTGAAGCTGTCATTTTTTGACATTTGACAAGTAGCCATTAATAAAAATGGAACGATACACGCTTCAACAACGCATTGAAATAATTAAAATTCACTATAAAAATGGTGAAAATTTGGCAGAGACGGTTCGTAAAACTAAAACATTTTTGGGTCGTCGTGAAGCACATTGTCGGACCGCAATACAGAAATTGGTGGACAAATTCGAGCTGTTGGGACAAGTTAGTGATGTGAAGAATAAAACCCGTGCACGTCGCTCAAGAACAACTGAGAATATTGCTGTGGTAGCCCAAAGTGTTGAAGAAAACCCAGGTTTGTCCATTCCTCGTCGTTCTTTGGAATTAGGCATTCCACAAACGTCATTACACCGTATTCTGCATAAAGACTTGGGTCTTAAGGCTTATAAAGTTCAGTTAACACAAGAACTCAAGCCGGCTGATCATCAACAACGTCGTGTCTTTGCTGATTGGGTCCTTGAAATGCATGAAAATGATCCGGAATTTCATCGAAAAATCATCTTGACTGATGAGGCCCATTTCCACCTCGGAGGCTACGTCAACAAGCAAAACTGTCGCATCTGGGGCTCGGAAAACCCAAGAGTTATTGTTGAAAAGCCTCTCCATCCTCAACGCGTGACTGTTTCGTGCGGTTTATGGTCCGGCGGGGTCATTGGACCTTACTTTTTCGAAAATGAGGCTGGAGCAACAGTTACGGTCAATGGATTGCGCTATCGAGAGATGATTAATGATTTTTTTATGGCCGGAATTGGATGGTATTGATCTGGACAACGTTTAACAACAAGACGGCGCTACGTGCCACACAAGCAATGAAACCATCGATCTTTTACGGGAAAAGTTTCCGGACCGTGTTATCTCTCGAAGAGGTGATCACAATTGGCCACCGAGATCTTGTGATTTAACACCTTGCGACTTCTTCCTTTGGGGCCACGTGAAAGATCAGGTCTACGCCAACAGCCCAGCGTCGATTCAAGACCTCAAAGATGGAATTCGTGAGGCTATCGAGGACATAGGGCAGCCACTTTGCGATTTTGTTATGGAAAATTTCATGATATGGATATGGTCCTGTAAGCGTGGTCGTGGCGGCCATTTAGCTGATGTTGTGTTCCATTATTAAAGGCATACCTTCCTCTTTATAATGAAATAAACATCCGATCATTTATCTCAAAAAATGACATTGTTCTTTGAATATCAAAATAACACCTCTTATTGGAAAACCCTTTACATAGGTTCCATCTTCCATGAAAACAGAAAGTCGTAATAATGGTTCCAAACATCTGATTTAGATGTACCTAACAGTGCTCAGGTTTCTAGGGAAAGAAGAAAATCCACCTCCATTCAAAGAAGACCAAGTTCCACTACCAAGTACAGAAAAGTTAGCGACTAAGCTATAAAATAAGCTTAATAAAAAAGACCGACGGCTCTGATGGAGCTCTTTAAATACGAAGGGGATGTGCCGACAGGGCGCATGCGTCAAATCATTAACTAGGTAGAGGTGGAAGGAAGCATATGAGTATTCAAGTGCCCAAAAAGGCAGATTTATCATGGACCAAATCTATAATATGGCGATGGCCATTTTTAATGATCCCGAGAAAACTGGTTCAGTTGTTTCGCGCAACGTGTAGTCAGGAAATCTGAAACATGCTTAGGGTTTCGGCTAGGACATGCGCTATCATGTGACATCATCAAAATCGTTCTGGAATACATGGTGCGCAGGACAGATGTTTAAACGGATGCAACTATCTTCAAATGATCTTTCAATTTTTAGGGTAAGCCGACGATATCGGCGAAGATTTCGGATGTATTCCAAGACGTAAAAACACGTTGCATATATTGGCTTGGCCATATCGAACGAATGGTCAACACATCAATCTCGGAAAGCACTTAGGTACAGTGTGTTCACAGCTTTTCATATTTAATCAAGAATTAAAAAATCATCAAATAAGCATCTTGACCAAAATTTTTTATCAAGGAATCCATAATTTCAGCTGTTAATCATGGAAATCTTTTATCAGCCAGTTTTGATTGTTTAGCGTACAAATTTAACCAATATATTGCTCGCGATGGGGTTCGATAACAGAACTTGAGGCCAAGACTGAACCCCGTTGGCTACACACAAAACGATGTTCGTGCTTGTGTTCATGGAATTACCACGAACATCGAAGGGTGGTATGAAACGTATGTCGATTTGGGCCATCGTAAACTAAATTTATGGTTCTTTGATTTTTTCCTTATTCTCGGAGGCAGAAAGTAATGGAAATTCTAGTTTAAACCAGTTTTAGTTGCGAATTGTCGTCGAAACATTCTTTACGAAATCTGACTCTATCGTTGCAGTGCATCGACTCATATGTAATGAGGAACATTTTCACCTCAATGGATGTGTTTACAAACAGAATATGCGTTGTTGCAGTAAAAATAGTAAAATGGAGAAGGCAGCAGTGTGGTGTGCAGCCTCAAGAGGACGGATCATCGTCCCTTATTTTTTGAGGAAAATGATCGAGCGATCACGGTGACTTGAGGACTTCACCCAACCATTAACTAGGATTTATTCTGGCTTCCACTTGAAGAAATGGAGCTTGAAAACGTGTGGTCAAAAGACCCATACAGTTTTAGGGAAGGAAGGAACTTTTTGGATCAAGGATTTGCCGGTCGTATAGAATCTCGCTAAGAGGCGATCATAGCTTGCCTGTGTGCTATTTTCAATTGACCTGTGAGATTGTTGCTTGTCGAGCTACCTTAAATCTTAAATCATATGGGTTTTGTTCCATTTTTTACCGTTTCTCAACTGATTTTATCGAGTTTCAGAACATTGGTCTTATAGAAGCCCTAAAAGATGACATCTATGCTGAAATCGCCCAAATTCCGGTTAAAATGCCCGAAAGAGTCCACGAAAACTTAAAAAAAAAGTCTTTGGCCGTGTGTTAACCCTAGAGGGCGCCATTTATAACCAACACGTCGATTTTTATACGTAATCATGCAAACTGAAATATCCAAAGGTCCACTTGTGTTAGAAGGTGTGGTGTTCCTAGCTTGACGTCAATCTAGGTCAACCTCAAGTTTGAATGGGGGAAGATATTTCAATTCCAAATAAGGAATGGAGTAAAAAATGAACACTTAATTGGAACTTAAATCCTGCATCATTAGAATTTCTATTGGATGTATCGGACCCAGCTTGACGGACCTTATTCCCAATATTAAATAGTACTTTCGTAATGAGTTTCACTTCCATTGAAAACCGCTGCGTCTGCTGCGCTCCACCCTGTGGATACTTAAAAAAATAATTTGTTCGTTTTACAGCTCTTCAAAAAAAAAAAAAAAAAAATCATAGAACCGTGAGTGACGGTCGCAAAGTGTCCATAAAGACTTCCTACCACCTACCACGAAAAATCTAAAAATACTTTCTTCAACAAAAAGTTGGTAACTTAACAATAAAGCATTTAAAAACAATAAAAAAAACTTTGGTAATTTATATAAATTCAAAATTCCTTACACGCAATTGATTTCCCATGAAATAAAAAAAGTTTTCCATTATAACGACATCATCGCATCACAATAACTCTTACCTGAAAAGAAATAGAAGAAGACAAAAAACACAATAAGAAAAATATCCACACCGTCGCGTCGCATTGTAAAATAAAATAAATGTTATTTTCAAAAATCAATTTTAAAACTCATTAAACACCAAAATTATATCTAGATAATAATTTGGTTGTATTGCTGTAGTTGTTGGTGTTGTTTAAGAATTCAATTTAATTCACCATTACCTGATGCTGCCGCCAGTTTCGTCCAATTATACTTCCTTAACTGATGTACTAAAAATAATCGAAGGAACGGAATATTTCTTCGAGACAACATTTTCCTTTTACATAAGTTTAATCCTTTTTAACAACAACAACTTCAACAAGGTATAAGCTGCCTAAAATAATTGTCCCTCCTTGAGGGCAATTCCAAACTAAACGTAAAACTTTCATGTTCAATTAATAAATTGTATCTTTATTCGAGTAGGTAGGTAGGTAGGTATATATTTTTCCAAAAAATCACAGACTCAGACAGAAAGAACAAGACGAATAAGAAGAGGAAGGAGAAAACCAAGAAAAACAAGGATAACAGAAGTGAGAGGGTGTGGGATGGCTGTGCTTTAGTATTTTTATCGTAAAAACAAAACTTACAAAGACAAACGGAAGTTCAAATCGAAAGAAATGTGTTTTTTTTTTAAAATAAAAATAAAATAAAAAAAAATAAGGATATCTCCCAACTTGAGCGGAAAGGACATTTGAAATTGTTCGTTCATAAGCTTTGTACATTAAATCGATATTGTCCAGAGTCGATTCAGGATATTATGTTCAAGAGAGTACAAAATATGTTTCTATGGCAAGTGGAAGACATATTGACAAAAAAAAAAGAAGAGAATTTGTATTGTGCCTGTCTATAAAACATATCATTATCCTTTTTCGTTATGATGTATTTATCGGTAATTTTGTTTCAAGTTTTTTTTTTTTTTTTAAGGTAATCATATTATTTAAGGGGCTACAAATCGATTGGTACTTCCTACCTATTAAATCATAAACCACCCATCCCCTCACAAGACAAACACACACATCCTTTTTTATTAACTCTGACTCTATAGATCTAGTTCAACAGGACACAGAACGGTGGTGGGTAGAATTTTAATAAAATTATTTCTAGTACCTACCCAGACACCGAGTTTAAGTATGTCCCAGACCAACACGGCTTCAAGGAAAAAGACGAAAATTACATTACAATGCTTGAGCAGGCATAAAATGGGTTATAAAAAAAGAAGGGGAGGAGTAGGAGGAGAATAAATATAAAGAGTATCAAATTCAGGACAATAAAGAAGAGAAGGCTTTCCTAAAGGATGAAGGCGTCATGTCAGATTCTCTAATATGGACATATTCAGGTCAAAGGAATTGATTTTTCATTAAAAATAAAAAAGATGAAAATGGAAGAAAGAAACAGAAAACAAAGAGGAAAGTGGAAAGGAAGTCAAAGCAAACTACAATGAGGCTTCGAAAATGACGTTGATTTAGGTTGATATGTCGGTGGATGGGGGTTTTTCTTTTAAACTAGAACAATTTTAATAAATGCAAGGAGTTTCAATTTTATGTTCTAAATTCTGAGAAAAAAAAAAAATCAGCTGACTGTGAATGAGGGAAAACATAGAAAAAAGGACGAATACGATTTTTGTTCTATTTTAAGGATTTCATCATTTGACTGACACAAGAAAGAGGGGCAGAGTTGTAAACATCAGTAAATTGACTTCTTGTTAAGACAAAAACAAAATAAATAAAAAGGGATGGAATTTTAAATCGATTACGGGGAAATACCTCTACCTACACAAAAAAAAGGGTAACATTTGACAATAATTGAATATTTAAACGGGAGAATGTCAACGTTCATTGGTTTAAAGTGGTTAAGATGATTTTCTTTTATTTTTCTTTCCTTTTTCTTTTTGATGGTTTGACGCTTTTTTGTATAGGAAGTAACAGTGAATATATTTTAAAATCAATTTTATGGAAATAAGTGCAATTGGGAATCTGTGATGGTGATGGAATGGGGGGGAGGAGACTATGGTTAATGGAAGGATGTTGATTCTATTTTAAGGGTTAATGAAGGGTGACAGGTTTTATGTGTGCGGCAGTTGTAGGCGGTTGCTTTTAACTGGCACATATGCTACTTTTTGGTTTGGCAGCTGGAAAATTGGCCTTCTGTCAATAATACTTATGGAGATATACAGACAGGTAATCATTTGTGGCTTGGAATGGCATTTGAAATATATTGGTATTGGCATTTTGATACCTAAATGTGTAAATCAATTGAAAAAAGGTTTTTTGATGCTTTGAACTTAAAGTAAAAATAATTCAAGTTAAAGAAAGAGGTTGCTTTTTGTCAGTTAGCATTCAGTTTTTTGTAGAATGTTTGGGTTATTATTATTACACCCCCCCCCCCCCCCCTCTACCCTCTCTCACCCATATGCAAGGATTTTGAAACTTTGAGATTGCGGAACTATAGTTTCTTATGGTCGAAAGGGTTGAAGTTGAGTACGATGTCACTACTAATTACCCTGCAACGAAAGAGCGTTCCACTCAAGTAAGTCTCGTAAAGACAATAGGGGAAGACTTCTTCGGATAGAATCAACGTCGGAGTCTCCAATTCCCTGCAACAAAAGAGAGTTCTCCGTAAGTAACTCTCGAAAAGACAATAGGGGAAGACTTCTCTAGATAGAATCAACGTCTCCAAGTCTCCAATTTCAGCAGGGACGTACTATTCTGTGAACACCATAAATGGGCTTCTACGACATTTCCGGAGCTCAGACTTTTAAGGGGCCAATTATCTGGCTTCCGAACTTTAATGTTTGACTAATTGTTTGTTCATAGGTTCGGGCTTGTGCCGTGCGTCACATCGGGGTAAAATTTACGGCCATGTTAAAATATTTAGTAGGAAGGACGGTTTAACGGATGACGAACTAAGCCAACGATATGAGGTCAGCGAAATTCCGATCTAAAAGTGGAATGTTAGGATATTTAATTGCCCACGTTAATGAAGGACCTAAACTGCTACAAAGCAGATATCACAGCCATCCAAGAAATGAGATTGAATGGCTCGGGCAAATTTATCAAGTAGGTAATCGTATAAGAGGCAATATGGTTGTAAAAAAATAAACACTTCAATATTTGTCAACGATTGTTGCCTTATTAAAATTACTAATAGGTAATTATGGAATATTATTTGATTCAAATAACTGCCTCTGCTGGCTGCTGGCTTTGTCAATCAAATTTTTCGATGGTTTTGGCACCTATTTCACGAATAATTTGACTAATATTGCTCCTAAGTGCCTGAATCGTCCGAGGAAAATTAACATATCATCGATCTCTAATGACATCGCCAAAAAACAGAGTTCAATCGCTGATCCATGGGGGCAAAATGACAATTGTACTGAACTCGGTGTGGAATAAATCGATAGTTGAACTGCTTGTGTTGCAAGTGAGGCCATTTTGCTGAGACCCCAGCTCGCCAAAATTAATATCTGGCCGTAAAAATCGGTTATCATGCCTCAGTAGCACTCTCTATTTATCTAACGTTTCTTCCTTTCTTCTTTCTTTTAAGAAAAATTGTCCAATAACGCCAAAACCCAAAACAAAAAATGTACCAGCTGCAATATTTCTCGTTGAACGCGCAAGATGAATACGGAAAATATTTGGTTATCAACCAGTAAACCAGTTTCAGATCAAGGCTGAATTCGAACAGAAGCCACAGAGGAGAAAGATGATGAAATCAATAACACTTTTTACGGCTCCTGGAAAGAAAATTATCTAAGCACTGCCCTAGTTGACATACAAATTTTAGCATACTTAAAAAAGAGAAATAATCTTTGGTAGTACAGTCCGAAGCACGACACAACCACTCAACTCAGGCTGATCGACTTTGCTGCTGGGCGATACCTTAATTATGTGGTAGCTTGTGTATGCAGTTTCCACATTTCAACATTGCTAAAAGGACTTGGAAATCTCTAGATCAATCAACCTTTAACCAGATTGACCATATCGCGATTGCTACAAGACATTACTCCAATTTCCAGTATCATGAATGTCCGAATGTTTCGAGGGGCCAACATTGACGGCTGAGTTTATCCAGACCATGTCAAAACCAGGGAAGTTCGAAGCCACAGGGCTACAATCGCAGGATATCGCTAGTATCCTTTCCGATCGATTCTCTATACTAAGCTTTGATGATTCCATAATGCCGCCAGCATCAAGTATATAGAGCACCAGTGGCAGCATTGCCAAGAAGCCATCGGAGATCCCATTTCTGGAATGCTAGGTTTCACACGTCCACTACAAAGAATTACCTGGTTTGACAATGTGTGCCGGTAAGCAAATACAGCTAAACAAGAGCCAACCCGGCCGTCTTAGACGAAATAGGAAGGAAAATAAGAAGCACGCGATCGAGGAAATAGAGGCATGTCGACGGTCTTGCTGCTGTGTTGTTAAAATCGTCAGGCGATGACTTGGTTAGAAGCATGCATCACTAGCTCATCTACTAAATATGGTAATCCGTCAGAGAAAATTTACCAGCCGAACGGAACCTCAGACAGCCTTGTTTACCTGATCTTCAAGAAAGGATACCCTCTAAGCTGCGCTACTAGAGGATCGTCTTCAAGATTTTGTGTACCGTATTACGTGAAGCCATTTATCAACAACGTGATAGATCGATATCAGTGTGGCTTAAGACCATAAAAGTCCATCGTGGATTAAAAATTCACATAACAGCAGATTTCCGATAAAACCAAGGAACTTCAAATCGACACTCACCACCTCTATTCATTGACTTCAAAGCCGCCAACCAAATCAAATATTATAAAATTTTAGTGATAGTTTTGCGAAATGACTTAAACTTTCTGGTTTGTAATATTTGACCAAAAAATGGGCATCTGGGCCCTGTTGCACCAACAAAACTTATCACTAATCACTTAGCAAATTGTCATATTGTAATTTCTCCGGACTCTCGTATCAAGATTCGTGATTAATTGCTAAGTGATTAGTGATAAATTGTTGGTGCAATAGGGCCGTAGTATAAAATTGCAAAAATGAAAAACTCATAATACTGAAAAATCGAAAATAAAGCTGACTGCAGTTGGCTCATTTCAGTTTTATGGACGAGACTAGAGACATGCCAATTTATAACAGTTATAAAAGTTTTTTCGCCATTAAAAAGGTCGTGCGTTAACGCGCTTAGCCCGATTTGCAAAAATAAACTCTGGGTGCCTGAAGTACACCTACTTGCGGAGGGCCCTGGTACCAGTACATTAATAAACCAAAACTGTTATACCTAACTATAGCATGTCTAAAGTCACTTGCCAGTTTTATCCCTTGAATACATTTTTTAATTTAATTTCTGAAAAAAATGTTCTTTCATTTCGCATAATTTGTTTCCTAACTTTCTGATTAAAGAGTTGATAAGCTGGTCTAACTTTTTTTTAACCAACCCATGATAAGTTCGAAAGAAAAGTTTTTTTTTGTCTATTTTTCTAAAAGAAAATGAACCTATAATCATAAAAGAAAGAAAGTGTGTTAAAGGAAAAGAAGTCACCATCGTCGTGCTTAATTTCCAACTTCCAGGCCCATCATCATTTATCTTCTTCACGCAAAACTGTCCAAGTCCAAAGTCCACCCATCCTTGATAGTGTTAATTTTCTCCAAAGCACCAAAGAGAACAGGTAAAAAAAGGTACACGTATGTAAGTAGGTACCTATGCTGCAATAAAACTAACTATTACTCTTTCAGGAAAACTTTTACCTTTCCTATCGTCGGCGTCGTCTTCGTCGTCGTTGGCGTCGTTTTGGTGTTGTTAAGTAGTTAATTACTAAACCATTCATTTCCCCAAAAACTGCTTTACGATTTCGTATGTTTTGGAGTAAGTATGTTGGATTCTCATAAAAGGACCTTACAATACCGAACCGCACATAACAAAACGTATCTATATAATTATATACGTAATTAAAGAAAACCAACTTCTGTAGGTATCCTCTTAGACACTGGGGTAGCATAGTGTGTAAAAGCAGGTCCCACATTTCAACCCTTGTATTTATTCCGAAAGTAATTTAACCAACCAAAAACAGAACAAAGAAGATAGGTGAAATGAGAGAGAGGGCGAAATAAAATTTAAAAAAATTACTCAATGTATCTTGCCGCCACACGTTTGGCACTTAAGTTCCCCAAGCAAAACTGATTTTCTCACTCAAAGTTTATCTTAAATGAGCATAGTTTATGGAAGTAGATACACGAAAACTAGCTTCAGCTTCAAATACGAACGACAACACACGAGACGACATCGGGGTTTTGGGAAAAAATTCGTTTTGTACAAACTTTGAATATTTTCTGTAGAAAAAAAAAACCACATAGAAAAACATCCGAGGACCTATTTTGGTTTGGTAATGGATACTTTTCCGACCGACTTCCGACGACACAACGGATTTTTCTTTCATCATCCTTTTTGGGTCTAGAATTTTGGTGAATAAACCACGAAGTTTGTTTTTTTTTTTTTTTAAATGGAAAATAAAAAGACGAACTATGTATAAGGGAAGGTTTTGAGTGGTGTTTGGCATGTGAAATGTGAGAAAATAGCAAGTGTTATACTTCATATAAATGTACGTGCAGATTGTGTTTCTCAAGATCATAAGGTTAGCTTACCTCCCTTCTCGTATATCGCTGAATTTAGTCTCTTTTTTTCAGACTTATTTCTTAAGGTCGGGTAGTGGTTGTTTCAAAAACAAACAAACAATTTAATGAGTTCTTCGGAATTTATTCAACAAGACTGGTCAACAAAGCTTTTGTAACAACTCATTTCACTTTTCGAAGGTTTTTCGTATGCTAAGCTCCAATTCTAGCTCGTTATCGTTACATTTTTAAACAGTGCTCTGGGGAAATAGCCAGTTGCATTCCTCCCGTTAACCATTTTTTCTACAATGACCACTCTGCTAGAACAACTCATCAGAATACTCTTGAGCCTAATTGCAATTTTAATGGGTGATTTTTTAAGAGGTTTAGAACTTTTAAAAAAAAAAAACAGAAAAAATTCGAAAAAATGAATGAAATATTTATTTGAATCGATAGTTTGAACCTTGCAATTTATTGTTTAAAGATAATTTCATGCAAATGTTGACCGCGGCTGCGTCTCAGGTAGCCCATCCGCTGAGTCCAATTTTGGCATACTCTTTCACACATATCGGCCGGTATCTCACGAATGAATGCATGGATGTTGGCTTCCAGTGCGTCAATCGAAGCGAGCTTGTCCCTATAGACATTAGCCTTGACATACCCCCACAAAAAATAATCTAATGGTGTCAAATCGCACGATCTAGGCGGCCAATTGACCGGCCCGAAACGTGAAATTAACTGTTCACCAAACTCGCCTCGCAATTGCGCCATTGTTTCACGTGCTGTGTGGCATGTGGCACCGTCTTGTTGAAACCACATATCATGCAAGTCAAGAACTTCCATTTCGGGCAAAAAAAAGTTTGTTATCATCGCTCGGTAGCGTTCACCATTGACAGTAACGCTGCGATTCGCATCATCTTTGAAGAAATAGGCCCAATAATGCCGCCGGCCCATAAACCGCACCAAACAGTGGCTTTTTCGGGATGCATTGGTAGCTGTTGCAATGCTTCTGTCTGTTTGACAGTGACACAAGGTACTAAACACACGTCAGCTGTCAAAACCAGTGTTGCCAAAACCAAACCAGCCAAAAAATCACCCGTTATATGCAGTGATTAATGCGATGTTGTATTATTACGAGTAAAATCTTACTTTACTGCGGATGGCTATTTTCCCAAAAAAATATAATTTACTAACAGCAATTTCATGCAACCCCTACGAATACTTTATTCAATTTTTTTTCTTCTTTAGCCAGAGCCACTCGTATTCTCTCTAGTCTTTTGTTGACTTAAGGTAGAGTTAAAGTTTTGCTTTCTATTTGGGGGGTATATTTTGCTTTCGATTGTATACATACATATTTACAGGAGCCACCGCGCGCCGTATAAGGGTTGCAAGCCATGAAATTGGTTTAAAGGGAAAAAGTGTTGTAAACGGGTAAAAGATGATGAAATGAAATTCTTGTGGCAGAGCTCAACCAACAACGATAGATAAAGAGTGAAAGGTTGATGTTTTTTTTGTTTTGTGTTTTTGATTGACTTCTCCACTGCTTAGTATACCATACCATACCATAGAGTATAGATACCACCACCCCCATCTAGTGTGGTTAAACACGATGATTATAGAGCACATAATAGTGGATGGAAAGTTTTTAATGAAAAATGTTTTAACTGAACAAGGAATTTCTGTTCTCATTCTGGGAATGTGACATGTGTGATACGACAGAAGTTGTTTTTTTTTAAATTGAGTTCATCGGGATTTGTAGTTTTTTTTTATTGGAAGTGTTAACTGAAAAGATAAAGGAAATTGTGCAGATTGAACAAAGGATTTTCATGTCCATTTGAAGGAAGTACATACATACAAACATACATACATATAGTTGTTAGTCGTTGACGAGTTAGACACGAATAGTTGATGGATTTACTGATGATAAATTTAATTAAATAGAAGGATTTAAAAAAAAAAAACTAAAAACGGTTTTAGAAACTAACTTTTTTGATTGAAATTCAGTAAAAACCGATAATGTTACATTAGCATAGGTAATTAATGATTTAATTTTGAAACAATCTAACAGGAAAATATACTGGCTATGGGATCTTAGCAACCATTTGTGGGATATTCGCTAAAAAAGATGCCTTTCAAAAGCTCAGTTATTAGTCGAAAAAGGTCACCTGCTTTCAGAAATTTCCTCAGCCATAGGAAATGTTTAACCAATGACTTACATTTTTCATGCGCGATTTTATTTTTAGCACCTTAGTTGTGTGATATTCGAAAAAAAACTATATATAACTTCTGTAAGGGCAATAATACCTCACAAATAGTCAGCCAGTTTCAGTAATTGGTCAGCCATAGGTTTTTTTTTTAAATAAATTTTTAAACATTTTTCAAGGTCACAATCTATACGAATTTGAAAAAACTTTAAAAATTGAAACTAGTTGTCGTGTTTGTAAACTTTACAAACGGTAAAAATGATGTTTCTTGGAAATTAAATTGCACAAAATTGGAAAAAACAGAAATTTGACAAATCCATCTCTTTCGTAGATATGAAAATCATATGGACAACTTATTTACAAGTTCGACTCTCCTAAAATTTTAAAGTTTAAATATACAAAAACTCTACACCGAAAGCACCTTATTGTCACATGCACAGAATGTGACTTAAACCAGTTTGTTTGTAAAGAGTGTTTTTTAATGTTATGGCCAAGAATTTAGCTTTAGCTTTATTATAAAGATAAGGGTTTGCCATTATGATTTAAAAATGATTTTGGCAAGTGGCCGCCGCGGCTGACTCGAATAAATTCCAGCCGAGAGGCCTAATTTTCAACCACTTTCTGCAGCAATTGGGGGCGTATGTCAGCAATAACGCGCCGAATATTCTCTTCCAAGGCGTCAATCGTCTCGGGCTTATCTGCGTCGACAAGCGACTTCACATAACCCCACAAAAAATAGTCGAAACGGTGTTAAATCGCACGATCTTGGAGGCCACGCCACAGATCCACGACGCGAGATAATGCGCTTACCAAAAGTTTCCTTCAATAAATTGATTGTTTCGTTGGCTGTATGGCATGAAGCGCCGTCTTGTTGGAACCAAAGGTCGTCCACATCAACATCCTCCAATTCAGGCAAGAAAAAGTCATTAATCATGGCTCTATAGCGTCCCCCATTGACTTGTAACATTATGGCCGGCTTCATTTTTGAAGAAATATGGACCAATGATTCCCTCTGCCCATAGCGCACACCAAGCAGTGACTTTTTGAGGATGTAACGGCCGGCGTCTCAACAATGGCTTGTGGACTATGATCACTCCAAATACGACAATTTTGCTTATTAACGTACCCATATTAAACCAAAAACGAGCTTCATCGAACCATTATTTTGGTAATACATTTGCATGATTTGCAAACGTTGATCAGGAGTAAGTCTATTCATTATGAAATGACAAACCAAACTGAGCATAAATCAAGTGACAGCTGACAGTGACTATCACAGAAACGACGTTTAATCAAAATCGTTGAAGTCGTTTTCGAAAAAATTCGATAAATACGCCTAATTTTGTTTGTATGTTTTAGGATGGTGGAAATCTTCCCAAGAAAATTTATGAAAGATTAAACAAAATGGAAGGGAAGAGTTTAAAGATTTGATACTTTCTTATCGATGTAATACCATCGGCTCTTAAGGCTTGGATCTTTTTAGGCTCCGATTATAGTCTCGTACATTTGATACGGTCTCCATTTTGGAGTAAGTATGACTTAGCAGTAGCTGAATTGTGCGATACACTACTTTTATAACCATTACTGTTTGAAGCTATATTTCATACCAAGGGGCGTTTTTGTATTCTATGAAAGACTTTGTTTTGAAATTTTTGGATGGTTTCAGCACTTGTTTTTCTGCTTGGAGTATATAGCCCAACTAACAATTTAGCTTGTATAAGGTCCAATTTTTCGAGTTTGGCAAGTAATAGCTTGTATAGAGCTTCTATAAGGCAAACTTTCACAAGCCACACATTTAAACTTTGACAATTAAAAAAATAGCTGTTATAAGGCCTTTAAAAGTGAGTTTGACAAGTTCTATACAAAACTTGTAGATAAAGGTTGTTTACTGAAAATTAAAGAAATAATAGCTGCTATAAGGCTCTCCACGACAAGTCAATGCAAACAACTTTGGTGCTTGCCTATAAAGGCCTCATAAAAATTATATTAAAATCGGGTGTCTGTACCTTAAGTAAGGACAGTTAACGTGACTTTATATCAAAAATTACGGCAAGCTATTAGCAAATATCGGTCATTAAAGCCTTGGGTGAGGCCTTTTTTATGACATTTAAAGCAAGCTATTAGCAGTAGCTGTCATCAAATGGCTTTCATAGGGCCTTTATATATCATCCAAAGCAAGCTATTAGCATTAGCTGTCATAAAATATCTGGCTGAGCAAAGCTAATTGCACTTAATGAAAAGCCATGCTATAAAACCTGTCAACAAAAGTCTTATCGCAGTCAAATAGCTTGCGTAATGTGCGCCAAAATTATGTGCATAAGACCTGTTTATATGGCAGTCTGAAAAAAGCTTGTTTAGAACCTTATGCAAGTTCAATTGTTTGTTGGGAGTACGAGAGCTAGTAACGTCGCTAAAAGAAAAGAATTTCAACAGTCCTGGTTCTTTCATGTATACACTTGTAGGGTTTTAAAAGAATGCAGTCTTTATAATAATTCTTTCATTGAATTCAAAAGATTGCATTCATTGACTTCACTTTTTGAGACTTCTTCGACCTCAAATTAAGCAATCAATATTCATCTGCCATTGAAAAGATTGCAATCATTTGATTCACCATTCATTTTATAGCAATCAATTGAATGCAATCTTCTCGGAATTAATACACACTTTTGCATTCCTAAAGAAGCTTTTGCATTGTTTTGCGGAAGTAATTCGGAAAATCTGGCTGGTGGGATATGTTGCTGTTGGCTGGGCGGATAACCCAAGAATCTTTTCCTAAATTATTTTTCACAAGTTAGGGGATATCCTATGCATAATGCGTCTTTTTTCATCTTTTTTTATCAAAAGTAATGTCACAACCAACAACACATTAAATAGGTATACGAATTTCTTCCGAAAGATTCACACGAATTAACAAAAAAAAAAGGTCTCAAGTAGCAGTTGTCTCATTCGTTATTATAATAGCATATTGAAAGCGTCGCAGTTGACTGACTATGATTTGTTTTATTTGTTTGCTCAACTTTTCATTTAATTTACTATTATTATATTATTTGTTTAATAAAAAGAACCAAAACACCCACCAGACGTAAACATCGTGTTAACGACTTATTCATCGTCATCATGATCTACATCATTGGCCTCAGAATAGAAAAAAATGCCGACTCAATTCACATCTTAAAAGATCCATGACTTTAAGTTCGCTTCGTTCACAATTTGCACAATTTATGTTGAAGCAATTTAAAAAAAAAATTAAATAAAACTACATAACACACTTCAATTTCTACAACTATAGATACAAACTACATCAATCAGTGCCACTAATAGCTTTTGATGTATGTTGTACGCTAAACCACCTCATGCCTCTACTACTCTATATGATGCCATTATTAGACTCAAACCGTTTAAAAAGAAAAAAAAAATAAAAAACAAACTAGTTTCACAGCTTACTGTGGTGGTCGACAAGTGTGTCGGTTGTAAATATTATTGTCGCCTCACACCGTGTGGCGCTCACCATCACCGCACTCGCATTGGTGAAATATCAGTGAACATCATCATCAACTTTATGGAAATTAACTTCTTTGTATCTAGAACAAATATTAAAATAGCTTTAACTTGTTTTTCCTTCTCTTAAGAAAAAAGTTATAAAATTAAAAAAAAAAAAAACTAGGGTAATAGTGACTTAAATTGAAATATAGTTTCTTTTTTTCATCCTTTGATGGAAAATTACTATACAAGCACCACAAATAAACACGATAATTACGAAAAATGATAGGTAGATCCTAGTCACGTACAGTAACTTTGCTAAAATTCAACAACTTTGATTAAACACTACTAAAACTTTGAGTCGATGGAAACTTTCCATAGAAATTTTTCCTTTAATATTTGTTTGCCTAAGCGCCAATTTGTCGATGGCCAGTTAAATTAAATTGACTCTCTAGACATGCAGTTTTATAACAGTTTTGTTTATAAAAGTATACTGTTTATGCTGCCCCGCAGGGCGAGGGTCCCCGCTGGCGGGGATACTTTGGGCCCCAGAGTTTTTTTTTCAAGTTGCATACTTTTAATTGCGAAAAACTGTTATAACTGTTATAAATTTGCATTTTTCTAGTTTCGTCCTAGTAAAATATTAGATATAGGTAGAACTTATTCTTCTGGCAAAGTAAACATATTTTCCTATTTATTCTTTTGACATTAAGGCCCAATTTTTTCAGGACGAGATTAAAGATAAACTAGACTAAATTAATCAAATATGATGATTTTAATCTGGATTTACTCTACAGGGGTGCTTTCAATAATTTATCCTACGAATTTTTTAAGTCTTTCTGCATGCATATACACACTCTACTGAAAACTTGCTTCTTGAGTTTAATGTATATATATAAATCTATGTTTAACTAATTACAGAAAAATTGGGCCTTAGCTTAATGTTTAACTAGATTATTTAAAATTCGGCTCTAAATGGTATTTTTATTTCTTAATTTTGATTTATGTATTTTGCATAAATAATAATAGAATTTACTCTATACATGCCAATTATAACAGTTTTGGTTTATAAATGTAATTACTGCGTATGCGGGCCCACAGGTCTAGAACCCACCGTCTCGATGGGAACCCTTCTGACACCCAGTGTTCTCTTATTGAAATCACGCAAACCGCGTTAACGCCCGCCCACTTGTAATGGCGATTAACTATTTATAACTGTTATAAATTGGCATTTTAAGTTTTAAAAGATTATTAGACTTATTTATAAGAATTTCTTAGAACACTTTTGGACAGCTGTCCAGCTAGTCATTGGGCCTTATCACAGGCTCTGTCATTTTTTATATTTGTACTACGAATCTCGAAAACAAAGTATCATAGCTACCGCTAGCATCGTAAGAAAAATAATGCCGCGAAATTGGGAACTCTAAATTTGTGTAGCAATATTTCTGCTACGACGGCAGCTATGGTTCTTTTTTCGGTATTCGTATTGGACGAGACTGGAGACATGCCAATTTATAACAGTTATAACAGTTTTTCGCTATTAAAAGTGGGCGTGCGTTAACGCACTTCGCGTTAATCAGTTCCAGTTCACACTTTAGATAGGGTTAAGGCAACCCATTTTGGTATATAGCGCCCTTAATAATCACTCGCTTAATCCAGATTAAAAATTAAACCTAGATTCAAATTAAATCAAATCCAAACATTAATTTCAATTTCATAGTATTCACTCGTGAAATTCACAATTAATCCAATCGAATTTACAATTTTGAACAAATACAAATTAATTTTAAACGATGAATCTGTTCTGACGAACTCGTGCGGATTCTTCCGAAATTTGAACTTTGTTAGTTGTGACGTTTGTATTGGAACAATTGTTCGTCAAAATACACATCCAATGTAACCATAGCTTAAGTTAGACAATCGATGAAATATGTTTATAAATAAGGCTTTCAAATTTGGCAGCATTTAAAGTTAAACGTACCTTAGATTGGGTATTATGACTATGACTGTATTACGTAGTTAGGTACCAACTACAATATTTCGACGGAATGGGCTACAATTTATATAGGGTGTTTTGCATAAAATGCGACAAAAGGCTAGGTCGTGTAGGTGGGTTGAGACAAAAAAAAATCGTATAAAAGGGGGGAGGGTCCATTTCCCCTTCCTTAATTTTCAAAAAATCGACTTGAAATAGAAAAAAAATGTAAGAACAACGAAAGTTATGAGTTTGAAAATTAATTTTTGAAAAACTATATAATAAAACAATTTTATTTAATGAATGGGTTTCTGGCTATTAAAAACGTATATAGCAGGACATTCCAAAGCGTTGCCTTAGGGTTTTTTTCTTGTCTCAACCTAACCAACACACTCTAGCCTTTTGTCGCATTTTATACCAAACACCCTGTAGTTCTGATGTGCTATACTTTTTGACTTAGAATATGTTTCATTTGCTCAAAAGTAACTAAGTTTTTAGTAAAAAAAAAAAAATTAAACTAATAAGCAAATAAAATAATTTAAACCATTAAAGACATCTCAGTGCCGCAGCACTGGTTTTCAGTAAAATATTAAGACTGCTGTTACTAATAACCTGGGTTTTCACCAGTTTATGTTTGAATTATGGCTTATGGGACACTTTGAATTCTTTCAATTTGTTTGGGTCTGATAATTTTGAATTATTTTTCATTTGCATGCAAACTTACCCTTAAGAGTGGGTAAGGATAATTATCGTAGCATTTTCATTTTTACTCAATAATAAGGTAATGTTTATGTATTTGGCATTGTTTCATATAGCTTCGAAGTTTCGTGCTTTGAATTAATTTACAGCAAACAGAAAATCGGGTACAACCGGGCTCAAGGTTATGTTGTGTTTCAATAATAATTGGTTGCGGTATTTGTATATTTTTTTTTGGCTAACGACGACCGAAGAAATTTGGCAGTTATAAGCTTTAAAAGATAACATAGTATAACTGGAGAGACCTTTAGGTCACAAATTATGTAGCTTTGTTTTTATAATGAAAGACTTGACATAGTGACAGGTTAGTAATTTTGTGTAAATATCTGCACATACGATAAAACTTTTGCTGTGATCATTAATTTGTTTGAAAAGTGAGGGTAATTGGAATAAAATTGTGGTGTTTATAAGTGTCAAACGAACTAAATAATCAAGGAGTTTATGTTTTCTAGCATATCAAACTTTTGAAATGACTTATATAGTTATTAGGTATAGAAGCTTATTTGAGTAGTATAGCTTATAAACCATAACCGGTATTTTTTTTTTTTGTTCAAAGTCTGAAGTATAACAAGTGCTAGTAAATTCTTCCATTCCGATGTTCTAAGGCCCAATTTTTCAGTGGTGATTTAAACCAGTTAGCTAAAGTGCTTGATACTTTATTGTAATAAAAAATTATTAATATTTTGTATGTCTATTCAGTCGATTTTTTAGTCATATCATTATGATAGATTTATTGCTATTTCGAAGTAAAACTCTTATTCAGCATCATGTAAAAGTCTCATTCAGCACCAATTTAAAATCTATGTTCGACGGACTTCTGAATAGAATTCCAATTCAGGGATTAATTTTCGACTCTCATATCAATTTCAATAACATTAAGTCTTAAATGCACCAAACATGTTTAATTAAATTCAGCAAAACATACAAGTCATATTCAGCATCAAATTAAGGATCTCATACACAATCTATCCTCATTGTCTTACTAAAAACCCAATTCAGCGTCATATTCAGCTACACACTCAGCATAAATTTCCACTTAGCATTAAGTCTTCTCATATCAATGTCATATCATCTCACCTCACCGACATTCCTAACAATATTATTCAGCTTCGTCGTTCAGCTCTGAAGGGACATTTTTTGCTTCCTTTGGGGTTAATCTCATAAATGTATTGCTTTTCCCTCCATCATTAACGTCACAATATCACTCTATCAATCTCTTTGCATATTGCCATCATAACTCTTGTACAACACAATTTATAACCCCATACTGTATCTTATTTCATTTTCTATTTTTTTTTTTTATTTTGATAATATTGCAACTTTGTAAGTTGTGTATATTTTTGCCACAGTGTGGTGTTTTTATTTTCTCTCATTATTTTTGTGTTTTTGTTTTGTTTCTGATATAGAAACGATGCTGTTGCAAAATTTTTGTATAAAATTATATTTTTTTTTTTAATTTTTTAAGGTAAATAGATCTACTAAATTGAAAAAGATTATGGTTTCATATAAGAATTTTCGAACAGATACATACATATTTTTTTTAAAGATCTTGAGAATAAAAAAATTAAAAAAAAAGTCTAATTCGACATGCTAAAAACATTTATTTTTACTAAGTTTAGTCAAGGGCCTAGAAGATTTAAGCAGGAAAAATCTACACGAGGAGAACTTTTTATATACTCGTAAGGCCCTCGCGAGTAAAAACTTGTTGGGAAAGCATCGAACTGTTAAGTGGAAAGTAAAATTTAGAAGGAAAATCTACACGAGGATAAGTTTTTATATACTTGTAAAGCCTTCGCAAGTAAAAACTTGTTAGAAAAGCATCGAACTGGTAAGCGGAAAGTCCAATTTAGAATCTCAACTAAACCAAATTTGTTTTAAATTGTTTTTTTATGAAATGACACATAATTATGTAACTGGCTAGGGCTTAGCAAATAGTTAGTATCTATGTTAAATTTCCTAGGGCCTCATACAAAACTAGATTGTGATTATGGCCGGGTGTCAAAAAAAATTCATATCATATGTAAGTCCGCAATCAGTTTAATTTTCTTGTTTTTCAAAATGCAAGAGTTGTTAAAATTTTCTGAATTATTAACAATAGGTATTTGTAACGGAACCTGCTTTCGCATCATCTTTTTCTCACAAAATAGTAGGTATAGAATTGATAGTTAATTTTTTGCACAGCACTGTATTTGTATCAGTTCCATGCGGAATGCTACTGGTTTTCTCATAAAATGTTATCCTTTGCCGAACAAATTCCAGTTTACACAAGACGAATTCCTCTTCACTCTATTTTTATCTGTGAGTTCATGTAAAAATGCAAATTAATAAATCTATATTCATTAAATGGAGAACAAATAAAATACACAAGGGGGTCGCACTTGTTTGCTTTGAAACCAATAAATCTGTGCCAGACAAATTTGCAGAGTCTAAAATTGTTCACATGGAAGAACAGGTATTGGGGTTTCTTAGCAAATTTAGCAAACATTTTTGGGGGGTCGAAGTTCCCTCAAAAGATCGTTTATTAAATGGTCAATGCAAACAAAATTATAAACATACACACATCAAGCTTGAAGCTTCCGAAACTACCTACACAAAAATGTTCAAAATGTTTGCATATGATCAACTTTTTTGGAACAGTTTGATTTAAAAAGTAGAGGCCCAAGGAATCTACCTTTATGTTCACCAGATTGATTAAAGCAATGGCTTCTGATATTGAAGCATAAGGGCCAGTTTCATAGTGCACACTTATCGAAATAAGTGATGGCAGTTAAGATTCTCATATTTAGACTTTAGGCTAGGTTTCATAGCCTGTAGTAAGTGGAACTTAAGTAACCAACATGAGAGACTTAACTATGATTTTGCACCTAAATTTGTCTCCCTTTATTTATCTAGAAAGAGGGTGGAAGCTTTAGAAGGTTTTTATTTGATTTCATAATGATAAGCTTTCCTTAAACCTCACACTATTTTTTGGCGTAACCAATACTTGGGCTAAGAACGCAAGTAAGAAAATCAATTTTTTTTTTGTTCTAGAAACTGGAACAAATGATAGTATGCCTACCTATTTACATTAACATATTTGTTTTGCATTTTTATTACTACCGGTTTGTTGATGTTGCTATTGTTTTTTATTTATTGTTGTCAAAATGACGTTCACACAAGTTTGTTGCATGCGACGAAGAAGTTTGAGGTAAAAAAAAAATTGAAAATGGGACGAGAGGAAATAGAGCGAAATGTAAATATAGGTTTGAGCGCCGATTTTGCTGACTATGTTTTTTTTTTTGCTATCGTGACGAAAATTAAAATAATTACTTGGAAGCTATAATGGACATTTTAACAGGCGATACACGGAGAAAAAATGTTTGGAATGCAAAGAATTTAAATTATATTTTCGTCGGCAAAGATTTTAATTATTAATAATGTATAATTATAGCGGCTAAGCTGCTTAACTATGCCAACAGGCCGACCGATGACGGCACGCGGCGTCGAATGTAATTAGAATTACTTTCCTGGCAGCGGTGACATCATTTTAAAATTTATTGTTACCTGCCAATTGGATCCGTTTCTTAATCAGTCAAGAAGCTGTTTAGTATAAAACAATTAAGGTTAATCAGATGCGGGTGACAGGTCAACCGAGTGAGTGACTTAGCTTGACACCCTGCACGAAGTATACGTCTGTTAAAATGATAATATCCAGCTCCATGCGTAAACCATGAAAACCTTTGTTAAGGGAGACGTTATGATAAGAAGTATACACGTGGCCCTGAGCACGTATGTAACTGGGCGATCCACTGGGCATCATATCGAAAGTGCCTCTACGTACATCAGCCAATGAGCTGTTTATAGTTTGAGCTACAGAAGATGGTTCGCCCGTCGGAGTGCCTATAATACCTACTTAATTTCATGTCCACTCCAGTCGAACAATGCTTAGTAACCTAGTATACACACTTCTCGCGAAATTAGAGCGTCTCAAAATATTTTTGATATCTTTAAGGACACAGCGCTAAAAGTGTTTTCATGGCAAACTGCTAGAGATCCCGGGACATCCCAAGACACTTGCAACAAAATCTTTCCCCGCAGATCACTGAAAGCTAGAATTACTGCCGAAAATGTTACGCATTTGAAAGTGGTTCTGCAGGATGAGTTAGTGCAACACAAGAGCGCAGTATGGGACTTGATATGAGAGAGCAAAGCTAGACAAGCATACGGAAAAGAATTACTTGGAAGATTGTGGGGTATAGTAACAGCAGAAACCATCTTGTCCGGAAGCTGTTTAGTGACAATGGAAGATCAGCTGAAAAGATGGATAAAACACTTCTGTGATCTGCTGAATGATAACGGCTGCTTTACTTGAAAACATAGTTGCCGAGTTCGCCAAGAAAGATCCCGAACCAACTGATGCTGTAATTTTGATACTTCTAGTTCAGGATGTTTGGGAGAACGTAACATATCCCAGATACTTGATGGTGATATTATCAACTATCAAGATACCAAAGAAGGGAGATCATAAAAAGTGTCACAACTGGTGTGGTATAGCCGTTCTGTATGTGTTCCTGTGACTACTGTTATCGAGCGGATAACAGAAAAGGTAGGTTCTTTGCTCAAGAGACAGCAAGCAGTGGTTCATCGTGCGAATCATTTCGAAACCATCGACAACTAATAAGTCATGACTATGGTCTTTGAGGATCACTTATCATGGGAGTTATAGAAGAAAACTTCGTATTGAAAAGGATCTAACTAGTCAACATATGAGTCCAAGTGAGATCGTCGGGACGAAGCGCTAATTTTCGTAGACGTGAAAGGTTATGGCGCAGCAGACTGCTTTCGGCGAAGAAACCTCCAACTACGCCAATATTCTAATTGGAAAGATGGCAACTAAAGCACGATATCCCGAGTCAATCCCTGGTGGACATCATAATCGTAATGAACAACGAGGAAGCAGTTCCTGATCTATTTTCATACTGGGTCTGCTTACGCCAGTGGCTAAGGGCCAACCCCAACCCAATCATATGACACATTGTGGAGCATTTTTAAATATTAAGGTATGCTAATCGGCAGAGACCTCAGCGATACTTTGGATGTAACCCAAAAAGTTTAGTCAGTGGCGTCAGTGGGGAAAGTGGTAAAAGTGAGACACCAAATAACGACTCTTAGACCGATCGTTTTGATTCAGTGAGGGACTCTGTCTCACACCACTATACCAACGCTGAATTCAAACGAAGAAGAACTCTATCCGATCGCTGCAAGAAAGGCCAATTCTCGAGCAACTAAAGTGTCCATTAATAAGACCCTAATCATCCAGGTACTGCTATCTAATGCAGAGGGGGCATAGAAATAGCTGAGAGCGGTAAAGGTCTAGGCTCTATTGAGAGGAACATTATACAACAACAAACTGTACGGTTTTCCAGCGCCTACAACCTACCCAAAAAAAAAATAAGAAGCTAACGTCTGAGGTGGATGGTTTATTTGGGGCGACTGAACATGAATGCTCCGACTTGGAAAATCCACCTCAAAATGCACGAGGACTCAAACGGCGTCAGTGGAAGAGGAAGACACGAGTTTGGGGGACCGAGGTGGTTGAAGGAAACGTGTTGGTTGACGTGGAAGCTCTGTTTCACGGACTTAGTTCTAGCTTAATCTGGTCTAACCAAAAATTAACTTAGGAATACAAAAAAAAAATAATAATAATAAAAATAATAATAATAAAAATAATAATAATAATAATAAGCAAATGTTAAATTTGCTAGGACCACACAATATGACGCATCGAACATGATTTGAAATGGTGTAGTTTCAGCTAGATGAGCAAGCCCGTATTAGTTGGCCAAAGCATTTTAACAGTTCTCAAGTTCGAGAGTCTAGTGGATGATTTGTTGTTTTTCTGGTAGGTTTTGTAAGCCATAAATGGAACTTGAAATAAAACGTCTGTAATATTAAAATGCATACTCGCAAGAATCTACGAAACTGCTAAACTGTTGTGGTTTAGGAGTTGTTGACATCAACCGTGAAAGGATGTCAAAGGACTATGCTAAGAATGGCTGACCACTATACGAAAAAAGTAAAAACTTTTGGTAAGTCTCGTCTCGGTCTTGTTTAAATCAAAAAATTTCAATAGCTATAGTCTCAGTTTCGGCCTCGGTGTCGGTGTCGTATAACTAAATCTAGTCGAGTTTCTTTGTGCTTTTGTGGAAGAAACATCGAACTAGATCAAGAAGCTGATAAATATAAATTAAGTTTTAATATTTAAAAATGGAAGTTTTCTTATTTTCAATCTCTTCGAGAGGCCGTCACCAAGACCTCTGGGACACTCGGTAAATTTTAGTTTAAAAGCTACGGTCTTGTCTCGGATGCTTTGGAAGTAGGTATTATGGTTACAAAAACTTAATTAAAATTCATTAGAATTTCTATTTCGAAATAAATTTACAACCAATAAGACTACATACATAAATTATAAATACTACTATAAGGGTAATCATCAAACAACACTTCACTATCTCAAAGCACATGTACTTTGTCTGTCTAAAAATGTGCACCTCAAAGAAAAAAAAAAAACATTAAAAACAAGTTCAAATACAAAACTAAAACAAAAACGCACCTTCATTTTTTTTTTGTTTTTGTTTATTTGAAACAAATAAACAAAATCATAGGCCGCTCGGCATCGGCATCACACACAATCGCGCATTACTTTCGCTTTAAGTGAAGTGTAAATATTTGCATTTGTTGGATATTTTATCCAGATCCGTTTGAGATAAATACAAAGTGAATGAATGCATATGCGGGTTATACTACACCCCTGTGCGTCGAGGCGACGACGATAATGCACAGTGGATCTTTTTGACAAAATTTCTCGCAAAAACTTTATATTTTAAAACTTTGATCTACATGTGTATAATTATGTATGCTTGAAGCTTTGGATCGTGTGGATGACAAGTTGAATTAAATTAAAGTACCTACTAGATTAATTTTTGACATTTCGACACCTCAAAAGTGGTAAAAAGTTAAGCTATTGATCAAATTTAACACGATTTTAATCCACTTTAATGAAGGCGTTAACAAGTAATTCTGTCGTCTGTTACACAATTCCAAAGTTGTCTTTTTTAATAGAAACCTATTTCCGGATTTACACGGCTGACAAACTGCCATTATTTTTTGTGTCAAAAGCCGAAACTGACAAACGGATTGATGGACATGAATTATGATGAAGTTAATTTATAGACTTTTGATGATCTTTCAGTACAAAAAATATGCCAGTTGAAAAAGCATGATTTTCGGACGAAAATAAAATTAAAATGTTCCACTGTTTCGCCTGTTTTTATTTTTAGAACTCACAAATTCATCAGTAGGTAAGGCTATTAGGATCCTAAAATGTATATATTTATTTGCCATTTATTTTGTTTTGTGTTTCACAGTTTAATTATAGCCTGTGGATGGTAGGTAGGCATAGGTATTTAGCGAAACGAATTTCATCCTCTTTTTCGTTGGAATTCCTTGTTTCAAGTTAAATATAGCAACTCTTTCCTAATATTTAAAGATCAAACTTCAAAAGGGAATTTTCTAAACCGATGGATGGTGGAGTACCTATAATGGGTGGGTACGTGATGTGAACGAGTTTTCAAATCAAACACCTAGACCTTTAGGGAATCAGATATGTATATGCGAAAACCATAAAAACCACTTCAAACAAAAGATTCCAAATCAATTATTTGAAAATGGGAGAGGTAAGCATTCTTTTTTTCTTTTTGGAAATTTTTTAACCTTTGTCCGCAATTACACTTGCAGTTTTTTTTTTAAATTCGTTTTTACTTTTCTGCACACAATTTAATTGATGAATGTGTGAGCATTTGGATTTTCTCTTCTTCTATAAAATTCATGTGGTATAAGGATACACTCAAAATTCATTGTGTCCTTCTCTATGGAAATATATCTCATCGATTAAGTTGAGTCGATATACTTTACACATACAAGGTTGCTTTTCTATCGGAAAAGGTTTTTAGTGTTCTTCTTTTTTTTTGGTTTCTTTGTCGATGAAGTCCTTGGTAGCCATAGACAAATTGAAAATAAAGAGTTGATCGATTGGATTTTTTGTGAATTATGTATTGAGATTTGTACAGGATGTTGTATAGGGCTTTCAATGAGTAATCCCTTTTCTACTAGACTGAGTTTCACAGACTGGTCTTTTGCTGTTTCGGGAAAATTAATAGATTTTTTTTTTTTGTTGTTAATTTTGATATGTGGTTTTATTGAGATAAAGTTTTGAAGAAGTGTTTAAGGACTGGAAAAATTTGTGTTCAATGATTATGGATGGAATTTCAATTTTTATCTAATCGTGCATAAAGGAAAAAAATTGTTAAAAACACTAATCTTACAAGAACAGAACAGAATATTTTGTAGAGTTTTTCAAATTTCAAATAAGTACAAATTTTTGGTGTTGCTGTGTGAAGCCAGAACCCCGAACTCAAAATTTTGGAGGAGTATATCACGTTCGTTTGTTTACGTTTTTCTTCATTCGAAAGCTGTAGCAACTCCCAGATCACGAATAGTGAATATATTTTTTTAGGGCGCGGCAGTAAGTTCAAATAAAATCGATAAACCGATTTCACGTTTGCTTCAAACGTAAAACTTCTTCAGGGACGTACAAAATAAATTTTTAGGAGTTTTTTTTTTTTGGCTCTAGACCATTTAGTGGTAAGTGTCACATCCGTAACAAAAACATATTTATGATTTATTGGGATAAAACAAAATGTTTATCAAATTGAAAATTTTAGGAAGTAGAAAGAATTTTCGCTGACTATAGGTCAAAAAGTGGTCAGTGTCACATCCGTAACAAAATTAACTATGATTTATTATTGCAAACAGAAATTGTTTAAGAAACTTTAAATTTGGGGAAAATGAGTACTTCTCTCTGGCTTTAGATCATAAAGTGTTACGTGTCACACTTGTAACAAAAATAATTATATATTATTACAAAAACAGTTTCAAAAACTGAAAATTTGAAGAAAAATGAAAAGTTTTTTCTGGCTTTAGATCTTAGATTTAGGTAAGTGTCACACTCGTAACAAATATAATATATTCATGATTTGCATGAGTATGAAAATAAAATGTTTATAAAACTGAACATTTTAGGAAGTGGCATCAATTTTGACTGACTACAGATCATAAAGTGTAAAGTGTCACATCCGTAACAAAAGAAACCATATAATTTATTAATACAAAAACAAAATATTTGAAAAATTGAAAATTTGGGCTAGAATTAAAATTTTTGTCGGCTTAAGATCATAAAGTGGTAAGTGTCAGACCAGTTACAAAATTATACATGTAGCTACTACCTAATTCATACCCGTAATAAAAAAACCAATGATATATTATAAAATAATAAAATGTTACAAACTGAAAATTTGTGGAAAACGAGGAGTTTTTTCTGGATTTGGATCCTAAAGTGGTTAGTGTCACACCCGTAACAAAAATAATTACAGGCTACATGATTAATTAGAATGATATAATTTGAGAAAGTAGGGGATAAGACGAATATTGTGATCTACCTTCAGACGAATTTCTATGGACTTTAAAATTATACCAAGTCCGAATGTATGGTCTAAATGTTGTGTCACTCCTGTAACACGTCTAGTCCTTCTTTGTTTTTTCTTTTTGTAACTAATTTTGAGGTTTGTGTTTTCAAAATATGGAATTTACGGTAAAGGGATACAATGCCCTAGAATATCTTCCCCACTTAAAAATAAAGTGATAAATTGCAATTGGCATGAGAAACTATATTCCAAGTTTAAGTGAGAAAAACTTCACTTTCCATTGAGAGGAATAGCTCAACCCCTTTGATAGAAAAAAAAACCACAAAAACCACAAAAGAATTCTAAAATATCCTTAGCTGTCTCAAACAAAAAAAAACATCAACCATATTGCAACTCGAGACAATAATTCCTAAAGAAATTGTTTGGCTTCTTCATTCGTTTCTTATTTTCTGCTCAACTAACTACGGAGATAATTTTTTCTTTTAATTGAAAACAAAATGAACCCTTTTTTCTGTGGAATACTCAACAACAACAACAAAAGTCATGCGGTGTTTATTCTAAAGCACCATGTTCCGCCACTTTTAACCATCATCCGGCAAAATTAAATAACCCATCTATTTAGCTAAAAACCGCTTCTAGCTAAAGCAAAACAAAAACAATAGAAAAAAAAAGAAAGCTCTCACTAAGAGGGAAGTATATAATTCCATTCATTCGAAGGACAAAACAAACGAAAAAAGCAAACTACACTTTTTGCAAGAGTTGCAACATTCAGAAAATAAAAAACAGACATCTTCTCTCTGTCTCCTGGTTTTTTGTTGTCCTGCGATGGGACGATATAGAGCGGAAGTGGTTGATGATAGCCTGATAGTACAAGAGTGCCAGGGTTGCCAGACAAACTTCATGTCCGCCTTAAAATTCCCTTTTCATGATTTTTTTTTCTCTGATTTCTGAGCTCATCCTCAATGCTTGTAGTGGAATAGAAGATGTCCTTAAAAATTCGTTTAATAAGATCTTTTGCAAAGTTTTTTCTGAACTAAATTTCTCACATTGAATATTGCAGCCTGGCAATCATGCAAACATAAGTAGTTTATTTTAAATTTGCTCACAGAACTATAAGGATGAAAATATTTCATCGTTTGTGTAACGAAACAGAATGAAAACTCCATTCAGCGGAGGTTTTTCTTGTTTTCTTCGAAATTTCATTACAGATAGAAGGATAACAAGATTCCGCTAGTTACCTACCCTTTTCAGGCCAAAAACCACGACGGTGGCGTTTGTATATCCCATCCTCCTCACCAAATGTATATTTAATGATTATGATTACGTTGATGTTGTTGTCGGTGGGGATGGGGGTGGGGGTGGCGAACTGTAGTGGTTTCGAATTGGTCCTGCAGAGCTGATGGAAGTCAGAAAGGGAAAAGGGCACAACATAATACAATATCAAATAAATAAACTCAACGTCTGGCTTTCATTTTTTCCGCAACTTCTCTCTTCTTTGTTCGCCACATCTGTAATTTAACTGTAAATTCACTATAATTCCATCTGGAGGACCTCCTTTTTTGTGCCGTTTTTCCGTCATCATCAGGGGAGGATTCTATGGAGATTATTCAACCCCTTTAATTAGTGGTGTATAATATATAGGGTGCACATTCCTCCCCATACCCACTCATATTATACTCGTACCACCTTGCTTCCGAGTCGGAAATAATTTAACTAGTGTTCTTTATAAATAGTACTCATCTTATAAGAACTTCAGGGTTAAGTGTACAAGAATCCCTTAGGATGAAGGTCGTTGCAGAATGTATCCCTTCAGGAACTTGCTATACCACCACACACCACAAGAAGTTCAAGTGGAGTGATTTTATTCAAAAGAAATCACCATAGAGAATAATTATACCTATACAACTGAAGAGAGAACTGCATTTTGCAAGTTGTTGTTTTGTTAAATGTAAATATATTTGTTTGTATCCTTGGTGAAGCGGTGGTTTGGGATGATCCTTGAGAAACGGAAATGAGGGAAATATATATACTGCAAAAAAATAAATAAAAGAAAGAATGAAACTTCTCAATCGATTGCGTGGAAGGAAATTTATGAAACCAAACTTTTTGCCAAACAATTTCGGTAATCAATTGTGTGTTTTTTTTTATTAAGATTTTATTTCCTTTTTGTACTTTTTTCCACAGTGCAATAAATTGATTAAGGACTTTTGGCAGCAAGAGAAACAAAATAAAGTTTATAAAATGGAATTTGTTTTCGTATAAGCGGATGCGGCGGACTTTTTATTTCATTGTTCTGCTCGAATAGAGGTGAATTAAGTTATTTCTTTTTGATTGTGAAGAATTAAAGTTTGTTTTTTTTTTTTTTTGTTCTTTGCCTGGACGAAGGAAAAAGGTTGGAAATAAAAGTCTTTTTTTTTTTTTTTTGAGAACTTTATTGACCGGTGTTTCGGTTCAGTGATTCAAGATTTAATTAGCTGAATGATGGAGGGGGTTTAGTGATGTGAGATGAAAAGGAACACGATTTCGGCGTGAACAAATAAACAAAGGATCATCAGTTTTACTTAGGGTTTAGGTACATAGGTACTTAATTTTAACAAATACAAAATATATTAGAATTACATAAATTATATGAAATATGAAGATGCATTAAAACAATATACATCAGTCTGGACCAAGTTTTGAACCCAAATGATAAATTTTTAATAATGAAGTTGTATATTTCAAACCTTTTCACAATCTAACACACTTCTGAACCGTGTATTGGTGCGCTCAAACTCTCAATGTAGATCAAACAAATTTGTAATACCTAGACTGGAATTCGTCGATTTTAACAGTTACTTTAAGTCCAAAAAAGGTTCTGTTGAAGTGACTGACAGCAGCAAGTAAACTGATACACTTAGCCATAAGCTGTGATACCGCAAATGAATCCAGGAAAGTTCCTCCTAACTGGTTTAAGCACTTCGACCCAGTTTTTTTTTCAGTGGTGAGTCAAACCAGAGTAACACCTTACTCTCGACGTAAATTGATCAACAGGTTACTCAAGAAGGATTTTTTTCTAAAGAAAATGCATTGGAACGACTTAAAAAATTGTGTGAGTGCCGGGACTCACGGTTAATATGTGTAAACACCAACGTTTCTCCAAGCGCAGTTTTGAGGATCAATATTTGGATCCATTTGCGAAGTGGCCCATACGTTGGCGACTACGCGCATGGATCTAAAACGGACCTACAAACTAGTTTGCTCGAAGGGGATCTTCATATTTTTGTCACTGAACGTACCCAATATCCTGCTATGCAGATTTTCGTAACATATCGTGCTACATCGTAAAGTGTGACCTCGTAACGCCACACAGAAGAAAGTCGACGTTTTCATTTCACTCTACCGCCGACCGGCATAGATGTTTACACATCAAAAAGAGGATACAACATCAAAAGCAGTAAATCCAGAGTTAACTCATCAACTCACCTTTTTGAAGCATACGAGACAACTTCTGCATGTGATTACCAAATTACAGACATATCCTATATAGAGCCTACACTCAGAGAAAAACGTCAGGTTAAAAATTTTACAAATCTCTTGTTAAACTGACAAAAATGTCCTTTTACATGTAGAAATCTCAGAAAGTTACCCGATTTCTATATCAATATTATTTGATGTTAAATTAACAGGGAGTATTTTTGAAAAAAAAAATAATAATATTATTGATTTAAAAAGATGAAATGTTAATTCAACATAAAATCTGTATAAATACATTTTTGCGAAGTTTGTATTATGTATTTTGACAATTTCTCTGATGAATTTTAAAATTGCTGCATAACCCTTTGATTTGACGTTTCAAACACCTAAAAACCCTATTTCAAAAAACTTCACTAACCAATATTCAAAATATTGATTTTTTCAATATCAAAAAACGATTTTTTTAACATTTTTAAAAAAATTGTCGAAATCAGTTAAGCCCAACGAGAAAGTCGAAACCAAAAAAAAAAAATAGTCCGATGGCAGGTACAGTTAATATACGTTATGTAGGCATTGCAAGACGGGGCTACGGCATACACAGCTTCGCGAATAAGCCAGCTATACTCTCTCTCGTGATTGGGGAGATACCGGTCGCAATGCTGGAAATAGTGAACGCAAATTAGACCTTTCTAGTTCTAAATGAATCACCCGTTACGTATGTTAATTTGTATTTCTCAAGTAAAGTCAAAAATACAGAAATAAAAGGAATATACAATTAATTTGTTTTCCCCCAGAAGTGGTCTTTCTTTTCCCTCGACCCAATTTTCCTGACCCAGACTGTACTACTGTATTCGTATGAATGAAACTTCTTAAATCATTTTCTACTAATGCTACAGTTTACATTACTTGAAAATGATTCTCAACTCAATTGTTTATTTTCGGGCTTGTTTCAAGTTTAAACCTTCAAATATGTTTCTAAAAGAGTATTCAAAATATACTAAAATTTAAACAAGTGTTGTTGTGAGGTATGTGTATGTACTCTGTATAAAGAATATAGTTTTGAAATTTTAATTGGTATAGATAATATGCACATGTTTCTGTTCAACAGACGACGCACGGCGGAATGTTCGGTAGAATGTGGCAAAAATAAACAAAATTTGTTTCTGTTTTTTTTTTTTCATTTTTATTGCTTTTTGTAAAACATTTTATTTGTTTATCTGATTGGCGTCGAAGTCAATTAAAAAGTTATTTATTCATTTAATATTGACTTCGAGTTGTTTAATTAAAAAAAAAAATATTATACAATTCATATCGTAATCTGAATTTGGATATTTGATGTTATTTATAGAAATTTTCTTATAATCTATTGCGATGTAACGAATCGTGACCTTTTAAACAAATCTTTGAGACATTTTTTTTTAAGTTAAAATAAAATAATTTTAATAGATACATGCATATGGTATGTAAAGGGCTTCGAATAGGGACCTCCGAACTTTGACAATTGATAGCGGCTAATTGTTGAAGCTACATCTGTCAAATTGGCTGTTATTCATACATAGTACAGTTTTTATTTTAACGCTCACAAGATCTCGGTCGTTCGCAGACCATAACTTGGTGAATTTCGCGTAGTTACTTCGGCTTCCACCTTTAAAAAATTCAACTAACCCAGGAGCTGAAGGTAAACGAGCATATAGACAACGACATGTGTTTCCTGAATGGGCTCTGGAGCAGTTGGAAACTGACCCTAATTTTCAGCTAAAAATCATCTTCAGCAATGAGGCCCATTTCTGGATGAATGGATACGTCAACAAACACATTTGTCGAATTTGGGACGATACCAATCCACATGAGATCCAAGAGCGTAATACATCCAGAAAAAGTTGCTGTTTGGTGTGGATTTTGGACTGGATGGCGGCGTTTTCGTTCCATATATTTCTTTGAGAACGACATTGGCCAGGCCATTATATATATTTAGGTTGATGATTACCAACTTTGTTTGGCCTGAATTCGATGATATGGACACCAACGACATGTGGTTTCAACAGGACGGCCGGCGCGGCGCTAAGTGCCACACAGCTCACGCCACATTGGAAATTCTCCACGAACGATTCGAAGGCATGGTCGTCTCACGTGGAGGTGATGTGAACTGGCCACTGAGATCGAGCGATTTGACCCTGTTAGTCTTTTTCTTGTGGGGTTTTCTGAAGTCGCAGGTCTATGCGAAACCACATCAGCCCTCAAAGCTAACATAACCCATGCCATCGGTCAAATTCAGCCTGTTGAAAATTGGACATTTCGGATGCACGCCAGACAGAGAATACAAACAAACAAAAACTGTTAACTTTGTTGACATTTCTCTAGTAAATAGTGCCCCTAAAAAGTCGTGAACATATAGTGGACCCCTTTAAGTTATAAGAACTCGTTAAATTTCTATAAAATATTTACTTCATCCAAGTCTATCATTATGTGCACTAAATTCAACAAATAAAAATTAAAACCACAATAATTCCCTCTAATTGCACCACTAATAGACTTCAGAAAATTAAGAAAAAAAAAAAAAATTAAAAAAAGACCTTGCTCCACCAACTTCATCCATCTATCCACACAACCAAGCTATACCACTATACGAATCTCGGTAATTTTAAATGAATTAATCACAATCATTGTGGTGTATAAAATAGGTTGTAACTTCCATCTGTGATGGCGACAGCGAGTTCAGGTCGGTCATCAACAACAACTGTAAGTTGATTATTATTGGTCTTGTTGACATCAGCATAATTGACCAATTTAAGTGGGAGGTATATAATATACAAAGTAGGTACATATCAAGCATCAGACAAGGTACTTTACATTAAGCATGAAAAAATCCATCACTACTCTACTCTTCAATTAATAAATTTTGAGTGAGATATTTTTCTTGTTAACAATTTTTTTTTTCTTTGCACTGTCAGAAGTCATTGCATGGCAAAATTTGAAATCATGTTTCACCTGGGGTTCATAATTACGTAACGAGAGAATAATTTCATATAACTACTGTGAGTCAAAAAATGTACGGAAAAATTATTGTATTTATTTTCTTTCAAGTTTAAATAACCTTCTTTAATCTTGTATTCTATGTAATTATGAATTGTCTTTTTTTATAGAAGGTCTATCAACTTGTCTTTATTTCTTCAATATATATGAATTGAATTTTCAAAGTAACTGTCAATATTTTCTGTGTTTAACAAGTTTATACCAATCAGTGGACTGAATATTTAAATTATCGGTCAGTATTTTCATAAATAAATGATACTTTGAATTAGAAAGCTCTCTATTAAACCAATAAATGTCAAATTATTCGAGCAACGAAAATATTAAACATACTATTATTTTTATACCAGTCACACGAAAATACAGGAAATTTGTATTTATGTTTTAAACAACTGTATATCAATCAGCAAGTAAATACAAAATTTTAAGGGATTCCTTCTTATTATTATTTATATACGAATAATTTTAAGAACTTGTTACTTAACAAGAAAATAATTTTGTTTATACCAGTCTTACGTATGTTCCTACCTAATTTGGGGATACAAAATTTAAATATAATTTTGATACCTACCCGTCATAACATTAAATGGCTAAATATCTACCTTAGTAACACAGCTTAGCACATACAAATAGTTAAATTATTTTGGCAAAAAGTATTAAAAAAAAAATTTTTTTATACCAGTCAATTACGTCAAGCGATTAATTAGCTTTGTATGGTAGATCAGTTAAGTAGACCACAATTAGCTTAAAAATGATTTTCTTGTAGATGTAAGTATATATCAGCCGTAGAGAATAGTTTACTTAGTGCTTTAGACCAGTTTATACGAATCCACTATACAAATTTTATTTAGTAGTAAATTCCCACTGGAGACGTTTTTGACACTTGTGTTATGCAGGAATTCAGTGTTTTTTTGTACCATTGGTATGTGAAAGTTTTTGACACACTGTAGGTACCTACCTACTTCAGGCGAAAACTGAAGAACTCAACGAACCCGCTCAACTACTCAACAAAAATTAACAATTCTTTACATCACATCATACAACCCACGGCATAAACCACGTCACCCATCAGAGTCCGAACGCAATAATGGCGGAAGCAATCCCGTCCCGAGTTCCGATGTTGTAAATATTTTTATATTTTATACCAAATAAAAAAAAAAAAATAAACCTTTTCGTAATTTTTTTTATTGTCAGTCATTAAAGGCTTTTTTTTATTTTACTTGGCTTCCACTTTTATGTGGGGATTTGGGGAGTAGGCACCTACATACATAGATACATGAACAAAAATAACTTATAATTCAGTGTGTGTGGTGGCACAGTGGAGGAAACAATTTATATGGTTGCTACGTCATTCGAGTCACTTGGAGTCGTTCATAGTTTTTATTTGTTTTTTTTTTTTTTTTTTTTTTTTATGAGAAATTCCCATGCCCAGATGTTTTATTAAGTGACTGCCTTCACAATCTTGTAACATTCTTTAAAAATAAAATTAAAAAAAAATCTGCACAAGTTGTGTGTATGTACATAAGTACCTACGCAGTAAAGGACACTCGGTCTTAGATATGATTTAAGGCTCTTAGTGTGGCATGGACAAGACAACAAAAATGAAAAAAAGAAACGCAACCCTTTGAGAAAAGAAGAGAAGACCCACATTTAATAATAATCTGTTTCTCTGCTGGTAGATGAGAAAATGTGACAATTTACCCCCACCAACAAAAGGAACTGCAATGAAAAATGGGACAAATCCTTTACCAGAGAGGGAAATCGAAAAAAAAAAACTTGGAGATAAGTCCGTCGGTAGTTCGTTCTTGAAGTCATTCTTCTTGTGTGTTATTTTTTTAAGGACGGTAGGTATGTACCTACTTCCTTTTTGCTTAAGAATGGATTCATATTTCACATTTTCAAGTGAATCAAAATCCTTTTTTTCACAATTCTTTTTTTTTTTGTTTTACCTACTTATACAAGTAGATACAGTGGGACGGAATTGGTTGAAAAGTGGAATTATATCAAATCAACCAATAAGGCTGAAAATTTATCATGTTACTTGCTTCTCATTAAGCTAAATATTTACAAGAGTTTTTTTTAACCAAAATATTAGAATGTCCCCTGACATTCCCGTTCAATCACAATTTGTAACCTGAGTTACAAAAAAAGACGGTTATAAAAAAAACTTAATATAACTTTGGTCATAATCTGAATAAAAATGAGATATTTTGTTACTCTTGATTATGTACTTTACGGCAGCAACTCACTTAGGTTGACTTGGGGTAAAATTTTCGATTTATAACAACTTTTTTTCCTCAAACATTGGTTACAAAAATTTTACAATTTAAAGTAAAGTTATTGATATTCTTTGTTTATTACTTATTAATATTTTAATCATTTGTAAGGTTCTCTATATTTTTACTCAGAGTGTTGTTTATTGTTTTTAAATTAACCAATCAAATTCAATGTTTGGAATGAGTTTTTATATAAATAACTAATTTTATATGACAGTGTTATTTTATTTATTTTTAATTTAAGAATGAGTTTTTAAATAACTTTTTTTTTTATACAAAAAGTGTTAATTTCTGGTAGCAAATTAAAATGATTTAGTTGAAATTTTTGTTATAAGCTTTTAAGCAACGATATTTAAAAAAAAAACTACCAATATTTAAACTCAATTCAAACCACAACTCCCTTCACACAACATTTTACAGGCACACACACTGCCATCAACTGAAAACATCGTCAAACACATCTCATTTCTCTTTTCTCTCGCTCATATCTCATTGTGCTTTTTTACACGTTGTGGCTGCTAGATGCTTACGAGCTTCACATCAAAATAAAAATAATTACAAATTTCAAAGATAGAAGTTTTGTGTTATTTTTGAGTAGGGCAAGTTTTTTTTTACTAAATAAATGTTTTTCACGACTAATTATTTGAATTTTATGTTCTAAAGTATTCAAAATCGGATAAAATAGCCAAGCTAATGAAGTTTGAATTTGGTTATTTGTTTTACTAATTCATAACCAATTTATAACTTTATAATTTTAAAGTCGTATTTAAAATTACACCACCTTTTTGATAATTTGCAGATTAATTTTGGTTGTTGTTGAAGTTTAAAATTTAATATTTTCAGCTTAAGACCAAAAACTTTAAATTTAACATTCCCGTCTGAGAAGGATGGCTCAAGCATGTAATTGGCTATTATCCCAAACTTGAACATTGAACCATCGTTGAACCTCAGTTAATCGGCCTAAATCAGTGAGTTAAAATTGCTGAACCACCATTCTACAACTAACCCGAAGTTGAAGGTAAATTATTTTAACTACGTACCAATGTATATTTTTATCGAGTTGTTACTTGAATTTTATGTTCTTAAGTATGAATAATCGGATTAAATGACCAAACTCTTTGAGTTCAATTTTGGTTATTTTTCTACTTATTCATAACCGATTTTTAACTTTGGCATTTTTTAAATTAAAAAATGTACTGAAAATAATTGGATAATCGTATAATCGGTTTTCAACCTTATATTTAGTATTCCGGTCTCAGAACACCTAAATCTTTTGCAAATTTCTTAGAAACGGCTTTCAAATTTTTGTCCAACTTTTCGGCACATATTTTCCCACTGTAAAGCATCCACATAAGATTAAAAAATAGGGGGTGACTTCATGTCTTTTAGATGTCTTATGGTTAATTTGTCCACGACGTATATTTAATCCAATTTATTAACAAGACGGAAATGAGTAACAAATTATGTTATATATAATAGAGAGTGAGATTTTGATCTTTTCCCATCTTCGATTTCATCTTGTTATCAAATTCAAAGAAAATAAATGAATATGCGGGATGGAAGTCCGTAGGTATCCAAAATTTTGTTTAAATTATAATAATTGATGATTTTCGTAATATAAATAGGAATATACATGCATATATGTACCTAAGTGTTATCATAGGGTATACTATAGAAGGTATGTGATTATACGGTTCAACGATTTTTACATCAATAACAACGTCGACAAAGATGTGGTGTAGTTTCCAAAGATGGGAATTGAGAAAGATGTTGTGTTTTACATTGTTGGGTTAATTAATTGATTTTAAAGTGTATTGTTTGTGTAATGTTAAAGGCATCTTTGTTTGCCCGTATATAGTCCCTGTATGTATTAATTATGAAAATATGAACTGAAGCGATAGTAATTTAATAATTATTTTTCCTTATCTCTAGGTATAGAAGGAAGAAGGCTGATGGTAGTTTATATACAGAAAACAGTTTGAAAACCAAAAGATTATAAATGCTTCAATACAAATTAATTAGCGACCCACTCATCAATGTCTATATAGATTGCAATTAATTTTAATCGCAAATCTTAGAGGCAAATAGAGGCAGAAACAAACCATATTTGGCTTTTCCATCCCACAAAATCAAAAGTCTTTATCCAATTTGGTGTAAGTTTTAGGAAAAATGCCTACACCTACATCTTACATATAGATAATATTTATATCCACCAAAATTTAGCTTTGTCACAATTTGTTTACAGTCAAAGCCTAATTTCCCTGGGCTATTAAATCAATTTTCCAAAAAACTTCGAATGTATGATTCAAGACTTAAAAATTACTTGAATAGAGGAAGGGTTAGAAACTGGTTAAAATGTACTTTCTTTTCAAATTCAATAATTTTCTCCTATTTTTATGGAAAAATCCTTTTGGAAAACATATTTAATAAAGGAAAAAAAACCAAAGATTTATAGGTTGTACCTACTCTTTAAGATAAAAAGTTTGAGTTCGATTTTAGGTCATTAATCATTTTATCTCATGAACAAGTAGGTATACAAGCTCCATTAACACTCAGCTTTTTTTGTATCATTTGTATCTTATCTGCCATTTTCATAGACAACCAGCATCATTTTCTCAATTTATTTCTAGAAATTGGCAGCCTTTTTATTCTGAACAACCCTTCATCATTGAAAACGTCGTCGGAAAAAAAAAAAAAACTCTTCTTCTTAGTGTTTCCATGTTTCTTATAATCTAAAGAGTTTTTCTTTTAATACCACTTTCACATCTGACAAATGATTTCTGTCATCCCCAAAAATTCTAGATTCCCATTTGCAATTAAAGTCTAATTAAGAAAAAGGAAATCACTTAAGCTAATCATACATAGAAATCTCATTAGACTTCTTCCACCCATCAATGAAATAAATAAAAAAAAAAAATGCATCAAGAGAATCCTTACAAAAGGACCTTACTTTAACAATCAACGATTCTCATCAACACACCCTTATTACACTACGTGTCACTTCATTGAGGTCATGATTTGTTCATGATAATTTTCTTCAATCGAAAACTCACTCTTAAACAAAATTTATTCACAAAAATCTCTTAGCTCTGCATCAAGTTTTTATTTTATGAATTTGTCATGACAAAATAGCAATTTATCCATAGAGATACTATAGATTTTCTTCTGTGGAATATTCTTTAAAACAATTGCCGCATTTTTTCGGTGCAAGTCACTGACTTTATTGACGTGATCCGGGGTGTACCCTATGATGTTCGCAACACTAGAACATCAAAACAAAAAAAAAACACAAATTTTGTCTCGAATACATTAGGCTTTCAATTTAACCCACCAAAATATTTAGCAAGCATTCTTCCCTTCCCCTGCTAGCTAGATTTTTCGATGCGGCGTCAACTTCCTTCCGTTCTAGACACGCAGGACAAAAAATAAATACCAAAAAAAAAAACAGAACCAAAAATCAATAAAATTTGAAATAGGTCTGATGTGTTACATGGTTTGAGGGGCGGGTGGTGACCATAAGTACAGGAATTTGTTTTCCGTCCGGGAGTTTTTTTTTTGCGTTGTCCCCTCTTTTATTTTTATTCTCTGTGAAATTGAAAGAACAAAGGCGACAATGAGAGAAAATATAACAAGGATAACAACTTCCTCTATGCCAGCGATTTCTATCTTTGAAATTAAACTCAAAAAGGCGGAAGGAATCCATTTGAGACATTTTTTTTTGTTGTTGTTTCATTCAAAGCTATGTAATCTCCAGAATCGTTTTGCAAATATAGAGGGTTGTTGGTGCGGTTAGATTTTTTAAAGCCTCTTCGAGTTCCGGGTGGTTTGTCAAAAAAAAACAGAAAATCCGTTTCATATGTGTTTGGTTTGCAAGTTGTGTCCCGTCAGATTAGTTCTCTCACTGTTGCTTTTCAAATGACAGATCAAGAACACCAGAATAATAATTTTGCCATTTCTTTATAAGGGAAGTATATCTGACTATACATTCCATATGATGCGCGACAGAGCATTAATCTGGGGTTGTTGTTCCACTTTGGGGGGCATTATCATCATCATGCAAAACAAAACCTCAACTAGAAACTTTTTTTTTTCTTCATAACTAATATCGTTGTCACCCTTATTGGAACATGCTCAACGATTTTAAAGCCTCCCCCTCCCCTCTAACCCCCTCCTACCCTTCACCCTCTGCGATACCATATTTTATATTATTAATTTTGAAAATATTTTTGCATTGTCATGGCTTTTTCTTGCATTTCCCCCCCACCAGCTTCAGTCAGATAGACTTTTAGTTTGTGCGAGACTTTTAGTGGAGTTTTTTTGGATGGTTGGTTGGGGGTGAAAAACTTTATAAATGAAATCATGAGTTTCAAATTAGTTGTCGTTTTCGTTTGCTGCACGAGTGAGTTTTTAAATTCAACAAACTGATGCTGATGGTTTGAAGTTCTTTACTTGGCAGCATCAGATGGTGTTACCCCATCATTAGAAAAAAAAAATAAAAAAAATTGAAATCAAAATGGAAATGGAAATAATATGCATGCGGGATGAAAAATGATGTTTCTATATTTTTGCTGCCCAACAAACAACCCTTAATCGAAAATTTATGAGTGCGCTGTGAGTACCTTTCTGCAATAAATATAAAAGATGCAGATGAGTGTGTTTATTTAAATAGCGCGTTGCGCTGTTTAGGAAGAGAAGAAGCTCCTTTGGAAAAAAACAAAATATAAAGGGTGATACGGTTCAATGGAAACAAAAAGAAACACATTCCCGTATCGCAAACGATTAAAATGAAATTGTTAAATTTGGTCCGACAATATAAGTCGATAGGCACTTATTTTGCGGTCGAATTTCAAATGGTGTTTGTTATGAAATTGTATAGATGAAGTGGGTACTTATACGTGTATTTAGCGGAAGTGTTATTTGAAGATTATATTTGCGGTGGGGGTTGTTTTTGTCGTTGTTGTTCTGAGATTGTTTCAATAATGCGGGCATAGAATACACCGAAATGGATAATGCAATATGTATATGTAAGTTGTCTTTGAATTTCTTGCAAGAGGCAGTAGGAAGGTATAGGTACAAAAATTTAAACTCTTTCTTTTAGTTGGAATAGGCTGATATTCGATCTTAAAGTTATTTATTTTAAACAACGTATAATAAAGGGTGTTTTTTTAGACTTGTGGTTTTCAATCTGGCAATACTTTTTTCGGAGTTGGTCTTTTTGACAGCTGTCACTTGATTTATGCTTAGTTTAGTTTGCCATTTCATAATTAATAGACTTACTCCTGAACAACGTTTGCAAATCATGCAGATTTATTACCAAAATAATGGTTCGGTTCGCGCGACGCATCGGCCGCTGCTTCCAATATTCGATGAAGCTAATTTTTGGGTGAATGGGTACGTTAATAAGCAAAATTGTCGTATTTGGAGTGATCATAATCCACAAGCCATTGTTGAGACGCCGTTACATCCTCAAAAAGTCACTGTTTGGTGCTCTCCAAATGGGCAGAGGGAATCATTGGTCCATATTTCTTCAAAAATGAAGCCGGCCATAATGTTATGACTTTTTCGTGCCTGAATTGGAGAATGTTGATGTGGAGGACCTTTGGTTCCAACAAGACGGTGCTACATGCCATACAGCCAACGAAATAATTAATTTATTGAAGGAAACTTTTGGTGAGCGCATTATCTGGCGTCGTCGTGGGCCTGTGGCGTGGGCTCCAAGATCGTGCGATTTAACACCGTTTCGACTATTTTTTGTGGGGTTATATGAAGTCGCTTGTCTACGCAGTTAAGCGCGAGACGATTGACGCCTTGGAAGAGAATATTCGGCGCGTTATTGCTGACATACCTTCTATTGCTGCAAAAAGTGGCCGAAAATTGGGCCTCTCGGATGGAATTTATTCGAGCCAGCCGGGGCGGCCACTTGCTTGAAATCATTTATAAAACATTATGGTAAACGCTTATCTCTATAACAAAGCTAAATTCTTGGCCATAACATTAAATTATATGCGTTTTATTTCTTCTTGAAAACCACACATCTAAAAAAAACACCCTTTACTTTATTGTGAATAAGCTCAGCTCATACGATAGAATCTCTTTTTGTTGCTCTGCTGTCGAGGCAAAACTATTCATAACTGGCAAGAGCTAGCCAATTTCGATAGACACCCTTGGTAGCCCCTTGTTAGTATCTATGTAAAACTTTCTAGGGTCGCATTACTAACTAGATTTTTTTCCACGTGGGTATTAATTCTAAATAGTTTTAAACGTCTCCTAATCAAAAAAAAAAAAAAATTGGAGTTTCATCCCGGTTTCATTAAACTATACACAATAAGCTAGCCCGCCCGGCTTCGCACTGGTAGACAAACCCTAGCTTCGCATACAAATTACAAAAGGAAATATAAAAAAAATATTTAAACTACTTTTTTAAATCGAATAAATGCTACTCTTTGGGTTTTAACCCACTTCACGTTGTGAAAGGCTTAATTTTAAAGTTCAACCTCGATTGTCTACTTTCCCAACACTGAAAGAATTTGTATATTCGAAAACCACTGTTTTATTTTGTCCCAATTTACTTTATAAATAGCATTTTTTAAAATAACCTTTCAAACACAAACAGAATTTTTGAAATCGGATAAACCACTTTTCGTTTTTACCCCTTTTCCCCTTATAAATAACAATTTTTTTGAAAAAAAAAATATTCCTTAAGCTATCCACTCAAATTAACCATTTAATATCACTAGAGCCATTTCCTAAGAAAAATCTTTCAAAGAAAAACAGATTTTTTTAAATCGGTCATTTTTTTTATTTTTACCCCACTTCACCCTACAAATTGCAAATAAAATAAATATCCTTAAAGCCATTTCCTAATAACGTTTTCGTTTGAATTTCGGAACTGTTCCATTCCTATCGAAAATTGGGAGTAAAAAGAGTGAAAAAGGAGTAGCTCCGAACGTCCACTCGAAAACGACATAAGAATAACCTTCTACACTCAGGTAGAGTTTTTTTTTTTCAATTGGATACGTCTTTTTCATTTTACCCCATTTCACCCTACAGTGAATTTTTCCGATTATTTAATACATATTTTGCTATTCGGGGTGGAGACGAATCCAACAAATTAGAGATCATTGAAATCGGTCCACCCGTTCTTGATATAAGTGTTGTATATAAACCGACATTGTTTCATATGTTTAAGAAGAAATTGACAACATGAAAAGAGTCCTAAAATCCTTAAAAAAAAAATCTAGCTTATTTTGAGAGTTCAAACTTGAAGGTGCTTACACTTTCTTTCCAATTTAAATTTGTATTTAAATTTAACACCTCTCCAATCAATAATTCGCCTTTTTTTCTATCAAAACTTAATGCGCCAAGCCAACCTTTACACTCATCAACAAAAAAAAAACTTCAAATTAACCTAAATAGGTCAGAGTTACGACCTATTTGTTTAAAAATTTATTTGCTGAAATTTCAAAAGAAATGATAATTATAAAAAAAAAAGTTATTATTTACTACCTCTCTTAGCATACAACACACCATCAGACACCAAATGAGTTAATGTAAATTTTTGTTGATTCCAAACAAAAATTTTCTCATTAAGCAACAGGAGAACACCACATCAAACAACAAGTTGACTCTCTATATAGCTTATACGATTTGATTTATCATTTGAATACAAAACAAAAATTACTTTCTACGCATTAAAAAGTTCAATTATAATTCAAGGTCTAGTAATTCACAATTTATGTATGTAGTGTACTCACACGCCCACTGAACAGAAATTTTCTATACAAAAGATACAAAACACCATCAAAAGAAAAAAAACTATAATTTTGTAACAAATAAGAATTTATATGACTAATGCATGCCCATCACACAACAACTAGGCGAGTGAGTTATTTTTAGTAATTTCTGTTGGTGCTCTTGATTTGAATTTATAGTTGTATGTAGCTGTGTAGCCGGGGTGTGCCTTGATGTAATAAATAATTTTTATAACAAGATGAAATTCGATAAGAGATACAAAAAAATTAAACAATTTGACTTAACTCGACAACATGAACACATATTGTTGATGGCTTCAACAAGTGTCAGGATGGCCGAGCGGTCTAAGGCGCCAGACTCAAGAGCAATCTTGCCTACAAATTGTGGGTTACTGAGCGTTCTGGTCCTCTCTGAGGGCGTGGGTTCGAATCCCACTTCTGACAAGAATTTTTTTTTTTATTTTTTTTTAAGAAAAATCTCACAACCCAACAGTCTTTAACGGAAATGTTTGAAAATGTCTGGATTTATGTTGCAGAAATCCTACAACAGACTGTTTTTAATGTGGATTTGGGCTTTTTTTGACTTAAAAAGAAAAGAATGTGCTGTGTATTATGAGCAATTCAAAGGTTGGTATGAATTAAAACGGAGCAGCTTCACAAAGCAGGTGCTCCATAAAAGAAGCTGAGAAGGGATATCGTCTTAGAATATAAAAATGTGCAATAAACCAACTAAAACGATTCCTTAGAAATAGAATTGACATTTTAAAATCGAAAATTTCCATGAATATTCCAGGATTGCTTGTTAATTAGGTATCTAAACTTAAACTCAATAATCGACCCGATTACAGAATCCACTGAATAAGCTGCGGAGGAAATTAGACTCAATATTGATATTTTTACTATTAGCGAAATGTCAAAATTGAGTCTGACTTCCTCAGCAGCACATTCCTCGGATTCTGTAATTTGGGTAAACGTATCATAGGGACAAAAATTACTCACCAAATTGTTATTTAGTGTTATCAATAATTTGATATTATCATCACAAGACTTACCTAGAATGAAAAAGAAAAAAAAAAACAGTTTAAATACATTACACATCTGTTAATTATAATTATTGTTAAAATAGTCAACTATATTTTAAATAAATTTATTCAATATTTTTAATCAAATATTATAAAGTGAGTTTAAAATGTGTCCTTCTAAAAAGAACGAACATTTAATTAAATAAACTCACCAATTCAACATTTAATTTTTTCAAATATTACCGCCCAATTATAAATGCTGAATACTTCCACACTTCCACTGCTTTTTACACTGCCTAAGCCGACTATACCAACACTCTCATAAATTATCCGGTTAAAATTGATCGAATTGAATGATTTTTTTTGTAAAAAGATTAACATTATCACTTATTTGACATTTTTATAACATTTCGAATACCGCACAATTAATAAATAAATATTTTACATAATTTTTCCTTCGCGGAACAAAGCAAAACAAAAAAAATAGCACTGAACGGTGCACTGAATGAACTGGAAAATGTATTTTTGCAATGTATTTACCGGCATGGCAGTGCAGAGTGTAACATTCGGTTTCTCTTTCTGAAGTGAAAAAACAATTCGGCCTGGCTACATCACATGGACGGGAGAATCCGAACTAGGTGTGTTGTGGGTTGTGTTTGTCGAAATGATCATCGTTTTATAGAATGGTGGATTGTGGAAAATTCCATACTTTTTTAGAAGGGAAATGTTTAATTTACATTTACGGGACAATTAGCACAAATAATGAGGGTAATTAATATGGAAAATGTTATTATTGTAATTGTGTTTTCGGTTAATTTTCGGAACTTTTCCATTCATATCGAAAATGGAAAATTTAGAGCAGGAGTAACTCCGAGCGTCCAATCGAAAACGACAAAGATGCATTCTCTTCATCAAAAAAATTACAAAATGTGTTAAAATCTCTGTACCCAGCAGTTTTTTAAATATTTTATAAAAAAAAAAGTATGAAATATATTGAAGCAGAGATATATAATACTGAAATGAAAAAGAGAATATTTAATATTTATCTACCTACCTTTTACAATTCAATATTTTCTTTATTTATTTTTTTAAACATTTCAGCCAAATAACATGATGGGAATCCAATTTTATATTTTGCACAACCGAAACCGAGATGCTGATAATACGCACGCCCACGCACTGCTTTTAGAATTAACACTTTAATCAAACAATTAAATTATCCAAAACAAAAACAATTTATGTAAGCAACCGAATTAATTTTTTTTTTAGAAACGAAAACTTTAACACTCCATTAATATTTTTGTATACTTTTAACTGCATTCACAATGAAATTAATATTTTTAATAATATTTCTTATAATCGATCGCGGAGCAAACTAACGAAAGAACGCACTTTAAATGAGAGAACAACACTGAACTGACTAAACAGGTTTAAACTTGCACGATAATCCACCATCATGGAAGTGTTCTTTCTTTTATTTTTCTTTTCTTTCATTCATGCAAGCGATGAACGATGTTCTTCTCTTTATGACGACAAAAACAACAAAATTTTCTGTCAAGACATTTCTCATTGTCGATAACATGGCGGAATATTAATTGGAGGAGGACAACAACTGTTTTTGTATGTGTGATATATGGGTGATGGGTGGTGGATTGGTGAAAGTTTATATGGAGTTGTGGATTGTGGACTCTATGCTCCTTATTAGATGATTTAAGGTCTGTTCGTTCATTGCCGATTTCTACCAATTTAAGTGTAGTTTTTTTTGTATGAACTTTAAAAGAACTTCGGATTAAAATTCGTAGATATTCTCGATTTTGGGAAGCAAACAAACAGAGATTTATGATTGATTTGGATTGTAGGTATTACAACTGATCGATTCGGTTAGTTCACACTTTATGTTTTGAAAATTTACTGCCAAGAATTGGTTTTAAAGGAAAATAATTTGAGGAATAATGAAATAATCTTCGAGAGATTGCATTCTGCTTTCCATCGAATCGAAAATATCGATCATTTTGATAATAAGTTGATTCCATCATGTAAATATGTTCAATGCAATTTTTGATTAAAAAAAAATATATAAATGTGGCATATTGTGCTGCCATGTTGCGTAAATATTAAAAAAAAAAAATATTGCACATTTTCGAATTGAATCTTCATGAAGCTAGAAATTAAACAGATGGATGGAATTGTTTGAAATTTGGTACAGAGCACTTGTACATAGATATATTCGAATTTTTGTTTTAGGTCATCTAGAACGAGAAGTTAACATACAACAATTTCAGTTTTTTTAATTTTCTCGAAAACAACTCTAACCATTTTGATTAAACTTTGTACATGAAATGCCAGAAGCAATAGAAATCGTACTGCATTTCAAGTTTCTGCCGAAAAATTCACATAACGAAGGAAAGGGCTTGAAGTTTTTTAAGAGAAAATTTCCTTATTTTATTGTTATAATTACAAGTACATTTTTTTAATGGCTGGACCGATTTGCAATCCGGTGCTTCTAAATAGTTTAAACAGTATTTTATTTTTAAATTGCTTAAATAATTTGTGTCCAAGCTAAATAAATCAAGAAAGAATTAATATTTTAGTACTTACTTTTGACAGATTTTTTGTATTCATAAACAAATGATTTGTGAAATTTTGAAATGCAATATTATAAGAACTACTTAAAAGTACCGAACTGCAAAACTATATCAAAATCGAAGATGCCATTAACGAGATAATCAGGAATAACCCCAAAAAAAGGCAATTTTCTTAATAAAAAAAAATCCCTAAACTTTATTTCCGTTTTACGAATTTTCTCACGTAAAACTGAAGTGCAGTATTATTGCAATTGTATTATACATTGCTGATACAAAGTTTAATCAAATTCGTTAAAGCCGTTTTCGAGAAAATTTGAAAAACCGAAATAAAACCAAAAAAGGACGAATTTTTCCTCTAGGGAGTTACATAAAATTCCTCTATACCAATTTATATCCAAATTCTTCCATCCATTTAGGCCTTAGTTCCACTTACACCGACAAGAACCAAACAACTGACAAACACATTGATACGGCCGGTATGACGTCCGTTTTTAGGCTTCCGCATCGTCGTCATTTTTAATTAAAACCTCCTTTTTTTTACGCAAAACCATTACTTGCTCCACAAAAAAAAATAAAATAATTTGAATGCAAGTAACGTACATTTCTATTTTCGTCTGAAAATCAAAAACATTTCCCAGTAAAATGAAAATCAATCTTATATACTTGCTTTGGCTAACGGTATTCAATATGTCAGGATGGCCGAGCGGTCTAAGGCGCCAGACTCAAGAGCAATCTTACCCATACATTCTGGGTTACTGAGCGTTCTGGTCCTCTCTGAGGGCGTGGGTTCGAATCCCACTTCTGACAATAATTTTTTTTTTTTTTATTTTTTTGTTTATTTTTATTTTCATTTCAACTCAATTGATTAGATAAGAAAAATGTGTGCATTTTAACAACAAATCATCATAACTGACTGTCATGGCGTGTGTTACATCATGGTAGATATTATCTTTTGATTGATACTGACAGATGTATTAATAGTGCGTCAAACGCATTTTTATTGAAGTGGATGGCGCTTGAAAAATAATAAAATAAATAAATATAACACAAAAAAAACTCGAATCGACCTTGATAGTTGATAGTGAAATACGCATTCTTTATCGCTGCACTAAATCAACTGGAAATGAATTATTGATTGAGTAACGTTTGTTGTGGATTTGTGTATTTGTGAGGCAGGGTGAAAATGACAACAAAAAAATGCAGGGTGCTGCTGTTGCTGCATTCAATTGTGCAGCTGATTGATATGTGAGTGTGACATTTGGATATGCAGTTACGACGACTAATCGTCATGAATGTTATATTTAGTGTTTATACAATTTTATTTAAAATATGTTGATTGTCTGGTATTTGATTTTGATTGATTGTGATTGTTTTGAATCTTTAATCACAGCTGTATAAATTAAAAAAAAAGAAAAAAAAGAAATTAAGGTTAACAATATATAATTGACAGGCAATCCGCGCATCCATCTCTATCGAGAACTTTATTTAAGTACCAAAGAACTTTTTTGACAGATTTCAATATTTTGATTGTCATCTCATAATTTCTAAATAGCCAAGGTTAATTTGACCAAAAAAACCTAAAATTCGAAAAAGCTTTTCTTTAAAAGTTGGGTTAATTTAGATTTTGAATGACTCTTTTTTGACTATTTTTCCAAATATTGTTTTAATATGAAGAAGAGTCTAATCTTTTTTAAACTTCTTTGTAAATACGTATAATTGAATGAGTTTTAAATTGATCACACCAGCTACTTATGATAAGGCTAATTTTTATGGACCAAAGGGCGTTAAAAGCTATTTTGAATCAATAATTCATCAAGTCAAATTAGTAGTAACTAAAGGGTTTTCCAATAAGAGGTGTTATTTTGATATTCAAACAAAAATGGCATTTTTTGAGATAAATGATCGGATGTTTATTTCATTATAAAGAGGGAGGTATGCCGTTAATAATGGAACACAACATCAGCCAAATGGCCGCCACGACCACGCTTACAGGACCATATCCTTTTTCATGAAATTTTCCATAACCAAATCGCAAAGTGGCTGCCCTATGTCCTCGATAGCCTCACGAATTCCATCTTTGAGGTCTTGAATCGACGCTGGGCTGTTGGCGTAGACCTTATCTTTCACGTGGCCCCAAAGGAAGAAGTCGCAAGGTGTTAAATCACAAGATCTCGGTGGCCAATTGTGATCACCTCTTCGAGAGATAACACGGTCCGGAAACTTTTCCCGTAAAAGATCGATGGTTTCATTGCTTGTGTGGCACGTAGCGCCGTCTTGTTGAAAGTAAACGTTGTCCAGATCAATACCATCCAATTCCGGCCATAAAAAATCATTAATCATCTCTCGATAGCGCAATCCATTGACCGTAACTGTTGCTCCAGCCTCATTTTCGAAAAAGTAAGGTCCAATGACCCCGCCGGACCATAAACCGCACGAAACAGTCACGCGTTGAGGATGGAGAGGCTTTTCAACAATAACTCTTGGGTTTTCCGAGCCCCAGATGCGACAGTTTTGCTTGTTGACGTAGCCTCCGAGGTGGAAATGGGCCTCATCAGTCAAGATGATTTTTCGATGAAATTCTGGATCATTTTCATGCATTTCAAGGACCCAATCAGCAAAGACAACACGTTGTTGATGATCAGCCGGCTTGAGTTCTTGTGTTAACTGAACTTTATAAGCCTTAAGACCCAAGTCTTTATGCAAAATACGGTGTAATGACGTTTGTGGAATGCCTAATTCCAAAGAACGACGAGGAATGGACAAACCTGGGTTTTCTTCAACACTTTGGGCTACAACAGCAATATTCTCAGTTGTTCTTGAGCGACGTGCACGGGTTTTATTCTTCACATCACTAACTTGTCCCAACAGCTCGAATTTGTCCACCAATTTCTGTATTGCGGTCCGACAAGGTGCTTCACGACGACCCAAAAATGTTTTAGTTATACGAACCGTCTCTGCCAAATTTTCACCATTTTTATAGTGAATTTTAATAATTTCAATGCGTTGTTGAAGCGTGTATCGTTCCATTTTTAATAATGGCGTAGTTTCTACTTGTCAAATGTCAAAAAATGATAGCTTCAAAAGTGACAGCTACCGAAATAGCGGGCTATTCAAAATAACACCTCTTATTGGAAAACCCTTTACATCTACTTGGCTGATGAATTTCGGTATAGTATATATAGAATTTGTAGGTGTACATATTATAAAAACCTTCATATAAAACAAAACCTCACCCTGGGCGAAAATTTCCGGCTTAGTGACTAAGTATTTTAACCTTGATTGCTATATATAGTTCAAGTTGGATTTTTGTCAAAAAGTTCATGCAAGTTGAGCTGAACTTAATAATAATTACATATTTTATTTAAATTTTTTTTTTATAAAAAATGACAAATGATGGTGACGTTGGATAAGTTGCCGAAGTCACCTTCTTAATCTGTGGTGGTTTGACAAAGTTTCAAACGATCTATCTCCCAAATGCCCGAAAGCTATACTAGGCTGGCAGAATTGTCACCGATGATAGGGTGACAATCCTGCTAGCCATTTTTCTGAAGACATTGTCGAACTAGCTGAAGAAACTGGGACACAAACCGAGAAATAAAACATTTCCGAGGCTTCTTGAAAAAGACTTTGACAGTTTGCATATGGAAACGATAAGGCGAGGAAAATTTAAAATCTGGCTTATGGGCAACTGGAATCAATCCAAGCACTAGACAACAAATTTTAGAAAACTTAAAACAGCTCTAGGCTGGTGACTACGTTTTGGTAAGATTTCTACCAATAAATAAAAAACTAGGTTTTACGATGAATTGACAGACACATTCTTCCGGAGAGGAGCTTGTATTGACTTTTATTTATAAATGTACACGGATATAAAGATGTACATATAATGATTAATATTTGTACTTTTCCTAAAATAAAAATAAAAATAAAAATAAGAAACTTCAGAGCAAACCATTAAACAAAAAAACACCTGTAGAGTGAGTCAAGTAAGTAAGAAAATTGCAATCTTCTTTAAAAAAAAATATATTGCAAAAGTTATTCACATTTTAAAAAGAAAAACTAGGGGGTTATAGGGGACGAAATTCAGTGTTTTTGTAAAAATTTCGCTACTTTCAAGAAGTTTTTGTCTGCGAAATATCAAGTCGAAAATTGAATCTTATAAAATTCTACATAAAAAAAGATTCTAACACTAAAGAAATAGATTTTGAGAATAATGCTATGTATAGGTAACCAATAACTTCGTTTTAAATTTTCAAATTCAATTCCAAATCATCTCACCAATACAAATGTAATTTCAACAAAATGTGCAAGAAATTCGGTAGGAAATTGCGTAAGAACCTAACGAACACACAATGGATTCTACCATTCAAAGTGGAATTTCATTGAAAATGTCAAAATTTATGTCGTTTTCGTTTAGACTGTTCTACTCCTTTTTAATTCCAATCGAATATAAAACCGTATTTACACACACACTAACGCATGTTGTCATTTAACAAAATGGTTTCGTCAAACGTTTTTCACATTTGACAAATAATCCGATGAAAAACTTTATAAGTAACAGCCAATCGAAGGCTTTTGGAGTAGTTGAAGTACAAAAGAAGTACAAAACGCTTACCTACTCCTAACGCCTAACGCCTAACGCCTAAGCGAAAACGACATTAAGTTATAAAAAAAAAAACAGGAGCAGAAAGAGTAATAAAAAAAAGAAATAGATAACCGAGACTATACGTTTTCATAAGAGCCTAAATGAAAGAATATCGAAAATTACTTTTCTGTTTTTTTGATAATTTCGTTTGACAGCTTATTTCATTTTCAAATTCATTCGGCCTTTCATCGCTTGGTATTTGGTGTTTTCTCTTTGCTTGGTTTCTCTTTCTCTTTGTGGTTTGTAAGCCTAGTACGCTGCTGATGCGAAAAAGAAAATTCCATACAAAAATGAGACAGCGAAATCATAAACGAAATATTTCGTTTTGCAGTACGCTGTTTGGTCAGCGAAATTGATAATTGTAGCAGTTTATTTGGAGAAGTCTCCGCTCTTTTTTCGCACCGAATTAATTGCCCGGACCAATAATTGTGTTCGGGGAAGTGACATTTGAGTTTATTCGTGTTAGTAAATGTTGTTTCTTTTCATTACAGCATGAATTTCTCTGATTTTTTTTTGCACTTGTGTAATTGTTCTTTTTGTTGCAATTGGTGATTTTTTCAATTGGTATTTATTTTTCCACTGTAGTTTCCGTAAGCATTTCGCTGTCATGTTGGAGACCACCGAAAAATTTCGTTTCGCATCAGCAGCCTGCTAGGCTGTATACTTCGAGTTTTGACATTTTCAATAGATTCCATTTAGAATGGATTCCAATTGGGTGTGTTCGTAAGGTAGTATTAAATTCAAAGTAAAATGATCTATTAAACGAAATGAGCAAATTTGAAATGGAAACACTTTTTCGTAGTTTTTGTAGAAATACAATATCACTAGTTTTTTTTGATTAACCTTTTTGCCATCACCAAGTTATAAAAAATATATTAGAATTTTTTTTTTGATAGAATTTTATAAACTTTAATACTTTTTTTTTTTTTAGAAAAGTCCTGTGGCTAATTTACAAAAAAAAACTGATAGTCCTCGTGCAAATGACTAACAGGCCTGGTATAAATTTAGGGTAGTTTTAAGGAGATTCTTGAGACGTATGTAAGTACAAATAGAGCTCTCCACCCAAAATTCAGCTTAGTTGAAATTTTTTGAGGGCTATTTGCTGAAACGAAACTTAAGAATTTATGTTCAACATAAGAACTAATATGACAGTTTAAGCTGATGAAAAAGTAGAAGATAAGCGTTGTAAGTTGAACATAAATATTTAAGTTTCGTGTCAGCAAACGGCTCTTAAAGAAATATTCTTTTTTTTTTTAGAGAAAATTTTGTTAGCGTGATCTAAGTTGGTTATTCCTTATTTTTCTAAAAATGCTGCTTGGATCACTTCTGGCTATAACTAGCTATTTACCTATATACTTGATAAGTTTCATAAAGAAATGATTTTGCCGTTTAGACTAAACGAGCTTGGGCTAATTTATGTCGCATTCTCTACGATCATTCTGTCATGATTGATTAACATCCCGAATTAGTTTTTTTTTTTTTTTTTTAATTTACAACTTATTATATTTAGCACCTCTTTATCTTATCAAGTAAAAATTACGGCCTTTTGTGCCGCGCCGCCAGCCGCGCGCCGTCCCACAAATTAACAATTTAAATAAAAGTCATTAACCGCCATAAAGCCGGCTTTATTGCAAATGATTTATCAGTTTAGCCAAACAGAAGAGACACCATTCAGCGAAAGAAATAATACAAAATGCAAATTTATGAGCGCCACAAAGTTGCTTTTGGAGAAAATGTATGTATCACGAAAATCTCCAGCATCCAGCACCAGCATCATCACACGAAACCAAAGCAATTTTGTGCTCATCTCGTTTGCCGGGCGTCATATATACTTAATTATGGCTCTGCTTTTGGTGCTGCTGCTGCTGATAATGCTAGCATGCTGTTGCCGAAGTTTTGCGATTGTGATAGCAGCAAATTGTGGTGGGGGAATGGCGGCTCTGGATATAATTACCAAGAGCTGATAGGCGCCAGATATAGGAATATTTTAATGTTGTCACATGCAAAAGTTCTCTCGCACTCTTTCGTTCCGCCGCCGCCACGCCATTCGTTATTCGTTCATTAAATGCTGCGACATAAGTGACAGATGACATTGAACTGCGGTCCATTTTAAGCAGACCACCACCGCCAAAAGCCACCGTTTCAACATAATCACTTCCCCTTCGCCATGCATCTGCCCATCACTATACCTACATAAGCTATACGTGCGTGAGCCATCTATCTGTCGAGTATAAAGTGAGAAATGAGAAATAATTACATAAGATATAGATAGACGGGCATCCCCTATACGACCTATACCTCACGCATCTCTCTCCCTCTCTTAGTCTAAGAATCAAATGACATTAGACACGCAAATGGCAATAGACACACCGCATCATGACGATGATGGATGCTGTGCTGAAAGTCGAGAATCCAAAGCCAGCCGAGTTACTACTTAATGAGTTTAACGAACATTTCGCCATTTGTTTGAATCCCGTGCCGTTCAACGATATCTATCCATCAAAATTGGCTAAAAACAAAATTCAAGAAAAAAAAAAAAACAGACTTTTCGAGAGAAATTCCATTCTCGACTCGAAGTCGAAGAAAACGATTAATCGCAGCACAATGCTATAGGCAGTTAGTATACTTACAGACAAATACACAGTGGGGTGGAATAGCTTCAGAATTTGAATTTGAATTTGGTCGAAACAAAGGAAAAATCATATGTTCGGAGGGGTCTATTTCCCCGTTTAGGCGAGAGTGGCATTTGTCTACAAAAGTGACTTGAAATAGAAAATGTAAATATTTAAAAGACAACGGCAACACTTGCATCGTGTTTTGCATAAGATGCCAGAAAAGTCTAGAGTGAAGGTTAGGTCGAAACAAAGGAAAAATCATGTGTCGGAGGGGTCTATTTCTCCGCTTAGGCGGGAGTGGCATTTGCCTACAAAATTGACTTTAAATAGAAAAAGAAAATAATTGGAAAAACAACGGCAACACTTAAAATGACTTATTACAGCTTTTAAGCTTTCCTAGGACCAGAAATGTATCATTTCATTTTATTTTTACATCAAGTTGTTCTAGCAAAAAAAATATTTCAAATTATATAATTTTTTTCAAAATTTTACGTTATTCAGGCCCAGTTTTTCAGTGGTGAGTTAAACAAGAGTTAACTAGCTCAAGAAGTTAATTGAGCCACAGTGAACTGAGGAAGCCAATTTTCTGTGGAGAATGCATGCGGAATACTTAAGAAACTCGGGGGATAAAACATCAAAAACATCTGTTTAGTTAATCCTGAGATAACTCACCAAATTTGATGAGTTAACTCAGGTTTAACTTTAATCTCGCACTGAAAAACTGGACCTAAGTAAGTACAAAATTTTCGTTTTTAAAATTCAATGGTCTTAATAATTTTATGTCAAATACTAAGGGCCAGTTTCACAGTCAACACTTACCGAAATAAGTGGCACTTAAGTTTCCCATATTAGGAATTTAAGCAAAATTTCATAGCTAGCGTAAGTGGAACTTAAGTCACCAACATCGGAGGCTTAAGTGCCACTTATTTAGGTAACAGTGAACGGTGATATTGGGAATTAATCTTTCGCATTCGCTACTTAAGTGTCACTTTTCTGACTGTGAAACTGGTCCTAAGAATCAGGGATCTAAAAGTCATTGAGTTTTTGAGAAAAATTTGAATAGCAAAAACAAGTTCCAAAGTTTTTCAAATTAAAATTGAACGTAATAGACTAAGCACCACTAAAAAGAGTCTGATGATTGGCCTGGCACCCGTGAAATAGCTACAACTCCAGCCTATAATGACTCCTATAATGACTTGGTTGTAGCTCACTCAAATGGTTGTTGTTTCATTCAAACCTTCAAACACAAGTTAACTTTAATCTGACTTTAATCCGTTGTTTAAGCTGCTCCAAAGATCCTAATTCATAGTAAAGTAGATTTTTGTCGTTTTTTTTTATGTTTAAAATAACTGTGTGAAATGAATATCATGAATAAAATGTTTGTTTTAAGATTTAAATACCAAATGGATAAAAATATTTTTTCCATATTCTTTTTTTATTTTCATTTTTCAGTATACATTATCCCACTGTGTCAGCGGTGGTGTTGTTATAAGAAGTAGTGCAAGGCCATAAAGCAACCCCAAACCATGTAACACTGGCTGGAGCCGTATGTATAGTTACATCGTCGTATCACTTTGTTTTCGCTTGGATGAACTTATATACGTTGAGTTCTATTCAATCAATTCCACATCTAAACCGTGGAAGTGATGGGGGCAGAGGGGGAGGAGATATGTAGGTACTTGAAGTTTCTATAAGAAGTTATGGTTCCCCTTTGTCAAGTCAATATTGTGGGACATTTTTTTTTCTTCCTTGTTCAAGTTTCTTTTTCCTAAACATTCTTCGATCTTTTTATCTACAAGCATCATCCACAGGAAATTAGATTGAGAGGCTGAAAAGATGAATGCGGATGGGCCTTTTGTGTGATGCGGTTTGGTTCCCCTTTTTGTCATAAAGCTTTAACTGACAGTTATACACCAGCCGCATTAATATAAACGAGAAATGATGTTTGTGTTTATTTGCTGATTAATTATTATTTTTGGTAGCTGCTTTTGAACATCAAGATACAAGATACACACAGGAGTAGGTAGGTATTGTTGTATATTTCACTGTGGAAGTGTGATTTGTTATTTTAGTGATGTTATCGTCCGTCAGACGAACGGGCTTGAGCTGAGTACAGTATTTTAGTTTTATTTTGTTTTGGTTTATGTATGAATCGTGAAGCACGCCCCCACGAATTCGAATCAGGTTTCGAAGAAATAAACAAAATAATGCTTAAAAATAAATTAAATTGAACGTAGTTCGTTTGCGTCTGGTTGTGGTCTGGTTTTTTTTTTCAAAGAGAAAGAGAGAGAAAGAAGAATTTGACAAAACAAAAAAATGTAACTCGGAATATATTTTTGCCATTTAATGACCTGAACAGGAATTTGGTGTCAGAATAATTTGGTTAGCAATTTTTCTGTTCTTTCTACAAAACTATGAATTTTAATTCTTGGGACGTTTCTTTCGATTGATATAATAAACAGTTAGGTTTGCAGATTATTAGGTACTGAAAGCTTTTAGCAAAATGATCTTTATTTAATTGGTTTGGTAACTTTTGAAATTGTCTTTAGAGGCTTGTTTACTTATAATAACTTTGAAAATCTGAATTTTTACACTTGCAAAATAATCTTAAAAATACAATTATTAAGTAAATAGGAAAGAAAAACCCTGGTGCAAGAGACTGATACGTTTTTAAGAGCATCGACAGACGCCTCGAATATTGACGACTTCTTTGGCATTTTTAAACTTTTGAGTAACCACCTGCAATTGCTAAGAATTTTGACTTCCTGGAGTGTTAATATCACTGTGACAGATGCTTTGAGAGACGCTGAAACACCCTCCACTGTCAAAATTAAAAAAAAAAAAATTTCAAAGTAGTTTTTTTTAGAAAATTTTACGTTATTAAGAAGTATTTTTGTTTTTTAATATTCAATACTCTTATAAATTTTTAGTCAAACACCAAAAACTAGTTCTAGTTCTTTAGAATGAAAAAAACAGAAATATACAATTCACTCCAATCCGTTGCTTAAATTGCTCTAAAGATCCTATTTCCACTACAAAGGTAGTAAAATAGATTTAGTTATTTTCAATTTTTTCAAAACGTACAACACATTTAAGCTTCCAGTTTTTTGTTTTTGACTAAAAGTTTATAAAAGCAATGAATTTTAAAAACAAAAATAGTACTTTAAAATGTAAAATTTTAAAAAAAAAGTCAGTTTGAATTTTTTTTTTCATTTTTTTTTCTCTAAATTTTGAGTTTGAAAATTATTTTTTTCAAAAACTGTTCACTAAAGCAACTTTATTTAGAAAGAAAATAAAAGAAGAGATTTTTCGTTTTACAAAAAAGTTTATAGGATGGCATTGAAAGTGTTACCGTTGTTTTTTTTTTTAATAAATTTCGTCTGTTTTAAGTCAATTTTTTTAGTAAATTGCATTTCCTGGCTAAACGGCGGGGGGGAGGGAGGATTTACCTCCCTCCCATACGATTTTTTGCTTGTCTTGATCCAACCTACAAGTTATAGCTTTTTATCACACCTTATGCGAATCACCCTGTATACATTTGTTAATTCTCAGGGAGACCATGGCCTTTCGATTAGTATACACTTCAAGGGGTTACCAATATAAAAGGCGTCACTCAAGACATGTCCCAAGTAAAATTGTTGGAGCTATTAGAAGAAAAAATTCTTTTTTATAGTTCCTAGATAGCGAAATTTAAAGCTACAGCTCTGTTAGAGATTATTTCACAACTCCCTACATTAAATATGAAAATAATGTTCTATAATCGAAGTTTTAGATCACTTTTATCTCTATTAACTTTACAACGCTTCCATATTTAACCTTTCGTCCTCACACTGGGTTGTGAGATACCCCACACAAAACTGTAAGCGGTGCCGTTACCGTTACAATTTTTTGTCAGGCATGCCATGCCAATGTAAATTCATTTTCATGTTTTAGGCAATGGTAGGAGGCCATTTTGAGCTATTTGAATTTTTTCGGATGTATATTATTTAGTTTTGAAGTTTGAGTGGGGTATCATACACCCCATTGTGCAGTTCGCGTAAGTTTTTTACAGTTTGTGAATATAAGTGTTTATTGTAATAACATCGTGTTTTAGTCGTAATCCAGCATTTGAAGAAAAAATATTTGAGCAGTTTACAAATAAATTGATAAATAACTGGTGTGAGGTTTGTTTAGTCATACAAAAAAGTTTTTGCTCTAGGAAGTAACTGTTTTTTTACAGAAACAATGGCAATTTCAAGAGACGAAGCCCTCGAAAGGCTTTTATTGGAAACCGAAAGATTGTTCGGTGTATTTTCTGTGACAGGAAAAAAGACAGAAAAACTAAAAGAGTGTGTGTGACATGTCGAAAGCCCATATGCGAAGAGCATCGCTCGCTAGAATGTGTTGAATGCAGTAATAATACATAAAAATTGAAATTGAAAATTGCGCTCATTCAAGCACTCCGCTAACATCAGTTTGCAACGAAATTACCTTGAAATAGTTTTAAAGGGTTTCAATGTCATTTCAAACAGGATATGTGACATTTTTTTTTTATTTTTTTTTTTATTTTTAAGTAATTCGACTTTTATTTAACAGCTACTTTTTTATGATTTTTTTATTTATTTATTTTTTAAATACTTTTTTTTTAATAATAAGTATTTTGTTTTGTATAACTAAGTGGACTATTAAACACAATATTAATGTACTGAGAAAGATAAGCATTAATACAAATATTAATTTATTTAAAATAATTTTTTTTTAATTATTTATGATTGGGGTTTGTCACACCCCAGTGTGAGGACCGCGTAAGAAAAAATATGTGTGAGGACGGAAGGTTAAAAATATGCTCCTGAATACAGTTCATGCGATCTTGCAACGAGCAAACTTTAAATATCAGCATACATAGGGACATTGTAGAGCTGCAAACAACATATGCGCAAAGTACTAATGCATGATCTTTCAAAATGCCAAAAAATAGCATTTACAGAGCTACACTCAAGGCGGCTATAGAGTAGAATTACTAATATTCTCACACAAATAATGTGGTGTCAAAAAAAGCATCAACAGAGCTACAATAATGTATACATAGAGCTGAATTAATACTACTCTTATTTGAAGACAATTCTTAAAATGATTTTATAGGGTGTTACAAACTAGAACAAAAATTATTTGAACTGGAAAACTTAAGCCAGTGAAAATAAATTAATTTCTTTCACTTTCTAAGGAAAACCTTAAGACTCGAATCCACAATTTTATTTGTTAAGATAAATTTGGTTTACAGTTTCTTAAAAAAAAAAATCTACTACTGTGTCACACAAGTAAAAAAAAACACAAAAAATTCGAAAAAATTAATGAAATATTTATTTGAATCGATAGTTTGAACCTTGCAATTTAATGTTTAAAGATAATTTCATGCAAATGTTGACCGCGGCTGCGTCTCAGGTAGCCCATCCGCTGAGTCCAATTTTGGCATACTCTTTCACACATATCGGCCGGTATCTCACGAATGAATGCATGGATGTTGGCTTCCAGTGCGTCAATCGAAGCGGGCTTGTCCCTATAGACATTAGCCTTGACATACCCCCACAAAAAATAATCTAATGGTGTCAAATCGCACGATCTAGGCGGCCAATTGACCGGCCCGAAACGTGAAATTAACTGTTCACCAAACTCGCCTCGCAATTGCGCCATTGTTTCGCGTGCTGTGTGGCATCTGGCACCGTCTAGTTGAAACCACATATTAAGCAAGTCAAGAACTTCCATTTCGGGCAAAAAAAAGTTGGTTATCATCGCTCGGTAGCGTTCACCATTGACAGTAACGCTGCGATTCGCATCATCTTTGAAGAAATATGGCCCAATAATGCCGCCGGCCCATAAACCGCACCAAACAGTGGCTTTTTCGGGATGCATTGGTAGCTGTTGCAATGCTTCTGGCTGATCTTCACTCCAAATGCGGCAATTTTGCTTATTTACGTACCCATTCAACCAAAAATGAGCCTCATCGCTGAACACAATTTTTCGATAAAAAAGCGGATCCTCGGCCAGCTTTCCAAGAGCCCATTCACCAAAAATTCGGCGTTGTGGTAGGTCGGCTGGCTTTAGTTCTTGCACCAGCTGTATCTTAAAAGGCTTTACGCCCAAATCCTTCCGCAAAATTTTCCACGTAGTGCTGTAACAAAGGCCTAACTGCTGGGAACGGCGCCGAATCGACATTTCGCGGTCTTCTGTCACACTAGCTGATACGGCCGCAATATTTTCTTCACTACGCACAGTACGTAAACGTGTTGGTGGTTTAATGTCCAACAAAGTAAATTTGGTGCGAAATTTGGTCACAATCTTCCGAATAGACTGCTCAGAAGGTTGAGAATGCCGATCATAAAATGGAAGCAGCGCGCGATGAACATTTCGAACCGAGCACGAATTTTGATAGTAAAATTCAATAATTTGCAAGCGTTGTTCATTTGTAAGACGATCCATGGTTAAATTGCAAACCAAACTGAAGCTGTTTGACAGTGACACAAGGTACTAAACACACGTCAGCTGTCAAAACCAGTGTTGCCAAAACCAAACCAGCTAAAAAATTACCCTTGCTCCTGTAATTCAAGGTGCTTATAAACCATTATACAGTTCAGTGGCAAATAATCTTTGAATAAAAAATTATTTCTACGATTTAGAATACTCAGTCCTGCCATAAATTCTGTTACACAATTTCCATCGTTCATCATTCAAAACATATTGCGGGAATAGTACCGTAAATTTTTTTTTTTAGAACACATACATTTATAAGTAAAGAATACTACTCAGCTTGCAAACTTTTAACATGGAGTGGGGCGTTAAAGAAAATAGAGTCGCGGTAATAGCGTTGCATAAGTGCGGAAAGAGTGCTGGCCAAATTTTCGAGTTGCTAAAACCACTCGGAATATCAAGAATATTCGTTTATCGGGCTATCGGTCGGTTCGGCGAATTGTCTGTATTAGATGACAGGCCAAGAAGTGGTCGCCTGCGCGTTGTCCGTACGAGTGCGGTAGTTAAAGCAGTGCGAGAACGGATTCGGCGAAATCCCCTTAGAAAGAAGAAGATCATGTCCAAAGAATTGAATGTATCAACCAGATCCATGTCTGACTGATTCTGGATGATCTCCATATATATATCCATATCTCATCTTCTAACTCCTCAATTTAAAAAAAAATAATAAATAATAGGCTTTTGCAGTGGAAAGCGGAAAATGGCCATGAAAACATTTTGTTTACGGATGAAAAAAATTTTACCGTGGAAGAGTTTTTCAACAAACAAAATGACAAGGTTTATGCTACTTCATCTTAGGAAGCAAAAAAAGTTGTTCTAAGGGTTTAAAGAGGACATCATCCCACTTCCGTAATGGTTTGTTGGGGGGTATCTCACCAAGGTGTCACATCTCTCCATTTTTGTGAAAAAGGCGTAAAAACTGGTGCAAAGGTTTACCAAGAAGATGTACTAGAGGGTGTTGTGAAAGGTTTGACCAATACCCTTTTCAATGGATGCAAATGGATCTTTCAACAGGACTCTGCTCCAGCGCACAAAGCCAAAACCACACAAGAGTGGCTCAGAGTCAATATTCCTGGCTTTATAGCAGCAGAAGATTGGCCGTCCGGGAGTCCAGATCTGAATCCACTGGATTATGGTTTGTGGTTAGAATAGGAGAACATGGCCTGCAAAACTCCTCACAGAAATTTGGAAAGCCTTAAAACAGCATTGACTAGAGCAGCGTCTACGATATCCATGGAAACCATACGTGCGGCTATAACCCAATGGCCACAACGATTGAAAGCTTGTGTTAAAGCAAAAGGCGGCCATTTTGAGTGAAACTATTTTTTTTTTAATAATCAATATTGTGGTTGTAAAATTAAAACAATTTTGAATTCATTATATTTACTTGTTTTTTTTTTAGTGTTTTCTATTTGTAACAGAACTTATGGCAGGACTACGTATGTATTCACTCAATATTCTCTAGCTTTAAATTTCCAAAACACCCTATTTTCTACAAAGCCCTTAACGAAAAACTGTCACATTCTTGCAAATTGCTCTACAATAACATAACGCAACTCTCAAAGCGACATTGCAGCTCGACTGAAGAAAACTTGTCCATAATAAAAAACATGGCGAAACAATTATGGTCTTCTTCAATACCTAAACACGCTGGCGCTGGGAAAAAATCTTTGGAGTTAGTCCATATAATGGGGAGATTCATTTATAGGTGTTCTTTTTTTTCAAAAATAAAAGAATTAAATTTTCGTGGGTATTCTTTATCATCATACTAACATTTGTTTAAATATTTTTTTTTTCAATAGTTGACCCTATAACTTGGCCTAACATGGCCCATTCTGAAGTTATAATATTATAATTGACTAAATTTGGCTAACTCTCGGCTTAAGAGCAACCCGAAGAAGTTCAAGATCTGTTAATATGTAGATTCAGACAAAACAAAGGTTTAATATAGTTTATGGGCTGGCCTGGTGGAATCATCGGTTCATATTTCTTCAAAAATGTGCTTGGACAGAACGTCACTGTGAGTCGTGCCCGTTATAGCGCCATTTTAATGAACTCTTCTGTTGATCACTGATCAAGACGACATTTAACAATGAATTTCACGCTTTTGACCTGTGAATTGGCCACCTTGATCATGAGATATCACACCTCTAGACTGTTTCCTTTGTAGCTTCGTAAATTCTAAAGTCTACTTGGATAAGCCCGTTACGACTGAGAAGTTGGAAGTCAAAACTACTCGCGTCATTGGCCTCAAATATTAATCGAAATTTTCGAACTCATCATCAAAAATTAAAACTTCAGAATGAACCATTTTAGTTACTTGCAGTTACATTCAACATTTGAAAGAAATAATTTTAAATTTAATTTTTCTCTTAAATGAATGATGCAATATTTCCAATATTTCGCAGATGACAAGTACACATAACATAGAAGAAATAAAACCTAAAATTGACTGTTTCGGCCTACACCTTAGACATTAAGGCAAAGTTTTTCAATGCGAGATTAAAGTTAAACCCGAGTTTACTCACCGAACTTGGTGAGTTAACTCGGGATTGAACTGAACTGATGCTTTGATGTTTTATTCTCCGATTTTTCTATTGAAAAATAGCTTCTTGAGTTAACGGTAAATACATTTAACTAACTCTGATTTAACTCATCACTGAAAAACAGGCCCTAAATAATTTTAAGAATAACTACAAACTTATGTCAGATCTTTTTAAATCCTGTTTTACAACCCGCATCCGACCCAATATTATACTTAATTCCACTCATGCTTATAAAATCTTTAAATATTCCTCTTATTGCACTTAAATACTTAAGCTAGAAGTTTAAGTAAATTTCATGGAGTAGGCTATCATATATAGAAGAAGTTCGAGAGCAAACATTTTACATAAGCTTTTAATATAAACTTTCTAAAGCCCTCTACCCAAACTAGTATCATCGACAAACTGACGATGTTTAGCCGATTAAAATTTCCCAAGATCAACTTTTGAATGCCTTCGTATATACACTATATAAGAACCGAAGATATTGAGGACTATGGGAGTTCGTCTCAAGAATGTAATTAATTCAAAAACTATAACAAAACTTAATAAGAACTTCATCGATGATGATTATGATGATGATACCCATCTTCACAAAAGTAGATATTTCTAAAGCATCAATTTCCGTAACTCATTCAAAACAAAACCTTTCTATCGATTAAGACATCAACATTCATCATCATGATATGAATTTAAATCCATAATTAACTTTTTATTGGCTCTTGTACTTGATGATGATGACGATGAACTTTTTATCATCTCAACAACACACAATTGGCAATTTACGACGACAGAAATAATGTCGATGAATTCAACGAATGAAAGAAGCCATTGATCTTATGATCCACAAACAATAAAAAAAAAATATGAATAAAAAAAAAGATAGAATTTCATTTGCACAAATGAAAAGAGAACCGTAAATATTAGCTAATCGGATTTCATTTATTATTATTATATTTTTTTCATAATAATTTTTTTTTTTTTAAACTCAAAATCGGCCAAAGAAAGACGTAAAACTAATGGAACTATGGTAAATTCACAGAGACTCTACTATAGAGCTTAGAGAGTCTATAAAAACTCAAGGCAATAGATACTGTTACTGCGTGTACAGGACTGTGTAGCAAAAAAAAACTATTCATTTTCTGGAAGACATTTTTTTTGATTAAGTTTGAAAGTATGGTTGTTATTTGTTATACTAGGCGCCAAGTGTTGGACAATAAGCTGAAATGGAGCGCTGATACTAGTTTCTTAGTAAGGAAAAATTCTTCGACGTTTAAATAGACCCGGAGACAAAACTGCGCCCTGTAGTACACCATCAACGCTATAATGGTGGTAATTTCTCAATTGAAATCATCTGATACTCGTATTGTGCGATACAAAAGGTAATTTAAATCGAAGTAAGACGAGATTCAACCACAGCCCGCCTAGAAGAACAACCTAGTTTTAAATGAGGCCCTAGTTTTACATAGGTACTAACATGCCTCTTTTTAGCCCCTTGTCAGTATCCATGTAAAATTTTCTAGGATCTCATTAAAATCTAGATTGTTTTTATATACGAGTGGTTCAGAGGGCATTTCTACCTAATCAGTATTTACTAAAAAGGGCCTTATGAGTACTTGACAAGTTTTCTTTGTCTAGATTTTCTCTGCTGAATATTTTCTAAGGCCTTGACTAAACATTACAAAAACTTGCCATTTTTCTCGGCGCGTGTAATTCGAATTCTTTAAGAGCTGTTGCAACTTACTCTAAGGCCAAGGTTTTCAGTGTGAGATCAATTAGTTTCGGAGTTAAACCCAAGGTTATTCCTGAAATATGTTTTTCAGTCAATATAGACCCCGAGTTAAATGCGAGTTGAGTTACCTCAGCAAATTTGGTCTGGAATAATTGAATAGATATTTCTGACAGATGCATGCGAAATAGAGAAGGCGACACTATGGAAATTGCCTTGTTCGTATATTACTGCAGTTCCCTCTCTCTGTTTCGATAGTGTCGCACTCTGATTTCGATTGAGTTTTGGTAACTGAAAATTAAATTAAATTTTACACTGGAGAATTCCTTCTGATTTTAATCGGGTTCATTTTATTTGCAGGATTAACTAATTCTCGTTTAACTCAGAGTTAACTCATTACTGAAAAACTGGCCCTAAGAGTGCGAAAGCAAATTCGATATATCTATCATACACAGGGTGCTTTGAATAAGGTGCGACAAAAGGCTAGGGCGTGTAGGTTGGGTCAAGACAAAAAAAAAAAATCGTGACAGAAGGGGGATCTATTTCCCCTTTCTGAGACGGGAGGGGCAATTTTCTAAAAACTCGACTTGAAATAGGAAAAAATATATTGATATCAACGGCAACGCTTAAAATATGATGTTATACCATTTTTTAAAGCCAGAAATCTATTTTTTAATTCTGTTTTTAATTCAAATAAATTCAGTGAATAGTTTTTGGAAAATTAATTTTCAAACTCAAAATTGCTTAAATTGATTTTTTATAATTTTGTTTGTCCATACGATTTTGTTCTTGTCTTTACCTACATGCCCTTGCCTTTTGTAGCATCTACTGGAAGACACCCTGTATGTAAAATAATCGCCCTAGCTTGAATTTGAAAATATTTAAGAAAATAAAACAAGAATGACAAAAAGTCTTTGCACAGCCCTGTACCTATATAGTTTTCCATAGAGTTATAATCTATATTTTCTATGATGCCACATTGGAACTGCAGATACATTTGTTACACTCATATAGACACATCAGAGTACCTATTCATTTCTATTCCTATACTTACTATTGGCATAGCAAAAAGCTCTAATTGGATTAGTGCAATAGAAACTGCTATATAGGAAAAGATATTATGTGAAGTAAAAGTATCTAATATATGCGAAATGTTTGTAAGAATCTATCTATATACTCGTACGTACATAATAAAGGGTTCTTCCAAAGAAAATAATATCGTAACGCATAGTCTTTCGTTCGATATATTAGGTATATCCGAGTATGACGTGCGTCGTCGGTCGTCGGTCGTCCCGTCGTCGTCGTCAATTCTATTATATGAGAATCCAAAGAGAATATTTCTCCCTTAACTATGGTATAGATATCTATATCTTCGACTTTGAAGGCAATTTATAGTAATTGCAAAACTTAAGCTGGTCTTTTAAGAGGATTTTGCAAATCGAATACGATATGCAATAGAGTAGAAAATATTGACACTATATTGATAGGTTAGATACATTTGGCCGCACGATATATGTATATACGAAGATGAAGATAGAACGGCAGATACGATAGATAGATAGATAGATATAGGGTTTTTAGGGTGTGTTGGTAAAGTGTCAATAAAGTTCTCTCTGTTTGCTCAATTTCATTTGAATATGGAAGTCATTTTATTTATTTTTATTTTGTTTTTCTGTTTTTATTGTAAATTTACTAAGTAGTTTACCATCGTTTTACTTTTGAGGTGTATGTAAATTTTCATATTGTGCGGCTTACCTGAAAAAGAAAGAAAAAATTAATTTAGTAAGAAGGTTTTTTTTTTTTTAAATGAAGTGATAGTATGTTATAAAATAAAGCATGCAAATAAAAACAAAGTCATGGCTTTTAGGAAAAAAAAGTCACCCCAACTATGAAAAATACAGAAACATATATATATGTTTTTCTTCTTCTCGCCATGTCTACCGCGTCCCTACAGAATTGGTAGGGTACAATTATATCCTCCGTAAGTGGTTTAAGACGTTCACATAAAACCTTAGATACGATTTTATAGACAATGATTAAAAGACTAAAGCCTCTGTAGTTCTTGCAGAGTATAGCCGATCTCTTTTTTTGTAGATCTCCTATGACTATATTTTTCAGATGAGCTAGTGCATGTTCTCAATCAGATCATCTGCAGTCAGATGATGAGATATTATGATCATCAGATATTATGATCATTGTCAAGTCTTACTTACTTACTTAGGGTGGCACTACATGCCTCTCCAACCAGCTGAGTTGCGGTCTTCCTCTACTGCGCCGTCCCTCGGGATTGGATTTGAAGACTTTACGGGCCTGAGCGTTGGGGTCCATGCGCTCTACATGACCCAGCCATCTTTGTAAGTCGTTTGTGATTGTATCCTCTCCTTCACTTACCATCTATGCAGAAGGGACCATAAATCCTAAAGCGTTCTCATCCAGTTTTGACAGGGTCTATGCCTCTGCGCCATATAAAGGGTGTCCAGCGGGAATTTTTCAACTTTAAATTGCGATTATCGAAATACTAGCGGGTTGAGGTAAGCAGAATTTGCGAAATTGTTAGTCGCCGTGAGTCACTGGTCGGGAGCGTCCCGCGCGTTTGCGGTGGAGCAGCGATTGGCAAGAGTTATTCTCCGTTTGATTTCAGCGCTGGTGTCGTTGTCTGAATTTATATAGCGGCGCCTAGGTAGACAAAGTCCTTAACTACCTCAAATTTATAGCTGTCTATGGTGACGTTCTGTCCAAGACGGCGGTGTTCAGTGTCCTTGAGACCATCTTCTTCGCTTCCACCTCAATGCTCACAAACGCTCCACTGACATCATGCTGCGTTCTTCCAATTATGTCAATATCGTCGGCATATCCGAGTGATTGGATGGATCTTTGAAAGATTGTGCCTCTTGTGTTGACACTTGAGTTTCGCACTATTCTTTCCATAACGATGTTGAAAAAGTTGCATGACAGTGCACCGCCTTGTCTACTAAAACCTTTTTTGACATTAAATGTGTCGGGGAGATCTTTTTCGACCCTCATGGAGCAGCGTGCGTTCTTCATCGTCATCATTCACAAACGGACAAGTTTGCCAGGTATGCCAAAACTAGACATTGCTCTATATAGTTCGTCTCTATAGATGCTGTCACACGCGGTTTTAAAATCTATGAAAAGATGGTAGGTATCGATTTGAAGAACCTGGTTTTTTTTTTTTTTAAATATCTGCCATAAAGTGAATATTTAGTCGATGGTGGAGTTTCCTGGTCTGAAGCCACACTGATATCGATCTAACAGGTTGTTGACGAACGGCTTCAGACGATCACATAATACGGCAGTAATTATCTTTTCGGCGATGTTAAGGAAACTTATGCTTCTGTATAGTTGGCGCAGGTCAGAGAGGGTCTCCTTTTTTTTGAGGATGCTAAGGTTCCATTCATCGGACATGCTTTCTTCCGACCATATTTTGCAGATAAGCTGGTGCATACTCCTAACCAAGTCATCGCCTTCCTCTTTGAATAATTCGGGAGCGAGGCCATCAGCTCCAGCAGCTTTGTTAAACTTAAGTCTAGATATATAGCTACCTTGACTTCGTCGAAGTCGGGTGGACGGAATTGTTGGTCTGCGTAGCCTAAATTGATCATTCGGAAACTGTGTAAATTTAAACTACCACAACTTGATTCCTAAATTCGTCGGAAACCCCGGTTTTGTATTTTATCTTGTATTCTCTTCCGTTTTGATGAATCAATTATCATCCGCACAAATGTTTACGGAAGTTCTCTTTGTTCTCGAAACATTTGTTTATCGAATCTGCTGTAGTTGTGTATAGAAAGCCCTTTCAAAGTCATTATATCACAAGATTATAAGTTCTTCCCTTTTATAATGCTCTTCCTTTCAAAACTTTTTACTTAGGCCAACTTCCTTGAAGGAAAATCTACTTGATTTCAAATGTCTTAATTTCTGCAAACTTAACAATCCTCTTCGTCTCACAAGTCTTGCATGTTCTCGATTCGTGTTTCACAACCCCTCCTGAAAAGGACTTCCATCAGAAGCTTGCAAATACGACTCTTCATTATCCACATGAGCAAAGTTTTACAGGACACATCGAACCCTTTTCGGAAATAACCGAGAAACATACATATGTAGGTACACAAAAGCGAAAAGCCTGTCTGCCTTATCATAATCAAATTGAATTACATAATTATTCCGGTTGATTTGAACTTCATGTTCGTATAGTTAGTTTGGCGATTGAATTTCCGTTCATTTATAACTGAAAATGCATATATATCGCATATGTGTAAGTAAGTTCGTACTTTACGGCTTGTTTTGTTGGAAATTCAGAAGCCTCTTTACTTGGTTTAGGTCTTTGTTCAATGTTGCGGACTACTTAAGCTGTGCCTACATCGAAATTGTGCTTCATATTATGTACAACTACAACTCTGTAGCCATATAGCTTTTGTGCAACGGACACTTTAAGTGGTTTTGTTGTTTTGTTTACAGTTTGATTGCTATAAGGGAGTTCCAGGGTGGTTTTTTTGGAATTGGAGATACATATACATTTATTTTGGTTTTGAAGTGGGATTTGTCAGTATTGGAATCATCGCAGTCCACTCCACACACCTGATGGTAATTACTTAAATAATTAAGTGCCACTGAGTGATTATGAAGTGCTTTGTTTTGAGTGTGCATTGCGATATACATATCTATACATACATATGTTTGTAAAATTCGAATCCGGAATGTGTGCGACTTAATGTTATCAGGTTAATTAATTGCAATACACACAAAGCATTAAGGTTAATCCAACGGATTTGTGGGTGTGGGCATGCATGTAATTTATGCGATTGTGATGAATTTATTGTTGCTACGGACGAAGCGACGACGGACGGAGGACGACTCATGATTTCGGAAAGTTCAATTGAAAGTGATTTAACATTATATATATAGGGTTGTGTATTGATATTGAGATTCACCATAACCTTTAGTTTTATTGCCACATATAGTTAACGCTTAGTTAAGTAATAGGGTAATTATTTGAGAATGGATATTGTTCCTACATACGTGATAAGAGGTATAGATACCTTATGCTGAATTAATTATGTTTGCAATAAATCAAGTTAACATTAAGTTTGAGATATGTTTTAAATGAGTAATTAGGAGTAAAATATGAGTTAAATTTTAATATTATAAATGTTATAAATATTAAACTTATTTTCACGAAACTTGGTGAAATGATTCTTTTGGATCATGAAAATGAATATAGGCTATACTCTTTGTTCAATAGTTGAGATAAAAATTGTATTATTTTATTAAAAATATATCGCATGAGACCGCTTTTACACGAGAATGATTTTTAATCTTCGTTTCTCTTTTGGTTTCCGTCTAATTGGAAATACCTTTCCAACGCTGCAATTTTTAATGAAAGTTAACTTTTTGCAAGTATCATCTATCTGTACTCTTTACTTCACTTGATTAAGCGAAGTTATCTGAGTGGACAAAGAATGAAAATAAAACACACTCGAACAATAAGGAAAAGCCCAACAAAGAATGATCGATATCTCTGCAATTTGAAAGTTTTCCAACCGTCTGGTCCAACAAAAGCGTTTCGCCCAGACCCGACAGTTGGGCTCATCAGTTAGATGTTGTCGGTTATCGTACCCTAAAATATTTAACAGCAGTGATACGCTTACACTTCTTCGATGGTCATATATTTACGAATTTAACGTGAAGTGGGTTAAAAAATAGAAAGAAGTATTCAATTACAAAAAGGAACTCAAATACAGGGTGTCCACCGGGAAGGTAAACTACTTTGTTTGTTTATAATTTTTGATAAAAATTGTATTATTTTGTATTGAAAGAGAATGGATCTTATATTGATATGTTTTATTTAATGTCGGCAATTATGTATGAAATTCAATATCAGGGGCCGAATTACCGCATCAGTTATCGAGTAATACGTGACTGAATTATGTGAGTTTGGCATTACCGCTCACATTATGGAGTCATCATCCCCATAGGTTTTACTCGTTCATTCGATCACTGATGGCACTCACTCGATCAGTCACTGATGCGGTAATTTGGCCCCAGGTAAATGTCCGCCTCTATTAGTATCACAAATGCGAGCCCTTTTGAGCACATTTTTCATTACATTCTCACACATTTCACGCGGTATTTCAATAATTTCATCACGAATATTTTGTTTGAGTTGCTCAAGCGTTTCTGGTTTGTTTGCATAAACCTTGCTTTTCAGATATCCCCACAAAAAGAAGTCCGGAGCAGTCAAATCAGGCGACCTTGGAGGCCAATCAACATCACCATTTCTTGAAATAACTTGCTGTGGAAAGAGGTCTCGCAGTTATTCCATTGTAATCCTGGCTGTATGCGATGTGGCACCGTCTTGTTGATACCACATGTTAATAAAGCCCAAAGCATGCAGTTATGTGGCGTTAAAAAGTTTGCAATCATATCACGATAGCGCTACCCATTCACAGTTAACGTTACGCCGTTTTCATTTTCAAAGAAGTAACACTTCCTTGAGTAGCAGTAATGTTTTCAGGCGATCTTGCAGTACGTTGTGGTCCATGCTTGGGCCTATCACCTACAGACCCTCTTTCTTCGAAATCATTCACTACACGATAAATAGTGCTTTTTGTTGTTTCTCCCAAAAATTTCACGTAACTCTCTCATCGTCACAGTAATCGATGATTGATTTTGATAAAATGTTTTAACGATTAAAATACGTTGGTTTATCGAATATTTTTCCATAATAAATTTGCCACGTGTCTACTTCACGACTGCCAAATATGAACTGTCATGCCTAATGTTTACCAAAATGGCGGCAACACAAATTAGTATACCTTCCCGGCGGACACCCTGTATTTAGACAAAGTTGTTTCTTTTTTTTAGTTCCATTTTGTTTAAAATCTATAAAATTATAGTGAAATTTGCTGTTTCTACACTAAAATAACAACTTAAAATAATTATGGACTTATGGCCCACCTAAGTGAGCCATGAGACCACAATCTGCGGGTCATTAGTCCACAAAGAAATTCTGTAGACTTCTGGCCCAATTGGATGGGTTAAAAGTTCACCATTGGTTTGTGGACTTGTAACTCATCCAAGTGGGTCAAAAGTCTATTGTGGACTTTTGACACTGCGCCCGCGCTATCATATGAATTCTTTAATCTCTTTCTGGGACAGATAGTGGGGTTTTGTTTTGGAGATAACACGGAGGACATTATCTTCAACAAATCTGTCCAACTAAAAAGTAATGCAGACTTTCTCCACGGGAGAGATTGCAGAACTAGTGAAACTTAATCGTCTTGAAGTAAACGAGAAAAAGACCAAGTACATGTTGCTATCAACAAACATCTATTAGAAAAAATGTCATTATTAATAGCAGTAACTTGCTCTGCTTGCCACACAACATACATAATTCTGTATGCAACCAATATACAACAATATTAATGTGTTTAAATTTCAATTTAAAAATGGACCATAGTTACCTAGAGGTGATTATTAATCGAAATTTGCTATCATGTCAATATTTCCAATCGAATTGAGGTTAACCGAGTTAATGATGTACAATCTCTTTGATCACTTAATTAAAGTTTCAAATTAAATGGATTTACGCGATTTTCATCAAATTTCCATTTAATAAACAATCAAGTATGGAAAAAGATGTCAAACATCATTATGAAACCTTATGATTGGATTTATTTTTTTTGTATCGATCGAAAGCCAATTTAAAGGCAGGGAGAGGTGTCGCACTTTCATGATGATCTATGTGGTTATAACAATTATTTAATAAAATGTACCTACTTACCTGCAGATTAAAACAAATATTATCACAAGCCGACGAAGACAGTATAGTATGAATATCCTAAAATTGAAAAAGTTTAATCTAATATACGAAGAATATCTAATCGATAAGATACTATTGTACACTGCGTTTCATTCGTTTAAAAACAGTCTTTTTTCTATAGACTTTTTATGATTTCTCAGTAACCTTTTATAATTAGGAAACAAATAAGTACCTATAGAATTAATAGAGTGTCATATGAGGATGAAGCTGCCATGGCTATTTCATCAATTTAATTAGTAACGTCGGCGTTTTTTTTTTGTTTTTTAAACAATCTAGTTTAGAAACAAATTAAAAATAACATTCAAAAAGTCAAATAATAAATACTTAACAACATTTTGTCATCAATTTGACCCCGTCATGCCAAAAGCAATTTACCTAACCGTAGACGAATAGGCTCAATTTCGAGCTCATAAGGACGGTGGTCATAGTAGCCGCTATATAGGCCACAAGATTAGACGAAGTCATAAAACAGTCGTATGCGGATGAACATGACTACAACACCTCAAAACCTATGCTCCGAGAAGCCTCGAATTCAACGTTATCAGTAAAACCGGAGTTAAAGCCAGCAAATCAACCGTTTGATGGATTATTCGCCAAGCCACTCATTTAAAGCACCTGAAAATCAAAAAAAAAAACACCACTAAATGATGTGCGCCTTTGTTTTGCGAAGCAGAAAATCTGATGGGAAAGAGCATGGCATCAGGTGGTCTATTCCGACGAAAACGAAAAGAAGTTCAATTTGGATAGCCCTGACGGTTATAACTTCTATTTTTATTACGTGAGAAAAAAGGAAGTAACTTTGGATAGAAGACACAGCCGAGGGAGGATGTGTGATGGTATGGGTAGCTGTAAGCTACTACGGCACAGTTGAACTCGAATGACAGCGGAAACCTTTAGATGAATACTGTAACGAGCCTTTCCCAAGTTCAATGCAATATTTGGTGGACACCATTGGACTTTCCAGCAGGATAACGCTTCCATACGTGGAACTTTTGCCTTGGCCGCCATACTCACCTGACCTGAATAATTATAATGGAAAATGTTTAGGGTTGGCTCTCGAGGAAAGTTAACGAAGGAGGAAGGCAGTTTGAAACCAAACACGACTTAATTGAAGCCATAAATTTATCTTGGAAGGAGATTTCACTGCATTATTTGGGTTCACTTTATGAGTCATTGCACCGTAGGATTTTGGAAGTAATAGAACATTCTGGAGGTCGTACTCACTACTAAATGTAATTAAAAGGTAATGATGTTAGTCAATAAAAACTAAATTTCGAATACAACCATTAAAAGGATTTTTCTTGTTTTTTTTTTTTTTCTTTTAACACCTATATTTTCGATGTGAATTTAAACGAATGACACAAAAAAGCGTCGATTTTTACGAATAAAACTAATGAAATAGCCATGGGATTAACAATTTTATAACGGGATTCAAAATTCTTCCTGCAGCTTTATCCTCATCTGACACTCTATAAATTCTATACTTATATGTTTTACTCATTATAAAAAGTTACGGAGAAATCATAAAAAGTTTACAGAAAAAAGACTGTATTTAAACGAATGAAACGCAGTGTATCTTCAACTTAATAAGATGGCTAATGTTTTTTTTTTTTTAAACCAATATGTCTCCACAAGACCAAGTTAATAAAAATAAGCTCAGGTCAATTGAGAAGCTCGTTTAATTTCATACTGCGCATCACAATTCGTTGTAAATTATCTCCTTTTTAGGCCACATGCATCATCAACTGAAGTGAATATACATACCTACTGCACCCAAAAACCAAACCACCGCAAGCCATAAAATTGAAAATTAAAAAATACATAAATGCTTAATAATAATAAAAAAAATAATAATAATAATGCTAATAGCACGCTCAATAACCGACAACATATATTTTCCAGCAGCACACCAGACAACCCATAATTATATCTCTCTGACGTAATGACATCATATCCTCATTTTCAGAGCAAGTCTTTTTAGCGTTATAGAGCTAGTGGTGGTGGTGCGGGGCATCCTTAACCATAACTACTATTGCAGCATAGGTATTCAAAAAATGAGGACACAAAAGGAGGTCTATAATGAGACTCGCAGCAGAAAAAGTAAAACAAAACATATGAAAATAAGGCAAATTACCCCTTCCCCCGCCAAGCATTCTGTTTTATGTAGGTATGGTAGGTACCTATACCCATAAAGAAATAAAGTGAGACCTAATTTTAATAGGAAACAGGACTACATAGATGAGGAGTCTTATTATATTTTTGTGTGTACCATTGAACAAGTTTCGGAGGCGCCTCTATAATTTAGCCACTTCCATTTACAACCTTCTTACACCTACACGCTACACATCATCTGATTCGCCCCAACAACGAGATGATGATCCGTTCGTTATTCCTATTCCTCGTGTCGTCTGCATGATTGTGGCACATTTGTACAAAAATTTGCTTTTCATCCTTGTTGCAATAAAAACAAAATGAAGGAAACAAAAATCTTCAATTCGTATCTAAATCTCTGTGAGTGGAAATGTAAAAATTCCAATTAGCTGTTCTAAAGTGAAAAGAAAAAGAAAGTTTGATGGTTGGTCGGATGGATGGGTTCGGTTGGATATGGATAGTTTGACTAAAGTGCCTTTTTAACATCCTTTTTTTTTGTGTGTGTGATTATTTTGCCTCGACACTCGTTCACTGCACTCATTCACCTGAGTTTGTAAGAATATGCGAATTATTCCACAAGAAAAAATCCTTTAAATTAATGAATAGAAGAAGACGAAGGAGAAAAATGGGATGAAATATACCACGACCGACACCGCCGACACGGACACGGACCGACCGACACGTCGCAACGACTACGACGTAGAAAAAGGATTGTGAAATAAATTTGCTTTCTCCAGAAAATACCATAGATTCAGAGGAAAAATTCAAATGCGGATTCCTTGGAGCAGCGTTGGATGTGCTTTTTGGTACCTATACATAAAGAATATTATGCGCTTTTCTTTAGTTTTCTTCTTTTTTTATTTGTGTTCGTACCTCTTGGTACTTTTAAGTATAGAGGAAGTGAAATATTGCACAGGAAGAACTCAAGTCATCAGATGAATAAGGAAGGAACGAATGAACTAACCAAAAATAAAAGAAACGGAAACTCATATCACAAAGTCTGGAGTTACATTAATTTGTTCTCTCTTGTCTTTTCCAGCTATTACAAGTTTTATTACAACTTAATGATGTTTAAGAAGTTTTTCTTCTGTTTTTTTAACAAAAAAAATGGGAGTGGAAAGGCGCTTATTGTTTTTCTTCTTCTTCATTTTCTTTTTCGGGGATCAAAGAGACTTGAGATGAGATGAGAGGTTTTTTTTTTCAAGGAGAAGAATTAAATATTCGTGTTTATTGCGGATTAGTGTATTTTTTTTTTACTTCCGGATGATAGGTAGGGAAGAGTCTCCTGAACTTAGGGGCAGGATTTTGACAGGAAGATTTTTTCTGACAGAGTTAGCAAGAGTTCGAAAGGTCAACATATGAATTTCTAAGGGCTTTAGTTTCACAGCGAAATTTTAATCTACTTTAACAGCCCTATTAATAAAAAAAAAAAAAACGCTTAATTAACCTCTATTCCGCGAGTTTACTGAACTATGGAACATGAGTTAATTCACGAGTCAAAATTTCAGAAAAAAAAAAATAAATGTTACAAATTTGGTCTCGCTACACCACCTTCTTCCATAAACTACAAGGTGTTTTTTTTTAAACGTGTGGTTTTCAATCTGGCAGTACTTTTTTCGGAGTTGCTCTTTTTTGACAGCTGTCACTTGATTTATGCTCAGTTTCGTTTGCCATTTTATAATTAATGGACTTACTCCTGAACAACGTTTGGAAATCGTGCAAAATCGGCTCGAAACGAGATCGTTGTTGATCCCGATTTTCGCAAGAAAATTTTGTTTAGCGATGAAGCTCATTTTTGGTTGAATGGGTTCGTTAATAAGCAAAATTGTTGTATTTGGAGTGATCATAACCCACAAGCCATTGTTAAGACGCCGGCCGCGCCGTTACATCCTCAAAAAGTCACTGTTTGGTATGCTCTATGGGCAGAGGGAATCATTGGTCCATATTTCTTTAAAAATGAAGCCGGCCATAATGTTTACAGTCAATGGGGAACGCTATAGAGCCATGATTAATAACTTTTTCGTGCCTGAATTCGAGGATGTTGATGTGGCCGACCTTTGGTTCCAACAAGACGGCACTACATGCCATACAGCCAACGAAACAATCAATTTATTGAAGGAAACTTTTGGTAAGCGCATTATCTCGCGTCGTGGATCTGTGGCGTGGCCTCCAAGATCGTGCGATTTAACACCGTTTCGACTATTTTTTGTGGGGTTATGTGAAGTCGCTTGTCGACGCAGATAAGCCCGAGACGATTGACGCCTTGGAAGAGAATATTCGGCGCGTTATTGCTGACATACGGCCCCAATTGCTGCAAAAAGTGGTCGAAAATTGGGCTAGAATTATTTCGAGCCAGCCGCGGCGGCCACTTGCCCGAAATCATTTTTAAAACATAATTGCAAACCCTTATCCTTATAATAAAGCTAATTTCTTGGCCATAACATTCAATCATAATTATTATTCATTATCATTTTTCTTCTTGAAAACTACACGTCTAAAAAAAACACCCTTTAAATTTTATTGAAAACCATCATATCATTAAGAATTTGAATGACTTATTTTGAGATGTTTAGAAAGTGAAATCAGTAATTACTTTGATGCAAAAAACAAAGATGATGGCTTAAATTATAATTTTTGTGAAAGAAAAAAATTGATTCGGGTCCGAACTTCGTCATAAAATGACGTTTAATTTTTCAATGATCATTGGTAAGGTAGTTCAATCGTTGAAATAATAAACGTCATTTTATGTGTACGCTTGGGCCAAAACAAGCATTTTTTTTTTTTGGCAAGAATACAAAATTGAGTCAAAACCTTTATATTGGCATCAAAATATGCACGGATTTTGCTTTTTAAGTTTCTCAAAACCAAACATTAAAATTTAAAATGATGATTTTCAATGGAAGTTATAACTGGCACCTAACTGTCAAATTTTGTACTGAAAAATTTTTAAAATAAAAATTATATAAGCCGACGATATGCTTAAGACTCGGAATTTATTCAAAATTAAAAAAATTGTTTTTAATTTCACGGTGTAGCACTAAAGCGAATATGCTAGTTTTTACTATCTGTTCGGCATTTGGTATGCAGCTTAATTTAGTTCTTATTTCAAATGCCGATAAAACTCTTTGCACGAAAAGCAGTCATCTTCTCCATAAACTCCATTCATATCACCCTCTTATCTTCGCTTTTGTTGGCAAAATCTCTTCAACTTTTTAGCCGAGGAAAATTATTCTTACACTTCGAAAAAAAATTCGAAAAAGAGGAATTTAGTCGGATGTGTTAAGCAGGCTAAGATTGTACCTTAAGAAATTTACACACAAAATATTATGACACTTCTTTCTCACAAGAGGCAAATATTTTCAAAAAACGTTCGCAAACGCTCTTAAAACCTTACACAGTCGCGCCGGGTTGGTGTGGAAAAAAGGACATTTAAACAAACAACTGATATTGCAACATTTACCTTCTCACTTTGTTTTTCAAAATCTATTGGCCTTGAGAATAATTTTGTGGAAATTTAAAAGCTAAAGTTTTTGTTAGCGAAGCAATATTCGTCGATTGAAAAATGGTTACGTAGATAGTTTGCTTTTTATAAGTTCTGATAATTTCATTTCTGTGTTGCGATGTTTTCTATGTTAATTCCAAATATTATCGTGCTTCTTTCTATGGTTTTTTCTGCTGATTTGGGAACACTCTCGAACATTTTTGTTAATTGAATAAAACAGGAAAAAAAAACATAGAAAACATCGCACCAAAAAATTAATATTGTTACAACCACTCAATGACTAATGAAAGGGAAATTTTGCAATCAATAAATATAACATAGGTATTCAATATAACAAGTATGTACCTCGTTTCGAGGAGGTGTTTCGTTAACATGATATCAACAAACATAAAAAACATTAAACGAAAAATTCGCAATCATCACAACTAGTTAACGACTTATTATCGGTTAGTTATCCATCTAACTATTTTTCGATCCGCGACGCGAATGTTGCTGCTTCACTAATTTGACATTCATCCGAGGTTTCATTCATCGGGTGCTTTCATCCGACAAAATTTTACAGATAAGTTGGTGTATACTCCTCATGCTAAGACATTTTTCTCTACTTTAAAAAGTTTGGCTGCTAGGGTATCCACACCAACGGCCTTGAAAGACTTACATAAGTTTGGTGGAATGACATTTTGGCTATCATTGTTCAAGTCGAATGGAACGTTGTGGCTTACAGTAGAATACTTGCTGTATTTATCGTTTAGCAGTATAGAAATGAGCTCTGTCCAAATCTTCGGCATTGGCTAGGTTCGATCCTTTAGTTTGTGCACAGAAACTCACAAACTGTCAAACCTTGAAGAGCAAGGCACCTTACGTTTTGGCTTTAATTCCTTTTCTTTCATATCGAAATTTTGCAGACCTGTTAATTTCTGTTCGAAGAAACTTCTTGGATAGAAAATCACAGCGTTCGCTATTGTGAAAATCGTTAGCGTTCTCTATTGTGAAGAAATGCGACTTTTTTGAGTACGAGAAGGGCTTTGGACCGAAATTCACACAAATGCACATAAAATAACACAAATTCAAAGTGAAGGCACGAGACTTAAGTATGTCTACTACCATATTCTCGCTCTCATCTCGGCCTTGTAGCCTTGGGTATATCTATCGTTTCAACCTTTGGTAGAAGTTTAAACAACAGTCCTGCCGTAACAACCCGGAATAGACTTGAGCGTCCGCTTCCCGTGATCTATCTTTTCCCCTTCCTGAGAAGTCGGTATTCCTCCTTTTTTTCTTTGCGGGAAGAGTTTCCGGAATGATCCCTCGGCAGCTATGGTCCTAGTCTACGTTATTGACTGGTTGGCCTCGAATTTCGTTGCATGCAGAAATCTCCATTGAGCTGTGAAATTAAGAGAGATGCGGTACGAAAAAGTTCTGGCTGTCTGGAAGCTTTGCGACCTCAAACTTTTGCACAGAATCCGATGAGCGATGGGTTGTACTGGATATCCAATATTGAGATACCAGCAAGTAGTGGTCAGAATCTATGTTGGGCTCAATCGTTACATGATTAATTGAGTTATTGGTTCGTTGATTTTGAAACTGCTAAGTATATTGTGTATCGTATACATGCGCATAAGGTGTGAGGAAAAGCTAGAGAGTGTAGGTTGAATTGAGACAAGAAAAAAAGAGGGGGTCTATTCTCCCCGTTTAGCCAGGAGGGGCAATTTTCTAAAAAATTGACTTAAAACAGAAAAAAGAAAATCTGAAAAAACAACGGTTAGATTTAGAATGCCATGAACATGATACACCTTATTGAAAAGCCAGAAATCTCTTCTTTTATTGTGTTTTTAAATAAATTTGGTTTAGAGAATAGTTTTTGAAAAATTAATTTTCAAACTCAAAATTTTGAAAAAAAAAAATATTGAACAAATTTTGTTCAAACTAATTTTGAACAAAATTTAACGTTATTAAATAGTATTTTTTTTTTTAATACTCAATGCTTTAATTAATTTTTAGTCGAACACCAAAAACCAGATGCTAAAATCTCTTCTATTTAGTTCTTTAGAAAAAAATTCCCTTAATTTGACTCTAATCCGCTGCTTAAGTTGCTCTAAAGATCTTGTTTCCACTATCGTAACACACAATTATGCTCAGCCAGAAAGGCTAGACCCTAATTAAGGCATCAAGAGCTTTTGTTCAGCGTTCTATCGATCCAGGCCAAAATATTTCGTTAACTTCCACACCCATTTCCACTTTGGGCCGTAAGCTCAAAGACTATCACAAGGCTTTCAAATTAGGTTTTTGAAGCTATTTATTGACTTATTAGTCATTATCGTAAAAGCCAGTTGAGGAAATGTATTTAATTTTCAAATCTTTTCCTAAAAAGTTCCAAAAAAAATGAATTAGCAGACAGGATCAACCACCATCACACTATCCAACTTAAAGACCTTGAAATTAAAAACCTCTTAAATCTCATTTATCCCATATAATAAAGGAATTCCACACTGACTTAAAATGAAAAATAATGACTCTGGCCCTTCCCAATTCGGCCCAATGTGTTTGTGTTAGGTAGGTACATATTCATTTTTTTTTTTTTTTTTGTTTCAAAAAATCACAACGTGTGATTTTATCTTATTTTTTTTTTCGTACGACACTTATAAAATAATTCCTAATGAAACCTTATCACCCGGCTAAAGGAATTTTTCAAAATAACCCCGTTGATGGTCGTCCTCGTCAGCCGCAGCAGTGAACGCAAGGTTCAAACTCCCTCAAGGGATGATTTTCTCGCATAGTCAGTAGTTATAAATCAAATTGTTCCCCTTTGGGCATTTAACTTTCGTATTTGAGCAAAAACAAAAAAAAAAAAAAAAAATGGCAAAATATAATCCGAAAGGATTTAGTAGCACAAGCTTCTTTTCTAACAAACTCTCCTTCATCCAGAATCCGCTTATTCCCTTTTTCCTTCTTGCTCGGTTGGGATTCCTTTCATTAAAAATACAAATTTTTTCACATTTTGCGGGGCGCTTTAAGGGGATGAAGGAATTTTTCACTGTGAATTCTTCATATTTTCACTTCCTTTTGTTGATGGGTGGACGGGTACGAGGGCGGGGGGAGGTGAAGGACAGAGGCACGGCTGGCTGGGAATTGGGGTATGAATGTATCCTTCTTCTCGGCTATGATGATGTGGACAACATAAAACTTGTGAAACTCACAGAGAGGAGCAACCGACACACACAAAATTAAGGATGATTTTTTCCTCGCATCTTCTTTAAAATTTATGAGCGGGATTTTGAGGCAATTTACGCTTAAGCATGAGGGAAAACATAATAATGAGCCTCAAAGAGGGTTGGTCGACGGCGGTAACGGCTGTTTTTGTGTTATTTGCTGGCATATCCTGATGCTCTGTGTTTTGCGTGAGCTGAAAATAAGAAGTGCAAATGCCAGCAGAACATAAATATGAAGATGTACAAAAATTTATTTTATTAAGGGAACATTTTTTTTCCTTCGGTTTACCTCTAGAGGGAAAACTAACGAAAGGAAATGAACCTAATTTAGGATTTATTATTTTGGATTTGAAGATAATTAGGGATTGCTGTAGGTTTTTTTTTTTAATTTTTTTTTTTAATTTCGTTCTTCGGTGCTTCTCAAGTTTTTCGTTGAGGGTTATTTATTTTTATTAATTATCTGCCAGTGACTTTAATTAAATTTAATAGCTGAGTGCGGAGTATTTTACGGGATTATATTTTGTTTCTATTTATAGAAATATGAATTAATGTTAACTGCCGCACTGTTATTTTAATGACCATTTTGTAATTTTCGAGGCAGAAAAATGGACATTAATGGGTCTTTTTTCCCCAAAGATGTAATTGTAATAAATTTAAAAAAAAATATTTGATAATTTTCGAAGTAGAAATGAGGTATAATTATAGCGGATTTTAGTGGTAATGGAGCTTGAAGGAATTAGAAGCAGATAAAAGGTTTTTTTTTTTTTAAATATCGTCAGCAATAATAATTCATTTGACAAAAAAAAAAAACGCTTAAACATCTGGAGGACAGAGTGAGGTGAAATAACACTGACTTCTTAGTTTTGCCCGGAAATTTGTTTAGCTAGTTCCTTTCGCCTTTTCAGCACCCTAACTTTGGGAGAGATTTTTCATTGAATGACTACAGAAATAAAGGAGTCATGCAAAATATTTAAATAGTTTACAACCCAGCAGAGCACTTTTCACAGGCAGCTGTGACAGCCACAAATTTCTCTAAATTGACACAAAAATGTTAAAGGTTGAAGTTTGAAAGCTTGAATTTTAGCCTGAAGGTCAACTAACATGCGTTTAAAGAAAAAATTTACTAGGTTAATGAATAGGAAGACGAACCAGCTAGTCTTTGAATCCAATACCGCTGGACGGGGCAGTAGAGGAAGACAGAAAATCAGGTGGCGCACGTAAGTGAAAGAGGACCTTACCATATTTAGCGTGCGAAATTGGAGACAGCTAGCTATAGGGACCGAGCTAGCTGGAAGAAACTTGTTGGTTGAGGCCTCAGCTGGCGCTACAACTACGTTCAGTAGATGTATGTAGACGAACTAGCCAGCAAGCCGTTCATACCTCTCTAGCTGACAGAGTTAACATTCCGCTAAGAGCTACGGACACCAGCAATTTAACCAAAAACACATCCTAACCTAGTAGGAAGTGGAAGAAAACTAAGTAACTGAAAATGGACCGACTATGACAAATCGCGAACAAATGAACTACTATAAGTCTAGATGAAACATAGTTGAGCATAGACCATGGCAACATTTTTGGGAAACTTGCCAAAAGAAGGGCATGGGGCAGAGCTGATGGTCATCCCCCAATAATACTAACTAGCGAAATGTTGTTTACAAAGACGAACAAAAGTATTCTCTTTGTAACTGCCCTGCGTTAACCAGTTTCTTACTAAAACGTACCAAGGAAATCTCAGGTAGGTAACAAAGTAATCGTGCTCTTTTTTCGAAATCTTGAGAATATCGTTTTTGAAGGGTGGTGCCTCAAGTTGCCTGAGCTACCAAAATGTAGACAGTTTAAGTGCGGATAAAAGTCCAATCGAAAGTATTACATTATACCCAAGGTGTGGCAAAACTAATGTCAAAAATTAGTGTTTCAAATCTCTATCGTTGCCGGAGCTGTATGAGCGGTTGGTCGGTTCTGCTGGAACCAAAAATGCTCGATACCCAATTCAGAAACTAGCTGAAAAAAGGCAGCTCCACTTGTTTGTTAAGCTCACTTCCAGAACAAAGTATATAATATTCACCATCCATAATCCATATTCATAAAAATGCTCCAAGGTAGATATGGCCGGCTTTATTCGCAGTTGTTAAGCTGCGCCAAAGAGTTTATTAAAGGGCTCCTCATTCTGACTCTTGAAGGGAGTCTTCTTGAGCCACGGCACCGCGCAGCGATTTTCCGTCTTCTACGATACTCCAGTTATCAACACCAACTACTCTAGAATATGCGGTATATTGGCCAGAGTTACGGTTTTCCTTGTGGCTTCAAAAGTCGAAGTTGGGATTCGAAGAGTCTCTTGGTTTGCCCATTGTCGTCCATTTGCTGGATATGGCCTTCCCAATGTAACCGATGACGTGTTTTGACTTTTTGGACTATATCCACATATTGGTACCTACAGTTCATAGATTTGGCGGTTGTATCTTCTCCTCCATTAGTCTTTATCGCACACACATGACCAAAACATGTCAATGGCAGCACTTTTCGAAAGTTTCAGTACCCGATGATATAAAGGTTTTTTAGAGTGTGCACTTCGTCTTAGTCAATTTTGAACCCACATGATTCGCCAAACCAAAGAAGCAGCGATTTCCTAGGGTAATTTTTAGCTCAAGTATCTCAAAACTGCTGCTAACAATAGTGGTGTTTTGTTTCAGGCATAGTGAACCGATGTTTTGTTTGCTTGTTGACAGCAGGTGTTTGGTTTTGTCCTCGTTTATTTCAAGACTGACATATTACGCTATGAAGGACAACGGCCGATTTTTATTTTGTAATGCCACACCGGATCAGTTTTCCTGGGATCCTGCGAGTTCGCCCATCACCTTATGGAACTTCTGACGGTAAACACTATCATATGCGGCTTTGAAGTCGATTAAATGATGATGAGTCTCCACTGGAAATTCGTTTCAATCACGACTCTTTGATATCCTTGAGCTGGGAGAGTGCGTTCTTCTTCATTCTTCCCCCGGTTCGTCACTTTTCCGTCGCTGCTTTTGTTTTGCATTGCAGCTTTTGTACATGCTGGTGTTTCTTGTATACACATCCACATCATACCACCGGTTCTTTCTCTGAGATTGCGGCTAATTTGTTGATAATGCTGAGACCACCAATTAAAGGCGTCTGTAGTTGATGAATGTACAAGAACATAACTCCTCGACCAGGTGATCTCTGTAGACTCTGACAACTGCCAAAGAATCCGCTGTTTACTATTCCAAAAACCTCCAATTGGCTGTTTTTAGCAATTTTTTTGAAGTCTTTTTCTGTTTCGAATTTCATGAACGAGCAGACAGGAAACATGTCTTCGAATAACTTGTCAAAGCGATAAATTCTAAAAGAAGCAATTTTCTGTAATGGCGGTTTTTTCATATTCCTGTCGCATAAAAAAAGAATGAAACAGTATGAAAATCTAATCGAACACGACATCAATAATTTGACACCTAAACCGAGAAGGTGTTCGCTCAGATTGAAGAACCATCATCTTGACGTGTTTAAATACATTAGGATTTGGATGTGATAAAATTAAAGCTCGGCAGACATTAATATACTGCGATGGAATGATATATAGTTCGTTTGAGGGAAGATGAGGCAGCTGGGGAAACTTCTATTCAATGATAGACATCGACAACAGCGTGCGCAACCATAGATGGTTTAGAAGGAAGAACCAGTATGCCAGACGTCTCAATTTTAGCAACTGGATAAGTTGGTTCGCAATCGGGATAGTTGGAGAGACTTGTTGATGGAGCACCAGAGCAGAATCCAAAACCCGGTTGAAGAGGTATACAAGATAACTTTATGCACCTAAGACCTAAGAGAGAAATTACATTTTTTTTCTAAACCTTCTAAACAAGTGCAGACGATTAGACGACCATAGCCCTGATTTGCAATATGTGGATATTTTTAAGCTCGTATATACAGCTGTATTGCCCCAGCTGGTGTTGGACCCGCAAAATTGCGCAATTTTCTACCATTACGTAATATTTGCGACTGTATGTTCAGAGCAAAAATATTGTGTGGTATAGAACCACATTAGGGCTCGTTTTGGTCTCGAGTCTATAAGTTTTCTAAATTTAAATGCCATCTGACTGTTAAAGCACTACTAGACAGAGTCCCACTGGATGATAAAATCACATTCGATAAAATACTCCCTCTATATATGCTCCCTAAAACCGGAGATGAAAAGCAAATGTTCGTTGTTCATACGTCCTCCCTTCTATAAATCTCAAAATGCCGGAAGACTATATACTGACATACCGACCACCCCTGTGTTGTCATCGTGGGTGCGAACCACGCGGAATTTATCGCGAAACTTCGGTTTTAGCTTTCAACATCCACACAAATCTCTTGACTACACTTTATACGATGCATTTGCAATTAGGTGATTTATTTGCAATTTATGTATATATAAATCGAGTGAAAAGGTATATACATACTCTCTCAGATTTATAGCTAGACTAGATAGATATAGATAGATACAATAGCCATATAGGGAGAGATACACAGATATATTAGCCCTTTGGCCCAAATAGACCAAATAAATTGATCGTTAAACACATTTGTGGTCTCGTGTCTGTCTGGCTGTGTCCTTTCCGCCGCCTGAATCTGATGTCAACGGTAGTTATATTGGGATTATATCCATTTCACTTGACTCATCATGAGTTTATTTAATGGTGCATCCATTAAAATGTCACCTTTTATTTTAGATCTCCTTTAATTTCGACCTTTTATACATATACATATATCCATCCAGGACCACACAACGCACACACTTTATCCCTATGGGGCAGAACAAAAATATAACAGATTGCCGTATTATCTGTGGAAACGAAATGGCCTCATTTTCTTAATAATACACCTTGGATTTTCTCGGGAAAGGGCGACTCCTCTCATTTTATTGAAGGTAGGTTGAGATATACATTGTCGTTTAATTTACTTTTATTGGGGCAACTTATGCGCCTTTATTCACCTGAATTGCCTATTTCTCGACCTCATTCTTGTTCTCTTTTCCTAAAACTGGGATATCTTTTTTTGTGACAATGTCAATCTATTTAGAGCAGAGCAGAGTAGAGCATAGCCTTTGGGGCTCGACTTATATATGTACGTTGAATGAGGAAGAAACCCCCTTAGGATTTTATCCTTTTATTGAATCTAAAATTCTGTGCGAATGTACAGTATATTTATGCTCATTTGTTACTCAAGGATATGTCACTCCTGTGGCCAAATATGTTAAGGGCGATTATTGTTATGATGCTAGATGGTAGGTAGGTAGGTATAGTCAAGTGAAATAGGGGTTAGCTGACCTGACCAGACCATAACAATTCACTTTTAGGGGTGAATCATCATCATCCAGCAGGAACAATAATCTTATATCTATATTGGTGTTGCACAGTGGGGCAAAATAAGTTCGAAATTAGAATAAAATAAAGAAATTGTCAGTTTGTATAACATTTGCAATGGAAATCTTATAGAGCTCGTAGCTTCGGTAACAGTTTGTTGTTTCAAAAATATGCAGGAGTTAATCTCGATTAACTATGGGGAACGCAATGGATCCACAGAGATCCGAGTGAGATGATGCGGCTTGCATCATCCTAACCTAAACTAAGCCCAGCTCGATTAATGTTATCAATATTAGTTTCTAATGACTTTACGTGAATAAAGCAATACTGAGGTAAAAAAATGATTATTTTAACCCTTTGTTCGATTGGTTACAAGAACTTCTATAACATTAACAAAAGAAGACTATAATGAAGTGAAACAATTCTTAGCTTCGGTAAACCGATTATTATTGGCAATTCTGGTTTCAGATTCTTAAATCCTGTTTATTATTTTTTTTTTTTAAATGACGCACGAGACGTCTTTGGTGGATTAACACGACTGACAAATTGGCAGTATTTTTGTCAAACGACTAGAAAAAGAATAAAAAATTGTCTATTCTTCTACCAGTAACTTTCTTGTATCTTCTTTTCTCACTTCGATGAAAAAAATTAAACATTTACGGAAAAAATCTGAAATCCTGAATATAGGCTATAATTTCATAACTGTCAAAACTTTTTGAAAAGTCGATTTTAAAACAAATTCAAGCACATCTAACTACAGGGTGCTTTTTTAAGACGTGTGGTTTTCAATCTGGCAATACTTTTTTTGGAGTTGGTCTTTTTGACAGCTGTCACTTAATTTATGCTCAGTTTGGTTTGCCATTTCATAATGACTAGACTTACTCCTGAACAAATTTTGCAAATCGTGGAAAATGGGCTCGAAACGAGATCTTTGTTGATCCCGATTTTCACAAGAAAATTTTGTTCAGCGATGAAGCTCATTTTTGGTTCAATGGGTACGTTAATAAGCAAAATTGTCGTATTTGGAGTGATCATAATCTACAAGCCATTGTTGAGACACCGTTGCATCCTCAAAAAGTCACTGTTTGGTGTGCGTCGTGGACCTGTGGCGTGGCCTCCAAGATCCTGCGATTTAACACCGCTGGACTATTTTTTGTGGGGTTATGTGAAGTCGCTTGTCTACGCAGATAAGCCCGAGACGATTGACGCCTTAGAAGAGAATATTCCGCGCGTTATTGCTGACATACGGACCCAATTGCTGCAAAAAGTGGTCGAAAAATGGGCCACTCAACTGGAATTTATTCGAACCAGCCACGGCGGCCACTTGCCCGAAATCATTTTTAAAACATAATGGCAAACCTTAGCTTTATAATAAAGCTAAATTCTTGGCCATTACATTTAATCATTTGTGTTTTATTTCTTCTTGAAACCACACGTCTAAAATAAACAACCTTTACAAACCGCCTTTTAAGTTCAAGGTGGTCAGGATTTAGAGAACGCAGAAGTTGCAAAACAGCTCTTCTACCCGTTGTAGACGATATTCGAAGGCCGATGAACATTTCTAGAGTGTTTAGACTTTTCGAAGAGGTTTGACACGGTTGATCACCTGATACTTTGTAAAAAGCTTAGAGATGATTCCGGTTTTTGTTCTTACAAAATAAAACTTTTGCACTAATACTTAACTAATCGTCAGCAATGCGTTGTAAGTCAGTTGTCTTCATATCTCGCAATCCCTGTAGGAGTTATACAGGGTTCCATTCTTGGAACGCTATTATTTTCGCTGTAGGTATATCAATATAATTTCTCGTCTTGTAAAGTTAAGCAAAGTTCATATTTTTGCGGACAACGTCCAATTGTACTTGTGTTGTCCGTTAGATGGAATAATTATTGCTATCAGCCATATTAATGAAGACCTTGAAATTATTCTCCAGTGAGATCTTAAGCATAACCTTTCTCTCAATCCGGAGGAGTCAAAAACACTTTGCTTTTACAAACCCATCTTAGATACGTTAAGTTTTCCGCCGTTTCGACTTGTTTGATCGACCATTGGCGATGTGCAATCTACCAGGAACCTACATATACGGATAATTTTCAATGATACTTTAACTTGGACTGATTATGCACCTACTATACTTGGTAAGCGTATAGTGCTTTGCACCTGTGCCTATCCCAAAGGCATGTTCCTGTCAAAACTAAGATATTGCTTGTGAAAGCACTTCTTCCACCAATTTTTTTGTACGGATCTAGTCTTTTGGAGCCTTGACTCTTTAATAAAACGAAACCTTAATGAAATATACAACAATCTTGCAAGATACATATATCTTCAATATAAGATATTTTGAGTATATTTCAAGTTACTTATAACAAATTATATAGGTCTGACTTTCGATAATCTCTTGAAGATTAGGTCACTTATTCATTACATGTTATTATACAGTCTCGTTAACCAGAGCACCTGTACAACCGATTAGTTTTTGGTGGCTCACGAAGAACCGCGTTTCCGATTCAACCCAGATTTAATTCTCTGCGATTTTGTTAACCTTTTCAAGACCTGCCAATGATGATGGGAAAATTAATTAAATCCGATCATTCCATTATAGGATTTAATCCAAAGGCTTTAAATTTGTGATGAAATATAACACAAAAATAGAATACAAAAATTTGTATATTTATTATTTTTTTTAATTTTTGTCTAACTTAAGACGGTCCATTGCACCACAGTGTGATTCAGTTAAGGCCGTTTTGTGTTCGTGTTATGAATTTGTTGCGTTGCGGGTTGCAATGTTAAATAAATATATGCTGTGTGACTGGAATATCAGATGGTTTTTTTTTTGTTTTTTTTTTTTGCGAGAAGGGTAAGTAAATATCGCATGAGTCCTGTATATATTTTTTTTTTTTCGTTTTGCCCAGTGAAACTGAGCGCGTGTAAATCGTTTAAAATATAATATTTACAAAAATGTCAAAACATTAATATAAATTATATTTTGTGAGACCACTCTCTTGGTGCTCTAACCATGATGGTGATGACGATGACGACTGCGACTATGAATGCAGCCGGACGAGAGTGATAAGTGGACAAGTGATTAACATGTCGGACAGGTCTCGATTTTTTTTTTTTTAAATTTATTTATCTTTTTTATTAATTCAATTGAACTTGACATGTGACGTCGACTCATACTCTTGTTGATATTGACTGGCATTCATAATCGTGCAAGGAAGTCTGGTGTATGTATTTATATACGAGTACATTATGTAGGTACATGAGCAAAGGTTGTAATACAAAAAAAAAAACCGAAGGACTGAACTTTTTTTTTTTGGATTTATTTCAATTAGGTTTTTAATGTGCGAAATTTTGTCGATTTATTAAAGACATGCAAACCATTTTAGAGCTGATTAGCATTTAAAGTTTTTTTTCATATTCGTTTTGAGAAAAATATAACGTTACCAAAATTAATAAATCTATCAAATGAATAAAAGAAAATCAATATCAGCTACCATATACGGGGAGGGGAATAAAATTGAATTTTTGCTTGGAAAATTAAAAAAATGCACTGCTTACCTAAAAGTTAAAAGTTTTGACCTTACAAAGTTTATATTATATAGTCGCCCATTTAAACGAAATTTTCGTGTATTCAAATGTTAAGTATTGTAAGAGAGGGTTTACTGAATAAGGGTCGAAAAAAAAAAATATTTTGCTAGTTTGAACCCAGTTTAACATTTACGTCATTATTTGTCATTTGAAGCTCAAGTTTTAACTCAAACTTCTACTAACATCATACAGACACATACAGGGTGTTTTGCATAGGTTAGGGCGTGTAGATTGGGTCAAGACAAATGGAATTGGAGGTGGGTCTATCTCCCCCTGTCTAGGCGGAAGGGGAGATTTTCTAAAAAATCGACCTAAATTGGAGAAAAATCATTAAAAATCAATGTCAACACTTACAATATCATTCTATACCTTTTTTAATGCCAGAAATCAATTTTTAATTTTTTTTTTTAATACATTTGTTTTAGGTCCAGTTTTTAGTGCGAGATTAAAGTTAAAATTGAGTTAACTCATCAAATTTGGTGAGTTAACTCAGGATTTACTGAACAGATGCTTTTCATGTCTTATCCACCGAATTTGTTTAGTCGTTTCGCATGCATCCTCCACTGAACCCAAAAAACTGCCTCCTGAGTTCACTGTGGGTTAATTTATTCCTAGAGTTAGCTAAGTCTGGTTTAACTCACCAATGAATTAGTGGCCCTTAGTGAGTAGTAAAGTAGAATAAGTTATTTTCAGTTTTTTTTTAAAACTAGAAGAGATTTAAGCATCTGGTTTTTAGTGTTTGACCAAACATTGATAAGAGCATTGAATATTAAAAACACAAAATACAACATACATACATTTTGAATATAATTAGTTTGTTTGAAAATGAATTTTTGAATAACTATTCACTAAAACAATAAGAATTAAAAATATAATTAAAAATGGGTTTCCGGCTTTATAAAGAGGTATAGAATAATATTGTAAGTGTTGACGTTGTTTATTTTATTATTTTTATTTGCTCTATAGGGAAAGTATTGGTTTCTTGAAAAATAAAATTCGAGGTTGTAATCAAAACTATAACACTACGATGATCGAGAAGTCCAAAATAGTAGTTTTTGTCATGCCATCCGTGGTATCCGTGCGTCGGTCTGGGCGTTTGTACGTCCACTGTAATTTGAGCTTTTGAGCTAGAGCGTAAACGGGTCTGCCGATTTGCTTCGATTTTGGTACAGAACATTTTAATATGATTTCCTAGAGGTAAAATTCGAATTCTTGTTTTTATCTCATCTAAAACGTAGATGTCATACAACAGTTTTGTTTTTGTTTTTTTAATTGTTTTTGAAAAAGGCTTCAACGATTTTGATTAAACTTCGTACCTGTAAAGACCAAATTGATTTCAAGAAAACTGATTTTCAGATTTTTGGCAGACAAAATTCACATAACGGAAATAGGCATTCCACGTTTTTATTTTGGGAAAATGGTTTTATTTTTGGGTTATATTTATATCCGGTTAATGCTTAAACCAATTTTGTTATAATTTTGCAAACCCGTGCTTCTCAATAGTTTAAACAATATTGCATTTAAACATTTTGAACAAAATATATTTCATCATTTTTACTTGCGAATATAGGTACTATATGGGAAGTTATGAATTCGTACAAATAATTGAACTCGAGATTTTGATCAAACTTGACATTACGATGATAGCGAAGACGAAAAAAGTGGGTCTCGCAAAAACACCCGTCTGTCTGTTCGACTACAGCCTAAACGGATGGGTCGATATTCTTTTAACTCGGTACCTAGCGTTTTTTGGAAACTTCCCCCACCCGTTATTTTCTCTTTTTTTTAGGACCAAAACTAACAGTAGCTGTCATACACAATTTCATGGCCAAAAAGGAAAAACTTATTTTTCTCAAAATCAGCGCTACAGTTTTTTTTTTAAGAACTCAATAAATTTAAATAGTTATAAGTTGCCGTTTAATAAAAAAAAAGGTTCCGAAAAATGGTTATTAATGGTACCTCCCAAAGAACCATTGTTTTTTATTTTCGCTTTCCTCGAAAATGGTTCAACTGATTATGATCAATTTTTTTTTACGAATAATTGACGCATTCTAAATAATATTGTGTACTAAAATTTTCAAAAAAATATTTTTAGGATTTTTAAAAAAAGTTTAAATTTTTTTTTTTTTTGAAAACTCAATATTTCAAAAACGACTCTGTCAGTTTTTATTAAACTTGGTAAATAGCAGTTTTTTAACTTTATCTAGAAGATTTTTGACAAAAATTATTCTAATACTCAAAAATTACGATGCCTCCCATACAAATTTTTAAAACCTGTTAAGAAAAATATTTTTTTTCTCAAAAACAACTACTACGATTTTGATGAAAGTTTTGTTGTGTGTTAAAATTAGTACGATCTACCATTTAAACATTTTAAATCTTATAGGCAGTTTTTTGGAGCTTTTAGAATTGTCAAAGGCAACCCTATATTTTTATTTTTTATTTTACCCCTCATAGAACGGTTTCTTTGATTTTCGACTATCTCAATATCTGATCAACCGAACAAAACTAGATTTTTTATACAGAAGCTTGTAACAAATATAAATAAAAGTGCGTATTAAAATTTTCTAAAAAATGATTTTTGGATTTTTTTAAAAAAGAATCCTTGGAAAACCTATATTCCTTCCTGAAATCTTCCTCACTTGCATTGGAAAATATCTTAATTTAATGGCTGATTTTAATTGCAAATCGTTTAAAAACTCGATAAATCTAGTAAACATTATAATTTTTATTCAAAATTAAATTTACAATCTTCACTTATATTCGTTTATTTCTGAATAAATTTGATACATCTGATTCTTATTTCTTTTCTAAACCACCTTCTTCAGCTTAGTAAACGTCACTTAGTAGAAATTTTGTTTTATTAATAATATTTTGCACTTAGTTCACGGAATAAGGCTTAAACCATCCCTATTCCACGTTTATTATTTTGGCTGATAAGGTTTAAGTCTATATATTTTTGTTTCAACAGCGCAACACTCTTTGTTCACTTTTATATTCACTAATTTCCTAGCCAATTTATCGGTACTTTTTGTTTTAGTTATTTTTTTGCCGCGGGATATTTTACTACGCTAGCTATAAGACTACCAATAAAACACGGCTTATAGATATTTTATTTTTCTGTCAATGTTTTTTTTCGTTCTTAAAAAGTAACCTGCTATCGCTATTTTAACGTTTATTGTTGAAATCAAAACATCGAAATAGAACAAAGAAAACAATCACACAATGTTAAAAGGACACCCTGATATTGAGTAACTTTCCTCTCATATATGTATAATGCCCAAGAGATTTAATTAACTCTTTAAAGGTACTCGGTCTTCCTATGCATAATAAAATATTTTTGATGAAACACCATTTGAATAAATAATATACTTACATAATGTACCTATGTATACACCTTACCTATAGCAATACCATCAAAGATTAAAGAATCCATCATACAAAATAAAATATATGCACCCTCTTTTCATATACATATACATATTTATATCAATTTCAAATGCTAAATCAAAAGTACATTCTTTGTTCTATGTTCGTATTGAATTTAATTAAACATCACACAATATACTCTCGAAAAACTTTCTGTCACTTCTTAAGTACCAAATATAGCTGTGCTTATAAGAGGTAGGAGGACAATGAAATTTCCATACCATTAGAAGATCAAGAGGATTTTGGAAGAAGAATGTGAGAAATGGATTAAAATACATTTTTGATGCAAAAGAAAAAAAAAAAACTTAAATTAGTTGCAAAATTACAACTTTAACTCTGATCTTTATCCCTTATCCTCAAATTCAGTTCAGACCTCCTTCACAAAATCCTTTCGAGGGGTTTTCATGTGGTAAATCAAGCTTCAATTGTTTGGCCAAACAATGAGACTCGGCATCAGGACCTGAAAGAACCGATACCACATGTATGCGACCGCATTCGCCACTCGGCACACGGAGTCATAATAATTATACCTGTTTGTATATAGTTAGTTGCACCCTCATCAATATTGCAACATGAAACTTTGCATAAAAAATAAAAGTATACGTAGGTACACTTGTACAGCAAAGGATCATTGGTTGGCTGGAAAATTGAAGGTGTACTTGTAAAGGGGTGACATAGCCGTCGTTATATGTTCAAGCAATGTTTACAATGTGAGGTAAAAAATTACATATTCACTTGCGTTTTGTGTTCGATTGCAATGAACCAACCGACCGACGAGGATATTGAAGGATATGAAATTATCCTACAATTGTTCGATTCCATTTCAATTTGATGGAAATCCACTTTGCGGTTGCGGGGAACCTACAGCCCAATCAGTTCGAAAAAAAATGTGTTTCTATGGCAATGGACTAGACGGTCTATGCATAAGGTTTCCAAAAGGACTTAAATCTTTCATCAAGGAAGTGCGAGGCTATATCTTTGGGATGGTACAAAATATAACAATAAATTGAACCTATTTGGGACTTTACAATGTTTTGAGAAAGTATAGTATGCGGGCCAGAACCAAAGGAGCATCATTTGGAATAAATAAATCACATGCTGGTGTGAAAGTGCGGTTTACCATAATGAAATTTGAGAATGTAAAAAGGAGCATTCTATAAGAAAAGATCTATTTTGTATAAAAAAAAAACAACGACACATAGAGAAACTTATTCATGAATAGAAAGAATATCAGTTACGAAAATTGGCTGCTTAAATCGTTTCAAAGTACAAGAGTTAAGTCCCCTGGTTTGAATGTTTGAAATGTCACTGCATTTTTATCTTTTTTTAAGGCATCCAACAATTCTCATTCAGACCCAATAAAGGGTTGCCCCTCTTCATTTAGCTGCATTGAATAGAATTGTGTGATAGCGTTTCAAAGCTCTTTACATTTTCATATTAATATTGGAGGTTTAAATGAAAGAAAAAAATGGTAAAAGCACATTTAAGTTGTTGTTGTTTCATTCAAACCTTCAATTGGTATACATTTAGTTATATTATAACGTTTCCATAAAAAATCATTGGAACGTCTTTTAATTCTCTTAAGCCTCTCTTTAGCCATTCTTTCAATTTCCCAAACTTAAATTGAATCTCTTTTTGTCTTAGACCGTAGACATAATTATCACCAACCAACCATCAACCATTTAACTCAAACTTGAGACAAAAATAAGTTAATGAATTATTTAATCCGGTTATTTATCCCCGAGAAAATTTCTTATAGTCTCTCTCTTCTTTGCCAAAAAAAATTAAAAAGACAGAGAACAAGAAAAACAAGAAACAATTGTCTTTTTCAACTTGAGAATTCCTTTGGCCATTTTATATTGTTTCAATTTCTCTGTTCGCCGTAGGAACATCTACTTTTTGTTTGGTTTCTCAACTTTTAATAGGATCAAAGTTTTGTTTCCGAGGAAAATTAAGAGACAACACAAAAAAAAAAAGGATTAAAGCGAAAAAGTTAAGGTATCTACCTAGATTAAGCACGCACAATTCCAGGTAAGTTTCGTGAAGGATTAGGTTTTTCAATTTCGTCTTTGTAAATTAAAATGGCGATGTCAAAGACAAAGAAGACTTTTAATAACACAGAGATTGTATAGAATTTGGTGTAAAAGACTTAATTAAAAAAGATACTTAGAGGACAATGATAATTTTGTAGGTTTAATATTCGCTATACTTATACAAGAAAACCTTTTAGGTTTTAAGAGTTTAGGTAGGTACCTACGGCAGACAAATCTAAGGAATCCTAGACAAACATTTTGCAAGCATAATAATTTGATTCACTAACTTAAATGCTTGAGTTTTCCGTAAGTATGTTTTAATTAGTTGCTATGTTTTAGGTAAATATATACAGGGTCTTTCATTAAGCGCTTCCTGTCTTTAAACTTAAATAATACAAGTGTGTGTGAGATATCATCGAATATAACATCGTTCAAATGTCCGCCGCGGCTTTTGCGGTGGCCAGTTTACATCACCTCCACGACCACGTGAGATGACCATGCCCTCGAATCACTCGTGCAGAATTTTTAATGTGGCGTGAGCTGTGTGACTCGTAGCGTACGCCGACCACATCTCGTTGGTGTCCATATCATCCAATTCAGGCCAAAAAAAAGTTGGTAATCATCGACTTTAAGCGATCGTCGTTGTCGTTGATGGCCTGACCAACGTCGTTCTCAACGAAATATGGACCGATGACGCCGCCAGCCCATGCATATGTTTTTCGAAAAAATCTCAATTCGGAATTTTTTTTACTTTAGCTTGTAAAATTGCCAAGGATTCAATTCTAGACTAATTTAAATTTACAAAAAGAAATACACAAGTTTATTTACAAAATTTGATCAACATCGGTGGATCTGATGTCGAGAAAGTCCAAAAAAATTAAATGAGCTGAGCCGTAAGGTTGAAGGAGGCTTGGAGTTTTAAAGAATTTATGTTTAGTTATTTTTATTTAGCCTTCTATTTATAGTATAATATAATCATAATGACTATTGAAGTTCAATTTATGGTCTAAAATTACACCTTAATCCTTTTGAACGAAGATAAAATAACATCTGGAAGATCGTTAATAAATGGGAGAAACAGAAGTGGGCCAAGGTGGCTTCCTTCAGGCACTCCAGAAAAATTTTAAATAAGTAAAGAGAACTTTTAACAACAAACTGTATTCTTCCAGTTAGTAAACTTTTAAGCCATCGAAGCATCTTTGAATGAAAACCCAGAAGCTCATATTTTCGCATTAGAAAACTATGTTGTAACCTATCAAAAGCTTTTGAAAAATAATTGTTAATACTGTTCATTTGATATCTTTTTTCTAATTTGTTAATACAGTAATTGGAAAACAACGCCAATGTGGTTACGGTCGAATAACCGCTAATGAATCCATGCTGCGATGCCGACTCATAAGGTTTGTTTGTAACAACAGTTTAAAAAAATTTGGGTATCAATTAAGTCATTACGATTAGATAGGTAAAGGTAGGTAGGTAGATAGGTAGAAAAGGCGGCACAGAGTAACCTAGCTCAGTGACCCAATTAGCGCTTGAGTGCGCAGTTTGGATACCATAACTCGTATTGTCCTATGGATGGAAGGTGATTTTATTAAAGGGAATTGTCGATATGCCCCTTTACGCGTTCGCGTGGTCCAAGGAGTCCCACAGATGAGGTATAGGAACTAGAAAACCAAAGTTAATCCTAGATCCACTTTGTCGCGCTGAGGAAAGAGATCATGTCTTTGACCTTAATCTCAGAAAGTTCGTTCAAGTCTTCAAGCAAAGCCTTTCAAAATGATTGTGGTTTTATTCTGGCTAGAGCGAGGCATTTACAAAGGAAATGAAGGACTGTTTCCTTTACATTCTACGGTCCCCACAACTACGACAATGAGTATTGTTGGGAATGCCCAACTTCGCCGTATGATATCTTATAAGCCAGTGACCAGAACAGGTTGCAACAACCCTGGCTATGTCTCGCCTGGGTCTAAATATCAGATCAGTTGTTCGGGATTTATTATAGATGGGCCATATCTTTCTGGATATACAAGAGATAAGAAAAGCTTTGTAAGAGGTTTATATAATTTTTTCTTGCACATTTTTAATAATAAAGGTGATACATTGTCACAAAGAGCAGGAAGTTGGGAAAAAATTTCTTCCTCAAAAATCAATAAATTTTCCAATATATGCGAAAGAAATAATTTTTGTATCTCCAACTAATACTAATTGTGATGGGTGATTTTGAACAAAATTTGACTAGAAAAATTCGGCAAACATGTGATATGTTCTAAAACAACTTTACTTAAAAAGGAAATAAAAGAAGGGATTTCGAGCTTTACAAAGAGGTATATAGCATGTCTTCGTCAGTGTTACCGTTGTTTTTTTAATAATTGTTTCTGATTTAAGTCATTTTTGTTTAGAAAATTGCCCCTTACAGCTACACGGGGGGGGGGGGGGGGTAAGAGCCCCCTCCTATACGATTTTATTTTTGTTTCTACGCATTTCACACACTCTAACTTTTTGTTACACCTTATGCGAATCGCCCTATATATTACCCCTTAAATTTTAACTCGTTTTCTTAGATTAGATCAAAATTAACTTACTAGCTTAAAACTATATTTTATTCCCGCCAAAAAATTGCCAAAAACTCTATTGCTGTTTGCAGACGTTTGTTTGAAGTGTATAGTTTTATTTCTCAATAATTTTTTTTAAAGAAAATCGGGTTAAGTGGATGGGTACAAAGTTTTTTTTCTAAATTTGTTACAAAATATTTATTAAAAAAGAAATTATTTTTTAAAGAAGATGCATAGTTTATATCAACAAAGAATGAAAATACGTATAGATATAGAACAATATTTTCTTCAACTGCGATTCTATATTTATTAATGTCAAAAACCGCTAGACAATGTTCCATGATTATACTGTCCTCTATACTGAATATTCATTCTGTCAACCACAAAATTCTGATGACACTGCAATGAAAGTAATACAAATTATCTATTCATAGCTGAATGATGCCAAAAAGAGTAAACAAAATAAATACAAAAAATACCTACAGAATGTATTTCTGTATACATATATCTATTCCACCGTGTTGTATCTATTCCGTGTTGTCATCGTCATCGTCGTAGTCGTAGTCGTCGCGTCCTCGTTGTTGTCGTCATTCCCTCAGGATAGGATCACCGCAGTAAACAAATCTAGCCAACTAAAGGGCCGACAGTCAACTATGGTAGGTACATTACATTTGTGGTATCAACCACCAAGTACAATTTCATTGCACAACTATTGATGTTCCCCCGCAGGGGGTTGTGCATGCGGTATACAAGTAGAACGTCCTTCAGGGTATTGAGATTGCATCTGAATTTTTTGAATAACAAAAAAAAAAACACCACGACTGGGTCGAAGGTACTTGCTGTAGACGCTCAAGAAAGACTGACAAACATCTCAAAACTATTAAGAGGGAGATTTTGTTAAAACAATTCTATACTTTTTCAAAAATGTGGAGCTTGCTAATATTGTAAATTCTTGTGGCAGTCCAATCGTTTCTGAGAAAGAAATATTTTTGAGGTAAACCTGAAACTTTAAGAACGAGTTTGGAAACATTTGTAATAACTTGTTTATAAGTTTCGTTTGTTAGAAGTTTTTGCTAGATGACGCAAGCCTTTAGTTCACAAAAATTGGCATTTCGTGCCGGCGATCTCACTTGGACTCATCAGTTAAGCTTTTTTAATACGCAATTTCTGTTAAGTTCAGTTCATCGTACATAGATTCCAGGACGAATTCTGAGGCTGAGTTGAGGCTTGGGCGATCGGAATTTTTTGTCATGACAGAATTTGTAAAAGGTCTGCTTCAAAACCTTCAAAATTTCGGGGCAAACTACTCCGTCATAGCAGAATAATTAGAATTTGATTTTTTTACGAATCCATAACACGCCCTTAAAAGCACGTAACCATTTCTAAAGCAAACAAAAAAAAAAAAACAAAACGAATAAAAACAGACATCGAAAATAGCTATGCAGTCATTTGGAAATGGATCAATGGATAGTTGTTGTTTGTCCCATGCAACACACAAAAAAGAGTTGAAGAGGACATTTGGTTCAAAATTCTTGTTTCCCAACAAGACTCTAAAGTATTGGTAACAAAAACCAATAATGACTATTTTAATTAAACTTGACAAGAGCGATTAAAATGTGACTACAAGCTAAAATAAGAGTAAATGATGTTGTGGCTTTGCCCAGTGGTGCGGCATGGATATGATATCAAATTTTATGTTGTACGAGTACCAGATTTTATTTGATGGTGTTTTCGAGTTTGATGGGATGTTGATTTTGAGCACGCATGCAAATTGAATTGCAACTGTTAAGCAGTTACGAAGTGGCCTTCATGGAGAATTCTATTAATAGGTGCCTACTTTAAGCCGATATTATATTCCATGGAAGGTAATTGAGCTGCAAATCTAGGAATAAGAAACAAACTTTATCTTTGAGAATATTAAACGCAGAGCAAGATTAATCTAAAGACTTAACTTTAGTGCAGCAATCATTTGACAGTGGAATGAAAAATTTGATATTTCACATTTTAACTAATTTTACCATCTTCTAGGAGAAGTAGCTCTTTACGATGAGTGTTAACTTACCGAAGCAATGTTCAACGATCGAAAAGTGGTTAGGTTGATATTTGTAGTTAATTAGTTGAATTTGTCATTCGATGGTTTCTATGTTTTTTTTGTTGGTACTTTGCCAAGTTAATGTGAACTTAGCCAATTGTCCTCGCAAGATGGGTAAAAACTTCTTAAATTGAATGGTTTACTACTCAATACTTTACGTTCGGTAGTTTTTATTTAGTTGTGAAAATTTTAGCGTGCGATGTTTTCTATGTTTTTTGAGTTTTTTTTTTTGAAATTCAAATGAATTTAGCAAAAATAAACTGAAAATAGTTAGAAAAGTTTATTCATGCTAAAAAAAACAAAAAAACATTGAAAACATCGCACGTCAATATTGATATTGTAGCAACTATATAAGGAGTTTGTCCACTTTTGTCCCGAGTGGTGCTAAGCTTACTTTATATGAATTCAGCAGAAAAAAACATAGAAAACATCGCACGACAAAATTATCACAACTTATTAAAAACTACCGAACGGAAAATTATTATTATTATTATTTTGCGAGTGTGCGAAGCAGAAAAATAAACATAGAAAATATCGAATGAACATTTCCAGAAACTAACGAAAAACTATCCACCTTTTACACCACTTTTCGATTGTTGAGCATTTCTGCAAACATTTATTTTGAGATTCTAGACCTGATGGTGTAAGCTGCAGAGTCATTGAAGTATGAGGACAATGAGATAAGAAAAGAATTCTTCAAGTATTTCACAGCAGCTGCTTAATGGTTCCTTTTGGTTAAACAGTGAGTGAAGGAGGTCTATGGGATCTTATAGCACCTCATGTGTAGGAAACTCGCGAAAAATAGTATACCATCTGAAAGGTCTTAGTGGACCTCATAAAATGGACTTCCAACTAATCTCCACTAATATGGTGACAAGCGACATCAACAAGCCTCAATCCCTAAAGAAACTATTATCTATAAAGATAACATAAACTTCTATAAATTTTGAAAGAAACTTTTGTATAAACCTTATTAAAAAGTTTGAATCTGGCTACCTACTAAAATCTCAAAAAAATCTCCTTTTTTCAAAAGATTATTACCACTTATCTCAACTAGAGCGTTAAATAAAAATAAAATAAAAATAAAATAAAAAAAAAATAAAAAAAAAACCTCTTCTACTACCAATTACTCTAATTGCATACAAAGTGGAGATTGAAGTATAGCGTTGGTATGGTAGGTGTGCAGTTTTTGAACTTCCATTTATAGTGCCCACACGAATATATGTACATGTAGAACTTTTATAACTTTCCCTGTTCTGCTTTTCTCTATAGAATACACGGAAACGGACATACCCATAACATTTTCATAGGAAGTCAGTACCTACCTATTTTTTTTTTTAATTTTATATTAAGCATCTGCTTCTAGGAATAATGCTGCAGGTACTTGATGATGTACGTGCGATGCATTTTCCTGTGCAACAAACTTTCCCGCATAAAATAAATGAAAACCAGCACGTACATATGTCTACACAGACACATACATAGGTAAATGCATAGAAAGCGAAATAATAAAATCCAACTTTATTCCGGACAGACAGATCCTTTCACAAAAAAAAAAAAAAAAAACCATAACCCTCACCCGGGCTTTTTAGTAGAATGTTCTCGAAACACCGCGAGAATTCCTATGCAATGCGCGGACCGTTTATTCATCTCCTCTTTGCAAAATGAATTGCGAAATCATGGACAACTAAAACAAAAAAAAAAGTGTCCTTTCACAATTGACACATTAGAACGAACACACACACTACCCAGAGAGCTCAAAGTTGCTCGCTCCTTTAAAAAAAAAAAAAACACAATCACTATAGCGCATATCAACTTTACGCCTGAAGGCTTTACACTTTAAACTCTATACTCGTACGTTTGCTGGTCCTGCCATCATCATCATCATCGCTCGCCAAAAAAATTACATCACACAAGAATAGACACCGAAATTTACCCCCTGTGATTCTATTTGTGCCGAGGATGATGGTATCCTGCGACCTTCAATTGTTTGCCAGACTCTTATCCGCGTATTCTTCCTCTGCAAATACATGTATACCAATAGCGTGTCAGCTACATATATGGAGCTGGAGCTATGTAGAAAAAAAAAAAAAACAAAGAAAAAACAATCTTCTTTCAGAGAAATAATGACTCATGGGGATATTTCCTGCTTTTTGGTCTTCCGTTACCGTTTCGCATTCCTGCATTCGAGCCGAGCGATGACACACACAGCAAGGAAATCCAACCAAAGTAATATAAAGGATTTTAAAGGGTGTATGACATTTGTCATGGCGATGGCGATGGCGATGGCACTGGCAATGGTACTGGCAACTGGCATCGGCATCTGGATCAGGATCGGCGCATAACATACAGTTCTAATTATACTGCAGAGATTGAGGCTGAGGTTAGCCAGGACGAAAATAAGGAGGAAAGGGCAGAATAAGACCGAGACGAGACCGAGCCAGTCAGATTGTGCCAGGCCAGCCATCATCAGGAGTTGGCAGCGATTCGGAGACAATTGTGTCGGAGCTAATAACGATTAAGTGCACGCAAATTTAACATATGACAATCGAAGAAAGGGTTGGTGGTGGTGACAGTGGCAAAAATGGGGTTGATTTATCCAAAGAGACTGGGTTGTTGGAGAATGGAGAATACACAACGAGAGGCAGTTAAGTGAATAAGAGATAATGTTTGTTTAGAGATAAAGGGTTAATGGGTGACACTGACTATACTATAATGTAGATGATACTTCTCATCCTCTATGTTATACTCGCAAAGTGACATAACTTGAAAGGGAATTTATTATTACTGCTCGGAAAGGCAACCATTTGGTTTGAAATGCCAACGATTTCATTCTAAGAAATCGAATTAAAATGAAAAGTAATGGGCTATGACTTTGAAGGATAGATTAGGAAGGAATAAAGAATTTGCAAAATGATAAGAAATAATGTGTTAGGTGTAAATAATTTGTACGAAAGCTCCTTGGGCTTGAAACCACTAACTATATTCTATGGATACGAATCATAGTTTTTATGTGAATCGACGCAACGGAGATAAAAGTTGAAGAGAAATAATTCCTTGAGAGATATGTATATATGAAGATCTGGTGGGTAGTACTTGATGTCCCAGAACCATCGAGATTTTCAAGAATCTTAAAGGCTACATTCATCTGTGTTTTTCCTTATGGTCAGGGGTTGAAGGGTTTCTGTCTGAGACAGGACTGTTTTCCATCTTCAATAATTACGAGCACGCTACTTCCAGTCAACCAGACCAAGCGCTTTAGTATCGGTGATGGCTATAGGTTTTTTAATCGGAGAATCGGTCTTTCTTGTCGCCTCGAATATGAGGGAAATAGGATTCCAAGCCTCTTGTTTGGAGTACCTACTGTTGCCCATTCGGTTGATGTGGGTGAGCCAATGCAGTAGACGTTTTGGACTACATCAACATCTTGAAACAGCTCATAGTGTTTGCGGTTGTATTTTCTCTTCTATTCGCTCTCTTAGCACACAGGATCAAATGACCGTCGAAGAACTATTTTTTTGAAAGTGCTCAGTACCGAGTTTAAATTTCTGCGTCCAGCCCTCTGGACACCGTACAGCACAGGACTGACCAAAACTTCGGCAAATCGAGGTAGCAGATGTTCCGGAGGTTCATTCTTCAACGAATCTCAACTAAGGTGATATTTGCGGTGGTGAAGTTTATTCCGAGGAAGACGAACTGCTTAATAACCTCGAACATCTTGTTTGTTTGTTGATAGCAAGTACTTGGCCTTGCATCGTTTACTTCGTGGTAAACGACACTATTACGTACGGCACGTTGCGAGCGTTCAGTAATGTCGTACGTATACCCTAGTAGTTGGACAGATCAGTTGAAGGTAGTGATGCCTGCAGTGTTAAGGCCTGATGCTTTTTGCTACAGAACGAGATTGAAGAAATAACCTGGTATAACATTTTCTTGCTGATTTTCTCACTCTATATGGTTCCCACTTGAATTGATATGTACTCCCCCTGCTTCTGTGATTGTGTGAGCTTCGCTGTTTCAAAAACCCTGCGTTCTGGTCTTCAAATCAGCATTCAATTGCTTCGCTTTTTTGTAAAACTTGCGGGTGTTGTTTCGATTATTCCGAAACTCTTCGATCTTATTGAGCTGGGAAACTGTTTGGTATTCAGTTGTGTTATGGCGTCCAACGTCGGTCGGCGGTTAGCAATTTCTTTTACTTATATATTCGAGCTCTCAATTTTGAAACAAAAACAAAACTGTAGCTGATGGTGTAATGATAAGTACGTAGAACTGTCACGCCAGCAGAGGTCTGGGTTCGGTTTCCAGCCTCGTCCACCTAAACAAAAAAAAAACGGTTACTGCCTCTTTCGAGGAAGTGACAAATCCTGGAAAAGTATCTCTTGTCATGCAAAAGTGCCTCTCGTCGTAGCCGTTTGTCTTCAGCAGAAAATTGTAGGTCCCCTCGATTCCTGTAACCATAAACAACCCTATGCCCTGACTTTCAGAAGCAGTCGCCCAACTAAATGTATGTTTTATTTTTATACAAAACTGTCAAAGTCGACGTTTTTCCTCGAAATAATGGGTACGTGCCCTTCGTTTATTAGCCCATGATATGTTTGGCGGTTCGACCATCTGGAGAGCAATTTGAGAGTCGTGATTTGAGCTGTGAACTGCAAGTTCGAATTCAGGTCTATATGACACCTAAGAACATAGAAAGTCTTGTTGAAGTAAGGCAATGACATGAGAAATAAAACGTAGCATACCACTTGGTCCTTGCTCGATGGTTCGATGGTGCGAACAAGGAGACATACACTGGATGATATGAATTAAACTGAGCCCGTGCACAAAAGCAGGTTCCAACCCAACCAATAAGATGGCAAGAACTTGTGTGGGACGAATAAAAACCAATACTTCAGCTTGTTAGGTTTTTCAAAACATACCGCATCCCCTTTGACGTGATCATTGATAATGTATTAGACTGTCTTGATCGACTTGAAATACAAAATCTTAGACAGCTAGCTATAAATCAACCTGATGGATAACGAGGTTTATTTACTTGAAGACAAAACATCACCATGGTACAACCGACTAGTGGGTACGTAATGGTGATGGAAAAGAAAAACAAAAATTTACAAAATTCATAATAAGTAGGTATACATACCACAAAAGTTAATATTAGGTAAAACCAAATCTCACCTAAAATGAAAAGAAAATGACATTTATTAATATTTTTGGAAATGTATTTTAGTTAAGAAATATATTAATTTTAAATTTAGAAGTTTAAAAGTTGAGTGTCTTGTTGCGTAGAAGGTTTTTGCGTATTGCTAGCTGTCGAATGTGTAGCTAGTCTTCCGAATGACAAGCAAAATTACTTTTAAGCACAAAATGTTAACAGGACATGATTCACATTTGATCTGGCTCAGGCCATGGCGACGAGGGTGAGATAAATTACTTCTCAAAGGGGTAGGGTGGATTAATATACAAGAAAATAAAATGCATGACTGTATCGGATGAACTTTCTGTTGAAGTTCAGGTGACCTGGAATTTTGTAAGATTTTATCTTATATATCAATAAATTAGAGCAAATGGTAAAGCAGCATGAAACTCGTTGTTTAAATGTTTGCTTTTAGAACTCCTCAATGAGGAAAGATCGAATATACTAATCAACTGTCAAACGTGAATCTGAGAGGATAACGCCATCTATCGGCTATCCCATTTTTGTCTGCGACAAAATCATACGATTGTCAATTCCGTAGTGTTTGTCATTCCCTAGAATCAATATTTTCTATACTTCCGCATATAAAATGGAATTTTCAGATATCGCCACCATCTACCCCTGAAAGTATGCAATTTTGGGCTTTCACAATTGTCCAAAATTTGTGATTGAAATTTCCAATTTATGGCTCTGAAGTGTGTTCACCTGAAACCAATATACAAATTCCTATGCAAATCGGATGATGTTCAGCCGAGTTATGCGTGTACGAACAAGAAACCAATTCATTTTTATATTAGAAAATTTTGTCTTATTCCTCTACACAACCACTTTGATTTATATCTAGAAAATAGTTCTTTTTTCCTAACAAAAGGCAGACATTCTCATGGATATCTCTTCATATTAAACCTCATCCAATCCATCAGGTTTGCGCAAACAAAACTAAAAATAATCTACCTGGCGCCCAACGCAAAACCACACACAAATATACTTTCAATTCTTTCCCAAAAAGTACCCATACATACCAAAACCAAAACCAACAACGTCCGATTGAAATCCACAATGAATTACCCATAGCGTATCATGGAATAAATCAACCATAATATGCATTTTCAATTATACCCCGTCAGGTCTTGACCTTTTAGCCATCCATACCCTATCCAATGCTGCTTATAGAAATGACGACGCAACGAAACGATGAACCAACCCCAACAATTCGTGATTTTCTCTTCACATAATAAATGAATAAAAAAAAGATAGAAAAATATGAAAAAAATTGAAATAAGCCATTCAAGGACGAAATTCCCCCAAAAGGCATTCCTATACGGAATCGGGTATATGTGTACACATTAATATATAATTTTATCCCTTCTATCAGAAACACTAACATATACCTATCATAGATTTATGAGTTGCATCCCAGACAAGTTTGTGGCTACCGCACAGATGAAACTCTATAACCACCACCACGAAAGTAGACCGCAAAATCAGTATTCTCCACAGGATCACCATCACCATTGCCATCAGCAGAAGAAGAACCAGTATACGTCTCTACACAAGTTCCAGACACCCTATTTGTGTATATTTTTGTTGTTAAAATACAAAATCTATATATTTATTCCATTTCGCATATGAGCATGACAGTAGTACCAAGACCAACAACATTATTCCCAGAACTCTCAGTTAAATTTCAATTTTCAACTCTCAAATAAAATAATAAAGCGAACAAAAAAAATGCAAACAAATTGATGTTCACTGAATAAAATATAACAAACGACGACGACGTTAAATTCAATCATTTTATGTGAAGAAAGGTCCTTGTGTTATAGGTTGTGTTGTGTCTTGAAACAACAGCGCAAACTGCGGCAAGGATATTTTCATATTATCCTCAAACTTCACCTAAAATGGACCGAAGGTGTATAAAAGAGAGAATACGTGTTAGTTTTTCTTTGACAAAATGTGTCTAGAACATGCGGTTTGCAGAATCTGCTCGTCGTGGAAGAGATACTAATTTTTTGATATCCAGCTAGGTCTTGAAAAATGCCAAAAGCTGATTTTGAGCTCCTAAAAACTATCTCCGACAGAAGTTCTCATTTTTGTTTCTTTGGGCATTTCTTTTTAATGTAGTTTGATGGGTGGGCAAATGTAGAGCCCATAGCACGGCTCCAGGATCTCAGAACCCATATTTGGGATATTCGCCAAAAATATGCCAAAAAGGTGAACTAGGTTTACAAATTAGTCAGCCATAGTTTTTTTTTTTTTTTAATGAATTTTTAAAGATTTTTTGAACTTGAAAAAAAACTTTTAAAATTCGTAAAAAATCTATTGCTACTCAATTTTTGGAACTAGTTGACGTTTTATGAAATATTCTTTTTGCGAATATCCCACAAAGGAGGTTCTGAAAGTCTTTACGCCCTTGGAAAAACATTAAAAATTATTTTAAGAAAGCTCAGCACCACTAATAAGAGGAGACTGATGATAGGCGGCTTGTCACCCCTTGAACCAGCTGTATCTCTAGCCAAAATAAACGAATTATAAAAAACCTGGACAGAGATGGTTTTTGTTTTGGAAAAAATATTTAAAAAAAAAAATGAACTTTTCTCAAATTTTTTTTTGGTAAAATTTAAAAAAAATATCATTTTCCTAACCTTTTTTTTTTGAAAAAAAAGTTTAATTTAAGTTCAAATACCCTAAGCGGAGCAACGGAGTTGCGTGAGCGGGATGACCACCCGAAAAAGGTAGTTAAAATCCTTAGAACCCGTGCAGCTGGCCACCCAAGGTACTATTGTGCAAGAAAACTGTTTATTTTTAAAACAAAGTTTTTATAAAATGTTTTTTTTTTTTAAACAAAAAAAAACGTTGTCCTTTGTCGAAGTTCCGGACCCGCCTCCAGGACTTTTGTCCAGATTCACCTCAAGACCCTTACCAAAATATCTGGCAAAAAAGCTATTTTTTTCAAATGTGTAAGTTAATAAAAAAAAAGTTGTTTCAAAAAAAAAGAAAATTGTCTTTTGTTTAATTTCCAGACATACCTCCAGAATTTTTTTTAAAATTGCAAAAGTTATTTCTAAAAACAAACAAAATTGTCCTTTGTCCAAGTTCCAGAAACACCTCCAGAACTTTTGTTCCGTTACCAGATCCACCTCCAGAAGATTCATTTCCGTCCCAGTTCCAGACCCGAGGCCATAACCAGTTTTCCAGGTCTAAGCCCAGAACATATGCCCCAGTTCCAGACCCACCTCTAGAACCTCCCCCGTCAGACCCACTGCCGTTGACCGACCAGATCCGGACACCAGACTATAGTCGTCGGACCAGAAAAAATAGTAGGAAACTTCATTCTTCGTGATCGAGGCCCAAATTCCTATGGGAAATAAAAATTGTAGATCCTGGGGGATTTTGCGCTGCAAAATTTCGTGATACGGGATTTTGTGATACGGGATTTCGTACCCAACCCGGTGCTAAGGTCCCGGAACCCAACAATCCAAATATATATTATTGAAAAAGTGTTAAATTGGGATTTCAAAAGAGATGACTTTGTCACATCTACGTTTCACCGCTTAAGTGTAGGTAACCGTTCCCGTTTTCCTGGCGATGTACCGCACACTTTAAATTATATTATTATAAACTTATTCAGAATGTTAAACGGCTTCCTTTAAAAGCAAACTTTTACTGAAGCCTCCTGACTTTAAAATACATATATTAGCATCTGCTTAACCCTAAAATTGGTAACTTTCTAATCCGTACCCAAGGATCCGTACCAAAAGGAAATGTTCTTATTTTTGGAGCATGAAATTCTTCTTTTTTTTTTATATACGTGCGATAGAACATTTCTACCTCCACCATTCCTACATAACGTATGCATAAATGGAAGTTTTAACTTTTGAGTTGAGAGAATACAAAATATACCTTTTTATGCTAAGATCTGTGGTAGCCATAATCTTCAAAGCATCATCATTCATTTTCCATCAAAAAGTACAAAACTTATGAAAAGTAATCTCTCTCTTCAGAAAATCAGCTCAAGAACCAAACAAAAAAAAGATCATAGAAAATGTTAAAAGAAATATCTGGATAAAATCTTTCACGTGAATTAATCTCAATGTTAAGGCTTCAAACATATTCCTATACCTACACCTATACTATACCTACATTTACATAATGCATTGTGTACAGGCATTCATGCCATACGCAGATACTTAAGGTATAAATAAACTAAAAACCCCCTGGAGGCGCAAAAATATACACATATAAACTTTATTCCATTTTCTTACAAAACAAAATCAAATTTTCGATATATGTAGACCTACTGCGTGTGTGTGTATGTGTATAAGTCTTCTCTTTCATCTAAAACTTCTCCTCAAAGAGGTGAAACCGCACCCAATATCCAGCTAGCGCCGCGCCGCAAATGTATGCAAAATGCCTCCTTCACAATGCCGCCTATTTAAATATGCCTCGCCATTAAATATGCTTGTAATGGACCTCATATAGGAGAACTTTTCCACTAAGATGATTTTACATAGAAAGCGGATTTTCCACATCATGAGAATTCTTTGGCATAGGCATAGGATGTGAAGTAGGTAACTATAATGCCAGGATGTGTGTCCTGGATATTGTGATTTTTTTTTTCGTTGCTCTACTAACAAACCACTTTGGACGAAGAGAGAGAGAGAAGTGATGATGAAAAAAAGTCTTCCAAGACCAAGTTATTTCCACATATTTGACAAGTAGTGCAGGGTGGGGGTTGATGATGGTGTGTTCTTTTTTTGGAAACAACAACTTAGCAAAAACATTTTAGAAAATTCTTTGGAAAACTTACAAGGATGCAAGATTTCAAGTTGTATTTGTTTTTCGGAGTATTGTAAGGGATTTGTAAATAAATTTTACTTCGTCGTATATATATTTGCCTTGTGTGACATCAGATCTAAATCGATGTTTTCTTATTTCTGAAAAAAAAAACTTCCGGTTTTATAGGTATGGAATTTGCTAATACATTCAAATTATTCTGAACATGGTTCATATCCATGCTTCAGTCACCATTTTGATAAACACGATTTTACAACTTCATTATGTCAGAAACGGCTAAGACCAGGGGCCCAATTCCGCAAGGGTGAGTTTTTATGTGTACACGAAAAAATGTGTACACACCCTCATTCCGATTCCGCAACATAGAAAGTGAGTTTTTTTGACAGAAACTGTGTACACAACTTAATAAATTTATTCACGGTATTTTCAACCGTGCATTTGAAATTCAAATTGGAGTTTGAAATTGTAAATTCAAAAAAAATTAAATTTAAATATGGAAGAAAACAAAAAATCAAAAAAAGCTAGTGAGGAACAAAAAGAATTTCTTTTAAATTACATGGAGGAGAATATAGAGTTTGCTCAAGAGAGGTAAGTTCACAGATGAATTTAATATTTCTGGCGTTATTCCAGTTTAATATAATTTAGATTTGAATCTTCTGATGGGGCACATCTGAAATTTTTGAAATGGGAGATGCTTGCCTCCAGTTTGAACTCCATTGGGGGAGCATCGAAGGATGTGAACCAATGGCGTAAGTTTTGGAGAGATCAAAAGTAAGTAAGATTATTTCTGTACTTTTGAATGGGATCTAATATGTTTTACTCCCTACTATTTAGACTTCACATAAAAGAAAAAGAAGCCTTGTTAAAAGCGTCTTTTCAAAAAAGCGGTGTCAATGGCTTGAAGAAACAAAAAGCTCTTACACCATTTGAGGAAAGGGTCTTGGGACTATTAGCTCCTGCATCAATAAGCGGTTCTAATGTCCGTGAGCTTTTATCAACCTCACAGGTATGATATAAGAAAGGTTATACACCTATTATATTTTGTAACCATTAACTTCTTTGAAGCCTTCGAATACTTCGAATAGTGCCAAAATAAATGATATGGTTATAGAACTGCTGGATGAAGAGGAGGAGGAGCAACTTGCTGATGGAACTTCAGCAATGCTCTCCCAATCATTCATTACTCCAATGGAAACATCTGTGGGGTCAAGAAAAAGAAAAAGCGCACCAAGCGGAACAGCCATTGAAAAGAATTCATTCGAAGAAAAGATCTTAAAAATTGAAGAGGAAAAGTTAATTTACATGAAAAAAACACTCGAAATCCAAGAACAAACTTTTGTCTGGAAAAAAAATTTTCAAGGGCAACTTTTGGAACTCAAAAGAAAAGAAATTGAACTAAAAGAAAATGAACTTTTTCTACAAAAATAAATATAAAAGCATTGGGTGTCTTAACTATTTTATCTTTCTGTTTTGTCTTCATCATCTTCTCTTCTTTCTTCAACAGCACATGCGTCTCCACTGGGTATGAATTATGTTCGTATTAAGATTATCTGTTTAATATTTTACCCCATTGCAGATTCAAAGTAGAAAAAAGGTGTGTTTTGCAACAATTTGAAATGCATTATAACTTTTCAATTGTAATAAATTGTTAATAGTTTTATTTAAGACAAAAATTGAATACAGATAAAATTAATTAAGAAACAAATTAAGAAAAATACGTTTCTATAATATTTTGGCGTAACCGCTGGCCTTCTCTCAGTATGTTGTTATCGCTTTCAAAAAAACTAGGTGCAATGTTACTTTCGTTTGATGCTTCAGCTAGATCAGATTCAGAAATATCAACAGGGACATTTGCTTTTGTGAGAATGTTATGTAGAACAACACAAGAGTTTATAACTTTTCCCGCTTTTACAGGTTCAAACCCGAGTATTCTGTGCGAAGATAGACACCGAAATCTGCTTTTTAAAATTCCAATGCATCGTTCTATCTTGCACCTCGTTGTCTTATGAGCAATATTGTATTTTTCCATTGCTCTATTAGATGTTGTCCTACATGGTGTCATTAACCATGGTTGCTGGGGAAATCCACTGTCTCCGAGGAGCCAAAAATTTCTTTTTCCTTCTGAATACTTCGTCTTAAATAATTCTTGTAATGCTGATCGGCGCCAAACATAAGCATCATGCGATGTTCCAGGAAATTTAGCATTCGCATATCGAATAAAGTAGTTTGAGTCACATACGAGAAGCACATTTATAGAGTGACCCCCTTTCCGACAGTAATAAGCGTATTCAACATCACGGTTTGGTGCTGTTATTTTAATGTGTGACCCGTCTATAAGACCCACAATCCCGGGAAAAGATGCTACATTGAAGAATTCTGATTTAACAGTGGTTTGTTCTTGTTCATCTGGAAATGTAACATACTCATGTGCGATTTCATTAAGTATTTCCGCCACTTCTTGAACACACCGATGAACTGATGTCTGAGACATACAAGCCATAAAATCTTGTCCAACTGCTCGTTGGTAATTCCCGGTAGCAAAATATCTCAAAGCACACAGAAATCTGATTGGTACACTCAATGCAGATCTTCTCTCGTTCTTATAGAATAGATGATTTATTTTCCCCAGAAATTCGATACATAGTTGCTTTGGGAAGCGGTATAAGTCCATGAATTGTTGCTCTGATGTTTCGTTGAAAGGATTCCTTGTATCTCTTATGTGTCGCCTTATGTGAACTAATTTTCGACTGATGTGAGAACATAAAAAAGAAAATCTAATAAATAAGGCTTTTAACAACTAAATTTATTTGAATTATTTACGTACCGATTTTGTCGCCTTATATTTCTCCTTATAACTTCGTTATATGGAAAACTCATCTTTTTTTCTATTTTTGTTTGATTTTAATAAATGAGACGATGAGATAAACCAAACCGAAACTAAAATGTCAAACCTAATTCAGCTCACTCAAAACAAAATTTTTTTCATTCAGCACTTTCAAACTCACAGCACGTTGCGGAATCACGTGAACTAATATCCGTGTACATGGGCCGTGAATGTGAGTTTAAATGACTGTGTACACGGGGAAAAAACTCACTCTTGCGGAATTGGGCCCCAGAGCCCCGAACTCATATTTTTTCAGGCAAAAAAAAAAGAACGATTCTCCACCCAAAGTTAGACAAATATTCAACAAAAAAGTTCAACTATTTTCGGAAATTGGTCAGCCATAAAAAAATTGATTGAGGCCATCAGTGATTTAAAGCAACTCATTTGTGGGATAAATCTTCATAAAAGGTCAATTAGTCTCAGAAATTGTTAAGCCATGGGTTTTTTTTGCAAATTTTTAAGGATTTTTTTTTCAATATGGTATAGATTGCAAAAATATTTTAAAATTCATGAAAATAAAGCTATGACTTTTTATGAGGTCATTAACACCTTTCAGATACTTTGCCAAATATGGAGTAAAAACATCAATTTCGAAAAAATCATAAACCCATATTTTTTTGAAAATTTTGATATACAGGGTGATTCGCAAAAGGTGTAGGTTGGGTCGAGAAAAGAAAGATCGTATGGGAGAGGGGTATATTGCACCCATTTTAGGCGGGATTTTCTAAAAATTGACTTAAAATAGAGAAAAATATTTAAAAAACAACGTTACACTTGCAATGCCATGCTTTAACTTTTTGTAAAGCCAGAAATCTCTTCTTTTAGTTTATTTTTAAATAAATTTTTTGAAAAATTAATTTTCAAATTAAAAATGTTGACTCCTTTTTTGGGTGCTCCGCTCACACTTTGTTAGGAAAAAAGAACTTGGATAGCTTCGTGGGCTCAAAGGATTCATTCATTCTATTAGGTATGTACAGATAGCGGCTCAGAGCAATCTCGCTCCGTGACCCAATTAGCACTGGAGCGCGACGTTTTGATACCATAACTCGTATTGACCTGTTACAACTGGAAACTCCTAGATCTATTCGTGCAAGAATCAGCGGCATACAGTGCCTTGCGACTATAAGCTAGACTAACTGCTGCCACTGCTGGAAACAAAGTACAACAGGCCATACTCAGATTCTTCAGAGATATGTGGGAAATAATGTTTGCACAGACTACACAACACCCTGTTTAAACTTCAACAGACCATTCACTACTTCTTTTCCTGATATAGAGGAGTGGAAAAACAAACAACCTCTCAGTAACGAATCTACGATAACGGTCTTCACTGATGGTTCTAAGATGGACACTGGAGTTGGTGCAGGAATTTTCTCGGAAACTCTGGGACTAGCTATAGCTCCTTCAGACTTCCGGACTGTTGCAGCGTCTTCCAAGCTGAGGTCTTGGCAGTGACCAAAGCAGCTACGCAAATATCAATGATGGCGATACCACGAGTTCACATCACCCTCTTTATTGATAGCCAAGCAGCAATTAAAGCAATTTCTGCCACCGAGATAGATTCGAAGCTTGTAACTTGCTGTCACGAAGAGCTTAGGGTTCTTGGCATACAGCATAACATTAGACTCTGCTGGGTTCCTGGTCACAGTAATGTACAGGGCAACGAAAGAGCTGATGAGCTGGCGAGAACGGGATCGTAGCTTGATTCAAGTCAAGCCGAACGACATAATTAAAGTACCAAACTGTAACATCAAACAGAATATTGGTAACAAAATATCAGAAAAAAACCAATGAAAGATGGAACCTGCTTGAAACATGCGCCACAACTAGAAAATTATGGCCAAATTTCAATAAGCAGAGGACAGACAAAATTATGCAAATGAACAAAAGACATCTTCGTTCCATTGTCAGCATAATCATTGCCGGACACAACATACTGGGATACCACAAAAAGAAAATGAGGCTCAGTACTGACGACTTTTTCAGAGGGTGCAGCGATGAAGAAGCACATGAGGATACCTTACACTGCCTTTGTCACTGCCCAGCACTCTGTCACTTAAGAAAGAAACATCTAGGGAATCATTTCTTTGACAACTTAGAGGATCTTTCTGAACTTCGGCGAACAGCCTTCTGAACTTCGTCAACGCCTCTAATTGGCTTGACTGCTTACAGAAAACATAGGTATTTACATTAGTGGGATACGACTTCCTAGGGTATCAGAAAAGGATTTCACAGCATAAATGTTCAGGCAATATGCAATTCCAGAGATGAATTTACGAGTGCTAGCCTTTCATGGCCAGGATCGGTGCATGATTCACGAATTTGGAAAAATTCTCTCTTTAAAATCATGCAATGGAATGAATCTAATGCCATTTTACTTGGTGATTCAGGATACGGAGTTACTCCTTGACTTTAAACTACGTATATATGTACAATACATATAAAAATCCAGGTACTCCTGAGAAAAATATTAGTGGCTAACTCACGGACGAGTTATAATTGAACGATGTTTTGCAACGTTTTCCTTCCTTAAAGGAAAACTGATTTTCAATTAAAAACGATACCGAATGATATAAAAGCATATGTTGGCTTTTTTTAAAAATCATAGAAATAATTTTCAAATACAAAAAAAAAAAAAACAATTGAATTTGACTCGGGGTATGAGAGCACCTACTCCGTGTGAAGGAGTAGATGCTCACTGTTTGGAATATAATTTCATTCATACAAATCGGTAGCAGATACATCTTTTTGAGCACCTTCTTTCATTCTTATGGAGCACCTGCTCTGAGTACGTGCTCCATTTTATTCATATAACCCATTGCTCTCACTGAAAAGTGTCATTTTTCAAGTTTTGACTTCCTTATTCTCAAAACGCGAAATTTAGAGATATAAATGTATTTTTGATTTATTTATTCGTATTTAAAAAATGGTTCTGGATCTTTTTTTATAAGGATTGTGCAATCAAAAAAAAAAAAAAACAATACCAAATCGACAATATACTCAAAAATATTTTAGGAGGGTGGGGGGGTATATAAACCCAGAAAATTGAATAACTCTAATTTTGTTTTCATTGGTTTTTAGTGTGAGGATACAAGTTTTCTATAAAATTAAAGATAAAGCAACTCCAGCTATAGTTGAACATCAGAGCCTCGATTTAACTTATGATCCTGCCAAGAATCAGCAGTAAAGGACTATTACGGATGGCATCTCATTTTCATCCCTTTCAAATGTTATCTACAACTCAGGTATTCCATCATTCTATATATGACTTTCCAGGAAGGGTGATATCTATAGATCTGCGTATGTATATAAAAATGCTACTTTCTTATCTCATTCGTGTAACACCTTAGTCCATAAAGACAGGGTTAAGTTTATTTTACACCTTTTTTACTCAAAAACTTATAAAATAAAGTAAATTACTTCCACATGGATTATATACACTCTAACTTTTATTGAATCACTTTTTCATTCCCATCCTCACGACATCATGTCTTATGCACACACTTAAGGCAATGCTTCCTTCCTCATATAACCCAAGTGCTGAATAAGTTCTAAGGTAAAGGTACACTCGCATCTTTTATTGAAATGTGACAAACTTAAAAAATAATATACCTCCACACTAACACTAAAAAGATGTTTTATACTTTGCTTGTGCAAAACAGAAAATAAATTTATCACGAACTTCCATAAAATATAGAAAAAAAAAAAAAAAAACTTAAAACTTGTTGGCTTTTTATTGCTTGGATATTTTTTTATTTGTAGCCATCGTCACTATAGCGGCACTTTGGCTCCATCATTTTTCTTGACATGTTTTTTTGTTTGTTTCCTTACAGCTGCTATTAATTTTATTTCTTTCGAAGGTGAAGGCTGAAATTTCTCTCCACTTTGCGTGATGGTTATATTTGTGTTTTTTTTTTTTTTACGATCCTTTCACTCTTTGATGAGAGTCTAAAACTTACTCTTGCGAAAGCCAAGTTCAACCAAGTTCAGTACCTAAACACACACTCACACACAATAGAGCGCCAGCATGTCATTATTATTACCTCCTACTCCCCTATACATGCCATTCGACACAAAAAAAAAAAAAAAACCACAACGACGACGTCGACAATAATGGGGACATGTGAGGTCTCTGCAATTTGAGGAGGTACGAGTATTATGTCGCAATTCCATTTGGCGAATTTCATTTCATAAAAGTCTTCGTTTTGTATCCTGGAATATGTGAATATGTGTCCTTTAGTGCTCGTTTTTAGTGCTTTATGAGGTCGCCTCGGATGTCAGGACAGTTTTGTGCTTCTTCGGTGTACCATCTTGTGTTTGCTAAATAGATGCACATTCATATTTAATACCCCGAAGAGAGGTGGCGATGAATACAAAAAGGAAGTGGTACCTAGGTTGGGTCGTCCTGGGAAGACTGATGGGTGGTGATGGTGATTTTATGGTCTGCCTCTGCAGCTTGTTTGTTTGTTTGGTGATTGAGGGAAAGAGCGAGGGAGAACCTGGCTTGGCATACATACATACATCTACCATAGATATCTTTTCTCCGAAAGGACTACTTACGTGCTTAATATGCTGGAAAATGTCTTTATCTATGTATGTATGTTTTGGCATGGCTTCACTGCGATGGTATGTTGGAATCGAGGGACTCATCATCATATGTGTTGGAAGAAGGACGAGGGAGGGAATATTAGAAATTTGTTTGCTCATGCTGTTAGGAACACTTAAACTATTGCCACCGATATGCAGTAGTTTTATAGTATAAGGTCGGAAAAGAGAAGGAGAGGCTACGACACATCCGGGATCCGGCTATTAGAAAATACATGGATTTAAGGTTATACCTATGCATACAATAAGCCCTCTGTGTAAAGTTCTATAGTCTTTTAGAATTTAATTAAAAATCATTGTTTTCTAAAGCATAAAACATTAAAGTGATTTCCTCGTAAATTTGAATATGCTTTGTGGCTTCTTGGAAGCATGTAGTTTAGTGGTAACCCAAAATTCAAAGGAAGAGATTATACAATTAAGGGGTGAAGGGATATTTTAAATGGAGTTTTCTATAGAAAGTGGGAAGGTACATAGTTGGTAAACAGGATGAAGGACAAAATATATCAAATGGCTTTTTTTTAAGACCAATTTATTGTTTAATATTTAAAGTAGATAGTAAAATAAATGAATTGAAAGCTCTTGGAGAACTATCAGGGCAACAAAAATTGCCAGTACAGGGCTCATGGGGGAACTTTATTCAAAACAGTGGTTTCTGAACCAACAAAATTGCCTTTGAAAAAAATATCAAACCATTTACCTCAACATTTTTAATACGATCGAGCTATCATTACTAATTTAAAGCAATTCTTTTGGGCTTTTTCAGCTGCTTTTTGCCGAAGAGCTTTCGGTATAAAATTTCCGATTTGCGGCACTTTGTGATGAAAACTACGGACACCCTGTGAGAGCTTTAGATAGAAACAGTTTTTTTCGAAATCAATGCGACTAGACTGAAAGGCAAGTGTTATATCTTTCTGAAGATGAACCTTGTAGGCAATCTGTACTCACGCCTTCTCGGATGATGACAACGATTATTCAAACAATAACGAATCATGCTACGATCCTCTTGAGAATTCGTTTTTTGCTAGCTAATGCAACTTAAGTGAGAGGCAAGCGTCATATCTCTCTGAATATGAACCTGTTGGTATTTTGTACTCCCGCCTTCTCATATGATGACATCGATTGTTCAACCAATAAGGAAGCACGCTACGATCCTTTCAAGAAAGCGTATGGTTAAGGTTTAAAATTATTCTTGGCGAATGTAACGCAGGTAATCTTTTTTTCAAAAGTCGCAAAATACTGCTGGCGCAAGAATACTCATCGCAACTGATTCAAACTGAACGATTATGTGCAGGAGGAATTAAATTTCTTATAACGAAATTGATTATTGTTTAATATCTACAAGTTGCATCGAAGATTATAGTTTATTAAAAGGTTTGCTGTCACTGAGACACTATTCCTAGAGACGGTGTATATTTTAACCTCAATTCTGGTCTCGGACTTGCTGAGAGTATAAAAAAGACCCTATCCGAAAGGGTTCTAGCGGTCTCTAGTAATGTATTTTAGAGATGTCAAATCTTTTTTAAATATCCCTTAAGCTTTGATACGTCATGGGTAATTGCATCCGTATTTTAGTTACCCATCAATGGCAACACTGCCCATGAGTAGAGCGACCATACGAAGTTGTGCTGGTTTTAGTGTAGGCACTCACAACGAACCCCCGATTTAAAGAAGAGTGCAGGTTGACGTTGGCGCCAAGATTAGGGGTATCAGTCAATGTTTCATATGCGAACCAGAGCTTATAACATGGGGTAAATAAGGAGCGAAAAAACGTCACGAAACTAAGTAGTTTAAGTCTTTTTCCTTGACTTCATTAATAGTTCACAGATACCAGTAGATCTCCTTGGCATACTGGTTAGTGGATTGTATTGTGATGCCGGAGGTTTGAGATCTATTCCCATAATGTGACACCCAAGGAAAATGTCTTTTTTTGGGAGAAGGAAGTGACGTTTAAAATTTTAAGAAAATCGTTTTAGTGGTTAAGGCTCTAGGTCGAGATACAGAGAGACATATAGATAGAATCAATAGAATCACGGGACGCAATTTGTTCGTGTTCCTCGCTGTCCCGAGGTCAACTTTGGGTAACGAATCCAAAACTTCCCCTAGAATAACAATATTACAAGTAAAAAAGTCTACTTTTTATTTAATGTAATTCCAAATAAAGTTCCTGGAGCTGACAGTCTCTTTTTCGAGCCAACTATAAATGTATGAGATAATCCGTTGTCCATATGGATCATGGCCCCAGAAAAAAAAAAAAACAAAAATAAATCAATCAGCACAAGAATATTATTTATCTCCCAACTCCTAATCGAATCTATATCTAAAAGTATCATCATCTCTCTTTTATAAGAAGTTGAAATATGTAGTTGGAGGAGGAAAATTAACAGATGATGATATCATCATCACAGCATCACATGCAAACAGCATCAATTCAAGCCCTTGCGCTGTGCCACACTTCACAATTCCACTCGAAATTTCACACTTCTTTGCATGATTCGAGAGAAAAGTTCCCCCCATTATTCGTTATGGAGAAGATGTTCTTATTTATCACAAGTACAATAATTGAATTGCATGCGGACTTAATAGCTCGATAAGTCAATGAGAATTGAAATAGGTTACCTACTGATAAAAACATAAATTCTGATATCGCTGAAAGCATCTCTATTATCAAATTAGTGCCCCATCTCATCATCTTTAATGTTTCGTTCGTAAAACACAAAATAAAAACCCTCGACATATAAATTGTCTTATAATTGATAGAATGACCCACATAAAGAAAGAGAGCTCTCCGCGTCGGAAACGAAGCGGAAAAAAATTAAGGAAAAACTCAAACTCGTTAAACGCCGATCACATCAAATTGTTATCTCATAGAATTACATCATAAAAAAAGCGGAACGAAAACGATTCAGCAGAAGTGAATTCCGCCAGTTTGTTGTGTACTACTCTATTCAAGTCCTCTCTGAAAGAGAAAAATTGTGCAGGTATACAAAGCAAGTCCTAAAGTTCCGTTCCGGTCGTTGCGATGGTGTAGAATTCAAAGGATTTTCCATAGTGTGAACGAAGAACAATTTGTATTACCCTAGAGATGGTAATCTGATGATAGAGTCTCGTATTTAGTTTTGGAGTATAAGCTATAAGGTAAGAGCACTAACTTTTCCAATTAGACTATACGACAACTAACAAAGTATACTACCACTACAACTATGTTCTGCCGTTACAGAGGAAAAGCATAAATCATCCATCAGGATCTGGTTCGGGAATAGAAACTTCAGTTTTATTAATTTATCTTTTGCAAAGCATATTGTCGTTGTTCCTGATGCCCGCCACCAGAGGGAAGAAGGTACGTAGATTGTATAGGTATCTCTTTTCTTTGTGTCGTTTCTGGTCGTCCCGTGATGTTGAATGGTGCCTTAACTCTAACCGAAGTTCAAGCAGAAGGATTTATTATATACAATTTTCCGGGAATAGCCCATCAACATTGTTTACGTTCACAGGTTCCTTTATGTCTTTGAACGTCTATGTTGGATGGGAAATTACACCAACCCTGATGCTTCTTTAGGCTTTCTTTTGGCGAGTTTTTATGGTTAATTTACATTTTTGTTCTCTCTGTTCTCTCTGCATAAATCAGCTTCTGGTTTATGTTGGAGCGTTTAGCAAAAACAATAAATTGTGACAGCAGTTTTGTCAGAAATTCATAGTCTGGAACGCAGGGTTGCAAACTAATGGAATTCCATAAGTTGAACTCAATTAAAATATTAATGGAGGGTCATGTAACCCTTACTAATTCATTCTCCATCGGTTTTCGAAAGCGGTGACCGCCATCTTGTATTCTATTAATTTTTCACACATGCCGTCTGGGTAGTAATTGTTTTTACTAGCGCATGCAATTTTTCTCAGTATTTTTAACAGGTACCTACTCAGAAAGTTATATAAACTTTTCAAAATAACAGCTTAGAGAGGGCAAAAGGTTTTTGATGTGTAAACATCTATGCTGGCGGTAGAGCGAAAAAAAAAAAACGTGAACGTTCGTGTGCAACGTTACGTCGTGCAACGTTACGATCTGCATACTAGGATGGGTGATCCCCTTCAAGCAAGAACAAGTCCGTTTTGGATCCGCGCACGTTGATATTTACACATATTAATCGTGAGTCCCGGCACTCACACAATTTTTTCGGTTTTTCAACGATGTCGTTCATCGGAGGAGAAAAAAACGGCTCCGGGATTTTAGCACACTATATGTGGGATATTCGGAAAAAACTTATGTCATCTAGAAGTCCAGTAATTGGTCAAAAAAGTGAACTAGTTTCAGAAATTGGTCAGCCATATAATTTTTGTAATTAATGGTGGTATACCATTTGTGGGATATTCGCAAAAATTGTATGTTACCACAGTACACAAATCTAAGGTAATATATTGCGTAGTCAGAAATTAAACATGGCGGCTCGGGTGCCCCCAAAAACTCCACATGGCATTACTGGAAACAACAACAAAAATTAGCATTTTGACAAGTGAAGAGACACTGGATCCGCCATTTTCACAGATGCGCAGAACTGAAAAAAAAAAAATTAAAACGCTAATGATTTATTACCTTTAAGATGTGTACTGTGGTAGAGTACCATCTGAAAGTTATTACACCCTCATAAAAGGTCAACTAGTTTAATACTTTGCAAAAAAAAGCCTATGGCTGACCGGTTTATTTAACTAGTTGGCCTTTTATGAGGTCACTAAGTTCTTTGAGATATGGTATATACTTTTTCGCGCATATCCCACAAATAAGATGCTAAATTACACTCATGTCCTTGAAACGCTTAAGCCATTGATTAAAAATTGTCTATGGCCGACCAATTGCTGAAATTAGTTGACCCTTTATTAGTCCATTACTGGGCCTTTGGGATGACATACTTTTTTGAGCTGCGTGAAGCCAAAACCCCGAACTCAAAATTTTTGGGAGGGGTTAATCGGGTTCGTTTGTCCATCGTTTGTCCACGTTTGTCCAGGAAAAAAAATCGTTTGTCCACCCTCAGGTAAAAAGTTATTAAGCTTTTTTGTTTTTATAGGAAACCCCAAAAATCAAAACACTTGTCCAAAAACCGCAATTTATAATTTAGGGGGATGGGACAAAGTGCATTCGTTTGTCCACCCGCCAATTATGATTGTCCAACAAAAAAATTCGTTTGTCCACCCTCAGAAAAAAAAATATTCAACTTTTCAATTTTATAGCACCAAACGAAAAAATTTCAAAATTTACTTAGCAAAATCAAACCAATTGCATTCGTTTGTCCACCGTTTGTCCAGGCTAGTCCAGCAAGAAAAAAAATTTTCCGACCCTTGGTTCAAAAATTATTCAACATTTCTTTTTTATAGCAACTTTCGCAAAACAAAACATATGTCCAAAAACCGCAAATTATAACTTAGGAGGATGGGACAAAGTGCATTCGTTTGTCCACCCGCCAATTATGATTGTCCAACAAAAAAATTCGTTTGTCCACCCTCAGAAAAAAAAATATTCAACTTTTCAATTTTATAGCACCAAACGAAAAAATTTCAAAATTTACTTAGCAAAATCAAACCAATTGCATTCGTTTGTCCACCGTTTGTCCAGGCTAGTCCAGCAAGAAAAAAAATTTTCCGACCCTTGGTTCAAAAATTATTCAACATTTCTTTTTTATAGCAACTTTCGCAAAACAAAACATATGTCCAAAAACCGCAATTTATAACTTAGGAGGATGAGTCAAAGTGCATTCGTTTGTCCACCCGCCAATTATGATTGTCCAACAAAAAAATTCGTTTGTCCACCCTCAGAAAAAAAAATATTCAACTTTTCAATTTTATAGCACCAAACGAAAAAATTTCAAAATTTACTTAGCAAAATCAAACCAATTGCATTCGTTTGTCCACCGTTTGTCCAGGCTAGTCCAGCAAGAAAAATAAATTTCCGACCTTTGGTTCAAAAATTATTCAACATTTCTTTTTTATAGCAACTTTCGCAAAACAAAACATATGTCCAAAAACCGCAATTCATAACTTAGGAGGATGAGTCAACGTGCATTCGTTTATTTATTTATTTAATATTTATTACAATGTTAACAAAACATACATCAAAATTTAAATATTAATAGTATTGAAATGAGTGTAATATAATATTAAAGTACTAAAACACGAAATTTTTTCAGGAAATTTTGTCCAGGAAAAAAATGTTTATATTATATGTATTATGTTATCAAATAAAAGTCAAATCAAATATATAATAAAATATAATAAATAAAATAAAATAAAATAAAATAAAATAAAGTAAAATAAAAAAAAAAAAAATAAAATAAAATAAAATAAAATAAAATAAATTAAATTGTATTTAATACAATTTAATAAATATTTTAATATTTTCAACTGAAATCATTACTGTTCGAAGAGTCGATCAATTTGGCTGCGTAGAATATTTTTGTCTATTGACTTTTGTTATTTCGTTGATTAAGTTGTTTTTTGTTTCGTGATTTACCAAAGTCATTAAATATTTCAATTTTATTGTCATTTTGTGTGCCTAGTTGTTGTAATTATTTATTTTTATATTTATATTATTATTACATCAATTTATTTAAGAAAATGCCTGCCCAGACAAAAGCAAATCCAGATTTTATAGTCGAAGTTTTAAAATGTTATGAAATTTTCGATAAAGATGGGAATTTAAAACCGAGGTCAGATGTTGTGTGGAAAAATGCATCCAATGACTTGAAGACCGTATACAGTGGTGACACTTTAAATTTTTTTGTAAGAAACAATCGCTGGGAGTTGAAAAGCAAACTTAAAAAGCATTTTGGTTTACCTGAATGCAATGTAAATAAGGTGTATACTCCGGAGCAGAGCTTGGAAAGTTCAGAATACTAACCCTTCAATTTGAAACCGGTTGTAAATATGGACTGCCCGAAAATTTTTTTCAATTTAGATTTATCCAAGGAGGAGTGGTGTTAGATTCGACCGGTATCAAAATTTTATAAAGAAAAGGGAACTAAAGGGAGAACATACACGGTTCTTCAAATCGGATGGACACATATGATAGCAAAAGCCATTTATTTGAAATGTAAAGTTAACTGCGCTTTTAGTTTTTCATCCGCTAAAGTATATTCCTCCCCAGAAAGCAAGGTGTATTTATATATTCGCGGCTCCTGCAATGAATGCGGTTCAGTTTTGCGAGCTCATTGCCTCAACGCACCACCTCCTGAACAGGGAATAAGTTTACGGGTTCATACGGTGCACACAAGTGGTATTGCACATACCCGAAAACGTAATATCACGGGAGCATATCGTCAAGAGATTGGGGAAGAATTAATTGACAGCAAGCCGAGACAATGGTTATTAAAGGCTGCGGAGGATTTGTCTTTCGGTGATCGGTGCTATAAAATTGAAAAGTTGAATATTTTTTTTTCTGAGGGTGGAACGAATTTTTTTGTTGGACAATCATAATTGGCGGGTGGACAAACGAATGCACTTTGACTCATCCTCCTAAGTTATAAATTGCGGTTTTTGGACATATGTTTTGTTTTGCGAAAGTTGCTATAAAAAAGAAATGTTGAATAATTTTTGAACCAAGGGTCGGAAAATTTTTTTTCTTGCTGGACTAGCCTGGACAAACGGTGGACAAACGAATGCAATTGGTTTGATTTTGCTAAGTAAATTTTGAAATTTTTTTGTTTGGTGCTATAAAATTGAAAAGTTGAATATTTTTTTTTCTGAGGGTGGACAAACGAATTTTTTTGTTGGACAATCATAATTGGCGGGTGGACAAACGAATGCACTTTGTCCCATCCCCCTAAATTATAAATTTCGGTTTTTGGACAAGTGTTTTGATTTTTGGGGTTTCCTATAAAAACAAAAAAGCTTAATAACTTTTTACCTGAGGGTGGACAAACGATTTTTTTTCCTGGACAAACGTGGACAAACGATGGACAAACGAACCCGATTAACCCCTCCCAAAAATTTTGAGTTCGGGGTTTTGGCTTCACGCAGCTACTTTTTTGCGAATATCCCACATATGAGGTGATAGGATCACGGAGCCAAAAAATACTTAAAATTAAATTTTAGTCCTTAGAATTCTCTATAATTCAACTGGGTATCTAAAACTAATTTTTTCGCAATGTTTTTGCCTGAAGATGTATGTAACGGGTGATTTTTAAGCTGGTTTGGTTTTGGCAATACTGGTTTTGACAGCTGACGTGTGTTTAGTACCTTGTGTCTCTGTCAAACAGCTTCAGTTTGGTTTGCAATTTAACCATGGATCGTCTTACAAATGAACAACGCTTGCAAATTATTGAATTTTACTATCAAAATTCGTGCTCGGTTCGAAATGTTCATCGCGCGCTGCTTGTGTTCAGCGATGAGGCTCATTTTTGGTTGAATGGGTACGTAAATAAGCAAAATTGCCGCATTTGGAGTGAAGATCAGCCAGAAGCATTGCAACAGCTACCAATGCATCCCGAAAAAGCCACTGTTTGGTGCGGTTTATGGGCCGGCGGCATTATTGGGCCTATTTCTTCAAAGATGATGCGAATCGCAGCTTTACTGTCAATGGTGAACGCTACCGAGCGATGATAACAAACTTTTTTTTGCCCGAAATGGAAGTTCTTGACTTGCATGATATGTGGTTTCAACAAGACGGTGCCACATGCCACACAGCACGCGAAACAATGGCGCAATTGCGAGGCGAGTTTGGTGAACAGTTAATTTCACGTTTCCGGCCGGTCAATCGGCCGCCTAGATCGTGCGATTTGACACCATTAGATTATTTTTTGTGGGGGTATGTCAAGGCTAATGTCTATAGGGACAAGCCCGCTTCGATTGACGCACTGGAAGCCAACATCCATGCATTCATTCGTGAGATACCGGCCGATATGTGTGAAAGAGTATGCCAAAATTGGACTCAGCGGATGGGCTACCTGAGACGCAGCCGCGGTCAAGATTTGCATGAAATTATCTTTAAACATTAAATTGCAAGGTTCAAACTATCGATTCAAATAAATATTTCATTCATTTTTTCGAATTTTTTGTGTTTTTTTTTAAAAAAAAGTTCTAAACCTCTTAAAAAATCACCCGTTATATTTAATGCTTTTTCATTCATTCCTCGACAAACAAAATTACAAGAACAGCTGCGGTTTACAAAGCCAAAAGTTATGTGAAAAAAAAACCGACAAAATTATTTTAAATTGTATATTTAAAAATTAAATAAATTGTTAACTATCGATTTGCGAAATATTGAACCTTCATGAATGCGAAGTTTGCGAAACTACCTATTTAATAAATTCTAAGTGTCATATGATCATTTAAAACCGACAAATTTCGATACCTACAAAAAAAAATAAGTTAAATAAAATTCAGCCCTTATTTCAAAATTATGTAGCTGCGATTTCATTTAGAGACTAAGTGAATAATTGCGAAAATATACCAATTAGGATAAAAATTATTTAATTTTTTTTTAAATTCAAGGTAAGCCAAGCCAAGACTCATTTTGTATACGTATAATAATTAGGGAACTAAAAATCAGTTGATAAAATATTGCGAAATTATCAAGCAGCAAGCCAAAAAAAACTGCGAAAAGTTTTAAATGTATTTTGATAAAAACGAAGAAGTACCACAAATTTCCTAAATGATTTTTTTTTTCAATTAAACAGGGGATCACAACGATATCCCGCAAATAAAAATCTCACACTTAATTTTTAAATCTCGAAAAACGAAATTTCGCAAATTAATAATCCCACTTTTCAAAAATTTCGCAATCACAAAATCCCACTTTTGAAAATGTCGCAAAATGACAATTGAAAGTGTCATCATTTGCAAAAATAATAGTAATAAACACAAACGCAAAAAAATCACAGAAAGTTATGGTGCAATGAAAAAAAAACTCAAATGTCACTTTTTCGCACACAATTATTGGTCCAGGCAATTATTTTAGTGCGAAAAAAAAGAGCGGACTTCGAATAATCTAAGCTACAATTATCATATTTCACTCATCGAACAGCGTACTGCAAAGCGAAAAGGAGAACAAAATTTTTCGTTTATTATTTCGTTGTGTCATTTTTGTATGGGATTTTCACGCTGCGCTGCTGATGAAAATTGTCTTGATTGAAAATTGCTTGCCTGACCCTTAAAAGTGCAATAAATTCCAAAAATTTGGACTTTTTTGTATTATATGCATTGCACAATCTACTTAAGTTAAGAATTGTAATGCTTTATTTTTTCAAATACAAGACGGGAAGCTATAAAAAAGCGGGATTTTCCAATTGAAAGATTATGAAAAGCGGGATTTTTAAATTTCGAGATTTTAATTTTCAAAATTTCACAGCCAATTTGTTAGACACGCACTATAAATTAAGGAACTCACTCCAGACATGCTAATTCATAACAGTTTTGTTTATAAAAGTACTGCTTATGCGGCCCCGTATGACCAGGCATCTCCGAAGCGCCAGTGGGCATACTTCATGCAACCATGGTTTTTTTTTCAAGCCGCGCGAAGCTCGTAAAATATTTCACACTTTTGAAGTAGAAAAAATGTTATAACTGTTATAAATTGGCATTTCTATATTCTCGTCCATTAATTTAAGCACCTATGCATCTATTGTTATAAATTCACAACACCGCCTCCCGTACTATACAAATACTTTATCTTTTGTTGATGTTTGTGTTTTGTTTAAAACATGATGTACTATCTTAATTGAGACACAATTTTTGATGTTTTAAAGAGAGAGAGAGGAATCGTCTTAGAAAAATAAGTGCAACCATAAACAAAAAAAAATACCTATACAGTTTCGTGTGACTCAAGTAACAGGTATAGGTATGTGTATCTGTATTATTATAGCAGGTTTTTCATCTTTTTTTAATGGATTTGTTTTTTAAGAGTTTCAAAGTTTGCCGACACACACACTCATCACCATCATATTCATTTTCGTTGTTGCGAGGAATAAAATGTATGTGAAGTAGCATAGACATCTGGGAATTCACACGTTATGTTAAAATATTCAAGGAAGGGAATATTTTTTTTTTTATTTCCTGACAAACACCCCCTCAGTCATAATTAATGAGAATGTATTTTTGTTTTTTTTTCTATAGGAAAACATTTGTGTTTACTTAAGACCTTGAGGGATGAGGTGTTTAGAGAGAAAAGAAAATTATTACAATTTAGGCTTAAATGAGAATGTACCTATGCATGTATAATACTTTGTAAGAACATAAATATTTAAGTTGACACCATCTATACGACACCCAGAAGAGTACTTTTGCAAGAAGATCCTTGGCATCAAGTATAGGTTTTATGCAAACATAAAGTTTGAATTTTAGAAAGAAAAAAACAAAATATTTGCAAAGTTATAAATTTAAACTCACATATACTTACGTATGCATATAGGGAATAATTTAAGATGATTTAAGGGATTTAGCTTATATAATGTAGCTACATAAATAAGATGATATATGAGGAAGGTTCAAAAAGATTTTTTTAAGAGCTTTCAATGGGCTCAAGAACTTTACTGTGTTTGTGTACAGAACAGATTAATTTATCGACATTAATGCAAATCCACAGATCGGCAAGGTGATACAAAAACTGGAGCTGCAAACCTGTGAATGAAAGTCTAAGTAGGTACATGGCAACCCCATCATGTATCTGGGAGATGAAGAGTTTGACAAACAATCCCGGATCATGGGATTTCAAGCAGTACACCTTAAACTGATACCGATACTGAGTCCGATGACAACATGATATGACAAACACTCTGGCAGAGTAGTGAAGTTGGCAAGGATTGAGGCAAGGTTGCAGCTTAAGTCCTCTACTCTTCGCTTTGTTCATATTTAGATGACATTGAAGAGATTTTACAAGGCGGTGCACGAATTTCAACTGAACTCTTAATTAAAGTTCTCATGTTCGCAGATGATATCGTTGTTCTGGCTGAGTCGCCTGGAAGTCTCCAATTGATGATCAACAGATTGTTCGAGTACTGCAACAAATGGAGGCTCCAGGTAAATCAGCAAGTCAAAAATAATAATCTTTCGCCATGCTGGAGGCCGCAATTGTCGCAACGAAACGTGGAAATTTGGAGAACAAAATATCGAGGTTGTTAACGAGTATAACTACCTAGTGGTACGGGTTTCTAGAAATTTAAACTTAAAAAACCATCATGGTTTGAGTCTTGGAATAATTTCGCTCTTACTTCAAGAGAACAGAATGGACACGTGGAAAAGCGAACTCTATCGCTTAATAAGTTTGGTAGACGAAAGAAAAACGCGAAGATTATGTTTGGAAAGTCAGGAGCTCATTTCATAGGAGCAAATATGCGCAGCTAAATTACAACTTGGCGACAAAAAGTTATTTCAGGGTGGGGTACTCAACCGACATCATGGCACTCATTTTAAAAGCACGATGAGAGTTACTTCCCCTGAACTATATACCACAAAGAAGCGATGTACGAGAGATGTGCGAGCTGTGTAATCTGAGAGAGAAGGAAGACGTGTTCCACTTTCTGGGAAGGTGTCCTATACTTGTGGAAACTAGAAGAGGAACTCTGGGAAAGATTTACCTAGGCAATGCTGAAATTGTTAATATTTCGAACGATGGGACTGATTGGGACGATTTGTATCAATTTATTAAGATAGCACTTAGCTATTGGAAACGGATTTTCAAAGAGCTGTTTTAAAATTAAATTCACTTTTATCAAAGTAAATATTATTTTCCAACTGGCAGACGGCCAATGCCATGTCTTGTAATCAATGAAAACCAAAACTTTTGTAAATTATGAAATAAAATCATTTGAAAATTGAATTGAAAAAAAAAAAAAAATTAAAGCCAAAAAAGGTAAGCTAATTTCAGAAATTGGTCGACCATAGGAAATTTTTAATCAATGGTTTAAGTTTTTCATGGTCACCAGCACCTCATTTGTGGGATATTCGCAAACAAATTATACTATCTGAAAGGTCTTAGTGACTTAATGAGAATTTTTAATTTTTTTTCAAGGACACAATCGATACGACTTTAGAAAAACTTTAAAAATTGTTAAGGCCTTTACGATAATAAACTTTTTGCGAATATCCCATTTTCCATAACTTCTACATCATGGGTAATTTCTTTCGAGTAAATACTTATTTATAAAGGGTGATTTTTAAGCTGGTTTGGTTTTGGCAACACTGGTTTTGACAGCTGACGTGTGTTTAGTACCTTGTGTCACTGTCAAACAGCTTCAGTTTGGTTTGCAATTTAACAATGGATCGTCTTACAAATGAACAACGCTTGCAAATTATTGAATTTTACTATCAAAATTCGTGCTCGGTTCGAAATGTTCATCGCGCGCTGCTTGTGTTCAGCGATGAGGCTCATTTTTGGTTGAATGGGTACGTAAATAAGCAAAATTGCCGCATTTGGAGTGAAGATCAGCCAGAAGCATTGCAACAGCTACCAATGCATCCCGAAAAAGCCACTGTTTGGTGCGGTTTATGGGCCGGCGGCATTATTGGGCCTATTTCTTCAAAGATGATGCGAATCGCAGCGTTACTGTCAATGGTGAACGCTACCGAGCGATGATATCAAACTTTTTTTTGCCCGAAATGGAAGTTCTTGACTTGCATGATATGTGGTTTCAACAAGACGGTGCCACATGCCACACAGCACGCGAAACAATGGCGCAATTGCGAGGCGAGTTTGGTGAACAGTTAATTTCACGTTTCGGGCCGGTCAATTGGCCGCCTAGATCGTGCGATTTGACACCATTAGATTATTTTGTGTGGGGGTATGTCAAGGCTAATGTCTATAGGGACAAGCCCGCTTCGATTGACGCACTGGAAGCCAACATCCATGCATTCATTCGTGAGATACCGGCCGATATGTGTGAAAGAGTATGCCAAAATTGGACTCAGCGGATGGGCTACCTGAGACGCAGCCGCGGTCAACATTTGCATGAAATTATCTTTTAACATTAAATTGCAAGCTTCAAACTATCGATTCAAATAAATATTTCATTCATTTTTTCGAATTTTTTGTGTTTTTTTTTTAAAAAAAGTTCTAAACCTCTTAAAAAATCACCCATTAGATTCGAGACTTAGGTGCTTAGTAAGAGCAACTCCGACCTCATAGCCGCATTCGAGAGAAAAGTTTTATGGAGTATTGCTTGCTCCCGAATTTGAGGAATGGAGATTTTGAAGGCCTTGACTTTAATGTTTAGACAAATTGTGACACACAGTAAGTTAATTCTTTCCAATGAAGTGTTTGCTTTGGTTACGGATATAAATTTAAGAATAATTTTAATTTCCATTCCTTAAGTATTTAACATATTTTTATACATCAATAATATTGTCTAGCAAAAAAGAAAAACAAATATATGCTTATGTGTTGTTAATTTTTAATTTAAAACAAAAAATATTATTTATTTGGAAATAAGTGTTTGAGTATGTATGCAGCCATCAGTGAGATGAACAAAAATAAATCAAATTCTCTGCATTAGTAAGCAAACCTAATTTATCCTAAGCCCTCTTAAGTACTTAACAAAATATGTAATTTTCAATAGCTTCACCCACTCAACATTGTAGAACAACTCAACAACGACACTCTTGCAAGCAATACAAAAAAAAAACAGATAGATAACTTGAATGTCATACTTTAATACAGTAGCATCTCCCTTAGGAGGAATACAATTATGTTTCAACTGCGTAGAAGATAAAAGGTAGAGATTTTTAGAATTATTTACTAGTAGGACATCAAGGATCTTTATATCCAGCTTTCCTGCTCTTGGAACTATATTATACAACACATACGAACCCGACCGCGAATTTTTCAGATACTTGAAGAATTGCCCTCAAACCTCTCTAGTCTCTATTGACATTGAGAATGATATTGATTCCAAAAAAATATATGTGCTTAAAGATGACTTCTCTCCCAGTCTCGATGGCTTACCCGCCATATTGCTTAAGAAATGTGTTATTTCGCTCTATAAGCCCCTAACAGCTTTACTTTGTCTTGTCACTCTCTCAAGCTATCTTCACAAAATTATGGAAATACTCCTTTATCTTCCATATCCACAAAAAAGGTGCTAACAACGGACATATCCAACTACAGGCCTATAGCCAAACTTTTCTCTATCCCCAAGCTCTTCGAAAGCAGTGTTAATGACTCCCTTTACTTTCACTGGGAGACTATATTTTCTCCCTTGCAGCATGGTTTCCTTAAGGGCAGATCAACCACAACTAACCTAACTGAATTTGTCTCTAGGACACTTAATGCATTAGAGAAACGTAAAGAAGTTGATGTCATAACCACAGATTTTAGTAAAGCTTTTGACAAAATCGGTCATCAAACTATATACCTTAAACTTAATGCCCTTATTGGATTTTTCATTTCATGGTTGAGATCGTATTTAGAACAACGTCAATACAGGGTTCTCTTTAGGTTCTCAATCTCTGATCCCATTAACGCCACTTCAGGCGTCCCTCAAGGCAGTAACTTGGACTCTCTTATCTTTGTTCTAACAATAAACGATGTTGAAAGTTTAATTAGTGACTCATATCTGTCTATTTACGCAGATGATATGAAAATCATTAAGTTCATTTCTACCCCCGCTGACATTCGCTTACTCCAAAACGACCTAAACTTATTCCAAACTTGGTATAAGAATTTTTAAGAACTCAACGTTGCTAAATGTCAATCTATAATCTTCTCCCGTAAACTTTTACCCTCACCACCCAGAACTTACTACTTTTGTAATGAAGCCATTCCCATTGTTTGTTCCATTCGAGATCTTGAGATTATTTGTGACAGTGAGCTTAACTTCCGCTCTCATTTCGATCAAATAAATAACAAGGCCAATTCCTGTCTCGGCTTCATAAAACGTTGGTCTAAAGGATTCTCGAACCCTTACGTCACGAAGTCCCTTTTACATTACTTTCGTTCGGCCCTTTGGCTGATATTTCGATATTCGATTCCATTACATCAATATACACACGGAGACACAGTATGCAAATCAACGAATCCCAGCGAATTGATTAAGTTGCGAAAGACGCCAGGCATGCCTTCAGCATCCTGGATGTTCGAAAGTTCCGAGGGGTCTACATAGACCGCTACCTGATAACAGTTCAGTTAGGTATGCCGATCCGATAGCCATAACGCCAAAAAGGATAAAATATAAATTTATTTGGTGGCCCTGTAGCTCGTGGATAACTAGGGTCTAGTGACAAACAACTGTTAACTATTCATGTGTGCACGTTTTTAGTTTGTAGGAATGGAGGGTGCTGTGAAAATTTGACGAAACGAAGCTTCTATCGTAAGAAGAACCAGCAGAAATTTTACTTCCGCATCTGACTTAATTTCTCATAAAGCCCGCCACCTGCATCAAGTGCAGAGGACCAGTGGAAGCACTACCAAGATGCCATCGATGAAGATTACTGGTTAGCCCATGTAGCCAAGTCAATGCTGCAGACTAGTTATAGAAGGAGAGCTGCAAGGAAAAAGGAAGGATCACCGGCTTCTCAGGAAGAAAAAGAGAAACACTACGAGGGTTGTTACGGCTGCTCGAAAGTTCTATACCGAAGGGTGAAACTATTTACCGAAGGCTACAAGGCCGGGACAGAAGAATGTACCGATTAGAGTGGGAATACGTTAGTAGGTGCACAAACGTTACTGATTATTTGGAAAGAGCACCTTTTTACACTGATAAACAGCGAACGAATACAGCTGTTAAGTAGATCGCTACACTCAACTTGGACGATAATACCAAAATGTATATCTATCCAACCAACAACAAATACGATATCCAAACTCAAGTACTTCAGACTGAGTGGTTCGGTTGACATATGCCAGCTGAACTATTTAAGGCAGCGGGAGATGGTATACACTAAATTATCTGTAACTTGTTGACTTGTGCAAGTTGACGATGGAGAAATCTTGCTGCTCTAATAAAGTTGAAAAGAACACCACCAGCACCGCATTCTCTGCGATGTCGGAAAATGTCTGAGGGAGGTAAAAAGTTTTATAACATTTTTCCTGAAGCAATTGTACCCAACTCGCAAATCTCTGAATCTTGAAATGTTTGGAAGAACCAAGAAGGCTGCCAATTATAGGCCATTTGCAAATGTTGCAGCGGAGGCGCCGAAAAATGGGTTAATGAGAACAAGATTAAGTTTAATACTTTCGCCGGGGAAGGAATCTAAACATCGTCAACTTGGGCAAAACGTCGCAATGGTACGATAAAACTTCAAAGAGGTCAAGGACTTCAGTGCAAAAATAAATGGAGAAACACTCTTCCCAATTGCTGTTTCTTCGGCATAAGCAGGTATTCAAATAGTAAACCCTCTCCCAAAGAACCAATTAGACCTTAAACAAGCCAGGATCTTGCCTGAATGAAAATTTGCTTCCTTGCTTTGAGAGGGTTATTTTTTGGGTGGTATTCAAAGTTAACCGATGAATTGTAAAGAAGAAGATCCTACGACGACGAGTTCTATGGGCTATACAGTAACATTAACCTGGGACCTCATCACGTAAAACAAAAACGATCGAACGATATCGTTTTGAAGATAGCTGTCTTTATTTTTCTATACAGATATAGATAGAAATGCTGGAAACGATATCGCCGAATCGTTTTTATTTTTACGTAATGGAGCTCTTGGTCAAAAAGGTTAAAAAGGATGAACGTTTTTAGATTGTTTTGGCTTTTATGCACTGAAAAGGACTTCAAATTAAGCTTGATCATTAACAAAAAATCATAATTTTTAAAGTTCTTTTGGTTTATTAACGCAGTTTATCGAATTTCAAAAAAAAGACGAAATATTTCAGAACCTTTAAAGAGGCTGAAAAAACTATATATATGTATATCGAAAGTGAAATATTGGTTAGGAAAAAAACTATCAGCAATGAGAGATTTCACTGTAGTCTATTTCTACATATGGAAATCGTATTAATAAGACCTTCATTTTGAAGAAAATAATAAAAATCTTGCCACCATCACTTCTTTAAGTACAATACACTTGAAAGTAGTGTTCTCAGAAAAAAATAAAATTGAAAAAAATTGAAAATATCTTCAGTACATACCTACCTACCTACTGAAACACAGTCAATTGCATATCTACTTTATTCTTCATCCCTTGTCAGTCATGATGATGACACCCTAGACAATGGCTACCTCTTTAAGATGACTATGACATTTAAGTAAGGTAAAGAGAGCTCAGTGATATGACAAGTTACCAATAGAAACCTTTTCTTCTATTTTTATAGTCGCACATGATTAAATAATCAATTTGATATGGCTATTGTGTTTCGAGAGACGTGGGTGATGATGGACGAAAAAGGTAAATATATATAACGACGAACAACTTGATTGCAATATATCAGTGATATTGATTGTCTTCATCATCGCAGTGTTAAGGAAGGGAATTTCAGAAGGGTCTACCTACACTTAAAGCCCTAGTAATCACAAATTCATTGTAGGATACATGTTTTATTTTTATTTTGTTTGGAGAATTGATGTGTTGAATGAGAGGGTTTTCGTTTTTGTGAATGAGAGTCCCAACTCACGCGAGACAATGAGGTAAAATCTAGATCATAGAAATACCCCAAATACCCCCATTTATCGGGTAATATACACGTCATTCAATGACCAAGGTAAGAAGAAAACAAATCCTTCTCAAGTCGTTTCATATGTCTTCACCACGCAACTTATACGTCTTCGCAAGTTGAATGTCAGGAAGAAATAGTTTGGGAATTTGATATCAGCCAACTCTTTTCTCGGACAAAATGAATTCAATGTTCAAGTGAGCCTAACAAAATAAATAGTAAAATTGCCAATGAGTTTTTGTAAAATTTTCTCAAAACAAATACATACAAATAAATTAAATATCGTTCCCTTTTATTAAAATTTATAGTTGCTAAGAATATTTATATATTATTCTCATCTCTATGTAATAATTATCAAATTGTATTATAAATAGGTTGACACTAAATAAATAAATAAATTGAAGAAAAAAAAGCTTACATAAACTTCAACTGTCTACAGAAAAGAAATGTTACTTTTGATTAAGTATATAAACTTAGTCTTCAATAAATAGAAGTTCTAGGACTACCAAAAAAAGTTAAGAGCTTTTTGGAAGTCCTTTTTATCTTTCAATAAGTTTGACTCCCGATTAACTTAGATTTGTTCAGTTTATTAACGTTTTTGGAAGGAATAGAGGTTATGGACGTTAGGAGTTGAGAAACTATATATTTGTACTGTCAGGGTGAGAGTGATGGGTAGTGCAGCTTAGACTGTCTACCCAGTAAACCATTCTATGGTTTCTATGGGCAACGGAAGACTACGTTGTCAGACACGTTGAAGAGATTGAAGAGGTAAGTCGAAAGTCTATTATCGGCGATCCATCTCAATTTTAGCAGGTTACTGTCATACATAATGTATGTAACATATATGGTGAATGGGTAGTAGCCCGGGGCGCAATGGTTAGGGCGTTTTTGTTTATTTTTTTTTACGGGTACTGTCTCTCGTTAGGAATGAACAAATCCTCCAAGAGTATCCCTTCTCATAAAAAATACCTCTCACCTTAGCCGCTCGGATTTGGCAATAAATTGTGGGTCTCCTCCATGTCTACAGAAATGCAGATATGCACGTAGGAATAAAGGTTGAGAACTGTAAGTAACTAGGACCTGGTTATGCACGAGTTTTCGGGCCACCAAATTTACTTATTTTGAAGGTGAATGGGTGAAAGACTGAATGGTCCAATCATGGAAATACGTGGATAAACTATTCTAGCTTCACATAGCTCTAAGCAGATTTTCCCGAAAGATAAGATTTGTTCACGAAAAAGTAACTTTCATAACATGCCTATGGAAAATAGTACATTTTTTCTTGAATACCGAATAAATTCCCACTGCGAAATCGAGCGGATACAAAATTTTCAATGTCGAATATATCGGTTTTTCGGGTATAACTTTACCATTTACCCATTTTTGAAGTCCAATATCAGTTAAGTTAGTATATTTTGTTATAAATATTATGATTTTTAAAGTGATTAAATAAATTATTTTTCGATAACGTTGTCACTTAAAAGTAAAGAGCTAAAACCAGTATTTTTTTGATAAAAATAATATCTTTTAAATTATTGTCTAGGTAGGTAGGTGCTAGAAAAAAACAGCTAGTGCTTTCTTATAAAATTTCAAATAACATACCCATTTCTTCCAAAAAAAAAAAATGGATACAGTTCAGCGCCAACAGTTGTATTCGAAAAAAAACTTTATTTTTTGATATTATGTTTTTTTGAAGTAGCAATAATTTGTATCTGATCGCTCGTATGGAAAAAATGTTATAGTTTTTGCTGTAGACATTATGATAATTTATTGAGTGAATTATATTATAAATATCTACATTATTTTTTTCGACAACTTCGGGACTTACAGGTGAAAATAAAAAACCGGTATTTTTGTACCGATTTTTTTAGAATAATTAAATCTTTTAACATATAACTTTTATGAAAAAATGTTAATGTTTCCTTGTTTAGGGTTACATAATGTATACACTTTCTTTTAATTTTTTTTTAAGATCATTTACCCTTTAGGAGTTATAGGCAAAACACTGACAATTTCTTCATTTTTCGTTTTTTGAAAAAGAGGTACATCTGCTAAACGATCAGTCGAAGGAAGAAAAATTTAGGCACCTTTTTTGTATAGAATCGCATGATTTTTTTAAAGTACTTTTCGATAACGTTTACTATTCAAAAGGTAAGTATAAGCGTGGGCCAAATACAAGTTTCTTTTTAAAAATGCAATAAAATGAACAAAATAAAATGTAATATGGCTTTATTAATAAGATTAATTATGGAATAGAACGTCGTTCGAGTGGCTGCCTCGGCTGGCTTCGCAGTAGCTCATACTGTCACTCAAACCTTGTTGATGGTTTCGAGCTGTAGCTCACGGATTTCTTGGAAGATATCGGCCTTAAGTGCTTGAATCGTTTTCGGATTGTTTGCAATCATTCACGGTCATTCACGGTTCCCTACATAAAAAGTCTAAAGGGGTCAATTGACATCACCAAGACGGCTGATAACACGATTTGGGAATTTGGTGCGAAAAAAGATCGATTGTGGCATGGGCTGTGCGGCATGGCATGGCGCGCCATCCTGCATGAACCAGAGTTCGTCAAAATCTATGTCTTCAATTTCAGTAAAAAAAAAAGTCGATTAACATGGCTCTGTTACGCCCACCGTTGGCCGAAACCTTGTTCCCAGACTCATTTTCGAAGAAAAATGGTATAATGATGCCACCACTCCACAATCCGCGCCAAACTGTCACTCTCTGTGGATGCATTGGGTTCTCCACAATAATGTGCGGGTTTTCCGAGCCCCCGATGCGGCAATTATGTTTGTTAACGTAGCCGGCGAGACGAAAATGCGCTTCGTCAGAAAAGATGATTTTTCGCCCAAAATCGTCGTCCAATTCGTAAAGCGACTCATTTCCTTCCGCGGATGTATGATACTGTCTTTCTGTCAAGATTTCGAGCGGCAAATATCTGTCAGTGTCAAAATAACCTATGATTACCCTCATTGAAAATACTCCAAATACACAAGTTCCTCAAAGGAATAAACTTGGAGGAAGAGTTATAGAGTGAGCAATCTCATTCAGCTCTAGACGAGGGCACAAAGGATCGATAGGTCGCAGTGCAACCATACCCCTAACTAATTCATTCATTAATTCAACCTATGATTTAAAAAGAAATCACTAGATGGCCCACCCGTTATATCCGAAAAAAAGATATTTTCGACATTTGACCTTGAATAACTTATTATCCGGACACTATTTCACTATGACCTATTGAAACAGTTTTTTTTTTCATTCCAAAATAAAGATATTGCGTTTGAAAGTCATCTCTTGAATTTTTTTCCGCATAATTTTTGAATTTGTTTGGCCTAATTTAAGCTAATTTTGCCTTGGCTAAGAGGTAGATCCCGGCTCTGTAGCTAATATGTTAGTTTAACTGTCCTATAGATCCTTTTCCCATACAATGGCTTTCGAATTCTTCTGCTTCGGGAAGTATCGCTTTAACAAAGATCGAAATATTTAAACACAGAATTTCAAAAGTTCCACCCAAAAGATTAAGTCGTCAAGGTTTGACAAATATTTTCATTCAGCACTGTCTAGTGTCTATATACAAGAAAAACATAAATAAAGGTATTATTATTAATCTGCTTGGGTTCGACACCAACGATACCAACTTCTATTTTCCTATTTTTTGTTTTTTTTTTTTGTTCTGGTCTTTAGCTGATGATGGAGACTAAAGCTGAAACCAAGTCCACACCTAGCTCTATACACGTAGCAGTGTCCGAAGAAATATTCAATTTAATTCAATTTAATTCAAATACAATTTCAATTTCTTGACATGCAGCGAACGTTCATCTATTCTTAAATATCGATGGTTAGCCATTTGGCAGCGGCGGCGCGCGGCAAGCATAATATACCAACCATTCTGCCACTTTGACTGCAAATACACATATCTTCATCTCTACTAACGTCTTCGCAAGACATCACAACTTCAACTTTTGAAGCTAGTTAGATATTCATCGCACAAAAAGACGCTTTTGAGCGGAGGATATTCTTATAACAAAAGGAGCGGAACAAAAAAAAATAAGAAAAAAAAAAATAGGGGAAGCCGAAGACATTCCCATATTCTTATCGTCATTGTGTCTCTAAATACAAATACACATATCTATACATAAAATGTACACGTTCTGCCAAATCGAACAGTTTTGCGCTGTTTTTATCTTCTTTTATATCTTCGGGCATTGTTCAGGTATTCAAAGAGAGTTTCAATGCGCTATGCTATGCTGGCCGCTTAGCTTTTGCTGCTGGTGCTGGTGCTAGTGCTGCATCCCCGCCAGTTAACAGAGTTTCAAGCATATACTCATATAGTGGCATCAGCGAATTCAATTTATATTCAGTCGATTTCGATTTTATTGAAAGCGTATTTAGGTCTTGTGTTCCTTTGTGATGACGACCGTCATCTCCCTGGTCGTCCGTCCCTTACTTGAGCCATCGTCCTATTGTTCGATGTACCTATAGGCACCTACTTCTTCTTTGGAGAATAATAAAAGCTTTTCTGTAGCCTGATGTATAATACCTATACATCTATATGCGGTACCTATATTGCATGGAAGTTTGCAATTTTGGTCGCGTCATGTAGCGTTAGCCAAAATGTACTGTAAACCCGTGGTAGCGGACATGAGATTCCCTATCGGTAATGAATTTGTCATGTCTTCTGGTTCCTTTCGAGATATTTTAGTGATGGAGTACATGTTGGAAGGACATGATGATGGTGACTATGGATGCCAGACGGTGGCTGTGGCGAGAACGGTGACAGCAACAACAGAGGTTCGGTTGTTGATGGTTTGTTAAACTGTGTAAACATGGTTTTCACTTTAATGAGGTAAAATTGTTCCTTTTTTTGTTGTTGTTGTTTTTGGCAACGAAAACCATTGGTCCAATGTGGAAGGAAATGGAAATAATGTTCAATGCTCACCATCATTTCTAAAGGATGCTTGTGTTTCGGTGCGGTGTTGTTTTGGGCGTTGGGTGATTATGAGTTGTTTTGGACACGAATCAGTGTCTGGAGTGTAAACCGCTTATGAAAGTTTAGTAACCTCTGGGGGGAGAGTCTTGTGAAGAGGGACGGAGTAAACAAATACAAACAAAAAAAATATCAACAAAATGGCCTTCGAATATGCGGCTTAGTTTGATCAATAAATTTTTAATTAAAAAGTTAAAACAAAAAGTAGCGAAATTGATTAAATCAGACGCCTATAGTTAATGAACATAACCGAGCGAGCACCCCTAACGGAGTTTGATATAACTGCTGGAATTTAGTCATATTTTTGTCTGACTTTTCTTTAAATCGGTGCCTGAATATATTCTTTCAAAGTTATTCCAATTTAGATTTGTACAAAATTTAGAAAATCAAGTCAAAAATGTTGGGGAATGTTCGCAAACGATTAGAACTAATGTGTGTGCTATTGCGCTGATATTCTCATAATAAAAATGATTTTCAGACCAAATATGATCAAATCTTACAAATATTTGACGATTTTGATTGTTGAAATTTGTCCAAAAAAAATTTAGTTCAACAGCTACAAAACTTGAAATTCTCAAAACATACAAAATGTTGTTATTTTTTCTGGCAGCTGTTTTTTGAATCTGATGTCAAATTTAAAATTTTGACACTTGAAAAAAAAAACTTGGAATTCAAACTATAAGTTTGATATACGATTTTGGACGCCATCAACTAGCTGAATTCAGTAACCAGCTATAAGATTATTTCAACTGTTCAAAAAAGTGTCAAAATTCTTAATCTGACTTGTGATTTTAAATATAGCAACCACAAGAATCAAAAACTATTGCTGATTATTTTTTGAGAAATTAAAGTTTTTGAATTCTAACCTAAACAATTGGTACCCGTGCAATTTTTGACAGACAAAATTGTCAAATTTTTTTTTTCTAAAAGATAAAGCATTTTTATTAAAAGAAATTTGAAAAAAACAGGTACTTTGAGAACATTCGGAAACATTTTGGACTTGCACTTTTAAATTTGGTACATATTTGAATTGGAATCCCCTTCATTTATAAAAGTATATTCATTCAAATTCACATTTTAGACTTAAATTTGACTAAATTACTTAGACATTGTTGATTTATTTTAATATTAAAATTTAGTACAACATTCTGACCTAAATTTTGAAGCCTCTAATTTGACCAGGCTTAAAAAATAACAGTTACACTTGATTCAGCGTTCTTAAATCATTAAGAATGTACCAGATTTCATTTATTTTCGCAATGAATTTGCGTGAGAAATGATTTTTGCTGTACAAAATGATACGAAGAAACCACTGTGCGACGGATAGTGGTGCAATTTATATGGTAGAGCGGACAAAATTTCGAAAAAAAAATTAAAGGACATAAATTTGACTAAATTACTTAGACGCTGTTGTTTTCTTTTTATTTTGAAATTTGGTACCATATTCTGACCTAAGTTTTGAAGCCTCTAATTTGAACAGGCTTAAAAAATAACACTTACACTTGATTCAGCGTTCCAAAATCATTTAGAATGTACCAGATTTCATTTATTTTCGCAAAGAATTTGCGTGAGAAATGATTTTTGCTGTACAAAATGATACAAAGATACAATGGTGCAATTTGTATGGTAGAGCTGACAAAATTTCATAAAAACTTATCGGATTTTGATGAAATTTTCAGACTTGATATGAATAAACTAAACTAAACGATATAAAAAGTTTTTCCCACACACATTTTATTGGGCAAAGACATAGCACTCTTGGCTATTCAACTCAAGTTCACACACAATTTCCAATATTTTTACTTTTGGCCTTTATTTAAGGGTTTTCACTTTAGTTTGAGTCCAAATCCTTGCTGTACTAATAATCTCTTGCAAATATACTGTGAGAAACATGAATTGGCTAATATTGAAATTATCACTTTCCGAAAATCAAATTTTCTACAATTTTTGGTCTAAATCGTATTTCCTCCGAACAAAATGAAACAAATCCAATATTTTTCTATAGGTAGCAGCTTTTTCTTCAAAATTTATTAACACGTCGAATTGTGACTTCATACTTCTGACCACCTGTAAAACACATTAATATTTTAACATTTACCCAATTAAATCCCCATGCAATTTTTGTTGATGTCAAACGATACTAATTGAATCTGAATCTACCTACTACGAGTATTAAAGTAATTATTACAATGTTTCATTTTTCTAAAGAATTTATATGACCTTTTTTTTTTTTAATTAATTCTCCGATTTTTGAAATGATCCCAATTAAAATTTATTAAAAATGATTTTATAAATTTAGACATCGAAATCCTATACCCACTCCTCATCATCGTCATGCACAAAGTAAAATATCAAAAATCAATTTGTCCCAACCTTTGATTCGATTACATCACAGCTTCCCCATCAGCGCTGTATATAAATTCCAATTCTAATTTAATTATAAACGAATCATTTGTAATTAAATCTATCCGGCTGTGCTTTGAATTTCCCGATATTAATTTTGCTGGATTTTATTTTAATCAAATAAAACATTTTAAAGTTGTATGCTGACGCGTTGTGATGGGTAACAGTAAATAATTGTAAAAAATCGCAATCTGGCAGACGAAACGCTTCTGCAAAAAAATTTCCAGTTACCTATTATGTATGTAGCTTCGTTCAACGGGATACATCCATCCATCCAAATCTATCCATCAAAATTGATGAACACACACAATATCTGCATCTACACATATGTAAATACATAGTCAAGTTGATTTTGGTAGGAAATATAACGGACCAAGAGGCCATTGGCACGTGACACACAAAATGTTGACAACCGAACTAATTAGCTGAAAGGTAAGACAAACGGTCGCCGAACTGATACCGCCAGTCAGCGCCATTCAAGTTCCCGTCCTAACCCACCAACCAACCAACCAACCACTTACCATTCCCAATCCTCATCCTTTGTCGGTTCATTAAACCCGCATAATTGAAGATACAAATACAGTAGTCCCCCGGAGGAGCAATCACAACAACACACATATTATGTTTTGCTTTCGGTCGGAAGATCACATTGACAAAAATTATTGGGTCAGCAAATAAATTTTGTTTTTTACTATAGGTATGCCATGCATGACAACCATGTTGGGGGGCCAATTGTGCCTAAGGCCTGTATATAGAGACGTAAAGTGGCAGCTGCTTGAGTGATTCCAACCAAACCGGAAGGAGAAACATTTTTTTTGTTTTATATTTTCTTTTTTTGAGAGTACCTATACACACAAACAAAGTAAAATGGTAAATAAACAGGGCCACGGCACTCTCCGCACATAACAATTTGTTGTGAGTTGAGTCGCCCCCAGGTAAACCATGTTTAGCTCCATCTGTCAGATTCCTCAATGACACTTGCTTGTGTCAACTTTAATTTAAAAAAAAAAAAAAGAAATATAAAAACGAACAAAATGCAACTACCGACACAGTTTGAATACAATGCACCAAGCACATGCATTTCTAAATAGTCTCTCCTTGGCCACCTGTTTTTACTTGCGATGCTCTAGAGGGCAGGTATTGGTTTTGTAAAAGAGACGTGTTGATTGGTGATGAGTGGCTCTGTCTATACTTATGAATCAGGCGAGAATTTATCGTGTTCGTTATCAGTTTTCTTAATAATTTGATCCTCTATTAATAAACGGCAAACAACGACATGATAGAACTTACACATCACCGCCAACATTGTAAGTCATATTAAAAATTTGTGGAATAGTTTTTGACATGTGATAGCGAGCGGATAACTTGAACTCGCCAAATTTGGCGTTTAAGAGACGGATAGCTTCTTATCAGTGCATGTATGTCACACATGTATTGAAATGTTGCTATATTTTGATGAAGTGTTGCCGTGCTTCCAGTTATAAAAATATCATAAAGCAAAAACATGTTTATTAATAAAAAAAAACTTATCAAGCGGTTCAAGTTAACTATCCGTGTGCCAGCTAACACGTGTGTTAAGGAGCGGATAGTGTTTTTTTTTCTATTTTTTATTAATAGGGTTGTTAGGATCATATTGAAAGCTACTTCGTGCGACCACGTTGTTCATTTTACACAAATGGTATAGACTTTTTTAATAAGTTTTTTTTTTTTGTTGTTTTGTTTTTTGTAGAGGGTGTGAATTTCTATAGGGATAAGATGGGACATTTTTAAATGGCAATTAATAATGTTGGCGATGACAGTCTTTATCTCTGTTTAGTTTGTTTGAATCTAAATTGTTTGACTGTTTTGTTGTCATTAAAAAACACAAGTTAATTTTTTTTTTTTAAGGATTACATGTGTGTCGTTGGTAAAAGGGCAAAGTTGATGGTAGTCGTTTGTTTTAATTAGTTGTACATCTAGTTTGGTATGTAACTACTATTTTTTTTGCCCAAGGAAAAGGAAATCTGAGAGAAGAGATATTTGGATAGTTTGCCTTGTTGGTTTTCAAAAGTGCAACTCGAGATATACCTACCTGCATACATATATATATTTTAAGTTCATGAACAATGGTATTGTGTTGGTGCGGATTGTAAAGAATCCTTTTGTTATGGACATTGCATAATACTTAAGAAAAGGAGAAACCTACAATTTTTGTTTTGATTAATGGAGGCAATGTTTACATTTACTGATGTAGAAGAAAGATTTTTGAGATAAGATAGAAAATTCATTTTTGAATCTTTTTGTATAGAATGTGAGAGTTTTCATGTATTTTGATAATAAGCTATAGGTAAAGGGTGATTTTTTAGCTGGTTTGGTTTTGGCAACACTGGTTTTGACAGCTGACGTGTGTTTAGTACCTTGTGTCACTGTCAAACAGCTTCAGTTTGGTTTGCAATTTAACCATGGATCGTCTTACAAATGAACAACGCTTGCAAATTATTGAATTTTACTATCAAAATTCGTGCTCGGTTCGAAATGTTCATCGCGCGCTGCTTCCATTTTATGATCGGCATTCTCGACCTTCTGAGCAGTCTATTCGGAAGATTGTGACCAAATTTCGCACCAAATTTACTTTGTTGGACATTAAACCACCAACACGTTTACGTACTGTGCGTAGTGAAGAAAATATTGCGGCCGTATCAGCTAGTGTGACAGAAGACCGCGAAATGTCGATTCGGCGCCGTTCCCAGCAGTTAGGCCTTTGTTACAGCACTACGTGGAAAATTTTGCGGAAGGATTTGGGCGTAAAGCCTTTTAAGATATAGCTGGTGCAAAAACTAAAGCCAGCCGACCTACCACAACGCCGAATTTTTGGTGAATGGGCTCTTGGAAAGCTGGCCGAGGATCCGCTTTTTTATCGAACAAATTGTGTTCAGCGATGAGGCTCATTTTTGGTTGAATGGGTACGTAAATAAGCAAAATTGCCGCATTTGGAGTGAAGATCAGCCAAAAGCATTGCAACAGCTACCAATGCATCCCGAAAAAGCCACTGTTTGGTGCGGTTTATGGGCCGGCGGCATTATTGGGCCATATTTCTTCAAAGATGATGCGAATCGCAGCGTTACTGTCAATGGTGAACGCTACCGAGCGATGATAACAAACTTTTTTTTGCCCGAAATGGAAGTTCTTGACTTGCATGATATGTGGTTTCAACAAGACGGTGCCACATGCCACACAGCACGCGAAACAATGGCGCAATTGCGAGGCGAGTTTGGTGAACAGTTAATTTCACGTTTCGGGCCGGTCAATTGGCCGCCTAGATCGTGCGATTTCACACCATTAGATTATTTTTTGTGGGGGTATGTCAAGGCTAATGTCTATAGGGACAAGCCCGCTTCGATTGACGCACTGGAAGCCAACATCCATGCATTCATTCGTGAGATACCGGCCGATATGTGTGAAAGAGTATGCCAAAATTGGACTCAGCGGATGGGCTACCTGAGACGCAGCCGCGGTCAACATTTGCATGAAATTATCTTTAAACATTAAATTGCAAGGTTCAAACTATCGATTCAAATAAATATTTCATTCAATTTTTCGAATTTTTTGTGTTTTTTTTTTAAAAAAGTTCTAAACCTCTTAAAAAATCACCCATTATAATCGTCTTTTTTTTAAGATTCTCTTGTTTTTTGCTTTCAATTGTTGTATGGGGTCTAATACTCATAGTAGATATATTTGATTTATTGGAATCATCTTTAGGGAAACACCTTTTAAATAAGGGATTTAAATTTTTCACACGTAACATACATAGGTACTTCGAAAAGAGATTTAATGTTGGATACATCAATATCTCATTGTCAGATAAACGTTTATGTCACTATACGTGCTTACATTTAAAATTTATAAGACACGAATAATTATAATCTTTATTGTAAAATATAATTGATCAGTTTCTTATTGAGTAGGTAAGGTAGGTAGGATTGTGATGTTAAGTCTGTGTCAAAAAGAGAAGAAAAGAGGTATAGTTTTCTTTTTTTATTGAAAATGAATTCATGTATCTACATAGTTTTGGATTTTTGGAACACCAACATTAATTCGATTTTCTAAAACACTATTATTGGACAGTTTTCCAGCTCGTCATGGTTGAAATAGTTCGACATTGTCTTATTTATAAACGTATTCTAATTGTTGTCTAAATGTGTACCTACTCATATGTTGAGGGAACAATGACATACCTGTATAATTTGTCACTTCAAATGAATTAATGAATTTAAATGAACTTTCGAATTCATTTCATGAACAATTCTGTAATTTCTTTCCTCTCATTCATTTCATATAACTCATTCGTTGCATTGATTTCAATCATGTCATTCATTTTAAGATTTTATATCATCTGTGTATAGGAAAATCAAATGTACATATGTACCGTGGTGGACACAAAAATAGCACACTTAACCTCTCATTTACTGAATTGCATACGAACCTGAACTCTTGTCTTAAGACCGCGGGATTTCTTCTTTGCTTTAACTTATGAGAAGTGGAGAAAAAAAAAAACGTTAGAATTTGTATGTTTTTTTTTAACAATATTTAAGTTAATAGACAGTTTGTGTAATATCATTGTTTGAGCTTGGTCACATAATTAACACAGTGGAAGTTTTAGTCCCAGTTATTTCAATATTTAAATTTTTAATAACATTAATCGGAACAGTAAGTTTTTATAAGTGGATTTTAAATAAATTTCTGTTAAAATATACGATAGATACCTATGGGAAAGGAACTACATTGCTCAACTGAAAAAAGGGTTTTGATAAACGAGATGAAAGCTCAAGGGAGAACGGTCACAGAAATATAGGATTTATTAAACTGTTCCAGAAAGGTTGTTTATAATGCAATTGGCCATTTTGAGTGATTGAATCCAAGCTCTGCAGATTTGAGTCGGACGGAAAAAAATATGTTTGGCGTCCACCTAAACAACAACACAACCCAAAATACACCCTCAAAACAATAAAACACGGTGTGGGGAGCTTTCTCTTGGCACGGAATTGGTCCAATTTTAAAGATTAATTCAAAAATAGATCAACATGGTATATAAGAACATATTGGAAGATCACATGATTCCCTACGCGCGCTGATGACAATTTGCCTTTGACATGGCATTTTATGCACGACAACGATCCGAAGCATACTTCCGCTTGGTGAAATCGTGTTTAGAAGATCATTTTGTGGATGTTTTGCAGTGGCCGGCTCAGTCTCCTGATCTCAACCCCATTGAGAATCTGTGGAATGACACTGAACGGCAAATCGAAGGTAAAAATCCCAAAAACTTTAAAGAATTATGGGAAAACATCAAAAGTGCTTGGTTCGGTGGAGCCGATTTTAAGAGAAATTTAATTTTCCTTTTTGGCCAAAAATGTTTGTAAGTTGGATGTACCGTTATTTTTGGTCCTAAAAAATAAAAAAGTATCGAGGGAATGTCCAAAAAATGCTATAGTTACCAAGTTTAAAGAAAATTGAAGCACTCGTTTAGGCTGTAGCCGAACAAATAGACAGACGATTGTGCGAGACCCACTTTTTTCGTCTTCCCTATTATCATAATGTCAAGTTTGATCAAAATCTCGAGTTCGATTTTATTCGTTTTTTATTTTTTCAAAATTTTGAGTTTGAAAATTAATTATTTCACAAACTGTTCACTTAAACAACTTTATTCAAAAAAATAAAATTAAAAAAGAGATTTCTGGCTTTACAAAAATGTATAACATTGCCTTGTAAGTGTTACCGTTGTTTTTAAATATTTATTCTTCTGTTTTTTAAATTATTTTTTTTAGAAAATTGCTTCTCCCGGATCAACGAGGGGGAGTATAAAAAAAAACCGAAATCGTTGTATGGCATCTACTCATTCTAGATGAGGTTAAATACAAATTTCAAATTTCTACTCTAGGAAATCACATACCTGCAAATGTTCTGTATGAAATTTAAAACATATCATTTCATGCCCTTTAGATCTACCTGGACGCATAGAAGCACAGGTAGCAATGTTTTGGACGCTTTTCACTATTGCATAATTTGAATTTTGAATACCTGGTTAACAATTTTGTTTTACACTTAACTAACTAATCCTTTTGCCACAGAGCAAATAAAAATCCAAAATGACATCTCTGTCAAAATCAATGAACCAAAAAATTAAACAAAAAAAAAAAACAAATGAATCACGGTTCGTTAATGTCTTACAACCCCAACGCAACATCAACCATGACTTCACTATCGATTGTCTCGCTTCTGTTTCATCCTTCCTCCCTCACTATCGCTTTTAATTTTCTTTTGGTTCAGAAAAGAAAAAAAACATCAGTACCTACACAGCCCACTCACTTTATTTCGTACCAAGTGTTAATGGGGTGTTATTACTACAGCTATTCATTAAAATAACAAACCAAATGGTCCATTTTAACGATGAAAAATACACACAGCTCTTGGTATAAAATATGATAAATAAGTTCAGACTTCATAGCGAAATAAGTAATTAAAATGCCTTCCTTCGTTCTTTTAGTTATACACATACATACATATATACATTTATACAACTCGTAATAATTTAATAAGACCCTGATGAAAATGCCACACAAAACTCAACGACCCTGAGGAATTTGATGTTCGTTCATTCATCAAACGTAGGTTTATATCATACTCGTACATAATTCCTTCTCAAACCAGTCAACCCTGTGGTAGTCAAAAATATACCCTCAATATACCCTCTTTGTTTATCCTTGTTAATTCATGGTGTAACAAGAGGAACAGGGAATTATGATGATTTTAATTTTTATCTTTTTTTTTTTGCCTTCAATCGAACGGAATGCAATTTATGTAAAATAAAATGTTTTTAATAGTTTCCGCATGAATGAAAAAAATGGGGGAGTTTTTTTTTTTTTTTGTTTTTGTTTAAATGCAGATGATGACGATGAAAATGAAAATGAAAAGGGTTCAAATTCAAAGTGTCAAAGTTATGTATCCATATATCGTTCATTGGTGACATGTGGATGTCAAATTGACTTCTGTTCTGGGGGACAAGATGGCGCTTGTATCTCAAAATTATTCATAAATAAATCCATACAAGGATTAAGAGTACTGCGAAATCTGAACGCAACTGACATGTCAACGGTGACAATGACAGGTTGACAGGTTACTTTGACATTTGACGTGCTTTATCGTTCAATGGTAGACCGCCATACCAAGCAGATTTGTTTATATTTTGAATAATTTTATCTTAAATTCTTACAATTGAATTTATTTATAAATAAGAAACTATCAATCTATCACTATGTAAATCATTTCAATTTGTATGAACTCCCACAATTTAGACTTAAATGGCAACCAAGGCATCACAGTACAACTACACCCAACGACTGCATAGTATTCACAGATTAGCCATATGAAGATGAGAATGTTTCGTACGTTTCACCCTCCAAAACCCATTTGTTTACATTGTTGTACCTATTTGAATTTTTTCCCGCGTCGATGAATAGATGTGAATTGCAACAACAATTTAACCAGGTGTGTGAAGATCCCTACTGTCTATGTGAGATTTTTATACACACATTCTCATTTTTTATCTGATAGCTGCCAGTTCAAGGTTGTAGGCAAATTTAAATGGCTGCCGGGGATTCTCGTCTTCATGTGGCTAATCTGTGATAGTATTTTTAGACATCTCTGTAGTTTTCAATAGTGAGTCACTTTGCCTAATTATATTTATGTTTTGATAAAGTCAGCCTAAATAACTTATTAATTTTTCCACATTCGCTGGCTTTTACACGAATTTACAGTTAACCTCACTTATTCATAAAAAAACTCAATCAATACTCTCAATTGACACTTGGCTTTCAACTGTCAGGATGGCCGAGCGGTCTAAGGCGCCAGACTCAAGAGCAATCTTACCCATACATACTGGGTTACTGAGCGTTCTGGTCCTCTCTGAGGGCGTGGGTTCGAATCCCACTTCTGACAAGATTTTTTTTTTTTATTTTCCATTTCGATTTTAATTTATTTATTTTCCCATTTTGATTTTATTTTTATTTTGATCAACAATTTGGTAAACGTAAATTCAAAAAAAAAAAAAAAACAAAAAACTTGTTTGCAAGCACTTCCCATCAAACTGGAAGATGTGTAAACACGAAACTATTGTCATTGGAATTTGATACTGTTCCGCAAACAAAACGGACCAGTTTTAGCTGTTTGTTATGTCGTTCGTTTTTTCTACCATTCTTTACTCACTTCAGACTTCACTAGTTCGTTTCTCGTTGCCTGATGCTCTTTTGTTTTGGATGGTGTGCTGTGGCTTTTGTTTGTCTTCCTTTTTTACGAACTGTTATAATATCCTGTAGGGCTTCATTTGTTCGATGTTGTTGTCTCCTGCGGGAATCTGTGTTTATTGTTTACAAATGACAATTGCATATCTACACGAAGCTGTTTTTTTTTTTTAAATTTCGCCTGTATGTATTTTATTTTGGAGAAAATTCTTCTGTCATTGTATTTCGCCACCCATGGCGATAAAAAAAAAATAAAACGAAGAATGAAAAAAAAAATCCACCACAACTGAAGTGGCCAAGTAACTCTGTTTGGCGTTCTCTTTTTTTCCATCTTCATTGTGGTTTTTTTTTTCTTCAATTATTTTGAAAGAAGCAGAGTGGGTACTTTGACAAGTGCACATGCTCTTTTGACACATTGGTTTGGTTTTCGCTTGAGAGGGCGCTTAAGTGAGAGCTGTATATAGGAACGTTTTTTTTTTTTTTTTTTAATTGAGAAGTCTCTGTTTTGAGTTGCGGCACACGCAAGCTACTTTCCCAGTTTTTTCAAGTGATGCATCGAAAAAAAGAAGAGAACTTTTGTTTGATGAAGTGCAATTTAACGGTCACACTTATTGACATCTATCAAAGTTAAACGGATGGTGTCAGTTTGGCGTTCCTGTCAAATGGAAAGTTTGAGGTTTTTTTAATTTTTGTTTGCAATTTCACGAACTTCAAAGGACCAGATGAGGTTTACATTAGCTGTCACAGTGGATAACATCTGTCACAACACAAGGTGTGACAGGTTGATCCGGATGAAGGGTGCCATATTCAAATGGGTATCTTTGATTCTATTTTTTAACTACCTACGTTATGCTTACAAATATCGTAGAAAATGTTGCGTACATGGAAAAATAATAATTATACAGAAAAGATAGACTTTCTCTTGAAACGAAGTATAGGAAGGCTGATGTTTGTCATAGCTGAAGAAGAGCTATTAGAAAAGCTTAAATCCAGGTTGTCGGGATGCCATGATCCACATTTTGATATATTTTTGAAGATGATGCGATATCACAGTTCAAAGTTACAGCTCTGGAAATTCAGTCGTTTAATTCGGAAATTTTATTTTTTTTTGGAGGAAATGTAAAGGAAAAAATTATAGTTTATTCAATTCAAGACCGTGATCAAGTTGACTGCATCTTCACCGATTTCCGTAAGGCATTTGACAAGTTGTGTCACAAACCTCTTATAAGTAAATTAAATAACTTAGGATTTTATAATAATTTTCTTAAATGGATTACTTCGTATCTACTAAACAGACATTTTAGTGTAGCTTTTCGCCATGTATGTTCTAATCAATTTATTGCTAATTCATGCGTTCCTCAGGGTACCCATTTAGGGCCTATTTTGTTTATTCTTTTTATAAATGATATCGTCTCAATTGTCCGAATTTCTGTTATCCTTATTTATGCTGATGATATTAAACTTTACAAAAAAATAAAATCTAAAACAGACTGTTTACTATTACAAGATGATCTCTTAAGATTCAGCGACTGGTGCAATAAAAATAGACTTATCCTAAACGTTGACAAGTGTAAGGTTATGAGCTTTACACGCAAAAAAAAAGACCTTCACGTATAACTACTCATTTGAATCGGACCCTTTGAACAAAGTTCCAGTGTTTTCAGATCTAGGAATTATTTAAGTTTCAAAGTTGACCTTTAACGATCACTTAGATCACATTATAAAAAAAGCCAATAAAACATTAGGATTTATTAAACGATTCTCACGTGACTTTAAAGATCTCTATGTTCTCAAGCTTCTATTTATTTCGTTTGTGAGACCCATTCTTGAGTGCGGCTGTGTGGTCTGGGCACCTCACTACTCTATTCACAAATTGAGACTTGAAGCAGTTCAAAGAAGGTTATTGCGATTCTGTCTCCGTTTTCTTCTTTGGTTTCAGGAATCAGCTCTTCCCTTGTATTCACATAGGTTGGTTTTGATAAATCTGCCTTCACTTGAAAACCATCGAAAATATATCCAATTCTGTTTCATTACTGGTTTAATAAATGGAAAGATCTCGTCTTCGTCAGTTCTTTGCAGACTGAATTTTAACTTTAGCCAAACAAGCTTACGATTGCGGCAACCTTTGAGCCAGTAGTAGGTCAAACTATGGTGCTAATAGTCCTTTGAACCAATTGATTGCAATATATAATTAATTTTATTTTCTCATATGTTCTGTAAATGACAATTTGAAAAGTATACAATTCAAGACTGTATTTTTAAGAGCTTTAGATTATAACTAGATTTAAGAGATAATTTATGTAACGTTAGCATTTAACGGTCTTCAATAAATAAATTCTACGCAAAAAAAAAATACAACATATTTTTGTATAAGACATAGATTTTGAGAAAAAACTTGTGAACATTTTTTTTTACTTTTTTCCACCTAATCGAGGTTTGTATGCATTTTTCTTAAAATCTATTTATTACACTTACGAAAAAGTGTAATTTGCTTTTTTATAACATTTAATATGCTACAGTTTTTGCCTAAATTTTTTTTCCAAAAAAAACTGGGTTATCAAACACTAAACAACAAAAATAATGCTTTGACTTATCGATAACTAGTTCGTTTGACAGGTGTCCTTACATCTGTCAAACGTTTAGTTATGACAAAAGTGTTTTTTTTATTCCAATTAGACCAATTGCAGCCAGCTGTCAAAATTCCTAACGACATCGAGAAAAAAATGGATTGGCTTTGTAACGTGCAAATAAATGGAAATTTATTTTAATACAACTGTCAAAACTTAACGAAATTCATCAATTTGACAGAACTGTGAAGTGCATTGCCCTGTTTTTTTTTTTATTCTCAAATTCTAGAACGAAAGGAGACCATAAAGTAGATTGACAAAGAGAAATTGCAAACATTTCAATTGAACGAAACATTTGAGGTTGGAACCGTTGTGAATTGTGATTTACAAAGAACTTTAAAAGTGAACGGAGACCTTCATTTTAATGAGTGAAATTAACGATCAGATAAAACTTGTTGATATTTTTTCTTTGAGCAATTAAAGTTTAAGGGCCAGTTTCACAGTGGACACTTACCAGAATAAGTAGCCCTTAAAATTCGCATATAAGGACTTTAGGCTCAGTTTCATAGTCTGCGTAGGTTGCACTTAAGTGACCAACATCGTTCACATTGGCTACTTAATTGCCACTTTTCTGCCTGTAAAACTGGGCCTAAGGAATAATTCGCCACAACTGACAGATGTCTCAAAATGTCATGGTGACTATTTCAAAAATTTAACGAAAGAATTTAGGTTGTCACTCCTGTCAAAAACAAGGTTTTAAGGGCCAGTTTAAAAAAAATATTGGTGTGATTCACAGAATGGAAGGGTATTTTAATTTGATAAACTACATGTAAAACAAATATCAATCAAACCAGGTGACATATGTATCTGTCAAATTCATCAAAAAAAATCGAATCGACACAAAAAATGTTTCTTTTGTCGAAAGTCAGTCAAATAGTCTCATTTAATTATCAAAATTCTACGAAAAAATCCAAATTAACACTTGTGTCAAAATTCTTTTCCTTTTTATTAAATGGTCACTTAAATAACTTATCACGACCACCACTAAGATGACCACCGTTAAGGGGTCATTAGTGTCAACATTTGCAGCACCAATTCTACTTATCTTCGTATATAATAGTGCTGACGTCCCATTAAAAAAATATAATAATAAAACAACAACTACACTGAGTCTGTGCGCTGGCACACGAGCTCAGCATCTTAATTGCGAGACTTTAACATTTAATTCTTTTTTTTTCTGTCTCTTGTCTCTCTCTTTTTGCTTCGTCTTCGTCGTGTCTTCTTTTATATAAATTTGTTGTAAATTCTCCTCTGCGCGAACATCTTTGCGCGGCAATGTAGGCTAAGAAGCTAAGCCGAGCCATGCGTCGTCGGTCGCATCGCGTCGTCTACTTGGTCTTATCATCAATTTGCAGAAAAACGTCAAAAGTAATTGTCAATTCTCATAATTTGTCTTCTGTCATCGTAAGGCAAAAGGGAGGGATACACAGAGATAGAGAGGTGAGGTTGATGAGTTGGAGAGAGTGCACCGTGTAGGTTGTGCTTGACAATTAAATTGAAGTTCCTCACCTCCATTTCTCCTCCCCTCCCAACATATATAAGCAATAGATGTCGATTAATAGAATAATTGCCGCTAGAGGCGGAAAAGATTCGAAAGGGGAGGTAGAAAATACAACAACAACAAAACACAGCGAATTTTACATTGAAAGCTTCGAACAATGAGAATGAGGATGAGGATGGAATTATTAACGGTGGCACAGCAGCGCGAGAGTCCGTTGAGTTATTTTGAAATTAAGAATTTATTATGCATTTTTTTTTTGTGTTTGTTAATTTTTTTTTTGTATTCGTTTTATTTTTTTTTTTAAGTAAGTATCTGTTTAATAAGAAAGAAAGAGGACTTCACTTCGTGACTTGAAGTTCAAATGGCGCATTTAAACATCATTTTACGGTTTTATGTTCCTTTTTTTCTGCTTTTGTTGTTGTTGGGGGATAAGTTGAGGCGTTGGCGTTGGCGTTGTGGGTTGTATTGAGACGAAGCGACGCATTTGAACATAAATTTTCGAAACTTAATAAATTTTCGAAACTTAATAAAGTTTCAAGTGATTTCGAATGAGTGTGTCATTATCGAAGAACTGGATATTTTGGGTTTCGTTCAATTTGGGGGAAGCTGCTTTCTTGTGATGGGAATTTTTTCCACTGAACTGAACATCTGTTAATGGGGAGTGTAAATTCAAGTGAACGGATGGTGTATTTATGTGAGGAATTTCGGTCTTTAGGAATGTGGATTCCCTTGTTAAAATGTATTTCTTTTTAATTTGAAATTATTTTTAAGTTTTTCAAAATGTGAGATCATTGGGAGTTGTTGGTAGGTATGCCAAATCAAATTCTTTTGCTGAAATAGTTTTCGAGGAATTTCGAATGGAATTGAAGAAATTTATATTCTTGTTTTAGTTTTTATGATGCTGACAATCATTATGGAATACCGAATGATCTACTCTGCCTTTTTATTTACATACAATTTGATACTAATTTAATTGATGGATTCGCATAAGATTCTACAAAAGATTAGAAATTGCGTAGAGGTTGGGTGGAAAAAAGAAAAAAAAACTATGAAAGGGGGTTTATTTCCCAACGTTTAGGCGGGAGTGGAAATTTTCTAAAAATTTACTTAAATAGAAGGGAAAAATATCAAAAAACGAAGGAAATACTTACGGCCAATTTCTTCACAGAGTCCTAACGCTAGTACCAGTTCTAGTCCTAAAATAAGTACTCAAATCGGTATCAACTCATTTCTTCACACAAGTTCTAGTCCCTAGTGCTTTCAATTTGGTACCGAGTATTAGTTAGGTTTCGGTACTAGCTGACTCCTCAAAATCAGCTAGTACCTGGTTATTATACCAGTCGTTAGTACTCAAATCAGTACCAAATGATTTCTTCAGATAAGTACTAAGCCCTAGTTCTGTCAAGTTGGTACCGAGTACTCCTTAGGACTCGGTATTAGCTGGGACTTTAAAATCGGCAGTCTAGTGGCGCTAATACCTGAATCAGAGTAATTTCTTTCATTTTTTCAATGAATTCGTTGCTGATTTTCGATAGTTTTTTGGTTGTAGTTTATTAAATAGGCAATAAATTCGGATTTTATTGGTTTTGTGGATTTTTCATTTTCTTATGGTACCTAGGAACATATATAATGTATGTATTTTGTAATGACCTTATAAGTGTAGGGACTGAATCTAATTTTTGTTGGTCGCAATTTAAAATTTTTGTTTTGCAATCTAACTTCGTACTGACCCCACCTTTACTTTAGTACTTTTAATCCACACCAACTGCATCTTTACGTTCAACTGCACAGTGAAGAATAAGTGAGCCGAACATGAAATGGACACAATAAAGGACATTACTCCAAGCCTGTCACACACATACGTACACAGAAAATTATCAAAAACTCCACGGAAAAACTAACACACAATCTTCTACCGATATCAAGTGCTTCATCTGGAAGCTGATTCACCACTGATCACTCCTGTAAATGCCGGCAGGATTTCATTGCAATTCTGCATCTTCCCACTCTCTATACTACTATAAAATTGACACAATTCATTCGAAAATAATTTAAAATAAAAATCGCTGAGTCAAAATAAATATCAAAATAATATTTGAAATGCCAAATTATTGTCAAAATCAGAATTAGACCAGTTTTAGACGTATTAAGTCCTAGTACCGCTTGGTGAATTTAGATCCGGTACTAGTGATGTGAAGAAATGTATAGGTACTAACTTTTCGTTAGGACCGAGTACCAGAGCTAGTACCTGGTCTAGCTGGACTGGGTACTAGGCTGGTTTAGTACTTCTGTGAAGAAATTGGGCGTTAGGTTTTTACAATATCAGGTTTAAAGCATTTTTAAAGCCAGAAATCCATTTCTTATTTTTAAAATATATTCTTCCCAATCGCCGCTGTTTATTAAATTGTATTGAAGCAATTCCAAATAACAGCTACCGTGAACTCTAGAAATTAACTCACTGCATCATTTGGTATCAAACCGAAATACATAAATACCCTTTCACACTCCCTATACGTGTCTGTTCTACCAAAGAAGATATAATTGGTAAAGTGCACACTGAAATTGTTTACAGTCTAGTTTTCTGTGAAATTACAGTTAGCTGTCATAGTCGGAATAGTATACCGATAAAGAGTTCATGGTATCGGACTTTTTCAAAGGATGTCATTCAGTGACGTCAGCTATCTCAGACTTTAATAAAGTGACGTCTGCTATTTTACACTTTATTTTAGTGACGTTTGCTATCTCATACTGTAATTAAGAGTCGTCTTCTATCTCACCCTATAAATGGCAGACTACAATTTAGTGACTTCCTCTGTCGCATATTGTAATTTAGTGGCGTCAGCTTTCTTAGGCTGTCATTCAATGACTTCTGCTATCTCACACTGTAAATTAATGACGCCTGCTACAGACTGCAATTTAGTGGCGTCTGCTATATTAGACTGTAATGTAATGACAGCTGCCACTCTAATCTGTAATGCAGTGACTTCCTCTCTTACAGCGTAATTTAATGGTGTCAAATATGTAAGGCTGTAATTAAGTGACGTCTGCTTTCTTACACTCTATAATTTGGTGATGTCTGATGTTTCAGACTGTAATTTAGTGCCGTCTTCTATAAGACTGTAAACTATTGACAACTGCTATCTCAGACTGTAAATTAATGCCGTCTGCTACAGACTGTAATTTAATGACTTTCTCTTTTTCAGACTGTAATTTAGTGACTTTCTCTTTTTCAGACTGTAATTTAGTGGCATCCTCTATTTCACAAATACACTACAGTTAGTTTCTTCTTTGGAGAGCCGTAGATTTGTATTCAAAGTTGTGGCGAAGATTTCATTATCAAAACTGAATTTTTTTTTCAAGTTTAATATCGAAAAGATGACGAAAAATTACAAATATGAAGACGTAAGGTGCCAAGTTTAAATTAAACTTCGTTTAGGCTGTCAGCGAGTAGACAAAGACTCTCTTTTTCGGTCGTTCCTTTCATTGTAATGTCAAATGGATAAAACCTAACCGTTATATGACAAAGCAAAAAGAATCGAATCACTTTTATCTTCATAAATAATACAACATAATTTGTATTCGTTAAACCTTTTTTTGTTTTGTGTAAAATTTCAATACGTTTCTTTTTCATAACAAAGCCATGGAATTGACGGAGTTAAATCGTTTGATTTTTGTTTCTTTCGTTTGCAATTCGATTTGGCAATCTTATGAATGACCAGAAATTTGTTACACGTCAGCTTGGGATGAATATCTTAACTTTCTTTTATATGTTATCCCGCACAAATACCCAAAGGCTTTACTTGAAATTATCCTCAAATCTTAACAATAGAAGAAAGGGATATATGTCGAAATTTCCTGTTGAAAATAGTTCCAAGTATCGTTTCCTTCATCACATGACATTTTCATTCAACCCTCAAAATCATCATATATCCAACTCCAACTCCAAACAAACTGGACATGGACATCTCTTGGTCGTGATGGTCATTCAATAAATTTCCATGAATCAATTGCCAACCCTTAAGTGTAACTCTCTATCTTTCTGTTTTGTATGAAACGTATACTTATAGTTAGTGTGTAACTGAAGAAACTGTGTGAAACCCTCTTAAATCTTTGGGCATTCGTAGCACCCTTGAGACTATCTGTCTTAGCTGTCATTCCTTCATCTTATGTGTCTTTGAATAATCGGCTGCCATATCTCTCTGTAAATGACTTTTAAGGGGATGGCGTGTTTTATTTTGGTGGTGGGTGACCGTTTTTTTTTTGTATGCTACGCTTTAGAATATTACACAGCAAAATCGACCCACAACTTCAACCCTCTAGTGGATTACGAACTCATTCCGGTCTCCCATACAAAAGAAAGAACATAGAAAAAACTCAAGCTCGACATTTCATTCATTCATACTAACTTCAGTCACAGGGGCTGAACACACTCACTCAAAGAACAAACCAAACGAATTGCATTCTAAACAATTACGCGCAAATCATCTTCCATTCACTGACATTGCCGTTCAAGAGGCAATGCCGCCGACACACCGCTTCCATGACCAAGCAATAAGAAAAAAAAAAGAGAAACGGCCCTCAGTGGTGGAGTTTTGTCACAAAGTATGAATAGACTAAATATAGGATGAGGGCGAGTGTGGGCGAGTGGATGATGGAGTCGAAAGAGTAGAGCGGAGAAGATCTTTCAGACTTCAAACTGTCAACACAGGAAGTGAAATACTCCTCTGCATCGCATGCAATTGTCACTGCAATGCAAAAACGGAAATGGGGTGCATATGATCACGACTACATTATCCTACGCGATGGTGCACGGGGTGAGTGAGTAGTTTTATATGAGTATGAGAAACAAATGGCCAATTGCGCATATATATTGCATTCGAGCGAGTTAGGAGTTGGTTATGGGTAAATATATTCATATGAGCGAGGATTGGATGGAATCGCAGTGGCGGACAAATGTCCTGCATGGATACGACATATAGACGACAACCCAGTGGCAGTGTGGCACCGACAAACATCGCATTTCTGTCTACTTCCAATTGCCACACTGTAATCATTATACAGTTCTGTGCTGTTATTAATACGTATTGCCAACTGAGGTGTACTTTTTTTATTCGTGGGTGTGAGTGCCAGGTGAGACATGTTTCACCTGAATTACAAAATAATAGTTTTTATATGCTTTAGATAGTCTCGGATAAGAATGGATATTTAAACGTATCTAAAAAAAAAATAATACTGGATAATTGATATAAGCTTTAGAGCGTATCGGTTAAGGATGCATGATTTGAATAATCTAAAAAATGATCTTGGATAATTATTAAAAGCTTTGGATGACTTAAAACATCTTAAGAATGATATTAGATAAATGTTTAAAGCTTTAGATGGTCTCGGATAAAGGCGGATAATTTATAACATCTTACAAATTTTACTGGATAATTGCTATAAGCTTTAGTTTGGCTTGGATAGGGGTAAATAATATAAAACATCTGAAAAATGATGCTGGATAATTGATATAAGCTTTAAATCGTCTCGCATAAGTATGGATAGTTTAAATCAACTAAAAAAAAATTGTGTTAATCTTTGAAATAGCCTTGAATAAACTCGGATAAGGCCATTTTTCACAAATAAGAACAAATAAACCCTACAAAACATGAGATTGATCTCGGATATTATTGGATAATAGAGAATAGGATAGAACAACACAATAAAATCGTCTGGATATATTTAATGTGTGATGGCCAGTTTAATTTTCTTAAAATTATACCTCGGATAATAGTTTAGACCAAGTTATCATCAAAATCTAATATTAGGATTGATTTGATGGTAGAAAACTTTTGATAGAGAAAGAAGAAAGTGCCCCCAGACTGCAACTTATCAAACTGTTTAATGATTCATGGTTAACTGATTTAGATGAGAACAAAGAAAAAAAATCCACCTGAGTTGGCAATCGTTTCATGGTTATAGAACTCTCCAAATGCTAATCGAATTGAAATTGAAAGTTTACCGGCGGCGGCGCTTGGACACATGAATCGAATAAAATAAGGAAGCTAGCCAGTAAAGTTACCCGAGAATGAGAAAACTAGTCGCCCTTTGTAGCTGACTACACCCGTACACAACCATATAAAAAGTTTTTAATTTTATTTTGTATTTTATTATTTTTTTTTTCTTGCTCGATTTAGTTGGTAGAATAGGCAATGATGGTTGCCGGTGTGTTTTGCATTCAAAATGCATGGCGATGGTGGTAATATGTGCACATTGCACATTGCACAACACGTTGATAAAAAATAAGGTTGAAGTTAAACTCCTTTTTTTTTATAGTCTGACCAAAAACCATCATCGTTCAGGGTCTGCTGCTCCCGCTTAGGGGTGAGTTGTGACCATTTGGCAGATTTATTTATTTTTTTTTTTTGTTTTGGTAATGGAAAAATTCGATTTACCGAGAGACGTTTTAATCCGTTCATTCAAATTGGATTTCTCACATTTTGTGTCGTTTGGAGTATCGAAGAATGCGCCAACCTGCAAATTCAAACTCTCGGCTTCACTTCATGTACATATGTACGTGTATACATACGTACACACATATGAAGCGCGCTGTGTCACTACTTGGCAGTGATTGATTTTGTGTGCCTTCGGTGTTTGAATGTGCGCGTAATTACTTCGATTGTGCTTCAGTCTTGCTGTGTTGATATGTGCACTACCTACTCTTTCATCCCTCAGGAGGAAGCGACCCATATTCCCTATCTAATTTAATTTTCCTTCTTTTTTTTGAAACAGTGGGATACAACTTCGTGAAAGACTGGAGACAGTTGGATGAGTAGGTACAGTGCATCTGTATGAGGGGATTAAATAGTATAGAAGAAGTGTAGTTGTTGTGATACCAAAAGTAAGTTTCTTATCGAGAAAGGAAATATGGGGCGTATTAAGGGGCGTCATGTTGAGCAAGAAATTTATGGTTTTTTCCGTAATTTGTTTTTGCAAAAGACAGCTATGGAAAATAATGTTAAATAAGATTAATTGAAGTTAAACGATTTGGTTGACTTGATTTTTTAATTTTTTAATAAGATATTGCTACGAGACGACTCATGGCGTTTAATTTGTTTTGTTTTTTTTTCACACAATTCTGGATTGAATCAAGGTGACTAGTAATATTCAATGGCAATCGTTATTGTTTTTAGGCCTTAATTGACATTATCAAAAGGCATTTGAATACTTAGAAGAAAAAAAACTACATAGTAAACTCTAGAATTTGTCGCTTAATCGCTTTCTATCCGAAAGTACGTGAACTGGCCACCGAGACCGAGATCATGCGATTTGACCCCGCCTGACTGCATTTTTGTGGGATTCCCTGACCGATCTTTTCTGTCGTACTATATGAACGTCTGAAGTTATTCGTCAACAACCGGTATAGGTCCTTATCAGTCTGGCTTTAGGCCAGGAATTTCTACCAATGAGATGAGCAAATATACATTTTATGGCAGATCTTGGAAAAAAAAAACAGGAACTTCAAATCGATACCCCACCACCATTTCATCGATTTCAAGGCCGCGTATAACAGCATCTATGGAGACGATCTATATAGAAGAATGTATAGTTTTAGCATCCCTGCCAAACTCTGACGTCAACAATAGAGGCACAATTTTTGCAAAAGTCCGTCCAATTACTCGCATAGACCGATAAAATAATCGGAGGAAAAAAGCGTGATGTCAGGTGTTAGTCAGTCAGCTTTTGTGAGCATTGAGAGAGAAACGAAGAATATGAGTTAAATGGCTGTCCCAAGCCAACGCGAATATGCGACGACTGAATAATGTTCGAAAATTCGCATCGCGCCAGTGTGGGTGCTCCCATTAAAATCCATGTAAATAAATTAAGACAGGCGAAAGTTTCGTCGTCGTTCTGAAATATTCGCGTTGGTTTGGGAGAGCCTTAACTGTCGATGAGGGCAAGACCATGTACAGTACATGTACTGTAATCAAGAAAGGACACCCAACTCTAAACGTTACCATAGGCAGCTATGGGCTCTGTCTACCGAGTCTTCGCTATAAACTCAGACAATGATACAATGGGCTTAGAAGCCAATTGAGTAGCAAAGCCCTCTATTGAGCACCTAAAGTGTCTCTGTTAATCATTCCAATCTTGCTATATAGTGCGGAGGCATGAACCTTATCAAAGGTTGATGAAAATGCTTTGGTAAACGGGGAGTGGATAAAAGGTACAACTACGAACTATACGGGATGTACAACGACACCGAAATAGCGTAAAAAAATTGAAAAGGAAACAACTGAGGTGGCTGGGTCATTTTGAGCAAATGGACACTGACGCTCCGATCCGAACAGTCTTGAAATCCAACCCTGAAGGACGGCGCAGAAGAGGAAGACTGCTGCTCAGGTGGCAGACGGAAGCGGAATAGGATTACAACTGTCATTGTTATTAATCGTTTAAAATGAAAGAACGTCGCGGTAGGTGGTTGGAATTCTACTCATCAGTTCTGGAGACCTGCCGAGAACTTCCTGCATGTCAACTTTGAAAATGCATCTACTCATTTTTGACATATTGAGTTGCATTCTGGACGATGGTTCCACCGAATTATAACGTAATGTGTTTAATGAAGTTTGGTTTTTGTGTGATAACACACTCGCATTAAGGCTGCAAAGCTTACGCACCATAATAATTATTAATATTGAAGGTTTGAATGAAACAACAACCACTTGAGTGAGCTACCACTAAGTCATTATAGGCTGGAGTTATAGCTATTTCATGGCTGCCAGACGGATAATGTGTTTAATGTTTCGTGACCTGATACGGCATTTTAAAAGCAGCTACGACTCAGTGGGTCATGCCTTTGGATGGTTAATATTTGTGGCAAAACACAACCAACTTGGCGTGCGAAACTGAAAACAGCTAGCTAGGGACCGACCTGGCTGGAAGAAGGTTGATGGTTGATACCCATGTTCATTTCTTCGAACTGTAGCACCACCATAAGTAAGTACATATGTGTGTAATTAATTTCGGTTCCTTCAAAGTCAATATAACCTCTGCCATCGCTAAAATTTAGCCTGATCTTTGCGTCAGTCATTGAAAATTGGACCTCTCGGATGCGCGAATGTCATTGATAGCCTTTCAAATAAAACAAAATATTCTCACACACAACTTTTTTTATTCAATTTAAACATCATCCTATTCCTATTGGAAAAAATTTTGTGAGCGTGGCTGAAACTACTTTCTTAACCTTTCTGTTGCTAATAGGATCAAAGGCTGAAAATGTCAGCGAAGTACGTTCAGCCCCTAAAAAAAATGAATACATGTTGTCTCACTTAAAATGCAATCGTTAGCAAACTGCTGGACCGATTTTGATTGTTGTCAATTTTACTTGAATTTTGCAGTTTTAATCCATTTCACCCTACAAGTAACTAAATTATGAAAAAATTTCTATCCATAGTCATCCTTCAAGTATGTATATCCTGTGATAAATGAAAAAAAATTTTAAAATCGAAGAGGTGACTCTTTCATGTTTACCTACCCTATTTCACCCTATAAATAGATAAATTAAAAAAAAAAATATTTTCATTTCACCCTACAAAATATTAAGCACTAAAGCTATTTTCTAACTGTAACGTTTCAAACGCAAAGAGAATTTGTAAAATAAGACCTGTGGTTTCTGACATTCAAACAAACCATCAGCTTTTAGTGTACCCGCTCCTGTTCCGCGCCATGTTGGCAATTTATTGGATCCATTTTACCAAACTTCACAGAAGCACTCTCAGCCTAGTGTCGAAGATTCCTTGAAATTTGAAAAAGCCTAGAGGCAATAATATTTGTATACCTATGATTGAAAGCTAATGGGCAGATCACAAGTGCTGGCAGGTATATGTATTGACTTGCAAAATCTGTAATTCCAGTTAGATCTTCAACAAGCCTAGTTACTCGAGTCAAGTCTGACTAGAAAATTGAAGCTAATTAGAATTGTGTACAATGAACATTGAAATCGCTCGTGTAATGAAGATTTCATTTTGAGGCTGATGGGAAACAATTCTATTGATGGAATCATGCAGAATGCAGCACATTCAATTCGTTAAAACTTCAAATGCTATAGAAGATTGGTAGAATGAATGAAAATTCTTTGCGGACACGGCTTATAGAGATACTAAGGGCAACATTCAGTTCAACTGTTTAAATACGACCTAGACTTCAAATGCTTTCCGCAGGGGCAAGGTTCAGGGCTTATCGGTCAGGTGTCAAAACCAAAACTACTAATACTTGTTGAAATCGTATTCGTAACCTCAAAAAAGGAAGCCATGGCCACAGCTTAATAATTTTATCGCGAACTAAGAACGATGCAAGAAACATGTTATCACCCTAAGCTCCAGCAATAGTGTGTGTGTTTTTTTGGCGACATGCTCATAACACAAAACAAAGGGTGTTCGTTTTTCTCAAAAGAAGTCGTCGCTTTTTTAGAGCGACTTGTTTTGTTGATTTCCAGGCAATGACAATTCTCGATGTTAGCAGAGAATAGGATTAGCTGGGCAAGACCTGAAAACAAATTCCTTATAAATTCTCTTTAAGGTTCACCCAGGCGGGTTCGTAAGAGTTTCAATCATTTCTAAGAATAATTATTTGGAATGCTCTTCTGGACTTCACACAGTCGAATTATTCTCTAAAGAACTTGATCAGTTCGTGACCTGATCACGCGTTCCACGAAATAAAACCAAATCTGTTGCTCCGTGTGTTCGGTTTTTTTGTTTAAAATTCCCTCCAATTTGAATGTAAACAAAAAATCAAGTTCACTGACGACGACGACGACAACAACGACAAAAGCCGGTTTCTTGTTTCCCAACTTATTGGCTGCCTCTCTTTTGAAGAAGTATTTTATACAGTTTCACACTTCCACCCCAAGAAGAAATGATTTTAAGATGAAATTGGTGAGATAAAGAAAAAAAGAGAAAAAAAGAAAAGAACTTACCTTCAATGCAAACAACATGATCCCGGATCTGTTGGGCGATCTGAGCGTCGGGCAGCAAATCAATCAAATCGTAAATCGCGTAAATTGACGGATGGACGCTCTCGAAGCGTTGGATCTCCTGTCGAATGGCCAGCGAATTGCTGATGAATGGTGAATGCAAAACAGCATGATGAAGGAGATGACCCGAAGACGTGGACGATGGACCTGAACCACCACCAACAGCAGCAGCAGCAGCAGCAGCAACGGCGGCTGCATGTCCATGACGCTGCTGAGGAGGTGTCGAATGGTTGTTCATCTTGGAGAGCGCACACTTATTCGTCTTCTTTAAGGGAAAACAACGCGCACTTTAAACACGAAAACATAAAACAAAAAACCAGGTTGTGACACAGAAACTTTCTTCTTCTTAAAAAAAAAAAAAAAAAAAAACGTAGACCCACTTTAGAAGATGTAGCAGAAGCAGCAACAAAACAACACAAACAAAAAACACAGCACAACTTTTCTGCTCAAATCTTCAACAGCAAATTGGAGCATTTGCAACCAAGATGAGGTGGAGTAATTTTTAACTCCAACAGAAGCAGCACTGAGGGCAGGAGGAAGGATTATTCTTCTTCTGCACCTCTAGTTTATTCTTGGAAGAAATTCCTTTCGTTTGTTGACTTTTTCGCTTACATGCTCATCTTTATTATTTTTTTTTTTTTATTTATTTATTTCTTCATAATTTTTTTCATTAAAAATGACGGACGCGGCGCGGCGGACGAACGAAACACTTTTGGGGACAATCGATAATTATGTTAAAAGAAACTAACACTTTGATTAATTATCACATTCAATAAGCAAACACCACAATGAAAAGTAATAAAATTCCAAAACGAAAACCATAAAAATTTGTTAAAACTTCATTTAATCACGACGGAGACGAACCGCAGAACAACATACAACGACAAAAGTGACAACAAAACTGAAGAGACGAGAATTTGTAGATGTTTGTTCTGCGGAATTTTTCTCTTGAAAAGTGACATTTTGCGGTAAAAAAAAATGACAGATTAACGAAGATTGTGCTGCTAGCGGATTCATGGAGAAGTAAGTTGCTGTCGGTAGGGTAGTGAAAAATGGTTTTGTTGAAGGTGCAAACAAATTGGAGAATGAGTATTTTAGCGGCTCAATTTGGATCCAAGGATTTTTGCCGAGGAACATCACACAGGTTCTCCGAAAAATGCTCTGAGAATATAAAAATCGAATTGGAGAGAAAAGTAAATAACTTATCTCAACTAATGAAAAACAAATAATTTTTAAATGAAAACAAGAAATGGTTAAGTACTATTTCTTTTCAGTGGACAGAGTTTGCATTAGAGCCAAAATGAGGTAATTTCGCAAATTAAAAGAAAAGTTTTTCATCTCAAATTTACTGATTTTGTTTGACTTGGCAGTTTATCACTTATTTTTGTTGTTTTCTTTTTCTGTTTTTCAAACATCGTGTGATTCAATTTAAAACCTTTCAAAGCTTTTAAAATAGATTCCAATGTGTTTATAAGGTTGGCACATAATTTCGCAATTTCATTAAAATTTAGTGAAATTATTACCTTATTTCGAAATTGGAATCAAATTCGGTAATTTTCAAGGAAACTGCCTTATTTCCTCAAATAAAAACGTCTAAGGCCAGGCGCGCACATGACACTAAACAGTTTGGTTTCCATTTTGAGCACAATGGGCTTATATAAGAGTGCGCGCCGGTTTATGTGCGCGGACTCTCATATAATCGCATAGTGCTCAAAATCGAAAACAAACTGCTCAGTTGCATGTGGGCGCCTGGCCTTAGGCCCCAGTTGTAGCTATGAAAATTGAAACAAATCGTATGAGTTTTGCTCCATTTTTCATCGTTTCTCGACCAATTTTATCCATGCGAGAGTTACAGAACGTAGGCACAAATTCGGTAATTTTCAACGAAACTGCCTAATTTCCTCAAATAAAAACGTCTAAGGCCAGGCGCGCACATGACACTAAACAGTTTGGTTTCCATTTTGAGCACAATGGGCTTATAATTATAAGAGTGCGCGCCGGTTTATGTGCGCGGACTCTCATATATTCGCATAGTGCTCAAAATCGAAACCAAACTGCTCAGTTGCATGTGCGCGCCTGGCCTTAGGCCCCAGTTGTAGCTATCATTGAAAACCATCATTGCAAATTTTAATGACTCATTTTGAAAATTTTAGGAAGTGAATTCAGGAATTATTTTGATGCTAAAATAAGGCCAATGGCTTATTTTTTTAAAGAAAAAATTTTATTCGGACCCAAACTTCGCCATAAAATGAAGTTTAATTTTTCAATGATTATTGGTAAGGTAGTTCAATCATTGAAATAATAGGCGTGTGTTTTTGCAAGTCCATATGGATTTGTCGAAAAAAACGACATCGGGACTTAGGAAGTTCTTACTTACAGTACGTAAGTCCCGATAATTATCTGGACGTAGCTAAGTCTATATGGATTTAAGTTGTTGTTGTATTTACGTGTTAAACTATTAGTCCCGATGTCGTTTTTTTTCGACAAATCCATATGGACTTGCAAAAAAAAAAACGCGGGTAATCATTTCGATTATGGAATTCGCAATACTGGATTCGCGGTGATTCACAGAGGTGTGTTCTCTTTTCTTTACATGGCAAATGAGTAAATAGGAACGAGTGCACTTCACTGCAAATTGAGAATTCCATAATCGGCATAAATAAAAGTTATTTTATGTGGACCCGTGTGGCCAAAACGATAATTTTTTTTCGCAAGAATTAATAATTAAGTCGCCACCTTCACATTGGCATCAAAATATACACCGATATAGCTTTTTAAGTTCCTCAAAACCAAACATTAAAGTTTTCAATAATAGGCGTGTTTTTTTTGCAAGTCCATGTGGATTTGTAGAAAAAAACAACATCGGAACTAACTGTTTTACACGTAAATACAACAACAACTTAAAACCATATGGACTTAGCTAAGTCCAGATAATTATCGGGACTTACGTACTGCAAGTAAGAAGTTCCTGAGTCCCGATGTCGTTTTTTTCGACAAATCCATATGGACTTGCAAAAAAACACGCCTAATGAGTATCTATGAGAGCTATAACTGGCACCTAATAACGCCATTAAAATTTTCGAATTTAAGAACGAAAAAAAACTTGTTCGTTTAATTTAAAATTTTAACTTAGTTTTCCATAACTAGGGCCTTATTCCACAAGCGTGAGTTTTCTCTTTGTTCCCAAAAATCGTGTGCACATCAAATTTTTGCGATTCCACAATAGGCATTTTCCTTTGGAGTTGGCGAAGTACTTTTGAGTAGATGAAAACTATAAAAATTTAGGGCCAGTTTCACAGTCAGAAAAGTGACAATTAAGAGGGGAATGTGGAAGATTAATTCCCAATATCACAGCGCACTGTTACCTGAAAAAGTGGCACTTAAGTCTTCGATGCTGGTGACTTATGCTGGCTATAAAATTTAGCTTAAGTGCCACTTATTCTGGTAAGTGTCCACTGTAAAACTGGCCCTAATGTTGCATTAACTACTTTATTCCATTGAGAAGCGTATTTAGAAACTAGAGATCATCCAACTCAATCAGATAGAAATTTTAGCATCTTGATTGGAAAACCCCAAACAGCCCTTATTTCAATATGACCTCTCCAAAATGTTTTTGAGCTACGGCCTCTGTTGTGCTGCATACCGACACCTACTTTTTTGATTTGATAGTGTACTCCTTTTTTTTTGTTATTTTATTTTGTCCTATTTTTGTATCAATTTTCAATGAAAATACAAAAACAAAAATTGAATTTAGCCCGGACTTGCTAAACCGGCTTCGGCTTACCGCCCCATCATGCAACTTATCAACTTATCTCTATACAAGTGCTGAGCGGAGAATACAGCAATGGCTAGCGATAACCTTGTTAAACGTCTGCGACGACGACAACGACGATTCGTCGAAGAAAAAGAATTGTTGAAGAATCTACAAAGCACACTGGCAATTTATTCAGTCTGTGTTCTGCCTGCGTCCGTGGAGGATTAACCAACATGAAGCAACTAGGAATGCATATCGTCATTGCACTGATCTTCGGCTGGGGTTCAATATCCTCGGCCTTGGCTGGTTCATCATGTTCGAAGCGAGAACTTGAGGCAGCTGCGTTCCTGCGAAGCAAATACGAACCCCTGAGGTTGCATACGCATAGCGCTACTCTCGCCGACTGGATAGCCAACACCAATGTCACCGATGATAATATGCAAAAGAAGAATGAGATTTTGGCGCAAAATGCAGCATTCAATAAAGCTCTAGCTGAGGAACTTTTAGAGCTGGGTTATCAGAATCTGGAGGATGATAATATCCATAGGCAAGTGAAGATCCTTACTAGACTTGGATCTGACGTTCTTCCCAAGGAGGAACATTTGGAACTTAACAATGCAATATCGGCTATGCAGAAAAACTATGCCACTCTAAAGGTGTGCTCCTTCGAGGATAAAGAGAAATGTTCTTTGACCCTGGAACCACACATCCAAGAACGATTGCAGAACAGCCGAGATCCAGAGGAACTTCAGTACTTTTGGAAGTCGTTCTATGATCTAGCTGGCACTCCAATGCGGGACAACTTCAAGAAGTACGTAAATCTCAACCGAAAAGCAGCAAAATTGAATGGTAAGTCGCCTTGGCGTCAGTAGAAACGCAGACATTTTATGATCCATTATATCCAGGATTCAACTCTTATGCCGAGGACTGGATCGAAAAATACGACGACCAGAACTTTGAAGACAACTTAGACCAAGTGTTTCAACTAATCTTGCCATTCTATAAGGAACTCCATGGCTATGTGCGTTACAAGCTCCGCGAACATTATGGAAACAAGGTCGTTGCGGAACGAGGAAACATCCCTATGCATCTCTTGGGCAATATGTGGGGTCAGTCCTGGGAGGAAGTCGCTGATCTCTTCACTCCATATCCAGAAAAACCATACGTGGATGTTACTAACGAAATGGTCAAGCAGGGATTGACCCCTGTGAAGATTTTCCAGCTTGGAGACGAGTTCTTCCAATCACTGAACATGACAAAATTGCCAGAGTAAGTTTGTACTACTTTTTTTGTTTGGTTTCTGCTTACGGAATTGTGCCCTCGTTTTGATAACCTTTTCTGTTGTACAATCTTCTAAATTATTGAACCAGAAAAAAACAAACAAAAAAAAAACTGACCTTCCTGAGGTTTATCTCTCAACGCCAACGGCTTGTGTCTTGAGATTCATTCATTTTTTTTATTCATTCGGCATCTTTTCATCATTTTTTTCCTCGTTCTTTTCTCTGCAGAATCTTCTGGAATGAAAGCGTCCTCGAGAAACCCACTGATCGAGAAGTTGTATGCCATGCCAGCGCATGGGATTTGTTCGAAACTGATGATGTCCGTATAAAACAATGCACAGAAGTCACCACAAGATATTTGTACATTGCCCATCATGAACTTGGACACATTCAGTACTATCTCCAGTATCAGCATCAACCGATGCCATTCAGACAGGCACCAAATCCGGGATTCCATGAAGCTGTTGGCGATGTTATTGCCTTGTCGGTGGCAACGCCAAAGCATTTAGCTAAAATTGGATTGGCCAAGAGTGGAGAATTGGACGAGAAGAGCAGGATCAATGAGCTCTTTAAGAATGTAAGTGTGAAATAGTTGTGTAGTTTTGTGTGTTATATTTTTTTTTTATTCTTGAACTTCGAACAGAAACTGAATTTGCAACAGATTAAGAATAGGTAGAAATAGAGATTTCAAAAAGTGCGGTTCATCTTTACATTTGCCGAACTGAAAAATGAGGCTTAAATTAAAATGAACGTAGATTCTAAGTCCAATAAGCTCTCAGTTGTTCGTCATTTTGAAAAAGTCGTAAGTGCGAAGTTAAAAGTTTGAATATCCGAGAATATATAGGTATGTACAACAAAGTCAATACACTTGAATAATTAGACCATAGAAATGTTTTGTATTAGGTTTTTTTTTTCAGAAAATATTCACATGAACATAAAGTGGAGGGCCTGTCGATCTTTAATTCACCCGAACAGTGTACCTATGCATAATAGACTAAAATGTTTACTTAATAATTCTGGGTAGTTTTTGTGTTTTACTTATTTTTAAGCATTTGAAAAAATAATAACACTAAAACTTTGACTTTGAAATGGTATTCACACAGATACCAAAAAAACTTAACTACTTTTTGCGAGAATTTTTCAAATGTTTGTTTACTCTCACTAAAATCTTTACTTGAAAAGCGTATTTATCTCCAAAATCACTCAGACTACATGATCTATGTATTTTCTCTTGATTTATATAGGTCTATCTATAGGTTTAAAAGCGATAGCGCAATAGGTAGTTTTGTTTTGTCAGATAACACAAACATTAATTATATTTTTAAAAAATATCTTGCATTTAAATGGAAATAGAAACGATTATATTCGACAATTTTCGCATTTGGAATTAATACAGATGAGATATCGCTTTCAATACGATTTTCAAAGGCAGTCTCTAAGATGGGAAGGCCTGACAAATTCCCAAGAAAAAACAAGTCGGAAATTTGATGAACTTCAGGTTTATTTCCCCAATTTTTATTTAGATTTTTCATTCATTTTATATGCAAAAAATTCCAGATGGAAAAAAACCCCAAGTTTAAATATTAGTATGTTTGTCGTCTTTTATTTTTCAAAGACATTGCTGAAATACTTGAATCTATTTGTTAGTTTCTACGAGGCTGTTCGGAACAGAAAAGTTTTTTTTTTTTTTTTTTTTGTTGCTGTTCAGTGAGGAATTTTCTGTTTTCATCTGTTATATCAACTGTTCAATGAGTATATCTGGATAAGTTAAGAACAAGATTTTCTGCACTTGATTTTTAGGTAGAACAACTTATGGCGAATTGCTTACAACAGAGAAATCGAATTTTTTCTTAACAGAATCGAATTTTTTCTAAACAAAATCGATTCTTTTCTGTCAAAACAAATCTTGCGTTTTTAGCAAGATTTCACACTGATTTGCACACACACTATGAATACTTGACATTTCTAATACGTCAAATTGAAAGTCGCGGAATTTTTGGAAGACAAGTTGTTTATTTTTTGGTTGCAACGAATTCTACATAATTTAACAAAATATTCAACAATATATTCAGTCAATACAGCTATAAAAATAGAAGTTCAAACAAATAAAATGCACCAACAAATTGACACCGTATAAGCTGGCTAATATCTTTTATTTATTAATTTAATTATGTTGGTAAAACATTTTTCTCACAACAAAAACAGAGAAGCTTAATAGTTTTGTGAATAATTTCTTGACGTTTTGCGTCAATTGCAGCAGCTATAAAGTAACACAAACACAATCACACCAAAAAAATCGATTCTTTTACGAAATACGAATTCCTTTCAATTGACAGAAAAAATTCGATTCTGTTTAGAAAAAATTCGATTTCTTTTTTGAAAGGAATTCGCCATTAGATTAGATTTGTGAGAAGTGTCGAATTCAGTTGTTGGAATTTTTTAAATGAAAGTAGTTTGGTTTTTCGTATTGAACCTCTGTGTCTAAGGTGCCAGTTATATAGCTCTCGTTGAAACTCATCATTTAATTGATTATTAAAAAATGGGTAGATGTGCCGATGAAAACCAGATCTGCAAAATTGATTTCTGATTCAAAAAAATTGATGTTTTTGCCCATTGTATAAAACTGACAAAATTGTAAAAGTCAGTGTTTTGATAGATATGGTATACACAGATTAGCCATATGAAGATGAGAATGTTCCGTACGTTTCACCCTCCAAAACCCATTTGTTTACATTGTTGTATTTGTAATTTTTTCCCGCGTCGATGAATAGATGTGAATTGCAACAACAATTTAACCAGGTCTGTGAAGATCCCTACTGTCTGTGTGTGAGATTTCTATACACACATTCTCATTTTTTATCTGATAACTGCCAGTTGAAGCTTGTAGGCAAATTAAAATGGCTGTCGGGGATTCTCATCTTCATGTGGCTAATCTGTGATGGTATATGAATCATTTTTTTTACCATTGAATAACCCTATTAAATATCTCTTTCTCATCAGGAGGTGGGAGTGAGATATCAAAAATTGAGTCCCGTAAAGTGAGTGCAATAGGCAGACACCCAATAGGGGTGCCCTGAGAAAAAAAATCTCACTGAGCGCTCAATGTCCATTGTCAATGACGGAGACGGAATTCTTTCGTGAGACATGATTCTCTGCTCTTTGCTTTAAATATTTTTTTTTTATTTTTTATTGTTATGAAAATAACCGCAAGTTTATTTATTTGTATTTTTATCAACATTCCATATATAAATATATATGTATCTACATACGTACCTACATTATATAGCATGTATTGATTTACCGCTTTTGTTCTTGCACACTACCGAAAAATTAATATTTATTATCAAATGAACAGCTGTTTTGGCTGATAAAAATTATTGAGTAATAAATTCAAAACAGTTTTTTTTGTCTTGGATATCTACGAAAAAATAGGACTCATATCAGGTAATGTGAAAAAGAAGCAACAACCTGAGCCCGTTTTACGAATAGCGATTATAGTTCAATAGCCGTTTTTTTTTTAAACGATACTCGTTGTTTTTTCTTCCATTCAGGTTAATATCAATATTAAGAACTTGAAATTAGCAGGAATTTTTTTTTATTTGGAAGAAATTAAGTGGTTTGTACATCAAAATTAACCAATGGTCAAATGGTACATTGACGTTGCGTTAAATACGATGTTTTAACTGTAGATAGGTCATATAACTAGAACACTGCCCACTCAATATACACAAAGGGTGTCCGCCATCTTGAATTGTATGTATTTTAAGGGTAAAGTCAATTATCTGGTTAAATAAACATTTTCTAGAAATATTGTTAAAACAAACATACCATTTCCAACAGCTTTTGTTAAACAATTTTGTTTTAAGCTTTCGGTAAAGGGAAACTGACTGCAACGGCAATAACAGCGGAATATTTAAAAAGATATAAGCATAAGCATAAAATTGATTTTGAAATATTTATTAGACTAGTAGCCGGCAGACTTACAGTATTTCAGCACGTTTTATATTAGGTACTTAAAATCTCATCTAATAGTAACTCTAGGAACGGTTCGGCGAGGTCACATAAGTTAAAAGAAATCGACCTCTAAATCGTGATAGCAGTACGTCTGCCTCTTTGATTTAGTTTTAACAATTAAAAATTACTAATGCCAGACATCTGGTGCATTACCTACTCGAGAAACAGAATTTTGAAAAAAAGGCCACAAAAATCTCCAAATAAATTACGTTATTGTAGGTACAAAAAGTGACTTTTTGGTAAAGCATTACGAAACCTTGTACTGTCAATCTGTGTAGTCTATTTTATAAAAGTAATTATTGGCAGACACCTGGTGCAGAACCTACTTTTGTAATGAAGATAAAAAATCCCAGCAAAATTTGCAGACAAAAATCGCACTTTTTTTTTAATTTTATTGAAAAAAAAAATGCGCGGCACCAGGTGCAACAAGGCCTCATTTTATAACTGAATTGAAAAAAGACCGGAAAATATCGTTACTTATTTTCAAAAAAAATTCCATAATTGATAAAACAACTAATTTTTATAGCTCTGAAGAACATGATTGAAGAAATCAACAGGACGACTTTTAGTAGTTAATGTTGGAAAGGCTGTAAAGTCAGGCTCTGCTACAGCAAGTAATCTCAATAATTATAATATTTCCTTTCTCGTGACTTTTTCTTTTTTAATAAAGAATAATATTTTAACTCCCTGAAACGTCGTCTACTCTCACAAAATAATACACAAACAACACCTTAATCCCACTAAGGAAGAGTTAAAATTTTATTGTTTAATAGGCTTTCATGATTATACTTTTCAGCGTATTTTTTTAATTTAGACAAAAGGATTTTCTTTTCTTGTAATATGTTTAATATTCCTTTGTTTCTGACATCAACATCAACATTAAATTTCAATTCATATTCAAAACTAAACAATCTAATTCAATATTTTAATTTGATCTAACTGATTTTGGTCTTTTCAATTTGATTTAAGGCCGTAAAAAAAATTGCATTCCTGCCATTTGCCTACACAATGGACAAATATCGCTATGCAGTATTCCGTGGTGATCTTAACGAAACCAATTGGAATTGTGGTTTCTGGAAAATGCGTTCCCAACATGGCGGTATTGAACCACCAGTCGAGCGAAGTGAAAATGATTTTGATCCACCAGCTAAATACCATGTGAGTGCCGATGTTGAGTATTTGAGGTAAGTTTTCATTTTCATAATGAATTCAAGGGAAATTTATAATATCAATAACAATTTGCAGATATTTTGCTGCTCATATTTTCCAATTTCAATTCCACAAAGCTATGTGCAAGAAGGCCGGAGAATATGTTGAAGGAGATCTCAATTTAACTTTAGATCAATGTGATGTTTATGGAAGTGCAGAAGCTGGAAATGCATTTAAGTGAGTTTATAATGTCATGAATTTTAACTGGAATGAGTTAGAAAATGGAGGCGCGTATAGAATATTCGAAATTTTACCACATACTTACATATTTTCAAGAAATCCAAATTCTTTTCGTGATTTATCCTTTGTTTATTTTTTTTTTTTTGGGAAGGGAAATTGTCGAGTTAGTGTTCAATCACCAATGACTCACCGTAACAGAATGAAAACATATTTTGTAGTTTGATTAGACCAAACTGCAAAAAAATAAAGTCCAAATTATTTTCATAATACTAAGGCCCAGTTTTTCACTGGCGAGTTAAACCAGAGTTAGCTACCTCTAGAAGTAAATTAACCCACAGCTAACTAAAGGTGCAGTTTTTCTGTAGAGAATGCATGTGGACTGAACAAACTCAGTAAATCTTGAGTTAACTCACCAAATTTGATGAGTTAACTCGGGTCTAACTTTAATCTCGCACTGTAAAACTGGACCTAAGTCCGATAATGCAAGTCTTGAGTCATTTCGTGTGGAAAAGAAAAACTCAAAATACAGCTAGCATTTGATTACAAGATTCTCAAAATTTAAATCGATTTTATTTTATAAAAAAAAAAATCCTTTTTTTTAGGGAAATGCTGCAAAGTGGTGCATTGAAACACTGGAAAGATGCCCTAGAAGGATTCACTGGCAAACGTGAAATGGATCCAACTGCCTTATTGGAATATTTTGCTCCACTGAGGATTTGGCTGAAGGCAGAAATCGAGAGATTAAATATACCCCTTGGATGGGAACTTACTCAAAGTAAATAAATATATAATAAATTAAATCTTTGGATAGAAATTTTTATATTTATAAAATCTGTTTTCTTTTTCAATTTCAGAATGCAAATCTTCATAAGGGAAAAACAAAATTAGGATAACACCTCAAGAAGAAATGCCAGACTATAAACGTCCAGAAATGAGATTGATTTATACTCATTTAGCACTTAAGACTCGAATGTATTTTTAGATGTATATTCTTGGTTTGGAATTAAATTGAAGAATTTTAGAACATTTTTTTTTTTTATGATTTTTCTTCATTGTTTGCAGAGAATTTTTATGGACACCAGCTTTTCAGTATTCTTGATTTTATTTGGTGTGATGTTTAAAAGAAAAGTTACAACAATTTTAATTAAGTACCTCTATACATTTACATATTTAGCACAACAAATACATTTTTCTCGCAAAGTACTACTTTCTAATTGGTTTTTTTTTTTTTAACTCAGTACTAATTTCAGATAGTTATATTTGTGAAACCAATTATTGTAAGAATGCAAACTGTATGTGGCATTTTTATTCCGTAGTCTTATGGCCTTCTCGATTGATAATCCGGAAGAACTCTGCTGGAACGATTCTGAAAACAAATCCAGAAGCAAATTTCCCTTCTTTTCTGAAGAAGAAGAACTCATTAGCAATTTGAATGGTGATGACATATAACTAAATGCTAGAACAACGTTGCAACGAAATTATAAAGAAATATGACCTAAACTTATGTTTCTGTGCGCCAAACTGAGCTGTTTTATGGAAAAATTGTGTTTAGTACCTCATCGCTTTTTTTTGGCTCAAAGGGTATGTCAATAATCAAAATTGGAGGGAAGATAATCATGGGATCATCATGATCAATGTTTCGCAGTTAACGCAGTATCTGCACTTTATTATTGTCGGTTAAGGTGGCTTTTTTTCAAATCCCACCAAAAATCTCAACTCTTTCACTGATGGTTCAACCATTCTTCCCACAAATTTTAAGTCTGGTTAAAAGTTAAAAGGCTTTAAACTAAATTTGAGGGTATTTCTCTAGACATTGCAAATGCAAATATTCATCAGTCATCACATAAAATATTATTTACCAAAGAGCAGCACAGAATTTTAATATGCCGTTGCCCCAACTTTGAATACATAAACAGTTTATGCTTTGTTCATGTCTTCAGTTCAAGTTCAATCAGCGGGGGCTAATGCTTGAGAGGCACAAAGGTGTTAGCTCAACTTCACAAAGTAAAAGGTTATTATTTTTTTAACAAAGTAGACTATTTTTCACTTCAGTTATCACTTTTAGCTGTTACTCATAGCAAATAGTATAGCTGATAGTTTTTTTCTGAAATTTTTGTGGAAGAGTATTGTTGCAATAAACATTTTTTTTTAAATCTAGAAAATTAATTATTATGCATCTCTTTTCTACCCACCCAAAAAGTTTATGTTGTTTTGTTTCTGGATAAATGAAATTCAAGTTATAAGAAATGCAAGGTTTTGATTTGTGTTTACCAACTGCCTGCATTTGTTCTAAGGAAATTGAATCATCGATTATTATTCCCGGGGGGATTTTTAAATGTGCTACTATCTCATTGGGTTAGAGGTTATAATGCCACTTAATCAATAGAGATAACCACACGAAACTCAAAGCTAGTTTTACCTGTCGTTAACATTCTGTGAAAACAAACAAAATTGGGGTAATAATATTTTTCCCAAAAATAATAATAACTGTTTTCTTTTCAAGTTGATAAACGTAGTAAATTTTTAAACGCAAGCAAAAACAATACGCATAGTATTTTATACTCACTTTTCTGAGCTGGCTATACACTTTGAACAAAACACGGCTAATAATAGTTTTTCTGTAGTTTACTGACGGTGTGGGGTGGCGTATGTGGAACATTTTTTCAGCAGTAAGTAAGTAGTGAGTTGGTCGAATAAATTATTAATATAAATGTAGGTAGAATGATAAAGTCTCAAAGAGAGATGCAAGTATAACTACAAACATGAGTTTTAAGTAGAATATTATGGTTGATATTTTTCATATTTTCGTGAATTTTTTAGTATTGAAAATGAAAATACCTCTTGTGACCTAGAAAGTGAATAAAATATCGAACTTCAATTCCTTGCAAATCATGAAAATGTTAAGAGAGAATAATTTAATGGCAAACCCTAATAAATTTTTTATCAGTCTAATAGGTAATTTAAACTGATTTGCAGCTTTTATATTTAGTTTCTTGAATCCACCATTATAAAAAAGATAATGCTGATCTTAAAGTAAAACTCTCAAGTTACGGTTCAATTACAAACATAGAATATTGAACAGCCAGACCCAACCTTGCAAAAGTCTTTCCAATACAACCTCCCTATAAACTCCCGTCAGCTTAACCATAAAGCTTCACAATTTACGATGTCCCCTCGGCTGTGCTAATACCAACCTCTGATCCAAATCTGTATAGAGAGCTTCAGTATATGTATGTACAGTACATAGCTCGTTACAATTAAATGCACTGATCATGTCTCTCTTCCTTCACTGCTCCGCATCATCAACATGGCTTTGATAAACAGCTAAACAGAATAACGTCTGAGCAAACATTTACTTTTACTCAAAAACAATCAGCCGCATCAGAGACGCTATTATAGCTGCTTGAGCTTAGGTTCAATGCGTCTTCAATCAATCATTGTTTACTTACGAATGGGTTAAGCCGCATTAAAACACACAATTTGCACCTTTGTCACTGTGCGTCTCGTAGTCGTCGTCGTCGTCGTTCGTCGATAAGTGTTCAGTAATTTATTTGTTTTAAATTGAGATTTTATGACCTCGATACAAATATCCATTTCCAATCCTTTTTGCTAAGATAGTAATTGATAATCAGAAGATCAAAGAACCCAAGAAACGAAGAAAGTAAAAAAACAAAATTGTCATCACCATTTTACCACAATTCAACGTCGCTAACGCCTTTGCGGTTGCCCAACAAGTTGTCTTAAATAAGTAATAAAACCACCGGTAGTTGGGCCATCAAGCTTAGTTCTGAACATCGTGTCTAACTGTCGAGTCAAGAATTGTGTTTCTGTTTAAACTTGGCGGTAAGTACCTGAATTAACTGCTTTTCACATCACTACAAAATTAAATATCGTTCGAAAAAGTGTTAATTTTGTTAATAAAACAACATATACATAGGTAGGTATATCAAAAGAGCAACAGTGAGATATATTTTGACTTAAGTATAATGATAATGAATAACATTTTAGTAAAAAGATCGAAATATTCCAAGGCTTATAGAAAGAAGTATTCGCATTTGTGTATTGCTCTTGTTTGTTTTTTTGTTATTTTTTTTTTAATCAAATGCAATCTTGAATCTTGATCTCCCAAGACCGAGACTGGTTTCATTATTGTGGTGAAAATAAAAATAAAGTGAACCACTGCGTCTCATAAAGTCTCCCTTGTTCTAAAAAAAAATGTGAGCATTTGCACTGGGAAGTTACCGGTAACTTAATTTGCTTTATTTTATGAGGTCAAAACAAACGGTTAACTTACTATGGGAATGTAGGTACATGCCTACTAATACCGGCTAGAATTTAAGATGTTATGTAATTCGTTGGCCGTCGCCGGCCTTAAAGTAATATTTAAGCCTGTGATGTGTGTTAAATATGGCTCCAAAATATATTTGCGTATCGGTCTTCTTTAGCTGAGACAAATTAAGTGAATTTTCTATAAAAATTAATTATTACTTCTTCATTTTTTTCCAGTCATTTTGTGAACTCAAAATAGATTCTCTATTTCTATTTTCTTAATGAATTTCATTTAAATAAAATAAGTAAATTTGGTGGTACGGCAGCTCGTGGAGAACCAAGCTCCTAGTGACTTGCAAGCTTGCAACCAATTCTTTGTGCGTCTACTAGTTTACAGGAATTTTCTGCTGAATTCGACAAGAAACACACTTGCAGAATTTGTCAAAGAAAGAATTTTTTCTTAGGAGCAATAGGCTGGGATTCTATTTCTGATTTTCGGCATGACAGAGCCCAACACGCTTATCATTATACCAAGGGACACTTAAGCTATGATTTATTCTCACATACCAACGGAGAAGCTTAATCCAGTGAGAAACAGTTTATCAGTTTTCATTCAATAATTATTTCTTTTTGAATGGATATTGTGGTGAAGTTTGAAACTTTACCTCAAATCTCTGTAGGTACTAGGATTTAATCAGGATTGAAGAAAAATTGAGCATTTTTCTTATTTCGTTCTGAGCTGACCATACTTCGAACATCCTCTTAACCGATCTTTTTCTGATTCTGATCGCTCTGATTTGTTTTTGAAACATACGTTTGGTGCGAATTAGTGCGCAAACCGTTCCCGACATTTTAACAGTTTTCCTTCTCTCTTTTTAGTGCGTAAAATTTAGGGACCAGATCTATTTCTTCTGCATATTATTTTTTTCTCACGAACCTGTTCAGAAAGTACTGACTTTTGTAAAAAGACACAATTGATCACATTTCTCCCCCGTCTTTTCAATTTCTTTTTATCTGTTTCGAACTTCTTTCAGGATGACTAGCCGTTTTTTTTCTGAGCTCGTAGAGCACTCTCTGAAACATCTTCTGATCGTGCTCTGAAGGAAATCAGAAACACAAATTCTAAAGTTCAAACAAAATAGACTTTTGTGGAAGTTATTTTTAACAGATGAGGGACAAAATTTAAATTTAATTTTAAAAATTCAACTTTAATCTTATTCTGTAGAGCTTTAATTTTTTCGAGTTTTATAACGATAGTTCCTTGTTATTAGAGCTCAAAGCATCCGAAAACTTAGGCTTAATCTTATGGCTTCTTTGATTTGTATTCCGAAAGAATAATTTAATACGTGTGAACGCTTTTGAAACGATTCTGAAAACAAACCTCTTCTTTTCAGAAGAAGAACTATTGCGATTGACTGGTTTAAGATGAGAGTCTACCCCGGCCACCGCATACATCCCTGGCCAACGTGCTTAAAAATCGCAAAAAGAAAATGCATTGGGGGATATTCATAGTCACTTTTAAACTCCAGTTTATCTTAGACCTGGATTTATCCTATCTAAATAACATTGAATAAACCCCAGTCTAACATAAACTGGAGTTTAAAAGTGACAATGAATATGCCCCATTGTTTAAAATCAGTCATTGTGTAACTCAGTTGAAGTGGCTACCAGTCAGTGCTGCCAACTAGTATAATAACTATGCTACATGTATGATAGTTTAAGGGCCAGTTTCATAGTCAGAAAAGTGGCACTTAAGTGGGCAATGTGAAAGATTAATGCGCAATATCACAGTACACACTTACCTGAATAGGTGGCACTTAAGTCTCTCTTACGCTGGCTATGAATCTTAGCCGAAAGTCCTAATATGGGAAACTTAAGTGCCACTTATTCCGGTAAGTGTGGGCTGTGAAACTGGCCCTAAGAGGGCGTCTATGATTTATGATCGGAAACTATTATCATACGCCAATTATGTGATTATTGTATATTATTTGACAAACAAGTAAATGATTATAATAAGAAGATAAAACATAAAAGGTATAACTACCTATCTTCACTTGCATTTCTTATTTATTATATTATTATGATCAAAAATTATGTTGATCAATGTAGTCAACATAATTTTTGTGTCCGGTGCAGCCAGCGTACACTTTCCCTAAGGTTTTTTGATTAGAGTATTTATGCAATTTCGAAAAAGTATCGTTAACATCGTAAACGGCGGAAAGTTTACGATGTCGTAAACGAACTGTCAAAATTTGTGTCTTAAGCGAAGATGGTAAATGTATAAAACTTTTTTCAATGGGATTATGACATTGGCTGAAATGTTGCAATCGGCAATCATGAAACGTGCGTCGGAAACTTAACGAATTTACGAAATCGGAAAGTTTCCGACGTTGCATGATGTTTTTAGTTGTCTTAAGTTTTCGAGGTATTCGAAATTAGATATTGGGACAACAAATACACCTTCGGCAAAGCATAATCTCCCCGTTATTAAAAGTTCTTAAATTAGTAAGTGGACTTAGACCACTTTCGAAATAGTTGGCGCAAATATTTATTTGAGATGTCGGGTCTTGTCTTAGTACCCCCCAAATGAAAGTTAAATAAATAACCCATTTTAGATGAAATAAAAAAAAAAAACACTTTATATTCGCTTTTATTTAAAAAAAAATTGTTCTACCTAGATATTTCATTTTCTTTATCTTGTTGCATTTTAACTATCTGTTTAATCTAAATATCGATTTTTTAATGAATCCATAACTTACTTTTATGCTTCGTATTCTATGTATATTGAAAGCAATAATTGAAACAATTACAGTAATTAAATCAATTTCATGGTAGAGTCACATCAACTTCTGATAATAATAAATCGTTGAGTGAGCTAGACTGGACCGGTAACAATCAACAGATTGTGTCGATATCGGTTATAGCTTAATAAATTAGATATGAGTTTTCAATTTTTTTTTTAAATATGAGATTTGATTACTTTTTTCTCTACCTGTTGTGAGGTAGGTATTTGAAAAAGTTTATTTTTTAATTTCATATTGAATTTAAATAAAATGCACGAATTTGTTCCTTTAGTTAAAGGTCTCAAAATTACAATGTTCAATAAAGTCTTCCATTCCAACTGTCACCTTAAGCATTAGCTGGGAATGAAAATAGTCTCTCCACAAGCGAAATAAATGGTGTGTTTTTTTCCAACCCCGGAGGAAATAAGCCCGGAGGAATTGGTTGATTAGCGAGTAGCGACGCCATTACAGAAAAAAATGGATTATCTCCATACAAACTATCGATAACAAGTATGTAACTCACGCCGCCGACCGGTAACACAGCTTTTCTCTTAAGTTAAGCGGCGTCAGCTTAAGTTAGCGTCCCGATGTAGTTTTTTCAACCGATTTCCTCCACGCTTGCAAAAAAACATGCGTATTATCGATCATGACTGACAGTTTTGCTCACAAAAAATGATGTGTTCTTCAAGCAATTTTACTCACAATTATTGCTGTAAGCATGACTGACATTAGTTTAAACTCTCAGTCATGATCGATAAGTCTGTAACACGCTTTGAGTTTTATTCAGAAAGAAGTTTCTGGAGACTTTTTGAAGTTCTTCTTTTATCGAAATTTGATATGCCCTGAATTCGAACTCGATCTTACTTAGAGCGACACGTCTTGAATATTTAGATAATTTAGTTTGTTAATTTAAACTGTTTTTTAAGTTTATGTTTTATACTTTTCCAGAAAAATTTATTTGGTACTTAAGACGATATGAATGTAATTTTGCTCCTCATAGGAGCTGTTGTGGTAAGTGATCATTACTATACAAACACCTTAAAAGTAGAATTTTCAAATTTCTCTTTGAACACAGCTATTTCAAGCATCAAATGCTGAACTTACACGTGCCGAGCGTGATGCATCTACGTATCTAGAAAACATCAATAATGAAATAAATCGCATAGCGAATATCGAAACAGAAGCTTCGTGGGCTTTCGATTCGAACATCACCGATGCCAATGAAAAAATTCGCAATAAAGCCTCAGCTGAGAGGGCGAAATTCATGAAACGAATTGCTGCAGATTGCAAGAAGTACGAATGGCAGAGATTCGATGATGCCGATTTAAAACGCCAATTCAAAATGCTAACTAAACTGGGTTACGCAGCTCTGCCTGAGAAAGACTACGAAGAACTTTTGTCGGTTTTGTCTAAAATGGAGTCGAATTATGCTAAAATTAGAATTTGTAATTACAAAGATAAGGACAATTGCAATATGCAATTGGAACCTGAGATCGAGGAACTATTGCCGAAGAGCCGCGATCCTGAGGAGTTGAAGTATTACTGGAAGATGTGGTATGATAAAGCTGGAACAGCGGTTAGGGACAGCTATATGAGATATCTTGAGCTTAATTTACAAGCTGCCAAGTTAAACAGTGAGTATAGAATAATGAATCTCTTCAAAAAAACAGGTGGTTGAGGGTGTTTATTCTTTATCGTAGACTATACATCGGGTGCTGAGTCATGGTTATCAGAATACGAAGACGATACTATCGAGCAGCAGCTTGAAGCTATCTACGCAGAAATTCGTCCCCTCTATGAACAAATCCATGGATATGTTCGGTCGCGTTTGAGGCAGGTCTATGGCGAAAAGGTCGTCTCAGAGAAGGGACCGATTCCAATGCATTTGTTGGGTAACATGTGGGGACAAACTTGGGGCGAGATTGGTAGTATTTTGACTCCGTTCCCCGAAAAGCCTTTGATCGATGTGACCGATGAAATGGTTCGTCAGGGATACACCGCGAAAAAAATGTTCGAGATGGGAGATGAATTCTTCCAATCTCTGAACTTAAAGAAACTACCACAGTAAGAATCTTCTTCTGTCTATCAGTAGGACATCATATGGCAGTTTTTTTTGCAAGTCTGCTTGTTTGTTTTCAGATCATTCTGGGAGAAGAGCATAATCGAAAAACCAACTGATGGCCGTGATTTGATTTGCCACGCCAGTGCATGGGATTTCTATCTAAACGAGGATGTTCGAATTAAACAATGCACCCGAGTTACTCAGGAACAGCTATTTACAGTTCATCACGAACAAGGTCACATTCAATACTTTTTGCAATATCAGCATCTTCCGCATGTCTATCGAACTGGAGCCAATCCGGGATTCCATGAAGCCGTTGGCGATGTCTTGTCTCTGTCGGTTTCTACACCCAGACATTTGCAGAAAATTGGTTTGTTGAAGGACTACAAAATGGACCAAGAGGCCAGAATCAATAAGCTATTCCTGACGGCCTTGGACAAAATTGTATTTTTGCCATTTGCCTTTACAATGGACAAATACCGTTGGTCGTTATTCCGTGGCGAAATCAAGCCTGAGAATATGAATTGTGCCTTCTGGAAACTGAGGGAGGAATACTCAGGTATCGAACCGCCAGTTGTGAGAAGTGAAAAAGATTTCGACGCACCTGCCAAGTATCATGTGTCTGCTGATGTGGAATATCTAAGGTATGAGTACCTGAAGTTTGGTGGGTTTTGAATTATTATTTGTTATTTGTTTAATAGGTACCTCGTGTCTTTCATCATTCAATTCCAATTCTACAAATCAGCTTGTATTAAAGCTGGACAGTATGACCCAAATAACCCAGAACTTCCACTTGACAATTGTGATTTCTATGGAAGTGCTGAAGCTGGGAAAGCCTTCGAGTAAGCTTAGAAATGTTTTCCTGGTTAAATGGTTGCAGCAAAATTATTATTATAATTTTTTTTTTCTGTAGAGCTATGCTATCATTGGGGGCTTCCAAACCATGGCCCGATGCAATGGAAGCATTCAATGGAGAACGTCAAATGAGCGGAAAGGCTATAGCAGAATATTTTGAACCTTTGAGAATTTGGCTGGAAGCTGATAATATTAAGAATAACGTATTCATTGGATGGACTAAATCTGACAGTAAGTTCGAAAAAATATATTGTTATATTGGTTTCATATATTTTAACTTGTAAATGTTTTTTTTTTTCAGAGTGTGTAGCATGAGATTATAACGAATGACATTACAAAATTAAATTTATTAAATTCAACAACAAAAAACGCAGTTTCAAAATTTAAAATACAAATAAAATAGTTTTTAAGAAATAAATTTTTTTTCTTTGTAATTTAAGTTGAATTCTGCTACTCAACTTCTTGAGTAGCAGAGTAGACCTGATACATTGCAAATTTTTGGGTTAGTATGTACAGCTACATAAACAGCTAATTTAATTTTTGATTTTTTCTACAGAAAACTTTAAACAAAATTTTTATAATAACATATTTGAAAAATTTCAAAAAAAGTGAAAAAAAAGGTTTCCGTCAAAAAATTTGATAGTTGCGAAAGTTTTGTGTCTTTTGTGTAGTATTTAGTTTTTGAGTAAAATATATTGATGATGGACTTACCTGATGGATCGATGATCGATTTTCCTGTAAAAAAAAATAAATTCGTGCTTAGGAGGAATATTTGTAATTTATGAACATTTGGTCAATATGATTATAATTTTTTGAATTTTGTCTGTACCTCCTCGAGCTTACGAGGAGAAGGGTAAAGTAGTATCCGCTTCAAGACAGCAACATCTCAAGAACGATGGAATTAACCGTGAACTGTATCTAATTCTAAAGTAAAAGTCGAATATTTAAGGTAAAAGCATGGATGACTATTGTACGCGTAATATTTACCTTCTATATAGAAGATGCACAATTTTCAAAAAAAGAAAAAAATACTTGCCCTTAAACATGTTTGCGGTTTCAATAGGTTTTGCTGTCTACAATAATTTTGTTCCTATAAACTGGAGCTTAACGTTATTTCATACAAGAAAATAAAATTAAAGGCATGATGGGCTTTAACAAGCTTTTTCTTATAGCTCTAGGCCAAATTTTTCACTGCGAGATAATCCAACTTTCCCATTTGGTTAAATTTGTTGACTTATCGCCCGTATTATTCACTCGCTTAATCCAGATTAAAAAAATTCAAATTCCATATTATCACTCGTTTAATTCAAATTTAAATTCAACCTTTTAATCCAATGGTTTAAATCCAATTGAATTAAAACTGCCCTTACAGTCAGATTACTTTGGCCAAGTATAATATGGACATGAATTAAAAAAAATCGAATTTAAAGTCCAATCTAAATCCAAATTGAATAATATGGCCGTTAAATTTTAAATAAAGTAAACAAATAAAACTAATAATTAGCAATGCAATAAAACGTAAAACATAAAATGTATTTATTTGTGTGTGTACAAGTCTATAGAAGTATAAAGACGTCCAGTAAAAGTTGATGCATATTTATTTGTCAAAGGTTTAAAGTTTAAACAAAACTTCAGAGCTGGCATTCTGAAATTAAAGTTAAAAATAAGATTAAATTAACTTCGTACTTCTTTTTTAAAATAAATTCAGACTTACTGTCTGATTTAGTCCACCCAATGTGAACCTTGTTCTTTATATTCTCTGCTTCCAACCAAATTCTAAGTGGTTCAAAATACTCAGCTATAGCTTTTCCGCTCATTATTCGTTCTCCACTAAATGCCTCCATTGCATCGGGCCATGGCTTAGAGGCACCCATTGATAACATTGCTCTGAAAAGCATCATACTGACTTACAGAACTTCAAAACCTTTTCACAAAACTTACTCGAAAGCCTTGCCAGCTTCAGCACTTCCATAGAAATCACAATTATCCAATGGTAATTCAGGGTTGCTTGGGTCATATTGGCCAGCTTTGATACAAGCTGATTTGTAGAATTGGAATTGAATGATGAAGGAAACAAGATATCTGGTGGTGGAAATCCAATAATTACGAAATCATGATGAAAATACGGCTACCGCACTCACCTTAGATACTCAACATCGGCAGAAACATGATACTTGGCAGGTGCATCGAAGTCTTTTTCAGTCCTCACAATTGGAGGCTCAATACCAGAGTACTCTTCCCTGAGCTTCCAGAAGGCACAATTCCAGTTATTACTATTGACCTGTCCACGGAACAGAGCCCAACGATATTTGTCCATTGTGAAAGCAAATGGCAAAAATACAATTTTGTCTAAGGCTGTCAGGAAGAGCTTATTCAGACGAGCTTCTTCGTCCATTTTATAATCCTTGAGGAGACCAATTTTCTCCAAATGTTTTGATGTAGAAAAAGATAATGCTAGAACGTCACCAACAGCTTCGTGGAAGCCAGGATTTGCACCGGCACGGTAAACATTCGGAAGGTGTTGATATTGCAAATAATATTGAATGTGGCCTTGTTCATGATGAACAGTTGTCAGTTGATCTTGGGTTACTCGGGTACATTGCTTGATTCGAACATCGTCGATAAGGAAAAAATCCCAAGCACTTGCATGACAAATCAGATCACGGCCATCAGTTGGCTTCTCAATAATGCTTTTCTCCCAAAAGGTTCTAAAAACAGGGTTATCAAGAGGTTTGTAAAAAGGGTTTAAAACTAATAGGTACAATGACTCACTTTGGTAACTTCTTCAAATTCAAAGACTGAAAGAATTCATCAGCCAATTGGAACATTTTTTTGGCATCGTAGCTTTGTCGAACCATTTCATCGGTGACATCAATCGAAGGCTTTTCAGGGAATGGTGAAACAATGTCGCCAATATTACCCCACTTTTGAGCCCACATATTCCCCAGCAGATGCATCGGAATAGGTCCTTTCCCCGAGACTACTTTATCCCCATAGACCTGCCTCAAACGCCAACGAACATACCCATGAACCTGTTCATAAAGCGGACGAATATCACCATAGATATCTTCCAGTTGTTTCTCCATTGTATCATCCTCATATTCATCCAACCAAAGCTCAGCTCCAGATGTGAAATCTTTTGAGAAAATTTCAAGCCGAATAAGATAACTTTTGACTAACAAAGTAACAACTTACTATTCAATTTGGCAGCTTTAGTGTTGAGCTCAATATATTTGTTAAAACTCTCTCGAGTTGGTGTACCAGCTTTGTCGTACCACATCTTCCAATAGTATTCTAACTCCTGGGGATTCCGACTTGTTGCGAATATCTCCGTCAGTTCTGGTTCCAGCTGCATTTCACAGTTCATTCTGTCGGTGAAGCTGCAAACTCTTACCTTAGCGTAATTTGAATCCATTTTCGACAATGTAGCTAAAAGCTCATCGTAGTCTTCTGTGGATAGAGCTGCGTATCCTAACTTTCCTAATTTTTTGAATTGCCTCTTTAAATCGGGGTCACGGAAGTTTTGCCAGTCATACTCTTTCAAGTCTTCAGCAATTTGTTTCTTAAACTTGGCTGTAATAGCTGAGACCTCATTTTTCACTCGTTCATTTGCATCGGTTATGTTGGAAGTATAGGCCCAACTAGCTTCAGTGTCGATATTGGTCTGCTTATTCAGTTCAGCATTGAGATTTTGAAGGTATTTAGCTGCTTCTCCTTCAGAATGGGAACGAAAAAAGTTTCTGCCATGGCAGAGCTTAAAAATAATTAAATCACATTTAAATAATCTATCCAATTAGTTTTTCCATCAGTCAAACTTTACCCCAATTGCACCTAGCAAGAAAAATATCAAATTCATTGTTGGGCTTGATAAGCTTACAAAAATGCTATGAATTACGATAACCTCAACAAGAAAAAAAAATCTATTTAAAAATAGGTACCGGCTAATTGACTTTTAAGTATCCCACTGGCAAAATTGAACATTAGCAGGTTGTATTTAAGAAGATTTTTCAAAGTTTCTTATCAAAAAGCAGATAATTTCATATAAGTAGCTGATAAGCTTCTGTATAGAGTTCCATTTAGTTTTAAAGATTATTGCCATATCGGTCGATGGTAAAAAAAAGTTATTATTTATCAAATCTTATCGATCTGATATATGAATAGGTCTTAAGTAATCACTCGTGTTTATGCTTAATTACGATAAGCTTAGACTACTGTAACTGGTCATTGGTCAACATTACACTAATTATGTGCTAAGATCCAAGAAGTAGAATGGTATTTCTAGATAACTTGATGTATCGGACATTAAAAAAAGGTTATCACATAGTTAAAAATTGTTTGTGAACTGTCTGAAAAGACACTTAAGATTTCGATCAGATAACAAAGCCATTAGAGCCTTTAAAGTAAATATTAGATTGCCATCAGAGATCAGATTCACATCATGCCACTTAGAAAAATAATTACCGACATTTGAGATAATAAAAAAGAAGAATCTAAATATCGTCAAAGAAGTGAAGAGAGATCTTAAAGATCACAAGAAAGTACAATGAATAAAGTAAAGCAGTTACATAGAGATCATTATTTATAAATGAAAAATAGTGGTCCCTTAAGAAATAACAATTGGAAAAAGGCTTAGATAGTAGAGTTGTGATCTGAAATAGAAAGAACACAGACATGATCAGTTTAAAAGACAGTAACTATAAAGATTTCTTTCAAAACAATCAGAATAAGAGAATAAGAGATTGAAGAAGTCTTCGATCTAAATCAAACTTAACAGTACGATGATGAAGAAGTTTAAAAATATGAAGATTTTATAATACAAATTCTATATACTACTGAAATACATCAGCCAAGTAGAAGACTTAGCAAAATTTCCAGCTTAATGATTAAGAATTTTAATCTTGTTGGATATAGTTCACATTGGATTTTTGGCAAAAAATTCATGTAAGTTGAACTGAACTTAATAAAAATTGCATATTGACAAGGCCCTCACTACTCAACTGATGAGTCCAAGAGAGATCGCCGGGACGAAACGATAATTTTTATGGACTAAAGGCCGTTAAAAGGTATATATTGAAGTGTAAAAATATGCAGGACTTGATCGCACGAAATTGATGTACATACATATTTAGCGAGAAAATAATAAGAGTCAAAAGTACTAAAAAATTGATTTATTGTTTGATTTTTTTATAAAAATATTTAAACAAGAAATTTTTAAATGAATTATTGTTTAAACTATTGAGAAGCATCAGATTGCAAAATAATAACAAAATCGGTCTATTCATGGCAAAGATATACGAGAGTTTGAAGTAAATCCATCCACCCCTTTAGGCTCTAACTCAAATTACAGTGGACGGGCCGACGAAGCACAGGCACACAGACGAACAAACCGACGGAAGGCATGATGGAGAAAGTAAAAAAGTGGTTTGTTTGTCTATGCGGCTACGTGTACAACATCGATCTAGAACCTTAAAAGACAGATCATGGATGGATTTACTTCAAACTTGGTACAGAGAAATTTGATGTGAATACTTAAATAATACATTCGGGTGTTTGTTTTAGCTCATCTAGAATGGGTGGTTGCCATACAATGATTTCTTTTTTTTTTTTTTTTCAAATTCTATCGAAAACGGCTCTAACGATTTTGATTAAACTTGGTACATTATATACATTTTAGAGTGCTTTTCTTTATTTACTCCAGATAAGCATAAGATATGAATAGAGAAACAAAGCTAGAGCAAACAAAATGTCAGTCAGTTGTTCCGTTGGCAAAACAATAATATACATATTATTTTTGTTTTGCGTATAAGTATGTAGGTAGGTATTCCCTAAGTGCAAAATGGATACAATTTTATATTAAATGCGTAACACTTATGGAGTGTGAATTAATTCGCTTTGTTCTGCTGTTTTTTTTTTTTAATAATAAACACCAATTCGAATCTGCCATAAACGAGAGTAAGATTGTGACTTTTCACTACGCAATGACGATGGTTTTGTAGGTGAGATCGGTGAGGGGAAAGGAGCTCCTCAACGGTCTCGCTTACAAAACCATTGTCATGGCGTAGTGAAAAGTCACAATCTAAACTGGGTCTAAAGGTTCGTCAATTCAGGTAAATGCACCCAACATCCTCTTTATTCCACTCTTCAATCTTCACATGGAATGAAAAGAAAAGAATGCATTCCAAACATTCTTAAGAATGAATACAAAAATAACAGAATGAAGAAACAGAAAATCCTAATTGGGAACGTTCTAAATATTCTAAATGAATAAAGAAACACCCTCATAAACTAATTCCAATGGGGCATGTTCATAGTAATATTTTAAAACTCAAGTTTATCTTAGATTGGGGTTTATTCAATGTTCTTTAGATAGGATAAACCCAGGTCTAAGATAAACTGGAGTTTAAAAGTGACTATGAATATGCCGCAATATGTTTGCGTTACAGGTTTTTGCCAACAAAAATCTAAAAGCATAATCGAAATAGCATTTTCATGTTTTTGAGCATATTGCCTAATTTTGGGCTTATTTCGAATCCAGTCGTGCATTTAATTTTGTTTTATTATTATCAGAAATAAAACAGAAAAATGATTTTTCAACTACATGTATCAAATTTGATTTTCTGTGTTTCATGCCAAGAAGCAAAATACTAGCAGAAATCGACAATACCTACCAAAAAAGTAACACTCTACAAAAGTGTTGATCTAGGCTGTGTTTCATAGAAATTAACAAGTTTTATAGGTGACAATTTCAACAGAGAAGCTATCAGTACTGGTTGACAATTGTCAAATTTCTACCTCATGAATGACGGTGTTCACATTGGACTCACTCCGCGCGACTCGTTTGGACATCTCTATCTTTTATCTCACTCCACCTCACTTTATGAGAAATATGTGACAATTATTGTCAACTTTTCGGAGTATAAACACTTTTCATGACAATAAACTGTCAAACATTTTCTGAGAATTATCATGAATTCTCTGATAATTTTTTTTTTGACGGTTCTCTACTTTACCTCCACTAACACTTCATGATGAGAAAGAGTTGACCAAGATTTTTGATGTTTTCGGTTGAGACATCTATTTTCTCTGATGTCTGTATTTTTTGTCACTTAAATTCTATAGAATTTGTTTTTTTTATCATTTGGAATTAAAATTGTAATCCTTCAAGCAGCACGAATTTGTGTTTTAATTCAACGACTGTTGAGCGTCAGAGTGAGTCGATTGTATTTACACTGAGCAAACTCACGACAGTTTTACATAGGAGCATAGGTGGAGAAACCTGAACAATATTTCCCCGCAAGAAGTCATAAGCACACTTTATCTCTTTTTGATGTGTAAACATCTATGCCGGCGCTAGAGTGAAATAAAAAAGCTACGATGTAGCACGTTACGTTACTAAAGTCTGCATAGTAGAATATTGGGTACGTTCGTTCAGTGACAAAAATCTGAAGATGCCCTTAAAGCAAACTAGTCGGTATTGGATCCAAATATGGATCTTTAAAACTGCGCTTGGACAAACGTTGATGTTTACACATACTAACCGTGAATCCCGGAATCCACACAATTTTTTATTTATAAATTGAATAATTGAGCAAGCGCATCAAACCAAAATATCAGCCTCAGCTTTTAGGCAGCGAAAGTGAGGAATTGTACGTTCAGATTTCTGAGATTGTTGAGATCTCAGAGATTTTGAGATACCTGAACTGGCTAAGTAAGATTCAAGTCAAAATAAATTTTTACCTACTGACGATTTTTTGCATGAGTCAAAAAAGTGTATAGAATTAACTGGTTTGGAAGTGGAGCTCAGTATCATGTAGTTGGAGATGGAACTTGAAACGTGTGTTTCAAAAATTTCAATTGATCGTTGTATCAGAAGTTTGATGGCATTTTGAAAACCTCTTCATTCTTTCTCATGTTTTGAAGTCTCACAATGATGTCCGTTAGTATAACGACGAAATTAAATGCCAAAATTTTTTATGAAAAGACTACTTAAGTACTAAGACCATAATAAAGTAGAATCAAAAGATAAAGCTGTGTACATATTTGATTAAAACAACTATAAAGTTATCGTAATTTAAAAGAATTTGTATGTTGCCGACAAATAGACTCATGTTAATGACTAAGCTATCCAAACAAATAATAAATAAAACAAACATTTTCGGCGGTTTCAACATTTTATTGATATCAAGATGTTGAACTAATAACAAAAATTATTCTTCTAAAATTATCGACATTCTAAGAAAAAATAAAAAAAAATTATTAGAATTTATTTTTTTTTTCAATTTATAAATATTTGACACTTACTTTCAGATTTACTCCAACCAATAGGCACGTTGTTCTTTTTATTCTCTGCTTCGAGCCAGACTCGTAACGGTTCAAAATACTCGGCAATAGCTTTTCCGCTCATTTTTCGTTCTCCACTAAATGCCTCCATTGCATCGGGCCATGGCTTAGAAGCACCCATGGATAACATTGCTCTGAAAAGCAACATCCTGACTTACAGAACTTCAAAATCTTTTCACAAAACTTACTCGAAAGCCTTGCCAGCTTCAGCACTTCCATAGAAATTACAATTATCCAATGGTAATTCAGGGTTGCTTGGGTCATATTGGCCAGCTTTGATACAAGCTGATTTGTAGAATTGGAATTGAATGATGAAGGAAACAAGATATCTGGTGGTGGAAATCCAATAATTACGAAATCATGATGAAAATACGGCTACCGCACTCACCTTAGATACTCAACATCGGCAGAAACATGATACTTGGCAGGTGCATCGAAGTCTTTTTCAGTCCTCACAATTGGAGGCTCAATACCAGAGTACTCTTCCCTGAGCTTCCAGAAGGCACAATTCCAGTTATTACTATTGACCTGTCCACGGAACAGAGCCCAACGATATTTGTCCATTGTGAAAGCAAATGGCAAAAATACTATTTTGTCCAAAGCGGTCAGGAAGAGCTTATTCAGACGAGCTTCTTCGTCCACTTTGTAATCCTTAAGGAGCCCGATTTTCTCCAAATGTTTTGATGTAGAAAAAGATAGAGCTAGAACGTCACCAACAGCTTCGTGGAAGCCAGGATTTGCACCAGTACGGTAAACACTAGGAAGATGTTGATATTGCAAAAAATATTGAATGTGGCCTTGTTCATGATGAACGGTTGCCAGCTGATCTTGGGTAACTCGAGTACATTGCTTGATTCGAACATCGTCGATAAGGAAAAAATCCCAAGCACTTGCATGACAAATTAGATCACGGCCGTCAGTTGGCTTCTCAATGATACTTTTCTCCCAAAATGTTCTAATAACAGGGTTATTAAGAGGTTCATATAAAAGGTTTAAAATAGGATGACTTACTTTGGTAACTTCTTCAAATTCAGGGACTGGAAGAATTGATCACCTAATTCAAACATTTTCTTCGAATCATAACCTTGTCGAACCATTTCATCGGTGACATCTATCAAAGGCTTATCGGGAAACGGTGAAATAATACTGGCAATCTCACCCCAAGTTTGAGCCCACATATTTCCCAACAGATGCATCGGAATAGGTCCCTTCTCTGAGACAACTTTATCGCCATAGAACTGCCGTAAGCGCCAACGTACAAACCCATGAATCTGCTCATAAAGTGGACGAATCTCGGAGTAGATATCTTCTAGCTGTTGCTCCATTGTTTCATCTTCGTACTCGTCTAACCAAAGCTCAGCTCCCGATGTGAAATCTTTCGAAAAAGTCAATTGAAATGTTCGTATTTTTCAAGAAATTTTTCCACTATACTTACTGTTCAATTTAGCAGCTTTCTTGTTCAACTCCACATACTTATCGAAGCTTTTTCTGGTTGGTGTTCCTGCCTTGTCATACCACATCTTCCAGTAATATGCCAATTCTTCAGGATCGCGGCTTGTAGTCAAAATTTCGGTCAGCTCTGGTTCCAGTTGCATTTCACAGCTCATTCTATCGGTGAAACTGCAGACTCTTACCTTGGCGTAGTTTGAATCCATCATCGACAAAGTAGATAAAAGTTCATCGTAATCCTTCTCCGGCAGTGCGGCATATCCCAGTTTTCCCAATTTCTTAAATTGCCGCTTCAAATCAAGATCCTGAAAATTTTGCCAGTCGTACTCTTTCAAATCTTCAGCAATTTGTTTCATAAATTTGGCTGTCTCTGCGGAGACTTCATTTTTTAATCGCTCATTGGCATCGGTTATGTTGGAATCGTAGGCCCAACTAGCTTCGGTGTTTTTATTAGTCTGCTTGTTTAGTTCATTGTTGAGATTTTGAAGATATTTAGCTGCTTCTTCTTCGGAGTGTTTCATTAGAACGTTTCTACTTTGGCAGAACTAAATAACAAAAAGAAAATCTCAAAAATTGTTCAAAATTATAATCAGCTTTGAATTTTACCCCGATAGTTCCTACGAGTAACAAAAGTAACTTCATCACTGGGCGAAGTTAAGTACACGAATGAATTCAAAACCTGAAATAGACTCCAATCAGACCTAGTTTATTTTCATGTATCTTAAACTTTCAAGTCAAGCACATAGCTGTGGTCAGAGTATTTAAGGAAATTTATACTTCAGAGGCTTATCTTTTTAGACTCACATGATTAAGTTATCAGCTTCTGTAAACTTTTGTTTTTTTTTTTTGTAGTTTTTAGATTATTTTGAAATCAGTCGATGGATTATAAGAAAAACCTCTCAAAAATGTTTTGTTTATCTTATCGACATAAGTACCTACTCATAAATCGTTTTTTCTTAATTGTTATTTCATATGTTTTCTTAATTAATGATGTTGGATTTTTTTTCTATACCTAGTAGGCCAAGAGCTGAAAGTAGATTTTGGGATTGGATGTCGTTTTATAGGTATATGCGTTATGATAGCAAATAAAAAAAGGTGGCAGGTTTTTTCTCAGCTTTTGGTGGGAGCCAATCTGTATTTTCAAATTGTGATTTTTTCAAAGTCCAAAGACTTTAATCTTGTTGATCCGATTAATAAAAGTCAAGATATAAGGTTTTTAAGCGAACCTTATCGAATCTTAGGAGGAAGTGACGGTTGTGGCAGTTTTAGTCGGTATAAGCCGGTCGGTATAGTGTTGACTGATGAGGTTGTTGAGGTCTTTAAAGCCCTCTTAAATTACGTATTTTTTTGCTTTATTAAATTGACAATAATTAAGGCCTGGTCAGCAGAAATCGGGCTGGCGACATAATAGTCACAATTCTGCCCATCGCGTTATCTGTGTTGTGTAGAAACGTCTCATTCAATCCACAAAGTATGAGACGGGCACACATTAAAATGTTTGTGTCAGAAAACTATTTTATCAATACAAACAAAAATAAGGACCTAGGAGGAGATTGATGTCAGCCATAATCAAACAAATGTAAGTTTTTCATATTTTTTGTTCGTTTTTTTTGTACAGAGCAACCATGATACTCTCGGGGAAATTATAGCCAGAACTAAAACACCGTATAATGCCAGTTTTTTTTTGACATCACAGAAAGCGGAGGGTAACTATGAGTTCTGTTCGAACCACCAGCCCGCATTTTGTTTGGCTAAGCCTTGAGTTAATGGAGCCATGTAAAATCGAAGGTAATGATCAGCAAGGAACCTAAATAAATATAAGCAATCTTGTATCTATTAAATAGAAAGAAACCAGAAAGTTCAGTTAATTATCAAGTTAAAGATTCAAACCATCAACGCACATAAATAAAAATAAAATACAAAAACCGACAAATATGATGAGCGTGGGAAGAAGACCCACTCAGTTCAAGCAACGTTCATTTCAAAACACATATAAAATTGAAATTCTACATGGATAATGTATCTCTATCTTCACCACACCACAACCGCAAATTAATTCACCCATCTTCTCCTCAATCATTATAATATTTGCCCCAATTACCATTGTCATCATTAAAATAATGACATAAATCTGACTCATTTGCATTTATAAAAAAAAAAAAATACCATGAAAAGAAACATCCAAGGTAAGTAACAACGTTTCTTAAGTTTTCTCTCAAAATAACAAAAAAAGAATAATAATATACAAATATACATACACCTAACGAGCTTACACCCAAGTTCAAGTTGAACGAACTTCTTAACCAATATTTTGAGTGTAATGCGTTAAAAAGTGAAACAGTAAACAGGTCGTGGCGTGGAACCATGACACATGCGTAGTAGGTTCAAATTTACACTTTCTACAAGAATGCACATAATTAAACCATCAAACAACTCAAGACCCTCACAGTCATTAGCTGCATACCATTAATGTATGTAGTATAAGTATAGCTTTCTATGAGTTGTTTAGATTTTCACCAATCATAAAGTGCCCCTCGGAATCTAATAGCAGTAGCTCCAATGCAAGAAGCCTAAAGTGTGCCATTGCACCATAATGGGGCACACAATTGCAGTTAAACTACCTGAAAGCATTTTGGTTGAGTGTAACTTTACTCAATATACCATGACGACGATCGAAACGACCGACGGACTCATAAGTACCACAGAGTATCTTGTGTTCCAGATATAGAGACCCACGATCTGAGACCACAATAAAAATATCTTCGATAAAGTTAAACTGAAAACTTGTCAGCTTTGGCTGCAACAGCCAAGTTAGTTACAAATTGGTAAATGGTAGCAAAGTCATCACAAGTTGGTGAGGCTTGCTCAGTCTTCGTTAAACCATTCGCGCGTGTGGTAACAGAAACGTTTTTCAAACGAACTTCCGACAATATTTGCCTTCCAGACATCGAAGGGGAGAAGAAAAAGTAATAACATCTTCTGACTTTAACCTGAAAATTTTATTTTCGAAAGTATTCAAGAAACCTATAGGCAGCGAGAGTCACATATTATTATGAATGACGCGTGAGTGAGATTTGAGCTTTTGCCGGCTCTTGGCCAATTTCAATTAACTTTCCCTCTTCGAGGTATTAATAACAACAATTTTGAAGCAAAGAACTGTTGCTGAATGTAATCAGCCGCTAATTCAACATTTTTTGGTTTTCCTTGATTCAAAGAAGTAAAAGTTGTGTGTGTGGGGAACTTGTTTCGTGTTCAATTTGTTTTTGTGAAAATTTTAATGATTTTTTGTTTTAACAAAAAAAAAGATAAATTAGAGAAATATCGATGAAACTCGCTCAACAAGGAGCAGAAGACCTTGAATTACTAAAAAAAAAATTCGCGTGGAAAAAATTAAAACAGACAAAAAATTGCCCCAAAACATGATTAGAAGAAATCCGGTTTGAGAGTAAGCTATATATGAGTGATCTTGACTGAGTATATCCTTGAACTTTACCATCTAAAGAGTTCAACTCAATTTAATTATTTTGAATATTGAGTGAAATATATAAAAAATAAAAGACATTTGAAGCGTACTAACTAAACATCTTCTCATAAAATATTGAGTGAATTTTGTATTCATACTCATCAGTATACCTTTATAAACGACAGATGAGTTTGAGTGTGACTCATATAGTGCTTTGAGTGAAAGTTACAATTTTTTTGTTTTTGTTGTTGTTGTTGAGAATTTCATCTCAAAGATGACTTTTTCATTTTAAACAATAAAATATTTTCATCTTGGATGTTGGTGATATAGTTTGACATCGTGCTGTGTTAACACGTCAAAGCAAGGTTGCTGCTCTCATCGTTCAAACCAATATCTAAACTACCTATACTATACTATACTACTCTACTATACTACTTGTGCTGCGTAATATCAGGTAAAAATTCCAATAAAATAAAATTAAGATATTTCTGTGACTTTTCTGCTGGTCAAGGGCATCTCAGCTGCATATTTGTTTTTTATTTAAAAACAAAATTAACATTTTAAAGCAGTTTTTTTTTTTTTTTCTGTGGGTCTATAAATTAAACGTTGACGCGTATGTTGTGTGTGATTTCGACACATCACTCAAATCTCAAAGTTAAAAAAAAAAACAACAAAATGTTTTTTTCTTTACTTTGACTCTTTTTTTGTTGTTCGTGTGATTTTAATCTTTTGGGGATAATGAAGGAAATGGAAAGTTATGCGAAAGTTGTGTTTGGGGATAATTTGTGTGTGTGTCTTTTGCGAGTTGTCTTAATTTTTCACGCACGAAATTTATCTACATCAATAAGTCACGGTTTAAAATGTGTCATCTTTTTGCGAAAGTATAGTTTTATTAATTTATGTGAGTTGAATAAGTTAAAAAAAGTTAAAAAAGTAACTATATATGACAATGAATCAGTAATCTTCAGTGCTTCCATATGATATGGTATTTCTATATAATGAGGTGCTCGAGGCTCATTAAGAAATAAAGAAGCAATTTAATTGAAAAAGCATGTTGATTATTTGTGTCTTTAATAGTTTCCGCGTGTTTAATTTGTTAACAACTACTTTTTGTAATTGAAAATTATACAATCGATTCAAAGCTAAATTGTTTATTTCATTGACTTGAGTTCATTTAAGATAAGAATCAATGGATAATTTTATTTCCGTAGTTAAAGCAATTGTCGACGGCTAATGGACTAACTGCTCATTAAGACGAAATGGTTTTTAATTTTTTTTATTTTTAAAGCTGTGTAAGTTGTTGTTAAGTTGTTGACATTAATGAAAATATTGATGCAAAAAAAAAGATACAAAAAGAAACTAATTAATGATTTTTTTGTATACAAGTTTCTCATAATCTAATTCCTGAATCGAAAAACCCAAGTTGGTAAGCTGAAGAAACTGAAGTTAACTAGCGAGTTTGGGATGGTGAAAATGAAAAAAAAACCGCTCTGAGAAGTGAGTGCCTTTCGGCGAATAATCCCTTGGGTAGAAATTACATAACACCCTTTCGGGTTTCGACAGTGCAAACGTTTTTGATGGCGTTCACTAGGGGTGTGAGGGCATCAGCATTTCAGGTTCTTAGCAACCGGTGTGTGAAATAGTTGCTCGGCCCATCACTTTTTCGTATTAGACAAAGACAATTTTCAATATCTGAGACAAATACAAATTTTAACACTTTTTTAAAGATCAAGATCTTCTTCAGCCAAGAAACAAAGTTGGATAGAATGCTGTAAAGCAAAATTAAAAACAGGAAAGATTTCAATGTTCTATCGAATTAGCATTTTAATCCTTTGATGTTGAAAAAATGTAAAAAAAAACATAATCAAGGATCTAGGACAGGTCCTTCGACTATTTGGAATTACTCATATCAACACATTTACTGCGGGCTGCGAGCAAAGAGCTTAGTGTGAGATGCGGTTAGCTCATGTGTATCGATACAATTATAACAAGAGAAAATATATTAAAACTTCATTTCAGTACAAGTTTTGTCAGAACTGGACAGCTTACTGACCAATCATGCTAAAAAAACAGCAGGATGTTGAAGTTCCTTTGCTCCCAGCAGTTCATGTTCGTTGAAATCGGTGTACAGGAATAGATTAAATCCATCGTCAACAATAGAAAGGAAGGATTCAAGTAAAGTTAGGTAATACAATAGGTATACAATCCCCAGAAAACAACGTCAGTATTGAAGAACACCCTACGGCCGGCGCGCGGCGAGGCTTCTGTCCTCTCTTCTCTGGCTTTAAGTCATGAGTAATATTCTTGTTATGTTTGAAAGATCTAGTGTTGATTCAGGAATATTTGCTGGGTCTTTAAATGTCTCTAGATCCTAGTGTCTGAAAGTGTCTTCAAGCCGAATTATTCAAAATCAGGAATGCAAGCAAAATACGCAAACAAAACCCGAATCAGAACAAAAATTCCGGTATCCCCATCTCATACAGTCAGACAGCTGTTAAAGCTAATTGTTTGATTGCAAAATTATCCTCAAAATTGATCCAGTAATGCTTTTTTCCGGGTCATAAAATTATAAACGTAAAGGATCAGAACTTCATAGCTCACTTGCGTAAAGTGTCAACTTTCTCGCCTTGGAGTTATATATATTCTCAATTTTTTTAACCAAATCCAATCGTAGGTAGAACAATTTAAATACCTACATTATATTTAGGCAGATTTCGCCGCCACTTATAATAAATGCCTAACAATTGACCAGATATGCAGACGGTTAATGTTCTGTTTTAGCCAGCATGAGAGTACAGCTTTAAAGACATTTCCAAACTGAGTGAAATTACTTGTCAAAGCAAGTAAAGTAAGCCGAACTTCGGTAACTTTTTTTGTCAAATCGCCAAGTCACGATCTTATAGCAATTTGAAAGTGGACTACTAGTTTTTGCAGGGAGTTTATGGTGCACAGAGACCAGATGATCACATACTTGGATTAGATTTTCTTAAATACCAGTCATTATTTCTGAGATCTATATCAATTTCTTCTATGTAACTTTGAAAAAAGCCAGACGAGAATCTGAAAAAAAAAATGTCCAACAAGATGTAATAAGTTAAAGGATCTCGCTACCTCTTTTCTATTAATTGATAGAAAATTTAATATAAATATTAAAAATTCAGCTTCAGGTTCTTTATAGCTTAAAAGAAATACATATAGAAGATAAATAGCTTATAATAGAAATATATTCATATTTATTCAGAATTAAAAATGAGGATATCTTTGACATTTCATATAAAATAATAGAAACAATCAGCATAATCGAATATTCCAGTTTATTTGGTTTTAAAAAATCAATTAATTTTAATACTATTCAAAAAGAAGTTTTATGTTTTTTTTTATAATATCGATAAAAATAGTAGAAACTATTAGTGATATCATCGATACTAAAAAAAACAATCGCTAAAGCGTAAAGACTACAATTATTGGCACCCTAAAGCAAATTTTAACTTTGAATAACCACACGTTTCTTATTTCTATATTTATAATCTTTTGAATATCAAACTCTTACAGCCATATTATTGACTTGTTTTAAAACTAGTTTCATGACAAAACTAGTTTTATAGATGTTTGGAGGTGCTCAAATCGGAATTATTCAAAATTTTTTTGACACCTATGTAAAACTCGAAAAATAATTAGAAGTAGCTCCGGATAAAACTCCAAATAATAACACCAGCGTGCTAATTTTGGGACTCCAAACTTCTATAAAACTAGTTTTGCTATGAAACTAGTTTTGAAAGAAGTCAATAATATGGCTGTTAATTAATCAATTTTGTTTTGATAAGTTAAATTAAATCGAAGTTTTATTAGTTATGATAGGCTTAGAGAGTGTTTCACAATGTCTGATAAAAGTTCTAAGTAAGCAACTTGAAACCAATTACATTTCACATTTAACAATACATATTTGAATAGTCAACTTTATAAGTAAAGTACTAAGTATTTTAATCGCCAGATGAAGTGTCGATTATCAAATTTACATGGCAACGAAAATATTATTTATTTTTTTTTAATTTTCCATCAGTAAAAACTATTTTGTCTAGAAAACTTATTGACACATGCATACGTACATTTATTATTAAGACTCCATTTACATTGCCCGATTTTTCCAAAGCCGATTTTGCTTTGTTGTTGTAATGGTGTGAGATTTCGAGGGACAGCTGACATGTTCCACACGATTTTTTCCATTCTCTCTCTTACACGAATACAACAATAAAGAAAAATCGGCATTGGAAAAATCGGGCAATGTACATGCCGACTAAGATAAATTATGAAACGCAAAGTTTTTTACTGGATGGATTTAATTTTCGAATAATTTAAGTAAAGTCATCATAACTTTACTGAGACATTATGAAACAAACCTTTAAAATAACAAATTTAAAAGAGCTTACAAACTACAAAAATTATTGGTACCCAGGCACAATAATTGGCACCCAAAAACAGTACATTTATTGGCACTCTTTGAACAAAGGTTACTAGCTATAACTATCAATGTTTAACCAACACTAATACAAAGGGTGCTAACCTTCAATTCATTCATTAAATTAACAACCGTAATTCAAACAGAACTTGCAGATAAATGTTAGTGGTTCAGTATTAGAAGTGTGTGATTTTAGTGCATACCCGCTTAAAAAATTATTTTACATGTAAAATATAACAACAATTTTATGTTTAGTGAGAAACCGTTTAAAAAGTCAACACAACTATAAAAATGGATTTTTTTTCTTCTTTCTTAAATGGTTTTCTTTTTTCTTTCTTAAAAAAATATATTTTTTCATCAAAAAACTCGTATGCTATATTGTGGCACCAGAATTATATCAAGATCGGCGAGACCATTTAAAAGCAGCCCCATGGCTTACAGATGAATTTTAGAAGAAGTTCGGAATGTGATACAGAAATCTAAGGCGGGAAAAGCTCCAGGAGATGACCGATTACCAGCGGAATTTTATGAAAATTGCTCTTTCGAATTCCTGTCCAAGCTAACAAGGGAATGCAATAGAATATTTGAGACAGCAAATGTTCCTGCATGCTTCAAAAGAGCGATAATATATCCGCTGCATAAAAAAGGATCCTACGATATCCCCAAAAATTACAGAGGTATCTCTTTCTTAAATACTTCGGCGAAGTTGTTCAGTGCTCTGATTTTCATTAGACTTACGCAGTGGGTAAGCGAAAAGAAAATTCTGAATGAATTTCAAGCTGGGTTCCAGCGAAACTACTCAACCAAATATTCACCCTGATTAATATTGCGGAAAATTTCAAAAGAAGGACCAAAAAACTTTATGCATTTTTCGTGAATTTCTGTGCTGCTTTTGAATCGATAGCACGTGAAGCCCTTTTTTATAAGCTCTATAAGTTGGGAATCTCTGGCAAAATTGTGGCTTTATTAAAATCGATGTGTGAAAGTTATGTGGCGTATGTTTGGGATGGTGAGTTTGTTTCTGAGGAGTTCACAACGCAAATGGAAGTGAACCAAAGATGTTTCTTAAGCACTTTACTTTTCATCCTGTATATTGATGATATCGTGGAAGCAATCGGAGGTGGGATCCAGTTTGGAAGCATAAAAATACCTTGCCTAATTTTTGCTTACGACATAGTTTTTTTTGTCTGAATATGTCAGCGGAATGCAACTAATGATGAATCGCCTTGAAAGGTACTGCAAACTTTGGAATTTATCAGTTAAGTCCAAAATGATGATCTTTAGAAAAGGCGGATGAATATATTCACGCAGCGAGAAATGGACGTATCGAGGGGAAAATGCATCAGTAGTACGTGAGTAGATACAAATACTTAGGAGTTTTAGTCACGGCGAACTTAAACATGAGTAAACACTTCCAACACAAACTGACTGAGGCTAAAAGAGTGGGGCGGGGGGTCGCTGTATTAAGAAGAAATTAATTGAACATAGTTCAAAAGTAAAAATTTTTCGTACCACTTCTACTTCTATATTGCTCTACGGGGCCCAAGTTTGGGAATATTCACAATATGTGGAGGTTGAAAAGTTTTTGCGTTACTTTTTGAAACGGATTTTCGACTACCAGCCTGCACGCCAAACTACATGCTGATGCATTTGGAAACAACAGTGCCACCATTGTACGTAGACACTCTCAAGGTGCATTTTAAATATATCGTTAGAATATTGGATATGGAAGAGGGAAGGCTGCCAAAGCAAATCCTGAAGCACACGGTATCTACTAGAGGAAGGCTTGTCTTAAAATGGGAGGAGCTGGCACCCGGAGTGGGTGAAAATTCACGCATACAATCCGATATAAACACAACGGATTTAAAAAAAAAAAACATGTTTAATGGTATTCTTGAGAGGGTTAGCCACACAGCATATGAAAAATTTAAAATTGACGCACAATCATCGCGATACATAATAATATACAGCCAACTGAACTACGAACTTAAAGAACATACTTATGTACTTGCAAAATCACTTTCCTCTGAATATGATAAACACTATACTCAAAGCACGAGGTGAAACAATCAATTTGAATTACATTCCACATCGACAGGACCTCCCAATTTTATGTGACCTTTGCAACCTTAAGGAGAAAGAGGATATATACAATTTTATTACCAGGTGTCCCATCCTAAAAGAGTTGCGGGTGAAGTATTTTGGAGCAAATTCGATGGAAATAAATGCAGTCCTTGACATTTTGAATGGAAAGTTAGGTTGGGATGTCTTATATAAATACACGTCAAGGGCACTGAGTTACAGAAAACGGATTATAGAAGGAGACTTTTAATCAAACACAAATTAAAAAGTTATAACTTAGAAATTTTGTCAACCTGATAGACGGCTTTTGGCCAAACCATATTAAAACTTGTGATTTATGATTAATTTATATTTAAATTTCTTTTAAATAAAGCTTTCAATCAACTAACTAACTAATATGGCAACTACCCATTCTAGCTGAGGTGAAACAAAAATTCAAATTTACTCTCAAGGGAATCACATAAAAATGCTCTGTACCAAATTTGAAGCAATTCAGACCAACCGTTTAGGCTCTAGCTCAAATAACAGTGGAGGCACAGACGCACGGACGCACCGACCGACGTCATAACCCACTTTTTCGGACTTCTCGAAATTTTTGTCTACCCTAAACCAATAATACACCTACATACTTGCCCTTTAAAACAAGTTTAATTTTTTTTGCAATACTTTTAATAATAATTCAACGTTTCGCTTATCTTCATTGTTTGCAAAAAAAAAAAACAAAAATTGTGAGATTCCCAAAAATTCCCAATAATCATTTACACCATATTTAGCTGGAAATGATAAGGGGGGAAGCTTATTAGCATCTTTTGATAGCAAATAATATGTTTGAACTTAGTTGAACTTAAATAAATAAATTAAAACAAAACAAAAAAGCAATATGCGCCGCGCGCCGCGCCGCACCGTTTATCAAAAAATAGTAGATACAATTTGGTCAAGGTCAACAGGAAATTAGGACTATACAACACTTTCTACCAATTACAACCCTTGCGGTCGTGAATCTATCCGAGAGGGTGTCAAGCTATCCAAAAATTTTCAGATAACTTGAGTTGTTGTTGCGTCAGCTGTTTTTTCACAAGGGATTAGCACAACACAAACCTATCCGGATAGCTTTGGATTGATCTCCAAACGTGGCCAATATATCACACACGCACAAGACTAAAAAACATGACAGTTTATTTAAACTGTAAAAAAATTAAATAATTTTTCCTAGGCCCATACATTTAAAACGAAAAACGTGGGGCATATGCCCCACTAAAAATTATCTATTGCATGAGCCCCACGTATTTCGTTTTAAATGTATGGACCATTGAAAAATTTTAAACAAATGTCTATATTTTTTCCAAGTTCAATTATTAAGAAAGATAAACAATTTTAAATAAATCCATGTCCAAGTTAATATTAAGTTTGCAGGTGTTTTTTCTATTTATGTATTTGTAAGAAATTAAGGGGGTGTGTCAACTGAACCTACATCCCACTTTTTGTTAATACTATAGATAACTTGCTTGGGTGCAATTTTTAATAAAATTTAAATTTTCTCCACATACTCCTGCTATTAAGAGGTTTTTAATTATCAAAGACATTTCGCAAGACAATAAACAAACTATTGTAGTTAATCTGGTTTGTGTTCATCATTAACAACTACTCCTAATTTGTTAAAAGAAAATATTCGATTTTATTATTAAAATTATAATTTTTAAACAGGTAGCTTGATTAACCTCGGTTTCTTCCATAAATAAAAAAATTAAAATATTTTATTGTGATTCAAGAAGAATTTTAATGATATCTTGCTTAAACAAGAAAAACAATTTTTATTAGGTATTTTATGAATGATTAATTTATTATACTCATATATGATTGCTACATTTCCATCCCTAATATACCTCAATCAACTAATGATAAATAAATTCAAAATTTAATGAATTTTTAATTTTAAAATAAGACACCACCTAAGGCAAAATAAATATCATGTACAAAATGTAGCTTAAATTTTAATCGCATTGACTTAATGTGTTGTTTGAGTTTGAGTGTCTGTCTGAAAAAGAGGTTTGTTGGTTTAAGTGACCTTAACCTGGACTCGGTAACTGGTTAATCTTAGAATAATTACAGAGATAGGTTTGTGTATATAGGAATTAATCTTGACTTGCATGGCATGGGCTGCATGATATCAAACAGAGCAATCATAATATAATAAACAATTCATGTTTTAAAATCAGTGGAGATATGATTATATAGTGTTGAAGGTAAAGTTGCAATTTGTTTATGGTAATATAAAATAAATGAATTTGAATATTAATGGATGTTTCGGTCTTTCCGATACTAGACACCCTTGCTATAGTATCTCATGAAACGAGGTAAAACGTCGTTCATAAAATACTAAGAATGGTCAAAGCACGGCCGTAATCAAGACCAAACTTTTGGGTGAGCTCAATTTTGTTTTTGGTGAGCTGATTTTGAAATAAAAATTATAAATGATAGATAAGAGATCAAGAATTATGTTACCTTGTTGTGTTGCTAATTTGCAGGAAATAATTGGGATGAATTGACAAAATTATAAAGGGTGTTTTTTTAGACGCGTAATTTTCAATATGGCAATACTTTTTTCGTAGTTGGTCTTTTTGACAGTTGTCACTTGATTTATGCTCAGTTTGGTTTGCCATTACATAATTAATAGACTTACTCCTGAACAACGTTTGCAAATCGTAGAAATTTATTACCAAAATAATGGTTCGGGTCGCGACGCATCGCGCGCTGCTTCCAATATTCGGTCGATATAATGGCCCAGCTGAATCGATAATTCGAGCAACCATGGATCGGTTTCGGATGGATAATGCGCATCCTCAAAGACGCCGTACAGTGCGCACCGAAGACGCTAGTGCTGCTGTGGAGCAGAGTATCAAAAAAGACCCGAATGAGTCCATCCGCCATCGCGCGCAACAATTGGAGCTGCCGAAAATTGGGCCTCTCGGCTGGAATTTATTTGAGCCAGCCGTGGTGACCACTTGCTTGAAATCATTTTTAAAACATAATGGCAAACTCTTATCTTTATAATAAAGCTAAATTCTTGGCCATAACATTAAATGATATGCATTTTATTTCTTCTTGAAAACCACACGTCTAAAAAAACACCCTTTATTTATGTTGAACCAAGGAATAAGCTTACCGTTCTAAGTAGTTGGGCTAACTCATTTAATTGGTGAAAAATGGTGACTATATAGAGATAATTCGCTGCTCCATGAGCAGTACTAAATATTTCGTTCACCAATTGATGAACAATAATGTTTTCAGTGTTATTGATCTGACTCAGCCTTTTGAACAAATTAATGTGGAACCTAGACATAATTCCAAAAAACAGCTATCACCACCCTTTTTGGACTGTTTGAGTTCAATGAAAAGGCTTTTGAACTGTTTAAGGCTTCTCAAACATTTCAGACAAAGCCATCAGATGCCTTGATTTCTGATTCCTTAACTATGATGACTTTGTCATCATATCTCATCGCATCAAACGAACATCAATTCGATAACAATTATCCACTTCAATCATAAAACTACCAGATTCATTTTTCCGAAAACGAAAGAGCTGTAGGTAGCTAAAAGTTGAGGACATTTTTTGTATTCCTCATAACTTGTAAGATGTACGTGTGCCATACCAATTTTTTTCAATTTCACAACACTACCTTCTAGACTGTGAAATGTAATTTCGCAAAAATCTTAACTCACTTGATAACTCACTATAGGTATTCGTCATATTAACTTGTTGACCAAGATCTCCTTCAGATAAATGCGATGAACAATTTAAACGGTTAGAGGTTATAAAACAATATGCTTGAGTTATTTTTTTTGTTGTTGTTGTTGTATTTGATTTTGATGAAGTGATTTTGTTTGTTTAACATGCACCATCAGGTGCCGGCAATTACTCAAGACCAATTAGCACTGGCTCCTTATACTTAATTTTTCATTTTTATTGATGTAGGTACTTGTGCTGAATTCCAATTTTATTGAATGCTACCTATAATTTTCTTCGACTTGAGCGTTAACTGATTTTCTTGTCTTACAGATTCCATGAGCTTTTTATGATATCTAAACTCTTTGCACAATGAATTACCTAAGAATATTAATATTTGCGGTAAGTTTTTGTTTTATGTAATTTATTTTGGTTAAAAAAAACTCACACTGTTTTTTCCCCGCAGATTTTGGTCGTTTCGACATATCAAGAAAACTCTAATGATCCAAATGTCGTTGCTGAAAAATTTCTCAGGAACGTCAATGAACGCCTGGCTGTATTGTATAACAATCAAGTTGAATACAATTGGCGAGAAGAAGTTACCGATCCAACGCAACTTCCTGAGAGTACAGAAGATCCAGTTTTCGAAACAATGGACTTTCTCAAAGAAATTTCGAATCATGTGTCCAAGCTTAAACGAGCTAAAATAACAAATCCTGTTTTGAAAAGGCAGCTAAATCAAATTCCTGATCCTGGCTATGATGCATTGGATGTGAGCGATAAGATGCAACTTCATGAAATTGTTGGCAATATGAGTGAAATTTATAAGAATGTTGGTTTATGCTCCTTCAAAGATCGAAATAATTGCACCCTGAGATTGATACCGGAGGTGCAGGAAATAATTGAAGACACAATGGATGTTGAAGAGCTTAAGTACTATTGGCTTGAGTGGCGAGATAAGACGGGCTCGAAGAGCAAGAATGCATTTGGGAAATTTGTCGAACTTTATAAAAAAACGGCAGCTTTGAATGGTAAGTGTCGGACAGGCAGGATTTTCGGGGATGCTTCTGATTTTGGTTTACCTTGAATAATTTTGCACCATTCTCATTTCTTTTCAATTTTTTACTTCTATTTTTTCTGTTTGCTTCATCGATTGCATCAAATATTCTTACTCTTCTTCTTCTTCTTCCTCTAATTCTTCTTCTTCTTTCTCTTCTTCTTCTTTTTCTTCTTCTTCTTCTTCTTCTTCTTCTTCTTCTTCTTCTTCTTCTTCTTCTTCTTCTTCTTCTTCTTCTTCCTCTTCTTCTTTTTCTTCTTCTTCTTCTTCTTTGTCTTCTGTTTCTTCTTCTTCTTCTTCTTCTTCTTCTTCTTCTTCTTCTTCTATCTTCTTTATTCTTTCTTCTTTCTTCTTTCGTCTTTCTTCTTTCTTCTTTCTTCTTTCTTCTTTCTTCTTTCTTCTTTCTTCTTTCTTCTTTCTTCTTTCTTCTTTCTTCTTACGTCTCCTTATTTTGTATAATTGGTTTTTAATTGTTTGTCATTTCTTTATTTCTGTTTAGGCTTCATGTCTTCTTCGGACTTTTGGCTTCGGGACATCGAAGGTGAATCTGGAGAAATCTTAGCCACACTAGATAAGGTCATGTTGATTTTGCGTCCATTCTTTCTACAATTCCATGCTTATGTCAGATCGGCCTTGAGACTTAAATATGGAGCCGATTTGATCAGGTACAACGAGCCGTATCCACAGCACCTTGCTGAAAAATTCATTGGAAATTCATACCGGGACATGAATGGCGATTGGAAGATTGATTTGCCCTTTCCATCAATTGGTCTTCCTAACATAACAGCTGGACTTATAGCTAAGGGTATAACAACACCTTATGGATTAATAGAAGCAGCTGCTATATTCTATACATCAATTGGAATGCCACCAATTCCACAGTAAGTTTAAAGCCCTTGGGTTTTTAAGAAATTCTTAAATTTCTTTCTTTTTTTTTTTTTCTTGTGCAGATCATTCTGGATCCAAAATGCCAAGCCAAAGTTTGATGTTGATGAGCGATTAATGACTTGCTGGTCAAAGACTTGGAAATATTACAGCTCTGAGCAAATTAACTTATCATATTGCCCAATGGCTGATGAGGAACGTTACACGAACATGTTCGAAGCCGTTTCAGATTATTATTATTTCAAATCCTATCAAAATCTGCCGACTTTGTTTCAAGAAGAACCCCTACCGAACTTTGGTGAGGCCATTGGAAAGGCCATGACTCTCTCAGCAACCTCACCCAGATTCTTGGAGAAAGTTGGACTTGCAAATTCGGTTCATTGTTCATATGAAGGAAGGATTAATCGACTTTATTTACTTGTAAGCTTCATCGAACTTAAAAAGTAGTTGCAGGTATAAATCTATTGAAATATTTCATATAGGGCCTTCGCAATGTCTTCCTCATTCCGATCTTCTATGTTTTGGATAAATATAGAGTTGATTTGTTAGATGACCGCATTCAAAATATGGACAATTGTGCTTTTTGGGAGCTTACTGAAAAATTCACTGGTGCTAAACCTCCAGTTCAGCGAAGTCGTGATCAGTTCGATGCCCCATCGAAATTATTGATCGAAGTTGATGATAATTATTCAAGGTTTGAAAATCAAGATAAATTTGTGTTAAAATTTAGAGCTGATTTTTGATTTATTGTTTTTTTTAGCCCCATAATGAGTATCCTTTTGCAATTCCAAATATACAAACGACTGTGTGAGAAAACTGGTCAATATCGAAGAGATGATCCCGACTATCCACTGGATTTGTGTGACCTTTCAGGACAGAAGGAAATTGGACCATTGATATTGTAAGTACAAGATGAATTAAAATTATGCCTTGATCTGTCTAATTTCAAAATCGCCGTTTTGCAGTTGTTTTTTTCGTTGAAACAAATGAAATGAAATAAAGACTTAAATCAAAAATTGTCTTTATTTCATTTTGATTGTGGATAAAATACTCCCACTCCATTGATTGTTACTCAATGAATTAAATCTGTATATTTTTATTTTTAATTTAATTTGTGAATTATTTCTATTTTCAGAAATGCAATGTCATTGGGATCATCAAAGTCCTGGAAAGAGGTGCTTTACACACTTACAGGTGATAGCCAACTAGATGTTTCAGGATTTTTGGAATTCTTTAAACCACTTTATGGTTGGTTACACTCAATTAATCAAGCTAATAAAGAAGATATTGGCTGGATTGAGTCAAAACGTGAGTTTTTTTTTTTCATAATTACTGTGTTTCCTATTAATACAAATTTTGTTTTTCATTATAGAATGCGTTTGATTGAAAAAAAAAGCAACTGACAAAACTACTAAACTACTACCTTCATTAGTTTTAATTAAACACAAACAATATGATGTACATTAATTAGGGTATTTTAGTTTAAGAATTATTTATTCATTAAGGCAAATTTCCAAAAGAATATTAAATAAAGAATGTAGACAAATTAATAAAAAAATCCTTCTTTTGGATTTAATTTTAAAGATAAATATTTCAAAAAAAAAACAAATAATAAAAATGTCTTGTTTTCTTAAACTTTAAACTGATTGGAAGAAAAAACAGAAATTCTTAAAATATTTATAAAAAGACGTTTCTTGAATCAAATAATAATAATATCACCATCAAAAGGATACTGAAAAGCGGAAAATCAAATTTAAAATTTAAAATAAATACAGAAGTGGTAAGATGGCTAATTTTCTCATTCCTCACTGAAACTTTTCAAGACATCAAGAGAAGCTGATAACATATTTTCGGCGTTCTCTAAAATATTACGTTAATAACAATAGTCACCTTCTACATTCTGGGGAAAGTTATTCCTAATTTACTTAAAAAATTAAGAAAAAAAAAACTAGATTCAAGCCCTAAACCTTTCATCCCGTATTATTAGTTAGTTGATTTAAAAAGGGAAGGAAACAATTTATTAGTTTAAGCAGTCCAAAGGCTTCATTTAGGGTTCTACCAATAGTAAGGGCTATGTCAACAATCTTACAGTAATTCAATTCCAGGTAGAGTTAATATGGTATATTGGTGAAACCAACAAGAGATGTCATCAGTGACGGATTCAGGATTTCATCAAAGACCCCCCTTTTACTTTTTTTCATTATTTGATTAAAAACCTATTAAACAGGACTAAAGTGCTTCTGCTGACTTTTTAGGAACTAAATTCTTTTGTTTTTCATTGAAGGTGCGTCATAAAAATGAAAAGATTAATAAAATGTTTGTTGGTTATATTTGAAATAATGTGAAACCAAAAACTACTTGTGATCTCTGCATCTGAAAGAACTTTTTTTTTCCTTTAAAATCCTTCTAGTAGGTACTTTGTATTCGTCCTGGAGATGAATTTGGCAAAATAGTGATGTTTTCAGGAATTAAGTAATAGGGCCAGGCAAAAATTATAAGTAAGATTCTTCGAAGACGATTCAAAAATTATTATTAGTTCAGGTTTTAATCTAAAATATAAAAAAAATGGATTTTTTGTGTTGCATTTTAATTGTGTGATTTCGGTACTATATTACGGTATTATAGTCTGTCAAAGCTCTTCAAATCCAGAAATCTCACCATAACTTCAAAACTGCTGCTGTACAGGACCATGGTTCTGCCAGTACTCACATATGGATCCGAGACTTGGGTGCTTAGCAAAAGGCACTCCGACCTTTTAGCCGCGTTCGAGAGAAAAGTCTTAAGGAGAATTGTTGGCCCCATATGTGAGGAAGGACGATTTTGGAGACGGTACAAGCATGCATTGTACGCAATCTACCTTGAAGCAGATATCGTGACAAAAATTAAGCTCGGTAGACTCCGGTGGGCAGGGCACCTAGCTCGCATGAGCGAAGAGGAACCTGCTCGGAAAGTTCTATGTGGGACATTCTATAATAGACGACAGCGTGGCAGACCATGCTTGCGCTGGAGGGATGGCGTAGACCAGGACGCCCGGAGCCTTGTGGTGCGCAACTGGATGGCGGCGGCTCGAGACCGGGATGGGTGGAGAGACTTGTTGAAGGAGGCCAGGACCGTACCCCGGTTGTCGAGCCGACGATGATGATGATGATGATTTCGGTACAATTTTTTTTTTTTAAGTACAATTTTCACTACCGAAATAAATTAAACAAATCAAAAGCAAACGACATCTGCCGAAAAATGTTGATCTACAAAATTTATTTCAAATCGAAAAAGAAATAAATTTTTTCGACCAAAATTGAATGTTAAAATGGTAAAGTTTGGTTTTTTGATAGATTCAAAAGATAAATTGATTATTGTTTCCAATGAAAAATCAACACAATAATTTTTCAGAGAAAAATTATTTAGTCTTTTAACATTATGATCAAATACATCGTAAGAGTTTGGCAGAAACTATGATTTAAGAAAGTATATTTAAGGTGGGTACTATGAAAAAGTCCAAAAACTCAATCCAAAGCAAACAAATTTTCACTTTTTTTAAAATTAGGGTGTAACACCCTTGATTTTTGTAAACAAATGTTCCTTATTACAATTTCAAATTATAGGTACATTTTTGTTTAACTTTTCTGTTTATACTAACCGAACGGAAGTTAGAGAGGGAATTAATGGTCAGAAATTCGTATAAAATAAACATTCAGGGGTGGATTATCAATTTTTTGATTGTCGGTTTCAAGATAGCTGTCTCTATCCAAGGGAAGGATAGAGTGAGCAATTGTAAAAACAACAATCACTTAATAAAGCGATCACTTTAGTCTTACGCAATACGGGACCAGAATTGTTGCCTGAAAAAAGTGACATATCGGCTTGACTTACCCTTTGGTAAATCCTTAGGAAAACTCAGTATGTCATTTTTTTAAGAAAACGATTTGTCATGTTAACGTTGTTTACCTTCCTTAAATCAAATTCAAGGTTGATATATACAAAAGACAAACTCTCTTGAATGCCTCAAAGAAGAATTTTGAAAAAATTGTAAATTCTGCGCTTTACGTCGATAAATTCGGGAACAGAAACGTAAGCATTGAACTAGAGTGGCGCGATAGCTATAGAGGCCAGGGCCTAGTCACTTACAACTCTAAACCATTCCTCTGTGCGTTTTGTTTGTTTGCAGGAATGGAGGGGACCTACAATTTTCTCCCAAATTCGAATGGCTAAGGTGAGAGGCACTTATTCATGACAAGAGAAACGCGGAGGATTTGTCACCACCTTACAAGAAGCAGTAGGAGGCTTTATTTATTTAGGTGGACGAGGCAAAGTAGACCCGTAAATATTGAAAATTTGGTCACTGGAAAAATGTACACACATGGGTACTAAAATATTGATATTCCTTTCTGTGAATAAAATAACAAAATTAGTATTAGAGTCTTTTCCCTTGATTGCTATTACCTACACCTCTTTAGTGAGCAGAGCGTCTAGCAGTTCTTTGAAATATTTTATCTCATCGTTCCAGAATGCATTGATCACATTTTGCTCCGAAAATGAAAAAAAAACTATTTTATGGCTGGTACCGTTAACAGTTTTTTATTTTACCAAAATGCAGACCATGGAATGTTCATTCAATTATCTCACCGATTCTTATCCAACTTAGAAACCTAGATATTTTTTTAGTTTAAAAAAAATAAAATTACGACAATTACCATTTTGTTTTACGTTCAACCCATAATTTTTAAGCAACAAAAACGTAGTGTAAAACACTTGATTTTGAATATTATCCCGGGGAAATAAAATACCCAATTTTTGGTAAATTAACCCTGAATTTGGGTATAAACCGCAGGTTAATTTACCCGAAACAGTGACTATAGGGACTAATTTGGTGTTTGGGGCAAGATCGGGTGCGAATGTGCAAGCGCAGATGAAATTGTCTTGAAGTCGAGATTTATGAGATTCGATATCACATTAAAAAAAAAGAAGATTTTTTGGTAGAATGAAACAATGAAAACTTAGATCTGCAAAAAAAAAAAATAATCATATTAAAGAAAATTGATTTGTGGAAAACGACTTAAGATACTTTTATGAACCTAGAATGGTGTTTAAAATAGCTTATGAAACTTAAATGCACATTTTTAAATACGAGTCACACTATAAAAATTATAAAGTGATGTTTTTGATTTATTTAACAAATATATAAGTCATTTCCAATGTGCCATATCTATATGAATGAGATCCAAAACTTTAACAAGTCAATTAGCCATTTTCGTCAGTGTGCTCTTCGACAATTAACGCCATTTCCGAAGCTTGTTCATTGAGAATGATAATTTGTATTTTTGTGTTTTAATTATTTTATATTAAATTCAATTCAAATAATAATATTTTTGTTATTAATAAATAAATTAGTAATTCTACACTCACATATCGAATTGATCCAGCATTATAATACTCGTATGCTACACATTATTCCATATATAAAACCCATGGCTAACCACCATTTTCATAAGTAATCGATATACTTAAGCTTCATAAGCTTATATAAATGGAAATAGTGGGAGGAAAGAATATATATGTAGCTACATATATCAATGCTCTGAAAGAAGTCATTAAAGCCTTTCTACAGTTTTATTAGATTATTTTACAATTCAAATAGGTATGCGAGTATAATTATTATATTTATCTCATCTTTATAAAGATTAGTTAGGTATGTTATTAAGTCCTGCATGCATTGTTTTTATCAAAATTAAACATGAGATAAATACCTTGGGAAAACTTGCGCTGCGATCTCTGGAAAATATAGTTTCGTTTAGTCATCAGAATTTACATTTCTCTTTAAAATATTCAAACATGATTCGAATATGTTTCAAAAAAGTAACAAATTTGTATTTCTTTTTTTTTTAAAACTGATTCAGCCTTAACATGCGTGCTTATGTTTTCATATAACTGCAAAAATTAATAAACTTCTATTTATGCAAAGTTTATATGAATAAATTTGTGTTTGTTGTTTTACTTACTGCAACATTATAATGATAGAAAATATTATTTTAATGTGTCAACTTTACTCAGTAGAAATAAAATAAATATTTTGAAACGCCTTTACATATGCAATGAAAGTTATCGATCTTTTTACAAAATCCTAAAAGAATTCTATAGATCAAAGTGACCTCAATAATTTTCAGTTTTCATTTTCAAGAATTTAGTTATTACAAAAAAAGCAGAAACATAGTATGTACTCTCAAACAAAAGAGCTGAGGTTTGAACTTTTGTTTGTTAAAAATTCAAAATTAAAATGTGACAGTTAATCATTTCTATTTAAATATTTCTCATGTAGGCTAAATACATTAATCACGAAAGAAAAAGAGATCATATTCGAATGTGTGAATTAACCTTTTTTGCCTACATATGTAAACCTTTCAATTTCGACAGAGATTTTATGTCTCCATTAAATCTCATAAAATAACGATTGGAAGATGTCGTTTTTTACTTAAATCCAAACCAAAAATTTCTGATTCATAACAAAAGAGCTGAAAACAAACCTCTTCCCGAATATGATCTCTTTTTTTGTATTAAAAATGACAACACAAAATCATTCAAATCCAAATTTGATTGCAAAAACAATTTTTTGTTAATGAAATAAAATTTTAAAAATCTTTGTTCAAGAAAAAAAAACACACAAACCTCGTTTAGCTTGTACAGGTCTCTTCCAAAAATGCCCATGTTCTATGCCGCTAAAACTTTTACATTATGAGAAATTTTCATATCTCTTAAGTACAAAATTACTAAATTCAGTATTCATTTCTTTACAGCTAAGCTGAGAAAAATTGAGGTTATTACCACTGCAACTGTCTATTACCTACCCGCATATATAATATTGTGATAATAACTTCACATGTTATATGCTAAAAAAAACAAAAAAAAATCATAGCTTCATTGCAGGCCGATAATGTCGTCGTCGTAGTCGCTATCGGCATGTCGTAGTGTTCGTCATCATAGCCAACCCCCACCAAGTCATGACAATACATTTATTCTGAAGTTATTGTCATTGTTTTTTCAGCTTCTTACTTTCCAGTCGTGAATCAGTCGTGTGTAAGTTTTGAAGTGAAAAATCCGACAGAATCCACTGTATAGATTTTGGTTTTTGATCCTCGATCTTGTGCAGTGATCTTGATCTTCACAAAAAAAATTGAATTCAAATAAAATGTCTGCAAAAATATCAGTGTGGATTTTTGTGATGACTGAACTTGTGGGATCACGAGCTTATCCACAGTTAGATCTTCCCCCATTAACCACACCCTTAACAAGACCGGATATCGTCTTCAATAGTTATACTCCTAAAAATGGTGGAAATTCTCTAAGCTACGGGGATGCCAATCGAAGTGATCGATTTGGTCCCCCATATTCGGATGACAATAGTGATGATCGTGGGGATGATTATAGGGTGAGCTAAGGACATTCTTGAGGTCTCCGTGGTTCATATATTATTTTGTTTTGTTTAATTTAGAATGGACAACCTTATGACGATCGTCAGAGATATGGCTTAAACTATCCCAACATGTATTTAAATCGATCTTCAGACTCTCCTTATAGTCGCGATGAACCCAATCGAGATCGGGAATATCTAAGCAGAAACATCGATCAGCATCAATTCACCACTCGAAGACCATACAACCCAAATGAACAGTATCCAACAAATAGAGAATCGAACAGAGGCTACCAGGACGATCCGTATCAAACAAATCCAAATCGATACAATTCAAGTGATCGTTATAATTCAAATGATCGAATCAATGAAGATCGTTATCGTTTCGAACAAGAACGTCGGACGCAAATCGAAATGGAGAAGCTGCGAAATTTTGTAGTAGAAACCGATCATCAAGGATCACAGGAATGTACAGAAAATGTAGCAGCTCAATGGAATTTCGAGACAAATGTAAATGATTTCACACAAAACGAAGCGGTAAGTTATAGTTGTTGTGGGTGAAAAAATAAGAAAAAAAAAAAAAATTATCTCTGTCTTGACATTCATCGCGTGCGAATAAGATACACGATCACGATCATGTTGTATGAGAAAATTTCCCAGTTATTTAATTTAATTTTCCGCAAAGTGATCTAATCAGTGTGTATAGGGTATTTATGTTCCTATCTTACCTTAACTTACATACGTGTCACCATGTGGTTAAAATTACTGAAATGCGGTCAAAGAGGCGTATATGTATGTTGTGCCGGTTTCAAGGGCTTGACATTGGACTAGATTTTTTGTTCTAGGGATTTTCTGTGGTTTAACATTGATGACTTTTTTTTTCTCCACAGCTCCTTGCCCAACAGAGGTATGCGGAATATCAACGACAAGTAGCAGAACAATCAAAGAGAATCGACCGAAGTTTGATTTTTGATCGAAAGCTTTATAGACAATTGCAATTGCTGTCTGAAGCAGGGCCAAACAGCCTGCCCAACGATCAGCTGGACAGGGTAGGGTGACAGTTATTTAAATATCAGTTCTGTTTGTATTTTTAACCATTTTGATGATCTTTTTTAAGTACAATCGTTTGATAAATGAAATGCTGGTTCTTTACAACGAAGCCACAATATGTGCCTACCAGCAGCCTTTTCAGTGTGGCTTGAGGTACTACCCGAATCTAAGGGACATCATGGCTGAAAGTCGAGACTGGGGTGAGTTGGAATACACCTGGACTGAGTATCATAGAAAAGCCGGGCGGGAAATGCGGGATAGTTATAAGCAACTCATCGATGTGATGAACGAAGTGGCAATGGTTAATAGTAGGTTTTAAAATAAACCCTTTATTTGCAACAGATTCTTTAACGCTTCTTCCTCAGATATGACCGATGGTGGACAATATTGGTTTATGAACTTTGAGTCAGGAAGCTTTCATGATGATCTCGAGCTGGTTTGGGAGGAGATTCGCCCATTCTACGAGCTCCTTCATGCTTATGTCCGTCGTAAGCTGCGAGAATATTACGGTCCTGAGAAAATCAGTCGAGATGCACCAATTCCCGAGCATATTCTTGGCAATATGTTCGGCCAGTCTTGGATGAATATATTGGACATCATCATTCCCTATCCCGGACGGACAATTATCGATGTTACGGAGAGAATGAAGGAATTCGGTTACACTCCGGCTGCTATGTATCAAACGGCTGAGGATTTTTTCACATCGATCAACTTCACAGCCTTGGGACCGGAATTCTATTCGAACTCGATATTCCAACAGCCATTCGATCGTGTTGTTCTGTGTGAACCATCAGCGTGGGATTTTTGTAACCGACACGATTATCGAATTAAAATGTGTGCGAATATCGATCAGAAGAGTTTGATAAGTGTACATCATGAAATGGCACATATTCATTATTTTCTAGCCTACCGACATCAGCCGAAGGTTTTTCGAAATGGAGCTAATCCAGGTTATTTGGGGAAATACCATCACAAATTGTCATTAAATAAAATTATTTAACTTACAGCTTTTCATCAAGCTATTGGAGATGCCATTACCTTATCGGTTTCTACACTAAAACACTTACAAACCATCGGATTAATTCAGAGATCGGTTGATGATTATTCTTATGATATAAATTATTTATTTACAATGGCTTTGGATAAAGTTGCATTTTTGCCATTTGCATTGGCATTGGATAATTGGCGATTTGATTTGTTCAGTGGACGGACGAAGAAGGATTCGATGAATTGTCACTTTTGGGATCTTAGGTGAGTTGAATACATTTTTTTTTTTAATTAAAGCATTTTTTTGAAATAGGGGTTTAATTTTTTTATAAAAAATAAACTGGGCTTTTGAATAAGTATGTGATGAGACAACCTTTTAGTAATCAATAATTCTTTAGATTGAGTTCTAATAGTCCATTTCAATTAGACAAAAATGATCCCTGATTTAGAAAAAATTTTTCGCAAGTAAAATTTCGGTGATATTGTTCGGAACAATGCCCCAAGCCCCCAAGCTATATCCAAAAGTTCCCAAACAATTGAAAGTGGGGTTTGACCGCCATTTTGCAAAAAAACCGACGCCATCTTGGATTTGTCTAGTTCTAACTTTCTTTTTGGAACCAATTGCCTTATAAAAGTCATTTAAGTGTCAAATTGGCGGGTTTTGACTGCGAAAATCAATGAAACACAAATTAAATGAGCAAAAGCCATTTTACAGTTATAAATATACCATAAATAAATGGGAAAAACTTTTTATTGAAGAGCACACATCTCTTATCGATAAGTTGATCTAAAGATTGATCGAAATCCAAAGTTTTCAATACAAATGGTTTCCCTTATTTATTTGAAAAAAAAAAACTGTACTTTGAAGGACGCGTGAATTTAGCGTGCTTGCTTATCTATCCAAACTGGGATTAAGTATAAAAATGGTACATATTCTTTTCATACAAAGTTGGTAATTCGGTGTATTTTTTGTGTCAGGGCGCAAATATTGTTACTGTTGCTTCAGTACGAAGAGGTATCGACAGCATTCGCGTGAGTTAAGTGAAGTTTGTTACGACGGAATCGAAGCTCTAATTAGCCATTGGTTGAAAAGAGTTTACGCGTCGAGAATTTAACCTCCACCAAATACTTCGCAAGAGGAGAATATCAGCAGAAAGTTCCGTAAGTCATTCGACAGTTTCGATCTTAAACGGTGCGTATTTTGCGAGGTCAGTCATAAGGTACTTACCAGCACGAGAGGGATCTTTGTGGATTCTCTTCACATCATCGACTGATGCGCGTCATACAATTGGTCAGAAAACTTGTGGTTGAACAATGAGGCTGATCTCGTTCTTGTTGCAGCGGAGGCTCCATATCACCGTAAATGTTACGTATATTTTGAAATTCCATAGGCCAACTTACGTCGGCATTTCGAATTTCTTCTGATAATAGAGCAGGCCTCCCCTTGGATTACAGCAAATTGAGAGCTTTTGAAAAGTTCTGTAAATATTTCGAAATAAACGATAAACCCCACATTGGCTACGCTGGCCGCATAAGCGTGATGTTTGTCGGTTATGGGAGGGCCCCAGCCAAAGATGCAGATTATGCTAGAAGGACTGGTAAGGACTGGTAAGGACGGGCCAGATGGTGTGATATTTTTATTCAACGAGATCAACAATAGACGATTCATCGATCTCCTATTACGGCACCCTACATCCGCAGGAATTTAAGTTACTTAAGCTGCAGATGACGCAGATACGCCAATTATGTCAACAGCAGCTGAAATTTTCAAGATTACTCGCCTGAACACAATGGAAACGGTGAGGTGCTGTTACTGGAACTGAAGCCAGAATAGCTGTCAAAATATTGAATAATGTACATACAAATTCAATTAAATATTAGCTGTAACCGGTGGAGGACGAAAAATCCAACTTTTATAACTTTTCACAAACAGCACTTTTGACGTTTAAAATCGTTAGAAGAGAAAAAAAATACAATCGAAATAAAAAATTTAGACTATAAGCCCATGCATCCCCATTAGGGTGTCCTATATTTAAAAAATATTCGAACTTTTATGCCTACGTATATTTTGTATGAAAAAACTGAATATTTTGTTGGCACTGGTTAATATTAAAGAAAAGGACTTACAACTTTGCATTTATTTCGAACCTTTTGAATTTTTCAAAATATGGGACAGCCTTACCCTTATCTTGTTTTTTTTTTTTTTTTGTTTAAGCTGTAGGTACAGCTGTGGATGAGAACGGAAGCGGAAATCCTAAGTGGATTTCAGGTCTAACTCATTATTGAAAATAATACGGCGAGCCTCCGTAATTATAATAATTCATTAAAAGAATTGATTCCTAAGACCGGAAGCCCACTTAGGATTGTTATTTTATATTTTTTAAAAAAGGTCACGAAAGAGATAACATAAATGTTTCATGCCAAAACTATCAGACTGACTGTTTTTTACCAAATATAAACAAAAATTGTTTACATTAAACAAATCTAAGAAATACTATGTAATTATACTATCTTTTTTTTTATTTTTAGAGAAAGATATGGAGGAGTTAAACCTCCAAGACTACGCTCCGAGAAGGACTTTGAGCCTGGAGCTAAATATCATATACCAGCAAATATTCCTTATATTAAGTAAGTATACATAATTTATTTGTTTTACACATTTTTTTGATAACATTTGCCCAAAGAAATTAAGATACTGTTGTTCTTTAAATTATGTTTTATTCATTTATCTAATTTGACAAGCAAATTTTCATAATCTTAGCTATAACGTGGCACGATTGTAAATTATTGATAACTTTGATAGTTATATTCAAACTTAAGATTTCAAAATGCAAAATTTGATGTAAGATTTTTCATTCAAAAATATATGGAACATCTTCATAGTTAAATATTATAATGGAATATGAAAAAAATTTGAAGGGAAAAATTCTTCTGTTTAAGTGGAGCGACTGAATAAAATTCAAGTTAGGAGTCCAAGTGAGCCCAACTATCGTACCAGGGCGAAACGAATTTATGGAGTTGAGCTCACTTGAACTTTTAACTTGAGTTAAATATTATCTACATAATTTTAAAGTAAATTTTAAATAAATTTAAAGTGGACTTGAGACCAATACAACAAACTTTTCTTCATATTATAGTAGTGATTGATGATCATAGTTTGAACATGTAAGTAAATATACAGGGTGATTCGCACAAGATGTGGCAAAAAACAAGAAGATGTAGGTTGGGTCAAGACAAGAAAAATTCGTATTGGTGCAGAGGGGTCCATTCCCCTCCATTTAGCCGGGAGGGGCAATTTCTATGAAATTGACTTAACAGAAAAAAAAATATTCAAAAACAAAGGGAATGCTTAAAATATCATATGTTACTTTTTCTTTAAGCCAGAAATCTCTTCTTTTACTTTATTTTTTTATAAAGTAGTTTAAGTGATCCCTTTTTAAAAAAATTAATTTTCAAACTCGAAATTTTGAAAAAAAAATGAAAAAAAATTTCAAACTAATTTTTTTAAAAAATTTATGTATTTAAGTACAATTTTTATTTTCAAAATTCAATGCTATTATAAATTTTTAGTCAAAACCAGAAAACCGGATGATTAAATATTTTGTACTCTTTGAGAAAATTGAAAATAACTATATCTACTTTACTACCTACATAGTGGAAATATGATCTTTAGAGCAACTTAAGGAACGGAATCAAATTAAGAGAATTTTATTTTCAATTTTCTAAAAAAACTAGAAGAGATTTAATCATCCGGTTTTCAGTGTTTGACTAAAAATTAATAAGAGCATAGAATATTAAAAACAGAAATATTACTTAATAACGTAAAATTTTGCACAAAATTAGTTTGAACAAAATTTAAAAAAATTTCTTTTTTTCGAAATTTTGAGTTTAAAAATAAATTTTTCAAAAACTGTTTACTTAAAATCTTCATTAAAAAATAAAATGAAAGAAGAGATTTTTTGCTATACAAAAAGGTATAGCATGGCATTTTAAATGTAACCGTTATTTTTTAAATAATTTTTTTCTGTTTAAAGTCATTTCTTACAAATAAGCCCATCTGTTTTATATCTACACACTAAATCTCAACCACAATCACCACATGTTGCCGAGAGCTACAGAAAACTCTTTAATATTTGGAATAAAAGTGTATCTGTGTTGATAAATAATATGGTTTTTACATAGAAAGCTTTTTGATAAAATTAAGTTTGAAAAGCTTCAAATTATGTACATACATGATAGCTCCATAACATTTTGTTTCAAAATTAATCACTGAGTTACAGCCATTATAAGCTTATGCTGGATTTACACCATGGCTGAAAAAATTCCATAATTTCTGCCATAACTCAGCTATTTATTACCATAGTCGTGCGTAGATACATAATAATGATTGCGAAATGGCAACAGTAAATATGATATGGAGATTTTTCAGTCAGTCGTGTAATTCTGACATAAATTTTCAGTCACGTCATTAATTATTGTAATCGGCACACCTTAACAAAGATAAAACCTTTACATTAATAAAGCATAGTAGGTAGAGTGACAATCACACCTGTGGAGCATATGCAAGTAGAAGAAGTAGCAGAAGTCACATTAAACATAAAGATCTGTGTTTGTTATCATTTGACATGCGTTTTACAAAGTTTAAATCGCTTTAATTACGATGCGCCAATTTGGGAAGGAAAATTGAGTTGAGTGTCACATATAATGTATAGCAAAACGTAAAATAATAAATGAAAGTGTGGTCTAAAAAGCACTAAACAATTCGTTTTATATAGATTTTCATACAGGATGTCGAAATATTTATCCAAACAAAATTGTGTGGGTGCCGGGGCTCACGTTTAATATGTGTAAACATCAAATTTTGTCCAAGCGCAGTTTTGAGGATCCATATTTAGATCCGTATGCGAAGTCGTTGCTCTTTAAACGAAAAAAAAAAAAACGTAACGAAAAAGGATAAAAAGAGTTGCGTGAAGATGGCGCCGCCTCAAACGAAATTCAAAAAAACTAATGATGCAGGAATTAGGACCTGATAAGGTGCTAATTTAGTGCCGCAATATTAGTTCAAGTGCTTTACGATTTCAACCTTAAATCGGAAGCAATAACTGCATGAAATTTGTAGACTTTTTATTTTCGACAATTTTGTAGGAAATTAAAACAGCGAATCTAAGATACTATTATGTAGATTTCAAAAAGTCGAAAATTATTTGTCTACCTCAACCCTTTCGCTTTTTACCGACCAAAATGCAATTTTGAAGATGTGACTTACAAGTAACTACACTCAACCATTCTCGTGTGCGCGTTTTGTTTGTTTCAGGAATAAGGGTATCAACAATTTTCTGCCAAATCCGAACGGCCAAGGCGAGAATCACTTATTCATGATTTGCGATACTCTCGGAGAATTTGTCACTTCCTCGCAAGAGGCAGTAGCCGAGTCTGGGAATCGAACCCTGGAGTGGAATCGGTTAAGGTGATAGCTGACTGTCGTTTTTGATTATCAACTATTCTTTCCTCTGTGTAAAACGATCACTTTTAATGCTTGGGCATCACTTATACTTCTCCACAGAGAAATGTTTCTTAAGTCAGCTATTGGCTTCGTATGTAAAATTTGTTTTCAATTCCAAGTTTTGTTTTTCCTGTTTGAAATGCAAGTTTACGGAGAAGTAATGAAATATTTCTTACCGGTTACATCCAACAAAATAACAGATTACAATACTCTCTTTCTATACGGAACTCATCCTGATTTAGCGAGGTTGTACAATGTACAATGCCTTATTAAGCAGTTTTTTGTAGCTACAGTCGACACCGCTTATTTGCAACACAAAAAATGCAGAAAATTTGTTGCAATTAAGCGGAGTTTTCATATAAACGAACGTCGGATATGTGCAACTTTGTTGTATTTAACCAAACTCCGTATAACTGCAACTTTATTTCACCTTTAAACGATGTGATGTGAAATATATCCGCAGAAAGAAAAAAAAACAAACTAATTTTAATAATTGTGACAGTTGAAAGGATTGGATCGATGAGAATGGAATGAAACTTAAAATGTTATTTTTTAGGTGTGTTCAAACTTCAAAAATTTATGGATGCGTTCAGTGTTTCATTTAAGCGGAGTTGTTTAAGAACAAAATAATTATTCTGGGGAAAGAAAAATTTTTCAATTAAAGGAGTTTTCAAATAAGCGGAGTGCAGTTACCCGAACTAATTTGTGTGAAAAAGCCCTGGAAAAAAACCGTGATAAATTTATTGTTGCATATAACCGAAAGTTGCATTTAAACGGAGTGCATATAGGCGTAGTCGACTGTACATAATAATGTATTATAATTTCTCTCTGCGGCAAAAAAAAAATTCCTTTGAATTAAACATTGCGCTTCGATAAAATGTATTCATTTATTTTATTTCCATAAGTTTAAAACACTTGGTCACAAAACTTTGGTTTTTTGTGGATTTGACAAAACGACACAAAATGTATGAGAACGACACCTACATAAGTAGCTCTGGCAAGCAAGCAGTGACAAAAAAGCAATAGTAAATTTGATAATCACTTTACGTGGAGCAAAAGTATTAATTTTGATTATCAACTATCGACTATCACCTTAGTCGATTCCAACCTTATTGGCCTCTGTCATGACAGTACTATACGAACTGACCATTTCGGCAACGGCTAGAAAAGGTCTTAGAATTAATATTTAGCTCATTGACGTTAAAATCAACGTTCGTCCAAGTCCTGGATTTTTGATATTGAACATACACAATGCAACCATATTCTAACGTGTTTGTATGAAAGGTAACGTATCACACGTAAAGCCCAATTTTCTAGTTAACCTTATCGCCGACATTATGTAGATGTATTCATATCAAAAACTATAAAAATAAACCATGGGGTCCTTTTCATTCTAGGCTTCTCCAACTTACCAAGTCAATAATTCAAACGAAAACAAATTGAATGATTTGACAATATTATTGTCAAAATCTCAACGTTAAATTGAAAGTCTTTTAATAACAGTAAATAACACACAAAAGTTTTAGCCTACGATTTTATTAAATACCTACAAGCAAACGAACAAAAAAAAAACTAGCTGTTTGTTGGCGGTGTTATGCAATAATCATAATAATATCGGTTAGCAGCGCACGTCCTACATATACATGAAATGTTTTTTTTTTTATATTTGCACATCATTACAAATAAAAGTTGTTAGGTTAGGGCAGGGGAGTGTAGGACAGAGTGCTGGTGTTAAAATCTATGCAGCTGCAATGCCAAATAAATGCGAATCTCTAGTGGTGGCGGTGCGGTTTGACTTAACTTCGTCGTCGCGTCGTTGTCGTCGTCGCTGAAGACCAAGATGATGTCTGGAGCTTAGATAATCACAGAAAATAATATGGTGTGTCCACTCCACCATACCATTGCCGCCATTGAGTGTATACCCTGTACTCTGCGGCTGCACAACAGGAAGTTTATATTATTTTCTATCACACTCTTGGCTTTCCAACTGGAGGCTGTTTTATCGAGGATCTTTGTGGAGAATACCTCCTCACTTTTTCTGTGTCTCACTATTGCTGTAGTTCGGGTTTTTCTTCAAACTCGTTGAAATGAAATTTGAATGGCGCAAGTAAAAAAAACTGGCTTAACAAATAACGATGATAGCATATTGTGTAATCGAGTAGCTTACTTGAAACGACGATATAGTTTAGTATAGAGAGCTCAAATTAGGAAGTTACTGATTGGACGAGATATTCAAAGTGAAACCAAGAATATAGGACACGTAACTATAGTATACCTACTCAAAAAGTAAAGCCAATTATAACCGAAAGAAACGCAGTTTGATCACTTCAAAAGGCGTTTTTTTACTATAAGTAAGTTTCTATAAGCTTTGCTGGATGAGATATTTCTTCTCAAAGTGATACTTCAAAGTTCAATTCGGATTCAATTCTGCATGTAAACGGAGTATTTAGTTAAAGGAATAGCAGTTATAGAAAAATCTGTATTTTAGGTTTTTATTTAGATTTTGTCAGTTTATAAATTAATTGAAAATCACATTTAGTTTACCTTGAAACAATAAAGACTTAATTTTGAATACTAATCTTGACTTTTGTTTGTAATATGTATTACATGTATTTTTTTAATAAAAATTATAATCAGAAAGGACTCAGATCAAAAGGATCACGAAATAACGATTTGCAATCGTACTAAAAATTTCACTAACGAATATCGTATGATTGATCAATCATACCAATCAAGTTTATTGAGAGAAGGAAGAGTTGCGGAAATAAAATGTAAATCGATAGAATAAGCATTGAAAAATCTGAGGATGGTAATAATTGGCTTTCATGGAAGTTTCAAATACGTAAAATTATTGGAAGTCAATAAATGTATTCGGCGTGGTTGATTGAAAAGCCAGGACCTGAAAATTTAAATTTTGAAATGCAAAAATAGAGGCCTGAAAGAATTAAAATGCAAAAGAAAGGCGTACAAGTTCAATTTCGTGTATGGAGCAACCACTACTTCAAATAATGAATTGCGAAATTGCTAGTATGGACAAGGCTTAAATATGCACATATGAACAAGTATCAAAGTCTAATACTAACATATTTCATTTTTGTTACAAAAAATATTACAATTTCTTGAAGAATCCAGAAGAGGTTGTTACTACAATCCTATCGAAGCTGATAGAAATTGTGTGCAGCAACTTGCGATGAAGGCAGATGGAGAATGAGCTATGGTTGAAATCGTAAGGGCAAGTCACTTTTTTTTTGGAGATAAATAATTTTAAAAGTGATAATTGGTTAAAATTTAACAATAAAAGGACAAACAATGGTGGAAAACTGTAAGGTAAATGTCTTAAATGCGGCCAAGGTGGTTATTGGAAGCGGGGATTGTCCACAAAAGAACAACTTACACAAAAGACACTTCGTCGTTTGACGTTTTTATCTATCACGGGTCACATCATAATGGAGATAAAACTACTGCAATTATATTCAGGTGCAAGTGACCACATGAGGTATAGACATAAATATTTTTGGAATTTTACGGAGACAAAGTTGTAAATGGCAAGAAACACTTACTGGCTCAAGGAATATGTAACATCAATACTCATGCATTCAATGGCAATAATTATGGATTCGTAATTGGAAGACCATGAAAAGTAGAAGCAAGCTATAAATGTACGTAAAGTACGATTCAATCATTAAAAATCGTACATGGATTTACTGAGCATTGATCCTTACAAATCACGATTAATGTTGTAAGCTTTTACGCAGGCAGTTGTGTGGAACTCCATAGAATATTTTTGATATGTAAACATCTATGCTGGCGGTAGAGTGAAATAAAAACGTGGATTTTTCTCTGTGTGACGTTACGAGGTCACATTTTTCCATGAAGCACGTTACGTTACGAAAATCTGTATATAGCAAGATATTGGGTACGTTCAGTGACAAAAATCTGAAGATCCCCTTCAAGCAACAACGTATGGACGACTTCGCATACGGATCCAAATATGGATCCTCAAAACTGCGCTTGGAAAAACGTTGATGTTTACACATATTAACTGTGAGTCCCGGCACTCACACATTTTTTTTGTTTAACTCGGTGTTTCCGCTATCGGATCGACCGAATTTGAAAACAATTTTTAATCTTTTTTTTTTCAATTTAATATGTACATTTTTTAAGTTTGTGAGTGTTAAGTATAGTAAATATTTCAAATGACATACCAACCTAAAAACCTTGAACTTGAATGCAAAAACAAAGAACAATACAGAATTTGTATGTAAACGGTCTTCCAATAGGGACTTCCGAACTTTGACAATTGATAGCGGCCATATTGTAAAAGCTACATTTGACAAATTTTCTGTCATTTATTCAGTCTGTTCTGCCAAATCAGCATGAATATGGATATAGCGTTCAACAATACGTGCAAATCATAAAATTGTTTCATCAAATTTGGTGTTCTGTTCGGGCAACGTTCCGTGCGCTTCGCCCATTTTGCGGTCGCCATAATCGTCCTACCGACATACAGGACTATTCACAGTGTGGTGGATAAATTTGAGTCCACTGGTTCAGTAAACGATCAACCAACACCCGTTCGTCGACGAAACGCAAGGTCTGCCGAAAACATCTCCGCTGTCCGTGAGAATGTGGAGGAGAATCCGCGGCAGTCGGTCTCGTGTCACTCACAAGAACTCGACCTTTCGGAGACCACAACTTGGCGAATTTTGCATCGTGATTTGGGCCTGCACCCGGTCAAAATTCAACTGACCCAGGAGCTTAAGGTAAATGACAAAGACAATCAATTGTGATTCGCTGAATGGGCTCTGGAGAAGTTGGAAACTGAACCTTATTTTTTTTTAATTCATTTGTGTTCTTTGGGTTCGGACTATAGAAAGAACAGTTTCAAAAAAATGTTAAACCAACTTTTCTAACATTTGTTTTCCACTTTGTAAGGCCCTGCAAATAATCATGCAAATATCGAGATTTTTTAAGTTGAGTAACGGACTGTAGAAAAGCAGAATTAAAAAAATTAAAAATTTAGTGCCTGTTTTTATTGAATTTTCGATTATTGCATAAATTGCAGTGCCATGGATTCTGAATTTAGTTTTGCAAATAAATTTATATTTTTTAAACGTTGATGTTTACACATATTAATTGTGAGTCCCGGCACTCAAACCATTTTTTTTTGTTTAACTCGGTGTTTCCGCTATCGGATCGACCGAATTTGAAAACAATTTTTAATCTTTTTTTTTTCAATTTAATATGTACATTTTTTAAGTTTGTGAGTGTTAAGTATAGTAAATATTTCAAATGACATACCAACCTAAATACCTTAAACTTGAATGCAAAAACAAAGAACAATACAGAATTTGTATGTGAACGGTCTTCCAATAGGGACTTCCGAACTTTGACAATTGATAGCGGCCATATTGTAAAAGCTACATTTGACAAATTTTCTGTCATTTATTCAGTCTGTTCTGCCAAATCAGCATGAATATGGATATAGCGTTCAACAATACGTGCAAATCATAAAATTGTTTCATCAAATTTGGTGTTCTGTTCGGGCAACGTTCCGTGCGCTTCGCCCATTTTGCGGTCGCCATAATCGTCCTACCGACATACAGGACTATTCACAGTGTGGTGGATAAATTTGAGTCCACTGGTTCAGTAAACGATCAACGAACACCCGTTCGTCGACGAAACGCAAGGTCTGCCGAAAACATCTCCGCTGTCCGTGAGAATGTGGAGGAGAATCCGCGGCAGTCGGTCTCGTGTCACTCACAAGAACTCGACCTTTCGGAGACCACAACTTGGCGAATTTTGCATCGTGATTTGGGCCTGCACCCGGTCAAAATTCAACTGACCCAGGAGCTTAAGGTAAATGACAAAGACAATCAATTGTGATTCGCTGAATGGGCTCTGGAGAAGTTGGAAACTGAACCTTATTTTTTTTTAATTCATTTGTGTTCTTTGGGTTCGGACTATAGAAAGAACAGTTTCAAAAAAATGTTAAACCGACTTTTCTAACATTTGTTTTCCACTTTGTAAGGCCCTGCAAATAATCATGCAAATATCGAGATTTTTTAAGTTGAGTAACGGACTGTAGAAAAGCAGAATTAAAAAAATTAAAAATTTAGTGCCTGTTTTTATTGAATTTTCGATTATTGCATAAATTGCAGTGCCATGGATTCTGAATTTAGTTTTGCAAATAAATTTATATTTTTTAAACGTTGATGTTTACACATATTAATTGTGAGTCCCGGCACTCAAACCATTTTTTTTTGTTTAACTCGGTGTTTCCGCTATCGGATCGACCGAATTTGAAAACAATTTTTAATCTTTTTTTTTTCAATTTAATATGTACATTTTTTAAGTTTGTGAGTGTTAAGTATAGTAAATATTTCAAATGACATACCAACCTAAATACCTTAAACTTGAATGCAAAAACAAAGAACAATACAGAATTTGTATGTGAACGGTCTTCCAATAGGGACTTCCGAACTTTGACAATTGATAGCGGCCATATTGTAAAAGCTACATTTGACAAATTTTCTGTCATTTATTCAGTCTGTTCTGCCAAATCAGCATGAATATGGATATAGCGTTCAACAATACGTGCAAATCATAAAATTGTTTCATCAAATTTGGTGTTCTGTTCGGGCAACGTTCCGTGCGCTTCGCCCATTTTGCGGTCGCCATAATCGTCCTACCGACATACAGGACTATTCACAGTGTGGTGGATAAATTTGAGTCCACTGGTTCAGTAAACGATCAACCAACACCCGTTCGTCGACGAAACGCAAGGTCTGCCGAAAACATCTCCGCTGTCCGTGAGAATGTGGAGGAGAATCCGCGGCAGTCGGTCTCGTGTCACTCACAAGAACTCGACCTTTCGGAGACCACAACTTGGCGAATTTTGCATCGTGATTTGGGCCTGCACCCGGTCAAAATTCAACTGACCCAGGAGCTTAAGGTAAATGACAAAGACAATCAATTGTGATTCGCTGAATGGGCTCTGGAGAAGTTGGAAACTGAACCTTATTTTTTTTTAATTCATTTGTGTTCTTTGGGTTCGGACTATAGAAAGAACAGTTTCAAAAAAATGTTAAACCGACTTTTCTAACATTTGTTTTCCACTTTGTAAGGCCCTGCAAATAATCATGCAAATATCGAGATTTTTTACGTTGAGTAACGGACTGTAGAAAAGCAGAATTAAAAAAATTAAAAATTTAGTGCCTGTTTTTATTGAATTTTCGATTATTGCATAAATTGCAGTGCCATGGATTCTGAATTTAGTTTTGCAAATAAATTTATATTTTTTAACAGTTTATTTTTCCAAATAAATGCTTAAACCGTAACTCTTCATTATTTGGGAATTTCTGGTACACGCTAAGGAAAGTTTAGTGTTTAGTTCATATTAATGTGTAAAATATTAAGGTTTTTTCAATCGTAACAATTTTTCTGTTGAGTTCGCAAATTCGAGAATGGATTTCGAAAAAAAAAGAAATCCCTAGAAAAAAAAAAAACTTACCTTGTATTTCAAACACTTCCTTTAAATTAAAACTGTTATCATATTTTATATTTTAAATAATTTTTTTTATTTTTTCGATTTGTTCATCTTTTGGCTTGTATAGTTTTCTTTTCGTTTGATTTTTGTTTTTTCCTCATTTACATGTTTTCTTTCAATATTTTTATTAAATTCGTTAAAATGGAAAAATTAAAAAAAAAAAAATCACAACATGACAAAAAATTAAAATAAAAAATATAAAATTCTCTTATAGTGTAGTTTATCTTGTGTTGTTGACTTAAAAATTATATCAGATCAAGTCTGTTGCACCTACATTGTTTTTCTGCACAATCAATGTAGGTGCACGTAGACATTTATACATTAAAAATATTTAAAAAAAAATAATACATAATATGAATTGAGTGTTTTTTTTTTTGGAATACTTTCATCTTCTCCTAGTTGGTTTTCTTTTCTTGCCTTCTGCTAAACCCTCGTTTTGCTAGCCTCTAGAAATCATGTTCATGATGTTCGTGGTGTTCATGATGTTCATGTTCTTCATGCTGCTCATGATGCTCATAGCTCTGATGGTGCTCCTCAGGTTCATGATGTTCGTGGTGTTCATGCTGTTTGTGATAGAACTCTGGTTCTTTGTAGCTTATATGCTTCTCATGGTATTCGGGAACATGTTTCTCAATATGAACGGGATAGGGCTTCTCGACAGCAACCTTGACTGGGTAAGGAACGTGTTTTTCGACTTTGTATGGGATCTCCTTGATCACTGGGTATGGGGCTGGGACATGAACCTTAACTTCATAGGGAACTGGCTTGTCTACATGCACCGCCACTGGACGATCTACCTTAACATGGACAGGAACTGGCACCTTCTTGATGACTGGCACTGGAACTGGCTTGTCAACGTGATATGGGACTGGTTTGTCGACGTTGTATGGGACAGGCTTATCGAAGTGCACTTTGACGGGGTAGTGGACAATCTTCTCAACTGGATATGGCTTGTCCACATGAACGTGCACTTTGACTGGATAGTGAACCTTCTTTTCGACTGGATATGGTGCCGGGACATGTACCTTGACTGGCACATGTACTTTCTTTTCAACTGGATAAGGAGCTGGAACATAGACCTTCACTGGCACAGGATTGTCATAAGGAACATGAACTGCAACTGGTATTTTCTTCTCAACTGGATATGGAGCCGGAACGTCATAGGGCACCTTTACGATTTCCTTAACTTCATAGGGAACATGTTTGATAACTGGATATGGCTTAGGTACTTTAACCTTATAAGGTACTGGAACATGCTTCTCAACTGCCACTGGAACGTGTTTATACACTGGCACTGGAACATGGACATTCTTGTGAATTGTTAGGGTCTTTTCCTCATGGTAGGATGGGTAATGATGATGGTGGTAGTCACCGAATCCGTGAATTCCACGTTTAGGCTTTGATGTGTCATCAGATGAAGAGGCTTCGGCATTGGAAGATGATTCTTCGGCTTTTTGTTCCTCGACAGGTTGTTTTTCTTCTTCGGCATAGGCAAAGGTTAGCACTAAGGCTAGGAGACATGCTGTTTTCTATGTAAAGGAAGGATATTCGGAGACAAAAAAACAAAGGTTACTGGATTAAAAGAATAGTTTGACAAAAAAGTGATTTTGAAAAAAAAAAACGCCAACGAACTTTTCGGTTAATTTAAAAGTGGCTCATGAAATCATTTTAAAATTGTTAAAATTAATATCGATCAGTTTTCTGATAAAAGTACTTATGAACTTGTTTTTCTTTTTAACAAGTTCAAGTGCGCTTAACAATTTTTTAGGGACAAACAATGTCATGCAATATTAAAAGTCTTAAGTCACTTTTTCTTCATTTGCAAAAATATAAAACAATTTTCACTATTACGTTTTTTTTTTAGGACATGAAAGCTATCCTGTTAAACCTTGCAACAAGTTTGAACACTTTCATGAATTCATATACGAAATTACTTGTTTCTCAATTTGACAAGGACTCACAAAAAGTTAATAAAACGTCCAAATTGTAACAAGCGGGATTTTTTAATTAGAAAACTTTGACTAGTTTACGATTGCATAATGAAAAATTTACGTTTAACAAGGGCATATGAAATGAATGTCAATTTATAAACTTGAAAAAACTTCAAGCCAAAAACTAAGTTTAGTAAAACTTCAAATCTTAAAAAAAAAAGTTATTAGTCGGACAAACAAGTTGAAAGAGAACTAACAGGCTAACTTGTTACTCTTTTTAACAAGTTTTGTTTAAACTTTGAATACAAAATATTTATTTTTTTACAAAAATTATTTGAATAATGTACTTGTTAACAAGTTGAATTACCCTGACAATTTTTCATAATTAAAACCTTAAAACTAGTGAAATTGTATTAGAAGAATGACTAACAAGTATTTTTTGTTAGCCATTTTACTAAGAAATATGAGACATTTTATCTTTAAATTTACTCTGAACTTATCACTTATTCACACTGTGATAACTTTGTTTTCCCAACAGAATGGAAAAATATTATCAATCTTTCGTTAATCCTTTTTTAAGTTGAGCTTTAAATATTTAACATGAACTTGCTAGGTCTTATAACAAGTTGTAAAATGACTAACAAGTTTTAATGTCATTATAACTATACAGATGACTACATAAAAGACATTTAAAAAAAAAATCATTATTTGCTAAACTGGAGTTTTTCAAAATTGTGAACTTGCTATCTTTTTTTCTATCAATCTATTTACTAATTCACATAATGATATCTTTGTTTTGACGAAAGAATGCAAAAATATTATGAATCTTTAATCAATTTTTATTAAATTGGAGCTTGTTCACGAGCTTGTTAGGGCTTATAACAAGTAGTTGAACGACTAACAGTTTTTTTTGTCAATTCAAAAAGGAACTACGAAAGAGATTTTGTTTGTATAAAAACCAATATATAAAAGTTAAAGTTATTTTGTGACTTAGTTTGTTAAAAATGTTGAACTTGTTAATATTTTTTAAAGTATCTACCTTTTAAACATACAAATAAAATAAATATTTCCTGAAGGCTTGTTTAAAATCTTTTTTAGGAAGAATTTTAAAAATATCAATGAACTTGTTAAATTTATAACAAATTAAACAGCAATTAACAAGAGTCAGATTTTTGAGGCCAGTTTTAGCAGACATGTTTTATTTTATTTGTTCAATATTAAAACTATCAACTTGTTACGCTTTTTAAGAGCATTGAAGTGCGATATTCTATTTTTGTAGAAAAATCATTGCCATAAAATGTGTAGAACAAAAATTGAGCAAATAACGAAATATGTCAATGAACTTGTTGGCTTTTAGACAATTATATTTCTGTAGGCGTTCAATGTCCAATATTGATAATAATTTGTTATCTTTATTTCATTTTAAAGAAAAATGATTCAAAGCCAAAGTTATTGGCTCCATGAAGCGCAGGGAATATGAGATGATAAATTATCTTTCTGTCGACAAATAATTTGTTTTTGTTTCCGTTTATATTTTTTTGTTTCTGAAATTCGATCAACTTCAGGACTTTAACAATAGTTCATTGACTTTCTTCAAAACATAACATTTCACTCTAGTTTTTCAAATAATTTCACTGAATAAATAATCTCAGTTAGTGCCAATTGAATGCATTTAACATTTACACCTGAACAAACACTGCACACTATTTTTTCTTCGTTGTAGTCCACTTTCGATTTCAAAATTAAACAAAAAAAAAAAAAAAAAAAAACACTTTTCCTTCATCATCATCACTTACCAGCAGTTTCATTTTAAATATCGTAATCCACTACCAAAACGAATCCGGGATGTAAATTCACCAAAAATATTATTTTTGTTTTATCTATTCAAACAAAACAAAAGAGTTAAGCAACGAACTCGAATATAAATAAAAAAAAAAAAGAAGAAAAGTTAAATAAATTACTTCTCCCAAGTTTCGTCGTCTGCACACACTGCGAATAGCTGTGAATAGTTGTAAAGTAAACAGGTTAATGATACCTAACCCAGTATCTGGAAGCACTTTTATAGTTAAATCGTTTGCGTTTCGGTTTTGGTCTGAAGTTGGGGAGTTTTGCGCAAACTAGTCAAAGAGTAGTAAAATGCGCTACTCCAACTCTAATGCAAGTTTCCCCTCCAAGTTGAAGTAAACCATAAATTAACAATAACAACAACAACAACAACAGAAACAGAAACATAATCTGAGCATAGGCCATAAGCTATATCTAACACAACGAAAAAACTTAGAGACCTCCAAATTCAAATGTGCGCTTCTTTTGCGCGCAGAGAAGACCATCAAACCATTGCAATCGATTGAGATCGAAAGTGAGAAAGAAGATTGAGTTTTGTTTTTGTCTCTTATCTTCTATTTGATCTTTGTTTTGATGCGATGCATTTTGTTTTTATTATTTGTTGCTTATTGTTGAGCTAATTTTAATAAAAATATTTAGGTCGTTTGCTTCGTTGGGTCTGTGGCAGCGCTTAGTATCAAAACTTGCGATTTCTCAGAATTAAGTAAAACCCGCCATTGGTCGGTCAGACAGATAAACAAAAAAAGTAAAAACCACTAAAATTCCATGTTAACACTGCTTTTTTTTATTTTCTTAAACTTTTCTTCCTGAACACGAAAACATTCATTGTAATTGCTTCAGCGATATAAAATTGAACATATACAACACATCAGCCAATCGATTATGTCATAGATTGCAATTGTTTTAATATGTTATGTTATGTGCTTTTAATTTCCTTGTGTTATCGATTGTTCGATGAAATGTTGATGTTGCAGTTGCAGACACACAGTCAATCATTAATTGTCTATTTGAATGCGATGTACGAAAATACTGTAAATCACTGCGCTGGTGACATTGTAAGAGTTGGCATGAAGATGAAAAGAGCCAAACCGATGATATGTAGTCAATCATTTTGTGTGACGATTTGTTTAGTTGTTAATAATGATTTTTTTTATTTAATTTTTTTTTTTATAATAATTTGCTTACTTGAGACAGAAGTGGGTCAATTGTATTGTGTTTGATTGAAATATGATGTTGTACTTGCATTTACATAAGCCGAGATGAAGATATAATAATATTGAATTGCAATATTATGTACATATGTATAGATGCGTTTTTGTTTTAGGTTTTTTTTTTTTTCATTTGTCGATGGTTAGATGAGAATATTGAACTTATGAACTGGATTATAGGTGAGCGCAAGGTTAGAGACGCATTGCATTACCAAAGAAAAGCCGATAAGTTGAAATGTGGTGATAACTCGGTATCAGGGTCTTATTTAAAATGCATATATATAATTAACATTATGCTAACAGAGGTTCTGGAAACATCTGTGAAGACCTCAAATAGTGAATAAAAAAAAACTTTGGAAGTTATGGAGGTAATGCTATGTTTAGCATTTTAGAAGGTTCTTATCAGATCCATGGAATGGCATTTAAAATATTGTGTCTATAGTTATAGTTATGAGTGCTTTAAGATATTAATTTGTACTTGCAACTTTATTTTTATACCTACATTTACATTTGTTAAAAAAAATCGGTCTTAGGATTGTGATCAAACTTGAAATTACGATGATAGGGAATAATAGGGAAAATGGGTGTCGGAATTCTATCTGTTTGTCTTTTTAGCTGCAGCCTAAATGGATGTGTTAATATTTCTTGAACTTAATATAGCGTTTGGGGACCATTTTCCAACACGTTTTTCTGATTTTCTTGACGAAAAATAACAGTTTTACTGAATATCAATCCAATTCTAAAAAAAAAGACTCTGAATGGCGATATATCCACAATCAAGATTGGTAAAAGGCTTTGTGGTTTTCAGTACCCAATAGACCTTTCCGAAGGTGTTAACATTTTGACAAACAAGTAAGCCCTCATAATGATCTTTTCCTTTTCTCCAGGAAATGTAAAATTCCGCAAATAGGCCCCACTTCTATTAAAGGTATTCCACTAACATTCTCAAATGAAGCTAAATATCTGGGCCTTATTTTGGATAAGAAGAAAGAGTCAGAAAGGTACCAGTAGCTTTTTTCCCATGCAAAAAAGCCATTGGAAATAAATGGGGTCTTGAACTGGTAATAAGACCGATTCTAACTAATGGGGTAGCTGTAATATGGTGGACCGCTCTAGATATATGTAATTTACTTAACATAAACTTTGTAAGGTCCAGCAAACAGCCTGCCCTAGCGCAAGCGGAGCACTTCGCTCTACTTCCTCCCTTGCACTGGACATTCTGTTTCATCTGTTACCCCTCGACATACTTAGTAAAGAAACAGCCGCAAGCGCAGCCATTCTTCTTAAGGCCTCTTCACAATGGATCTAACAATGAGATTGGCAACTCTGTAATTCAGAATTCATACCCCAATTATTTTTTAACAAAACTATCAAGTTACCATCCCATCCATGTCTACTTGGGAGGATGAGACATTCTTGGTAGACGAATCGGTTCATTTGTATACTGATGGATCAAAAACCGATGACGGAGTTGGTGGAGGTGTGTACTCATTTTGTCTTTCTAATCATTGTGGCGTATTAACTCAACAATTGATCAAGGGCATAGGATCACTGACGTGATTTAGAAAGCTCTCGAAGAAAAGAAAATTTGTTGGACGGTTATTTTTGATGTGTCGCAAGCTTTTGACAAGGTGTGGCACGAAAGCTTTGAATTTAAGTTCAGAGAAAATCCTGCCTGAAGGACTTTACATAAATAAGATTCTATAATAAAATCTAAAGAATACCTTGCATTCAAAAGCTTTCCGAAGAAGTAGTTTGCCTTAGTTTGACATTTAATTGCAAAATTTTCATTTGAAAACATAACAATATTTTTGCACAAGTGCTTAGCTGGTTTAGAACGTGGGCAAGAAATCAACTGCATTTATGTATACTTAAGGCTTTTGATCAACTCTCATATGAAAACATCACTTTTAAGTTAAAAGTGTTCGGCTTTCCTCCTAGATTCATCCCTTGGATTTCGTCTTATCTATTTCTCAAATCCTTTTATTGCCAAAATAAGGAGTTCCTTAGGGAAGCCACCTAGGACCTTCGCTTTTTATATTAACTATTAATGATGTTCCTTTATGTATAAACAATAGCGAAATACATATCTTTGCAGATGGTATGAACATTTTTAAAAGCATTTAATCTGTCAGTGATATAAATAGTTTTGTTTTATGGTATCAAACACAAACGGTTTTAGCTCAACACAACTAAATACCAGGTCATGACTTTTTCTAAAAAACCGAGTTACCTTCGGCCCTTACAACTCCTTCCTTGGGTCGACCCTATCTTGAATATGCACACAGATATGGACTCCTTTTTACATGCAAAGTCTTTTCCGACTCTATGTAAGATCAAGATCAATATTTGTGTAATATTCTAGCTCACAAAGTTCAGGGTTGCAATGTGGATATATATATTTTGAAGGCATATTTCATCACATTTTCATCAAAAAATACAAACAAAAAATCATTAAACGAAATGGTAAGGTTCAACAAGCAATTGCAGTTATTCACTGCTGTTAATAAATCATCAGCTCTCTGCTGAGCTGCTTTTAATCCGTAGATTAATGTAATTTGTCAAAAAGTGGTTTTAAATCTTGCAAGTCGATTGAACCAACCTTTTTTTTTCTACCCAAATATACTAGCCTTTTTTCCCTTCTAATCATAAAATCGAAAAAAATACAAAAGAGATTTTATTTTGACATTGATTTCGGAACAAAAGCCCTAACGAGCAAGGTGAGGTCTTAAGGTATGAAATCGATGCTGCATTTGAAGAAGAACTAGAGAAAAAAAAAGTAAAAAATTCATCAAAGAAAATCGACTGGAATCAACCAACAGCCTTGAGCTACTGAGGTAGTGTTTTTAATTAATGTCTTCCACTTTTTCACTTTGCTTTGTACGATTAATTGGCCGTATTTCTCTGTTGTTGTTGCTGCTTTTATTGGCCTGTTAACACAACTTGATTGACACTTTTTCATGTCAAGCAGCTAGACGTGTGAGGAATTGGCAAAAATTACATCGAATCGATGTCTTATTCTCTGAAACAGCGAAACCAGCTGTGTGCAAAAATTTGTTGATATTTCAATTTTAATTTAACACCTTGCTGGTCACACTTTTGGGTTAATAACCCTCGTCGAAGAAGACGTCATTTGCTGTATAGGTATAAAGGATGGCTATAACGACTTTGGAATGTTTGGAGAAATAGTAGGTATGCAGTATAGGTAATTAATGCAACATGATGTTCAGGGCAAGTAAACAAAAATTTATGATGTTGAACACCGTAGACAACCAGACAACGTTTTTTCTTGATGTACTTAACTTACCTACCCCAAAAAAAAAAATAAAGGTTTGGTAATACATACTGGTATAGTAAAGCTAATTTTACATATATAAAACGTAAATTAAAACATGGTAAAGGCGATCAGTCATGTGCACTGGAGCACGAATTAATATCAGAAAAATTAAATGAATGAGGTGAGACGACGAAGTAGGGCTTTTTGGTGCAAGGAGTCGGTAGTTTCTTTGAAAATGTAGTAATCGCATATCGGCGGGGCTTATGCCTTAAAACTGTTGAAGTGCACAAGCACAAGTAGCGAAGCAAGTCTCTCACTGAATTGAGTGCTTTTATTGCGTAAAAGTCATCGGTGGTATGGTTAAAACTTATAAGCTACCTTTATTCCCTAGCTGTAAGCCAGAGAGGGTTATTAGCTGTAAGTGATTTACAATTTTCTAGGTTAAACAGATTAAAATTTCGAACCTATGTTTGCAATAATAATTATTATTGCTTAAAGACTTACGAAAAAGAGTTTAATGCTTTTGTAAGACTGAAATAAACAACCGTTGTTAATGTTTTCAGTAAGTGATCAATATAATCATTTATAACAATTATATAGTCACGTATTTATGAAAACAACAAACGACTGAATTTGTATTCTCGACAAAAAAATAATATTTAAATTTGTAAGATACATTTTGAAAAACTCGTTTTTCTTGAGAAAACTGCAATTTCGAAAAAAAAACAAATGATATCGCAATTCATTTTTTATTTTAATAATTCAACTTTATATAATATAGCATGGTATTGCCGTCTGCCTATTGACTTCAACAAATTTTACTTTGCATGACAGAGTATTAAGATTGGCAACCAGAAATCTAGGTATTGTCTTGATGTCGTCTCAGAAAACGATTAAATCTCCATAGAATCTGAAACCCTTTATATGGTCGGATATTTCTGATGTGAAGAGTCTCGTTAGTTAAGATGACCCCACAGAAAAGAAAGAGAAAAAAAATTAAAAAAATCCAACAAAACCGAAATGATACCGAGACGAGACACATTTAGATTTTAAAATGACCAAGACGTGACTTACAAATGTCTAATGATTTATGTTTTGATTTGATTTTGATGAAGAATTGTTATGAATTTATATTTCGACCTGAAAATTTTTGGTACAAAAGAGAATTACATAAACTTTCGAATTTTTTCACAAATTTTGATAATTCTTCAGCGTTCCGAGCCCTTCTTTTTAGGATAATAGCATGAACTTTTACTAAAATATTTTGATTGCGTGTTTAAATTTACATTTTTATTTGAGCAGTCTAACTAAATTCTTTTTTTTTTTTTTTAAGGTTTATGTTTGACGAGCTGAATTCGAATATGGCTTCGAAATTGATAGACAAAATTATCAAAATATTATTAAAAATTATGTTTTTCGGTATATTTGAGGTTATGTTTCCCAACGATGTAGTTTTTGTCTACTAGACTTGTTACGGAATTTAAAACTAATTTTTATAAAATACATTTGGGTTTGTTTCAATATTTTTTTTTGCTCAGAAATATGTCAGTTTTTTTGGCAAATTTAATTTACCCCATTGTAAAATAAATTAATCCATTTGCAAAATTACTTGTTATTTTTGAAAAAACCTTATTTCAAATGATGATGTTTATTTAATTTGAAAAAAAATTAAATTGATTTGCAAAAGGGTGTATTTAATGTGAAAACACTATATTTGGGAATTAAGTATGGCTAAGCGGGGAGTAAAAACTAATGAACATTTTCTCAAAAAAAAACTAATGGAGTTGAAAGTTCAAAAACGAACGAAAAATGAGATAAATGAGATTTGGCCCCAATTAAAATAGGCTCAACAAAAATTCAAAATGGCCCTTAAACTGGGACTTTCTTCACAATAAAAAATGGCCCCATTTTCAAAATGGATAAAAGGCACAAAAACTAATAAAAAAAATGCCCCCAAAAAATTGAATAATAATTAAATCTAAAGTTTTAGTTTGTTTTGGTTCTTTTTTTTCATTTCATTTAGGGCAATATTTCCATTTTAATATTGTAGCCATTTTTCATTGAGGCTAAATTTCATGCAAACGCAAAATAAAAATAATGAAAGTGAAAATAAAAATTGAAATGAAAATGAACATTTTGAAATAAAATTCCGGAAAGACACATTTAAATTACAAATCATATCGCGCCTTTTAAAATAATAAAGAGTGTTTTTTTTAGAGGTATAGAACTTTTAAATGGAGTAAAACAAAGATGATTTTTTTAAATTGACATGAAATTTACTTTATTTGAAAGATAATCTTCTTGCATTATAATTCAAATATGATATCTGGGATTTGACCGCCAGGGCAGGCTCGGACGAAGTCTAATCTGGAGGTCAAATTTTCGATGACTTTTTCCAACATTTATGGCCGTATTTTTCTTAAGAATATCTTTACCTGCTCATTTATTAAGGGTCATTTATTTTTCGGTTTAATAATTCATTAATAATTTTAACGCGTTTTTCGATTGTTAAACGATCCATTATCATAGATGGCAAACATTCAACTAATATCATGACACTTAAAATTAAAACTGAGTTTGATAGGGTGTCAAATGCCAGCGCTACCTACTTGAAACCAACAAATGAATGACCATGATTTCGGGCATTCCAGCCGAGAGGCCCAATTTTCGACAGCTCCAATTATTGCGCGGTGGCGGATGGCTGGTCTTCTTCGATACTCTGCTCCACAGCAGCAATAGCGTCTTCACTGTACGGCCGGGCGTCTCCGAGGATGCGTGTTATCCGCTAAAGTAAACGTGGTGCGAAACCGATTCATGGTTGCTGGAATTTATGCGATTTTGCGAATATGTCGACCGAATATTGGACGCAGCGCGCGATGCGTTGCGCGAACTGAACCATTATTTTGGTAATAAATTTGCACGATTTGAAAACGTTGTTCAGGATTTAGTCTATAACTTATGAAATATGAACATAAATCAAGTGACAGCTGTTAAAAAGACCAACTCCGAAAAAAGTATTGCCAGATTGAAAAGCTCACCTTTATATTAGATGCATGTTGTATATAAAAACTTTAAATTTATAAGCAACTCACAAGAGCAATTTCATGCTATCTATAGTCGTGCATTTAATTTCTCAAGTGCGCTCAGTTGTATAATTTTACATTCTTGTATAAGAAATTAAGCACACTTTTATATAATTTTCTTATCAAAGAAATGATTCTATTACAAGCGTCACTTCATAGTTCCGCAAAGGAAAAAGCTACAAAGATTCACACATTTTTCTTTTACTTATACCCAACCGGTTAGACAACGTTTTTTTTTTTTGTTGCTTCACTAATTCAAACCAATTATTTATAAATATAAATTCCTTGATTTGTCCATTAAATTGACTTTAACTACCATTATACATACATACGAAAAATACAACTAAATAGAAACGCATATCCTGTCCAAGTCAGGAAATTTCTCTTCCTTGTCTCAATAAATAGTTTGACGTATTTGTTTAATTTTTTTTTGTTGCACCACGAAACCACCAAAATTCAAAGATTCGCTGTAGTTGATATCCAAGTGGAACAAGAGTATAAAAAGCTCGTGGGAATTAAAATGCTCAAACACAACTATCGGTGGATTAGTAGAGTTGCAATCATCAAAAGGAATCGTAGTTTAAGATTTTACATAATTCGCATTTGTAGTTCAACAATGTGCATGTATCTTGCAAGACATATTTCTTCTCGTCTTCGCAGACTTGTTCCCGTGTACAAGTTTAGTCATCGCCGTGAATGTTGACTTCGTCACCATATAGCAAGTGATGGTTACCATCTTACCAGCAAGCCTGTATACTGGCTGAATTATTATGTAATATCAAAGAAAATATAGCAACGGGTCAGTAGTTGTTGTTGAATAAGGAGCATACCTAATACAACAGATAACTACATGTACGTACATACAAAGCAAACATCAAAAACCTCATCGATATATAACCGGCTGTAGCACACCAGATTAGGCACAGTGGGTTACTGATCGAACAACGGGATTGACATAATTCTTTCAAACACCGCATCATAATTGTTCAGGCAAACCGGAAAAAATGATACAAAACGGGAAAGAAAGTGGATATAAAATTTAAAATGCAAGATGACGTCGCGCGCACTTGCTGTAAGGACTTTAATAATGCTCAAGGCTATATGTGTTGTCCTAGGATTTTATTTAAAGAATCTAACAGCACAAGGTTTAGGAGAAGAGATTTAAGAAAATTTGTTTGGAATTTACATTTTTACAATTAACAAATCTTATGAATACTTTTATGAAAAAAAAAACGAACTGATTTTTTCGATGTCACTGTAATCAACAGACTGTGGACCAAGTCTCTACTTTTTCAAAGGTTGTTCATATACCCTGAATTTAAAAAAGAAAGAAAATTCCGTTTTTGCTATAGGTTCAGGGTTGTGGTATAGAAACAGAAGTAATTTTTCTCAAAGAAACTCGTTACGTTACGTTCCCCTTCAAAATCAATTTTAATTTTCCGCTTTGAGAAATTTTCCAAAACTTTACTTTTCAACTAATGTTGAATTTACACGATTGACAGTATTTAAGTCAGAAAACTGACAGAAGAATGGACAAATTTATTCTTTTAGCTGTTTTCTGTCAGTCGTGTAAATCCAGCATAAGGGTTTCCCCGGAAGGAAATATTGAAACCGGAACGTAAAATTGGATATTTTGAAGGCTTGCAATACATGGCTGAAAACGTAACACTTTTAGAACAAAGGCTGTGCCATTTTTGGCTCGCTATGATGCTTAGTTCAGCAGCAAATCGCTGTTAAAATGTAGTAAAACGTCACTTATCACATGCCTACACTTTCTTTACGGACCATTGAGTTTTTGTAAGGTTTATATTTTGATACATTGATGGGAAGGTGGCACTTTTTTTTTTTTTTTTTTTTTTTAATTTAGCGCGCACTAAAAGGGTTGTGACTACCCTTAATATGAATATACACAGCACGAGCGATTAGGTAGATTGGAGGGGATTGAAAAGGAGATACCGATGCACATTGGTTTTAAATGTCTGAAGATCACAATGGGAGGGGAAAACAGGGCTGGGTAGAGCATTCCACATTCGTGTAGTGCGACTAAGGAAAGAATCTCTGTACTTAACAGTACGTCCGAAGTTGGGCTCAAGGGTAAATTGATGGGCATTCCTAGAAGCGCGGGTATTACGGTTGAATTGTTTAAGGGGAGGAATGCAACTGGCTATTTCACTAGAACACTGTTTATAGAAATAGCGGTAGAATAATGATAGACATGAAACATTGCGACGGTGCTCAAGAGATGTAAATGTTTCCGTTATAGTTCTTTCACCTATCATTTTCAGAGCTCTCTTTTGTATTCTATCCAATAGGCTCAAGTGGGTTTTTGGTGCACCTGCCCAAATATGGGAGTTGTACTCAAGTTTTGGACGAATAAAGGCTTTGTAGATCACAGCCAGATCAGAAGGGGAGAAAAATTTCTTGCATCGACGGAGGAAACCTAAACACTTAGCAGCGTTTTTGGCTATGTCAAATATGTGGTCGTTCCACAAAAGGTGGTCTGTGACACACATACCGAGTACTGAAAGCTGTTCAGTTTCCTCTATGCAAGTACCGCTCATGGATAGCGGCATGGAGGGCGGGTTCCGCTTTAACGACAGGAGACAGCATTGAGTTTTGGAAGCATTAAATTCTACACGGTTTTTGATTCCCCATTGGACAATGCTGTCGAGATCAGAATTTAATGAGCTTATCATACGCTGCCGTTGAAGTTCCACATCTGAAGAACATGGATGTGAATCTTGAAACGAATATGAAAAGCTGAGGGTACTGTCGTCAGCAAAACTGTTTAATGGATTAGAAGTTTCAGATAACAGATCATTTATGAATATTAGGAAGAGGGTCGGAGACAAAACGGAGCCCTTTCAGAATCAAGGCTAAGTATTTTTTTAGCTCGCTTGGATGCTTCATTCAGCAGCAAATGTAAGGTGAAAAATGGGTGAAAAATTTAATTTTTTAAAATATTGGAACTATCTACTTTACCTTACCTTTTTTGTATCATGCGATACATTGATAGAAAGGTAGCACTGTCAGAATTAATGAATTTTTAAAAAATGCAGGTTTTTCGAAACTCCCGATTAAAAATGCCATCTGTCGCTTATGAAATCCCGAAATATTATTTGAATACCTTTTTTCAAACTTAATGATTTAATGTTAGTTATTTTCCTTGATTTAAAATATTTTACAAAAATGGCAAGGCGGTTTTTCCACTCATCGCACAATAATAAAATACTGCATCACCACATTTACTTTTCTTGTTATTGGCGTTTTAGTGGAGGTACCTCCCTTTAACCAACAATAATTAAGAATAATTTGCCTAGAAAATATAAATGTTTTTGGTTTTCGTTTTAGTACACATTTGTTTACTCAAAAGAATCAAATGAAATGTTTAACCACACTAACTGATTAAACATAATAGACATTTGTATGTACCCACAAGTAAACATTCTATCACTTGATAACGGCAGACGGTTTTACCGCTAGAATTTCTTGCAGGAACAATATGTGGTAAATCCAATGAATTTTATTTAGTATTTTATTAATTGAACAGAACAACAGACCGCGATGAGTTACATAATGTTATCTGGATTTGTGAACTTTTAGGTTAGAATATATCGAAAACCTATAACGTGATGGAACAAATATGAGGTCAGATTCGAACTTAGGACATCAAAAACATTCGTAAGGTATAAACTGGTTTCATTTAATATAAAAATGTTGAAGTTTTTCGATTAGTGTTGATTTGAAAAAAAAACTAAGTTAATTTTGGCATAAGCTTTAGAGAGTTTTGTCTGAAGCAAAATATTTGCAAAATTTCAAAGTGGACTTATTTTGCCTCTAAATGTTTTCTCTTCGATCAATAGGAATCGAAATATATATAATTAACTTTAAAAATCAAGAGGAAAGCACAGGGAGGGGGTATTCCAGTAGGTACTAAAATGTATTTTGAACAAAACACATGAAATTTAGGTGCGTCAAGATGGCGTTGCCGCGCTGCGCCGCCAGCACAAACAAAATTCAAAAGTCCAATGATGCAGAAATTAAGGCCTAATTAAGTGCTGCAATTTTAACTGAGCACTTAGTTCTCCTCGCTTTTAAACTTATGGCGGTGCTAACCTAACCTATACGAAGTATGCAGGAATTACATAGGACCTAATGAGGTGCTTTAAGATTTGACCTCCAAACGGACCTCAAGAGTTTAGTCATAAATTTGATAGGGAGGGGAATTAAGTGCTAAGCCAAAATTGCATCACCCAATTATGTCATAATTCCTGAATCATTAGATTTTTAAATATCGTTTATGGCAGCACCATCTTGACGCACCTATGAAATTTCATCAAATAGCCATTTACTATTGTTTTCAATCGAGAGAATTACATTCTGTATAATATTTTTTTTTTAAACAACTTCGGACATATGATGCCCACCACGGTTGGATCTAATGAATGCGATCCGAGAAATATTCCTACCGCCACTGGATCTGATGAATGTGATACGACACACAAAGTTTACGACCACTTTTTCAAACATTTGTGGACCGAAGGATTAAAAAAAAATACGTTTGAACAAAAAACAATGTTATTGTGATGGCAAATTTTTAGCGGTTAGAAAAAAACGGGACTACGCTTAATTTAAGTTTCTATACAAAAAATTTTGCAAAATTTAGTGAAGCTCAAATTTCCCAAAGCCTTATTTTAGCCGAGGGGTACGAAAGCTAAAAAATCTAATTTTTGTTTCATACTGCACACCACTTTTAAGTCAAAATTAAGGGCAGGAAAAAAATGTTTGACAAAGTAATTCAAGAGCTAAATTTTGACATATTCTTATAATTCTTGAATTTTTTGTAACATCGAAAACCACTCTTTTTCGTTGTTATCCCATTTCACTCTATAAATAGCTATTTTTTTAAAAAATAACCTTTCAAACACAAAAAGAATTTTTGAAATCAGATGCCACTTTTTGTTTTTACTCCATTGCACCCTATAAATGCCAATTTTCTGAAAAAAAATCTCTAAGGTCATCCACTAAAAAAAACTTTTCAAATCGTATACATTTCTTTTATTTTTACCCCATTTTACAATACAAATAATTAAAGTTGAAAAAGAGTATTCCAAAAGCCATTTCCTGAGAAAAACCTCTCAAACAAAAAAAAAATTGTTTAATCGGACAATTGTTTTACTTTTACCCCATTTCACCCTAGAAACAACTTCAGTTGGAAAAGAATATCCCAAAAGCTATTTCATTGCTTTAGCCACTTTTCGCGCACTACGCGCACTACTGACTGCGCAAGCAATCGATAAAATTGTGAAGAGAGTGGAAGTGTTACTGATGTCGTAAGGCCTGTGCAACATCGTAATGCACGCTCAGTTGAAAATATTGCTGCTGGAAGTGCAATGATCCGAATTTATCGATCTCCCGGATTTCGCAGCAATTGAACGTGTCGTACACCTTTCTTTTTGGCTGATTTCGATTGAAGATCATGATCAATTGAAGATCATGACTTTGACGATATGTGGTTCCAACAAGACGGGACAATTATGGCTTCATTGCGTGAGAAGTTTCCTGGTCGCGTAATTTCACGTTTTGGTGACGTCAGTTGGCCACCAACATCATGCGATTTGACACCGTTAGATTTTTTCTATATATCTACGCAAAAGACCGTGTTTACGCGAATAATCCCCGAACTCTAGACGCATTAAAAACCAATATTACTCAAGTTATGGCCGAGATACAGCCCGAAATGTACGAAAAAGTGGTTCAAAATTACCTCAAAAGAATCGCATGCTGCGAATCTTCCCGAGGTCGCCATTTGAATGATATTCTTTTTCACACTTAATGGCAAAGTTCAAACTTAAATGAAATAAAATTTTCATTAAAAATATATCGCTGTGTGTGTTTTATTATGCTTTACTTTTGAAACCGACAAATTAATGACCCTTTACCTACATAATACCCAGCAGGTACGTGCAACCTAGGCGTGGACTTTATGTTTCCAATTATTTTGTACTTTATCATCGGAGAGAAAAGTTTAAATCTTTTTTTTTTCGGACAATTTACTAATCCATTTCGCAAAATGATTTACTTTATTTGTTTATTCGAGAGTTTAACGATTCACCATTTATTATTGTCTTCCTTATCATTTACATGTTATGCTTGATTAAAATTTCAAGTCGTATTTTTTTGTTTTTTGAGGAGTGCATAACTTGCCTTTAATGTTAACTTTTAAGACTAAATAAAACCACTTCAAGCAAAATAAGGAAGCAAATGCTTGATTTTACTTTTGATTGATAGTCTTTGCGCTCTCTGATGTGATACAAGAATGTAAGTAGGTAAATTGTGTGGGTAAATCAAAAATCGAAAGTACTTCAATTGATTATAACAAAGCTCGAAGAAAATTGAAAAATATAAAATTTACATTTACATACAAATTAAAAACAAAGCTCGAACTATTGTCTTTGTTTTATTTTATTTTTTGATTTATTAGCTCTTTTTTATTTTATTAATTTGTCAACATACAAGGCTAACACCCTTAGTGACAGCTAAAGGCTATTATATAGCTATAATATCGTCTAATGTTAATGTCATGTCATTGTTTTTTATTGACACTTTAGTGTCAGTGGCTGAAACTTGAGCTCATTATCGATATTTTTATGGTTCGAAGAAATGAAGAGAGACGTGTGTGTAGTTTGTTAGGCTTTGTTTTGGTTGTGAATGATGAGTTTGATGCGATCTATATTAAAGATGGGAGTTTGTGCAAGATGCGTTTGCCTTGAACTTTGCAATTTAAAATGTTTCTATATATTTGGTAATTTTTTCTACATTTGAATTTCAATAAATTGGGACAGAAAATTGTAGATGTGATGATGTAGATACTACATTATTATTGGAAGATTAAGACCGTGCGTTTTGCTACGTCAGTGGTGGATCTTAGATTCGGTCCAACCGGTCCAACGGACCGTCTCCTTTACCAAGCTAAGAGCCAACATCATGTGCAGAGGAAACACTGATGCCATATGACGCCACTGATGTGGTGGGTTTCACTGGGCGACTACAATGGCATATGGTTTTGGCTGTTAGTGGCGACAAGACGAATGACGAAGCACATAAATTCTGTCATCGAGAAAGTATGTCCAACGCCAAGTACTTTAATCTTGACGATCCGATTAAGTAAGCTGTGAACCATATCGGCTATTTTGGAGACTTTATACGTAGGAAACAAAATAACAAAAAAAAGCCTTCGCTTTGAAAGCCTTTATCTTAAGTTCTATTAATCAGATCGTCAATATTAAATTTTTTTGGACTTAGGGAAAATGACAGTTTTAATGAATTTCAGGGATTATGCTCCTGGATTTTTTTTTTAAATCGATATTTTCAACCCACCACCGGGCGCGCCAAAAATGCTTGCCAGACTTTTTTTTTTGATATCACGACGCGTACAGCTACTTCCCATTCAAAATATGCTGTCAGACTAAATGGAGTGAATGGAAAAGAAGCTCGATGGATATAGCGAGGTCGAATCGATCAACCCGACGAGCTTTCGAATCTATCCCTGATGGACAATTCAGCAACGGAAAAGCCTGTCTTTGCCTTTGGGGGCAAAGGGGGCAATTGCCCTCCCCAGAGCCATACAAAATACCTATTAAAAATGTTGATATAAAGCTCTTTTTGAGAAATTGTTCTAAGTAAACATTTTAAAAGAACAGAGCTGCAGATATGACACCACTTTATCATAAACTATACAAAAAAAATTCCTTCATTATACCTACTAACTAGCCTGTTTCTACTAACCGTCCTGCTTTTCTCTTTGCTCTTTCAAGAATCTGCTTTTGTAGATAGAAATCGTATGATGGAGGGGGTCAATTTTATGAAAAAAGAGTCTTAAAATAGAAAAACAAATAGATTCAAAAAGAAGAGCCACTATCAGCTGACTATATTATATTATAACTTTTTTTTTAAAGATAAAGTTGCATTTATCAATATTCTTTTTAAATCAACTTGTTTGAGTGAATACTTTTTGTGAAATTAATTTTATTTTTAATCCGATTTTTATTCAAAATTTCTCTTTATTTAAATATTCAATGCGTTTTAAATATTCAATGCTGTTATAAAATTCAAAGCCATACACTGAAAACTCTTTCTTTCTTTCCTGTTTATATAAATTTGTTTTAGTGTGCAGTTTTTGAAAAATTAATTTTCAAACTCAAAATTTAAAAAAAAAAATCAAACTATTTTTTTTCAAAATGTTACGTAATTAATTGCTATTTTTGTTTTTAAAATTCAATGCTCTTATAAATTTTTAGTTAAAAACAGAAAACCGGATGCTTAAATATCTTATACTTTTTGAGAATATTGAAAATATCTAAATCTGCTTTACTATAACCTACGTAGTGGAAATATGATCTTTAGAGCAACTTAAGTAACGGAAAGGCAATTTTATTTCTGTTATTTTCAATTTTTGGAAGAACAAGAAGAGATTTTAGCATCTAGTTTGTGGCGTTTGACTAAAAATTTATAAGAGCATTGATTATTTAAAACAAAAATACTACTTAATAACGCAAAATTTTGAACAACATTTGAAAATTTTTTTTTTCAAAATTTTTAGTTTGAAAATTATTTTTTCAAAAACTATTTACTAAATAAACATTATTTAAAACGAAAATACAAGAGGAGATTTCTAGCTTTACAAAAAGGCATAGTAGCATGGCCTTGTAACTATTGCCGTTGTTTTTTTAATAATTTTGTTTTCAATTCTTTTTTGAAAATTGCACCTCCTTACTAAGCGCGGGATAGACCCCCCTTCTATGCGATTTTTTTCTTGTCTCTACCCAACCTACACGCTCTAGCTATTTGTTACACTTTATGCGAATCACTCTGTGTAATGTTTTGTTTTATATTTTGTTCCATATTTAAAAAAAATTGTTTGACAATTCTACACAAAAAAGATTGCATTACATTTTTTTTTGCAGGAAACAAGTGTTTAGGCACGGTTTTCTCAAAATCTACACACTGTTCTTATGAAACAAGGTATAAGACTAATTCTTGTAATGGAATTCTTGAATTTTCTTCAGGAAAAATATAAAATTTTGCCAATATTTTTTTTCGGCGTATATTTTCCATTTTAACTTTTGGAGAGATTAACCGGAAATCAGTTTTCTAATGTAATTTTCATTATAGTTTCGGGAGCACTACGATATTTCTCAAAGAAAAATCTTCAATAACGAAATCTCGCAAATAAATAATTCCGCGTTTCATAATCTCGCATTTGCAAAATCCCACTTTTAACAATCTTGCATACCGTTGTTCTATAAATAGATAAATGTTGACAAATAGGGTCTGCTTGACTCTTAAGATTATTGAATTTCACCACATTGTACAGCACAGGGTCAGCCAAACAAGACCTTCCTATGTAATGTAAATGTCAACAACTCTGGATTTACCAGGATTGAGCTTTTGGACCAACTTAAATTTTATTAGGGTACAGCTGCATATCTTTCTTCAAAACCATGCCACGCAGTATAATTAACTGTGTTCAACGTTGAACTTTAAAAACTTTTTGACAAAGACAATGATTGTATTTTTCTTAAATGCGAGATTTTAATTTTAGTGATTTTAGTTTACGGTTTTTTTTTTTTTGTAAATATTTGCGAAATTGTAGAAGGCGAATACGATATTTCAATTTGCGACTTTTTGTATCCAAACCGTCTCTGTTCATCCAAAGTTCATTTGTGACTTTAAGGTCCAGCTTTTCAGTAGAATATTAAATTTATACCCGATTTAACTCATCAAATTTGGCGAGTTAACTCAGGATAAACTGAACAGATGCTTTTGATGTTTTATCCACCGACTTTGTTTAGTCGTTCCGCATGTTTTCTCCACCGAAAAACTGCTTCCTCAGTTCTCTGTGGTTTAATTTACTTCTAAAGTTAAAGCGATATTACACTGTCATTATGTCTGATTATGCCATATAATATATGACAACATATTTGTTGTATGTCAAAGTAGTGTTAGGCTCCATGTATTTTGTGTCATATAAATTTGACTAACACACTTATATTACACTTTTGAGTCATATTTATTTGGCAAACTTACTGCTTAATACTGCCTTTAGTTAACTCTAACTTAACTCACTATACTGAAAAACTTGGCCTTAGGAAAAAAAAGACAAAACAAATTTTTAAGAATATTACATTGTTTTGGAATTGAAATTCACCACTCAAACAATAAAATATTTCAAATAAACCCAAATCCGGTTTACAGGACTATAAGCTTCAGGGTCTGATGGCGCTGCATAAATGGAAATTGTCTGTGGTGATATTGATAATTTCCATTTCTACAGCCCCACCAAACTTCAACCAACAAAATTACTAAAACGTGTTTATTATTTTCTTGGCTCCAATTCCTATTCCTCTAATCAAATGACTTCCTTAGTTTTTATTCCACATCACCTCCTTCATTTCAATCATAAATATCTTAACTGAAGTCTCATATAAAAAAAATTGTAACCATCGTCGTTATAAATGTGATACATGACGTAATTAATGCGACACCCAAGGACTTGAAGATAAAAGATACAAACCAAAGTGAAAAGTTATTGAAGATCAATGCAAGAGGTCTTAGTCTTAAGCTTTCTGTGTTGTAAATCTTAGTCTATTGTCTTCTTTTTTAGTATAGTTGAATTGTTGATTTTTCCTCAAGGAAACTGAAAATTTGTCTTTGATATCCATATAATCCAAAAATTACAATAACCTCACAAAATAAATCTTTAGCAAAATTAATGCGAAGTATTTATCATTTTCTCTTATAAAGTTATAAGCAACAAAAAAAAAAATAATAAACGTACCCTCTTTACCCACCATAGTGGTTAGACTTTGGAAACTTCCTTATTACCTCTATATGTAGCACATGAGCTGGTTTAACAGCAAAATTATTGCGTAATTTTCATTTTCGCGTCAGACTGGGATAAAGAAGAGGAAAAAAAATTATATGAAATTTTATTTTTAGTGCAAAAATTCAATACAAACAAACATGCAAACATATACATATGAAGATATAGCACCCAATAAACGGTGGAGAGTATCTATGGAGTGATTTTTTTTTTTGTTAAATAATTACATGTTGCAATGAAAAAAGTTGTTGTTACTAGTTCAGTAGAGTAATGTCTAATGTGTAACACATCAAGTGGATACAAATTAAATACACCACTTGGTTGCACGTATTTGCTGCCGTAGGTATAGTGAGTTGTATAGTTTTGACTTTTGAGTCTTTTTAGGGACAAATTATGTTTTCATCCACTCGAAAAGAGACCTTTAGGATAGGACAGACGATAAAGCTTATGAAATGGCTTTGCCAATGTTGAAGAATAAACCTTCAGAACAATGGTTGAAAAATTTTACGAGCCAGTCGATTTGTGTACCTATATCGTTGTCGATAGATCTTTGAGTAACTACTCTTGCGACTGAACGAGTGATGGGAAAGAAGATTCGATATTTCATTACATTACATTACACTTTCAGACAACAACGTCGATTTGAGAGCAAAATGTGCTGCAAGAATTGGCATGCTCTAATCTCTATAGTGACATTGATGAGCTGACAGCCAAGGGTGACTTTGAAGAAGCGCCGGCCGATTGAAGAAAAAAAAAATGTTGTGACACGAAACGTATTACACGTAAGGCTCACGTTTACCCTACTGGTGTCATATATATTTACACATACAAAATAATTAAAAATCGTTGGAGACTTTCTTGAGTAGTTTTTTTTTTAGGAATGAAAACAAATTAAATTTTGTATAAAACCATAATCTACCCTTAATAATAAAATCAACAAAAAAAAGAAGAAAAAGCAGCACTATTGGAAACAATGGAGCATGTTTTTGTTTATAAGTAAAGACTCCAGGCGATTGAACCATCAGTGAAGTAATGTTGTCAGTCGAGGTGAACGTACGATGTATATTGTATATACGTACCAGCAAAGACTGTGCGGCGGCGGCGACTAGATGAAAGTGTGGGACTTAAAGGACTCGGAAACTAAATTTGAATTCAGTAGACAATCTTACATTCCACCTTTATAAGTAGCCGTGTGTAATGTACACATACAACTGGTCAAAGTGGGATTAGGGGTATTATAAATCCGTGGCGGTCGTGAATAAAACCAAGCACATTAAAAACTTAAATTTTACAGGAGGGCACTTTTTATTTTAATTTAATGACTATATTAGACGGATTCAACAAAAAAAAATGTCTTTGATTGATATAATATTTAGCGGTCGCTCATCACTACTTTGTATTTAGCATACAAATCGTATGGGAATTTTTTTTTGCGTCTTTTTTTTTAACTTGATGGGTTACTGTACGGAAATGATCAAGGCCCGAGAAATATTCTTAAAGGATATAGAAACAAAAAATCCATGCAACTTGTATGGAAAATCCAAAGAAGCGATGAGCGACCCTTAAAACTACAAAGAAATCTAAAAAAATTAGGAATATGGCCGTTTTCGACGTCACGTCATTTGCGTCAAAAATGCATTTTCAGAATGTTCTTAAACGCAAACTGCAAAAGTCTTCTGTTCGAAAACGCAAATACAAATTTGACTGCCCTCGCAATGTGTTCGATAATGCAGTGCAGCTATGCAGTACAAAAATTGACGTGACGAAAGAGACAGACACGGTGGTTCGAAAGATTGTTAGCACACTTTTTCACAAAATATAAAAGTTATTTAAAGTTTTTGGATACTTTAGTTCGAAAACGTCAAATGCGTTTGCAAAAAAAGTGATTGGACGTTTATCAAAATCAAAAGACATGTGTGCAAGCAGAACGATTGCATATTTGATGATTACATTTTCTGCGACATAAATGACGATCATTTGCCTGTCAAATTGACTTTGATTTGACGTTTTAGAAAACGGTCTATTATAGATACACTATTTTCGCCATGTATTTGTCTTAGGAAAATTAGATTTATTCCAAAAATTTTGGTAGAGAGTTTTATTTTTTCGTAAAAGTTAAAATATAATTTGTTTGTTTAAATATTCTTTTTTTCACATCACCACGGAAGAAGGTAATATGAGCGTTTACGCAAGTTTTCAAAATCTGTTGCTCATATACGAATCGATTTTGGGACAATGTTTTATCAAATTGCTTGAATGGGGTAAAATAGACCCTCCGAACTACATGATTACTTGAAACTGATATAAGTTTATTAAGATGACTGAAGTGACACAGAATTCATATATAGTACACTGACCGATTAAATGGAAGAACCATGTCGGATGTACCTCACACGATTACAATAACAAAGAAAAATCGGCATTGAAAATATCGGGCAATGTTGATCCAAATTTAAAAATATTTAAATACATACTCGATTAGAAAGAGTTCTACCGGAATTTCAAAAAACAATAGCCGAAATGGTTCTAATATTGGTAAGACAGGGCAAGCCAAAAGAAAATCCAAGTAGCTATACTTAAGCTTACTAAGCTAAGGATTTTCGTCCTTTTTAAATATATAAAAAATTCATAGCTTCCACAATTTCTGACCGATTTTGATAAATAAAAACTCATTCGATTCAGCATAAAAAAGGGTACTCAATTTAAGGATTCAAAATGTAGCTTAAAAAAAGTCCTCAAAGTCTAAAAACGTGAACAAATTTGTAATTTTTAGATTCTATAAAAAAAATCAATTTGTAGAAAAATCTAAAATTTTTCGAAAAATGACTGAGTAAAAAATCATTAAATTCTAAAAACATTAAAAAACGGTTTTTTGACAATAATTTGAAATGTTGAGGGTCTATGAAAGTTTTCTAGTGATGTATTCAGTCATATCTACAACCTCTACTGGGTCACTTCAAAGGTAATTTTTCACTTTAACACTGTGTTATCAAATACCTAGAATAAAGCTGTATGTTAAAAACAGCTTTAATGCAAGCAAAACGACTGGTTTAGTTTTGCTAGATATTGAACAAACCTTTGATACAGTATGCCATGACGGACTTGTCTGTAAACTAATTCTGCTTAATTTCCCTGACTTTCTAATCAAAATTGTATGGAACCTTTAAAAACAAATAGAACATTTTTTGAGCACACTGAAACTGCGAAGTCTTGGATGCATGATATTTGTTACGGTGTCCCACAAGGCTCCGTACTTGGACCCATTCTTTTGATATTTTCATGTAAGACCTACCACCTACGTGATTTTGAAAACAATACGAAACTTTGCTCTAACTCAGCATGGCTTCAAAAAAGTTTTCGAATGCATAGAAATTGCCGAATCTGAATGACCGTGTTCAGACCCATTAATAAAAACATAAATTTATACACGACCGCTCTGCTTTATAAGGAAGTGACTCTGGACATGCTAATTATAACAGTTTTGGTTTATAAAAGGGACGAGACCATAGACTTGTCAATTTATAACAGTTATAACAGTTTTTCGCCATTAAAAGTGGGCGTGCGTTAACGAGCTTCGCGCGACTTAAAAAAAAAACTCTGGGTGTCTGAAGTATGAATTATAAACAGTACTTTTTTAAACCATAACTGTTATAATTGGCATGGCTAGAGTCACTTTCTTATAAAAGTACTGATTATGCGGCCCCGCAGGGCCAGGGCCCTCCAACGGTGGACCCAGATTTGCTTTTTAATTCGTGCGTAGCGCGTTAACGCACACCCACTTCTAATGACGAAAAACTGTTATAACTGTTATAAATGGGCATGTCTCTAGTTTCGTCCGCTTTAAAATGCATCTAAAAAGATGGAAAACAAATAACCCTCTTGATGAAAACATTTAACATTTTTATATAAACATACTTTTTGGTATGTGTATATTTTAATCCATCAGATTATTATATACCAACAATTTTTAGTATTTACCAGCAACAGCTTCTCTGTATGCTTTATTTAAAATCTATAACAACAGCAACAGCTTCTCTGTATGCTTTATTTTCTAATCATACTTAAATAAATTTCTCACGATAGTCAGCATTCTGCATTCAGGCTCAGAACATACCTGGCAGAAACGTATCATATTCCTTTTACTTTTTGTATTTCTTTCTTTCTGTATGAACGTAATTTTAGTAAAGTAATCAAAAATTGTGTGAATGTAATTTTAGTAAAGTAAGCAAAAATTGTACATAAATAGAATTTTAAGATAATAAAATTTATCATTTGTGATCAAAAGGTTGTCGAGTGCACTTAATTATTATTGCTTCCCCCCACCAGTGGTAAGGGGCATTAATATTTCACAACAATACAACATACTCCAAAATACAAAGGTACAAAGAACCTTTTGTATTTATCTACGCTCTGATCAAGGTTATGCACCCTGTTCAGCCAGTCGGAGCAAAATAGTTCCGACTTATTCATTGGTGACCCCGACGTGATTTGAGCACACACAGCCTTCTGATCTTAAGTGAGATTCACGTTCTTACATTAAGCGTTCCCAGGGCTTTGACACTGGGCTGCCGAATCTACGTCTACCATATTAAGCGTACCCAGGGCTTTCGACACTGGGCTGCTGAGTTCCAGAGACGAGCTCCAGAGATCCAAGCATCCGGAGTTCCCTTGTTCCCGAGTTCACCAGCAGAGGCGAGTTCCAGAGATCCAGGTATCCAGAGTTCCCGTGTTCCTGACTTCGACAGCAGAGTTGAGATCAAAGTATCCATATCCCTTGCTTCGTTGTTCCTGACTCCAGAGATCCAAGCATCCGGAGTTCCCTTGTCCCCGAGTTCACCAGCAGAGGCGAGTTCCAGAGATCCAGGTATCCAGAGTTCCCGTGTTCCGGTGTTCCTGACTTCAACAGCAAAGTAGAGATCAAAGTATCCATAGCTCCCTTGCTTCGTTGTTCCTGACTCCAGCGATCCAAGCATCCGGAGTTCCCTTGTCCCAGAGTTCACGTAGGTATTCAGCGTGCTCAAAATGGATGAAATGCAGGTATTCACCATCGTGGCCAGGCAGAAGGCCATCACGGAGGAACTGCAGCGTCTTAAGACAAACATTGGCAAAGACGGTCCTGACCGTAAAACAGCCGAATATAAGGCCAAAAAGTTGCGGTCATTAGAGGCTCTCTGGGTAGAGTTCTATAATAATCATGAACAAATAAAGGCATATGTGAAGGCGGACACTCCGTATGTTCAGGCGAATACATACGAAAAGGTTAAAAAGACATATATTGACATCAAGCAAATATTAGAGTCAATTGTACCTATAGACGTCGAGCCTCAAACAAATAAATCATGTGGGGCTGAAAGCATAATAGCCCCAACATCTGACTGCTCAAGAATCATTAGAAGGCAGAGCGCAACCGCTCAGTCTCTACAGCGGTTGCTTACTAGTCTAAGGGCCACAGCACAAGAGGCTTGGACTTCAACATTTTGTGGCATAAAATTGGGCGCATTACAAAAATACTGGATGGAAATGGAAGAAACTCATCGGTTAATACATGAAATTTCCGAAAATCCAGGCCAAGATGGCTACAACTTGGAAGAATTCTGCAAGTTGGAAGATGAAGTCCAGCAATTCCAAATTTCTTTGACTGCCAGGTTGGAAGTATGTTCGAGTCCCGTAGCTGCAGCACCAACTCAAGGCAACCACCAACCTAAGCTACCGAAGGTTGTACTACCAAAGTTTGATGGCGAATATTCAAAGTGGATACAGTTTCGTGATTTATTCACTGAACTTGTGCATAACCAGCCAATTCCACTATGCCAAAAGATGTGGTACTTAAAGACCACAGTAACTGGCGAAGCAGAAAGATTAATTCGTCATTTTTCGACTTCAGATGCCAACTACAATGCTGCCTGGGACACAATTAAAAATCGCTATGAGAATACTCGACTTTTGGTAACCGCTTTGTTAAATAAATTACTCGCCCAACCAAAGAATCAAATGGAAAGCTCCTCAGCGATTAAGGCCTTGCACGACACCACGAAAGAATGTCTCTTGAGCCTTCAAAATCTGGGTATCGAAACCAAAAACTGGGATCCCCTCCTCTTGCATATCTTAATTAAGCAATTGGATAGAAATTCGCACACACTATGGGAGCAATCGCTTAAACAACCTAGACTACTGCCTTCATTAAACGATTTTCTGATATTCTTGGAAAATCGTTTTCAATCTTTGGAGGCTTTAGGAACAACCCCAGCAAGAAAAGGCTCAGAAGACCAGCGTAAGCGATTTGAATCCAGCAGGGCATTTACCACAGTAGCCACTGCAGATACAGCTTGTACTTTTTGCAAAGGCAACCATCACCTTTATATATGCCATAAATTCTTAAAATTAAGTCCACAAAACCGCTATAAATTAGTGCGAAGCTCAGGATTATGCATTAACTGCTTCAAGATGGGACACAACGTTGAAGATTGTTCATCAAGATGCTGCTCCAAATGTCAGCGTAAGCATAACACGCTGCTTCATTGGGGAAGGTCCCCAAGAAATAATAAGTCAAATCCTTGCACATCTGCAACAAGGAATTCTCCGGTTGATTCAACAAATCTTTGCACATCTGCAACACAGAATACTTCAGTTGATTCAACAAGTCTTTGCACGTCTGCAACACAACATATTCTGACTCCTACCGAAAACTCCAAACTCAGAGCTACAAGGGTTATACTAAGTACAGCTATAGTTCACATAAAGAGTCAAGGAAAAGATATACCATGCCGAGCTTTATTGGATTCTGGATCACAAATCAACTTGATAACAGAAAAGCTAGCAAAATCATTGGGCACCAGGCAGACGCTGGACACACTTTCTGTGGAGGGAATCGGTCAAAATAAACTGGCATCCCACCGGAGAATCAGTTTGGAAATAAGTTCCAGAATCAACGGATTCTCCACCAGACTTGAGGCGCATATTTTGCCAAAAATAATTTCACCACAACCATCAAGAGCAATTACGACATCAAACTGGAATATTCCAAGCAACATCGTCTTGGCTGATCCTCAATTTCATCAGCCAGGGCCAGTAGATTTGCTCATTGGGGCAGAGTTATTTTATTCAACCTTAGTTGTTGGTCAAATAAGTTTAGGAGACGATCTTCCTACTTTGCAGAACACCGTATTTGGGTGGACAGCAGCAGGCAAGGTACCAACTTCCACGTGCAATCCTATGGTAGCATCATGTGGAATCTGCACAGCAGACGAGGCTCTTGATCAACAAATTGAAAGATTTTGGCGTTTGGAAGAAGCCACTGCAGCTGAAGACAATTTCACTCAAGCAGAAAGACGCTGTGAAACTCACTTCGTCCAAACTACAACCAGAGACTCCTGTGGTCGCTTTGTGGTTCGCTTACCTTTCAAGGAGGCACCTACTAGCTTGGGCGAATCTAAAGATATTGCGTTTCGAAGATTCATTGCCCTTGAACGAAGGCTTGCCAATTCACCAGAGCTTAAAAAACTTTATATACAATTCATGGAAGAATATCAACAATTGGGCCATATGCAGGTAGTGACTCTTCATCAAATCGCCAAGCCTTATTATTTCTTGCCTCACCATTGCATTCAAAAGCCTGCCAGCAGCACTACCAAACTTAGGGTGGTATTTGATGGTTCTGCAAAAACCTCTTCAAATATTTCGTTAAACAACATTCTCGCCACGGGACCAACAATTCAAGACGACGTTTTTACAATGTTACTTCGATTCCGTTTTCCAAGGTACGTTTTCACTGCCGATATTGAGAAGATGTACCGGCAAATACTCCTACATAAAGAAGATCAAAAATTTCAATTGATATGGTGGCGAAGCAGCTCAAGTAGCTCATTGAAGTGTTTTAAGCTTAACACTGTTACCTACGGTACAACTTCTGCATCATACTTAGCCACCAAGTGCCTGCAAGTGTTAGCACAAGAAAATAAAGAAAAATATCCTTTGGGCTCAATGGTTCTTGCCCGTGATTTTTATGTGGATGATGTTTTAACTGGTTCAGATAAAATTGCCGAGCTACTGGCAACTCAAGAAGAGCTGCAGGCAATTCTTCAAAGTAGTGGTTTTAAGTTGAGAAAATGGTGTGCTAATCATGCATCTCTTTTGAAGGGTATTCTTCTTGACGATAGAGAAACCGAGCTTGACTTTACCAACAATATCGATGAACATATCAAGACTGTAGGACTTACATGGATGCCGAAATCAGATCAACTTTGCGTCAAAACATCCTGGGTTGAGAAGGTTCGAGTGACTAAGCGAACAGCATATTCTGACATAGCTCACTTATTTGATCCACTAGGAATCATGGCTCCGGTAGTCGTAGTCGCAAAAATATTTCTCCAAAAACTGTGGGAATTGAAGCTTGATTGGGATGCTGCTTTGCCTCAAGAAATGCAGACAGCTTGGATCAGGTATCGAGAAGGACTACAGTCGCTAAATAGCATAAAGATTGATAGGCACATCTTTTCGCATAGATCTCCGAAAAGCATACAATACCACATATTTGCTGATGCATCGGAAAAGGCCTATGGGGCAGCAGCATACGTTCGATCAGTCAGCAGTGACAACATCATAACGGTGCGTTTATTATGCGCTAAATCGAGAGTAGCGCCATCAAAGCAGACAAAACTAGCGCAGCAAGCCACTATTCCCCGCTTAGAACTTTGTGCTGCCTGTCTTGCCACTGATCTCTTACTTCGTTTACAAAAAGACCTAAATATCAATAATGATGCAACATTCTTATGGACCGACTCGGAAATCGTTCTTGCTTGGATAAATTCTTCATCATCAGCCTCACTACCTGTTTTTATTGCAAATCGGGTATCACGTATTCAACAAAGTACAATACTCCAGCAATGGCACCACGTCCCTTCAAAGGAAAATCCGGCGGATGTTCTTTCACGTGGGATAGCACCCGAACGGCTTCAAACTTGTAATATTTGGTTCTATGGGCCAAAGTTTTTACATGGAGCTACATCAACTTGGCCACCTAAATACAAGCCAATTGACGAGAATCATTTGTCAGTAGGAACGGCGATTCACGATCCACCCCCACATCAAGAAGGAATTTTAATTAACATAAACCACAAAAATTCCTTTAAGAACGCACAAAGAATACTCGCCTACATACTGAGATATATCCACAACATAAGGCAATTGGCGATAAAAACTAAAATCAAGAAAAACGAAGAAGAATTGTCACCGGAAGAACTGGAATTAAAACTGGAAGAAATCAGAGTGATAAATGGTCATCTGTCAGCTACAGAACTTAATCAGTCAAAAAAGAAAATTTTTAAATTAATGCAACACGATAAATTCCATGATGAAATCAAACATCTGCAGGACGAGGGTGACGTTCCAAATAAAAATCCATTCAAGAGTCTCACGCCCTTTTTAGATAAAGAAGGGCTGATTCGTGTAGGCGGACGCTTAGAAGCATCGTCTTTGCCTTACGACGCTAAGCATCCCATACTTATACCATACAATCATCCTTTCACCAAAATGATATTTACTGAAATTCACGAGGACAACAATCATGTCGGGCCGCAAACGATGCTTTCAATAGCCAGGCAGATGATTTGGCCAGTGAAAGGAAAGACTCTGGCACGGTCAATTTTGCACAAGTGTGTTAAATGTGTCCGCGCCACACCAAAACTTCTATCTCAACAAATGGGAAATTTGCCTGCTGATAGAATTCAACCAGCCCGACCATTCATCAATACCGGCGTCGACTTTTGCGGTCCAATTTCAACACACTATAAGATAAGAGGCAAACGGCCTCAAAAATCCTATATCGCAATTTTCTGCTGCTTTTCTACCAAGGCGTGCCATTTAGAATTAGTAACCGATTTAACGACACAAGGTTTCATAGGGGCACTTAAGCGATTCATGGCTAGGCGGGGTCATTGCAGAAGCATATATTGCGATAATGCAACAAACTTTGTTGGGGCAAAAAACCATCTGTCAGAAGTAATAGCCTTTATGGAATCCAATACAGAAAAAGAAAAGATAACATCTTTATGCGTTACAAAAGGATGCGACTTTCATTTCATTCCACCACGTTCACCGCATTTTGGTGGTCTATGGGAAGCTGCGGTTAAATCATCAAAACATTTGCTACAGCACACTCTTGCAGGAGCATCATTAACGTATGAAGAACTTGAAACAGCCATCACTCAAGTTGAAGCGATATTGAACTCAAGGCCCATAACTCCAATGTCCACTTCGCCGAATGATCTTACCGCTCTAACTCCTGGCCACTTCCTCATTGGAGAGCCTCTCATTAGCAATGTTGACCCCGCAGCCACACCAGCTGATTCAAGGATACTTACTCGCTGGAATCTTGTGAGTCATCTCAAAAATGAGTTCTGGCGCCGATGGTCGCGTGATTACCTGAATCAGCTACAGCACAGGTATAAATGGAAGGAGAGATGTCAAAATGCAGAGCCCGGAATGATGGTGATAATCAAGGAAGACAACACACCAAGTTTACGATGGCCGCTTGGCCGCATCACTAACGTAATAACCGGAGAAGATGGACTGGTTCGAGTAGCCGATGTTCGGACAGCGACTGGTGTATTCCGTCGTGCCATACACAGATTGGCTCCACTTCCAATTGCAACTAACGATGATGAATTCAAGCAAAGGGAAAGTACAAACATTGCTACAGATCCGTGCTCATCAACCTTGACTCGTTCGCACAAAAATTCAGCTGATGAACCAGGACCAGTACCAAAAAAGAAATTCAAGCCTTCTATTGGATCAGCAGCCCTAACCATCCTCTTGGTATTTGTATTTATTCCCTTGATAGCATGTGATCCGGTCAAGATTCAACCATTTCAGTCACGGCCAGGAATCTACTTTGAAAATTACGGCACCTCAGCCATCACTTCGAGTAATTGGAACATAATAGCCTATTATGACATGGATCCTTATTGGTACGAATACCAGTCGATATTAACCTATAGTAGGAAATTAGCAGAAATTTGCCAACTATTGCCGAATAAAAATGAAACTTGCAAGGAGGCAATCGTCCAATTTGACCGACTAAACGCAGATATCAAAAAGGATAATGATCTGTTATCTACAACCTTAATCACTCAGAGAGTACGTCGTGGCGCCGTAAACTTCGTGGGAAATGTGGCTAATGCTTTATTTGGGGTTCTTGACGATGAATATGCTAACCACATGTCCAATACAATAAACACAATTAAGCAAGATCAAAATCACATAGTCAGGCTTATCCAAAACCAGACTTCAATAATTGATGCCACCATAAATATTATTAAAGAGAATGAGCAAGACACGAGCTCCCGTTTTGAGGAGATGGACAAAAACCTCAAGGAAATTACAGCTGCTCTTAACGACATTAGACAGCAGTACCACCAGGAAAGATTGCGTCAGCTCTTCAATTCAATCGCTCTGCAGCTTATACTAGTCTCTTCGCAATTTCAAAAAACACAAGCCTCCTTAATAGACGTAATGATCGATACTCATCACGGAAGAATAAATCCTCAGCTTGTTTCCCCTGCTCAGCTAAAGCAGGAAATCACTATGATAAAAGCTAACCTACATTCCTCAGTCAGGCTTCCAGTAGCACCAGACGAAATCCCGAAACTTTATCATCTTATGAGCATTCATGGCAAGGCTCTGAAGAAACACATCATCTTCAAAATTGAATTACCACTCCTAAGTCTTGATGAATTCGAGCTCTTCAGAGTTACTCCCGTTCCAGTTCTTGTCGAAGAATCATTTTATACCATAAAACCATCAACCGAGTACATTATGATCAACTTGCACCGTGACCAATACTACCCGTTATCAACATTAGAGTTTCAAGGATGTTTTTCCCTTACTGAAGAAAGACACCTTTGCCACCTACAACATCCAATTTATAGACGAGGGTCAAGGGCATGTTCCTGCGAAATCGACTTCTTAAACCATGGGCAGCAATCTCCATCATGTAAAATTATAATCACCCACGATGGCCCTCACTGGATACAATTGCACAAGCCCAACGAATGGATATACGTTTTGCGGAACAGAACTACGCTGAACATAGTTTGTGATAACACAGTAACACAGACCGTTGTGAAGGGCTCTGGAATTCTTCAAATCCAACCCGGATGCATTATCAAGGATGACTTCATAACATTGCGTGGACAGCTTATACAGAGAACAGTCTCAAGGATGTCACTATCTCCAGTAACAAATCTTTCTGATTATGCCTTACCAGACAATATAGCTGCAGCATCTTATAGGGCCGTGCCCTACAAAAAACATGTAGAGGAATTGGATACACTCAAGCGAGAACTCCTAAACATTACCAAGGCGCTGCCTCCTATAACATATCAAAATGATGTGCATCAAATTTCGGTGAGCTACGTCGCATTAATCACATCCCTCATAATCCTTATCTGCTTGTTGCGACGGTCATATTGCTACTACTGCAAACACAATTCAGAAATCTCCAAAGACGAAAGGAAATCCAGCAGAACTTCGGCGGACATCCGGGGCAACCTCAACTGCAAAAAAGAAGACCCCAACGACAAGAATCCTAACAGCATTACCTTCGAGATGGTCGTATAGTTTCGAACATAGTTCAACGGGTGGAGAATGTATATTTTAATCCATCAGATTATTATATACCAACAATTTTTAGTATTTACCAGCAACAGCTTCTCTGTATGCTTTATTTAAAATCTATAACAACAGCAACAGCTTCTCTGTATGCTTTATTTTCTAATCATACTTAAATAAATTTCTCACGATAGTCAGCATTCTGCATTCAGGCTCAGAACATACCTGGCAGAAACGTATCATATTCCTTTTACTTTTTGTATTTCTTTCTTTCTGTATGAACGTAATTTTAGTAAAGTAATCAAAAATTGTGTGAATGTAATTTTAGTAAAGTAAGCAAAAATTGTACATAAATAGAATTTTAAGATAATAAAATTTATCATTTGTGATCAAAAGGTTGTCGAGTGCACTTAATTATTATTGCTTCCCCCCACCAGTGGTAAGGGGCATTAATATTTCACAACAATACAACATACTCCAAAATACAAAGGTACAAAGAACCTTTTGTATTTATCTACGCTCTGATCAAGGTTATGCACCCTGTTCAGCCAGTCGGAGCAAAATAGTTCCGACTTATTCAGTATGTAAATAACAACCGTTAGATGGAGAATTTAAAAAAAAAAAACTCTAGAGCTCCAAAAAATATGCAAGCAAATATTTTTTGATCAACTGAAAAAATTGTACCCAGCCTTTTAGGAGATCGATCGAAAGTGCAGGTATATTTTGCATACAAAAGTGAAGTTTTAGGAGAATTTTTATAAATTATTTATTTGTAGAGTGTTGTTTAATGCTTACGCCTCCTCCGGGGTGGCTATGAGGCTGATAAATTTAAAATAAATATTAATAAAATTTCATGGCGATACAAATGAATGTAGTGATATATGTATCATGCGACAAATACAGCAGGCGAAAAAAAATATCATGCGAGAAACATATCAGATATCGCATGATATAATTCTCTCTGATATACTGCCGTCTGATATATTTCTCGCATGATATTAGTTTCTCTGAAACGGCTCCAACGATTTGGTTGAAATTTTTAGTGTTTGTTGCGGTGGGCAAGAAAAAATAATGAAATTAGTTTTAGTAAAATCCAACCACTGCCACACACATTTTTATCATTTCTTGGTTTCTCGGAAACAGCTTTAACAATTTAGATGAACCTTTCAGAGTTTATTTTTATGAACGAAAATGAAAATGGAAAATTAAGATTTAATTGAAACCACCCACTGACACGCCTACTTTAATAATTTCTTGGTTTCTCGGAAACGGCTCTTAAGATTTGGATGACATTCTCAGTTTAATTCCGTGAGGGAAAATCTATTTAGAAATTGGTTTTAGTAAGATCCGCTCACTGCCATTCCACTTTTTTCATTTCTTGATGGTATATCAGAAACTGCTGAATCGGTTATGTACTGCTTCAAGTAATGAACGATAAAGAGTTTATAAATTAGATTATCAAAAAAAACACCCACTGCAACGCCCAATTGTTTTATTTCTTGGTTTCTCGTTAACGATTCTAATTTATCGGACACAAATCAAATAATTCATGAATCCTGACCCTGCAATGATCACTTTGATCTTTTGTCTTGGTTTTTGGGAAATGACTTTACCTAACGATTTGGATGAATTTTTGTTATCATGAGCAACAAAAAAAAATTGTAAATTAGCTTCAGTAAAATGCGCCCACGTTTTGCTAATATTTTGCTTTAAAAGTTTCTATTTGTCTGATCTTCAAGGTTATGATGAAATTTCAGGCTACTTATAAAAATTGTTATGTAAGGACTAAGGACATTAACCATGTGTTATTAATTTGATTTCCTTTTTTAAAAATCTAAAATTTGATAAGCAATTTCAGATTTTCGAAAAATTATGTAAGTAGGTTTTATAAAGATTAACGCTCTGACACATATTTTTGCTATTTTTATCCACTCCAAAAATAATAAAATACTCTGTTGGCTTTTGTACTATAAGGGGACATCATGGGATAGAGTGAAGATGCGTTTTTGTTATAGTGCTATATTAAAAAACTGCAAAATTAATCCTTCAAAAAATCATGATTTCGACTTAACCTAATACTTTGTATATACCTTGATATGAAGCTTGACACGTAAACTTTGTTTAAAGATTTCAACCTTCAGCATTAGAAAACAACATCCCCCGAAATTTTAAGCCGTCCTTACAAATCAGAAACCGTACAAATTTAAATGTCCACTGTACTTACTTTAGGTAGTAGCCCCACCGACACAAAAAACTAAGAATTTCGACACAAAAATATCAGAAATTGGTGCAGCAGCCTGATACTTAAGTTTTTACTGGTGGCAGAGTGAGATAAAAAATTGTATGGATCAACTTTTCAAGTGCAATAAAACGAAAACTGGAAATTATTAGAGACAAAACCAGCTGATCTGTATCTGTATTATTTATGATTCTATTTGAAAAAAAAAAAAAACATTGAAAGGAGAACAAAAAACAAAGCTTGTTATACGTGAATGCGCTTCAAATATTCACTTCGATTTCTGACCTAATCTCTTTTATCATAGTTTTTTTTCGAATCAATACTTCATAAAATTTCTGAAATAGTAAAGTCAGCATTTCCTGAAACACATCATAAGATTTCTAAAATCAGAGGAAAAAAACACACATAGATTAATTTTTTTTTTTGGATTTATTTACAAATATTTATTTAAATAAAAAATATAATATTATTTTTTTTTGTAAAAAAATGAAAAATCGATATTCGCGCCTACTTCGTAGTTTTTGTTTTCTTTTTTTCGTTTTAACAATTATAAATTGAACCTAATTTATTGGGCAAGTTTTTTTTTTAAGGTTAAAGACAAAATGGATGCTCGCGACTTTTGATGTTTTGAAGCGCCATCCATTCGATCAGCTATCTTTTCAATGACAACTCCTTTTTGTTTTGGCTAAGAAGATAAATAGAGAGTGAGAGATTTTGGAGAGCATATATGTGAACTCCAGGAGGGCTCATCATCAATCCAATGTCATGGTTTCAATCCGTTTTTCTTTGATATTTATAAATACTTAAAGCAGCGTGATCCAATCCAAGAAGCATAATGGTTCCGTATTTTCCATTTATCACAAACTAATAACTAGTAACAATTTTTAATTAAATAGACACAAGAGGGAAGAGAGAAGGAGAAGGAAAATCATTTGTCTTGTCTTGTCTTAGGCTCTTTTTGTTATGAAAATCCTCTCCGGTTGCAGGTTGTTCTTTTTGTTAAATCAGAGTTTAATGATGGTGGAGACCGATTCCGTGGCCTTCCAGACCGAATCCGGATAATCCATGGCTCTCTAAATGAACGGGCACGGCAACTGGGACCTTGTAAGGTACAGGCCTATCGTAGGCAACAGGTACGTGCTTTTCAATGTGCACTGGCACTGGACGATCATATGGAACATGTACTGGCACTGGTACTTGCCTTTCTACGGCAACTGGAACATGCTTCTCAACTGGGTATGGAGCTGGGACTGGAACCTTGACTGGAACTGGCACTGGGCGATCAACTTGAACTGGATAGGGACGATCGTATGGGACATGGACAGCAACTGGTACCTTCTTAATGACGGTGTATGGAACTGGCTTCTCAACTGGCACTGGGTATGGTTTTGCCACCTCATATGGCACTGGATGATCAACGGCAACCTTGTATGGAACATGGACGATCCTTTCGACTGGGTAGGGTTGTGGCACATGTACTGGAACCTTGACTGGGTATGGAACCTTCCTTTCAACTGGGTATGGGGCAGCAACTGGAACCTTGACTGGAACATGGACGGTTTTCTCTACTGGGTAGGGTTGTGGCACAAGAACCTTGTATGGAACTGGACGGTCAACTGGTACATGGACTGGGTATGGAACTTCCTTCTCTACTGGGTAGGGTTGAGGAATATGGACAGGAACCTTGACGATTTGCTTAACTGGGTATGGAACGTGCTTAACAACGGGGTAGGGTTGGGCAACATGAACCTTAACTGGGTATGGAACTTGTTTCTCAACTGGATATGGAATGTGCTTCTCGACGGGATAGGGCACAGCAACATTCTTGACAAGGGTGATGGTCTTAACTGTTTCATGACCATATCCATGAGCGTAATCTCCACCACTGGCAAGGATTGCTCCACCATCAAGACCATGTCCGCCAATAATAGCATTTCCACCAATAAGACCATGTCCACCAATAAGACCGGATCCACCAATAAGACCATGTCCACCAATAAGTCCATGACCACCACCAAGACCATGTCCTAACTCAATACCACCTCCATATCCGTATCCGGATGAGATGATACCACGCTTGCCTTGTTTCTTCTCAGGGGCAGCAGCGGCTTCTGGTGCAGGTTCGACTGCGGCTTTCTTGGGTTCTTCTTTGACATCTTCAGCGTTGGTAAGCAGTAAAACTGCAGCCAAAAGCCCAAAAACGAGCTAAAATATATACAACAACAAAAAAATATATTAAGAACGATCGGAGACATGAGCTGAAATAATAAAAACGGTTAGTATGCACATGCAAATCTTTCAACAATCCACAGGCTATAAACGAAAAAGATGTGATAAACTGGACAAAAAGTGATTGTTTGGTGCATCTTGAATTACCTGCACACATTTTGTATGGCGATACTCGTATAATGCCGTAAAAGTTGTAATAAATAACTTTTGCTTTCATTCAAGTGCAGACTCTTAATTTCAAGAATGAAAGTGCAAATACTACGAGGGCATTTTTATTTTATGGACTTGAATTCAAAGCGAGAGAGAACAATAACTTAACGCAAGCGTATGCCGCTTGGATTGCAGCCAATTTGTCAATTTAATTTGAACCGTGGAAAGCTGGCTGGACGTAAATCAAAATCCAGAGATATGGCGGGATAGTCTTTGAAAGTTTGCCATTTTGGGGGTGTGGTACAGTGGGGCAGCAAGCCTCGCAATTTAAAACTGAATGGTGTAGAATTCATTCAGTGCTAACAATAATTAAAATTAAATTTCAAATCGATAATCATAAATTTTGAAGCATAAATTCAGAAAAATCAAAAAACAATATTTTAAATTCAGGGAATTTTGCATAAAAAAGTTAAAATTTGCAAAAAATTAGTTTTTTTTCTGAATATTCATCAAATTAGTCTTCTATTGTTTGGTTTGGATATTTCATTGCATTTATTACAGAATCGTTTTATGAACTGTGTTGTAATGTTTTATGTATATGATTTCTCATTTATGCCTGTGTTAAATATTATAAGGCGCATTTGGTGAAGCTTTTAAGTTATAAAAAAAAAGAAGCTGGGTGGGACTATTTTATAGACGAGCTGTGGAATTATGTATGTACTACTTTACGTTGATCTTATGATATTTGAGATTTGCTTGAGCAGTCATTTATAAATGCCAATAAAAAGATTTCATCAAGAAAAAAAAAGCAATTTGAGCTGATGAACAAAAATGATTCAAGATATTTAATTCGATTTAATTTACTGACTTAAATGCTATTAAAATAATTAAAAAAAAAATAATTTAAAAATATTATTGGCATAAATTGCATCACAGAACAACATTGAAAATCAGAAGACAACAAACTTAATCAATGTAAGATTTGATATTTTTTAAATTTAAGATGAATAATAAAGCATTTTAAATGCCTAAAGATTATTCAAAATTTTTGCAAAAAATAAAAAAAAAACAGAAAATAAATCAAGAAAAAAAAATCACTGAAGCTTTATGATGATTTTAATAATTTTTGTTTGCTATTTGCAATTGCTCCAGATGTCAATTTGGAACTATTCAAAATATTATTCGTTCATTTTTCATTAAAAGAAATAACTAGTTCCACAGAAAAATTTCATTAAATATGCATCACAATTTGAACAAATTAAATTCAAGTTCGCTGCCCAGCTCTTTCGTTTATATGGGTTTTAATGGATTTTCACAAAAAGGATGTGAACAATTCAAATTTGTATAGTCCTCTCAGTTTAATTTGATCACTTCGTTGAAAATTTGAACCATTTAGGAATAAATATATATTTTCCACAAAGTCACTTTTTCAACAAACAATTTTTTTTAGAAAAAATCACGATCACATATTTTGAGTTTTCACAGAGTTTTATGGTGATTTTTTTTTCATTTAACTTTAATTTTTTTTTTTTTTGAATTAAGAAAACACCTACCATCGATTTCATTTTTTATTGATTAGATTAAACACAAAGTGTTTTGAAGTTAAAAAAAAACTTAATTTAAGGGTTAATCCAACAAACCCAAGATGTATACTGGATGACTTTGGTTGGTATTCACCTGCTTTTATATTAAAAATGAAAAACCCAAGCGCTTTATTATGCTCTCTCAGCAACTTGATACACCAAAATATAATAGAAAACAAAATAAAAACAACAAAAAACACAGAACCACATATACAAACAAATCAAACCAAACCAAGTTAACGGAAAAGAAACAATATTATACAAGAAAATCCCTCACACACCGAAATACCAATCAAACTACCAAGTGAAAAGACTTAATAATGGTTGAATTAAAGTTTTGAGTTTCGTAGCGTCGCGTCGCGGCATCGAGAGTGGTAGCTCGATGGTATAGAAAAAAGCTCGCAAAAATTTTTGTTGAGTATAACATTATATTTTTGCCTCTTAAAGAGATCCCAAAGACCATGTCTAGTATTTGTAAAATATACGTACCTACATACATATGGCTCTGACTCTCTGTTTCAAAGTGTTGTATTTCACTTTCATTGGTATTACAGTTCGACTGGTGGTCGTTGTCATTGGTTAGTGCAAGTGTGTAGATAAGTGCATCGTGCAGATTTTTTGTAACAAGAGCAAAAGTTCGCATGCATGTCAAATGTTTTATTTTTTTTTTTTTTTTATTTCTTCATTGTTGCCATATATACTGTAGTAGATATCTCAGATAGCTAGTTGCTTCACCTTTTGCATTTATGTATCTCACCCCGGATTGGTAGTTCGATGGTATAAATTCTAAGTTAGTTGACGATATGATTTATTTTAAATTGAAACTATATTGCAACAGCTTGTTTAAGCCCTCCCGCCTCGCCTGCTGGTTTGCGAGCTACCTCTCGGGGGAAATGGTGTTTGGTTAGTTGAAGCTGATATAGTTGATATTGTGTGTGACCATATGTGCACCATGGTGCTGTATAATTGCGTTCAGCTGCTGTGCTTCTGGTGTGTCTACTTTAGTTTATTCTCGATTGGTTTTATTATATAATATGTATTTTGTCGACGCGTTGGTTTCGTTTGGTTTAGTTTGAAAGGTAAAGGATTTATTTATTTTTCATGCAGTGTTGCGGATAAGATTCCGGACACGGAATTTTTTCTACTGCCTGCAGTTATGGGATAACTAGATTTTCTAGACTAGAACATAAAGTCTAGGTCAGGGAGAGACAGACTAGCTTAGTATCACCAAATCGAAAAACAGTATAATTTTTTTTATATTTTTGGAGAAACGTGTTATAAAATGGGCGTACGCTTTAGTTTTTTTTTTTTTTTTTTGCAAAAGGCGCATGTTACCCTTGAATGAAATAAATGTGGTCAGTAGGTAAACATTACACACAATTCAGCTAAATGAGGGATTAATGCATATATGTATGTATACTACACAAGCCATTATGAAGGTGATAGTTTTTTTTTTTAGTTTTTTTTCTTGCAAGATTAGTTGGACATTATCACTATGATGGAGTGGAATAGATGGTCTAACATGACCAATTGACCATTATGAGATCCTAAGCCAATGGCCTTAGGCAAAATTACATAAAATCTTTGATCGACGTAGCTTTTTTGAGTGGTGGTTTTTTTCCTTTTATCTTTAAACAGTGATTTCTTTAAACTGAACTTAACAAGATTAATTAACATTTTATACAATAAATCGAATTGAGTAATAAAACTGAGGTTTGAGGTTTGTATTTTAATATAAATCGCTTCATATGTACATATGTAGATCATCGATCATTGAATCTAGATTAACATATAAGTATGGAAAAGGACTTCGTTTAGTATTTATAAAGATTTTCCTGTATCGGGTGAGCAATCTGTAGGTCTCCTTTTGAATCACATTTTATCATATTTTAACACTGATAACTCTTGGTGAATTAAAAAATTTATTGAAACTCTGTATTATATTTCAGTGGTTGCAAAGATGCTTCCATGGATGCTGCATTGCTGAAATAGTGTACGCAAGTTTTTAAAGACATTTCGTGAGACTAACTAGTTTGATGATTTATAACTTAACAAATATTCCGAGAAGAAGAGATTGGAAGAAACATTACAAAAGCAATTCTATGGCCAGAAGTTGAGGGTCTGAGCAAGTTATAGTTCCAGAAAAATGGGGCTACGTGCCACACAAGCACTCTAACTATATATTTTTTACACACTAGGTGCAATAAATGTGTATTCAGTCGTTTAAGTGATGTTGCTTGATAGTGAGGCCGATGTGGAGAAACCCTATTTAAAAAACATATTTTGGTACAATGCAAGCATATGACACATGATATTAGGGTTTCAATGCTGCATTTAATGAGGCTTAAACTAAGATGGTATGAACATGACAACCCGATAAATGATGATATTGATGCTATGCAAATAATCCATAGATAATTAAAGCACTTACAAACAATATTGATCAAGCCATTTGTCCAATATACATATGTAGGTGCCGAAACCATTAAAAATCTATTGAAAAATTGGGTTGTATGATAACTTGCTGCCAACGCAACAAAAATAGTCATTAAATTATTATAATATTACATAATTAATCAGAAGGTTAACTCTAACAAAAAAAAAATATAAATTGATGCAAAAGTTGAAGAAGGTTTATTTATAGCCTTTTTAAAATGAAGAAAATAGATGGCCTACCCTTTTTTTGTATTTTTAAAATTACAATACAATTTTTTTCGCAACAAACTTTAGCATAAGATGCGAAAAAAGTCTAGAACATGTACATAGATTTAGTCAATATAAGATACGAAAATTATGCGAGGGGGATTAATTCTCCTTCTTGTAGAAAGAAAAATATTGTAAGAACAACGCAAAACCTAAGATATTGGGGCATATTCGTAGCCACTTTTAAACTCCAGTTTATCTTAGACTGGGGTTTATTAAATGTTATTTAGATAGGATATATCGAGATCTAAGATAAACTGGAGTTTAAAAGTGAATATGAATATGCCCCATTATCTTTAAGTTTTAGCTAACTCAGCACTGAGAAATTGGACTTTAAAGCTAAAAATAGTAAAAATAATTGCAAAATGTTAAATATTTTTCGTTCAATATCTCTTTAAAATTTAAAATCGATCCAGCACAATCTGGGTGAAAATTTTGATTGAGAATACGAGAGTTTTCCGTAAAATGAATTGCTGCATGACCTGGAGTCTTAGCCCTTTAACTGGCTTACTGTTATAATATTCCTAACATTACTATATACCCTGTTATATCTCTAACTAAAATGTATATCTTTTATTTTTAAATCAACCAAGAAAAACTATATTATAATTATTACCTGCCAATTGCTGGTAGTTAGGTATACATACATTTGAAAGACTGCAACCACTAACCAGTTAATTTGTTTATCTTGATTAAAAAAATATAACCCGAGTTACTTGACCAATTATTTCATGTTTACTTAATTGACACACATCAAAATCCAACTGGTTTATATGTACTTGTGTGTATATAAAGAAAATATGTGAAAACAACTTGCAACTTAGTATCATATTTTAGTATATAGGCCAAAACTAATTTCGTTTGAATGAAAAGTGGAAAATGTATTCATATTTTTTTGTCTCTCTTAATTTGGATTTGTAAACAAAAAATAAAAACAAAATTGAAAACTTACGTCACTTTAAAAGGAGCTTTTATCAGCTCTTTATGGGGCGCAAAGTTTTCTTGGATTTACCATCAGAAAAAAAAACGCTTCTATTGCTGTTTAGGTTTAAATGCAAACTGTCGTCAAAATTGATTTAATAGAAGTCACTTGCAGTCGTTTTGCCATCACATTTGGTATCAGAATCTTTGTTCGGACTACACTCTGCTGTGCATAATATTTAAATAAGCAATCTGATCACGTCTTTTATTTCTAAGGGAAAAATAACGACTAACACCATATCAGTAAGCAAATGCGTCAGCGCAGCTAGAGTAATTACTTATGCGACCAGTTTTTTTTCTAATCTCCTGACAAAGAACCTGCTCCAGTGACTGTTTATAATTTACCAAAAAAGATGGTCTGATCAATCGTAAATTTAGTTATTATTTCGATATAAATATATTTGTTGGCTAATTTTTATTTTAAAGGGAACTTTGTTTAACAAGTTCTTCTTTTATTTGATTTATTGTCTTATTGTTATTTTTAACTTTTTTGTTTATATATTTTTTGCAAATTTATGTGTTAAGAAGTAATTGGATATCAGATTAGAAACCAATCAGGTTAGGGATGTCAATAAATCACCCTCAATTTAGGTATGGTTTTAAATTGTTGACACTGGTTCGTGGTCACACTAATCCTGTGACTATTAAGCCAGTCAAAAACTCCATCTTAATTTGGGACTACACATATTTATTTACTGCGAATTAACTTTTAAGACTAATTTAAAATTAAATTTTACCATACTAACTGAACTGCTTTTTTCCTTGTATTAATTATTATTTATTTATTACTTTCTTCATTTTTATGATTGATAATTGAGTATTTATTTGTTCTAGCTGTTAGCTTAGCTTTATGATAATTGCATCACGAAACGTATCTACAGACAACGAAAATGCAAGCAGAGCATGAAAAAATTTTCAGGGAACTAATATGTATATATATATGTTGTAGTTAGGTATGGTATGTTACGACAAAATTGTTTGACAAATTAGCGTTTTTTTAATTTTAATCTTTTGTTTAATTGGCTTTTTTAAGTTTGGCAATTTTTCATTTGCTCCTGATATTTTTCTTTTTCTTTTATTTGGCATTTTGCGAAATGATTACAAATATTAAAAAAACATAAAAATGTTAAATGTTAACTGCAAAATGATTGGCAAGCACAATTAATTAATTAAAAAATAAAATGTAAATTGCCAATTAAACGAAACGATTTAAACGAAACAAAGAATTGCCAAATGAATTTTGCCAAACAATATAGTTCCCCTTGTTTATACAAGGTGTTTCGCATATGATCCGAAAAAAACTAGGGAGTGTAGATTGAGTCAAGACAAGAAAAAAATGCATAGAAGGGAGAGTCTATTTCCTGCTGTTTAGGCGAGAAGGGATTTTTTTTTTTAAATCGACTTGAAATATAAAAAAATCTTTTAAAACTAATAGTAACATTTACAATGGCATATTAGACCTTTTTTCAAAGGCAGAGATCCATGATTTAGTTCTGTTTTAAAATAAAATAATTTTAGTGATATTTGAAAAATTAATTTACAAGCTAAAAGTTTAAAATTTTTTACGTCAGTAACATTCTGGTTTATAATATTCAATACTAAGAAGATTCAGTTGTTTTCAAAAATTATAAGACATTTAAGAATTCGTTTTTTAGTGTTTGACTTAAAATTAAAATTAATAAAAGCAGTAAATATTAAAAATCAAAGTGCTTATTATTGAATTTGAACAATTTTTTTTAAATTGTTTGTCATAATTTTTCAAAAACAATTTACTGAAACAATTTCATTTAAAACAGAATTACAAAATGGATTTCTGGCTTTAAAAAAAGTATAACACATGACTTTTAGATAGTAAAATATGTACATTAAGATGGTCCCAACATACATACATACAAAAAATGCTCTAATTTTTTCAGAATTTTATCTCTACCCTTTACTCGCCCTGTTTCAAAGAGAAATTATTGTCCTTGGTCTATAGGGCCTGATTTTTGGGATTACTCCCATATATATATATAATGGCTGGACCGTTTTTTTATAATTTTGACATTTGTTCTTCTAATTATTTTAAGCAATATTACAAAAAATATATTCTTCAATCGCAAAAAAATTGAAAAGTAAATCCATTTTTTAGTATATATGACGATTTTAACATTTTTATACAAATTTCTCGAAAACGACTCGACCAATTTTATGCAAATTATGTCAGTACGTATATCTGATATTTTTAAATAATACTGCGTACTTAAATCTTCCAAAAATATGTTTTAAAAAATATTTGTATAAGAAAATTTAAAAATTTCAGATACACAAAATCTTTTTTTTTTGTTTGTGTTTTTGTACTTCGTTTGGATTTTGTATTTTTTATTGTTGTGGTTTTCGGATGAACAATATAATGACGCCAAGAAAAGCAGCCTGGGCTAACAAATTTACCTGACACTTATTTTTTAAAAGGCTTAGTCCGGTTTCACAATTATTTAACAGCCTATTAAATATTAAATAACGTATTTTGTGTATGGAAAAAATGTCATTTTAAGATTTAAAAGCCTTTTAAATAGTTAAAAAGGGTTTTATGAAATCGGCCATTAAACTTATATTAATTGGAACAATTAATAAATGTGTCTTTTTTGAAGCAGTTAATCTATTAATTTAAGAAGAGTACAATTGTTTCCTAAAAAAAATAATTTTTCTTCTAAAAATCAGTTAATGCACTATGATCCTCATGGCCAGATATACAAATTAAATCGCTCAAATAAATATTTTATATAAAATTTTGTCAATTTTGGTCTGTTTCGCCATATCTAAGTAAAGTTCTGATTTCTTACTCGACAGAAAGTTGGTTTTTGTGTGATAACACACTTGCACACACTGTGTGTAGCTAATAAAAATGCTAGTTTATTCAAATGCAATGGTCAAACAATAAAATCTAGATTGGACCTGATAACGTGACTTCGGTATCGTGACTTTTTCAAATTAAAATTGAACTTAATAGACTAAGCACCACTAAAAGGAGTCTGATGATATAGCTATAACTCCAGCGAAGTAGTAGCTGTGGTGCCTTTATAACTTGACGTCAACTATACATGTAGATAAACGTTATACTAAAGTTGATATTTGTTGAAAACTAATTCATTGCTAGAAGCTCTGTAAATTGATTTATCTTCAAGTTGAAGCATGTCAAAATGCACATTATAAGTAACTTTTTACCAGTAAGTTTTGAGGGGCCCCTCTCGCCAATCGTATTGCACTTAACCCAACAAAACTTGACACAATTTTGTAGAGGAGGATGATTTTATACAACTTTATAAAATATTATGTTTCAAAACTGTGAAATTTTTCATCAATTTTTACATTTTAAAAATCAAAAATAACTTTTATAGCGGACGCAGTTACCCTTTAATATTATAATTAATAAAACATTCGACCAATTAACATATTGGTCGATTTTGAATTATTTGTGACTCTATACCATATGAGATGATAAAATAAGTCTAGGAGATATTAAATTTTTTTAAATGAATTGAATGACACAAAATTTTGTAAATTTTTGAATGTGTTTATATTTTTTTTATTAAAACAAAATCTGAATATATATCTAATTATGTAGCAGCTGTAGTTGTATTTGATCTAAATAGATCTAAAATTTTGTTACATTGTCCCGTCCACATAAAATAAGGCAACAGACTAATCAATAAATAAAATAAAATAGACAGAGCCCAAATTTATTTGGTATTCCAGAACTATAACTTTAAAGTTATTTGATCTGCAAATATTAAAAATTACTGAGAAATATCAAATTAGGAAATAATATTGAAACAAATCAAAATGGTCGCTAAATCCCAGCTTCTTTAATTTAAATAGCAAAACTCGACATGAGAGTTTGTAAAACGCCGAATAGAAATCTGCGTTAGGAAACAGCAATTCCATTGAAAACATATGAGAAAAGTTGCCTTTTGTAAATTCATTGGAACAGGATATGATTTGGGTAACATAAATCATAGAGATTCCTTTAAAGCTACGAAAAGTTAAAGAAAACTGCTTATTAAGCAAAAGGTCTGTACCTTATTCGTATGAAGAAGGGTTATGAAAAATTTGTATATAAACAGATTAATTCAAATTCAATTGGCTAGGTTTTTTTTTGGAGATTTAGTCAGATTGGGACAGTTGTTCCATTGACAAATACAAAAACAATGTATTTCATACTGTTTTCGTTTTTCTTCTTTGTCTTCTTCGTGTTTTTTTTTTGTTTTGTTACACCAACGAAACCACAAGCATTACTTTCTAGGCGTTTGAATTTGTAATTAATTATTAGGGGTCGATTATAGCTATCTCATTGAAATACATAATTTAATATTTGAAAGCACTTAAAACCCTATATCATTGATTATTTTGATACCAAAATAAATCTTATAACTTGAATTATATATTATTCTAGTACAAAAAATTATCACTCTTGATCAACCTTCCTCATTAAGTGACTTTTAATATATATCAATGATCAGTTATAACATATCCAATGAACATTGAAAATAGTAAAAGCCACTTAATGTGGAAGGTTGAACAAGTGTTTAATTTTTTTTTTTTTTTGGCTAAAATAATAACATTCGATTAACGGGCCAGTTCGAATTCAAAATTAAATGAGCTGTCAAACAACATTATTAAATTTCAGATCAAATTCTATGTAATTTCTTGAAGAAGGAAAAAACGTGGTCTGATCACAAAATATTTACATAGAATGGGAATAGCACATAATCCCGAATTCTAAAATCCAAATGAAAAAATATCTAATCCAAAATCCCTAAACCAAAAATCCTTAAATTAAAATCCCGAATGCCGAAATCCCGAATTCTAAAATCCCATAATACTCAATTTAAAAAATGTTGTTATTCTAAAATTTCAATTAATTTTAAGTACAATTTATTAATTACAGCGGAATTCTTTGCTTTTGCTAATTTTTACTATTAAAAGAAAAACGTAATAAATTGAAGTTTTATCCCTTTTTGAACAATTGGTCATACCCTTTAAAAGAACGATTTAAAAGCAAAATAAATACCATTTAGAATAAAATAAATACTTAATAAATATTGCACATGTAAATTAAAAAAAAAAAAAAAACAGGGGCAATATCCGGGATCCAAGTTTTTTTGTACGTATACAATTACTTAATTTATTTTTTCTGTTATACTCATTTGTTTAACTAATCAGCAAGCCCAAACTTCAGGTCTTCTCCATATTGAAGTTCACCATTCAAGGCCTTATAACTGAAGGCGCTATGTAGGTAGATATATACGTATTTGATGATGTTGAGACAAAATTAATTGGTAATTGAGAACGATCTCATTTAAAATCTAGATCTATCTACATTGACCATCATCCTGGTGATGATGATTTTATGACCGACACGCCACAAAATTTGTGAGTGAAAGGAAAAAAATTCCTCAAATTTTGATGGTAATTTTTTTTTAACCACAGTATGAGTTTATTTACCTTGAAGATTTAGTTCTACACTACTTTAAAATGTTTTGTGTCTTAATTTTATATTTTATCTTGAATTAAAATATATATTCTATTCAAAACATATCAAAGCGATTGGTTTTTTCCTCAATAATAATTATACTGGTTCATATATAAGTATATACCTACTAGAATTGGTTCAGTTCTTACTTTTACTTTATGGTAATATAATAATATATGTGTATTTCTGGATGTTAAAGTTATATAGTGGGTACTATATTACTCAATTTAATTTAATTTATTCAAGTTTTTCTAATCTTAATTTTAGGGGTTAATGTTAAGAATTTGTTTGTTTTTTTTTTTTTGTTTTTTTTTTTTTTTGGAAAAACCAAAAAGTAACTTTTATGTCCGCGATGGTAGAGTTTGATGATCTGATGACGTTGGTTTATGGGGATTTATGTGTACACGTGCTAATATCGAATTGATTTTATTTCATATAATTTCTTTTAAGCAAATCAACAAGGGCAATTTTGGTCATTAAACCTACAACTGGTCTAGTTTGATTTTAAAATGGATTAGGTATCCTGTTATTATTATATTTTAGAGCAGCTTAGTAAAGAAATAAATAAATTTTATTGTATTCTGAGAAAAATTCCTCGAGTTTGTCTTTTTTTTTTTCATTGGAATTTTAAATTTAAACTAATAGGTATATTTTTTTTTCTTAAAAATTTCATTATGACTTAACAAAAAAAAAAAACTTCATTCCCTCAACCATGCCTTTATATTTTCAACTCCGAAAGCTTGTTTTGATTTATTAATTGAAATGGAGTCACAATGTCAAACCGAAACAAATAATAATTATATTATCAAATTAAATTAATTATAATTTTTTTATATTGACAACAATAGACGTGCCGCCGCTAAAGCTCAAAGATGAACAGATCAGTCATGGGTTATTTAGGATTAGGAAGTTTGAAATTAGTGAAGCTAAATATTTAACAGATGTATGAGCATTTTCGTGAGTTATATGCCTTAATAATGAAGAAAAGATATGCCATCTGTAATGCAGATGAGTCGTCTAAGGTTATCTGATTTTTGTTTTTTTTTTTTTTTTTTTTTTTTTTTATTAATAATTGATTCTTTTGTATATTTTTCATAGTTTTTCATTTAAGTCAGATACAGAAAATATACTACCACGATTTTAAATTTTTGAAGGTTATAATCAAAGAAGGCTATTTTTGTATGCAGGAGGATGCGAATAAAATCAAAAATAATTAAAGATAACTTAAATCAAAGATATAACATTAGAAACTTTTTGAAAAATCGTTATTATGTGTTAGTAAATTTTTTTTTTTTTTTTTTTTAAATATCTACGACTGGATAGTACGAACTTGCTCTTGGGGTTAACAACACAAATATTGCAATAAATTGAAGATGGCAAGGTAGTGGTTCAATAATGTTAAAATATATTTAAAGAGAAAATGTCGAAAAAATCAAAAGTACGTTGAAACAAAATTATTTTTTTTATTTTTGTTTAAAAAAAACTTGATTTTAAAATTTTTAAATGCTATATTGGTTGAACTATTTAGGAGCACTAGATTGCTAATTTATAACAAAATCGGTCAAGGCATTGAAAAGATGGACGCGAATAACCCAAAACTAAGACAATTTCCTCAAAAAACGTGGAATGCTTATTTTTGTTAGGTATGTAAATTTTTTGCCAAAAACCTTAAAAAGGCCATTTTCTTACAATTTTGGTCCAGCATAGCTACAAAGTGTTACCAAAATCGTTAAAGCCATTTTCGAGAAAATTAAAAAAAAAACCTATGTAAATTGTTGAATAACATATGTTACAGCCTCGATTTTTTTTAACTTGAAACAAATACTTGCTTTATAGAGCAAGTAAAAATTATGAAAAGATATACATAGCTGCAAGTAAAAAATATACAAAATATTGATGATGATGATTTTCTGAACTCAAGTTTTTTGAAGAAGAATAAAATCCAGCTTTAGATTGATCTCAAACAAACAATGCAGCCATATCAGACATAATTTTGCGTGAATTCTTCAAGTGTGTTACCCCGGATTTTTATCCGAAATCTTGAACTGTTACAATGGAACCTTTGAGTAGCGAGTTATTCCGTCTAGTCTTTGTTCTTGGTTATTTTTCTATTATATAAATAAGGAGACGAATCTGTCGCATCAGATAACTATTGTAGGATTTAGTTTTTGAACGCGTCTATATGAACTTACAATTTGGATGGTCGAAAATTTAAAGCTCAGTGAGCTTCAAACTTGATTTCAAACCAGACCAAATGTTTTTACTGGTAAATATTGCGCATGTGTACCTAAAAATAGGTAGGTAGGAGAGAGAAGTTAACCCGAAGTTTTTTTTAGAGCCACTTCATGCCGACAGAGATCAAATCTTTGATTTGAAAATTGATGAGGACGTCAAAAAAGCTTTTCCAAATGATTGTTCTCTCATTTTGGCCAGAGTAAATAAAAAAAACCTTGGCTATGTCTTGCATGGCTTTTAATGACAAGTCAGTTGTTCGGGATTTATTATGCAAGCCAGAGGGGAAATACTTGGTATCAACTTGATACCTCACCAATCAGATCTATCTCTCAAATATGAAATATCTAGCCTTTATTTGGCTGATAAATTGATGATGCCACTAGAATAAGAAAAAAGTACGATTAACCAATGTTTTCTTGAAGCTGCAAATGGTAAGCTGGAACTAAGCAGACCTCAACTAGCCATTTTGGTTGGAGTCCTAACGGCTCATAGCTCAATCGGAACCCACATGAGCAGATTGGACATCAGCACATCTGACTTATGCAGAGGGTGTCATCAAGACAAAGAGGAGGAGGAGGGCTCTTACCACTTCATTTGTGAATGCTCAAGCTTATTCAGCACCAGAAAAACAGCCGTCGGAGAGTACTTTTTTGATTAACAAAGTGACATCTAGTTTTTTTTTGCTGCTAATGAACATTCTAAAATTTGTTCAGAATTCAGGATGGTTTAGGGAGGCAACTCATAACCACAAGTAAGCTACACTAATTCCTTTCTCCAACCATCCATGAAATTTCGTAGAAAAAACACTTTTATGTGATCTCCTGGACTGTTTTTGTTATAATTTTCCAATCCGATGTTTCAAAATGGTTCAAGTACTGATGAAGGTAGGATAGTATCTCAAAACTATGCTGTGATCCGTTAGGTGGCATTGTAGTCAAATTATTTAAAAATTTAATGTGAACGGTGGGCAAAATAAGAACTTCCTACATAAATGTAAACAGCTCTGAAGTGCTCTAGACGTTATTTTGGATCACCAGGATTGAGCTTTTAGACCAACTGGAATTTTGTTAGAATACAGATGCAAATCTTTCTTCAATATTGTGCCACGCGGTATAACCAACTGTGATGTTGAACATTGTTGTGTTGAGTCGATTTTTCAGGACCAGTTGCAAAATGTTTGCAAACGACCTGGATGTTTTCGCCGATCGGCTATAACAAAGGCTGTGCGGAGGTAGGTACTTTTCACATCTGTAACGTTCCCATATCGCTCGAATTTGGTTACCGCAGGACGGATTGTTGCAGCTGTTGGAATATTTTGAACACCATACAATTTGTAAATTTGTGTAAATTATTGATCGGCCATCTTCCAAAAATAATTGGACAGTTTTTGTTCGCTGTGCGAACGTGTAGTATTCCAGATTGAGTTAAACCAGAGTTAGTTAACTCTATAGAAGTTAATATACCCACAGTTAACTGAGTGAGCAGTTTTTTGGTAGAGAATTCACACGGAACGACTAAGCAAGCTCGGTGGATAAAACATCAAAAGCATCTGTTAAGTTAATCCTGAGTTAACTCACCAAATTTTATGCGTAAACTTGGGTTAAACTTTAATTTTGTTCTGAAAACCTGGACCTTAGTTTAACTGATTTGCCATGAAAAGGAAAGAGACCACAGCACTGCGAATCGAATATTGCGAATTCCATAATCGGCATGATTATCACTTTTTTCTAAAATTATTGAAGTTGGTCTCCTAATTTGTTCAAAATAATTGTTAAACAGTCTCCTTGATGCACAAGCACATCCGTATACTTTCCTTCGAAAAAGCAAATACATAAAATCAATTATTGATTTTCACATTATGTAAAATGCCTATAGAAAGTTTTTAACTCGTTTTGTTATGTGGTTACAAAAATACATAATATATTTGACCGAAAGAAAACTAAAGGAAGGCAGTAGGTTATCGACAAACCAATCGACCGACATGACACAACGTCATGATGATGTTCCTCTTCGACTGGTTTAAGAAAATATTGTTAGATTATTTCGAAAAAAATAAATCAACTACAGAAATTATTTTTGTGTTGACACAGTTTTATTTCAAGGAAATATATAATCTGCACTCCAGTTTTGTTTGTATTTATATTTCTGCAAGGAACTTGTTTCCATAAAAATTCAAAATATCAAAACAAAAAACTAAAATCCTGATCCAATTCCAGTTTCACATCAAATTTGAATAAATGTATCTCATTGATTTCACAACACTTTTTAAAGAGAGCAATAAATAAAACTGCAATCAAACGGTCTGCTAATTTTGTATCATCACCGTCGCCGCGCCACCGCTGTGCCGCATCTACTATATTCCACTCTCAAATTTCATTGTTTCCTCATTTTTGCCACATTTATCATCAAATCTATATTTCTCAATTTTCACTCACAACAGCACATCGCACTGTCTGGCTGAGTTGAATAAACCACCCAAAACCGAAGAACTCATAGATATTTCCGTGGATTGAATTTCTTTCATCACACACTTTGCAATTTAAACCACATGCATATCTCTCTCACTCGCTGCTTGCTAAGGGAAGGGGGAGCTGTATCTTTTTTGTTTCTTATTATTTATTTTATATATTTGCAGTTTGCACACCCGATAGACCTAATGAAAAATCTAGGAAGCAAATTTTGAAATAGAAATATTCACCAGATGAGCAACTTTCACTAATAGCTTTGGTCTCAGAGCAGCCTTTAAGACTATTGGGGAATTTTGAATTACCTAACCCATTTTGGCAAAGCTTCAAAGAGGGTACACAGTCCTTCCGCCTATAGAGAATGGCATCATAAATCCGCCCTTTTTGCTTTACAAATCAACAGCAGGTGCCCCAAGTGGCTCCACCTAGTGACTTTTATTTTTATTTTTTGTATTTTTGTTCGAATCAGGATGAATTATATTGTTGGGTAATTGGAAAGTAATTGGAGGTTTCAGAGTTTTAAGCCAAACGCGTGCCATGCGTTGCCGTTTGGGTTTGGTTCACATTTACCAACAACTTGACAATAAAAAGGAAAGGATTTTCTGATATTTAAAGCATCGAGTATATACTTAGTCATACTTTCATTTGGAATTTTTTTATTTTCATTTTCTCAGCCCAATTCCGCTTCATAAGTGCGAGATACCAAGCTGATGGAGAATAGTTAAGGCCTCTGAGTTGTACAAAACTACCGCCATATGCGACCTTAATACATCAGAGGTAATTCTGCAAGCCGTATAAAAACAATTTGATTACATCATTTGTTTGTGGTGAGGAATCAGTCTGAATAGCGACGAGGATTACACAGTGGACCATTTATCTATATAATATGGATTAAAACTCAATTTTGTTTGTATTCACTTTAAACAATCTGTTATATTATTCACTTTATAGGTATATGACCCATGAGAAGATCATAAAGTAAAAAATTGGAATTTTGTGGAAAACTTTGAAATTCGATGTCAAGAAAATAATTCTGCTTCAAACCAGACACTTTATGCAAATGTCAATTTGACGGACCAATTCAAACCAAAAATCCAATTGCTGTAATAATAAGAAAAAAATAAACTCGGACCAATTATGCATTCAAATTTTATTTCTAATTCTACTTTCAAACCAAATTCCTTATTTTGACTTCATGTTTCATACCAACCAACTGATTTAAAAAATAAATGTTTTTGGTCTTTAAAAATCTATTATATAGGTACTGCTCGAATAGTTATATAAGATATTTACAGACAAACAGATAGAGCTGTGGAAATAACCCTTTTCGACTTCCTGATCATAGTAACATCGCATTTAGGCCAATTTGCCTATTTAAAATCAACATAAGGGCTTATCATCTATTTTTTCCTCAGCTTAGATTGTCACAAAAGCTCTTATGATGAACTTTTAAGTTTCGTTTTAGCAAACGGTTCTTAATCACAATAATTTTTTTTGAAAATATAAATATGAAAATATTTATAAATATAAGAAAAAGTTAATTATGAAAAACACCGCTGTACTTGTAGTGAATGTAAACTGAGAGTTGGGTGTAGTTTTTTTTTATTGAACAGTTTATGGCCAGGTGACCGAGTGGAAAACCACTAAGGTTGTTGACTGAAGTGTTGATATTTTTTTGTATCATTGCGTTTGTTTTAAAAATGAAATGTTAAGAAGATTAATTCAAACTGAATTCATTTGAAATTGTATTATTTATCGATCGATTTTACTTATTTTTCATTTTTCTATTACTTAAGATTCAATTTTAAGGTGATCTCAATATTGCAAGTTTGAAATTTCTAAAAAACTTCAACTACATTTATAGGTGTAAGTCTTTGAAGTCTTGGTATTGGTGGGCATACGCGGGTTAAATAAGGATGGTCGTTAAGGTGAAAAGGAAAGAAACACGATAGAATGATGGAAGAATGTAACGGGAAACAAAATTGTAAGAAATTTTCGACTTGATTTCTCAGGATCAGGAACTGATAATGAAAAAAAAAAAACAATTTTGATTTTTACATATTTTACCTTTCCCTTTACACTGAAAATAGTTCAGAATAATTTTGTAAGCACTATGTAAAGCTTTGGTACATAATATTGATGTTGAATATAACGCAGGTATATGGTTCTTACTAAAAAAAAATGTAAACATTCAGTTTTCTTTAGCAATATTTTTCTTTGGATGGAAATTTCCTCGAAACAACTTTATTTGTTTTTAAATTTTATGACTCAAAACTTCAAACTTCTCAAATTGAATACTTTTAATAAAGTAAAAATATAGGTCTTCTTCCAAAAGATGCATCGAAATGGAATCATAATTAAAAGGCTCACAGCCCAATATCCTTAACCCACTGCCAAACTTCAAACTTCCCAATTTTATAATATAAATAAATTCCAATCATAAATATAAATTTTTAAATACAATTTGTTGTCGTTTTAATTATGAAGTATCAAACACTTCAGGAATTCAACGGATTTTTTTCCGTGCGTAGCCGTTTTGGGTAAATTGCTTTTAAAAATGGAGCAGTGAATGTCGTTTATATGTATGCACTAAATTATTTAAAAGAATAAAATTCAAGGTACAAATGGCGACTAATAAAACCAATTAAAAACAACATTAAGAAGTATATCATTTTCAAGTACAAAGATAAATCATTAAATTAAAACATTTATAGACGATGATTAAAAAAAAAAAACAAAATTCATTAAGAAAAAATTAAAAAAAAACGTAGTAGATATCAGATGCAGTATTGAATTGTGTAACAAATTTTTTCGTTCATTGTAAAGTATTGTCTCCAATAGAGAGAAGGTTCAAACTGTGTGTCCCAGGGTCGCATTGCTACAAAACACACTTAAAATGCAATGTAACACGAACTATTTGTTAATAAATTAAACATTTTTTTTTTTTTATTTATTTCTCCTTCCATATTTTGTTCGGGCACGAAATGATCAATGTTCCTTAAGTGGGACAAATCTAACAGATTAAAACAATGCATTTTTGAAAACAAATTACTAACTAAGTTGTCGGTGTATCTACATATATTTGTAAGTCATGTCCAGTCAGTTTTCATTGTTTTATCTATTCCTACATTGCTCGCCATCTGGAAACTGGAGGGAACAATTTGAGAAAAATCATGACCAACTTTGAGTTCCGGCGGCGGAGCTTCAAGTCGAAGACATGATCGCAGAAGACAACATAAAAGAAAGAAAACAAAAAAACATTTATAAGCAATGAGCAATTATAATTATTATTATTATTATTATCTGAGAGTGTCCTACCTTGACAGACCGATTGCTCTGCAGATTTAGCCAAGGCAATATTTTAAATATCTCAAACACGGAACCACAACACAGACCATAAGTAGAATATGCTTCGAAGTATTAACTTACCAATACCATGAATAGATGAATAGTATGATTATATCTTATAAGAAACTACAAGAAAGAAAAAAAAATCACTCGATTGTGCAAGAGTTGTTTAAATCAACAGTGTGACACATAAATCAGCTGCTAATGGGGAAAATAGCTTGAAAGCTGCGCTTTGCCCAAACAACCAGCAATTAAACACACACTCGTAAGTACCTATATACACGTAAGTTAATGTTATTATTTCATGAAATTAACTCACTTTAATTTATCTTTGATTGTGACGTTAGGAATTGCGTTTACTTAAATAAATTATGATCGAAACGAAAGACCTGAACGAAAACTTGATTTAGAGAATCTGATGTTTTTCTTATAAACATTAATATAAATTTTCAAATAAGTGAACTATTTTATAATTAAATAATATACAGAGAACAATATTAATAAACTCTTATTCATTAAAATGGGCTGTAATTTTCTGCATCAATCAAAGTCTGAGCTCAATTTTAGACAAATTTTCAATGCAAAACTGAACTTTGAAACTGAACAAACAAGTAGCAGTTTATTTTTCTAAACGAATTTTGAAGATGTCATATTACTGAAGATTGAGCTTAAAAAAAATTTTAAACTACGAAAACTAGCAAAAGAAGTAAATATGTACTCATTAACTGTGACCTCAAAATAAAATCTTGTAAATATAAACAAAAACGTTTCTAATAAAATTAGCAGTTATAAAGTACTAAATTTCCGTTTAGTTTTTATAGCTGCTATCAATCCTAAGTCAAACGCTTAAACCAGATTGTTTAAGGTCTTTTAGTTTTTCAGAAATTTGAAAAATATGAGACTACTACTTTCTTAAAAAAATATTTGCGTACAGTAAATTCAAACCGTCAATTTTCTAACGAAAGAAAAATGAAAGCCAAAAATCATGTTGTCTGGGTTATTGTTCATAACAGTAAAAGTGATCTCTGGGTACAATATACTATAAGCCTCCAGCCCAGGCCTACGGGTTTGAAACTGGAGGGGTGGGGTTAGAGGTTCCTTTTTGTAAAACAGAATTATTTTTTTTTTTAAGAAAGTAGTAGTAGTTTCCATAATTTTCAATTTAATCTAAAACTGAAAGGCATTTCCCTTAGAATTTAAAGCAGCATTGAATGCTAAACGAATATTTAGTACTTTTCAACAAAAAAAATTGAAAAAAAAAAATAAATAGGTACAATTTTTTTTTTTAATTTTTGAATTCAAAATAATTTCATTTTGTTGACTAAAATAACTTGGTTTAACCATTAATAATAAAAAAGGTTTTTAAATTTTTAAAAAGCCACTTTTATAAAGAAAAGTTCTCCTTTATAAACGAGGCCAAATGGAGAACACCCTCTCCTAAACGATTTTTTTCTTATAACAGCCTCTAAAATCATTTCAAAAAGTTTTGGTCAATAACTTGGAAACACCTTGTTAAGTTCTTACCTTTAAAGATACAGTGTTTTTCATTTGACAATTAACAATCTATAAAATAAATTAATAAAGGGTATTTAACCCCCACTGCAACTTCTTTAACTACCTCCTCTCTCTCCCATCACGTTAATGGAATTATATATTATGTTTTCTATTTACTTTTTCTAATATTTCTGGGTTAATAAACATTAAATTTGTAACGCAATAAAATGGGTTGGAGATTTGTTGACATTTCTACCACCCACATATCCCTTAGTATTTCTCCAATCGAAAATATGAATAAGGCTTTTTCTATAAGAAATTTAATTTACTTTCATTTTGTTGTGTGCAAATTTCTTTTAGTGCACTTGGTTTTCAAAATATTCGTGAAATACTAAAAAAAGGCAACATTTACCCTCCCCCCTTCCTGAATGAAGCTCTCGGGCCTGGGCTGGGAAGTTTAAGTATGTCGTACTTAGAGATCACACCCCTACCACTTAAAACAATAACACAGACTATATGATTTTTGCATACATTTTATGACAACTTGGCCCAGCTGGCTTCGCAGAGGTAGACAAACCTAAGCTTCGCATACAAATTACAAAAGAAAATATTACATTTTGACTTTTTGTAATGGAATACTACTTTCTGGATTTTAACCCACTTAACGTTATGTAAGCCTAAATTTGTAACAATATGATCCTTTTACTCCAACCTTTATTGCTTTCCCAACACAGAATGAATTTTTGTATTCAAAGACCAAGAAAAAAGCAACTCAAGCCCCAAATAGGTACCCGCATAACCTAATTCAATTAGATTTTTGTATCCATACAAATATTGAATAATATTTAGAGCATAATATAGTCTACTAAAGTAATACCGTCCATCATGCCAGAATATGATAAACCGAAAACCTCAGCTTAAATTTTCGCAAAAGATTACATTTCTCTAAATGAGTTTATGTCTTTTTTGGACGAACTCTTTATTACCTTAGTATTGAAATACATAAAACTCCAAAGATGTTCTTAGACTTTTTATTATTCTTTATCGAAGCGTTAAATACCCATTAGTTTAAATGATTCTTAAATATAAATATTATTTTAACATTAAGTCACACTTAACGTCTCAAAAATAAAAATTGATTTTTAATATATGATTCACTAAAATAAAATAAAATAAAATAAAATCATAAAATTGGCATTATCAAAAAAGAATTGATGCAACTTGATTTTCCTTATTTATCTTAAACAAGCTAGCTTAACACCTACATAGCCCCAAAATTGTAACTTTAATTGATCAATCCAACTCAAACTAACCCACCATTTATAGAATTCAATCTTGTCCAACTGACATACCTGATGCACTGCACTTACAACACACAAGAAAGAAACTCAAAATAATTTCATAATAACCCACAATCGAATAAAAATTCAATGAAATAAAAAGCGTACCAATATATGAAAAAAAAAAAAAAACAAATCCAAGTCAAAATAAACAAGCCAGCGAGCGGCGAGCAAAAATGTTACAGGAAAATCACAAGGTCGTTGATGTACCTAACATAAAAGAAACTATTTCATCAGATGAATAAACCGCACGAATAAAAAAAAATCCAAAATAATTGAGGAATCATCAAAGCCAGCAACGTCTCCTGGTTAACACTTTCCTTAACGGACCACAGAGCACGTAGAAAAAAATTACAAAAAAAAAAAACAAAAATGTAGGTATACAGTTCAAGACATTTGAGTTTGAGATATAAATCTAATAATGTACTGAACCTCCTCTTGGTTAGTAGGTAAAGCCAAACATGTTGTTCACAGTGGTACAAGTGCTATCTACTGAAGAAATGCACATATGAAATAAATGACCATTCAGAGCAAGTGAAACAACAACAACAACACAAAAAAACGAAGATATACTCTGAAGATTCAACAGTACAGCTACAGAGGAATAGCTATTTTGTGGTGATGTTAAGCTTTAGGTATAGTAGTAGTGGATTTAGTCGAAATACGAAATTAAATTGAAAATAATAAAAAAAAAAATGGTATGTACCTGCACTGGACAACAGTTTGAATTTTTTTTTCCTGTTTTAATTTTGAATTGACTCCATTTTCATCGTTGGAGAATTGCAAAATGAAGTCGAGGAAGATTGCAACTTATAGTCTTCAGGTGGTGGCAAAAAATAGGATTCGAAAATAAAACCTATTTTTCTAACAATTTGCCGATGAAATAAAATTAGCTTTAGAGATTCGGATTCAAACAGAGGAAAAAAACGAAACAAAAGTGTTCAGTATTTGGAAAAATTATTGCAAAAATTGGACGTCATTTACCGTATTAAGACAATTTCTCTGTTCCCTTACACCTTACAGAATATATTGTACGTAGTCTTGCCATAAGTCCTGTCCCAATATTTCAAAAAAGTTGTGTTGCTGTGTTGTGGTTTCTAAAATTTACAACAGACAAGTGGATATAATAAATAAAGTATATGAGTCATTTTAACCTAATACGTGGAACAATAAACATGGAGTGGGTTAACATAGAGAACCAGGTAGCTGATATTGCACTGCACAAATGCAATAAAACTGCAACCGAGATTTAAGAGCTGCTAAAACCACTAAAAATTTCGAAGAAATCATCTATCGTCCTTTAAAACGGTACATTGAGATCTCTTGTGTGGATGACAGAGCAAGAAGTGGCCGACCTCGCAAAATTAGGACACTAGGAGTGGTCAAAGCAGTTGCCGAAAGAATCCAGAGAAATCCGCTTCTTAAACAAAAAATTATGGTTCGTGAAATGAAAGTAGCCCCAAGAACGATGTCGCGAATTATTAAACAAGACCTCAGGCTTGAGAGATCAAAAGTCCAAAGTTTTGCTTTCCAAAGACACGCAAACGGCAGACACAAGAAAATTCTTTTCACAGATGAGAAAATTTTCACTATCGAACAATCTTGCCAAAATGACAAGATTGACACCCACAGTTCTAAGGAAGCCGCTAAAAAGTTTGCGAAAGTCAAAAGAGGCCATCATCCAGCTACAGTGATGGTTTGGTGGGGCGTGTCGTATGATGGTGTTACGAACCTGATGCATTTCTGTGAAAAATGAGTAAAAACACGTGCCATACAAACTATCAAAGTGACGTTTTGGAGAAGGTTGTGAAGCCCTTAAGTAACACCTTATTTGCGGGAAAGCACTGTATTTTCCAACAAAATTCTGCGCCGCCGGCCCACAAGGCAAAGACCACTCAACTTTGGCTTATGGCCAATTTACCGGAGTTTAACGCCGCTGAAAATTATCCCTCAAGGAGCCCGGATCTTAACCCACTGGATTACCTACTGTGGAATGTCTTAGAGGAAAAGGCTTGCTGTAAGCCTCAAGTCATGCTTATGCGGCGATAGACGAGTGGCCGGATCGTGTGTAAAGGCTAGAGGTGGACATTTTGAATAATTTTAATATATTTGTATTGTCAATATTATGCAAATGATTGTTGATTTATATTTTGAATAAGACATGATTTTATAAGGGACAGAACTTATTTCAGGTCTATTTATTCATCTCATTTTTTCTACAATAAATATTTCCCAAATAAATACCAACAGTTTGCATAAACTCCCAAAATCACATCATTTTAAAATACTATTTATACCACTTTAAATTTTCTTCAATGAGTAATTTTAGTGAGCTTATCTTTAAAAAAAATTCATTGCACGTCAGCTAAGGAGATTTATAAACAAAAAACAAACAGAGGCATTTTTTGCATTCAATTAACGATTCAGACCTTACACACCTAACAAGCATATTTAGCGTGATTGTATGCTCATTTGGCATGCTCTTCGTGTTTGCACATCTTACACTTTTTGTCATCATTATGTCAACGGTTTTTTTTATCTCTTCGTAGATCTTGGTAGTTTCTTTAAAAAAAAAAAATGCCATTACTGTATTTTCTATAGGTCACTTATTTGAAAAAAATTAGGGCAACATTTTCATCAAATCCTTTATTATGAAACATGAAAGGTTAAAAATTTCGGGCAAGTGGAAGCCGCGGCTGGCTCGAATAAATTCCAGCCGAGAGGCCCAATTTTCGATCACTTTGTGCAGCAATTGGGGCCGTATGTCAGCAATAACGCGCCGAATATTCTCTTCCAAGGCGTCAATTGTCTCGGGCTTATTTGCGTAGACAAGCGACTTCACATAATCCCACAAAAAATACAATAGCGGTGTTAAATCGCACGAACTTGGAGGCCACGCCTCAGGCCCACGACGCGAGGTAATGCGTTCACCAAAAGTTTCCTTCAATAAATTGATTGTTTCGTTGGCTGTAGGTATGGTATGTAGCGCCGTCTTGTTGGAACCAAAGGTCGTCCACATCAACATCCTCCAATTCAGGCACGAAAAAGTCATTAATCATGGCTCTATAGCGTTCCCCATTGACTGTAACATTATGGCCGGCTTCATTTTTGAAGAAATATGGACCAATGATTCCTTCTGCCCATAGAGCACACCAAACAGTGACTTTTTGGGGATGTAACGGCGCGCGTCTCAACAATGGCTTGTGGATAATGATCACTCTAAATATGACAATTTTGCTTATTAACGTACCCGTTCAACCAAAAATGAGCTTCATCGCTGAACAAAATGTTCTCGTGAAAATCGGGATCGGTGGCCATCTCGTTTTGGGCCCATTCACCGAACGTGCGACGAGCTTGATGGTCGTTTGGCTTGACATGGCAAACCTAACTGAGCATAAATCAAGTGACAGCTGTCAAAAAGACTAACTCCGAAAAAAGTATTGCCAGATTGAAAACTACACGTCTAAAAAAAAACCTGTATAATTCTTCAAAAAATATCCGTATTTTGATTGCTTCTTCGAATTTTATCCGCGAACATCAATCAAGGTATCATGTCTTTCATAGTATCAATTAAAACAATGAGCTCAAGCCCCACAACCTATAAATCTTTTGTTTATTTTTTTTTTGTTTTTACTCTTTCAATTATAATGTTTTATAAGTAAGTTAACACCGAAACCAAAATGAAGTAATCTCTTTTTTTCCTATTGCACTTGACTGATTTCAAATAATAACTTATTCTAATAAATTGTTGGCTTTGTAGTTTAGTTGATTTAAAGGTAAATTACAAGGTAATTTAATTAAAGAAGTAAATCGCCAATCGACCAAAACCTATAATAAACCAATTTGTTTATTTTTTTAACTAATCAAAACCACCGCTCTTTAGTGTTGTGATGGTTAAGGCGCATTTAATGAATTATTTCATGGACACGAGGGCATGATGTCTTAATGAAAAAAAAATATAATTTATGTTATGTTAATAAGTTAAAAGTTTATTGTTGGGTTTGCATGATTGTCTATTTCATATTGATTTATTGGGTTTATTTTTGTTACCTTTAAAAGGTTTCAAACAAATGGTCATTATGTTTAATGGACTTTTGAACGTTTTCATTGCATTTTTGTTTCATTGAGGAAATAAAAAAAACTTTGCAATACTTCGACCGTTTATTTTTTTTTTGACGATCCGTTTTACAAGTTAAGCTTAGATTTAATATTTGTAACGGGTTGTGAATGTTATATTCAGTATAAAGCTACTTGAAATCGAGGTTATGATGAACAATTTCTTTGGCATCTTTTATAGTTTATTTTTATTGTTAAAATGAAATGTTGTTAACACAACATAAATGCATTGCAAAGTGTGCAGAAAACAAGGAGTTGCATACTCCACTATTTTATGGTTTGTGGTGTTTTATTGGTTTTAATTGGCAACAAAGTTGTACAACCAGACAAAATAAACATTGAGTTGGTTGTTCATTTTAAACTAATTAAAAAAACTGTGGGGAGTATTGAAGAATTAGTTGAGAAAATAATTCGATTTGAGATGGGAATAGAAGGTGAAATCTTTGAGGTCCTTTAGTATAGAAAATTAGTAAATACTTTTAATAATTTTTGTAATCTCTTAAAGTAAATTTAAGAAAGCGGCAGACGGCGTATAGCCATGCTTTAATATTTTATAAAAAATTGTATATAAATTATGTATTTTTTTTTTGTAAATAAGATTCACCTAATTCTAATTCTAGCATAGCAAATGATAAATGGTTAAGAACCAGGTCCTGTTGATTAAATTTTTCGTCAACAAACACATTTTCTCTAAATGTTAAATATTAATAATTTAAGTTAAAAACGACTGTCATTACCTTAAATTTGTTAAGCGCTATTCTTATCGCCGAAATTTTAAGATATGTATAATATGCTAGAGTGAGGAAGAATTTGTATAAATTTTGTTTGGAAATGTGTCAACGGCGCATTTCATGTGGACGGTTGGGCCAAAATGAGATTTTTTTAGATAATTAAGTCATCACTTTCATATTGGCTTAAAAATTAAACTCGACTTTGCTTTCTAAACGTCTTAAATTTAGCAGTTAAAATTTACATTGATGGTTTTCAATGAAAGCTATAACTGGCGCATAAATCATATCCCTGAACCGAAATGCTGGGAACGCAGTCTAACTGCCGATGGTCGACGCACAGTAGGGCAGCTTCATCTAGTACGATGATAAAAAGTGCACCTTGCAAAACTCAAGTAACGGAAAAATAAAGCTTGGTCTCTAAACCTTAACGTGAAATTTGATATGAAGGTAAGTCGGGCTATCCAAGTTGGCCTTAAAGAGGCACGAATTTAAAAAGTTTGAAAAGGTCGATTTTTGTTTCGTACATATATCGAGAATTAAGATCGATAAAAAATAAAAATATAAAATGGCAAATCTAGGTGAAGTTATGCAGATTATTTTTTAAGTTTAAAAATTGGAAAACAAATATTTCTGTGTATTCAACAATTCAATATTTCTTTTTAAGACTTTTTTTACGTTCTACTTCATATCTTCTGTTGGCGGCAAAAATCAAGGTCTAAATCTCAGACCTTAGAAGGTTTAAGAAATATTTTCTCAATACAATTACAAACAAAACACGTGCTTGACTTCTGGCCCCAGATATTTTTTTTTTTAATGTTAATTGAAAAACATTGAAGCTTCTTTTCATATTTGTAAAAAAATAAAATCGGTCAATACTCTTCATGTTTTTTAAGACTAGTATAATAAAATAATCTTTAATTTTTTTTTTACATAGTTTTTGGTTTCAAAATTATATCTTAAATTTATCAGCAATAGCCCATCTAAAATTTCACGGGTAATTTTTGACATTTTGTGGGTATTTTTTGTTAAATTGTTTGTTGGATTTATTTAGTTATTACTTTTTAAATTTGTATTTTCAACATACGTATCGTCAACATTTGTACCAGCTTTCTATTATTCCAACATATATAATAAAAGCTAAAATTGACAAAATTTTGAGTATGAAAATATTACACTTTCAATATTTGTAACATTTTTGAGCCTTGAAAAACCGATTTTTTGCTGATTAACATACCTATGTATATTAAGGAACATTAGAAAGAAACTGTCATTTGGCTTTTTAAAAACTTTTTCTCATTTTACCATCAATTTGTTTTTTTTTTACCATCAAGCTGTTTCTTTTCAAAAAAATTGGCTCAATGAAAGTCCATATCATTTAAAAATATCCATTGTCTATTTGACGTCCTGCACTTGAGCAGATAAAACAAAGTTTTGAAGAACTACGAAGCACAAATTAACTTGTTTTTAATGTTCAAATGAGCTTACGAGCTAGAGTTAAAAAAAATCCTTCGAGCTGGCGCTGTAATAACGTCAAAATAAATAAAAAAGGATGAAAAACTATAAGGGCCAGTTGTAGGTACAAACAAGGCTCAAATATTTGACCCCTAGTTTAGCAATTTCAACTTGCAAATTTTGTCAAATTAACTGAGGTTCAACGATGGTGGCATCATTAAAGCTCAGATAATCCACCGACATCGTTGGTTTTAAGTTGCTTTAAATTGCAAATCAAATATTTCAAACATACGTTTGTAGAAAGTAATTTCAGATATCGGTGATTTTCAAGGCTCCCTTAAATTACACCAGAGGAAATTATGACCGAAATTTTCTTTTGAAAAACAGCACAATATTTTTTCTTGCTTAAAACAGAAATTATTGAGGAAAATAAGTCAGAAATGTTGGAAATTATGCCAGACAGGTATGGAAAAAGAGCCAGAAATTAAAATATAAATTAGGCCAGAAAATTAATTCAGGCCTAGGTTTGGAAAAATAGAGAGAAAATGTTTTGTTTAATATTAAAACAAGAAACTTTCAAAGTGAAGTATAGGAACTACTAAAAGTAATCATCGAGTACTCACCCCATGTACCGCACACTCACTGCCACGTTGATTCCATGTGCCTGAAACAGTTTAAATGTAAAATTACTAATGTTTTCTATAACTTGGTCTTTTTATTTGTGTTTAACCATACAAAATTTAACAATATAAAACATTATGTTAGAAAAACTGTAACATAAAATTATGTTGTTTGTCTTAATAACCTGGCATCTATGAGGAACACATAAATGTACAGCCGTTTCCAACAGTTAATGTAAAGTATAGTTTTCTGGCTCATTTTCAAAAACATGAAAGTAAAAACGCCCGAATTTTTCAGACCTTTTTTCCATTGGATACAGAAAACAATGCCAGAAAATATTTGGAGAAATTGCCTGAAATTCTACAAATATTGCCAGGGACTATTTTGCTAGCAAAAAATGCCAGAATTTAGTATGAAGAATTTTGTGGAAAATTCTCGCGTATTTTCCTCTGGCCTAATTTTAGGGGATTTTCAACTTATGATCTTCTAAAGTTCCGGGAAAAGTAGAAGTTGACCGAGATAACTTTAGATTTTTCATAATGTTATACAAATATTTATTTTTTTACTTTTAATTGAAGATTGTGCGCGAAAAAAAGTTAAAAAAGATATTAATTTTTTTTGACTACCTTTACCTATGACGCTTTTAACAGGCGTTTATCAAATTTTCTCAAAAAAATGTTACCATGAAATTTTAATCCAGCTATAAAGATGTACAGGGTGTCCTGTAAATAATGGATAACCTTGCAACCTGGTAAAGCAGGCTTTAAGACATTTCAAAATAAAATTTAAAAAAATATTGCCCATGTAGCCTCTATGTTATGAAAGTTTTCAAAAAACTGTTAAGAATTACGACTTTAATCAAAAACTCGAAAATTACGACCACGAGTGATCGGTTTCGATTTTTTTTATTTTTAAAAAATTCTAGAATAATTGTACCAATAGCTAAACAGTTAAATTTAACACTAGTTGGTGCATTTTTTTTTAATTATAATACAAAAACGTTAAAATATTTTTTCTACGTGCTTCAAAGCACGTTAATATACCCCTGTAAACTCCATATCTCATATATGTTATACCCCTCTTTGTTTCATCTGTTTCCATTTCACAAGAGCTTCCATAATATGTCAATTGAATTTATTGTCTTCTTCGGTCTTCAGACTTCCATTATAAACTATAAGTTCCTCATTGTTACGCATTGTGATCCGTTTAAATGAATTATGTGCCAATATCCACAGTTGATCGCTTACACAAACTCTTGTTGTTGATTTTAATGTTTGTTTGTTATTTGTTTTTAACATAGGAAACAACAAGAATTAAGTAATTAAAGAGGAATGTTGAAAGTAATAACTAATTTTTCGAACAAAAAAAAATATATATATGAAGAAAAAACCGAACATGATGCTATATATTGCAATTTTATGTGGGTTAATGTAACATTTTCAATAAAAAAGAATGATTTTTCCCATAAATAAAATAAAAACGAAAACGAAAACAAAGCCTGGGGAAATATAAAAATTAAATAAAAAAAAAAAAATCCAAATAAGGCTTCGTGACTTGAGGTCATCGCATGTAGCACCTTCTAACTCTCAACTTCACAACAACACATGACATTGATGGTGTCGAGTCGATCCCATGCATTTCGGAAGGTGATAATTGGTCCTCCTTTCACCAAGAGTTAACTTAATTTGCCAAAATGCTCATCAGTATAGAGTGTTAAAGTTGACCTTGTACCTTTGGTTGTGAGCCCCAAAGACCATTAGTTTGTGTTTGGATTTTTCGTTTCTTAGCCAATTACTAGCCATCATTTTCGATGATGTTGCAATTGTCAGGACCATTTTGTGCGGTCCATGAACCACCATTCGATTTAAACATCTCTTTTCCTCCAAGATTACACAACATTCTTTGACAAACACGAAGCAAAAACAAAAAAAAAAAACGAAAAAAAAACTAAAAGTAAGACAGAGAGTCATTCATTCATGTATTCCCATGGCGGATGGCTTGAAAGACAGCACAGGTATTTTTGCGCGATCTAATATTTTTTGTTTCTTCTGTGTGTTTTATATCTTTGAGCTTTCGGCAACAAGCATCAAGTCGCAGGCAGTATTGTTACCATAGAGTGCCAGCGCCAGTGGTAACTTCTTAAGTTGAAGATATAAGAGTGGCACTAATGGGGCACTCGAAGCACTCTTTGTGCTGCAATGGAATTTGGACTGAGTTCGAGGCAGATATAGGTTTTTTTTTATTCTTCTTTGTTTTGGTTTGGTGTTAAGCTGTTAGATGTACACGACGACCACCGATTATGGCGACTGTGAGTAGGGCATACAAGCTAGAGTGGCTATATGGAACAAAGCAAAGAAATTTTGTGGAAGGAGGCTTTTTAGTTAGTCGTGTCGAGTGTGTTTTTGGAATTGCAATGTTTGAAGTGAAGCAGGTCACGTCAGAAGCTGTTTTATTTATGCTGACTTATTAATTATGTGTTGCAGCAGGAATGCATCGAATTATTTTTGGAATTTGCGAGAAGAAATTTAGGAATGCGAACTTATTAGTTGTATATTTATTAGAAAATACAAAACTTATTGCTAATTATGGAAGGTTAAGACTTTTGACGATTTTTACCAGGATGATTCTAATTTGATTGAACAACGAAATTCTACAAAAAAAAAGACCAAGTTAAGGATGAGCTAAAAGTAATCTAAATAACTTTGGACTTGAGCCTTGACAAAATTACAAGCATATTGAAACTTTCCTACTTATTTTGTGACTATATAATAATTTAAAATAATATCTTCTTGCTGATCTTCACTTTGGTTTTCGGAAAACTCCAGCCTATGGTAAACATTTTTTCATAATTTACAAATACACAAATACAAACACAAATACACGGAACTTAATGCTGCCAATATCTGCAAAAGACTGATATTATTTTCGTCAACTTCACAATTCAGATAACTTCAAAGGAAGAAATCTGGAGCTATTAGGCCTGGAGAATAAGCCAGTCGGCTTGAAATTATTGACCCGAAGGTTCTGTGCGATAGCAGATCTCATGATACAGATAATAATGCACCTGTCAAGAAATTTGTAACCATCACTTTATCCAGATGGTATCGTGAAATGCTGCAGAACTACCGCAACAATATACAGTTTCCTCAGGGTAGGGTACTGTCACCCTTGCTGTGGAGATTTATATTGAACTAGCTGGCCCACCCTGGTTCGCACTGGTAGACAAATCTAGGCTTCACATAAAAATTACAAAAGAAAATATTTATATATTTAGATTTAAGTTAATTTTTTTTATCAAAAACCACTTTTTTTGTTTTAATCCCATTTCACTTTATAAATAGCAGTTTTTGAAATCAGATGCCACTTTTCGTTTCTGCCCCATTGTTAAATAAAACGAATACTTAGTGGACTGTATATCTACGTCTTTATTGTTTTGCTTCCTAACAAAGAGTGAAATTATTAGTCTCTAAAATAAAGGACAATGCGTGTGATGGGTTGCCGGTTGATTTTCCCCTGTCGCCTTGCATATAAGAACGCCTTCTTCGATATATGTATAATATATCGAACACACTGCCCACTTTAAACCTGGGTTTAAAAAATGTTTAAGTTACTCTGCATTGATGTTGATACGTATTATTTTGCGGTCTTCATTGGGGCTTCTTCCGAATAGCATTTGCTCTAGGACACTGGGAAAACCATTGACGCCCCTGCGTAACTATGTCAATGGAAAACCAAGTCGATTCGGGAATTTCAGGAACGTATTTAGAACTGAATTGTAGCTTCTTCATTGATGGCTGGTAATGTGCAGCCGTCAGTGCACTTGCCATTCGCACACATCTCGTTGTGGGGTAGCAGACTGGTTTCCACTGGTATAAGGCATAGTTTTGTAACAGGGCGGTCGTATATTCGACCGCCTGTTCGGATCCTTGCACTTCGTACCCGCCCTTGTTTATCAGGGTAAACTTTTGTTACGCGCGCACGTTTCCAAATGCCTGGTGGTTGGTTATCTTCCTTTAGGAATACCAGATCACCTACTTGTATGTTCCGATGTGGTTGCGTCCATTTCGTTCGCAATTGTAGCTCAACTAGATAATCTTGGGACCATCTATTCCAAATGCTCTGCTCAAACTTATGTATCTTGTCCCAGCTATCTAGTTGATGTAATGGCACTGCCTCCACGTTTGGACCAAGAGGGCGAATTATTTGACCACCGCCAGCTAGGAAATGCCCTGGTGTGAGAGCGGTTAGGTCATTTGGATCGTCTTTCAGAACGCACAGAGGTCGGGAATTCAGGCAGGCTTCTATTCGCACGAAAGCTGTATACAGCTCTTCGAATGTGAAGCTTCGGGTGCCAATTTCTCTGTTGAGGTGGTATTTTGCCCGTTTCACGCTTGCCTCCCAGAGTCCCCCGTGATGCGGCGCCAATGGCGTGTTGAAATGCCACGTGATTTTGCGTTTAGCAATTTCGTCCTGAAGTTCACCTACGTTCCATTGCTCTTCAACTCTTTTTAGCTCGGAATTAGCACCCACAAAATTCGTTCCGTTGTCGCTGTATATATGCTCTACCATACCTCTTCTTGCCACAAGACGATCCAATGCAGCCAAAAAGGCCTTCGAACTGAGGTCACTAACCAGCTCCAAATGAACTGCCTTTGTTGGAAAATCTGCACAAGTATGCATTTGACGACACAGGTACACCTCGGCCGGTATATGCACGAATCCTATATGGGCCAGCGAAATCAACGCCGCAATTTTTAAAAGGCCTTGAAATCTGAACTCGAGCGGCTGGTAGATCGGCCATCAGCTGATTTGAAACCTTTTGGCGATATCGGGTGCACATTACGCATTTGTGTATTATTTTGCGCATAGATGTACGTAGATTGGTGATCCAAAATTTATCACGTATGAACTGCATACATAACTGCAGCCCCCCATGTTGTGTCTCAACATGCGCTTGTTCCATCAATTTTTGGCTGAGAATAGATTTTGCCGGCAGTAAAATTGGATGCTTTTGATCAAAGGTAAGCTCCGCACGAGAAATGCGGCCGCCAAGTCGAATCATGCCATCGGCGTCCAAAAAAGGTGTTAACGACAATAACCTGCTGCCATTTGGAAGTGGTTTCGACCTATACAGCTTACGATGCTCCAATGGATACTCCTCCTTTTGGGTATGTTTGATCCAGAACGCTAATGCACGCGAGTACTCCTGGTGTGTTACAAATGGCACGGTATCAACCAGTCTCTTAAGCCTTTTTCTTTCTTCGGGCAATTCGGAATTTCGGCTTCCTACGCCTGGTGTTGTTAATCGTCTTTTTTTAAGTGGTGTTTGTTTGTCCATTTCTTTGTGTAGTCTTTTCTTGCCTAAGAGAAGCACTTGTGTTGCCTGCGTGTTGCTTTTCGTACACCATTTTGCACAGAAAAGGCTCACAAACCTCTGAACGTATGCCGTTATACGTAACACCTTGTTAATAGAAGAGTGGTAGGTGAGTAAGTCCTGCATGACTATATGTCCCTGCCCACTTTGATTCGTCAGAGTCAACACCATGATTGGGGCACTAAAGACATTGTTCTTTCGCAATTCAATTTCTGCTTTCAATTGTTCCTTATGTGGGAGCTTCTGAACTGCCCATTTTGGCCATTTGGCCTCGGGTTCTCTTAAAAATTCTGGACCATGCCACCACAGCCTAGAACTGACCAAATCTGCTGTCATCATGCTACGGGAAATAAGATCGGCTGGATTTTCTTTTGATGGTACGTGCTTCCATCTATGAACGTCACTATGCTCCTGGATAACTGAAATTCTATTAGCTACAAAAACTTTTGTATCGCTAGGAAATTTGCGCATCCAATAAAGTACGATCTCGGAATCGGACCAATAGTGCAATTGTTCGTTTTGCACGTTTAGAATTTTGGCCACCTTTCTAGCTAGAACCGCCCCCATTGCTGCTGCACATAATTCTAAGCGGGGAATTGTCTTTGTCTGTTTGGGTGCTAACTTGTTTTTTGATGTGACAATGTTCACTATGACTTTGCCATCGGGTTGTGTGATTCTCACATATACAACGGCTCCATATGCGATGGTAGATGCATCACAAAACGTGTGTAACTGATGGTCATAGTTAGGTGCAATGCCAAGCCAACGGGGAATTTTGATCTCAGATAGGGCTGATGTACTTGAACGATATACTCTCCATGCTTTTGCTACGTCATCTTCTACCTTCTCGTCCCAGTTTGCGCCTACTTGCCATAGTTTCTGTATGAACCTCTTTGCACGTATTGTCACCGGAGCTAAATAACCGTTTGGGTCATAAATTCTTGCACCTTCGCTGGCTATGATGCGTTTAGTTATAGTTTCTGGGTAGTCTAACTGACGAATTTTAAAACGTAGTGTATCATCTTCTGGATTCCATAGCAGACCAAGGACGCTGGTTGATGACTCTTCTTCTAAGCTTTTGCAGCACACCCGCTCATTTTCCAGCAATATAGCTGTCTCATTTGAGGCCCACTTGGTCAAAGGAAAACAGCCTTTGCTCAATGATGATTCTAACTGCTCCCTTATTGCAATGGCTTTGTCGACTGTGTCCACACTCTTTAAAAAATCGTCTACATAGAAGGAATTGTAAACAGCCTCGTGAGCCAATGGAAACTGTTCACGATATTCATCAACGCACCGCTGCATGCTCTTCACCGCATTATACGTTGATGAGGTCATGCCGAAAGTAACTCTCACAAGCTGGTATTCCCGTAATGGTTGTTTGCTGTTTTCTCTCCAAAAAATTCGCTGCATATCCCATTGCTGCTCCGAAATTTTTACTTGCGGGAACATTTTCTGCACGTCTGCAGACATAGCAATTTTCCCTGAACGAAAGCGCAAAATGATATCATACAGGTCACCCTGTAACTTAGGGCCTGGCAGCTGAATGTCATTGAATGACCATCCCGAAGTTGTAGCAGCTGAAGCATCAAAAACCACTCTCGGTTTCTTTGGTGGTCGCACGCCGTGGTGCGGTATATACGCATGAGGCCTTGTTTCATCAACTGGATGTGAAGCTTCTTTCATAAATCCAGTTGCATGCAAATCCCGCATATATTGTATATACCATTCTGCAAAAGATGGATCTTTGGCAAATTGCCGTTCCAAAGCATAAAACCGTCTCAATGCCATTTGACGAGACAAACCAAGTAGGTTTTGCCTGTCGGGTTGAATAGGAATCGTGACGATATACCTTCCATGCTCGTCCCGGTTTACGGTATTGTCGAAGTGTTTCTCACACCATTTTTCATCTGGGGTCATATCGGCGGGATCATCCAGCTGTTCTATTTCCCATAAACGCCGAATCGCGGCCTCCAAGCTTCGTCCATCTGAGGTATGCATTGTGTTGCACACTGCCCTTGAACCACAGGTTGGGGTGTTGCCGTATATTATCCAGCCAAGCCGAGTTTCTTGAGCCATAAGTCCATTGTCTAGACTTTTAAGACCTTTTTTCATTAAATCGGCCATTGCTCCTGCTCCGAGAATGACATCGACCTGTCCTGGTAAATTGAACTGTGGATCGGCTAAATCCGAAGACAGTAGCTTTTTCGTTGATTCTTCAGACAATTTGGTAGCCGGCAAGCTATTCGTAAGAGCCGAAACCACAATCAATTGAATTGTGATATTTAATGCAGTCATTTGGCGTGAGCACAATTCAGCGAACACAACACCTTGTGTTTTAAGCCGCGAGTTCCCACCTACACCAGTTATGTTCGTTTTTACTAGGTTAATATTAAAGCCATTCTTTTGAACACATTTTCTTGTGATCAGATTAACTTGGGCACCTGAATCACATAATGCTCGCACATGCGCTGAAGTCCCACTAGGTGCCAATAGTTTTAAAGTTGCTGTTGGCAACAATGCTAGCACAAGTGTTGTTGAAGGAAGTAAGTTCGATTTCGCATTCTTTAGCTGAGAAGTGACTTGACTGACGGATGAAGACGGGAGGCAGCAGCTAAAGGGATTATTTCTTTGAATTGGTTTCGATCTATCTGTTAGTTGTGCATTGTTCAAAGATTTTTGTGGAACCAACTCCTGCTCTGGACCTTTTGCTGACAATATGGTTTGTTTTGAAGATAGACAGGATTGCATGTTTAGAGTTGATCGAGAAAACGTGTTACTTGACTGTAATTGCTATTGATTACGAGGGCGCTGACGTCTTACCCATTTCTTGGAATCGTGCATGGTATTAACGACATGCTTTTGTTTATCATGCCCTTTCGGGCAGACGATGCTGTTGTGGGTGCCTCCACAGCGAGGACATCCAGGGGCTGAACAAATTCCTTCGTGATTTTTTAGGCACTTAATACACAACCGCAGTTCTTTTAATTTTGCCAACCGTTCTGACTTCGGCTTCGTCAATAAACCTGGGCACCGGTATAATGCATGATTTAAGCCGCAAAATGGGCATGACATTTTTGGAGTTGGAATGAACGTGCTACGTGGCTGCCAACTTTGAACCATGGGTATCTGTTCAGCATTACTACTGGAAGTGGAGGGTCTGGAAAGCGTACAATTTTTGTGCTCATGGGTTCTATCCATGGATCGTTGTTCAATATAAATGCGTCCGCGTGCTCGTCCCTCCAAGAAAGCCATAAGGTCTACAAGTTTAGGTTTATTTGCTACAATTCTCTTTTGTTCCCATGCATCGGCTACATTTCTTGGCAGTCGATATAAAACTAATCCGATGACAAAGGTATCCCAGTGTTCTACGGGAATAAGCATGGCTTCCAACATCCGTAATGTATTTGTTGTCGTGTCAATTATTCGGCGCAAACCATCGTGCGATTCTTCTTTAACCATCGGCATGTTGAGCAAGTCAGAGACTAATGCTTGTTCCAGTCGGTATGGGTCTTCATACTTTTCTTCAAGGCACTCCCATGCCTTTCTATAATTTACAGCTAATGGTTGCCAAGCACCAATTGTGATCTTAGCTGCACCAACACAAGCCTTTTTTAAGTAATGTAATTTAGTTATGTCATCAATTTGGTTGCGGTCATGAACCTCAGCTCTAAATTGGTCGCGAAAGGCTGGCCAGTTTGATGGATTTCCATCGAATTCCCCTGGGTCTGGTGCTCTAGCCGTTTCTACTCGAATAATGCCAGCGTCATTTGATATTACGGAGGCTGAAGATTTGTTTTCCAACTCTGTTTTTATAATACCAGATGACATGAAATATGCCTGCGATATCTCTTCAAAGTAGGCCATGGCAGCTTCCAGTTCCCTTTCAGGCAATGAACGAACCACAATTTTGTGGGCTTTTTTAAATTGTTTGAAATTGTCTGACAACTGTTGGTAGCGTGATGCCAAGGCAGCTCTCACCATTTCTGTGACAGCGCTCGTACTGCTCACTTCATCGTGGCGGTTTAAAATCGATCTAGCATTCGCCTCGCGATCTCTCAAGGCGTTTGCTGCCATTGCTTTTAACCGGTGATGCTCCCAATGAAAAGAAAGGCAAAAAAGAAAGAAAAAAAAAAAAAAAATCATTAGCTATGCAGCATTCAATATGGGTAAATATTTGCATTCATATTGAGTATTTATTTTTTGTCAATTTGAATAAACTTGCTCATCTTGAATTTGTGTAGGAACTGAACATCGTCTTTAACTCGACAAATGCTTCACCTGGCGAAAGTGCATTCGCTTATTGTTACCCTTTAAAGATAATGCTTTTGAGAATATACGTTGAGACTTAACACCGTCTTTAACTCGACCAATGCTTCATCCTGCGAACGTACATTCGTTTAATGTTACCCTTCAAAGGCAACACTTCTGAGAACGTACATTTGGACTGAACATCGTCTTTAACTTGACAAATGCTTCATCCTGCGAACGTACATTCGTTTAATGTTACCCTTGAAAGTAATGCCATTGAGAATTTACATTGAGAATGTGTATCCGTTTGTTACCCTTTGCAGGTAATGCTATTAAGAATGTGTATCCGTTTGTTACCCTTTGCAGGTAATGCTATTAAGAATATACATTAATTTGTTACCCTTTGCAGGTAATGCTATTGAGAATGTGTATCCGTTTGTTACCCTTTGCAGGTAATGCTATTAAGAATATACATTTATTTGTTACCCTTTGCAGGTAATGCTATTGAGAATGTGTATCCGTTTGTTACCCCTTGCAGGTAATGCTATTAAGAATATACATTTATTTGTTACCCTTTGCAGGTAATGCTATTGAGAATGTGTATCCGTTTGTTACCCCTTGCAGGTAATGCTATTAAGAATATACATTTATTTGTTACCCTTTGCAGGTAATGCTATTGAGAATGTGTATCCGTTTGTTACCCTTTGCAGGTAATGCTATTAAGAATATACATTTATTTGTTACCCTTTGCAGGTAATGCTATTGAGAATGTGTATCCGTTTGTTACCCCTTGCAGGTAATGCTATTAAGAATATACATTTATTTGTTACCCTTTGCAGGTAATGCTATTGAGAATGTGTATCCGTTTGTTACCCCTTGCAGGTAATGCTATTAAGAATATACATTTATTTGTTACCCTTTGCAGGTAATGCTATTGAGAATGTGTATCCGTTTGTTACCCTTTGCAGGTAATGCTATTAAGAATATGCATTAATTTGACGGACAATATTACAGCAAACAAAAATCTCTGGATTCACCAAAAATAACAAATATATAAAACGAGGGTCATTCTAACATGGCGCGAGAATAAAACATATCTGCATTTGGGATCGAGCAAAAAAAAAAAATCTTTACCAAAGGCAATAAAAAAAAACAGAAAAAAGGTCGAGGGTATTCTCTAACGGTGCCAGAATAGAATTTCATCTGATGGCCAGCTGCACTATAGGGACCGAGGCACATAGCAAAAAATCTCTGGACCGAACAACTTCTTCACAAAACAATAAAAAAGCAAGGGTTATTTTAAAATGGCGCGAGAATAAAGCATATCGGTCGGCCAGCTGCATTTGGGATCGAGCAAAAAAAAATCTTTACCAAAGGCAATAAAAAAAACAGAAAAAAGGTCGAGGGTATTCTCTAACGGTGCCAGAATAGAATTTCATCTGATGGCCAGCTGCACTATAGGGACCGAGGCACATAGCAAAAAATCTCTGGACCGAACAACTTCTTCACAAAACAATAAAAAAGCAAGGGTTATTTTAAAATGGCGCGAGAATAAAGCATATCGGTCGGCCAGCTGCATTTGGGATCGAGCAAAAAAAAATCTTTACCAAAGGCAATAAAAAAACAGAAAAAAGGTCGAGGGTATTCTCTAACGGTGCCAGAATAGAATTTCATCTGATGGCCAGCTGCACTATAGGGACCGAGGCACATAGCAAAAAATCTCTGGACCGAACAACTTCTTCACAAAACAATAAAAAAGCAAGGGTTATTTTAAAATGGCGCGAGAATAAAGCATATCGGTCGGCCAGCTGCATTTGGGATCGAGCTACCTAGATAGGCAACAACAATAAAAAATCTTAAGACAAAGCAAAAAATCTTGCCCAAAGCAATAAAAACGGCGGGCGTTGAAGAGAACAAAATAAGATGAATATAATATGGATGCATAATATGTGCTGAATGTACATAGATATGCAATGATCACGTTTGAACGTGCACAACCAAGGCATGGCTTTCCTGCCCAATCATGGGGTAAATGTCTTTTCATTTTAAGACACGCCTTAATACGTTGAATACGGAAAGAAAAATCATAGGGAGTAGGAGTTGGGGTAGGTACACCTACTGTTCTTATATCGTGATATACCTTCCATAACAGGGAGGCACAGTTCCAACACTAGAAATATCTATGGGATGGAATAGGAAGGTGATATTATGTACATCACCAACAAACTTTACTATGTATCTACCGATTCACTGCTATCCCCTTCCTGTAGTAGACATTATAAACAAGAGTTAACTATCATGTGCACTAATAGTTGTAAGTACCTATGTATAAGTATGTTTTATGTGGGGAAAGTGGGTTTGCCTACACGTAAGTTCACAAACCATTCACGCATGCGAATATACGAACAGAGTAGAGCATGGATGCGGCTTATTTCGGATGAATGCGTTGTGTACTTATGTATGCATTTGTATTTTTTAAAATTGCGTGCGCAATTCGCATTTGCGAAAATTAAATATGCAATGCTATAGGGAAAATTACTCACTTTTAAAAATAGCTGAAATATGCCGCCAATCAAATCAAATAACTGCTTTCACACTTATGTTTATAGGGTTTGCACTTCACTTTATTTTATCTCTTTTATTTTCTAAATTCAAATGGCTAGGTCAATTACCGTATTTTTTTTTTTTTTTTTTTTTTTTTTTTAAATAAATATGCCTGATCAATGATCAATGTTCGGCTTTTTGTTTATTGATTAGCTTCTTTTTTTTTTTTCCTTTGCACTGCTTTTTTTTTGTTATTATTTTTTTTTTTTTCTCTTTCCTTTCTTTCCTATCAAGTAGGGGTTGGCACAATGTTCGGCTCTGAAGGACCGTGTTAAATAAAACGAATACTTAGTGGACTGTATATCTACGTCTTTATTGTTTTGCTTCCTAACAAAGAGTGAAATTATTAGTCTCTAAAATAAAGGACAATGCGTGTGATGGGTTGCCGGTTGATTTTCCCCTGTCGCCTTGCATATAAGAACGCCTTCTTCGATATATGTATAATATATCGAACACCCATTTTACCCTATAAATGTCAATTTTATGAAAAGAAGTTCTTAAATGGGATAATTCTTTTATTTTTAAGACATTTCTCCTTACAAATAACAACATTTGAAAAAGAGTTTCCCTAAAGCTATTTCCTAAGAAAAATCATTAAAAAAAAAATAATTTCTTAAAATGGACGTTTTTTACCTATTTCACCCTACAAATAACAAAAGTTGAAAAAGAATGTCCCAAAAGCCATTTCCTAACCGCCTACAGCGCAACCTGTTGAGAATTTTCCGACTTTTCTTTTTTCCCAAAACTTCGCGTAGGCTGAGTTAGCACCTACTGCTCATTAGTCCCACTCGATTTATTTACGAAGAAGCTGATGCCCAAGAATCCTCTTCGACTAAAAAACTGTGAACATTGAAAAAGGGACCAATGGGGTCATGGAACAATAATGAACCTCAGTTACATATCCAAACAAACTATTTTTCGCTATAAAAAGACTTAAACCCATTCGGAATTCGGAATAAAAACCTGGTCATAAACACCAATCAAATTTGGGTTTTTTACGAATGGTTCCAAGACTGACGATAAGGGTAGGTTTGGGCATTTCTTGAGACAATCCACGCATATCAATAAAGCCTCCACACTTTTGCAGCGTTTTTCAAGCTAAAGTGTTTGTAGATTGTGAGGCCACGAGACATCTGTCTAAATGTGGAATCGTCAGGAATATTGACAAATTCATAGAAAGTCAGGCGAAAATCAAAGCCATTTTCTAAGTCGTCACAAAATCAAAACTCGTTGATCTTTGTCGCAGCGAGTTAAGATTTCTCGATGAAACAAATGCAGTCACCGTTCAATGGGTTTCATCAGGACACCGTGACCGTAACAAAATGGCAGATGATTTGGCCAAAAACGGTTCATCACTTAAATCGATCCAAACCGTACCTTGATGGATACCTACTTATGCCACTGTAGCAAGAAAAAAGTAGAATTAAGCAGAAGATAGATGATCTGTAAATGACATTTGCCACGTTTCAAGGAATCTATGGCCAAATCATTTTTAAGACAAAATGAAACTACTAACTCAAGCTAAGAAGGTCTAAACTGTTACCCTTAATTGAAATCCTAACGAGTAACAATTGAATGGGAACCCGCTCGAGCAGAATCGAAAGTATCATATCTGACTTATGTGGCAGGATGAAGCCACGTATCTCTTACTCACTTCTTTTGAAAATGCCCAGCCTAGCACTCGAAAAGGATAGCTCTCGGATAATACATTTTCGATGAACTGGGCGACGTTAGTCTCGATCCTAATCCTGACTATCCTGAGTATCTTGAAATTGATTCGCAGAACTCAGGATGTTTTAGCAAAGTGTCCCGTATCCATTTTTGAACTTCCTCCTCTTCCGTTTCCTCTCCGTCTTGGGTAGCTTTATAAATATTTTGAGATCCAAAAGAGGTGATGCGGCTTGCCGTGGAAGTTAGACTCGAAAAAGTCAATTCTTTTATGGCAGGAACGAGGAAATATAGCTATTTAATTTTGTTTAGTTATTTTATAGCTTTGAACCATAAGAACAATGTTCAACTAGTCATATTTGGTTGGGATAGGGACTGGATGATGTTAAAATTTTATATGGTTGTTCGGTTGGAATTTTTTGGGATGAAACTGTGTACGTAGAACAATTCACAGTCGAAGACTCAAAGAATTTATTAATTTCACTAAAAAAAAAATAGTTTTCAATACATTCCCACGGCCAATATATTACATAAATAACGTAATTAAACAGAATTCGTAGTCAGGAAAAAATTATTCGAAAGCTCATTCAGGTGCAAATAGCCGTATCTAACTCATTTATCTTTACTTTCGATCAAAAAACTACCAATATTATGTTGGCCAGACAAAACACGATTTTGTTCGTCGCCTCGCCGTTTTCTATACGTCCAGTGCGCGCATGCATTGTCCTGGTGAATTTGAAACAAACCACTCAGAGTATAACCAAAACATTAGATATTATGTCATCGTTATTCGAGCAACTCCTTTATCCAGATTAGATTTAGCACAGGGGCTCGCTCAAAACAATCTCTTTCTTTCGGTTCACCTCCTTAGTTTTATGTGTCTTTCACTTTTTTTGGTTTTGAACAATGACTTATTGCCGGCAATGCATCACTGGCACCATTTGGACCATTAACGCACGTCCAATCCAACCGAAACCATATCGAAGAAATGTACACCGATCCCATTTCTTTCACTTATATGCAGCACATACCACGAGACGAGTGTCCGACCATATAGTCCATGGAACTCACAGTATACAGTCTCCGTCATCAAACCGGGTGCATTATTCGCCTATAAATACAACAAATGATTATTACTTAATCCAAACTCTCCTTCCACGATGGGGATCCGTATTTTTTTTTTGTTTTTTTTTTTTCATCGGTGTTTTGTTCGAGACATTAAAATTAATATAAATAAAGAGAAAAAACTTAACATTATTACCTGTAGATAGCCGTTACAATGTTTGCCATTACGTGACTAGATATTTGGATAAAGTTTCTTACGATCGTTTCTTAAAAATACTCTGGACAACGATGACGGCTTAAAGTGAATGAGTGATCATAGTTGGTATAGTTCAGTTAAGGAATGGTTATGGAGGAAAGCATGTGGTTTATTGGATTTTGCAACGCCATCGCCAACTATTAGTTATAGTTTTTTGTACCGCACTTATAATATTTTTTAATTACCCATATCGGAATTCTCAGCGATAATTTTATATTTTTTTTTTCAATTAGTTTCCCATTAATTGTTTAAATTATGACGCTATTTCTGCTTAAACCTGGAACACATGGTATTTTGTTAAACTTTCAGATTAATTTTAAAACATCTGAACGAGAATTTTGAGTTGTTCCAGTTTTTCGTATCCACCAAAAATTTACAGGACAAAAATGTTGCGGATTCTATAATTAGGATGAAAAGTTCCAAAACGAAGCCTATTGTAGATGTATTTTTGTTGTTGACATAATTGATATAGTTGGGTAGGAAATAAGTAGAATAAGGAAGTATTTTCTTTCCAAGATGTTTATTCTCCCAAAGTGAGTTAGGTTAAGTAAGTTTAAAGTGTCTCGTAGCAATTTTAATTTTTTTTGCCGAGACCACATGAGACTCTTGGTAAATTTCAGTGTAAAAAATACAATCTCGTCGAGGGTGCTTTCGAGGCAGTATCGTCTCGGTTTCGCCTCGGTTTCCTGAGTGGCCACTACCAAAAGAAGGCTTATACCTCCTGAACGATCTTCGCCAATCTAGCTGTGTACCTGTACATAACTATTATTCAATGTGAATACGGCTGTGCTTTAAACTGCCATCAGGTGTAATATCTGTTGATCAATCTGTATAGGTACAAATTACTCTGGCCACTATAGACCCAGTGGCGGGCCCAGGGGTAGGGAAACACGAGCTGCAACCCGTGACGCCAGAGCATCAAGAGAGGCGATAAGCGAAATAGGAGCGTCCACATTTTTAAATCGTGGGAGAGAATAATTTAAATAATTTTTGAGTTTTCTCTCCTTTGTAATATTTATATTGCTAAATGGGGCGCCAAGCTATACATGTAATATATATGTACTTGCGACTATTTCATTATGTTTAACTACACAAATGCTTCATACATCATACTCAACGATACTAATAATACAAAGAATACCTGAGCGGAAGAGGGCTGAAAATTCGGGCGCCCGGATTGCTCAGGCCAGTCCTGAACAGACAAGAAGCTAACATGTACCTATATACATTCGATGCTTGTAACTTGCTGTTGCGAAGAGCTTAGGGTTCTTGGTATGCAGCATAACATTATACTCAGCTGATGAGCTGGCTAGAACGGGATCGTCGCTTGATTCAAGTCAAGCCGAACGACATATTAAAGTACCAAAATGTAACATCAAACAGGATATTGGTAACAAAATTTCAGAAAAAACCAATGAAAGATGGAACCTGCTTGAAACATGCGCCACAACTAGAAAATTATGGCCAAATTTCAATAAGCAGAAGACAGACAAAATTATGCAAACGAACAAAAAACATCTTCGTTCCCTTGTCAGCATAATTAAAGGACACAACCTACTGGGATACCACAAAAAGATAATGAGGCTCAGTACTGCGACCTTTGGAGAGGCTGCATCGATGAAGAAGCACATGAGGATACCTTACACTTCCTTTGTCACTGCCCAGCACTCTGTCACTTATGAAAGAAACACCTAGGAAATCATTTCTTTGATGACTTAGAGGATCCTGCTAGAACTTCAGCGAACAGCCTTCTGAACTTAGTCAACGCCTCTAAATGTCTTCACTGATAAAAGAACACATAGATTTTTACATTAAGTGGGATACAATTTCCTAGGGTATCCCAACGGATCTACATAGATCTAAGTGTGACGGTAACAAGATCAACTGTCAGCCCTTCTACCTAACCTAACCTAACATCTACCTATATACGATTCAGAATTTAAATGTCCAAACATCAACCAGATATCCTGAAGATGCAAATGCCAGAAAGCTAGCATTATCAGGGCTCAATTTTAGTGTAGCAGGTGGAATATGGACATTTTGTAAAATGAATCCAGAAAATGTTCAACTTTTTGTTTTATAAATAATTTGAACATTTTGTAGAGGAATATAAATTTTGTGGCACGACAGCTCATGGAGTGCCAGAGCTTGATGTTTTTTATCTGCAAGAATGGAGGAGGCCTACGATCTTCTGCCGAATCCGAACAGGTGCAGGAGATACAGATGCAGGAGGGTTTGTCACTTCGTCGCAAGAAGCATTAGCTTTTTTTTGTTTTTGGTGGATGAAAGTGTGAATCGGATCCATCAGTACAAGAAAAGGCGCATATGGGATCATACACAAATTTCAGGATTCACTCCGCGCGGTGAGAAAGTAAAAGAAATTCATCCTGAGGAAGATGTTCAAATAAAAGTTTTTTTGGTAACTCATTTTATTTTATGCTGATTTTAAAAATATTTCAACTTTCAACCCTTCATCTACAAAAAAAAATTATTTTCAATCCTATACTGCCATAATTAGTTACAGTTAACTTATCAAGCATTTGAGTCTTTTTAATTCTATAAATTGGATATATTTTCCAACTAACGATTTGATCTCCATGAACTAAAACAAAGTGTCATCGTATTCAGCAATAAAATTTCCATAAAACATCTTTCAACTCTAACTGCTCACCTCTGCTGTAGCGCCAGCCGGTGTTAATTTTTCAATTACACCACCAACAACACCCAGCAACATGTCCGTCGTCGTTTGTTAGTCGTCATCATGAAGATACCACAGACAAAATCGGGGCGTCTGGTATGGTTGTTGCAAGACGAATAGAAAAATAAAATAAAATTAAAATAACGATCATAAATTTATTCTCATCGTCTCGTGTGGTTACAATAAACCATACCACTGCTGTTACTGCCACATATTTCAACTACTGTTTGAGGTAGCTTCTAATGCTGTTCAAGAAGGCGCTGCCGACAAATCACACAGGAGTGTTATGACATAATTTGGTAATTATATGCATTTTCCCGACTGAACTTTGGCAACATTAATCATGAGGCGTGTATAAATACAAATACACAATGAGTCACGACATCGCGCGCCACACTCTTTGAAACAATACACTGCCGTCGTCGTATCCATTGTATTTTGGATCAATATTCATATACCGCGCGATACTGCAAGCAGGCCTAGCAAGCCGATGTGTTCAATCTTTGGGTTGATTTTTTTTCTCTCAGCGTCAGTCTAATAAATGACGTAATCCACTTTATTGATGGTGAAATATGCATAAAAGGATATCATTCACTTTTAATGCTGACATGAAATACAATCATTTCACCAATCAATCATTTTGTTCCTTTTGACTATAGTAATGCGCAAATGGTGGCAATGCGGTGATGGCGATGGCGGTAACAACGACCACCATCAGGTAGCGAGAATTGCTGATCGTTCATTTTCTGGACGCAATTTAACACCCACCTAATAGAGGCTGCTTAGATAGAAACCCATAGAAATATTGCATAGCACTGTTAACCCAATAAATGAGCAGGTTGCTACAAATAACACATACACACAGACAATCACAAACACACACATACAAAAACACAAAATACCGTTCTGTAATTTACGAATCGACGAGGAGTAGCCTGAAGCTTATTGGTTTCTTGCACTGCATTCGATCATCAAATTCACTTTGAAATGAAATCTTGTTTGAATGTACGTGTACATTCCTGGACACCACCATTTCAACACAAGAGCCTAGAAGAAGCAAATATCGGCGCATGACTCTGTGATCCTACACTAGTTCACCAGCTTTAACCGCACTAAGTGTGGCACAGAATGGACAGCGACAGAGACGATGAGAAGGAAATTGCATTGCATAAGACATGTTCGTCTATATTATTTAAAAGGGGTCTCTTTGGCATGGCAGCGGCCGCGGCGGCGGCAGCCGTACGGTGTCAGCCTCTGTGTGCCGCGGATGAAGTATCAACGTTTTGCAAATTTTTTTTGTTTCTTCTTTTTTTTCTAGTTCAAGATATTGTTAGATTATCCATTTAAGTGTTATTGGTCTAAATTGTGAAAAATTATCATAAATATGGAACACTTAAAGTGCTTTATGCGATATTTTGTTGATAAAATCGAGTTCGTGCAACAACTCTTTTGTTTTAGGAACCATCGATTTGAGATTTTTTTAGTGGCATATTTTGTTGAATATGAATCAATTTTTGATTCTGTCATGGGAAAAACTTATTTCAGCCAACATATGTATATAGTTTCAACTGATTCGGCATAATTCCTTGAGGTCACCGACCTTTGTTTATATGCATGATAAGATTATATAAGAAAAATAAAAAGGATAATGATTTGATGTAAGGAAGTAAGTTCTAGGAGCATCTAATTCTTGGTAGAACTAAGAATTATCGTTGTGAAACGTGATTTTTGATTAGGTTTAGGACTTAGATTTATGAACCGTCCAGAAGAAGAAATTCGATTTTGGAAGCAAATAATGCCATAACATCATCAGAGAGAGGTTGCCGAAACCACCTCAGGCTACCAGCCTAGAGAAGAGAAGTCGATCTAGGAGAGGAGAAGAAGATCATGCGTAGATCCCATATACTTATGCTATCAACGAACACCAACCGCTATGAACAAAACGGCACTATTGATAACAGAAAGCTCGAGGTAGTTAAGGAGTTCATTTACCCTGGAGTAAACATTATGTCTACGAACCATAACTAAGATCTACCGGTGAACTACCCTATAGAAAAACGACTAATATTTTGGTTATCAGCTTAGCGAAATAAATGGGTTCAAAACTCGATACGTGTTAAACAAAGTGCACGTGTTAAGCAATGCAACTGGTGCTAACATTTAAGAGTTAGCTGGTGCTTTTGACTGATGCGGAGTTTAAAATAAAACCTCTGAATTAGAGTGTTCGGTCATCGACTACTGTTTTTTGTCTGGAAATTGATTTACATATTTTGATAAGTTCTTAGTAGCCATGAACACTCCGTAGTAGTTACAGGGAAAAAAATATAATTGCAGTTGGTCTACCTACGGACTAGCTTCATGCTTCCTTTGTTGATTTTCAAGCAGTTTTCGACTCCATACCTCGGAAAGCTCTCTTTTATAAAATTTATAAGCTCGGTATCTAGCCTAAAATCATAATTGTACTAAGGGCCTTGTACTAAAATAATGTAGCTCGAGTAAGAGACGGAAATGCTTCTCTGGAGTATGCGAAACAAACATGGGATTTATACAAGGGTGCGATGGTTTGCATCTCATTATATAAATGATAATTTATTAAAGATGATGTTAAATATAGAATTTGAGCTTCTATCAGACAAATTGTTCTAGGTTAACTATTTCCAGATGATCAACAGATTTGAAATGTTGGAACATGTCAGTTTACCTATAGAATGATGATTCTAAGAAGCGGTAGAGGCAGGTTTTCCCGTGTCGAAAAGTGGATGTTTCAGGAGAAGGAAGTCAAATTGTAAAAGACTGTAAATAACTTGGGGTGTGTTATATCGATATCGATCCCCAACATGAGCAAATACATACTTTAAAGTCAAACTAGCTCAAGCGAAATGATATATTTTTTCTGTCTTGGGCAGCTACATATATTAGGGAAGCTATTTTACACACTATGAAGCAAGAAACTGTTCGTTTAAATGCAGCAGTTATTCTCTTTTATGGAGCACAAGCTTTGAAATGAAGATCTTTCGAAGTTGTAGAGAAGTTTCTCCGTTTGTTCGCGAAGAGGCTTTTTTGTATCACTTTATTATATGTTGCATTTAGAGACTGGTATACCCCTCATATGATCTTGAACACACTTAAGCTTCAATTGAACTACATCATGTGGAAAAGAGTTATGGGAATGAATGTCAATCGAATACAAAAAAAAAATAATAGGCCTGACTGAGTTAAAATTGTTATAACTTTTGATCTGAAGCTAGCTTTGATAGGTTGTATACCATTTAAGAGACATGCAATTTTAAAAAGTTAAACTAGTGTTCAGTCATACACATTTTTACAGGGTGCGATTTTAAAAATTGAAGCAAAAATTCGGTGCGATCAAAATATTATATTTTTAGCAAAATGGCACAGGAAATCAAATACATATTATATTGTAATGACAAAAAATATTGTGATCAAAAAACTGGTTCTAAGCAGATGTTTTCCCAAATTTCAGCCGTTAGTCGAAAACCATTATGATTCGGTATGGACAATAAGCTATACTTAATTCTGAGAGGTCAGTTTGGACTCTAAATAGTGGAAATCCCTGTATACAGGTCCTTTTGGATGCAGCTGATTAATTAAACTTGAGGTTATTTATGGCTGTCTTAACTTTTTCTTTTGCTGTCCTACGTCACGCTAGCTGCCTAGCTCAAAAGGTTCCAGACTGCCTGACAGCGATGTTCCCAACTAAGAATTCCATTTCAATCCAGCCAAAGAAGAAAGTCTTTATTTCTATAAGACATTTTTAAAATATAGTAAACCATAATAATATAAATATTAGAAGCTTAAACTACTTTTTTAAACTTCTATTAGTCAATTTGACTAATCTTCAAATAAATAGTTCACATGCTTTAAATTCTAAATTAGGCTTAACGAGCAGTTTTTTGGTCTAAAATAAAAATTCCTTTCAATTATAACTTCCGCATTGGAATGTTATTTGCTTAAAAGGAAGATTTCAACATAAACCCCACCCAAATTGGAAGAAATAATGAATTCCAATTAGATTGAGAAACAAAATCGTATAAAACATAATGATCAATCATACAATTAAGTAGCTAGATATTTACACCTCAAACTAACTTAAAATTTCTGGCCTAAATTTTGTTTGTCAATTTACTATCGAAAGCATCACCTATATGCAGTCTTTCCATATACAATTACTACAGAGGGGCCAAATTGGTGTTTCAAAGCAACATTGTATCTTGAGTTTGAGGTTTATTTTTACACTCATGTGATATACACTTATGGCTTCTGTGCTAATAAAATGCTAGAAAAAATAAATCAAACAAAAAACAACTTAACCACACCGAGTGCTGTGTGCTATGATGATTAATAATACCAAAGTAAGGTACTCATAGTATCTAGTCTATACACAGGTGAACCATTCATTGAGTTAGGATCTCAACAAAGAACACTTGTTGGAAACTTTAACTGAAAACCTGCCATTCACAAGTTGCAAGTTATTCACAGGGCTGGATTAAGATTGAATGCAGGGTTTTATCGAAATTGTTTCTATATTGAATACATTTCTTGATTGAATTTGAACTAAAGTAAGATATTTACATTCTTGCATACTTGATCCATAAATAAAATCCACAAGTTGATTATTTTTCAATTTTTAAATCAATAAGCATCTCAACTAAGGCGTACGGATTCAGCTGGAAATTTTGTTTATTATTTTAAAATTATTGTAACACTTTCAACTTATCTTATTTTAAAAATTTGAAATTATAATGAACCATTTCAAAAATAAACAAAATATTAATACCAACTAACTGAGCCCCATAAGATTCAGCAGGATCATTTGCCATGTAAAAAATCCGGCACTGGACAGTGAACATGCTTGGGAGTCTGTTAAACTTTTGTGCATTTAATTTCCTGGATCGGTGCAGATTGTTTGCATCAACAATTTCAATTTTCGTTTATTTACCAATGAACATAGACAGACAGAGGCGTGGACATATGCGCGCTGAGCGCACACACACACATTTGTTGTTAAGATTTTTTCTCGAGTTTGTCGCTCAGCTCTTTTGTTTCTTCGATCTTGGTTTCTTTACTTTTCTTTTGTTTTATTTATTTTGGTTTTGACATGATTAATGGACTATGACTTCTTTTGGTGAAGGGATTGATTTTACTCTTAAGGAAGCATATTTATAAGCAAGTCAAATGTCAATTTCAGTGTTTACCAAAAGCGATTGTGCATTAATTTTTAATTTGCAAATTGAAAGTGAAGTAGCCGTCCATATCAAACATACATAGGAAGGTACATTACCATTTTAAACTAAAAATAGAAAAAACAATCAGACACTTTCGCAAAAGTCAAATGGTTAGAAGAAACTCAAACCATATCCATTTACAGGCGGCAGAGATATCGTATTATTCATATTTGAGCCTACAACAAGCTCAAATGACAAATCCATTGCACAATTATGGAATGTGCAACATATTCATTTCATAATAATTACTCTAACATATTATAGACGAACTATTTCTCTGTTGTTGCTGTTAACATATATACAAGTTAGCTGCACCACTTGTTATTAACAAACAACAACAAAAACTATCTAAGAATGCAAAGAGGCAAAATACAGTAATATGCCGCCACATTATTTTTTGATGTTGCAATATTTTCATCAATGCGAACGGATTACAGTGATTCTTTCAAACAAGAGTGAATACTACTCTCGTATATAATTTTTCTCTTGATGTGAAAGGAAAAACAAAAACTAAAATATTTAGCTACTTACGATAAATCATTGGGCGTGCGTGAAAATATTTATAAAATCCATAATTATTTCTGTAAGTTTTGGGTTATAGGAGCCAATGTTTAGTCACTCTTGGATAAATTCGAACAGGAATAAATTTATCATTTGGAAATTTATGGTGTTTGAGAAATTGAGCAAAAGAGTTCAATTGCAAGAAATATTTAATGATTAAATTGGGTAGGTATTTGTATTGCAAACTAAATGCTGAAATAAATATTTCCAGTATAGCTACAAACCAAACTGATTACTTAATTTAGATTGTGTTCGTATTCTCTAATTAAAAATAAATTTAATATATGTATTTGGTGGCGCGACAGCTCGTGGATTAGCTATCCAGTAGTTACTAAAAACTCTCAACCATTCCTGTTTTCGTGTTGTTTGTGTGCGAGAATGGAGGGGACCTACAATTTGTTGCCAAATTCGATCGGCTAAGATGAGAGGTACTTATTCTTGAAAAGAGACACTCTTTGTGAGTTGTCAGTTCCTCGCAAGAGGCATTAGCCTCACCCTCTTGTTATCATATATTTGAAGTAAAACTTCTCTTTGAAAAATTTTCTCCCACCGTGTGTCGTCACGTCAGAGATGTCAAAATATTGGAGAATTGTTGAAGGGGCCAATTTCTGAATTGTCATCTGTGTATTTGTATGGGATTCGAAATTATGATCACTTATATGAATGAAAGAATAGAAGATTACGCCATTTCGATTTTTTGACTTAATGACGTAATTGAAGACAAAAAAAGAATATGATTCGCTCACGAACGAATTTCGTCCTTTATTTTCTATATCTCTCGTTCGCGTAGCGAACAGAAAAATGAAATTCAGGTATAATATGGTTCGCTCGCTTTACAGACCTAAAAAGATCCTTTAGAAAATTTATTATTTTGAGAAGTAATTTTAGTGGAAATTGCTAGAGTAGACATTTGATTTTATTAAATAATGTTTTAAATGATTAAGAAATTGATGTATCGACTTTTGTAGTGTTTGAAAAAAAACTGAAACTAATACATTATTACAAATTACGAAGGATGTAGATCAGTTCGTAAAGGCAATTAAATCGTTTTGATTTTTTGAAACAAAATAATGTTTTGATATTAAATTTAATGTTTATTTGAAAATTTTGATATGTTAACAAAATTAAAATAAAATCTTTTTAAATTAAAATAAAGTATACAAATAGTTTTTTTGATTCTTGATATGAAAATATGCATTGGTATTAAATATTTGAACGGTTCGCGAATGGTTCGTCAATGGTTCCCGTGTAATAAATTTGCGAACGAATCATATTTTTCAAATCCCAACAGATTAGTTTCGATCTACAAAAATCAGTTTCTTAAATTCTCTATTGTCCCCTGCGTATTCAAAAATTACCTGTGGCCACCTATGCACCCACCATATATTACAAAACTGTACTTTTTCTAAAACCGCAAAACCCTTTGGATTCTTCAATCAAACAATTGCATTGTTTGTAGTGTTTTGTTAAAAATCAGAGCATATTTCCTTGGATAAAATGAATTCAATTAGAGCTTCAATGTCAACTTTTCTTCTGCTGCCTAAAAGCAGACCTAAATAATTCCAACATTTTACTATGCACTTTCTTCCAAATGACACTCAATCAAAACAATACCCATTTAACATAATAAAAGCTTTTTTCATTACTTTTTACTTAACCCAGGTACGTCATTGTATTTATTCCTTTTTTATTACAATTTCTCTTTTAACCACTGTTTATCTGTTTTTTTTTTTGTTGTGTTTTCAGCACTACTTAACTTCTTCAACCATTGCGTCTTCGTTGTTATTTTATAATCATCACGTCTTCGTTAATCGTAAAAGTGCCCGCAAACGTGCCATGGGTCATTGTGCGCTTACGGCGCACAGCGTGCAGACACAAGTTGTCTTGAAAACCACATCAGCTTCATTCAAACAACAATAACAAAAAAAGAAGTAAGAGGCCATCTTCATTTCATTAACCGTTAATGGTGATAAATTAGCTTTATGAGCGCGCACTTTAAGAGTTAAGAGCGCATCATCGAAGCCAACGTTTGGGCGCCACACGCCAACTTGTTGAATAATATATATCTTCACGAGTTTGACCTTGAACATGAATTTTTCTCCTCCATCACCCGGTTGCTGTGTCTGAGGTAATCTATTACCTAGTCTCTTTTATTTTTCATCTTCTTCTCCACCTGTTTTTTTTTTTTTGGCTTATTTGGTATTACAACATGACGGCTGTGCGATGACAGACGACCTTGACCTTAGACATCACGAATTCGGATAGTAGAAATGATTGGTTCGAGACGAGAAAAAAAAGTTGTCAAATTGAAGAGGTAAAAGCTTATCTGTAGCTTATTTGACAATTGGTTGTTATTTTTGTTGTTGTTGTTTCGAGGCAAATAACAGGAAATCAGTCATGCACGTATGTGTGTCAATTATCTTGCAATTACTTGTACATTGCAAAATGTTGTAAATTCGATGTTGAAATTTGTGCAATGTTTGATCTTTTTTTTAATGTTTTGGTGGATTTTTTTTTTTTAAACGGCATGATACAATTATATGGACGTGAGGAGGGATATAAAATTGCGGTCAGTGCAATCATCTGTCAACATACAAAATGTCTAACAGAAGTATGGTTGGATGATTGGATTCGGTAAGCAAAGAGAAATAAAAACAAACAAAAATGAAAACTACATATATTATAGAAGTTTGAAAGGAAGCTTACTCACAGTGGGGCACCTAATTGGAGATTGTAAGAAAAGATATGAAATGTTTGACGTTATATAGATGAAATTTGTAAAAGAAACTTAGTATTTAGTTTAATTTAGCTCTTATAAATAGTGTTTTTATAGAGACGGTATAGAACTTTGAAATGGAATAAAACAAAGATGATTTTCTAAAATTGACATGAAATTTACTTTATTCGAAAGATATAAGCCTCCAGCTTAAACTTGTAAATTGCTTTCCGTGTTAAGAAATAGCATACTACATTTGCCATGGTGGAACGTTATTTGTTTCTATAAAGAAGCTTTAAAGAAATATATTTAATATCTCCGATCTACCTGTAAATATTATTTTCTAAAAAATTTCCGAGCTTCTCAAGCTGAACAAATATATTTCTCCAAGGAATATACAAGCAACTTTGCAACTTTGGTGCACAGCATGTTAAGTCTCATTGAGATCTAGAACCTACCAGTATAACTCGCTGTTCATCAATTTTACACCACAGACTTTGTTAATTTAAATGAGCACATCCAATTAGTTTAAATTTAATCCAAAATAAGTTTAACGGCCCCAATGTACCTTGCTGAGGATCTAATTGATTTGAATTTTTTTTTGTTTTATCCAAAGAGATCAGAAGATACAGATTATACCTTGGGGTATGTAATTTTAATAATTTATCTGGATCTAGACGTGCTAATGGCCATCGAGGTGTCAGATAATTTTTTTTTTCTTACAAAGAAGTGGTTGGATAAATTATGGTGATGCAAGAGATGGCAAATTGTAAGACAGCAACAAAATTCTTCGCAATCAAGTAAAGCATTGAAAAAAGCTAACAAAATTAAAAAAAATGGTTTCGGTTTTTTTTTAATACGATTGTATATCACATTGATATTAAATTCACAAAAAAAATATTAATCTTTTTTAAGATTTATGTATTTGAAAATTTATTAATTTAAATAACTGGACGAATGAGAATAGATGACTGGAACCAAATTAAAGTCAATAAATTCATAATAAAAATTAATTAGCATATAATTATACGATTAATTAAAGATGTTTTCAATAGAAAGACAGATGGGAATTTTTGAATAGTTTTTTTTTTTTTTTTTGATTTATGCAATGTTGTTTTTATGAATGAAAAAGAATTTTACAATAAATACGATTGTTGAGTTCAACTTAAAAATAAACAATTAGGTACTGACGTTAAGAGCAGGTATGTAAATGAAAAGAACGAAAATACATTACAAATGAAAGAAAGATGTATCTATAATATAAATGTAACATTTTTAAATAAAAAAAGATTGTTTTTTCTTTTACATATTGAAGTTTTAAAAAGGAAGGTTTTAAAAAAGAAGGACCACAAATGACAGAACCTGCCATACTAATTTTTTATGTAAAAGCGCGAAAGGAAAATTTATTTTCTAAAAAACTGTGCCACAGAGTTTGATAAAAAAAATACCCTACTTATCTCTTAAGAAAGTCGGTTTAGTTACACCATTTATGACTCAAGAACGGCTGCACCGATTTCAATGATTTCTGATTTGTTGGATTTTTCTCCGCCCTGAATAGCAGAATAACTATTAAAATATCAGAAAAATTCACTCTGTAGGGTGAAATGGGGCAAAATAAAAAAAAACATCCGATTGAAAAAAATTTACCTGTGTTTAAAAGGTTCTTCTCAGGAAATGGCTCTAGGGATATTCTTTTTCAAATTTTATTATTTCCAAAGTCAAATAGGGTAAAAATAAAAAAATGTCCGATTTAAAACATTCTTTTCGTGTTTGAGGGGTTATTTAAATAAAAGCTATTTATAGAGTGAAATGGGATTAAAATTAAACAGTGATTTTCGAATACAAACATTTTTTCTGTGTTGAGAAAGCAATAAAGATTGGATTTAGAGGATCATATTTTTACAAATTTAGCCTTTCATAACGTGAAGGGGTTAAAGTCCAGAAAGTAGCATTCGATTACAAAATGTCAAAAAAATAATACTTTCTTTTTAATTTTTATGCGAAGCTTAGGTTTTAATTTTAATTTTTATAATTAGTATCATTGTTTGAACCATTTTTTATTTACTAAATATAATGGGCAATAGACATAATTGATTTTAAATAAAAAAATATAACAATTAATAAATTATAGGCATGCATTCCATCGGTCTGTTCATCTATTCGTTTGTTCGTCCGTGAATCCAGCTCTATATAGAACTAGAGCCTAAACGGAAGGAAAGATTTGCTTGAAATTCGATACACAGCACACATCTTATGTCCCTAAAAGTGAAACTCCATCAGTTCATGTTTATAGCTTATCAATAACGATTGAACGATTTTGTTTTTTTTTTTTCAGATTTTCTCGAAAACGGCTCTAACGATTTTGATTGAACTTCGTACATGTATAATATCGAAAACCTCATTTCAGGTTTGTGTCAACAAATTCGCATAATGGAAATAGAATCGGTTTTTAGAAAATTGCCTAATTTTTGGGGTTTTCTTGTAATTATTATATTATTGTATGGCTACACCGATTTTGTCCCAATTTTTCGATACATAGGAAAATAGTGTAAATAATATTGCATTTACCATAAATACATTTTTGAATTGAAGACAGAAGTAAAAATAGGAAAAGCACAACAATGAAAACGAATAATACGGAAATAATTAAAAAAAATATCTTGCATAATAATTGCTGAATGAGTTTGTCTTGCCATTCGATATGCATTCAATTCGTATAAGATACCTATACATACTTATACCTTTCACTGAAATGCAGATTTATTCAAATCTTATCTCAAGGGAGTATACCCAACAATAATTAAATGAACTTCTTTTACGATACATCATATTTGTCCATTGTATGATGACAAGTTTAAATAAAAATCGTTTTATGATGTTTAAACAATACTTAAGTGATTAGTATTTAAATGACTTTATTGTTTTCGGATTTGAAAACCTAAAGGTCACACTTGCGCAAGCTGAAAATTTTCAAAAGATTTTGTATTATTTTTATTCAAGCTTATGTTAATGTTGCAAATTAATCCATACAAAATTTTTAACATAAATGTCATTACCTATTTGAAAAACATCTAGTTCTTGGATATCTTATAATTTTGACTAAAACAATATATGCAAATGAAAGTTTTTATTGTCAATATTTTTATCATAGAATATATCTAGATATACAGTGCTGCTCCTACTTTAGGTAAACAAAACTTTGTGATGCATTTTTGATTGAAATATTTGTTATAAAATAAAACCTATTAAAAAAACACAATATAAGAAATCAAATAATCTATGAGGTGTTTCAATTAATGTCATGACCCTAAAACCATAGCGTTCGATCTGGCATCATTTGAGACTTGTAGTTTGAAAGAAAGAGCGACCCAACATTTGGAGTCAGAGATCAGAAATAAATCTCAACCTTTTGAAAGGTCCCTTGATAATTGTTATTTGTTGTTATTTTCAATAAAAATAACTCAATAACATTTATTTATATTTTTTGTATGTTTCGGTCAACTAGTAAGATTTATCGCTAAAAGAAAAAAAATAAATCTTTATTAATCAGAATGTGCATTAGTATGACCGCCTACGGAAATGCAGTTAATTAGGCTTTTTAGTCATCGGTGAATATTTGTCATAATCCCATACGCTAAAACCATCATCGGACAATATCAGTGTGGTTTCATTCCAGGCAAATCAACAACTGATCAGATCTTTACCCTTAGGCAGGCGATGGAAAAATGTCTAGAATTTAACATCCCAAAATACCATCTGTTTATAGACTTTAAGGCCGCCTACGATAGCATAGCCAGGGTAGAACTTTACAAAGCCATGAGAGAATTTGGCATCCCAAATAAATTGAAACGACTATGTAGGTTGACCATGACCAACGTAACAAGCCAAGTAAAAATAGCCGGATTGCTATCCAAACCAATCAACATCTTTAATGGACTCCGACAAGGGGATGGTTTGGCCTGCCTCCTCTTCAACCTGGCGTTGGAGAAAGCAATCCGTGACTCTGGCACGGCAACAAGAGGGACCATCGTCAACAGGTCCAGCCAGATACTGGCCGCCCGGAGCCTTGGGGTGCGCAACTGGATGGCGGCGGCTCGAGACCGGGATGGGTGGAGAGACTTGTTGAAGGAGGCCAGGACCGGACCCCGGTTGTCGAGCCGATGATGATGATGATGATGATGATGATGATGATGATGATGATGATGATGATGATGATGATGATGATGATGATGATGATGATGATGATGATGATGATGATGATGATGATGATGATGATGATGATGATGATGATGATGATGATGATGATGATGATGATGATGAATATTTGTCAGTAAAAGTTGAGTGATTTTGTGCTATAAAGTGATAAAAAGACATTCTTGACATATTCGACATTTTCCTTTGCATTAACGATTTTTGATTTATTTTCAGCGAAAAAGGTGAAAGGTTAAACTCTTTTCATTTATTTTTTCGTATATATCTAAACCATTGAGAGATATTTTTGAGAATAAAAAATAACTCTCAACCGATAACCTACATTTTTTGTTTTTTTTTTTCAATAAATCTCAAACCAAAACCAAATTCTTTTAAAAGGAATGTAGCTCTAAGAGAGAAACCAATTGAAAATAAAGGTTAAGAGTTATTTCTGATCTCTGCCCGGCACTCATATTTTTTTTTTTTTTGAAAATTTCACATATGAGATTCTTAGATCCGGGAGCCCAAAAAACATATAATAAACAAATTTTTTTTTTCATTAAAATTGTAGGAACCGTTTAAAAAAAACAGAAGATATTCCTCAACCATATTAGAACACATTATATGGAAAGTATCTTATTGTAATTTTTGCTTTAAAAATGAAGACATAAAATTTCGAAACAATCTTTTCTTGTCTTCCATTGATATGTTTAATCAAAATCTCGAGTTTTTTTTTTTAAATCCATATTTTGCCATACAAACCCTACCATTAGGTATATCACAAGTCAAAAATGCCAAGACAAAAATCTTCGTTTTTGATTACCTTTACTTTGAATTTCGATATTACGAATAGATTTTGAGTTCTAACAAGAAACTTATTTTTACTCAAAAATTTGTTCCATTGTGTTCCAAAAAAAATTCACATCAGAAATTTTCTTGATTTAGGAAATGTGTTTAGAAAGGCACAAATTTCTTCTTTTTTTTTATTGGTACAAAATCACAAATTGGCAATGACTTTTTCATTTAGCTGAATATTTGTTTGATTTTAAAACAAAACTACGATTTATTTTTAACTGTTAACAAGAAGAAATAATCATCTCTCCAGGATTGTATTGAGAATGATTTAAATTTAACCAGTTATGTTAAATTTGTTAAGCTTTCTTTAAAATCCTTTTCGTAACTGAATTTGTTCAAAAAAAAGAGCTGATAAACGAACCATAATTTATGTTGTTGCAATATTTCGTGTTGATATCTATGATGATTCTTTTTAATTTTGCTAAACTATTGAAATTGATGACATAATGCATTGTGTTTTGCCAAAAATCTTTTACCAAACAACTTCTACTTTGTTTCAGAAAACCATCTTCCCAAACTCATGAATGCGGCTTTTTGCGAATTTCCTTTAGAATCTAAAAAAGAAAATCATAACAACAAGCAGTATTTTTTTTTTTTTTTTTTTATTATTTTTCATTTTCTCTTAATTTAAGAAATTAAATTACATAATGTTTATAAAAACATACACAAAAGTTACCTCAACAATTTGTTGGTATAGTGCTATTTAATTTTGTATCGTTTAGTTTTGTAAAAGGCCTTCATTGGATACACAGAGTAAAAATTTAGTATTCCTTTCTATTCCATTCGTCCTGCATAATTCCAAATCATATTATTGGTTATATATGATTATATAAGAAAATAATTTAAAGTTTATTTTTTGTTGCGAACATTTTCAAAGCTCATTTCGAGTTCCTGATGTTTTTGATATAATTTATGCTCAAAAAAACAATTTATGACCATGATGACTGTTTTATAATGAATCTCTCCAACATCATTCCGCATTGATTAATATTATCACAATGAGATTCCAGTCAAGATGAGCTCACAATTGCTCTATATGCACGTGCACATCACTAAACTCGAAGGAGCATCAGAAAATATCGCAGCAGGTTATTTTGTTTGATTTAATTTGGCATTATGCTGTGCAAAATTATTTAAAAAAACTAAAAACATGAAGGCGAATTTAAAAAATTAAACGAAAAAAATTACAAAAAACAAAGTGATTTTCTAAAAGACCTAAATTTCAAATCAATAACAATTTTAATGCTATCGGACTTTAGGTGTGAAGAAGAACTTCAAAGCTTGGATGTTTGTTTTGAAACAAGAACAAGTAATAATAAATCTTAGATTTTTTTCTTTTTGTTGAAATAAAATTTACAAAAGAATCTTACATACTATGGCCAGGGGGGATTTGTCTTTGTTTTAAAGATTTTTACCATTTATCATCGTCGAAATGAAAAAAGGTGTTTGTTGTTGCTTTTTCCCTTTAAACAAAAAAAAAAAACGATTAGATAATAAGTGTTAATTTGTTTAGCGTTGATCGGTGCCTTTGTGTATTCTTCGAGGGGTTCTTGGGCAGGTATTGTGTGGTGGTAGAGTTGTTTAAATTGATCTACTTGTGTCCGTACGAGATTCCGTGTCCGCTGCTAAGGCCGATTCCATGCCCGCTGCTGAGACCGATTCCATGCCCGCTGCTATAAGCGATTCCATGTCCGCTGCTAAGGCCGATTCCGTGCGCGCTTTGCAGACCGATTCCATGACCACCACCGATGAGTCCACCACCTGAGATAATTTGGCCGCCGAATCCACCACCATGTCCATAGGAGACTCCGACTGGAACTCCAACTGGAACTGGGACGGGTCTGTCTACGGCAACTGGGACTTGCCTCTCTACGGTAACTGGGTATGGACGATCGACTGGGACCTTAACGGGGTAAGCTACTGGACGGTCAACTGCGACTGGGTATGGGCGCTCAACGGCGTAGGGTTGTGGAACTGGTACTTTGACTGGGTATGGGACTGGGCGATCTACGTTAACTGCGTAAGGACGGTCAACTGGCACTGGGACGTTCACGTTCACTTGTTTCTCGACAACAACTGGGTATGGCTTCTCTACGCTGACTGGGTAGGGTTGTGGTACATGGACGGGGTATGGACGGTCAACGGCAACCTTGACTGGGTATGGAATGCGCTTCTCCACTGGGTATGGTTGTGGCACTGGGACAGCAACCTTAACTGGGTATGGTACTGGCCTATCGACGGCATAGGGTTGTGGTACTGGCACCTTAACTGGGTATGGAACATGCTTGATTACTTCATAGGGTTGGGGTACTCCAACTTTAACGGGGTATGGGCGATCGACTGGAACATGCACGGCATATGGAACCTTCTTTTCAACTGGGTAGGGTTGTGGCACATGAACTGGTACTTTAACGATCTCCCTAACTGTGTATGGAACGTGTTTGATGACTTCGTAGGGCTGTGGAACGCCAACCTTAACTGGGTATGGCACTGGCCTCTCAACTGTAACTGGGTATGGTCTGTCAACTGCTACTGGCACTGGGACACCCTTAACAAGGGTGACTGTGCGAGTGACATCAGCGGATTGTCCCAAAAGAACGGCATTGCCAGTTCCTCCGATAATGCCACCACCGAGTCCGTATCCGCTTCCAATCAAACCATGACCACCGCCAAGGTATCCGGTATCAAGCCCAGCATGGCCATAGCCATAGCCCAGATTGAGAAGACCTCGTTTGTCGAGTTTCTTCTCTAGGGGAATGCCCTTCTTGGCATCGCCGGCAGAAGCTGACGCCACTAAGAGGGCGACCAAACAAACCTGTTAATTAATTAATTAAACATGTTAATCGAAAGTTTAATGCAAAAATATATAAAAAATACAAATACAAAATAAATTGATTGTAATGGATGGAACGGAATTGATAAAATGTGTGCAATTGAATTATTGTTTTGCAGCGAAAGTGATCACGTTTTAAAATGGCTATCTATATATGGTTGGTTTTGCTTGGTTCGTTGAAAGTGAAATTCTGGACGTAATGGTTATAATCAATTCGTCGCGATATATGGATACAAATATCCGGGGGATACATTATAAAGTATATGATTTTGTTTTGAATTTCCGATCACGTCCGATTGGGAAATAATTCATGAATGCGTGGTGATAAGTGTGTATTTTTTTTTGGGCCGCGTTTTGGGCGATGTTTTGGTTTTTCTTTGCGAAATCTTTCAAAGACCGAAATAGGGAATGCAAGCGTAAATTGTTTAGTTTTTGCTTGTTCAAGACTTATGATAAGTGTAATGAAATGCTTTTCGGATAAAAATATAAATTTGAATAAAAATGAACTGTTAAGAAATTAATGTTAAGTTAGAAAATAATTGTTAGAAGAAATCATAGCACAAATTTGATCTATTATAAATAATAGTAAAGGGGTGTATAATGTTTATCCCAAAATATATTTCAGCTTTGGATAGCCGAATGTTGAATAAGTTTCTTGAATATTTCTTATCGGAGTGTATTTGCTAGCTTTGGATAAAAGAATTTGGAATCAATTCCCTGTAAACTTCTTATCCAAGCAAATTTCTCAGCTTTGAATACCAGAATATTGAATAAAATTCTTGTATACTTCTTATCCAAGCGTATTGTTAGCTTTGGATAACAGAATTTTTAATATATCTCATGTATACTTCGATAAGCAGCATATTTTTCAGCTTTGGATAACAGAATTTTGTTTATTCATCACAAAATAAATTTGTTAATAGCTTATTTTTTTTTTAAATTAGGAGCTGGTTAAGTAGACAAAATTATGTCAATATCAATGAAATTAAAAAAAAAAAAAAAAATAAGAAGCTTCTCAAAAACCTTGTGCCTTAAATGCAAATAGTTTAAAATCTTTGGGGTTTCAAAATTTATATATATATTTTTTTTTTTTAGGTTTCAAACTTTAAATTGATAAATATGCAATTCTGGAATATTTAAATTAATAATTATTTAAACCAATTTAAAGCCAAACTGAAATATCTTAGTTATTTTTCAGACTTTCGGATAAAAATTAAATTCTTTATTTGAATTGCTTAGCGCAATAGAACGAATTCAAGTTTTTTTTTTAATTTTATCTGCAGGCATAATCTGCATGTTAAACTTTTAATCATAACTGTTAGAAGGATATAAATTGGATAAATCATTTAAATGAATCTTCTTTTTCAAGCAGAAAAAAACATCAATTCGAAAACACTTGTTTGCTTTATCGGAAGGGATTAGAGTATATAAAATCTCTGAATAATTGTTTTTTTTTTCCGTATCAGCTTGAAAATTCCAAACAGCTTTTTAAATTTGATCTCTCTCTCTCTCTATTCGGAGGATTATCCATTATCCGTTGAAGATATTTCTTTTTCACAATCTTGAAACAGCAATGACATTTTATCCGTTTTAAATATCATGAACCTGGATAACTAGCGTTAAGTCACTTTTTATTTTCGAAAATTGCTTAAGTTGTGAATTAAATATTTATCCAATTTTTACATTTAAGAACCAAACTATTAATTTTGAGAGTACACTTGCAAAACACCCAAATGTCTTCTTTTTTTTTAACTTGACGAAATCACTTTTCGCCGCTTTTGTTATGAATTAATTGTTCTGGTATTTTTTATTTGTTTTATAAATGTTATCACTTTTATCCGGATACTCACAAATACTTTCATATTTATCTAAGTTTTCCTGGTGGTTTTTGAATTTTTTTTGAAACGAGAAAAAAAAGAATTGAAAAATAATAATTAATATCAAGAAACACAAAATTGAATTTAAAGAATCTTTTATTAAATATCACACCTTTTTTAATTTCCCGAATTAAGGATAAGAACCGTTTCAATTCCAAACCTTTGACTGGATGCTGAGTGTGGTCAGTTCTTTGCTTTTATACTATTTTATCTGTGAGCAATACAAAATACTTGACTTAAATTTTTCCTACTTAAACTCAGCTTTAGTCTTGGGTTGGTAGTATTGATTAGGCCCGAAATAACGTTCAAACACACACACACACTAGTACACCCACTGTAGGTATTTGTAGATATTTTACTTGCGAGAAGCTTTAGTTTTAATCTGTCTTCTATATTCAACCGCAAACAACTGTTTTTAGAAGCTTGCGTGTATGAAGTGCCACTGTTTTATCACTCAGCCTAACCGGTAACTTCTTGTTGCTCGAATACCACCATCAAAGTCCCCCTAATGACAACAAATGCTCCAAGACAACAACAACAACAACAACAACAACAACAAAAAACAACAATTACTTAACAATATAAACAGAGTCACACAAGTCAATGGAACTGAACTGAAAACGAATCTAGAGCTCCCTCCTTCTCCTTCAATCATATGGAATTGTTGCGCAGCGAGACGCAGAGTGGAAGACTCGTTCCGCGTAAGAGAGTGAGAGTAAAACACTCAAACCGAGACCAGGCAGACATAAGCTCAAGTATTGGCGCAAAAAGTATCTATGCTGTAATACTCTCAATCAGGCTTACCAGTGCAGCGGCGCGCGGCTACAAACTCAAGACATACAAAAGCGGTAAGTGGACTTAGCCATCAATGGAGATGATGGTGGTTGCCTTCTGCCCGTTCGTTCAAAGCTTCAGTTTTTACTTTCGTTTGAATGTGGTCGGTTTGGCGGCTGCTGATGGTTAGGGCTTGTTTGAGTGTGGAGGCTTAACCGCCAACGAACGATGCCACACTCGAGCTTCATTGGGGAGGTTTTTTTTTTTCTATTTTGATTTCATATCCCAGGTTTCCTGACCATTTTTGTGGAAATATAGATGAAAGCCTGTTAGGCTGTTTTCTGAGATGCATTATAGGTGTTAGAGCAACTTTCATTCTTTGGGTGTGCAATGCAACTTGTATGCACGAGATGATGGGGGATTTGAAAATTGTTTTATTATTTAATCAGTTCCATCAAACTGGTCGTAATAAAAGAGTTGTTCTTTCCTTAAAGGATTGTTTTTGTTTTGTTTTTTTTTCACAGTTATTGGCTACGAAATAAATTATTTAAATTTTATTTTAACAAAAGTAACTTTAATTTAGACAAAATGTGTTTTAATTGTCTGTGGATCTTTCCGTACGTTTTTTTGTTTATAGTGTCTTTGTGCTCTCTTGTTTTTATTTAAAGGCAAATCTTATTGGACTTAAGCTTGCAGTACTAAATTAAACTACCTGACTGACTGATGGTATGTGTGAAAAATATGCAAAAATGTTTTTGTTTTCTTAAAAAATAAATTAGAGTTGCAGATGATTCAATTTAATTAAAAAAAAAATTAAATAAAACAAATCTTTTTCTACAACGAATCTTTAATGTTTAAATTAAATATGATTGCCTCAAAACGTACCCAAATAAATTGATAGTTTGTTTCAGCAAATGGACTTCAATTTTTTGCTGTTTCGTCTCTTCTTCTCAAAGTAAAAAATGGATTGCTTGGACTTTCAGAAAATCCTCCCTCATAGCTAAATTTTGCATTTCCATTATAAAATTTCTGGGAAATATTTCTTTTTACAGTTTTGGAATTATGTGTACTATATAAGTTATCTATCGATGAATTTAGTATACATTTTGAGACATCTGAAAAAAAAAAACATTGCAATTGCCTGACCGATAAAAGTAACAACTTGGAAAATAAAAACTCGTGCTTAAGTTGAATTTAAAAATTATACCGGCTTCAATATTTTATAATATTTGTTCAATATTATGTTTGAAGTTTTAAAATATTTTAAACCACACCCAGTTTATAAATACATTTGGTGGTGCGACAGATCGTCGGTTCCTAGAGATGATCCTAGGAATGGAGATGACCTGCAATTTTATGCAGAATCGGAAAGGCTAAGGTGAGAGGCGCTTATTCATGACAAGGGATATTCTTGGAAGATTTTTCACTTCCTCGCAAGAGCCAGTATCGTAGATTTTTTTTTTATGGGAATAGAATCCATCCCTCCGGCATGATAGTCCTACGCACTAACCATCACGCCACCAGCTACACTGAGTTGATTTAAATATAAAAATATGACAAGGCATTGTTTAACGGTTACCTATGTTCCGAAAATTCTAAAACATTGAGGAAATGATTGTTAAATAATTTACATTGGAACACACAAAACTGCGATAAGAAACTTCTTAATGTTGGTTACACTATTCCCATTGATACAAATTTGTTGAAAATAGGATGCTGAAATCCTGGGAAATTATTTGGGAACAACAAATGTTTGATTTTCAAACGAAAGAGCTGTTAAGCGAACGTGATGTATGGATGTTTCCATCAGAATGTTGTAGTCATTTAAAATAACTAAATATTTGTTAAAACGGGTTGCATTTATTTTTAGTTACATCTTGACTTTGAAATTTCGGTATGCATTTGAGTTTGACATGACAATTTTGCATTCGTCAAAAGAAAAAAAAAATAGAATACAAGATTTGGATCAAACGTGAAATTACAGAGATAGGGAACTTAAAATTTACTATCTTTTTGGCAGGTTGCATCACTAATTTATTTAAGTAACGATCAGATGAATAGATTCATACTCCATTTTAAAATAAGGTGCATCCCATATAGGTCAAAGAATTTTGCCATCCAATGAATTATATAGCAAAAAGGTAAAATATTTTAATAATTGAAAATGCCATACAAAATAATAGACAGCTTGAAAAAATACTAAACATCTTTTTGATGCAAAAATTCATCATGGTGTGAGGGGGTTTTCGAACTTTTTGAACCCTTATATTTGGACGTAATAATTATGTTCAATGAGACATGCACTGCTATTATTTTGCTCCCTTTATTTTCGAATATATTTTGTTTTTGTATAGTTTCTACATTAATGATCAATAAATTATCATTCAATTTATAAAAAAAAAAAAAACATTTCAATAAAACGTACAAATTTTTACCAAAAATGATTTCTAAAATCAAACTTCCTTTGATTTTTCATTTCTGTCTAAACTTATTTTTCGTTGCACTGCTGTTTTTTTGCTCGCAGCTATATGTATGATATTCTAAAAACAAAAAACAAATATTTAAAAAAAATAAAAGTACATATTTCTTACAAAACTTCACAAAAAGTATAGCATGGATTTGTTATGGTTGCCGTTGTTTTTAATTAATTTGTTTTCTGTTTCAAGACATTTTTTTGTTTTTGTTTTGGCCCAACCAACACACATGAATCACCCTGTATATAAAATTTTTAGGATATTAAAAAAATATTGGGATGTCATTTTTAAGTATATTTAATAATATGAAACTATTTTCAAAATATTGATTTTTCAAAAATAAAATTCCAAATCCATTTTTTTTTTAATTTGTGTAAAATTCCGGCATAAAAATGTTCATTGAAATCGGTTGAGCCGTTAAAGAGGAAGTCGAAAATGTTCAGTTATTGGTAAAAATTTTGTATACCTACCAAAATGCATGCCATATGTATACCTATGTACTTATAAAATTGCACTCAAAATTTGGTATCAAAATCGTAAGAGCCGTTTACGAGTTATATTATTTTTAGTATAATTGCAGAAACCGTAACTTTTAAAGCTAAAAAATAAAAAACAAAATCAATTTTCTCTCTAGGGAATCAGTACAAAAAACCTTTACGTTCATAATTTCAAGAAAATCGCTTCAGTCGATTAGGCTCAAGGCCGACGTACAGACAGACATACAGACAGAATTTGCGGGAACCACTTGTGTCGCGTTCTCTATCATCCTTATGTCAGATTTGATTAAAATCTCGAGGTCGACTTTTCTTACAAAGCGAATAGTACCTATACATGTTAATATGTATTATGTATATATGTAATGTATGTATATAGCAAGTAAAACACACAAAAATGGGAGCCAACAAATCACTGCACAAGGAACAAACAAAATAAAAAAACACAAACAAATGTGTGAGTGCCGGAACTCACGGTTAAATATGTCTAAACATCAACGTTTTGTCCAAGGGCCTAATTTTTATTATTTATCCTAAAAACAGATTATAATTTAACGAAAACTCATGAACTCATTTTGTATAAAATTCAAACAACATTCTATTAATTAAATGTAAATTAAACAAACTTATTATAGGTAAATGACATATTTTTCATTTTAAATGCATTCAAAGCTAAAATTATATAAAAGGTGTATAAGCACAATGCATTTTTATTGATTTGATGCTTTTTTTTCTTCTTCATAAAAGGTATTAATGCTTTAATTTAAACATCTTAACACTTAATGGATAGTTCTGAGACCTTTGCCTTAACTATAATTCCATCAAACACTCTTGCAATATAAAAATTAACAGCAGCAACAAAAAAAAAAATACACCATCAAAACCAAAAAGATTTGAATAATTCAGAGACCAAACTGTGAGTTTCTGAATAATTTTTTAATAAAATAACTGCTTTAGTTTTTCCCAAAGCCTCTAAAGATTGTCGATTTAAAACAGAGCAAGGTCATCCGATGATATACATCTCACACATAAAAATTCTGACAAATTGTTTTGTAGATACATAGCTGCTAAATTACTGACAAAAACAAAATGTAAAAATAAAGTAAAATTTAAACAACAGACAACAATTAAAAATAGGAACGGAATTGATAAAAATTTAAATAATCATTCAAATGCTTTTATAATAATATAATGGTGAATTGTTTTCAATTTATGTAAAATGTTAATTAACTGATAAAGTCGATTAATTGAAAAGGAAGTAATTTGTGGTTTAACATAGATTTTTTGGTGATTTTTGTTTAAAATGGAAATTCTTATTCTGAACAATTGTCAATTCCATTGACACGTGGGATATAAATTTTAAGTGAATACTTAAGTTTATAAACAAGGAAATAGAAGTTTTGTCAAGATTAAAAGGTTTTGAAGATTAATTTTGTAAAGTTTCATGGCAAGAATAACGCAAATTTTAGACAATTTAGTACGATTTTTTAATCAAGAGAAGGCTTGAACTATTGACATCAATCGTGGGAATGTCTGGGAACAAATAGTTTGGCTAATATTCCTCATGATGTTGTTACATTTAACAGATGTCTTACATTGTTATACACTCTTTAAGCTGCACGTCTCTAAATCCTTTAACGTATGACATTTTTATTTTAAATAATGCAAATCGTTTTTCAGAACCAGTTACACTTAGGCCCATTTGCAGAAACGAAACTTAAATATTTAAGTTCAACATAAGCGCTATATGTTCTACTTTTTCCTCAGCATAAACTGTCACATATGTAGGCTTTTATGGTGAAATAAAATATTTAATTTCATTTCAGAAGATGGGCCTTAATGCTTTAAGTTCTAATCACTTTCCAGTCTGCACTTCTCTTCTGAACTATGTAAGCCAAAGTAATTTGATTCCTGTCCAGCCTGTTCCTAAGAAAGACGTGTCTTCTTCCCCCTCTAACTATCGACCAATTGCACTTAAGTCCCTTCTTTCCAAGGTCATCGTAACGGTGATTAATTTTCAGATCAATAAATATCTCGAAGAACAAAATTTTTTAATGACCGGCAGTACGGCTTTCGAAACAATAGGTCTACTGGTGATCTGATGGTATATCTCACCGAACAGTGGCACAAATCTTTACATCGTTTTGGTGAAAGTAAGATTACTGCAGCGCTTGATATTTCAATATTACTTGATACAGTTTGGCATCAAGCTCTCTTACCGAAAATGCGTGCATTTGGTGTTGATGAATCTCTTCTTCATTGGGTTAGAAATTACCTTTCGGACCGATCAATACAAGTTGTATTGGACGTTTTGAAGTCTGATATCGACAAACTTGCTGGGGTGCCCCAGGGCTCTGTTTTTTCTCCGAACCTTATCCTAATATTCATAAACGATCTTTTATCTGGAATTTCTAATCCATTAAACTGTTTTGCTGTACCCTCAGCTTTCCATATTCGTTTCTAGATTCACATCCATGTCCTTCAGATCTAGAACTTCAATGGCAGCGTATGATAAGCTCATTAAATTCTGATCTTGAAAAGAATTGCCCAATGGCAAATTAAAAACCGTGTAGAATTTAATGTTTCTAAAACTCAATGCTGTCTCCTGTCGTTAAAGTGGAACCCACCCCCAATGCTGCTATCCATGAGCGACACTTGCATAGAGGAAACTGAACAGCTTTCAGTACTCGGTATGTGTGTAACAGACCACCTTTTGTTTAACGACCACATATTTGACATCGCCAAAAACGATGCTTAGTGTTATTGATTCTGAAATCAAATCCAGAAGCATAATATTCTCTTTTTAAGAAGAAGAATTGTCATTGCAAAGGGTTCCGAAAGCTTGTGGATGACCAATCAAAAATGTCATACAGATTTTTTACAGACATTTCACATTATTTGAACTAATAACAAGATCAACGCAAACTGCATTACTCCGATAGAAAATTCTGCCATAACAACGTTGAAACATATAGTCAACGTGCTTTCTTAAAGCTCAGCAATAAATAATATTATTATGATTTCATTAATCTCAGAGTCCGACGCTCAGCGCGTAAGCTCAATAACAATAAAATTAATTTCATATCAACCATTTTAAAATAAAAATAATATTTTCTGAAATTATTTATAAACTAGGTACCTATAAATATGTTGATTGAAAAAAAAAAGAAAATAAAAAAAACTACTTAATAACTCCATAACTTGAATCATTTATTGGTCAAATATGAGCATAGCATGTTAATATCCATAATAACAGGTGTCATTTTTATACAACACAAAAAAAAAATAAAAGAAAATTATGGATAAGTCAATAAAACCTCAATGGCTAATATCTGTCTGCTATAGATATTGGTATATCTTTTATTTGTGGCTAATGGCTGATGAAGTGTTTATATGCTAATAGGAGGTATATAGGTATACCTACATTTAAGAGGTGAAAGAAATGATTGAGGAGATTTTTTTTTGTCGGAGTTTGATGCAAGTTTATTTGGCTTATTAATAGGCTGTTTAATATGTTTACTTTGTTCGGCATAGTTTGATGAGTTCGATAGGGCCTTAAACAGAAAAACTATGAAACTGAAGCTTAAGATGAGGAAATAAAATTCACCGCGAATTGATAATGTCTGTTCAAAAAAAAACATAAGAAGAATAAGTTAAATAATTTTTACTTGAACTGCCTAGATGAGTCTTTTGACGTTCTCATTTCAACTGAAAGCTGGCTTAGTTCTTGTGTACTTCACCCTGAAACAGTATGCAAGTATATTATGAAAAGATGTTTAAAAATTCATTAAAAAAAAACTTATGCCTGACCATGACCAATTTCTGAAACTATAGTTACTTTTTTGACCAATTACTAGCCTTTTAGATGGCATATCCCACATTTGGCGTGCTAAGGTCCTAAGCCCTTAACACTATAGTAAATGCAAAATAAGGACTTACTCTAGGAGACGATGTGCAGCTGAATCTTTTTATTTCATCCAAAATTACAGAACCCACCCCCTGTCCCCATTTTAAGAAAAAGTCTATGTATGTATGGAAGGCAAATCAAATATTCCGCTTGCTCTTTTTGAACAATTGTTTTCTTCGGGCGGACTGTTTGTAACTAGTGATGCCTTAAAAGAAAAAAAATCGGTTAAGTTTCAAAAAGATTACTCAGGTCCAGGGTTGAAAAAGCTTAATTCACTTCTTAACTTGCGCTTGGCTTTTATTCATAAGTTGGCAGCTCACTTATGAATTGAATAAAAATTAATTCATAAGCTAGGAAGTTATTTGTGAGTTTAAAAAAAATATTTCATAAGCTAGTTAGTGACTTATGAATAAAAAAAAAAAATTAAATTCATAAGCTTGTTACGGACTTTTGAATTTAAAAAACCTCTTTCCATTTATAAGTTACTGACAAATTTTGAAAATCGAAAAATCGTTTTTTTTCCCTTATTTTGTCCTACGTCCATCTGAATCGAAAAATGTCAGAATATTTTTATATGGAGCTCTCAATTCCGTAGGTTTTGGTTTTGCGTGTGAAAAAATGCTAGTATTCAGCGAATAACTTTTCACTAGTTTATCATTAGGCTCCCAATTTCGCCTCTTTTGTTGCATTTACCCCAACAAAATCAGTCACAATTTTTGTGCTATAACTTTGTGGAACTCCTTTAGAATATGAAATGTTCCGCTATAAACATATGAGATATTGTAAAAAATAATTCGAAATCCAACATTATGTTTGGCTTCGGATCTAATAGTCGGATTTGCAAGAATTTCACTCTTCTTCATCCTCCCCTCGAAAGGGTCCCAAAAGGGTATACAATTTAGGAATTTCTTGACATACAAAAATAGAGATACATAATGCAACTTTGGCGAATTTTCCTGGGCTGAGGCCACCGTTTTATCCCCTTTCTGATGTTTTAAATTCATCATAATCCAACATTATCCTGATTTAATACAAATTATTTGGCAAACATACATTTTAGCTTTTTCAGTAAAGCCTTAACTACATAAGCCCAAAAAGTGAAAAAGTACAAAAGTGAAAATTTTCAAACTCATTTTGGAATAGTTTTTCTGACTGGAAAACTTTTAAAAATGATGCAGAAAGATTAAATTTTGGTTTAAAAAAAATGTTGTATTTTTTTCACAAAACAACTGCGCTAGCGGGAAAAAAAAATATTTTTACTTTTGTACAAAAGTACTTTTTGGCTTATGTAGTTAAGGCTTAACAATCACTTTCTTACAAGCCAGTCAGTTAGTCAGAGTGATGCACTTAAATATAACGGGGTGATTCGGATAGGGTGTGATAAAAAGCTAGAGCATGTAGTTTGGGTTGAAACAAGAAAAAAATATATACAAGAAGGGGTCTAAACGGGGGGGGGGGGAATATACCTCCCTTTCTGTACGATTTTTCTTGTCTCAACCCCACCTTCACGCTCTAGCTTTTTGTCATACCTTATGCGAATCACCCTGTATAATTGATTCTGGAAAATTATAAACCAGTGACAACACCTCTCAAAGTTTCAAATTTTGAGTTCTAAAATTTAATTTCCATATATGACGACGGAAGATGCGGCTATAATTGGTACCTGGTTCTGAACCAAAAGGCTACTTCACATCGGTCCCCAGTTAGCTGCATCCCTATCCACTTTCGCACAACAAGTTGGTTGAGGTTCCCTTCCATTTGTCATGGTCTTACAGTTTGAAATCATTGAATGGGAGTGGAACTTCCCCCAATCTGAATGTCAAATGAATGCGTTTTGCATTTTTATTTAATCAGTTAACAGCTTTGCGAGTCGGAGTATTGGTACTCCATTGCTAAACTAAATCACAATGAAATTTCAAGATACTTACTGATAAGATTTAAGTTTGGACGAAAAGAAGATCAAAAAAGATTATTTTATGTTTGAAGCGGGTGGCTCAAGCCCCCAGAGGTCTTCTATTACTTACATCTTCATTGCTTAACTCATTAGAGCCTCGAACCACAAGAGCACGTTCTTTCGATCCAGCAATGCATTATTATAATATTTAAAATATTTTAAATGGCCTAAATGTGTCAACATAATTGAAATAATTAGTTTGATGGTGATGAAAAATATAAATTCAGATGAGTTAAAAATGCTTAAAAGAGCTTGATAATCTTGAAACTTGCTAGCCATTTATATTATTCTGCCTACTGTTTTATTGAGCCGGTATATAACCCTAAACCACCCACGCTGACTAATTGGGAATATCTTAAATTTAATCTGTTTATTAAATTTATTCAATTTCTGTGACCCTCATACTAAATACTTTTGCACGTGTCTCGATTTTAAGATAAACTACCTTGTAAAAATTCTATCCCTACTTATGCTTATGTAACTTTCTAATTCAACTTTTTATACATATATGTATATTCTGTTAAAATTTAAACTGGATTAAAATATTCAACAAAATGTCTAATACATTTAAATAGGCATATACTAATCAGTTCCGTTTCTGAATAGTTCTAATGATATTGGATTGTTGACCCTTTCAAGGTATGTAGCTACCTACTTATTTCTTTTCGTCAATCCAGATTGAAATTCATTAGATAGTGAATAAATTTTACAACACCGTTGGCGTCAGTCGCACCGCAAATTTCCATGGTAGGATGCAAATTTGTGGTTCCAAAATTACTTTTTTTTGTTTTCAATTTGTTAATTGCTATTCACTTATAATTAGGAATATATTAAAAAAAAAAACAAGTTAATGTATTCAATTTGAGGCCTGTCACTCTAAATAAACATTTGGTGGATCAAAAGACTTAAACGCTCATTAATAATTCAAAAATTAAAATAAAAGTTAGATCGATTTTTTTTTGTCATGGCATCAATATTTTAATTCTAAAAATAAATAAATAAACAACAAAATAAATATATTAATTTGTATTCGAAAGTATACATCCATAAATTATAAGAATTAAGTGACAAAAAAATATGAGAAAAACTTATATGTCATAAAAAAGTCAATATTAATATTTCATAACAATATTAAATATAAGTACCTAATAAATTAATTAAAAATATATTTTTTTTAATAATAAACAATAAATAACCCCGTGGGTGAGACGCTGTCAAATTGTTATACTATAACAATAATATTTATATGACTTGATCTGTATTCAAAATGGCACAGTAACTATAAACAGTCAAGACAAATAATAATTAATAGAATTTAGTGACAATTTTGTTTATAAAGTAGGTACTGCTTATGCGGCACCGCAAGGTCAGGTCCCTCCGCCGCTCGGCATACTTCGGCCACCCAATTTTTTTTTTTTTCAAGCAACACGAAGTTCCTCGATGCACACTCAATTTTAATGGCGAAAAACTGTTATAACTGTTATAAATTGGTACTTATATAGTCTCGCCCATTAACTAAAGGCACAATTTAAATGGACGAGACTAGAGATATGCCAATTTATAACAGTTATGACAGTTTTTCACCATTAAAAGTGAGTGCGTTAACGCGCTTCGCGCGATTTAAAAAAAAAAATCTCTGGGTACATGAAGAATGCCCACCGGCGAAGGGCCCTGACTCTGCGGGGCAGCATAAAAAGTTCTTTTATAAACGAAAACTGTTATAATTGGAATGTACTTCCAATTTAAATACATATCACACAAGAAAGTGTGGCACAACACCTCCGCTAAACCAAAATATAAAAAATCGAAATTCCAAAAACAAACAAACAAACAATACTTCGAAAACCTATTAATTTAAAAAAAAAGTATAATTTGAAATTTGGAAAAAAAAATTCTATAAAATTGAAAAAAAAAAGAAGTTGCACAAATCGAAAATCCATCCACCAAATAATGTCCTAAGGCTCTTAGAGCTACGATTTTTCTGAATGTTTATCTTTCGGGATTCAATTCAATTTTAACTCAATTTATATTCAATTTCAATTCAATTTCAACTCAAATTCAATTTAATTCAATTTCAATTCGATTTTCAATTCAATCTTAATTTAATTCAATTCATTTTTAATTCAATTCAAATCAATTTCAATACAATTTCAATTCAATTTCAATTTAATTTCAATTCAATTTCAATTCAATTTGAAATCAATTCAATTTCAATTCAATTTCAATTCAATTTCAATTCAATTTCAATTCAATTTCAATTCAATTTCAATTCAATTTCAATTCAATTTCAATTCAATTCAATCTCAATTCAATTCAATTAATTTTTAATTCAATTTCAATTCAATTTAAATCCAATTTCAATTCAATTTCTATTCAATTTCAATTCAATTTCATTTCAATTCAACTTCAATTCAATTCAATTATAATTCAAATTCAATTCAATTTCAATTTAATTTCTATTCAATTTTATTTCAATTCAAATCTCTCTCTAATAATTGAACAAGAAATTATTACTTTTGACTGTTCTACCCCACTGTGCATCATCATGGAGTCAATAATCCGTGAAAGCCCATAATTCGAAAAGTGCGGAGAGACCAAGAATCCACAAACATGTCGCGATCGATAAATCATGGTGCACTGCATTTGAAATTAATTTCATTGACCACAAATCGATGCGATGATGGTAGAAACGGAGAGGTTCTCTAATGTCTCCGTCTTCTTTATATACCATGAAACCCTAGAGAGCAGCAAAAGGAGTCTGCCGCGGCCTTTGCCCGCCACCGAGTGCCGACAAAATGCTATAATTACCTCAAACAACTTCGTAAAAGACACACAATTATTGTGTAATTGATTGCAATGTGGTTGTGCGATGGTAACTAACTTCTCTCTATATCCATGGCTTGGATGCATGCAGAAAACTATAAATATGTGCTGGAGACTTGAGGTTTTTGCGAGAGAGAGAGGAGATGCGACCACGAATGCAAGCAAAGAGCTAAAACATCGTGATATACGAGAACATCTGGTGCAATATCGCACTGCATTGGAACTGGCGAATGCGAACATATCTAACTACATATACATATACATATACAGTACATAGTTTGCGTGCATGTGTATCTGCGGTATGATGTAAACGGTCCCAACCGACCAGAAAGTTGACACATTTACCTACAACTTGGCTTGGCGTATACCACCAAAAGCCTCGCCAGTATCTAATGGATACTATTTTTTGCAAATCATTTTTGTATCTTGGGGCAAGTCTTCGAAGTTGTCGACGCCAGTAAACCACTGTCTGCCTCTGCCTCTGCCTGGCCTGGTAATGGTCGAGAGACTTTCATGACATGAGAGCGGAAAATTCGGATTGATTTTCCGGGAATTGTATCTTGGGCGTAATATATAGGTACTTATATATTTGTATATTGTGATGGTAGAAGAGTTTGTATCTTTTTGTCAGAGTATCAATATCTCGTCATCATCGGTCACTGTATTAGCGGGGAGAGCTTAAAATTTGTATCTCATATAGTTGGCAAAAACCCGGATACATTTTTACTGATAAAATCAAATAATCCAACACATTTTTTTTAAAAGGCAAAATACAGTTCAGCTAGAGCAGAGGCCTTCAATTCAACACGTTATATATCTTCTTTAGAGTAGGTTTATGCTTTTAGAAAAAAAAACACACACACACGTTTAGTAGATCACTTTCAAATCACTGAATATTCATTTAAAGTGCTAAAATACGATACGCAGAAAAGATATAGTTCTAAAGTTAGGTATAATTCTTATCATTGCTGCAATAAATGAATAAGGCTCGTCATTAATTAAATATTCTATAAGATCACAAACAAAAATAAATTGTGATACCATTTAGTTATAAATTGATTTGTTTATTATTATGATTATGTTTTTTTTTTATATATAAATACAAAAAACGGCGGAAAAATACTCAAGGCCTTTTAAATGAGTTCCTTATTTTCTTTAAAGATAAAAGACTTCAATAAATTAATAAACATAAGTCGAGTGACCCATTCCTCCAGTTGCCTTAACAGGTTGCATTTATTGTATTGCTTCGATAGGCAATAGTTGACTTTTCGAAGGATTTGGCTTCACTTAATTTTTCATTTAATTACGAATTAGCATCCTTTGGACAAAGCGCAAGCGAAATAAATTCCCCCTTGACAATGTCAAACTTATTTCGATATCGATCGATATTCAAAACGCTTGTTCAAAAATTATCATAATACTGATGCGATTGAGAGCGGAATTCAGAGCTTGGTATTTGTCGTTAAGTTTGTCTTCGAAATGGAACGGTTTTATCATTAACTTGAGAGCTCCTTAGGAAATACACACATTTTTCACCATTCAACAATAAACTTCTATTTTGAAAAAAAAAAAAATAGAATTTAAATTGGTTACAGGAACCTAAGATTTGTATTCATTGTTTAAAAAGATCTTAAGCTGCAGTTTAGTAAAACATGATTTTATCAAACGACTACGAATACGAGTCATTGAGTTGAATTTTTGTGCTACCGTTTAGTAAAGCAGTTAGCAATTTGCCTTTTCAGTTTCGTCGGGAATACTATTTACTTCAGTTTTTCAGTGCGAGTTTAAAGTTTAACCCGAGTTTACTCAGGATTAAGTCAGGATACTTTTTATATTTTATTCACCAAATTTGTTTAGTCGTTTCGCATGCATTCTCCACTTTCTCAGATAACTATGGGTTGATTTACTTCTACAGTTATCTATGTAACTCACTACTAAATAACTGACTCTTTGGTCCAGTTTTTCATTCCATGAGTTATCTCTAAGTTTAATCAGAGTTAGTTAATCCTACAAATACCTCAATCCTGAGTTAACTCAAAAGTAGTTTTTCAGTATGGAGTATTAAATTTAACTCATAGTTGTGAAAAATTTATCGAAATCGAAGTGCGATAGTATATTGAAATCATTGTTTCACTATCGAATTCGAGATAGCGCCACTATTAAAATCATAGTATAGTACCTCGATTTGAGCTAATCCAGAGTTCACTCATCAAATTTTGTGAGTTAACTCGCGATCCAAATTGACTGAAAAACACATTTCAAGACTTAACTCGGGTTTAAACTCGAAACTAGGATAATCTTGCACTGAAAAACTGGTCCTTCAATTCGTATAATTTTCCAATTTTGTTGTTCTATCTACAAAAAACATTTCTCTGCCTCTTCCTATTAAGTAAATAAATACCGAATTAAAGGCCGAAAAGTTAAAGATGACGGGCGGAAAACATCAACTCCCTAATGGTTTAAAATTCGTGTTTAAGCTTCCTATATAAGATACTGTCATAACATAATTCGAATATTGTCTGGTTCTACTAAAATAAAATAAATTTGGTTGGACGAAAGCTTCTGAAGAACCAGTGCCTATAGTGACTGACAACTCTCAACCATTCTTGTGTGTGTGTTATCGGCAGGAATGACAGCATTCGGACTTGAAAAATCGCAAATCGCAGTATATAAAAAAAAAATTAAAGTGAAACCAAAATTTTCGCAGTAGTAGCTCATCAGACGTCGTTTTTTTCGACCAATTTTCCCCAAGACATGTAAAAGAAATACAGCTTTTATCAAATTAAGCGGTGGCGCAAAAACATCTTGACGATTGTAGGGAATACGCGTTGCGTGATGAAGAAAAAGAAACAATCGAAAGAAGTATGATAAGCATGGTAGAGATTATAACCTATATTAATTTTTATGAACAGTGCTGTTATTTAAACAAAATCAGAAAAATTGTAAGAAATGCACAGTGGTGCTGTATATTTGAAAATTTAGAAAAACTCAGTAGATCTACTGGTTTTGCAGTAAAGTCGGAACACTGATGAAGAAGACTTCAATTTTGTTGTCGAATATGAGAGGCACTTTTTCATGAGAAGAGATGCTATTTTAATATCTGTCAATTCTTCGCAAGAGGCAGTACCTGGTAAAAAATAAATTTCTGTTTTAGGTGGAATAGGCTAGAATTTGATCCCAAGACCTTGGATGTGACGGTACAACGCACTAAACATAACGCCTAGCCCTAGGACTCCTAGATTAAAACAACATGCCTCTTGTTTTAAAGGTGACGAAGAAAAGGAAGATTTATTTCTTTATAAATATTTAACTCCAATTTCAATCCAAAAAATTCCGACACATCTGATTTTGGGGGAGAAATTTATTTGTAAAGGGTGTTTTCTTTAAAGAGGTATAAAACTTTGAAATGGAATAAAACAAAGATGATTTTTTTAATTTGACATGAAATTTAATTTATTCAAAAGATAATCTTCTGTCATTATGGCTGGCTCGGACGTAGTCTAATCTGGAGGTCCAATTTTCGATGACTTTTTCCAACATTTGTGGCCGTATATCGGCAATAACGTGGCGAATGTTGTCGTCCAAGCGGTCAATCGTTACGGGCTTATCGGCGTAGACTATCGACTTCACATATCCTCACAGAAAATAGTCAAGCGACGTTAAATCGCACGATCTTGGATGCCAATTCGCGGGTCCGTAACGTGAAACTATGCGGTTACCAAACGTTTCCTTCAACAAATCAATTGTGGCACGCGCTGTGTGACATGTTGCGCCGTCTTGTTGAAACCACAGCTCCTGCACATCATGCGGTTGTTCAATTGATGAACGAAAAAGTCAGTAATCATGGCTCTATAACGGTCTCCATTAAATGTAACCCTCTGGCCGGCATCGTTTTTAAAGAAGTTTAAGGACCAATGATCTCACCAGCCCATAAAGCCAAACACTAAACTGTCAGTTTTTCTGGATGTAACGGTGGCGTCTCAACAATGGCTTGAAAATTATCTACACTCCATATGCGGTAGTTTTGCTTATTGACGTAGCCATTCAACCAAAAATGAACTTCATCTCTGGAAAATAATTTCATGTGAAAATCGGGGTCAACAACGATCTCGTTTCGAGTTCCTACATTATGGACCAGGGCTTTGATTTTGTTGGATGAAAGGTAAATCGCTTGAAAATAATCAATTTTATGGAAGGAATGTCAAAACAAAAATTGTAGCTTATAAAATTCTGGAATTTTATTTACTTTTAGGTTTGCTTCAGGCATAAAAATAAACCTCTAAGTTAAAATTTACCTTTTTTTAGTTTTATTTTGAAGCTTTGCCTTTTGTTTTGTAAAGTTTTCTTGATGGGCTATAAAGAAAAAACGAAGAGATAGAATGAACAAAGTCAGTTTTCCTGGTTTACTTTAATTATTACTAAAACAAAACATTAATAAAACCACCGGACCGTATATTTCACCTTCTGGAAATTGAGTATCAGTAAAATCGAAATACCAATTGCCCAGAACAAAGTCACGATTCATTTTTATTTTATATTATGTGAAGACTTTTTTTTAAACTCAAATATACATACATATATGCAAATAAAATAAGTAAACAAATTCCCGCATAATATCAACTCATAACCACCGACCTTTAAGGTCGTTTTCCATACCAAACAAAAAAAAAAAAAGCTTCACAGTTCACATCAGTTGACACACCTCATTTAACATTGTTATATGAGTAAAAACCAATGTTCAAGGACTTTCAATTAACAAAAAGAACAACAACAACTTCATTGTTTTTATGTTTCTAATTTTAATTACGCAGCTAAATTAAGCGTAGACAAGTCGGTCAGCAGAAAAAAAAACTGAGAAAACTGAGTAATTGTGTGCTTATTGTACCTTTCAGCCATATACCTTGCAGAAGATATTGATTGTTTCGCATAGTAGGGCAAAACCACTTCAAATATGGAACTAAACTGAATACAAATTAAATGCACTACTTGATTGCACGATTTTGCTCTTGTGGTTCAAGTGGCTTAGAATTTTGAAGATTTTACAAAATAAAACATAATTTTGCTAAATTAGAGAAAATTAAGTTAGGTTCTTTAAATTGTTAAAACAGCTCCTAAAAAGTTTTGAGCTCAAAATCAAGAGAGCAATCGCAATTCTGAAAATAAATATGAATTTATGCAAAATCGTTACTGCCGTTTTCGAGATAAATGACTTCTTTCATAACGGCTGTTGGGTAGATACCGTGCTAGCAAATCTTCAATTACCCCTATAAGGAATCACCAACAAATCTAAAGTTCTAAGTTTGAAGAAAATTGCTTCACTGGTTTAGATTGTAGATCCAATTTTTTTAAACATTAAAGCTCTTTTCTAACGTCCATATTATTCAATCGCTTAATCCAGATTAAAAATAAATTTTTGATAAGAATAATAATTTAATATATATTGTTTCAAAGTCCATTTAAGTCAAATGTGAATAATATGGCCGTAAAATTTTCATGAATGTCAAGTTAACGAAGCAACATTCACCAATCGAATAATGGAAAATTTGCATTTTATTAGTTGTGATAATTTCGAATTTGTAGTTAAATTTGTTCTATGTTTTGTTATTGCTCCTTTGCTAAACTGATAAAAAGCCAGAGAAGCACACCCCCTTAAAAAGAGGTATAAACAGTTGTTATATTGAATGGTTTATTGCTTAATGATTTATCGTTAATTAGTCGTTATTAAGTTGTGAAAATTTCTATACTGTCATGCGATGTTTTCTATGTTTTTTGTTTTGTTTTTGTTTGCTTAATTTATTTTTTTCTTTTTTAGGTTTATGATTTAGCAAAACAAAAAAAAACATAGAAAAACGAATGTAGAAAAATAAAATATAGAAACATAGAATCAATAGCACGACAAAATTGAAATTGTAAACACTAACTAACGACAAATTATTAGGTAACTCTATTTTTTTCCGATTTAGCCACATAAACATTCCTCTGTGCGTCGTGTCGTCGGCGATCGTCGCTTTAAACAAAGGTTATTTCACGCGCTAACCACATACCAAGCTTCAAGCTTGTTCTTGTATTACTGTATATTATACAGACATTTTTATATCATACCCACTTATTGCAGTTACTATTTTATTATTGTTTTAAACAAATTAACTAGATTTATATGTTCCACTGTGCGAAATTGCATTATTACAAATTTATGCAATAATAACACTGAAGCTTAATTATGATGAAAATGCAGTAATTAGCGTGAAATAATTGGACTCTCATTCCATTCCGCTACTACGAGTTGATTTAACTATATACGAATATACAGTATCGTTAGCCGGATGGAAATATTAGAAAATTATTTTTATTTTTTTTTCTGCTATAGATAATGTATGTATGTGCCCTCCAAGAACAAGAACACCTTGCAGAACTGCAACTGCAACTGCAACTGCAGTGATCAAGGATCAATTGCATATTATTATATTGTGTGTCATGTGGATAGTGGTACCGTCTTTCACTTTCTATTTTATTATTATCGAAGATCGTGTGACGATCGGTGACGAGTCTACATTTTGTTACCGACACCTGTTATAATATGATCGAGTGTGTGTCGTTTATTACAAAATAAGTTCTACTAACGATAACATGATTGCATCTAGGTATGTTTGTATTTTGCAATAATAAAATGTATTACTATAAGAAGTCAAGGCCTTCCGGGGGCCGACCTCTGTAATGTATGCAATTTTACATGCTGGAGAACAAGTTTCAGTTCAACGAGCTTGTATAGCTGGTGGGTTAGGTAGTTTCGCACTGTTTGAACACAAAGTGTTAATGTAAACTTTAAGCTAACGTATAGGTTCAAATACACGCATATATAGGAAAAGCGGATTTGAAATCCTGATTTGTGAGTCATTTACTATATGTAAGGGATTATTATGACGTAGTTAGATCGGTTGCTGATTGTGTTGAAAATGGAATAGTGAAGCTGTAACATGGCATTAAGTATATAAATAATTTTAAAGAAACCAGTAAAAAGAGACAAATTGTACATACATTCAGAGGCTATTGGTACAGGATTTATACCAAAGGCCGTTAGATTGAAAATGTAAAAATCGATGTGTGATAGATAATTTGCAGTTAATTAGAAAAGGAGAAGCGTAGGATTTTTTGTAAAAAAATTGTAGGCACAACTGAAAAGATCATCGATTGCTTAAATGTCGACAGAGGTTACATCGACAATCAAATAGTTGACAGTTTTAAATGCGTTTTGATAAAATGTCGAATACAGAAGTAGTATTAAATAAGCTGCTATTTATACTTGGTTTTATTAAAAGACTAGCTGCCCCGCCCCCAGCAACGTACGGGTAGAAAAACCTAAGCTTCGCATACAAATTAAAAAAAGAAAATATAAAAAAATATTTAAGCTAATTTTTGTAACCGAATACTTCACATTATGTAAAAACATGATCCTTGAAGTCCAACCTTGATCACTTTCCCAACACAGAAAGAATTTTTTAATCAAAAACCACATTTTTGTTTTTGTCCCGCATTCCACTCTATAAATTCAATTTCAATTTCAATTTATTAAAGACTAGTCTTAACACTGTAAGATACAATATCTTATTAATTAGTGTAAGCTTCGGTATATACAAAGTGTTTGATAAGTGAATACTAAGTGACAAAAATCAAAATCAATTAATACATTTTACATATGACTTCAAAGAATTATTGAGAAATAGTGGATAGTCATGTATTACAATAAAAAGAATAATAATAATAAAAGGAAAAAAAGAAAAAATAAGAAAAAAAGTTCGGAAATACAATTTTGAAAGATAAAATAAAATAAAATAATCAATAACATCATCCAAGTGCCTCCAAATGTCGCCATAGTCTCTGCCTGAACTGATTCGTGTCAGTTATCAATCTGATACATCTAGGGAGGGAATTCCACAGCTGGAATGCGTTAATGAAAAATTGTCGTTTAGATACAGCAAAAGAGTAACGAACGGGGGCAAGATCGAGTGTTCTTCTATACCGAAAAGAAGGAATTCGATTAAAAAGGTATAATGGCTGCCGAGTCTGCATTATATTGTGCAGTAGAATCAACGTCCTAAAATCTAATAAGTTCTGAAAAGTGATGCCATACAACGATTTAGAAAACTGTGAGACATGGTCATACTGTCGCAAACCATACACGTACCGGGCAACGATATTGAAAGCTACGTTGAGTCTACGTTTGTTTTCATAATCACAATTAGAAAAAATTTCGCACCCAAAAAGAAGTATCGGAGTAATCAATGTCTTGGAAAGTAATTTCCTTGTTTTGATTGGGGTAATATATTGGGTTGCCCAAAGGGTACGAAGACCACCATACACCTTTCCTAGTGCTGATCTGATGTGATTATCCCAGGTAAGAGTTTTATTAAATGTGACACCCAGGTTCTTCGCTGTGCCAACGATATCAATGGGTGCATCGTTTAAGAGTATTTTTGGAAAGTAAGATGTATCAATATTTTGCCTAGCGATAACTAGACATTTTGATTTGGTCGGATTTAAGTATAATCCATTATTTCTTGACCATTGATAAATAAGTTCGAGATCTTTATTTACTTCATATGCAGCGTTTTCAATTAAACCCAATGGACAACTCTTGTATAGCTGAACGTCATCAGCATACATATGTAAAGAAGAATGAATTACTTGGGAAGGAAGCTCATTTATATAAAGCGTAAAAAACAATGGACCTAAGATAGATCCTTGAGGGACGCCCATACCAATGGGGAGAAAACTAGATGTTTTGTTGTTTACAACAACTGCCTGAAATCTACCACTCAAATAAGAATAAATAAGCTTTACAGCAGATAAGAGATATTATTAATGGAGCTGTTTTCAAAATTCCAAAATTGGAAACACATCAAAATCAGAATCATTCAAATTCATTCATTTTAACTGAAGTTCCATCAACTTAAAATTCTAAAAGCACGACTATTTCTCTATTTATTTAGTTTTTTACTCTGAAGATCACAGTAAATTCTCAACAGCTACTCGCAAAATATGAATTGTAATGGTAGAATTCTTCGCCCTAAAGTCCGTTTGTGATGGAAACATTTGCCCATCACTTGCGAGAAACTATCAACAAATTCGAATATCGAGAGTCAAAAGTCAACTCTCCGCGAGTTGTCAAGAATGTGTTCACTTGCGAGTTTGCTCTCGAGAGTAGCTTTGGAGCTACAATCAGATTTTTTAATCTCAAATTAAGGCGCATACTTAGATCAGAAATCAGCACTCATCTCACAGTTATTCGCTGGCATCTTAGTGGTGTTCTCATTCGATTTCAAATAAATCAATCTTATATGAGAAAATGACCGGTATACCTAAACTTATTTGGTGGGCTCACTCTAATAAAGCACAATCAACTCGAACCCAAGTAACTCATTGATAACAAATATTTAGTTATGAACGTCCGACTTTGCAACCAATTTTGCATACATACAGCACTTAAATTGTATACCCACTCTCTTTAACCTTTCACTCAAATTATCTGATTTTAAAATCAGTTCAATAAACCCTTGAATTTTCCTCCAAAACTAAAACTTTTGTTCTTATCCAACAATAATGAACGCAACGCGGATATCATTAGGATATCTTTGTTTTTATTTTGCAAATAAATTAAATAACGAAGCTATGGGTAGGTACTTTCGCTCTCCAAATCCATATTACCTATACCTACTAGCCTAATTCGAATGCACCCAATACTTCACCTACTTACGAAAGAGTCGACCACGACCCACTGGTTAAGTCCGCCATCTACTTCTACCACCACCACCAACACCACCCTATGCTTGCACTCCATCCATGGTTCTACTTGAGACAAACAAATCATGATTATTCACGAGCAGTCACGACTTTCATGTATATCTTTCTATATTTAAAGTTTCATTATTCAAAAGGATACCATAGATACTTTGCAAAGGCAAGCAATCAAACTCCCGCAAAGCTTTTCCGTAAACAAACCAACAGACTTATTGCCACTCTTGGTTCAGGTTTACAGATGAATCATAGATTGGTTGGTGTCGGCGTTGTCGTCGTCGTCGGTTGGTAGTCGAATAAAATACATGACCTAGGGTGGTGGTGTCTATGTCCAGGTTAAGTTCCGCTTCTTTTTTTTTACAAAGAATAAGAACAACAATATTCTAGATTAGATCCACAATTTCTATAAAGTTTTTCTCACAGACATAATTTATTTCTGTCTCGAACTTATAATGGGGACAGCCAATTAATTTTTTTAGCTGCAAGTATGCCTGTACAGGGTGTTAGGTGTGATGACAGGTTCTAGAAAGGATTTGCAAACAAAAAAACTAAATTTAACAGGGTAGACGCTATATGCTTTCAGTATTTAGTTTTCTCCAAATCGCTTTTTTTGGGCAACGAATTTCAAGTGACTGAATTCTATTTCTCAACTGATTTTTGCCAAGTCTGCTTAAGAAAGGCCTCTCCTCTTGGCTGAGCGAGTTCCATTTTTGCATGTAGTACTTTTTAACAGAATTGTCTTCCCTCCTTAAGGAATACAATGACCAATCCGCTTTGACTTCCACATTTGTATACAGAGAAATATAATTTTGCTTTTCACATGTCTACAAATGGAGCGCAAAAGTATCTACTCTTAAAGTTATAAGAAAACAAAGTGCGGCTTCTGAATGAGTTCTCCCGCCAAAGAGTAGTACCTACTGGCTTGATACTGAAGCAAAAGAGTCACACCTTGGTCTAACTACTATTAATATAAATAGCAGCTTTTCTTTTAATTAAACAGAATTTTTGTTAGTCCTACTCCAAGTCTCTCTCCAAGTTTCAGGTTCGGGACCATAATGTCTCCTGCACCTTAAAAACCATTCCTTGATTCGACTTTCAAGATGGGCCAGTACACGAATATGGGAATAAGGTTCTAGGCACACAAATTCCCTTCTATATGGTTTCTACATATTTTGAGCTGGTCCATATCTGAAATAAAAAATCAGCTGTCCATACTACTTTCCTTGGCTAGAAACTAAACATTGTCACTTTCCACTTTGATTTGTATTGCTAGCACGTTGGGCTAACGCCTTAAGCTGCCATCACACCACAAATCAGTGGGTACTTAGGAGCTGAGGTTGCCAGAATTTGTACTAGGATTTGAATTCGCTCTCCGATTGTCCTCCAAGAGGACGCTGAAAGCTACACTTGTTGTTTGCTCAGATAAGCTGAGTGTGTCGCTCCTTAACGTTGATGGCTCCTTGTTGGCTTACATCAGATCTAAGTCGACGGATAACAACTATATTGTCTCTATAATTTGATATGCGAAATCTAGATCTACTTAACCTTACAAGTTCCGGGCGGATATAAACAGCCCCAGTACGATTTGAAAGAAACCATCCAAGAATCTTGGAATTTGCGAGAATCTAGATCACTTTAAAACACAAGACTTTACAGCTACGAACTAAAACTTAGACACAGCTTATCTTTTAGTTTTTCCGCTGTTTAAACAGATTGATTGGTGATGGTTGGCTTTGTAGAAATCGACTCACCAATTATCAATTCTTTCTCTAATTCTGTCATCACTTGTCACGTGTGTAAACGAGGTTTTACTTTTTCTACCTAGCTATTGAAATCTCGCCCTAGTTTAACATTGTCTCTGTTAGCTAGGGCTCGGTCGCGCAATCATGAGATTTTGTTTATGCAGCCATGTGAGCGAAAAGTAAAATATCAGAGGCGATGCATAACTTACTGTACTTTAAAATTCGCCCACAATCCGTGATGGACTACACCCTCAAAAAATGTATCCATCCAGCTTGGTCCTTAGCTAGCTCCTTCCAGTTACGCATAACAAATTAATTGAGGTTTTTCTCCACTTGAAGGCGCCATCTAAGGTGGGGTCTACATCTGCTGCGCAAAGCATCTGGGTTAGAATCAAAGACTCATCTGGCTGGTTCATCACTGTCCATAGGATCCCCGTGTCCCAGCCATCTTAGGAACAGTGTGTTCAGATTTTTGACCAGGTCAACGTGTCAGTATAGCCCATAGAGCTCGATGTTCAATCTTTTCTTCCCCATACTCCATTGATACACACTCGACCAAATATCGCTCGGAGAATATTCCTCTCAAAGTAACCAAACAAATGTAAATTCATTCTTGATAAGTTCCGTACTTCAGCGTGAGCGGCGATGAGCAAGGTCTTGTATTCGACTTCCTTTGTGTTTTGGGAAATGGCTTTTAACTCACAGTTCGCTTCGTTTTTTTCAATAATGTCAATCAACATCATAAGAACAAGCCAGTAGTTGAACGGACTTTTGAAAAATGTTACCTCTTTTGTTGGCTTGTGAGTTTCGTCAAGAACAGCCGGCGTTAAAGAGATTGTATGATAACGCATCGCCTTCCCATAGACCTTTCTCGACATCAAAGGGTTTGGCGATGTTCTTGCCAACTTTGACGCAGCAACAAGATTTCCCCTTTTTAATCCCGCACAAGCCGACGAGTTTTGCAGGGATGTCGAGATGAGACATGCTTCTCTATAACTCGTCTTTATTTACTCTATCGTATGCGACTTTAAAATCGATAAAGAGGTGGTTTCACCTTCATCCGTCGAAGGATGCCACACTACATTTACCAGGTTCAATTCTACATTATATCTTTACGAAATACTACCTTATGGAGATTTTGTCTTGAAATTACAAAATTTACATTCCAAATCAAAATAAGTTCGCTGCAAATTAAACAATTTTTTCATGGGACCGCAGCATTTTTATTGGGCAAATTATGTCACGAAGTGCATTTCAAATTATACCACCAAAAAAGATTGTGGAACCTGTAGATATTTCATTTTATGGGTGGTAAATTCTTCTATGGGACAGTGACACACTCTGAATTCATTCCTCCTAATATGCGAGCGCACACTTTAAACCACCCTATTCAGACTTTTATATTTTCAATGCAAATGCGAAAATCCCCTGTGTGACTTATGTAAGACCCAGTAGGTATATTAAACATCGTGTTTTAATTTTTTTTTTTCGCATTTGGAATCTTGATTGTTAAACCAATTAATTCAATTTAAATGCCAAAGATTGAGCCAAGAAAATGGACACACAGCCTCTTTGACAAAATAATTATTATGCCACAGCTGTGCGTTAGTTTGTTGCATGCAACGAATTCAAAAACAAACCTCGCCGGCCTAGCCGTCCGGCCATCTCGTCTAAGACTCGCCGCTCACTGCTATATGCATTGTGCAGTCAGATCAATCAAAACAACACCACCATACCACTCACTTTGGCAACTTTGAAACTTGGAAGATTGGCAAGTGAACTACTTTCGTGATGTGTTTCTTATTATATTTAATAAATAAATCATAAAGCCAGTCAATTGTAAGTAATTAAACACATTTTTTTGTATACAAACAATATTTTATTCTGTTTTCATTGTGAAAACTTGGACGCGGGAATATATTTCACGGATTTTTTTTTTTTACATTTTTTATTGCGGATACTCTCTACCACGACCTCTTGCGTAATGAGATCAGGGCCAGATGATAAATGGAGGTACCGAACCGACGGACGCGACGCTGCGACGTTAACTATTTGCACGATCATGTGTAATTTATAATTTTGTTGTTTTTTTATATTTTCCATCAATTTAATATAGTATCTAAGGCTATAAGGCAGATAACCTCAGATCATGGTTCACTGCCTTATACACCTTGCCACAGTGACTTCCAATCTCGATCTCAATTCTGAATGAAATCTTTCTTTTATTTTATCGGTCAACGGCATTTCAAACGTCGTATAACAACCATTGGAATGCCCCCCCCCCCCCCCCCCCCCGCACCCAACTAATTCCGTGAGTTTCCCATTTCCAATAGGTTATTTAACATCTCGTGAGAGCGAGACTCTTTCAAGCCATCATCTCTCCAACTTTTTTGGAGTTTATAAGCTTGCTGATTGAGCATAGAGTCTTGATATAATCGAACCATCAGCAGTAAAATAGAAAAAAAAAAAAAGTATCTTAAGGTACTAACAATCAATATCTATATCTATCTATGAGTGATGGTAGATATATAGCTTGTTTTTACCGAATTGAGGATTGGTTGGATGTTAGTTGTGTTGTTTTTAACTGCCAGCAAAGGAGTTCCGGGTGCTAATTTGGCATCAAGTCGATTGCATTGTGACCCAATAACTTAGAAATTTTCGTCTATATAGAAAAAAAATGTGACGAAATAACAAAAAATTAAAAAAAAAAAAAAGTTGACTCGTTTGCCAGAATAGGTAAGGTGATAACATTAAGAGATTTCGAATGAACGTATAATGAGGGTTGTTTCGACAGGAGTAATGCTTGAAAGTTCTAGCAAACGGTGAAAAGATCTACAGAAGGCCAGAACAGAAGCCTGTCCAGATGAGAATTGAAATTCGATAGAAGTTACACGAAACAGTCGGTACTTAGGTAAGGATCTGGAAAAAGCACTTTACAAAACTGCTTATCGATGAAAACAGCCAACATTACGCTGTTGGGAAGAAGTTCGGATAGTGATATATGAAACCCAAACTCAAGTCTTACAAGTACAAGGCTGCTGGATGCCAACCGAACTATTTAAAGGAGCGATAGATGACTTGGTACAACATACTGTAAAACTTCGACAAATCAAAGTATGCCCTATGAATAGAACCTCGATATCCACATCATCCACAACAAAGGAGATGCTCTGAACTGTGCTAACTACAGAGGAATAAGATCGCTGAAAACCATTTGCAAACAATCTGATCGGCCTTTACCAGTGTGGCTTTATTTCAGGTCAGTCAACCGTATCGACCCAACAAAAATAAGAATTTCAAACCGATACACACTGGCTGGAAGGCTTTGCTGGGTTTTGGGCCGTAGTGTATCGTGGGTTGAAAGCGACATCTAAAGTAAAGTATGTACCATTTTTGATACGACTAGAAAGCTGCCAAAGGTCAGCTCTTGCCGCGCTGCTTCTCACTCTACCTACGTGGTAGTGTGGACACAAATTTCTACAGCAGAAAAAAGCCTAAATATCTACTTCTCCAATGGGTTTTGATGGCCGAAATTAGAATCTATCATTAGAAATGCCGAATTAGCTCTCGTTTAAGAGATATCCTAATCTAAAAAGGCAAACAACCATATCCTCCGCATTTCTCCACACAACTCGTTAAATGGCATCTAAAAGTTTTAAGCTTTTTTCGCTGTCTTTAAAAAATCTTTAGCTTTTACTTTTTAACTGACGAAAATTTACGTGCATTACCTATGTCTAGTTGTGAGCTTAAACTCGACTGATTGGTTTTTATTGGTTTGTTGTTATTTTTCTAATAATGATAAGATCATATTAGTTCCAAATATAAACTTAATGAATGCAATAAAACTTGAAATTCCTAAATTCTCCATTAAAAAAAAATTATTCTTCTCTGTTCTAGATTTTTAACTTAAACAGGATCTGTTTGTTTTGATGAAAAAATATTAATTGCCGTTTATAAAAGTTTCAATTAAAATACGATAAACAAATTCTTCTACGTGATAGTATTTAAAAATTAAATAAATTTTCGATTGCAGGAGCACAGGGATGTGACGGAATGCAGCTTTATTAAAACAATAGATTTGGAAGAAGATAAATTTATTTTAAATATAATGGATACTTAACTTCTAATTAAAAAACAATTCAAAGTTTCTTGAAACATCTTCTGTCTGCTGCAGCAGTCAAACAAAAATATGCATTATTAAATATTTTGTTGCCTGATACTTTTAGGTCCAGTTTCTCAGTGCGAGATTTAATTTAAACCCAAATTAACTTATCAAAGTTGGTGTTTTATCCACGGAGTTTGTTTAGTCGTTCTGCATGCATTCTCCACTGAAAAACTGCTTCCTCAGTTCACTGTGGGTTAATCTACTTCTTGAGTTAGCTAACTCTGGTTTAACTCACCACTGAAAAACTGGGCCAGTCTTCCAAGATTGTATCTTTTCTCGCTATTAGTATAGTGATTTAGTTGGCGCAGTTCAGAAGGTGTGCTTTTTTGAGGATCGGGAAGGTCGGGATTGTTAGTGAGTGTTCGTAAGTGTTCACACGAGTCAATTCGTACGAAAACGGGTCCAAAATGCGGCCGACCTAATGCTTTTAGATCCGATCTATCAGCTGGTTCCTACAGCTTCATTATGCAGCAATCTGAAACTCGCAATGATAAACCTCTTCGGTGCTTCCAATTCTTTACAATTGTAGGTCATCCTCATTAGTGTTCTTATGCAAACTACAGAACTTGAGTAATCACGGAAAACCGTCCGGAGTAAAAAGAATAATTTTTACATCATACCTTGAACACTTGGACAGGCTTTGCCACTCCCAATTCGAGGGCCTTTTTGACTTGTTTGGAATAAGTTTCTTTCCCGTCATAAAAAAGAATCATCCGTAAAACTGTGAACGTTTATGCGAGGCTCGTTAATTTCCATCGCACACAAAATGTTCTTCAAGATTTTCCTTGACTGTACAGTTGCCAGAAACACATCATAAGATCTCCTAATCTTAATTAAAATCTCTATACAATCTTCTACATAAACTGCATTATAATCTTCAAGTTTAAGCATAAACCCAAGTCGCGTCATTAACTTTGGTGTGACTCACTTTCCCCATAGCACCAAATCACTCTTATAAGCTTTGAAATGAATTTTTCACACCATTTGCTTATTTATATGGTCACCCCGAGATCTACATATATAACCACAACAAACGACAACGCCTGCAATCAAAGTGAATCAAAATTTAATTCCCATTTAGAAAATCTAGATCAAGTTGTGGAAACTATACCAAGTGTACGTGATTTAGATACCTACCTTTGTTTTTGTTTGTCTAATTTGCCTTTGTATTCTAAAAAAAAAAAAATATCACACATCAGAAGCCGACCGATTAACGTGTGGTTTGTGCACCTGTTTCAAGGACGTCAAGTTCTATAATTAAAACCTCTGTAGAGAGAGAGGGAGATTGAAAAAAAAGGAAATAATAAAATATAATTAAAATAAAAAAAATCTTCAATTATGTATAAATCTACCCTGACATTTATGTAAATTAGAAAAGATCAAAATGTTTCTTAACTTTTTTGTTTTGTCAAAAATATCGATGCACTTCCTTTTAAACCAGCACCAATTAGGCTTGAAAAAAACATTGCATACTGATGCATGTTTTACTATACCTAGCAACAGCAGATGGGCTATGACCAGGCCGTAGCCGGGAGGGGGATGAATTATTATTGGAATGTGAATCGTTTGCTCATTTTCATGGCATGAGATACTCGCAAGAAGTATTGCCCCTAAAAAAAGAATTTAATGTTTCTAGATGGAATATAGGCTAGAGTTCCCTAGAAGAAGGTATTCCCTGGTGAAATGGTTAGTGGGTAAAGACTGAAACGCCGGGGTTTAAATTCCAACATTTTTCACTAGTAAAACAAATCAACACAAAAATGTTTTCCAGGTGTACTACCTCTTGCGACTAAGTCACAATCCCTTAAAGAGTAACTCGTGAAGTGAAAAAGTGTCTGCCATCTGAAGAAAACTGCAGGTCGCTTAAATTCTTGTCGAACACGCACACAGGAATGGTTAAGAGTTGTAAGTGAAGAGGCCGTGGTTAATGAGGCACGATTTCCACCTCCAGACCCCTGATTCCGTTGTCAGGAAATGCCAAACAATCTCCAGGTGCTATTTACACTATAGAAGGCACTTTCAAAGTCGACGAACACGACGATTGTGAAAAAATGGTTGCAAGATGATTCCGCACGTCCTTATATATGTATTTTTTATGTACTTCAGCTTTTCCCTTGTGATCTAAAAACTGCTTATGTATATGAAAAATTATCGTGAGAATATTGTGGAACGTTTTCATATTTCGTTTCAAGGGATGTGAGTAGTTATATACTAGGCTTTGTAATGTTGCATTACACCCTCTTCTTCACTGCCGCCATTTTTTATTAAATTGCATACAAAACAATCTCGAATCACCGTTAACAACGACTCTAGAAAGAGCCCATCATTAGTATAAGAAAATATTAATAACAGTTTTTGTTTGTGAAATTATAATTCACACTCGCTTCAAACCGAAATATATATTTATAAGAGACCATGGATGAGCATCATAAAATAGAGCTTTGCCACAGTAGAAATCAGTACCAATACCGAGTACTTGGTGAGTAGAAGCCCAGGTTTTAAGTAGTTAAAGTGACGTCTGCTATCTCAGACTGTAATTTAATGACGTCTGCTATCTCATATACTTCTATTTAGTTACGTCTGCTATCTCAGGCTGTAATTTAGTGACATCTGCTACCTCGGACTTTAATTTAGTGATGTCTGCTTTCTCAGACTTTAATTTAGTGACGTCTGCTATCTCAGACTGTAATTTAGTGGCGTCTGCTATCTCAGACTGTAATTTAGTATATGCTGCTTAACATTTTAATTGTATAAATCTAAGTCATAAGGTTATATAAATGTACATATATAGCATATATATAAATTGAATTGTATAACAGTACATACAGCTTTAAGACAATAAGAATTGTATAGAAATTGTAAGAACCAGCGATTCTTGAATAAATACAACCTCGAATACACTAAAGTTTGTTGCTTCTTTGGTAAAACCCTGGATCCGACGAGCATACCTCAGCCAACGACAAAAAGCATCTCACAGCTTTAGGAAACAACTTACCTTGCGAAATATTTTCCTGGCTACGGTCTTGAGGTTACCTAATACTACATATACGAGTATAGCTGGCTTCTGTTGATGATGATCCTCTCCATCGGCTAAGTTACAGTAGTTGACCTTTTTTCTTAAGCTCTGGGAAAATCGGTTACCTATACCATATATTACAAGAACCAAAGACAAACAATCCCCTTCGAAGTATATTTTTATCTTATAACATTACAATGACACAACACAAATCTCTTTGGCATTTTGAAGCCGAGTGCGAGCGTGGTGTACAAATAATACAAACAAAAATACACAAATTGTCGAAGAAGTAGATAATTGATGACCTTTTAGCATTTTAGCATTCGAGTTATATAGATATATTGTGGAAGTTAGGGTCCACACTGTGTGTCGAGGGGGATATGGGACGTCGTTGTTGGTTTGTTGCTATGGTGGTCTTAAAATTGAATGGATGTGGTTTCGTTCGAGTTTCGACTATCGAGTATCTTTATATGCATGACGACATGTAGGTCGCTAGCTCAATCTTTATTCTTGATTTTTTTTACTTTTTGTTGTAGTGCAGTAATTTTATTTTAATTTTATTTTTTAAATCGATTTAAAGGGGGTGTGTCGATTTAAGTGGATTTAGGTGGATAAAATGGGTGTTAAGAGAGACCACTGTGTTAGGAAAGGAAATTCAATTTGAAACAATCGAAGGTGGAGTATCGGTATACATCAGCTCAAGGTGTTATTTGCAATTTGAACTTCACGACATTATAGGTGAATATCACGTGTATATGCAGGTATGATTTCGGCGGCTGTGAGAGAGGTTTGAGAAATCATAGTAAACAAATCGTTTCAAAATGCTGTGATAGTAAATTTTTTTAATGGGAAGGGCATGCAAGGTAGGTGGGGAACACCTGTGAGAACAAAAAATAGATGGAAATACGATTTTTTTTCACTATAGTGATAGACTTTGAAAAATCTAAATTAAATAAAATCGAGATCAAGATTCAAGACATTTCTAAAAAATAATAATAGAAGAGATCAATGACAGATCATTTTATTTTTATCCGGAAAAAAACGAAAAAAACTTAGCCATCGCGGGCGTAAGGCGATAACGCTCTAAAGGAATAGTGCCCAAATTGATTTGGAAATAAAGCCCATTAAAAAAAAAACCAACGAAAATAATGTTGTTGTAGTTGTAATTCTCAATGTGGGTGTAATTTCATTCTTTTACAGTCGTTTTTAAAAATAAACAATAATCGAAAAAATGCATTAAAATAGTCAAATGGAAATCGTAGTCCATAAATAAGAAAAGTTGCCAAAAACAATAACGAAATAACTTCCAAATCTAAAAGGTGAAGAGCCAAAATCACTAAGGCCATAAGCTTATATATTTTAAAGCCACTTAATCGATAGAGACATTTTTTTAGTTACAAGAATAATTTTTGTTTAAAATCTTCTAGATAATATTAAAAAAATACTTTTTGCCAAATTTAATACAAAGCGAGTCGTTTTTTAAATAGGTAATGGGTTTCCAAAAACAAATTTAAACTTTTTTTAAAAGTTCAAAAATATATTTTTGGAAAATTTTGGTACGCAATATTATGTAAATTGTATCTATTAATCATTCTTCATAAAAAAAAAGTACAAAAATCAGTCTGACCATTCAAAAGAATGCTACTTTACTGGTGCTATTAATAACCATTTTTCGGAACCATTTTATGTACTTAAAGGCAGCCTATATACCTATTTAATTTTACTCATTTTTTAATCTATGGAGTCGAATTTGAGAAAAGTAAGATTTTCGTTTTTGGCCAGGTACCGTTATATTTGGTCCTAAAAAATGAAAAAAAAACCTGTCGAAAGAATGTCCAAAAAACGCGAGGTACCAAGTTTGAAAAAATCGAAATTATGGCCCTTTAGGCTGTCGCCGAACAGACAGACTGACTGGCATACACACAGCCGGACGTTTTTTCTAGACCCCTTTTTTGTCTTTTCCATCATCGTAATATCCAGTTTAATCAAAATCTCAAATCAAGTTTTTCAAAATTTCGAGTTTTTAAAATTACTTCTTCAAAAACTATTCCCTAAAACAACTTTATTTAAAAACACAAAAAAAGAAAAGATTTCTAGCTTTACAAAAAGGTGTATCATGGCATTGTAAGTGTAACCGTTGTTTTTTTTAATATTTTTTTTTTCTGTTTTAAGTCAAGTTTTTAGAAAATTGCCGCTCGTGACTAAACCAGGGGAATAGACAGCCTCCCCTCCTCCCATACGAGTTTTTTCTTGTCTCAACCCAACCTGCACGCTCTAGCTTTTATTCACACCTTATTAACGATGTTTCTAGGTTCAAGTATATATGTGCTAATGGTCAATTACATCCTGAAACCATCGTTAAAACCGACTTAATCCGCCGAAATCGGCGAGTTCAGACTGCTAAACCACAGATAAATCCCTATGTGAACGACTTCTGTACAACTGGCCCTAAGCTAATTTCCCGCATAGTAAAACTTGTGTCAGGTCACCTCTATGCTTATTCCAGGCATAATTATGGGATCAATGTTGTTAGGCCTCATGTTTAATTTTAATCTCCATCGTCATTTTGTCTACAAAAACCTAAAACTTGTCCTTAGCATTGACAGAAGACAATTTGAAAACCTATGTTCGCTTTTACAAATATTTAACAGGCTTTAAATCTTTAAATGACGTATTTTGTATGGAACAAACTTAATTTTAAGATTTAAAAACCTGTTAAATATTTAAAAAGGCTTTATGAAATCGACCATTAGTAAATGTAATTAAGGAAAACTCAGTAAACAGCCAAGCCTTACTGAAATCAGCTGTCAAAAAGACCAACTCCGAAAAAAGTATTGCCAGATTGAAAACCACACGTCTAAAAAAAAACACCCTGTATATGTACCTACATCTTGAAAAGAATGAACTCACGACAAACAGAACTCAACAAAATAATCACGTAATGATTTAATCATCACAAAAAAATAAAACCAATAGAAAAACAAAACAACTGGCAGGCACAGCATGCATCAGCCAATTCAGTCACCTGAAGCTGCTTCACATAAAACACGCATTTAACAAGATATAATTCAGATTAATAAAGCAACCACAACCAATATTGGAACTCGTATGAATGTGCCCCCAATGTCTATTCAATAATATGCTTGATATCAGCCAATCACAATCATCAAATGGCCATAATAAATGTACTCTCAAAGCCTTAAAAAAGCTATAAAACTGTCGTCACTCTAAACACAAAACACAAAAAAAAATAAAAGTGAAAAGTTGAATTCTTATTTGGATAACTAAGTCGAAATGCCGAAATGGTGTAACCATCACTCAATCAGTCATCACACACGTCTCTGTTCTCAGAATGTGTGACGATATGAAAAATATCGGTCATCATCTTATGCAATAGAATTCTTGTTTTCGAAATCGAGTGACCGGAATTTTCGTGACCAAAACAAAACCCAACTGCCGATACGATTCAATAACCCAAACCCAGAGCACCATTATCATGGAAAGTGAGAGTGAGAGTGTGAAATTGTAACCTTCTTTCAATAACAGTCAGTATAAGTATATAGTGTGACATATCACAAAAGTCTATAATGGTGATTTGTTGGAACACTACCTTAACTTACCTTGCCCTCTAAAATAGGCAGCTAGTATAGTATAGTATAAAAACCTAGTTATTCGTTGTGAATTTTTTATCAACTTCACGTCTTTTGCAGGGAAGGGAAAAACACTCACTATATGGACTATGCACGTTCACGAACAACACACTTCCCAACTACGTATTTTGTATTATTTTTTTTTTTTGTGGATTGGCAATTTCCCATGCCTTTGCCTCGAAATCGGAACTGGCCAGCAACATTGTCTCAAAATCATGGCTATGGTGAAGTTGCAAGATTAGTTTAACATTGTAACGGACTCGTCACTTCAGTTTAATAGTTTATACTTTTTTGTTCAATTGTAATACATTGTAACATACCTGATTAATGAGTTTTGCTAATAAAGTTGTCATCACTAGGTAAGATATCATCTCAAGGCATTTTCTTGTTTTGTTTGTTTCTTTAACATTGACAATGTCTTGAGAAATTGCTAAACCATATTTGGGTTACCTTGATAATTTTCATAAAGCGGAAATTGTATGAATTGCATCGATCGATGTGATATAGATATCCTTTAAGGATCTGTTGTTCTTGAATTGACGTTTTGACAGATTTCGTGGAGAAGGGAACTTGAATATGTCGAAACATACATTTCCGATTGTCAGATTGACGGATTGTTCCTGCAATGGTGTCAAAACGTACTCAATTGTGTTTTATCTTAAATAAAAAGACAAACCTTCCAGGAACTAAACAACCAATCGGAGATGTGTCTTCAGGAAAATTCAAGCTTCCTTTAGAAAATCTGTCAAAACATATCCTAAATCAACCAGTTGCTGTCTAATTTCCGCTTTTTCAATATCAAACCTATGCAATATACATTTAATCCTTGATTTTGTTTAAAAAAAATTAAAATGAAAAGAAATATAATTTTTCGTCATAACACTTAAGTGCTTAAAAATACCCCCAACTGTATGACTTCCGTCTTGTTGTTGGAGTCTTTCGATATTAATTTTCATTTCTTCTATTTTCAGATATTTCGTCTCAACAGTTCTTCAATTTCAAATCTATCGAGCTATGTGCAAAGTTTCCAAGCAATATGACCCTTCTGACCCGAATAAACCCCTACACAAGTGTGATGTCTACAGACAGCCGGAAGCAGGAAATCTTCTAAAGTATAAGTTTAAAAATTATGAAAATCTCTTATTCTTATTTCCTGTTATTTATTTATTTTTTTTAAATTTGTTTGTTTTGAAGACGTTTAATGGAAAAAGGCTCATCACAACCCTGGCAACAAGTTCTGGATGAAGTACTCGGTGAAGGTCGATTAGACGGTTCAGCTCTGCGGGAATACTTCGAACCTTTGGGTGAATGGTTGCGTTTGGAGAACATTCGAAATCAGGAATACGTTGGTTGGACCTATGATGGTGACTATTGCAAGCGAAGCATTGAAACAGCCAATCTGCAAATCTTCGGAGGCTTTTATAACAACTCACCACCACTACTGTCGTCGTCAAGAACTGACCTATCCGGCTTACTTCTTTTATCCATTGTTATTCTAAGATACTTTTATGACTAGATAAACCTTAGCGCACGCATTTAACGTTTTTTTCTTTCTTCTCAAATCCGCAAATAAATCAAATCCAGTTACAAGTTGTATTATGATCGAATCGACAACGACAACGACGACGACGGACGGACGGACGTAGTGCGGTGGTTTCTCGTTTTGATTAGATCTCTAAAATCGGAATTAACAATCGTCGTCGTCGACATATCGTCGGTCGTTGGTGTGGCCTGGCTCTGGCTGGAAGAAGAATCGGGGCAGGGGCAATAAAAATGAAAGTGGAGGAGAGCCCAAGTCTGTTTCGCCTGTCATAAACGATTTAATTCGATTAAATTCAATTTGAGTTTAAGTATGCAACTGGGTCTTACTGAGAACATACAAAACTCAAATAACGTAAGGCGACTTCAAGTTGGTTTTGTTAATTTTTCATTCAGAAAGTGTATCTTCGTATATATCTATATCTTAATCCCCCTTACGCCTCATTGAAGATTTAGGGGAAGGAAGAATGAGCGGGAACATACATCACACGTTTTTTTAGTTTAATAAAATGTTGCTGACTGGGTGTATCGGTTTCGGTATCAATGTGAGGAGTTAAAACAACAACTATACAAAAAGACAGTTTTATTCGTGAAAGTGAATTTTTTTTTTAAATGAACTTGAAGGAATTGAGGATAGTGCCGTGCTTTTATTTGGGGGCAAGCATCAAAAGCAAAATGGGGAAGTATAGGTGTTTTATAAAACTTATCAAACACACATGAGTTGAAAAGATTTTGTTGGAAATTAATTATACATAAAGGGTCATTCATTTGAGGTAATTTTTAACAACTTTTCCGCACATTTCGGGCGATATCTCGGCCATAACTTTAGTAATGTTGGTTTTTAATGCGCCTAGAATTCGCGGATTATAAGCGTAAACACGGTCTTTTTGCGTAGCCCCACAGAATTAAATCTAACTGTGTCAAATCGCATGATCTTGGTGACCAATTGACGTCGGCAAAACGTGAAATTACGCGACCAGTAATCTTCTCTCGCCATAATTGGTCGTGTTGTGTGGCTTGTTGCCCCGTCTGTTGGAACCACATATCGTACAAGTCAGGCCAGGCGCGCACATGCAACTAAACAGTTTGGTTTCGATTTTGAGCACTCGGGATTATATGAGACTCCGCCGGTTTATGTGCGCGGACTCTCATATAATCCCATGATCATACGTTCGAGTTATAAGACATAAAAATAAAAAGGCTATTAAATATGACTTTCTCAAAAGATCTATTTTCCGCGCTCAGACCACTATGCATGGTAAAGGCGATTTTTTGAAGAAAAAAAAATCACACGTCATACCTTAATGTTAAAGCTAAAGAGTGTGGTTATTTTCACAACGAATGAATGATCCGTGCTTAAGCTTTGGGATCGAAAAAACCCACGAAAAAGACGGTCTCGAAGTACCATGACGGAAGTGACAAAAATCAATCAAAATTGAACAAAACTGTTTGGTAGAGAGAGCCCGTTATTTATGCAAAGTCTTCAAAAATAATCAATGTGGTTGTCTAACAAAGCTTAAAGCTCCAGTTCTAGGTGCCTGATCGTCAAAGTTAAAGCTTTAAAATGAAGGTGAAATTGAAGTTTAACAAAAAATTAAAAACTTTCGGTGGGCGCTGTAGTTAAACTTTATTTACACAAAATGAAGCACCGGACTAAAAATCAATCAATATTTCAATTTGATAACGATCTAAAAGGCTATTTTTTGTTTCATAATGCATCTATGCATTTACTGGGAACATATAAAATGATTTCAACTTGTTGCCCCTTTAAACAGAAAAAACGAACTTATGAACACCGCCACTGCTTAATGTGGTGGTGATCGTCGTCGCACCATAATGAGGGTCAACCGACTGAACTCAAACATGTCGTCTCATTCAATTAAAGTAATGCAGTTGCCAGTAGGCTCTACGCACGCCGCTACATGCTACACCGTTTACATTATTCTCCCAAGCGAGGTACTTTCAAATGCAAACAAAACATTAACTCAACAACTTTTTAGCTGAACATACATATAGTATTTCTACATTTGTTGCAACAACAACATGAAATGAAAACTTGGAGTAAGGTCTTCCCACTAAGGACATCATCATTGCAAATGAGATTGAACACAATATCTCAGACAGACAACAACAACAACAAAAAAATTAATAAAAAAAAAAATGATTGTAAAAACAAACAAACAAACTGTAGGTACAAATCCAAATGCGATATGCGAGCGAAAAAGACAACGAACATGTATCTGACATCTATGTATATGACAACTAATTTGTATCTGGGGAGTTTTGGGGAGCAATCCCAGAACTGTTCAGTTATCGTTGTTCCGCCTAACTGATCAAACTCGAATATTTGCTAAGACAAACAAAAAAATAATAAGAAATTCAAAAAAATTCAAAAAAAAAATCGAATATTAACGAAAAGATACAAAAATATACTTTCTCACACGCAACAAAACTATGTTGCAGATACAACACCTAGTTTGGTTGATACTAGTATCAGAGGTGGTACGTCACCATGCCATCACCTGTCTCGAATCGAATAGTGTGAATCACGCGAGTGTCACAACCCTAACCTCGGTCAATGGGGTGAACACCACTCTGACGATCAGCAATCACATTTGCACTCGGGAGGAAACCTACATCGAACAGAAACAAACTCCCACCATGCAACAGGTGAAGGTGCGCGCCTCGAATTGGTGTTTGGATATCCCGCCAAGGTGTTCGAATTACAAGACTGAATTTCGAGAAGTCATCAAGTTGGAGGTAAGTTCGACAGTTGTGAGGAGAGAGGGATGAGTGATGAGTGATGAGTGATTGTTTAATGACTGTATCATGATGCTGTGTGTTAAATCGATTAAAGAAACATTTTGGTTCAGTAGATCGACTAACTTGATTTGTGCGGAAACCGGAAGTAGGTTAACAAAAATGGTAACAGTGAATTGGTTCAAGCGAAAATGGAAGTAGTTTATTGATTTATGTTATGTATCAATTTGCCGTCGGGATAATATGAATGCTATTACACTCGCAACAATGTTCCCAGATCGGCAGACTAGATTTCGAGAATTTTAAACTTGTATTGAATGGATGCAAAGAAGGAAGACACGAATACAGGAGATTTTTAAATTTCAATAGTTGAATTTTCTTTGAAACATCTTAATTGGTTTACCAATGAAACATTCTTTTGGACTTATCCATTGTGATTGGGTGTTGGCGATAGTGTCTGCTCTTTATACGAGACCCTATTGATTGGAAATCCTGTTCTGCGATTGGTGTGATGAACTAACAAAGTATAAGCAGATATGGTAAAGAAAGTAGACACTTTGGTGCAAAGCTAAGAATTTTTGCTTTTGAACAACAATTAAGATTATTTAACAGGGTTATAGTTCCGGAACTATTTTATATATACACTCTGGGATTCCGGATGTTAGAAACTAATAATTTCACGTCTTAGCGATTCAATGATTTTGTATTTAATTTCTTTGTTGGTTTTGATAGGTTTTTAATGTTCAAGGGGTAGACACGTGCGGCGTCCACAGATAATTTCAAAACACACCTCTATCTGTCAACACCTAGTACTTTAACTAGAGCGGAGGTTGGAACCTCTTTGGAATGTTGTTGAGCGCATCGAATGCAAAAGGGGGATGAATCTTTTCACTAAGGCACTTCTCCTTTTATACAGACAGCAGTGGAATGATCAATTCAATTGTGGCGATGGCGACTGAAGTTCCAGTCAAGCTGAACTTCTTAGTGAAAACCTTACATGGTCTTCTACGACATAGAAGACAGGTCAGGCCTATAAGGGAAGATTATTCATCATCCTTGAAGTTATACTGAGGATCTTTTAATCCAAGTTGGGGTTGGTTCCATCGGAGTAACTCCCCGGCCAAGGAAAGTTACTTATTTTTGTAGCAACAATAGATAAGCCTCGGATACGGACGGATTTATTGATGATGATCCAAGCCACTGAAATTAGGACAACTAACTTTGGAAATGTACCCTTAATGGGCCAAATAACTAGGAAAGGTTTTAGACTGCTTCAAAGCATATGTATAATTGCCATCCAATAAATACATGAGAGGATGGGCCGGGTAATTGAAAGTTAGAGACGGGCAGCGGGGACAAAAGTAGCGTCTTGAGTTTCAACTAAAGGGTGTTTTTTTTTTTTTTAATGTGGTTTTCAAAAAGAAATTAAACGCATATAATTTAATGTTATGGCCAAGAATTTAGCTTTATTATAACGATAAGGGTTTGCCATTATGTTTTAAAAATGATTTCGCGCAAGTGGCCGCCGCGGCTGGCTCGAATAAATTCCAGCTGAGAGGCCCAATTTTCGACCACTCTTTGCAGCAATTGCGGGGCCGTATGTCAGCAATAACGCGCCGAGTTTTCTCTTCCAAGGCGTCAATCGCCTCGGGCTTATCTGCGTAGACAAGCGACTTCTCATACCCCCACAAAATATAGCCCAGCGGTGTTAAATCGCACGATCTTGGAAGCACCCACGACGCGAGGTAATGCGCTTAAGAAAAGTTTCCTTCATTAAATTGATTGTTTTGTTGGCTGTTGGAACCAAAGGTCGTCCACATCAACATCCTCCAATTCAGGCACGAAAAAGTCATTATCATGGGTCTATAGCGTTCCCCATTGACTGTAAAATTATGGCCGGCTTCATTTTTGAAGAAATATGGACCAATGATTCCCTCTGCCCTCTGTAACGGCGTCTGAACAATGGCTTGTGGATTATGATCACTCCAAATTCGACAATTTTGCTTATTAACGTACCCATTCAACCGAAAATGAGCTTAATCGCTAAACAAAATTCGCTTATGAAAACTTGGATCAACGGCAATCTTGTTTTGGGCCTATTTGGGAACGATTTGAAAACGTTGTTCAGGAGTAAGTCTATTCATTATGAAATGGCAAACCAAACTAAGCATAAATCAAGTGACAGCTGTCAAAAAGACTAACTCCGAAAAAAGTATTGCCAGATTGAAAACCAGACGTCTAAAAAAAAACACCTTTTATATGAACAAGAGCACAGAGGAGAAAGATGATGACATCAAAGAATTGTTTTAGGATTTCCTGAACAAGATACCTATGAACAGTGACCTAGTTATAACATTAAAATTGTTCTAAGCGCCAAGCCGGGCCAAAGCCTTGCCAACGCTTTAGGCTGTTTTGAAAGAAAGATTCTCTGTGTGATTTTTGCTTCCGTCTGCTTAAACGGGGAGTGAAGTGACAGCGAACTAGTAAAAAAGTTATAATTCAAAGACTAAGGTCAGCGAATGGACACCGAGGACCCGAGGAAAGCTAAATTTGAGAGCCAGATGGGGCATGCAACTGAAGAAGACCTCAACCAACTTAGCGTGAAAACGAGGAACAACTATAGCTAGCAACCGAGCTGACTGCAAAAAGCTTGTTGGTTGAGGTCCTGTAGACCTGTACCACTCCGGTCCGTAGCTCTAGTAAGTAAGTTGTATAAGCCTTTTTTTTTTGGACACGTCATCGGCTGTTTGATGTATTGGTCAAACTCTGTAAACCTAGAGCAATTTTACTTTTCGTGTGAAAATGTTCAAATCGCTTGGACATTCTCTTGTAATATTTTAAATATTTTTCTAGAAATTCACCGCTAATACAACAATACTTTTCATCAAATTATTGCAAATCAGTGTGGGCAAATAGCTTTCAAAATCAAAAAGTAACTTAACCTAAAATTATTTTTAAATTACATATAATAGGAATTATTACCTATTTTCTTAATAATAACAAGGTTTACTAAAAAATGACGTCAGTAAAACAAGGTTTGTCTTAAACTGCACCTAATGCCCATATGATAAAGTTATAATAATTTTTGCTTATCGGGTAAAAACAATCAATTAACACGACGACAGGTAATTTTTACCTAAACAATTTCAAATATTCAGGACTATATGTGTTTTGATACGTTTATTTTTTTTTTTTCACCTCGTCCCCATTATACGAGAGGCTACATTTTATTTTTTTTTAATAAAATTATAGATATCTACAAATAGAGCTCTCCTAAACGTGTGCTTATAATTTCACTAATCCAGTTTTGTATTTACAATATTTGCGCTAGTTATTTCCTTCTTTGCTCTTTCAATAAAACTTTGCAAACTTATGCGATTTATATAATTTGATCACACAAACAAAAAACCGGAGCTCCAAAGTTGTTCGCCTATGTTTGTACAAATAGCGTTTACAAACGAGCTATAAATTCGAATATCCTATCGAGTATAGGTAAAGGAGAAAAATGTGCTTCATAAAAATATAATTCGGGAATTTTTAAAACTTTAAAAAGTTTTTTAGAAGAATTTTCAAAGGACGCTTATAACGGGCTTGCAAGCCACCATTTTTATATGTTAATTTTGCGGGTAAAATTTAAGATTTGTTAAAAAAGCTTAAACCCGAAACTTTAGTTAAACATATAGCAAATTGCCAATTCGTTAGAAATTTCCCCTAAAATCAACGATTTTTGGTTCGACTTACTTGTAAAAAGCTTTTTTATGAAGAGTCTTATAAGAGTTTTGAATGCCTTTTTAATACAAAACCCTTCAAATGCTAATTTTCAATATAATTTTTTTATAAGTCTTCTTCAAACGTGATATAAAGTGATTCGTGATCTTATTTAATTCTGGCTTTACCGAGGATTGGCGCAGATGTAAATGAATTGTTAAGAAAAATATCTATCACTCTTCACCCCAGATCCGTATACATATTAAGCACATGTTACATATCCTGACCATATATATTCGTATATTGCAATTATGCGCATACATCGCGTCCAACGCCATGCATCACGCACCTAATTTGATTGGAAAACCTGACTCGATGATGCCTGTTGGTATTGCCCCGTGCGCCAGCAGCATAGCATTTTTTCAACCCACATAGATGCAACCGCGCAGCGCCGCACCCCACAGCCGACGCGACGACCGGGAGATGACTTAACAACACTCTTAGCCCTAAATAAAAGTGAAACTATCGATGCAAGGTAAGGTGATGATGATGATGCTGCAATAAAAATAACGACACAGTCGGTGAAGGAACTTTGTTTTGCATCATTGAGATTTGGCTTCGAATTTCAGGAAACCTTTTATATGATCTGGAGTATAGATAACGGTTGTAATGATGGTTGTTTGGTATCATATCAAATTCTTCATCGAGGAGCGGATGAGGAAATTCTTTGGCAGTTTGTCTGGTTTTAGTGGTTGGGTGATGGCTTCGGTGCACACTTTATGATGGGTGCAAGTTGTGTAACTTTTCTGGGTTGCTGTCTGGCTGGCTAACTGGTTGGTTTGGTCGAAATTGTGTAAAGATGAATTTCAAGAGTGAGGCAGAAACTATGTTGTTTCGAAGACAAATAACTGTCAACTTGAAGCAAGATCGCTAATAAAGAGTGCGAAATTTAATTCAGATTGTCTATATATTTAAATGTATTGCTTTGGTGTGGTTTTAAGTAAAGGAGTCGCGCAATTATTATATGCATAAATCTGTAAGTTAAAGAAACACTCTTGTACCTGGATTATGGTCATGCTTTTATTGTGCGGTTTTGAAGACCCTAAATTGATCAAAATACTGGAATCCTAATGGTATGCGGAAAATGAGTAGATTTGTAAAAATTTTTGAGACGACATTACATTCTCAAAAAGTCACTGTTTGGTGTGCTCTTTGGGCAGTGGGAATCATTGGTCCATATTTCAAAAATGAAGCCGGCCATAATGTTACAGTCAATGGGGAACGCTATAGAGCCATGATTAATGACTTTTTCGTGCCTGAATTGGAGGATGTTGATGTGGACGACCTTTGGTTCCAACAAGACAGCGCTACATGCCATTAAGCAAACGAAACAATAATCAATTTATTGAAGGAAACTTTTGGTGAGCGCATTATCTCCCGTCGTGGGCCTGTGGCCTGGCCTCCAAGATCGTGCAACTTAACACTGCTGGACTATTTTTTGTGGGGTTATGTGAAGTCGCTTGTCTACGCAGATAAGTCCGAGACGATTGACGAAAAATGTCCCATAGCCATCACACCATACCATTCACAGCTTCGCTCGATCAAAATCACAGCTTGTGTCCAATTTCCTGTCCTTTACGGAACTTTACCTCCTCTCTTATTACAAATTTAATCACATAGGACCATAAGAATCGTGCGAACACATTCATGAGTTGTGACAGCTACAGAAACTTCATACCAACAAGCATCTTTCAGCCAGCTCGGTTCAGGGTCAGTTAGTTGAGGTTCTCTTCATCTAGCGTGTGCCACCTGAGCCACTTCGGTCATATTCATTTTACCTTTTTAGCTAGGTTGGTGTGGCTGAACCTACAGCTCATACAGTTCATTGTATTTCTAGACCAAAAATCACCTTGAGAATTTTCCTCTCAAAACAGCCCAAGCGTTCACATCCACATTTGACAAGGTCGTCTATGCAGGACCGAAATTAGGAGTGTCTTGTGGAGGACAACTGTATAGTTTTGGTCAACATAGGGCTTACTATTCAATTGCTTTCTTAGCGCAAAAGTGCAACGATTGCAAGAATGTTATTCTTCGTTTGGACGATGAAATACATCAAGCCCTATGTAGAATAAAACAAAAATACTTCAACACCTTAACTTCCTCATAAACAAAATGTCTATAGCATTTCTCTTTATTATTTTGTATTTTTATTTATAACAAATGGTGGCATCTTTAATTGCATTTCAAATGAAACCCATTAACGCACATGTCTCAATAAAAATGCACAAACCTTAAAAATTCAATTGAATTTCCTCCATCAATTTAGCGTGTTTTCCCAGATGGTCAACATATAAAAATACGGCACACTCTTGTGTGTTGTCTTTGTGTGCCTGTATGCCTGTGCCCGCTTGACCAGGAAGAAGAAATCCATTCCTGTTAAATTAGCTGAATCGAGCTCGAGATTAAACAAAAGCAACAATCACAGATTGTTGTCGTCCACCAGACACAATTAACTTTGGCACTAGTCAAGTCAGGGAGTAGTGAAGTAGCACTCTTTCAGCAAAATGTTCACATCGCACTGTGATGATTTTGTTACTGGCAAATCTCACCAACTAGGAAACATTTGAGATAATTACAGCTCTAATCGACGCGCGGTAGCAGTATGGTGCAGCATTAAAAAACAGAAGAAAAAAAACGACAGATGCACACAAGGTATATGCGAAAGCAGGGTACCCATTTGAACCCAATATGTGCTCCGATTGTGCGAAGACAAAAGGAGAGTGCCTAGGCTGTGTGGCCAGAAAGCATGGTTGGAATATTGTCATGCAGTGAACTGGAGTCCCATATCACAGCATGACATCAATGAGGGACAAGGTGCTTACAATGGGCACAAATACATCTCGATGATTTTTAAGTCTTCCTATTCAGCTAGTTCCTTCAGTAGGTGGTACACTGTACAAAGCGAGGTTTTGAGGATTAAAAAACTTCAACTTCTAAAAAATTAAGATAAAGGGCAATTTTTCATGAAACTCTTGTCATTTTCTCGCAAGAGGCAGAATATCCGCCTGAACAAAACATTCCTTTTTTGTCTTAAGGCGAATTGATCACGACATTCCAACACACTAACAATTGCACCAAGAATAAAAGTTTTCACAGGAATACTTCGACAACCAAGCCTTGTACAGGGTGTTTTTTTTTTAGACGTGTGGCTTTCAGTCTGGCAATACTTTTTTCGGAGTTGGTCGTTTTGACAGCTGTCACTTGATTTATGCTCAATTTGGTTTGCCATTACATAATGAATAGACCTACTCCTGCAAATCGTGCCCAAATGGGCCCAAAACAAGATTGCCGTTGTTCCCAATTTTCTTAAGCAAATTTTTTTTAGCGATTAAGCTCATGTTTGGTTGAATGGGTACGTTAATAAGCAAAATTTTCGTATTTGGAGTGATCATAATCCACAAGCCACAAGTAGAGACGCCGTTATATCCTCACAAAGTCACTATTTCTTCAAAAATGAAGCCGGCCATAATGTTACACTCAATTGGGAACGCTATAGAGCCATGATTTATGACTTTTTCGTGCCTGAATTGGAGGATGTTGATATTGACGACCTTTGGTTCCAACAAGACGGCGCTAAATGCCATACAGCGATTCAGCCAACGAAACAATCAATTTATTGAAGGAAACCTTTGGTGAGCGCATTATCTCGCGTCGTGGGCCTGTGGCGTGGCTTCCAAGATCGTGCGATTTAACACCGCTGGGCTATTTTTTGAACGGTTATGTGAAGTCGCTTATCTACGCAGATAAGCCCAAGACGATTGATGCCTTGGAAGAGAATATTCGGCGCGTTATTGCTGACATACGGAACCAATTGCTGCAAAAAGTGGTGGAAAATTAGGCCTCTCGGCTGGAATTTATTCTAGCCATCCGCGGTGGCCACTTGCCCGAAATCATTTTTAAAACATAATGGCGAAACCTTATCTTTATAATAAAGCTGAATTCTTGGCCATAACTTTAAATTATATGCGTTTTAGTTCTTCTTGAAAACCACATGTCTAAAAAAACACCCTTTAGAAAATGTTTTATTTTCAAATCTAAGTAAAGTTTGAGTGATAAGGCTTACAACTCATATACAGCTTATGGCAGATGCAGTTAGAAAACGCTCATAATTATATACTAATTTTATCTGTATCCTTTTAACACCTCCTGAAACCCAACCTTTTATACCTTCCGATACGTATACACATATTTATTTGTTATTGTTGTTTTTTTTTCATATAAAAATTCCCTCCATACCTATCGTCACACATTTTTTTAATTCAATTGATCTTCATCTTTCCACCATCAGCCCTCACTCCTCATTTTGTGCAATTCATTTTCCAAGCCCAAGATTTAAACCTACTAAAATGATTAATCATAACCAAACACACACTAGAGTGCCATCAAGTTATGCTCCCGAGGGCAAACTTGTCGACGATTAATTCGCTCAGAAGCTATGATGACACGAAGACAAGGAAAATTATTCAAAATACGATGATAGCTTGGTGTGCAGAGAGAGAGAGAGAGAGAAATTTATGAAAGATTGGCGACTCCCTTCAACGAAGATGATTATCTTGAAGGGTCACAATGAAGATCGATTGCAAGCAAAGGCTTTGTAAACGTGGGGGCGCATAGTCTAAGGAATTGGTGTGTATATTAGTTCTAGTACTTAGGGTGGGTGTTAAGTTAAACAGCAAAATATACTCTTCAATTAGATTAAAAGTTAAGCATAATTTTATAAGCGTCTTGGCAAAAACAAAACTCACACAATCTTATATCTACAACTTAATTTGAGTACACCCCGGATATTGACCAATTCGGTGAGCAGAAGTGTGTGCAGTGCTCCACTTTTCCACTTTTCTTTCCCAGACTTTGAATTTGGATAATCATAGATTGGAATCATATGGAATTATTTATACATCTATGTATATATGTATATATGGCGGTGGTATGATCATTACTGCGAGCGTTCAGCCGTCAAAACTTCCAGCTGGACCAGTTTTTTTGATCGTTTAAAACAAAACGGCCAGTGGCATGGTGAAGCCCGCGTAGAGCTCAACGTCAATTTTAAGTTAAATTTTAGTGCAACTTCCGTTTTGCAGAATGAATTGCACACATCCAGACAGCAGCAGCACACATTCGACAAAACGGTCATTTTTAACGATCTCCTTACCCAGTTGCATAACCGGAAAATGTAACTTAAGTAATGGCCTGTCAATTTGAAAGAGATTTGGAAGGTTTCCGTTTTATATGTTGTACCTATCTCACTGTCTCGTGAAGTCATGAGATATATACATATATATATTTTTTTTTGCGAGTTCGCCATATAAATAAGCTGTAAGCTGCACAATATGGAGCAACAGGCAAAGTTGTTGAAGGCAGTCAAGTTGCAAGAATGTAGCATAAGGAATCTTGAAGTATTCGCTATACTTATGTATGTGATAGATGTGTATGTACTCGTAGTAATAATTGTATTTTTTGTATGAGGTGCATGATGCATAGCGGGTAACATGTTAATTCTTTTTTAAGAATTAAAATTTAATTGAAGAAAAATTCAATCGAAACAAGAAGAAATGGGCCATTAGGAGAATTAGTAGGTTCCACGAAAATTTAACCTAGAAATCGAGACACGGCGCAGTTTGTGAGATGTTGGCTGCATAGCGCAAAGTGAAAACTGCCAAAAGTAGTCTTTTGGCAAGAAATCGCAGAGGCAAATCACTTGAAACTAAACGAGTGTAAGGGCACCACATTCAAGATAGCAACCTCTGAAGACATACCGAAAAAACAGACGATACAGTTCCAAATCCTCAGCTCGCAATTCGACGAGCAATTTTGAGTTGAATCCCTCCTGAGGCTGGCCCACCCAATCCTTCGTTCAACCACTCGCTGTCCCCCAACACACAGGCAGTTAAAATAATAGTCATCACGTCAACCATCAATAAGGCCTACGGAACCTGGCTTTATGGAGCTGCATCCAAAGTTCTTCCACACTTTTTCAGAAAATTTTCAGAAAAACAAGAAAAAACTTTTTTATTTTTATAATGAACTTTATTTTTTATGTTTGATTATCGTAAGAAACAAAAAATTTTGATTTTTTTTCACTTACCGAACTTTTTTTTTAATCTTAGAACTGCTCACCTTGATTTCAATTTCAAAAACATCCCAACAATTTTTAACACACGACTTTTTGCGGTATCAATGACGATATATGAATTTTTAAGTCACATTTAAATCCCAAATAAGAGGATTTTGGGTTCTTGTTTAACCATGACTTAACTCAGCATTTAAAGTATGAAATAAGTCTTCAAAAACCCTTCAAATTTACCCACAATTTTGAGAATAATTTCCTGCTTTCACAAAAAACAACAAATTTTTTTCTCAACATTTATTAAAACAAAATGTGTCGACAAAAGAAACTTTTAACTCCATTTTTATAATATTTGTCAGTATTTAAAAAAAAATATTTATGTAAGTATTTATAAGTTAAGGGAAAAGAAACAAATTTATAAAAAAAAAAAATCATCACTGTCTTGTGGAAAAAAAAGATTTTTACCTTCATCGTTTAATCTTAATATGCTTTTTCACCTCCATCATCCCCAATGTATTTCCTTTAAGTTCTTATAAAATTTATTATTTCTAAGAATGTTAAATTCGTTCCCATCCAGACACCAGAAAACCTCAAATTATATCGATTGTAGGTTTCAGATATGAAAAGAAAAACTTTAGTAAATCAAAAACAAATGCTCTTATGTAAAATAGAAGTCAAACCGTCTATATCCGAACTCAAGCTCGATGTACAAAAAGCATTTTTTTTTTTTGGATTCATCATTTGATCAAACCTACAAAAAATGATTTTTTTGTTTTTTTTAAGGAAACAAATATTTTATTACAAAAATAAAAAGTGTCATCCCTGATTTGATTTGTAATAATGTTTTTGTTGCATACCCTTAGGCAAATTGTCTACTTCTTGTATTCGCACGTTAACTTTTGAATAATAATTAGAATTTTTGTTTAAGTTAAATTTTGTTTTTAATTTGTCAAGAATGTCACAAAAACACGAACAATACGTTATTGTTGTGACGGTTATGCTGGGATAACTTCAACCAACGAAACAATTTGTAAGCCAATTTGTCGCGGCGGATGTGGACGCGGTTATTGTCATTCACCCAACGAATGCCAATGCGATGCCGGATATATGGGCAAACATTGTACACAGAGTAAGTTACGAAACTAATAATTTTTTAGGATCTTATCAATTATTTATTACGTCATCTTCCGAGCCGACTCACCATTGCTTTTAATTTTCCTAACCTACTTTTCAGGATGTAGTCATGATCGGTGGGGCGAAGCCTGCAGAAATATTTGCCGTTGTCGCAATCAGTCGGTTTGTGATAATCGATCTGGAATATGCCACTGTACATCGGGCTGGACTGGTGACAGGTAAAAACTCACTTCATATAAACATCATTAAATTTCCAATAACTAAACTACTTAACTCAATATAGATGTGAATTACCCTGTCCACAGGGACTCCATGGCGTCATGTGCAAAAAAACATGTAATTGCAGCACGAATCGTTGCAATCCCCAAACCGGCGATTGTCTTGTTGATGAAAATATTCTTCCAGCAAACGTTACGTCATCCATGATTGAAAGCCTGAACTCAACAATTGTGAATATAACACAAAATCTGAATCGTCTAGCCAAGAATTTAGGCACCACTGAAACGGTTACCTATCTTGTTCCCGATGCAATTCTTGATGTGACAACTTTGAAAACCATTCAGGAGGTTATTCTGATCAAACCTCCAGATCAACCTACACCTTCTATTATTGTCCATCAGCCCGGTGGAGGTTCGAAGACCCCAGAAGTCATCCATGTAATAACAAATTGGCAACAGGAGCAGCTGACAGGTTCTGGCGACTCAAACGATACCCGAGTTTTCGAAGCTGGGTTGCCCTCACTCGATTCGGAATCAAAGATTTTGACTTTTCTACTGGTGGTCCTTCTTTGTATCATGGTGTTTTTGGCTTTAGGATTTCTGATTATTTACAAGAAGTTTAATTTCAAACGAAATGTTGTGGCAAACCCGTCCGATCCGGACGTTGATCCCAATGCGAAGGTGTTTGCCAAGCCCCTGCCTGATCTTCCAGCTTTTACTCAGATTATACGAAATAAAGTTGATGGTGAGTTAGAATAATAGAACAATAAAAATTAATGCATATTGTTTTTTTTTTTTTTTATATTCTCCTTAGGCCCTGAATTCTACGATTGCCCGACCAACAATGCTGCTGTCAAGCCTCCTTATTGTTATGCTCGAAAGGAATCTCTCTATTCGGTGATTCCGAAATCGCGAAAAGGCAGTGTGGAGAGTCATTTGTATGACGAGATACGATATCCCGGTGCACATAAAATATCTCACATGTAAAACATGATTTTATTTTCTTAATTTTTGTTTTGTAATTTATTAGTTTTTAAGAGTTAAAGAGAAAAAAAATTGCGTAGTTACTTTTAGTAAAACACAAATAATAAAAATCTACAAAGAATATAAATCACCAAAGTGTCTTCCAATCAAATTATTAATTTCCAACTTCAAATGCTGATTGTAAAGTGACTTCTGTTCCAAACTATTGAACAGCATATGTATTCGATCAGGAGTTACACACCTGTCGATGAATCGTACAAGTCCTTCACCACAAATGCACTTACCAGAGGGATCACAGTTCCCGAAGGAACAAAGTTGGTTGGAGAGAGCACAGCCACAGATGTTTGGAGCAACACATTTGCCATAATTTCCGCATCCACTGTGAACAAAAAAAAATATATATATATATATATTGTATATTTATGAGTGTAACTGTAAAATATTTAATATGTTTCAAAATGGTTTCTACCAAAGATAGATCAAGCTTTAATCCACCATTACCTATTCACTTGTTTTCAGGAGAATTTGCAAGTAAAACTAACACAAACACTTTTAAAAAATACCGACGGATGACTTTAAAAACACTGAAATTTCAAAAATGGATTTTATTTTTTTGTATAAACTTAATACATAGGATGCCCGCTATTTTTTCAACGAACTTATTTTGTATGAGAAATAACTTTAACGCGAGAATAAATTCTTCTAAAATTCCACAATAAATCCACATTTATTTGAGTAATTTTGACCGAGAAGTTGGTTAGAATCTGAATCAAAGACACTCCATATAAAGATGAGAAGGCAATCTCGGCTGCCATCCGAGTTTGGCTGCAAAATCATTATAGAGGACATTCAGAGGCAACACGCACACATATGTAGTTGGCGTACATTCACCATGATTTATTTGGAATATAAATGGATTGGTTGGTGTTCATTCACCACCAAAATGTCGGATATTTTCGAGTGTCAATGGGTATGTTCAAAAAGAATAATAAAGTGCCTGATTACATGGGTCGTTGTACTGAAGAGCGCATCGGTGAGACAGGTAGATTTGATGTGCGTAAGAAAGAGAAGGTAGATTCCACCCAAATTTCGCCGATGCTCTAGTTTCATTTAATATTTTTGGATTCAACATGAAACGTGTGAGTGAGATATATATACATTTTAAGGGTGGGAGATAGGGAAATGAAAGGATTTTTCTTCACCGTGTAATCAAAAGTTCAGTTAAACGACCTTTAGTAATGTCCATGCAATCAGGCACATAGTGCTAACTTGACCTGAGTTTGTGGAAACAAATTGAAAGTGAAAATTTATAATCTATTAAAAAAAATTAAATCTCAAAATTTTAGGATTCTTATGGCGAATTCCTTTCAAAAAAGAAATCGAATTTTTTCTAAACAGAATCGAATTTTTTCTGTCAATTGAAAGGAATTCGTATTTCGTAAAAGAATCGATTTTTTTGGTGTGATTGTGTTTGTGTTACTTTATAGCTGCTGCAATTGACGCAAAACGTCAAGAAATTATTCACAAAACTATTAAGCTTCTTTATTTTTGTTGTGAGAAAAATGTTTTACCAATATAATTAAATTAATAAATAAAAGATATTAGCCAGCTTATACGGTGCCAATTTGTTGGTGCATTTTATTTGTTTGAACTTCTATTTGCACATATATTTTTAAAGAAAATTGTTATTAAAAAGTTTTCACTTGCACTGAAAGTTTTTAACACGTCTTTCACTCGCGAAAGCTATTTTTTTTTGTTGTCAAATTTTTGTTTGATAATGAACAACGCACAATAAATTATTTTTATAGCTGTATTGACTGAATATATTGTTTAATATTTTGTTAAGTTATGTAGAATTCGTTGCAACCAAAAAATAAATAAATAGTGTGTGTGCAAATCAGTGTGAAATCTTGCTAAAAACGCAAGATTTGTTTTGACATAAAAGAATCGATTTTGTTTAGAAAAAATTCGATTCTGCTTAGAAATTTCGATTTCTTTGTTATAAGGAATTCGCCATTAGAGGTTTTTTAATCCACCGATATCGTAGCTTCAATGGAGTTTGATAGTTAATGGCTTGACAGATAAGGGACAAATTATATTTGATTGCATCGAGAATATTTCGTTCCAAATTTTAACGGATTGCCCTGAAAATGCATTTTTCGGGAGCAGCAAATAAAATGGAAAAAATTTCGAATTTTTCAGAGGTTTTTTGATTTATCGTCATCGTTGCCATCCTTCAATGGAATTTGACATTAGATGGCTAGACAGATAAGCAAATTATATTGGATCGAATCGAGGATATTTTGCTCCAAATTTCAATTTGTTGCCATCAAAATGCATTTTTCCGGAGCAGAAAATAAAATGGAAAACATTTCATCATAGCCGATGTTTGTGACAGATAAGAAATTTAGTTTGACATCGAATGTCATTAAATTTGTCACCATGACCAAACGCGCGACTTGTCTAAAGTATGCCCACCGGTGGAGGGCCCTGGCCCTGTGGGGCCGCATAATAAGTCCCTTATTTATAAGCCGAAAACTTTATAATTGGCATGTCTAGAGTCACTTCCTTTTCATACATCAATTTTTTACATTTCAATACAAAGCTTTTAAATTAGATGCTAATTGGGTGTGTTCGTATTGTTCGCGCGTAATTTCCAACCATATTTCGTACAAATTTCAAAGTGTTAATTTGTATGGGAAATGAGGTACATAATTGCAATAAAGTTCGGACATTTTCAACGAAATACGTTCATTTTCTCTAGTGAAAATGTACTAAACGGCCAAACCAAATTCAAAATGAAATGAGCTGTCAAACGAAATTATAAAATTTGAGATGAAAATACTATAGACTGATTACAAAACTTTTTTTTCGGTTTTTTCGTTTGATTGATCGATAGGCGTTTAGTGTAGGAAAGTAGGAAGAATGGAGCTAGGTTTCTACACCCCTGTCAAGACGAAACAACGGAAAAAAGCAATCGTGTAAACAGGCTCTTTTTCTGTCATTTGCGAAATAACCTCATTTGGCTCTAAAGGTAAGACCGCACTCGACGGAACTGCACTTCCACGGAACTGAGCGACACTGTGCAGCACTATACACCACTTTTTTGATATACACCGCACTTGATATGAAGCAACGCTACAGTACGCGTCAAATTATGCATTTGAAATATTACATTGCATTGACCTTGCATTTTGTACAGGACAAAATTTGCTTTGTTTTATATGTAGGGTTGGTCAGTGTGAGTATACCATTTAGTTTTCGGGGTTGAAAACCCCCTCATTTCGCCGCCATCTTGGAAAAAGTGGCGTAAAATGTTTTTTGGCTATATCTTGAGAACCATAGGTCTCACAGAAAAAATGTTGACACAAATTGTTCACACAAATTGTTGATGCAAAGTCAATATAACATTTCAGTGGACGAACGGGGGGAGGGGGAAAAGACGCCCCCCCATATGACTTTATTTTGCCTCAACCCAACCTACATGCTCTAGATTTTTGTCTCACCAGAGGGTTTTTTTCAATAAAATTAATAGAAAAAAAGTTATAACCCCTTAATGATATTTTTCGTCAAAGTTTTCGACTATTTTTAGTTATAACTTTTTTATTTTAAGTTGTAGAGAATTTAATTTTCTATGAAAAAGTAATGTACATTTTTTATGTGAGACCTATGGTTCTCAAGATATCGCGAAAAAGCATTTTACAGCACCTTTTCCAAGATGGCGGCCAAATGAGGGGTTTTGAACTCCGAAAACCAAATGGTATACTCACACTGACCCAAACTACACATTAAAAAAAATAAAAGTTGTCCTGTACAAAATGCGTGGTTCTGCTAAAATTTTGTAATATTTCAACCGACTCTCGACGCTTGCTATACCGCACTTGCGGCAACGGAACTCCACGGCCGGCACGGCGCTACGCGACATAGTTGCCCAGATTATCAACTTTGCCGCTTAGGGTCGCGCCGCCGTGCAGTTCCGATGCCGCTTATTGCGATATAGCTCAAGCAATTTCATACAAATAATCTTTTGCCGCGTCGTGCAGTTCTGTTGCAGTGCAGTTCCGCTGCAGTGCAGTTCCGTCGAGTGCGGTCATACCTTAACTCTCCGCCTCCACTATAAATATTTATTTCTATCTTTATTTCAGCAATGATTGCAGACATTTTTATTGCTGCGTTCAGTGGGCAAGACGTCAAATTATTTCTTCATTTATTGCTACAGAGATGGTAAGAAAAAAAAACTGAAATTGATTTCAGGAAAAAATTTCTATCAAGAAATTTTGGGTCTGCATTTGGTCTTCCATTGCATACCCGATTTTTGTAGGCGTTTTTCTTTTTTAGTTCAGAAAAGAGCATCTGAAGCATGTTCTGAACGTCGTCTGAACGAAGCTTGTTCTGAGCACTCTGACCTATTTTGAAACACCCCTGAACAATTAGCTGTCAAATGCTTGTTTTCAGCATTTAACTCCGTCTGCTCAGTTATTTTATTCTAAACTCATAGAGCGCACTCTGAACACGTTCAGAACGAAAAAAGAAACACAAATTTGAATCTCTGAACACTCTGAGCGAAAAAAAAATACAATTTTTTGTTTGACAGTTCAGGTTCTGCTCTGAAATAACTAAAGGCCAAAACATAATAGGCACAAACAAACATAAGCTAATGTCAAAAGCCAGCGCAAAATAAGCTTATGTTTACAAAATTTCCCAGTCTAGCCATAATTGACTTATGCGCGCATGAGTAAAACACCCCTTCCCTTACGCCCCACACTCGATTTTCGACGCTATAAAAATAATTTACTGTGCGTTCATTATCAAACACAAATTTGACAAAAAAAAAAATAGCTTTCGCGAGTGAAAGACGTGTTAAAAACTTTCAGTGCAAGTGAAAACTTTTAATAACAATTTTCTTTAAAAATATATGTGCAAATAGAAGTTCAAACAAATAAAATGCACCAACAAATTGGCACCGTATAAGCTGGCTAATATCTTTTATTTATGAATTTAATTCTATTGGTGATACACTTTTCTCACAACAAAAACAAACAACCTAAATAATTTTGTGAATAATTTCTTGACGTTATGCGTCAATTGCAGCTATAAAGTAACACAAACACAATCACACCAAAAAAAACATCGATTCTTTTACGAAATACGAATTCCTTCCAATTGACAGAAAAATTCGATTCTGTTTAGAAAAAATTCGATAACTTTTTTGAAAAAAATTCGCCATTAAATAAATCGGAGTACTCAGCCTGGTTCGCAGCAAACTCTATTCACTTACGCCCCGCTCTGTGCCCCGCTCGGAGCCAAAAAAGGAAAACGCCTAACTGTCTGAACAGAAATAGAAGCGCGTTCGAACGCGCGTTCGCACCTGTCAAAGTTAAAATACGTGAAATTTCGTTAAAGTGAATACAATGGAGACGCAGCCGCGAACGCGAGTCTGGGAGTTAAATAACTGGCTGAACAGAATAGAAGCGCGTTCGAACGAGCGTTGGCACCTGTCAAAATTAAAATACGTGAAATTTCGTTAAAGTGAATACAATGGAGACGCAGCCGCGAACGCGACTCTGGGAGTTAAATAAGTTTTAATAATCACGCGCGTGCGAACGCGCGATCGAACGCGCGTCTATTGTGTTCAGCCAGTAATGTAGAAACTAAAGGTATCAACACAAGATAAAAACACCATCAGTAAAAAGAAATTAGGTAGTAAAATATTCTTGTTGATGTTTGTCTAATTTAGAATAAAATATAAAAAAAAATAACCAAAATTACATCGAGGTTAGATTTTTTTAAATATGACAGAATGAAATCGTTTCATTCATCATCTACTGGAAAGTACTAAAAAGTACTTTGCAAGGCCCAATGGAATACAGCTATTATGTCTGTTTGTTAACTTGCAACTTCTTGCTACTTTTGGTTACTTGTCAAAAATTTGTATGGGATTTGACAGAAAGTTGTGCTTCGTCCTACGACGTTTCTAGTTAGCAAACAGACATAATCTTCGTTTCTGTTTTGGTTTTCCTTATAATTACAAATACCTTTTACACGACAGCGATTTAATGAAAAGTTAACTTTGTGCAAGTGAAGAAGTATCATCTCACTGCACTCTTTACTCCACTTAATTAATCGAAGTTATCTGAGTGGACGACGAATGAAAATTAAACACATTTGAACAATAAGGAAAAGCACAAGGAAGAATGAGCGATAACTCTGCAATTTGTTCAACCTCAGCAATTTCTTCTACCCCGGTCCCCCGCCAACGTGCTTAAAAATCGCAAGAAGATATATTGCATCCTTTAAAAGCAGTCTTTGTATATTGTATCAGATGTCAAATCAGTCAGTTCAACAAGAGTGTAATTTGGTGTTTGGTTTGTTAAGCGATTGCTCCGTGGAAAAATTAATAATTTTTAATTATATCGAAGTGTTTGAAAAATATAGCTTATTCGAAGAGTGTAATTTGTTCACGTTCTTTCTTCGATTGTGCCAGTTGGCTTTTATTATTTAAAGATAAAATCATTTTGTATTTGTTTCGGTTTCAGTGCACCAAGTTTGTTTTCGTGTTTGTTTTGTTTCGCGATCACTCCGTGCTTTCAAGTGTATAATTTATGCAATTTCTAAAATATAATCGTTTATAATTTCGAAGTGTATTAGTAGCTATGTTCGACAAGTGTAAAATCATTGAGTTCGTTCTTCGATTGCGTCGCGTCGTCCGCTTTATTTGTTATTGTTTAGAAATAATAAAGTCGGTTAAATTATTAAATGTGAAATCCACTGCCCTTGTTCATAAAAAACTAAAGAAATGCCCTTATCCCTAAGCCCTTATCTCTTAAAGTGTTCTGTTGCCCTCGTTGGTTTGTTTATTTTATTTTTTTCTCAGAAATGAGGTGTTTTTTGCTAAGTGCTTCTGAAAACGATAAAACGATAGTTTTCAATAAACAAATATCAACATATACAAACATTCACAGGTAAATATTGTAGATTAGTGTAATGAAACAAAATTTTAACTTGAAATAATTTTAATTGGTATACAATGCGGAGATAATTATAGTGAATCTCCGAACTTCCAAGAAATTTTCTTTAATGTCTGAAAACCATGGATCTGAAGATAAACTTTTTTAACAACATAGAAATAAAAACAAGCAAGAACAAATCAAACCAAAATGTCAAAATATTCACAGAGCATATAATTTATGCCTGTTTGGTAACTAATGCTGCATTTACACGACTGACAAATTGGCATTTCTCTGTCATTATACTGCCAAAAGAATGAATTTTTCCATTGTTCTGTCATTTTTTGACAGTTAAATGCCAGAATAATGCCAATTTGTCAGTCGTGTAAATGCAGCTTAAAACTTTCACCAAGTTTCCCAAAACTGTTTTTTTTCCTGGGGCTTGACAGAAAATTGTGAAAATTTGTGAAAAATTTCACTTTACCAAACAGACCTAATAGCTCTGTTCGTTCACTTTACAACACTGCCAATGCCCGTGTTCCAGCGGTAGACAAATAGGCTATCTACCTATCCAAACATTTTCAGTAACTAGCTTTGATTTATTGTTGCATCAGCTGTCATCAGGTGATTCTTAACAAAGGATTACAACAAAACAAACCTATCCGGATAGCTTCGGATAGTTAGCCGAACGCACATCCAGTTTCCATCAATTTTAGTCCGGAGTTCTGTCAAAGATTAAATTGGACTAAAAATGATAGAAATTTTGAATTTTTCGAATTAACCGAACAGACCTAAAAGCTTTGTTTGGGTGATTTCTGGACTAAAAATGACAATCTGCCAAATTTTGAGGAATTGCCCAAAAATACACGAACCCAATAGAGCTCTTTCAAAATTTGTCTTTGTCTTTTCTCTTTCTAATTTGGCATCAAAAACAAAATAGTTACATGCTCCTAGCAGTGTTAAAAATCCAGTCATTTGAATATTTTTTTGTATTTGGAAGTGAAAACATAAATTTGGATCGAATTACCTATTAATTAGTGACTAAACACTTTAATGAACATTTTTTCAAGTGTTTGACAAAAAAAAAAATTATTTTAGTACATAATTATTAATCACTATTATTATTTAACACACGACTTTATTGGCTCGCTTTTGTACCTTTGACATTAGGGTTTGTTTTCCAACCAGAGAATGCTGCCAGATTATTATTTTTTTTTACAAATTTTACACTGACACTTCCGACATTTGGTAGCGTGGTCCATGGACTAAAAATGTTGTCCACTCTTAGGCCTGGCGCCCACTAGGGAACTTCCGAGCATTTTTTGAGAATTAATTTTTATTTTTTCTTGTATTTAGTTTTTATAAAAACGTGCTACACCTAAATCTATCTGAATTTGACCTGTCTAAAATGCAAAATCAATGTAAAATTCAATAGACTACAAACAGAAACGCTTAATTTTGAAAAGTTGCTCGGAAATAGGTTAGTGGGCGGGTGTCAGTAACTAAAAGTTGCCCGGTGTTGCCAGCAAGTAAGTTCCACGAGCAACTCCGAGCAACTTAAAGCTGCCGACAACTTAGTTGCCCAGTGGGCGCTCTCCCAAATAAACCAATGGCCGCGTTCGGGTGCCAATCCAATAGGCTATCCACGATACCATAAGTATCCAATATGTTTTCGAACGACCAAAACCAGATAGGTTACATTTGCTGTCAAAAGACAAACAAAGTAAATAAATGAAGCGATTTTTTAACTAAAGCTAAGTATACATGATTAGCAGATCTTCCAATATTGGAAAACTTGTCAGAAGTATTCCAATTGCATCCAATAAGCTTCCAATTGCCAATTTTCTATCAATTGAAAATTGTCCTATTATATACGGTTGGGTGATTTTATCCAAAAATTAGACAATTTTTATTAGAAAATTGGCAAACAATTGATGACAATTTTTTTGTCTTCCAATTAAAAATTGTCTGTTTACACGATTAGAAGACTTCAAAGAACTAAAAATTGGCAGACTCATTAGAAGACAATTGGAAGATGACGAATCTGAAACTTTAATTTAGTAGTAGTTCTGAACAAATTATGAACAGCTTGTTAAAAAATAATTATAAAATATTAAAAAACAAAAAAAAAGAGAAAAACGATATGAATGGAGCAACAGTGTCTATCTCCTGGATAAACTGCAAAGTCTGCTCTGGCGTCCATTCCTTTTGGACTTTCTTTTATATATTTTTATCTTTGCTATTTTGGCGGGCGTTGACTTCAGTAATTTGTTACCTTTGTTACCACTTTCTGCATCCGTTTTTTTTATTTTTAGAAGCACTTTTAATTTTGTTTGTAATATAAATAATATGCATTACTCGACGACAAAGAAAATAGATCTGCCAATTGAAAATTGGAAGATGTTCTTCGCACGACGATCTTCCAATATCCAATTAGTCTGTCAATCGTCCAATTATCTGTCAACTAGAAAAATTGTGTATTTACACCTGTTCACACGATTGCAAGCGTTCGTCTTATTTTTTGTTAAAAAATTGGCCGACAATTGGCTGACAATTTTTTTTCTGTCAATTTTGGCAGATTAAATTGGATGCTTACACGGTTGATAGAAAATTGGTAAAATTTGTTTGCGAAATATATGCCAATATTGGAAAATCTTCCAATCGTGTATACTTAGCTTAACAAACAAGGAATCCAATAAGTATTGTCAAAAATGAGTCGCCTATGACTTTCATCTTTCCATTTCAACTTTCTTCCCTAGCACTCTTTAGGTTCAAAAAAAGTAATGACTAAAAAGTAGTCGTGCATAATATTTCGTACTGCCGTGAATGACACCATGTTTGGCCCACTGATCTCTATAATATATTGAATAGCGTATTCCCTATAATGTATAACAGTTTTTGTGACCCCCAATTGAAGATGACATTTATCAGAAAAGCGCACCTTTTGACGTCTATCCGAGACAAAAAAAAAAGTAATTCGACATAAATTTCGTTGCAGTTCCGATCAATTTTAAAAAAAATTCCGATCAATGTTATGGAATTAAATCTGTTTGGTGAGGTTCTGTAACTCTTGCATTGGATAAAATTGGTCGAGGAACGATGGAAAATGGAACAAAACTCTTACGATTTGTTTCAATTTTCATCGTTTCTCGACTGATTTTATCGATGCGAGAGTTACAGGACGTAGGCTCAGGACTTAAAATCAAGTTCAATTCAACTCACTTTTCACATCTGGGCACACAAGTGTCATCCTTTGATTCGTAGTCCCCGAAACAGTGACACACACCTGGTTGTTTACACACACCATTTTCGCATTTTTCTCCACATTCCGGCAGGCAATTTGTTGTATTTTGATCATATCTGAATCCATCGTGACACTGACATCGATAGCGAGATTCACAGAAGCCATTTTCGCAGATCCTAAAACGAAATTTTCCTTAAAAAAAAACGCCAAAGTTCCAGAACACCCGCGTTTCTTTGGAGATGGCGAGGTTCCATTTTCAATGGAACGCACAGATTTGATTTCCCCACAAATCTCATCTACTCACACATGATTGCACTAGTAGTTGGTAGTACCTCTACCTATTAGATTATCGTTTGCAGCTGCTCATGAGTAGTTCTCCACAACCAAAGAAACACGAATAACAACACAAATACCAACATTTCACTGCAAACAGCTTCACAAACGGTTCGTGGCGGTCTCATGCCAAATCCGGCAAAACATTCACACTTATTTGGGGCAGAACACCTGCCATGGCCACAATCTGGGGTGCAAATAGGTTGACAACCAATTGGTGTCAACTGATAGCCATCCTTGCACTCACACTTGTCAGTCTCGACACAAATTTGATTATTCCCGCAAGCCGGTGTGCAATGGGGACGGCAAAAGGATCGAGTTGGGTCCAAAGTGTGGTCTTTGTTGCAGCTACAAGTTCCATTCAAATAGCAACGTCCGTTTTCACACCCCAGAGGACATGCGAATACGCATTCGCCACGATCGTTTTTGGTAAATCCATCGAAGCACTTACAACTTCCCGGTGATATACAGAAGCCGTTCTTGCACTTGGTGCCACAGTCCGGTTCACAACGGTTCCAATCATACCGTGTTCGTTTGTAACCATCGCAACAGTCTTCGATTGCATGGAAATGGATGTTTGTTCCGTTGCCTTGAACGTACTCATCCCTCTCCGTTCGGAAGAGAACAGCTCTGGGAGAGTTCGAAAAGCTCAATTAAATAAAACTGTTCAAAAGATGCTCAAAACCAAAACTTACGGCACTTGTTTCAAGCATTTATGTGTGTAGTTCACCAAGCTACGAGTTTCTGATATGAAGATATCGCCGGAAATTTGGCGCTCACTTAAAACCACAGCAAAGCTCATAAAAGCAGCACATAAGAGAAATGCTCTTATTCGCGGAAACATTTTTAATTTTTATTTTTTCTTAGCCCTAAGCGATCTATACTAGTCTCGAGTTTGACTTGAAATGTCTTCAGAGCATCTTAACAACATACCATACATTCGTCTCTATGTAAACAGTTTATTTTTTAAATGTTCTTATCATCTGGCAATGTGACCCAGAATCTTACTTTCATGTCAGATTAGAGTTTTTGTTGTTTTTAAAATTATTTAATTATTGAATTATCAATTTTAAATAGATTTGAGCTATAATGAAGCAAGCAAGTACATAATCATGCCGATTATGGAATTCGCAGTGCAGTGCACTCGTTCCTCTCTACTCATTCGCCATGAAAAGAAAAGAGAACACAGCACTGCGAATCACAGCGAATCCATTATTGCGAATTCCATAATCGGCATGAATATGTATTTCGTAAAAAGCTATTTTAAATCTTAAACAAAAATTAGTCCCCATAGATAAAAGTAACAGAATTAAAATGCTCGGCTAGACTGTGAGCGACAAGCGACACAATCCTGAATGACACAAAACATTAAACCATATAAAGGCCCAACTTTAATGCGCATAAACTAGCTTATGCGCGCATAAGTAAACGACCGAATGCATACAACCCCTATTCAGTTTCTATAATGGGCGTTTTTCTTTTTTAGTTCGGAGTAGAGCTCTGAACAGAGTTTGAACACTCCGAACATACTCTGAGCGTGCTCTGAACTGAGGGTGCTCTGCTCTGAGAATTCTTCCTTCTTTCTTTTTCAACTTGTCATATTTGTGTTCAGCTCACAGATTAGGCACATGAAAATGAGAATCCCCGGCAGCCATTTTAATTTGCCTACAAGCTTCGGCTGTCAGATATCAGATAAAAAATGAGAATGTGTGTATAAAAACCTCACACATAGACAGTAGGGATCTTCAGACACCGGTTAAATTGCTGTTGCAATTCACATCTATTCATCGACGCGGGAAGAAATTACAAATACAACAATGAAAACAAATGTGTTTTGGAGGGCGAAACGTACGAAACATTCTCATCTTCATATGGCTAATCTGTGGTTCAGCTATTCAACTCCGTCTGCTCTATCAATTTATTCTGAGCTCATAGAGAGCACTCTGAACCTGCTCTGAACACGCTCAGAGCGAAAAAAGAAACACAAAATTGGAGCTCTGAATGGTCTGAGCTAAAAAAGAAACACGATTTTTTTTTTGAAAATGCAACTAAACTGTTTGGTTTCGATTTTTAGCACTCGGGATTTTATGAGAGTCCGCCGGTTTATGTGCGCGGACTCTCATATAAACCCATAGTGCTCAAAATCGCAACCAAACTGTTAAATTGCATGTGCGCGTCTGGCCTAAAAGTGACTATGAATATGCCCCATTATGTTTGACCCTTAACGATTAAACTTAAACGCTCAATGCTCATCGACAAACTTAATACTACTTTATCATGTCAATGATTTTGCACTCACTAAGAACTAAGTCATTAAAATGGATTCTTCTCTTTGACTGAGAAAAATAGTTTGTTTCCAAATATTATCCATGGCACTTTTTATTTTCACAGAGCAAAATAATTCACAAATACCTTCAAAATTTAGCTCGAGAATCAATGTGCCGAATAATTATTATTTCGTGCGCTAAATTTTGACAGATAGTGATGAAGGTACAGTAAGAAGCAAACATTTTATTTTTTTAGCTGGAGCTGCGTACCATTCGGCTTAAACGCTTGGCAAAATTTTAGGTTGGCTAAAGTTTGGAGAGAATTTTGTACGAAAATGAAACTTTAGCGCAATTTGCGTAATAGGCTTTAAGCTATATCCAAAATTGGGCTCTCACGGAAAACGTTTTCGAATACTTTCAAAATAAACTGAATAACACAAGAATTAAGTAGTCTAAACTTAACACTGGTAAACGAACGTATATAGAGTAAAATAGTACATAAAGAATGTTCTTAGTGCCTGATTAAATTGGTCGTTTTACTGAAGAGCGCATCGGTGAGACAGGTAGATTTTATGTGCGTAAAAAAGAGAAGGTGAAATCTACCTTCTCCTTTTTACTCACTGTCTCACCGATGCGCTCTTCAGTAAAACGACCACATGTAATCAGACACTTATAATAGAAATTATGGTTTTGTCTTCGCCACCGATCTTTCCTTGTCTCGAGTTGAACTTGAAATGTCTTGGCTCTTGAGACACTTCAGGTTATCTTTAAAAGAATTCTATCCAAACGCGCTGTTTAATACTAGTTTTAAATACATGAGTATTCTTTTAACTTGTCTTATCATCTGGCAGAGGTGACCCAGAAGCCGGAATCTTACTTTTAGGTCAGATTTGTTTTTTTTTTTGATTATATTCAAAACAATAGTGAAATAGTGCTGTTTTGATTAGGTAATGATTATATGAAACTCTCATTGATAATAATAGATGTGTTCCAATGGGAAAAGCACATTTGAGTAACTCCCTGTAGATGAATTTATGCTACGTAATTTATTTCTGTTTGTGCCGTTTTCTTGCGTGGATACAATTTGTAATACTATTAGGTGACAGATGATGGATAACTATATTTTGACGTATCTATACATACAGATTATTTAGTTCGTATGAATGGTCGCAAATGTGTTGCAAATTCTATCTATCAATGCTCGCAAACTTATGCCGTTTTCGATTGGACGTTCGGAGTTACTCCTTTTCCACTCCTTTAACTCCAAATTTTCCATTTTCTATAGAAATGGAACAGTTCCGAAATCCAAACGAAAACGACATTAAATATGGGAATGTTCACACGATATTCAAGAACTGTCCCAAAAGTCGCAAATGGATATTGCGACCAACGCACTCCCACATCATGTGTCCTCAAATGTTGGTGGATATGTGAGATGTTCAGACGAATATTGTACCTACATACTTCATATAAGCAAACACTTTTATTGAAATTTATAAAACCTGTTGCTTAGTTATACATATAATATCATCCCCAGAACTACTCACGCTTAATTTTAAATTTACGAATATAATAATTAAAGTTCCATTTTATTTCGTTTAAATGTAAATCCTATAGGCTATAGGTACATGCAAGAATTTCAGACAACAAAAACTCTACTAGTAAAATGAAGAATCACAGCAGCTGATATGCTGCATGTGTGGAGATGTTCAATGTTCTGTTTTCGTGTCATCGTAAATGCTTGGGATGGTCGCATATGACCGCACATGCTCGCAAACTGTCACAAATTATATGCGAGGGTGTTCACACGATATGCAAGAAAGTCGCAAACTTATATGCAAGTTGGGTGTCGCATATATACAAATGGTTTGCGAGCATATGTATATGTCCCAAAAGGGTGTTCAGACGATATGCTATCAAAGTCGCAAATGACGTCAGAGTCGCAAACGTTTGCGACTTTTATATGTCGTCTGCTCTTAGCTTAAAAGCCGTTGATTGGCTTTTCCGAGTTAAGTTTTCGGGGTGTTTTTCTATTCCCAATTTTATAAAGGAGCAGACGAAGAAAACAAACATTAGGTACATAGTAGGTATGTATAGTTTTTCCTCGGATTACTTGTCAGTAGTGCTTGAAGAAGCCATTTTATTAAAAAGTGGCGTTTTCGGTAGTGAGTGTATACATTTTGGAAGTCTATATTGTTTTCTTATTCGATTGGAATCAAAAAGAAGGAGATAAGTCCAAAAATCTAATCGAAAACAACATTCGCCGCAAAGAATGGTTTCTTATGAGCTGGAATAACTTAGAAAGCTTTCCAAAGTTTATGATCACAGAAGTTCGTAAGCAAAAAAAAACAAGAAAGGTTATCTAGGTCATGCAGTGGGGGGAAGATTTAATTTATAACACAAAAATGTACTTCGAAGCTTAGCATTTTTAGATTCTGGTTTTCATTTAGCTTCAAGAGTTCGTCGAGTGAAAACATACATTTACGTATATCTATACAAATAAATTAAAATGAAGGTTATTTCATTGGCTTTTGCCATATTGCCTTGTATTGCTTTGGCTCAGAACCAAACTGCTCAACCAGTTTCGGGAAATTTTGTTCAAATTTCAAACACTACCAATTTCTACCCGACGCCGTCGGTAAATGGATGAAACTCATCAAGTACATTACATCATAAATCGGGAAATACAACTTATCCAGCATTGCCAGCAATTAATAATAATAATTTGCTAACTGTCCCAAGTCCCTCCATATCCGTAGACAGCACAGCTGAATTTTTGAACAAAACTCGATCGAATATGGCATCGGGACTTTGTTTTACTGAAGTTCCGTAAGTTTATAGTTTTGTAATTTGGACTACACCTCCTCATTATTGTTGTTATAGAACATTTGTCGGCCTATATACTTCCAAAAAAAATAATGTATTTACGTAACGAGATTATTTGCGTTTAATTGCATTTGGTTTTCGCATCCAAAAATGATTGTTTTCTATTTTTAGCCATTTAGTTTATTAAATAACTGTAAATTAGGTAGGTACTTCCCGGTATGTTTACACCAAGGCAAAGATTTTCACACAGAATACCTATGTGGAAAATTGTTTTGATGGCCTTTCTCTTTAAGCCCGAGGAACACAAAAGATTTTTAATAAATTAAGTTGAATAATGATTTTTTAAGCAACTTAATTGCTAATTTTGGAAGAATAAAATATACTTCAGGAGCCCTATTAATATAAAACGTATAACCCACTGCTATGCCATGAGTTTACTTAAACATATAATAGTATAGTTAACTGACAGGCTAAAATTTTGTATTAATAAAAACAAAATATTCCAGGAACATTTAGGTGACGTCTATTAATAATCTTTTAAGAAAATATACTACAAAGTAAGAAATCTATTCGGTGTCTACCTTAATTATTGTCAATTGCTTGTGTCTTTCTTAACTTTGAGTTTGTTTTTGTTTATATGTATATAAATAATACAAATAGAAGTAAGAATTGGAGTATAATCGACACTATTTTTTGCGGATTATGCAGGAAATGCAAGCAGCTTAAGAAATCGTTAAACCCATCCGCTATTATTCAAAACAAAAGTAGCAAACTTCACTTTTCATCAAAACATTTTAAGGAAAAATACAATTTTGACAAATCAATAGCCTTTTATTTTGCTAAATCATGCTCTTCGGTGAGTTAGTAACCGCCAATTAGCACAAATTTTGTTTTATTAATGAGACTTAATCAATGGCTTAAAGATAACTCGCCGCTAATTCGCATTTATTAATATAGCTTCAAAAAATTCGAACTACAGATTAAGTCACCAACGATTAACCTAAATTCAAATTTGGTACTAGCCTAGCCGTATTTTATTATCGCTGATGATCCATATAGAACATCTCATGAAAATAAAACAGTACGGATCTTAGTGACAACTGTGTTGTATATCTATCCCTTTCCTTTCCTTGTGCTCCAACTTGCCCTTTAGGTTGTCGCAATGGCGATTGCCAAGCAGATGGATCTTGTGTTTGTAGGCCCAGCTTTTATTTTGAACATTTTGTAAGCCGCACTGCAGGCAAGGTTGTAATTTTGGTGAATGTGTTGCTCCCGATATTTGTCTTTGTATTCAATTATTTAATTATTTATTTGTCAATCAAGTTACAGTTCTTTATGGAGACATAGAATAAATTAATAATAAATAACTTATTTATGTATTTTATACATTAAAATATTTACACTAATTTCAATAAAATCTTTCTTAATATCATCTCTACTTTTATTAAAATCAATTACATGATCTAATTCATTATTAAAATGAATTACACGATTTAATTCAGTAAAAGCAATACACGAATCAGTAATTGGATTATGTTTAGCATAACTAGTACTATATGATAAGGAACATAAACGTAAAAAATTTCCATCTCTTGGTCACAAGCTACTAGAAGGTGCATAAATATTGTACATCAATAGTAACACCGTACATTTAATATTCGAATTGAGGAAATTAAAAGTAAAAAGAGCAGAATATAATTTTCTTCTCACGACCAGAGGTTTTAAGTCAATTAAAGCACATTATTTGTTCTCATAACATGGAAGAATTGAATTTCTAAATGTCTTCCGGAAGGCAAACTTTATGAACCTCTTCTGTATTTTTTCAATCCGAAAGACACTTGATTCAGTAAAGGGACTCCATTTCCATATAACGCAACAATACTCTAGTAAGGGCCACCAGTGAACTATATTATTAAGCATGCGTCTAACGGAGATCTTATAAGACTTAAAGTTTTTAAATCATTGGCATACAAAAGACAATTTGAATGTAAAATATAATTTGGTAGATCGTTTTTAAAAAGTATTTAAAGGAGCCGTCCAAGATGGCTGCCCTGAGGTTCTCCGAAAAAGTTTAGAATTTTATTTGAAAGCACATTACCGATTTTGACATATTGCTTTCGTGTCCAACTAAATAACTGTTGATCCATTTAAGGAGTACAGAGTGAAAACCAAACAGTTCGAGTTTTCTTCAAGATTGTCAACAGAAGCACTTTTAGATGGATACCTTTTGTATTCAGAAATTACCAAAAATATTTAGAATTACATTTAATCTTCGACTCCAGAGAGCAAATGTAATACTTGTAAATAAACCTTTTCAAATATTATGAATATCATTCCTTATTTGATTAAATTTTCCACGAAAAGTGTCCGAAATCTTACTTTTTTTTTATAAAAATTATTAATGACATTTTTCAGCCTGGATAAACGTTTATTAAACCAGACAGGTCTCTTCGAATTTTTCAAATATTTTGTAGGAACGAAATTTAGTAAATTTATAAACATTTATCGAGAAAATGAGTGTTTGTGGAAAATAAAATTTAAAGAATATTATGAATAAAGTTTTAAGCTAAAATTTGATCAAACTGCTTCAATAATAAAGGTTAAAAATAAAATTAACAGTCAAATCATATTTACGGGCAGAATTTAAACAAAATAACACCTCTGAAAAGTCAGGAGCAAGAGAAGAAGAAATTTTTTCAGCAACCATTATGGTAATTTAATGAATTTCTATTTTTAAAAGACCAGGAAACTCTAAGAAGTGGATTCAAATTTTGCCTTGAGAATGGTTTAATCATGTCTTTTCGCAGCGTAGTAGAAATGTTTCATCGCTAGTAAAAACGTAAGAAATTGGAGAATCGTAATTGTTGCTCCATTTTTATGGTAGTATTTGTTTACAAAATCCTCATTAAAATCCGTAACCTCAAACAAATTTTAGTATCCATCGTCTTTGAAGTTTATGAAACAAGTAAACAGAATTTAAGCAAAACCATTTTCAATGTTCATTGATACGTGTGGAGGCTTATTTTCATCAATGTTACCTGACAAAAAAAAACGTCAATCTTAACTGACAAGTAACAGGTAACAAGTAACATTAATTTGATTAATTCATAGCTGTTATGCTACAAATAACATCAAAATCAAAATCTTTACATATTTATAAATTATAAGGAATCATTTTATTCTCATCATTTGATAATAACCATTTTACATCAGGCAAATTAAAATCTCCAAGAACTAATGGGTGATTTTTTAAGAGGTTTAGAACTTTTTAAAAAAAAAAAAAACCAAAAATTCGAAAAAATGAATGAAATATTTATTTGAATCGATAGTTTGAACCTTGCAATTTAATGTTTAAAGATAATTTCATGCAAATGTTGACCGCGGCTGCGTCTCAGGTAGCCCATCCGCTGAGTCCAATTTTGGCATACTCTTTCACACATATCGGCCGGTATCTCACGAATGAATGCATGGATGTTGGCTTCCAGTGCGTCAATCGAAGCGGGCTTGTCCCTATAGACATTAGCCTTGACATACCCCCACAAAAAATAATCTAATGGTGTCAAATCGCACGATCTAGGCGGCCAATTGACCGGCCCGAAACGTGAAATTAACTGTTCACCAAACTCGCCTCGCAATTGCGCCATTGTTTCGCTCGCGTGCTGTGTGGCATGTGGCACCGTCTTGTTGAAACCACATATCATGCAAGTCAAGAACTTCCATTTCGGGCAAAAAAAAGTTTGTTATCATCGCTCGGTAGCGTTCACCATTGACAGTAACGCTGCGATTCGCATCATCTTTGAAGAAATATGGCCCAATAATGCCGCCGGCCCATAAACCGCACCAAACAGTGGCTTTTTCGGGATGCATTGGTAGCTGTTGCAATGCTTCTGGCTGATCTTCACTCCAAATGCGGCAATTTTGCTTATTTACGTACCCATTCAACCAAAAATGAGCCTCATCGCTGAACACAATTTTTCGATAAAAAAGCGGATCCTCGGCCAGCTTTCCAAGAGCCCATTCACCGAAAATTCGGCGTTGTGGTAGGTCGGCTGGCTTTAGTTCTTGCACCAGCTGTATCTTAAAAGGCTTTACGCCCAAATCCTTCCGCAAAATTTTCCACGTAGTGCTGTAACAAAGGCCTAACTGCTGGGAACGGCGCCGAATCGACATTTCGCGGTCTTCTGTCACACTAGCTGATACGGCCGCAATATTTTCTTCACTACGCACAGTACGTAAACGTGTTGGTGGTTTAATGTCCAACAAAGTAAATTTGGTGCGAAATTTGGTCACAATCTTCCGAATAGACTGCTCAGAAGGTCGAGAATGCCGATCATAAAATGGAAGCAGCGCGCGATGAACATTTCGAACCGAGCACGAATTTTGATAGTAAAATTCAATAATTTGCAAGCGTTGTTCATTTGTAAGACGATCCATGGTTAAATTGCAAACCAAACTGAAGCTGTTTGACGGTGACACAAGGTACTAAACACACGTCAGCTGTCAAAACCAGTGTTGCCAAAACCAAACCAGCTAAAAAATCACCCTTTACAAGGTAACAATATTCATCTGTATTTTTCTATAATGTCGATAGTGCCGGAGCCAATTGCATACCTCATTGTGACAAACCTTGTGTGAATGGATTCTGTGATGGGTTTAATAAGTGTTCCTGTCAACCTGGATACATTTTAAACTCCACTCATTACAATGTCTGCAATCCCCATTGTCCATCGGGATGTCTTAATGGTACTTGTAGATCACCAAACCAGTGCAGTTGTAACTCTGGCTTTTATTTGGATCCAATTTCGAAGCAACTTTGTAAGCCGCACTGCAGTCAAGGTTGTAATTTTGGTGAATGTGTTGCTCCCAATATTTGTCATTGTTTTCCAAACTATAAAAGCTCTCTTCCTGGAGTCTGCAAGCCAAAATGCCAAAATTGTAATGGAAGTTGCACAGCTCCAGGAATTTGTATTTGTAAGCAGGGTTATGTGAGGAAAGGAAATATTTGTGCACCGAAGTGTTCAAAGTAAGTATACGGGTTTCAATTTTATAAGTTAATTTATTTTTAAATCATTTGTTTTCATTCAAAAAGGGGATGTTCTAATGGAAACTGTATTGCTCCCGAAACCTGCAGTTGTAAACCTGGATTCTTCCTTGACAGTAACAGAGCCAATTGTATGCCTTCTCATTGTGACAAAACTTGTTTAAATGGATTTTGTAATGGATATAATAAGTGTTCTTGTTTATATGGATACATTTTGGACTCCACTCAATATAATGTCTGCAAGGCCTATTGTTCTTCTGGATGTCCCAATGGTACTTGCTTGTTACCAAATTTCTGCATTTGTAAGCCAGGATTTAAGAAGAGCGGTGTTAGGCGCCAGCAAAATTGTGTGGCGTTCAAAAACCAATGATTTTCTTTAAAATAATTTAATAAAATTAAAATAATTTCCTACACATGATTCATTATTATTCATCTGTTCCACTCTACTATTCTTAAAATTCGCAGCATGTAAATGTGTAAGCCCGTCATAAAATAGTACGAATGACTTTTTGTTGACGTCTTTTACCCCTATCACACGCAATGAACTACTGCATCGATTTATAGTGTCGGCAAGATTTTCTGGTCGTTTGAAACGGAAGTGTGTCGACACTGTAGTTCGAACTCTGGAGTTGGAACTTGGAAGTAGTATGGCAAAGTGGTGTAAAAAGGAACGAACTAGTTCGCCGATTTTTAATGTTGTTCAAGTAAATCCACTGCATCAACATTGTTGGTCTTTCTTGGATCATTGCAAAACGTAGTGTCTCATGGGCACCTACAAAAATTCTTTTTGTCTACAATGATGTGAAATTGATTACGAACCGGTTCATATTCCGCTTTCACATTTGGGTACTCACTTTTCGTTGGTAATTTCATAGCTGTGAACTATTCATCAAATTTATATGTACATTTCATTTCCACTCGAACTGAGTACTAGGCTTAATGCAATTAGAACTCGATTGGCGAAGTCATTTTTTTTAATTCGATTTGGATCCGTTTTGGTTTCAGCTTCCATTGAGTATGGTGAGCTCTCTTTCTCCAAGTCACAAAACAGGCACAAGTGGGCCCTTGGATCCATATGCGAAGTCATTGTTAACTACGTGCACGGATCCAAAGGGGACAAGTTTCTTTGAAGGGCTCTGTCACTGTAATGTCATGTTTTATTTAAGAAGTCCTATTACAACCTATCGCTTTGTCTAAAACTTAGTTTTGAAATCAAAGGTATTAAGCCTGATTCACAATGCGGCGAGGAAACGAGACGTTTGAGCGTGACGTGAACTCGTTATAGTTGTAAAACCAATTTCAAGCAATGAAAGCATACCTGGATATACACAATGCGGCGTTTCTCGTCGTCACGCCACGCCAAGAATTCGAAAAATTGAAAAAAAGACACCACGTGCTTACGATTTTCATTTTTCCAAAGTAATGTACATTTCACAAAAGATCTAATCAATTGTGTCTAACAAATAAAGTTATTGATAAAAAATCTATTGTTTTGTAAGTTATTTTGTTTATATTTTATTGATTTTTTTTTTACACAAAATGACTAAAGTAGGCATTTATCTTTATAAGTAGCTTGTCTCTATAGAGGTGCTGGCATACGTGGCCTCAAAATCGATGAAAAGATTATGACGCATAATTTTAGACGATTTAGTAAAGTGTTTAATCATTTTTAGTATGATACTAGCTTAAAAAGAGGATTTTGCTAATTTTAAACAAGTTTAACATGATACTATCTCTTAACTAAAGTTAAAATCGCCAGATTACTGTTTTATCTTTTTAACATATTACTAAATCCATATGTCACTTTGACATAGAAAAATTTTAAAAAGGTATGTTTGCTACATTTTTTGCACGAAATGTCACTGTTTTAGGAGCGTTCAGCTTGAGTTTCGTAAGAAAATGGGTTTATTGTGTTACTAGTTAAAAAGTGTTTAAAACTAACAACATTTCAAGTTACCTTCTCAGAAACTATAGGAGATACGATATCATCCTCAAAAACCAGCTCCTAATGAATCCAAGAGCGTGTGACGCATATTGGCATATTGTGCGGCTCGTTAGTCAGCGTCTAATCCCAGAGGGACGGATGAATTTAAACTATGATTAGAAGAAATAACTGGATCTATTTATGATAAACAAACAAAGCAACGAGTAAAACAAATGGCAATAATTAGGTACCCCAGGTGGCAAACTAGTTAAACTGGGAAATGCACTCTATTCGGAGATCAGTTATTGCTTCCAGAAGATAGACTAAGTTCAAAAATACAAGAAACTCCATCAAGTATATTTTCATCGACAAATGAATTGAATGACGAAGAAGTGAAAAAGAAACCAAATACTATACAAAGTTGGACAATATACATATCTAAGTCAAATTTTCATATGCAACATCGGCAGAAATTACGAACTCCACTTCAGCAAACCGACGACGTGACGCACGCTTGATGTGCTTATAAGCCACATCACATACTGTTGAACTTGACATTTCACTTTGAAAATTTTGCATTTTGATATCACTCATAATTTCTATTTCCTCGTTTGCTTGTTCTTATTATTTGTATGCTTCTCGATAAAATGTTTCAGTTCTATTTTCGGAATTCGAATGCTCTCCTTATATGTAGATGCTGATAAGAACTATACACATAAAAGTCACGTTTGATCAAAATTATCATAAATAAAGGGTGTTTTTTTTAGACGTGTGGTTTTCAAGAAGAAATAAAACGGATATAATTTAATGTTATGGCCAAGAATTTAGCTTTATTATAAAGATAAGGGCTTGCCATTATGTTTTAAAAATGATTTCGGGCAAGTGGCCGCCGCGGGTGGCTCGAATAAATTCCAGCCGAGAGGCCCAATTTTCGACAGCTCCAATTGTTGCGCGCGATGGCGGATGGATTCATTCGGGTCTTCTTCGATACTCTGCTCTACACCAGCAATAGCGTCTTCGGTGAGCACTGAACGGGGTCTCTGAGGATGCGCATTAGCCACTAGAGTAAACGTGGTGCGAAACCGATCCATGGTTGCTCGAATTTATGCGATTTTGCGATTATGTCGACCGAATATTTGACGACGCAGCGCGCAATGCGTCGCGCGAACCGAACCATTATTTTGGTAATAAATTTGCATGATTTGCAAATGTTGTTCAGGAGTAAGTCTATTCATTAGGAAATGGCAAACCAAACTGAGCATAAATCAAGTGACAGCTGTCAAAAACACCAACTCCGAAAAAAGTATTGCCAGATTGAAAAGCACACGTCTAAAAAAAACACCCTTTAGTTAGGTATACACGTCATAACTTCGACAGATAAACTTCGTACATGTAAATTTTAATTTTCGAAGCAATTTAAATAATATACCTACAACATTCCAGGTATATCGCCTACAGGAAATGAGGTTTTGTGTTTTTTTGTTTCTGAGAAAATTGCCTTTTCCATCTTTTTAGTTACTGGACCTATTTTGTTATCATTTTTCAGTTTAATTTTAAACTTGTTTTCTATATTGTAAGAAAATGTACAGTGCAATTGCATTAATTTCTCCATGAAAGGGTTACCAAGGTTTTCTATTTTTAACCTCTTGTACCTATATATCATATTTATCATCTCAAAATTCATCCTTTGTCACAAAGTAAAAGGGGATCACAAATATTTCATCTTTCTACAAAGTAATAACAGACTACAAATATTCCGATTACAGTTTCTTTAAAATATCATTTACCTTGAGTAGCCCTCAGTTCTCGTAGTTCGAGACAGAGCTGATAAAACTTTGGTGGCAAAATTTGGATTTCACTAAAAATCAGGCACGCGACTGTAATCACCAACAAAAGTTTGTCCAATCACTGGTTTTATAAAGAAGACAGGCTTTAGCTTTTCATTGATACCCCATTTATAGGAATCCCTCATGGGATAGAGTTGCATTTATGTACAGTAAAACCCGTATAAGTGCCTATCGCATAAGTATACCTTTTCTTTTTGAGAACCAACATTTTGAGGATTTTTTCATACTCATTTTTTCATACTCATCTAATAATTACCTTCGCTTAACTACCTTCCCCGCTTAATTGCCTTTTATTTTGTTTACTTTTTTGAAACTTACCTGAAAAAAAATTCCTTTAAGTAGATAGATACACAATTGAAATCAGCAGAAACAGACAACAACTGATTATTTTACTTTTGTAGGTTAATACAAAGTTCGCTTTTTAAAAGGTTACCGATACTCCAGTTGATGTAATGTTTTTCCTATTTTTTAAATAACATTAAGATCCAGTTTTTCAGTGCGAGATTAAAGTTAAACCCGAGTTAACTCATCAAATTTGGTGAATTAACTCAGGATTAACTGAGCAGATGCTTTTGATGTTTTATCCACCGAATATGTTAAGTCATTCCGCATGCATTTTCCACCAAAAAAACTGCTTCCTCACTTAACTGTGGATTAATTTACATTTAGAGTTAGCTAACTCTGGGTTAATTCACCACTGAAAAACTTGGCCTAAATGTTTTTGCTTGTGGTCAATTTTTTTTATTTTTGTAAATATAGTGACAAGTGCTTATGTGCACTTAAGCGGTTTTTTTTTTATAACTGCCTAACCCGCATAAGTACCTGCTCTCAAAACGAGACATTTATGGTGAGGCACTTATCCGGGTTTTACTGTATATCTTAAGTGCATCAGGAATAAGTTACGTTTTTGTGACCGAATAGTTATCTTCCCGACAAAAACTTGCGCCACCAGCAGTTTTGTACATACTTGGCCTTGAGCTAAATGGGTTGGAGATCACTTTTTCAATAGTCCCGCATGAGATGGGTAATCTTGAAGTCGCCTTCCAGACTTTAAGCAAGGCTCTGAATAAATAGAATAAAATGAAATGTAATCACATGCCTACCAAAGTAGTCTTAAAACATCTAATTTGATTTAGTTTTTGGGACGACCGACCCAGTTGCGCTCTTTAGGTTTTTTCTTTCTCTAATTACTTACGTCCTTTATGTTTAAACTAAGATAAGGTGTACCACATACATAATTTTAATATATGTAGCTACCCCAACAGTTTCACCTAAAAATAGTCAGAAAAATTCGCAGAATCAAATAATTTCGCTGATAAACATCGTTCGTTGAGAAATTTATCAAATACCTACCAAATAAAAACCTTTAGTTAAATTATAGTCTTCTAAGATGGACGTTCTCCGAGTTTTTGTTCTGTTGATATTTCTGCTTAATGTAAAATTAAACGATTCTACTAGTTCCGAATGTGAAGTTGAAAAATTCAATTCCAAATGTTTAGAAAACGATAATTATGAGTGTTTCTCTGGATATACTGATACAAATACTAAATATGTTTGCCTACCTGTATGTAATAACTGCATCGGAAATGAAGTTTGTTACAAACCGAATAAATGTGCAAGACTCAAAATCAACGCTACGGGTAAGGTGCCAATATGCACATAATTATATAGATATTAAAATAATTATCAAGAAGTTAAAAGAAGTGGTTTTTGTCATACCGTCGCGAAGCTGCGTGAAGCCAAAACCCCGAACTCAAAATTTTTGGGAGGGGTTAATCGGGTTCGTTTGTCCATCGTTTGTCCACGTTTGTCCAGGAAAAAAAATCGTTTGTCCACCCTCAGGTAAAAAGTTATTAAGCTTTTTTGTTTTTATAGGAAACCCCAAAAATCAAAACACTTGTCCAAAAACCGCAATTTATAATTTAGGGGGATGGGACAAAGTGCATTCGTTTGTCCACCCGCCAATTATGATTGTCCAACAAAAAAATTCGTTTGTCCACCCTCAGAAAAAAAAATATTCAATTTTTCAATTTTATAGCACCAAACAAAAAAATTTCAAAATTTACTTAGCAAAATCAAACCAATTGCATTCGTTTGTCCATCGTTTGTCCAGGCTAGTCCAGCAAGAAAAATAAATTTCCGACCTTTGGTTCAAAAATTATTCAACATTTCGTTTTTATAGCAACTTTCGCAAAACAAAACATGTGTCCAAAAACCGCAATTTATAACTTAGGAGGATGGGACAAAGTGCATTCGTTTGTCCACCCGCCAATTATGATTGTCCCACAAAAAAATTCGTTTGTCCACCCTCAGAAAAAAAAATATTCAACTTTTCAATTTTATAGCACCACTTGGCTGGTGGACAAACGAATGCACTTTGTCCCATCCTCCTAAGTTATAAATTGCGGTTTTTGGACACATGTTTTGTTTTGCGAAAGTTGCTATAAAAACGAAATGTTGAATAATTTTTGAACCAAAGGTCGGAAATTTATTTTTCTTGCTGGACTAGCCTGGACAAACGATGGACAAACGAATGCAATTGGTTTGATTTTGCTAAGTAAATTTTGAAATTTTTTTGTTTGGTGCTATAAAATTGAAAAATTGAATATTTTTTTTTCTGAGGGTGGACAAACGAATTTTTTTGTTGGACAATCATAATTGGCGGGTGGACAAACGAATGCACTTTGTCCCATCCCCCTAAATTATAAATTGCGGTTTTTGGACAAGTGTTTTGATTTTTGGGGTTTCCTATAAAAACAAAAAAGCTTAATAACTTTTTACCTGAGGGTGGACAAACGATTTTTTTTCCTGGACAAACGTGGACAAACGATGGACAAACGAACCCGATTAACCCCTCCCAAAAATTTTGAGTTCGGGGTTTTGGCTACACGCAGCTCCGTCGCGATGGTAATCTGTGTTAATATGTGCGTCATGATGCGATCCTCTTGAGGAGAAATTTGAATTTTCGTGTTAACATAGTTTTATTTTTTGATAATGGCGTTGATTTTACGGAAGTTTGATCATTTTTGATTGAATTCTTCCTTATTGAACATAATATGATGTATTTCAGTTGCTTCAGTTTTTTGTGTTTTGTCAAATTATTGGGTTGGATGTAGTTTGACCGATCATAGTCAAACCCATTACGACCCAACTCATTGCAACATGGCTACATTGGTTTCTGCATTTTCGTATTTCCTTTTCGAATTTATAAATAATAATGACTACACTGGTTTTGTTCAAATTTTAAAATTAAATGAGCTCGAGCCTATTTACTTCTGATTTATTACAAACTAGCTGAGTATTTATTTAATAAGAGTACATAAGTGTATTATCTAAAGGGTTTTCCAATAAGAGGTGTTATTTTGAATTGCCCGCTATTTCGGTAGCTGTCACTTTTGAAGCTGTCATTTTTTGACATTTGACAAGTAGAAACTATGCCATGAAACGATACACGCTTCAACAACGCATTGAAATTATTAAAATTCGCTATAAAAATGGTGAAAATTTGGCAAAACGGTTCGTAAAACTAAAACATTTTTGGGTCGTCGTGAAGCACCTTGTCGGACCGCAATACAGAAATTGGTGGACAAATTCGAGCTGTTGGGACAAGTAAGTGATGTGAAGAATAAAACCCGTGCACGTCGCTCAAGAACAACTGAGAATATACTGTTGTTGTAGTGTTGAAGAAAACCCAGGTTTGTCCATTCCTCGTCGTTCTTTGGAATTAGGCATTCCACAAACGTCATTACACCGTATTTTGCATAAAGACTTGGGTCTTAAGGCTTATAAAGTTCAGTTAACACAAGAACTCAAGCCGGCTGATCATCAACAACGTCGTGTCTTTGCTGATTGGGTCCTTGAAATGCATGAAAATGATCCGGAATTTCATCGAAAAATCATCTTGACTGATGAGGCCCATTTCCACCTCGGAGGCTACGTCAACAGGCAAAACTGTCGCATCTGGGGCTCGGAAAACCCAAGAGTTATTGTTGAAAAGCCTCTCCATCCTCAACGCGTGACTGTTTGGTGCGGTTTATGGTCCGGCGGGGTCATTGGACCTTACTTTTTCGAAAATGAGGCTGGAGCAACAGTTACGGTCAATGGATTGCGCTATCGAGGGATGATTAATGACAACGTTTACTTTCAACAAGACGGCGCTACGTGCCATACAAGCAATGAAACCATCGACCTTTTACGGGAAAAGTTTCCGGACCGTGTTATCTCTCGAAGAGGTGATCACAATTGGCCACCGAGATCTTGATCCCTTGCGACTTCTTCCTTTGGGCCCACGTGAAAGATAAGGTCTACGCCAACAGCCCAACATCGATTCAAGACCTCAAAGATGGAATTCGTGAGGCTATCGAGGACATAGGGCAGCCACTTTGCGATTTGGTTATGGAAAATTTCATGAAAAGGATATGGTCCTGTAAGCGTGGTCGTGGCGGCCATTTGGCTGAAGTTGTGTTCCATTATTAACGGCATACCTTCCTCTTTATAATGAAATAAACATCCGATCATTTATCTCAAAAAATGCCATTTTTCTTTGAATATCAAAATAACATCTCTTATTGGAAAACCCTTTATAATGAAGGAATGAAGCGACCGGTGGTGGTGGTGGTTCCCCGATGGACAAGAGCCTGAAACACCCTTAAATTTTCTTTGAAAAAAAAACTCTCTTATTGTCTCTCTTTGCTGTCGGTACCGGAGAAGTAAGGGGAAGCAAAGAACTCTTTTTGCACTCGCCACAGTAAGACCAGTTGACGTCACAGAAATATACTTTTTGATATCTTTGGTGCCACAATCGTATGTAACTATTGTTTTAATGTAAACTTTAACTAATAGAATAATATCACTGATTACGTTCTTACTTGCTTGTAGGGGCCAGCGTTGGTTTCAACTCCCGGCTTTCGGCAAAAAAATGATTTCAGCTTACCATATCCGTATCGGTCTGTTTGTCTGTGCGGTTGGCACGCGTCCATGCGTCCAAGGTTACGTCGGATTTGATTCAAATCTTGTACAAAGCATTTTTGCGGAATTTACCTTGAGGAGAAATTTTAAATTTTAAATCACCTAAAGCGGGTGAGGTACTATCCTTTTTTTCAAATTTGCTCGAAAACGGATTTTGATTTAACTTTGTACAAAAACAAAATAGGAAATATGTAAATTGATTAAAATATTTCTGAAACTGTTTTGAAAACAACGCGACGTACACCATATGATTTATTTAAAAAATCTTAATTTGTGGGAAAAAAATTTAAAAATCGTTGGAGTCGTTTTAAAACTAATAAATTTTCTATAATTTAAAATTTTGTTAAAAAATTAAAAAAAAAAATTGGCAGATGCGCCAAGTTTTAATTATTATTAAGTTTTAATTATTGTGGAACTAAAAATTGAATTAAAAAAAAAATTTCCAACCGTTTTCGAAATATCGAATTTCCAAAAAAAAGTTTTGATTCTTTTTTTTAAAACCAAAAATTTTTTTTTAGAAAATTTTGATATGCAATATTATTTAAACTTAAAACAAGCTTTTGTATAAGAGATGTAGTTTTAATCCATTAATCCGTTAATTGTATAGTCGATCATCAAAATACCGTTCTATGAGAGGTACTGTTACTAAAAGTCAAATTTAAAATTTAATAATTTTAAATGGTGGATCGTACTAATTTCGATACATACAAAATTTGTTTATCAAAATTAATGTAGAAGTCGTTTTTGAGCAAACAAAATTGTGCTTAAGGGTTTTTAAGCATTCGTATGGGTACCTCCATTTATTTTAAGTTGTAGAAAATTGTATTGCTTAAAATCTTCTTGATAATGTTAAAAAAAACTGCTTTTTGCCAAGTATACAAATAAGCCGAGTGGTTTTTTGAAATATTGAGTATAAAAAAAAAAAATTCGAACACTTTTTTAAATATCCAAAAAATATTTTTTGAAAATTTTAGTAAACAGTATTATTGAGAATGTATCAATCATTCTTCAAAAAAAAAATAATCGTTTTTGAGAAAAACAAAAATCAGATAAATTTTTCTTTGGGTGGTGCCAGTATTAACTATTTTTTAGGAACCATTTATTTTCACTAAAAGGCAGCATCTGTGGATCCGATTTTGAGAGGTATAAGATTTTCCCTTTTTGCCAAAAAGTTTTTTATGACAGCTACTGTTATTTTTGTTCCTAAAAAAATAAATTCAAATTTCAGATCCAGAGTTGTTGCCAATTGTTTTCAAAATTTAAAAAAGTTCCGAAAATGTAGGTACACATTTAAAAAAAAACTAGCTTTTATTAAAATACTAGCAGTTATCCGCCGCTTCGCTGGGCATAAATTTAACTTTAGCAACACTTGGTTTTTGTATGATTCAACTATTTTATGGGTATCAGATGGCATCATGTCAATTATTGCTATTTTGAACGAGTTCAATAAATTGTTTTTTTTTTTTTTCGTGCAGAAGCCCTTGCAGTTGGGAAACGATGGACCTTTTAATGACAGTATAAATTCCACAGCGTGCATTCAATTATTGCCATCACCGATGGAATACATTTGTAAGAATTTATACTGACCATCTAGGAATGAGAGTAGGTATCCAGCATTAAGGTAAACTTGACCTTTTACTTCATAAGTTGGCATGTATTGACCTATTACGATTTCTGCACCGAAGGACGTCATTTGGAAACATGAGTTGTATTTCCTGATGTTTGATAGGCAATGTTTCGAATCGGGGGAATATCGAGCAAGCAAAGTATTTAATTGTTCTGGCGGTTCCGCAAGTTGAGAAAGTTTAATTTTTTCGGTGGTCCAACAAAAAATTCCTATCGTTTCTCCATTAAATTTTAAAGCCTTGCAATAAGTACACACTTACTACAGATCTAAAACTGTAGAGCACGATCGCCGTGCTCGCAACCGTGCATCCTCAGATCTGGTTGAACGTTGCTCTGTTGATGCTTCCTCGGCACGTATTTGAGCCATTATTTGCCGGGTTCTCTTATGGTCAAAAACCATTATGAAATGTTCCAAATTAAAAGAAAAAAATCTAAATGGTAAACAACGAAAAAAAAAAAAACCGTACTTACAGACGAACCTTTTGTTTTTGGAAAAAAAGACATCTTCGTTCGTTTTAAAGCTACTCTGGAAGTTTTCTGTTTACTTCATTTTTTTTTTTTCAAATCTGCCTCGAAATCTTACTAATGAGGGTCGAACCCTGATTTGATCTCTCCACCGCTCCAAAGAGGATATAGACTGAATTTAAAGACATAAATTGTATGAATGTTGCATTAATGAAAACCGGTACTTTTATTGACTGCTTCATTTCGCAAACCACTTTTAAAAGGCTGATTAGGCTCTTCCATTTTTAAATACTGCATTACTTTAAGGAATTATAATTGTATTGGTAAGGACAGAATCCGTTCGATTTTTTCTTTGTAAGGAAATCGATATAGACAAAAAACAAGCGGAATCTAGAAATTACTAACCGCCGTAATATTCAAGCCGTTTAAAACTCGATTTAAAAGTCCTTAAACCGATTACATTTAACCGAAGGAAACCGATAGAATTTAAACGACAAAATCCCGTTTAAATTTGTAATATTCACCCCGTTTAAGCAAAAAATAACATTCGGTTTACGTCGGTTTAAATTTGTGATTTAAACCGAACGTCGAATAGCACCCCAAGTATGAGTATAGCTTTTGAGCACATGTTTGCTGATTTATTTATTAATCTTTTCAAGTTTATTGAAGTCTTTTTTTGTGTTTAAGTGTTGAATCAAAATTAACAAAAAATCTAAAATTTATCAGGGACAGAAAGTGCCCCTAAAAGAATAAAAAGAGAATTCAACTCGGGCCAAACGCTTTACTCAAATTAAAACTGATTTGTTGTGTGACCTTATGTTGGCCAGCGACGTCAATACTATAACACCGTACGGTCGCATACGCTGGTGGGAGGAAATCGCCCCAATTATCAATGCAACAACAGACGTCACAGTGACCAATGAGTTGTATATTCTTGTGTTTCCCTCTTCTCTTTGTTTTTTTTTCTTTCCCTCTGTCACCACCGAATGGATCTCGAATTGCGAGAACGATGCTACAACATGAAAAGAGACCTACAACACTTGCCGATCAATATCTGATGGCTACTGTTTCGGAGACCGGTGGAGGTGTCGTTTTTCAACGACTGCCTTGTCCTTAACAAATAGTGAGGCTCCGCTTACTTGCCGTTAGACTGAATATTTTGCACTGACTGAATAAAACAATAACATTTGAATATAAACTAAAACCATTTAAACCGTACCTAAACGACACGAAAATGCCTCCTTTAAGTTGGAGTCGGTTTATCGTAGTTAAACCGATCATTCGGTTTAAAATTTTGATTAACCGATTAGTCGGTTTAAAAATTTTAAAACGGACTACTGAATTTAAACCGAGTTTAAACGGCGTGAATATTACGGCCGTAACGAAATAAGGATATTTAAGATTCAGATCTTTAAAGCTTTAATTACAATGTGCTTCATTTCATCTCATTACTTTATTGCATTTCTCTAAAAAGAGCTCTAGCCACTCGGAAACACACCGAATTTTTGTACAGATTTTGGCTACAATTCGTTTAAAATTTGAATGCTTGTTTTTTTGCTTTATGTAGTAATATATAATTATGTAAATTTATTAGTATGCCTCTTCTTCATTGATCAAGATTCTAAAAAATTAATTTAAAACAAAAATGATTTCAGAAAAAAAAAACGTGAGTGGGAGAACCTCAACCAATGAAGCAACTACTGTTGACATTTCGGTTGAATCTACTAGCGAAAATATAACTTCAACAACCGAAAGTGGAAATAACTCTAAAAATACTGCAACTACTGTTGGCACTTCGGTTGAATCAACTAGCGAAAATATAACTTCAACAACTGAAAGCGGAAATAACTCTAAAAATACTGCAGCTACTGTTGGCACTTCGGTTGAATCTACTAGCGAAAATATAACTTCAACAACCGAAAGTGGAAATAACTCTAAAAATACTGCACCGACTGTTGGCACTTCGGTTGAATCAACTAACGAAAATATAACTTCAACAACCGAAAGTGGAAATAACTCTAAAAATACTGCAACTACTATTGGCACTTCGGTTGAATCTACTACCGAAAATATAACTTCAACAACCGGAAGTGGAAATAACTCTAAAAATACTGCAACCACTGTTGGCACTTCGGTTGAATCAACTAGCGGAAATATAACTTCAACAACAGAAAGTGGAAATAACTCTAAAAATACTGCAACTACTGTTGGCACTTCGGTTGAATCTACTAGCGAAAATATAACTTCAACAACCGAAAGTGGAAATAACTCTAAAAATACTGCAACTACTGTTGGCACTTCGGTTGAATCTACTACCGAAAATATAACTTCAACAACCGAAAGTGGAAATAACTCTAAAAATACTGCAACTACTGTTGGCACTTCGGTTGAATCTACTACCGAAAATATAACTTCAACAACCGAAAGTGGAAATAACTCTAAAAATACTGCAACTACTATTGGCACTTCGGTTGAATCTACTACCGAAAATATAACTCCAACAACCGAAAGTGGAAATAGCTCTAAAAATACTGCAACTACTGTTGGCACTTCGGTTGAATCTACTAGCGAAAATATAACTTCAACAACCGAAAGTGGAAATACTGCAACTACTGTTGGCACTTCGGTTGAATCTACTAGCGAAAATATAACTCCAACAACCGAAAGTGGAAATAGCTCTAAAAATACTGCAACTACTGTTGGCACTTCGGTTGAATCTACTAGCGAAAATATAACTTCAACAACCGAAAGTGGAAATAACTCTAAAAATACTGCAACTACTGTTGGCACTTCGGTTGAATCTACTAGCGAAAATATAACTTCAACAACCGAAAGTGGAAATAACTCTAAAAATACTGCAACTACTGTTGGCACTTCGGTTGAATTTACTAGCGAAAATATAACTCCAACAACCGAAAGTGGAAATAGCTCTAAAAATACTGCAACTACTGTTGGCACTTCGGTTGAATCTACTACCGAAAATATAACTTCAACAACCGAAAGTGGAAATAACTCTAAAAATACTGCAACTACTGTTGGAACTTCGGTTGAATCTACTACCGAAAATATAACTTCAACAACCGGAAGTGGAAATAACTCTAAAAATACTGCAACCACTGTTGGCACTTCGGTTGAATCTACTAGCGAAAATATAACTTCAACAACCGAAAGTGGAAATAACTCTAAAAATACTGCAATTACTGTTGGCACTTCGGTTGAATCTACTAGCGAAAATATAACTTCAACAACCGAAAGTGGAAATAACTCTAAAAATACTGCAACTACTATTGGCACTTCGGTTGAATCTACTAGCGAAAATATAACTTCAACAACCGAAAGTGGAAATACTGCAACTACTGTTGGCACTTCTGTTGAATCTACTAGCGAAAATATAACTCCAACAACCGAAAGTGGAAATAGCTCTAAAAATACTGCAACTACTGTTGGCACTTCGGTTGAATCAACTAGCGGAAATATAACTTCAACAACCGAAAGTGGAAATAGCTCTAAAAATACTGCAACTACTGTTGGCACTTCGGTTGAATCTACTAGCGAAAATATAACTTCAACAACCGAAAGTGGAAATAACTCTAAAAATACTGCAACTACTGTTGGCACTTCGGTTGAATCTACTAGCGAAAATATAACTCCAACAACCGAAAGTGGAAATAGCTCTAAAAATACTGCAACTACTGTTGGCACTTCGGTTGAATCTACTAGCGAAAATATAACTTCAACAACCGAAAGTGGAAATAACTCTAAAAATACTGCACCGACTGTTGGCACTTCGGTTGAATCAACTAACGAAAATATAACTTCAACAACCGAAAGTGGAAATAACTCTAAAAATACTGCAACTACTATTGGCACTTCGGTTGAATCTACTAGCGAAAATATAACTTCAACAACTGAAAGTGGAAATAACTCTAAGAATACTGCAACTCATGTTGGCACTTCGGTTGAATCTACTAGCGAAAATATAACTTCAACAACCGAAAGTGGAAATAACTCTAAAAATACTGCACCGACTGTTGGCACTTCGGTTGAATCAACTAACGAAAATATAACTTCAACAACCGAAAGTGGAAATATTTCTAAAAATACTGCAACTACTATTGGCACTTCGGTTGAATCTACTAGCGAAAATATAACTTCAACAACTGAAAGTGGAAATAACTCTAAAAATACTGCAACTCATGTTGGCATTTCGGTAAAATCTACAACCGAAAATATAACTTCAACAACCAAAAGTGGAAATTACTCAGCGAATGGAGCAACTACTGGCAGCACTACGGTTCAATCTAGTTCCGAAAGAATAAGCACAACAACCGATAGTGGAAGTAATTCAGCGAATGGATCAACAACTGGTTACTCAAACCAGAAATTAACTGACGGTTCCAAAGCAGGGATAAAATCTACCACATCTAATTCAGACCTCAAAGAGAATTTACGAGTGGCCTCAATACCTCTTGGAATAGGGATCCTAATAGTAATATCTGTTGTTTTAATATTAGTTGGGAAACCTTGTCGACGTCAAATGACATATAGGTTAGCTGATTAGTTGATAGGTGAGGTACTTTAAATAACCAAAGTTGTATTTATTTTTATTTTATATTTTTTCTGATAAAATCAGGTAAAAAATGATAATTATGTATATATATAAAACTACTTTCAATGATTATATATTAGGTACTTTGATTAAAATATACATGAGTTTAATTTGAATAAAGTTCCCCTAGAGAAAGTGTTTGGTATTTTGTTTTTGAAATTACATAGCTTTATTTATTAAAAATGATTCAAAGCTTAAAATGATGTTTCGTTAAATAAGTAAGTACCACTTTGTATTTCGAAACAATAATTAAAACCTCCTTCTTCTTCTTGAGTATCAAGAAGTAGAAATCCTTTTTTAAGTTCCTTTACTCTTAATAAGAACTATTAAGTCTACTCGTGAATTTGGTTGCTGTTTAAACAAAATCTCATTATAAATTATCACAAGAACAAAAATGTCTCGCGAACTAATCTACAAATCGAATTAACCAAGAACTTGCAAATGCAGTCAGCCATTTGTAATAGTAAATACTTAACCTACATATTTTCTTAATGAACTTTAGCCGAACACGCATAAAACCGTGACAGTTTGAGCAAACAAAACAAAAAACGAAGCAGGCAAAACCTTTTGACATTTATAAATGTCAAAGTGACATATGAATGTAGTCTGATACTGTTGCAGTTATCCATTCATCCAAGATTTATCTGTTTTTACTTTGTATCGGACTGTAAATTCCACAGGTAATAAGTAGGCTTCCGCATATCATAAGCAAAATCGGAGGATTTTATTGCTCGAAATGGAGCAATAAATGCTTTTCGAAACTGCCGTTTCTGAGTGGATCCCTAGATATGGAAAAATATTATGTGGAAGGGTTAGTTGAATTCTTTTGGAAATTAACTGCCAGATAACACCTTGAGTGATATTGGAATCATTTAGTTGGTATAAGGCCAGGCGCTCACATGCAACTAAACAGTTTGGTTTCGATTTTTAGCACTCGGGATTATATGAGAGTCCGCCGGTTTATGTGCGCGGACTCTCATATAATCCCATAGTGCTCAAAATCGCAACTAAACTGTTTAGTTGCATGTACGCGCCTGGGCTAAAGCTACAACAAAATATCGGTACGCATAAGCACCAAGACGAAACTCTTGTTTGACATAGAAGAGTTCTACCAACATTTCGAGCAGGTTCAGTTCAAGGCTATGCTTAAAAAATAAACTATCAACTGAATTTTTACTGAATTTTACAAACCTTATCAGTTGGTGACTAAGTCATTGAGTGAAGAATAAAATAAGCCCGTTGTAGCATTCTGTGTTCTGTGTCTCCAGATATTCGAGACGATAAACTTTTTCAACAATTTTTTTTTAAATTCTTATCAACTCTCCATTACGTCACTATGTGCAAAATTGAATTGAGCCGAAGTCGATAGCATAATTTTTTCTCGACATAGCAAGCAAAAAAAAAGTTCTTGGCTGAAGAATAAAAAATCTTATGAACGACTGGGTCGAACGAACTTGGTTTTATGTGCGCGATCACACTGTTCTTTTAAGTCTTAATATTAAAAATCAACTTATCTTATTTCGAAGAAAATAAATTAATTATGGGAGCCTATATGTTATGCCACCTGCAAAAACATACTTTAATTGAAGATGATGTGAGCATACACAAAAATAAACAATTAAGCACACCATTCTTCACAAATACATGCAAAAAACTTAAGGTGGCTACACTATCTAATGTTAGTTTATAAAAAAAAGAAATTAAACATCGTGGGGGCGGTTTTTTAAGAAATAAATCTTATATATAAAATTGTTTAAGCCATTTTCAGAAAAAAATGATCTAGTACCTGTTTTTGAAATATCAAATCTAAATATGAAATATCTAATTTTAAAAAACAAACAAATATTTATATAAAAAAAAATAATATTAAAATCGGTTCAGTAGATAATGAGATTAAACAAAGATTATTTTATGAGAGCACAATGTAAAATTTTAAAATATTTATCTGTAGATAGTTATAATTTTTAGAAAATTTGAATCGAAACCGTATAAGTCGTTTTCGAGCGAAATAAGAGTTTCCTTAAGGGTTTTTTTTTACATTTACAAAAATGGGAGATACATAGGTACCTACATTTAGTTTTGGTTATAGTTATAATTTTTATATAGTTAATAGAACGACTTTATACAAAAGTTGAGTTGTTTTTGTGCCTTACATTAAGTTTCAACAAAAATCTGTACAGCCGATTTCGAGAAGTATAAGATTTTCGTTTATGTCAAAAAAAAATATGCAAGACAGGTAGTTACCGTTACCTAAGTCCAAAAAACTTAAAATACAAAGTTTAAAGAAAATTGACCCATCCTTTTAGACTGCAACCGAACAGACAGACAGAGACAGATAAACAGACATTCACACACAGACGAGACGAACAGGATTGCGAGACCCACTTTTTTCGTGTTCCCTATTATCGTTATGTTAAGTTTGATCAAAATTTCGAGTTCAATTTTTTACTTTTCCATATATTGCCATAAATGTGTAGTACCTATGTTTGTGTCGCAAGTAAAAATCAGGTGAATCAAGTTGAACTACAGATCGAACCACTTGTTGAACAAGCGTCGAGTTAAAATGGGTTTGGTTTGACAGTTAGTGAAATGACTTGGCTACAGTTATAAACCTTATACATAAATCGACTTGAACAACCATATAATTGATCAAAAGACAAGACCACACATTTGGTTGATTTGATCAACAACCGAATGAATTGGCAACTAAATTGAATCGTGTATGCTGTGCTTTAAAACGATATATTTGGATTCTGGAGACCTTGATCCGTAGAAGTTAGATTCATGTGTCGAAATTCGACAAATTGGACCATATACAATAATTTCCAAGTTAATAAATAGTTCCCAACTAATCAGCACGCGTTAAAGTGGCAGAAGATGCCATTTTATTCGTTAATTTCGTTTAAGTATACAATGTTCGATGTTGTCTTCGTATATCAAGTGATCAGCAAGTAAATGACCAAATGAATCATATCACAAATTGCTGATACCAAAAACGGGGCTAACGCAAAATACCTTTTTTGTTGAAGAAATAAAAAATCTATAATCTTTCTTTAATCCACGCCTTTCTAAAGGGTTTTTCAATAAGGGCGGGTAGATGTTGAAATGGAATGAAACAAGCTGTGTGTTAAGTATTAACAAAATTTTATTTGAAAGGCCCATGTATTCCAGTATGTATGGCATATGACATCGTTCAAATGCCCGCCCGCCTCAGCTTCTTACGGTGGCACGGATCCAAGTGGTCCTATTTTCAATTACTCTTCCTCATAGATCCGGCTGAATTTGAGCGATGGCCTGTGTTATGTTAACTTTGAGGGCATCGGTCGATTGGGGATTATTGAGCCATAACACAAGAAAAAGTCTAGCGGTATTAAATCGCACGATATTGGTGGCCAATTCATGTCAACTCCGCGAGAGAAACTCTTTCCTCAAATCTTTCATGCTGAATTTCCATTGTTGCGTTCGCTGTGTGGCACGTAGCGCTGTTTTGTTGGACCCACATGTCCTTCACATACATATAATCCAGTTTGGGCCAAAAGAAATGTGTTATCATCGATCGGTAGCACTATCCATGGATGTTGATTGCAATGACATGGTTGTCTTCAAAGAACTATACGAACTCTCACGGAAAGTGGCAATGTTTTCAGTAGATTTTGAGTTTCGTTGATGCAAGGACGTTGGCGGATTGTTTACTGAATCGGTCGATTCCAATTTGGCCACCAAAATTTGGAAAATCGCCTTGGAAGGAGAACCACGCACCAAAATCTACCCTCGCCAATTGAAAACCCATTGAGCATATACATACGTATAATGTAAAGGGTTATCCAATAAGAGGTGTTATTTTGAATAGCCCGCTATTTCGGTAGCTGTCACTTTTGAAGCTGTCATTTTTTGACATTTGACAAGTAGAAACTACGCCATTAATAAAAATGGAACGATACACGCTTCAACAACGAATTGAAATTATTAAAATTCACTATTAAAATGGTGAAAATTTGGCAGAGACGGTTCGTAAAACTAAAACATTTTTGGGTCGTCGTGAAGCACCTTGTCGGACCGCAATACAGAAATTGGTGGACAAATTCGAGCTGTTGGGACAAGTTAGTGATGTGAAGAATAAAACCCGTGCACGTCGCTCAAGAACAACTGAGAATATTGCTGTTGTAGCCCAAAGTGTTGAAGAAAACCCAGGTTTGTCCATTCCTCGTCGTTCTTTGGAATTAGGCATTCCACAAACGTCATTACACCGTATTTTGCATAAAGACTTGGGTCTTAAGGCTTATAAAGTTCAGTTAACACAACAACTCAAGCCGGCTGATCATCAACAACGTCGTGTCTTTGCTGATTGGGTCCTTGAAATGCATGAAAATGATCCGGAATTTCATCGAAAAATCATCTTGACTGATGAGGCCCATTTCCACCTCGGAGGCTACGTCAACAAGCAAAACTGTCGCATCTGGGGCTCGGAAAACCCAAGAGTTATTGTTGAAAAGCCTCTCCATCCTCAACGCGTGACTGTTTGGTGCGGTTTATGGTCCGGCGGGGTCATTGGACCTTAGTTTTTCGAAAATGAGGCTGGAGCAACAGTTACGGTCAATGGATTGCGCTATCGAGAGATGATTAATGATTTTTATGGCCGAAATTGGATGGTATTGATCTGGACAACTTTTACTTTCAACAAGACGGCACTACGTGCCACACAAGCAATGAAACCATCGATCTTTTACGGGAAAAGTTTCCGGACCGTTTTATCTCTCGAAGAGGTGATCACAATTGGCCACCGAGATCTTGTGATTTAACACCTTGCGACTTCTTCCTTTGGGGCCACGTGAAAGATAAGGTCTACGCCAACAGCCCAGCGTCGATTCAACACCTCAAAGATGGAATTCGTGAGGCTATCGAGGACATAGGGCAGCCACTTTGCGATTTGGTTATGGAAAATTTCATGAAAAGGATATGGTCCTGTAAGCGTGGTCGTGGCGGCCATTTGGCTGATGTTGTGTTCCATTATTAACGGCATACCTTCCTCTTTATAATGAAATAAACATCCGATCATTTTTCTCAAAAAATGCCATTTTTCTTTGAATATCAAAATAACACCTCTTATTGGAAAACCCTTTACGTATACATAACAATGAGAATATTTTATAGATACAAATGTTTACTTATTCCTATTCTAGGGTCATTGAGTCGAAAGTTATGTGTATTAGGTACAGGGTGTTTTTTTTAGACGTGTGATTTGCAATCTGGCAATACTTTTTTCGGAGTTGGTCTTTTTGACAGCTGTCACTTGATTTAAGCTCAGTTTAGTTTGCCATTTTATAATGAATAGACTTATTCCTGAACAACGTTTGCAAATAGTGCAAATTTATTACCAAAATAATGGTTCGGTTCGTGCGAATGAAGCCGGCCATAATGTTACAGTTAATGGGGAATGCTATAGAGCTGAATTGGAGGATGTTGACGACTTTTCGTTCCAACAAGACGGCGCTACATGCCACATAGCCAACGAAACAATAAATTTATTTGAAGGAAACTTTTGGTGAGCGCATTACATCGCGTCGTGGGCCTGTGGCGCTGCCTCCAAGATCGTGCGATTTAACACCGCTGGACTTTTTTTTTGTGGGGTTATGTGAAGGCGCTTGTCTAAGCAGATAATTCCGAGACGATTGACGCCTTGGAAGTGGTCGAAAATTAGGCCTCTCGGCTGGAATTTATTCGAGCCAGCCGCGGCGGCCGCTTGCCCTAAATCATTTTTAAAACATGATGGCAAACCCTTATCCTTATAAGAAAGCTAAATTCTCGGCCATAGCGTCTAAAAAAAGCACCCTCAATATGTAAGAAGTGAAATTATATTGGGATTTATCAAGAACTTCTAGCCACAAACCAAACTGTAAATGTTTGTTATTTTATGCTAAAAAAATCTTTAAGAAATGCCACATTTTTAGCAAAACTAAGTATGTATGTATATGTTTTTTTTTAATATTCAAAAGATAAAGACTTAACAGTTATATTAAAAGTAAATGAGAGGAAGTAGCTCAAAGCCGCAGAATAATCTTTGATACAAAAATACATTATTTGTTGATAAAATATCATATTTCGCATTTGAATAAGTTTTAACCTCTTGGCAAAATCCATTCCCTATCAAACCATAAAACATTAGTTTAGTACTTCAAGTCCTCCAAGATGAACGTTCCTTGGCAATTAATATTTTTGATATTTATACTCAATGCAACAGTTAACGATTCGAGAAAAACGTGCAAAAGGAAATATAACTTTTGTAAAAATTCAATATGTAAATGTCCCGAAGGCTTAAAAGCAAACAAGAAGAACACTTGTTGTGTGGATATTTGTGAACAAAAATGTATTGGTGGAAAATGCGTTGGTAGAAATCAATGCAAATGTAAGCCCGGTCATATAGCTACGGAAATTCCTAATGTTTGTGAACCATTTTGTTCGAACTGCACGAATGGATATTGCTATGGCTATGAAAAATGTGCAAAAAAAAGCCATTCGAAGATTAAATTATTAGATGGATTAGATTCGTCAGCGGCACAAAATAATATTCTGGATGAGCGGGATCACAGTGAGACTGAGACATTATCTAAAATTTCATGGGAAGAATCAAAAACCACTGATAATTCGTTATCCATAAGAAATACCAACAATTTCGTCGAATTGAGCTCTTCCGACAAACTTCAAATAACTGACGAAACACTGATGTCTGAGAATAGCTCAACGTTGCCAAAGGAAACCGTATCATCCTCTCCAGATACTGCACAGATTGTGGGTGACGAAGTGGCTCATAAAAGTCCAAGCGTAAAGCCACTTGCAGAGCCGACAGAAGGCAAATATCAAATTGCTGATGAAACACCGTTTGAGAATGACGACAATATCTCCATCTTGGAGAAGAAAAAAAATTCATACTCTCCAGACTTGGAATATAATAATTATTCTGAACTTGAACAGAATTCGGGAGATATAGTGACTCATCAAATTCCAAACGTGCTGCCACCTGTAGAGCCAGCAGAAAGAACTGCATTTTTGGTTTCTCATTCAAAACAACTTATAACTGAAACTACTGTAGATACTCATAAATACATCTCTAACGAATTGCGAATGGCTGCAGTGCCTCTTGGATTTGGTTTGCTTATCGGAGTAGTTGTTGTTGCATTATTAGTTGGAAATCGCTATCGAAATGAACAGAATTATACTTTAATGTAATACCTACCTAAATGTGTACATAATATATACTTGTACATACATATATAGTAAGTACAGATGTAATTTTTAAAATTGCTTAAAATGCTTAAATTTCAAATATATTGTAGGTTTAGCAGACAGAACTAAAAAAAACAGAATGGATAGGCAGTGTCCTGATTAATAGCGTTCCAAAGTCTAGCCATTAAGTTCAAATGTTAATTTTATATTAATTAAATTGCGCATTAAAAAAATAATTTTTTTTTTTTTTTTTTTAAAAGATGAGTCAAAAGTCTCGCAGGATAATTTTAATGCGATGTTTCGACGAAGCTTAGTGTTGTTAATATTTTGGTATAAAATGGGTAGATGAATCGGCGGCACCGAGCAATATGCGAGGGACTCAATTAGAGCTACATTAATGCACCCTTTTGATACAATAACTCGTGTTACCATGTGATTGATACCAAAATTAGTAAGAATCGAATGCAAAATCTACATATTTGTTACCATTTCATCCAATTTTTTTTTTTCAATGTCGTAGAGCACGATTCCGACAGTAAACGACAGTAAACAGCAGTCGTGTAGATCCAGCCATAGGAAAGATTAATGCTTGGTTAACACCGGACCGACAAGTCGACATAATTAGAGAGAGATTATGACTAATCTTCGTTTTTCGTCCGCGGATTTGGCTTTGTAATTTCTTAAATTGACTTCTTTACACAACCTGATAGTTTCTTTAAAGTCCAAATAAAACTATGAGTATTCTTTTGATTTGATGCTCATGATAGTTCATTGTGCAAATGTTCTAAAATGTGCCAGTTTTTCGTTATAAATCAAATGGCAAATAGACATGGGTAACTCAGTGTTTATGTGTCAATTTAAATGTCCGCAAACTCAAAGCAAAATTGAATGAGAATCGTATATTTTATTTTCCTTCCTCTAAAGGTAAAAATAATCAAAAACACAGTGCGGCGGCGCTGCGCTTTTCTCTGTCGCTACAGAAAAAATGCAGTAACCGATTATTGAGTTGACAAATAGCGTTTTAGCGCTTTTGAGTTACTCAGTTACACATTGATTTATCAGCGCAGATAACTTAATAGCTGCGTCAATGCATCGCGCCAACGCATCGAGCCAACGCAGTGCTGCATTAGACATGTCTAATAGCAAATACAACTGACGTTTAACTATTAAACAAATAAAATAAATTGGTGGCAGGACAGCTCGTGGAATACTACTCTAAAACTAAAACTCCGCCGACATGACAGTCTATCGCACTACCGCCATTATACGCCACAGCGTGGATTTTATCCATTATTTTGGCAGATTGGTGATATAGAAAGTGTAAAGATATTTTAGAAGATGAAGAAATTTATTTAATTTATATTTGCCAAGTCTGAATAAATCTTGCTTAATTCCCCCGAATTCATAATAACTTGAATAGAAACTTACTTCACCTTTGCCAAATAAAAGATGCCATCAAGTTATTGTTTTATAATTAAATTAAATTTATTTTTACATCCCATACAATTTTTGTTGATAGAATTCTATCTTTCTTACTTACTTACTCCCTGCACATACTGTTGTCCACATACTGTACCGAGAATTCCTGATTAGCTGAAAACAAAGCAACGCAATATGTAAATAACGTACAGTGATTTCCTATAAAAGGTGCAGTTTTACCTTTTTCATTAGTTTCTGAACTTCCCCGATGCCGATACCTCCTTACAATAATCGCCATTCCAATAATTGTTGCTACCAGAATTCCCACAATCGGAATCCAATGCAACCAATCACGATTTCGAATAACTGAAGAAGTGTTTCCAAGCAATGTTTTGCATTTGTAATCAGTTCCGTTGCAATTGAGTTCCAAGAGCACCTTATCAACTAGACATTCTAATGTTTCTATTTCGGTTATGCAGTTTGTGGTATTGGAATTTTTAAGAGACCAACATTTGCACATAACGGCGAGTCCTTCTTCGGCTTCTGTAACGGCTAAAGTGGCAGTACTGGAGTGAGTTGAAAATTCTTCTAAAGCGGGCGACACTGTTGATGACGTGACTGTCCAAGTTGATGACATCATTTGTTCAGATGTCGAAAATGTTATCGAAAACGATGATGATGTAATTTCGGAGACTGTTTCCGTTGTTAATTCCGTGGTCGTGGCAATGGTAGTGCTTGTTATAGACAAAATACAAGTTGCAATACTTTCGTCCATTTCATAACCCGGCCAGCATAAACATTTTCCTGGTGAAGTGCAGTCACCAAAATTACAATTCTCACAAACTGGCGAACAAACATTCGGCTCATAGGCATGAGCTTCGTAGCCCTCATTACAGGTGCAGTTATTCGGGGAAGAACAATAACTATTAAAACACAATTTTTCACAATGAGGATTGCATGAGGTATCATTAAATGGCACATAACCCTGCCGACACAGGCATAGTCCTGGCCCTACACAATCTGAATTCTGACATTTGGGCTCACAAATCGGTTCACATTTGTTGACCGAATCAGCTGGCATTTGAAATCCTTGAAGGCATCGACATATTTCGGGCTCAACACATTCACCATTTAGACAACCATTACTACAAACTGGCTCACATCGATTATCCAATCCCATAAGATAACCTTGATTGCAAACACAAATTTCAGGACGATAACAAAAGCCATTCGAACAACCCTCGGAGCATTTAGGCTCACATCCAGAGCCGTTCGATTGCAATGTGTATCCAGGTTGACACTCGCAAACATTTGGAGCAATGCACTTACCAAATAAACACCCATTTTTACAAAATGGCTCACAGTGGTTGTTTTGGCCAGAAGTGTAACCTTCTGAGCAATTGCATTCATTTGGGGCAACACAGACACCATTTTGGCATCCATTATCACAAATAGGCTCACAAGAAATTTTATCCTTAAGCTTGTAGCCAATGTTGCATACACATTCATTTGGTGCAATACATGTACCGGAAATGCAACCGCCATCACATATTGGTCTACAGTGGTTGTCTCCGTCCATCGCGAAACCTTCATTACATGAACATACTTCCGGAGCAGTGCAAACTCCATTCTCACAGCCTGCCATGCAAACGGGTTCACAATTATTATCCTGAGAGTTCAATTTATAGCCGTTATTACAAGAGCACTTATTTGGTGCAACACACTTTCCATTAACACACTTGCTCTCGCAAATTGGTGAACATAAATTCAACTTGTTCATTTCAAACCCTGTGGAGCATGCGCATATTCCAGGAGCCGAACAATACCCATTTATACATCCTCCAGGGCAAACCGGTTCACAAGTGTTAGAGAGGGCATTTAAAATATAGCCTGATTGACAATCACACTTATTCGGAGCTGTACACTTGCCAAATTCACAGCCACTCTCACAAACTGGCGTACAGAACTTATTTTCCAAAATTTGATAACCTTCGAAGCAAATGCATTTTCCAGGAGCAGTACAAGTCCCATGCTCACAGCCTCCATCGCAAATTGGCTCACAAGATGTCCTATTATGGGGAACCTTTTTAAATCCTTGGTTACAAGTGCAAACGCCTGGGTCCGAACATTCTCCGTTAACACATTTAATAGCGCAGTAAGGACGACATTGCGATGATACCATGAAGAATCCAGGACAACATTTCATTATAGAGCGACTTTTCATCACCACCTAGGTAAAAAAAAGTTTAGTACTTTAGAGAATTGTTCAGTTATCATAACCTAAGCTGTGTATACCCTAACTGCAGGAACTCTTTGCACTATCCACCTCCATGTTTTTTGCCACGGAAAAAACCCCTGCTGAGATATCTTCCGATTTTCATTTCGATAATAATTTTCTTGAACCGTATATAGCTCATGACGCGGACAGTATGGCTCTAAACTGTAAATTGTCATTGTTTTAAAAACAATAAATATTAGGACTTTCCATAGAACTTTCATCTTCGAGCGCAGTTTTTTAACTAAAATTTTTCTTAACTTTGTGGACTTATTGTTCTATAATAGCTGTTGAGGTTGGGGTTGGGGTTTTGTAATATTTTCCGGTGTAGATAGTTGCGCTAATCTATTAAAAAATAAAAATTCCTTACAACTGAGTATAAAATAAACCGTGGGAGAGCTTTAAGATATCCAAAAGTGAATTAAGTGCTGTTTTTTGCATTCACAAAACGGGGATGTATTTGTTGGTTCGTTACAAAACGTGCAATTTGATTTGTTTCATGTAAAAATATACTTTATAAATTCTTAATGTCATAAAAGCTCTGATTTGGTTTGAGTATAGAATTTGATGTAGCAGGGACATTACTCCACAGGACATTAGTCTTAAATGGGGTTATGTCCCATTTACTTGCGAAGTGGGACATAAATCCACAATATGGTTATTGAACAATGTCACAGCCAGATGGGGGATAAGCGATTAGAAGTGGGACATGAGTGTAATGTGAACTTGTGTCTTGTGAACTCATATCCTGTAATGAATTTGACCAGTTCTCGAAGATAAATAGGCTCTCTGATTTTCGGAATCCACGCCAATTTTTTAAGACCTTCAACACTGTAACCTTTCGACTGAAAGTCTAAATCTAGACTTATGGTGAACCTAGGGTTTGACTTGTTATTGCAGTATTGGCAGTACAGATTGAACGTCTTGGGAAAATGTAGATTCTTTTGGACCTTCAATATTTAGGATTTAAAATAAAGGTAAAATAACGGTGGGATGACATTATTCTCGTATCCATAGATCTTAATTCTGCACAAAACGATGTAAGGTGCATGGACATTATGTCCAAAAATAAAATTCAATCTAAAACGATCTTTATTTACATGGACATTATGAGCAAATTTAAGTTCAGCTGGACATTGTTTTCGGTTGAAAAAACATATCGTCTATCTGGACTTTATGCCTGTGATATCGCCAGACCATAAATCACATCAAACCGTTTGAGCGGATGAAATGGCAGCTCTGGAATCTCTTCGGGTTGGTATTCAGCTCATATTCCGCAATTTTGCTTATTGACGAAGCCATCATGTGTCATATTCCTTTTTCTTATTCTTCTTATTTTTCATTTTGGTGGCGCTAGTAAAATCTTGATCTCGAGGGGTTCTTAACTCCCCTATTCTTGTCTACTCCACATTATAGTGTTCTGCCTGTGGGGTCCACCACTTTACCTTCAAGCTGGTAGTCAAGGACTGGAACATAGAGGAAATGACTGAAGAAGCTTGTCTGGTGTAAAATTACGGTGATTTTTAATTCTTCGTTGACTCCATCTGGAAACCTTACTTTTGTCACTGCTATCTCGTACATGTCCACGATATGTTTCTGTAAAACTACGATTAGACGGTCAACGAAGATGGTCCACGCGTTGACTCTCTAACGTCAAAATGACGTCAAATTCCGTCCCAAAGGTGTCTTGTCGTGTGATCGTCAACGCAAAATACTTTCTATGCGTTGACACGTACGTTAACATTGCTTTTACTTTCAACGCATTAACTTTTTTTGTTTTTCCTTGAGCAAATGTTGGGACACACTGACGCAAAGCTTTGACTATAATCCCAACGTTGACATAGAATACTTTTCTGCCACGTCAACGTAGTCTGCGTTGACTTCCGTGTGACATTGACGGACTAGCGTCATGTGTTATGCGTTGATGGTCCATTGGCAGTGTGTTGGTGACTTTTTTGGTGGCTTCAGAGTCGCGTTGAACATTTACATTGACCGTGTAATCAAAGCTTAACAGGTCGTTGCCTGAGGTCCACCCATTTCAGGGACCTTGTATAGCGCCTTCCCGCTTGTTGGAAAAAATGACAAAAAGAATAATCACTTCTAGGAAATTAAGGCTGCGGTTCCGGTGCAGGCGAATTTTACTCGCGCGAATTTGCTAGTCATTCAAAAGTATGTTTCCTATGTTGTGATTTGGGTGCATACAATTTACTCGCGCCAACTACAACAAAGGAATGCGTACTTTTGAATGAGTCTTGCGAAATTTTCGAATTTGCGCGAGTGATATTCGCTTACATTCCCTGGCACCGGAACTCCAGCCTAAGTCGAAACTCGAACATCATAAAACTTTACAAAAAGCGTCCATGCAACTCCCTGGGTTGCAGATCACTGGTGTCGTTAAAGAGACAGATTTGTCATATTTCTCACTTGCACGAAAATATAAAATTAAAAAACGCCCTTCCCTTACCTGTAACTTATTTGTTAAGTTTTCTGCGCCCTGTAACACAAATTGAAAACCAAAGGCCTTGTATTTTATGTTTAGCTTCAGCGCCAGGCGAGGCGCCATTCGCCATACGCATCATTGTGTATCAAGTACTGTTTCCTCCACTAACCCATATAATTATTTCTTTCTTCCTTACAAGATACAAATAAAAATAAAAACATAATAAATTCTTCAAGTCCATGATTGTTTTTTTGTTTTGACCTTCAACTCGGACTTAAAAAAATCTAAAACAAAACAAAATAAACTGATAACAAAAACTGTTTTTGTATTGTGCGTAGCTAAAGAACGTTGAATTATTTTTACAAACAAAATTAAACAGATGATAAGCTTGAGCGTATCACTAAGCTTTGCAAAAAAAAACCACATTCAAGACTTCTCTGGAGGAGAAAAGTGTTTTTTTTTTTTTTAATAAATATATGATAAGAATTCTTATATTTTTTTTTTTTTAAAACCACCCCAGTCTCTGGCAAATATGTACACCGATTGGAAGTTTATAGAACTGTTGTCAATAGTCTTCACTTTAGCCTTCATCGAAAGTAAGACAACTTTAAAGGAACGGCAAAATCGTGGAAGGTATTATCAACCACAGCAGAACCCAACATATCCAACTACTACAGAAGAGAATTTGAATCATAAATGCCACAAAGAAGTTCCGTAAGTTTGAAAAGCTAATCTTTTATGGTTTAAAAAAAAAAAAACCAAAGATTTGTTTAAATTTTAGGAATGTTGCCATGGAATCTTATCCACATGCAAAGTCAATTCGAACAGGTTCCTCGGTGCATATGACAGTAATTGAAACATGTTGCGAAGGTTATCAGCCTCATATCCTGAATAGTGATTCTGGTGAAATTGATTGCAAGCCTGTTTGTGAAAATTGCCTCAATGGATATTGCGTGGCACCTGGGGAATGTGATTGTTATGACGGTTATGTGAAGAATGACAATGGCGATTGTGTGTTTACATGTCCAATTAGCTGTCTCAATGGACAGTGCTATCTAGATGGGACTTGCAAATGTCACCAGGGCTATAAGTTGGACGAGTCCAGGAAATTCTGCCGTCCGATATGTTCCGAAGGCTGCAACGGACGTATGCAGAACTGCACGGAACCAGAGAGCTGTGGTTGCAGTTCTGGATATACATTGAGGGAAAATGGTTGTGATGCGATTTGTGAACCCGGATGTGGATTGGGAGGAACGTGCTTTGAGCCAAATGTGTGCAGATGTAATTGGGGCTTTAATCTCAAAGATGGAGTTTGTCAGGCAGATTGCTATCAGTGAGTTAAGCTTTTCTAAATAGTCACATTGTTTCTTTTTGAGTGATTTTTGTTTGGTTTTATTATTTTTTTTTATAGGAAATGTGAAAACGGAATATGTTTTTCGAATAACAGATGTATCTGCTATCCGGGTTTTAAGTATCATGAGAAAACCTTAACGTGTATTCCGACTTAGTTTATTAAGTGAATATTTTTAAGTTTGTATAAAATGTTATAGTTCAAATTTTGCCTCATTAAAATAAGGGTCAATATGTGACAGAAAAGCTCAGTTTCTTATTTCTACAAAGATTAATTTTTGGCGGGTTCGGTGTGGGGTGCTTAATGTGGTTTATAAGCTGGCTTCTTGAAAATTCAGAAGCGATGGAGCTTTTCACGGATGAACAGCATTGTATCCTGTCATTAATCACAATAGTCGTTGGTAGTCATAGACGAGATGTTTCGAAGAAAAATGTCATAATCCAAGGAATATTTTTCGGAATATTATTTGTTTTCAATCGCGGTTACCGCTTAATTATGAAGAAGCAGTTCTTATAACCCATTATAGAAGGAATTCAGAGGGAATCAGGAGTGATATTTATCATACCTGTAGAAATAACTCCAGATATCCCATATCTCGTCTACGACTGTCAAATAATGCTCTGTCAATGACTAAATGTTCAAGTCTTGCACTTAACTCTCCCCTGCTATAAACTGTGCCATTTAAACACAAAGGGGCATATTCCTAGTCACTTTTAAACTCCAGTTTATCTTAGACCTGGGTTTATCCTATTTAAATATCATTGAATAAACTCCAGTTTATCTTAGACTGGGGACTTTGAATATGCCCTAAAGTATTTATACCTACATTATAAATATTAGGGAGGTCCATGAATTAATTTTTTAGAATTTAATTCCTCTAGTCTCAAAGTAATAACCAGCAGTTTTTCACCCATATAGGTAAGCGAGTACCAATTTTGTTAAAAAAAATAATAGTTTTTGGAGTTTAACGTATTTTACGTACTTTAATGTGGCGCTATAGTCTAGTGTGAATCAGGCCTCAACCAACAAGCTTCTTCCTCCCACCTCGATCCGTAGCTAGTTGTCTCTATAGTTTTGCATATCAAGTTGGTTGAGATGCTCTTTTACTTTCGTGTGCTATTGTAACTGAACGGACTTTTGAAAAATTGTTCCTCTAGTGTTGACGCCAGAGTTTCACATTATTATTTCAAAAACAATGTTAAAGAAGTCGCACGACAGAGCACATCTCTCTACGTGCATCGCGGCGTGGGTGGTCTAGGTTGAGTATAACAATATGTGCCTGACAGAGGAGTAAGATTCATAATCAGTTTTAGTATACGACGTTCCCTTGATAGTCTTCACAGGATTTAGTTCAGACCATGTTGTAAAACTTTAAAACTTCATTCCTTCTATGCCAATTCCTCTATTTACTCAATTGAGCGCTTCTAAAGATCCTTCTTTTTCATTCTGAGTGTTCCAGTGTTTTTCTCTTCTCATTAGCACGTAGAGCTTACGAGCAGTTCTGGTTCTTCCGCACATCAGTGTGTGGCCACTTTGTATGCATCTTGTTTAGCTACATGTGCTTTCTGGAATGCTGGCACTCATCATCAAACCATTGATTTTTTCTTGTAATCGTGTAAAACCTAGCACGTCACTGCCAGTCGGCATCTCCGACTGATTTTTGGCAATGTTGCCACTGGTTCTAAATACTTATTGCAAGAGGCATAGGGTTTCTAAAGATTATCAGAGACTTGATTCGAAAAGGTTCTAGCGATTTCTTTTGATCGCAGCCGTCTGACGTTAAATAACCTCACAGTATTTCCTTGTTTTGACTTTTGTCGACTCATCCTGGCTATAACTAGGAAGTGGCCCAAATCCATATTGGCCCCTCGGGACGTTAAGACATTTATGATATTGGAGGAGTGCCTGGCGTCGATAGCAATTCGTGGTCTGTCTGATTGATGATTAATTGATTAGGAGATCAATCAATGAGATGTGGGAACTTCATACTTGCTACCACACTTTCTTACCCGCCGTTAAAGTCGATCAGTCCGAATCTGTTATTAGAGGTGGTGCTGTTCAGGCGGCTCATACATTCCAGCAGTGCCACTGCTCATATGTCTGATCCAAGAGTTCGTAGAATTTGTCTTAGGTACCATAATATTTCTCCTCTGTGGGGGCATGCACGGATATGAGGTTAATATTGGCCATAAATTGACTAATTCACACCAGAACAGACACTCTCCTGAGATTCCTGGTAGTATATATAGCAGATTTTTAATTTATGGATGCTTAGAACTGATATCTTTGATTTACACACCAACTTGAAATATAAGGAAGCAATGTTTAAAGTTTTTGTTTTTGTGAATTTTGGTTCCAAATTTTCATACATTCTTGACAAGTTCTATGACTTAGGTCCATTTTTTCATTGCGAGATTAAGGTTAAGCCCGAGTTAACTCATCAAATTTGGTGAATCAGCTGCTTTTGATGTTTTATCCACCGAAATTGTTAAGTCGTTCCGCATGCATTCTTCACTGAAAAACTGCTTCCTCAGTTAACTGTGGGTTAATTAACTTCTAGAGTAAACTAACTCTGGTTGACAAAGTCTTTGGCTTTTTCGAATTTGTGTCTTAGCATCTGGAGGTTTTCCCCAGTCGACGACGCGATGTTGAGATTCCATTCCTATGAACTCATATCCACTTCACTAAACAGCCAAACTTATTTTTGTATTTCAATACTTGCCATCAGTGACAGCTTGCTTCGTTCTTCCGACAATGTCAACAGCAAAACCTCTGTTGTTGCAGAGATTGCATGTTAAGGCGCTTTGCCTTTCAGGTAGGTAGGTATTAAGTACCCTTCTTATCAGCTTTATAAGTTTTGCACTTAAATTCATCAATATATTTGCCAAAATCAAACAACAAATTTCTTAAAGAAAATTTCAAATTTAGTGGTTTGGTTATAAATAAATATATAAGAGTTTTACTCAAACAAGCTAAATAAATGAGATATAAGTTTTGATTTGTTACAAGAAATTAGTATTTTTTTTAAAGTAAGTCTTTAAACTTTAACAATAAGAACATTTCCATCATGATCACCAACGAACGGCTCATCCAGTATCATTCCTTCAGTTTTGTGAGTTTTTTTTTGTTCAGAAAAGTTATTATTTGTATGGAAGTATCGAATTTCTTGGAAGTTGTTTCCTAAAATTTCAAGAAATAAAATTCAAATAAAATTGCAAATTCATATAAATGTACATCGGTATACTAACTTTGAGCTTTCAAACGATTAGACTTCGAAGATTTCGAGCGTTTAATAATAATGTAAAAACTAATAGCTATAATAATTACTGGAATCAATAGCACCAATAGATACCATTTTGTGTCGATTTTGTTCAAATGATTTAAAATATTTCCCTCTTTGACATAGTAACATCGAAATAAATCATCGCTGAATTTTTCCGCACCATTAAAACAGCTACATTCATTGTATTCAATGCAAGTTCCTCGAATACAACCATCCAATACTCCATTACACAACGGCTTGCAATGAAAAGAATCAAAGGCGTATCCGTCTGGACATTGGCATTGGCTGCCTATGCGACATGGAGCGCAATATCTGCCTTCAAAAATTTGATAACCCATTTGGCAAGTACAAATACCCATAGTGCAATTTGCAGTTATTTTTAACTCGATTTTGGAGATTGGAATGGTATGAATAATGCTTTCATTGGTAGAGAACTTGGACTTAGTAGCCTTTGTAGTTTCAAATTCAGCGAACGCTGTATCACTCAAAGACTTTAAAACTGATGGCTTCTGGCGTAATACTTCAAAACTCATATTTTGCGTATTTGAGAGATTTCTGATGCCCACTATACTAGATTCCGATTCTGTTCTTGTAAACGTTGCCTTTGGAAAGTCATCCAGGGTTCTTAAAGAGGGTTTTAAGTCAATCTGCCTTGTTGAAGATTCAGCCTTAAAAGGTCTGTGATCCGTACTAACTGGATTCGTTGTGCCTAAATTTGAATCGTCATACGTAACAAACTTTTCCCATGGATAGTTAATCTGCTCCGTTGTAGCCCCAACTTCAAGCCTTTTAAATTGTTTACTTGTAGTTGGAATCGTAGAAATTTTGTTAGGAGTGAACTTATTAGGATCAGCAACTTTCCACGATGGCTTTTCGACAATAGCCCTTGTTGAAGATTCAACTTCAAACCGTGTATCCAATAGTGGAGCAAAAGGTTTTGTTACAGCTTCATAGCTTCCGATGCGTTTACAAGTTCCATCAATAGCAGACACTTCATAGCCGTAGTAACAAGCACAAAGATTAGGTCTATAACAAAAGCCATAGCCACATGATTTCTTACAAACTGGCACACAGTTAGGGAATTCTTTATTGCGGCTACTTTCACGATATCCTTCACAGCAAACAAAATTTATTTTCTGTTGGGTTTTTTCCTTTAAAAATAAAATGGTGAAAAAATATTAGTGTGATTGATTCCGAAGAACTTTTTTTTTTTTGAGAAAACTATTCTAACCTCCGATACGACTCTCCGACTATGCACATCATATTTATAAATGTTAAACTTATGCAAAATTTGTTTAGTACAAACTTGCCTATTCCATTCGTATGCAAGACTTAAAGAAATCACTGAAAACAGTACTTTCCAGAAAAAACCGGACGCCATTTTGTTTTTACTTCCAACACTCGCTAAGAACTCAAACCAACTGAATTCATATGCCGCCGATTCGTAAAATTTTATTATGGCTTTGTTGGTTCGGAATATAAATACTATCTTACTTATAACCGCAAATTCATGCAATTTTACTACGTATTTTATGTACTATGAACAAAGAAAATAAACCATCATCCTGAGCAATGATAAAAACTATCACGAGTCTAGCCAGAAAGAAAAACCCTGTTGGCATTTTTATTAGATAATAATATAAATTGATAAACGAAACAAAAGATGACAAAAAAAAAAAAAAAAACAATTTTTAAACATGTTCGTCTTCTTGTGTATTTTCCATGGTGTTGTAGCTCCAAAGTTGGCTAAACCAGTTTCGTCGTTTATTCCAAATCACTAAACTCACAACTACCACCAGGAAAAGTATAATAAATCCCACAATCAAAAATCCCATTTCCGTTGAAGTATTTTCGGTGTTGCCAGTGACTTTATCAGCCATAGAGGGAATTAGTGTGGTCCATACAGCTTGCAGTTCGATGCATTTATACATCTGTGCGTGGGCATGACAAATTGTGAATCCTTCATAAAACTCGCACGCATCAAAAGGTACACAATCGGAATTGTCTTCATCTTCGCACGAATGGACACAGCGACTTTCTGTCACATTTTGCTGCCATATGAACTTCGCCCAGCAATCACAATAATCGGGCTCGGAGAAGATGTCGTCGTCGCCCGCCCAGAGGCAGCTGGTTCCGTTGTTGAAAAAGCCCTCAGCACAGTTGCAAGTACCATTTTCATTGCATTCTCCAAACGCACATGACAGTTCGGTACACTTAAGATGACAAGAGCTGTCATTTGTTTGTTCGTAATGCGGCCAGCAGGTGCAGGTGTTTGGTGATGTGCAATCAGCGTTTTGACATCCATTGTCACATCTAGGAACACAACTAGAAGTGTCATTCGGACGATGGAAACCATTTTGACAAATACAAACGTCATTTGTTTCGAAACAAATTTCATTGCTTCGACAGGATCCGTTGCAAGGTATTTTTGAGGTTGTAGTCTCCATCAATAGGACGGCTGCTGTTGTTGTTTCGAGAAATTTATCCGTCACATCTGATTGGCAAAGATCACCCTCGGCATTCTTGTGGTATCCATAATCACAAGTGCATTGATTTGGTCCCGTACAGTGTGCATTCAATCCGCATCCACCAAAACAAAACGGGATGCAACTATAGCTGGGGAAACCTGAGCTTGTGTAGCCTGGCTCACAGCATCCAAGTAAACGTTTTGAACGAAGACCAATCTACAAAAGGTAATTGATAAAGAATTTTATAAAATTAATCCCATAACAAATGATCTCGAATCACCCTTGTTATTTTGCGTGGTGAAAAGTGCGTGGTATGACTAAACCATGAATCTGCAAATTCCAACGGTGATATTCTGTATTGGGTAGTTATAAATGTTTCATATTGAATGCAGGAAAAAATTTGTAAAGCCGGAATAATTGGGAAGAAACTTAAAACTGACAGCAGCAACATTTTGCTATCGATCGTGGTTTGTTGAATAAAGACTAAACATAAATTTACATTATGAGACAGAATGAGCCCTTATATCGGTGGCTTTGAATTGTATTTCTTTTGGTATCCGGGGTTGATAAGAATTATTGTCGTTTATATAGTATGCAAGTGAATCAGGCGCGGATTTAATTGCAATTCAATGGGATGCGAAGGGGGGGGGGGGCACAGAATGTTGTAGTGTAGAGAGAAGACGATTTAAAAATAAAATAAACACCAATGGTTCAATACGACTCCCTTGAGGTACACCATAATTAATTTTAAATTCGATTACTTCCTCTTGCGAAAAATTGAGAAATCCTCCACAAGTACCTACTCGTATCTCATGTCTTGAAAAAGTGCCCAACACCTTAGTCGTTTGGATTCGGTAGAAAATTCTAGGTCCCCTTCATTTATTCTGACACACGTTGAGAATTATAAATCAAAAAATCGCTAATGGCAGATGATCATCAATTGTTACCTGTCAGGTTTCTATAGGAATCTCTGGCCGAATATCTCCAGGAAAAAAAAAGAATACTAACTCAAGATAAGCAGGCCTCAATTGTCCCTCCTAGTTGGAATCCTAACTGGTCACAACTCAATGGGGACCGACATGGTCGCAGAATGGGCATAAGCACATCTGACCTATGTAGAGGGTGGCAGGACGAGGAGGCGGAAGAGGGCTCATTCCACTTTCTTTGTGAATCAGGAAAACTGCCCTCGTTACCCCTTCTAACCTAAACTAACCTAACCTACCTTCAAAATATTGCAAAAAAAGATGATTTCGGTGGCTATGACTTTGGTTCTGATATATCGTTCCCGTCGCAGTTTTTGCCAGAGTCATAGAAGTCTTGGGCTTCTTAGCACCCTATATGTCGGATATCCGAAAAAAAATGCCATCTAAGGGTTCAGGATTTGGTCAAAACAGGTCAGCTAATTTCAGAAATTGATCGGCTCAAGAAAAATTTTAATCAGTGGTTGTTAAAGAGCCTCTTTTTGTGGGATATTCGGAACAAAAGTATGCCATATTAAAGGTAAGTATTTGGTCAAAAAAGTTCATCTACTTTCAGATATTGGTCAGTCGTCGGTTTTTTTTTTTAAATATTTTTTTCAAAGTCTTAAGAAAAAAAATAATCCATCTGAAGGGTCACTAAATGCTCATCATAGGTAAACTGGGTTCAAAAATTGGTCAGCCATAGATGTTTTTTACGATTTTTCGAAGTTTTTCAAGATTTTGATTCATTAAAGAAAACGTATAGCTGTCCAATAATAACTGAAACTAATCGTCCTTTAATCAGGGGGGTCATTCCGTAATTGTTAAAACTATAATCGTGCACGATATCGTCATCAATTTGCTTCACGTAACACAATCACTATCGTCTCGACAATCGTTTATTATAAATCACAGTTTGAGAAGGATTGACTTTTCAATCATTGTCATAAATGACAATTCTGTAATTTATTTTTGTCAGTAACGCCCAAAAAATATCAATTTTTATTTAGAAGAAGTGAAGAAAAGTGCGGGCAAAACGTGAAGTCGCCTAAACAAATCGGTTATCCACCTATCCTTCAAACTACATATAATTAATTATAGGGTTTTCAATTGCAGCGGGCAGATTTTGACGGTGACATCTATTAAATCTTTTGTTTATTATTTACTGATGCCAAATCATCAAGGCAAGTTACACGATTGAACGACACGTCCAATTGAAAGAACTTTAAAATACAAATCTTTTGGGCATCGATACGTGCGTTAAGCCCATTTTAAGGTTTACATGGTTGTATTTCCATGTCTATTATCCCAGGATCAACCGAAAACATCTACGCGCCCTAATTGAAAAACACTACATATGATAAAATGCATAAATTGTTTCGAAAAACAAACAAGACGACGCAAGACGATAGCTAAATAGGTATCGTTCAAACGGTAACGATTTAACGATAACGTTTTGACGATTTTTGAGTTACAGAGAGCAAATTTTCGATCGTCAAGACGAAATCGTCCAGTCGATAGTGATTATCGCCTTAACGTGAAGCAAAGCTATCGTCAAAACGATATCGTGTGGCGATAATCGAATTATGGAATGACCCCCAGGTCACTAAGAAAATTTAGACGTTATACTTTTTTGCGAATATCCCACAAATGACAAATCTCTGAAACCTTGAAAAAATAATTAATAAAAACTTATGGCTGTCCAATTTCTGAAAGTAGTTGACCTCTTCTGATCAATTATACTGACCTTTTTTGCGAATATTCCACATATATGGGGTTCTAAGATCTCGAAGCCGTCATAGCGGACTGAAACTACAGACTGGAGCTCTTTAAATAACCTTCTTTTGGATATGAACAAATCAGCATTCAAATATTTCTTTCCACGAAATAGTTAATCTTTACTGTAGGTTCTAAAGGGGTATTGATAAGACTTGTGGTTAATGCACAAAAATCTAAATAATTGTTTAAGTGTATATTATGCAAATGAAAACAACGCAAACAAAAAAATATAAAAATGCGGAGTTAGGTTGAGCGTTCTTGCTCTTGCAACTCAAGTGATTCTATTAATACCAAAAAACCTTGAATTAAGACAAATCCTCACAAGGACTATCTTTTTGTAGATCTGCCGCAAAGTGGCTCAAATTGACTTTTTTGGTCGAAACAAATTGTAACTCTTAACCCGCTTATGTTGATGATACAAAAGTTATACAATTGTATATGTTTCTCTAAACACTCAAATTTTTGTCGTTACCTCAGTGACATGGCAAATTCTCAAAAAAATAATCTCTTAAGGTCTGCGGGACCCCTTAAACTCTTTATCTTAACAAAACCACAGCAAAAATTCGAATTTTGTAATTCCTGCCTACAGACACCCTTTTAAACTTTACTTTTTTGTTGCTCGTGATTATTTTTTTTCTTTTTATTCAAATGTTAAATCTACTCAACTCATATAACTTCGAAGGTTATTAAATTTTTACTCAAGAGAAATTTTAAAATATGCGTTGGTTAATTCTATTTTATTTGGCTTCGGCAACTTTTGGCCTCGTTTTTGTTCTCTATACAATAATATTCTTTTCATTTACCGACACTGTTAAACGTCCTAAAGGAGAAGTTGTGTTTAATCACAATAACGTTACCATGTAAGATCAGTATAGGTTTTTAATTTTTTTTATAAAAATATGAATTACAATTATTAATTTAATTTTAAGCTGTGTAGAGCGTTGTGCCAATTATTCCAATGGTTATTGTGCGGTATTTGGAAAATGCAAAGGCGATTCTAATGATCATGATGGATCCTTTGGACTTTTAAAAAATTCGAAGACGATTTGTTCAAATTGTACAAATGGTTGGTGCTCTTCGAAGAGTAAATGTGAATGCAATCGAGGCTATAAGATGTCGAAAAATGAAGTCTGTGAATCTGTTATTGGAGACGGATGTGAGTATGGATATATGAAAGCAAACAACAGTAACATCTGCATGCCAGTATGCGAAGGAGGTTGTCACAATGGTGAATGTTTAGCTCCAAATGAATGCTCCTGCGATAAAGGATTTCATATGTCTCAAGCAAACACTTGCGAGCCAACTTGTGATGGTGGATGTGAAAATGGCATATGCGTTGCGAGTGGAAAGTGCTATTGCAACAGGGGCTACTGGATGTCCCATAAAACACAGAAATGTGAGCCAGTTTGTGAGTATGGATGTTCGAATGGAACATGCGATGCTCCTGGAAAATGCGCTTGCAACGTTGGTTTTTCAATGTCGAATTTCACCAAAAACTGTAAGCCTGTCTGTGATAGTGACTGTCCAAATGGCACATGCACTGATCGAGGAAAGTGCGCTTGTAATATTGGATATTGGAAGAAATCAGAAAACCAGTCATGCAAGCCCGTATGTGAAAAAGGCTGTACGAAAGGAACTTGCATTAGTCCAAATAAATGTATTTGCACATTGGGTTACAAAAGTGCTGAACTAGGGGCATGTGAACCAATTTGTGAAAACGGCTGTAAAAATGGCAATTGTGTTGGGGTAAATGAATGCAAATGTAATGAAGGTTTAATTCTTTCATTCGGTAAATGTTTAAAAGATCCTGCCGTTTAAAGTTTACTATTTTTCTTTGGAATTTTCCTCATACCTATACCTAGATATATGTAGATAGTGATAGAACATTGAAGTTTGTATTATAGACTCAAAAGTATATATTAGCATGTGTTGTAAAGTTTTTAAATATACTTAACTCTTATAACTATTAAATAGAGGAAATAAAAATAAAAATATCATTCTTTTTTGTTTTAGGCCTGCCGCCCACTAGGCAACTTTAAGTTGCTCATCCCAGCAACTTTTAGTTGCTCCCGATTCAATTACATTGGCTTATATAGGAGAGCGCCCACTTAACAGGCAGCCTATGTAATTGAATAGAGAGCAACTAAAAGTTGCTGGGGTCAGCAACTTAAACTTTCTACTAACTGACAAAAAAAAGAATAATTTACATGAAGTGAAGTAAAAGAAAGGCGTAGTCTAATAATTAACAGTTAAATTTAAATTTTTTGTATTTTCAAAGGAAAAAGAGTTTTTAATCTTTCAAATTTGAATAGAACGTTATTTTATGACTTGCACCTATGTTTTCTCTGTCCGTTTTGTTTCCCGTTTTCAATAGATGCCACCAGGCCAATATATAACAGTTATTACAGTGTATTCGCGATTAAAGTGCGGGCGTGCATTAACGCGCAGATTTCTTACAATCACTCTGTTTAATACGTGTACAGTTCATACAAAAAAAAAATAACAAATTTAAATTCTAGTTAATCTCATAGAAAATGCCCTGTCCCAAATTTGAAACAGATCGATTCATCCGTTTAGGTTGTGAAATTTAATTAAATTTTTATTTTAATCAAAATAATTCTCACGCTGTGCTTTTGTATCAATATAAATATCAACTTTCTTGTAAAACGGCATAAGAACATTTATTAGAATTACAAAGTTTCAAATTTTGTTTTCATTTAAATTTGTATAAAATAAATGAAGCAGCTCAAACATGATTTATTTAATTGTTGTACAAATGTACATAGATACATACACATACATTATGTACATTATTTTGCTGATAAGTGTAGTTTCAAAAATAAACTACGACACGTTGATGCTGGAACTGTGATAAGTAATTATTGCAGCCAGTGGTGGATAGAAAGCTGTTGAAACAGTTCAATCGAAGAGGGCCTCTACTGATTGGGGCGCCAATATTTCACTTGATTAACATAATTTGATCGTTTCGTAACAACGAGCTTGAGTGTGGATAAGGCCCGTCACAAATTCAAAATCACCGATATGGTTGTCTTTCCATGTGGAAGGGTGAAAACAAAGGTGAAATGAAAATCTGCCTCCGGTATACAAATTTTGGAACAGTGTTAGTAATATTCTTACTTAAGTACTTTCTGAGTGAAAAATTAATTAAATTCCTGGCATTGTAAAATAAACCTCCCCTAAAATAATAGTTATTAACTATTTCATTATTGAATAATTCACACACATGAAATACGGTTCTGAACTCTTGTATCACAAATTTAATGATGATACCCATAATTGTAATTTAGGGCCCTTTGATCCACAGTCCGCCAATGGCATTCACTGGCTAAATTTATATATGATGTGATGACAATGCTTGCATGATTCAAATGAGGAGAAACTTATTTTTCGAAATTAGATAAATATTTTTTGATTCATGGCAAAAAATATTTAAACAATGACGAATGTTAAGGTCGTATTAATAAAAGGATTTTTTTTTAAATCAATTCTGTATTTAGTAGTTAAACAATCGTGCAGGCTTCAAATATGCTTCGGCTTATTATATTCTGCTGTGTTATTTTGAAAATTCTTGGTGGAGCTTTAGCTTCTTTTACGATATTAGATTGCAACAATGGAGACACTCCATGTAATTGTCCTCAAGGAAATGTTCTGCTGGAATACCAAGATGTTAATTTGTGAGTTGAATATTTTTTTAAAAAATGTGTATCATAATAAATTGGTTATCAAATATATTTTTGCTGCTTTCAGCTGTATAGAGCACAACGATAAATGTCCCGATGGTTATAATGGATTTTTTGGAATATGCAAATGTTTTCCTGGTCATGGATTTTTCGGGTTTTTGGGAAACTGTAAGCCGCTCTGTGAAAATTGTAAAAATGGTTGGTGCTCTTCGAAGAGTAAATGTGAATGCAATGAAGGCTATAACATGTCGAAAAATGGAGGATGTGAACCTGTTATTGAAGACGAATGTGAGTATGGATATATGAAAGAAAACAACAGTAACATCTGCATGCCAGTATGCGAAGGAGGCTGTCACAATGGTGAATGTTTGGCTCCAAATGAATGCTCCTGCGATAAAGGATTTCATATGTCCCAAGCAAACACATGCGAGCCAATTTGTGATGAAGGCTGTACGGAAGGAACTTGCATTAGTCCAAATAAATGCAAGTGTACATTAGGCTACGCTAGTGCTGATTTCGGAGCATGTGAGCCAATTTGTGACAAAGGCTGCACGGAAGGAACTTGCATTAGTCCAAATAAATGCAACTGTTCTTTGGGCTACGCTAGTGCTGATTTCGGAGCATGTGAACCAATTTGTGACAAAGGCTGTACGGAAGGAACTTGCATTAGTCCAAATAAATGCAACTGTACATTGGGTTACACAGTTGCTGATTTCGGATCATGTGAGCCAATTTGTGAGAAAGGCTGTACGGAAGGAACTTGCATTAGTCCAAATAAATGCAACTGTACAGTAGGCTACGCTAGTGCTGATTTAGGAGCATGTGAGCCAATTTGTGAGAAAGGCTGTACGGAAGGAACTTGCATTAGTCCAAATAAATGCAACTGTACATTGGGTTACAAAACTGCTGATTTCGGAGCATGTGAACCAATTTGTGACAAAGGCTGCACGGAAGGAACTTGCATTAGTCCAAATAAATGTAACTGTACATTGGGCTACGCTAGTGCTGATTTCGGAGCATGTGAGCCAATTTGTGAGAAAGGCTGTACGGAAGGAACTTGCATTAGTCCAAATAAATGCAACTGTACAGTAGGCTACGCTAGTGCTGATTTAGGAGCATGTGAGCCAATTTGTGAGAAAGGCTGTACGGAAGGAACTTGCATTAGTCCAAATAAATGCAACTGTACATTGGGTTACAAAACTGCTGATTTCGGAGCATGTGAACCAATTTGTGACAAAGGCTGCACGGAAGGAACTTGCATTAGTCCAAATAAATGCAACTGTACTTTGGGCTACGATAGTGCTGATTTCGGAGCATGTGAGCCAATTTGTGAGAAAGGCTGTACGGAAGGAACTTGCATTAGTCCAAATAAATGCAACTGTACATTGGGCTACGCAAGTGCTGATTTCGGAGCATGTGAGCCAATTTGTGAGAAAGGCTGTACGGAAGGAACTTGCATAGGTCCAAATAAATGCAACTGTACATTGGGCTACGCAAGTGCTGATTTCGGAGCATGTGAGCCAATTTGTGAGAAAGGCTGTACGGAAGGAACTTGCATTAGTCCAAATAAATGCAACTGTACATTGGGTTACTCAAGTGCTGATTTAGGAGCATGTGAACCAATTTGTGACAAAGGCTGTACGGAAGGAACTTGCATTAGTCCAAATAAATGCAACTGTACATTGGGTTACACAGTTGCTGATTTCGGATCATGTGAGCCAATTTGTGAGAAAGGCTGTACGGAAGGAACTTGCATTAGTCCAAATAAATGCAACTGTACAGTAGGCTACGCTAGTGCTGATTTAGGAGCATGTGAGCCAATTTGTGAGAAAGGCTGTACGGAAGGAACTTGCATTAGTCCAAATAAATGCAACTGTACATTGGGTTACAAAACTGCTGATTTCGGAGCATGTGAACCAATTTGTGACAAAGGCTGCACGGAAGGAACTTGCATTAGTCCAAATAAATGCAACTGTACTTTGGGCTACGCTAGTGGTGATTTCGGAGCATGTGAGCCAATTTGTGAGAAAGGTTGTACGGAAGGAACTTGCATTAGTCCAAATAAATGCAACTGTACATTGGGTTACAAAACTGCTGATTTCGGAGCATGTGAACCAATTTGTGACAAAGGCTGCACGGAAGGAACTTGCATTAGTCCAAATAAATGCAACTGTACATTGGGCTACGCAAGTGCTGATTTCGGAGCATGTGAGCCAATTTGTGAGAAAGGCTGTACGGAAGGAACTTGCATTAGTCCAAATAAATGCAACTGTACATTGGGTTACAAAACTGCTGATTTCGGAGCATGTGAACCAATTTGTGACAAAGGCTGCACGGAAGGAACTTGCATTAGTCCAAATAAATGCAACTGTACTTTGGGCTACGCTAGTGGTGATTTCGGAACATGTGAGCCAATTTGTGAGAAAGGCTGTACGGAAGGAACTTGCATTAGTCCAAATAAATGCAACTGTACATTGGGTTACTCAAGTGCTGATTTAGGAGCATGTGAACCAATTTGTGACAAAGGCTGTACGGAAGGAACTTGCATTAGTCCAAATAAATGCAACTGTACATTGGGTTACACAGTTGCTGATTTCGGATCATGTGAGCCAATTTGTGAGAAAGGCTGTACGGAAGGAACTTGCATTAGTCCAAATAAATGCAACTGTACAGTAGGCTACGCTAGTGCTGATTTCGGAGCATGTGAGCCAATTTGTGAGAAAGGCTGTACGGAAGGAACTTGCATTAGTCCAAATAAATGCAACTGTACATTAGGTTACGCTAGTGCTGATTTCGGAGCATGTGAGCCAATTTGTGAGAAAGGCTGTACGGAAGGAACTTGCATTAGTCCAAATAAATGTAACTGTACATTGGGCTACGCTAGTGCTGATTTCGGAGCATGTGAGCCAATTTGTGAGAACGGCTGTACGGAAGGAACTTGCATTAGTCCAAATAAATGCAACTGTACATTGGGTTACGCAAGTGCTGATTTAGGAGCATGTGAGCCAATTTGTGAGAAAGGCTGTACGGAAGGAACTTGCATTAGTCCAAATAAATGCAACTGTACATTGGGTTACAAAAGTGGTGACTTTGGGGCATGTATTTCACTCTGCAAAAAGCCCTGTCAAAATGGAGATTGTGTAGGAATTAATAAATGCAAATGTCATACAAACTTTGAATTAAAATATGGTAAGTGTGTGAATACTAAAAATAAAAATTTAATTTTGAATTTAATTTAGATTTAAATAAAAGAACTGTTTTGTTATGTTTTTGTCGCATATTAATTTATTTGTTTGAAATCTTTAAATGTTAAAGTTAAATTATTTTCTTGGTAATAAAAAAATTATTGAAACATCAAAATGTATTGCGTTAATAATTAGATTTGTTATTTTCATAAAGAGAATTAATAAACAAGTTCTTTTAATACACTATGATTTTATTGGGTTTGGTTCAATATTCGGAACATATGGATCATAATTCTGGTTGTCAAAAATCCATAGCCGTGCAAAACTCTGCATTACCAAAATTCTGTATGTTCAAAGTTTTGTTTTATAAATTCTGTAAATTTGTTGTGTGCACTTTTTTACATCATAAAAACGATTATTCTTTTACAACTTATTTACAGCATTTAAACAGAATTTTTTTTAATGGCACTTTTAACGATTCAACTTCCTTCTTACAGAATTATGAATGGATATGGGGTATTGTGGGTCCGTTGCAACTGGTCTAATATCATTGTAAAAGTGCAAAAGTGTAACATTTTCTTACACTTCAACTCAAAAAATAAACTAACTTAAATATTACAAGACTTGGACTTTACCCTAACTCCATTGCATTGCAACAGAAAAATTCAGTGGTGTAAAATTTGCACTCTTGATTTGGTAGCATGGATTACGTCAAACGTCATTCTTAGTTTCAGCTGTTTTTCGTTTGGGAAATTGTATGAATTTAACCGTTTTTTACTATCAGAAATTATCCATATGCATAGATCATCAAAAAAAATGTTTTACAACAACAACACGAGATCCTGCTCTCTATCGGGATAACGTTTCATGAACCAAAGTTTTAATTTTTACTCTTTTGGGTAGATGGCTTCTCATGGTAAGGTAGTGTGAAGTGAATTAGCCGTGTTTTATTATCTACGGATCTGGATCAGAATCATCCCTTGAAAATAAAACGATACGGATCTAAGTGACAACTGTGTTGTATATCTGTCTCTATTTGCCTACGTTGGTTTATTTTTCATGTATTTGTTGTCTTTTTTCTTTACACCACATTTCACACTACCTTACCATGAGAAGCCCATCTGCCCGCAAGAGTGCGAACTAATTTGCGGATCTTTAAAATAGATCCAGATAGAGAGCAGGATATCCCAACATGTTGTTGTATTACGTGTTAAAAAATGATCCTGATCCAGATCCGAAGATAATAAAACACTGCTATTATAAAGAAAAATAAACCAACGTAAGGAAAAAAGAGAAAGGTATATACAACACAGTTGCCACTAAGATCCGTATCGTTTTATTTTCATGAAATTATCTATATATGGATTATATTCATTAGCGATAATAAAATGCGTCTTTTGTTGTAGTTTTCTACAGAATACAAAAAACTAGTTCACGATCTACTTAATAAAATAAAATTTCTCAATCTTACAAGGGCTGTTGCACCTGATCGTGAATACCCCTTATATTTATCTTTTTACTTGCGATATATATTTACAAAGGTACTATATGGTAATGTATGAATTTGTAAAAAAAAATCCAACTCGAGATTGTGATAATAAGGGTTTTTTTTTTTAGACATATAGTTTCCAAGAAGAAAAAAAACGGATATAATTTAATGTTATGGCCAAGAATTAAGCTTTATTATAAAGATGTGGACCAATGATTCCCTCTGCCCATAGAGCACACCAAACAGTGACTTTTTGAGGATGTAAACGGCGCGGCGTCTCAACAATGGCTTGTAGATTATGATCACTCCAAATGCGGTAGTTTTGCTTATTGACGAAGCCTTTCAACCAAAAATGAGCTTCATCGCTGAACAAAATTTACTTGTGAAAATCGGGATCAACAACTATATCGTTTCAAGCCCATATTGCACGATTTTCAAACGTTGTTCAGGAGTAAGTCGATTCATTATGAAATGGCAAACCAAACTGAGCATAAATCAAGTGGCAGCTGTCAAAAAGACCTCCGAAAAAAGTATTGCCAGATAAAAAAAAAAAACACATTGTAGTTATAAGCTGCCGTTTTGTAAAATAAAAATATGTAGTTCCGGAAAATAGTTATTAATGACACTTCCCAAAGAACCATTTTTTTTATTTTCGCTTTTCTAGAAAACGTTTCAACTGCTTTTTATCATTTTTTATATGGAACATGATTGACATATTCTTAATAATATTGTGTAACAAAATGTTCTAATTTTTTTTTGTTTGCCGTCACTGACTTGTATAGGAAACCCACTTAGGTATTTTTAGGATTCAGTTATAGCTTTCATTGAAGCTTTATCATTGAAAATGTAAATGATTGGTTTTGAGGCATTTAAAAGGCGAAATTCGTAATTATTTTGATGCCAATAAGTAGGTAGTGACTTAATTATTTAAATTATTTGCCAAAAAAAATTTCATTTTGGACCACCCGTCCAAATAAAATGACTTTTATTATTCCAATGAATGAACTACCTTATCAATGATCATTGAAAAATTTAACGTCAGTTTATGGCGAAGTTTTGGATTGAACTAATTTTATTTTCACTAAGGTAATAGTTCAAGCCATCAGCTTTATTTTTGCATCAAAATAATTTCTGAATTCACTTTCTAAACGTCTCAAAACGAGTCATTTAAATTTTCAATGATGGTTTTCAATGAAAGCTATAACTGGGGTCTTAAATTACAAATATCGTAGAACGCAACCTTTTTGTTATTGAAAAACAATCTATGTTATCGACATTTAAGGTTCAAGTCATTAATAATTTCAACAGCGCCATCTTCATATTAAAAAAATATCAACACTCTTTATCCAGTTCTATATTCACTAAGTGGCTGGCTTATTTACTGACAGAGGAGAATTTTAATCCACTATCTATAAAACTTACAATAAAACCTCTTTCCATTAAAATCGTCTTAGGTTTACGGTAAAAAAAATCCGCAGATTCTGCTCAAATAGCATGTATTTATGAGCAAACTACAATGATAATCTCAAAATGACTAAACGTTTTTTAGTAATAAATAAAATACCATCATCATTCCATTAATCATCAACATTAACAATCGAGTAGGGAATATTTTATTCCGTTATTGCAAGAGAAAATAAATTGCAATTTTGATAAGGAAAAAAATTGAAAAAAAAAAACCAAACCGCTTGCTTTTCATTACAAGCTCCAAGTTCAGTAGTTTATCGTTGTCGTTGTGCTGAATCCATTCAATTTGTATCTTTGTTATACTACTTACTTGATTCTTAGGGTTCGGCCACACACTGAGCGACAAGCCACAGAGCGGCAGACTGAGCGACAAGTTCAAACGAAAACTGACCATTTATTGAATGACAATACTCTTGAGCAGCTATCGTTTTAAAAATTCCATTGCAAAGTAACGCGTTCGCAAACATTGTAATAGCTACGGACACGGAGATATACATAGTACCGTAATACTATGTCGCTCAAGATTCAATACAAAATAGAACACATTTGAAAGCAGAGCGACTCGATGTCGCTCTGTTACTCAGAAATGTCACTTATCGTTCAATGCCTTTTCTGAGTGACAAAGTATGGCCCCTTAGTTTTTTCAGACATGCTCTAGTGATCTTGTATAATCTTATAAGTTGTATGGTTTATCAACTCAAAATTAAACAAAAAAGCAGAACACTATTGACCTAGCATTTTCGACAGAACAAGATTTGTTTTGTTGATGTGTAGGGGGGTCAGTGTGAGTATACACAACTATTTTTGGGCTTGAAAGTCCTCCATTTGGCCTATGACCACCATCTTGGAAAAAAGGATGTTAAAAGTTTTCGACGATATCTTGAGAATCAGTAGTACCTATCACAAACAAATTATTAGAATTTTTTTTTAAATTGGATTCTCTACAATTATTAAGAACCCTAAATTTACTAAGATATTTTTTTAATATCTCAACTGAAAGTACATACGAAGCCCCAATCTGCAGATAAGAACGTGAAATGAGAAACAGTAAAAAAAAAAAACATAACCCACCCTCAAGTCAAATAATGACTCATGTCGAAACGTTGAAATTTAATTTAAACAATCGTGGTAGCTATCAATTACAGTCGACTCCGCTTATTTGCAAAACAAAAAATGCAGAAAATTTCTTGCAATAAAGCGGAGTTTTCATATAAACGAACTTCGGATATATATCCAACTTTGTTGCACTTAACCAAACTTAGTATTACGGTAACTTTATTTCCCTTTTAAACGATGTTATGTGAAATATTTCCAAAGATAGAAAAATAAAATATAAATAACCCTGAATAACAAATAAAATAACTTTTAAAAATTGTGACAGTTGAAATGATTGGAACGATGAGAATGGAATGAAACTAAAAATGTCATTTTTTAGGTGTGTTCAAACTTGAAAAAAATTACGGATGCGTTCAGTGTTTCACTTAAGCGGAGTTGTTTCAGAACAAAATAATTATTTGGGGGAGAGAAAATTGTTTCAATTAGAGGGAGTTTTCAAATAAGTGGAATGCAGTTATCCGTACTAATTTGTGTTAAAAAGCCCTGAAAACCAACCGCGATAAATTTCTTGTTGCATATAACCGAAAGTTTCATTTAAGCAGAGTGTATATAGGCGGAGTCAACTGTATAGTGTATATATATTTCACATATTCTCAGAACTGTGAAAACAGCGCCTTTCGAAAATTGGGAATCTTGGCAGACTTTTTATTATCGCACACACAAAACCTTTTCATGCTGTATTTATACGTGTTCTCGTGTTTTGTGACTGTGTACCAAACTACCCGCATTGATATAATTAAAAAAAAATACCACCCTTATCGCATCTTAAAATTACAGGGTTTTTATTATGTCGATGCGATAAATTTTTAACTCAACCCCGTTTTAAGCGCAATTGCTATTAGAAATCCATAACTATACCTACCTAATAAATGTTTAATGAATTGAAAGCAAACATTTAGCAATTTAACTGAGCTAGTTTTTAAATTTTGAGATCATAATGATTTTGTGGTTACATAAACTCGAGATTACTTTTGAAACATGTTCTTCAGATATTTTAGATCTCGAGCTAACTCCGAGTATTTGGTGAGTTTCCTACCTTATTGTGGGATTGATTAAGAAACAAATTAAATAAAACATCAACACTATTCGCTCCGACCTTGATCTCCATATATAGTTCCACAGAAATTGACATTCCCATTCGTGGCCATCTTCTAGCTATCTGCTTGAAGATGCGATTGGATAAAATAAATGCAAAGGATTGCGAGTTTTTGGCAACTCAGCTTAGCATCGATAAACTATCAAAGTATATCGATATCGATTAGAATGACATCTGGCAAAATTGACAGCATACCGAATTAAATTCGGCTTAACGTGTCTTTTTGTAACACATCATTTATAGCTAAAATTATAAATTCCACCCCCTACACACCTTTATTTCTCTGTCAACCACTTAGGTTAGGTTAGGTTAGGTTGCAGAGTGCCTTACAGTGACCTAAGTAGTGAAGGGTATCCTCCTCTACTTCTTTATCTCTGCAGCCTCTGCAAATGTCTTCAGTACTTAGTCTCATATTCTTTCTATGATATCCTAAGTGAATGTGCCCTGTGATAATTCCTATCAAAAGATTCAGTGATCTTTTTTTCAGGTTCATGATTTTAACCGTTTTGTTTTTATTGTAGCTAGGCCACAGATTCTTTGTAGTGGTACAAGTTACGAGTGAGTTCCATCTGTCATTCGTAAGTTCCATTATCTTCTTACCAATTTCCTGTTTAATGGCGCAGGGTGGAATTTTAACACCGGAGTCTATTATGCTTAGTTCTAATGATGAACCAGTCCTTGCCAGTTTATCGGCTTTTTCATTTCCTAGAATTGTACAGTGTCCAGGGACCCAGCAGAGTATGATGTCATGGTGCGTGGCAAGAACTTTTAGCTCTTCACGACAGCATGAAACCAGCTTGGATCTTATTTCTGTGGCAGAGATAGGTAATGTCAGCCTGTGGTATTGACAGCATTGAGACCTGTTCAGCAGCCCTTATCTCTGCCAGAACCTCTGCTTGGAAGACACTGCTGTAATAAGGGAGTCTATAAGACTTGGCCAAATCGAGGCACTCTGAGAAGAAGATCGCGCCTACTCTTCTATCCATCTTCGATCCGCCGGTGTAAATTTCTACCATCGGTTTATCTGATTGTTGTAAACCAGCAACCCATTCCTCCCTTGTGGGGATGGAGACAGAAAACGGTTTCTCAAAATCTGTACGGCGTGTTGTGTAGTCTGTGCGTGTGCATACATACCCCTCCGTAAATTTGTTGATAATTTGTGCATGACCCACGGAGCTCCTTCTCCAGTTTTCGGTCTGGCTTAATCTTTAAGCACTGTAAGCTGCAGCCTCTTGCACTAATATATATAGGGGTCTTAGATTGAGTATGGTTTCCATTCCCGCAGTGGGTGTGGACCTTACCCCTGTGATTCCTACGCACGCTAGCCTTTGAACTTTGTAAAGCGTTTTATAATTAGTTGCTTTATCCATCGCGCTCCACCAAACCAGGCTACCATACGTAAGGATCGGTCTTATAATGACCGTTTACATCCACATTATGATTTTAGGGCTTGGACCCCAGGTCTTACCAAATATCCTGTTAGAGGAGTAAAAAGCGATCATGGCCTTCTTGGCTCTTTCTTTAACATTCATAAACCAGTTAAGCTTTTTGTCAAGAATTTCGCCTAGATATTTGGCATGATCTGATAGATTAAGTCGGGTTCCTTCTTTTGGCGATCTAATACGATAGTGAACACTACTGATGCTGAATCACATCCATCAATCTCAAGTTCTGCCTCATCTGCTTGCCAACTCACTACTTCATCCTCATTCAACTATTCACCTTCGACTGATACTGAAGAATCTTCTATTTTAACTCCATCTTCGGCAGCATCTACACCAAGTGTTATGAAGTTTGGGACTTCATGGTCCATTAAAGAGTTCACAATAGATTATAAAAGCTCTGTACTGCGAAAAAGATTAAGACAAATCCTCTTAACTAATTCAGTATTGTCTTGCTGCTTGATAAATGCGAAGATCGATCAACTTGCGAGAGAAGAGATGTATTTTTATATGAAAAGCGGGCAAATGATCAAATCAGATCTATGAGTAATTATTCCTTCTTAAAATTTTTGAACGAGCGATAGATATTTATTTTAGGACAGCCGCGCCGCGCCGCATCGCATCGCAAGTTTGTGTATAGGTACTATCTCGCCTTCTTTGGAACTGGCAAACAGCAAATAAGCTGAGCCTTCTCATAGGAAGCTACATATTTGGGTCTTACCGAATTAACAAGAAAGAGTAAAAAAGGCCAAGGGGCTACATTAGATCTTAGAGTCGGAGTGTACTTAAGCCCCGCTACTACCCATTCAAAAGAGGAACAAGCCCTTCAAGTTTATAAGTTCTCCAACTCTGCATTACTCATTGGCTATACACTTCAGACGTAGATATATCGTTTCTTCCATAGGGTGACATGTGGCAGTATGGTGGATGGCTGTAGATAAAGTGAGACAAATTGTGACAAGGCAAAATCCAACATCCAGCTTGCCTGTGGCACAAAGACGCAAACGTGAGTTTTCTCTGTGCACACACAAAACCGAATACACATCAAATTTTGCACATTCCGCCAAAGTCAGGTGGATATTTTTTTGACAGATAACACTTCCCTGCAAGATGCTGGAGGTTCTCTTTCTATCATCATTGCAGCGTGTTTGAGATGGGACTTTGGGCGATTAAAGAAGTCTTTGTCTTGACATAAGGAATACGTTATATTAACTACGGAAGTGACCCTAGACATGCCAATTATAACAGTTTTGGTTTAAAAAAATACTGTATATGCGGGCCCGCAGTGCCAGGGCCCTCCGCCGGTGGGGATACTTCAGGCACCCAGAGTTTTTTTTTTCTAAGTCGCGCGAAGAGCGTCAACGCACGCCCACTTTTAATGACCAAAAACTGTTATAACTTTTATAAATTGGCATGTCTCTAGTCTCGTCCATTAACTATAGATATGCGCATCTTGTCAAATAGCCAAGAGCCGCTATAAGATCTTTGGACTCTGTCTCTAAGAAATCTATAACGGAGCTTAACTGTCCATTCTCAACATTCTCCTATGTTGGGCCCCAGCCGCCCATCAGAATTCAGGACATTCCAAGAAATTTTAAAGTTAACGAACTTTCCGAAAATGGGACAACACAACCTTATGTTCCAGGTAGGGTAAGAATAAAAACACAGATCTATTTAGCGCTCTGGGAGGATCTGAGACGCTCTAAGTGTTTGATATCTTTAAGTTTTTTTGACATTAGCACAGTAGAAAGTTTTGTAGCCAGGCAGTGTCTAATAGGCAAGCACGGAACGCGTCTAAGCATATATTCAAATGGTTTTTGCGGATTATTATGGACAACAAAGAAGAAGAAGAAAGTATTCCTCATTTTCTGCTAACGTGTTCTTTTGTTCGCTTCATAAGGAGCTCAAAGTGATGGCAAATTAGGAAGAAAATTTCTAGATTCGTGTGATATCAGAATTTATCAACTTTGGTTTAAGTGTGTCAGTCCTTCTGCTGGCAGCCACTTGCACAAAACCTAACCTTACCATGCATCTGTCTACACATTTCCAATAAAATCTCGTACTTGTTTTTTTTTGTTTGATGACGAATATAAAAGATCCAGAAATAATCTTCGAATGACTAACTCATTGCAGTATCAAATCAAATCCCCTGATATATTCCATTGCATTAATCATTTATTATACTCACAATCAAATAAGGAATATAAAATTGCAAAAGTGCAAGACAAAAGAAATTCCAATTTCGATAAGGCAAAATTAACAAAAAATAATAAATATAAGAAACCGCATAATTTGTATATACCAAGGTCTAAATAGTTTATCGTCGTTGTGAATGCAGAATTGATTGTATTCAATTCTTATCTCTGCGCCACCACAAATAATAAGAAAGTGTATTTAAAACTTAGAATACTAATTCGAACCAGAGCCTGGCGCCTGAATTCTTTCTTTTTTTTTTTGCATTTAATCATCTGGAACTCAAAGAATCTATATAAATGATTTCATGCAATTTTGTAAGTAGTTTGTGTCAACTGATGATGGTGTAAAATGTTTACATACGCAAAAAAAAAAAAAAAAAATAATAGAAACAAAAATAATACAACGTACTTTGCAATCAAAATGTAGAACGGATATTCTCATAGTACATATGTATGTAGCTTGGGCACAATTTGCAAAACCTAATAGCAAAAAAAAAATTATTACAAAAAGAAACATAGGCAATTCCCAGCAGCTGAGGATGTTTTTTTTTTTTTTATTTTTATCGCGCCAAACCACACAGCAATGTGAGTTGAACGAATGTTGCGCCGCCACATTTCCTCAGTTATAGTTTAAACCTAGAATAATGAAAACGCAAAGAGGACTTAGAAAATTCTACTGGCTCCTTTGGTTGATTTTGATATCAGTTGTAGCAGTGGATTCGGAATTAAAAAGTTGCTTTACCAATGGTAAAAAAAGAGTAAGAATAACCAAATTAAATGGCTCAGGTAGACGGGTGTCGACGGTAAGAAAAATGCCTTCAAGAATGACGCATAAATTCTTTGAAGTTCTCTTCCCTAGATTGTAATGAGGACAGTAAAAACAGGCTGTTGTCCTGGTTTTGGTACGCACCGATGTGTGCCTTATTGTGAGCATGGATGTGATAATGCAAAGTGCACAGCTCCAAACACGTGTACCTGTAATACAGGCTATCGACAGTTTAATCCATTTCGGTAATTCAAATACTTCCAGATCCATTTTCGAATCCATTTAAAATGTATAATTTCCTATAGATGCGTTCCAGATTGTAGGAAATGTGATTATGGATATTGTTCTGCTCCAGAAGTATGCACCTGCTATTCGAATGCTGAAAGTGATGGTAAAGGAAGTTGTAGACCTAAATGTAAACAGGAGTGCAAAAATGGATATTGTGCCAAACCTAATCAATGTGCGTGTAATGATGGCTATGAAATGGATGAAACGACCAAAGAATGCAGGCCAGTTTGCAGGGAGGAGTGCAAAAATGGGTATTGCTCGGCTCCTGGGCAATGCAGCTGTGTAGAAGGATATGTTAGAAATAGCACTGGCCGCTGTGTGCCAGACTGCCCAGGTGGATGCGGAAACGGACTTTGTATAGCTCCACGAAGCTGTGAGTGCGAATTTGGCTATGAAGTGGGAAAAAATGATAAGTGTGAACCAGTTTGTAAAAGTGGTTGTCCCAACGGAATTTGTTCTCACCCTGAATTCTGCACATGCAATCAAGGATACATTAAGAATCAAACCACAGGATCCTGTGTACCGGTTTGTGAAACCGGTTGTCCGAACGGATTTTGTTCTCAACCCGATGTCTGCACATGCAATAAAGGATACGTCATCGATTCCATTTCGAGATCCTGTGAACCAGTTTGTAGAAATGGTTGTCCGAAAGGATTTTGTTCTCAACCTGAAATCTGCACATGCAATAAAGGATACACCATGAATTCAATTGCAGGATCTTGTGAACCGGTTTGTGAAAATGGTTGTCCGCACGGATTTTGTTCTCAACCCGAAGTCTGCACATGTAATAAAGGATACAATAAGAATCAAACTACAGGATCCTGTGAACCAGTTTGTGAAAATGGTTGTCCGAACGGATTTTGTTCTCAACCCGATGTCTGCACATGCAATCAAGGATACACCATGAATTCAATTGCAGGATCCTGTGAACCAGTTTGTGAAAATGGTTGTCCGAACGGATTTTGTTCTCAACCCGATGTCTGCACATGCAATAAAGGATACGTCATCGATTCCATGTCGAGATCCTGTGAACCAGTTTGTAGAAATGGTTGTCCGAACGGATTTTGTTCTCAACCCGATGTCTGCACATGCAATCAAGGATACAGCATGAATGCAATTGCAGGATCCTGTGAACCAGTTTGTGAAAATGGTTGTCCGAACGGATTTTGTTCTCAACCAGATGTCTGCACATGCAATAAAGGATACGTCATCGATTCCATGTCGAGATCCTGTGAACCAGTTTGTAGAAATGGTTGCCCGAACGGATTTTGTTCTCAACCCGATGTCTGCACATGCAATCAAGGATACACCATGAATTCAATTGCAGGATCCTGTGAACCAGTTTGCGCAAATGCCTGTCTGAACGGATTTTGTTCTCAACCTGATGTCTGCACATGCAATCAAGGATACACAATGAATTCAATAGCAGGATCTTGTGAACCGGTTTGTAGAAATGGTTGCCCGAACGGATTTTGTTCTCATCCTGATGTCTGCACATGCAATCAAGCATACACAATGAATTCAACAGCAGGATCTTGTGAACCGGTTTGTAGAAATGGTTGTCCGCACGGATTTTGTTCTCAACCCGAAGTCTGCACATGTAATAAAGGATACATTAAGAATCAAAGGACAGGATCCTGTGAACCAGTTTGTGCAAATGGCTGTCTGAACGGATTTTGTTCTCAACCTGATGTATGCACATGCAATCAAGGATACACCATGAATTCAATTGCAGGATCCTGTGAACCGGTTAGTGAAAATGGTTGCCCGAACGGATTTTGTTCTCAACCCGAAGTCTGCACATGCAATAAAGGATACGTCATCGATTCCATGTCGAGATCCTGTGAACCAGTTTGTAGAAATGGTTGCCCGAACGGATTTTGTTCTCAACCCAATGTCTGCACATGCAATCAAGGATATAGAATGAATTCAATTGCAGGATCCTGTGAACCAGTTTGTGCAAATCGCTGTCTGAACGGATTTTGTTCTCAACCTGATGTATGCACATGCAATCAAGGATACACCATGAATTCAATTGCAGGATCCTGTGAGCCAGTTTGTGCAAATGGTTGTCCGAACGGATTTTGTTCTCAACCCGAAGTCTGCACATGTAATAAGGGATACATTAAGAATCAAAGGACAGGATCCTGTGAACCAGTTTGTGAAAATGGTTGTCCGAACGGATTTTGTTCTCAACCCGAAGTTTGTACATGTAATAAAGGATACATTAAGAATCAAACGACAGGATCCTGTGAACCGGTTTGCGCAAATGGTTGTCCGAACGGATTTTGTTCTCAACCCGAAGTCTGCATATGTAGTAAGGGATACATTAAGAATCAAAGGACAGGATCCTGTGAACCGGTTTGTGCAAATGGTTGTCCGCACGGATTTTGTTCCCAACCAGAAGTCTGCACATGTAATAAGGGATACATTAAGAATCAAAGGACAGGATCCTGTGAACCGGTTTGTGAAAATGGTTGTCCGAACGGATTTTGTTCTCAACCTGAAGTTTGCACATGCAAGAAAGGATACACCATGGATTCAATTGCAGGATCCTGTGAACCAGTTTGTGAAAATGGTTGTCCACACGGATTTTGTTCTCAACCAGAAGTCTGCACATGTAATAAAGGATACACAAAGAATTCAAAAGCAGGATCTTGTGAACCGGTTTGTAGAAATGGTTGTCCGCACGGATTTTGTTCTCAACCCGAAGTCTGCACATGTAGTAAAGGATACATTAAGAATCAAACGACAGGATCCTGTGAACCGGTTTGCGAAAATGGTTGTCCGAACGGATTTTGTTCTCAACCCGAAGTCTGCACATGTAGTAAAGGATACATTAAGAATCAAAGGACAGGATCCTGTGAACCGGTTTGTGAAAATGGTTGTCCGCACGGATTTTGTTCTCAACCCGAAGTCTGCACATGTAGTAAAGGATACATTAAGAATCAAACGACAGGATCCTGTGAACCGGTTTGCGAAAATGGTTGTCCGCACGGATTTTGTTCCCAACCAGAAGTCTGCACATGTAATAAGGGATACATTAAGAATCAAAGGACAGGATCCTGTGAACCGGTTTGTGAAACTGGTTGTCCGAACGGATTTTGTTCTCATCCCGAAGTCTGCACATGCAATAAAGGATACAACATGGATTCAATTGCAGGATCCTGTGAACCAGTTTGTGAAACTGGTTGTCTACACGGATTTTGTTCTCAACCAGAAGTCTGCACATGTAATAAAGGATACATTAAGAATCAAACGACAGGATCCTGTGAACCGGTTTGCGAAAATAGTTGTCCGCACGGATTTTGTTCCCAACCAGAAGTCTGCACATGTAATAAGGGATACATTAAGAATCAAAGGACAGGATCCTGTGAACCAGTTTGTAGAAATGGTTGCCCGAACGGATTTTGTTCTCAACCCGATGTCTGCACATGCAATCAAGGATACAGCATGAATTCAGTTGCAGGATCCTGTGAACCAGTTTGTGCAAATGGTTGTCCGAACGGATTTTGTTCTCATCCCGAAGTCTGCACATGTAGTAAAGGATACATTAAGAATCAAAGGACAGGATCCTGTGAACCGGTTTGTGAAACTGGTTGTCCGAACGGATTTTGTTCTCATCCCGAAGTCTGCACATGCAATAAAGGATACATTAAGAATCTAACGACAGGATCCTGTGAACCGGTTTGCGCAAATGGTTGTACGAACGGATTTTGTTCTCAACCCGAAGTCTGCACATGTAGTAAAGGATACATTAAGAATCAAAGGACAGGATCCTGTGAACCGGTTTGTGAAACTGGTTGTCCGAACGGATTTTGTTCTCATCCCGAAGTCTGCACATGCAATAAAGGATACAACATGGATTCAATTGCAGGATCCTGTGAACCAGTTTGTGAAAATGGTTGTCTACACGGATTTTGTTCTCAACCAGAAGTCTGCACATGTAATAAAGGATACATTAAGAATCTAACGACAGGATCCTGTGAACCGGTTTGCGAAAATGGTTGTCCGCACGGATTTTGTTCCCAACCAGAAGTCTGCACATGTAATAAGGGATACATTAAGAATCAAAGGACAGGATCCTGTGAACCGGTTTGTGAAACTGGTTGTCCGAACGGATTTTGTTCTCATCCCGAAGTCTGCACATGCAATAAAGGATACAACATGGATTCAATTGCAGGATCCTGTGAACCAGTTTGTGAAAATGGTTGTCTACACGGATTTTGTTCTCAACCAGAAGTCTGCACATGTAATAAAGCATACATTAAGAATCAAACGACAGGATCCTGTGAACCGGTATGCGAAAATGGTTGTCCGCACGGATTTTGTTCTCAACCCGAAGTCTGCACATGCAATAAAGGATACATTAAGAATCAAACGACAGGATCCTGTGAACCGGTTTGTGCAAATGGTTGCCCGCACGGATTTTGTTCTCAACCCGATGTCTGCACATGCAATCAAGGATACAGCATGAATTCAATTGCAGGATATTGTGAACCAGTTTGTGCAAATGCCTGTCTGAACGGATTTTGTTCTCAACCAGAAGTCTGCACATGTAATAAAGGATACATTAAGAATCAAACGACAGGATCCTGTGAACCGGTTTGCGAAAATGGTTGTCCGAACGGATTTTGTTCTCAACCCGAAGTCTGCACATGCAATAAAGGATACATTAAGAATCAAACGACAGAATCCTGTGAACCGGTTTGTGCAAATGGTTGCCCGCACGGATTTTGTTCTCAACCCGAAGTTTGCACATGTAATAAAGGATACACCATGGATTCAATTGCAGGATCTTGTGAACCGGTTTGTAGAAATGGTTGTCCGCACGGATTTTGTTCTCAACCCGAATTCTGCACATGTAATAAAGGATACATTAAGAATCAAACGACAGGATACTGTGAACCGGTTTGCGAAAATGGTTGTCCGAACGGATTTTGTTCTCAACCCGAAGTCTGCACATGTAGTAAAGGATACATTAAGAATCAAAGGACAGGATCCTGTGAACCGGTTTGTGAAACTGGTTGTCCGAACGGATTTTGTTCTCATCCCGAAGTCTGCACATGCAATAAAGGATACATTAAGAATCAAACGACAGGATCCTGTGAACCGGTTTGCGAAAATGGCTGTCCGAACGGATTTTGTTCTCAACCCGAAGTCTGTACATGCAATCAAGGATACATTAAGAATCAAACGACAGGATCCTGTGAACCGGTTTGCGAAAATGGCTGTCCGAACGGATCTTGTTCTCAACCCGAAGTCTGCACATGCGATCAAGGATACATTAAGAATCAAACGACAGGATCCTGTGAACCGGTTTGCGAAAATGGTTGTCCGAAAGGATTTTGTTCTCAACCCGAAGTCTGCACATGTAGTAAAGGATACATTAAGAATCAAAGGACAGGATCCTGTGAACCGGTTTGTGAAAATGGTTGTCCGCACGGATTTTGTTCTCAACCCGAAGTCTGCACATGTAGTAAAGGATACATTAAGAATCAAACGACAGGATCCTGTGAATCGGTTTGCGAAAATGGTTGTCCGAACGGATTTTGTTCTCAACCCGAAGTCTGCACATGTAGTAAAGGATACATTAAGAATCAAACGACAGGATCCTGTGAACCGGTTTGCGAAAATGGCTGTCCGAACGGATTTTGTTCTCAACCCGAAGTCTGCATATGTAGTAAAGGATACATTAAGAATCAAAGGACAGGATCCTGTGAACCGGTTTGCGAAAATGGCTGTCCCAATGGATTGTGTTTGAATCCTGGTCACTGTATGTGCAATAACGGGTATAGTTTCGATTTGGTTAGTAAATCCTGTACACCAGTATGTAAAAATAAGTGTTTCAACGGATTTTGTTCTCAACCCGATGTTTGTGCTTGTGACCACGGATACGAAAAAGATATCCATAGCGGATCTTGTATAAAGACCTCTCATAAGTCTTGTGTCAATGGATCTTGTTCGACTTCCACACACTATAGTTGCAGCCAAGGATATTACTTGAATAAAACTATTTGCCAACCAGCATGTGAACCCCCTTGCAAAAACGCCGATTGTGTTCTGCCAAACACATGTAGATGTTGGCGCAATTTCAAAAAGACCTCCTTAGATAACGAATGCGCTTTAAGTCATCGACTGCCAAAAATGTCAGAGTTAAGCAATGACATCATATGTACCCCAGAAAACTGCAAAAATGGCACATGCGTCCAAGACACCATCTGTTCGTGTCCAGAAAATTTTACACTTCAACGCAGTTTATGTATTCCAAATAATTTATGTGGTCCTGGGTTCACCGGTTTTTTTGGAAATTGTTATCCAATGTGTGATGATGATTGTCCTAATGGAACTTGCATAGCTCCTAACAAATGCACATGCTTAGATGGATATTATTTAGATCTAACTTCTGAGCTTTCGAATGTTTGTAGACCATTTTGCAAGCAACCGGGAGAGTCAACAGAACCCGGATGCATCAACGGAGATTGCATCGCCCCAAATCAATGCCAATGCCATGAAGGCGCCGAGAAAAATCTCGAGAATCCCTTCCAATGCAGTTTTAAGAATTTCACAAAACGCTTAGAGTCTTCAGTGTATTTGAAAACTTTGTATGCAATTCCTTTATTACTCATTTCCTTGATCGTACTGAAAGTTTTTATTATGCGGCAGAAGACCTACAATGTTGGCAAAAAGGGTAGGTGTTCCTTTAATTCTTAACTTAAGAACCCAAATACCAAATCGCTTTCATTTTTTTTTTTTAGAAAAACGTTTCGGAAGCTATCGTTATTCAGCAACGCCCCCTGAATCTGTTGAATCAACCGTATGAACATAAAAAAAAACACCACGACGCCGCCGACCGATGTCTTGATTCTCCATTCTAATTATATTGGTGCTAGTCTTTCAGAGTCTTCTCAAAACCTTTTAGCTATTTAAGTTTTACAGAAAATGTGATTTACTACTAAATTTTATTTAAATAAATTGCTTTTTATCAGTAAGTTTTTTTCTTAACATATTATAAAAATACAACCAAGTGTTACTCCAATTTCTTACCACTAAAAACCAGAGGCGCTTACGAGGCTTAGCTGGAGAATAATTTAAAAAAAACTTTTGTTTTGCTGAAAAATATTATTTTGCAAAGCTTACTTGGCAGATAAACAGATCTTTCAATTCATGTTAAGATCCTTATATGTACATATATGTTTGCAAATATTCAGGTTCTTAAATAAGTTTAAAGCTTTTCCTCATGTCTACAAGAGCCCTTAGGCAACCTGATGTTTCTGCGGTCAATAATCGATTCGTTATCACCCGTTCTGATTGTTGACTCCCAACTCACCGTTAACTGGCCTCTATCTTTTCTGTACAGAAAATAGAAAAATATCCTTATCGCTGGTTCCACAGCAAGTGAAGATTATTTTTAGTCCGGGTACATTACCATTTCTTTAAAAAAGGACAGATAATAAAAAAAAAACACAACCGTTTCAGTAAGGTTCATTGAAACCCATAGCTTTTGATTCAGATGCGAGCACATTAACTGATCAAGTTTTAATATCGCTCATTCAGTGTTATTTCAGCTTACCTAATAGCTGGTTCAGTCAAATTTAGGACCAACAATGACACCACGAGGCCTTGGAGTAATTTTGATAATTTTGGGACAAATTTGTCTCTGTTTTTGCTGTACAGAAATGGTTCCGTAAGTTTGTGATTAGTTTTCTTGAGAAACTTGCTTAAACAATTATCAATGTTGGTTATATCTACTATTTTTAGTCAAATGAGATATCGATATAGTTTGGTAACGATGAGAAAATATGGTCTCCATCCGGCAAGGAATCCGTTGAAGGTGAAAGCCGTCAGAGAAGTAATCCTCCGATAAAATCGAAAATTCATCGATCTAACGAACATTTTCTTGTAGACCTTTCAGGAAATGGAGCTTGTTTGTTGTGCAGGATATGCCAAGACCAATAAAACAGAGTAAGTTTTGTATAAAAGAACATTTGTAAAATAGTTTTTCCTGCTTAAACCACTGAATTCTACAGAGAATGTGTACCACAGTGCGATGATTGCGGCGCTGGAAAATGTCTTCACCCAGGAGTCTGCCTTTGTGACAAGGGCTATACAAATGGCCAGAACCATAGTCATTGTGTTCCTGAGTGTACAGAATCTTGTGTAAACGGAGTGTGTACGGGTCCAGATGAGTGTACGTGCAGTCCAGGATACAGCTTCCGAAATGGCAGTACTTCGGTTTGTGAGTCTGTTTGTGCGGATGATTGTGGCCCGAACAGCCATTGTGTTGCACCAAACATGTGTGCTTGCAATTTGGGTTGGATACGTAATACCAACGCATCTATATGCGAACCGATTTGTGAAGATCCCTGTCGAAATGGTGTGTGTACTGGTCCAGATGAATGTACCTGTTCGCAGGGATATATTCTTCGCATGGAGAGTGTTTCACAGTGTGATCCAACATGTTCGAGTGGTTGTTTTAACGGAGTCTGTCGAGCTCCAGAGGTTTGCGTTTGTAATTTAGGGTACGCCAATCTGGCACACAGTGCCTCCCAGAGTTGTGCTCCGGTCTGTAAGGATACGTGTGTGAATGCCTTTTGCACGGCTCCAAATCAGTGTACATGTTTCGATGGGTTTGGCTTCAAAAATGGCAGTCAATCGATGTGTGAACCAACTTGTTCCAAAGGTTGTGAGAATGGATTTTGTCAAGAGCCTGGACAATGTGAATGCCATAGTGGCTATGTGAAGACAGATCTGCACAAATGCACCCCACAGTGTCGGAATGAATGTGAAAATGGAACATGTATAGCACCGAATACCTGCGCTTGCAACAAAGGATACGTCTTTAGGAATGGAAGTTCGACTGTCTGTGAACCGATTTGTCAAAACGGATGTTCCAATGGATTTTGTTCGAGCCCTGGAATTTGTACTTGTAACAAGGGCTACCAACAGCTCCTGCCGCACCATTGCTTTCCCGAGTGCAGTAAGCCTTGCCACAAGGGAATCTGTACGGCCCCGGACACTTGTCGCTGCTTTAGAGGCTATAAACCAAGTGAAACAGAAAGTCACCATTGTGATCCAATTTGTGACTTTGATTGCGGCTTTGGTGAATGTATCGCCCATAACTTGTGCAAATGCCAACCCGGTTACCGGATGCGATATCTCACGGGGAAATGCGAACCAATTTGCAATTTGAAGTGCGTGAACGGCGTCTGTGATGCAGCCTCTATTTGCCGATGCTTTGAAGGCTACCAGCACCGTTTGAATGCCACGAATATCTGTGATCCAGTGTGTCAACCGGGTTGCATTAATGGAACCTGCGTAGAGTCAAATGTGTGTGAGTGCTGGCCAGGCTACGAAGACACCAAGATCCCAAATCTTTGTATCCCCAAGTGTCGACCAACCTGTCAGAATGCCAAATGTGTTGCACCTGATCGATGTATCTGCAACGATGGCTACCGGGCCTTAAATACCTCCCTGCCGAATATCTGCAATCCAATTTGCTCGGATGTCTGCATTAATGCCGAATGCACTCAGCCAAAAACTTGCACGTGTTTAGAAGGCTACGAGTTTCTTGAAGGCAGCCTCAACGAATGTCGGCCGATGTGTGAGCGTCTTTGCGAGAATGGCACATGTGTCTTACCAAATGTATGCCAGTGTGATGAAGGCTTCACGTGGGAGTCAATTTCAGCTAACGATGAACCCATGATGAAATGTCAACCAGTTTGTTGGGATGATTGCGGAAATGGAACTTGTGTAGCTCCTAATAAATGCGGTTGTGCATCTGGATGGTTTTTTGATAAGACCCAAAAAACATGCCTGGCTTCTTTAATTAATGATGCATCATTACAAGTACCCCAAAAGTAAGTTCAAAAAAAATAATTTATTACCTAATTAATTGTTTATATTGAGTTAAAATTGAATCAATGATAAGCTTATTGATGATACGAAGCAGAGTCAATACCATTCACGTTCAATGGAAAAGCAATTGTTTGTATCACCAAATTTTGCGGGTTAAGGACCGCAGATAATAATTTAAAGTGCCTACGTATGTACATTGATTTGAGGTCAAAGAGTTTTTTCTGACCACAAGCAAAGATTTATTACATATTTTATTGTGCGGTTTCAGAAATGATAGCAAACTTGCGCAGTCAATGTTTTTTTGCTTTGAAAAAAAAAAACAAATACTATCTGTCTAGTTTGGTTTCTTATAGGAAACATTTTTTTGACGTACAAATCTTTGTGGTTAAAACTTGAGGTCAGAAACATGTTTTATACATTTAAGAGATTAACATTTAAAAAAGAGATAGGCTGTCTGGCTGTCTGAGGAGGAAGAATGTGGTGAATAAATTTTTTGAATATTTTGATTCAAGGTTTATTTAGTATAAATTTGTAACATATACCTTAAAACCCCTTTCTAAATCTAAATTTAATAATCATGTGGAGAAGGGTAGACAAGTTGATGTCCTGTATACTGATTTTGTTAAAGCTTTTGACCGCGTACACCATAGTCTTCTTCTGCAAAAGCTTAAGATGTTGGGATTGGATGTTTCATTTTTACATTGGTTAGATTCATACCTGTCTGACAGAAAACAAGCTGTTAAGATTGATGAATGTGTCTCAAATCTTATAGATGTGGTGTCAGGTCTTCCACAAGGGATTCATTTGGGCCCACTTCTTTTTATAATCTTCACCAATGATTTACCTTCCATTTTTAAATATTGTAACTGCTTGATGTATGCTGATGGTGTGAAAGTATTTACAGCAATATCCTCACTTGAAGATTGCTTATTACTGCAATTGGATATCAACAATTTTCTTAAATGGTGTGACTACAATCATGTTCAGCTGAATTACTCCAAATATAAAATTTTTAATGTATCTAAATCTTCATCTCTCATTAATTTTGAATATAAATTCTATGACGTTAGTCTTCTGAAGGTAATTGAAGTTAATGATCTTGGAGTGATTTTTGATTCAAAGCTTGACTTCAGATCTCATGTTGATTACATTGTATCGAAAGGTAATTCACTTTTAGGTTTTTTGAAACGGAACTCCAAAGATTTTAAGCATACCTATACTTTGAAGACCTTATTTATGTCTATAGTTCTATACCGATTTTAGACTATTGTTGTGTCGTCTGGTCTCCATTTTATGAAAATAATATTTTGAGAATTGCAAGAGTTCAAAAAAGATTCAATCTTTACGCATTACGCAAACTTAACTGGGCTGAGTCTTTACCAGACTACAAATCAAGGTGTTCTCTTATTGATTTAAAATCGCTTAAATGTCGCAGGCTAGTTCAATGTATTTTGTATATTAAATATATTATTGATAATAGAATAACCTCTTTTGAACTGCTTTTATTAATTCCATTCTATGTTAAATCACGAGTTTTTCGCAACAGAAATGAGTTATTTTATCCTCCTCTTTATAGAACTTATTATGGTCTAAATGAACCAATAACGCGTTCTCTAAATCTATTTAATATGGTTTATACTTAAATTGACCTTTGTATTTTTAATTAAATACCAATATCAATTGGTTGTAAATATGTATTTATATATCTTATTATCTTTATTAGTTTTTTGTAATTTTGTAATAAGCAGATCTTCGAGTCAATTGATGAAATAAATAAAAAAAATAAATAAATAAATGCTAGGGGCTCGAAGACGAAGCTTAAAGGAAAACTTCTTATTCAGGATTTTTTGACGACACAAAAAGCTGAAGGATAATTTAGGCAAAAGTATTATTTTTTTTAACAATTTTTTTTTAAACCGAATCGCCTGTAGACATCTCAGTTTTCAACAGTTTTGTAGATATAAAAGGTTTGTTTTTGCGTCCCTCCACCAGTAGACACTCAGCTGATTTTTTTTTGTCACGTCGCGCTTGTTCTTGTAGATTCAAAAAATCTAGCAGTCACATTTAGTCCAACTAGCCATTGTCTAAATATTTGGATAGCTCCTTATTTATAAACGCATTCCACCAGCTGTCTAAATTATGTCCTCATAGATTCACTGACATCCCTGCAGTCTGGCAGTTTTGTGAAGTTTTGAATACGTTCAATGAACATTTTATTCATTTCTAGATATCTTTACAATTCGTAACTAAAGAAACTTGCATGCCTTACCTTGATCATTGAACCACTTTAGATAAAGTTTGGACTACCAATTGCAGTGTCAAAGTTAGACAATCTATAGAAAATGTTAAAAATATGGTTAAGAGTTAGACAGCTGTCCAAAGTTAGACATACATACTTTAGAATGACTTTATAAATAAGAGTGTGTTTACTTAAGACTGGTTAAAAAGTACGTCCATTTGTTAAAAAAGCTGTTTATGCTCCAAATATAAAATTCAAAACTGCAGTAATAGCAACAGTATAGCTACGCAGATTCTAACTCCCTAAATTAATAAACTCAGTGATGTTGATTGTATGTAGAGGTTCTATTTTTGAATTCTTCAATTTTATTAAGTCATTGTTTAGGGACATTCGTCAGGAATTTTTTAAAACGTTGTTACTAACTCGCTTTTTCTGAATTGCAATCGATTTTAAACTGTCTTCCCCCAAGCTAGAGATTTAGGCCCTGTTTTTCAGTGGTGAGTTAAACCAGAGTTAGCTAACTCTAGAAGTAAATTAGCCCCCAGTTGACTGAGGAATAAGTTTTTTGGTGGAGGATGCATGCGGAAATACTGAAAAAAAACGCGGTGGACAAAACATCAAAAGCATCTGTTCAGTTAATATTGAGTTAACTCACCAAATTTGATGAGTTAACTGAGGTTTAACTTTAATCTCGCACTGAAAAACTGGACCTAGAAGTTTAAAACATAAATTACACCTAGATAATAACACGTTTATCTATAGATAATCATTTTCGTTCTGTTTGACGAAATCAAAAAAACTAACTTCTCTTTTGACAATAGAACCTTTAAACATAGCAAACTATAAAACAATAATAATTTCTCCTAGCCCCAAATATTTAGAACGAAAACGTGGGGTTCGTGCATGGAATTCTATACACTCCATACTTTTATCTATTGCATGCGCCCCAAGTTTTTCTTTTTTATCTTAAAGTTTTTTTTTAGTTATTCGCTTAGGTCGAAAATGATAACGGGTTAATGAATTGTTTGAAATTACATTTTTAGGTGTATATTATTAAATACTTAAAAATGGCATAACATTTTTTTAAAGGTAAATGAAATTTTATGTAAACAAAAATATTTTTGAAGAAAACAGCTTCAACGATTTTTGAATTGTTTTTGCTTTAATTCATATTTTTTAAGGAACTCAGAAGGAATTGTTAAGCAATTTACAGTTTTCTTTAATTTATTTTTCTGTTTAAATTGATTAAAAGTGCATTATTATCTTCTTTTTGATTATTATTAATGACGTTTTTCTAGAGGTTAGGTAAATTAATTTGTAGAATATTATTTTTAAAAAACTTTAAAATTTTGTATAGATTTTAAGCAAAGACAAAATCAGAACTTATGAAGGAACTCTGAGTATCTAGATAACAGCTCATTGTTTTTCAAATATAAAACACTTGTTCCAGCAACAAGATATTGTTTTTATAATTCTGTGTACAAATTATGCTATTATTACAGTTATCAGCCAACTTGTGCAACCAAATGCGTATTTTAACTTTTTAGTACTCACTCCATATATGTCACTTTGACATAATTATAAATGTAAAAAATGTATGTTTGCTCCATTTTTCGAAGGAACTGTCACTGTTTTAAACGTGATCAGCTGGAATTTATTTAAGAAATAAGGATTTGATAGATTTTTTCTTTAGTAAAACGCAAACCATTTCAAATATCTCGATTTTTTTTGTATTTGTTTGAAGTACAATAAAAACATTTATGAATGGAATTCGACATCGTTCATATGTCTACCACGGAGATTTTTGCCGCGGTCGATTCAATAAACTCAATTTTGTATGACTCGGCCACTCATTTCGACGGGAACGGCAGCTATCTCTCGTTCAATATTGTCTCTGAGCTTCTTCTTCTAAAATCTCCGGCTTGTTGGCATAGACTAATGATTTAACGTAGCGCCATTAAAAAAGTCTGGAGGTATTAAATCACACGATCTAGGCGACCAATTGAAAGGGGCATTTCTCGATAAAACACGTTCATTGAATTGAGTTTTCTTTAAGTAGATTTTTTAGCCAAAAATACGCTTCATCAAAAATTGGCGTTGACGCTCTTAAAGTTGCCGTCACCGACTCGAAATTTTGGTAATACATTTTTATAATTTGTAAACTTCCTTCGATCGTGAACTTCACCATGATACAAATTTTGTTTTTACGTAATGTTTTGACATTGACAGTTTGGTCATTGGTTTAAGGCTGCGTTCACAGTTACTAAATCCCAATTAGAAAACCATTTCTAGTCAAAGAGTCTTTAAGTAGTGTCGTGCTTATACCTTAAAATCAGGTTGTTTAAAATTTTGCGCCAATGACTTTCAAAATGAGGAACAGCTACCTACACTATTTCTTAAAACAAATAAAAATATATATTTTATTCATAAAGATTTCTTTAACTTTCGTTTCCTTTCAGACACGTCATGAGTCATCGAACAATCACAACTATTTTTCTTCTTCTATTCTGTATTTCCTTAATAGCCATGGTCTTGGTCTTCAGATGGTTCCTCATAAGGTATAAAGAAGAAAAAATACCCCAAGTCCGGCTTATAGAAACTCCTGAAATAGAAACACATCATGATCTTGACCACGATCAATTACCCTTGGTAGAGACTAGTTGAACCAAAAATAGGAGCTGAAAGAAAAGATTAAACAAAAAAAAAAAAAAAAAAAAAAACCATCATGGCGGCTCATTTAAACTTAATCTTAAATATTATTATTATTATTATACTTTGTATTTCTTTCACAATGTTTTGTTTCATCTTCTTTTTATAAATATATATAATATTACTATTTTTACTATTATTATTATTATTTTTATTTTATTTTAGTTTTTGTTTTCTTTTTCTGTGTGTACTGTATACATTTAAACATTAATAACATAAATTTATCATTTACATGGGACGTTTTACATAAATGTATGTAGGTATGTAAGCTTGTGTGTGGGTGTGTTGTTTTTTTTTTTTTTTTTACAAATAATAACTAATTATATCACGGTCTTGAACGGTACTACACATAATATGAATGGTTTGGTTTTTCTTCTTATAACATTCATGGTGGCCTTTCATTGGCCGGATATTTGGGACTAGAGATCATGGCTTTGGTTGTACCGGTCTGTTGTTCTAGAACGGTATAAAAATTCGTAACACTTCCGGAATTCGATTGGATGGAATCTTCTTCGAGAGCAACACTACTATCGGCTGCTGATGGTATTGTCGGAAGAAATCGGACTCCTAGACGTGGTGGTGAAGAATCGTCTTCTTCTTGAACGGCTTCTTGACGAACAAGCCGTGGCTTGGATGTCGTTGATGCTGTTTTACTGTTGTGAGCTAAAAAAAAATATTAATAATTCATCAAATAGGTAAATTGTTTGCAATTAAACATAAACACTTTACCAGTAATTGGAGGTAATGGAGTGGTACTCCCCGCACTCGACCTTGACAACCTAAAGGTGGACGTACTCGCTGTTGTGGCAGAGGCTGACGAATCATTTCTCGAACTGGACAAATTTGAGTCTTGTGACGTCTTTCTTGTAATCAACCATGCGGAGTGTCGCCGACGTCCACTTGGCTCCATCATTTTCAACGGAATTGCACATGTGTGAGCAGATGGAGGACCATTGCGCCAACTGCTCGATCTAGACGAGCAAAAGTTCTCACTCGAAATGGAACTCGCTCTGGTTTGCTTCTTGTTCTTGATTTCGGAGAACTGATAGGTATATGGATCAGTGTTGGCTGCTCGACGTCTACTCTCCGATCTTCGTTTCTTTGTTTTGGTGCATAGGAGCCTCTGCCACGCCCTCGACCAAATACTAGAGCCTTCGGCCTTGACAGGCATCTTATGCCAAGTTGGCATTTCGTTGGGCAGCATACGCAGGCATCGACATCCTGGTGGATGATGTGCCGTTGACAAGAGTGGTGGGAGTTCCTTTGGAGTTCGATCTGACCGACCAACTGTTCGTGAGACGCGAGTCTCTTCGAATGCCTTGCAAAGCATTACGCAGTCTTTTTTAAATTGTTTCGTCATAATTGCATAGAGGAATGGATTACAGCATGAATTCAGCGGTAAAATGAATACAGTAAAGATTTTAGCCTGTTCCAGAGAAATCAACTGAAGGCCAAAAATGGCGGTGATGGAGAAAAATGCAATTGGCGACCAGCAAAGGAAATCCGTGAAGACTAGCAATGCCATTCGTTTGGCTATTCTTGAATCGTTGGTGTTCCATGCTTGAGAGCCTCGAATGGCCCAGTACATCTTTAGATAGCAACCCATTAGCGTGAGAAAAGCACAACCATTGATGAACATAAGTCCAATGACATAACTCAGACTAGCTATGCCAGTTGTCGTTTCGAATGGCAGACAGACAGCAAATTTCCTATAGTCCGATACACCTATCAATGGAAGTGTGGCCATCACAAGGGAGAAAATCCAACCGAAGATCATGATGTATGTGGCCTGTTTCAAGGAGAGCCTCTTATTCAAGTGGATGGCATGGGTTATAGCGTAGTTCCGTTCCAAGGTAATCACCGCCAGTGTATAAACTGATAATTCCGATGACAAAACAGCTAGAAATCCAGCAACTTGACACACAACACTCATTTGCCATGGAATCGCAAACATTCGAAACTCTCCCAGAGTTGATGCATCCACAATAGCCAAAATTCCGAGATAAATGCCCATGAAAAAGTCAGACGCAGCCAAATTGCACACCAAGAATCTCGGCACATCCATTTTCGAACGGGAAAAAATCAAAACAAAGACAACTGTTCCATTGCCAAGAAGTGCCAAGAGAAAGACAATCCAAACTCCACATCTTAGAGTCCACCAGTCGAAGAGATCAGCACACGGCAGAAACGGTCCGGGCATCGGCAAGCATTGTACCGACCCCGGCGTGACATCCGAGCCAAACGGTCGAATTGGGCCCATATTGGTTTGGTCTTCTTCAAAGTATTCCTCAACGTAAGCGGGAAGATTGCCGGGATAATTGAAGTCTTGCCCGAAGTTGTTCCACAAGTCAGTCATTTGAGTTCCAAACTTTTTACTGAGATTATCTGAGAAGTTTGAAAGTATGTAGAATTGAGATTTATGAGAGTGAAAGATTTTCAAATACTTACGCAGCTGTGGCCAAATATCAGTCATGCTGCTATTCCACAAACTCATATCGAACTCAGAGTCTGATGGAAAAAGTACAGCTTCTTGTACCAAGGGAGGCTTCCGCGTCGCAGACATCGCAACCAATGGCAAAAACGGGCAACAGTGATAGGCATATGACAGCACCAGCGTTTGAATGCGTGGAAATGTTTCTGGATTCGGGAATTCCTTCAGCTTTGGATTGTTAAAGGTTTTCAGATGTAGCAATCGATGAAGGCCATTAGGTGGCAGATTGGGAAACATATTGTTTCCTAAATTAAGGTCTTCCAATTCGACAAACTGCGAGAAGGCATTCTCGTGAATCGAAGTTATTTCGTTACCTTCCAAGTCCCTTAAGAAAAATGTGTTATAGGGAAAACCTTTTGCTCTAGATTACCTTAATGAGAACTTACAATAGCTGAAGCTTTGGAACTCCTAAAAAAGCATCTTGCGGTATCGCTTGGATTTTGTTGTATGACAGCAAAAGATCATGCAGCTGTTTAAGGCCTTGAAAAGGCCTACCAGTAAGTGACTCAATACGATTGCTCGATAAGTCCCTGTAAAATCAATAAACTTTGTCCAAATTTGGTTCTTTATATAAAACTGGACTTTCTTCTATACTTACAACAGTCTTAGTTCTCTGCAATTCCCCAATAGAGGAATTCTCTCTAACGTATTGGTTTTGAGTTCCCTAGGATGAAATTTTGCATAATAATGTTCGAGAACAATAATTAAACCATTAACATACAAACTCTTCAGCCTTGGAATTTGCTTACACAAATTCTCCGGAATTGCAGTCAAGCCAGCTCGATCAAGTTTCAATACCTCCAGTGTATAACAACCATCCAAATCGGGGAAATTTTGTAATGCCCTAACATCCGATAAGATCCTTGAATGGAAATAATTTTGAGCAACTGCTCGAAATTTCTTATTGTTCTCCCAGTAGTTATTAAAAAATATTTAATATTTTAAGGAAAATAGTTGTGTTTTGTTTTTCAGAAAATACAATATTGATTTTTTGTATACCTACAGTTTACGCAAGCGTGGCATGTAGGTAAAAGCACCACGACGTATTCCCTGCAATGGATTAGCTCGAAAGTCTATTGTGTGAATATTCTTCGGTAGATCTGTTTCATTGATCCATTTGAGACGATTGCTTGAAGCGGAACTGGAATAAAAGAACGAAAAAAAAAATATATTTTTTTATTGCAATATTTGCAACTCAAAGAAAATGTCGATAGTTAAAAATTAATTATTGTAAACGCATAATTTGAGAACGACTAGATTTTTAGGGATTTTGAAATGTTTGCAAGGCAGTAATAAGGTTTGGATGAAAAACAAAAAAAGTTTGACTGGAAAACTTGTAAAAAAACTGAATTTTTCTAGTGATTTTTGTATAAACTCGCCACCATAACTCACGATTCGAGCGATGGTTTTAGTAAATCCCGCCCACTGCCACGCCCATTTTTATTTATTTACATATTTGAGTTTTCTCCTTATTAAAGAACCACATAAAGCTGAGTAGTTTTGCTAACTCCAGTAGGTATAAGGAATTATAGATTAATTTAATTTTGTATTTGGAAATCCGCTCACCGGCCTACTTTTCTTAAAAATGTGTACGTATTTATCATCTGCAATTCTGTAATTGAGCTCTCTTGAACTGAAAGCAGAATATTTGTTTGTATTTCTTTGGAAGGAATCCGCCTTCTGCCCCGCCCTATTTTCTTATATTTCAGTTTTCTCCTTACTGAAAATTTTTTATTTCAATTTTTCCAAACCAATTTCACGGCCTTTTTTTCTTGTCTGTGAATTGCTCCATACTTACCGTCATTAAGAATCTAAGGGCCAGTTTCACAGTCAGAAAAGCGGCACTTAAATGGGCAATGTGAAAGATTAAGGGCCAGTTTCACAGTCAGCAAAGTGACACTTAAGTGGGGAATGTGAAAGATGTTGATGACTTAAGTTCCACTTACGCTGGCTATGAAATTTAGCTTAAATTCCTTATATGGGAAACTTAAGTGCCCCTTATTACGGTAAGTGTCGACTGTGAAACTGGCCCCTAATACTTTTATTAAGTTCACTTAAACTTAAGGTATGACTTTGTGCCTTTTTTTTTGAAAATCCACCTGCTACTTGCATAGAAGTTTCAAATTTTGTTCCTGAACCTAAACTATTAAAAACCTTATTAATACAAAATACTAATCGGCTCCTTAACTCAGGTGTTAGCTGGCAAACGGATAGAGAACTTGTCGGCTAGGTAACTTTTCCTATCGATAACCATATTTTTGCTATATGATACTTAACTGGAAGCACGATAACACATCATCAAAATAAAGCAACGTTCCGTCACGTGTGTCACAAACATGCATTGATTTATGAAAAATATGATTGTAGTAGTAAACGGTTTTATATAAGATGTTAAAATGCATGTTTGTGTTTTGAAGTTATCCGTCCCTTAAACGCTAAATTTTGCGAGTTAAAGTTATCCAATCACTATCACATGTCACATTTATTAAAATGAATTACATGTTAACAGCTGCTGTCTAAGTTTTTTTCACGCCATTGTTAACCGATTATCAATAAAGATGTTAATGTGCAAATAAAATTTCGAAAACCGCCCATTTTTTTTTACAATTTTCTTTGTTAAGCTAACCTTGAAACTTTTGATTTTTTTTAATTTTTTTCTGAGAGAGCTGCCAGCAATTGGAGATTCTACTGTATTTTTGTTTGGAATACCTACCTAATTTCACTCAAAAAAAAAAAAATAATATTAAAGATATTATTTGTTTTCATTCCTTTTAAATCTTTGTTCGACAAAAAGAACTCAAATTAAGTTCAACCCAGATCTTTTGGAATGTCATCCAATATCCTTCGGGATATCTTCTGGATTTCTATTAACACCAGCCATTTACATCAACGGATGGACGCACAGATAGAATATTATCTATATCCTTTATCCTTGATTATATGCAATATAGTGCAGAAGAAAATACTAGATGAAACTGAATGCAAAATGACGAACAAAAAACGCATTTATTTGTGGGTCATGTGGTATACATTTTTGCATTCCCAACATTATTTTAAACGCATGGCATGTGTGTGTGAGTGTATGTATATATCTGCCTGTCCGGCTGTGTGTGTATGGCAAGTGAGCGTTATTTTCAACAAAAAAAAAAAAAGAAACCATCAGCAAAAAAAGCAAAAAGTCGATGAAAAACGCAATTTACAAATAAACGACAACCACCCAAGAACTACAGTTGTTGCTACTACGGTTGGGTTTTAGGTATACTTGCATCTCGCATATACCAAGTGTCATAGTAAACACAGTGATCACATCCGGAATACAAGGATATCACAGGATTTGAAGCATTTTCTTGGCAAAGCTATTTTGAATGAGCAAAAGCGGAAAGTATATTTGCCAGAAATATAGCTTATTCATTTATTATGGTTTCTCTATGCAAACATAGTTCTGGTTTTTAGTGACTGTATTTTCCAGTATAGCTAGTTTCATCTTTTTGAATATATCGTTTATATCTCTAAGGAATTTGCATTGAAAAATAACTAGCTTTAGCTATACATGTATATTTCCGCATTTTGATTGAGTCAAGTTTGAGTTGAAATCACATAATCCCAGTAACTACATTATTATATGAAATGCTGCGAACAGAATAGTAAGAAAGTCCTTCTAAACAGGATAATTAAGGATCTTAACCAAAAGATGTTGATGCTTGGAAATGTGAAACCATCAAGGATATTTCTAGCTGCAATATAGCTTTCGAGGATGGCGATGCAGTGCTTTGCGTTTTCTTTTTTTTTTTGATTTTCATTTATTTCGAAAGCAGGATTAAAGTTCTAAAGAATTGAACTAATTTTAATATTAAATGGATAAAAGGATCAACCAAAAATAAATTGTTTTTAAAGTAGTTTTCTTTTTTTATATTCAATACTTACAGTTCTTGGAGATGAGCCAATTTGTTGAGTCCTTCTGGTAGACTAGTTAATAGATTGTCATCCAATTCTCTGTAAATGACAAACAAAATGTGACATTCAAATAAAGTGAGTTAAAGGAAAATTACATTTAGGAATTCACATAAGACAAAAAAAAAAACAATCTATGTGTGCAGGTATATATTGTAAGGTACATGCTAAATGGTATCTTTTATTGTTACGTAGATGTTCATAATATCTTTCTTTCAGTTACTTACAATGGTTTTAAGGCCAAATTAATAATTATTAGTCTTTCATTTAAAGCAAATAAGTCAAAGGAGGGGTAGTTTTCATAAATTCATGGTTGCTTTATTTGCATGCGATCAATTGCAATCAAATTAACTTCATACAAAATATTTGTGCATGTGTTTTACGCTGCATTTATGAAACTTTTTCTGAATAGCGTCATAGGTCATAGGGAAAGAATTTGACAGATGGAACAATAAAGGAAAGGAAGGCGTTTATACTATATACCTATCTCTTTCTTTAATAAAGAAATTCAGATTGCATGTGAGTTTTTATAGTTGCACATTTGCGCTGCAAATATTTGCGGTTTGCTTTTATGAAAGTCTGACATTTATCATTTGCATTTATGAAAGTTATGCATTTGTCAGACTTTCGCAACCATGCATTTATGAAAGCACCCGAACTTATGTATCGGGTTTTTCAATAAGAGCGCGTCCTGTTGAAAAACCCTTTATATGGAAAAAAAAACTTGAGTAAATGAACTCCTTGCCAATACAAAAAAAACAAAATATGCACGACTTGATCGCACGAACTTGCTCTTGTGGTTATATTGTGTATTTTATTGTTACCCCACATTGAACACGCATCATGTAAAGGGTTTTTCAACAGGGACGCTACAAAAGTAGAGCAACAGGGACAGCAAACGACGCCATATTTTTTGCCGCTCTTTTGACAATTCTCTTCAGTAAGGTTTGCCATTTCAAGATGGAAAGATATACGAGCCAACAACGAGTCGAAATTATTAAAATTTACTACCGAAATTCGGAGTCAGTTGCCTCAACGTTAAGAGCGCTAAAAATCGAAAAATCATCTTCAGCGATGAGGCTCATTTCTGGCTGAATGGTTTCGTCAATAAACAAAATATGCGGAATTGGTCAGGCAGCAATCCACACGTACTCCATGAGTCACGGTTTGGTGTGGTTTATGGGCCGGCGGCGTCATTGGGCCGTACTTCTTCCGTGATGATCAAGACCGGCACGTTATTGTGAAGGGGGATCGCTACCGTTCAATGATAACCAAATATTTTTGGCCCCAATTGGATGATATGGACTTGGAGGACATGTGGTTCCAACAGGACGGCGCCACAAGTCACACAGCGAATGTCACATTCAATTTATTGGAAACCAAGTTTGGAGAACGTGTTATCTCACCAAATGGTCCAGTCGCTTGGCCGCCTCGATCGTGCGATTTCACGCCGTTAGACTATTTCCTGTAGGGCTACGTCAAGTCTATGGTCTATGCCAACAAGCCAGCGACGATTGATGAACTTCGTACGAATATCGAACGTGAAATTGCAGCAGTATCGGCCGGTTTATGCTTGAAAACCGTCGAAAATTGGGTTCAGCGTCTGGACTTCTGCAAGCGTGCCCGTGGTGGCCATGCAAAAGAAATCGAGTTCCATACATAATGGCATCAAACGCACTTTCACAGGAATAAAGAATTTCATAGATATCCAAAACCGGTTTTGTTTTATTTAAAAAACTTTTGTAGCGCTCTTATTGAAAAATCCGATATTTGTATTTCGTATTTAACGAGAAAATATTAAAAGAGTAAAAAGCACTAAAAATTGATTTTTTGTTTGATTTTTTTTCGTTTATAAAATAATGTTTTTAAAAATCTTCAAATGTATTATTGTTTAAACTATTGAGAAGCATCAGATTGCAAAATAATAAAAAAATCGGTCCAATCATGACAAAGATATACACGAATAACCCAAAAATAAGACCATTTTCTTAAAAAAACGTGGAATACCTAATTCCGTTTTGTGAATTTTTTGAAAAAAAACCTGAAACGTAGTTTTCTTAAAATTGACTTGATTATTGCAGCTACGAAATTTAATCAAAGTTCTTAGAGCCGTTTTCGAGAAAATTTGAAAAAAAAAACAAAATATTTGTATGTTATCTATCCTTTCCAGATGAGCTAAAACAAAAATTCGAATTTCACCTCTAGGGAATCAGGACAGACCTTGCCCTATAGTTCTATAGAGCAAGTAATAAGGAATACCTACACGCCTCAAATGAAAAAATTCTTCTCAAGCCCATCAAGAAAAGTGTAATTTTTATCTTATTATTCAAGGAGATACAAATTATTTTTATTGAATTAAATGCCCCGATTACTATCTATTATTTGAACGTATTTTAATGTAGAAAACCTCTTTTATACTTAATTGCAAAATCGTCAAAAATAATAAAAGGTTTTCCAATAAGAGGGTTATTTTGAATAGCCCGCTATTTCGGTAGCTGTCACTTTTGAAGCTGTCATTTTTTGACATTTGACAAGTAGAAACTACGCCATTAATAAAAATGGAACGATACACACTTCAACAACGCATTGAAATTATTAAAATTCACTATAAACATTGTGAAAATTTGGCAGAGCCGGTTCGTAAAACTAAAACATTTTTGGGTCATCGTGAAGCACCTTGTCGGACCGCAATACAGAAATTGGTGGACAAATTCGAGCTGTTACAAGCTGGGACAAGTTAGTGATGTGAAGAATAAAACCCGTGCACGTCGCTCAAGAACAACTGAGAATATTGCTGTTGTAGCCCAAAGTGTTGAAGAAAACCCAGGTTTGTCCATTCCTCGTCGTTCTTTGGAATTAGGCATTCCACAAACGTCATTACACCGTATTTTGCATAAAGACTTGGGTCTTAAGGCTTATAAAGTTCAGTTAACACAAGAACTCAAGCCGGCTGATCATCAACAACGTCGTGTCTTTGCTGATTGGGTCCTTGAAATGCATGAAAATGATCCGGAATTTCATCGAAAAATCATCTTGACTGATGAGGCCCATTTCCACATCGGAGGCTACGTCAACAAGCAAAACTGTCGCATCTGGGGCTCGGAAAACCCAAGAGTTATTGTTGAAAAGCCTCTCCATCCTCAACGCGTGACTGTTTGGTGCGGTTTATGGTCCGGCGGGGTCATTGGACCTTACTTTTTCGAGCAACAGTTACGGTCAATGGATTGCGCTATCGAGAGATGATTAATGATTTTTTTATGGCCGGAATTGGATGGTATTGATCTGGACAACGTTTACTTTCAACAAGACGGCGCTACGTGCCACACAAGCAATGAAACCATCGATCATTTACGGGAAAAGTTTCCGGACCGTGTTATCTCTCGAAGAGGTGATCACAATTGGCCACCGAGATCTTGTGATTTAACACCTTGCGACTTCTTCCTTTGGGGCCACGTGAAAGATAAGGTCTACGCCAACAGCCCAGCATCGATTCAAGACCTCAAAGATGGAATTCGTGAGGCTATCGAGGACATAGGGCAGCCACTTTGGGATTTGGTTATGGAAAATTTCATGAAAAGGATATGGTCCTGTAAGCGTGGTCGTGGCGGCCATTTGGCTGATGTTGTGTTCCAGTATTAACGGCATACCTTCCTCTTTATAATGAAATAAACATCCGATCATTTATCGCAAAAAATGCAATTTTTCTTTGAATATCAAAATAACACCTCTTATTGGAAAACCCTTTATAAAAGATTGGGTTTGGTTGGGCAGAAATAATTTTTTTTTACTAAACGTAGGTATAATATTTTCTATTAATTAAGCTAATTAAATTTGCTTAAAATGCATAAAATGTTAAATGAAATATTTTGAAATCCCTTTCGTTCTTATTTACTCTAAAATATTTACAATGAAAACGAAGCCTAAATTCAAATTCAAACAACCAACGAAGTTATTCGCACAATTCAATTAATAACCATTGCATACCTGTAAGCGGACATAATCTTTTACTTTCTCTTTCTCTTTTGTATTTGTTTTAGATGTCCAATGCCAATCAGTTTGCAGTTTCAGTTTCAGTTCAGAGTTCAACAAGATTGTTTTCGTGTTAAGTCTTGTTTCGCGATCGCTCCGTGGAAAAATATTAATTTTGGTTTGAAATGTACCATTAAATTTCAAAAAAAAAAAATATTTATTGTTTATAATATTTGAAAAGTGTTTGAAAATAGATGTAGCCGTGTTCGACGAGTGTAATTTCTTCGAGTACGTTCTTCGATTGCGTCGCATCGGTCGGCTTTTATTGTTTGTTATTGTTTAGGGATTAATGTATTTTTTTTTGTATCAGATGTGAGATCAGTTCAACAAGAAGTGTGTTTTACGTGTTCGGTTTGTTTCGAAATTACTCCGTGGGGAAATATTTTTTGCTTTTAAATAGCCATGTTCAAGAAAATGAGATCTAGGAGACGTCATTGATGAACCAGGATTCATCCGTAAAATTTCTCAGATTTGCTGTCAAAACCCTGAGGAGAAAAAAATGTTCGATTCGCTTGCTCACTTTTTACGGAGTGAAATTACTGAGATCTCATTTTCCTGAACGGGTTTTAATATAGAGTGTGCAATTTCTAAAATATTTGAATATCGTTTGTTTGAAAAATATAGCTTTGTTCGACGCGTTTAATTTCTTCGAGTTCGTTCTTCGATTATGTGGTCGGCTTTTGTTTAAAAATAAAAATGTCGGTAAAATGAGAAATTGTGTTTTGAAAAAAAATTATAAAAATGTGAAATTCATTCAACCGCGTTGTTCTTTGTTTATAAAAAATGAGAGAAATCCCTTTATAAGTGTTAATTTTTTTTCCTTAAAGAAGTGTTTTTTTTTCGTGATGTGCTTGTCAAAATGACAGTCTTTTTTTACAATTAACAAATACAAACACAAAAAAACAGGTGGGTACATAACTACAAGTGTATCTAATAAAATAAAATTCAATCTTAAAATACTAGTTCTGTTCGTTTTCTACCCAGTGTCCACGTTCTGTAATGTCGTTTTCGAGTGGACGTTCGGAGCTACTCCTTATTCACTCCTTTTACTCCCAATTTCCCATTTTAGATAGGAATGGAATAGTTCCGAAATCCAAACGAAAACGACACAACTCTCGCATCGATAAAAACAGTCGAGAAACGATGAAAATTGAAACAAATCGTATGAGATTTGTTCCATTTTTCATCGTTTCTCGACCAATTTTATCCATGCGAGAGTTATGTCGTTTTCGAGTGGACGTTCGGAGCTACTCCTTTTTCACTCCTTTTACTCCAAATTTCCCATTTAAGATAGGAATGGAACAGTTTTGAAATCCAAACGAAAACGACATTACAGAACGTAGGCACTGAACTCCCAATTTTATGTCATTTTCGTTTGGATTTCGGAACTGTTCCATTCCTATAAAAAATGGAAAATTTGGAGTAAAAGGAGTGAAAAAGGAGTAGCTCCGAACGTCCACTCGAAAACGACATTAGTTCAAGTTATTTTTAACTAAATTCTTAGAAAATTGCAATTTTAAGAAGTTAACGAACAGAAGCAATCTTAATTGGCACACAACACGGATATTTAAAATGAAAATCAAAGAAAGTTCTTTGTTAAAAGACGGTATTCACATTTGAGTGAATCCTCCGAATTTTGTTTTGCGTCGCTGTAGTTTATCTCACTCCCACTTGAAAAACTTGTAGATTTTTTTCACGTTTCCTTTTGTCACACCTGTTTTCTCTGTCTGTACTTTTTCTTTGTCTTTTAATTACTACAGAAAATTTTAATTTTACAATTAAAACAAAACTAGTTCGTTCAACGAGCATAGATTTGTGTTGTGTTTTAACAACAACTGCTGAACGTCAAAGGGAGTCGATTGTGTTCACATTAGTTTCTAGGTTTGTTCGGGTACTTTCTGGACTCAAAATGTCAACCTGTCAAATTTTTTGGAGAGGGGATAAAATTCTCTCAGGGAAAAGTGAAACTGCCCAAAAGTACATGAACGCTTTGAACCAAAAATGTTTTCCACAACACGACAACATTTTATATTTCTTTTGTAATCTAGATTTGTATTGAATATTATTATACGCAAAATAGCAGACGTGAACGAAATTCAATTAAGTTTTAAAAAATCGTAATTTAAGTAAAATTAAATTGAAAAACACTCATTTAAATTACACCGGAACAATTTTTTAACTAAATATTTTAGTTACATGTTTTTTTTTAAACAAAAAGGACTGCAAAATAGACGTTTTGTATTAAATTTTCTTCTTTAAGGCCTGCCGTCCACTACGCAACTTTTAGTTCCTCACCCCAGCAACTTTTATTTGCTCCCGACTCAGAGCGCCCACTGGGCAACTTAGTTGCCGATGTAATTGAATAGGGAGCAACTAAAAGTTGCTGGGGTCAGCAACAGTTGCCTAGTGGGCCCAGCCCTAAAGCAAATTTTTTGAATTGTAAACAAAAGTCATTTTGTATTTTATTGTTGTTCTTTTACTGGCGTTTGACAGAAGACCGAACTTGCCAGTTTCTATCCGAAGAAATTTCTCGGGTAAAAATTTTTAAGAAGGGGAAATAGTTTTCTCTCTCGCGAGCACTCTCTTCTGCCCAAAACTACACGAAATGGAAGTACGCGAACAGGATTGGACTAAAACTGGTAAAATCAAGTAGTTTTATGTAGTTTCGGGCTAGCACGCGAACGCACCTTTTGTCTGAAAATAAGAAGCTGGATTGACGTCAAAAAGTCAGAGGAGTGAGTCCAATAAGCATTTTTCTTTTTTAATTCAGAGCAGTTCAGATTTGAGCACAAACTGTCAAACAAAAATAATGTGTTTCTTTTTTCGTTCAGAGCGCTCAGAGCTCGGATCTTGTGTTTTTTTTTCTCGGAGCGTGCTCCATGAGCTCAGAATAAAATAGCCGAGCAAACAGAGTAAACAGCTGAGTGCAGCCAACTTCATACAGTTTTCATGCAATTTGACAGATTTGACAACTCAGTGCTCAGATGTGTTTCATAATTAAATCGGAGTGCTCTGAACACATTCTATGCACAGAGTTTACTCCGCTCGCTCCTTAGAGAATATATAATATGGAGTGCTTGTTTTTATTCGAATGCGAACCTTTCATAGGGTTGGGTTCAAGTTTTGATCACTGAGTTTTCTTCACATTGGAGAAAAAAACTAAAAAAGAAGATATTGAAATCTTTAAAATTATAAACAAACACTTATTAATTTCAAGAATTACTTCAAATTAGAACAATTTAGAGAGAAAATAAGCAAATTATGACTTACAATTGATATCAGCTGTACGATATCTTCTTAAAGACTTTATCTTAACCGAAAGTGAAATAGCGCCCCCTATCATGGCCCCAGGCACTACAATGCATAAGGGATAGAAAGGCTCGCTCAGGCTCTGCTCATTGTTCTGCTCTGAACCAACTCTGAACTAAAAAAGAAAAACGCCTAATGTGAACACCGTCAAAAAGAAAATAAGTTCAAACAAAGAATCACAAAAAATCAGAAACAACTGTCACAATTTTCACGGAGTAAACTATAATGGGTCTGTTCGTTTACTTTTCCAAAATTTCCAATTTTAATCCAGTTTTGTTTTTTTCATTAAACATTTGACATAACTTTTGACAAAAAAAGTTTGGTAAAAGTTGGAAATTTTTATAGAGAGAATAAGTTTTGTTTGGTCGATTTCCAAACTGTTGCTGTCACTCCATTGGAAAGTTGGAAGCTGTCATTAAATGTGGAAACGTTAGTCCGGATTTACACTGTTTTTTTCTACCAATATTTTTATAAGAAATCGGGTAAAATTTATGTACCCTGAGCGATTCCTCCAATAAGGTTTTTGTCGATTTTTGGTAAAAAATTGCAGTTTTGTAACGTTAACGAACAATTCATGGGTTTTTTTTCTTGAAATTGATGTTTACCTACTAAAAAAAATGAGTTCTTTATAACTAAAGAAATTTAAAGGCAAGACACAAGGTAAGGTGTCTTAAAATGTATTTCTTATACCTAAAATCATTTTTTTTGTATTCGTTTTTCTTATATGATATACGTTAAATACTTATATTTCTTCTTTTTTCAGGAATTTTTGGAGAACATCGAATAAAATTGACGTATTTTGTATTTTTTTTTAAATAATTAAACTGGTAAGTTTATTTTAAACCTATTTTCCTTATAATATACATCATAATATTTTTTGTGTCGAAGTAATCGACTGATACCCTAATTTGATCATTTTCTTTAACTATCCTTTGTCTAAATCACTTAAAAAAATACAGTACAATACGGATATAAGACACTCTGAAAAATCAAAGTAATTTATTTATTAGATCCAGGTTTTACAATTTCTCTTATAAAAAGGAAGAAAACGAGAAATAAAACCAAGTGCCTAATGAACAGCAAATACAAATGTCATGGAACTGACACTGTCAGCCATATCGTAAATTTAATGGGAACTTTTTTTTCACTGAAAAAAAAAAATACTGGAAAAAAAATGTTTCCCATTGCGAATCTCACGAAATAGTTTTTCCCACAGAACAAATCATACCAATCTTCAAATAATTAAAATCATTTTCGAAGTTAGTTTGACAGCATCGAACTATAGTTTTGTATGATAAATTTTAATTGTGTGTTTGTTAAAAGGTAAACTATATTAAATTAAATGATAAATAATATTAGATTTTCTGGTGGGAATCGAAGATTTCTATCAAGATGATTGAAATAAGCAGATATCTTTCAGAAGATACTTAAGGCATACATAAAATCCCGTATAGCAAAATTTTTCGCAATTTGCTTAGCACAATCTTCATTTTCCGGAGTTCTTTCAGAAGTACTTCACATTTTTGAAGCTAACCTTTGTCCAACATAAATTTTGTTGGAGGCCCGATGGCATTCAATTCCTTCTTACATTGTTTTCCAAATATCTCACACATCTACTTTGGGTCTTTTTGCGTAAAAATGATCAGCCGTGAAATAGCTATAACTCCAGTCTATAATGACTTGGTGGTAACTCACCCATGTGGTTGTTGTTTGATCCAAACCTTCAAAATTAAACAAAATACTTCACAGTGTAAATTAACAAATTCTTGCATTTTTCCGTGCTAAAAGTTTTCTCCGACAATGAATTTGCATAAAACTTCGCATTGAAATAAGGAAAAATTTCCCTGGAAAATTCATTCACGATAGCTATTCTGCTGAAAGGAATATTTCCCCCTTATTTCGAAGACGATTTTTGATAGCAAATTTCCCAAAATGGTAAAAATTCCTGGGACATTTCTTTCGGGCTGGCGGCGTCATCGGGCCGTACTTCTTCGAAAATGAGGTCGGCCAAGCAGTTACCGTGAATGGAATTCGTTATCGCGAGTAGATAACGGACTTTTTGTGGCCAGAAATTGAGCATATGGACCTGGACGATGTATGTGCTTCCAAAGGGATGGTGCCACTTGCCACACAGCCAACGAAACAATGGCTCTTTTGCGCGAGAAATTCAATGGCCGTGTTATCTCACGTTGTGGCAATGTTAATTGGCCGCCACAATCATGTGATTTGACACCGTTTGACTTCTTTCTTTAAGGATATTTAAAAGAAATAGTGAAAAAGTGTCAATAAGTCAAGAACAATTCAAGAGCTAAGGGATGAGATAATTCGGCACATTAACGACACTGAACCTCAATTATGTCTCAGAGTCATTGAAAGTATGAACCATCGGATAGAGGTATGCCACCGAAGCCGTGGCGAGCATTTGGCCGATATTTTGTTTCACTCATAATTGTCATAGATCCTTCTATCACAATAAAAAAAATATTAAGATAATTCTCTGAAAACTTTTTTTTTTATTTACAATTAACATCGTGCGTTTTCGTTAAACCACCCTTTATAACAATCATCTTTCATTTTAACAGCATTTTACTATTACCTTTATAAAAAGAATGTAAAATTAATTGATACCCATCAATGTGTTCTCGTTCACACTATAAATTCCATTTAACAAAGTAAAAGCAAGATGAAATTTCATTTTGAAACAAAAACAGCACGAACTATGCTTTCACATCGATTGCCGACAATACAGAACATCGTTCTCGAATTAAATTCCAATAAAAACATAACCATCTTGGTAGCATCGAATGTCCTTACAACATTTTTCAAAAAATTCTTTCTTTATGTCATCCACTGCTGGTGCTCGCTCTTTCTCTATCACTGATGTTTATATATCTTTTTCTGTTTTTGTTCATAAATTGTTTATAAAATAAATACAATAAAAAAAATTTTCTTTTTTCAACTATACGTCTCTCGTTATCTATTCTGCAAGGATGCATTGGAGTACAAAACATAGACAGAGACGACAAAAAAGAATAAATGTTGCAACAGACGCTGCAAAGCAAAGGCAATTGAACAAGATTGCCAACTCAGCTCAAGAGTTTTTTTTTTTTACAATTTCAAAGATGATTTTTGATAGCAAATTTCCCAAAATGGACGCCTCCGATGATTTTGATAAAAAAAAATTTGTGCCACCACAAATACTTTATAAGAAAACCGTTCTAACGATTATTCACTTTCTTTTGCAAATATTTATGTTTTTTTTTGCAAGAATTGAGACTGCGCACAGTGGGACCATACGGAATTTTTTGGCTGCGGAAATCCATACTCTTTAACGGGTTGACATTTTTTTCTGCTTGAAGTAAAAATGATTTACAGGGTATTTCATAATCTTCTACTCAACTAAAACTTTTTTACTACGACGAATGAGAACATTAATTTTCAAAAGTCCACGATTGTAGTTTATATCCCATCTTAAAACTAATCCGTATAAACGAACTACTTTGTTTAACATTTTTAGCTGAATTATTTTTAAAAAATATTTGAAGCATATATCAGTGTGCATTAGAAAAATATCAGAAATGACTTCATGTTTCATGTGGACCAAATAAAAACAAAAATAATAGCAATCACTCGTGGACCTCGAAAGAGTTATTAAGTCTGTGAAAATATTTACCGTATTTTCGTCAAATCAAATCTCTTTAACGCAGATTTTTAGGTCGGGGACTAACAAAGTTCATTTAAAGTCGAAGAAGTATACCCAAAAAATAGTGTTTCAAAAATATATTTTTTTTTAAACAAAAGAATAAGAAAAATAATTTTTATTGTGACCTATATATGGTGACCAGATAAGAATGAACGAAAATTAAATAAAACAGCCTCAGCTTTGATGGCAGTGCTTTAAGCGATCGGTCCAATTTTTGATGACTCGGCCCAATATATGCCATAAACCGCACCAAACAGTCAATCTTTGTAGATGCATTGGTGATTGGTCGAACACTTGTGGACTGTGTTCATCCAGCATTGGAAATATTCCCTGTTGAAATAGCCGCTGAGCCAAAAATAGACCTCGTCTGAGAAGAAGATTTTTTGGCCAAAACCCGCATCTCTGCAGGCCAACATTTTTAACACCTAATTAGCGAACTCAAGGCGTTGTCTATATCTTTAATTCTTGCGTCACCACAATCTTATACGGATGTAGGCCTAAAATAAGCCGGTTTTGACTTTCTGGCGATGCCCAATTCAGCTGATCGCCGCCGAATCGACATTTATTCTTCGATACTGGCCGCACCAATCTCTATCTGGTTGGTGGCATAAGTTCCAAGAGAATGCCTTTATACTCTCAAACTTTTCCAAATTGTGACGAATTGCCTGCATATTGAAGCCTAATGATGCCCGACCTTACGAATAAAATTCACGTTCCATATTTAGAACTGAACTGGAATTTCCAAACGTTCGCCAAACGTGAAACGATGCATGATGAAATGCCAAGCAAACCTTATTGAATATTTTGACAGCTGGATGACATTGGTAACTTTGACAGTTGCTGAAACATAAACATAGAAAAACTATCATTGCTTTCTGATCATCCTTTAATTCCGAACACCCCTGATTTTAGAAAACTCCAAAAAATTAGTCATAAACGATACTTTTCAAAAATGTTTAGTTTCAGAAAATCCCTACACTCAAAATCACATCTTATTTATCTTTTCAATTTGAGTTAAATCTTTTTAATTTTTGAAATTGAAAATTTTTGGAAAAACTATGAATGATAACGTGAAAATAAAGTATTTCTGTATTAAAGATTATAAAAAATAATTGAAAATTTTTAAAATAACGGTTAATATTATTAAATTTACATTAACAAAGTTCTTTTTATATTGTTATTCTTATTTATGGGGTAAATGTAAACAGCAATGTAAATCACCTTGATGTTTTGAAACAAATATGTAACCTGATATTCCTTTAAATAAAAAAAAAATGCATAGCAAATCGATATTCCCCGCTCAGTTGGCAACATGCAACTGTCCGTTTAATTCAATATACATGAACTGTATTGCAGTTTGCCATTTTGCCAACCATCACACCAGATTATATCATAAGCTATGACAAAGATGCAACGGATGCGATAAAATCTCGGATATAGGGATAAGGTAACGTTGTTATAAGGCGGGTGGGTGGTGGGTGGTGTGTGGTGGGCGCAAGTGACAACCTTCACTATTGATAATTTTAAAGTTTATCATTTTGGTTCAGTTTTTCATCTTCTCTTCTTTTCGTAGTTGTTTGTTTTATTAAATAAAATATTTCAAAAATTCTGTGAACTGAATTTGAATATATGTACAACAAAAACATTCTATATGAGTATCTTCCAAGCTTTGATATCGGAAGTTTTTTTTTTTTTTAAGGGTGAATGAGCGGGTAATGGATAGAAAAGTGAATAAAATCAAAACCGACTGTCGATTTTATTGAAGAACTTTCCCAACAACAGATGAGATTTATGGTGCATGATGTTGATATGGTCTTAGCATATCACAAGCGACACAAATCTTTTTAGTTTTTTTTAGCTATTGGATTTATGTCTGCATTATGTATATGTGTATTGATCAATTTTATACTTACAAAACTTTTAATGCTGTTATATTGGTGAATGCTCCTGGAGATGTTTTCATAATTTGATTTCGTTTCAAAAGCCTGTGCAATGGATAAAAAAAGGATTAAATTATAAATGCAAATTACTCTATGGTCTATCTTTAGGAATTTACTTACAAAACAATGAGATTTGGCATCACTGGAAAATCTTCATCGGTTATTATTGTCAGAAGATTACTTCCAAGGTTTCTGCAATAAAACAATTATAAAAGATTAGAATTTGGTAGAGAAGGCAGACTCTTTGCTTAAGGGGCCATTAAAGGAGGTGGTGAATTTATTATTATTGTAGGACATGGATTTTATACTTAGGAGTTTGTTTTCTTTTGTTATCAATTGGAAAATCAAAAATAAGATAAAAATAAATGTATAAGTGCAGTAGCTAAAAATATAGGTTTGCTTGTAGGTACAATTAGGAGTTTAAAAGCTAAATAACTGAAGAAGTATATTAATAAAGTTTTGTCTTGATGAATAAGTTTTAATTCATTTGGTGCTTAGAAAGCGTTTATTATAAAAATGCTAGTGTTACACTCCGGTTGTATCGATGAGGATTTCATTTATAGCATTGAAGCTGTCAAAAATGGTCCTCAATTACCTCATTTCAGGAAGGCTCGTCTTGGTTAATTTTGGTTGACGGAGGTTTAATACAAGTTTTTTCAAAATCTAACTAAAACTAACAAATTTATTCTAACAAGCTTAAATTGGGATGAATTGATGAGATTTAGGCAGGGTGAGCGGAGGTTAAAGTGGAAACAGTTGAAGTTTGAACTCACTCTCCGCACCATTCGAGTAAAAGGTTCGTTGAAATCATTATAAAAAGTTCAATGCGTGGGCAAGTGAGACGAGGATTTAAGAGTTTTTAGGGGGTTAGTATTTAAAAAAGAGTTTAACAACAAGTTGTGCTTGCAGTCAGTGGAACCTGACAGGAGTCAATGAATGAAGAGAATGTTGGTCATTTCTCTTCGTTCTTCCAGCATATTTAAGTCGATTAAAGGATCGTTCCATGACAGACCACAGAGGACAAATCGTGGGAACTGACTTTGGAGGCTCTATATTGAGAATTCTAGAGACGTAAATTTATGGCATTTGGCAATAGTTAGGTTAGGTTAGGTTATTGGGCTGATATAAGATCTTATTCCTAAAACACTTACATAGATCAATGTAGATCCTTTGTGATTACCTGAAGAATTGGACGCTCCTAATAAGTTAATCTATAAGTTTTAAATTTTAATGGATTATGTATGAAGCCATCTAGAGGCATTAATGTATTTCGACAATTTTACACCAGATACGTTGGAGACCTCTTCTAAGTTATTAAAGAAATAGCTTCCTAGGTGTTTATTTCTTAGTTGCGAGAGTGCTGGGCAGTGACATAAAAAGTGAGAAGAGTATCGTCACAACCTCCTCATAAATCATCCGTGCTGAGCCTCTATTTTTCCTTGTGGTACTTCAGCAGAGTACAGTGGTTAATTATTTAGTATTAAGATCCTATCTGTCTTCCCCTTGTCAAAACACGGTCAATGTTTTTTGGTATTCGTTAAAGAGTCGAGTAGGGTCCATCTTATATTTGTTTTCTCAAGAATTTTCTTTGGCACAGTCTGTTTCAAGGAGCAGATTGGTGCCAGCTCGTCTGCTCTCTCATTACCTTGAGTTCCTATATGGCCAGCAGATCCTAACGTTATGCTGCGAGCCAAGAACCTTGAGCTCTTCGCGGCAGCAGGAAAAGAGCTTCGACTTTGTTTATATGGCAGAGATTGCTTTAATGGCTGCTTGGCTGTCAATGAAGAAGGTAATATCAGCTGGTGGTAACGCCAACATTGACAGCCGTTCAGCAGCCTTTGCTACTACCAAAAATTCAGCTTGGAAGACGCTGCTGTTGTCAGGGTGTCTATAGGAGGTGGGTAAGTCAAGGGTTTCGAAATACAATCCGGCTCCAACTCCACATTCCATTTTTGACCCATCCGTAAAGACTGCTACTGTTTGCTAGAAGATATTTTTGAGATTGTCAAGATCTAGTTGAAAAAGACTAAAATTATCTTGTCGAAGAAATGTTCCTCAAAAACTCAGTTCGTTGGCGTTTAGTTAGATATGGGATAATTTATTGGTCAGGTCAATATCTCTAGTGGTAAAATAAAAAGAAGAGGACCTAAGTGGCTGCCTTGGAAGACCCCGGATATTGCTAAAAAGAGACTGGAGAGGCCAAATCTGAAATGATCATTGTAATAACCGTTTTGCAGGTAAGGGTATATATATACTTTAAGAATAAAGGTTCATAGCCTAGGGGGTTTGAAAAGTGGCCAATTTCTCATATTGACAGTTTAGGTGAAGTTTAACCGCCTGATTAAGTGGCAATTTAGTGTAACATTCATGAGGCTTGAGTGTTAGCTATTTCTTAAGTGAGTTTGTGCTGTAAAATATAGACAAAGTCTTCCGTATTGACCACGTAAATGTGTTTGCTTTTTATTAAGTGAGATTAGCCTGTTAAATAGGGACAAAGTCTTCCATATTGACCACTTAAATGCCACTTTCTATGACTATATCGAACATTTTGTCCGCAAGGTCCTACTAAAATCAATTGAGACAACATCCATTCCCTTTCCATTCTCTTCAGGTCTGAGAGGGTAAAGGGTACAAATTCGACAAGTTTAGTGATTGTAGACCTTAAGTTGAGAAATTCGAGCTGTTCTAGGGTGAAATGAGAAATTTACACTGAAAATTAAAAATTTTATAAAAAATTCTTTCAATTACTTTAAGGAAAATAACAAATTTTGTTTATAGGACGAACTTCTTTTAAATAATTAAGCATATAATAAATCGACCGTACCTACATACATATTCATAGGGGGATTTCTATTAAAATCGATAAATAACTAGGGCATGCAGTAGGGTCCACCCTGTATACAACCAATTTTTTCTCTACACCTTCTTTAAAATCTAGCTTATCAAAATAAAGATCGCTTTCGAATATTTATTCACCACCTCCAATTTATTTTTTTTTTTTTATTAAATATACAAAACATAAAAATATGTACCAAAACACCAACATAAATACTTTTAGCGTTAGCAACAATGATAAAACCAAATTTTTTACAACACTGAATTTGGTCGGAATGCTGGAAGTTGATTTGAGCAATTTACTCCTAGCATACCTCAGGGCAACCAATTAGAACAGGAATTTAGTTTTTTTTTCAATTTGTTATTATTTTTGATTCTAATAAGTTTTGAATTCAAATTTCGAATTTGTATTTTGTTAATAAATTATTCATGCATTTTTTTTTTAAACAAAAACTCTTCAACGGAAGAAGTCTTGATATTTTATTTTTTTTTTTTTTTTTTAATATTTTGCTCACAGTGCTTCAAGTGATCTAAGTCCAGCCAAAGCATTTGTTGGAATCCTGTAGAAAAGATTTCCCTCTAAACGTAGAGTCCTTAGATTTTGTAGATGTTTTAAGCTATCTGTATCCATGCTTGCTAACGAGTTGCCATTTAGCTGTCTGTATATGATTACAATATGACACAAACAATTTTTGTTTGTATATTTGAAATTTTATTTGCGATTACAGAGAGTGCGATTTATAGCCATAAAATGCGTGATTGAATTTTTTTTTTTTATATTTTTGTGATTTTGTGAATCATTGACATCAATTATTATGTGCATGAACAGAAATAAATAAAAAAAATTGTATTTATTTAACAAAATTTAAAAACAAATAAATATTTATTTCAATAAAAATAAATAAAAAACAATAATCCAACTTACAGTGAAATTAAATTTAGAAGTCCTTGAAATGAATCACCGGGTATCACTTTAAGGCCACAATTTTGCAATGACAAACGTTTCAATTTAACTAAACCAATAAATGCATTCTGGTGAATGTCTGAAAGGCTATTGTCAGAGAGGGTTCTGAAAGAAAATAAAATTATGGAAATTCAGTGTACATTATAATTATGTTAGTTAATTATAAATTATTATAATATTTAAAAAATATTATTTTAATTTATTAAAATTTAGTTCAAGAAAATTTTGATAATTTTTTTTTTTAAATTAAATCTGTATATCTTTTAATTAAAATTGAATATGAAAAGAATCCCCAAAAACTAAACGCAATAAGTCCACAAATAGTAATGAAATAAATCCCTTTTATTTTTATTTTTTAATTTAGCCCAAAATAAATGACATAACAAGAAATATTTTGTTCGATATGACAATTTATTTGGGAATTCATTTTGCATTGAATATTCAAACTATAAAAAGTAATTTTACTGCCGTAAAACTTTGAAAAAAAAATCCATTTAAATTTTTTTACGTCAAAAATTTGAGTTTGAAAACGATTTATTTCAAAAACTGTGTGATTGCAAATTACCTAAAGATGGATTTCTTAGCTTAAGCAACAGCTAAAGCTTGATATTTTAAGTGTTGCTCAAAATCAGGCAAGACTTTTAGCAGGAGGTAAGGCAGCAATGTCTCACTATAGGATAAGGATTGCCAAGTATTTTTTTTTTTAATTTAAGTCATAAAATTTGAAATTGACGTGTTTTGCTGTGTGTGTGTTTTTTTTTACTTATTTCTGACACGAAGTTTTTGCTAAACTATAGAGTTTTAGTAGCAGCAATTACCCCCTCCCCCTTCCCCTTCCCCATATAATACAGATGAGCTGAGCTGAGGGTTTCATTTTAAAAGGTCATAAGAATAATAATTATAATAATAATACACCCACTAGCGACCTTTAGATTTGATGCATCTATGCTCTGATCAGTCCTCTAAAAAGCAAGGTACGGAATCGTTCGCACACGAACGCTCATAAAACGCTCTCAGCTCATATTTTGCACACGAGCGTACGCAGGGTTCAAAGGCTCGCCAGCGGGAGTGCGAGCACAAAAACTCAATAGCGAAAAGCCCGCTCATGGGCGAGAGCGAAAGTAGCATTAGCGAAACGACCGCTCATGGGCAAGAGCTTAAAACATCGCCTACGAGCCATGGGCGGTTGTGAGCGCTCTTGAGCAGTGGTAAGCATAATGGGTTTACCTTTTTTTAATACAATATTTAGGATTTAGGAGTTGGTTGTTACCTAATGTCACGCCAGACGTTCTGGGTTCACTAGAACACTTTTAGTTTTACAGGTGTCAAAATGTGTCAACATTTTTGGTACGGCGCGGCGCGGCGGTGGATCGAAAAAAGGAGTACGCCAATCGATTTAGGAGGTAGAAAATACCTAATGCCACACCCAGCTCTCTAGGTGCATTAGAAAACTTTTAGTTTGACAGGTGTCAAAATTTAAAATCAGAATTTCGTGACACGCCCTACGTAACGTTTAACATTTAATGTGTTTTCTTTTTTTTTCTGTTTTCTTAAAGGCTCGCTTGGCTCGATCTCACGCTCATGAGCGTGCGGTTTTGTTATCGCACATAATGAGCGCTCTAGACGTGATCGTTTTTCTTTCGCACATAATGAGAGCGCTCTTGACGTGAACGTTTATTAATCTAACGCTTGCGAGCGCGAGCCAAACTAAAAGTGCACCCACCTGATGTCTCATGGGCGAGCGTATCTGGTAAGCGCTCATTTGGAAAGGCACGCTCGCGAGCCGCTGATTAGCGTGCGTTTCAAGACCCTGCTAAAAAGTAATATGAAACCCATTATATTATATGCGTCATGATATCAAAAACAAAAGTCTGGCAGGTTTATTTTGGCGCCGACTTTTTTCTTAAATTAATATAAATGACAAGGCTCTTAAAAAAAAACTTGAAAAGTGCAAAGGTTTGCCATACAGTTTTAAAATCATTCCGATCAGTACTTTGCTCATAGCGTATGTTCAAAGTTGACGGTGCATCAACCCTATTAGTCAATTGTCTCCTAAAAAGGCAAATAGCCAAACCTTCGTCTAACATTTTATGCGACAACTTACTTCATATCTAACAATCTTCATCAATTTCCTTAACAATCGACGATCTTTGATCACAGTTTTGCGCACTCAATCAAAAATTTCATCGGGTGAATCAGTTTTGTTATGGTACCCTGATAGTGCTCAAAAATAATTGTTAAGAAGAATAGCCATTGTAAAAATGTTGAATCACTTTTAAAATGATGAAACATTTGATTAAAATTTCATTTTTTCATACAAAGTTATTAAGATTTTCTTTTTTATAGCAACACCCCCAAAAACATAAACTCGTCCACCGCTCCCAAAGGATAAATTAGCCAGATGGGACCAGGGAGGGGTTAATTTGTCCACCGATTGTGTCTGATTGTCCGGAAATAAAATATATTTTCCACCCTTGGTTCAAAAAATATTGAACATTCCTGTTTTATAGCAACACCCCCACAAACTCAAATATCTTCTACTGCCCGTAATTAATAACTTAGAAGGATAGGGCTAAGTGAGATCGTTTGTCCGCCGCTCGTGATTGTTCAGGAACACAAATTTACTGTCCATCCTTTTTCAACATTTCATTTTTAAAGCAACCTTTGCCAATAAAAAAGTCCCTTAACTTCCCGTAAATGTAACTTAAAAGGATCGGACAAAGTGCATTCGTTTGTCAACCGCTGAATTATGATTATCCACTACAAAAAAAAATTGTTTTTCCACCCTTAGCTAAAAATTTATTCACCTTTTTAATTTTAATTTAAACCAACAAATTTCAAAACTTATTTAGCACAATCGGAGCAATCACAATCGTTTGTCCACTGTTCGTCCATGTTTATTCATAAACGAAAATATTTTGTCCATCCTTAGTTGAAAAAATATTTACCATTTCATTTTTATAGTAAACCCATAAGGTTAAAAAATCGTCTACTGCCTTCAATTGATAACTTAGAAGGACGTGGCTTAGTGGGCTTCGTCTGTCCACTGCCTATTTCGTATTGTTCAGAAAGAAAAAATATGTTTTTCATCATTAGTTCAAAAAATATTCAAAAAATTTTTTTTTTATAGCAACTTTCAAACAACCCAAAAAGTCCTCTACTTCCCCCAATTGATAACTTAGAAGCATGGGGCTTAATGGGTTCGTTTGTCGACCTCTTGTTTATGGTTGTCCAGTAAAAAAAAATATTTGTTTCCCCCCTTAGTTAAACAAATATTTAACATTTATTTTGTATAGCAACTTTGACAAATAAAAAAAAGTCCTCTACCACCCCTTTTTCTTAACATAGAAAGATCGGACCAATTCCAAGTGGGTTCGAAAAAAAAAAACAAAATAAAATAAATTGATTAATTTTTGTATTACTTAATTGAATTTTTATATCAAATGAAAATTATGTTTTTATTTTAAAAAAATTCAAAATATAATACGAAACATAAATGGTATATTAAAAAAAATATTTAATTCTGTTCTTCATCAGAAATTAATTTACTATAATAATTTTCTAGTTAAATTAATTTGTTTTTACTTACAATTCCTCTAGATTTGGTACCATATGAAAAGAATTTTCTCCTAAGTGTGTAAGATTATTATTTCCTAAGTCTCTGAAAATAAACAAGATAAAAAAAATGTTGGAATTTAAAAATCAGGAATATATTTTAAATGTATTTGTTACCATCAGAAGCATTTCCCTAAAATGTTCTTCAAAGCTTTTTCTTCTTCTTCTTCTTACAAAAAAAAAAAAAAAATCAAACAAAAAAACAAAATTCTTCTTGCTTGAGAAATAATATTTGATAAATCGTTTTTCTTGACACACATTTGCAAAGGACATATCTTCCTCCCGGAATTGAGAACTTCTAGGACTGATAAGGACACTTTTCTAAATCTGTCCTCGACACATACAACAACAGTGTACAGCAAGACGAGTGATATTTTTTTTTATAGCCGTATAATTGAGTGGAAGCAAATAACTGAAGAGAGATCTTTATAAATAGTTTAATACCGAATAAATGATTAAAGTTTACGATGAAAACTTTTTGCTTTACGAGAAATCCTTCAGAGGAAGGATCCTGGCATTTTGTGGTATAGACACAATGACGATACTTAAAATGCTTAGTTGATGATAATTTTCTTGCCAAACTAGTATACTAATTGATGGCAGATTTTGATTTATTGTTTATTTGATTGTGTTTTGATTGTTTTGTTTCTGGATATTGAGACATCTGCTTCTAATTGAAATTCCATTCATGATTGGGTGGTTGGGTGACTTGAGAAGTGTTTTTTCTGAATTTAAGTTGCGTTAAATTTCATTTTTGTATTAAAGTCTGTCAATGAAACCTCTGCAACAGCAACTACCTACTGTGATGGTTATTTCTTTGGCCAAGAAAGAAGGACAAAGGAAAAACATGATTCATATATAAGTTGTTGCTGATTTGATTATAAAAATGTTCATTTTTGAGGTTGCCAAAAATTTCTTGGAAGTTTGATTGAAGTCTAAAACATGGCATGAATTTTAATTTATTTTTATTGTGAAATATTCACTCATGTACTTGTTGTTGTGGGAACTGGGTTTGGATTGTAACTTTATGTGAGTTATTTTTAGACATTAAGTATTTGTTGATGCACTTGAAGTTTTTGCAAGAGTTATAGGTATAGCGAGGTGTGATGTTCCTGTCTGAAGTAGCGGACTAAGTTATGAAATTATAATGAGCTTTGGGTTATAGTTTCTCTTTCTTCTCGCTTTAGGTGGCCATTCTTACGTTTAAATATAATTTTAGAAGAAGTGAGAAAAATAAAATCCATAATGCAGAAAGTTTAACGTTGGTAAGGACTTAGGACCGTGCATAGGGCTAGTCCTCTTAGTAGTGCTTACTTTGAATCCAAATTGAAAATCGTAAGAATCTGGTCTTTAAATAAGAGCAAAAGTTTTTGTTGGTGTTTTTGAGGTAACATGTGCACAATCGTAGTAGCCATTGGCGCACTGTGGTCCAAAATGACTTTTTTGGTTGCAAAAATCATAACTTTTAAACGCATACCTACAGATATCGCTACAATTTCTAAGGCTATACAAATAGTGAATTTTTTTTTTGTTTCTTAATGAAAGGCTGAATTAAAATTTTCTTTGAAAAAGTAAGTAAATAAATAAAAATTTTGGGAATTTTGTAAAAAAAGTCTGCGGCTATTTAATTGTCCACAAGGTATTCCAAAATAAATTGTTTTACAACAGTGGATGCATAAAGTCAACGAAGCTATTTTTAATGTTGTTATCAAGTATTAAAACAGTTATTTTCGCTGATATCTACGTTATCCATTTTAAGGGTGTTGCTAGGAAGGAAGCGTTTTCCAAGAATTCACTTTTATCTTCCATTTGTTGAAATAACATAAAATTATATTCAATTATGATTGTAAATTGGTTTCAAGAACTTAACCGAATACATCGGAAGAATAAATTCCCGTGTCATCCGCATACATAGCAGACTTACAGAAAGGAAGTTTCGAAAAATCCTAATTGTAAATGTTACATAGATATGGACCTAAAACCGAACCCTGTAGTACACCTGCAGGACTTTTGTTCAGTAAATGACTTTCTTACATGTTCCGTTATTCTATTTACCTGGTGAATCGTGCTGTGATGATGTCTAATACCAAACTGTTGTGGTGCTAAAATATTTTTTTTTTGTTGTAAAACCTCTTATAATTTCATACTAATTATTTTTTTCAAAAAGTTTTCCCAAAGAACGCAGAAAAATTATTGTCCTATAATTGATAGACGAATCTGCAGAACGCCTCCGGTTTGAGTATTGGGATTATCTTGGCTTTTTTCCAATCTATTGGGAAGTACTGCATCCTAATACAAACATTAAATATCAACAAAATTGGATGCTACTAAATCGGTTTTTTTGGTTAGACGTGAATGCAGAATTTTGTAAATCGTCTAACGCGACCTTAGGACAAGAAGGTTCTAACTGCACACCAATCACTTTCGAGAAAACTAAGGTGGAATATTTGGTGTGTTGCAGTGATTTTAATCAAAACGTGATTCTGATTTTTTCGCAATTAACATATTTAAAATAATTATTTAGTAATTTAATTTAAAAAAAATCGATGGAACTCTGTTGCTCATCGCTAAGGCACTGGGAGTAGGAAAAGTAGGTTCTAAATGCCTGATAGAACTTTGTGTCACCGTTTTCATACAAATTATACATCACACTTGATTCTAACAATGGGATGCCTTGGAACAAGAAAGTTCTATTTACAACGAAAAAAAGTTCTATCTACGAAATATTTTTGTTTGGCTGATTTTTTAAAATGATTTCCAAAACTGTAAGAGATAGACAGATACGGATAGCTGAAATCAAAAGAGCATAGCTTTTGTAGTACGATCCAATGTATAATTCAATTTTGCCAAAAATGTGAGTTAGAACTTTGTTGTCTTAAGGTCGCGTAATGTTGGATTGACTAGCACCGAGAACTTGCTTTTTTTTTTTAACAAATAGCATTTTCCCAAAACATTGCAAAAAGTTGCAGCTGCAATTTTGCATATGGCTTAACAAATAATTGGGTTAAATATCCTGTTATTTTTTTAGCTTAGCGAGTTTTTTTTATAGCTATAATCAAACCTCAAAAATTATTAAAAAAATGTTTTTTTTTTGTTTTATTTATTAAAAATATTATTATGTTTTTTTTTTATTTGAAATTTTAGTTTACTTACACATAAAACAACCACGTTACATTAAAGAAATCTAAGATTTTTCAAAAAATATGCAATTATTGCAAAAAAGAAAATAAATAAATTCGTTTTTTGTCTTGTTTTTTACTCTAAAACAAAATTGCCAAACTTTGAAAAGCTATATAAACCAAACAATTCACCAAAAAATTATTTTGCTTACTGTTTTTGATGCTTTGTGTTTATTTCTATTAGAAATAAAAAAAACATCGGATTTTGTATTTTTATCGCGACTTTGTGGACCACAGTGTGGCGTAATGGTATAAGTGCTTAAGACTGTCATCCCGGGAGTCTCAGTTTGATTCGCAGCCTCGTCTACCTAGATAAATAACACCGGCTACTGTCTCTTGCGAGGAGGTGTTAAATCCCCCAAGAGTATCTCTTGTCATGAATAAGTGCCCCTCTACCTTAGCCGTTCAGATTCTAAGCTCTAACTGTCCCAAAGCTATTGCACCACCAAATTTAATTTTTATATGTGTAAAATAGCGAAGTAATTTTGTTAAACAAAAATTTGTAACGGTTTCTGAAAGTATAGGTACCAAATTTTCTTCTTCAAAATAGATCCCTGGAATTATGTTTCAAGGCGAATTATTTTCGCAAAGTTTGTGTGGTTTGTGTGTGTGGCCTGTCATATAATGACTTGTGTGTAAACCTGTCATCTGCGCCATATTGTACTTAACCTGCTATTTTATAATGACCCTGCCATATCAGGGTTCTTTTAGTAAGGCTTTCACTAAGAATTCTTGAGCTAAGACTTCTATCTCAAGCCCTTGTGTAGTTGACATGTATTCGCAGTTTAATCATTTTTGAACAAAAAATTTACCTTCAAACTAAAGACCAGGCCCCTGTTGCACCAACAACTTATCACTAATCAAATCACTTAGCAACTTATCATGAATCTTGATACGATTTTGTTATTGGTGGGATGCATTTTTTTCCACGGAAAAATGTCCATGAACCTTGTGTCATCCTATTGCAACAAAATCGTATCAAAATTTAGGACAGGACAGATTGGTATAAGTTGTTGGTGCAATAGGCCCCAACTCAAAAGGCTTATCAGATGATTAAACTTGATCCCTGAAAGCCAAAGAGGTTGCCTCAGTCTAAAATACGTGCATTTATTGGAAGGAAATACTTATTTAGATTAAAACTCTCATGCTACTTAACACAATCAAAACTTATCTGTCAATAAATAAAAGATTAACTACCTCTCAAAGTCCCATTCATCAAAGTACATGTAGCATGGCATGCGGTTCTGATGTCGCGAGAAAAGATTTTATTAATTATTCACCTTCAATGATTTATCACCCACCTGCTCTTTTCCAACCAAAACAAATGACATCTCAACAAATTAAACCTCAAAGTGAACTAAAAGACAGTGAGAAATAAAAAAAAAACACTTATATTTCAAAAATTGGCCAATTTCCAATTTTTAACACAGCATACTGATATCATTTGTCATACCAGCTGCTTTGATATATGAGTACCGTTGCAATTATTATTATTTTGTAGTTTTTTGTTTCTTTTAATTTTTTTTTAATTATCTAGGTCACTTCGAGAAAAGTCAAAAGTCATCTCTCATTTATACTTCTCGTTCTCATAACGAAGACAACAGACTATACAGTACAGACAGACATCCTTTTAGCGAAATTCCATCTGTGTGCACTGAAATTCAATCAGATAAAAGTTTTTCGTTTTTTTTTTTTTTGGTTCGTTTGCACCGAAATGCCAGCACGAATTTTTGTCGAGAGTTGTGTTCGTCACCTGATGTCGTCCAATTAACACGCCGAGAGCATAGTTTGTCGATTTTATTTTGTATTTAATAAATTCATAATAATAAAGTTGATTCACCATTTTTGACAAAAAAGGAGTCAACTTTAAATCTGCTACTGATGGTCTAATAGTCTGGGATGCAATGTTTCAAATTAATAAGGGTTTTCATATCTATGTACTTGTTTCTGTTTTGTTGCTGTTTTATAGGATAGGATAAATGGAAGCCTTCCTTCACTATTTAGCGATTGCATGGCATGGAATAATAAGCGTTTTTTTTTGTCAGGCCCGAAAGAAAATGGTCGAAAAATGGCCGGGGCTAAGGGCTTACGAATATACTACCTAGTTAAATGCAACAACAAATAATTCGCTTTGAGCTTAGCTAAGCCTATAGAATTTTTGAGCCGGATGTATTTTTATTTGCCGTTGCTTTAGTATCTGAAAATAATTGACAGTAAAGTTTAGAGCCAAAAAAGGCTTCAAAATTACAGGATATGTCAAAATTACAACTTTAGTCGGCTTTTATTTTCAAAAGCCCAGAAACCACTGCAAACTCAGGAAATAGTCATGGTCAACCAGAAATATCAGACTTTCACTTTGAAAAAAAATCCGACAGAGTTGATTTTTGGTGGAGATCTTTATTTGGGTTTGAGTTCAGAATTTCTTAAAAATGACGCTATATGTTGAACCTGAGATTTAAATTTATAGAATGACAAAAGATATAATTTGTTTTTTTTTGTAAATTGCTCGAAAGCTATTATTTTTTTGGGAGAAATCTCAAGTAAAAAATTCTTTCTTATAAAATTTTACAGATAAAAGATTATAACACAAATTTTCGTAAGAGCACTAGATTTTGAGGAATCGTATGTAAATGCGCCTTTGTACCTTTTACAATGTCAGTGTGGAAAAAATAAAGGAAAACAAAAAACTGACAGTAAAACGTCCGTGCATGTTTTTTTTTTCAAAAACAATTATTGCTCTTAGGAAAAAAATGTTATAACATTTGTTTTGTTTTTACAAAATTTTCAGTCTCAACATTTTATATTTTTGACTTATTTTACCTCTTCCAACCTACAAACCCAAGAGCAGTGGTTAAAGCTGAGTTTTGGTTTTCATGAGAATATTACAGAAGAAGTTATGTATTTATTTTAATCTTTTTCTAGTGTGATTGCAGAAATCATAGATGCTATGGAATTATTGTAAGTTGTGAAAATTTTCAATTTTAAAAAAACTTGCCTTATAATAATCAGATGTTTAAGATTAAGGTCTTAAAATGAAGGTTACATTTCATGCATATTTTTTTATTTTAATTTTTTTAAATTCACTGCGCGAAATTCTATATAAATGTATGTGTTTAATGAATAGTTTATATATTTTGAAAAAATAATACGTACCTACCGAAGAAACTTAACTCTTTTTAGGAAGCTTATAACTTGAGTTCTAAAGGTTGGATCTTCTAGGTTAAGGTTCCTAGTTTAAGATAAATTATCAGGCTAGAATAAGAATTAAGTTAGTAAAGTGAATGACTCGGGCAAATTGGCTAGACTTATAACTTAAGTTTTTTTTAAATGCAAAATAAATATAAGGCTACATCATATAAAACATTTACAAAGCTACTGACAAATGCAAATCGGCTAGTACCATCACTACATCGAAAACGTTGTTTTTGATGTGTAAACATTTTAGCTCTCGGTATGAGGCAACTGAAAATTCAATGCAATATAAGTTAGGTTTAGGTGAGGTTAAGGTAAGGTTGCTATCAACCAAGACGCTTAAGACACTTAGACCATGATGAGTTGATCCATTGTGATACCACAAGAATTTAGAAAATTTTCTTCCTACTCGTTGAACCACTTGGAGCGCCTTAGGAAGCGTGCGAGATTATTTATGTCAACATTTGCCAGATCCATTAGGATAATTAAAGTAGTAATCTCCGAGATGGAGGTAACGTCTGTCGTTGGGATAGAGCAGAACAAGTACAGAGAAGGTGAGGAATGGATTCTTCCTCATCCATACAGCTTCTCAAGAAATCATTTGAAAATACTCCAAGCCTATTAAACAGTGTCCGGTTATTACAATTATTACGGAGCCGTCAGCTTAGAGATATAAGGCTCTTGGGGCGCTTCAGATCCAGCTTTGGCCATATCTGTTTTGTCGCCACGCAGGTGGTAATTTTGTTCTACCTTAGGTTTGTTTTCTCTGTAGCATCTTGCTTCAACATGTAGTAATAAGTATACCTGTGCCTATAAACCTTTATTTGCCCTATTTCGAAAAAAAGATAGTGTTGTTCCACTTTTGGCCCTGCAATTTCATGGAATGTCCCTATATGGCCCGGCACCCAGAAGAGTTAAATGTTAAACTGCTGTGCCCACTCAATATGATATCGACAGATTCCAGGGATTTAAGACAAATGGCTGTGCTGGAAGTCGTTTGTTTAGAAAATATAAGAGGAGCTAGATGGAACATAATTTCCAATTCAGCGGAAAGGGTTGTTCGAAGTATTCCGCCCATAAAACGGGAGGATAAACATTGGACCTTGCTTAGTTTTTGCCAATTTGTTGTTTTATCTAGAGCGGTCCACCATATTGCCACACCGTATGTAACAAATCGGTCTGACAACCGAGGTGTATAGCCAGTGAGCAAAGCCGGGTTTTAGAACCCATTTGTTTTCTTCGGCTATTTTGCATGTGAAGAGTGCTGCAGAGGCCTTTTTGACTCTTTATTGTATATTTTGTTTTTCAACTTAACTTCTTATCTGATAAGGCCCAAGTTTTTTGCTTCGTCTGAGAATTTAAGAGGAATACCATTGATAGAGGGAGGGCCTATATGGAGAATATTGTATTTCCTTGAGAAGGGGACAAGATCTGTCTTATGAGGGTTAACGCATAGTCCACAGCAATCTGCCCAGTTTATTAACTTGTTTAAGGCATTTTGTAAGAGTTCCTCCAAGGCGGTAAGATTCTTTTTTGATATGGCAATAGCAATGTCGGCCGCATTGAAATTGATGCTGTTTTCCGCTACTTACATAAATTCTAAATAATTCAAACATTAACGAAAACTTCTGAATTTTCAGACAATAAATCAAAAACCCAATTTGTTTTTTTCGACAAAAACTTTATGATGTCATTATATGTTTTTGGAATTAAAAACTAAGAAAAAAGTGTTTTCTGAAAAAAAAAAAAAATATATCTACATAAAACCACGAAGTTTTCATCACTCGACTTGAAATCAATAAGAGCAGTGAATATTATAAAGTCAATTGTACTTTATTACGTAATATTTGACAAAAAATATTTTTTTTTGTTCAACTTTTGTTTGGGTTAACTGGAAACCTTGGGCTCACGTGTGACACGTTTATGTTTACAAATCTTAACCGTGAGTCCTGGTATTCACACAATTTTTTTACTAAAAATTTTCAGTTCAAATATATTTTTTTCAAAAAGTATTAAATTAGTTCTTACTTTAAAAAAATCGATTTGAATAATTTTTTTTTTTGAACATTTTCAAAAAAATATAGATAAAATGGCTGCTACACTCTTCACGGGTAGATACTGCTACTCAGTCCTTTTTTCTATACTTAACTTTTCATTAAGAAAACATATTCAAACTCTACTTCTCCAGACTATATTACCCTGATGAGGCTAAGGCATACATATTTGGTAAGAAATCGTTAAAACCTTAAGCTTCAAGCATTCTAATTAAGCGCGCAAAGCGAGTGCTAACTGAGTGTGAAAATAGAGACCTCTCGGGTAGGACGGCGAGTTGGTTGCATGGTAGGTATATGATGGCTGCTGATTGAAATTGTTATTTTCCCACGGCACAAACTCACCTCTAAATGCTCCGTCCTCACCATTATCATCAATACACACATCAGATTCAAAACAGGAATATATTTAATATATGTAGGTATAGTGGAGCCCCCCCAGGTTGGTTGAACCAAAAACCAAACGTGAATTGACAAATTTGGCTATAGAGAAGCTCATCATCCAAAACAAATAGGTTTGAGCGGGTATACGCGACGCGCACCGATTAGACGACATGGAAACGTGTGTCGTTGATGGCTTGTTGTTGGCTTGTTGCAAACGTCAAATACTCTGCACGCTCTATCATTCGAGTTTCGCGGGTCTCTAGCTGATGCTCGCTGGTTGAGTATATGGGCACAGTACAGCTATAAAATTTTGTTTTTTTTTTTGTCTTTTGATTGAGGATTTTTCATTTGATGATAAAATAGTTTCTACGAACCGCAATAAGTGGTCAACCATATTGAGAAGACAGCTCAAAGTGGCGGCGTTTTTAATGCTTGATTTTTTGTATTCATGAAACACATTCGACTTTGGTGATGGTTTCTTCGAACTAAACACTTTGAGACGTGATGTTAGTTTCAATGGCGAAATGGAATGTTCCTTTTGTTTTGTTAATAATTTGTTTAAGTTCTTGTATATGGGAGTGTGGTTTTTGCGGATTACTTAACTTGAAAAAGACCTAATTCGTGAAGTGCCATCTTTAATAATTCTCCCTCAAACTTATAACTTTGCTTTGAAAAACAACCCTCTAAGGTAATCAAATTTTGTTTTTAGAACAAATGTAAGAAAAGAAGAATTAATCCCTCATCAACTGAATTGTATCTAAACTGATTAAAAAAAAGTGCTAGAAGCAATAAACACAACAGATATACATACAAACAAATCGAACAAAAATAAATCTTCAAAGAACATAACTTTTTTTCCTGACAAATGACAGAATCCAATTATTCAAAAAGATCTATGTGCCTTGAATTCTTTCTTTGTCAACACTCTTTTGGCGCGATAAATTTAATCCCTAATGGAAAACACTTCCTCTATAGCCATCAATATATCCCATCACCGCAATTTCTTTGACTAAAGTTTCAGCGTTAAGGAAGTAAAAATAATCACAAACTTCAAATCACTCTAGCAAAATAATGAAAAAAGAACACAGTGCGGTTCAACTGGTTAAAGACATTATTAAATTTGGAAAAAATACCATTGCCTTGGATGTATTGGAAAATACGAAAAAGCACCTTAAAAATTCGTTTATTTTTTCGCCTTCAAAAGCAGTTTTTAGCTGTACTAAGCGTTCAAGCCAATACCAGAGGGTGATATAGAAAGTGCCACCTATCAATCAAGGTATCACAAGACCCAAAAACAATGCCTTCAATGATCCTGATTTTCTTGTGTTCGTAAAGAAGTTGTACGGTTGGATCAAACGTGAAATTTGTTTATTCGATTTGGGGCTGAAGTAACAGCCCTAGAAATTTAAAAGAAGCACGTTAGTGATCTGAAAGTTGCTACCTTTCTATCGAGGTATCGCACGATATGAATTAAACATTTTTTTTTTTTAATTAAGTTGTGCGTTGGAAACAAATGTGAAATCTGTTTGGATTTCCAACTGAACTAATAGCCCTTAAAACTTAGATATTTCATATTCGTGTTCTGGGAGTAAATGCGTTTCTATTGAGGTATCGCACGATATGAATTACAACATATTTCCTTTTTTTAATTTTTAATTTGTACGTTTGGAGCAAACGCTAAATCTGTTTATAAAAGATTCGCGACTAAACTTATAGTTCCAAAAACTTAGAAAAAGAATATTTTTGTTCTGGGAGTTGCTGCCTTTCTATCGAGCTATCTCACGATATGAATTAAAAAATATTTCCTTTTTTTTTAATTTAAGTTGTACGTTTGGAGCAAACGCTAAATCTGTTAATTTAATTTTCGACTGATCAAACAGCCCTAAAAACTAAGAAATAGCATATTCGTGTTCTGGCAGTTGCTGCCTTTCTATCGAGGTATCGCACAATAAGAATTTAAAAATATCTTACATTTTTATTTCAATTGAAGTTGTGCGTTTGGAGCAAACGCTTAATCTGTCAATTTGATTTTCGACTGATCAAACAGCCCTAAAAACTAAGAAATAGCATATTCGTGTTCTGGCAGTTGCTGCCTCTCTATCGAGGTATCGCACGACATGAATTAAAAAAATATTTTGCTTTTTAAAAAAATGTAAGTTTTACGTTTGGAGCAAACGGGAAATCTGTTTAGTGTTTATTCGATTGCGACTGAACTAACAGCCCTAGAAACTTTGAAATAGCATATTCGTGTTCTGGGAGTTGCTGGCCTCGAGGGTTCACACAATAAGAATTTGAAAATATCTTGTTTTTTTTTTTTTAAATTGAAGTTGTACGTTTGGAGCAAACGTGAAATCTGTTTATTCAATGTGCAGCTGTACCAACAACCCTAAAAACTTAGGGAGTAACTCCCTTTCTATCGAGGTATCGCACAATAAGAATTTAAAAATATCTTGTTTTTTTTTAAATTGAAGTTGCACGTTTAGAGCAAACGTGAAATTTGTTTGTCCAATAGGTATGCGGCTGAACTAACAGCTTTAGAAATTTAAAAGTAGAATATTCGTTATAGGAGCGTAGCTACTATTCAATCGAAGTATCGCACGACATGAATTTAAAAACATTAATTTTTTTAAAGTTTGAAGTTGTAAATAGATACGTTTGGAGCAAACGTGAAATTTTTTTATCCGATAGGTATGCGGCTGAACTAACAGCCCTAGAAATTTAAAAATAGCATATTCGTGATCGGGGGGTGAGTACCTTTCCATCTAGGTATCGCACGATAAGAACAATTTTAACAAAAATAAATCAATTAAAGTAATTAATCAAGTACCAAATCAAGTGCACTAGAATGTAAAATCAACTTAAGCTTGTGTCCATTGAATATATAAGTAAATTGTCTGTATTGTATTTTCTTGTTTATTTGTGAAATCATACAAAATCAACAAAAAAAAAAAGGACAAAGCCACCAAAATAATATCTATTATAGAAGACCTTAAATCAAAATGAACTAAATGAATCAAACCGGAAACGGCATCAATAACAACAACAGCAACCCCCGCATTCATGTTATCATACGTAATCATTGGTCTATGAACAAACACTAAGGAAAAAAAAAGAAGCTTATTGTTTACTCCCAAATTGATGCCCATTTAACCAGAAGAAAAATCACACGTCCAACGCCCCCCCTTCCTTCCTGGCCTCGTTATCTTCCTCCCAGCCCCGAGAGACAGACAGAAGAACATTTTAAATGGTTTTATCGATTCAAGGGAGTTCTCTAAGAATTGAAAATGCTATGTTTATATGCTTGGCAGTATTTTGACCGACTTCCGGATTAAATTCGGCTCCGAGTTTAATGTTGGCCGAATATCTGTTTCAAGGATATTTCTTCCACCCCGCTATATAGTGGCCAGCCCAGGCAAATAAGAATCGATTTTTATTTAGTTCTTCTGGAGTAGGTAGGTGTATGCATCACCCTCACTCCAGAGTTAAATGGCTTTTTGTAGTTATGATATCCCCCAGACAAAGTGACCCCCTCCCCTCACTCGGACAGAGATAAACACCTTATCCTAGAACTCTTTAGAGAGGGTGAATTTTAATTTGCAAAAGTAAATAGACAATCAAAAATGGAATAAAAACAAACAAACAAATTCAACTAAAAGGGTACTCACAAATTTACAACTTCCGCTGGTATATCCAATGGCACGGTAAGTATATCCAGCCCCCGACATGCAAGAGATATCCGATCCAAGCGTCCATGGCAGTGGCATTTTCTTGCTATCCACGACTCACATATGCTACGTAGAGTTCTTTCGGTCACTAGCTGTGGAGTTTTATCGGAGACAGTGTTGCCACCACTGCGACTATTTCCGTGGTATTCTTGCAAAGTCTTTTCATACAACAGCTGAGCTTCGCGTTCGGAATCGAACGATGGCAGCATAATATTTTCACTTATCACATTTTCATTCATACTTTTTATTTTAATATTCTTCATAATTTTTAAAGTACTATTTCTACTACTTTTACTACTATTACGACCACTATTATTAATACTTGTACTGGTAGTCTTTGTTGGGTGGACCCAATTATTGAACGGTGGCGGAGTTTTTATTGTTGTTGTTGTTGTTGTTGTAATTGGTGTTTCTGGAGATGGCTTTGTTGTTGGTGTTGCCATTTGACCAGTACTGCCAATACCTCGTTTTCGATCATGTCCAGTGTAACTTTTAGAAACTGTTGTTGTTACTAATTGAATTTGTATATGTAAAAGACACATAACTAGAACAAAGATAACAGAATCCTTCAGAAGAAACCAGCTACGTGTTCGAAAGGCACGCCCTTTCCGACCGGCCATTCCTTTTTTGATTTGTTTGTTTTTTTTTGTTTTTTTTTTTTGTTGGTTAATTATCGGTAAAGCGATTCATTCGGAATGAAATTTTTGGATTTTTCTTCTGTTATCGATATGAAAGTATAATTAGATGATGTTAATTCCTTTTAATGGTCCTCAGTGTGATGGTGTCTTGTGGTATAATGAACGACGTCATTAGTCATGGTTAGAGCTTTGATGCCTTCTTGAGACAGCTTCATTTATTGTGATTAAAATTCCCTTAAGGGTCTTTGACTGGATAAGATTTGCTTTTGTTGTCTAAAAGAAAAAGAAATATGTTAATGGTTAGGCTATTTGTTAAATTTTTATAATTAGGTTTTATAGAATCTTTTTTTATAATAATTTTATTCAAAGCGGGCTTAATTTTGGAAAGCAGTTCCTTAGGGAAAAGACCGTTGGTGATTTTTATAAATTGAGATTTTAATATTTTTCCACCTTAAGTTAAACAAAATATTTAACATTCCTTTTTATGGCAAATATTAAGACCAAATAGTCTTCTGTCTCAGTTGTATGAAGCTAGAACCTTAAATCCAATATCAATATTTTTCCACCCTTAGTTCAAAAAATATTCAATATTTCTTTCTTTTTATAGCAACACCTCCACAAACTTAAAAATCATCTACTGTGCCTAATTGATAACTTAAAAAGTTTGTGCTTAAAGGAATCGTTTGTCCACCGCTCTTTTCTGATTCTCCAGAAAAAAAAAATGTTATTCTACCCTTTAGTTCAAAAAAAAATTGAACATTAAATTTTTATAGCAACTTTTTCAAAACAAAAAAGTCCTATAACTCCTTCAAAATGTAACTTAAAAGGATCGGACAAAGTACATCATTTGTCCACCGCTGAATTATGACTGTCCACTACAAAAAAAAATTTGTTTCCACCCTTGGTTCAAAATTATTTAACTTTTCAATTTTATAGGACCCAAACCAAAAATTTCAAAACTCATTAACCACAATGGGAACAATCACAATCGTTTGTCCAACGTTCGTCAATGTCACTTCAGAAACAAAAATATTTTTCCAGCCATAGTTCCAAAAATATTTAACATTTAATTTTTATAGCAACACCCCCATGAGTTTAAGCAATCGTCTACTGCCCCCAATCGATAACTTACGAGGATTGAGCAAAGTCGGTACGTTGGTCCAGCGCTTCTTTATGATTGTTCAGAAAAAAAAAATATTTTGCCCACCCTTAGTTACAAAAATAAACAACTTTTCAATTTTATAGCAACCAGTATAAAAATTTCAAAAATCACTAAGCACAATCGGACCAATTGCTACCTTTTGTCCAACGTTAGTCCATGTCTGTTTGATGCTCAGAGGTAACAAAAGTAATAATCAAACCCACGAGCCACAAATGTATATTATGACTTAAGGGGTATACGTACGGTTAGGGTTCTTGGTGTCAGATCCCCTGAAACAAAAGTAAGTCTTAAAAAAGGCGACGCACGATCGACGCCACTTTCGGCCTGTGACATCGGCACTGTATCTTGTTATTTCTATGGCCTAATAGTAGCTTAGATATAATAGTGGAGATCTCCTCATATTTCCATGCGTAGCTATGTCGCGCCACGCCGCCGGCCGCCACCGCACCGTCCACATTGTAGCTTTGGCCATTAAGTCCTGGGGCTGCCCCATTAAAATTGAAAATTATTATCAATAGATTTTGAGCTTGGCGTAAGTTGAACAACAAGTTCTATGTGTCAGCTACTTAATAGCCTACACGACGTCAGTTATTTTGTGTATGTTATTGTTTTAAGTGAATATGGTCTCAGGCCATAAAGAGCCTGTGAGCAATGAGTGCTCCCAATACCCTAAAGACCCATAGAGAGCGTATCTTTTCATCAGAATCCAAATTGATTTATTTTTACATTGTTATTTTTTTTTTGACCTCAAGGCATGTCCGTCGATTGGATCGAATTTCTACTTTTAAAAGCTTTAAAGAGCTCGCGTGTTGCTTAAAGCGTAAAACTTTAAAAAAATGCTTGGCATTTCTTTAAGTGGTCTATATATGTATGTGCAATGATGAAAGATACATCTTTTAATTGATCCCGTAAACTTTTCGGATTCAGATGATTTAATAAAACGATATCTTGGAACACATATACAAATACATACATATGAATCACCACCTGCAGCGATATTGTCGGCCCCGTATATTATATGTATGTACTCTAGACAAATCGATGCCGATTCCGATGCCATCGGCGACATTTCGAACTTGATGTGACGTATCCACAGGTGTGTTTAATTAAGAAACTTGTTGTCGATTGATTTGGGGGATCAGATTGGGCACCTTTTGAGCAAATAGCATGTGGGCACCTCGGGTCTTTGCAAGTCTGTCTGTCTATCTTTTCTGTTATACCAAAATGCATCGTTCGTATAGGTAAATGGCTGTCTTGTTTTTCTGTATGGCATATATGCCGGCTAAATGTTGTCGATGTTTCCATCTGAAAAGGTTGCATAATTATTGTGGTGCGCAAACATAGTTATTTTGTTTTGCAGTCTGATGTGTTCAAAACCTAATGGAAAGGTTTTTTTTTTTTGATGCAGTTCTTTCAATTAAGACAGGGTGTTAAGTGTTTAGTGTTAAGGAGGTTATTTTATGTATATTTTTGGGGACTTTATGTCAGATCGTTGTCAATTTGTCGTGTTAATGTTAAATGATTTTAATGTAAAAGTTTAAAGTTTTCTGGAGCAGAGCATACGTGTATGTAGAGAATGACAACATGCTATGGCGATATTTCAAAGAAATTAATTTTTTATTTTTATTTAAATTGCAATAAAAATAGAATTAACTGAATAAAGTTTTGAATTGAACACGAGGCCGTTTGTAGAGTAAAATGGTTTTTACGAATTTTTTTAATTGGATTTAAGGATTAAAATAGTTTTGTTTTTTTGTCAGCATTAGTATTTCAATTAGGTTTTTTTTTTTTTTGTTTGTTTTTAAATCAACCACTGTTTTGGACCTGTTTTTGGATTTGTATAAGTCATGCTTGGATACATAAGCCCCAGAAACATGATTCAATTATATAAATGATGAAGTTAGGCCAACTTTTCTGAGAAAAAATCAAGCATTTTTGTATGGAATTGTGGTCAAAGTAAGTCGTTAAAAAGTTCAACATGTATGACTCCGAATATAGTTATCTTTAGACCCCCTGTTGATGGGAGGCTATAGTGCAGGCATAATTGATGTTGTAGTGCTCATAATTAATTTATGAGCACAATTTTATTTATCAAAAACAATTAAGGATCTTTTGCGGCCCTCCACCAGATAGTATATAACGGGTGATTTTTTAGCTGGTTTGGTTTTGGCAACACTGGTTTTGACAGCTGACGTGTGTTTAGTACCTTGTGTCACTGTCAAACAGCTTCAGTTTGGTTTGCAATTTAACCATGGATCGTCTTACAAATGAACAACGCTTGCAAATTATTGAATTTCACTATCAAAATTCGTGCTCGGTTCGAAATGTTCATCGCGCGCTGCTTGTGTTCAGCGATGAGGCTCATTTTCGGTTGAATGGGTACGTAAATAAGCAAAATTGCCGCATTTGGAGTGAAGATCAGCCAGAAGCATTGCAACAGCTACCAATGCATCCCGAAAAAGCCACTGTTTGGTGCGGTTTATGGGCCGGCGGCATTATTGGGCCTATTTCTTCAAAGATGATGCGAATCGCAGCGTTACTGTCAATGGTGAACGCTACCGAGCGATGATAACAAACTTTTTTTTGCCCGAAATGGAAGTTCTTGACTTGCATGATATGTGGTTTCAACAAGACGGTGCCACATGCCACACAGCACGCGAAACAATGGCGCAATTGCGAGGCGAGTTTGGTGAACAGTTAATTTCACGTTTCGGGCAGGTCAATTGGCCGCCTAGATCGTGCGATTTGATACCATTACATTATTTTTTGTGGGGGTATGTCAAAGCTAATGTCTATAGGGACAAGCCCGCTTCGATTGACGCACTGGAAGCCAACATCCATGCATTCATTCGTGAGATACCGGCCGATATGTGTGAAAGAGTATGCCAAAATTGGACTCAGCGGATGGGCTACCTGAGACGCAGCCGCGGTCAACATTTGCATGAAATTATCTTTAAACATTAAATTGCAAGGTTCAAACTATCGATTCAAATAAATATTTCATTCATTTTTTCGAATTTTTTGTGTTTTTTTTTTTAAAAAAGTTCTAAACCTCTTAAAAAATCACCCATTATTACGTGAAAATAGACGAATATCTCACCCCAATGACGTTAATAAGCACGCAAAAGCCCTCCAAAAGGTTATAGTAAATTTTATATCAGTAAAATGATAAACCTATCCAAATTGATGTATGTATTTCTTGCATGTTTGATAATGATATTGTAAGGATATGTGTATGTAGTATGTGTGAGTACCTACAACTTCTTTTTTGAGTATATATCTAATGATGGTTTCAATATTCAGTTTCACAAGCAACGCATTTGGCATAATGCCTTTCGCGACAAAGATAAATGAGTGTAGAACTGGAAGGAAAGAGGAAAGTAATTTTTTTGTTTGAATTAAAAAATCCATATATTTTACTTGCGAATATATAGGTACTTTTTCGTACAAAAAATCTAACTCGAGATTTTTATCAAACTTGAAATTACGATGATAGAGAAGTCGAAAAAGTGGGTATCGCAAAAACGTCCGTCTGTCTGTTTGTCTGTCTGTCTGTCTGTTGGACTACAGCCTAAACGGATGGGTCGATTTTGTTTAAACTTGGTACTTAGTGTTTTTTGGACATTCCCCTCACCCGTTTATTTTTTTAGGACCAAAACTAACAGTAGCTGTCATACGAAATTTCTTTTCCAAAAAGGAAAAACTTATTTTTCTCAAATTCAGCGCTAAAGATTTTTTTTTTAAGAACTCGATAAATTTAAATACATAGTTATAAGTTGCCGTTTAATACAAAAATGGTTCCAAAAAATGAATATTAATGGTACGTCCCCAAAAACCATTTTTTTGATTTTCGCTTTTCTCGAAAACGGTCCAACTGATTCTGATCAATTTTTTATGAAGAATTTTTGACACATTCTAAATAATATTGTGTACCAAAATTTTCAAAAAAATATTTTTTGGATTTTTAAAAAAGTTTTAAATTTTTTTTTGAAAAAACAATATTTCAAAAACAGTTTTTCGATTTTTTTAAACTTGGTAAATAGCAGTTTTTTAACTAAGTCTAGAAGATTTTGACAAAAATTATTCCAATACCCAAAAATAACGGTACCTCCCATAGAAATGCTTAAAAACCGTTAAGAAAAATATATTTTTTTCTCAAAAATGACTCCTACTATTTTGTTAAAAGTTTTTTGTGCGTAAATTAAAATTTTTAAATTTTACATTTTACGTTTATTAACAGTACCTACCTCTCATAGAACGGGTTCTTTGATTTTCGACTATCTCAATATCTGATCAACTGAAAAAAACTAGATTTTTTATACAGAAGCTTGTAACAAATATAAATAAAAGTGCATATCAAAATTTTCTAAAAAAATGATTTTTGGATTTAAAAAAAAAAAATCAAAAATATTTTTTGAAAATTCGATATTTCGGAAACAGGTTGCAGATTTTTTTGTGAAGTCCAATTTTTAACCCAGTATTAATAAATACTAAAAATTGGCGTACCAATTTTTTTTCTCAAAAATGTTAACGAAATTATATATGTACATGTATAAAAAATTAATTTTTTTTAAAACCGCTCCTACGTTTTTCAAAATTTTTTTCTCATAAATCAAGATTTATATAAAAATTAGATGGTGCGTTGGGTTAAAACAGATTCAAAGTATTTTAATCAATTTATTTCTAATTTTGTTGATTTAAAACAATTTACTAGTTTAAATAATATAATTTCCTTTCATGCAAATTGCATAGATGGCGAACACTAGGCTATATTGTTAATTTTTGTATACTCACATAATACCACCTGCAACTTAACTAAGTTTTGGCAAATGGATAAATAAAAGACTGCCATAGCTAATTTATTTCAGACTATAGAACCACAATGTGATCGCGTATACCATCAAGTTCGTGCGACCAAGTCGTGCATATTTTTTAAAAATATTTTTCTTACAAATCAAAATTCAAAAAAAAAACAAGATACTTTACCGCCCGCGTAAGCATTTATCCGTTTGGAATATTTTTTTCTAAAATTTGAATTCTTCTTTCTTCTTTGGGTTGTTAGAAATTCATTAAAAATTTCCGGTGTTTTTGATGTAGGTTCATAATATTATTTACCTCTTCAACGACTGGTATTTTCCATAGTCCAAGAAGGTGATATAGAATTCCAATATTTTACAAAAATAATTTTTTTACTAACTAAATAAATCAAAGAATATTTATTTATTATTTTAGTAGATATTAATGAAGTTTTTAGCACTTTTCTTCAAATTTTAATTTTCAAAAGTCGTCATATGTTACACTGTAGTAGTCTAGCCACTGTCCCACTTTAACGTCGTCACACTTTAAAATTAAACTTTAAACAGAATAATAACCCAAAAAATCACATTTAAAACAAAAGATATACCAAACACACACTGTCACTGTCAGAGTCTAAAAAAAATGTATGAACTTTGAAAGCAGTTAAAACTTTCCAAAGTTGTAAAAGAAAATTAAACCTTAAACAGTAGGCAACCCAACAAAGTTGGGTCTGCATCAATTCTCTTAAATACTCTAACTAATACTATTGTCATTCCAATGACCAAAAAGGTAATTTCCACGCCAGTGATTGCTTTATTTTTTTTATTCTCTAAATAACCTACTTTTCTCGAAGTAATCAATTTATTGAATGTTATAAGAATAATAATGTTAATAGGCACACCATTTAAAAATACAACGAGAATCCTTGTGGTACTTCCGAAGGCCGTAGGCTAAGGGGGAGGCCATTTTTAGTCTTCTCTCTGCTTCTTACCTTCTTTACCTTTTGTTCTTTGAGTATTTGTATAACATATATTTACTATAATCAAATTAGGGAACGAATAAATCACAGCAGAGGGCGCTACTCAAACAAATTTTTTAAGCAAAACGTACTTTATGTGACACTTGTTTCATAGGCAGTCTGTTTTTGTATAGGTGGAGTGGTGGATACTCGTCAGACGCCCTCCCAGATGACAGAAAATTCATCAATTTGCTTAAATTAATTCAAAAATATACGAAAAAGGCTACGTAAACCTGTCCACTCATTATTGGTCAACAGTTTAATAGGTAGACACTCCCTGCGAAAAAGTGAATTGGGTCATTAAGTCCTTCTTCTCATATTCGCTCAGATATTGCTTTTATAGAAAAAGATCAATTTTCAGTAGAATTGGAATTCAGTGTATATAATTTGAATGAGTCTAGAAAATCAAACAAAACTAAAATGATTCATGCAGAAAATGCAATTTAGGCAAAAATGATTTAATTTGATTTCAATGAGCAGTTGAGTTTATCACAAACCCACCCAACACTACTCCAACCATTATTCTCTGAAATTATTTCACGGGAGATTATTATATCAACACGACTTCACTTTAGTTTTGATTTCACTTCAAATTTAATTACGAATTTGAATAGTATAATAAAGCAGTGATGACTGATGACGAGTTCCTTTTTTACACTCCCCTTTGGAAATTATTTCCTGATCCTGACTACGCTCTTGGTATTCACTCTTTCATCGTCCTTGATTGTCTTGCCACCAGAAAACCACGAAAATGATGTGAAAAGTTACATCCTTTCTCTTTGGAATTTCCATCTGATGTACACTATTTTCGTTTAGTGCAAACATTATACTCTCTAGACGGCATACCGTTATACCATATAGCTATGTAATATATAGAAAGAGTTGCTTATATTTATATCCTGTTTAAGCAATTTACAGAACGATAATACGAAACAGTTGAACAAATCATTTACATAAATTGAATTTTGGTTTCTCTATAAACAACCACACCATACCACGACACCACCACACACCATATTCAACACACAAGAATTGTGTGAGTTTCGAGAGGAGGAAAAGGACAAATAGTATTCTTATCAAAAACCCAAAAAACCACAACAACAACTGAGACCAATTTAATTGAAACTAAAGTCATACAAGGGGCAGATTGTGTAAATTATTTAGAGAAATCTTACCAAAGAAGGGTTTGTCATTTTGAAAACATGAAATTATACATCATTTGAGGCTTGAGGGTTTCGAAATAGAGATAAGATTTTCCATTTAAGTAAATTGTACGAATATAACTAATTGCTGATGGCTTAAGAGAATGGATTGTCGGAATTTGTTTAGTAAATTATGAGAAATTTTAATAGCTAGATCAATTTATTCAAATGTGTTCCCGAAGGACACACTAATTTAAAATATATCTTGTACACAAAAATAACACTGACAAATAGATTGTCGCCGGTACTGATGGTTTAGAGTATAGTATTATGGAGAAAATGTTAAATATGATGCCAAATTTAGATTAAGAGATGTAAAGACCACTCTGAACGGTGGGACCTAGTGACGGGTTTGGGTAGACGTGCACGGATAGACAAACCTAAGCTTCGCATAAAAATTACAAATGAAAACCTAAATAAATATTTCAGCTAATTTTTGTAATCGAATACTACTTTATGCCTTTTAACCAACTTCACGTTATGAATGGCTAAATATGTAAAAACAGGATATCCTCTAAGTCCGCAACATTTATTACTTTACCAGCGAAAATAGCAATTTTTTTTTTTAAATAGCCTTCAAACACAAAAAGAGTTTTTGAAATCAGATGCCACTTTTCGTTTTCACCCCATTTCACGCTATTAATACAAATTTTCTGAAAAAATCCTTGAGGCCATCCACTTAAAACCAACCTTTCAAACACCATAGAAATTTCTTAAATAGGATAGTTTTTTTATTTTTACCCTGTTTTACCCTACAAATAACAAAATTTGAAAAAAGAATATCCCTTAAGCCATTTTATAAGAATAACCTTTAAAAAAAAGAATTTTTTGATCGGTCAATTTTTGTTTTAACCCATTTCACCCTAACATTAAAAAAATTTGAAAAAAATCCAAATCATATCTTAAGTTTTGATATTCAATAATTAAAATCAACTGCGACTGTCAATCAGTGTTGCAAATATGTAGTTAATTCACTTCTTAGCTTAAGCTTGGCTTTATTTCACAGCCTAGCGCCTCACTTATAAATTGAAAAAAAAAAATTAGTTCATTCCGACTGGGACTTGAACCAAGCCTCTTCAGAGCCGTTGCACTACGCATTGCGCTAACGAAGATGATCGGCCTGCCAGCCTTGAAATAGCTATAACTCCAGACTATAATGACTTGGTGGTTTTATTCAAACCTTCAATATTAATAAGATGGTGCGTAAGCTTTACAGCCTAAACTACTAGTGTTTTCACACAAAAACAAAAAAGCCAAAAAAATGTATTGAGTCAATTCCAGATATTGAGAACATGTTCACTCGGGCGTATGCGTACTTTTTTGTTTTGTTGAATTTTAAACCATTTTCTTCCAATTTTTGTGTATGCACCTTAATTCTTGTCAACTGAAATTTTAGTAATTATTATTTCTTGATGGCGATGCAAACTTTGTTCTCACAGTACATCTGTTTTAAATATACTTAACCCCAAATGAAATTGAAGGTGGATTTCCTTGGAGTCACTTTCAATAAAACTCCTTGCATTGTCAAATCTACTTTGTGGCTATGGTTTCAGGCAAATTTTATTCAAAACCTATATTATATGAAATCTTTGACCCCTGGAATTGTAAGGAAGCCTCATATCGATACGAAATAGTAACAGTTTCTTAAAATTTTTAAAAAGAAGTTGAAAACTATTAAAAGGAAGTTACATGTAGACTTAAATTATTCAGCGTTCCCTAAAAATTTTGCAAAGTTAATGTCTTAAATTTGTTTAAGAATGAAAACTTTTAAAGCTGTTTTGAGAGAAAATTTATCCGGGAATTTTTTGTGCCGGCACAATGTCCCGTTAGTATACCTATCAACGTTCTTATATTCTTTTTATTCAGCGATAGAATAAACTGAGTTTTCTTTTCATTAATTCTAAGCCATAAGCTTCTAGAGATAACGCAGTCGTTTCTGGACATCTAGGAGTTATTTATTTGCTCTTTCGTTGTTATGTCTATCTTCCTTTTAATCAAGAAAATCGAAACGTCTGGTCCCGTATCTTCTTAGCTACTATTTTCCCTATTTGATACTGACCCTTTCCTTGCCAGTTCATCTGCTATGTCATTCCCTTCTATATTGCTAGTCGAGGAACCCAGCAGAGTTTGACTTGGTTGGTGTTGCAAATATTATTCAGTATGCCTCGGCATTTTGCTACTGCCTTGGATCTTATAGTCACCACTGGATAATGCTTTGATGGCAGCTTGGCTGTCCACAAAAAATGTGATCTCCGGCGAGTTCAGTTTTTTCTTGTAAATTATTTCAGCCGCCTTTTCAATAGCGTAAATCTCAGCTTGAAAGATACTACTCTCATCTGGGAGTATGTATGATTCTCCAATATTAAGAGCCGTTCCTCCTTCCATTTTTGACCCATCAGTGTAGATGGGGCTACCCTGTTCACTGGTTAGTGATTTCGGTTCCCCTTCCCATCCATGCCTTTCGGGTATTTAAAGAAAAGTTTTTGTTAAAATCTATTACAGGTGGTACGTAGTCATTCGTCACATCAAGTCCGGCCACTGTGCCATTCCTTTGCAAGATATCCCCTTGACCATAGGTGCTGTGTTTCTAAGAGCCTATTTCTTTAAGTCGAAGTGCACTTTTAGCTGCAGTGCATCTTATGTACTCGTCCAGGACTGGATATTGAGAATAGTTTCCAGCCCTGTTGGTGGCGTAGATCTCTGTGCCCCCGTTATTCCTACAGGCTAGTCTTTGTACCTTGTTCAGGTTTTTGAGATAGCTAACTCTTTCTACAGCCTTCCACCACACGATCGAACCATAGGTAAGTATGGGTGGAACAATCGCGGTGTACAACTACTAGATGACTTGCGGTCGCATACCCCATCGTGTACCGAAGGTCTTTTTGCATGTGTAGAAGCCACAAAGTGCTCTTTTCATTCTTTCCTCTGTGTCCCGTTTCCTGGTTAGCTTGGAATCAAAAATTACCCCAAGATATTTAGCTTCTTTGGAAAGTTTCAGAGGCATTTCATTATCTTGAGAGAAGGAAAGTCTTCTAATTTCCTTTTCTTCGTAAACAGAACTAGTTCAGTTTTTGCAGGGTTGACCCGAGACCGTTTTGTGCTGCCCAAGAAGATAGTTCTTTAAGTGCAGATTCCATATCTGGTAAGATACTCACCCGAAATCAAAACTACTACTTCATCAGCATAGGCTACAAGTTTAAAGCCCCTATTCTTAAAATTCGTTATACCGTCTATACCGATCGGTCTTTACGTTCACTGTAATTTGAGCTAGAGTGGGCCGATTTTCTTCAAATTTGGTAAAGAGCATTTTTATGTTCTTCCCTCAAGGAGAAGTTAAAATTTTTGTTTGAGCTCATCTCGAACGGGTTTTCTTTAAAACGGCTTTAACGATTTTGATTAAACTTCAAACATATAATAACCAAAATGTATGTAAGAAAAATGCGTTTCAGGTTTTTGGCAAAAATTTACATAACGGAAATTGAATTTCAAAATTTGAAATGAAGTAAAAAATAAATTACTAATGACTTTTTTTAACATTTTCTCGTTAAAAACTTCAGTCATTATCAACTCTTAGCATGCTTCGTCAAAGTGATGCTTTACAACAGTTGTTAACAACAAGAGCATCAATCTTGTGCGATCCAGTCATGCATTTCAGTTTGTGGCATTGATTAATGATCTCAATTTGATAACTCACACTTTGATTTTGATTGACAGCTTTGTAAATATGTTAAGATGCAACTTTAACATAATATGTAACCTCAATCCTTCAAAAAGAGCATACAAAGTCCTTATACCAAGATTTATGTCCACTTTTTGCATTAAAAAAAATTAAAACAAATGTGTCAGCACAATCCATATAGTGTTTGTTCAAAAGTCTGATCAAACTAATTGCACTTACCAGTTCACCAACATCAAGCCAACTGAATTTTCAAAAAATAAAAAAACCTAAAAAACAAGTTCTTCAACATAATAATAATCACCGGACGACTGTCAGTTGCCGAACAAACGCATTTATCTTATTAACTGTATCACAAATGTCAACAATTAGGCAGCGTGCAACCAAAGAACCAAAGATATAACACTTAAAAAAAAAAAAAAAAAAAAATAAAACGATAACATACTTAACGGCTTTATGACCCATCAAAGACAGTCAGTCGGTAAAGTTGTTCAACCCAATCAATGCTTGGGTGAATTTCCATGTTGTTATTTTCCAGCCTGAGATTTATGATTGCCAAATGTTGTCAGTTATAAAAAAAATAAAAAAAAGATAAATAACAGAGATTCAAAAAGTGAAGTTTAAATTTCTTACAACTCATACATACAACAAACAACATTTTATTGGTTTGGAAGTATGAATAAAACCTTTCCTTATGGAAAATTTCAGAAAAAGAAGTCCAACGTTGACAAAACCCCATCAAAACCGCCATTTTTAACTTGCTCTACAGGGCAAGTATTGGTTTCGAGTAAAAAAAATAATAAAAATAAAATATAATCAAAACTGACACTACGACGATCGAAAATTCCAAAAAAGAGTGAGTTTCGTCATACTGTCCGTCAGTCTGTGTGTCTGTGCGTCCGTGCGCTCCCTTATATTTGAGCTAGAGCCTAAACGGGTGGTCAAATTTGCTTCAAACTTGGTACAGAGCAGCTGTAGTAAACAAAGTGCTTGTAAGAAAACTTTTTTTCAGATTTTTGGCATCAAATTGGCAAAACAGAAATAGGGCTTTGACGTTTTTTGAGAAAACTGTCATATTTGGAGTTTTTCACGTATAGGTATATTTTTTATTGGCTGAACCAATTTCGTTTTAATTTATGAATCTGGTGCTATTAAATTCTTTGAACAATATTACAATCAAAAATTCTAAAAGTTATAAAAAAAAATCAAAAATAAAAAACATTTTTTATTAGGTACTTTTTACATTTTTAACATTTTTTCGCTAAAATTTCATGATATCAACCATTAATATGCATCTTCAATGTGTGGCTATAACAGTTGTTAACCAGAAGATCAAGTTTGAGTGATCCAGTCGTGAATATTCTCAATATTAGCGTATAGAATTGTATACCTGCTTATTATATCTCTTCTTTGCCATACCTGGCAACCATATAACCAAGGAGGAGGATACCAATACAACATACACTGAATACCTAATAACTTATGAGTACAACTGTCATCTGTGCCCAAAACGGGCATATGCGATTGAAGGGAGTCACACAAAACAACAACATACCGCCAGCCAACTTGCGCCCTGATGCATTAATTCGCATCATTCGCAAAACCAAAAAAAAATCATGTTCGAAACGTTGTCAATTGTAATTACTCACACGAAAATAATTTACGTTTGCCTTCTCCGATCCGACAGTCTGCGACATTGTGAGCAGTTTTCCAGACAGCTTTAGGTGCCATAGTACCTAACATTCGCCGCTCTAAACCTTTCGTTGTCCAAAATAGTACTATAATAATTTTCGGGCGACTGACTCAAATGACGCTTCAGCTTAAAGCGATGTCATAATTTACGAGCGTCGTGTCGTGTTGTATCGTCCAACTGCGCCAATGGGAGCGGCACTTGCATTCATTTCTCATAAAGTTGTCGCAATTTTGTAACCCGGGCGCAATGCCATGCCGTTGCTACTCGTATATACCTAGACAAGACATGTGTATGGCAGCCCAAGTCAGGCAAAGGCAATAGATCATCGCCGGCCGGGCAAAGTCTGTTTTGTGGTCTCAAATTTAGCGGGCTTGTGACTGTGATACCGCATTTGACATTTTGGGCAATTAAGTGCGGGCATTTGGGTGCCGGTGGCACATATGCGTCGTCAACTGTAATCGAGCCTTGTTTATCGGCCATTTAAACGCATTCAATACATCGGAATTTTATTTTTGTTTTATTTAAGTCCAATGCAATAATTGATTTCAATGCGGCTAAGTCTAACAATCTTTGAAATTGTTAATTGTGGTTGATTGCTCGCAAGGTATGTGGCAGCTTAGAACAAAAAAAAAAAAAAAAACAAAAATAAAAAAAAAATAATAAAAATAAATCTAATCACAGTTTGGCTTAATTGTAATTAACATGTTGCATGCTGTTGGGAATTAACCTGCATCACGTTGAGACGTTAAGACTTTGGGTATTCGATTAGGTAGTACATGTATGAATGACCATCTGAATGGGATAATAATTGTAAATTGCTCCCATTGGTGGCTTGTAATTGATGGAGGAGAGCAACCAACTACCACACCGACCACACCACCAAGTGATATCGATATAATAAGCTTTAAACAATTATGGCCAACACTATTTAGGGTGGCCAATGGTCATTTATTATGTTTCGCTGTGGTCATTAGTACCGCCTGTTTTTTTTTTTTTATTTTTGTTGTTGTCATAGTTATAATGAGACTTGATTTGTATGTTAGCTTTCGTTATTTGTTTTCTGGCTCAATGAGCTGGAAATGGATTAACGACACTTTGCCGTACAAGGTTTGCAACTCAATAGTCATACAATTTGATTTGTTTGTTTTTGGTTTTATAAAGTGGAGTCACATATTAGCTGTTTAAACTTATATGCATATTGGAAAATGACAGGAATATTTGAATTTTGTTTTAACTTTCAATGAAGCTAGAGACAGCGAGAGAGAGAAGTTTGGAATTCATAACATAAATCGATCTTTAGGTTTTAGTACAAATTTGACATTAATGTAATAGCGATGATCTAAATGGTGGCTCAGGTTGCTCCCTCTCTATAAACAAATTGTCACTATCAAAAACTCCCCGCAACAGGTAGTAGCCGGTGGGGTAATGGTAAGAGTGTAAAGCTTTCATGCCGGAGATGTGGGTATAATTCCCAGCCTCGTCCATCCTAATAAATAAAAAAAAAACGTCTGCTCGGATTCGGCAGAAAATTGTAGGCCCCCATTATTCCTGAAATCAAACTACACGCACCCAGAAATAATAGGCTCTCCACAAGCTATCGCGCCACAAAATTTCTTTATATTTATACAGGGTGGCGCATAAGTAACGTTATGATTTAATTATTGAATAGTTTTTTTGTTCACGTTTTTTGTTTTTGCAGAAAAAACTTTAAAACTTGGGAAATTTATGATTCAACAACATTCAATTATTCAGATCATATCGAAATTTCTTTCATGTTGTTCGAAATGCGCCCAGTGCTCCAACCGATTGGTCCAGTGATTTCAGCAACAAGGTGCTGTCTGTGATCTTCCGCGTATTTAATCTAATTTTTTTTTAATAAATGCCAATGTTAAATAAAATCAGAAAGAAAATGTTAATCTTCAAATAAATCTTAACGTAACTTATGCGCCACCCTGTGTTTTTTGGATACAGTGTAGCGAGTTTTTGAATTAAAAAAAAAACATTTAATAAGAAGCTATTAGGTGACTTCTGAATTAAGTTAGATAGTGACGCCTTTTTTTATTTCGGCGATGTGAGCAACAACAGCGTCAAAACCTCGCTTATTCAGCAAGAAAGTGAGGAAACCGAGGTTATGAAGTTTTTGGTGAGCAAATTTTCTAGTTTTGAAGGCTTTTTCTTTGAATAAAAGTTAGTGTCTTATGAATTAAAAACTATCTTATGAATTAGATATTTTTCTTAATTCATAAGTCACCCGCTAGCTTGTGAATTAAATCCAAGCTTAAGCTAAGAAGTGACTTAAGGTCTTGCAACCCTGATGCCGTCACCTTTTAACCCATTGTGCTCAAGCAATCTTTATGGTATAAGTCCAAGAGTGTTTCTGTGGAGTTTGGTCAAAATTGGTTGAGCAGTTTGACAATAATTTCGGGTAGCCAAAAAGTGTGTTTAGCGGGTTCACATCCGGTTTGAAACATAGCAGCTTTCCATCCTCTTCGATCTCGGACACGCTGCTTCCAGCCATCCAGACCAAGCACTCTTACATCCGCAATGGCTTGGTCTCTAAACCATGGAGGTTCAGTTTTTCTTGTCGCCTCGAACTTTGGGGCTGGGATTCGAAGATTTGAATATCAGAGTTTTTGTATATTTCCTCTATGTGGCCTAGCCAAAGAAGTCGACGGGTTTTGGCTTTTTGGACTATATCCACATCTTTGTGCAGCTAATTGAGTTCGTGGTTGTATCTTCTGCTCCATTCACCCTCCTCACATACAGATCAAATGTCTTACCTAATATTAACTCTCCTTTTCTGCTTCCCGTCCAGCACTCTCAGCTTCGTCAAAAAAGATTGGCAGCATAAATGCTTTTGTAGATCGTAAATTTCGTCTTCCACGTGAAGAGCTTTGAACCCAATATGTCTCGCCAAATCGAAGTAGCAGGTAGGTACGGTAATTATTTGTCACATCTCTACTAATTCTTCTTAGAACTTCTTAGCTACTTCGAAGTTGTTTCTATCAATAGTCTCGTTTTGTCCTAACCCTGATGCCACACGAGCGAGTACTCACTAGCGCGTTGATATTCACTCAATTTTACACAGAACCTTTAGCAACTGCTAGTCAACTCTTTTGCTACTCGCTCATCAACTGGCTCGTCTTTTTCGAAGCCACTTGTGGCGCGAGTAGAGCAGCGAAGTATAACTAGGAATTTGACAGCAAATGGCCACTCGCTCATGTAGTCTCAGGGTAAGCATTGAACAAGATGCCTGTTTTTTGCTGATAGCAGGACTAACAAGTTTTTACCCTGTTCTTCAAACGCCGCCGCCGTAAAGGACTCTATAAAGCGCTTTAAGAGCGACGGGATAATGTCAATATCATCTGCATACCCAAGTACAAAGTTGAATGAATCTGCTGCAGACTATGAAAACTCACATGAAAGGCAATCAACTTGCCTAGAGTCTGTCCATGTTTTGAGTACTTCAAAAGAGCTAATTCTTTGTTTTACATTACACCGTGTGCTTTCTAAAATCACTTGACTTAACTGGATCCGTTTTCCTGGAATCTTGAGTTTGACCATCATCAATTAGACCTTTGGATTGTAAAAGCTATCATATGTGGCTCTTTGAAGTCGATGAAAAGATGGTGGGTCACAGTGATCCTCAAGCGGTGACAGGTATTATTAAAATGTAGTCAAGTACCAAATGTCGTTCCAAATCACTCCCAGATTTAAAATTTTCAAGCTTGAAATTCGTTAGTCCTTACCAAAATTTGCCTAAGTGTGAAAATTTGGTATATGGTCGATCTGCCAGGCCAGAAGCCACACTTTTATTTCTCGATTAAAATATAGCAGAGTGGCTATTTGAACACATAATGCTATTGATATAGGCCTTTTAAATAAAACCAAACATTCATTGACTTACAAGTCTCAATCTTTAATGTGTGGGTGTTGTTTTGTTTGCAGAAATGGAGGGGACCTACAATTTTATTCCCAATCCGAACGGCTAAGGTGAAAGGGATACTTATTTATGACAAGAGACACTCTTGGAGAAGTCGTCACTTCCTCGCAAGAGACAATACCCAGTTTTTTTTGTTATTTAAGTGGATGAGGGTAGGAATCGAACCCACTAGCCATTACGTTACCAGCTCACACAGAACCTGTTGTATGGAGTTTTAACACCTACCTGTCTTTATATTGTAATACCCTTTACACCTTTCATAAAGGGTGTTATTTTTTTTAGACGTGTGGTTTTCAAGAAGAAATAAAACGTATATACTTCAATGTTATGGCCATGAATTTAGCTTTATTATAAGAATAAGGACTTGCCATTATGTTTTCAAAATGATTTCGGGCAAGTGGCCACCGCGGCTGGCTCGAATAAAATCCAGCTGAGAGGCCTAATTTTCGACAGCTCCAATTGTTGCATGCGATGGCGGATGGACTCATTCGGGCCTTATTCGATACTCAGCTCCACAGCAGCAATAGCGACTTCGGTGCGCACTGTACGGCTTTTCTGAGGATGCGCACTATCCACTAAAGTAATCGTGGTGTGAAACCGATCCATGGTTGCTCGAATTTATGAGATTTTGCGATTATGTCGACCAAATATTGGACGCAGCGCGTGATGCGTCGCGTGAACCGAACCATTATTTTGGTAATAAATTTGCACGATTTGCAAACATTTTTCAGAAATAAGTCTATTCATTATGAAATGGCAAACCAAATTGAGCATAAATCAAGTGACAGCTGTCAAAAAAAGTATTGTCAGATTGAAAACCACACGTCTAAAAACACACCTTTTATTTCTATAATTACTCGTAAGCTATAAAATACCTAAGGCGTTGGTGCTGATGCCAATGCCCTTAAAACAAACACTATAGTCGCTCAGAACCGATTAAACATAAACACCCGACTGAAAAATAATCACCGAGAAACAAAAGACCACGCTCTTATAAAATTTCACGCGCTTACCCACTCAAAGCCAAAGCCGAAAGTCTGCCACCCTTTTTGCTGCTATGCAATAGATAATTACATTTATGACTGAACACGAAACTTCGGGTTGGGGCTCGGGGCTTTACGGTTGTTTGGTTTTGTTGTTTAACTAAAATTACCACAAAAATAAATACCCACCTCGCCACCTCTATATTGTTGCCAGCTATATCGTCTTTGTGTATACATTTAACACCATTTTGCGGAGGGCAATACTTACTAATCGTGTATAATATGTGGAAGTGGATTATAATTTGTCTCTAACTGTAACGACCGCATAGCTCTATCAAACAGCTCTCCACATATAAATGTTATTTTGAGTATAAAAGCTCGACACTATATATGGTTAAGGGGAGAGTTTAGGGAATTGGAGTCCTTATAGTGCTACTTGATTTCGATCCAGACCAAATAATAATGATGGGGGATTGAAAGTCAGCCAGCCACGTATAGCACTATATACATATGTATGTATGTAAGTACTGATATTCCTACTGCATTTGATTGACGGTGATGGTGTCGGTGTGAAGCTCTTTGCGTTTGATTTTCAGCGCAATAATATTAGGGTTGCAGCTAATGATGATCATAAATTGTGCTTAGGACGAGACATAAAACTTTGAAATAAGCAGAACTACTAACTTTAAGTGTTGTTTTGCTGGAGCCATTCATAAATTTGGGGACGTACGAGTATAATGGAAAGCTTCTAGCTAAGTAATTTGAACTTGTTTAGAAATTTTTGGCAAGATAAATTGTTTTAACATTATACCTAACTACCAATTGAAATAAATATTAAGGGTGTAAAGATTAACGATTGCTTAGGTGCTCTGTGACGCTTTGACAGTTGTACATTTCTTTGGCCAGATTTTAAGTGATTATGGATTGAAAAAGAGAAATGAAACTAATATAATTCGGCTATAAGTTTCTTCTGTTGATTCGATTCAAGCAATGTGGATGACACCCCCCCCCCCACTTCAGGGTGGGGGTTCTCTTATATTTAATGCATCAAATATCTTAATCTAGTGAGTGTTTTGTGCAGATGTAAAAAAATATTATACATTTTCTGACATAATTTGCTCGATTTAAGAAGAAACATTTTTGGATGTCTCAAGCTCATAACATTGGACCTCTGCGAGGCTGCGCATCTGTACTTGTATTATAAGATAAGAACATCATTAACGTCAATCATGTCACGCACTGAATGCACTTTCTTATACTAAATCTATTATCATCCGTTTAGAAGCCAAAAAAGTTGGCGGTATAACAGTTAGTGATCTTTTGAAGATTCTTATCTCCAACAACAAATGTTAGTTCAGTAAAATAATTATGTCTTGTTACATTTTTCGTAAAAAATTAAATTATGCTGACTGATGGTTATCTCGTATATACCTATAAGCTGTTTTGTCACAACAGCCTTTGAATTAAACTTTTTGAAGGTATATCGATATAAAAATAATTGGGATAGGATGAAAGCCCTAACACTATATATGTATGTAACTTTGTCTTCGGTAAACATTATATGCTCATGAAATACAGAGTCATTCATTTCGTGGTTTCAAGTTAGTAGCGCTGGAATTTGACACCTGTCAAAATCAGCTGTCATTTGAAGTGTCATAAATAATATTAGCTAAATGTTTGTCATAATAGATCGCTGAATGGATCGCTTAATGGATCGCTTAATAACCGAACAACGCGGTAAAATTATTATAAGTTACTACAAAAGTCATGAATTTGAATGATATTGTTTTTCACACTTATTGACATTGAAATTTTCATCAAAAATGTATCGCTGTGTGTGTTTTATTTAGCTATATACTTTTTATTAATGACCCTATACATAATTTATTTTCATTTCAATGAAATGCACGCAAATTATCGCCCTCTAGAATCTGTTCTATTGTCTTTTTAATAATCAATTCTTTTTTGCCAATTTTTTCAATGATTTTCTTCTCCATGAACTTTCTCTTCAAATTGACGTCGACGACGATCACGATGGATATAAATATCATAGTATATTTTAATTGTGAAAAATTTGTATTCAAAACGCATTTGGCGCTCCCCCTAGCTCAAGCGGAAACTCAGAATTGACCTTTGATTGATTTTGTGTTTATAAAGTAGACGAAGGACAAATAAACTTTTGGGGTTTTTGGCTGTGTGATTGGTTGGGTGGAATATCAATCAGTTCGATAGTAGTAGAGAGTTTTAACACTGAAGGTTTTGTTAAATAAAGAATTCGCCATATGAATTAACCATTGGTGGACAATGAAAAACCTTTTTTTTTTTTTAACGGGGTTACACTTTTTGTAGCTCTTGGGGTTTTACCACACAAAGAAAAATAAATTAAAAAAAAAAATATTAATTCATGGTGCACTGCTGGAAGAATTATTCGATTTTTTGTTAATATGCTGATCCTTTTAAGTTTTAATTGTGATTTCACTCGTTTAAATGCTCTACAGCTCTAAGGCCTGAGATCCTTACTGTGCCCTTCAGTTGAGAGATTTCAGTAATCCCAGTTTAAATAATTGAGCCTTATTGAGTTGACCCCTTCTGGCATAAATCATTCCAAGAACTGCCTCTTGAGATGACATTTCATGTTCACAACGCTTCAATTTTACGTTTAAAATTCATTAAACACTCCTTTCTCAACGTCATAGTGTTAAAAAAGTTCAAAAAGTTCACTTTAAAAACTGTCCAGAAAGTTCACAAAGTGTGTGTCTCTCTGGGAATCTTATTTACGAGAGCATATACTACACATCCACATTGCCTGAAAACATTCACTATTTATACTTGACCTGACGGCTGCTGCCGATGAGTCGACTGTCGCAAGATAAATCTCACAAAACAAAAGAAACAATTCAGATCAACGGCAACGCAACAAAAAAAAAAAATCGAATAAAAAACCTTGCATCATCCTGAACTCAAGCTAACCATCATGCTCCACTGATGCCTTATGGTACGAACAAAAAATGAGCTCCAAAATGATAAACGAGATGATCTTATGTAGCTGTGAAGCTCCCCGGTCACAACAAAAGCTGTCGATTGTTCAACGCTACGCCATCGCCATGCCACCACGACACAACAGGAAATTTTCCTCGTTTATCAGTCTGGCACCAAAAATGTGTTCACAGCATCCGTTTGGTCCGAATACGCTCTTGACTAGCAACAAAAAAAAAAAGGAAAAGAAATTACAAACAAAATAAAAAGAAGATTCTTTCTTCTTCATTTCAGACATTTATTGACCAATTTGTGACCCAATTTGGAGAGATATGATGCGCCTCCGTTTATAGTGTTTTGGTTGAGGAGGAAATATTGGCGAACCGCATAACCAACCATTTCGACTCAAACAAGTGGATAAAATAAAATAACTGAGAGAAGTTCTATATACATCGGGATTTATTGCATTTTGCCGGGAAAATCGAAGAAAAAAAAATCATATTTCAGAGAGAACTTTGCTAGACATTGCAGTGAGGGTGACCGTTCGGTGGTCCCGTTTCATTTCATTGAAAACGAGGATGCTCATGCCTATAGTTCACAAGGTAGGGTTTACTTTTTTTTAAACAAGCAATTTTTAGTGATTTTTAATTTTAGTTTAATGAAAAAATTAGGGATTTCACAGAAGAAAATTATCAATTTTGTGTACCTATCTAACGGGTGTTTTTTTAGACATGTGGCTTTCAATCTGCCAATACTTTTTTGGAGTTGGTCTCTTTGACAGCTGTCACTTGATTTATGCTCAGTTTGATTTGCCATTTCATATTGAATAGTTACTCTTGAACAACGTTTGCAAATCGTGCAAATTTATTACCAAAATAATGGTTCGGTTCGCGCGACGCATCGCGATTTTCACAAGAAAATTTTGTTCAGGGATGAAGCTCATTTTTATTTGAATGGGTACGTCAATAAGCAAAATTGTCGTATTTAGAGTGATCATAATCTACAAAGCCATTGTTGAGCCGCCATTACATCCTCAAAAAGTCACTGTTTGGTGTGCTCTATGGGCAGCCATAATGTAACAGTCAATGGGGAACGCTATAGAGCCATGATTAATGACTTTTTCGTGCCTGAATTGGAGGATGTTGATGTGGACGACCTTTAGTTCCAACAAGATGGCGCTACATGCCATACAGCCAACGAAACAATCAATTTATTAAAGAAAACTTTTGGTGAGCACATTATCTCGCGTCATGAGCCTGTGGCGCGGCCTCCAAGATCATGCGATTTAACGCCCTTTGACTATTTTCTGTAGGATTATGTGAAGTCGCTTGTCTACGTAGATAAGCTCGAGATTATTGACGCCTTGGAAGAGAATATTCGGCGCGTAATTGCTGACATACGGCCCCAATTGCTGCAAAAAGTGGTCGAAAATTGTGCCTCTCGGGTGGAATTTATTCGAGCCAGCCGCGGCGGCAACTTGCCCGAAATCATTTTTAAAACATAATGGCAAACCCTTATCTTTATAATAAAGTTAAGTTCTTGGACATAACATTAAATTGTATGCATTTTATTTCTTCTTGATAACCACACATCTAAAAAAACACCCTTTACAATTACAAGACTCCACAGAATTAAAAGTCTCAGAATGAATGTGCGTTAAGTTAGTGCCATTTTTTTAAAAACATAAGGCTGTGCTACACGCCTCATACACTGAAAAAATATTCTTTGTTAAATTATAAAATTCCTTAAATTCCTCATCTATTTTCTTTTGTTGACTCAGCGAACAATTCGTTGGCTAAATGAATTATTTCATTTGAAAAATGGGTGCCAAGCAGCGCTGAGTGCCATGCCCAAACGATTTCAATGATTTGGTTGAAATTTTGTAGTAATATAAATTTTAACTTCCATGTTTATACAGCGTGTTTTGCATAAGATGTAACAAAAGGCTAGAGCGTGTAGGTTGGGTGAAGACATAAAAAAGTCGTTTAGAAGGGTGGTCTATTTCCCCCTGTTTAGACAATTTTCTAAAAAATCCACTTGAAATTGAAAAAAAATCATTAAAAATCACCGTCAACATTTACATCACAATATTATATTTTATTTTAAAGCCAGGGATCCATTTTTTTTGTATTCTGTTTTTTTAATTAAGTTGTTTTAGGGCCAGTTTTTCAATAGACAGTTAAGCCATCAGTTACTACTTATTCTTCAGATAGACTAAAAATCAGTTTTTCAACAATCAAATACAACAGTACATACAGTGGAATAAAGTTATCTGCATGTTTGAGAGCGGGATAAATAGTTATTATTAGGAATAAATAAATTAAATGTCAAAAAAATTGTTTTTCAATTCATATCTATTGCTTTTAATAAATATTATATGACAAATTTTTAAATGCAATATCGTTTAGACTATTGAGAAGTAATCTCAGTTTGCAAAATTATAAAAAATCGGTAGAGCTATCAAAAAGATGCACCTACTTGAATTACCCAAAAATAAGACCAATTTCCCAAAAAACGTGGAATACCTAATTCCGTTATGTGAATAATTGGCAAAACCTTACAATTGACTTGGTTATTAGAGGTACGAAGTTTAATCAAAATCGTTGAAGCCTTTTTCGAGAAAATTTTAAAAAATCAAAAATTCTAATTCAAACTCTAGGGAATCACATAAACATGCTCTGTACCAAATTCGAAGCAAATCGGTCCATCCGTTTAGGCTCTAGCTCAAACAACAGTGCATGCACAGCCCGACCGACGCCGCCGACGGACGGCATGACTAATAACTATTTTTTTTATAATCTAATTTATTTTCCAAAAAAATGCACTTTTTTTTAATATACATACATAATTCAAATGTAAACTAATGGTATAAAATGATAAATAAACACGAAATACGAGTATAAGTGACGTTTTGATTTGAATATTTTTTTTAATTTGACATCATCTCTGATTATTCTATAGAATAATTAACTGAGTGTTTATTTTTGATTGAAAAATTCAATGCTGTTATCTGACAGTTTAAGAGTCTAGTAACTTTATTCCTCTGTCAGTTAACTGAGACTTTAACTGATGATTGGAAAATCGGCTCTTAGTGAATAGTTTTTTTTAGAAAATTCATTCTCAAACTCAAAAGTTTAAAAAAATAAAATAAATAGAAAATTTAGTTTAAACTAATTTTGTTCAAAATTTTACGTTATTAAGAATTTTTTTTATTTTTGCTTTTATTAAATTTTAGTCAAACATCAAAAACCAGATGCTAAAATTCCATTTCCTTTGAAAATTGAAAATAACTGAAATAAAATTCCCTCAATTTGACTCCATTCTGTTGCTTAAGTTGCTCTAAAGATTCTTTTTCCACTACGTAAATGGTAAAGAAGATGTAGTTATTTTCAATTTTCTCAAAAAGTACAAGACATTTAAGCATCTGGTTTTCTATTTTTGATTAACAATTTATAAGAGCATTGGTTTTTAAGAACAAAAATAATACTAATTACGTAACGTTAAGTTTTGAATAAAATTAGTTTCAAATATTTTTTTTTTCAAAATTTCGAGTTTGAAAATAAATTTTTCAAAAAAATATTCTCTAAAACAACTTTATAAAAAAAAAAAATAAAAGAATAGATTTCAGCTTTACGAAAAGATAAAGTATAGCATTGTTAGTGTCACCGTTGTTTTTTAATAATTTTTTTTTCGAAAATTGCGCCTCCGGATTAAACGGGAGAAGGGGAATAGAGCTCCCCTCCCATACAATTTTTTTCTTTTCTCAACCCATTCTACACGCTCTAGGTTTTTCTCACACCTTATGCGAATCACCCTGTATAAATATTTACCTCATATACTGACATTTTGATGATGAGTTATGTAATGTCTATTTTTGTAGTCTAATTTCTGAGGTTCGTTTTGTGTTAGGACTCATATTAAGAAAATTAGAATACGAAAAACATGAATATGAAGAACAACTGCCTACCACCTTTGTCTAAAAGAATATTCACTACCAAATCCCAATTATTATTATTATAGTTATTATAATATGATAACCTAGGGCGGGTGGTGAGTTAAGTACATATCTTTACTTAACTCACCACCCTATACAATTCTATGTTTAGAAACTTTATCTCTTGTGTGCGATTCTATGTATATTATGATCCCTTATCAACATTCAAACTAAGTTCAAACTGTCAGGTAGGTATATAATATAAATAATATACGAGTGTAATAAGTTTCATGTTTTGATAAAATAACAACATATACGACCATAAATCACTGCTCAAAAATTTAAATGAGTTAAACTTACAACAACAAGAAGAAGAAAAAAAAAACACTCAACCATCAAAATTTAATTTATTGAACACCAAAACCAAATAGCGTCGCGTCGTCGTTCGGTCTGGCGGTCGTTGAGTAGGTCAATCACATTAAAAATGTTATTTTAGCCAAGTGAATTGAGCTTTAGTGTCGACACGCTATCTTTTTAATCACCGTGAAGTTCGGTATCGGTAGTTTGAAAGCAAAAATTAACGGTAATTACAAGAGGTAATTGGGCAGATTGTTGAGTCAATTGAAATTTGTTCGCACGCTCGAAACGATGCCGATATGATGAAGATTATAGATTGAGATTATATCTTGGCTAAATAAATTGAATCCAAAACATTGTTTGCAGCTCAATCAATATAACAACTTCATTGATTTTACAAATTATAGGGAAGTCATTTTTTTAATAATAATAATTTGAGATTGGAAAGGTAAGATATACATAGAAATAGAAGATTAAAAAAAAAATTTTATGTTTTATGTGGTGGGCTAGTGAAGTTAGAAAGCCACCAGTTTTAAGCTGACATAAAGTAAGGAATTTGATCAGAATTTGTTGCAGCTCAAACCACGACTGCCATCTTGAAATGTATGGAACATTTGAAATTGTATCTTGTATGCCTTGATGGTGAGAGTTGGATGCAAGGGTGAGGTAAAATGTTTAGATTAGTATTTTTGTTAATGTTGATCAATACTGGCGTTTTTGACCCATCTGAACAATATATCTACCAGGGTTTCAAAGGAATGCAATTTTTGTAAATGCAGTAAAAATCATTCAATGAATTCAATTAAAACACTCATTGACTCCTCTTTGAGATTTCGACTTAAAATTATGCATTCCCATTCAATCAATTTAATGATATCTTTTGGGAATACCCAACAACGAGTCGAAATTATTAAAATCTACTACCGAAATTCGGAGTCAGTGATGGCCTCAACGTTAAAAGCGCTACGTCCAATTTATGGTCGTCATAATCGTCCTGGCAGATCAACAATTGAGCGTCTAGTGGAAAAATTTGAATCCACAGGCACAGTAAAAAATGTTCCCGTGCCAGTGAGACAAAGAAGTGCCCGTAGTGTCGAGAATATTGCTGCCGCTTAGGCTTCAGTTGCAGAAAGCCCAAATGTGTCTCGCACACGTCGTTCTCAAGCGTTGGGCATCTTTGTGACGTCGTTGTGGCGAATTTTGCGAAAAGATCTTGGCCTACAACCTTACAAGATTAAATTGACGCAAGAACTGAAGCCGCTTGACCACCAGAAGCGTCGTATGTTCGTGAATTGGGCTGAGCAACAACTTGAAAATGATTCTTATTTCTTCAGCGATGAGGCTCATTTCTGGCTGAATGGCTTCGTCAATAAACAAAATATGCGGTATTGGTCAGGCAGCAATCCACACGTACTCCATGAGTCATCGTTGCATCCCGAAAAAAATTACGGTTTTGTGTGGTTTATGGGCCGGCGGCGTCACTGGGCCGTACTTCTTCCGTGATGATCAAGACAGGCAAGTTATTGTATATGGGGATCGCTACCGTTCAATAATATCCGAATATTTTTGGCCCCAATTGGATGATATGGACTTGGAGGACATGTGGTTACAACAGGACGGCGCCACAAGCCACACAGCGAATGTCACAAACAATTTATTGGAAACCAAGTTTGGAGAACGTGTTATCTCACGAAATGGTCCAGTCGCTTGGCCGCCTCGGTCGTGCGATTTCACGCCGTTAGACTATTTTCTGTAGGGCTACGTCAAGTCTATGGTCTATGCCAACAAGCCAGCGACGATTGATGAACTTCGTACGAATATCGAACGTGAAATTGCAGCAGTATCGGCCGATTTATGTTTGAAAACCGTCGAAAATTGGGTTCAGCTGCTGGACTTCTGCAAGCGTGCCCGTGGTGGCTATGCAAAAGAAATCGAGTTCCATTATAATGGCATCAAACGTCCTTTCACAGGAATACAAAATTTCATTAATATCCAAAACCGTTTTTGTTTTATTTAAAAAAACCTTTGTAGCGCTCTTATTGAAAAACTCGATATATACCTATCGTTGAAGCTTTTAGATGACGCACCACATATGAAACACTTTTGCGTGTATGAACTCTCCGTAATAGCGTTGCAAACTTTGCGATCAATCATAGTAAAAAGTAATGTATGACTGACTTGTACCTACTCGCCTTTCTTCAACTAACATTGTTGTCTTTTGTAAATTCTTCATCTCGTTTTCTAATCTATATTCTTCTGCAATAGGCATTTCTGTAGATTCTGTCACAAACTCTATTTTTAATGACCTTGTAGAACCCGGGCGTGGATTTTACCAAACAACCTTGGAATTAGAAGAAAGTCTAAGCGGAAAAACGCAAGTAATATAAAAACCGACGCTTCACTTGCTTCAAGGCTATGGAAAGCTTGTTTGTAGGAGCTGTGTCCCGAACTTCCGTCAAATCCCCATTTAGAAAATAAACACAGGTCTCCTATTTCAACTGCTGTTAGTGCATTTAAAACTTCCTTTTGCGATTCTATCAAACGCTTTATGGTAAGATCTAACAGTGCCTGAAGGGTAACCTCTATTAAAGTTTCAGTAACTTTTATATATTCTGGGGGTGGATAGCAGAGTCTTTCTTTGCAGCTTGTAAGACCTTATATGAAGGAAATTTTTCTGGTGCACCCATTCTTATGACATTGTATTGATGCCGATATATAGTTGCGCTTCAATTGTAACCCCTAGTGCTTCTTGGCTTGACATTTTAAAACATCTTGACATCTTATATGAATTTCTATATTTTTTTGCTCGGTCAGGGGTTGTTGTAGTTACATATATCCTTTAATACTTCAGAAGCATTTAACTGTCCCACTGCTCTCAAGCTCATTTGAGAAGCATAACTCAACATAGAAATCGGTGTTGAGTCTCTTGATTTTGCAGTTTTCATTCTTTTAGTACGTTCAGTACTTTAATCAAAAGAAATACTTGTTCGACCACGCTTAAGCCTTCCTTCAGGGCAACACAAAGAAGAAACTGATGTCTCAAGCCAAGAATAATTTGTTTTCGAAAACGTCTCAAATTTTCTAGAAGCCTTTTCCCATCGAGATTTATAACTACTTACTCAGATCTTTAACCTATATTGTCGAAGTTTTGAGTTTTTTTTTTTAACTCGTCTCCCAGAAAAGCAAACTGTGTTTGTAAGTTATTGTTTTCTGCTGATCGCATTATAATAGCAAGCTCCCTCCGTGTTATAAAAATGATATTTGAACCTGTACCTAAAGGTTAAATAAATCTTAGAAATTCTCAAAAAAATTTTAATTTACAGAAAGCACATTTTTCAAAAAAAAAATTGTACCCTAAACCGCAAAAATCGGCAAAATTTTTTTAAGGTTCCTTAAAATAAATAAAATGACCTACTAAAATATATAAAAGTCAAGCTTGGAACTGCTTGGGAACAAAACTAAATCGATCAATGTTTGCAAGAAAAAGAAAAAAAAAGTTTTTTTTATAATTATTTTTTAATATAATACAAAGCACTTTCTCAAAAAAAAAATAACTCAAATAGCTTAACACATACCAGAACTTGAAGGCTCCATATCAAAAATTTAAATTTTTTACAACCGTAATTTTTTGTATGCAATTAACAACGCTTCACAAATTTCTTCACAATAAACTGCAGCTATCTGTAAGCATGTTATGCAAAATGTGTTTATTATAACGGCTTAGAACTTTTACAATATAATAACAGTGGGGTATTTGACTTAATTTTTTTATTTATTCCCACCGATTGGGCCATTCTGCCCCATTGTGTGGCGGCGCGGCGGCGCAGCGTGGTGCGGTGAACGAATTTATAAGTCAACAGTTTACTGTAGAAACTAAAACCAACGAAAAGTAAATTTTTCTAAACTCCTTAAAAAAAATATATGGCAGGTAGGACTGACCTATATTTTTAATCCTGAAAATATTTAAAATTGTGTTGGGTGAATTTGACCCAGCTATATAGGCTGAAGCAGAAAGACAGAACGAATGAAAAGACCCTTTTTGTTAGTCTTCCATATATTCGTAATCTCAAGTTTGATCAAAATTTCGAGTTTGACTTTTTTTCGAAAGCATTAAGATGAACATTGTACATTTTTATGGGCATATCGCATGGTTTAATTGTATTCCCTAGGTATCGTATGACCACTTACATAAGTGCTCCTTCGAAAATAAATTTCAGTTCTACCTCTAAGCGTAGTTCGCAGATGGGGCTAAATTTAATTTTATTTAATTTAATTTAAGTTAAAATTGAGTCAGTCATTTTAAACGAGTGGCACGCAGCTCCAGTTCAAAACTTAAATGTTTAATCACTTTATGTCTAAATTTAAAGCAAGAAATAATTATTCCGCATATTAATTCTTAAGATAAAATTTGACAAGTTCTGTAATGCTTGAATTTTGTGTGAACTTTGCTTTGTGAAAATAATAATATGAACGACTGGGTCGTACAAACTTGCATTTATGTGCGATGACACTATGGTTGTAAGGTCTGATATTAATTAGTCATGGTAGCCTTTATTTTATCCAAAATTTGTAAATCTGCTACCGTTTTCGAAATATCAAATTTTCAATATCTAAATAATTTTTATTTTTTTTTTAAATCCAAAAATATTTTTTTGAAAAATTTTAAGATGCAAAAGTATTTATATTTTTTACGAGCTTATGTATAAAAAAAATTGTTTTAATCGGTTAATTAGATAATGAGAATAACCATTTTATGAGAGGTACCTACTATTAATAAAATTTAAGTATAAAATGTAATAATTTAAAACGATCTATGTATTAATTTCGATACCCATTATATTTTTATCAAAATCTTAGGAAATGTTTTTGAACAAAAATGATTTTCCTTGACGTTTTTAAACTTTTGTATGAGAGGTCCGTTATTTTTGATTATTGGGTCATAGTTTTTATTAAAAATCTTCTAGATAAAGTTTAAAAAACTGCTTTTTGCCAAGTTTAATAAAAATCGATCTATTGTTTTTTTTTTGAAATATTCAGTGTTCAAAAAAACAGTTTCAAACTTTTTAACAAAGCCAAGAATTAAGCTTTATAATAAAGATAAGGGTTTGCCGTTATGTTTTAAAAATGATTCCAGGCAAGTGGCCGCCGCAGCTGGCTCGAATAAATTCCACCCGAGAGGCACAATTTTCGACCACTTTTTGCAGCAATTGGGGCCGTATGTCAGCAATAACGCGCCGAATATTCTCTTTCAAGGCGTCAATTGTCTCGGGCTTATCTGCGTAGACAAAAGCGACTTCACATAACCCCACATAAAATAGTCCAGAGGTGTTAAATCGCCCGATCTTGGAGGCCACGCCACAGGCCGACGAAGCGAAATAATGCGCTCGCTCACCAAAAGTTTCCTTCATTAAATTGATTGTTTCGTTGGCTGTATGGCATGTAGCGCCGCCTTATTGTTAGAACCAAAGTTCGTCCACAACAACATCCTCCAATTCAGGTATGAAAAAGTCATTAATCATGGCTCTATAGCGTTCCTAATTGACTGTAACATGAGCGGCTTCGTTATTGAAGAAATATGGACCAATGATTCCCTCTGCCCATAGAGCACACCAAACAGTGACTTTTTGAGGATGTAACGGCGTCTCAACAATGTCTTGTATGGATTATGATCACTCCAAATACGGTAGTTTTGTTTATTGACGTATCCATTCAACCAAAAGTAAGCTTCATCTCTAAACAAAATTCGTTACGAAGAGGGGGATCAACGGCAATCTTGTTTTGGGCCCATTTGGGCACAATTCGGAAGCGTTTTTCGGAAATAAGTCTATTCATTATGAAATGGCAAACCAAACTGAGCAAAAATCAAGTGACAGCTGTCAAAAAGACCAACTCCGAAAGTTTGAAAACCACTCGCTTAAAAAAAAACACCCTGTATATATACTTTTTCAATGAATATATAATTGCTTCAAAAAGGCCAAATTTTTGTCACAATAAATATTACTTATAGCCTTTTTTAAAAATTAATGCGAAAATCAGTTAGGCCACTCTCTTTACCATGGCCTCAAACATCGTGATTAAAAATTGAGTTTATGGCATTTTCGGAAAAATTCGGAAAAAATTTTAAAGCATTGCAAGTTTCAAGTAATTTGTTAAGGTTCCTATACCTATCAATTAAAAAGATTCAAGTTCAATTTTTTGAGTTATTAACAAAGCCCACAGTAAACTAATAATTTTTTAATAAGAAATCGTTTTTAAATTTTTATTTGAAGCGAAAGGCAAAAACATTAAATGCATTTATCCCAAAACTTCTAAGAACGGCAAAAATTGGCGCCCAACACAGTCAAAAGTCATCACAAAATGTTTAAATAACTACCTAATCCAAGAACTGTTAAACCAAAAATCACTTTAATTAATTTTCCATTTATCATCATCATCACAAAATGTTTGAATAATCCAAAAACTATCATACCAAAAATCAGTGGCTACTTCTACCTCCTTCTTGCACTTTCATCAATCTTCAATTCACCATTGATTGCCTTTCAAAAACCTTAGGTTACATAAATCAATCATTAAAACGTGATGCTTAAATATATTCATCATTCACCCAAATCAATGTCTAGCCAAAAATTAATTCCCATCATACAAAATCCCTCTGTATAGTAGGTATAAAAATGCTGGAATTAACACATTAAAATTATTAAAAGCATACGATTTGTTGTTTTTTTTTTTTTTTTTGCAAAAAATATTGAAACCTCTTCTATCATCATCATAATTTCATTAAAAAGAAATAAAAAGCAAAAAAACAGCAGATATTCACCTGTTACAAGATCACACACTTCTTCAATCATATTGAATGTCAGTACAACATCATGAACGTGATCTCATGCTATATGAGAAGGTGCTGCAAGCAGGTATAGGTAGGTATAAGAAAAAATTAAAAAAAAAAAACACACCATCTCAAACAAAACTTCAAAAGGCAAAAAAGCACAGTTATTATGATTTATTATCCTCCATCGATTTTGTGCGCGAGGTAAACGTACATAAACGAAAAAGGTACTCGAGTACTCGAGCAACGTCATAAATTTTACAAAATTTGTTCACAACTTTGCGAAGGAAAATTGGGTCAAATAGGTGTATCTAGGTAAATATTATGTTGTTTTTCTTTTTTTTTTTTATCTAAAGATACATAAATTCAAAATTATTATCATTAACAAAATTCTGAGAAAGAAATATTACAAATCGAATAGGATTCTTTGTCGTAGGTACAACTCCTAAATTAATTATATTACGTTCTCGCACCACCACCACCTACGCCCCACAATAAATTATTCCCTCCCAGAACACACCAACACTCAACAAAAAAAAAGATTCATAGGACCAAAAGATACTATGAGTATCTTATGGATGTAAACAACAAAAAATAATGATACAAATTGAACTAAACTCACTTTTTTTTTTGTAGTTGTATTTTTGTTGACGTCTAATGTTGTGATTTTTATTTTTTTCTCTTATTTTTTATTTTTATTTTTATTTTGTTTTAATTAAATTTTAATCGAAAATTGAATCAAAGCAGGAGAATTATTGTGTGTTGTCATTTTTGTTGTTGTTGGTTTTGTGTGTTTTGTTTTCCTTTTTTTTTAAACATTTTTTCTCATTTTGTTTCGATTTTTTTTTTTTTGTGTTTAATTTTTTTTCGTTTACGCACGCTGCTGCACCAGCAATACACCATCAGCTGAACTGAAAATTCTTGATCTCCTTGAAGTGCCGATCATGCCTTGTGAATTCGCGTTGCGTGTTGTATTTTTTTTTCTTTATTTTTTAGATAGGTAGGTAGGTAGGTACTCTCCCAATATTATTGAAGTTGGGATTTTATACGAATTAAATTTAAGTTTGAATTCACTTTTATTCTCAGAAAACCATAATTTAAAGTAAACTTTTCTTCATTTTGACACAATAAGGAGGAATCGTTGTGGGACACAATTTGATCGAGATGCAGCACTAAAAGTGCATCGTAATTCCCATCAGCATTACTCACGATTTTTCAAACGAGTTTTTTTCTTTCTGACCCGACAAAAAAAAACTCAATTGATGAAATTTCCCATAATGAATTAAATTCTTCGTTAATATTGCACAAAATCACAGTTTCTGTTAAACAAAAAAACAAATTGAATCAAACTCAATTATATTGGACTCAAGAAACAGAAAAAAAAAAAATAATAAAACTGACCTAACAGATACAATTGTATCTAATTTTGAGCGGAAAATCACTTTCGATTTTCTTGTGGCTTTAATTCAATTCACTATCAATAAAAAGAGACCATCAGTATAACCTCTTTGATTTTGCCCAAAACATTATGATAACCATAACAAACAAATAGAAATACAAAAATAACCGTTAAAATTTATATCTTCTTAGCTAAAACACACACAGAAAAAAAGATAGATACACTTTGGTTGCGAATTAATTTTATGTTCAACCGAATCCGATGAATACACGCCAGCGACTGACTGAATTTTATCGAGTTGGGGAAAATCATGTTTTTCCTTCTTTGCTGCAAGCCATACCAAATGAACTGACTACGACGGACAGACAGAAAACGATGTGTCTCAGGCGATTTGATTTTAGAGACGAGACGAATCGAGAAAAGCTTACAAGAAAAAAATTTAAGAAATGAGTCAAAAACATTAAACATGTTGGTTTGAAAGTGCGAGTTTTCCCATGATGGTTGTTTGGATTAAAGAGGCTTAGATACATTTTATATGTATGTTCGAGAGAAGGGAGAAAATTGAAAAGACTATATGTTATGGTATGTGAAACATGTTGATAAAGCGACAGGTGATTTGGAAGAATGTTGATATAGAAATTAAGTTTGAGTAAATGTTGCTGCAAGAGGTGAATGTTCATTTATGTTGCTAAACTATTTAAATCGATGTTGTGGTAGAAGAATGTAATAGATTTTTGTGCGTGAATTTTGTTGCATGAGACGGGATGAATTATGTTTGAATTGATAAAATTTTAATGTTTCACAGCAACATTTTGTATTTGAAATTTAAAATCTATTTATAGAAAAAAATTGAGAATTTATTTAGTTTGATAAAAATTCTTACAACACAACACATTACAACCGACGTTGACCTTTTTTGTGTTAGATTGGTCAATCTGAACATACATATAGGCACCAGATGTACCTATGTAGGCATTGAAGGGAAGTAATTTTTTTCTAACAATAGATAATGGAGTAGAATCATCAAAAACTAAGGTCATAGCCGTAGCGTAGGATTCAAATGTTCATAATTCTTCATAGAGAATTTATGGAAAAAAGTAGTTCTATCGATGTTTTGGTGTTTAGATAATTTTTTCTTCCCTAACGTCAGAAGCATGAAGGTGCAATTTAAATTTCTTTGAAGTATTTACTCGTTTTGCTATATTTTTCGGGTGTCATCCCAGCCCATCCCAAGACAACTGGTCCCAATACAACTCATCCCCGACCATTCATCCCAAGACCCAACTGGTAACATAACAACTCATCCCGGGACAACTCATCCCAATGAAAGTATGAGGTATGTATGGTGGGAGTCGTCGGGGATGAGTTGTCTTGGGACCAGTGGTTCTGGGATGGGCTACACCCAACCCCATTTTTCGGAGTTCCATAAATATGTTTTGTGGAAGGATATCGAAGGAAACATAAATATTTTACTTGACCAGAAAATTGTAGTTTCGAAAATTCCAGTTCGGGGAATTGGAATTAAAAACAAAATAGAGGAGCTACTTTTTATGTGTAAGAAGAGGAAAACATTTTGTCTGATGTGAAAATGGAGGCAAAAGTGTGCAATTTGACTTGAATGCCAATTTCACATTTTTGCAGTGGGCGTTGACAAATTTTTTGAAATTTTCTACTCACCACAATTTTCCAATTAAAATGAGGAGACAGGATCCACTGCCTTTCGTGAAAGTTAAAACAAGCTAAACCTGCAGATTTCCACGTAGATTTTAAAGGGAAAGGAAAACACGTCGCAAAGTGCTTTTTCTTTCGTGTTCAAGACATTTTAGGCTGGGCATTAAGCCATATACTATTTAAATTTAGGTTGGTGTGAACAAGTTGTCACACATGTCGTTGAACATGGATCGGATTCATCATGTTTTATTCTTGTGTCAACCATCTGTCGCACTATTAATTGTATTTTCGGTAACCTGTCGCACGTATATTATGTCGTTTTGTTTACCATCCGTCACACAACTTAAACTACGAAACTACGAAGACCTTTTTGTCTTGCTTGTCCAAGATACCCTAAGATCAGGATTTTTGCTGATGGAAACGAGCCTTCAACTACACTCTAACAGTATTTTGGAGCCACAACGAAAGAGGAAGGTTAAAAATGGATTAAGAAAAAGAATAGGCTGGTGAAACTTGTTGTGGTAAATTTTAACGCAACAATATCCACCAGCACATTAGGTTAATGTATATAGCTGCACCGGGCAGCCATTCTTTTTTTGCTTTTTTAAATTGAGGGTTATAATTCTTCTTTCTGGAAATAAAACGTATTTACTAAATATATAAACAAAATCAACTATCAAGACTCCATAATTAAATCCTTTAGACTTTGCTAACAGTTTCGTTCGAGAACAGTAACTTGGGTGGCAGAATTCGCGTGTTAACTCCCTCTTTTGGTTTCAATCCCGTGGGTCCTAATGCTTTTTTGTGGTGGGTTTGATTGCCACTTCAATAAAGGAACAGAAAAACTGCTGGTATTATTTCCTGTTATTTTGGAAAATATGACTCGCGCGCCTTATTTCCGTGGGTCTAATTGCACTGCACCAAATGAAGACTATACCTTCTCAACTAAGGGCTTTTTCAATAAGGGCCGGTAAATGTTGAAATGGAATAAAACAAGCTGTTTGTGAGATATTAACAAAATTCTTTTTTTAGTTGAAAGCCGCATTTATGCCATTATGTATGGAATATGACATCTTTCAAATGCCCGCCTCGGCTTCTTATACGTTGCAAGGATCAGAGTGGTCCAATTTTCAATGGTTCTTCCGCATAGATCCGGCTGAATTTGAGCGATGGCTTGTGTTATGTTCACCTCAATGGCATCGGTCGATTGAGATTTATTCGCATAGACCTGCGTCTTCAGGAAAACCCCACAAAAAAGGTCTAGCGGGGTCAAATTGGAAGACCTTGGTGGCCAATTTACATCACCTCTGCGGGAGATAACCTTACTCTCAGATCGTTCATGCAGAATGTCCATTGTGGCGTTCGCTGTGTGGCACATAGTGCCGTTTGATTGGAACTATATGTTGTTCACATCCATATTATCCAATTGGAGCCAACAAAAAATTGTTATCATCGATTGGCAGCGTTATCCGTTGATGCTGATGGCAATGACATCGCTGACAGCAGTGATGTTTTATTTGATCTTGCTGAATAATAAACAACAGATTTTACAGATGTCACCAAAACAACATGGCCGTCACAGGCCGCCAAAATCTACTCGCACCGCAAATGAAAAACCCTTTATGTCTGTTTTGTTTGCTTCTGTTAATTTTTGGTACCAGGAGTAGTGAAGAAAGGTAGGTCCATGTGTACAGAGATTCATAATAACAGATAAGGCTGATTGGCCTGTAGGTTGCCATGTATCCAGATACTCTGTTAGCGACTGAGCCATTTTGGAATTGGGCGTGAGGCCAGGCTGATCATCGGCACGGGTCGTGTAACACCATTGATCCAGCCCAATATAGGCAGATTGCGGATGAGAAGTGGGTATAAGATGAGATGAGGGGCATCAGACAGCGTCATCGCCGTACCCCCATAAGAGGTGAGACAAGGAACATAGAACAGCTTCACTGCCATACCGATTAGGGAAGGGTTAGCGTCGGAAAGCCTGATCGTCGTGCCGCCGTAGGAGGGGAGGTGAGGAACTTCGGACAGCTTCATCGCCATGACGACGAGGGGAGGAGAGGTAAGAGGGGGCTTAGGAGCACCCGTTGGTTGTAGTACTCATCTGGAGTATTATTCTCGAGAATATTTGACCTTACTCAGCTTCTACAAATTGACAAGTTCGACGTTCAGGTAGAAGCAGGTATAGGTATCGAACTGACTGATTTTTTTTAAAGTTAAAACTTTCAAGTTAATTACCTACAAATCTTCAGTTCCAAATATGAAGGAAATCGCTTCACTTATTAAGACTGTAAGTCGAGTTACATAGGTATATACATAAAGGCTTTTCCAATAAGAGGTGTTATTTTGAATAGCCCGCTATTTCAGTAGCTGTCACTTTTGAAGCTGTCATTTTTTGACATTTGACAAGTAGAAACTACGCCATTAATAAAAATGGAACGATACACGCTTCAACAACGCATTGAAATTATTAAAATTCACTATAAAAATGGTGAAAATTTGGCAGAGACGGTTCGTAAAACTAAAACATTTTTGGGTCGTCGTGAAGCACCTGGTGGACAAATTCGAGCTGTTGGGACAAGTTAGTGATGTGAAGAATAAAACCCGTGCACGTCGCTCAAGAACAACTGAGAATATTGCTGTTGTAGCCCAAAGTGTTGAAGAAAACCCAGGTTTGTCCATTCCTCGTCGTTCTTTGGAATTAGGCATTCCACAAACGTCATTACACCGTATTTTGCATAAAGACTTGGGTCTTAAGGCTTATAAAGTTCAGTTAACACAAGAACTCAAGCAGGCTGATCATCAACAACGTCGTGTCTTTGCTGATTGGGTCCTTGAAATGCATGAAAATGATCCGGAATTTCATCGAAAAATCATCTTGACTGATGAGGCCCATTTCCACCTCGGAGGCTACGTCAACAAGCAAAACTGTCGCATCTGGGGCTCGGAAAACCCAAGAGTTATTGTTGAAAAGCCTCTCCATCCTCAACGCGTGACTGATTGGTGCGGTTTATGGTCCGGCGGGGTCATTGGACCTTACTTTTTCGAAAATGAGGCTGGAGCAACAGTTAGATCAGATCACAATTGGCCACCGAGATCTTGTGATTTAACACCTTGCGACTTCTTCCTTTGGGGCCACGTGAAAGATAAGGTCTACGCCAACAGCCCAGCGCCGATTCAAGACCTCAAAGATGGAATTCGTGAGGCTATCGAGGACATAGGGCAGCCACTTTGCGATTTGGTTATGGAAAATTTCATGAAAAGGATATGGTCCTGTAAGCGTGGTCGTGGCGGCCATTTGGCTGATGTTGTGTTCCATTATTAACGGCATACCTTCCTCTTTATAATGAAATAAACATCCGATCATTTATCTGAAAAAATGCCATTTTTCTTTGAATATCAAAATAACACCTCTTATTGGAAAACCGTTTATATAAACAGACAGATGGAAATTCGTCTGGTAACGTACATAAATGCACAGAATGAGACAAAAGTAAAGATATGAAGGCGCTGTCTGCTTAGTTGTTTCATGCACCAACACACATTTTTAATACACCTCCAATTCAAATTTAGAGCTTCTTTAAAAGCACAAGGCCTTCTTAATTCCAAAACTCCATAAATGTTCCCTGAATCAAAGAAAAAGAATACAATATTATGCCGCCGTCAACTTAATTTCAGACAAAACAATAACAACAAAAATGTCACAGCTTAGAAAATTTCAATGGATATGCTCTTCGTGCGCGAATAATTTAATGATTTAAATAGTTTTTGACTTTAAAAATACAAACATATTACAAACAAATATTTTTTAATTAATGTCAAATTGTTTTAAATTATATTCATATTCCAAAAATCAAAAAAAAAAAAAAAAAAACAAAGTGCGATGGAAGAATACAAATATGAGACAAACCTATTTTCTTCTTGTCTTATTATAGCCCGCAACATTTTAAAACTTTCAAATAATATTAAGATTTCGCGCCCTTATGTCTTGTACAAATTAAACAGCAAGTGATTCTTGTTTCTCCATCTCCAATTATTGCTTTACAACGCGATGTGTGGTTCAAATTACAATAACAAAGTTAAAAAATTCCAAGTGGCGTAATCTTGTTTTCTTTCATTCATCCACAGTAACTTCTCCCATCTCTCAACATCTTCGATCTCCTATCTCCTATACTCGCTACTCGCTACTCCTATGTATGGACAAGGAGAAGATTTCTCAGAGAAATATTATTATTTCATAAATAGAAGCTCATACACATACACTTCTACTGCACTGCCATGCAAGTGGTGGATTAGTAAGTTTTTGCAAGATTAAACCAGTTCACAGTTCAGTTCAATAATTAGTGCACGTTATTTTCTCTTTTTTTGCTCCGAGATCGGTTTTTAAATGAAGTATTATTTTAAATATGAACTAATTTCTGATGTGTGGCTTTAAATAAATATTAAATATGAATAAAGTGATAAAGTGATAAGTTTTTTGTATACAGAAATTTGCTTTTTTATAAATTCAATTTTTATTTAAATATGAATTTTCACTGGTTTAAGTTTGAGTATCGGTATTGTCGGGCTTCGCCAGTGTTAGTGCAAGAATGGAAATGCAATTCTCAGCTTATTATTCGGAGGTAAAATTTAAAAATAATTAAATAATGTTGAATTGTATAAAGTGATTAAATGTTTGTCTAACCACCCTAATTATCTTAAAGTACAAACTTTTTTCGTTAATTATTTCAATAATTTTATCTTTTATCAAAAATAATTCATATTTTGTATTTAATTTAAAAAAAAAACAGATATTTAATATATTTTTTTCTTTTGATTTCAGGTAAGAGTTTGTGATCAAAATACATAATTATTTGAGTTGATAACAGTTTGGTGAGTAGTTTATATATTTTTTTAAAACCTGTTATATGGTTTCCCTTTTTTTTCAAAACGTCATTAGATTTTGTTGGCATTAATGTCAAAAAATCCATTTTCTGAACTGCCAAATAATTTTGTACAGTATTTAATAAATACATGCAAATTGGGTTGATTATAACTCAAATTTTTTAATAATTTTCAAAATATAATAAACATTATTCAGTAAATGGAGAAATTTAAACAAAATCAATGCCGTTTTTTTTTTTTGGCAAAAACTTAAACTGTTGCGGTAAACGAAAAATAGGGAACAAACATTTTTTTTGTTTTGTTTTGAGCCTGTGAACAACGTTTCAGTCAACGGTGGGCCTTACAAAGCCATGTTAACCGACTTTTTTTTTACTGAAATTGAAGACATGGATTTGGACGACCTCTGGTTTATCCTGATGGCACGCCTTGCCACACAGCCCATGCCACAATCGATTTTCTGCGCACCAAATTCCCAAATCATGTTATCAGACATCTTGGCGATGTCAATTGGCCACCTCGGCGCTGCGATCTGACCCCTTTGGCCTTTTTTTTTGAGGTTAACAGTGAAGAACCGATCTTATGCCAACAATCCGGAAACGATTCTAGCACTAAAGGCCAATATCATCCAAGCAATCCCTGAGCTACAGCGCGAAACCATCATTAAGGTCTTTGAAAATTGGAGTGACAGGTGTTTTTTTTAGACGTGTGGTTTTCAAGAAGAAATAAAACGCAAATAATTTAATGTTATGGCCAAGAATTTAGCTTTATTATAAGAATAAGGGTTTGCCATTATGTTTTAAAAATGATAAATGAATAAATTCTAGCCGAGAGGCCCAATTTTCGACAGCTCCAATTGTTGCACGCGATGGCGGGCGGATGGACTCATTCGGGTCTTCTTCGATACTCTGCTCCAAAACAGCAATAGCGTCTTCAGTGCGCATTGTACAGTGTCTCTGAGGATGTGCATTATCCACTAGAGTAAACGCGGTGCGAAACCTATCCTGGGCGATTATGTCGAGCGAATATTGGACGCAGCGCGCGATGCGTTGCGCGAACCGAACCATTATTTTCATAATAAATTTGCACGATTTGCAAACGTTGTTCAGGAGGAAATCTATTAATTATAAAATGGCAAACCAAACTGAGCATAAATCAAGTGACAGCTGTCAAAAAGACCATATCCGAAAAAAGTATTGCCAGATTGAAAACCACACGTCTAAAAAAAAAACACCCTTTACATGGAGAAAAATTTAATTTTGTTCTTTTTATTGCATTTTTAAAAAGAAACTTGTATTTGGCCCACCCTTTCATATCTTATGACCGAAAATTCCGCGACAAAAAAAATGTTCGAATTGTAAATCTGTACGTGCTTAAATCAAAATTTAATCAAAATTTGAATCCAATTCAAACCCCGCATTGGCATTACTCATAAAATATCTCAAAATATTATTTCATTTAAATCCGTAAATGACTTGTCTTGTTCGCAAAATTAACTGATCACAAAACAGCACAACTTTGATTTTTAAGAAAATCGTAATTTTGTAAAAAATTTCATCTGTAAAAATTGCAATTTTGTGAGTTTTTTTCAAAATATTTACGGCAGCACAAGTTTAGCATATCACAACACTACTTTAATTTTATTGAAAATCAAAAATGACAGTGCTAACTTCACGCACATCAGGACAACTCTGACAACTTCAAATAAGGCTGACAATGTCCTAATCGGCTGATAACTGTTTGTTAAAATATGTTCAGACGATTTTCAGATACTTGACATTTTTATTGTCACATGATCGTCTGACAATAGCCTGAGAATGACCTTTCTGAAAGTATTGTCAAGCTAAATTGTAAGTTCACACGGCTATAGGACATTTGGGACATTTTTTTACTCACAGATCTGACAATATTGTCATTCTGTTGTATACTGAAAAAATGCAAAAACTGCAAAATTCTATGCAAGAAATGAAGATACACTTTTCTGCAAGGTCATGAACAACTCAAAGGTCAAAGCCAATATATTTTTCATAAAGGCGTTGACCTTCACAACATCAGCTAAGTAGGTGGTCAAAATGTGGCCATCTACCAGCTATTGTAGCCCGAAATCACCCATCAGACGCCCACTAACTGAACTTTAAGGATGTAACATTTTATATTAATATGTTTTTGACACCTTACACATCAAAAATTCTTCTTTTTTCCTAATATACAACCTTGAATACATGTTTATAAACGAAATATGTACATACTCGTATATCACATCGTTGATGCTATAATTTATTTCTTTATTACTCATATATCTTCGCATATTAAGAAGAGTATGGAGAGAAAATTATTGTTCCATCAAAGCCCAGGCAAATTGCTTGAAGGTATGGTATCCAAAATAAAATTGACCAGGTAGTTCATAAAAAAAAACCCTTAAGCATGCTTAAGTGAAAGGCAATAACTTATTTGAGTACCTACTGTAAAAGTTTTTATTACAATTGCGTGTTTATTTCTTCTTCTCTTCAATATAAATCAGACCGTGTTTATTGTTTATTGGATTTTGAGTGTTACTTTATGACCTTTTCTTGCAAAGTGCTTATTTCACTATAAACGTCACCTGATGGACATTAAAATGGGCTTGGGAACAGCAATTTGATGTGTAGTTTACTGTGTAACCGCAAGTTCAAGGTGACTGAACTTTTCAAGGACATTCAAAAAGTCAAAAGTTTTGAATGGCAACACAGTAAATCATACGAAAAATAAATATCCTTTGAAATACGAATGATGGGAAGACAAAAAGCTATGAACTATTATTTTATAATTTCTCTTTCTGCAAAATGAATTTATCTCTAAAATAGTTTTTTTTTTCTGACAATTCAACAGTTTTCCAAAAGTTTAAATGAAAACTTTGCAGTTTGAGAAGCCCCATTCTTGGTTAAGCCACCAAATGCGGTTATGTTCCTTAACACAAACAACTTTTTTTTAGTGTCCAAACAAAATATATCCCCGGTAAAGCAGTCAGACGGAGCTATTTCCAAGAGATCTCGTAGATGTGGGGTTCTTTTTCATGTTACCTACGGGCAGTCTTTAAGGGACTTCGAAGAAGACGTTTCCATCAACCTCTCACTCCCAAATGACAAAGAAAGCAATTATATGCTAAATTGAAATTTCTAAAACAAAAAGTATTTTTTATTATTTAATCGTTTTTACTACTTATCCTTTGGGGGCAACGAGTGTCAGTGCTTATTTCTTATCCCTGTCTGTAGAGTGCCAGCATTTTTAATTCACCAATCTGTATTCTTCATAATTTTGTATTATTGTTCGAAGAAGAAATAGTTCAAGTGAACCCCCCCCCCCCCCCCCCGGAACACCGAACAGCAGCCATGGCCCCCAGCACCGTGTTCAGCAGTCAAAACAAACAGAAGAGCAAGTGCCGCGCCGCGCGTTTCAGATTCAGACGTGCAAATAAAATAACTCATCATTTGGATAGAAAGGATTTTTTTTTTGATAATAAAACGAAGCAAAAATAGGATTCAGGTTCAGATTAATGGTATAGAGGAGGAGCATTGTCAAAATACATCAACATCATTTTGTGGTTTGTAGGGGTACGCGCAGTCTGAAAAATTCCACTGAATTTGCGGCAAGGACTTCATTCGTGCCAAACAATGAGTAGATTATTTGGTTCTTTAAGATCCTTTGTATAATAAAAATCGAAATAAATCATGACGAGAAATAACTTTTATTGTATTGCCCTGACGATGACGGGAGCAGAGAGAGAGGGTATAGGTATATTTGAATTGCATTGCACAGTGCATAGTTGAGATTATCATTATTGAGTTTTGTATTTTTTTAAGAACCTTTGTTCTGATTTGTTTTTTATTTTAAGATTGGGGATAGAGAGTAGCATGTTTACTCTAAGGGCATTTTAGGTTTTTTTTGAGAAAAAATCTCGTCGAGACTTTCATCTAGTATATGTAGGTACCATATTTAGAAGAGAATCTGAATAAAGTGAATATTTTGTCATAAGTCTGGATGTTCAAAGAAACATAATAAATTTTTATTTTAATTATTGAAATACAGTGTATATTGCACAGGCGACAGGCTTAGTGGTCAAGATAGGTATAGAGCTTCGATGACATGGTTAATTGTGTTGTGATCTGATTGGAGGTTGGATCCTTTGAAATAGCTTTATTGTGAGCCTATGAGATTTTCAGTTGTATATAGCCAACTCACGTTCAGTTGTACGATGGTTGTTCAAATATTAATCCGTGGTTCAGCGTTTTTAACTCGATGATTTCGAAGAATTAAGTGAAGTTCAACCATGGTTTAAGCATGTAATATGTCTAGTATCACATACTTCAACCTTGAACCGATTTTGGTGGATAAATTTGAGACTCAGCAAGGGTTCAAGTATGTAATATTGATTCGAAGTGTTTTTTTTTTTTTTAAGTATGTACATGCTTTCTCACTTCAATCGCAATTTTTTGAGAGTTCAGCGAATAGGAAAAACAAAATGACGTGACAACTAATAACGAGAAATAAAGTAGATATTAGGCTTGTTTTTTGTTTGAAAGCTCGAAGGGATTTGGTTGAAAAAAAAAATGAAATCAGAGATTAGCAGTGCCATTACACAAATAAAATGAAATTTCCATACAAACTATCGATAACACGTATGTATGTAATTCACGTCGGTAACACAGTTTTTCTCAATGTTTTAGTTAAGCCCCGAGAATTCTCTGGGCCTAGCTAAGTCCGAAGGAGATTAGTTGTTGTTGCATTTAACATGTAAATTGCTTAGCCCCTACGTCGTTTTTTTCGACCAATTTCCTCCGGGATTATATAGGGTCTGCCATCTAACGTTTTTTTTTCAACTAGTGCTTATTTCGTGAATGGTGACACTTAGCTCATGTCTGATTTGACAGATAATTAGTTTTATCCTTCCGCTCAACGAATATGGTTGTGTATACGCTTCGCTAAGTGGGTAGTGGGCCTGCGATCGACTTAGAGAAGATGCCGTTTTTGCCAAAAAAATCATCTTTTCAGATGAAGCTCATTTTGATCTTGGCGGGTAGTAAACAAGCAAAATTGTCGCATTTGGGGCACAGAAAACCCGCACGCATACATTGAAAAGGCGATACACCCACAACGAGTCACTGTTTGGTGCGGATTTTGGTCCAGAGGCATAATTGGGCCATTTTTCGAAAATAAGCAAGGAGTGGCCGTTACAGTCAATGGCGATCGTTATCGGGCCATGTTGAACGAATTTTTGTTCACAAAGATTGAAGAGGAGGATATTGGCAACATTTGGTTTCAACAGGACGGCGCTACGTGCCACACAGCAGAAGCTACACTCGATGTTTTGCGTCAATTTCAAGAAGTTATTTGGCGGACCCTTTAAAAATGCACCACTATTGTGGGGTCAAATTAGTATTTATATTCTGAAACTTTAGATTATTTTATTGTTAATATTTGATTATTGCAAATAAACATGGTACTATTTTTCTTATGGAAGAAGAGCTTTTATTGGTGCTATTTGAGCGGTTGAGTGCAAGCAAATTGACTATAAACGAAGAAACCCCATTTACATTGTAAAATAATGCATGATGAATTAAAAAAATATTAATTAAATGTCATCCATAAGCCATACTATGTATATCTAGTCACTCCAATTTCTTATAAATGGACTTTAAATCGAGCTCACCGACACTGTTAAAACTGGTTCAAGAGATAACTCGAGTTCGGTTGATCCTGTCGTTTCAGCCTAAATTTTTACAACTGGCATATTTTTAACTAGGGATTTCTGGCTAACGTTGTGAAAACAAAATTTCCATAATTTCTATAATTTTTCTACTTCATTTATCAATTTAGATATTTTTAATAAACATTTCTACACTTTGAAAGAAATTATTGTATTTCGAACAAGATCTCACAGCTGAGTTTGGAAAGGAAACTGATTAAAATGGTACTGGAGTAATATACTCGATAGCACAATATGGCTTTTTGGTTACCCCTTAAAATGTGTATATTAATCGAAAGGTCTGGCCTTCCTTCCTCTGCCAGTGTGAGCTTGTTGGTATTTTAGAGCCATAAAAAATCTTTCACATATAGTATAGCTGTGGTTAAGGAAACTCCCACAACATCTCAAATCACATGCAGTGCAATAACATTGAAACTGTCTTAGGTGAATTTATGATTGAACTATCTATCGCATGCGCCCCCGTTCCACGTTTTAAATGTATGAGAAATAATTTTAAAGTTTTAAGCCTGTTTTAAATAGTTTTGAAGCTCAATATAGAAAATAATAGTGTAAAAGAAACCTTTTTAATACTAGAGTACCTTCATTACTACAAGTTTTAGAAGCATTCACAAATCAACTTTGGTATTTTATGAAGAAAACGATGCGATTTATGCAGAGTATTTATAGATTAGTTGAAATATACTCTTTAATAATTTAACCTAACTAATCTGGAATAAAATTCTTATAATGTGTAAGTTTTTATGAAATTTTAAACTCTCACCCTCACTTGAGAGTTAAGTTAGCATAACAACCCCTTCAAATAAGGTAAAGGAAACTCTAAAAAAAATGAAGTAAAGGGTTGTGTAAATAAGTGTCGCTTACTTTTCGCTGATAAGTTGGTCAAATATGAGAGAAATCCGTAGATTTGCAATACAAACAGCTTCCCCTCATTATTAAACAACCCTTTTTCAATGAATCCCGCATTATACCATTGCCATTACCATTTGTTTTAAATAATTTTCGCTTAATGATCGCCATGTCATTGAACAATTATCTGTCACGCGACGGAGAAATCGGAGAAATCTACCCTTAATACTATGACTGACAACTTTAAAAAAAAAAGATTTTTCCGAAGCATATTACAGCTAAGCTCTATGGTAATGTAATAGAATTTAATGACGTTAAGTTTTTGGTAGTTAAGATATACAAGAATTTACATAATATTCCTCGAAATATATTTTTGTTTTACTAAACACTATAGCTGTTACCCGCTGCATGGTAGTTACAATCGTAACAGAAAGATGTGACATCTAGTACATTTTTATATTGAAGCGTTCAGGTGAAGGTAGTTGACAATTTTGATTTTATTTTTTTTTTAATAAGAAATTAAATTTATGTGTGATTGGCGTCCCTACCATCTTTAGTTTTCGATTGCCCTTTTAAAAAAATGATATAAAGGAGGTAAATATTACATACAAGTTCTAATCAAAAAAAATATACAAATGTCACTTAACCCCTTCTTCATCTGAACGTTTCAATTCTTACTTACGCAGCACTGTGATTTTTTCAAAATTATTCTCTAAATCAACTTTATTTAAAAACACAATAAAAGAAAAGATTTCTGGCTTTACAAAAAGGTATACCATGGCATTGTATTGTAAGTGTTACCGTTGTTTTTAAATAATGTTTGCCCCTCCTGGCTTAACGGGCGAGAATAGACCTCCCCTTCCGTCCCATACCACCCAAACTACACACTCTAGCTTTTGCTCATCCCTTATGCGAATCACCCTGTATACTCGTACAATTTTTTAAAAGTGCCTTCAACTGTAATACTTACAACTGTGATACTTTAAACTGTGATACCTTACACTGTGATAAATCTGACGAAATAGCCCAAGAAAAGTTCTTTTATAATCCTTCTACATAAAAAAGACAAGAAAGATGAAATTAAATTTTTTTGGCATATTGCCAGATTCTCTGTGATTCCATAACTGTTTGAATCTATTAGTTGTGAAACGCTATGTTTCTATGTTAAATCAATTACTGTTCCAAATCAGCACGGTTTTTTAAAAGGCCACTCTATACTTTAACTTTATTAAGGGAACTGGCAGAAAACTGCGTATTGACTCGTTTAAAAACAAAAAAAAACAATTAGATTGTGTTTTTACTGACTTCAGTAAAACGTTCGACAAAATCTCACATCGAGTTTTGCATTTTAAAGTCAGGTTACTGGGATTCAGCGATCATTTTGTAAAGTGGTGTCAATCTTATTTATTCGATAGATCTTACTCGGTACTTTTCAAAGGTTGCGAATCAAATTAGTTTAAAGTTAATTCTGGAATTCCACAAGGTAGTCATTTAGGCCCTTTCCTTTTTTATTTTATTTATAAATGATTACCGTCTGTATTAAAGCACTCCAAGTGTCTCATTTATGCGGACGATTTTACAATCTTCAAAACTATTTCAAATTCAGGACGAGATTGTGAAGAGTTGTAATGTGACCTTAATTTGTTTTTGGACTTGTGCTTCTTAGCTTCGTTAAATGTAAATCAATGAGCTTTACAGGAAAGCTTTCTGTAACTTCTTTTGATTATTTGTTTAACAGTGTATCATTATCTCGTGTAAGTGATATTTCAGTCCCTGGTGTGTTATTTGATTGCAAACTTAAATTTATTCAACACGCATAAACTCCATAACTAATAAAGCTAACTCAATTCTCGGTTGGATTAAGAGAGAGTCAAAACAATTCTCCGATCCTTTTGTTATAAAGCAGCTTTTCATAACATTTATTCGACCCATTCTCGAATACGCTTTTCAAGACTGGGCAGCCAATTATGCCTGCCATAAATCCAGATAAGAACAAGTGCCAAAGAGGTTTATCAGGTTTATCAGGGATAATCCCTACGATCTTCCATGTTACCACAACAGACTTAAACTAATTGATACGCCATAGTCTTGAAAGTAGACATTCTTGTTTATGTTTTGTCTTCATTGTCAAATTAATAAATTTGAAAATTGACTCTTTGCACCTTCTGTCTTGTATGAAATGTAATATTCTCCACAGAAACCTGACTATTCTCAAACTATCGGACTAATTAGATATAAAATATTCGTCACTTGATGAATATAGCTCAAGATCGATAGTTTCACTCTGACATAGGTATCAGTAATTTTTGTTCGTTGTTTTTTCACATTTAAAAAAAAGTTAAACATGACCTGGTAGCTGGTTTTGATGGGGGTAGTTTTATAAATTTTTTGCACATAATGTAGCTATTGAATAAGTAGTTTCTACATATTAAAGAGTCAGGTCAAATTGTGGAAGCTTGTTCCTTTTAATACCCAACCCTCATTCCTTTCAAGATATCTACCAAAACCTTCAAAACTACCCGATCTTTTTTTTTTTTGGTTAGGATTTAGGAAAACTCATCTTATTTGCCTTCGTCTGTTTACTGGGCTATCTCTTTCAAAATTTAACTTGAATAAACCTACATATGCACACTCAAAGCTGTTCCATGAAGTTGGTACGTGACGTTAAAAAAATCTGGGTCATTCACATTGTGAACACTCATGAATCCTGACACAGAAAACACCATCATCATGTCCTATATTATACGTCCTAACCTCTTTACGAATTTATCGAGCGAAAATGAATGCCCCATGTTTAAAAGATAGTTTCTTGTGGGAATGCCATCGCAACTAACCATCTGGTGGCTCTGTCGCGTCGAGTATACAAATTCAGGTGCGAGAGCGGTTTAAGCGGGCGATAAGAGATTCTAGAGAATTAAGGTGGCGATTTTCTATGAACTTCGCGCTGCCGTGCCGTGCCGTGCCGGCCACCCCCAACACAATGCTGACTCCTTCCTGATGTGCATGCCCTTTTCCCAACATCATAAATTGTTTACAAATGATGCCAAATTTTTGCTACCCTGGCCACTCCTTTCGTTTCCTGCAGTGTATACCTACGAGGAAATGATATTGCAGAGGATGATATGGTCGTTGGTCCTTCCTTCGTCCTTCGTCCTTTTATTTTATTTTTTTTTTTTTCAACTCAAACAACTTTCTAATGCATTTCAACATGTCTGTGAGTTTTTTTTTGTTGTTTTTGTTGTTTTATTTATTTTGCAAAATTCAGTTTACAAAAGCTAGAATTTATGCAGGATATGGAAAAAGGACACCATCACCGCGACATAAACTATAAACCAAGTGCAATGTCGTTAAGAATTATGTCAGTCCGACGTGTGCACACGAGGAATTTATAGTGTAAACAGCAATGGCATCCTTAAGCATCATAAAGTCTCTCGAACTAAAAATAGAAGCAAAAGGGAGGGGGGAGTATATAAAACATATTATATCGAAGGGTTGGCAACTTATTGTCATGTTAGCAGTGTTCAGGCTTGATATAAGAGGACCTTTTTATATATTCTTCTCTATACTATAAGAAAGTTGACAGACATAGATTTAGGTACTTCAGGTCGTTAAATAATCCTAATGAAGGAATTTGTGCGTTTAGAATATCCTTTTATTGACAATCGTATAGAAGTAAATTGATATGGGATTCATAAGTGTCTTGCAGGGTCCAAAGATATTAATTAAGGGACGGTATGCCTTGGTGATTGAAAGGAATTTTATAATTTTTTTTTTGTTTATCGCACTTAAGAAGAAAAATGGATAAGGATAATGTTATACCTATATGGAAGACCATAAAAATAATAGATATATTCAGGGATACTATTTTTTCCTTAATGGTTCTTTTTTTGGTTCATTAAAGTAGTAAGGGTTAAGACAATAAAATAAAAGAGCAGTGGAAGAATCAAATGTATCTGAGTAATTAAAGGTCCTTAGAGAAGAGTTCTCAAATAAATTCTAAAATGAAGATAATCATTATGGTCCAGCACCTATTCGCAGTTGAACCACTAACTCTGTAAAGTATGTACTCAATAAATATTTGATTATATCGGGTTTTTCAATAAAAATGCTACAAAAGTTTTTTTAAAAAAACAAAAACGGTTTCAGATATCAATGAATTTCTTTATTTTGCATGGCCACCACGGGCACGCTTGTAGAAGTCCAGACGCTGAACCCAATTTTCGACGGTTTTCCAACATAAATCGGCCGATACTGCTGCAATTTCACGTTCGATATTCGTACGAAGTTCATCAATCGTCGCTGGCTTGTTGGCATAGACCATAGACTTGACGTAGCCCTACAGAAAATAGTCTAACGGCGTGAAATCGCACGACCGAGGCGGCCAAGCGACTGGACTGGAGATAACACGTTCTCCAAACTTGGTTTCCAATAAATTGATTGTGACATTCGCTGTGTGGCTTGTGGCGCCGTCCTGTTGGAACCACATGTCCTCCAAGTTCATATCATTTAATTGGGGCCAAAAATATTCGGTTATCATTGAACGGTAGCGATTCCCATTCAGAGTAACGTGCCGGTCTTGATCATCACGGAAGAAGTACGGCCTAGTGACGCCGCCGGCCCATAAACCACACCAAACCGTATTTTTTTCGGGATGCAATGATGACTCATAGAGTACGTGTGGATTGCTGCCTGACCAATTCCGTATATTTTGTTTATTGACGAAGCCATTCAGCCAGAAATGAGCCTCATCGCCGAAGATGATTTTTCGATTTTTAGCGCTCTTAACGTTGATGCCACTGACTCCGAATTTCGGTAGTAAATTTTAATAATTTCGACTCGTTGATGGCTCGTATATCTTTTCATCATAAAATGGCTAACCTTACTGAAGAGAAATGTCAAAAGAGCGGCAAGAAATATGGCGTCGTTTGCTGTTCCTGTTGCTCTACTTTGGTAGCGTCCCTGTTGAAAAACCCTTTACATAAAAAGATAAGCTAGTTGTACGGCAGCTATGACGTTAGCCGCGTTGGCTGTATCTGCTAAATTAAAAAAATTGGCTAATAAAGGGTGTCCAGCGGAATATTTTCAACTTTAAAATTCAATATAAAAAAACTAAATCGTTTTTTGTTTAGTAAAAATGCGGATTTTATTTTTTTTTTAAAACGATATCATCCAAATGATGGCCGTTTTTTTTGTCAATGCACTCTTGTAATCGGACCCTTACATTTGCGATTATGCGACGGCAAAGCGTTGGAGTAATGCTTTGAATTTCATACCGAATATTTTCCTGCAGGGCCTTGATCGTCCGGGGATTGTTATTCTAAACCTTTGATTTGAGGTATCCCCATAAAAAGAAATCGCAAGGTGTGATGTCTGGCGACCGAGGCGGCCATGGAATGTCTCCGTACTTGCTGATCAGTTTATTCGGAAAAACTGTCCTCAGCCTTTCCATCGACACCCTAGCTGTTTGCGGAGTGGCACCGTCCTGTTGAAATTGTGTTCAGTTGTAAAGGGTTTTCCAATAAGAGGTATTATTTTGAATAGCCCGCTATTTCGGTAGCTGTCACTTTTGAAGCTGTCATTTTTTGACATTTGACAAGTAGAAACTACGCCATTAATAAAATAGAACGATACACGCTTCAACAACGCATTGAAATTATTAAAATTCACTATAAAAATGGTGAAAATTTGGCAGAGACGGTTCGTAAAACTAAAACATTTTTGGGTCGTCGTGAAGCACCTTGTCGGACCGCAATACAGAAATTGGTGGACAAATTCGAGCTGTTGGAACAAGTTAGTGATGTGAAGAATAAAACCCGTGCACGTCGCTCAAGAACAACTGAGAATATTGCTGTTGTAGCCCAAAGTGTTGAAGAAAACCCAGGTTTGTCCATTCCTCGTCGTTCTTTGGAATTAGGCATTCCACAAACGTCATTACACCGTATTTTGCATAAAGACTTGGGTCTTCAGTTAACACAAGAACTCAAGCCGGCTGATCATCAACAACGTCGTGTATTTGCTGATTGGGTCCTTGAAATGCATGAAAATGATCCGGAATTTCATCGAAAAATCATCTTGACTGATGAGGCCCATTTCTACCTCGGAGGCTACGTCAACAAGCAAAACTGTCGCATCTGGGGCTCGTATAACCCAAGAGTTATTGTTGAAAAGCCTCTCCATCCTCAACGCGTGACTGTTTGGTGCGGTTTATAGTCCGGCGGGGTCATTGGACCTTACTTTTTCGAAAATGAGGCTGGAGCAACAGTTACGGTCAATGGATTGCGCTATCGAGAGATGATTAATGATTTTGTATGGCCGGAATTGGATGGTATTGATCTGGACAACGTTTACTTTCAACAAGACGGCGCTACGTGCCACACAAGCAATGAAACCATCGATCTTTTACGGGAAAAGTTTCCGGACCGTGTCATCTCTCGAAGAGGTGATCACAATTGGCCACCGAGATCTTGTGATTTAACACCTTGCGACTTCTTCCTTTGGGGCCACGTGAAAGATAAGGTCTACGCCAACAGCCCAGCGTCGATTCAAGACCTCAAAGATGGAATTCGTGAGGCTATCGAGGACATAGGGCAGCCACTTTGCGATTTGGTTATGGAAAATTTCATGAAAAGGATATGGTCCTGTAAGCGTGGTCGTGGTGGCCATTTGGCTGATGTTGTGTTCCATTATTAACGGCATACCTTTCTCTTTATAATGAAATAAACATCCGATCATTTATCTCAAAAAATGCCATTTTTCTTTGAATATCAAAATAACACCTCTTATTAGAAAACCCTTTAGCACCCTGAATACAGCTGATGCAATTACGGTAACAGAAACTCATCAATCATATACGGCAATACACCGGAGCAGTGACTGTCTCACCTTGGTTAAAAAAAACGTATCCATCAATATGGAAATGTGCTTCGTCACTGAATAAAATGTTTCCAAGCGTATCCTGCGCTTTGAATGATACCCCTCCTGCTTACCTCAACCCGCTAGTATATCGATAATAGCAATTTAAAGTTGAAAAATTCCCGCTGGACACCCTTTACTATGATCAGATTAGTCCCTTTGAGGAGAGAAGCTTATGTCTCCTTAAAAAAATATTATTACCAGACAAAACAAACCTCCACCGATACAGTTAATGGTGAAAAAGACCGATCTCAGTTGTTCGACTTCATTCACATCGTTTTAAAAGAATAGTGCAACAATCTCGCACTGACATCAGAGGCACCAAGGTTCAAAAGTCCGACTGCTTACTCGCACATAATGACCCGACAATATCGAAATGTAACTGAAGAACACTCTCTATGTCAGGCCACGCAGTTTTCATTATGGAAGGAATGATTTTAACGGTTTAGCGGTCAACGAAAGCAATACCAAGTGTATGTTAACTGCCCTGGGCATATATAGTTCACCAAAGACAGCTATGGCTTTTTGAAGTATATAGAGACTTTGGCTAATAACTCAAAAAATTTTCGAGGATCAACTTTCGACAAAGTTATTTATCGATAACTCACAATAAGAACGTTTGTCTGCCAAGGGTCTGCTATTAACTCCAAAGTTATACAGACTGCGCGCGGTGTGGTGGTTCCAAAAGCCAAGTATTTGTAAGTAAGGTATTTGTTTTTAGTTTAATTTTATAAAAGGAATATAAACAGAGCTTCAATACAAGAAGCTAAATATTTCTATGACAAGTCATTTGATCAAGCTTTACTTAAAATGGGTCAATTTTATGTATCTAAGAGTATAAACAAATGGAACTTATTTTTATTTCTCTTTTGCATTTAACACATTTCATAAAATATCTTATATTGATTTTTATATCAATGCGGCCCGTTTGCTTAAACGAAACTGATTTATTTAAGTTCAACATCAGAACTTATGTGAGAGTTTATACGCTGAGAAAAAAGTAGAGCTTACACGCGTATATACTTCATTCACATCACAGTTAACCTTAAATATGAAGCTTGAGTTTTTCTTAAAATATAAAAAAATTAATAGGAATATCTTCCCGTTCAGTAAAAAAATGCGGTTCCAAAACATAGTTGTTACTGACACCTTCCAAAGAACTATTTTTCGATTTTGGTTTCACCTGATTTTGATTAATTCTTTTATCAAGAATGATTGATAAGTTTTAAATAATTATTAATTTTATACCAAAATTTTCCAAAAACAATTTTTTTTTGATTTTAAAAAAGTTTGAAATTTTTACTAAACAAAAAGCAGTTTTTAAACTTTATTTAATTTTTTTTTAATAAAAATACAAATGTTTAAAAACCGTTAAGGAAATCAGATGGTACGCTTAGGGCTCAAAACAATTTTAGAAGTATTTATTTCAATTAATTTATTTCTAATGTTGTTGATTAAAAACAATTTTCTAGTTTAAATAATATTTATAATTTCCGTACATGCATATTTTTTCTTTCTATTTTGTTTTAGTCTGTTTTGAGGGAAATATTTTTCGGTTGATTTTTGTATCCCTCTCCATAAATGGTTGCACCTTAAATAAGTCCATTTCATTTTTTATGCAATGTTGCCAAATTCAGCGGTTTTTGCCCTCTGCAGTCCTATAAGCACTCCGGAATTCTACACGAGAACGTTGTGACACTTTTTTTTCGAAGGAGAAAAACATTTCGAGTGAAACTTACTCTTACACCTTGGATTGTTTGTGACAGTGAGCTTAACTTTCGCTCTCATTTCGATGAAGTAATTAACAAAACCAATTCTTCTCTCGGCTTCATAAAACGTTGGTCTAAAGAATTCTCGAACCTTTACGTCACGAAGTCGCTGTACATTACTTTCGTTAGGCCCCTCCTTGAATACGCTACCCAAGTTTGGTCACCATATCAGATCTCTCACTCCCGAAGAATTGAAGCTGTGCAACGCAGATTTCTTCGGTTTGCCCTTCGCGGCCTTCCGTGGTCTGACAATATCATCTTGCCCCCCCTATGAAGATCGATTAAAATTGATAAACTTACAAACTCTTAAGAAACGTAGAGAAGTCGCTGATATAATCTTCGTGCACCTACTCTTAATGAGGACAATCGATTCACGTATTCTGTTGGAAATGATACCGACCTATATTAATCCACGAAACCTCAGATCCGCTCCACTCTTCCGCCCACCTCACCACCGTACAAACTACGGCTTCTTTGAACCGATTTCAAGAATGTTGCGTTTGGCAAATAATTCACAGTACACCCTTGACTTTCACATCAGTATATCCTCTCTCAGAAACTCTCTCTACAACTCCTAAAAAAATCACTTCCATATCCATGCTTCCTCACGAAGAAGCTCTCTCTACCCCCTGTCTTTTCCTCACTTATTAGTTTAAGATTTATTTTTCAGTTTTTTATTTAAAAAACTGGTGGGTGGGCCTTCGGCCCCAAATCAAATAAAATAAATAAAAATTAAAAAAAAAAAAAAAAAACAAAAAACAAAAAAAAAAAAAAAAAAAAAAAACGAAAAACCCACCATAGAATTCAGTTTAGTTTTAAGAACAATAATCTCGCTTGTATTAAGCTAAATAAATAAATAAAATACCAGTAGTTTCTGTTTTAATAAAAAAAAAAAACAAAAATTAGTTTTCAACTCATATTCTCTGTCTAGATGTAACCGAGCAAAGACGGTGACTTCGAAAAAATTTGCATCATAAGCATAATCCTAATAAAGTGCCCCCTGGTTTATGTTTTAAAATGAAAGGAACAAAATTCAGTTTTTTTTGTTTACATCTCGAAATCCATACTTTTTTTTTAAGGAAATGTAACTCTTAAGCTTTGTAAAACTCTAATTCTGATTTTTGTAAATTTTGATAAAAACGATCGCAAACGTTCCAAAAGTTTTTTATCCTTTTTTATTGTACATTTTTCCACATCCATCGAGGTGTAAGGTACTGGGTACGTTTGTCTCCACATCCATATTGCCTATATAGGTACAACACAATAAATATAACAATCTTTTTTGTGTAAAATTTATAAGTTATAATTTGTGTCTTAACTGTTTTTTTTTTTCAAAAAATATGATAGATTTCGAGATATTTATAGAAAAAAAAAAATGTTTCCCCGTTTCACCCCAATATAACAGGCACTGTGTACTTTTTAGAAAATTTTCATCACACACAGAAAATTAAGCTTCCCCAAAAAATTCAGATTTCGATATGTAAGTCTAATTTTGTTTGACTAATGGTCGATTTCATAAAGCCCTTTTAACTGTTTAACAGGCTTTTAAATCTTTAAATGACGTTTGTTCCATACAAAATACGTTATTTAAAAATTTAAAAGCCTGTTAAATATTTGTGAAACCGAACATAAATGTGGTTAATCGAACTTAGAGTAATTTTTCATTCAGCTTTATTGTGAGTTTCACCCGAAAAATAATTCACTTTTAAATTTTCTATTCGCCCGGAATTTAGAAGCTATTATTAAGAGTTTCGCCTGAAGAATGATAATGGTTTACCTTTTCCTTTCGCCTCCAAAAAAATAAGTGAAAATTTTACCTCTTAATGGGGTTAATTACGTCCGATATTCTTGACACTAAGGGGAAACTTTTCAAACATTTAACATTTTTCGGTTGAAACTCGCAATATGCGAAACGTGAAATATTTACGTAAATCATTCTGAGTAGCTAATCTAGTAAACGTATTCTCCAGATAAAGCTTAAATTTGCTCCTATTTCTTCAACTGAATTTAATTGATGACTGAAAAAATGGCAAACAAAAATGATTAGACTTACTTAGAATGACTCTAAGGTCCGGTGTGGACAAGGTTCTCCATCTAGCTTCGTCCCTAGCTAGCTGTCTCCAAATCCAAATTCGTTGTGGCTCTCTTCCACTTGTGTGAGCGCCCTTAGTCGCAGGTTTAGAGCCGATTTTTCAATCATAAGTTAAGCATAGTCAGTTAACTTTCAGGAATAGGAACAAATGTTTGATTTATCTGAAGAATACGTACCTACTATCTGATGTTTAACTGACTATTTAAAAATTGTCCCTTCATCATCATCGTCGGCTCGACAACCGGGGTATGGTCCTGGCCTCCTTCAACAAGTCTCTCCACCCATACCGGTCTCGAGCCGCCGCCATCCAGTTGCGCACCCCAAGGCTCCGGGCGTCCTGGTCTACGCCGCCGTCTCTCCAGCGCAAGCATGGTCTACCACGCTGTCGTCTACCATAGAATGTACCACAAAGAACTTTCCGAGCAGGTTCCTCTTCGCTCATGCGAGCTAGGTGCCCTGCCCACCGGAGTCTACCGAGCTTAATTTTTGTCACGATATCTGCTTCAAGGTAGATTGCGTACAATTCATGATTGTTTCGTCTCCGGAATTGTCCCTTAATCTACTTTATTTGTGATTAGATTTGAATCCTTTCTGATGGGCTGAAACATGTTACTAAAACTTCGGAATCTTTAAATGATTACAAACACTTCTATTACAAGTCAACATAATAATAATAATTCTCCTTCGTCAGACTGCGCATGTACTTGCATCGTTTATATCTCAGTTTTCAAACTGAGGACAAAAAAGCTCTTTTATCTCGCCTCCTATTATTTTGCCACCTGTTGGATTTTCTCGCACAACTTTTTTATGCAACAATAATTCTATATAATCCGAAAAGAAGTATCAATTTTTGTAAATTTCTCTTTATAGCCATCAGTTGATAGCTATACACAAATGTCTTTCAGGTGTGCGAGAGACTTAAATAAAAATGTTATATTATTATTTATTTGTTTTTTTTTTTATTTTATTGCAAACAACATCGTTGACATCAGGATTTCATTTTGTCTCTATAAATAAAATTAAATCTATTAATTAAAAATGTTAAATGCACAATAAGAGAGTGTAAACAATTTAATAACACATCTTGCCAGAAATGCAAGAAAAATATAAAATTTAATTAAACAGAAAAAAAAGAACACAAAACAAAAATAAAAATAAAAATAAAAATAATAAACAATCATAAACATTGAGGCCTTTGGTCACAGGCGAATTATTTTTGGTTAAAATTCAAAATGAAAAAAAAAATATGATGATGTCAATGTAAAACAAAGTCATTATATAAATGTTTCTGAGTGCGATTTATAAAAAGCGAGAGAGATTAATTAAAAAAAGTGATTTTGATTTTAAAAGAGAGTATATTTTAAGACGTAAACGATTTGTAGATGAAAGAAAGTAAGGTTATTTAGTTAGCTTAGGTGTTCTCGGCTTACAATGTGATATGAACACATTTTTGGCATTAGAAAAGGTATCAGAATTCTTTTTGAAAAATCAGTGTTAGGCATTACATCTTTGAATTTCTTGCAATATGTAGTCGGCTCAATGGGGGTTAATGTAAACAGGGGGAAATGAAAAGAAGTCAAATTCCATACAAATAATGCAGTCTTCGGGAAATTTTAATGTTTTTTTTTTTTAAAATTCAGAGGTATTTTTTTTTAAATACTCCTTAGTTATAAATTTGATTGAACTAAAAGAAAAAAAATTGCTTTTTTTCTTGTTTAAATTAAGCCTAGAAAATATTATAATGTAGGGGTAAATGTAAACTTTTTTTGGGGTAATTACATCATATTTTGGTTTGAAAATTAAAATTGGTAAAAATTAATTATGCGTATCCTTTAACTATCATCGAATGGTTGCCCCTGAAATAAAGAGGATTAACGAGTTTTGAAATCAAAATGCGTTGTTTCTAACAACATAAAGCTTCCTTGAAGATGATTTACATTGTTGTTTACATTTACCCCATAAATTAGAATAATAATAAACATAAACAGAACTGGGTAATTGTAAACATAATAATATTAACCGATTTAATACAAAAATATTGTATTTTCAAGTTATCATACATAGTTTTTTGTTAAATTTTCAATAACAAAAATTAAAAAAATTCTAATTTAAATTTTTCAAAAAAAAAAAAAAAAATATGAAATTCTTTCTAATTAAACACATTGACCCTAAAATGATTAATAATAAAAATTAATGAGGTGCCTCTTACAAACAGACTCCTTATTGAAATAAAAATAATTCTCATTATGTTCTGCGTAACGAAACGACTGTGACAACAAAAATAATTTAACTTTGAAGACCTTTTTGTTAATGAAACAAACATTTTTCTTCTTGAACGAAAACTACAACGTATGCATAATTGTACATGGTAACATTTTTTTTTACCAATTGGCGTGGGTAGATTTTTGTGGCATGTGGCGGCCATATTGTTTTGGTGACATCTGTAAAATCTTTTGTTTATTTTTATTTTATTGTATGCATTTATTAATTAATTATTATAAATGATTTTGGAGGGCAATCTCAATTACTGATGCCAAATCACCATTGCAAGTTACACGATTGAATAGCACGTCCAAATAATAAAACTTTAATATGTCAAAATCTTATGGGTCAACAATACGTGCGTTGCCACCATTTTACGGTTCACATGTTTGTCCTTCCAAGCTAATTATCCAAAGTTTGGTGGCCCAATTTAAGTCGACCGATTCAGTGAACAATCAGCCAACGCCCTTGCGTCAACCAAACGCAAGATCAGCCTTAAAAACATCGTCGCTGTATTTGAGCGTCCGTAATTCTTCGAAATAGACGACGTCATTGCCAACAGTATCAACAGATAGCTAAAATACGAGTAGCTATTATCTAATTCAAAATCAGACTTCCATTCATATAGTTTTAGCGTCCTTGTAGCAACAAATAATAAATAAAGGTTCTACCGAGATTTGAACTCGGATCGCTGGATTCAAAGTCCAGAGTGCTAACCATTACACCATAAAACCGATCTGATCAAAATTGCTCCATTTAAAATTATCAATTATTTCCACCCACACAATGTTGTCACCTGCCAGAAACGAAAAAAAAAAAACAAAACTTGATCTCTGCACAGCACAGCTAATGTGTGAACAGATAATTTAATAAACTCTTAAATAAACACACCGCAGACAGATTCTTGGGTTTCCTATAGTTTGCGAAGTAGAGTTTCAAAGTGATATTTATTGTCCGATCTCATTTTGAAGTGAAAATAATATATTTACATTATTGATATGATTTACCGGCGCGCGGAAAAGTAAACTAAAAATTTAACCTCACGTGAATTACGTTACGTGTAGCACGTTATGTTAAATACGTTGAAACTTTAAAAATTCATGCAGTTTGTTTGTATTTGTAGCACAATGTTGAGATCAGCTTCTATAAATGTGCAACAAGTCGATACCTGCCATTTGTTTTCGTCTAAATATTTGTCGCTGTATTAAGAGTATCGAGTTTTAAAGGTTAATTTAATTTTTGTATAGAGCATTTCTAAAAAAAACTTTTTTTTTTAAAACTTATTTTGGTGTACAAAAATCATCACATCGTATTGTTGATCCTTCGATCGAAGGAAAAATCGAGCAGGTAAAATCGTTATCTATCCAAAGTGACACCCAACGTCAAAGACTATTTCTGCTGTATTTATATACCTACTGCCTATATAATATTTTTGAACTTTTCTACTTTCAATATGCAATGTCAACGCTCTTAGCTACTTAGCTAAACATTTTTAGGTAAGTAATCCTATACTTGGGATATACATACCTTACCTACATAGGTTAGGTACATTCATAGGTGTGCACTGAGTACAGGGCAAGCTTCGTATTCGTAAAAAAACTGATTCGATTATTAAATGAAAGCAACAAATAATCGCCTCAAAATTGTGAAGGAATGTTTCCAAGCTGATGTAGATAGCCGCAGCAGTAATTAAGAATAGGTTATGTTTGAGTGTCTGCTAGGAGAAAAACTGATAAACTTAGACAGTAAGTTGGTTACATTGTGACACCACATGAAACACTTTATAGGAAACTTCCTCCTTACTCATTAAACCACTCAATCAATGTATCTCCCAAATGGACTATATGTTCAGAGCTGATTATGGCACTACCAGTGCCATGGGTTGAGATTGCTACGTCTCATCGACCCCTATCTACTATCCAAGCCCTTCCGAAAAAAGTTAAAAAAAAAATCTAGGCCACGAATGTAATACAAACAATTGGTTCTTTTCGAAATACAGCATAATTTTAGAAAACAGGATTTTGCATTATTAATAATAATAATAGTAATAATAATTTTAATTATATGCCTGTAAGACCTAAGGTCTTTTTAAATGAAACCTGAATTGCACGGCACTAGTTAGAAGGAATAGAAGAATAGAAAAGAATTTGTTGTTGGCATTGGCACAGTGGACTGAGAAATAAGGTATTGATTGTCTCATGGAATCCCACGGGTGGCGTCCAGTTGTATTACTTGGGGGAATATAGAAAAGAATGCTGCATAGAGTGCGGCTCGGACCCACACCTCTAAGTTTGTAGTCAAGCATCACTACATCCACTGCGCCATTGCCACCCACAACAAGCAGGATTTTCCACATACAAAGGTACCTAGTTTTATGAGATACATATTTTCGACAAAACCGAATTTCGACCACACAGACTTTACAAAAAAAATGCGTATTTTGGTAGTGTAGTAGCCAGCCCCACGGTACGTCCATCCAGTCCGACGGTTATTCTACGACTGATTGAAAGATCTCAAATCTTTGAAGTCTTTGAGGTATATAACACATACCAGATCTCTACCACATATCAGATCTCCACTAACTGGTCACTAAATCCACTTACAGGTCACTATAAGTAGTACATAATTTTGAAAACCATCAGCATTTCGACCCAGTGCCATTTTTTCACTAAGTGAAATTTAGTGTCCAAGACATAGGTCAAAACTTCAGCTTAGAATTTCTTTTCTGGAGAAATTATAGGCTCGTTGCGGACAGATACACCAGCTTGGCTTTGCGTCGAAGTCTTGTTGACTTTCAAACTCTTCAACCAACTCCTATACTTTTTCAAAAAACAACTCTGTGCAATAAGTGCACGCTCTATAAAATCTTTATACTGCCAGTCCTGTTTTTCGGCTGGATGTGCTGGATGATAAGTAGAAAAGGAGAGCTGCTACTGGGCTCTTTTAAACTCTATGCGAGCTGGACAAAGATGTGAATGTAGTCGGAAACTAAAACACTTTGACTACATTGGTTAGGCCACATCGAGTAAATGGACAACAATGCTCCAGTCAAGATAGTCTTCTAGTCCCAGCCCCCAGGTTTGAGGTGTCAATTAAGTCTGAACCTCCGGTATAAGGACTAAGCCATCGTAGATGCCAGACCACTCCTTAGTTATAGAATCTTGCTTTAACACAAATGTTAATGTGCGATGGATAAACCAATATTTCTCCCAACTGGTAAAAGAGGTAGTTTTGTTCCTCTTTGAGATCGTTGAAGAATGGAGTCGAAATTATCGAAATTCGTACGATAAATTTTCAGAATTAAAATTTCCAATAAATTCACTTTGTCTATTAATTATTGTCTATAGAGTAGCCCGAGCGAAATATAGTAAGTGCGTTAAACTGTCAGATCACACCGGAGGTCTGGTGATCGAATTCCAACCTATGCCACAATTTTGAAATCCCGAAGTTTTCTTAAAAATTAACTCAAAATTTGGGCCCTGATAACGTCACACGATCGAACGATTATCGATTTGACGATTGCTCTTTCTATACTTCCCCTTAGATGTGAAAGAGCTATTGTGAAAATGATAATTATTCAATCGATCGTCTTACGCGATCTGGGCCCAGGTTTTGAGAGTTTAGTTTTAAGAAAACTTCGGGATGCACAACGACTTGAAGATTTAACATGCTAAGGCTCTCAATGAAAGGATGGCTAGATAAATTAAAGATCAAAAATGAAAAAGCGAGGTGAACTTTAAGACTGACTTTATTAGAATGCCCGAAATGTCAAAACAATTAACATCTCACTATCTGTCTCTGTCGTAGATGGTTTTCAATGATAAACGTCGTTAGTTCAGGTATGCATGGATGAGTTCATAAATTCTTCACAATATGTACATATATGTACGTACATATTATTATTTATTAAAATTAAAAAAGCTATCAGTGTCACTGAAAATTTCAATGTGTAAGTACTATTTCTAGCTCTACTGAGATCAGCAACTTTTTTTAAACATCGTTTGTTCGTCTGGCTGTTTTAACAGCTGCGTCTTCTTGAGTTTCAACACATTGGTTGTTGAACACAAAAAAGCATTTATTTGACTTGACAAACTGACATTAGCATACAGATGTCGGATATAGAAATGTGGGGAATGCGGAGATGCTTCGGTATAAATATTTAATATAAGCTTACTAAGATAACTCACTTATTATGTTTCAAGTTAACAGAGAGATTATTATTATTCAAGCTTAAAATGCTGCTGAAAGCTATCAAAAAAAGAGAAAAAGGTTCTACCGAGATTTGAACTCGGATCGCTGGATTCAAAGTCCAGAGTGCTAACCATTACACCATAGAACCGATAATGTGATAGAAATTTTGATATATTAACAATTTATAACTAATAGTAAGTTTTGATTTTGATCGATTATTATACGTCAGAAGAAAAGGTATTGCACTTTTTCAGCTATTTCATTACTTAGAGTGCAGATATCAAACTTTTTCTAGATATTGAGATGACTTGAGATTGTGTATGATTCAAAAGTATTATGATTATGAACATGCAAAAAAGTACTGGTCCGAGAATTGATGCCTGTGGGACTCCTTGTTCAACAACTCCAAGAGCTGAGTCTGTTGTCAAGGTGCCTGCCGGGTCACTCTGAACCCGAAGAAGTTAAGCATTTTTCATTAAGGAATAATGTGATTCATTTAGGTATTCAAAGGCCTTTGAAAAATCGAGTAGGCACAGGAGATTGATAAAACGACCTTTATCGTAGCCAACCCTAAAGCCTTCAAGAAGATTGACCATAGCAGTAGAGCAGCTGTGATTAGTTTGATTGTTAAAGGTGTCTTAAAATCTCCTTCTCATTTATCTTCTCAAGAAATTCAGAGAGGCAAGGTATGATGTTTATTTTGTAATCTTCTCTTGGTGATTTTCGTCCCTAAAATATAAACAAATTTCTTAAGATATTTAACCTTTTTTAGTCTAAAAAATAAAATCATGCTAAGACCTTTTAACAATTCATTACCATAATTGACGATATCAGTGACCATGACGTTCCTTATTCAATAATATCAACAAAAATAAAAAATTTTCTTTACTTTATGGCATGTTGAAACTTTCCATTCAAACCAATGACATGGAAATTTGGCTAAAATCCCTGATATATGCGGGTACACACGTTGACTTCCAAAAAAAAAATCCATTAAATGAACCATTTCTAACGGAAGTATATATGTATAGCTATGACAAGAAGCAATTCAAACCTGACATAAAATAGCAACTCATGCTGAACTCATGTCAACTAGATTTAGGGACTATACAACTAGTGAGGCGACTGCCTAAAAGGTAAATTCAATGCTAATAAGTTCATCAACCTTTGCTCATGGCTCCTTTTCTCACTCATACACTCCTGTACACTGTATACTGATTGATTTGACCTTCCCTCGTTTTCTCTAGAATTCAATCTTGTTGCAGAATACAGATTTTTTTTTCTTCACAACTTAATAAGGTGTTTTGATATTGTCCTGTGAGCCATTAATCATTTTTTGTTTTAAGATACAAAACGATTTCATTTATCAAATTTTATCAAACAAAAATTCTAGCCATTCAGTGTATGTATGTACGTATTTTCCTATTCGGGATGTTAGTCTTATAACCAATTTGTTATACCTTGGAAATGGAAAGAAGGAAAATAGCTGCGCAATAAATAGGTTGATAGGTACACATGAAGACATTAACATAAAAAAAAATCTCGAGGTAAGTTTTATTTTTCTTTCGAAAATTACTTTGTTTTGTTGTTGGAACCCGCAACCTAAGTTTTTGTTTCCTTTAAAAATGAATCTTAAAATTTACATAGGGATGGGAAAAGACGCTCAGTAAATTGCAGCAAGGGTGAATTATATTAATAAACCCCTAAACAACTTCTTTATTCAAGTGTTCAAAAGTGTTTCTTTTGTTCGCATTATTTTCAAAAAAATTGAATTTGAAAAAAAAAAATACATAAAAGACGCTATTGCCCCTATTTCAATAGTCAATCATCAATAATTGATAGTTGATTAATATTGAAAATCGATATTCAACAACACAATTGATACAAATTTTGATCATTGCGAATGATACAAACTGTTGTGAATTACAAGAAAATTGATAATTATCACCAAACAACAAATTCCAGTTTTTTTTTATAAATTGAGTTTTCGTGTATCAAATTTTAGAATTTATCAACTATCAATTGCTATTGGACAATTGCAACAGGGATTAATTAAAGAACTTTTCAAATAAAATATTGCATGGTGTTGTCACTTTATTTTACTTAAATCATTACCCTCTCCATTTTTACGATAATCATGCCTATAATGGAATTAGCAATTCTGGATACGCAGTACAGTGCACTCGTTCTTCTTTACTCATTCGCCATGAAAAGAAAAGAGAACACAGCGCTGCGAATCACCGCGAATCCATTATTGCGAATTCCATAATCGGCATGAATATTAAAATTTGTGTATCTCAAAATAATGGCTCCAAAATTTCGGTTAGAATATTGTACGAAATCAAAAACAAAAGAAATTATTGCGTCCAATGAAAGGAATTTAGTAAAATTTGTGTTCTAAAAATGTCTGTATGTAAAAGCTTGATTGTATACTTTTATTACAATGTGATAACAATTTATTTGTGTGTATACCAAATTAAGAAAACTACGTCCAAAATCTTATTCAACAAATTCCTGTACAGTTGCTTTGATAGATAGAAAGACCAAATTTGACAGTTGAAAGCTGCCAACCTACATTTAAGGACAACGGCTTAAAAACTTGAAATAATCTTAAATATCACTTCTTAAATTGTAGCCATATATGTTCTGCTAGTTGTTTTTAATTAAAATTGTCGTTAGATGAAGAATTCTGACAATTAAGAGCTGGAAAACAACCGTTAAATACCATTATTTATTAAATAAAATGCACGACTGGATCGTAAGAACTTTCTCTCCTACTGATTATAATGCTAAAATGTAAAATTTATTCCTGAAATATTATCAGAATCGTAGGAGTCGTTTTTGAGCTTAACGGTTTTTAAACATTTGTATGGAGGTACCGTTATATTTGGTTATAAGAATAAATTTTGTTTAAAATCTTCTAGATAATTTAAAAAAATACTTTCTTACCAAGTTGAATAAAAATCGACTGAGTCGTTTTTTTAAGATATTGTGTTTTCAAAAGAAATGAAAAAAACTTTTTTCTTAAATCCAAAAAAAGATTTTTTTTTAAGTATAGTACCTATAGAATATTATTTTAAATGTATCAGTTGAAGCGTTTTCGAGAAAAAAACGAAAATAAAAAAAAAAATTATTTTGTGGGTTGTGCCATTAATAACAATTTTTCTTAACCATTTTTGTATTTAAAAGCAGCCCAGGGCTATTGAATCTTAATAACATTTTTAATTGCGATATGCAGGGTGTCCCGAAATCACCGCCACAGAAGAAGACCATGAGTTTCTGAGGTCATTTCAAGATGAAAGAATTAAGAGTTAATTTTCTCGTTTTCGCTTCGTTAAAATAATAAAATTCTTTGTTTGCAGAGATTTCTAACGGTCTTACTCTTTCTAACATTCAACACTCAACGCTCAGCGTAGTTTTTTATTCGTTTTTATTCAAATATTCATATTTTCTTGATTTTCCTTTATTTTTTGTTTTTTTTTTTTTTTTTAATTTTTGTGATAATTTTAAATGCATTTTTAGGTAAAAAATGTTAAGTATTTTCAAGAACACTCATTGGGGCTTTCATAATAATAATAAAAAAATTATACTGTGATTTCGCGACACCGTGTAGGTATAATATGTAGTTAGATACTACCCTTATTTATGGCAAGTTATGGATTCCTAAGAAAAATCGCACTCGAGCTTTTGATCAAACTTGACACAATTACAGCGAAGACGAAAAAAGTGGGTTTCACAAAAACGTCCATTTGTCTGACTGTTCGGCTACAGCCTTAACAATTTTTTTTAAACTGCGTACCTAGCTTTTTTTTGAAAGACATTCCCCTGACAGGTTTTTTCATTTTGTTTTGGGACCAAAAATAACGGTACCTGTCGCTGTCATACAATTTTTTGGCAAAAAGGAAAATTTAATATCCGCTCCACAGATTGAAAAAAAAATTCAATAAATCTTATTAGTTATTTTTATATCTGAAATAAGACAACCGTTTTGTTCTGTGTTCGAATAAAAAGTATCGATTTAGTTTCTAACAATTATGATCTGCGCTGCGAATTAAATTCTAACGCAATCAGTGATATTTGTTGTGCAGAATTTTCTTCCAATTTATATTGATATTTCTTTGAAATTTGTAGTAATTGAATACATACCAAAGTTGTGGTCCATTTTTATCAAATGAAAAAGGTACCAGAATATATTATTATTTATTTGCTTTATTTTGTTTGCCCTCGTCGCCACTGGTTATTACATTTTGTAGGACCAAAAGCTCAAAATGTCTACGCAGAGGCCCATTAGCATCAAATTTTGTTCCATTTCAGAGCAATGTATACTTAACGGTAGTTAAGAAATTCAGCGATTCCTTTGAACTTAGACGAAACATAAGCTATGAGCGACACATTTTTCATAAAATGCATCAAGAACAAAAGAGTGTTTTGAAACATTTATAATCCGAATGCTAATTCAAGCTGATTTCTGTGATTTTGGTGATCAAATCGACCAAAATATTAAAGACAAAATCATTAGCAGTTGTCGATCTGAAAGTTTGTGTAGCAAAATATTAAAACGTGGTGATCAAAAACTTAATGACATTATCAAAAAGGTTCGGATTTATGAAACCGTGAACGAACAACAGAAAGAAGTTACAAAAAAAGCATTGATGGAATCTGCAACAAGATCGGAAGAAACTATACTGATGTTTGTTAGATCGATACCAAATTCAACAATCAACGTCGATTTAACAGCAGATCCAGAGATATTTTTGTTGCATGGGGCCGATGTGCTCAAAAATTTCATATTGCCACTGACGAAAAGTGTCCCGCTCGAGGAAAAATTTATCATTCCTGCGGTGCAAAAGATCATTTCTCCAATCGGTGCCGCTCCCAAAAGCGGAAATCAGAACAAAACTACTCGTACCCGAAGAAGAACAAACTCACAAACGAGAAGGTGAACAAGTGAATTTGGTTAAAAGTTTCAAGGAGTATGATGACATGTTCTGCGATATCAACGAATCATCCAGCAGCATTAAATAATGGTGCAAAATTGGTGGCATCAAAAAAGAAATCATTGTCGATTCTGGTAGTCGGCATAATATTGTGGATAGAGAAACTTGGCTGGAATTAAAAGCGAACAACGTTTGTACCATATTTAGAAAAAAGGAAGTTGACGTTAATTTCACAGCCATCACTTAAATTTCTTAGGTATGTTTTGTGCTATCATAGAGGTTGGTCAAAATAAAACAATAATTTAATACAAATTTCTATGCACATGCATACAACAGTTTTAAGCTGCCGTTTGGTAAAAAAAAATTATTGCATGAAATGGTTACGAATTACGAAAGAACCATTTTTTGGTTTTGATTTTGTTGAAAACGGTTGAACTGATTTTGTTCAATTTTTTTTTTTATAAAGAATGATTGAATCATTTTAAATACCTAATGTAAACCAAACTTTAAAAAAAAAAAATATTTTTTAGATTTTTAAAAAAGCTTGTAATAAATTCAAAAAATATTGCATATCAAAATTTTCCAAAAAAAATATTTTTGGATTTTCAATAAAAAAAAATCGAAAACATTGAAAATTCGATATTTCGAAACCGGGTGGAAGATTTTTTTGTGAAATTCAATTTTGAACTCCACATTAATAAATAATTAAAATTGGCGTAGCAATTTTATTCTTATAATTGCTTACAAGATTTTGACTAATTTTAAAACCACTCCAATGATTTTCAAAATTTTGTTCTCACAAAGTGAGATTAAAAAAAATCCTTTCAAATCCTTCCCAACTTTCCTTAACGCTCAACTTTCACGTTTTTGGTTAAAAACAGCTTCAGAAGTATTTTAATCAATTTGTTTCCAATTTTGTTGATTTAAAACAATTTTCAAGTTTAAATATGTATCTAATATCATATCCTTTCATACATTATATTGTGCACCAGGGGGCTTTTGGCAAATGGATAAAATAAAGGCTTCCATAGCTAATTTATTCCTGACTTAATAATCATAGTGTGATCGCACATAAGAGCAAGTTCTCACCAAATTTGATGAGTTAACTCGGGCTTAACTTTAATCTCGCACTGAAAAACTGGACTTGGAAAAAATTCAGTTTGATATAATGTCGCTACTTTTGGTCCTAAAAATATTTTAAAATCGTGTCGTGGAATATCCAAAAAAAAACCGCTGAAATAAAATGAAAAGAATTATAAATTCCCTGAAATTCCTAAAAGGGTCAGAAGTGCATCAAAAAGAGTAGAAACAATGTTTGAGAGTTTTCGAAATTACAAAACCCCTTTAATTTGCTCAAAATTTAATTTTGTTAAAATACTGTACCACAACCACTTAAACAGTAAACAATTTGTGTCCCTTGTTCATTTATTTGTTATTGAAAAACTCATTAAAGTCTATCCGCAAATTTTAGTTTATTAGTTGCAAAATGAAAAACCACACACCGACATCATCAGCAACATTGTCATCAGAGAATTTGATGGTTCACGCTTTAATTGATACTGTCATCCAGAGTTTAATTGATGCAGGTCACATCGTCACTCGTACTCCGATGTATATTCAAAACATTCGAAAAACAAAAACGCTTCGAAAATCCATGGCAGCAATAAAAAGCGTTAGTATCCTCATCAATCTCTATACTACACCGAGAGCATGAGGCGAACTGCTCTATCAAAGATATTCTGATTAATTGCGATATTTTGTGCGTCGTTGTTGGCCAAGGAAGGCAGAGGAGGGCCAGGGCACGTCCTGATTAAATGAACTGCTGAAACTCGTCCATAAACAAGGATATCAAGCTGTCCCTTATGACATGTGATCTGAGTGCGCGGAGTGTGTTGTTCGATAAAATGTAGGTATTGGAAATAAGTTTTCTCTAGTGGTTTTATAGAGTAAACAACAATTCATATCGTCTGGCATTCAGGGGTGCAGAATTAAAAAAAAAAAACAATATTCATTCCGGGATTATTGATTGCAAATGCATTTGTGAGCACTCGAATCGTATATAATCCAAACTGAACAAAGAAAAACTGTTTGAACAATAAGAATGAATCAGTAGGTATAATGGATCATTCTGCGATGGTGATTTGTTTGATGGATTGGCGAGATGTTAAGTAAAAATTTAAATCGTTTGCAATAATTTTAAAAAGCAACCCGCAGTGTTAATTGTTTTAAGCAAAATATTGCAATTTGTTTATCAACAAAGCGCATAGTGGCAGTCTTGTTAGTATATTTCCGTCAGGTATAGTATGTTTATCTAAAGGTTTGTTGTTGAATGTTATTGTTTTTCATGTGAACAATTTGAGAACGCCAAAAAGTTTCTGTATGAAATGTATTATTTTTCAACAGATCAACAAGTCTAATTGACGTAATGGTTAGTGTTGGTTGAAAAAATCTGACTGCTTGACGTTTTTACACTTCGTACCTAAAGGAAAAGCTGAAATTTTAAGTTTTAAATGGAAGGATTATTCTATCAATAATTTCCCGTCTATAAGCATCAACTTCATACTGCTCTGCTCTACTCAAAATAAAGAAACAAAAAATATTAGCTTGATTCCTTTGCCTCTGGAACTTTGTTCGCCATTCCGTTACAGCTTGCAGACTAAAATAAGAAACAAATAAATCGGTTACTATTGTTTAACCCCATTTCACCCTAAATAAATCAAATTATTTAAAAATATTTAGAATCGGGTGCTTCACCTTCAAAATCATCTGTTTGAAATTCTGCAAAGAACTTGTAGTCATATTCTTCTTTTTGGGAAGAATTTTCTTGCAAAAGGTGATTTAACCTCTGGCGTCTTTGCCCAGACTGCCTTCGACTGCTATTTCGTTTCAAAAAGAGAGCTACAAGATGTCATCCTTTGTTGGCTTCAAATCAATCTACTTGAAGAGTTATAAGTAGGTACTTGAATTTTGACTTTAGAATCAAATGACCCTATCTAATATTTGTTTCACAATCAAAACAGACCTATTTTTCACTAAAAATGATTTTGTTTTCAAAACGGACCTATGTATTCTGCACATGACATCAAAGATATATAATTTATTTTCAAAAGGGATCTATTTATTTGTTCCCGCCAAAATCTGACAGAAGAAGAATTTGTGAAGTTCGATTTTTTTTAACGAATATAACTTTCTATATAATGGGTGATTTTTTAAGAGGTTTAGACCTTTTTAAAAAAAAAAACACAAAAAATTCGAAAAAATGAATGAAATATTTATTTGAATCGATAGTTTGAACCTTGCAATTTAATGTTTAAAGATAATTTCATGCAAATGTTGACCGTGGCTGCGTCTCAGGTAGCCCATCCGCTGAGTCCAATTTTGGCATACTCTTTCACACATATCGGCCGGTATCTCACGAATGAATGCATGGATGTTGGCTTCCAGTGCGTAAATCGAAGCGGGCTTGTCCCTATAGACATTAGCCTTGACATACCCCCACAAAAAATAATCTAATGGTGTCAAATCGCACGATCTAGGCGGCCAATTGACCGGCCCGAAACGTGAAATTAACTGTCCACCAAACTCGCCTCGCAATTGCGCCATTGTTTCGCGTGCCGTGTGGCATGTGGCACCGTCTTGTTGAAACCACATATCATGCAAGTCAAGAACTTCCATTTCGGGCAAAAAAAAGTTTGTTATCATCGCTCGGTAGCGTTCACCATTGACAGTAACGCTGCGATTCGCATCATCTTTGAAGAAATATGGCCCAATAATGCCGCCGGCCCATAAACCGCACCAAACAGTGGCTTTTTCGGGATGCATTGGTAGCTGTTGCAATGCTTCTGGCTGATCTTCACTCCAAATGCGGTAATTTTGCTTATTTACGTACCCATTCAACCGAAAATGAGCCTCATCGCTGAACACAAGCAGCGCGCGATGAACATTTCGAACCGAGCACGAATTTTGATAATAAAATTCAATAATTTGCAAGCGTTGTTCATTTGTAAGACGATCCATGGTTAAATTGCAAACCAAACTGAAGCTGTTTGACAGTGACACAAGGTACTAAACACACGTCAGCTGTCAAAACCAGTGTTGCCAAAACCAAACCAGCTTAAAAATCACCCGTTATATAAAGTACCGATATAGCAAAAGTAAAAATGATCCATAATAGCTTCAAAATTCTTGCGCAGAAATTGGCATTTAAAAATCTACAATTTCTGGGAAAAAAAATTCTGAAATTTATTTTTTTTTTTTGAAAATTTTGACCACTACACATATGGGTGTACTTTTATAACGAAAAAACTATGCGAGCTAAAAAATCAGGGAGTTTTGCATACATTTTTGTTTAGGATAACTTCAAATTAGTGCAAACAAAATTTTGGATTTTCTCATTTTTTTAGATTTTGGCAGCTCACTTTTTAGCTAGGTTAGGTTAGGTTAGGTAAGGACGCGCACAACTCGGAGGCTGTTGCATTCACGGGGGCCTAGTGGTCCATTGTAATCCCTATAATATAAAAAGCAGAACCAGCGAACCAGCCTGTGCTCTCTATATACATATTTTCTCATGTTTGTCATTGAGACCTGCGCTAGATCGTCCAGTTCTTCAATAAATCTGTTTCCAAAATATCCGAGGCGATTTTTTTGAAGGTTTGTACAATCGCAGAGTAGGTGTTCAATGGTTTCAATTTCTTCGACATCCTGACAGCTCCTACAGAAATCGGGTGCTAATACACCCAATCCAGTGGCCATTGTGCCTAAAGTGGCTTGACTGCTAACAGAACACTTAGGTTTTAACATTAAGTGAGATACTACTTCCTAGGGTATCACAACGGATCTACACAGATCTAAGTGTGACGGTAACAAGATCAGCTGTCGGGCCTTCTACGTAACCTAAGGTTCTAATATTCTTTTTACTCAGCGATAGCATATACTGAATTTTCTTTTCATTAATTCTAGGTCATAAGCTTCTAGAGATAAGGCAATCGTTCCTGGACATCCACGAGTTATTGATTTGCTCTTTCGTTGTTATGTCTGTCTTCCTTTTAATCATGCCAATCAAGACGTCTGGCGTCCCTTCTATATTTTTCGCTGAAATAGTTGTCTAAATTATTTTCATAGGACATATTGGTCTTATTTGTGAGCGAAGTAAGCTTCTGTTCAACTTCATCATAATACTCTACAACGACAAGACTACCTTACCGTAGGGTACTGAGCTCTTCATCCACTAAATAGATTGGTCGCACATCCACGTATGTTAAATACGTGTGTGAAAGTGTGCATTAAAATATAAAAAAAATTTAACTAAAAACATTAAACCTCAACAGTTTTCACAACTGGATCACAAAAAAGTAAATACATACATACATAAATTATTTAAAAAAAAAATTAAAAATAACGTCACAGCAATGTTTTTGAATTATTTAAACACAAAAAGAAACAAAAAATAAATAAAATCTTCAATTGCTTTAGTCTTCATACATAAATATCATTCATACAAATTATTAGTTTAAAATATTTTAACTAAAATCTTTGATTATTCTTTTTGTTCTTCACAATATTTGACTTGTTTCAGGTTCTGCATCAAGATTTTCATCCATAAGAAGTCTTTTGTAAAATAAAAGTCTATCCGATTTTTGGAATAGAAGAGTTTTGAAATTATACCCCTCGTATCTTGTATCGTATCTTGTAGGTTGTAGCCTGGGGCATTTCCCCATTTCGTTGTCAGTGGCGGATACTGGAGGCTCGATGACCTCGACTACTTCGTTGATAGAAATAGCTGTGTCAGTATGAGTTGTTGTTGACAACGACCGAGACTATAGCGAACGATGAGGACGAGGAGTCAGCAGATCTTTTATGTGAATTTCCGAAACTAAACTATTGTCCACCACCTGTATCTCTTGCCAGAGAATCTATGTTGTTAAATTGGTTAGCTACGAACCCTAACCATCTGAATGCTTTTTTTTCATCAGAACAACCAGCATCAGCACGCCCAAGAGTGCATCTGATTTGTGTTTGTTTTTTGGCCATCAAATACAAAAGTGTTTAATTTGTTATAAGTTTTATAGATTAAATAGAAACAAGCACACTATTGGTTTTGTGTCTTTCCATTTTCTTGTAAAGGGTTTTCCAATAAGAGGTGTTATTTTGAATAGCCCGCTATTTCGGTAGCTGTCACTTTTGAAGCTGTCATTTTTTGACATTTGACAAGTAGAAACTACGCCATTAATAAAAATGGAACGATACACGCTTCAACAACGCATTGAAATTATTAAAATTCACTATAAAAATGGTGAAAATTTGGCAGAGACGGTTCGTAAAACTAAAACATTTTTGGGTCGTCGTGAAGCACCTCGTCGGACCGCAATACAGAAATTGGTGGACAAATTCGAGCTGTTGGGACAAGTTAGTGGTGTGAAGAATAAAACCCGTGCATGTCGCTCAAGAACGACTGAGAATATTGCTGTTGTAGCCCAAAGTGTTGAAGAAAACCCAGGTTTGTCCATTCCTCGTCGTTCTTTGGAATTAGGCATTCCACAAACGTCATTACACCGTATTTTGCATAAAGACTTGGGTGTTAAGGCTTATAAAGTTCAGTTAACACAAGAACTCAAGCCGCCTGATCATCAACAACGTGTAGTCTTTGCTGATTGGGTCCTTGAAATGCATGAAAATGATCCGGAATTTCATCGAAAAATCATCTTGACTGATGAGGCCGATTTCCAGCTCGGAGGCTACGTCAACAAGCAAAACTGTCGCATCTGGGGCTCGGAAAACCCAAGAGTTATTGTTGAAAAGCCTCTCCATCCTCAAAGCGTGACTGTTTGGTGTGGTTTATGGTCCGGCGGGGTCATTGGACCTTACTTTTTCGAAAATGAGGCTGGAGCAACAGTTACGGTCAATGGATTGCGCTATCGAGAGATGATTAATGATTTTTTATGGCCGGAATTGGATGGTATTGATCTGGACAACGTTTACTTTCAACAAGACGGCGCTACGTGCCACACAAGCAATGAAACCATCGATCTTTTACAAGAAAAGTTTCCGGACCGTGTTATCTCTCGAAGAGGTGATCACAATTGGCCACCGAGATCTTGTGATTTAACACCTTGCGACTTCTTCCTTTGGGGCCACGTGAAAGATAAGGTCTACGCCAACAGCCCAGCGTCGATTCAAGACCTCAAAGATGGAATTCGTGAGTCTATCGAGGACATAGGGCAGCCACTTTGCGATTTGGTTATGGAAAATTTCATGAAAAGGATATGGTCCTGTAAGCGTGGTCGTGGCGGGCATTTGGCTGATGTTGTGTTCTATTATTAACGGCATACCTTCCTCTTTATAATGAAATAAACATCCGATCATTTATCTCAAAAAATACCATTTTTTTTTGAATATCAAAATAACACCTCTTATTGGAAAACCCTTTAGTTAGTAAAGTTTACAATGACAGTGACAGATACTGTTGCTTTTTGTTTTAGTGGTGGTTTCTTTTCAAAATAGTGTCGTTTGACGATGTTTGACATTTGCACTCGAGCGACGCGACGTTAAAACGCAAGAGACTGATTCAAAACGAATTGAATGATCAATTTTTACTCGTCGTGTGTTGTAGTCTTTTCCGACATCGGTAATTTCGGTTTAAATAATCCTTTTACTACCAATATAAAAACAAGTAAGGTAGTATAAATACTTGATGCCTATTTTTACCTCCCTAGATGTTTTAATAGCTACGCTCTTGTTGCATCAAATTAATAATTCAGTTGTATCGACTAACTGCATATAGGTAATAATTTAAAAATAAAATTCCACCCACGTCCATATCCTGCATAAAAACGATCCATCAATTTCAATTGCTATTGCCACATAGCTAAATTAATTATACGAAAACTTCCTGCCGCGTTAAAATAATGAAAAGTGAAAGAACGCAATCAAAACACCCACCCAAAAGTAAAAACACGCCAACTCTGTCGCGCATAAAATTAGATAAATGCGTGCCTTGTGCCTTTCCACACCGCACCTATAGCCTATAACCATGCAGCTTATTGACTCGCACGCAATTTTTGTTTGCACACAAAACACAGCACAGCAACAACAAACTCGATCAATGGAGGAATTATTATACACTTTTATTCCATTTGCCATAGGAACGATCATTTTATAGAGATACGACACCCAACGGTGTGACCCAAATTGTTTTCCCATTTAACGTCCATAGCGACCGGAACGATTTGGCTGGAATTTAATTCACACCTAACGGTCACACGGTCGGACATTATTCCAAAAGAGACAAAAAACCAAAAAAACAAAAATGAAAAAATGAAAAACAAAAATCCGACTTGTGCGCCATCTGCAACGAATAAATTTTCACTGATCAAACAGACGCCAAAATATTTTGCTGAGTAATTTATTTTTTTGTTCGACTCGACTCGGAACTAGCGGTATATAAGAGTGTGCAGTGCGTTGCTGGGCGATTTCTGGTTCTGCTACCATACCAAAATAGTTATGCGAAATTATTTATTTGATTAGACGTCGGACGTCGCGCACCCCCAAAATAAATGAGGCAAGAACGGTGCTTTACGGCTCCCAGGAGTTAATTAATTATATCGCCGCAATGGGGCAATTAACACACCGTGTGTGCTTAACATGATTTCGATCGAATAGACTACACAAACACACCCTCGACAGACTTTTCTAGGATAAGCAAATATAAATATATATTTGGGTTGACACTACAGGTATAGTTTGGTCCAGAAAAGCGATTTACAGTGGAAAAGAACATATTATAGTCTCTCTTGTCATATATGTATCTTTATAGAGCTTGTGTAGGCCAAAAAGGAGCTATAAATCCTTATTGTTTTAGGTTAACGTGTCAACCCGACTCCATCCAAGATGTGTTATATTTTCTCATCCTTATGTACACATAGATACGTATGTAGAAGTCCTGCTAATGACTTTTTCGTATGGGTTGATGGTTCTGCTGAAGACACGGTCATAAGGGCATGGGGAGAGGAAGTAGTACTGTGTGAAATAGAACTCTATATTCTCTGATACAGACATCTGATATCCGAGTAAAGGATTTCATAGAAAAGTAGGATAGTTTGTCGTGTTCTACTATTTTATTTGCTTGTTCTGCACTTGAAAATTAAATTCAGATAATTTCCAACATTATATGCACTCGGGAAAAGGATTTGTTACCCCCCCCCCCCCCTTAGTCGTGTTGTTTAAATGGAAAATGTTAGAAATGGTTCTAGAGATCCAGAGAGAGAATGGGAGTGCTTTGAACATTTTTGAACTAGTTAGATACAGGGATAAATGGGCGATGTGCGTTGATAAACAAGTAAGTTTGATAGTTTGTAATGTGAAATAGACACAGTGTTGCCAGAATATGATTTTTTTTCGATTGGAATGAGAAATTTAAAAAAAGGCCTAAAGGAGACGCCCCATTTTTGGACCCAGTGTGTTCACTAATGAATTTGGTACCAAATTAAAGGTGATGTTAAGGGCATTATGTAGGCCAAATATTTCCAAAATTTAATTTATAAACAAACAATAAACAAAGAATAAACTTCGCAATAAAAAAAACATAACTTTTAGCTAAATCAGTATCTACCTTAAATATTTAAAAGCGGGGCAGAGTTTTCCAAGAAATTCAGAAAAATCAGTTAGTTAATAACTATTTTTGTAAACAATTTTGTCTTAAAACAGCCTAGGTTAGGTTAGGTTATTGGACTGATAGAAGATCTTATGTCTATCACAATTAGATCAATGTAGATCAATTGTCATACTCTGGAGGATTGGGAACTCCAACTTAGGTAACCTATAAATTTTCATTGATTATCAAGCCATCTAGAGGCATTAATGAATTGCGATAGTTTCACACCAGATATGTATATTGGATAGCTCTTCTAATTGTAAGTTATCAAAGAAATAGCTTCCTAGGTGTTTGTTTCTTAGTTGCGAGAGGACTGGGCAGTGACATAAAAAGTGAGAAGAGTCCTCCTGTGCCTCCTCATCGCCATGACCTCTGCATAAGTCATCCGTGCTCAGCTTTTTTTTTGTGGTACTACAGCAGGTTGTGTGTGATTTCGTACTTAGTGTTAAGATCCTATCTGTGTTTCCCTTGTCAAAACAAGGCCAAAGTTTTTTGGTATTCGCACAAGAGTCGATTTGGGACCATCTTATATTGTTTTCTCTAGAGTTTTCTTTGTCACAGTCTGTTTGAGGAAACAGATTGGTGCGTATGTATATGTAGGTTGTATTCTGCCTGGCTTGGATCAATTGACGATCCAATTCGTGCCAGCTCGTCTGCTTTCTCATTACCAGGAATTCCTATGTGACCAGGAACCCAGCAGAGCTTAACGTTATGTTGCGAACGAAGAATCTTGAGTTCTTCGCGGCAGCAAGAAACAAGCATTGACTTTATTTCGATGGCAGAAATTGCTTTTATGGGTGCTTGGCTGTCGATCAAGAAGGTGATATCAGATGGAGGTATCGCCAACATTGACATCTGTTCAGCAGCCTTTGTTACTGCCAGAACCTCAGCTTGGAACACGCTGCTATCATCAGGGAGGAGCTCGCTAAGTCGATGGTTTCCGAATAGAATCCGGCTCCAACTCCACATTCCATTTTTGACCCATCTGTAAAGACTTTTAGCGTTGGGTCGTTAATGTGTAGTTCATTAACTTCCCATTCTTGTCTACTTTGAATGTAAGAAGTGAAAACTCTATAGAAGTTTAGTTGGGGAGTAATATAGTCTGTGCAAATATTACTACCTATGTACCTTTTTAGATTCTGAGCATGTCCTACTTTAAAACAGCCTAAGCCACTGAAGCTATTTAGTTTAATTTAGTTAAATTTTGAATTTAAGGCTTTTAAGTGACTCACTAGAAGCGAAATTAAATTTTTTAGCACCAAAAATAATCGTTATCAAAGAGGTTATTTATCTCGGAAAAAAATGAAATGAAATTACTCTAAAATTACTATGATTCTATAGTTGCTGATTTTACAAATTTTTAGTGAGTTCTTTCTGATAGAGTATCTCAATGCCATTGTTATACCGTAAGAAGTTGTATTCCACTTAATGCAAAAACCTATGTGTTCTGTTAGCAGTCAGGCTATTTAGAGGCGTTGACGAAGTTCAGAAGGCTCTTAGCCGAAGTTCTAGAATGATCCTCTATAAGTCATCAAAGAAATGTTTCTTTCTTAAATGACAGAGTGCTTGGTAGTGACAAAGGAAGTGTAAGGTATCCCCATGTGCTTCTTCATCGCTGCACCATCTCGTCGATACTGATACTGATCGTCGATACTGATACTGATACCTCATTTTATTTTTGTGGTATTCCAGTAGGTTGTGTCCGGCGATGATTATGCTGACAAGCAAACGAAGATGTTTTTTGTTCATTTGCATAATATTGTCTGTCCTCTGCTTATTGAAATTTGGCCAAAATTTTCTAGTTGTGCCGCATGTTTCGAGCAGGTTTCATCTCTCATTGGTTTTTTTCTTAGATTTTGTTACCAATATTCTGTTTGATGTTACAGTTTGGTACTTTAATTTGTCGTTCGGCGTGACCTGAATCAACCGACGATCCCGTTCTCGCCAGCTCATCAACTCTTTCGTTTTCCTGTACACTATACTGTGACCAGGAACCCAGTAAATTCTAATTTAATAAGAAATTTTCGTAGCTGCTTTTTGTTCACTGCCAATATCTCATCTTGGAAGACGCAAAAGTCTGGAAGTCTGAAGGAGCTAGCTAGCCACAGACTTTCCGAGAAAATTCCTGCACCAACTCCAGTGCCCATCTTAGAGTTAGAACCATCAGTGAAGAGAGTTATCGTAGATTCGTTACTGAAAGTTTGGTTTTTTTTCCACTCCTCTCTATTAGGAAAAGAGGTAGTGAATGGTCGGTTGAAGTTTAAATCGGGTGTTGTGTAGTCTGTGCAAACATTAATTCCCACATTACTCTGAAGAATCTGAGTATGGCCCGTTGTGCTTTTTTCAGCATTAACAATAGTATTGCCCTCTTAAATGTTCCTCAATTAATTTCTTGTTTTACAATGTGACTGTTAAATTTACAACAAAAGCTGTTATTTTAACAATTTGGTTGTGGAATCCATAACGAAATGTATCTGTAAAATTAAAAACAGTGGTTTTTTGGGTCGATTTTGAAGTCGAATGTACAACAAATATTTTTTGTGTGTACTCGAATAACCAAAAAATAAGACCATTGCTCAAAGAACATAGAATGTCTATTTCCGTTATATGAATTTTTTGCCACAAAGACAAGATATAGACAAGAATTCTTCATACGAGTTCAAAACCAATACCAATACAATATTTCATTTTTGAATTTCCACCAGACTGACTCGAGCATTATAAAAAAAACTCTAGTGATCTCCCTTCTATACCCGTGTCCAAAAGTAATGTAACGATAACTATCAAAAGTCTCTCTATAACCGGAACGTCAGTCAGACCAACCTTCCCACATAGCCAGAGCTATTATAGCACTTAGGCCGTCAGGACGTGGTTCTAATGTATATTATGGGTGATTTTTTAAGAGGCTTAGAACTTTTTAAAAAAAAAAACACAAAAAATTCAAGAAAATGAATGAAATATTTATTTGAATCGATAGTTTGAACCTTGCAATTTAATGTTTAAAGATAATTTCATGCAAATGTTGACCGCGGCTGCGTCTCAGGTAGCCCATCCGCTGAGTCCAATTTTGGTATACTCTTTCACACATATCGGCCGGTATCTCACGAATGAATGCATGGATGTTGGCTTCCAGTGCGTCAATCGAAGCGGGCTTGTCCCTATAGACATTAGCCTTGACATACCCCCACAAAAAATAATCTAATGGTGTCAAATCGCACGATCTAGGCGGCCAATTAACCGGCCCGAAACGTGAAATTAACTGTTCACCAAACTCGCCTCGCAATTGCGCCATTGTTTCGCGTGCTGTGTGGCATGTGGCACCGTCTTGTTGAAACCACATATCATGCAAGCCAAGAACTTCCATTTCGGGCAAAAAAAAGTTTGTTATCATCGCTCGGTAGCGTTCACCATTGACAGTAACGCTGCGATTCGCATCATCTTTGAAGAAATATGGCCCAATAATGCCGCCGGCCCATAAACCGCACCAAACAGTGGCTTTTTCGGGATGCATTGGTAGCTGTTGCAATGCTTCTGGCTGATCTTCACTCCAAATGCGGCAATTTTGCTTATTTACGTACCCATACCCATTCAACCAAAAATGAGCCTCATCGTTGAACACAATTTTTCGATAAAAAAGCGGATCCTCGGCCAGCTTTCCAAGAGCCCATTCACCAAAAATTCGGCGTTGTGGTAGGTCGGCTGGCTTTAGTTCTTGCACCAGCTGTATCTTAAAAGGCTTTACGCCCAAATCCTTCCGCAAAATTTTCCACGTAGTGCTGTAACAAAGGCCTAACTGCTGGGAACGGCGCCGAATCGACATTTCGCGGTCTTCTGTCACACTAGCTGATACGGCCGCAATATTTTCTTCACTACGCACAGTACGTAAACGTGTTGGTGGTTTAATGTCCAACAAAGTAAATTTGGTGCGAAATTTGGTCACAATCTTCCGAATAGACTGCTCAGAAGGTCGAGAATGCCGATCATAAAATGGAAGCAGCGCGCGATGAACATTTCGAACCGAGCACGAATTTTGATAGTAAAATTCAATAATTTGCAAGCGTTGTTCATTTGTAAGACAATCAATGGTTAAATTGCAAACCAAACTGAAGCTGTTTGACAGTGACACAAGGTACTAAACACACGTCAGCTGTCAAAACCAGTGTTGCCAAAACCAAACCAGCTAAAAAATCACCCTTTATTAATTCCTAATGATTTCCGTTGAGATATTAGCACCGTTGAAAAAGTTAAATACTCAATTTAGCTTTGCCATCATTCCCAAGCCAAAAATCCTCATTGTTCTTCTGTATGTTCACCACCATTCCCAATCTAATTCAATTAGCGCACTTTGAATATTTACATTTCTTTGTTTTCATTTTAAATTATTTCATTTCATTTTCATTGCTTTGTTGAAGGAACATTTAAATTTATATTTTCTTCTCAACCTCACTCGGAGGAAAAAATCCTCGTTAAATAAATCTCGCTGTCCAATTCTCTAGGTCCTACGGCAGAACACAGTCAATTCCACCACTTGAGACTCCGTTTGCCCGCCACAAAACACCTCTTGTAAATTATAATTATAAATTACTACCCTTTCAGGAAAGGTGGCTTTTGTAATCTTTTTTTCAGCTGACTTTTCTGATACGGCATTGCCCCCCCCCCCCTGAATGGTGTTGGATGTGTAGTTCAACGAATGGTGAACCCTATACCATTGGGGGGGGGCGATCTGATGTGTATATACGTTGTAGGAGGGAAGTACTATTTTTCCAACTGAATTCGTGTGCATAAAAATCTCATTCACCATGGAAGGACGTGCAATTAAACCGTTAAATTGAAAGACGTGATAAAGGCCAACAAAAACATTGTGCCAACCAACGTTTTAATTGTACCTATAGTTTAAGCCCGGACAATATAAACCCTCCTGCCTGCCAACTGGGGTTGTCCGGAAGAGAATTAAATGCGCTGTTTCATTGTGTATTAATAACGATTTCACATCAGAATGGAGGGAGCGGCTATATTTTTTCATTTCAAGATGGAACCGTGAAATTGAAAAAAAAAAATCAGCAGCCAAGGATATCATCAGGGGGACATTTTCCACCATTTTCGCCAGTCAATCAGAAAAAATAAATAAACACCGAGTCCTTTTCCAGACATACATAAATATCGATTGCTGTATTAAGAACCAATTCCCCAAAATGTCTGGCAACTGGCACGTCAGTTTCGTGAGTTTCTTGAACCTGCTATGGCTGTACTCTCTTGACAGGCAATCTCTCTAAAAGACGATTGACATCCAATCTGACTGAGAGAGAGAAACGTAAGTTATGTTTTTTTTTGCTATACATAAACTGAAAGTGAAAGTATCTCTCCCTTTACACAGGAGGCATGGCAAGGTGTGGGAATTTAATTCAGACGGGGGGAGAGATAGTGGAGGTCGGTGGGTTGTTTTCCAGATCACGTAATTCATAGAAATACGTGTGACAATTTTGAGTGAAATCTCTAAGGCTACCCGATATACGAAGACCATAACAGGGATATTGACTAAGCATTTATTTTTGAGTTCAAGTCTTTAGTCTGGTGAAGGTTTTATGATGGATTGAGGGAGTTATAGATCTCATGACAGAAAAAGCATTTAAACAGATGATACCAGAGATGATAATGGGGGTAATTCTCCAACAAGACATACAAGCTCATGAAGTATGGAAAAGGTATAAGGTATGGAAAAGTATGTAAATTAAAAGTGATTTTTTACACGTTATGAAAATGATTGCTGAGTGTTTTTTTTTTTTCATTTTTAGGTGAAAACTGGAAATGGAAAAAGGAATTCTTGGTAAAAAAATATAAATATAAATAAATAGACTTTCGATTTTCGCAAGGGATCGAACTCCAAGTGGAATATTCATTTATTTATTTAATTAATTTAACCCATCAATTTTCCATTGAAAATCTGTACGAACCTTATTGTGACTGACGGGATATAACATTCATTAAACTTAAAAGAAAAGAAATGTTTCAACATTATCTAAAAGATTTTAAATCAAATTTATTCTTATAACAAAAAATAACGGTACCTCCCATACAAATTTACAAAAAAAAAAAGAGGAAAATCTTATATTGATCAAAAACGACGCTTATACAATTTTAATAAAAAAAAAAAAAACATTTAACGAAATTAATTTACCTTAAATTCATGATGGCATTCAACTTAGAAGTGCTAAGCGCTCGAAAAGCAGGGTTTAGAAACGCACACTCATGAGCGGCTCGCGAGCGTGCCTTTCCAAATGAGCGCTTACCAGGCACGCTAGCCAATAAGCCATCAAGTGTGAGGACTTTTAGTTTGGCTCGCACTCGCGAGCGTTGGATTTAAAAACGCCCACGTCAAGAGCGCTCTCATTATGTGCTATAACAAAACCGTACGCTCATGAGCGTGAGACGAGAGCGAGCGAAATAAGCGCTCGCGAGCCTTTAAGAATTTAGAAAAAAAGAAAACACATTAAATGTTAAACGTTACATAGCTCTTATTCTCGAAATTCTGATTTGAAATTTTGACACCTTTCAAATTTAAAGTGTTCAAGTAGACCCAAAACGTCGGGTGTGACACTAGGTAACATCCATCTCCTAAATCCTGAATATTGTATTAAAAAGAGGAAAACCCATTATGCTCACCACAGAGCTCTCACAACCGCCCACGCTCGCCCACGAGCCATGAGCCGTATGATTTTTTTGGCTCTTGCCTATGGCGGGAGTTTCGCTAATGCTATTTGATCCCGCAGTTCTGCCTGTCCTCCATCACAGCCTAAGCAACTGAAGCGATTTTCTTGAAATATTGAACTTAAGGTTTCTTAGTGATTCCCTAGAGTCGAAGTTAAAATTTTGTTTTAGCTCTAAAATTAACGGTATCTATCATGAAACCATTATTAAAAAATAAATAATTTATCTCGGAAACGGCTCTAACGATTTTGATAAACAAAAATTTTAAATTCTAAACCACCAGTGGAGATCTTTAGCCAAACCTCAATGATTGGACTGGAATTTCATCATATGTATAATGTCATTTCACAAATCCAACTCTCATCTCGTTTGCATTCAACGTTACAACTTGTTACGCCTATAGTACCTATTCAGATGTTGTAAAATGAAAACTAAATGCATTCCATATCTTCTAATGGCTTATGCATTTTGGAAAACTTTTTCATTTGACAAAATAAAATGAAATGTTTTTTTTTTTTTACGGAAACTAAACCTATAAAATTATGCCATCTATAGTTTAATCAATAAAATTGAATTGAAAGGTTTTTTTGCAATCTTATCGACGACGCATGATTGGACTCATCATTTTCTATTGTTTTCGTTTTTCTTCCTCTTCGTTTAATCCGTATAGGCATTTAAATTGTTCAGTAAAAAAAAATATTTGTTTTTTATCAAAAAGAATTACAGGTTCTACCGAGATTTGAACTCGGATCGCTGGATTCAAAGTCCAGAGTGCTAACCATTACACCATAGAACCGATCTGAACTCTTAATTTCCTTCACTAAACAGAATCTAACTCATATATCTACTATATATCTATTTGTGATGATTCCATTCGAAACAACAACAAAACAAAAACACTTGTGTTCCTATTGTTATAGCAACAGAAATAGAAACTTCATTAAAGAATCAATCGTGTTCGCGTAGTTTATAGGCTAAGAAGTTTTTATCACACGTCACACCGCACTCACCGAGTCACCCCACCACTCTCTTGTTGTTTTTATTTTGAAATTCTTAAAATAAACACAGATGTTTTATATGCCATGCTATTTTTTGTTAATATTTCAGTGTGTTTCAATATCATAGAGCACACGACAACCTAACAAGATGGGACTGACCCGGTCCGTGCTAAGGCGTAGTGTTGTGCCTTCTGCGTCTGGCAAATGCCATTTTCCACCCCATCATGAACAAAATAGCTGAGATTTTTAACTTTTTGTATAGTAGATACTTACCTATAAACTTGTTTTTTTATAAATATTTGAGAAAATGCTTGCACTTGAATGATTTCCTCATGGTTGTTACGGACTTCACTTATATTCTCTCTCTTGGTTTATTTAATGTCCTAGATTTCAATTGAAAACACACAAAAAAGTGAACAAAATGTCCTGCGACGAGTATACCCTCTGCACGTGAGAAGATTTATACATTTTTTTGTTCTTCCTGTTTTCAAAGTGATTTATGAGGTTAATTTTAGATTTTGTTTTGGAAAATGAAGAAGAATTTACAGGGAACTCCAGATTAAATAACTGAGAAACCTTAAAGGCCTGGTTCGTCAAAAAGAGCGGGGGCTGACGATGTGGACAATAATTCTGTGTGTTGGGTATATAACATCTCGTTCAAACGCGACGGGCGAATTAATTTTTTTATTTTTTTTTTTATTTTAAGAAGAACACAACGAGCAAAAATACTGATCGACAGGGTTGGCCATATAAGACTCCTACGTAAATGTAAACAGCTCTGAAGTAGTCTAAACGTTATTCTGGATCACCAGGATTGAGCTTTTGGACCAACTGATGGAATTTTGTAAGGGTACATATACAGATCTTTTTTCAAAATCGTGCCATGCAGTATGAAACCAACTATTTTGAACGTCTTCGTGTTGATGTTCCAGGACTAGCTGCCCAAACTGTATTACATAATCATACACATATGTAAATATGGAAAGTTTGCCAAATATATATGGCTGAAAACTGGCATATAAGTGTATGATAGTCATGTAAAGGGTTTTCTAATAAGAGGTGTTATTTTGATATTCAAAGAAAAATGCCATTTTTTGAGATAAGTGATCGGATGTTTATTTCATTATAAAGAGAAAGGTATGCCGTTAATAATGGAACACAACATCAGCCAAATGGCCGCCACGACCACGCTTACAGGACCATATCCTTTTCATGAAATTTTCCATAACCAAATCGCAAAGTGGCTGCCCTATGTCCTCGATAGCCTCACGAATTCCATCTTTGAGGTCTTGAATCGACGCTGGGCTGTTGGCGTACACCTTATCTTTCACGTGGCCCCAAAGGAAGAAGTCGCAAGGTGTTAAATCACAAGATCTCGGTGGCCAATTGTGATCACCTCTTCGAGAGATAACACGATCCGGAAACTTTTGCCGTAAAAGATCGATGGTTTCATTGCTTGTGTGGCACGTAGCGCCGTCTTGTTGAAAGTAAACGTTGTCCAGATCAATACCATCCAATTCTGGCCATAAAAAATCATTAATCATCTCTCGATAGTGCAATCCATTGACCGTAACTGTTTCTCCAGCCTCATTTTCGAAAAAGTAAGGTCCAATGACCCCGCCGGACTATAAACCGCACCAAACAGTCACGCGTTGAGGATGGAGAGGCTTTTCAACAATAACTCTTGGGTTTTCCGAGCCCCAGATGCGACAGTTTTGCTTGTTGACGTAGCCTCCGAGGTGGAAATGGGCCTCATCAGTCAAGATGATTTTTCGATGAAATTCCGGATCATTTTCATGCATTTCAAGGCCCCTAATCAGCAAAGACACGACGTTGTTGATGATCAGCCGGCTTGAGTTCTTGTGTTAACTGAACTTTATAAGCCTTAAGACCCAAGTCTTTATGCAAAATACGGTGTAATGACGTTTGTGGAATGCCTAATTCCAAAGAACGACGAGGAATGGACAAACCTGGGTTTTCTTCAACACTTTGGGCTACAACAGCAATATTCTCAGTTGTTCTTGAGCGACGTGCACGGGTTTTATTCTTCACATCACTAACTTGTCCCAACAGCTCGAATTTGTCCACCAATTTCTGTATTGCGGTCCGACAAGGTGCTTCACGACGACCCAAAAATTTTTTAGTTTTACGAACCGTCTCTGCCAAATTTTCACCATTTTTATAGTGAATTTTACTAATTTCAATGCCTTGTTGAAGCGTGTATCGTTCCATTTTTATTAATGGCGTAGTCTTTACTTGTCAAATGTCAAAAAATGACAGCTTCAAAAATGACAGCTACCGAAATAGTGGGCTATTCAAAATAACACCTCTTATTGGAATACCCTTTATATAAAGGATCATTTATTTTTCGGTTTCTAAAGTAAAACTTAATAAAACACACAGCGATACATTTTTGATGAACATTTTATTTCATAAAAAAGTTTGGACTTTGCCATTAAGTGTGAAAAAAAAACATCATGCAAATGGCCGCCTCGGGAAGATTTACAGCATGCGATTCTTTAAACACTATTTTGCACATTTCGGGCGGTATCCCGGCCATAACTTGAGTAATGTTGGTTTTTAATGCGTTTAGAGTTTGGGAATTATTCGCGTAAACACGGTCTTTTGCGTAGCCCCACAGAAAAAAATCTAAAGGTGTCAAATCGCATTACATTGGTCGCCAATTGACGTTGCCACAACGTTAAATTACTTGAGCAGGAAACTTCTCACGCAATAAAGCCATAATTGGTCGTGTTGTGTGGCTTGTTGCCCCGTATTGTTGGAACCACATATCGTCCAAGTCCTGATCTTCAATCGCCGGCCAAAAAAATCGGTTATCATTCAACCAATTTCTGCAAACGCCGGGAAATAGGTTAATTTGGAGCATCAGCAACACTTGCACTTCATCATCGTCGGCTCGACAACCGGGGTCCGGTCCTCGCCTCCTTCAACAAGTCTCTCCACCCATCCCGGTCTCGAGCCGCCGCCATCCAGTTGCGCACCCCAAGGCTCCGGGCGTCCTGGTCTACGCCATCTCTCCAGCGCAAGCATGGCCTACCACGCTGTCGTCTACCATAGAATGTACCACAAAGAACTTACCGAGCAGGTTCCTCTTCGCTCATGCGAGCTAGGTGCCCTGCCCACCGGAGTCTACCGAGCTTAATTTTTGTCACGATATCTGCTTCAAGGTAGATTGCGTACAATTCAAGATTGTACCGTCTCCGGAATCGTCATATATAACACTTGCACTTGCAGCAGCAATATTTTCGACTGACCGTTCATTACGATGATGAACAAGCCCTGCGACATCAGTAACGCTTCCACTCTCTTCAATTTTTTCACAATTTTACCGATTTCTTGCGTAGGCAGTCGGTCAATTATGAGAAACATAAACATCGCGTAGTGCGCGAAATGTGGCTACGTTTAAATCACCACTTTTGTAGTAAGTTTAAATATTTGTAACGCGTTGTTCGATTGTTAAGCGAATCCATCATCGTAAATAGCAAACATTCAACTAATATTATGACACTTCAAATGACAGCTGAGTTTGACAGGTGTCAAATGCCAGCGCTCCCAACTTGAAACCAGGAATTGTATGACCCTGTATAAATTTGACTGTCACACTTATAGGACAGTTTTGAAAAACATTTATTTGGCAAACGTGCCATATTTTCATGATAATGTAATACTGCCTTATTTAAAAAAAAATTGAATGAGTGTCTTTTTTGGAAATTTTACAAACTTACGGTGTTTTGTAGGAAAAGCTTGAGAATTCATCAAAACAAAGATCAACAATCTACACCAAAATCCAGCTTTGTCCAGTTTGGCAATTTTTTGACTAATTTTCCGGGGCTAATAACTGGCCTCGTGCGTCGTTAAGACTTACTCCGTTTTAGTTTAGTATGGAATAGCTTCTTTCAAATTTTCTGTCATCTTTATCGCATGTGTAATTAAAAAATATCGACTCTGGTATTCTTTTGAGAACTCTATACGACGAATAGCTCCTTATCTTAAGGCAGTTATTTCCCTATGAATAAAGACGAAGAATAAAACAATAGAAATTGCATATCAAAGCTACTAAAAATGCATTTGTGTCGGGTTTCATCGACTTAAATCTTGCTTCTTAAAAAGGTATACCTAACAGATGACCACAACTACTATCGTGCCTGGATGAGACGCATTTGGACTAATGTCGCTTTGTCAAAGCAAAATACTCGAACGTATATCTTGACTTGAGCTGATATTAAAAAAAAAAAAAACAAGAAAACAAAATCCATTCAAAATGGCTGCACTCTTGTCACTAACATTCATATGAAACTATATAATGGGTGATTTTTTAAGAGGTTTAGAACTTTTTAAAAAAAAAAAAACACAAAAAATTCGAAAAAATGAATGAAATATTTATTTGAATCGATAGTTTGAACCTTGCAATTTAATGTTTTAAGATAATTTCATGCAAATGTTGACCGCGGCTGCGTCTCAGGTAGCCCATCCGCTGAGTCCAATTTTGGCATACTCTTTCACACATATCAGCCGGTATCTCACGAATGAATGCATGGATGTTGGCTTCCAGTGCGTCAATCGAAGCGGGCTTGGCCCTATAGACATTAGCCTTGACATACCCCCACAAAAAATAATCTAATGGTGTCAAATCGCACGATCTAGGCGGCCGATTGACCGGCCCGAAACGTGAAATTAACTGTTCACCAAACTCGCCTAGCAATTGCTCCATTGTTTCGCGTGCTGCGTGGCATGTGGCACCGTCTTGGTGAAACCACATATCATGCAAGTCAAGAACTTCCATTTCGGGCAAAAAAAAGTTTGTTATCATCGCTCGGTAGCGTTCACCATTGACAGTAACGCTGCGATTCGCATCATCTTTGAAGAAATAGGCCCAATAATGCCGCCGGCCCATAAACCGCACCAAACAGTGGCTTTTTCGGGATGCATTGGTAGCTGTTGCAATGCTTCTGGCTGATCTTCACTCCAAATGCGGCAATTTTGCTTATTTACGTATCCATTCAACCAAAAATGAGCCTCATCGCTGAACTCAAGCAGCGCGCGATGAACATTTTGAACCGAGCACGAATTTTGATAGTAAAATTCAATAATTTGCAAGCGTTGTTCATTTGTAAGACGATCTATGGTTAAATTGCAAACCAAACTGAAGCTGTTTGACAGTGACACAAGGTACTAAACACACGTCAGCTGTCAAAACCAGTGTTGCCAAAACCAAACCAGCTAAAAAATCACCCGTTACTTTTACCATCCGCTAAGTGAGTTTATCATTCGTCAAACCCCAGGGCTATTGACAAGAACTTGCGACGACAAGTATACGTTACCTCTGGCAACAAGCTATTAAACCATCTCCAACCATATCAACGATTCCAAATCATCTCAAAAAGTTTTAAATCCTTGTCACGTAAAATTCTCCATTTTCATCCTCCATCGAGGAAAGTGTATCATTTCCAAAGTTGACTTGACACAAATACAAAAAAAAAACAAGCTCCTTGAAAAAAGTTTCTTGAAGAAGATCCCAACTCCTCCTTTCCAAAGGAACATCACCAAACCACCTATATATGACCGACCGACCATTTTGGTTATTGAATGCACTTTAAATTGGGTCTGTCTGATGTGTCTATGTATCTTTCTATCTGTTTATTTATATTTGCTTCACCACTGGATGGGAAGGGATTGCATGGACAGGAGGACAGAACATGCGACGATGGCGATGAGGTCGATGCAACATGAGGGTTTTGTGATGGAGCAGGAAAATATTCTGCAATTAGTTTGATGGAAACCCACGTCCGTTTGATATTCGTTGATGGTTTACCCCCCCCCCCCCCCCCCACCAAACAGACTGCTCCGGTCCGAGTCCCAGAGTTGTGCATGGTCTGTGAATCCTTGCAATTGGATGTGCAATGGGGGAAAATGCAATGAAACAAAATGCGCGCCCATTCAAAGTAGCGAAAAGTAATTAACAAGGAGTGCAACTGCAGAAATGACGATGACGTTGATGATGATGATGACGATGGGCAAAGGATCAAAACTAGGACGAGGACTCTCGTTCGCTTGACTCTGTGGATGATGGTTTATAATATGCGTGGCACAAATAATGTTTACTAAACTATTTTTTCCTATTTCTATCTATAGAGCTACCGAAGAATGTTGTTTGCTTTGTCAAACTGTTGGTAAATTAAAGGATGAGGAGCAGTCGCAGTGGGTATGGAATATGTATCTATCGTGAACGTGAGGTTTTGTTATATGTAGCTATGTGGTCGGCTTGTGTGGCAGGGAAGTCCTTGAAAAAGATATTTATACTAAAAATGGTATCATCTATACCTATACACACAGTTGTGTGGGTGCAAACGGAGTTGAAAATTAAAAAAAAAAATGCGAAATGCAAACTGAATGGAAGGAACGTGCATTATTCTCCTCCTAGAACCTAGATGAATCTCTGAAGAGGTGCGGAGGGGTGGAATTTTTTAATTGCTCATAAGGATAAATGATGTTTTGTGCAGAAGTTGAAATTGCTATATCTGTTTTTTTTTTTTTTTTCTCAGAATGAATGAGAGCTTGAATGAATAGGTGCGCTATTAATTTCAAAGAAGTCGTTGAACTCTTATGAGTGTGGTTTACCTCAAGCTTGCGTCTGTGAACAACATTCCCACTGCCACTAGCTGGAGCTCGATGCTTCAAGAAGCTGTTTATATCTCAAGCTTTTGTGTGTGATTTAGCTTGAATGGAAAACGCTACAGTTTTCTCATAGAACTTTGTTGTTTGAAAGAGTATAACCTGCGGGAGACGGAGCTCATCTTGTGTTTTTGTATCTTGAATTTATTTTTTTTTTTTGTTTCATTGTTTTCTTGGAAGGAAAAAGTCTGCGGTTCGGTGAAAAACATGTTTTATGTCATAGTTTATAAGTTTTAAGCTGGTTAGAGCTTTATTCACATGTTACACATCATAATTATGCATATGAATTGAAATGAATAAGGGATCTATTTTGACGTCAGTTTAAGTTTGGTTGTGCATTATTCATGAGTGCAAAGTTGGAAATAGGTTAAGCAATTATTAGAGCTTTGTATAGGAAAATATAATATTGAAGTTCTGCAGATATTTTCTTTTCAAGTTTGTGTTAAAAATCTTACTTGTTCTGAAGTTGTCAAGTGAGTTTTTAACTTGCTCCTTATAGGCTTAGCATTGGTTTCGTGTGAAATCACAATTCGAAGTTTGAACCAAAACTAACATTAGGATTATGATGGAGAATTCCAAAAAAGTGCTTTACGTCAAACCTTTCGTTGGTACCAACAAACAACTTATCACTGAATCTTGATAGGATTTTGTTCCGGTGATGGGATGGCTTATTGTCCTCCGACATGATCACCATGCATTAAATGTCCAACTTAAGGTCCATTGAGATTATGTCATCCCACCGTAACAAAATCGTATCAAAATATTTACATGATAAGTTGCTAAGCGATTAGTAATAAAGTCTTGGTGCAAAAGGGCTTTTGTGAAAGAATGGAGTTTAAGCTTTGGAAAAAGTTGTAACATAAATAACTCAGACCACACAGCGAATTTGCAGATGCATTCTAGTGATAATCGGCCTTATCACAGGTCTCGTCGTAATAGATTCGTACTATGAATCTTATTTTTGGGATTTAATGGAAGCTGCCGCCGTAGCAGAAATATTGCCACACATTTTCTGAGTTCATACATATTTATATCGAAAGCCCCCACTTTCGTGACAATATTTTTCTTATGACGTCAACTATGATACTTTTATTTCAAGATTCGTAGTACGAACCTGTTACGACAGGAACTGTGAAAAGGCCGTATGAACGTATGAATATGTATATTTATTGGATATACAATACAGGTCATTCTTATTGGTGCTGGGCTAGCGTTCCATAAAATTTTGCCCATTGTCCTTTAGATGATTAGCCCGAACAAACAGAACGACAAACATTTTAAAAATGCTGGATTTGTTTTTCACAACATGCAAATATCCATTATTAACTAAAAAATTGCAATTTTTTTCAAAATTTAAGAAAGGCACTCCAATTTTATTCACATATAGATATATAGATGTATATTCAATCATTATGCTTTGGCAAAGGTGGATCTTTCAAAAGTAGCTTTATAGTAATCGGGTAATTCTCCACTAAAAGCACCTTTTTGGTGGCCCTGACCAAAAATGATTAAAAACATTAAAAATATTTTAAAGTTGATAATAGCATAAGCAACGTTCTTAACTGGCCATCTCCTCAATTTTAAACATTTAAAAGTATTTTATAACAAAAAAATAATATTTAACTGCCAAAAGTCATTTCCGTAAAGTGTCTCCTCCTCGTTTCAGAACAAAAAAAATCGAATTTTGTTGGCTTTTAAATAAACAAATATAATTTGATTGGATGCCAGTATCAAAAAAATTTAGTTAAATACAATTATCCTTAAAATAATATTTATTCATTTAAAAAAAAATAACTTCCCATCTTTCAAACATGTGTCTCCAGGTACATATTTGCATGATTTCCATAAAATAAAAATCAAATGCTTTTTTTAAATTCAAATAAAGGGCCGCCAGTTTAAAACAAATTCAAGTTAAATGAAGAAAATCAATCATTTTTTTTATTTTTACCCCATTTCACCCCACAAATATTAATATTTTGAAAAAGAATATCCTTTAAGCCACTTCCTAAGAATAACTTTACAAACGCAGGTAGAGTTTTTTTTTCAACGTATGTGCCTTTTTCATTTTACCCCATTTCACCCTACAAAGTTGTTACTAGAACGACTTTGTTTTATATATTAAGAGAAAAAAAAATGAGTAGGAAATTCAAATCGTGTGTAAATTTAAAAAAAAGTGGTTGTGTTCGTTCCGTGTTTCATCAATTTCGTCATTTCGCGTAGATGAGTATAATTTTGTTAATTGATTGATAGTACGCAAAAATTTTTCTTGACTAAAAAGTTAAAAAAACATCGATTTTCATCATTTCCGTAGCGTCATTTCCATGCCTTCCTAGGTTACGGAAATGACTTCGGATGCTTTTTTTCTTAAAAAAAACTCATGGATAAATAATGCAAATCCTTCAAGTTTGTCGTTAAAAATTTAAAACCTGTTCAGAACCTACCTACAGTTGCAGACCGTAAAATTAACTCAGGTGGTGGAACCAAAAGTTTAGTTCGGAATCGCAAAAAAACATCATAGCGAAATATGTCGTTTAAATCGAAACTGTTAAAAGAGCTTCAGGGACAGAAACAAGTTATAAAGATAACTCCACTGAATCTGGGATAGGTTCAATAACAAGCCACAAGATATGTTAAGGCCATATTCGACCAATCAAATTTGAACATGAACAAAAACTGAGCCAATATAGGTTGCAACGCTTTTCAAGAATGACATATCTTCTGTTTGTTCGCTTGCGCTTGAACAAACCAATTCGCTTGCAGTACGGTTTGCTGTAAATTCGACATGATTGCATAGTGCATTTGCAAGAGTTTAGAAAGACGTACAGAAATCCTCTGGCTTGGATAGTATCTCTTCTATTTTTCTAAAGAGGCATTTTTTAAAGCTGCCAGAACCACTGCGTAAGCTTTTCACCAGTCCTATATACAACTAGTCCCTTTTCGAGTAGAAGGAAAACAGTGTATGCTAACCCTGTGTCTATAAATAAGATGGACCTTCTTCACTCTCAAACTATCGACTAATTGCACTTGCAAAACAAAAGCTAATACATTTTCAGCAAGAGAAATAACTCGAAGACCAAAAGATTCTCAACGAGTGGTGGAATGACTTTCGTAGCAATATGTCCCTTAGAAAAGACCCAATCTTAAGTTATGCATCAAGCTTTCTTATCTAAAATTCTTAAATGTGGGCAGGTGTTCTTATTAACTCATATTTATTTCTTAAATTCAATTAAAATTCGAGCCTTAGAAAATTTCTTGAGCCCTTTGCAACTGCTTTTTCACAATGTTCCAGTGAAAAAGCCAATTGAATTTGTTCCTTAAAACAATTCCACCGTAATAGTTGCATATTATTCTTCTAGCGTACTGTCATGTACATCGATTATTTAAACTATATTTTACTACACTTGTTTTGAATTCTAAAAAAAAGGTGAAAAAAAATAATAAAAAAAAATGACATTATTGAATGAGCTCTATATAAATAAAAAAATTGATAGTACCTATGTGCAAACAATAATGTCATTTTTGTACCAGACCATCATTTCCGTAACAAAGGCGTCATTTCCGTAGCAAGACAAAATCCGGTAAAACGCTTAAAAACATGAAGCCGTGCATTTTAATAATCAATTTTTGCATTATTTACACAAACAAATATACCATTTTTGCTCAGATTTAGGTAGGGGCCATTTTTGAAACGAAAAAGGAGCTTTTAACAGAGTATCATTCAATCCCATTACCTACAAAAGGATAGATTTAAATTAATATACAGACCCTTTTTTCGCTTTACTGTGTCTTACGTGTAAGGTATTTGTAAGAGGTATGACAAACATAATCAGGGTTGTAGAAGCTTAAGCTCTTTTTTTAGCTTAAGCCTTCGTTTAACTCACAAGGCAGTAATGGATATTATGTAATTCTTAATTTCTTATGAGCTTTCGTGAATAAATGGAATTCCAATTCACGAGCTTTTTTCTAAGTTCTTGTTGAAATCGACAAAAGGGGGAGTTTCAGTTTATAAGCTCTATTGGGCTTGTGATTTGAATTGAATTGAAAAATACTTAATTCACAATCATTATGTTTTTTTTTCTAGACGTGTGGTTTTCAATCTGGCAATCTGGAGTTGGTCTTTTTTCACAGCTGTCACTTGATTATGCTTAGTTTGGTTCGCCATTTCATAATTAATAGACTAACTCATGAACAACGTTTGCAAACCGTGCAAATTTATTACCAAAATAATGGTTCGGTTCGCGAGACGCATCGACATAATCGTAAAATCTCATAAATTCGAGCAACCATGGATCGGTTTCACACTACGTTTGCTCTATTGGATAATGCGCATCCTCAGAGACGCCGTACAGTGCGCACAGAAGACGCTATTGCTGCTGTGGAGCAGAGTATCGAAAAAGAAACGAATGAGTCCATCCGCCCGCCATCGCGTGCAACAATTGGAGCTGTCGAAATTGGGCCTCTCGGCTGGAATTTATTCAAGCCAGCCGCGGCACCCACTTGCCAGAAATGATTCCTAAAACATATTCTTGGTCATAACATTAAATTATATGCGTTTTATTTCTTCTTGAAAACCACACGTCTGCAAAAAATACCCTTTATATGCAGCATGTTCATTGTTTAGGATGTTGCATGTAAATCGTCAAATGCATCATATATTACTGGTTCAAACATATTTCAATCGATCGGACCTCTCATCTCCCACCTAAAGTGGTCATCTGAGATTGGTATATTTTCAAACCAAGATGCACTCAAGCTATCTATGACGAATTACCATATCTTAAGCCATACAACTTTTATCCTCTCTATATACCTTAAAAGCTGCTCTGAGTCATTCTAATTTAACTATCCTCCCAGTCAAAACAAACAAATTCCAATAAAATCGATAAATTCAAAACAAGAATGTTTTACTGCACCCCAACCTCTTAATTATTATGTTCAATTCCCTATAAGAAACCCAGTTTGACCTCCAAAACAAAAACTATACAAAGGAAAAATACTGCTTAGCTGAGAAGGGGGAAACAACCTATCGTTCTCAAGAGTTCACGCGACAAAAATTCTGACTGGCTGTCTTGCTATTGACAGTCAGCTGTCGTCTAAATGTCCTTCGATAACAAATTGCAAAAATTTGCCTTTATCAGGGAACAAATAAAAATCAACATTTAATTAAGTAGATCGAAAGCTGATGGGTGGAGGATGCATAGTGAGTGAATAAAAAAAAACTGTGAGTAATCGCATATAACCAAACCACTCCACACCACTCGACGCGGTATACCAATACTTAAAAAAAAAAAAAAAAAACCAACTGTCAACAAATACAAATAGATTTTTTATTGGCCTCTCATTAAAACCTTCAACCCCTTTTGAGTTTGGCTGAGCCATTTAAATCATAAAGTATTTTTTATCTGCTCGTGGTATGCCCAACTGACCACATGGCCACTAGATCATTTTGGCCAGGCTGTTAAAAAGCGATGAAAATTCTATATTTATCCGCCATATTGACGTGGTGTTTTCGTGGTTGTGTTGGCATCGGAGAGAAGGTGTTTTAATTCACCCACATCCAGGAATGTCATATTTTGATAGCCTCTTATAAATATATTGAATTCGTGGTCATAAACTCGACACCTTTTTGAGAGAGTATTTTCTTGGCATTAAAGCCGAATGGGCCAATTTATTTTTGTTGTTTTTTCATTACAAGAATCTGAAATTGCTGGATAAGCAGTGGATTATTTTTTTTTGACTTTCAATCCATTCGAAAGCTCTTAATCTTTTCTAGAGATTCCTCGCCTTTATAGAGAGACGAAGACTCAAGGGATGATGACAATAGGCTATGGATTGTCTGAAGCTGAACGTAAGAGTTGTAGTTCCAAGAGGTATAATAACTTGTTCTCGAATTAAATACGACCACATTAAGATGAGGGGCCATAGATTGGTTCTTTGTTTCAAGTGGAATTATTCCCACAGATGGTGGCGCCAAAAAGTGTCTTCCACCTCTTAACACTTCCATTGTGAATTAATTTACATTCAATTTCACAGAGAGTAAAATAGTTGTGGGAGCAGAAGCAAGGGAGCAGATAGGAGGGAATAAACATCATCAGGAAAAAAGTGCACAATATTATTAAGCGGCCCATACACGGACAATTTATTCAACATATCATATACTTACGAGTAGGAACATGTGCTGGTGTCAACTTACCTATAAAAATAGCTTAATTACTTGAGTAACCCGTAGATAATGCCAAAAAATTGCCGTGAATTTACCCTGGAAACAAAGAAATGTCCAACCTTTTCGTTCTACCAAAAATAGCCAAAAAGCTATTGTTGTTATAAGAAGAAAACTAAAATAGGTCAAAAGTGGGGGTGGCAGAAGTTTGATTTTACCAAACTACCTCTTAAACATTATCCTACTTAGGAAAAAAAAAACAAACTGTAAAATTCCACAGACGTGAGGCGTTAATGAAAAATTGGCGTTCAGATGTCAGGGAGGCGTATCGAGGCTGAATCAGTTGGTCCGACCTGGCTGAAGAGGCCCTTGTAATTCTCTCAAAAAGATAGGGAGGTTGAGTTGTGAACAGGATATCAGAAAGCAAGGATAAGCTGCGAAACTGAAAGTAATTCTCGAGTGACATGTTGAGTAGACGATTCGAAAAATTTGATACTCTGTCGTACCTTCGTAGTCCAAAAATGTATCTAATGATGTTGTTGAAGGCTACATTTAGCTTTCTTTTGCAGGCATAATTGCAACTAGAGAAAATTTCGCAACCAAAGACTAAAATGGGAAGAATTAAACTTTGCGCAAGCATTGCACGCGTCTTCATGGGTGTGTATGACTGGGAGACCCGGAGCGTACGTAACGTTCCGTATGGCGTATGCCTTACCCACTATGCCGTTAATGTGCTTATCCCATGTTTGATTGCGAGTAAAGGTTATTCCGAGGTTTCGAGCAGAATTTTCATATTCAACAGTTTTATTATTTAAGGTTATTTGAGGGAAATAGGTTAGATCCAGAATTTTTTTAGATATAAAAAAGCACTTAGATTTTGATGGGTTTAAGGCCAGTTCATTAGTCTTAGCCCAAAGTGCTTGTTTTTCGAGGTCGTCATTCACGCGGCAAGCACCATCTTCAATAAGACCAAGACCGCAACCGAGGTACATTTGTACTTCGTCAGCATACATAAATGTAACGAGCAGTTATCAATGGGGGAGGGAATATCATTGACGTAGAGCGAAAAAAGTAATGGGCCAAGAATGGCTCCTTGTGGAACTCCGCTAGTGGTAGGGAGAAAATCGGATAAATTGTTACCTATTTCAACAGCTTGCATCCTATTGGATAAATAGGATGATATACGCTTAACAGCATCAGGCGAGAAGTTATAAAACCGGCGAAGTTTATCTGCAAGTTTTCCGTGTACAACTGTGTCGAATGCCTTTGAGAAATTTAGGAGTACAACAAAATTTAATTTATCTTCATCCAGTGTTTGACGAAGGTCCTCAATTACATTTAGCAAAGCGGTGACACAGCTGTGTTTCTCTCGAAAACCACTCTGATTTGAACTAAAAAGATTATGGGCCTTAAGAAATTCACCCACTTGTTTTTTCAAGATCTTTTCGAAAACTTTTGAAAGTTAAAAAAACTTCTTAAAAGTTCATTACTTAAACAATATTATTAAAAAAAGAAAATGTATGAATGGATTTTGAGCTTTAGCAAAAGCTTGAAATATTCCCGTTATTTATTTGATAATTGTTTTTCTATCTAATTGCTCCTTCCGCCTTAGCATTGGAAAGAAGACCAAACTTCCATATTCGATTTGTTTGTTCTTCCGAACCAACCTACCCTCTCAGTATTTGGATAAATTTTATGACAATTCAGTGTTATTTCAGTTTTTTAATAGATATTTTTTTGTTTGGGACACTTATCTAAATTTCTCTCAAATAGCAAGCGGACTGGCTGAATAGGCGTCCACTGTGTTCTCTGATGGGCATCTCTTCCTCATTTATTTTCTCGTTAAGGCAAGGGTGAATGGTTAACAAGTGGATTGTTCAGGAAAATTATTACAACCGAGTTGTGGGCTTTCTGGCAAGTAGTTTCTGATTTAATTGAAGTTTGTATGAAAAATAATACAAAATTCATCGCAAGTCTTTCGTGGGAATATATAGCAGCTAGAATGAGCGCCATCGCTCAAAGATTTATTCTCGGTAAAAAGTAACTTATAAGAGCAAATACCAGTGACGCTCTCATGAGCTTTATGTATATTTTGTATCTGTATTAAAACGAGATCCTTTTTGTCCATCCCTCTGATGAGTTCGCCTTCTAACCATTCAGACGAATATAATTGGTGGCAATTGGGTTGTGTTTTGTGGCTACCAGACGAAACTAATGTTGTTATTGTTTTTGTTTATTTTTTGTATATAAGCATAATATGTATCGGGTTGGGTGCACAATTCAATTGAATTTTGTTTGGTCCTTGTGCTTTGGTCTATGGGTATCTCTGATTTGTAGTTTTTTTTTTTTTTTTTTTTTGAGTTTTTATTTTGTCCCGTCCCTGACAATGGAGCATTTTTTTTTCTTTCGGACGATGTAAGTGCTCGTATTTGGTTTTAAAGTATTTTTGATTATTGTAAAAGCGTTAAGATGTCATCGAATTGAAACCATAATGAATAAGTCATTGAACTTAACAATTTTAAATTAAAATCTTTTGTGGTTTAAATTAGTTAAAATTTCCTGACAGAATGTTGTGTCATGGTTTAAATTTATATTTAACATCGCTCTTGATTTAAAATAATAATGCGATGATTTGAGCAGTGCTGGGGGATCATGGGAAAAATTCTTTCTCTTGGAATTTTGACCGCTAAAGGGAAAAATTGGAAAAAGGGCTCATTTTGTGGGAGTTGCTTGTTTATCAAATTTTAAAGGAAAAAGGTTATTGTTTTTTAAGTAGTTTTTAACAGATTTCAAAATTCGATATCCTCTCAAAAATCCCCAGAAGAAGTTTTGTATTCAATTTTTTAACTTCTTTTTTTCAAAGTGGCCACTTCCTTTGTTTTAATGATACTGAAAGGCAAAATATTCTTTCAATAATATAGAAGAAGACTTTTGGTATAAAATTAAATTCTGTTAATATTTTAACAAGGAATTTATGATTGACTCGAAAATCTCCAATTATTACGTAAATTGGTACTTAATAAAAATTTCTTTTTTTTTTCTGTGGGAAATGGAAAATAAAAAGCGAAAGATGAAAATATTTGTGGGACAAAAAGGAAATTTTCCAACTGGCTGAAGGAATTTCTCATAAAAATGCTCCTAGCACTATTTTGGAGAAAAACGTTTAATCTAAGAAATAATTAATTTTTCCTAGAGAAAGGAGCCATCCTTAATAAAGTAGATGTTATGTTGATGAGAAATTAAAAAAAAAAAAAAAAATGCTGAATGATGTCCATGTTCTGTTTGACATCACAGAATACTGCCAGCTCACGTTCTTTGTTCGTGGATATCATCTGTGAAAAAATCAGTGAAATACAAACTACTTATACTTTTTACTTCTTAGAGGACACAAAAAAGTTGGTTGCACAATTCTGTTTGTCTTTATACTGCGTACTGTCTGAGCCTCGAGCTACAGCCTAAACGCCGTCTGACGAGATGTTCTTCAATCTTGGTACTTAATGTTCTTAAGTGACTCCTTAGAGGGGATATTTATATACTATTTTACTCCTGCCATAGAAACATTAAGAACCTCTAGAGGCTTTAGCACTTTTTTTGGAAGGAAGACGCAGTCTAAGCTTTCAGTTATTGAAAGCCACAAGTAATAATGGGTGATTTTTTAAGAGGTTTAGAACTTTTTAAAAAAAAAAAACACAAAAAATTCGAAAAAATGAATGAAATATTTATTTGAATCGATAGTTTGAACCTTGCAATTTAATGTTTAAAGATAATTTCATGCAAATGTTGACCGCGGCTGCGTCTCAGGTAGCCCATCCGCTGAGTCCAATTTTGGCATACTCTTTCACACATATCGGCCGGTATCTCACGAATGAATGCATGGATGTTGGCTTCCAGTGCGTCAATCGAAGCGGGCTTGTCCCTATAGACATTAGCCTTGACATACCCCCACAAAAAATAATCTAATGGTGTCAAATCGCACGATCTAGGCGGCCAATTGACCGGCCCGAAACGTGAAATTAACTGTTCACCAAACTCGCCTCGCAGTTGCGCCATTGTTTCGCGTGCTGTGTGGCATGTGGCACCGTCTTGTTGAAACCACATATCATGCAAGTCAAGAACTTCCATTTCGGGCAAAAAAAAGTTTGTTATCATCGCTCGGTAGCGATTCGCATCATCTTTGAAGAAATATGGCCCAATAATGCCGCCGGCCCATAAACCGCACCAAACAGTGGCTTTTTCGGGATGAATTGGTAGCTGTTGCAATGCTTCTGGCTGACCTTCGCTCCAAATGCGGCAATTTTGCTTATTTACGTACCCATTCAACCAAAAATGAGCCTCATCGCTGAACACAAGCAGCGCGCGATGAACATTTCGAACCGAGCACGAATTTTGATAGTAAAATTCAATAATTTGCAAGCGTTGTTCATTTGTAAGACGATCCATGGTTAAATTGCAAACCAAACTGAAGCTGTTTGACAGTGACACAAGGTACTAAACACACGTCAGCTGTCAAAACCAGTGTTGCCAAAACCAAACCAGCCAAAAAATCACCCGTTAAGTTCATTCAGTTAAAATTATGGCATCGAAAATGGCCATGTTCTAACCAAAATGCGAATCACCCTGTATAATAAAGAAATCGAAGATTATGTTTCAAACAAATTTTGAATTTAAATAAATTGAATCAAGTTCAAAAAATTTCCCTAAAATATATCAATTTTATAAATATTTTTTTTTCTTTTCATTTCAGTACTCATTTCAACGAATGATCTTTTATAGGTAAGTCCGTTTTGTCTTTCTTAAAATAATTATGTGAAACAAAATCCTCCAAAAAATCCTCTTTACATTCTAGTACACTTATGCACAGCTAATGTCTGCTTCTAACTTTCCTTGCGCCAACTGATTGCAATAAATTCTCAACAACAACAACTACAAAAAAGTTCCACATACGCCCGAGTGTCTTTTTTTTTCTTTAACATTTCTCTGCCACTGTGTGCGTGATCTGAGTGTGTGGCTCATTCCCATGACATGAAGAAAAATAAAATTCGATTACTTAACAAAGAACAGAAGGACACAAAAAAAGTACAAATCCTTTATGCGAAAGGATAACGAGAACTGGGGAATGTTATCGGATTCTCCAAACTTGTAAACATTTTTGATAAGAAAAGAAACGAAGATTTTTTTCTTTTTCAAATTTCACCTCTCTCTCTCTCTCTCTCTCTCTGCCCTCTTTCATTGGACTACCTTCCCTCTGTGTGCTGTCTACACAATATGCTGCTGCATATGTATATGTTACGGCATCAACAGAAATAATATGGATCGAGGGGTTTTTTCCTTGCATTTGATTTTTATAACCATTTTCTTCTTAATCTGTTTTTAATTAAATGCATTCGTTGTGTCTGAGGAATTATCATTATGACTTTGTATCTGCGTGCATATAGAAAACATTAGGGATTATTGACTGTAAATTTTATGATGCAGCTCTAAAAACAAACACACACAAAAAATACACATCATTAAAGTCAGCAAATTTACCGAAAAATAAAATTCCATTCAATAAGGATAATTGTCTTTTTAGACTCGGAGGATTCAAAATTGGGGCCACACATACAGGCGCTTCATGCATCCATCTGTCATGTGATATCTGCAAAACGTGGCAAGCAAAAAATGAAAGATATGGTGTCGACAGTTTTTTTTTTTTTTTTGTCTTTCTCTTTGTCTTAAAGAACAAGTATTGTATTTGAACAAAATAAAAGACGTTAAGAAGCTTTTGGTAAGAGATATTAAAATTAGATGCAATTTCGCAATAGTTTTCCAATTTTACTACTCGAAGATGTATTGATTAAAATATTTGTCAAAAAGAAAATATCTTCTATGCTGATAACCACTGCATTTTAACTGCATGATGTTGATGCGTTGAGGTTTCAATTACATACGTCTGAATATTAATTTTGGGATGGCAGAGCTCATCTATTTTCCCATTTGAAAAACGACTTAATTGAAATTAGAACAGCTCAGACAATTCGTTTTGTTAAGGCTTTTACAAATCTCTCAATCGAGACAAAAGTGGCTGAGATTTTTATCCATCTATAAACACAAGTTTTAATTTTCAGAGATTTGGATTTGAGAGGTAAAGGTTTTTACCCAATTATACGGTAGAATTTCAAGAGTTTTAAATTTTGAATGCAAAATCTTCGAAAATACGTAAAAATATTAAAAAAAAAAAATTTATGATGGGAACAATTTACTGAAGCAATTTTTTCAAAAAAATAATTTTTGATTATCTAAATTTTTTTAAAAATTAAAAAAAAAATTAATGTTATTTTTAAAACGTTATTTAAAAAAGCAATAAACCCGTTTTTTTAATATTTTATATTTTAAATTAAAAAAAAATATTGTTAATCCAATATTTATTACCAAAAATTAAAAATACCTTCTGCATAAAAATTTTGATCGAAATCGGTTATGTCGTTAACGAGAAAATTGAAAGAAAAATGAAACTGTTCTTTGGCAAGTACCATTGATAACAATTTTTAATAAAATTTGTTTTACCAAAATGCATACCATACATACAATAGTGAACATAATCTTTTTATCAAAATCGTTACAGTAGTTTTTGAGATAAATTATGTTTTTATAACAATTGTATGAATGAATGAATAATATTGGGGGTAATTGCACTGCGACCTAAAGATCTATTATGCCCCCATGTATATTGTAGAGCTAGATGATCTTGCTCATTCTTTATCTCTTTCTCTAGATTTACAACACTAAGGAATTTGAGTACCTGGAGTTTTTTCAGAGACGAAAATTCGCTCCCTTCTACCTGCCTAGTATGTGGTCTGCCGTTTCCTCATAAGTATTGCAGAGTCAGCAGGTGAGGCTGCTTTCTGGGTGGTTGTATGACAGGTACCGTTATTTTTGGAGCTTGAAAAAATTCAATTTCTCTCTAGGGAGTCACTATAAAACCTTGAGTTCAAATTTTTAAGAAAATTAATTCAACAGTTTAGGTTGTAGGTCGAGGTATGTACATACAGACATATAGACAAACAGACACAGTAAGAATTGCGGGACCAACTTTTTTCGTGTTCTACTGTTCTCTATCATCGTAAATATAATGTCATCTTTGATTGATATCTCTAGTTCGATTTTTTTTATACGAATCCAAAACTTGCTAAGCCTATACAGTACCTATATCGCAAGTAAAAAGGGGCATATTAAAAATATTTTGAATAGCCACTTAAACCTAATGTTGTCTACCTAATACAATAGAATTATATTTTTTATTTTTTTATTTAACAATGCTTCCTTGTATTCTTCGTCGTTGTCTTAAAGTCCAGGTTTCATCATGCAATCTCTTTTGCTTGAAACTTAAGTAGGTCCTTTGTTTCTCTTTGCTCAAGGGTTGGAACTTGAAACCCTTTTTAGCGAGGCTGATTTCTCTCTTTAGTTATTTTAAAAGGCTGACCTCTTGTTGTTGTTTGTATTATCTTGTAATAACGGCCATAACGGTATAGTGACCTGCATTTTTTCGTTTTCGATTGCCTAGTGCATACTGTCCACCTCCATTTGTGAATGTCCAGATTCGAGGTATTGTGTAGTTTGCACAATAAGCAGAAATAGAGCTGCAAGGTCCTGGTTTCTGTTTGGGCCCACGCAGGTGTCAGAAAATAATGACAAATGATTCACTGTCTGAGGTAACTCATCAATCCATATTTTTATGGCAGACTCTATTTCGCAACTTCTTCTTTTAGTTTCGAATTGCGGGTTTTCGGAAATTCAGGTAGGGAAGAATTCATAGTCGTATTTTCCAATACTGTTCTTTATACCATGAATGAATTTCTCCCTAGTTCTATGTTACGGGTTTTCGACAACTCAGGAACGCAACAGTTGATTGTGGGTCTTAACAACTCTGTTTTTCCAATTTTCTCTTTTGACAGCAAGACATTACAAAAATATGAGTCGAAAGTAAAGAAGTCTTAGGGGCCGGTTATAATGACCAGGAATCGTTTTCCGTACAGAATTTTCATCAGGAAAATTAATAAATGCTTTTTTAAGACGAAATATTTGCTCCAAAGCAAATTTTTTTTGCAAAAGAGTTATTAGTAGAGTTATTTCAAGTGATTCCTCATAGATACGTATCATTTTCATTTTTCAAATTGTAAGTTAACAAATTCAATTATCCAAAATAATTTTTTTTTTCTCATCGCTGTAACCGGCCCTTTCCCGAGATTTTAGTTCGGTGTGCTTACCACTTGGTCAATAAATCAAGTGCAAAAAGTCACTAAGTACCACAGTTACTGAATTTCGCCGCTTTCTTTTAAATTTTGATTCAATGCGAAAACTCACTAAGTAACTAAATGACTTTTCCCTCTTTAAAATCAGAACTTTTCGGACTTTATGAAATCATTTTTGAGGTTTAATTTAATTTGTGTTGTATCTATGCACTTAATGAGTTTATGCATCGGTAGATATGATCGAAACCTACAACTTTGCATACTCAGATGAAAATCGACTAAAAGTGTAGTTTTCAATAACCCCTCGCTATAAGATAGGTACTTCCCGCCAAATTGTCGAAATTAAAACTTTTCGAATTAACAAGAAATTGCTAAACCAGTAGTGTCGTATAAACTTTATCATATTCCTCTTGATAGCTATAAGACACAAGAACTCGTTTAGTTTAAGTTGCGCATTTTTCGGCTACGCACTTTTCTTCCCGACCATTTGTGATCTTAAATCCTAATTCGACTGTTGGAAAATTAGTAAAAAAAATCCTTAATGAAAAGGAAATTCGACATGGATGAATTTTGGTGGAGATGTCTGTTTTCTCATCTTAAACACATCCTAAAAAATACCCGAAGTTTAAAGAACTTCTTTTGATTTTGTGTGGTGAAAAGGGCAAAACTCAGTATTTGTGAAATATCTCCAAAAACTATAATTTTTTTTTTTTGGAAAAATGTAAAGGCAAAAATTTACGCTTACAAAATTGTAATCAAAAAAAATCTAAGATTTTACATAAATAATATGTTTTGAGAAAAACTTGTGTAAATTTTAAGATGATAGTTGTCCTTTTTTCCACATTATCGCGGTGTAATGTGCTACGCAATTTTACATATATTTTTCTAAAATTTAATTAAAGATTTTTAACTTCTTTTTTGTAGAATTTTACTGTAGCTAAAATTTTTGTATTGACTTTCTTTCAAGAAGCTGATGGTTTTTGAACAATTTACCAAAAAAATAATGAAAGTTTCTTTCACGTCACAAAATCAAAACCCCCTATCCAAATTTAGGGTACTTTTTACGAAATGCTTTATGCACACATAATTAAATCTCTCTTTTTAAATTCACCTTTGTCGGAATTTTTTGCGAAGCTTAAGTCTATGGGCTTAGTACTTTTTCTAAAATAATGCACTTATTCACATTGCTTGTTAAAATTGATTGACTATAGTGAAAGGTGCAGAAGGGACATTCGCTATTGAAACTGTAATTATTGTCGAGAAGCAAGTTTACACGACCCTGCTCTTCTTTTACATTTTTTTTATGTTGTGCTAAACTTCACATAAAATAGTGCTCTATGAAGCTTTTTTATTCCTGCGGGTTCTGTCGCACATTTATTAAGAAAAAAGCGATGAGTTATGTGCTGGTCGACGAAATTAAAAATGATTTGGGTTTCTTTTGAATTTGAAAGTCCTATAGATGACACAGTTATTATACTCTAATATTTTGAGCGGTTTGAAGCTATTTGAATTTTTGAAAATTTATGACATCGAACATGAACCAATTTGGGTATAATAATGTAATGAAATAAATTTTGAATATCGATACATACATAAATAATAAAAATGATGAAATTAAAAAAATAACAATTTATTAGGTCGTCTTATGCTGTCAGGCGGTAACTGGTTTAAAATCAAAATCTATTTTGGGGATTTAAAATCGGCTCATACAAAAATATGATTGTTACTTTTAAGTAAACGTAGCTTACCTATCTACTCTTTGTTAGTTGGTATTTGTTAGATGGTGTCATGAGGGCGGACACATACAGCGTAAACTAACCAAACAAACGGAAAACAAGACAAATTATAAGAAGATGTTTTGTGTCTTTTTACAATGTAATGAAGGGGAGCTTGATAAATTGCACCAATAAACTGTCGATTGTATAAATAGTTCTAGTCATTGGAGGGTTTTACTTCAAACTCCAATTTTGATAAGTTTGTTTTGTAAAATATTTCATTTCAATTATTATTTTAATTCAAAGTGACCTAAAAATGACAAAGTGTTGATCTAAAATGGGCCACCTTTTAATCTAGATGTCACAAGACCCAAAAAACAAACCCATAGCTCCCTGCATATTCGTGATTTGGAAGTTGATACCACCGCTACTGCACTTTAAGGAATTTAAAAATATGTATCTTTTTTGCTAAGAAATCGAATTAAAAAATATTTCGTTTTTGGTAAAAAAAAGAAGACTTTTTCGCCTCTTTAAACGCAAAACCAAGCTCCGAGCATTATGTTCTTATTGATGTAGGTATCGATTAAGACAGAATGCCAAGGAAATTGGTCTTTTGTTGTTCTTCAAAAGCTATTTTCAGCTGAACCAAGCGTCGAAGCGACTTAAAAATGGTAGAGCAGTGATCTTTAAATAAAGGATTATATCACTCGAAAAAAAAAACCTCCAATAATCCCGATTTTCTCCTTCATTTGGAGCAAACGTGAAATCTGTTTAAAATTTAAAAATAGCACATTCGAATCAAGGTATCGAACGATCAGAAATTGAAAAATATGCAAGACTGGGTCGCACGAACTTGCTCTTATGTGCGATCACATTGTGGTTCTATTGTCTGAAATAAATTAGCTATGGGAGTCTTTATTTTATCCATTTTCCAAAACTTATTTTAGTTGCAGGTAGTATTATGTGAGGAAATTATATTATTTAAACTGGTAAATTGTTTTAAATTTTTAAACTTTGAATCTGTTTTAACCCAACGCGATGTACACCATCTGATTTCTTATATAAATCTTAATTTATGAGAAACATTTTTTAAAAATCGTAGGAGCGGTTTTAAAAATAATTATTTTTTTTATATAAAATTTCGGTAACATTTTAATGAAATAAAATAAGTACTTCAATTATAAGGAGTTGAAAACTTAATTCAAAAAATAAATCTTTCACCCGTTTTCGAAATATGGAATTACGACTTACTTTTTTGAAAATTTTGATATGCAACATTATTTCAACTTATTAAAAACTTCTGTTTAAAAAATTTAGTTTTAATCAGTAAAACATATAATGAGATAGTCGAAAATTAATAAAACCGTTCTATGGGAGGTGCTGTTATTAATTGCTCAATGTGAAATTCGATAATTGTAAATGCTATCACTTACTAATTATGCCATAGCAAAAAAATTTTATCAAAATCGTAGGAGTCGTTTTTGAGAAAAAAAAAAGTTTTCCTTAACGGTTTTTAAACATTTGTATGGGAGGTACCATTATTTTCAATTATAAGAACAATTTTTGTCTAAAATCTTTTAGATAGTCTTAAAAAAATGCTCTTTACCAAGTTTTATAAAAATCGACTAAGTCGTCTTTGCAATATCGAGTTTTCAAAAAAAAAAATGTTCAAACATTTTTTAAAAATTCAAATAATTTTTTTTTTGAACATTTCGGTACATAATTTTATTTCAAATAAATTAGTTGTTTTTATAAAAAAATTCATCAAAATCTGAGAAATTGTTTTCGAGAAAAGCGAAAATCAAAAAAATGGTTCTTTGGGAGGTGCCATTAATAACCATTTTTCTGAACCAATTTTTTTATTTAAGGGCAACGTATAACTATTTAAATTTATTGAGTTTAAAAAAAAAAAGTTCTGTCGAGCCGGTTTTGAGAAAAATAAGCTTTTCCTTTTTGGCCAAAAAAATTTGTATGACAGCTACTGTTAGTTTTGGTCCTAAAAAAAAAGAAAAAAACTTGGTGGGTGGAATGTCCAAAAAACGCTAGGTACCAAGTTTAAAGAAAATCGACCCATCCGTTTCAGCTGTAGTCGAACAGGCAGACAGAAAGACAGACGGACGTTTTTGCGAGACCCACTTTTTTCGACTTCTCTATCACCGTAATGTCAAGTTTGATCAAAATCTCGAGTTAGATTTTTTGTAAGAATTCATAACTTGCCATATACTTAGTACCTACATATATATTCGCAAGTGAAAATAGTATTTTGCTAAAAAATTGGCTTTTCGACTTTTTAAACGCGATTTTTGCTTTTTTAAACACGATTTGCAATCAAACCAAACTTCCCCAGTCAGTTAAAAAAGCATATTCATTTGTGAACATCAAATTTGTATCGATTAATAATAAAGACCAAGCCCGTCGATGTATCGAATCTAAAAATGGCAGAGTGGTGATCTAGAAGCTACCACCGTTTAATTTAGGTATCGAAATATCCAAGAAAAAACAACCTTAAAAAAAAATCTGATATGCTTATGACCGTGAAACCGTGATCTAAAGTATACCTCAAACTAAATACCGGTTTATACCAAACTAGCTGGCCCGCCCGGTTTCGCGCGGGTTTCGCTTAGACAAACGTAAGCTTCCCATACAAATTACAAAAGAAAATATGGAATAAAATTCTAAGGAAATGATTAGTGAAGAAATGTCGAAATATTTGTAAGTGCTGTATTAAAACAAAAATTTGTATCTTTTTTCATATAAATTCTTCTATTGAAAAGTAAATCATTTTTACATAAATTTATCATTGATGAATTAAAAAAAAAGAAATAGACCTTTTTTGGTAAATATTTGCATACCTATAAATACTTCAAGCTCTTAATAGAACATTTTTAATTCTTTTTTCACAAACAGCGTAATGCTGTCCTTTAAAATCATCCCCTCTTGAAAATTCTCCATTTTTATTGTTCGTTTCCATTTGATTCAATACAAAATATACATACACTCGTAAACTTAGTTACCCCCAACAATTTTGTATCTCTCATTGGAATGTAAATTCAAAACTTGCAGCACTTCCACACTTATCCACTTAAAAACTCTTCAAGTCTTCCATTTTACTATTATTACGACGATGTACTATACCTCTACCTACTTCAAAATCATAAAAATATTTTCCCTTGTATAAGCTGATTTAATAGCCCGGGCTCATCATGAATTGTAATAAAAGTTTCAAAAGCAAAATTAAGTGCAGACACATGTTGCTGGCACAGCATATAATATTCTTCCCACTCAAAATAGGTATATACAATATGTAGCAGCCCCCAGGCCCAAGCCCAACAAGCACCATCAGTCGCAAAAGTCGTACCACCAACATCAGTCAGTAAAAGCATTAGTTTGCTATTTTAAACTCGCACACCCATAGTATGCTGCTTCAGCTTATCGAATTATTATCCAGCGTGAATACAAAAAATTAACACTCACCATGAATCCGTGTGATGCTGGAGGATCAAACATAATTAACGCATTTTTTTATTTGTTTGGAATTTCGATTCTTGTTTTTTTTTTTTTTTTTTTTTTTGTTTGGGTGTTGAACATTAAGTAAATGAGTTTAATGACTTCTTATTTTTTAAATGATTTTTCATGATGTTTATCGGAAAATTTTTTGTTTGTTTACAAACAATAAACTTTATATCTTTTGTTTGTTTTTTTTTTTTCACGGGTGGTATGTTTTTGGATTAATTTATTTTTAATGCGATATTATAATCCATGGTTTGCTGTTTTTTGATAATTGAATTATCATCGTCTGGAAATTGAGTTTTTGTTTGTTATAATAAAAAATTGCCGCCCTTTTTGAAACTCATTTAATTTATGTTAATAAATAATATTTCTTGATAAAATTCAGCTGATACGTTGACAGATTGATTTGATTTGATTATTCATTTTAACATAAACGAAATTTCTTCAGCATGCCATACAAATATCTATTAATTGCAAAAAGCCATCCCAAAATTTAAAATTTTCGTTTTTTGTGTGTAATTATTTATAACCTAGGTCTAGTATTTAATTTTTTTTTGTTTTTCGTTCATTCAATATTCTCGCTCTTTCAACGAAGTTTTGCAGTAGGTGCTGATACAGTCCTAGAACGTCCACACTATTCAGCTGCATATGAACAAACATGAATCTCCGATATACTTACTTCCGAAATACACCTCCTCATTTCTCTAAGAATTCTGCATATATAAAAGTAAATCGTAGCCTTGAAATTGTAAATCACTGTTTAAAACAGGAAAGTAAATTTTTTCTGATAGATTGTCAATGAACCTGCTGAAAATTGATCTGTACAACAAACCACATGCTTCAGCTATAATGTTTCGAAAGTAAAGATTAATAAAACACACACTGCGATACGATACATTTTTGATGAAAATTTTAATTCATTATAAAGTTAAAGACTTTGCCATTAAGTGTGAAAAACAACATCATGCAAATATGGCCGCCTGGGGAAGATTCGCTGCATGCGATTCTTTTGAGATAATTTTTAACCATTTTTTCGCGCATTTCTGGTGGTACCTCGGCCATAACTTGAGTAATGTTGGTTTTTAATGCGTCCCGAGTTCGGGGATTGTTCGCGTAAAGACGGTCTTTTGCGTTGCCCCACAGAAAAAAAAATCCAACGTTGTCAAATCGTATGATCTTGGTCGCCAATTGACTTCGCCAAAACGTGAAGATACGCGAGCAGGAAACTTCTCACGCAATAAAGCCATAATTGGTCGTGTTGTGTGGCTTGTTGCCCCGTGTTGATGGAACCATATATCGTGCACGTCATGATCTTCAATCGCCGGCCAAAAAAAATTGGTTATCATTCGACCAATTGCTTCGAACGCGCCGCCGGAAAATCGATAAATTCGGATCATCAGCAACACTTGCACTTCCAGCAGCAATATTTTCGACTGAGCGTGAAAAACGATGATGCACAGTCCTTACGATATCAGTAACCGATTGCTTGCGTAGTCGGTCGATTATGACGACTAGAATCATCGCGTAATGCGTGAAAAAGTGACTACGTTTGAATCACTACTTTTGTAATAAGTTTTAATAATTTTACGATTGTTATGGGATCCATTATCTTAACATCGGCAAACATTCAACTAATATTATGAAACTTCAAATGATAGCTAAGTTTGACAGGTGTCAAATGCCAGTGCTACCAACCTGAAGCCGCTAATGAATGACCCTGTATATTCTGTTCTTAATAATTACCCTTCTACTTTTTCTATTATTTCTTAAGGTTGTCTTTTACTGCTCATTATATGTTCACTGGTAAAGGGGCTGACAAATACAATCAGTTGCATCTTGCATGCCTTGCGTCGACGTATACAACTGGCAGCTCGATTTAATATGCACATATAAGAAGTTACGCGCAAAGGCAACGGATGTGAAGCACGTAGTGGAAATAACAGCTTAAATTTGTGGGCAATATTAATTTGCAATTTTTTTTTTATTTTGTTAGCGACATTTTATGCTGCTGTTAGCAAATAATAAATTTATGACAAAAATAAAAAAAAAAAAAAATATATTCGTAAATACGGCCATTTGTTTGTGGATTTTGTATTAATGAAAAAAATTCCAATCCGTCGAAACAACGTATTCATTGGATAACCCTTATCCGTTCTATATACCTTCATGTCCTTAATGCCTTAATTGGCCTTAATGCTCAAACCCATAGCACATCTTTGGGCTCGTTCCAACCACTCTCATTTTTTCTGCTTTTTCAATTGTTTCTTTTAAATCGGTAAATATCGGGTTTTTCAATACGAGCGCTACAAAAGTTTTTTTTAAATAAAACAAAAACGGTTTTGGATATCAATGAAATTCTCTATTCCTGTGAAAGAACGTTTGATGCCATTATGTATGGAACTCGATTTCTTTTGCATGACCACCACGCGCACGTTTGCAGAAGTCCAGACGCTGAACCCAATTTTCGACGGTTTTCAAGCATAAATCAGCCGATACTGATGCAATTTCACGTTCGATATTCGTACGAAGTTCATCAATCGTCGCTGGCTTGTTGGCACTGCTTTCGATAACTTGTATTTACTGCGTTGTTCGCAATTTATTATTAATCGCAGTTTTTGTCTTCTGCAGTCTTTTCTTTGAATTGCTCCGCCATACTCAGGATTTTAGTAAAATAAACACCTACATCCTTGTTCTGTAACTCGCGCATCGATAAAATCAGCTGAGAAACGACGAAAATTGAAACAAATAATATGAGTTTTCTTCCATTTTTCATCTATTCTCGACTGATTTTATCGATATGGGAGTTACAGAACAAGGGTCCTGGATTGGATACTTTTGTTCGTTGGCACATCCTAAGACCTAATTTATCTTTCGATGCAATTCTTCTGCCTCAATTCCTTGGATTTTTCTATGTTTACTATGAGGTTCCATAACCGACAATGGGGAAATGAACAAATATGACTACATCGTCCACCAAGAGCAATGGCTTAGTAAGCATTCGAGTAAAGTCCACTCCTCCAAGAAGATAACCGATTAAAAAATCATCAGTGAAGAGTGCGAACAAGGTTGGGCTCAATGAACATCCCTGTCTTACACCATAATATTGTTTCGAATCAATTTGAAAGTTCTGCTCCATTCCAAACTGCACCATGTGTTCGTCTGTATTTTCTACGAAACGTCTCAACTTCTTTGTAATTTGTAAAATCAGCACCTTAAAACTCTTTTAACAGGTTTCGGATATGAATACATGTTTTAAGGCGCTATTTTAACAGCGATAATTTATAGGATCAGAAAAGGCGTATACATTCAGAAAAGAAATTTCTCGATATATGAAGTTTGATGAATCCGACAAAAAATCTTTTCGTAGTATTGGAAATATCACTAATTTCTGAGTTTTCTCAAGAGTATGATGACCATTATATTTATTAAACTCGACTGGTATAACATTTGCTCCATAAGCATTTCTGTCTGTCTTTGCGAGCACTAGCTGTAATTCCTGCCATGTAATTGCAGGATCTTGAATTTTATAGTGAATCCCAGGAGCGCATCTTAGCATTTGGCACTTGAAATAATTTCTAATTTTATTTAGTTATTTCTGGAAATGTTTTCGGAGTATGCTTCTCTTGCAAAGCTTTGAGTTAGTGATACATTGTTTTCCATTCGATTTCTACTCAAGTTTCCATAATACTAACCTTATCGCTTCCTCTTCCCCATGGCTCATCTTTTTAATTCTACACAGTTCCCTCTCAATATAATTGTGTCTAATTTTTACCTTCGTTAAAATTACGAAACATTCTGAGCCATGGAAAAGATAAATAATTGCATGCAAGTTGTCATATTCCTCCTCAAGCTTCTCTATCTTTTGTTGTTGAGGGTGCGAAGTCTTTATTCTGTCATCTAATTGGCCAAAGTCCATATCCTGCTGTCTTTGAAGTTTTAAATGCTTGCAATTTCCTCGTACATTAATCTAGCGATTGTACGGATTAATCTTGTAACGTTTGCGCTCAAGGTTAGTGCGTAGAACTGTCATTCCGGAGGTCTGGCTTTGTTTCCCAACGTCGTCGACCTATATAAAAAATCGGCTTCTGCCTGTTGCGAGCAAGTCAGCTGCGTGAAGCCAAAACCCCGAACTCAAAATTTTTGGGAGGGGTTAATCGGGTTCGTTTGTCCATCGTTTGTCCACGTTTGTCCAGGAAAAAAAATCGTTTGTCCACCCTCAGGTAAAAAGTTATTAAGCTTTTTTGTTTTTATAGGAAACCCCAAAAATCTAAACACTTGTCCAAAAACCGCAATTAATAATTTAGGGGGATGGGACAAAGTGCATTCGTTTGTCCAACCGCCAATTATGATTGTCCAACAAAAAAATTCGTTTGTCCACCCTCAGAAAAAAAAATATTCAACTTTTCAATTTTATAGCACCAAACGAAAAAATTTCAAAATTTACTTAGCAAAATCAAACCAATTGCATTCGTTTGTCCACCGTTTGTCCAGGCTAGTCCAGCAAGAAAAATAAATTTCCGACCTTTGGTTCAAAAATTATTCAACATTTCTTTTTTATAGCAACTTTCGCAAAACAAAACATATGTCCAAAAACCGCAATTTATAACTTAGGAGGATGAGTCAAAGTGCATTCGTTTGTCCACCCGCCAATTATGATTGTCCAACAAAAAAATTCGTTTGTCCACCCTCAGAAAAAAAAATATTCAACTTTTCAATTTTATAGCACCAAACGAAAAAATTTCAAAATTTACTTAGCAAAATCAAACCAATTGCATTCGTTTGTCCACCGTTTGTCCAGGCTAGTCCAGCAAGAAAAATAAATTTCCGACCTTTGGTTCAAAAATTATTCAACATTTCTTTTTTATAGCAACTTTCGCAAAACAAAACATATGTCCAAAAACCGCAATTTATAACTTAGGAGGATGAGACAAAGTGCATTCGTTTGTCCACCCGCCAATTATGATTGTCCAACAAAAAAATTCGTTTGTCCACCCTCAGAAAAAAAAAATATTCAACTTTTCAATTTTATAGCACCAAACGAAAAAATTTTAAAATTTACTTAGCAAAATCAAACCAATTGCATTCGTTTGTCCACCGTTTGTCCAGGCTAGTCCAGCAAGAAAAATAAATTTCCGACCTTTGGTTCAAAAATTATTCAACATTTCTTTTTTATAGCAACTTTCGCAAAACAAAACATATGTCCAAAAACCGCAATTTATAACTTAGGAGGATGGGACAAAGTGCACAAAAAAATTTAAAGTGTCACCACTGTATACGGTCTTCAAGTCATTGGATGCATTTTTCCACACAACATCTGACCTCGGTTTTAAATTCCCGTCTCTATCGAAAATTTCATAACATTTAAAACTTCGACTATAAAATCTGGATTTGCTTTTGTCTGGGCAGGAATTTTCTTAAATAAATTGATATAATAATAATATAAATATAAAAATAAATAATTACAACAACTAGGCACATAAAATGACAATAAAATTGAAATATTTAATGACTTTGGTAAATCACGAAACAAAAAAAAACTTCATCAACGAAATAACAAAAGTCAATAGACAAAAATATTCTGCGCAGCCAAATTGATCGACTCTTCGAACAGTAATGATTTCAGTTGAAAATATTAAAATATTTATTAAATTGTATTAAATACAATTTAAATTATTTTATTTTATTTTATTTTATTTTATTTATTTTATTTTATTTTTTTTTATTTTATTTTATTTTATTTTATTTTATTTTATTTTATTTTATTTTATTTTATTTTATTATATTTTATTATATATTTGATTTGACTTTTATTTGATAACATAATACATATAATATAAACATTTTTTTCCTGGACAAAATTTCCTGGAAAAATTTCGTGTTTTAGTACTTTAATATTATATTACACTCATTTCAATACTAATGGGTGATTTTTTAAGAGGCTTAGAACTTTTTTTTAAAACAAAACACAAAAAATTCGAAAAAATTAATGAAATATTTATTTGAATCGATAGTTTGAACCTTGCAATTTAATGTTTAAAGATAATTTCATGCAAATGTTGACCGCGGCTGCGTCTCAGGTAGCCCATCCGCTGAGTCCAATTTTGGCATACTCTTTCACACATATCGGCCGGTATCTCACGAATGAATGCATGGATGTTGGCTTCCAGTGCGTCAATCGAAGCGGGCTTGTCCCTATAGACATTAGCCTTGACATACCCCCACAAAAAATAATCTAATGGTGTCAAATCGCACGATCTAGGCGGCCAATTGACCGGCCCGAAACGTGAAATTAACTGTTCACCGAACTCGCCTCGCAATTGCGCCATTGTTTCGCGTGCTGTGTGGCATGTGGCACCGTCTTGTTGAAACCACATATCATGCAAGTCAAGAACTTCCATTTCGGGCAAAAAAAAGTTTGTTATCATCGCTCGGTAGCGATTCGCATCATCTTTGAAGAAATATGGCCCAATAATGCCGCCGGCCCATAAACCGCACCAAACAGTGGCTTTTTCGGGATGCATTGGTAGCTGTTGCAATGCTTCTGGCTGATCTTCACTCCAAATGCGGCAATTTTGCTTATTTATGTACCCATTCAACCAAAAATGAGCCTCATCGCTGAACACAAGCAGCGCGCGATGAACATTTCGAACCGAGCACGAATTTTGATAGTAAAATTCAATAATTTGCAAGCGTTGTTCATTTGTAAGACGATCCATGGTTAAATTGCAAACCAAACTGAAGCTGTTTGACAGTGACACAAGGTACTAAACATACGTCAGCTGTCAAAACCAGTGTTGCCAAAACCAAACCAGCCAAAAACTCACCCGTTATTAATATTTAAATTTTGATGTATTTTTTGTTAACATTTTAATAAATATTAAATAAATAAATAAACGAATGCATTTGGTCCCATCCTCCTAAGTTATGAATTGCGGTTTTTGGACATATGTTTTGTTTTGCGAAAGTTGCTATAAAAAAGAAATGTTGAATAATTTTTGAACCAAAGGTCGGAAATTTATTTTTCTTGCTGGACTAGCCTGGACAAACGGTGGACAAACGAATGCAATTGGTTTGATTTTGCTAAGTAAATTTTGAAATTTTTTCGTTTGGTGCTATAAAATTGAAAAGTTGAATATTTTTTTTTCTGAGGGTGGACAAACGAATTTTTTTGTTGGACAATCATAATTATCGGGTGGACAAACGAATGCACTTTGTCCCATCCCCCTAAATTATAAATTGCGGTTTTTGGACAAGTGTTTTGATTTTTGGGGTTTCCTATAAAAACAAAAAAGCTTAATAACTTTTTACCTGAGGGTGGACAAACGATTTTTTTTCCTGGACAAACGTGGACAAACGAACCCGATTAACCCCTCCCAAAAATTTTGAGTTCGGGGTTTTGGCTTCACGCAGCTGAGCAAGTCACAAATCCTCCATAAGTACCTCTCACCTTAGCCATTCGGATTTGGCAGAAAATAGTAGGTCCCCTCCAATCCTGAAACAAACAAAACGTATACAGGAATGTTTGAGAGTTATAAGTAAATAGTCCCTTGACTCTTCACCCCATCTAAAAAAATAAGCCATGGTCCAAGTTAGGGGACATTCTTTGGACTTAAAAGATAAACTCAAAAATTGATCTTTAAAGCGTGGCAACCTTTTGCCTTGACCACATTTCTCTCAGCAACACATTCGAAAATTTGCTTGGAGAATATATGAAAACAAAACTGTGTGCCTCTCCTTGAGAAAAACGATGACAGAGGGTCGTCCTATAATGGCGGAATCTTCTACTAAAAGATTTGTATCTAATAGTATTTCATTTCAAAATATACGTATTTATCTATAGGATCGATTCATTCCAAATTTCAACTAAATTATTTTTGTTTTAATTTCATTCCGCCCGAATTAAAATTCGAAAATATTCGGTTAATTTGGAAAGTGGCGCCACAGCTTATCAACTAACAACGACCTCGTACTGTCCAAATAAACCTGAGTTTATCTATCCACACACATGGTGCTTCGTGACATATCAATAAACTTCCATCTTCCCTAATTAATTCATCCTCTCTAAATGCAAGCAGCACATCAGCGTTACTGTCGAGCGTGTTCCTTTTTATTATTTTATTTTTTTTGTTTTATAAAAATTGAGTCCGCGAACCAGATAATCCTTGCCCAGTATGCAATCAGAATCATTAAACTGATATGTACGATTTTGTATGCATTTCTTTTGCAACCGTAATCCAATTTAAATATCAAACCAACCAACCAACCAACCAACCAACCAACCAACCAACCAACCGACCATACAGCCATCCCCATCACTATTATGCTGTCATTTTAGCATTGACATTTTTATAGCTCCGCTTTTGCATTTATCTTTAGATCCTCGGCCCTCGCCCACAGGACACCGATAGAGAAGAAAGCAAATAAACTAGATACGCGCTATAAACCGCTTTAAAACAATAGAATTGCCATAAAAAGTGAAATTCACACGCTTGTTGTTTGTGCAGCGAGTATATATCTACGTTAACCATATCCCTCGCCAATGAACCAATTCAATGTCCTTGCATAAAGGTAATTGGAATCTGGTATTTACATATAGAAAGGGTGGATAAAGTGGTGGGGTCTGGAGAATAAGGAATGAAATTGAAGCTTTTTCAATATAGTCATCTAAATATATACTCTTACAAACATTATGTTTGTGCTTGATTTGCCCTTGTTTTTAATCATTAGTGACGTTTCCTTCCCTTAAACATGCCCTTATCTGATGTGTCGTCCTTTAATCTTTCGGAAAATATACATATATATAGATAGAAGAAAATCCACACAAAAGGACTATTGCGTCATTTGATATTTTTAACTAATTTGTATGCAGAATACGATCTGGGATTCGGGAACAACGATTATGTTAAAGTGCAATTATTATGTTAAGCAATCTAATGATATTGTCTTTGCTGCTGCTCCTCTCTGTCTCTCTTCCTACCTACATACCTACCTACCTCTCTCTCTTCTGCATTTATTGTCCTGTTTAGTATTCGTTAACTGGAATAAAAAGGATGCAGCAACATACTGAAATGATGTGATGTCGACGTAGATAGAGGATGCTCATGCTCATGGTGTGATATGTGATGATTATTATTATCACACCTTATTCTACTTTTTAACAATAACATAGGACAGGGACAAATGAATGAGGAAGAAAGGAAGGAAGGAAGGAAGGAAGGACATTGATGTTAAACACAGAACAGAATGGCAAATGATTTTACTTTAATCCTAGCGGGTGGCTTTCATTATTACCACATCCATTTCTTTCCTTTTGTCTGGAGCTGGGATAGTATAGGAAAAACTTTCTTCCAGATGACTCTTCACGGGGATTAGTTTTATTTTTATTTTCTCATTTCAGTTTTAAATTCACTACGTAGCCGTATTTCACTGGAGACAACACAAAATGGAAATCCCTGTTAAAGTTGCTCCAAAGAAATTCCAAGAATCTAGGAAAGTTTTGTAAAAATAGGAAGAACATCAATCTTGACATAAATAATGTTTTAATTTTGTTTTGTGTAAGGGTAAGAAAACTTAAATAAAATTAATGCTATGAGTGCAAAATGGTGTGTAACTCACATTTTGATCGACACAAACCTTAATTTATATGTACCTACATATGAAAGGGTTTTTAAAGCGCATTAGAGCATAAATTATTATTTGTGGAAAAACAAATATTTATTTTAATCAATTTAAAAAAATGTAAAAGAATAACTCACTTTTGCAGTAGGGTGGAGCCTCAATGTATGGAGACAAGTTTTTTTGATTGTACTAACTTTGAATACCTTCATTTTGTTGCATTTGGTTGTGTTTAATATTTTGGTGTTTGATTTTCTTGATTTCGATATAGTTTTAAAAGCCTTCAACCTGAACCTTAATTTTCATTTTTTCTGTCAAAAATTGGATTTTTAGGCTTAAGTACAAGTAAGTTTGAATAACCTATAAATTATAATAAAATACTACTTATTAATGAAATAGTTGATTTATAAAAGTAAACAATAAATCTGAAATAATAAAAAAACTTTATTTATACTTATCTATAAATTAAACAGAAATTAATTTTTTATCTTAAAATTTTATTTTGTATATAAAATGGCAACATTTTTCTAGAGTGTATTTTTGTTTTTATAAGCCCGTCTCTGGCATTTTCACCAGCCACTGTTATTGAAGCTTCAGCCACCACCCTTACACATCGTTCAAGAGCTTGAGTATGAGAAGGAAAGTCTGGAAAATATTAATTTGCGAGCTCTGGTCCAGCAGTTCTACCAATTTTAAGTCACTGAAATTATCCAATAATGGAGGAGGTGTTACTTCAGATTCAGACCATATAATCAAGTCAAGATAATCCTTTCCTTTGAGATTTAATTAAGGAAGTTTAAAGTTTCTAACGGAAGGTGCACTGCTCGACAACAACAAAGCAACATACATAAAGCGTTAAGATTCTATTAGCAGTTGTTTACCATCTAGAATGTGCCATTTTCCCTAAATTTCTATTGGATAGACCTGCAGGACGTAATCCTTGAAATAAATATTTTTGAATAGTGCTAAGAGAATCTTGGACATCTTCTGGCAAATTAGGAAGGTTTCCTACATTTGGTGACAATTCAATAACAGGAAGATCAGTGCAACTTTCCAGCGCCTTTCCAATCGGTCCTGTGTAAAGTTGATGTCCTAACAAATAACCCAGAGGCAGCTCATCAGCGCATGGAGTTAGCATATGAACCATTGCAATGGTATATCCAAGTTAAGTTTCATAAGGCGGATAGCCCCGCTCTTTTCCAACCAGTGTTTGTAGCTAAGCCATCGCAACCAACAATAGACAGTATAGATATAAGTCCAGATGTTTGTCCTTAAGCAATAACTCTCCCCATTCCGGAGGATATGGTAAGATGTCATCTGTACTATGACCCCGGCTGGGTGATTAAAAAAATATGCTCTTCTACTTTGTTTTTTTTTTGGATTAAGGGTATCTTAAAAAAATGCAAATATTTATCGTAGATATTTTTCAGTAGTTGTTTTATTGTTACGGAAGGCAGAAATGCAGTTTTCCTAATATCAAAAATTTCATTTGCTCTGATACCAAATATTTTAGTAATTTTCATAAAAGTGAAGAAAAATCAAATCAGATCAGTAGTATAGTATTTTGTGCAAACTTACAGTAACTTTTAGTGTCAATGAGCGTTATCCTAGTGTGACACACACTTCTCATCGATCACCAGCTGCATTTGTAACCGAGCATCAATAAAAACCAAAAATGACCCCTTTTCCTCGTCGAGACAAGTAATCACCATATACAAGTTTCACAAATAAGTGATTCAAAAAATTATGCCCTTATTTTTCAAAATTTTGAGCTGTGGTAGCAGGCTAAAAAAGTGTTACATATTTTTTGGATGAATTTTTACGAATAGTTTACCTACAAAATTATGTAACGTTTTAAAGCTATTCGAATTCAAAAATAGAAAGATTAAGTCGCCGAAAAGAAAAAAAAACTTTTGGTTCTACTATTTTTTTTATAAAACTTTGACTTTTTTTTTTATTAATTTTAGCGCATAGTTAAAATAATTATGCAACGGTTTAGAGGTATTCAAATACGAAAAGAGAAAAAAACATTGACGCTCCACCTTATTTTGCAGTCACAGCCACTATCAAATGCTATACAACTAATTGTAAAATATCCCGACTATAGGACGACCTTCCATTATCCAAGTACCAGATGAGAGGTAAACAATGTCTTAGGTATACCTACAGTTTGGTGGCTTAGTCAAATGTAGTGAAGGCATAGCACAAAATCAATTTTTGGATTTATTCAATTATATTTTCAAATCACAAAATGTAGTTTTTGATAGAAATTTGTTTTTTTTTTTTTAAGATGCATCCAAGTAAATATAATAATTATATTGTAAAAACAATTTTACTATGTTCTCCCCAAAAATCTTGCCCAGATTCAGAGTTGTCGTTATTTTAAAATTTCTCAGCGCGTTCGGGACAACCACTTTATTAGCCTCAAAAAGACAACAACCTTCTTTGGGAGTGAAAGTTTATAACCATAATGTGAGTATACGAGGGTTAATAGGTATGTACATGTACAAGTGGCATGATATCGAATACAAAAGTAGGGCAGTTTTTTTCACCTCATGGTGGATGTGGGGGGGTGGGGGTATTTTTAAAATGAGCATGTCAGGATTATAACCACTTAAATTCATACAAATATTACATACAAGAAATGATTCTCTGTAATTTCAACTTAGCCTAAGAACACATTTTGACGATTTTGACGAGACGGGGTCAACAAAAGTCCTATTGCACTCTTGCGATCTTAACTTCACGACGTCATCCACTCGGCATCACGTCGTCATGGATATCCACATACGCCCTTGGTCCGAGTCAATGTTTGCCCTGTGCCCTTCGAATTTTATTTAAAGCTTTATTAACCTATATAGTTACATACATTCTCCGAATAGCAAACCAAAAATTCCCCCCTTTCCGATTTTTGCGTTGAAAACGCCAACAATAATCTTCTGGCACATATATCATATCCATGTCCTCTATAGCAGGTCGTAGTTTCTTAGTAGTGTCAACTTTTTCTTCCGTGGAATCAATGTTATGATTAAAATTTTGGCTTTGATGCATATCGTATGCAGTAGCTCGCCAACATTTCGAAAGCCCACGACATCTTGCCTTAATCTTCCCCTAATCTCAAAACCATATGCAGCAATGAGAAGCTGATTCGCTCCTTCTTGCAGCACTCGCCGAAGAAGTTATCATTATAAAGGGTCCGCCATTTAACGTTTTTTTTCAACTAGTGCTTATTTCGTGAATGGTAACACTAAGCTCATGTCTGATTTGACAGATAATTAGTTTTATCCTTCCGCTGAACGAATATAGTTGTGTATACGCTTCGCTAAGTGGGCCTGCGATCGACTTAGAGAAGATGCCGATTTTGCCAAAAAAATCATCTTTTCAGATGAAGCTCATTTTGATCTTGGCGGGTGGTAAACAAGCAAAATTGTAACATTTGGGGCACAGAAAACCCGCACGCATATATTGAAAAGCCGATACACCCAAAACGAGTCGCTGTTTGGTGCGGATTTCGGTCCAGAGGCATAATTGGGCCATTTTTCGAAAATGAGCAAGGAGTGGCCGTTACAGTCAATGGCGATCCTTATCGGGCCATGTTGAACGAATTTTTGTTCACAAAAATTGAAGAGGAGGATATTGGCAACATTTGGTTTCAACAGGACGGCGCTACGTGCCACACAGCCGAAGATACACTCGATGTTTTGCGCCATTTTCAAAAAAAAAGAAGTTATTTGGCAGACCCTTTAATTTCATCCTTCCTTTAATTTCATCCTTCGTACGGCCTTCCTGGATGTCTGTTACATCAGCCTTTAGCCTATCAAGGTTCCCACTTATTGTACGGCTGTTTAAGGTCCGGACATTCTACGGGCTGATCTCAAATTTATTGTTCTTGTTTCGTTTTAATTCAACATTTGAATCATCCGTATCCGAAGTTTGTTGTTGTTTCGAAACTCATTATTTTTGTCCGTGGTATAGGGAAGCTACACCGACATAAAAGTCACAATTTATTTTTACCCAAAACCAAGACTTGCCCTATAGAGCAAGTAAAAAATAAAACAAATCTTAAAGCATAGTCATGTCGCTCTGTGGCTCAGAAAAGTTGCTTATCGCTTAATGACTAAGTGGGAGCAACCAAACAATTTCATATAATTTTTACTTACGATACTGATACTATGAGGCATGTGTAGGATTCGTAATATAGTTTTTGATGTGTAGACATCTTAACTTTGGGTATGGGGGAACTATAAATGCAACGCCAACCAATACTCCAGAAACGAAACAAGACAATCACTGACGCTTTTAAAGAAAATTTGAAAAATGCTTTGTTAGTGTACCAAATGCTTTGTTAGTGTACCAAAGAAGAACAATTCCATGTATTTTTTAACCAACTACATGGTTGCGATCCAATCAAATAATTCCAAGTCAAAGTGCTCATTCATTTAAGCTCAAAAAAAAAAACTATTTCATTTAATTACCTCATGAAGTTCTCTGTAATTCAATAAAAACTGAAAACGTTCTGCTCCTTTGACAGAACCCCCCAGGCACTTAAACGACCCGAAATTCAATTGTGTTGCAATTAATTCCAAAAGCCGATTAAAAATCCTTCGACTATCTAAATGCATCTGTGAAAGTCATTTAATTTAACTATGCCAAACGGCAGACAGTCAATTCGAGACAAGAGGAGACCATTACTAAGGATAAATGTTTGGTTGGGTCCTCGCAAAGACACACAAGCGATAAAAGTTTTGTTTACAATGTAATAACAAGTTAAATTCTTTCGATGACAACAAAAAATGAAAATTGTTTACAATTTAAATTCAAATAATCATACCCATCAATTGGATTTACCAATATCGACAATTCTTGTACACACTGTCCAGATCTTTTGACCCTTATCAAAGTGAAAATGTCAAAATTTATTTTTATTCTAAAATAAACCCAGGAGAATATAGTAAAATCATCATGAATCATCCTTTTATTGTTTTCCATATACCCTTTTCAATAAAAGAATGTTCTTTGTCTTGACAAAGGATGTCTCATTGTTTGGGTCTTATAGGTGTGTATTTGTTTCAAAAAGGGATTTGAAACGCCTCAAACGGTCACATTAACCCACATTTCAATGGTCAAGTCTCGTGGTATGTAGATTCTTTACTTCAATTTTTGTTGGTAGCATTGAAAAGCTTGGAGTTAGTAACTTGAAGAATGTAAATAAATAAAAAGGGTCTATAGGGGACTTTAATAAAGGAAGGGTTGATGAGAAAACCTTGTCCAGCTGTTAGTGAGCTACACTCGGGATTACTTAAGGAATATTTTAATGGCACAGTACATATTTTGATAATATTTTTTTTCCAATCGTCTATTAGAAAGAAATGTGAAGTCTGGAGTGCTAAGTGTCACTTTGAAAGTGAAGTTTTTTTGAAGTGATTTGTTAGTTGCAAAGCGGCAAAGAAACACACAAAAACAGAGATGAAAGTTTTAGAAGTTGTACGCGAAAAAACCTTTTTTTTCGACATTTGACCAATTTCAAATCGCAATGAAAAAAGTGAAAAAATCTGCTTTATAGAGAATTTTATAAACTTTTAAGGCGTTCGCGGCTTTTCATATATATCTACAAAATTAAGAATAATTTTCAGACTAGCCGCGTATTTTTATTTTTGATTTTGACTAAATTTTTTAAATAAAAATATTTTTTTAAAGGATCACTTTTATAGAAGAACACACAATCTACACACAAACATTAAATAAAGTACTTTATCATAAGAAGTACTGTTTAAGGTCCAGTTTTTCAGAGCAAAATTACAATTGAACCCGAGTTAACTCATCAAATTTGGTGAGTTTACTTAGAACTAACTGAACAGATGTTGTATCCACCGAGTTTGTTTAATCGTTCCGCATGAATTCTTCACCGAAAAACTAGTTCCTCAGTTAACTGTGGATGAATTTTGTTGTAGAGTTAGTCTACTCTCTTTTAACTCACCACTCAAAAACTGTGCCTTAGTAAGCCAAATTGCGAATATCGATGTTCGAATAATGGATGTTGTTCTGCTCCAGAGCCCTATTTCATGAACATGCATTGAAAATTGCGACAGGTGACAATTTTTAATTACAACTTGACAATTGTCAACATCTACAATTTCATAGAATTGTCGGAAAATACCCGACAATTGTCATCTTTTCGGTTCATTAACAAATTGTCATAACAATGAATTGTCAAGTATTTTTCGACAATTGTCAAGAATTTTCTGACAAATTTGTACTGAAAATTCTTTTATGAAATGAAAAAAAAATATACAATTTTTCAGTATTAATTTGATAATTGTGACATGAAACTCAGTTTCGGCTAAGTGTTGACAATGAAAGGACAGAAGTTGAGCTTAAATGCTAAATAATATTTTTTCAAGTGAAAGTAATGGCACTCTCGACATTTTAAACGAAGAAGGTGGTGCCATGACACATCCCCATATATGAACTTCACACCAATCGAGACACCGACACAAAAAAATGAAAAATGATTGATTTTTGGTGTCGGTGTTTCGATTGGTGTGCACATAAGTGTTGTGTGTATGGGCCACATTAAATGGATTTCAATTTAATGGAAAATTTCGCATCGGAAACACAGCCACATAGGTTTTGTTCTATTTTTCATCGTTTTTTCAAGGTTGGCACTGCATAAAGTTAAGGCCATGGCAAACTTCAAGATTAAGCAATGACAATGACAAAATTGTCAAGACAAATTTGTCACTATATGTTTCTGACAAATTTTGCCACCTTTCAATATTTTATGACATTCCAAAAAAAATATGTAGGTAAACAGATAGAACTGTGGGACTATCATTGCTATATGTACCTATGCACAATGTACAATGTACTTATCATTTTGCATTAAAAATACCGAATTCATTACTTAATGATTGCCAAACCTACATAGCGACACTCATATCAAAAGTACAAAGAACGAAACAATCTCAAGAAGAAACATTTAATTTAAATAATATTATTAGGACGATTTAAAATATAACCGTCCTAGTGTTTGTTATACTCACAAGCCAGAAAAGATTATTCTATGTATCAACCAATTTCTTGAGTTTGCCAACTTATTTGACGCAAAACTACGAAAGTGATTTTCATTCACAAAGAAGGAAAAACTATTTCGAAAAAAGCACTCAAATAAATAGACAAGAAAATAGACAAATAGCAACTATGTTTCAACTTTAAATAGTAGCAAGGAGGTGTGTGGGTCTAAGGAGGTGAATTATGGGGGAAATAATCCCCTATATAACAATTGAAGGTTGGTAGGTAGGTAGAAATAGCGGCCCCAGAGCAACCTAGCTCAGTGACCAAATTAGCGCTGGAGTGCGCCTTTTGGTACAATAATTCGTATTGACCTGTTAATGGGAAGTGATTCTACTAGAGGGAATACATTGGATGCAGTACAGGAGTTAAAGTCGAAGTTTGTCCTAGATCCACTTCGTCACGTTGAGGAAAGTGATCAAATTTTTTCTTCATCTCAGAAAATTCGTTCAGGTCTTCATGAAAATAAGACCGCTCGAAGGAGCGCAATGACTTTTGACGACCCACCATGAAAGTTTCATAGGAACTAGTAAATATATTATAGTCAATGCTTAGTTGTGATTAAAATTCTTTAACCTATTAAAGAAAAGTTAGACTTTCACTCAAATACAGCTATACCTAACCTTCTACCTCAACTTTTAGATACGCGCCTGTAAAAAGGCATTACTTACATAATATATTAGAGAGGTTTTGTGTTGTGTTGTGTTTGAAATAGAGAGGGTTAAGTGAGAGCTCATGAGACAAAGTATCCTTTTTGCTTATGAAGTTTGTGATTTTTTTTTTTTTTCTTGACTATTTAGTCAAGTCAAGGATGTCCTTTTGTTCTTTTTGTGAGATTAGAACAGATTGAAATATTATGTCTGGCATGGTCAAGTCATATGTTATATAGTAATACCTAACTAAAATTGGAAGCAGAATTTAAATGAATATAATTTAGCAAATTGGGCAAAAATGTGCACAAAAAGGATTGAGGTTTTGATTTGTGAACTAATAGTTGAATTTTAGAAAGTATCTACCCATACATATGTGTTGGCTCGCGGCCAGAGTAAAATTAAGAAGCAGACAGACATTTGCAAAAACGGGAGCAATGACATATACTTGAAGTGGCTTGATGCCCATTAATCCATTAATAGGAAAAAAAAAGTGTATTAGGATAAAGTCGAAAGAGAACCTGGATGACGGCCAAAGCAAGCAAAGTATCATAAGAGAAAAGTATCATGCAAGAAATGTGTCAAGCGAGAAAATATGATACGGTTAAATATGTCAGGTACTGTCAGCCCCCAAATATGTAGGCCCAAAACCTTAGTTTGATTGGTAAAACAGGCTTACCAGCAATAATGGTAAAAATGAACAACATACATAATATTCCATATTCTATTTCGATAGAAGTGTGTACGAACTAGTGGCAGTGCCGTCGAAAACACTATTGAGCTTAAAACAGTTTAATATTTGTGGATAGCAATACTGATAGATGATCCTATAGTTCTCTTTCACACGCAAATTAGTGACAAAAATTGACATTGATTGTTAACGCCACAATTAATTAACGATTTGATTGGCACGTCAACATTTACTCAACATTGATGATCATATAATTAGAATATGGACGCTGCTTAATAGTGTTACACTTCGCATGCGGTGCAGAAAATTGTTCTTTATTCGAGCGTTATACATATGTAAGTCATTTCATTAGGTTTAAAATTCAAATAAAATAAATGACAAAATAACAGAGACTTTGTGGACAAGTAATAAAATCCTAAATAAATCGTATAAGTCAACAGTAGTGTGAATGCAGCTTAACATTGTCTTTTCTTTGACGTCCCGAAGACAAGTAGTATGTTGCTCGGGTTTGCCTCGCCTAATCTTAGCTTTGAAATCTTCGCTTATATTATTTTTACTTGCTCTATAGGGCAAGTATTGGTTTCGTGTAGAAAAAAATTTCGAGGTTATAATCAAAACGAACACTATGATAATCGAGAAAAGTGGGTTTCGTCATGCAGTCCGTCGGTTTGTGCGTCTGTACGTCTGTGCGTCTGTGCGTGTCGGTGCGTCCACTGTAATTTGAGCTAGAGCCTAAACGGGTACCCCGGTTTGCATGAAATTTGGTACAGAGCATTTTTATGTGATTTCCTAGAGGGAAAATTCGAATTTTTGTTTTAGCTCATCTAGAACGGGTAGCTGCCATACAAATATTTTCGTTTCTTCAAATTTTCTCGAAAACGGCTCTAACGATTTTGATTGAACTTCGTACCTGTAATAACCAAGTCAATTTTAAGAAAACTGCATTTCAGGTTTTGGGTGGGTGAAGAGACTTGTTGAAGGAGGCCAGGACCGGACCCCGTTTGTCGAGCCGACGATGATGCATTTCAGGTTATTCTCAAAAAATTCACATTACGGAATTAGGTATTCAACGTTTTTTGAGAAAATGGTCTCATTTTTGAGATATTCTCGTATATCTTTGCCATGGCTTAATCGATTCTGTTATAATTTTGCAATCTGACACTTCTCAATAATTTAAACAATTATGCATTTAAAAAGTTTTAAAAACATTATTTTATAAACAAAAAAAAATCAAACGAAAAATCAATTTTTTAGTGTTTTTGACTCTTTTAATATTTACTCGTTAAATATATACATCATGCATCTTCAATGTTGGGTTACATACAGTATTTTACCACAGGAGCAAGTTCGTGCGATCAAGTCGTGCATATTTTTTTTTTTTAACAAAAACTATAGGTATATAAAAAATTGCAAAAATCATAAATACAACAATTGTCTAGTATTGATAAGAGGGCAGTTCTAATACTATTGTATGACAAGATTCTTAGAAGCGGACTATGTATGAATTTGTTTATGAATGTAATTTACAAAAAATAAACTAAAAACTTTAATGCTGTAGAAAACAAAACAATTGTTTAAACCAATGGCGCAAAATGTTAGACGATTTTGGCCCTCTTTTTCAGTGGTGAGTTGAACCAGTGTTAGCTAACTCAAAAATCAATTAACCCACAGTTAACTGAAGAAGCAGTTTTTTTTCGGTTGAGGATGCAAGCGGAAATACTGAAAAAAACTCAGAGGATAAAAATCATGTGTTCAATTAATCCTGAGTTAACTCACCAAGTTTGATGAGTTAATTCGGTTTTAACTTTAATCTCGCACTAAGAAACTGGGCCTTAGTATACGAAATGTTAAATCATTTTTAGTAGGATGCCCAGGTTTAAAAGATGATTTTCTAAATTTTAAACGAGTTCCTTTTAAAATTTTATTAAAGTTAAAATCACCAAATATATTGTATTGTATTTGTATTAGTATTTACTTCGTACGTCACTTTGACATTCATAAATAATGTCAAAAAAGGAATGTTTACTTAGTTTTTTGCTGGATTTGTAAAATACTTATATAAATATAAATACTGCGAAACTATAACGAAGGATATGTTCAAAAAAAAAAAAATTTAAAACACATTTAACCGTTATGCGAATCTTTGATAAAAACCTTGAAACGCTGTGTAGTTGCAATAAGTTTGTATTATAATAATTTGAAATATATCGAAATCGTTGTATTGCAGTGAACCGTTCTATATTCAGTTTTTTATTGCATTTTTGTCGTTATTGCACACAAAGTTCACCACTGTGCGGAAGATCGCGGACTTCATCCAAATGTTCGATACAAATCCCCAGAGTTTTTTTTTTTTCCACGCGACTCCTCTAATTTATATTTTTTTCAGGACAAATTGGAAAGAATTAAAATCAAAACAAAAAACATTTTTGTTGATAATTTTTTATTATAGCTAAGTTTATGTATATAAATACATAAAATCAAAAGTAAATATTATTTGCAAAAAAAGTTTGGTTGAGAAAAAATACGATTTAAAAAAAAAAAAAAAAAAATACGACTCTTGAGTTACTTATCTACTCCACAATGTGCAATTGTACGAGTGTGTTTATAATAAAGGGTGTTTTTTTAGACGCGTGGTTTTCAAGAAGAAATAAAACGCATATAATTTAATGTTATGGCCAAGAATTTAGATTTATTATAAAGATAAAGGTTTTCCATTATTTTTTAAAAATAATAATAAATTCCAGCCGAGAGGCCCAATTTTCGACAGCTGCAAATGTTGCGCGCGATGGCGGATGGACTCATTGGGGTCTTCCTTGATACTCAGCGCCACAGCAGCAATAGCGTCTTCGGTGCGCACTGTATGGCGTCTCTGAGGATGCGCATTATCCACTAGAGTAAACGTAGTGCTAAAGCAATCCATGGTTGCTCGAATTTATGCGATTTTGCGATTATGTCGACCAAATATTGGACGCAATGCGTCGCGCGAACCGAACCATTATTTTGGTAATAAATTTTCACGCTTTGCAAACGTTGTTCAGGAGTAAGTCTATAAATTATGAAATGTCAAACTCAACAGAGCAAAAATCAAGTGACAACTGTCAAAAAAACCAACTCCGAAAAAAGTACTGCCAGATTGAAAACCACATGTCTAAAAAAAACACACTTTATATGAAATCAATTGGCATTCGAGATAAAAATTGGTCATCCCGTTCTTAGGTACAAAAGTAGTATTTCTTAGGCCATGAAATAACTGCGGGTCTTGGCTTGCGATGGCGAATGCGATAGTACCCCCCCCCCCCCCCTTTCGATAGTACCTAATCACTTATTTGAGTTTTAGTAGGATCCACAAAATCTATTACACAATGTCTAGGAGAAACACACTTTCCGCCAAGACATTTCTCTTCACAATCCGGTACGCAAGGATTTGCTGCAAATTTAATGTATCCCTGGTTGCAAGAACATTCGTTTGGAGCTGAACAGTAGGCATTTTCTGAGCATTCCTCCGAACAGATTGGTTCACACTTTCTTTCATTTTTGGACATTTTATAACCCTCCTTGCAGGAATATACTTCAGGAGCTGAACAGTAGGCATTTTCTGAGCATTTCTCCTCCGAACAGATTGGTTCACAATTTTCATCATCTTCGGACATTTCATAACCTTTACTGCAGGAACAAACTTCTGGAGCAGAGCAGATACTATTTTTGGGACAGAAGAATTTCTTACAAATTGGCTCACACTTATTATCCTCCGACATTTCAAAACCTAGGTTGCATTCACATTTTTCCACTGAAGAACACCAACCGTTGTCACAATTCGAACAGATTTTCAAATCGATGCACCTGGAAATTTGCTGATAAATATTTTCAGTTTATATATAGTACATACAATATTCTTACACTTACAATAGTACATTATTGGATGTCATTGACATAACTTTTCCCTTAGGACAACTATCAATGTCAAGTCCTTCAAATTTCCCCACTGAATTGTTATTCCACCTCAATTCGTATTGTACGCTAAGGATTGCAGCTACAACAAAAATGGCTACAAGGGTACAAAGGTTGCAGCTCATTTCTTTAAAACTCATTATACTTCTAGCTAATGTGTTTCTGAAGACTGAAGAAAAATAATTCTGGGCTTGTCATTTATAATATTTGTATGATTGATACAGATAAATCCTCACGGTTTAATTTCATGAAAAAAATGCAAGGAATAAATGTTTTAAAAATAAACTTCGACTTAAGTGTGATAAGAAAGCTTTTTTCCAAATTTTTGTTGACAAGATTATAACCTTAAGTTTGGTTCGCTAAAAGTTTTATAATAAACAAAAAAAAATTGGAAGGTAAACTAACAGATTGCGGAAAACCAGGGCTTATATTCTGTTCAATTTGAATATGCATGTACAGGCACAGGCCTATGACAGAGCTGCTGTTGTTTGGCACTCAACTTAAGAAATTGCCACTAAAATAAGAAACAGAATCACTGACTTACATTTAAATTGTTTGTGTAATCTTATTTGAGCTCACGTACATCCCATCACCATGACCTGCTCCCTGGGTGAAAGCTGAAAGGAGAGAGGAGACTGATCACCAATTTGCAACCAACTCTTAAGCTACGATTAGACGGTCAACGCAAATGGTCAATGCGTTGACTCTCTAACGTTAGAATGACTTAAAATACTGTCACAAAGCCTTCAATTCGTAGCTTTACTGACATTGTATTGAATCATAGTTAACATTGCCTAGTTGATGGAAATTCATATGGCATTTTCTTTGGTTTTTGCTATGTAACTTTCTGCGTGAGTTTTTTTTCATTTTTATTTTATTTTGAGTGATGAAAATTTTTATTTGGACCTTTAAAATGTTTGTCCGTTAAGCGGAAAAGATGATATATCAGTCAAGTGGCTGCCGACAGTGGTGATACACATTTGCGCCCATTTTTTTTTGAATTTTCCATGACTTTCCGCACGATTTCCAGTGATAACTGGAATATTCTCCTTAAGGGCTGCGATTGTCTGAGGCTTGTTGGCATAAACCTGCGACTTCAAGTAGCCCCAAAGAAAGAAGTCTGGGATTTTTAAATCAGGCGATATTGCTGGCCATTCCAAAAGGGGAGATTATACGTGACCAGGAAACGCTTCCTTCACAATATCCATTGTGGTTCGTGCTGTGTATGCGACCGTCTTGTTGAAACCACATATTCACCAAGCCCCGCTCAACCAATTCCGGCTATCAAAAGTCGTTTATCATGGCCCTGTAGCGTTCGCAGTAATAGTGACCATATTGCCGATGGTGTCCTCAAAAAAATACGGCCGAATCAATCCTCCCGCGTGAACGCCGCCGCACCACACAGTAGCTTTTAGTTTATGTAATGGCTCTTCGTGCATCACACGCGGATTTTCAGTGCCCCAGAAACGAAGATTTGCTAATTTGACGTAACTGCTTAAATGGAAATGCGCCTCGTCGCTCGACACAAAATCGTCCTCTTCGTTGTTGAGATTGCGAGGATGGCTTGACAGCGGAGTATTGCGCTCCATTGCTTGTTTGTAGACTGCAGCTGTCTAGTTCACAAATGTCAAATGTGATTGACGAACGATGACATTTGCAAAATTTATAACATCTTCCGAAAGGGTGATTAATTTTGCGCCACCTTGTATATCATTATTCTTGGTGCACCTATTAGTAATTGTGTAGCTTTTGAACGACTTTCCTCAATGAGGTCGAGAGAAAGGCGAAAGGCTATATGCTGGACTCGACAAGAACTTGTGGAATTGCTATTAAATAGTTTAAATATGCCCTCAGAAATCTCAGTTACATGAACAGGATTCCTGCGCAAACATTTTTATTTTTCTTGCCAAAATCCTGAGGAAAAAACATTTTGAATTCGTTTGCTCTCTTTTTGACGGAGAAAAATCTCTGAGATCTCATTTTCCTGAACGCGCCCATTACAATTATAAAGATTATTTGAAACATCGAAATACATAGTTCTTAAGCAGTTACCCCTTCCAGATTCAGTTTTTTATTGAATTTTTGTCGTTATTCCACATAAACTGCTCCACTGTGCAACATAATTATCACGGACGGTATTGAAAAGTTTGATAGAAATCACCAGGATTTTATCCTTATATTCAAGACAAATGGGATAGAATTAAAATTAAAACAGAATAATATTTGTCTTTGATAAAGGTAGGCTTAGTTTTTGAAGCCTAAGTTTAGTTGAAAAAATGCGATTTGTAAAAAATTCACTTCATTTGAGCTACGTATGTACATACATGACATAATGTTAATAAACTAAAATGGCGTGCGAAAAATGTAAATATTGTGTCTCTGTCATTTTTTGTCACTTTTTGGCCATCCTTTTTTTATGTGAAGTAGCATTTGATTTGGCATTAAATTATGAATGTAACTAAAAATTGATTTTTGATCTTTTTTCTTCAAATAAAAGAACAATCTGAGGTGAAACCTTAATAGTCGGAACGCGACGTAAGTGATCTAATGACGCAACCATAATATTATGATTTCGTCAAGTTTTTGTTAATTTTCACTTTGGGAAGTTAATAGCACTCATCGACAGTTCCTTGCGTAAGTATGAACTTGGCAGCTGGTGGCAAGACATTTCATATAAAGACGAAAAACTATCCGAAACCCTGTGTATACATTGTTATTTTGTGATTTCGTGTATTAATATAGACTTGTGGAACAGAACAGTAGTGACTGCACCGATGAAAAATGTCTATGCGTGCGGTTTTTTACTCATCTGTTCTCATTTCCTAAGGACAAACAGGTACCGATTCGTTTGTAGGGAAGGTTTGGCATCTTACTGTGGAGTATCTTTGATTATTTTGGAAGTTCTGGAGCATTAGCTTCCTACAGCTTCCGACTATTATAGTTCTACCTTTAAAATTTAATGTATATAAATTGACAGTTTGATCAATCATGAATTGATTATTTTTCGTTAAGTATTTTCGTCAAGAAATATTTTGACATTTCACATGGATTTTAGCTAGTCTTATGCTGTCATTAAAGATCTTTTAAGAATCCGATATGCGTTTCGATTGTATTTTCCAGTTCTAGGTCTCACATCCAATCATTTTCTCCTTGACATGCGAAAGTCATCATATTGGTAGTCGTAATCATTCATTTGAGTTGAAGGCGGATCCACACGCATCAGACTAAGCTGACGGTCTAAATAATCCTTTAAGTAATCTGATACAGATTCGCCATCTCTGAAGTCTTTTATGAATCCTTTATTGCAAACACAATTTCCAGGCGAAACGCACTTTCCATCAAAGCATTTGTCTTCGCAATCGGGTACGCAAGTATTTGCTGCGAATTTAATGTAACCCTGGTTGCAAGAACATTCGTTTGAGCTGAACAGTAGGCATTTTCTGAGCATTTCTCCTCCGAACAGATTGGTTCACACTTCTCTTCATTTTCGGACATTTCATAACCTTCATTGCATTCACATTTTTCCGCTGAAGAACACCAACCGTTGTCACAATTCGAACAGATTTTCAAATCGATGCATCTGGAAATATGTTGATAAACTTTTTGAGTTATTAAGAAAGCTATTGTATATAAAGGTTGTTTTTTTTAGTGGTATAGAACTATAAGTTGGAAACATTATTTTAACTGGCGGCCATTTTGTCAGCTTTCAAGTGATTTATTTTAAGTTTGGTTTGGCATTTTAACATGAATAGACTGCCACCTGAACAACGCTTCCAAATTGTGCCCAAATGGGCCCAAAACAAGATTGCCGTTGATCCCAATTTTCATAAGCGAATTTTGTTAAGCGATGAAGCTCACTTTTGGTGGAATGGATACGTCAATAAAAAAAACTGCCGTATTTGGAGTGATGATAATCCTCAAGTGTATGTTGAGACGCCGTTACATCCACAAACGCTGACTGTTTGGTGTGCTTTATGGTTTGGTGGAATAATTGGTCCGTACTTCTTTAAAAACGATGCTGGCCAGAAAGTTGCAGGCAATGGTGACCGCTATAGAGTGATTACTGACTTTTTCGTTCATAAATTGAACAACCATGATGTGCAGGAGCTGTGGCTTCAACAAGACGGCGCAACATATCACCAGGTCGTGCCACAATTGATTTATTGAAGGAAACATTTGGTAACGCATATTTTCACGTTACCTACCCGGGAATTGGCCTCCAAGATCGTGCAATTTAACGCCGCTTGACTATTTTTGTGGGGGTATTTGAAGTCGCTAGTATACGCCGATAAGCCCCAGTTGATTGACCACTTGGAGGACAACATTCACCGCGTTATATCCGATATCCGATCGAAAATTGGACCTTCAGATGAGACTACGTCCGAGCCAGCCGTGGTGGTCATATGCCAGAAATTATATTTAAATTATAATGCCAGAAGATTATCTTTTGAATAAAGTTAATTTTATGTCAATTTAAAAAAATTATCTTTATTTTATTACATTTCAAAGTTCTATACCTCTAAAAAAAACACCCTTTATGAATACAAACAATATTCTTAGACTTACAATAGTACATTATTGGATGTCATTGCCATAACTTTTCCCTTAGGACAAATGTCGATTCCTTTGATTTTTCTCACCAAATTGTAATTCCACTTCAAATTGTATTGTACGCTTAGAATTGCAGATACGAATAAAAAGCCTACAAGGGTACAAATGCTACACAGGCTGAAGCACATTTTTCCAAACTCACTATACTCCTAACAAATGTGTTTCTTAGACTGAAGCAAAATAATTTTGGCCTTGTCATTTTTATAATATTTGTATGATTGGTACAGATAAAGACACAAGGTTTAATTCCAAGAAAAAAATGCAAAGGAAAAAATAAACTTTGACTTAAGGGTGATAAGAAAGACTTTTTCCAAATTTTTGTTGACAAGATTATAACCTTTAGCTTGGTTCGCTAAAAGTTTTAAAATAAACAAAAAAAGATTTGATGGTACGATGTCAGCTTGCGCACAACCAGGGCCTAGTGACATCTAACTCTAAACCATACAATCATACGACCAAGGTTCTTCTTTCAATTAGTATGAGATTGTTGATTTCTGAAATACACACTATGACAATATTAGCACTTCATGAATTGATACTCTATCATAGAATTTTTCGTACCTATCTCTAGTTACATCATGTAGACATAATATTTTATTTGGCACACATAATAAATCGTTCTTGCAAGAAACTTAGTTCTCGAACAAAGTTTTTCTTTACTTTTTTCTTTCAAACATGTCCGTTCTTTGTCTTGGGAAATCCATCAAAACCGACCAAACTCTGAAACTGGAGCAAATTTTTCCGAGGACTTCCTTAATGTGAAATTATTATATTTTTTTTTTGTAGCTTGTTTCGAACTTTTGTTTTTATTTTTGTTTGTGTTTTCAGACATAAGTGAGAATGAATAACATTCTCATTAACGGCAAACCAACAAAAAGAAATCAATTAAGTCGATAATAGATAACTGGAACAGATTTATGTGAGGACAATATGGCGCCAAACATTTTAAGGAAATCTATTTTACTATAAAACTTTGGTTATCATTAAAAAATGATGAGTTGTTGATGGCGATTGCTTGAAGACCCTGTTGAGTTTTATGTAAAAAAAAGGTGATATATTTTGTCATCTCTAGTACGAAGATATAGCAAGACCTTGATTTATGTCATAAGCTTTACCACAGCTTCCTGAGTCATATGCTTATTTTTTGGTTTACTTTCACACCTTCAAATTTTCCTGTAAAAGCTATTATTTTTTGCACTTCAAGCATTAATTTTGAGATACATTAAAAGGCATAGTTAAAACAGACTTTTTAAAAGCAAGAAACAAGCTATTTTACAGAAAATATGTATATACATAAATTAATGATTGACTTGCATAACTAAGCCTTTAGATAATTCTGTGCGACCTTAAACAAGGTAGATTGTTAGTTGGGGTGGATTCTGAGACTAGTATGAACAGAATATATGTTTCACGAAAAATCAATGGCACTTTCCGAATTCGCAAAAAAAAAAAACTACATTTTTTTCAAAATTAATTTCCTTATTGTGTTCGAATTAAAGGTGTCCATAAAAGTCCTTCCACCCACACTTGACACTTCCATGGTTCTGGCGCTATCTAAGAGACTCACATGTCAAAAATGTGAGAAGAAAATTATGTAAAATAGAGTGAAAACAGAATTTAATAGCTCATCTCACAGAACTTGACAGAAATATTTTTTTTTTACATATGTAATGAAATTATTTGCAAACTATGTCAAAAACATGTCAGTAACTTGAAACACATATTTTTCATTTTTTAGTTTCCAACGCAAAGTTAAACTAGATTAAAATTCATTTAAATAGAAAGTGAAGAAATCAATTGAGTTGTTATGTATAATAACTTCAAGGAATAAAGAGAAATATACTACCTACCTATTTTGAGTCGATAAACTTGATTTCATATACATACCTAAAGGTTTTTCATCAATATAGGGAGGGAAAGCTGCAAAAATTGAATAAAACAAGTCGTGTGTGTGAGATATCAACGAATTTTGTGTTTTTTTATTTAAAAAGATCTATAAATGACAGTATCGTACCAAGGGCCGGCCAGCCACGGCTTTGCTGGGTGGCGCCCGTCCTATAGAGGTCCAATTTTCAATGAAGTCGACGCGTATACATAGATCAGGCTGAATTAAAGTAATGCACGGGTTATGTCGAATTTTAGTGCACGATCTCAGTCACCAGTTAGGGCTGTGTCAATCAGCAACGATTGGATTTTTTTGATCCGATCATCGAAAAGTATCGATGGTTGAAATCACAAATTTTCATTTTAATCGATCTTAATCTCAATCATTTCGATGATTCTAGATTTTCCATCCCAATTTCAATCATTGTTGGGGTATATTTACATCCATATGTTAGTCTGATTAGGGCTTCTTAACGAGTATATTAAATCACCTGAGTGCGTTTATAGTCATGTACGTATATGTGTACAAATTTCTCAGAATAACTGATATGATTTAAATGACTTTATTTCATTGACATACAAAATTCATTAAAATCGGTTCAGTAGGTATACGCCAAAATGTTTTATTAAGTAAGTTTAGATATATTTATGTTTTACATCGACTTGCTTGAACTTTTTTTTGCCTTCAGTTTTTATTTTTTTTTTATTTTATTCAAATAAAAATACAAAGCACCAAATTTAAATAACGTACCTAAAGCCAGAAGTGAGTCATTTTCAAAAAAATAAATAAATTATTTAAACAATTCAAATTTTTTCTTTGTGACTGCTCTCTTAAATGATAAATAATACAGGTATACCTATCAATGATCAGCCTTTCAAAATAAATAAATAAATAAAAAAAATAAATAAATTAAAATATCAATTTTTTTCTGAGAATATTCAACTCTGCCTGGTACTAAAATAATTTTCTTCGAACTTTCTGCTCTGCAAATTTTTTAGAAAGGTTCCAATAAATTCATTTTGTCGCAAACCTTGGTGTCCTAAAGAAATCATAGCCAATCCAGTCATGGTAGACTGAAGATATTTTTTTTAATATTTTTAATTTATAAAAAAGATTCTTTCATCACTTGCAACGGTAACTATGGTAAACTAAAAATAATTCTAAAAAACGAACAATACTGATATTTGAACCAAATCTTAACTCTGTTATAAATTCTAAAACGTCGTGAGGACGCAAACTTTTCTGAAAGTTCTATAGTTCATTTATAGCCGTGTTTTTTTTGCAAGTCCATATGGATTTGTCGAAAAAAACGACATCGGGACTAATAGTTTTACATGTAAATACAACAACAACTTAAATCCATATGGACTTAGCTAAGTCCAGATAATTATCGGGACTTACGTACTGTAAGTAAGAAGTTCCTAAGTCCCGATGTCGTTTTTTTCGACAAATCCATATGGACTTGCAAAAAAACACGCCTTATGTCAGATGAGTCCTCTTAGTTTAAAATAGTCTCGAAGTCCTTACAATTTTCTAACAATTCATCTTTCGTCAATTCTCTTAGGGAAAATATTTACAAATATTTATTATGCTCATTAATCTGGGAAAAACTAAGCTCCAAAGAAGAAAAATACATCGACTTTATATTTTTGACGGTGATCAATGATTGGTTCATCATCACACTCGTAGCTGTTTAAGCACAGTTTCAAAGTCTATATAACACTAACACTTCACTGATGTCGATTTCAGCAAGCATTTGGCGTCTTTAAGAACTTGAAAGTCTGACACAATTCTTCAAACAAGTGCCTTGTGTATTGATTAGAATATTATTTGCAGTAGTTATTTTATAGAAGTTAATTTTTTGGGTTTATACTCGTATCTAATAAATTTCAATATTTTCGCCCTGATGTTGTTTATTAGAAGGAAACAATTAAATAATTTTTGGAAATATGTAGGAATAGTTTATTTTTATAGTAGCCACAACGGCCTTAAATTTTAAAATTTTGCCGCCTTCAAATTTTGCAGCCCCTCCCCCTAGATCAGGCCCTGGCATCAGCTGTGTAGCACCTAGCGCCGCCGTCCTTTTGGAAGTTGGAACCATTTCTTGTTCATCGTTTTTTCTCAAACAGCTGCGATGTTTTCCGCAAATCTTGCTGTTCGTTGACTTACGGTTACGACTGTTGGTTGATTGTTCACCGAACAAAACGCATCGAATTTGGATACCAAACGATTGAATATTCGACTGGAAAGGTTGAGCATAATGGAAACAGTAAAATAACCGCGCATCGTTGCTACAACGATGTAACTTATTGCCATGATTCGTCTTTACATAGTGTCTGAAAAATAGAAAAAGAAAGAAAAGAAATTAACTGTCAAAATCCAACCGTTCATATTGGAAAATCTATTAGAAATTGGAAGTGACTCTAGACATGCCAACTATGACAGTTTTAGATTCAAAATAGCTTTTAACGGCCTTTAGTCTATAATAATTGGCGTTTCGTCCCGGCGATCTCACTTGGACTCATCAGTTGACTAGTGAGGGCTTTGTCAATACGCAATTTTTTTTAAGTTCAGTTCAACTTACATGAACTTTTTGACAAAAATCCAATGTGAACTATGTATATCCAACAAGATTAAAATTCATCAGTTGATGAGTCCAAGTGAGATCGCCGGGACGAAAGGCCAATTTGTATGGACTAAAGGCTGTTAAAAGCTATTTTGAATCAATAATTCAACAAGTCCAATTAAATAGTGCTAAGTCTTCTACTTGGCTGATGTATTTCAGTAGTATATAGAATTTGTATTATAAAAACCTTCATATATGACAGTTTTAGTTTGCCTACTGTTTGCAAGGTCACGAAGCGACAGGGCCCTCTACCGGCGGACCATACTCCGGGCGCCCTTAGTTATTTTCTAGTCACGTCAAGCTCATTAACACAAGCCTGCTTTTCATGGCGATAAACTGATATAACTGTTATAAATTGGAATTTCCCTATAGTCTCGTCCATTTCTATTATGACTTACACACATTTTTAAATAAATAGGTAGCTCAACTTCAACGTGAAATTTAATAAAATGCACGACTGGGTAGATAAATGGCAATTTATAACAGTTTTTAGTCATTAAAAGTAGGTTTCCATCAACGAGCTTCGCGGAACTTGAAAAAAAAAACTTCGGGTGCCAGAATTATGCTTACTGGTGAAAGGCACTGACGCCGTGGGCCGCATAAACAATAATTTTATAAACAAAATTGTTATAAATTTGCATGTCTAGAATCACTTCCAAAACCATGAAAAAGTATATAAAAATGTTAAAAATAAAGGGTGGCGCAGAAAAAGCTAAGGGTCTATTATTTTTTTATCTTATAAATACATCAGATATCAATGAGGAATTTGTTCAATTTGAAGATTAAGATTTTATTTAAAAGTTTTGTATTTAAAATTTATAACTGTTTTCTATTACAGATTGCAGTCTTTGAATCTTAACCTGATGGAGCGCCCAGTAAAGGAAGACCTCGACTCAGATCCCGCACGCAAGTGGAAGAGGACCTCATCCAAATTGGCGTGCGAAACTTGAGACAGCTAGGAACTGAGTTGGCTGGAAGAAGCTTGTTGGTTGAGGGCGTAGCGCCACGTTAAGTAAGTTTCCATATTATAGAGAACTTAGAATTAAATTATTTTAATTGACGGTTTAATATTTGTGTTCTTAGAAAAAGTTACATTTTTTAATATTAGATATTTATAGTTAACAAGTAAATAAAAATATTCAGCCCCATTTTGCTATATCGATCAAAACTTTCGATTCACGGGAATGTTTCGTTCAATTTGCCTCAAATTATTTATTTAGAACTTATGACTTTGGAATCCAAATTTTAACCAGTACTTGTTTATGAAATTTTACAGAGAATCTTATTCAGCCTTATAGAGAGTTTCAACCGAACAACATTTCACCCGGAAAATTTATGACATTTCACTTTTCGCCTATTGTGAGTTTGCCCCGAAATTTCATGATAGAAAAATTCCCCTTATTGTGAAATGAGAACATTCATTTCGGGCGGAACGTAGTGTCATTTTCACAATAGCTTTTAAAATTCCGGGCGAACAAAACATTTTAAGGTGAAATATTTTTTCGGGTGATACTCACAATAAGGCTGAATGTTTTAGTTTTATTTTTGTCGCAATTGGTAGGCATATTATGGAAAAATCATTTTCTTCCCGCGGAGAGCAGAATGCAATTGTTAAGCGGAATAGGGCTGATTATTTACAAATTTAAACGATTTATGCGAATGTAGAAAATAACGTCGTGAAGGCTACCTCCTATTCTTTATCCTATTCTGAGTTCTGCAAAGTTGCGCTCTTTCCAAGACTTTGTCCATGACTTCACGTTAAAAATCAGTTGGTACCGCTCTGGCCTACAGATGTATACTCTTTCTAAGAGCATTTTTCAAAACAAAACGAGATTTTGTTACCTTATTACTTTCACATACCTACATATATATATGTAATTGGTTTGACGAAATTTTCACAGTTTGCTCTAATGCACTAGAAAAAACTGTTAAAAAAATAGTTTGTCGAATCCGCCCTGCCACGCCAACTTTTCTATTTCATATTTTCTCGGAAATCCTTCTATTTGTTGGAGATAACTCAAATGATTTAGATGAATCTCTCAGAATTTGTGCTTTTGTGGAAAACGAAAATTAAAAAAATATTTTAAGTAAAATCCGTCCATTACCACGTCCACTTTTATCATAATTTGGTTTCTCAGATCTGATCTAACGATTTGGATGAAAACTTCAGTGTTTGTTTTTAAGTTGGATACGCCCTCTGCCACGCCCACTTTTCTTATATATCTTAGTTCCTCGGCAACAGTTCAAAAGATTTTAATGAAAATTTCAAAGTTTATTTGAACAAACGATAAAAAAATAATAAGCTAGATTTCCGCCCACTGCCACGCCCACCTTTATGATTTCTTGGTTTCTTTGAATCGGCTACACCGATTCAGTTGAAATTTTCATAGTTTGTTTCCGTGGGCGAGTAAAAATTATGAAATTGGTTTAACTAAAATCCGCCCACTTCCGCTCCTACTTTTATCATTTCTTGGTTTTTTTGTATATACCTTAATACGTAGCCTGACACTTGAACTTTGCTTAAAGATTTCAACCTTCAACAATAGAAAAGAAGTTTTATTATAAAAGAACGAAATTTTACTTGATACGATGATTGGCAATCGATCAAAAACGTAATTGTGATAATCACCCTTATTACGGTTGTCGTTTTACTAAAACGACAGTTAAACGACATGGCTCTAGAAGGTACAATTGACGCTAAAATAAAACTAAAACTTCAGTGTTCTCACCGCTCTTCACCACTCTCGCTATTTTTACAATATTTTAATTTTACAACACCAATTAGGGCTTCTAGGGCCGAGTCGTTTCACTGTCGTTTTGGAAAAACGACAACCGTAATAAGGGTGAATTTTAAACCATCATCCCCCAAAATTTCAATCCCTGCCCTTATTTAGATACAAATTAGAAATCCTACAAATTTAAATGCCCATTGTGTCTACCTACTTGCGTATAACATACAAATTTAACGCTTTTGTGCCAGCATATTTCCGTATGTTTTTGGAAATTATTGTCAACAAAAATGCTCAGGCCGTAACCAAGATGTTAAGTGCCGCAGTACAGGGAAGATAAGACGTTTGCCTCTCACTCTGGTTGCATTGGCTTGCATAAGCGTGTCGCTATTTAAAGCTTTCACAGGGTTTCCGTAGTTTAAATTATAAAAAAACACTTCACACTTCAAATACTCAACTTCTCAAAAGCTTCAAATCCCAAAAGTTCCTTTATAAAATCCACAGAAAAGCTCTTGAAGTTGCTTACAATTGGGAAAGGTAACTCTGTTACACACATCGTAGATGACGACGACGAGGGCACGATCGTTGATCAGCACGATCGTTGATCAAATCAATTGGATAAAGTAGTGTGGCTTCACCGGTGTTTTGAAACATAAAATCCATTCCGCAACACACGTAACACATATAGCCACACCAACACAAAAAACTAAAAATTTCAACATATAAATATCAGAAATTGGTGCACACACCAGCCCGCACAGGCGAACACACTCTACAATACATTGACACAAGTGTTGTGTCTATGTAAAAAGTTATACCTATACTACTGTAAACAATTGTGTGCCGTGGATGTGTGTTTGGCCATTGACCGTCTTACTGATCTGAGACTGAGACTAAAGTTTTCATTGGCGGAAGAGTGAGATACAAACAATAATTTTATGGATCGACTTCCAGTGCCAACGCATTGAAAAATAAAAAAGTAAACACATCTTCATTGCAGAACTCTTTATTTATTTTTATAAAAATTGAATTTTCTTTCATTACATTTTACATTTGCACGCGTAAATTTTCCTACGGTAAGTTAAAACTTTCCCAAGTCAAATTTCTAAGATCCCGAGCAAAGCTCGGTCTCCCAGGTACCTATTATTATTTGACAGACAAAAATTCTATTTCACCCATAACTCTAAATTACAGCCCCTCCAGGAGTTTTTGCTGTATACGTAGTTTGCGATACAGACAGACAATAGGTCCTTAAATTTCGCTGTCTTCGTTTGTATCACCGTTATGCCGTATTTTATCAAAATCTGTACCTATCTTTATCTCTATTGCAATAAACACTCCAGTAATTTTAGTTACCAGCATGGCAACCAAAAACATAAAAGGATATTTTAACCATCCCTTAAATGGACAGCATTTTAAAACTTAACCTTTGTTGAATATATTTTAAATTGTCTAAACATAAATAAGCTGGCCCTTTTATGTCTTTTATAATGGAGAAAGATAAAAAATATAATCTCCGCATCAAGTCTAGCAATGAAATACCTATTGCGTTATAGACAAAGGTTATTAAACAAAATATCCCTTTGAATAAACGGGACAAAAATTGAATTGGAAAATAATAATCCCTTTAGGTTTTTATCTCAGAAAATGGCTTCATATATTTTTCATTAGAAACGGTATTAAAATAAATAGAATTCCATGCATCTCTGTTGTACTCATAATCAGATTTACCATCGTCATTTTCATCAATCAATAGTCTAGCTATACCTACGGTACACCTGCCATAAAATATGAAAGCAGCATCAAGAAGAAAATATCTGGTTCCACCTCAAGAGTTTGATTTTGAACTTTCATTTTAAATATTTAAAAAAGAAAAACTTCTCCATAAATCCTTCAGAAATTTCAGTCAGGGATAAGTTCTACTCAGATATCTGAGTAAAAAGTTACACCTTACTCCTTGTCTGGCATCATAAGTTGCTAAATGAAGTCATGTCCTGCGTCCTGCTGGCTACATGTCCGAGGAGAGTCCACATCAAGTTACTTTGCAAGAAATAGATCAATTTACTTTTGAAAGAATGTAAGTAGGACGCGACGCGGTGGTGATTTTATTTGTGGTTCTCTATTCAATATTTCCTTAAAGATTCTGCAAGAATTAAAAAAAAATTCAAGCAAACTCCAAAGTCATAAATTACAATTTATGATCAAAGAAACGTAACGCAACACCTTTATCAAAGGACACAAATATTGAGGGAAAGATAATATTTTATAACAGAGCAGATGATGCACCTTAAGGACTATTAAAGGATTTGTATACGTTGCAGTGTCCTTTGCTATTTTTTATACCCCCGACAGCAGAAACTAAAGGAAAACTATTGTTCAAAAGGTCGATTTCAATTTGAATTGAAATAAGCGCTAAAATTCGGCTTTCTATATAAAGTGTCGACATCTAGCGGTGGGAATACATATTGCCCCAAATAAATCTTGGTGTGAAACTTAGGTTATAGTATAGACATAAACCTTTTGTCGGAATAAATATAAATAGTTACAAAAAAGTTTGAAAAAATATTTAACAGTTCAGACATAAACCTTTAAGTATTAGGTTTGTTTCTTTGGTATAAATCGAGCTTTTATTAAAAAAAATTAATTTAATATTTTCAAATTACATTTTAAATAAATATAAATTCGGCGTTATCACAGGCCCCGTCGTACTACGAATACCGAAAAAAAAAACTATCATAGCTGCTGTCGTAACAGAAATATTACTAAACAGTTTCGGAGTTCGTGAAAAGTGATATCTATAAAGCCCGAACCACACTACTCTCGTGTGGTGTGTTGGGGAGTAGTGTGTCGCTAACGCTCTAATGTATTTCATATGCGTAGAGCCATATTTGTATCGTGTGATGTGTTGTGACGAAATCTATGAAATACATTGGAATGACAGCGACACATTACTCCACAACACACCACAAGAGAGTAGTGTTGTTCGGGCTTAACCTTCACATTTCGTGGCAATATTTTTCCTACGATGGGAGCTACGAAAACATTTCTTTCGAGTTTTGTAGGAGCAAACTATTACGACGGGGCTTGTGATAAGGCCGATTATGTTATGTGAGATTTTTTCCCATTTGATGACCTCAAACAATTTCGAAGGGTTAAAAAAAAACAACTTTTTTCTATTCGGTACTGAAAACCGACGTTGCGGAAATATTTTGTTTGTTCAAGTTGATGCAAGTAAATGCCCGATTTCATAAAAATACACTAAAATCCTTTTTATCTAAAGTCCTCTTAAATTTTATCAGACCTTTAAATATTTCCAGTTTCACCATCTAAAAAAAAGAAATTTCAGTGAAATTTTAGTTAAAATTGGATTTGCCTATCATCCCTGGATATGGAAATAGGTTGTTTCCCTCTCACATTCGAAATGCACGTGAAAAAGCATTATATGTAGAAAAAAATGCTACGAAAAAAAGTATATTTAAAGAACGGATTCCAATTCCAATATGAACTCGGAATATTCTTGGACGGTCTTACTATATGTTGCTCATCATCCTCAGATGAACAATCAATTATTCTAAAAACAAACAAATTATGAAGGCTTTCCGAAACCAACGCGAAACATTCGCAACGAATATGCGATGAGTGAACAATGTTTGAAGATTCACATCGCGCCAATGTGGGTGCTCTCATTTATCTCAATGTAAATAAATTAAGAAAGGCGAAAGTCTTGTCGTCGTCGGAAGTATTCGCGTTGGCTTGGGAGAGCCTTAAAAGATTATTATATACACACAAACTATATTTTTGTTTGGACCTATTCACAATTTATATTTGCAAGAAATTAAATAAAAAAGTGACTGCAAAATATCATCTATAATTTTCTTACTCGTCGGCTGACATCTGACATAATAGACTTCACAAATCACACTTTTAAAATTTATTGAGACGAGAATGGGCTTTTAGTTTATAAGGGCACTTAAAAGCAATTTAAATTTAAAAGCACTTGGTGAAACCAAAAACCCATTTTAACTCTAAATGGGCTTGTTAATATTAAAAAGTCCTTTATGAAATCGGGCATTAGTTTTAGTTTGTGGTCTTCTTCTTCTTCTGAAGATTCGTACTTGTTGTCGGAAAGAATGTGGCTTCTAATAAGGACCAACAAGTTAGTTTTATCTTTGGGAATATAACATCCACTTCTTCCGAAACAGCGTGCTAGCCTTTTTCCTAACTTCTAGTGTTCGAACAAACGCAACATCAATGGTTTATGTCAAAGTATTTCTAGCTCTCGCAGATATATCGCATATGTTCAGGAGGAGAAATCGTTACTTGTTGCTGAAGATCTATTGCTTAACAGATTTTTTTTTTGAAACATTTCTAATGCTTAACTTACTTTTTATTTGAAACATTTCTTTCCAAAAACTGTAATTATCAGAGCTGCTTATATTTTTATTTATTATCATTGAATTGGCATCATTTGCTGATACTTACACTTCTTGTCTTTCGCAACTATCGACATAAGACGCCTGACACCCTTCCACCCTTCTTGTCTTTCTGATCTGGTCTCTAATGTCATTCTTTTAAGGATTAACACACTAACATACAACATGTAGAAAAATTCTTTTGGTGAAGACTTAATACAATGCCTAAGTAGGCAAAGTATATCAGCCCAATTCTAAACATTCCCCGGGAAAATAAATCCTCGGGAGACGAGTTCTCTCGGGAGTAGTGGTTCCTACTCTTATTTCGAATTCCCCGAGAGAAATTCCCGGGAATTTTTTGTTTAAAATACGGGAGTAGGGAAAACTTTCCCGGGGAATTGTCATTTAGAATTGGGCTGTAAATGAATATTAGTATTTCATATTGAATATAAGGAATGATGATCTGAAGGTAAGGGACAATTTAGAAATCTTTTTAAAAAAAATTTCAAACTATGAATTTTAACGACCAGACTGAAATTTTGCTAGAATTGGCTTTTAAGAATTTTTGAAAAGCTTTTATGAAGCTTGTGGTTAACGTAGAAAAATGTTTGGTATAACAAAATGACCGTTCATTGGTCGAGCTAATAATTAAATACATATTTTGAAAATTGGTTGGAAAATTTGACATAAAATGGACAATTTTCCGAAAAAAATTGATTTTTAATCTATCTAAGCCTCTTAGGCCAGAAAGATGTGTAGACGTCTATAATGTTTGTATTATAAAATTATTCCTGACAAAATTTTCTTCTATAAACATATCAATTTTAAATATCGAACTATTATTTCCCGAGTAAGGCCCCAGTTATAGCTATCATTGAAAACCATCATTGAAAACTTTAATGATTGGTTTTGAGCCATTTAGGAAGTGAGATCCGAAAATATTTTGATACAAAAAGTAAGGCTGATGGCTTAAATTATAATTTTTGTGAAAAAAAAAATTTATTCGGGCCCAAACTTCGCCATAAAATGAAGTTTAATTTTTCAATGATCATTGGTAAGGTAGTTCATTCATTGAAATAATAAAAGTCATTTTATGTGGACCGTTGGGCCAAAACGAAATTTTTTTTTTGGAAAAAAATAATAATTAAGTCACCGCCTTCATATTGGCATCAAAATATGCACTGATTTTGCTTTTTAAGTACCTTAAAACCAATCATTAAAGTTTTCAATGATGGTCTCAATGAAAGCTATATATAACTGGGGCCTAAAAGTGGATTTTGTCCACCTGAGTAGCGAATTTTCCATTATTTCTTAAATTTCCTTGAAAATATTCTAAGTTTAAACAATGAGGTTAATTTTTCTATAAAGCCTAGATCCTAACGAATTGGGTATCAAATGAAAGATGATATAAAAGCTTGATATAAAAGTGATAACATTTTAAAAATCATTGATGGAAGTTTTGAGATATTGGAGCTTGAAGTTGTCAGTTGCAAACAAATTAATTCATGTTTTTTGTCGAAATAACTCCACATCTTGTGAAACAAAGCTTGTAGGATAATAATTTTGGCAGCAAATGAAATGTATTTGTCTTGGGTTTTGATAATAAAAAAAATGTATGTCTACAATGCAAAAATCTTTAGATATTAAGCGTTAACTTCTTGAAAAACAAAATTTTTGCGACTCCTTTTGTACAGCGATATCTTAAAAAGTTCTGTAATGACATATACTTTTCTAAGCTTAATTTATAACTTCTGAAACCATTAGCATTACCGCAGTGTTTTGGGCATTACCAATGCTGATGCATAATATAATTATTATTATACACAATTTAAATATGTATTTAAAAACCTTTTTAATCAAAATTATTGTCAAAATTTGAGTTCAATAAATTAATGCTATTATAATTTTGTATTTAAGAATAAAATTTAAGAAAACTAATAAAATATAATTATAACTTAAAAGATTGTTTAAAAATTGTAGTCTAATAGACACCTTTTACTTTTATTTACAGGTTTTGAAGATTCCCAAATCGCTGCCGCTAGTGTCGAAGTTTACCATTATCTCGAGACATTGCTTGAAGTCATCCCTTTGAACAATCTACACTTTGAAGAAACCTGTAAAGACTGTGCCAACTATACGCGATGTTTCTACTGGTCAGCATAAAACTCACAACTTTATGGCGGATTATGTTTAATTATCTATTTTTATACATTATGTAGTACTTATGCATAGCTTTTATGACCAACAAAATGTATTGTTAATATTTTAAATATGTGCACGGCGACTCTGTGTCACGTCGACTCTTTTAATATAACATTCAATGATCTTGCAGCCTTTTTTTATGACACAAAAACTAGAAATAAAATAGGTTAAGAAAATGTAGCCATTTGTAAGCTAAGAAATAGTTGTAATGTAGTTAAGTTTTGAATAATAAAGCCAGCAAGCAGTGTTTTCAGTTGTGTTTGTCTTTTTAGTTTTTATATGGTTGTTTTATAGTACAAAACTAACGATTAAGTGCATAAAAGGGGCAGTATAGTTTGACCAACTAACTCCCTGTTTGACCACCTCTTTAAACGCACCTTTTTTTGGAACATCCCCTTTAAGCCACGCCCCATTAAAGCCACGCCCATTTTTTTTAAAAACACCCTCTTAAGCCACGCCCCTTTTGGCAACATCCTTTTTGACCACGCTCTTTTTTGGGCACGCCCCTTTTTTGGCCACGTCCACTTTTTAGAAACCCACCTTTGACCACGCCCCTTTTTTGACCACGCCCTTTTTGGTCACGCCCCTTATTTTGGCCACGCCCCATTTTTTCCAGGCGAACCCCTTTTAACCACGCCCCCTTTTTGACCACGCCCCTTATTTTGGCCACGCCCCTTTTTGTCCAGACGCACCCCTTTTAACCACGCCCCTTTTGGACCACGCCCATTTTTGACCGCTCACCTTTTGGTCACGCCCCCTATTTTGGCAACGCACACCACCTCTTAGAAGCACGACCGAAACTTCTGAAGGTATGGCACAATTTCATACATCCTTTCAACATTTTTTGAACTTTGAATTTTAACGACCAATAATAGCCTGGAATTTTGCTAAAATTGGTTTTTAAGAATTTTTAAATACATTTTTTGAAGCTTGTGGTTAACGTAGGAAAATGTTTGGTATGTCAAAATGATCGCTTATTGCACAAGATTATATCTAAATACAAATTTTGAAAATCGGTTGGAAAATTTGATATAAAATTGACAATTTTCCGAAAAAAATGCTTTTTAATCTATCTAAGCCCCTTAGCCAATAAAATTGTATGACCACCAATAAATTTTTTATAATTAAATTATTGGTGACAAATTTTCCTTTCCATAGACACCTCAATTTTCAATATCGAAGCATAATTTCCCGAGATAAATTGGATTTTGTGCAGTTGAATCGTGAATTTTCCATTATTTCTTACATTTACCTTGAAAATATTCTAAGTTTAAACGAGGTGGTTAATTTTTCTATAAAGCCTGGATCCTAACGAGTTAGGTATCAAATGAAAGGTAGTATTGAGCTTAAGACAAAAACGTTTCATCTGCTACCAAAATAATTTGCCTACATGCATCGCAGGATATGAACAGTTATTTCGATTAATGACATAAATTCCATTGCAATTGGAAACTTCAGGCTCAAATATCTCAGAACTCTCACTACCGATTTTTAAAATGTATGCACTAGTATAACGAGCTTAATACTACCTTTCATTTGATACCCAATTTGCTAGGGTTAGAAAAATTCACCACCCCTTTTAGACTTAGAAAATTTGCAAGGTAAACGTAAGAAATAATGGAAAATTCACGATTCAGCTGCACAAAATCCAATTTATCTCGGAAAATTATGCCTCGATATTGAAAATTGAGGTGTCTATGGAAAGGAAAATTTGTCACCAATAATTTAATTATAAAAAATGTATTGGTGGTCATACAATTTTATTGGCTAAGGGGCTTAAATAGATTAAAAAGCATTTTATTCGGAAAATTTTCAATTTTATATCAAATTTTCCAACCGATTTTCAAAATTTATATTTAGATATAATCTTGGGCAATAAGCGATCAGTTTGACATACCAAACATTTTCCTACGTTAAGCACCAGCTTCAAAAAATGTATTTAAAACTTCTTAAAAACCAATTTTAGCAAAATTCCAGGCTATTGGTCGTTAAAATTCAAAGTTCAAAAAATGTTGAAAAGATGTCCGAAATTGTCCCATACCTTCAGAAGTTTCGGTCGTGCGTCTAAGAGGTGGTGGGCGTTGCCAAAATAGGGGGCGTGACCAAAAGGTGAGCGGTCAAAAATGGGCGTGGTTAAAAGGTGTGAGTCTGGACAAAAGGGGGCGTGGCCAAAATAAGGGGCATGACCAAAAAGGGCGTGGTCAAAAAAGGGGTGTGGTCAAATAGGTATGTTTCTAAAAAGTGGGCGTGGTCAAAAAAGGGGCGCGTCCAAAAAGGGCGGGCGAGGCAAAAAGGGATGTTGGTAAAAAGTGGGCGTGGCCAAAAAGGGGTGTGAACAAAAAAAGAGGGTGTGGGCAAAAAAGGGGACGGAGCCAACAAAAGAGTGTTTTCAAAGAGGGGCGTGGTCAAAATGGGGCGACCTACAAGAGGGTGTTTAAAAAAAGGCGGCATGGCCAGAAATGGGTGGTGCCTTAATTAGGCGTGGCTTAAAGAGCGTGGTCAAAAAAAGGGATGTTCCAAGAGAGGGCTGGTCAAAAATGTAAGTTGGTCGAAAATGTTAGGTAGTCAAACAGGGAGGTGGTTTAACAGTGAGGTGGTTAAACAGGGAAATGGTCAAACTAAGATGTGTTCAAACTAAGGCCTCTTTTATGCACTTAAATCGTTACTTTTGCACTACGATAGACAATAATGTGACCATGAAAAGTCTGAACAATCCTATTAAAATTAAACCGAAAACACTGCTTGGTGGCACAAAGTATTCTGGGGTGGAATCGGCTAAGGTGATAGTTGATTATCAATTTGTTGATTGTCGCTTTGACGATAGCTGTCTCTATAATATCTATAGGGAAAGATAGAGAGAGCAATAGTAAAAACGACAATCACTTAATAAAGCGATCGCTTTAGTCTTACGCGATACGGGCCCTGTCTTTATTATTCAAAGCTTATCTAGATTACAACTAAATATTTCTTATATAATGGCAACTCTTAGATATGGCTACATTTACTAAACCTATCTATATCTAATCACTAGTTTTTTGTATGATCCTAAGCTGATATTGGCTAGGCATTCAAAACTCAAATTAGAAAGCGATTTTTGTGAACAATTAGTAGCAACTTATAAAAAAAAACACAAAGTGAAACGACAATTTCGTCGCTTTTTTATTTATTCGTTATTTAATTTTCCTATTAATACTATTTATAAAACAATTATTATTAAAACATATCAAAATCATTAAATTCAACGCCTTTTTACTTCGAGGAAGTTCTGTTGCCATCTGTAGAAAATATTCCAGAAAAAAAGCCCGGGAGGATGCCACAGGAGATGATACACTGAAAGAAAAAATAAAAGAGTATGTATAAGTATATTTTATAGAACAAGTTGTTAAAAATGATAGAATAATAAGAAAATTCAATAAAATATAAAAACAAATGAAAACAAAGTTCAAGACTATTTGAGAAGTTTGAAAAAAAGGTATGTAGATCCTAGTTGTGTTATAAAAATTAAATTTTTTATGGTGATTTGTCTGGGAGTTTCAAATCGCAGCGAATACAATTGTTAAGGAAACTCCGAAGCTTTTTTATTGTTGCTTCGAAGGACAGTAATATCACTTTGGATGCGAATACTTCGTGAACCCAACCTCGAAGAATATTTTGGTTGTCAGTATTAGAGAGGTCCGGATATATAAGAAACAATTTTAGAAACCACAAATTCAGTAAAATCCTGAAATAACTTTGGATGAAAATATTTCTAGAACCAGACTTTCCACAAGCTTTTGGTTTCAAATATTGTGGATAGAGTTTGAAAAGACCTTGCTTTTGATTTATACTAAAAAAAGAAGATGAGGCCATCACACCTTGATAACTAACATCGCCAGAAAGGTCAGTTAATTCTCTATAAACAACTGAAAACCTTACGAGTCATGGTTGAGGCGCGGAAATATGATTGAAATACGTTCCCCTCCTGTAAGAAAAGGTTAGAGGAAAAACAATATTGCAATCATTAAAATAATCAAAGGATGAGAAGCCTCAAAATCACAGAGAGGAGTTAAGATTTGTATGGTATTGTACTTATGGTATTCGTACTCGAAATTTCGAAGCAAAATTTGCTGCATAAATTACGAGTATTTTTTTACGGAGTGAACTGTTTTATTTATTTCCTTATTGATCGATTTTCAGATTCAAATTGTTGTTTATTAAGTGATATATACCTAATATATACCTATACCTAATCAACATCAACCTGCGACTCATTGGTGCATTACATTTTTAATCGTTTAAATTGTTGTTCTTTTAACTGATCACTTTTGTCTAAATAACGATTATGTGAAATAATTTTTTTTTTTTTTCATAATCATTCATTTTAAATTGGTTATTTATAGCTATATTGTTTTACTTTAAATAACTTAGTTCAAACAAAATGAACACAAGAAAACCTGATTTTCGAATATAATTGCTTGTATACAGCAATGTAATTTTTTTTATGACTCGTAAAATAATATCAACGACAGCTATCACTCTTCGTTACTAATTTCATCATTATTTTTGAGAATATAAAATTTAAATAAACTACAGCTTATAGGGTAGGTATTGGTGTCATGTAAAAATTCGAGGTTATAGTAATAGAACATAAATAATAAATTAATCCAAAAAGGTCATACCGTCTCTTTTTTTGTGGACCAAAACGTATGGACAGCGAATTTCCTTCCAGTTTTGTTCACATCAGTTTTAACTGGCTCTATGGGGCAAGTATTGGTTTTAGTCTTAGTCAAATTAAAATTGAACGTAAACTAAGCACCACTAAAAGCAGTATGATAATCGGCCTGGCAGCCGTGAAAAGCTACAACTCTACTCTATAATTACTTGGTGGTAGCTCACTCAAGTGGTTGTTGTTTCATTCAAACCTTCAATATTTATACGATGGTGCGTAGTAAGCATTGCAGTCTAACTGCGAGTGTGTTATCACCCAAAAAACTACTTGGAATATTTTGGATTTTGTTTGTATTTTCTAATAAATTAACTTTTTTTAGGTAGAAGATTACTAATCGCGACTAGTTTTCAAGGATGGTTATCCACTTTAAACACAACTACTTTTCCAAGCTTTCCAAAACCTGGAAGAAATTTACTGAAGTTCGGTTGTGCTATACAGACCCGGAAGTCTTTATTCCAACACCGTGCTGATAATTACTGCCTTCTGCAAAAAATCTCAGAAAGGCAACCAGTTTTTGTTTTTTTTCCGAGATTGAGGCTGCTCTGGAAACTGGTGGTAGATCGGATTCCAAAAGGGGTAGGACATACTGAAAAGCTTGTTTATCAAGCCGAACGTTTTTAATGAACCAAAAATATTTCATGAGTGTTAAATTAATTGCAACTGAGACCATTTGTTAAATACTTATGAAGATAAGTTTCATCGACCGTGCCCAAATGCCCATTCCCCATAACTTTCTCTGTTTTTTTGTGTATGTCACTTTGTACCTTTGGATTACCACACTACCGAATTTGATTGTAAATCTAAATAAAAATCGCAATATTATCCACTATTTTAAATTTTATTTGTTTGTAAAAATACGTAGTTTTCTTTTTTCAAATTAATTTTTGAAATAAAACTGAATATTCAAAAGATTCGAAATAAGGGTTGGTAAAATAGTTCCCCCGCTCGACACGTTTAGCAGAATTGAGACGACGCAACGAGGGGACGTGAATCGATGAAGGGAATCGAACGTTCGATTCCCCGTTAAGAGGAATAGGGCTGGTAATATCTAAAATCAATTCAAAAAATATGCACGACTTGATCGCACGAACCTGCTCTTGTGGTTTAATACTGGTTGTAACCCCACATTGAAGATGCATGATGCATGCAAAGCACTAAAAATTGATTTTTTGTTTGTAATTTTTTTGTTTATAAAAAAATGTTTTCGAAAATGTTTAAATGTATTACTGTTTAAACTATTGAGAAGCATCACATGCAAAATCATAAAAAAAACCGGTCTAATCATGGCAAAGATATACGCGAATAACCCAAAAATAGGACCTCAAAAAACGCGGAATACCTAATTCCGTTGTGTGATTTTTTTGAGAAAAACCTGAAACGCAGTTCTATTAAAATTGACTTGGTTATTGCAGGTAAGAAAATTTAATCAAAATCGTTAAAGTCGTTTTCGAGAAAATTTGAATAAAGCAAAATATTTGTATGGCAGCTACCCGTTCTAGATAAGCTAAAACAAAAATTGGAATTCGCCCTCTAAGGAATCACATAAAAATGCTCTGTACGAAATTTGAAGCAAATCGGTCCACCCGCTTAGGCTCTAGCTCAAATTACAGTTGACGCACAGACGCACAAACGCACAGACCGACGGACGGCATGACGAAACCCACTTTTTTGGACTTCTCGATTATCGTAGTGTTAGTTTTGATTACAACCTCAATTTTTTTTCACTAAAATCTAAATCCTTGCCCTATAGATACACGAAACCAATACTTGCCCTATAGATACGGTGACCATATTTCTGGGACCGAAACCCGGGACAAAAATTGAAAAATTTTAAAATGTGAAAAATATTAGCCGTTTCATTCATTTTTATATATATATTCTTAAAAATAGAGGAACCAGATAAAAGATTATAATGCAACATTACAACATTAAACTTAAAAAAAAAACAACTTTAACATTTTGAATTTCATTATTAAAATAATTCAGTCTTCTCTATAAAAAAGCAAATAAGCCTTTAAATAATAAGAAAAAAAGCTACAAAAAACATAACATTTTTTTTACAATTTTGAGTTTTTTTTTTAAATAATTTTTAAATTCATGTCAGCTTTAATTGTAATTTATTATTGGCTTTAAGAGTTTTCACATTTAGCTAGGATTTTTTTGCTCGTTCACATATTGTTCATTATTGAAACCCTTTCTGTGCGAGCATTAGAACCTGGCAAACACAAGCTGAACTCTACAATTTGTAAAAGGCTTGCACAACCAATGCTTTTATCTGAGAAACACGTAAAAATGTCTACCCATTTACAACTAATGTCTTGTTTTCCGTCCATTATCTAATAATTTCTAAACTTGAAAAAATAACTTTATCTAACTTATAAAATAAATGTTCACCTTTTTTATTTTCAAGAAAGTTGTTGTTGTTGTTGTTGTTGTTAATAAGCAGATTTTGTTTATGTAAGTGACTTTCGGTAAACCAAATCGTTGAAAAACAGGTGAAGTTTAACAAGCTGAATGAATGCCTTCAGTGGACATGAAAATATAATAATTGTAATAGATGTGTTTTACTATTGCAGTAGATCCCTCTGTGTGAATTGCTAAGTGATATTTGCAAACATCAGAAAATGTCCAAATACGGGACAAATTATTAAATACGGAACACGTACGTCCCGAGTTTCTTAAAAAAAAAACCGGTACAAGCTATATAAATACGGGACAATCCCGGGAAACCCGGGACGGATGGTCACCGTACCTAAATAGCAAGTAAAAATTGTGTGAGTGCCCGGGACTCACGGTTAAGATTTGTAAACATCAATTCTAATCTAAGTGGCGGAGTTTCGTTATTGAACGTACCCAATTACAAAGTGAAGGTGTGACACGTAATGTTTGACCGTAATGTGTGACCTGGAACGTATTAGACGTAGAGCTCACGTTTCAGATATTCATATATCAAGAATTGAGAGCATTCAACGCCGATTCCTTCGATTTGCTCTTAGAGGCCTTCCTTGGAACGATCCTTTAATCCTACCACCTTACCGTGATCGCTTACAATTAATTAACCTGATTTCACTCGAGAAACGAAGAGAAATAGCTGACATTCTATTCATTCACCGTCTCCTTTCTGGTTCTGTCGACTGCCAAACTCTTTACAATTCTATCTTTTTCAACACTAACCCCCGAAATTTAAGAAACCCTCGCCTCTTCTACTTGCCTACCCACCGCACCTCATATGGCTCCAACGAGCCTTTAACTCGAATGTTGCGAAGTGCTAATTCGAACGCAAACTTTTTCGACTTTAACCTAAGCAACTCCAGTCTTAAACTCCGTTTACTCAATCCTTCCCCCAATACATCCCTATCTTAGCTTTAAGCTTCGTAGATTAAGTTCTTAGTTTTAAGTTAGATTAAGCTTGCATTAAGCCGAATAAATGGGGGTTTTGCCCCCACCTAAATTTAGTTTCCCTTCCGCCAGCATATATGTACATATTTCTTTACACATCGACATCAATAATATTATACTTTTCAGGTAGATATTTGCCAAACAAAAAATTTGCCAAAGAAAATTGTTTTATTTGTAGGTTATTTACGTAACGTATTTATCTCTTTAATGGCTAATTTTATAACCAGATATTTTTTAATCAAAATTTTGTGATATAAACAAAAAAACAAAGTACTTTATGATTTGTATACATTTTCCCTCTATAACGAGGTCATAACGGTATTGAACCATTCTGCATTTGCATTTTCTAGACATACCTAATAAAGTTTTGGACCACAAGAGCAAGTTTGTGCGACCCTGCCGTGTATTTTATGTAGGTATATATTTTTTCAACTCATTACAAAACTGGTTCTGAAAAAAAAAAAAAAAAAAAACAAACCTTTCAGCTCTGTATTGATTGGCCGGTAATTACCTACGGCTACACAGTGCTATTAACCTTTTGACTTTAACTCCATTAATATTTCTTTACTTAGTGTGCGGGTGAGTTTTAGAATGCGCGCGCAGTTAGGTACAAAGGGGAAACATATAATTTTTTTCTTTGATTAAAATCGATTGAAATTGTTTGATTTTTAATTATACGTTTCTTTAATATTCTTTCCAGCTAGATGAAGTTTAACGATCACTTAACATGAAATCTTAGATCTAATTTTAAAATTCAATATAAAATACCTGTGTACATATGTGTTTGTTTCATGAATTCAGTTGCACAGTTATATCAAATTAATAGTCTTGAAGAAAATCGTAGACGATTAAGAACGATGTCTAAGCATTTAAAGTTTGACGCAAGGTCAGAAAGAGGATTTTCAAAATTTTAAAGGAACTTGTATCGTACTGACTTTTAAACAATCATCAAAGTTATAATCACTAAATGCTTATTTTATCTTTTTAGTATCATACTTACTCCATATATATCACTTTGACCTTGACAGGTATGTTTGCCTAATTTTTTTTTCAAGAACTGCCACTGTCTTAGGTGTGTTCAGCTGGAGTTTATAAGGAAAAAGGATTTTTCAAATGGCGCGGGTAGATTTTGGCGGCCTTTAGCAGCCATGTTGTTTTGGTGACATCTGTCAAACCTGTTGTTTATTATTCAGTTACTGATGCCGAATCACCATGGCAAGTTACCCGATTGAACAGCACATTGAAATGATAAAATTTAAATATCAAAATCAACTGAACAAAAATTTAAACGCTAATGATATTACCTTTAATTTATGTACCTTGGTCTGTGAGAGTCCGTAGTTGTTCGAAAACGACGATGTCATTGGCATCAGCATCAATGGATAGTGCTACCGATTGATGATAACCAATTTTTGCTGGCTCCAATTGGATAAAATGGATCTGAAAGACATGTGGTTCCAACAGAACGGCGCTACGTGCCACACAGCCAACGCCATTATGGAAACTCTGCATGAATGATTTGAGGGTAAGGTTATCTTCGCAGAGGTGATGTGAATTGGCCACCAAGGTCATGCGATTTGACCCCGCTAGACTTTTTCCTGTTCATTTTCCTGAAGTTGCAGCTCGCTGGTCTATGAGAATAAAGCACAATCGACCGATGCCCTTAAGATGAACATAAAACAGGCTCAAATATCTATGCGATCTATCTATGCGAAAGATTCATTCAAAATTGGACCACTCGGATCCGTGCCACCGTTAGAAGCCAAAGCGGGCATTTGAACGATCTTATATTTCATACATAATGGCATACATATATATGGAATTTTGTTAATATCTCACTCACAGCTTGTTTTATTCCAATTTAACATCTACTCTCCCTTATTGACAAACCCTTGATTTAAAAATTCTTTACAACTAAGAACAATTTGGGTGAGAGCAGCTGTAGGTGTCTTAGTTATATAGCCTTCATTGAATATTTTAATGACTAATTTTGAGACGTTTAGAAAGTAAATTAAAAAATTATTTTGATGCCCAAACTTTGCCATAATTTGACGTCTAATTTTTCAATGGATGATAAGGTAGTTCAGTCATTGAAATAATAATAGTCAGTTTATGTGGATGGTTGGGAAGATTTGGTTTGGCAAGAATAATTAATTAATTCATTATCTTCATGTTGGCACCAAAATATGCACTGATTTTGCTTTTTAAACTCGCCTCAAAACGCAAACAAATTTCAATGATGAGTCATATAAAAGCCATAACTGGCGCCTTAAAGTAAGAAAATTGGTAAGTATTAGTATCATAGCAACATCACCTTAACATCGAACTGTTTAAAATGTTGCGCACTTAATTTTTAAATTCTGAAAAGCCTTGAAGTCTGTTATTTAAAAAATGAAAGTGACTCGAGACATGCCAATTATAGCAGTTTTTGTTTATAAAAGTACTGTTTTATGCGGCCCGCAGGGCCATGGCCCTCCACTGGTGGGCATACTTTAGACCCCAGAGTTTTTTTTTCAAGTCACGCGACCACTTTTAATGACGAAAAACAGTTATAATTGTTATAAACTGGCATGTATCTAGTCTCGTCCCTAAAACATATGTACGTGGTTCCCCTTCCCTGGTCCATTCTATGTGCTCAAAAATCGAGATCCGTACCTGGTTGCCTATGGGTCTGAAGTTATATGATGTGATTAAAAAAATTTGTGTGTTTGTTAATCTTATCTCAAATTTCAGCTAATTCAATCAAATTTAAAAATACTCATTATAATAATACTGCACGTGCACATAAACAAAAAAACAATTGCATTTTTGACATTTCTTTTATTTGATTAGATAATAATTTGCGTTAAATTGCCGCAAAAAAAATTACTGTTGCTGTGAGTAAAAGAATTCATTTTAAAATTAAAACAACGCGTGATCAACTTAAATTGGCTTCTATTTAAATTTACCAACACGTTTCAAAACAAAACAAAAAAAAAAACAAGTTTGCAAATCACGCTATGCTTCGCATGGGACATGGTTATCATTGAAATAATTGTTTTGCATTATCGAATAACAGTTAACTGCATTATTTAATTAAACTGATAACAAACTAAATAACGTTATTTATTGTAAGATTTTGAGCTTGGAATTTTACAACTTAAAAATATTTAACTGGATGAATTATGCCTGCTGTCTTTTGTCAAAAGGGAAATTTATGAAGATTATAGAGAAGATTACAGTGGTCGAACTGGTTTTTGCATTTTTTTTTTAAATATTAATTACAACAAAAGTATGTTCTTTTTGAAGCCCTTATACCTGTCGATTGATGTAGTAAATTACTTTTCAAAAAAAGCTTGTTTTTGTTCGTATAAATATACAAGTTTTCGACTTTTTAAAAATAGGCATCAAAATCAGTTAGGCCACTGTAATGGTTCTCATGACCTGTTATATCGTCCCCCTTATCCTAGAAACATGAATTTTCAAAAATGAAAATGTGGAGAAATCATGTTCGAATCATAATAATTGCTCTCGTAAAATTAGAAGTTCTGGTTTCTGAAAGAAAAAACATTGTATTTGTAAAATTATTATTTGTGGTCCGAGTCGCTATCTAGTGCCACACTATAGAAGTTCTGGGACTCTGGAAGGATTTTCGTGAAGTTGGCTGTCACTAAGAAGAAGTCCAGGACAGATGGACGTCTCGGAAATTTTAACTTCGGCTGTGATATAACCACTAGCGAGTGATGTTCGTGGTTATCTTAAAACCAGTCCACAATTGCCTTTTTTTGTACTGATTCTTCGATATCTAGCCAGATGGGGTGCCATGCATTGAAGTCGCCTCCAAGAACACACTATAGGTGTACTGAGTTGCCAGGTTTTTATAGTTGATGGCGTGAAGATCGTGTTGGATGTGACACCTTGTTGACATTAAAACCAACGTATTATTAAATTTTTAATCTGGGAGTTCTAACCAAATTTTTTTATTTATGTATTTGATAAAGGTCGACTTTGCATGAAAGATATCTCACGACACTAATAGTCATATTATTCACTTTGGATTTAAATGGACTTTAAATCCAGATTTACTAAATCCGGATTTTTTAGAGCTATGTCCATATTATGCTTGCCAAGATAAACCTGGATGTATTGTATTTAAACTGGTCTCCTGAGGGATTTCTCTACGTTGGATTTAAATGTTAATTTAGCGAGTGAATAGTATGAAATTTAATTTAGTGTCAGTATTTTTACAATAACTTAAATTTGGATTTAATTTTTAATCTGGATTAAGTGACTGCATATATTGGACGTAGGTTTTTTTCAATAATATCACGTTACTTTGTTGTGCTGTTGCTATAGCCAAACATTTTTGTTCTTTATTATTTCAAATTTTTTAAATGTAGTTAGTTATCGTTTAATTAAATTATAATCGTTTTTTTTTTGTGCAAGTGGTTACCTTAGCCAGAGATAATAATTGCCCAGACTCAAAATTTGAAAAAAAAACTTGCAGCATTCATCATTTTATTTTCTTAACAATATATAATATGTATATCGATCGGTCCAAAAGTCCTAGGTATAATCCAGATCCAGATTTATGTATTTTGAGCAATAAATATTGTCTATCGTAAAAGGGCTAACATAAGGTTAAATGTTTGATGGTTTTGACTAAATAAAAATACAACGTTTCTATACGAATTTTCTCCAATGAAAGATCGCTTTAAGAACAAGGTTTGCAGATCGATTATTTTTTTGTAATCTTCGAAGCAAGACGAAAAGTTTAAATCCAGATTTAAAACAAGTAACGACAATTTTTAATATTATAGCTGTGTTTTATTGGTAATTTAGAACTAGCGCAATAATCAAGTACCAATAAAACGCTTTGGCTGTGTTAATAAAACGCTTTAGCAACTTTAGGCTGTGTTCGCTACAATAATCATAGTTCACATCCATTTTGTTTCCACCAAACTACACATATCATAGATCACATCCATTTTGTGCGTAAAAAACAACATTAAGGTTCAAGTCATGAATACTTTTCAAGAGCGCCATCTTTTACTGGCTAATTTATCGACACTCTTTGTTTTTGTTTTCCAAGGGAAATTTTACTGCGCTGGCTATAAAATTACCAATAAAACAGGGCTTATATATATTGCATTGTGTCTCGAATTATTCAAGATCGTGCGGTATTTGCGAATAATATTGATATACCTATGCCACTATGGATATTTTACTCTTTTATTAATCGGCAAGTATAACATCTAAAAAATTCAACATTCCTACCAGAAATTCAATGGCAATACAACGGCAATAATAATTGTTTTTTTTTTTTTTCCTAAGGAAAACATAAACAGAGCTCTATTCTATTCTATTTCTATTTGTATGTTTAAATATTTTGTACAGTGTATAGAGATAATAAATCAACATGTTCGGTTTATCAATAGAGGGGAAGAGCTAGTTTGCGATCAAAGTATAATTTTTGTATGAGAGGGTCTAAAGTTCGAAGAAGTTTTTTTTTTAAGATTTGAAACGGCTGTTGCGGGTATAGATTAGATGACTTAAATCTGACATTGATTTAATGAATTATTTTAAATTACTTTTCATAATTTTAGTTTAAAAAATGTGACTGTGGTTAAAACCTATATAATTTAGTTACATAATGAAGATATAGATTTGCCAATGGTTCAATAATGTAATGATATCTTTAAGTAGTAGACGCTGGCGTAGTATGATTGGTGCTACTGCCCCTTGCGAGGAAGTGATAAATCCTCCAAGAGCATCTCTTCTCATGGAAGAGTGCCCCTCACCAATACGTTCGGATTCGGTTGAAAATTGTGTATGGGTCCCCTCCATTCATAGAAACAAACAAAAATGCATACACAGGAATGATTGGGAGTTGTAAGCCAATAGGCTTTGGCTCTTCACGAGCTGTCGCACCACCAAATGTATACCTATATATATACCTCTAAGAAGAAACGGCCAAAAAACCAAAAATTACGGAAAACAAAATAATTATATTTTTTTAATTTTTGTTATATGAAAAATAATTATTTCGTCGCCCTAGTGAAGTGCCGTATATGCCAAAATGGACTTTTTGAGCTAGGTATGCAGTCTTATGTTTTCGGGGGCGCTCTTTTCAAATCTGCTATACGTTTTTTTCTATCTCTTTCCATTGCTGAGATATACAGAATAGTTTTGACGTATATCCATTAAACTCATCCATTTCAATTATTTGTTTTGACGCCATATAATTTCAAACGCATGTTTGGGATTGTTTTGAAGTATGTACATATACAGCCGAATTTATAAATGCATCATAGCGACTGCATAGAACTATTCACTCCTTATAATTCAACTAAACGCAAAAATGTTATTCATAAAACTTATGCAACGTTGAAAAGAGGCATTAGAAGCTAAACGCGTTTGGAGGTTGAATAGTGCATACATAAGGATGTTTAAGTATCGAAATGTCACTTTGACTCATACACAGACGAGAATAAAATACAATGTTATAAGGGTGGCACTTATTTTGGGAATGCTTATGTTTTGGCAACACTGGTTTTGACAGCTGACGTGTGTTTAGTACCTTGTGTCACTGTCAAACAGCTTCAGTTTGGTTTGCAATTTAACCATGGATCGTCTTACAAATGAACAACGCTTGCAAATTATTGAATTTTACTATCAAAATTCGTGCTCGGTTCGAAATGTTCATCGCGCGCTGCTTGTGTTCAGCGATGAGGCTCATTTTTGGTTGAATGGGTACGTAAATAAGCAAAATTGCCGCATTTGGAGTGAAGATCAGCCAGAAGCATTGCAACAGCTACCAATGCATCCCGAAAAAGCCACCGTTTGGTGCGGTTTATGGGCCGGCGGCATTATTGGGCCTATTTCTTCAAAGATGATGCGAATAGCAGCGTTACTGTCAATGGTGAACGCTACCGAGCGATGATGACAAACTTTTTTTTGCCCGAAATGGAAGTTCTTGACTTGCATGATATGTGGTTTCAACAAGACGGTGCCACATGCCACACAGCACGCGAAACAATGGCGCAATTGCGAGGCGAGTTTGGTGAACAGTTAATTTCACGTTTCGGGCCGGTCAATTGGCCGCCTAGATCGTGCGATTTGACACCATTAGATTATTTTTTGTGGGGGTATGTCAAGGCTAATGTCTATAGAGACAAGCCCGCTTCGATTGACGCACTGGAAGCCAACATCCATGCATTCATTCGTGAGATACCGGCCGATATGTGTGAAAGAGTATGCCAAAATTGGACTCAGCAGATGGGCTACCTGAGACGCAGCCGCGGTCAACATTTGCATGAAATTATCTTTAAACATTAAATTGCAAGATTCAAACTATCGATTCAAATAAATATTTCATTCATTTTTTCGAATTTTTTGTGTTTTTTTTTAAAAAAAAGTTCTAAACCTCTTAAAAAATCACCCATTATTATCAAAAGTGAAACAGCGCCAGCTATTAGGGATAGAAACGAGCACTCCATATTATATATTCTCTAAGGATACTATACAGAAATGAACGTTTAGAAATATGAACAAAAAAAACAAAAACAAACTGTGTCGTACCTCTATTTCAATAAATACTAAATAGACACGCCTATATGTCAGAAATACCTATTGAGTTAATTCGGGATCTAACTCTGTAGTTAACTTGGATTTAACACCAAAACTGGGCATAAATATTGTAGGTATTATTATTTTTATAATACTCATTACCTCGATTGCTAAGTGCACATATTAAAGATTATATCATTAGCTTCTGCACATCTGTGAAAATGGCGGATCCAGGCACTCAAGCAGTAATGTTTAATTTCTGACACTTGCAATTTTGACAACCTACAGTAGTGATATTTTCATACCTAATTCCACTTTGCAAACAAAATTCGATTTTCTGCTCGTTAACAAATACAACAATTTACAATGCAAATATAAGGTGACGTAAGCAAATCACAATTGACGCACGCATACAATACAATACAGCTGTACCAACAAGAACATACCAAAAGAAATAAGGCTCGGATACAGTTTTTGTACTCAAACTGCGAATAATGTAAGCATAAAGTGGACTCCGCTTAACTTCACTCGATTTTCCGATTATTTGAACCGAAGTTTGGTTGATTAAAAACCCCGCATAATTGAAACAAACTTTCTGCAATCATGGACTTCTAGTTAAGCGGATTCGACTGTAAATAGTTCTTACTTCTAAATAAATACGGCTGGTTGAGAACAGAAGTTATTTAAGCTACTTTATAAAAAAAATTGTAATGAATTATTTATTTTCTTGTCAAGTCTGTTTCTAAATTTTTTGAGAAATAAGTTCTTGATGTGTAAACATAATCTATGCCGGGGCGGTAAAGTGATGTGTAAGCACCTGTGTGACGTTACGAGGACACATTTAACAATGAAGCACGTTTCGTTACGAACATCTGGCATAGTAAGATATTGGGTACCAAATATTAATCGTATAAATATATATGTATAAAGGTCGTCCACATCAACTTTCTCCAATTCAGGCACACAAATGTCATTAATCTTGGCTCTATAGCATTGCCCATTGACTATAGCTTTAGTTTTGAAGAAATATGGACCAATGATTCCCTCTGCCCATAGAGCACGCCAAACAGTGACTTTTTGAAGATTTAACGGCGTCTCAACATTGGCTTGATGATTATCTACACTCCAAATGCGGTAGTTTTGCTTATTGACGTAGCCATTCAACCAAAAATGAGTTTCATCGCTGAAAAAAAATTTCTTGTGAAAATCGGGCTCAACAACGATCTCGTTTCGAACACATTTTGCACAATTTGCATGCGTTGTTCAGGAGTAAGTCTATTCTTTATGAAATGGCAAACCAAACTAAGCATTAATCAAGTGACAGCTGTCAATAAGACCAACTCTGAAAAAAGTATTGCCAGATTGAAAAAACATCCGTTATAACAACACTTGTAAAAGCCGTTAGAATATAAAGAGAAAAGTTTAAATATCGAAATAATACAACTTAAATATTGTACAGTTGTACAGTGAAAAACGTGTGTAAAATTAACTTCAATAGGGGGTTAAGTTGCCTTAGTCCTAAGGCCGTTTTGAACTTGCTAAGTTCTTAACATAAATCGCTCAGGTAAAATTGCCTCTTCTTGTTTAACGGGGAGGGGGGGTAATAGATCCCCCTCCTTTACTATTTTCTGTTTGTCTCGACCCAACCTACGCACCCTAGCATTTTTTCTCACACATTATGCGTATCAGCCTGTACACAAAAAATGTAACTGCCAACTCAAACTAAATTACAGACGGTTAAATTTCCCAGACAAATGACTGTACTTAAGCTTTGTAGTGATCAAAGATCATTGTCATTAAAAATTGATAGTTTTTTTCATTTTTTTTAATTTTTATATGCTGTACTCTGAACTTTTAGTTTTGTGTTTGTAACGAACTTTGAATTTTATTAAGGAAAAGATTAAAAGTTATAGAGATTAGATTTTGTACTATGAAACAAAAAAAAAAAAAATATCAATAACAATTTGACCTTTGTACTGGAAAGTTAAGTTATAACTGATAACATTAAGATTCTATTTATGATTAAAACTTTAATTATAAATTTTGTAGACTAATTCAGTAATTTTTTTTTAACTAAGAAAAGAAGTATTTTTATTCATATCGAAAGTCAATCTAATAGACGTGATAGATATTTGTAAATAGTAGATAGTTGATATGTTTATGGCTAAAAGTATTTAATCTTGATAATAATTCTATTTTCAATAAAAACAAATATATGTAGATACCTACATTAGGTATATATATGAGAGTTATGAAATTTTAAATATGAATGTTTTCTCCATCGCAACTCAAGCGAAAATAATCTTTATCGTTTGTGTTAATGTAAAGATAAGCTATGTACGTTCTTATCAGGAAGTCTGTTCCTTATTAAAGGCGTTTGTTTTACAAACTCTTAAGCACCCAAAAGAAATGTGTGTGTTTTTTTTGTATAGTATTCATCGAAATGATTATATTTTACATTTTATCTTTAAAATTGAACACGTTTCAATCATATTAAACGAATTTAAGTAGTAATTTAAACCTAGCATAGCAAAATAATTTGCAATAAAACGCTATTTATTCACTTTAATATAAACGGGTGTTATTTTTAGACCTGTGGTTTTAATCTGGCAATACCCTTTTCGGAGTTGGTCTTTTGACAGCTGTCACTTGATTTATGTTCAGTTTGGTTTGCCATTTCATAATGAATAGACAGGCGCCATAACAACGCTTCCAAATTGTGCCCCAAATTGGCCCAAAACAAGATTGCTATTGATCCCAATTTTCATAAGCGAATTTTGTTTAGCGATGAACCTCACTTTTGTTTGAATGTATACGTCAATAAACAAAATTGCCGTATTTGGAGTGATCATAATCCTGAAGTATATGTTGAAACATCGTTTCAGCCTCAAAAAGTCACTGTTTGGTGTGCTCTATGGGCAGAGGGAATCATTGGTCCATATTTCTTCAAAAATGAAGCCGGCCATAATGTTATAGTCAATGGGGAACGCTATAGAGCAATGATTAATGACTTTTTCGTGCCTTGTTCCAACAAGACGGCGCTACATGCCATACAGCCAACGAAACAATCAATTTATTGAAGGAAACTTTTGGTGAGCGCATTATCTCGAGTCGTGGGCCTGTGGCGTGGCCTCCAAGATCGTGCGATTTAACACCGCCGGACTATTTTTTGTAGGGTTATGTGAAGTCGCTTGTTAATTTGAATATTATGTAGTTTTATTTTGACATTAGCTATTTCAACTTTCTTTAAAAATAAATAATTAGGGTCTGTAGATCATTCACAATCCTTCTGAACTTTTCCTAAAGATAGTTCTATGAAAATGCTTTTGGACCTGGTTTTACCATCAGGGTCCCACTGTGTGCCAATTTTTTTAAAATACGTTGTAGACATCATTTCCAAGTCCAAAACCTAAGGAATTTTTTTTTATTATTTATGCTTGTAAAAAGGACAATTTTTATTTCAATTGTTTTTTTTCATTTTGTTTTTTTTTTCATGGAAAATTTTAAGATTTTCGGAAGGCTGTTTTGACTAAATTTAAGATTAAAGTTAAGACTTTAAATAAGAAGTTTATGTTTATATATTAATTTATGGCTGAAATTATAAAATAACCTTAAATCTGCTAGTGGTTGTAAAAAGATGTGTGGAAATGACATGTGGAAATGCATTTATAACTACATTATAATAAATATTTTACAGTCCTCGGGGCTGCTGGGGCTGGCACGCACACCTATAAGTTAGCAGTCAAGCATTAGATCGTCTGCACCATTGCCACCACATTTTCACATTCATATCATATTTTTTGTTCTCTTCTTTATTTCTTTTAAATCAAGACTGCTGTGTTCTTTTTAAAACATTCAAAAGAGCTGCGACTTTTTTCATTGCAATAAATAATAATAAAAAAAATCTTATTTCAACCCAAGATTCTTTAACACCCTGTGTACTAATTTTTCAATACTCACGAAATTCATAGCTGTGCAAAATCAAAATAACTCAACTCGTTTAAAAGTTATGAATTTTGCAACTAAAAATGAAAATCGTACCCACTGTGGAAAAATCACGGAAGTTTTTTCCTTTGAAAAGGAAAGTGAATTTATTCTGAAAATTTGAATGGATTATAACAAATCTAAGTATACCACTTTGATTTAAAAAACTAGACAAAGGGGGGCAGATGTTCTTGAGTGGCTGAAGCTGAATGTATTAAACTCACACTCTATACTGAACTGGAATCGGTGCGCCTTTTTCTTAGAAATATTTTTTTCTGATAATTCTAGGAAAATACTTTTAACTCTACGACTCTAAAAGCACTCAGCAGCAAAGCAACAAGGAAAAAAAATCGGATCACAGAGTATTAATTTTGTCAAGTGTTCGAATTACAAGATACCTACATAATGCCAAAAAATAAGTGTTCAAAATAGTGGAGCATTTGAATTACCGAGATTCTACTGTGTTGTGTAAAAAAAACTATATTTCGATGCAAAATCCAGGCTCTACAACAATATTTGGAACTTAAAGCGCTCCACAAATGTACAGGGTCATTCATTTCGTGGATTAAAGTTGGTAGCGCTGGCATTTGACACCTGTCAAACTCGTGCTGTCATTTGAAGTGTCATTAAATTAGTTGAATGTTTTTCATTTACGATAGTGGATTGCTTAACAATCGAAAAACGCTTTAAAATTATTAAAACTTACTACAAAAGTGGTGATTCAAACATAGCCGCATTACGCGATGATTATGGTCGTCATAATCGACCGACTACGCAAGCAATCCGTCAAACATACGCTTGCATTTACTTATTTATATAAACCTTTTGAAGCGCGGTCTGATACCTATATTTTTGAACTTATTCAATAGAACTAAAATGCTACACACTTGCCTTTTTCTATGCAATAACTTGATGGTCATGGTGTTGACATTGCTCAGATACTTTACATTTTAGAATAATAATTTACAATTTAATTGCAGGTGAACCAGTTTTTCACATTTTTGCATTTTTCTCTTCTGTGTGAATATAATTCTGAAAATGCATCAACTATAAAAATTCCTGTTTTTTATTTGCGATGAAAGAAGTTTATAAGCGGCCGAAGCGAAGCGCGCCAGAAGTTACATCAAATATTAAAAAAAAAAAACACTCGTTTGAATTTAGACAGTTTAAAATATTTATTAAATTGTTTGAGATAAGATGACACAATACACGTACCTACTCGAATTTTCAGAACTATGATTTAGGATAGTTTACGACACAGTATTACATAATATATAGAACAATCATAATCTGAGGAGTTACTTCAAGGCATATCGGGGCCATACATAATACATAAGCTTTTATTGGCTTATAATAATTCAACTAAGAATAATATTCGAAAGAGATACAAAACAAATTAATGCACAACTGGGTAGCTTGTATTTTCTCTTAAAGTTCGAATATTATAATATTTGTAAACTGTAAAATTATGTAAACGTGATAATCGTTTTTGGAATTTACTCATATGGGATTAATTCTTGTTTTAAATCGTTGAGATAATGTCAAAAAAATACTATTTGCCACATTAAATAAAAATCGGCCGAGTCGTTTTTGAAAAATTGAGTTTTCAAACAAAAAATTTCAGACATTTTTTTAAAAATCCAAAAAATATTCTTTGAAAAATTTTGATGCACAGTATTATTTTAAACATATCAATCATTTTGGATAAAAAAAAATTATCAAAATCTGTTTAACCGTTTTCGAGAAAAGTGAAAATCAAAGAAACGGTGCTTTGGAAGATGCCATTAAAAATCATTTTTTTTTTATTAAAAGGCAGCTAGCTAGTACCTATTAAAATTTAATGACTTTTTTTTAAATCTGTGGAGCCAATTTTGAAAATAATAATCGAAAATTAAAAAAAAAACGGTTCTATGGCAGCTACCATTAAAAAAGGTTTTTTGTCTACCATTCCTGTAATAGTGCACACAATTTTTTCCGAGATAAATCATTTTTTTTCATAACGGTTCTATGGCAGGTACCGTTATTTTTGGAGTTAAAAAAAAAAATTAATATTGCACTTAGAAACCTTAAATTCAAAATTTCAAGAAAATCGCTTCAGTTGTTTAGGTTGTACATAGGTAATTGGACGTATAAGGACTGACAGAATTCCGAGATCCACATTCTTCGTCTTCCCCATCATCGCATTGTTAAGTTACGTTTGATCTAAAGCTTGATTTCGGTTATTTAGGTGCCAGTAATAGCTATCATTGAAAACCATCATTGAAAACTTTAATGACTAATTTTGGTACCTTTAGAAAGTGAAATCAGTAATTATTTTGATGCAAAAATAAAGCTGATAGCTTAAATTATAATTTTTGTGAAAAAAAAAAAATTGAGTGGGGTCCACACATCGCCATAAAATGACGTTTAATTTTTCAATGATCATTGATAAGGTAGTTCATTCATTGAAATAATAAAAGTCATTTTATGTGGACGGCTGGTCCAAAATGAACACTTTTTTCGGCAAATGCTAACAATTAAGTCACTACTTACATATTGGCATCAAAATAATTACTAATTTTGCCTTTTAAGTGCCTCAAAACCAATCATTAAAATTTTCAATGATGGTTTTCAATGATAGCTATAACTGGGGCCTTAATGAATGAATGATTCGCAAGTTTTTGCTCAATTGGCAATATTTAAGCCAATAAATTGATTCGCCGCCCATTGTCATTATCTTGAATATTGCCAGTGGAGACGCCTGGGAATATTAGCAATGGAAAGGCAATTATTGCTATACACCACTGAGGCAATAAATATTGTCTTTTCAACGTTTTTAAAATGTTTTCTCTGCGATTAGGAGTTACTTCTCCTTTGTTTTGAAATTAAAGGTGGAAAAAGCTCTATAAAAATTAAGTGAATTAAAATGTTATGTTATCAGAAACAGTTAGTTTTTGATCAGCCTAAAACTATTTGCTTTTGATTGCCATTTCTACTGACATACATATGCATATTGCCAATGAAGCCACGCGTAAGCCATCTTGCGTTAAAAAGGTAAAGTAGACCGCAAGTAAAAATGTAATGCTTTTAAAATATGTAATTAAAAATTATAGTTGGCCGCATGATCATCACTCAGAATTTCCAATATGTATTCAAAGAACAATTATTGAATTGAGTAAAAAATAAAAATAAAATAATACCTTCCAACCGTCCATTACCATGTTCCATTTCACCAACTTGTCAGCTATCAGCTTGTCACCAGCAAACTTAAGAGCAAAAGTATCACATGCTCTCGTAGTTAAGAGAGGACGCTTTTATTTGTTATAAAATAACAACAATTGGCAACATATAATGGGTGATTTTTTAAGAGGTTTAGAACTTTTTAAAAAAAAAAAAACACAAAAAATTCGAAAAATTAATGAAATATTTATTTGAATCGATAGTTTGAACCTTGCAATTTAATGTTTAAAGATAATTTCATGCAAATGTTGACCGCGGCTGCGTCTCAGGTAGCCCATCCGCTGAGTCCAATTTTGGCATACTCTTTCACACATATCGGCCGGTATCTCACGAATGAATGCATGGATGTTGGCTTCCAGTGCGTCAATCGAAGCGGGCTTGTCCCTATAGACATTAGCCTTGACATACCCCCACAAAAAGTAATCTAATGGTGTCAAATCGCACGATCTAGGCGGCCAATTGACCGGCCCGAAACGTGAAATTAACTGTTCACCAAACTCGCCTCGCAATTGCGCCATTGTTTCGCGTGCTGTGTGGCATGTGGCACCGTCTTGTTGAAACCACATATCATGCAAGTCAAGAACTTCCATTTCGGGCAAAAAAAAGTTTGTTATCATCGCTCGGTAGCGTTCACCATTGACAGTAACGCTGCGATTCGCATCATCTTTGAAGAAATAGGCCCAATAATGCCGCCGGCCCATAAACCGCACCAAACGGTGGCTTTTTCGGGATGCATTGGTAGCTGTTGCAATGCTTCTGGCTGATCTTCACTCCAAATGCGGCAATTTTGCTTATTTACGTACCCATTCAACCAAAAATGAGCCTCATCGCTGAACACAAGCAGCGCGCGATGAACATTTCGAACCGAGCACGAATTTTGATAGTAAAATTCAATAATTTGCAAGCGTTGTTCATTTGTAAGACGATCCATGGTTAAATTGCAAACCAAACTGAAGCTGTTTGACAGTGACACAAGGTACTAAACACACGTCAGCTGTCAAAACCAGTGTTGCCAAAACCAAACCAGCTAAAAAATCACCCTTTATTAATAAAATACCATTTGCATTTTTATTGTCTTTTTTTTTTCCTTCTTTAATATTATGTACAGAAACGCGTGGCAAACATTTCAATTATTCAATGGATTTAAATGAGTTTTGTATAGAAATTCGGCATAGGTGTATTCCCGCTTTTTTTTACTGAGCAATTTAAAATGAAAAGTTCATAAACTGACAATGGCACTGTCACTGCCATTGCAATCTGCAAGTGAGTGTGCTTGCGTGTGAGAAAAAACGCACATGCCAAATGGCTGTTTACTATTTCCTATTTAATTTGATTGCACCGGTGCAGCTTTATTATAATAGTACAGAGGTCACGTTTCAATTGTTAGTTATAATAATAGATATAGAATGATTTATTTTTTAAGTGCGATGTATGTAGGTAGGTATACCTAGTTGAAGTTACGAAATGTCGATATGCAGGCTATCGCTATATCAAAATATATATGATATAAATTAAATTAATTGAATTTGTAAAGCAAATAACAAGTTTAATATATATAATTTACAAAATAATATGACATTAACTATATTGTCGTCTGTCAGATTGGCAAATGCGATTAACATTTTTTAATATTTTTTTTTTATTTAAACGTGTTTTGTTGTTAATACAATATGCTTCGAGTATTTTTTTTTTCATTAAAAGTATTCATTAGTAATTAAGGTTCTATAATTCAAAACTTCTTTCAGGTATAAATTTAGAATTGTGTAATTTTGGCCATTCATTTTTATGTAAAAATCTTCTTTTGTTAAATGTTCCTTTCCAAAGTAGAATGTCCTAATTTTTTTATAAATTGGGCATGTAGCCACAAGGTGGAAAGTATTTTCAGCTTCATCTAAGTTACAAATTGTGCAAATTCCGTTTGTGTTTGCTTTAAATGCACGAGCATTTATAGCAAGAAGCCCGCCTCTTCCCTTAAAAATTAATGATATGACTTTAGCCCGGTATTCGTCATTAAAATATAAATTGTTTAAAGAGTATTCTAGATGGCAATATTCATCATGGAATTGTGACATTCGTGCCAGTTCTACATTTTTTTCCCAAGACATATTTGTTAGTTTTTCAATAACAGTTTTATGTTTCACATTCCAGTCCATATTTTGAGAATAAAAGTTCAATTCCATTCCAGTATCCCTAAAAACATTAATCCAATCATTTACCCAGAATGTTGACTCTGCTAGTATTTTTGGAAGCCGATTTCTTGGGTAACTTAATACTTTCCGTATATACTCAAAATGTAAATTGAGAGTAGGTATATATAAACATTTTATTTATCCCAGTTTCTAGGTGCAACATGTAATTTGGCGTGTTTTTGGGTAGAAATAGCATTTTTTGTAGGAAAAAACGTAAAAGTTTTTCAACTTCTTCGTGTTCACACTGACCCCAAACAGGGGCAGCATAACACATGATGGAATTTGAAGCTATCTCAAAAATTTTAAGCTTATTGCTTTGAAATATATTTTGGTTACTAATAAAAGAAGACCATGTGGAATTGATTGCATTTTTCGAAGTAATTAGCTTTCTTTGCAAGGGTTTGTTATATTTCAAGTTGTAGGTTAAAAGTACACCAAGGTAGGTATTGATATTCATTAACTACCTCAATTTCGGAATCATTTAAATAACATTTTTGTTCAAGTGAACGGCGTGCACCCTTTCGAAAAACCATACATTTTGATTTTGATAGATTAATAATTAACTTTCACAGTGAACAATATTCTACCAGTTTATTAATCATGTTTTGTAGTTCTCGTGGGGTTTGTGCCAAAAGAACCAGGTCATCAGCGTAAAGTAACACTTTTACTCTAGTACCACAGATTTCAACACCCCCAGGAAGTTCACTACTCCAATCGTTTAAATACAGTGCGAACAATGTTGGGCCTTGACGCACACAAAAGAACTCAGAAAATGAGCAACCGTCCCAAATTGCTGACTCAGTATCACTATAAAGGTTTTTCAAAATCCTTATAATTTTATTTGACACTCCAATGGATCTCAATTTATAGAACAGAGCATTTTTTGGAATAGTGTCAAATGCGGATTTAGAATCAACAAAAAAAGGTGAAAACCTTCTTATTTTGTTTAAATTTTAAGTGAACAATGCTATTCAGATTAAAAATATTATCCACAGTTGAGTAGCCTTTACGGAAACCGGCTTGATGCTCACTGAGCACATGATTTTCTTCTAGCCAATCGTTGATACGATTTAGTAGTAAACTTGTGAATAATTTGTAAAGAGTATCCGATAACGATAAACCTCGATAATTTGATACTTCGTTTATCTCGCCTTTTTTAAAGATCGGGACCATAATCGATTGCCGAAATGAAGTTGGAATCTATTCCATTTCAAATATTTATGACATTAAACTACAAAAGTAATCTTTGAAACACTCTCCGGATAAGTTTGTACCTACAAGTATATTTTTTTTTTTAATTTGTTAGCTAAGGCCCACCAATCCTTAGAACTTCGTATGCTTTTAAGCTTATTGAGGACAGTATTTTGATATAAAAGTTTTTTTCTTTACAAAGTCTTTTTAAACTTTTAGCACATTCCTTGTATCTTTGCCTCAAGCTTTCAATTTTATATTTTTGGAACACCCTTAAGCAATTATACATTTTCCGCCTAGCGTTGCAGCACTGTGAATCAAACCAGTCATTTTTTGGGTCAAATTGCTTAGATGTGTTTCTTAAGAGATTGGAGCTCAAAATTTGTTGTTTTATGTTGTCAGATTGAACATCTATATATTTGAAAAACTGTTATAGTCATTCAAATTGACAAGTTGGTCCGGTTTAATTTGATACTCATGAAACATACTAGAATGCCAGATCAGTTTTTGCGGGAGAATTAAATTTCTTAAGACGTTAGTTTTCTCTATGGAGATGTCGATTCGTAGTGGCATATGGTCAGAGTATGGTTTCGGCAAAACAGTAGACTTATTTATAAATTTTAGAAAATCCACCGAACAGCAACAGTAATCATTAACTGAGTTACCCATAGAACCCAAAAAGGTAAATTCACCATTTACATCTCCCACCGTTCTACCTTTTAAAATCACTCCACCGTAATCATCAAGCAATTCAATGAGCTTTTTTCCTCTACCGTCAACACATTTATCCCGAGAATTACGAGTTGTCGAAATATTAGGATAATCTCTTAGAATTTGTTCATCCACTTGTTGCAATGTTCCAGTTCTAGCATTCTATATGCTATATAGCTATATCAGAATAATTATTTATTTGTCGCCTTATTGTTAGTTTAAATCGGATGAGCAGAAATACAAAACACAGATAGGTGAATGAGAATGTGTTTATCATTAGCTTTTGCGGAAACGTATATGTCTTTAAAACTGCAAACAATATTTTTAAGTTTTACTTGCGATATACCTACATATAAAGGTACTATGTATATGGAAAGTTATGGATTCGTTAAAAAAAATCGAACTTGACATTACGATGATAGGGAAGACGAAGAAAGTGGGTCTCGCAAAAATATCCATCTGTCTGTCTCTTAGGCCACAGGCTTAACGAATGGTTCGATTTTCTTCAAACTTGGTACTTGGCGCTTTTTGGCCATTTCCCCGACACATTTTTTTTATTTTTTTCATATTTGTTTAGGACCAAAAATAACGGTATACCTGTCACCATTTTTGGGCCAAAAAGGAAAATCTTATTCTTCTTAAAATCAGCGCCACAGATTTAAAAGAAATAATTCAGTAAATTTAAATAAATATAGGCCTTAGCAAAAAAAAAAATGGCTCCGAAAAATGTTTATTAATGATGGCACCATGGCACCTCCCAAAGAACCATTTTTTCGCTTTCCTCGAAATCTATTCCAACTCATTTTGATCAATTTTTATATGAAGAATAAATGATATATTTTAAATAATAGATATTGCTTACCAAAATTTGCAAACAATTATTTTTAGATTTTTAAAAAAGTTTTAATTTTTTTTTTAACTCAATATTTGATAAACGACTCTGTCAATTTTCATTACACTTGGTTAAAACAGTTTTTTTTTTTTTTTTAATATTTGAAGCAAAAATTATTCTTCTCCCATACAAGTGTTAAAACCCGTTAAGAAATTTTTTTTTTTTGCTCAAAAACGACTCCTACGATTTTGATAAAAAAGGTGTTTGTATAGATATAAGTACGATCCATCAATTAAAATTATTAAACTTTACATTTTACTATTATTCTATATTAATAAAATTGGAGAACCAATTTTTTTTTTAAGAATGTTTACAAAATTCTATGCATAAAAATTAAATGTTTCTAAGCGCGCTACTTCGATTTTAAAATTTGTTTTCTCATAAATTAAGATTTATTAAAAAATCGGGTGGTGTACATGTTCGCGTTGTTTCAGAAGTATTTTAATGAAATTATTTTTAAGTTTGTTGATTTAAAACATTTTCCAGTTTAACTGTAACAACTGTGCAACACGGTTACTTTTTATATTTTCTCATAATACTTACTTCAATTAAACTATGTTTTTGGCAGTTAGATAAAACAAGTTGGCCCGCCCGGCTACGCACGGGTAGAAAACCTTAGCTTCGCATAGTCATCACAAGAGAAAATATTGTTTTTTGACTTTTTCTAATCGAATACTACTTTCTGGGTTTTAACCCACTTCACCCTATGAAAGGTGAAATTTTGTAAAAATATGATCCTCCAAGTCCAACATTTATTGCTTTCCCAACATAGGAAGAATGTTTGTATTCGTAAACCACTGTTTTATTTTTATCACATTTCACACTATAAATATTGTTTTTTTGAAATAACCTATTTTTTTTTTTATTTTTACCCTACAAATAACAAAATTTGAAAAAGAATATCCCTAGAGCCATTTCCTAAGTAAAAAATTTCAAAAAAAAAAATTATTTCTTAAATCGAACAGTTTTTTTTCTTCAGTTTTTACCCCATTTCAACCTACGAATAGCTAAATTAAAATAAAATGACTAAATCCTAAGAATAACCTTTATTGAAAAAAAAAAACCCTTTAAACGCAGGTAGAGTCGGATAAGTCTTTTTCATTTTACTCCATTTCACGCTACAAAATGAATTTTTCCGATATTTTGAGTGGTGTTACTAAAACGACTTTGTTTTAAACATATATTAAGATATAGGCTCGCGTAACAAATTTATTTTAGACGTTTGAACCACAGAGTGTTTGCACATAAAAGAGCAAGTTTGTACGACCCAGTCGTGCATTTTATTTCATTATTCTTGAAGAAAATACGAGTAACATATATTTTTGCACAGCTTTCGAACTCAACTGATGTGTGAATAAACTATTAGATTTGTTGTTTTCGATTTATCTACCTAACTGTGCTGCCTATTTGAAGATGTGATCACTGGAACGAATCATATGCATATGCCATCGATCCGGAAGAAAAGCGACACAATTCAACAAATAAGTACTAAAATTGTTTTAATAGGGGCAAGAGAGACTTTAATAAAAGTTTGTATTTCTATTAATCTGTTAAAATATTTATAAAAAAAAAAACAAGTCACAAAAGTTCCAATTATCGAACTAGAGCCTTGTTTTAATTCAAGATGTTACTGTATTGAGTTTTGAGGGATTATGCTGATGGGATAGAATTTCTTCACCATATTTTTGTGTAGGCTCCGGAGTGCTTAGCACATCATTAAATTACGCCATCTAAAAGGCCACTTACTTGTCACAAAAAGTCAGTTAGTTTCAGTAATAAGTCAGCCTTAGGTGATTTTGAATGAATGTTTTTGAGATGTTGGGTTTGGCATTGTGAATTTTGAAACAAAATATTAACTTTTTTTTCCAAAGATCTGAAAAATATTTTTCAAAAATTTGTATACGGAACTTTATTTCAACTGTGAAGGCTGTCCTGCAATTTTTGATGGAAATCGGGCGGGTAGCAAGAAAGGTGGAGATTAAAAACAAAACAAAATTCGATGTTACCATTTTTTTTTACCAAAATATAAACCCTAAAATATGCGTGCCTACAAGTATGTACAAACATTTTAACAATAAATGATATAGCGGAAAAAAAAATCAATTTTCCCTTAAAGGAATCACCTGAAAACCTCAAGTCCCAAGTTTTTGAAGAAAATCACTTCAGCGGCTAAGACTGTTGACAGAATTGCGGCACAAACTTTTATTCCGTTCTCTAAATATCATCGTGATGATCAGATGATTAAAATCTTGTTTTCCAAATTTTCTATGAATCGAAAACTTGGCCCGTCCCCCACCCCATCTTTATGTATTGCAAGTACAAATATACCTGTATCTCGGATGCAAAAAAGACAACATGTATAAATTTGTTCAGTTTTAGTCTACCGAGCTTGTCAGTCCCGTGTGATGAGTGCGTTTTTCTTTAAAACCTACTGTGGTATATAAATTAATTAAATTGAGTTACTTATGTATGTATTTCTTTCTCAAAGTTAAGGGTCATTAATTTTTTGGTTTCGAAAGAAAAGCTAAATAAAACACACACAGCGATACATTTTTGATGAAAATTTTATGTCATTATAAAGTTTGGACTTTGCCATTAAGTGTGAAAAACAATGTCATTCCAATGGCCGCCTCGGGAAGATTCGCAGCATGCGATTCTTTTGAGGTAATTTTTAACCACTTTTTCGCACATTTCGGGCGGTATCTCAGCCATAACATGAGTAATGTTGGTTTTTAATGCGTCTAGAGTTCGGGGATTATTCGCGTAAACACCAGCCAGACAGAAAAAATCGAACGGTGTCAAATCGCATGATCTTGGTGGCCAATTGACTTCGACAAAACGTGAAATTACGCGTCCAGGAAACTTCTCACGCAATGCAGCCATAATTAATCGTGTTGTGTGGCTTGTTGCCTCCAGTTTTATTGAAACCATATATTGTCCAAGCCATGATCTTCAATCGACGGCAAAAAAAAAATCGGTAACTACACGTTCAATTGCTGATGCGTACGCCGGGAAATCAATAGATTCGGATCATCAGCAATACTTGCAGCAGCAATATTTTCGACTGAGCATGCATTACGATGATCCACAAGCCTACCGACATCAGTAACGCTTCCACTCTCTTCAAATTGCTTCACAATTTTACCGATTGCTGCGTAGTCGGTCGAGTATGACGACCATAATCATCGCGTAATGCGCGAAAAGTGGCTACGTTTGAATCACCACTTTTGTAGTAAGGTTTAATAATTTTAACGCGTTGTTCGATTCTTAAGGCAAACATTCAACAAATATTGACAGCTGAGTTTGACAGGTGTCAACTGCCAGCGCTTCCAACTTGAAACCACGAAATAAATGACCCTATATATTATGAATTATTTTTATCACATTCTTTATTTTATTTTTATTAACTTTGATTTAATTACGATAAAACAACTTTCATTAGGTACCATACTCATGGTAATGTCTTTCTAAAAATAAATTAACTCTTTCTAGTGGTTATTCTTCAAGCTCTGATGACAAAAAGTTGTTAGTTATCCATTCTCTGAACCTACGGCTACGGTCAGAAATAATTTGACTTTTTTTATTGCAGTTAAATTAAAAGTTGTTTTCATAGTTAAGACAAACGCGCATTGAATTCGAATTAGAATAAAACTCAGTTTTGAATGAAAACATTGAGAATTTAAGTTAATATGGTTTTAAGCAAGTAGGTGTACCTACTACATTCAAACTTTTTTATAACGAACTTCTCTATAACGTAATTCTCTCGATAGCGAATTTTATTTCGTTCCCCTTCCCCTTGAAATAATAATTCATTTGAATTAGGTTTTTTTTTTAACGAAATTCTCTATAGCGAAATTCTCTTTTTAAGGAACTGATTTTTTTGTACCCGAAGGGAAAGTTGTTAATTTAAAACGAAATGTCATACTTCATACTTCAAATTTGAAAACAAAACTTTCTACGATTTTTTGTTCCTTATTTTAAAAAGGAAATCCCCGTTTTGGCAAGAATTTTCTTAAAGTAAATGTATTTATATCTACCTCTTAGAGGATATATAATATGGAGTGCTTGTTTTTATTCGTATGCGGAGCTTTCATAGGGGTCGCTGTCCAAGTTTCGGTCACTGAGTTTTCTGCACATTGGAGAAAAAAAACTAAAAAAGAAGATATTGAAATCTTTAAAATAATAAACAATCACTTATTAATTTCAAGAATTACTTCAAAGTAGAACAATTTAGAAAGAAAATAAGCAAATTATGACTTACAATTGATAGCAGCTGTACGATCTTCTAAGACTTTATCTTAACCGAAAGTAAAATAGCGCACCCTATCATGGCCCCAGGCACTAAAATGCATTAGGGATAGAAACGAGCACTCCATATTATATATCCTCTAAGGTATACCTACATAATATGTCAATTTATGTATATATGTAAGAAAATGTGTTCGTACAATTATTTGAGTCTGCATTTTAAGTTCGTGATACGTTTATACAACAAAAAAAATTTCGAAGCAGAAATGTTGGAATATTGAAAAAGAAAAAAATAGAGAAAAGAAAAAAGATAATGATAGTGAGAACTGCATTTGATAATTTATGAAGTTTAATTGAAGATTTTTATAATAAAACAAAAACAAAACTGTTCATGTGGAATCATTTTAATAAAAAAAAATAAAAAGATATAATTATACATATTTTTTTACAATGAGTTTTTTTTGTGATATTTCTCTTTGAAAATATAAAAGAACACTTCCAATATCTATATAATTAATCTATATAAAGAATTTTTTATAAAACTTCTTAATAACGAAGCAATTTTTTGTTCCCTTGAAGGTTCCTTATAAAGAAGTTTGACTGTATATTTCAAATGCTGCCATTCATAGAGCTCATATAAATTGCCAAAAACCTTTTATGTTTTATCGAAGTTTTCGGGCACTTTTTCGATCAATTTGTGAGATTTCGGTTCCGGATTTTATCTTTTACGGCATCCTGGGTCCTGAGATGATTATTATTAAAAGGAAGAATGTTTTAGGACTGAAAATGAGACCATACGATATTTTGTAAAGTTAAAATCGAAAAATTCTAAAATCATCTCGATCTCGTATAACTAAGCCTCTCCTCGGTCTGTCATGCGTCGTCATTTCAAGATATATTAAGCTACAGTTCAAATAAAGACGCAAAATCGACTTCAAAAGACTTCACAATCGATTGCAATTGGAAAATTGCAATGGCCTTACACCACATACCTATTAGAATGTTTGATATAAAGATCACTTTGAGAAATTGTTCCAAATATACATTTTAAAAGAACAGAGTTGCAACTATGACAACACTTTATCATAAACTGTAAAGAATACTCCTCCATTAAACCTAATAACTAGAATTTGTTTTGTAGGTGTAAGTAAACAGGGTGAAGATGGTTCAAAACCTAAAGTATGTATGTGGCCTGATGGTTCAAAACAAAAAAAAAAAGAAATCGTGAGGTGGAAGGGGGAGGGGGGGTAATTTATGAAAAAAGAGTCTTAAAATAGAAAAACAATTATTAAAAAACAACAGTGAATCTAAAATTCCATGTATCACCGTTCTTTTTTAATCAACTTGTTTGAGTAAATACTTTTTGTGAAATTAATTTTATTTTCAATCTGATTTTTTTTTTCAAAATTTCACTAGTTACTATTTCACTATAAGCACTACCTCCGTTCTTACTATTCAATGGCTCTTAACAATTCAAAGGCAAACACTGAAAACTTTTTCTTTTTAAATAAAGTTGTTTTAAAATATGAAGAAATACAACAGCCAAGTAGAAGACTTAGCACTATTTAATTGGGCTTGTCGAATTATTGATTCGAAATAGCTTAAAATGGTCTTTAGTCCATACAAATTTTTATGAACTAAAGCCCGTTAAAAGCTATTTTGAATCAATAAAATTGTTTTAGTTAACAGTTTTTTAAAAATTAATTTCCAAACTCAAAATTTTGGAAAAAAAAAATTCAAATAAATTTTTTTCAAAATTTTACGTAGGTACATAATTAATTACCTACTAGTTTTGTTTCTTACATTCAACGTTCTTATACATTTTTAGTCAAAAACAGAAAACCAGATGCTTAAATGTCTTCTACGGTTTGAGAAAATTGAAAATAACTAAATCTACTTTCCTATAGAGCTACGTAGTGGTATTTCTCGAGAAACTTATGCAACGGAAAGGGAATTTTATTTCGGTTATTTGCAATTTTCTAAAGAAGAAGCTAGTAGAGATTTAAGCATTTCTTGATTTTCGCGTTTGACTAAAAACTTATAAGAGCATTGAATATTAGAAACAAAAATTAATTTTGTTTTATTCAAAATTTTGAGTTTCAAAGTTATTTGTTCAAAAAGTATTCACTAAAACAACATTATTTTAAAAGAAAATAAAGAAGATATTTTAAGCTTTACAAATAGGTATAGCTTGGCATTGTAAGTAGGTAGGTATTACCATTCAATTTTTTTATAAAATTTCCCTTCCCGGCTAAACGGAGGGAATAGACCCCACTCCTATACGATTTTTTTCTTTTCTAGACCGAACCTACGCGCTTGAGCTTTTTGTCACACCTTTTTGCCAGAGTAAAATCCTAGTTACGCCGCTGGTCTGTGCGTCCACTGTTATTTAGCTGATTTCTTCATTTTTAATACAGAGCATTTGTATGAGTGATTCCCTAAAGGGAATTTTTGATTTATCTGATCTAGAGCGAGTGCACAGATATTTTGTTTTTTTTCAAATTTTCTCGAAAACGATTTTGATTAAACTTCGTACCTTTTATAACCAGCAATTAAAAAGAAAACTGTGTTGCACCTATTTTATGAAAATGGTCTTATTTTTGGAATATGTACGGTAGGTATTCAATTATATATTTTTGATATTCCACCGATTCAAAAATACTACAACTAATCATCAAATTAGAAGAATTTTATCATCTAATTAATTATATTTATAGACATATTATTACCTTCAATTTATTTTTACTAATTTGAAAATATTATTGTTTTGAAAAATTAATTTTTATTTTAGTTGATTTCATAATTTTATGAAAATTACAATTATTTTGGGTTTTTTTATTTTACTTCCTGAAACAAATCCATCGCCATAAATGGAAGGTCCTTCAACATCAGTTCATCCGTGAGCTCAATTTCAGACTTACTGTCTGTTTGACTGTCGACCAGAGATTTGTTTTTTAGTCGCACTTCACGAATGTGGAATTTTTTTTTCACACATACATAAACACATCTACTTACATAATGATTTAATAAAAAAAAAAACAAGGACAAATTTTAAAATTTATCGACAATACCTACACACATATGTACCTACGAGCTGTAATGAACATATTTTCCAAATTTGATTAATATAATCAAGAGATGAATGACACATGCGAATTAATTTTAAAACTAATAATTTTTTTTTTTGAAAGAATAAACAACTTAAAATATTCCTTCCAAAGCAAAAACAAACAAAAAAAAAAAAAAAACATTTTAACAAAGTTTCTAAAGTTCAAAACAGTGTCGACATTCAAAATAAAAATGTTTTATTTTTATAGAGACAGATAGAGACAGTTTATTTTTAAAACTGAAACAAAAAAGAAAATAAAACCTTCAAATATTGTTGTCATAGAAAACTAATGCTAGTTTAATTTATTTTAGAGATTATTTTTCTTATCTTGTATTGAAAAAAATTTATAGACACTCTTTATATTCGTAGATATAGAGACTTTTGCCTGACAACCACCAAGGATATTATGTCTTAATTCTAAGATCAAGTGCAAGATCTTATCTAAAGCCGAGCAAATAAATGAAATCGATGAAAATAAAATTCTCTGACCATATAGCTAGTAGCCACCACTATCAGTAAATTCTTATACCATACCAACCAATTGATATGAAACTAGCCCAACAAAATTACTCACTCAAACAAAAACATTCCACTCACGATCAACGGCGATCATGTGTCATGTTATTGCTGCGACAACAGGACAACAACAAAATATGTTCTTAAAAAAATCAAACCAACTGATAAAACAGGGAGAGCGACCTCGTATCTAATTAAAGAGAAAAGAAATTGTAAGGAAAGCGCCGCGAAAGAGATTTTATATTCAAAGTCTTATCAACAACAACTCAAAGAGACTCCATCATCATAGTATTATAGCAAGCAACACTCATAACTTGAGTGTAAATTCCATGGGCACTGTGCAGCGGTTAGAAAAAACGACTCTTTGGCAGTCATTAATCGACTTTGGTGCAATCCGGTTCGGTTAAATTTAGTATCGGTCGATGCTTCTTTGAAACAAAACAAACACCATATAAATATTAATATAAATTATTTATTTTTGAGTTATTATCAGAATAAAAAACAAAAAATAACTATCACCGTTATTTTGAGTGAGTAAATATCCAAACTATTTAGTCGTAAAAGGTAAATTAAAAAATAATAGAATTGTTGTGTCTATATCCGCCGTGGCTTCCTTCCATGTGCGGCGAGTTATACCGATTCAAACGCTCCCCTTTCCCTTTTCTTACTCCATGCACCCCTTTTTCGGCCTTGCAATCGAAATCTCTGACGTGTTTTTTCTGAGAGCATTCCGCAAAGATCATACGATTGCTTGATCGTGGTTGGTGGACTGGGTTGTTTGTTTGTTTTTTTTTTTTGGAAAATTTGAAAAGGAAACAAAACAAAAAAAATGCGCGAGGAACATTGTGTGTGCTATTTGAGTGTAAAACAAAGTGGTAACAACTAACAGCAGCAGCCGCCCTCACCCTCGCAGGGTACTCCGCCGTCCATCGTTGGTTTGTTCTGGTGATGTTCAACCTCTTAACATACTATTTTTGGATTCGCAATTTGAGGGGGTGTGTAATGTGTGTGTGATGATGATGATTTGAAATGCGTTTTCTTTAATTCTACTGAGTCTAGTGATCTAGTTTCTCTAATAAGAAAAGTTTGAGTTTTTTTTTTTCTCAAATTGTTTTCATGGTTTTTAAATTTGAATTTGAATATTATACCAAAGAATTATTTTTCAAAATAGATAATAATAAACATGACTTTCAAAATAAATTTGAAGGTTTGAGTGCAAAAATGAGTGAAATGGTAGGTAAATGAATCGTCTTTTTCTCTTTCGAAACAATACAAGAACCAAACCCAGTGTTAAGGTGGATTGTGTGTTGCAGTGGCGGTGGATTTAGCTCCTCTTAAAAATGTGAAACTTTGTATTCATGGAAGTGGAAAAATAAATTATTGTGGAGACGACAGAAGAGCAAAGTTGCCACTCAAATTTTGAAATTTCTTTACTAAAATCTTTACGAAACCAAAAATTTCAAAAAGACTCGGAAACAACAAAAACTTTTCTTTTGTTTTTCCAACAAAATAAATTGTGTCAGGCTTTGAAGCTCATAAACACCGAATTTCTGAACTTTTCAGTCCTCTTACTGTACCCAGCTGGATCATCAGACATCTTAAACTGGTGCTTGTCAATTATGTGCATTTTTATATTGAAACAAATTTTCTCCGCCACCAGAATTTAAACAGAGGTCAGGCTAGTTTTCATGCGATGCCGCCGAAGCCAACTGATAAGCACTATAATTTTTTGTTTTGCTATGGCAGATAATTTCAACAATTTAAAATCCGTTCCCGGATTGTAACTTAGATGGCACCATACAAATCATCTCTCATACCGATTAGCTATAGAGACTTGACACAGGTCAGAACTGGATGACAACACGTTTTATTAAAGTCTCTAGCTCATCGGGAAGTTAATTTATATTCCATTGCAGATTTGAAATCTGTCACATACAGGGCCGGACCAACCATATGTGCAAGATGTGCAAATGCACAGTGCGCAAAATTCTGAGGGCGCATTACCAGGAGCAAGAAATTGTAATCTGATCTTGCGCAAACAAATATATGTAATGCCATTTGCATTTTAACCAGAAAACTTGTTCAAATAATCCCAAAATAACATCCAAGATAACTGTGTTAAGTAATTTCATGCACACTAACTAACTTAATTTTCATTGTTGCATTCAAGGAAAATTTAACTCAAAATATCGTAAGACTAAAGATCCCACTAAAGACCTATGCTCTACCTCCTGGGTAATGTAGAGAGTCTTATGCATGTTGAACAGTGTATATGTATGTATGTATTCAAATATAAGAAAAGGGGCGCTTTCTACAAATCTTGCACATGGCGCAAGTTTGGCTAGGGCCGGCCCTGGTCACATGTCCACATGTCCCCGTTATAATCTTATTAAGGTCATTGAAATCGATTGGAAAAATTTTTTAAAATAATTATTTAAACAAAAATAAAATTTTAAGGAGGAACCTACGGCTTTTCGGTTATTTATTGTCAAAAAACGGGCAGATTTTAGACAATTAACCTAAAAAAAATAATCATGCCGATTATGGAATTCACAATTCTGGATTCGCAGTGCAGTGCACTCGTTCCTCCTTACTCATTCGCCATGAAAAGAAAAGAGAACACAGCACTCCGAATCACCGGGAATCCATTATTGCGAATTCCATAATCGGCGTGAATATAAACAGTTTTTCAGTACGAGATTAAAGTTAAACACGAGTTAACTCATTAAATTTTGCTAACTCTGAATTAACTCAATAGGTGCTATCGATGATTTATTCTCCGAGTTTTTTTAGTTCTTCTGCATGCATTCTCCATACTGAGAAACTTCTTGAATTAACTGTAGATAAATCTATGTTCAGAGTTAGCTAACTTTAGTTTAACTCACCATTGAAAAATTGGGCCTTAACAAATCGCTTCACACGGGTTTATATATACAAAAACAATCACGTTAAACTTAAAAGTCGAGTTAATTTGAGTGTTAAGCTGACTATGTATTTAGAAACCGCTTAAATATTTAAGCCATCTCTTAATTTGGTTTATATTAGATTCGATAACACAAAAAGATCTCACAACAAATTCACTTTGTATGTTTTATGTTGAACCTTGAATTTAAATATTTATTATTCATTGGTTCAAGTAAATTGATTTACTAAATTTTGAATTCTAAATTCCAGTTTTTCAGTGCGAGATTAAAGTTAAACCTGAGTTAACTTATCAAATTTGGTGAGTTTACTCAGGATTAACTAAGCAGATGCTTTTGATTTTTTATTCACGAGTTTATTTAGTCGTTCCCCATGAATTCTGCACCAAAAAACTTCTCCCTCAATTAACTATGGTTTAATCTACTTCTAGAGTTAACTAACTCCGGTTTAACTCACCACTGAAAAACTAGGCCTAAATAAGCTTTTTATAAAAATTTCTTTCAAATTCTACCAAAGCTGGAAAAACAAAGTATGGTAACCGTAAACTTGATGTAGAAAAGTTATTCTTATTTCTTTTGCCTCCCTCTATGTTTGTCTATTTCGTCTTAGCTTGACAAAAGAGTTCATCGATCTTCAGTTTGTGTAAAAAGTGTTCTCATAAAAAAAGCACTCATTAATGTGAAAATAATTGAGCCATTATTATCAGCTTGAATTTTATTTATCTTGGAATTTTTTTTATTTATTTAAAAGTATTTAGCATATGAAACAGAAGTAAAGATATATCTACATAAGTCTATAACTCACAATTCAGATGTTTATACTTATATAGCTTGTAGTACACCTACCTCAATGTTTATGCATACAAAAAAAAAATGTGAAAGCTGTTTAAATTTGCCAAGTTTCTTATTTTTCAACTTGTCTTGTCTTTTTTTTTTTTGTTTTATATTTTTATGTTTGTCTTTAAACCCAGCGTAACGGATTGTGAAGAAGTGCGGCGGCAATAACTATTTTTATGATGTAGGTAGTAGGTACTTTACTTGAAGTGCAAGATCATCAAAATGAAGTTTTATTTTGCTCTTCCGATGTGCAAAGAAAAACTATATATCTACATATGTATTGTGCAAGTTAGTTTTGATATAGTCCGGTATGAAAAGTTGTAAATAATAAGTCAAATTGTTTGCTTGGAGTGAAAACCGACTAAGTCGTCGATCATTTTTTACCATTGTAGATTATTTAAAAAAAAAATGCTTGAAAATAAAAAAAAACTATAGAATCTGACCAAATCTTTTAATTGGTCAATAAGGAGGGTATAAGATATTCAAATGCATATTCTAAATAATTTTATTTTTGATTTTGTGTGTAAAAAATGCAAAAATGGAGTAAGCCATTTTTCACTCTAAGCCGACAAAATGATAAATCTCATAGTAGGTGTTCGCGATATATACCTTACAGGTTGAGAACATAAATATAGTTGGGTCTTCTCCATGACATTTTAAAGGTTGTGGTATTTCCTAAAAAGTTGTGCTGCGTTGTTCGGAGTTGTATAATTTTTGTTACTTTTGTTGCATATTGAATTTACTTTTACCGGGATAGTATTTAGCCTCATAAAGATATGAGGAAACTGCTTTCTAGACTATTTCTAGTATTTAGCCTCATAAAGATATGAGGAAACTGCTTTCTAGACTATTTGCTACGATGATAAGTGCCTTACACATGAGCTGCAACCTGCGAACACGAATAAATCTTCTAAAGCAATTTCTAGAGCAAAGGTAGACTTTTTTTCTTTTCTTTTTTGACGTAGTGAATAAATAATCTAATCAACAAATTTAAATAGAAAACACGCCGTAGAAATAATTTAAATGAGAAAATTTTGTATATTTATATTTTCTACGCGACCAACTACTAATCTTTTGCGAGCTGTCAAACGTAAGTTCGCAATCCGCAACATTATGACGAATACAAAATTCATACGAATATATCCTCAAACACTCATTTAACTTGTTTATGTTTCAAGACAATTTGCCGTTGTAAGCGACTGCTCCTGTTAATGAAATGTTAGAATTCGCGACTATTGCCAATTGTCAGTTTACTGGTCGTGTTTCATATGCAAAGCACTTTAAAGTATTTTTAGGTTCAAAAGATGATTTCTGAATTTTAAACGAATTACGAAAGAAGTTTTAGTTTTTTAGAATCATACTATCTCCATGTGTCACTTTGACATTTACAAATGTATTTTTTTTTCATATTTAATTGAGAAAGATGTCATGCTATAACATTCTACTGCTAAGTTTTTGTATATTTGTGTAATTTTTCACTCATTTTCAAAACAATATTTAATATATTATGTAATATTCAATATAATAAAGTGAAAACTATGTAGCAAAAGGTACGAAAAGTTGTACTTACTAAGTATTAAAGTCTAGTTTTTTTCGGAAGAACGTGGTAAAAACAATTTGAACATGCGTTTTAGACCCTGCATTTATGAATACTTTTTTTATGATTTACGTCATCTTTCTCAAAATAATTGTCTTGATGATGATGAACAGCGTTCCAAAAAAAAAAAACACTTTTTCTGTCTATTTATCGGTCTACTTTTTCCTATAAAAAAAAAGTTAGGAACAATTTGACCTTTTCATTTGATCGAAGCCAGGATCCGCATTGATCGTACCATAACATCAGACTGCTCAAGATATTGTTTCATTGTTTTTCGAGCAGTGTTATCAGGATCTATACTTTTAACATGCAGAAAACGCTGAACCGGGTGGAATCAGTTTTCTTTTCATCAACTAGTAAAATTCAGGCTACTCAACTACAGTCCATGTATCCACTGTGGTGACAGAGGCAAAATTTAATATTTTTTTTGTAATTTGCTCTTAAATTATCGTTTTATAAAATTTTTCAACAAGCATTTCTTTGTAAGACCAATAGATGATTTTGTGAAAAAACGTGCGTAAACGATGCTAGTGCTTTACACCGCGGAAAAAAAGTGAGTGTATTATGTAGATTGTAACAAACAAAAAATGACATTATCACGTTTTTCAAAAAATCTGTCCATCATACGAAAAACAGATTCAGATTTAGTTTCTGCAAAATAGTCTTTACATTTATTCAAAATAAGAACAGATTTTTCTGAGTACTTTTTACAAAAACCGAATTTTGAAACTTTTACTCCTCAAAATCAAAAAGATTTGTAGGAACTCGGAATTTTTTTTAAAAATTTGTTATTGTTAATTATTAATTTTTCTAGGCTTTATATCTAAAGAGTGTTGTTTTTAGACGTGTGGTTTTCATGAAGAAATAAAACGAATATAATTTAATGTTATGGCCAAGAATTTAGTTTTATTATAAAGATAAGGATTTGCCATTATGTTTTAAAAATGATTTCAGGCAAGTGGCCGCAACGGCTGGCTCGAATAAATTCCAGCCGAGAGGCCCAATTTTCGAGCACTTTTTGCAGCAATTGGGGGCGTTAGTCGTCTTGGACTTATCTGAGTAGACAAGCGACCCTCTGCCCATAGAGCACACCAAACAGTGACTTTTGAGGATGTATTGACGTAGCCATTCAACCAAAAATGAGCTTCATCGCTAAACAAAATTCGCTTATGTAAATTGTTATCAACGGCAATCTTGTTTTGGGCCCATTTGGGCACAATTTGGAAGCGTTGTTCAGGCGTCAATCTATTCGTTACGAAATGGCATAAATCAAGTGACAGCTGTCAAAAAACCAACTCCGAAAAAAGTCTTGCCAGATTGAAAACCACTCATTTAAAAAAAACACCTGTTGTACCTATATAAAAATGGATCGTGGTCGGTTCGGATGCTTAAAACTTGAACACGACTAGACCAAATTGGATACTTCATTCAGCGGATTTTTTTTGTAATTGTTCCGCAAAGGTTTAGGAAAAAGAAAAGTCGGAAAATTGTCAACGGATGACGCTGTAGGCGCACATTTCGTTTTTTTTAGTTCAATTCAATTACCGTTGAACAGGTGGCTCTGTAAGCGGTTAGGAAATGGCTTTTGGGATATTCTTTTTCAATTTTTGTTATTTGTAGGGTGAAATGGGGTCAAAATAGAATAATTGTCAGATTTAAGAAATTCTTTTTTGTTTAAAAGGTTTTTCCTTTCTTTTTAAAAAATTATAACATTTGTAGTGTGAAATAGGGTAAAAATAAAAAAAAAATCGGTCGAAGTAATTCTTTTTGTATTTGAAATGTTATTTTTTAGTGGATGGCCTCAGGGATTTTGTTCATAAAATTGGCATTTATAGGTGGAAATGGTGTAAAAACAAAAAGTGGCACCTGATTTTAAAATTTCTTTTTGTGTTTGAAAGGTTACCTATTTAAAAATAATTGCTTTTAATACAGTAAAATGGGATAAGAACGTTGGTCTTTGGTTGGACTTAGAGGATCATGTTTTTACATGTATATCCAATCATAACACGAAGTAGGTAAATTAAACCCAAAAAGTAGTATTCGATTACAAAAATTAGCTGAAATATTTATTTATCTTTTCTTTTGTAGTTTTTATGGGAAGCTTATAGGTTTGTCTACCCGTGCAAAGCCGGGCGGGCCAGCTAGTTAATCTATATATTGCTTGGCGATCCTCAATTATCTGTACACAAAAATTTAGCTTGGATAGACCTTTATCATGCGGAACCGGCCTTTTTAACTTAAATTGTAAGTTACTTGTTAAGCAATCTAGACTGAACTTAAGATTTAAAGTTTTAAAAAAAAATATAGCATAGTCGTAAACAGACATCAACTGCTCTTAGAATGGTTCTCTTTTTCTGGATTCGCTAAGTTTTTAGGCGCGAGTTATGATGCAACACTGAAGCATTGGTTAAAAGTTCCCCTTCCCATGACTACCTCTACAGGACCAAAAATTGCGCTAAATCCACATCAAGTACAGGCACAGTAAGAGTAACCACACCCCCACCATCCATATCCATCACCAAAGGCGAAGAATATCTTATTCGATTAAAAACCCAATTAATTTACATTTCGAAAAGAAATACTGAACTAACTGAACTTCGATAGAAATTCTCTTCACGAAAAGAGAAGCTTATGTTGTTGCACTCTCTTACACATTATTCTAGAGGTGATTGATCGATCCTCCTAATCAAATATACACACATATACACAAACACGATAGACCCATATTGCAGACCTGAATGAATAAATAAAGAAAGTTCCAAAAAGCAAACAGTTAACATGTTTTTTTATTCATTTAAACATTACTATCTATTTCTATATCTTCTTCATTACACAGTGCAGTTCAAAAGAGGTCTCCATTATGATAATGAGAAAACGTTGTTTTTTTTTGCTGTACATATTCAAAAAAGAAATAATACACACTGCAGTTCCGGTGGTCGCCGCGCCGCCGCCGGCAGCGTGGTGTTTAACTTTTGCTTGCATTTACACGTGCATTATTTAAAATACACATTTATGTATGTGTCATAAACCACGTGTTCTTTTCTTTATTTTATTGGAATTTCTTGTTGCATGAGAATGAGAAAGAGAAAAGAGATGACACAATTTTTAGCAAATAATTTTATCAGTTAGGTGATTACCCTTTAACCTGAGACATAATAATTATGCGTTCCTAGACATCGGTTTTATATTTTTGTATGAATAACTCGGTTAATTGCCAAAATAATGATTTCCTGCTTGTCTAGAGTAGATTCTAGCTTCCATTATCTCGGAGTGACCTTAAGAGAATTGAAACAATAAAAAAATGAAAAATATGTAGGGGTAACAGATAGACAGAGTAAAAAATTGGTGATAGTGTTTCACATTTACATTATATCAATTGAGTATGATGTACAAAGTACAAACATTAATGGTGGACCTCCTTCTTATTTCAATCAAATTTCTTGAGAGTTCTGAAATACACTTAGACAAAATTGTTCCAATTCACAATAATAATATTTTGCAGCGAATTTTATTATCTCTTCCAGAGATTTAATTTTTGTGTCTAATAAACAGAAATGACTCTAAGATATGCCAATTATAACAGTTTTAGTATATAAAAGTACTGTTTATGCGGCCCGCAGGGCCAGGGCTCTCCGCCGGTGGGCATACTTCAGGCCGCTAGAGTTTTGTTTCAAGTTGCGCGTAGCGCATTAACGCTCGCCCACTTTTAATGACGAAAAACTATTATAGTTGTCTCAATATTCAAAATAAAAAAAAACAAATTGGATATTAAGCTAAAATTCAAAGTTAATATTTAGCAGTTTCTAGATTCAAACTTAATTTCGATATTTCTTAAACAAAACAACACAAAAAAACGTGACAAGACAGAGATGATAAGCGGAGGTGATATATACTGCGACGAGACTTAGTTATAAAAGGAGACCGAAGCTTACAAAAATCTCGTCTCGTGACCATCAGCTTAGAAAATATTTTATTGACATTATGTAACGGGTGTTTTTTTTAGACGTGTGGTTTTCGATCTGGCAATCCTTTTTTCGGAGTTAGCCTTTTTGACAGCTGTCACTTGATTTATGCTCAGTTTGGTTTGCCATTTCATAATAAATAGACTGACGCCTGAACAACGTATGGAAAATGGGCTCGAAACGAGATCGTTGTTGATCCCGATTTTCACAAAAAAGTGATGAAACTCATTTTTGGTTGAAAGGCTACGTCAATAAGCAAAACTACCGCATTTGGAGTGATCATAATCTACAAGCCATTGTTGAGACGCCGCTACATCCTCAAAAAGTCACTGTTTGGTGTGCTCTATGGGCAGAGGGGATCATTGGTCCATATTTCTTCAAAAATGAAGCCGGCCATAATGTTACAGTCAATGGGGAACGCTATAGAGCTATGATTAATGACTTTTTCGTGCCTGAATCGGAGGATGTTTATGTGGACGACCTTTGGTTCCAACAAGAGGGCGCTACATGCCATACAACAATACATTTATTGAAGGAAACTTTTGGTGAGCGCATTATCTCGCGTCGTGCGGGGTTATGTGAAGTCGCTTATCGTTATAAAAAAGCTAAATTCTTGGTCATAACATTAAATTATATGCGCTTTGTTTCTTCTTGAAAACCACACGTCTAAAAAAAAACACCCTTTATTTTGCGTTCGAATAGTTTATTTCAATGAGCGAATTATTGCTTACAATAAGTAACGGTTATCCCGAGCAATGATTTTTGTCAACTGGGTATTTAAACTATTAATTTAAGCAGTTAATACATTTATATTGTATATTCTTTTATTTGTGTTTTCTTTTTCTACTGTTAACTATCCAATTTGCTTATTACTAAACAAATTCTACAATAATAATTAAGAAACTGGGTGGGCGGATAATTGTGCCGGTGAGTGTATCTGTATGCAGGGTGATTAGCATAAGGTGTGACAAAAAGCTAGAACATGAAGGTTGGGTTGGTACAAGAAAAACATAATAAAAACAATTGAGTATGGTTTGGGTCAAGAGTTTCCATTTGGCAATTTGGGCTAAAATTTTAAATAGAAATAAATCAACTTCAAATTAACTGTTAGTTGGTAGCGATTTTGAGAAAACAAACAATTTTTATTCAAAAACACCAAATCAAGTACATAGGTTGTAATAGTTTTACTCAAAAGTCAGTCAGGGTAAGAGTGTTCAGGACTATGGATTAGAGTGTGTAGCCCAAAGTTTCCTAGACGTAGTCCAAAAAGATAACGCTGTGATTTCATATCCAAAGCGAATTTGCTGTTTCACCAAACAACTTGAAAACGAAAAAGAAAAATAAAACGCCAGTTTTTTTCTATATGTAAGTCGGTGACAAAAAATTCAAAAACCGATTTAAAAAAAAAAATTATTTTTAAATCTGGGTACCCGAATCACCATCGGAATTTTGACGAAAAAAATTATTTCCCATTTTAATTAATGACGAAAATTAATGAAAATAGGTGCACATGTTTTGCGGGTCTTGGGTGCTGAAAACAGTGTAACTGCATATTGTTTTCTATTCAAAAAAGGGACTTAAAAATTTAGGTCGGTATACATTAAAAGAAAATTCAAAATTAAAATAAAAGCATAGTTTGTCAAAGTCAGGAGTTTACATTTGAAGTGTCTTAAAATATGTGCCTGAATGTATAAGTAATTCCAATACAGCTATATGTACCAAATTTATGTAAGCAAGTCCAAAATGTTGTACAATGTTTCCAAAAATGATTAAGTCAAATTATTTAATATTTTATTTAAAATAATTTTTTGTCCGAGTCTGATAAAGAAAGAAATCTGAAAATTTTTACACTTGAAAATAAATAAACCAAATTGTTTGTTTCTTTTTCTGCTCGCTGTATTTCAATGAAATGCCACATTTATGCAAGTAATTCCAGACTGCGTTTATACTGCTCCGCAGGCCCAGGGCCATCCAACTGTGGGCAAACTTCGGGCACAAAGTATTTTTGCTCAAGACGATTGATAAACTATTGAAACTTTTATAAAATGGCATTTCTCTAGTCTCGTTTAGTTTTAATACAAACTGTCAAATGTCAGAATTAATCCTTTGGAAGAACTACGCAACATTTTGGACTTTGTAAATTTTGTACATTATCTATTTATCTGCATTTCATATGAAAGTATTCATGCAAGCAAATTATTATTTTTATTAATTTAAAATGTAAATTTAACGAAATTCCAGAGTTTGATAATGTTTTTGGTTTTATTTTATTCCTCTTTCCATATTCTGACAAAGTGTACGAAATTTCATCAATTTTCGTCAATAAATATGATTTTTTTTTGTCAAACCCAGTATTGTTATAATTAGGCATATAACAGTTTGTCGGAGCCTCATAAGCAATACTTTTATAAACTGGACTGTTCAAAATTGTCACTTAATTTATTTCCAGCCGCATGAAGCGCATTAAACATTTTCAAGGCGGATAAACTGTTATAACTGTTCAAAATTGGCATTTGTCTGTCTGTATGTGTATAGTAGACCAAGAGCGGATTTGACTAAACAAGAAACTACATCATTTCAACAAGAATGAAACTTTGGTGATAGACAGATCGACCGATAAAGTATTTACACTCACCGACACAATTATCCGCCCACCTTTGTTTAGTGCCACCACGTTTGCTTACAATAAGTAAAGGTTATCCCGAGCAATGATTTTTGTCAGCTGGGTATTTAAACTATTAATTTAAACAGTTAATACATTTATATTGTAAAAAATATATTCTCTTATTTGTGTTTTCTTTTTCTACTGTTAACTATCCAATTTGCTTATTACTAAACAATATCTACAATAACAATAAAGAAACTGGGTGGGCGGATAATTGTGCCGGTGAGTGTATCTGTATGCAGGGTGATTAGCATAAGGTGTGACAAAAAGCTAGAACATGAAGGTTGGGTTGGTACAAGAAAAACATCGTTTGGAAGGGGGGAGGGGGTCTATCCCACCCCTTTTAGCCGGGAGGGGCAATTTTCTAAAAAAATGACTTAAAACAGAAAACAAAATATTAAACCACAACGGTTACATTTACAATGCTATGATAAACATTTTTTTAAAGCCAGAAATCTCTTACTTTATTGTGTTTTTAAATAAAGTTGTTTTAGAGAATAGTTTTTGAAATATTAATTTTCAAACGCAAAATTTTGAAGAAAAAAAATTGAAAAAATTTTGTTCAAACTAATTTAGTTCAAAATTTTACGTATTTTTGTGATGAATGAACTTATTAATTTTGAGTCAAACACCAAAAATCGGATGCTTAAATCTCTTCTTGTCCTTTAGAAAATTGAAAATAACAGAAATAAAATTTAATTCTAATCCGTTGCTTAAGTTGTTCTAAAGATCCTATTTCCACTAAGTAGCTAATAAAGTAGATTTTATTTTCATTTTTCTCAAAAAGTACAACACATTTAAGCATCCGGTTTTCTGTTTTTGACTAAGAACTAATAAGAGCATTTAATTTTGAAAACAAAATTAGTATCTACTTAATTACGTAAAATTTTGAGAAAAAAAAAGTTTGAAATTTTTAGTTTTTCAAAATTTTGAGTTTGAAAATTATTTTCTCAAAAATTTCTCTCCAAAAGAACTTTATTTTAAAACACAATTGAAGAAGAGATTTCCAACTTTACAAAAAGGTATGTCGTGGCATTGTAAGTGTTACCTTTGTTTGAAAATAATCTTTTTACTGTTTTCAGTCAATTTTTTAGATAATTTCCCGTCCTGGCTAAACGGGGGAAATAGACCCCCCTCCCGTACGATTTTTTTCTTGTCTCGACCAAACCTACACGCTCTAGCTTTTTGTCGCACCTTATGTGAATCACCATGTATATTTCAAAGTTACTAAGTCCTAATCGACTAAACTGGATTGCAAGACAATGTTTTTTTATTTTAATGGTCATAAATCTATCTGTTACCAAAGATTCATCCCTTTAGAAATGAGGTAGGTAGATCCGTTTATATATAGCACTCCGTCAATAGAAATAGACCATAACAATATAATGTCCAGTCCATCAGGTCCATTTTCTGGTAAAGGAAACAATATTTGTTGTTATGACACTCCACTTGCAACATCATTCATTCTCTTCAACGTGTAATAAAACAATGTTAATCGCCACTTCTTGTGAAATTAGTCAGACTCTTATTTTTTTTTTTAACTTTACCCAGAACAAAAAGTATCTGATGTTTTGAAGGTGGTGGCTGATGGCTAAATGGGTTTACATTGCCTTCTGTGTTCATAGTTCATCTTGAACTACATTCATAATTGGTTCTCATTTTCCATACAACCGAAGAACTAATTGTGTGTACACGTAGATACATATTCATTTTTGCAGACACAACGTCTCGTATGATGTTCTCCGTGGATACGGAATACTATTTCTGCGTGACTCATTCATTATTTTGTTCAATGCGCAAGTGAGGGCAGTCTTATTCACCATCGGATGATACTTTTTTGTAATTTTTTAAATTTTATTTACTTTACTTACCATCTGAGGTGAATAAAATAAAACAAGAAGAAAATAAAGCCTACACCTTGAATTTGAAGTTTATCAGTTAAGTTTAGATTTTAGAAGGACATAACATTCGTTGCTTGAAATAGAAAACTGTGTGACAGAATTTTATTTGATTTTCTGTACCTAATCAACGATCCTTGCAAGTAAGTATCTAGATAGTTGCAGTCTGTTTAGTGTTGGACAAGTAGTATTCAATTTTTACTTAACACAATTCATTAAGGTAGGCTAACTTGAAAGAGTGATGTTTTGTCAATCATATATTATCGACAATTTAAAAAAGTTCGAGTTCCTAGCTAATCAAAAAGAGTTAAGATTTTCCATGTTCTAAAATTAAGGAAATTATTAGTAAAGGGTGTTTTTTTTAGACGTGTGGTTTTCAAGAAGAAATAAAACGCATTTTATTTAATGTTATGGCCAAGAATTTAGCTTTATTATAAAGATAAAAGTTAGCCATTATGTTTAAAGAATGATTTCGGGAAAGTGGCCGCAACGGCTGCCTCGAATAAGTTCCAACCGAGAGGCAAAATTTTCGACCACTTTTTTGCAGCAATTGGGGCCGTATGTCAGCAATAACGCACCGAATATTCTCTTTTAAGGCGTCAATCGTTTTGGGCTTATCTGCGTAGACAAGCGATTTCAAATAACCCCACAAAAAATAATAAAGTGGTGTTAAATCCCACGATGTTGGAGGCCACACCACAGGCCCACGACGGGAGATAATGCGCTCACCAAAAGTTTCCTTCAATAAATTGATTGTTTCGTTGGCTGTATGGCATATAGCGCCGTCTTGATGGAACCAAAGGTCGTCCACATCAACATCCTACAATTCAGGCACGAAAAAGTCATTAATCATGGCTCTATAGCGTTCCCCATTGACTGTAACATTATTGCCGCCTTCGTTTTTGAAGAAATATGGACCAATGATTCCCTCTGCCGATAGAGCACACCAAACAGTGACTTTTTGAGGATGTAACGGCGTTTCAACAATGACTTGTGGATTATGACCACTCCAAACGCGGTAGTGTTGCCTACTGACGTATCCATTCAACCAAAAATGAGCTTTATCGCTGAACAAAATTTTGTTGTGAAAATCGGGATCAACTCGTTTCGAGCCCATTTTGTACGATTTGCAAACGTTATGAAATATCAAACCAAACTGAGCATAAATCAAGTGACAGCTGTCAAAAAGACTATTTCCGAAAAAAGTATTGCCAGATTGAAAACCACACGTCTAAAAAAAACACCCTGTAAATATTCTTTCAAGGACGAGTACCAACATGCCAATCGCACATGATACCAATACATCATACTTTGTTGTTGACAGTTGCGACTACTTTTTTAATCGCAACATCAGAAAATCCAGTCTGCTTTCCTATAGCCAAAATTAGCAAATTTACTACGCGTTTTTGTTATCATGTGTGATTATTTCCATTAGGTATAATTTTGTTTTTTAAATCAAGGTTCTTTTTGAGTACAATTGATGTTATCTTGGTCTTGGTCTTGAATTTATTTTTTTTTTAATTTCAACAAACCATCAACGAACCTTTAATGAGTGTGTAGTTTTTTGTTAATGACTCTGAAATAGTCGTTAACATTGCCATTAGTTTTTATATTGAAACAATTTGAACGAGCATATGTGATATTTGTTGGAGAACAGCTAAGTATACCTATATGGCAATGCGGATATAAGAAATTTAAAGCCTAAAATGGATATACCAGTTGAATCAACAACAAAAATATGTTTGAATGTAATTTTGTTTGTTTTGTTTTGCTGTATGTTTACCAAAATTAACAAAATATAGGAAATATAACTTATTTCATTTCGATATTCAAAGAGTGCTATTGGAATCAATTTTAAATTGACTTCTAACGACTCTGACTTAAATATGTAAAACATTTTAAGTTCATAACTATATTGGAAACCAAGGCCCATTTTGTAAGTGGTGAGTTAAACCAGAGTTAGTTAATTATAGAAGTAAATTACGCCACAGTTAACTGAGGAATCAATTTGTTGGTGGATACAACATCAACATCATCTGTTTAGTTCATCTTGAGTTAACTCACCAAATTCGATGAGTTAACTCGGGTTTATCTTTAATATCGCACTGAAAAACTGGACCTTATAAGTATTTAGTTTTCAAGGTGAGAGCTTAAGTTAAAGTTGAGTCAACTTTAGCTGGAGCTACTTTTCTTGCTGCAGCTACAGCTTCACTTTGTAGCGCTGTATACTATGTTCGTACCTTTAACTTTGATAGGGCTACGTACTGCAGCTACACCATTGTGTTCAGCCAGTTACGCATCGAATATTGAAGTGAATGTAAAGAACGCGTGACTTACTAACTAACCAATCAACGCGTTTTGAATATTATTTAACCGTAAACGTGAAAATTTTCTTCTGGTTACCTTTATTCAATTCAATTTTCTTACTGAATCCAAGAGCAGGTGGGGAAGTTTAACAAACTGCGTTATATCCAGAAAGATATGGCCCATCTTTAATAAATGCCGAACAACTGACCTGATAGCGAGGCCCAGGCGAGACATAGCCAGGATCGTTGCGACATGTCCTGGTCACTGGCTAGTAGGAGAACATGCGGCGAAGCTGGTCATTCCGTACAATATTTTTTGTCGTAGTTGTAGGGATCATCAGGAGAAGGAAACAGTAGTTCACTTCCTCTGTAAATATGCCCTGCGCTGGCCAGATTGAGAGAAAGATCATTTGGAAAGGCATTTCTTGAAAACCTAAACAAACTTTATGAGATAGGTACCTATAGATCAAAGATTTGATCGCTTTCCTCAACGCAACAAAGGGGATCTAGGTTTAACTTCAACTTTAACTTCTTTTCCGTATTCGTTAGATTCCTTAGACAGCACGTGAGCTGAAAAAGGGTGTCTAAGGGTAAACCCCTTTTAGACTTGTAAGGGAGTATATCCGCAAACCCCTCCAATAAAACCACTTTCTACCCACAGGTCAATACGAGTTTATGGTATCAAAACGGCGCACTCCAGTTGTAATTGGGCCACGGAGCTAGTTTTCTCTGGGCCGCCATTTCTAACTACCTACATATATTCAATGGAAGTACTGTTTATGCGGCCCCGCAGGGCCAGGGCCCTCCGCCGCGCAAAGCTATTGATTTGAAAGAAAATTCATGTTGAAAAATCAAAAACAAAAAAAAGGAAAATACCCGTAAATTTTGAGCATTTTTTATCAGTCAAGAACTTTTCCATCAGCCCTCGGAATATACACAGATTATTTTTAATCCTATTCCTTTAATACAAAACCTACTCGATTTCCTTAAATAGCATATGATTCGTCTTTCAAGAATCATTAAATATTTCCAAAGACGTCATTTTGTTTCAATTAATCTATTTATCTTTTTCCGATAAGCTGTTAAGTCGTAAAAATGAAAACGAGTAAATTTTAAATCTCAACAACTTTTTTTTTCAAAAATATTTTGATAAGCTTTAATCATTATCTTTATCAAGCAAAAAACCTCAGAGCTGTTTTATCTATATCTGCTTCTAGGTATTTAGCTATTGGAAATTTTTAAATTATTGTCCTCGTGTTAACCACCTTACCTTGATATAAAACCGAAAAAAACCCAATTATCAGATATGAAGTAATCAGAAGCCGGTCTTTAAATTAAACAGATAATAATCAAAGTAAAAGGTGTTTTTTTTTAGAGATATAAAACTTTGAAATGAGATAAAACAAAGATGATTTTTTTTTTAAATTGACATGAAATTAATTCGAAAGATAATTTTCTGGCATTATAGTTAAAATATAATTTCTGGCATATGACCGCCACGGCTGGCTCGGACGTAGTCTAATCTGGAGGTCCAATTTTCGATGACTTTTTCCAATATTTGTGGCCGTATATCGGCAATAACAAGGCGAATTTTGTCCTCCAAGTGGTCAATCGTTTGGGGCTTATCTGAGTAGACAAGCGATTTCACATATCCCCATCACAAAAAATAGTCAAGCGGCGTTAAATCGCACGATTTTTGACGCCAATTCACGGGTCCGTAACGTGAAACTATGCGTGGACCAAACGTTTCCTTCAATAAATCAGTTGTGGCAAGAGCTATGTGACATGTTGCGCTGTCTTGTTGAAACCACAGCTCCTGCACACCATGGTTGTTCATTTGATAAGCAAAAAAAGTCAGTAATCATGGCTCTATAGCGGGCACTATTGACTGTAACGTTCTGGAGAGCATCGTTTTTAAAGAAGTAAGGACCAATGATCCCACCAGCCCATAAAGCACACCAAACAGTCAGCTTTTGTGGATGTAACGGTGTCTCAACATACACTTGAGGATTATCATCACTCTAAATACTGCAGTTTTGATTATTGGCGTATCCATTCAACCAAAAGTGAGCTTCATCGCTAAAAAAAATTCGCTTATGAAAATTGGGATCAACGGCAATCTTGTTTTGGGCCCATTTGGCCACAATTTGGAAGCGTTGTTCAGGCGGCAGTCTATTCATGTTAAAATGCCAAACCAATCACTTGACAGCTGACAAAATGGCCTCCAGTTAAAATAGTCTTGCCAACTTAAAGTTCTATATTTCTAAAAAAAACACCCTTTACAAATGAAAAAAAAAAATACTTCGAATCACAATTCGTTGCTGCAAGTTGCTTTTTCATTGCACCTATTAGTCAAGAATACCATTCTGAATCTTCTTAAGCAATCAGCGAAAGAATTTCAAAACCAAATCTTAATTGCATATGGCCAAAAGGGGGTAATTCCCATATTACTAACCAATTTTGTATGAACCCAAAAGACTTAACAACTTTTAGCTACCTGACTGATTCCATATAGGTAGGTAAGGTATACCTACCTATATGAGGGTGAGGTAATACACAAATGTTCTCCCTGAACTTATCTTATGTATTATTATCAACACCTAACACTTAACTATTGGCTGATAGTTTAAAGTCCTCTCGTATCTTGGACGTTGAAACTTTTCATCATCCGATTGCGAGTGACACTTGTTCAACAACCAGGCCCGCAGAAGGTTGTCATAAAAATAGTCTAGCCTTACACGCAATCTGTCTTTGTAAGTTTGACAAGTGAAATTGTGTGTACTTTGGAATTATACATACGTTTCAACTTTAAATAATTATAACCTCTGTCTTATATTTATATAGAGAAAAACTTTTATTCACCTCTGAGCTTTCTCACTGAAATTACATTCACACTAAACTTTTGTCTTTCTTTGCAGTTGTTGTTACTGTTATCAGAAATTTTTATAGTAAACAATGTCATCGGAACGAGTTGGCCCGAATTGGGTGAAGCCCGCCGAGGTTTACAAGACCACAGATCCCGCTCAACCGGTCAAACTGCGTATTGCCAAGGATGGTTTGGGCGCCGAAGACCCTATTTCCATACCAAGTCTATTGAAGCGTGCTGCCACCAACCACCCCGACCATCCAGCTCTGCGATACAAGACCCAGAAGAAGGAATATGCCACAGTAACATATAAGTAAGTTTAAAAATAAAGTCTTCCTTTTGTCATTTAGTGCATGGTACTCACAGTTCTGTAATTTTAATCACTCTACAGACAGTATGAAGAAAAAGTCCATCAAGTGGGAAAAGCCTTCGTTAAACTAGGCCTGGAACGCCATCATTCTGTGGGAGTATTATCATACAACTGCGCTGAATGGTTCTATTCGGCGCTGGGTGCAATTCATGCTGGAGGCATAGTCGCCGGAATTTATACGACAAATTCTGCCGAAGCCGTTATGCATGTGCTACAGGATTCGAGGGCGAACATTGTTGTGGTAGAAGATTCAAAGCAAATGGAAAAGATTCATCAGATTAAGGATAAGCTGCCAAATTTGAAGGCAGCCATACAAATCCAGGAGCCTTATTTGCCGTTCATGAAGAAGGAAGATGGATATTATAGGGTGAGTTATGATGTGAATTTTTGTCTATGTACAAATTATGTATATCTTTAGGAGGGGGCTGATGGTAGGTATTTATATGGCAACCAAGGCAAAAAGGATTTAAAACTAAATTTAACCGATTTTCCATCAGTGGCGGAAATTCATGATGAAGTTGTTGGCAGCAGCAGCGCGTTGAGTTGAGTTGATATGCTCTGCATTCAATGGGGTTGTGAAGTTTTATTTTATTTTTTTATTTTTTTTTCCGGTTCGACAGCGAAGTATGCTTTGCTTTGGCGGTGATTATAAAAATTTTGTTTTAATTCAATTTATATGCGCTTGGAGGAGTTCTTAAATAGCACAGTCGAGTCGAGAGTCTAGTGAGGCAAACTATTTCGATTTAGGTCAAATTGTGAGCAGTTTATTTTTGTGTTTTTAAATATGAGTTTTAGTTGGAATTAATGTTCAAATTAGTAAGAAGTGGATAAGTGCTTAGTTGTTGCATATCGTCAGGAGGCAGAAAGTCTTGTAAAGGGTTTTCCAATAAGAGGTGTTATTTTTGTATTCAAAGAAAAATGGCATTTTTTGAGATAAATGATCGGATGTTTATTTCATTATAAAGAGGAAGGTCTGCTGTTAATAATGGAACACAACATCAGCCAAATGGCCGCCACGACCACGCTTACAGGACCATATCCTTTTCATGAAATTTTCCATAACCAAATCGCAAAGTGGCTGCCCTATGTCCTCGATAGCCTCACAAATTCCATCTTTGAGGTCTTAAATCGACGCTGGGCTGTTGGCGTAGACCTTATCTTTAACGTGGCCCCAAAGGAAGAAGTCGCAAGGTGTTAAATCACAAGATCTCGGCGGTGGCCAATTGTGATCACCTCTTCGGAGATAACACGGTCCGGAAACTTTTCCCGTAAAAGATCGATGGTTTCATTGCTTGTGTGGCACGTAGCGCCGTCTTGTTGAAAGTAAACGTTGTCCAGATCAATACCATCCAATTCCGGCCATAAAAATCATTAATCATCTCTCGATAGCGCAATCCATTGACCGTAACTGTTGCTCCAGCCTCATTTTCGAAAAAGTAAGGTCCAATGACCCCGCCAGACCATAAACCGCACCAAACAGTCACGCGTTGAGGATGGAGAGGCTTTTCAACAATAACTCTTGGGATTTCCGAGCCCCAGATGCGACAGTTTTGCTTGTTGACGTAGCCTCCGAGGTGGAAATGGGCCTCATCAGTCAAGATGATTTTTCGATGAAATTCCGGATCATTTTCATGCATTTCAAGGACCCAATCAGCAAAGACACGACGTTGTTGATGATCAGCCGGCTTGAGTTCTTTTGTTAACTGAACTTTATAAGCCTTAAGACCCAAGTCTTTATGCAAAATACGGTGTAATGACGTTTGTGGAATGCCTAATTCCAAAGAACGACGAGGAATGGACAAACCTGGGTTTTCTTCAACACTTTGGGCTACAACAGCAATATTCTCAGTTGTTCTTGAGCGACGTGCACGGGTTTTATTCTTCACATCACTAACTTGTCCCAACAGCTCGAATTTGTCCACCAATTTCTGTATTGCGGTCCGACAAGGTGCTTCACGACGACCCAAAAATGTTTTAGTTTTACGAACCGTCTCTGCCAAATTTTCACCATTTTTATAGTAAATTTTAATAATTTCAATGCGTTGTTGAAGCGTGTATCGTTCCATTTTTATTAATGGCGTAGTTTCTACTTGTCAAATGTCAAAAAATGACAGCTTCAAAAGTGACAGCTACTGAAATACCGGGCTATTCAAAATAACACCTCTTATTGGAGGTATTTAGTTGACCGTTTATGGGGTGGATCACTATGACCTTTCAGATAGTATCTATAATTTTTGTTGAAAATATCCCACGGTGCTAATACCATTGAGTTCATTTATCTGGATTTCGTCCAGGATTTTTGGACCGCCAGATATCTTGTTTAAAAAATATTAAATTATTTCACCCGTGTTTATTGCAAAAAATTGTAACTTTTTGACTCTTGTTTTGTAAAATTTCTATGAAAAACTGAGCTCCAGGTTGTAAGTTTCTTCCAGTTTTAGTGGCCCTGAATGAAAGTTTTCAGTATGAAAAATCTAGAGGTGGGAAACATGTAAAATACACGTAAGTTAATAAAAACTTATTGGGCACTCCCCAAAAACTAACTAACTCCTCAAAAACACCCTGTATCCAGTACTAATTTTTTTTTTTCAATATTTCATGCTAAAATGTCTTCTAGTTTTTAATAAAATAACAGAAAAAAGCCGTTTGCTTTCCCAAACTACTAATTTTAATTCCAATTTATATATTTGTATATGAAGTTTGACAAAACTCTGGATTAAAATTGGTAAAAATTGACAGTTTTGGGAAGAAAACGAACATAGGTTTTGTGAATTAGCGTGAAAAAGTGAAAGGTCTAATAATCGAATCCCAAATGAAACAGCTTTTCTTTATATCGAGGAAAAAGGGTACAAAACTACTGGCGAAGACTTAGCCAATTTCAATTGTCAGCTTTTTAGTATCTAACCCAAGTAACATTTTTCCTCTCATAAGACGCTCCGAGAGCGCTACGAGACTTATTTTAGGGAGCTAAATACACTCTTGAGGAGTTCTTCTAGATTCTTATAAGATTGTTAAAAGCCTTAAATGGCCTAGTTATGGGAGCCTCATCATCCTATAGGAAGAGTTTTATTCTTCTTATGCGATTATAGACGCCGCTTTGTAAATCTAGTGAAGCTCTCTGAACTCTTCCTATGGGAGTGCGTCTCTTCCTACAGAAGTTGTTAAAAAGAGAACGAGTGTGTGTAAACTTAAAAAAACATAATGGGTGATTTTTTAAGAGGTTTAGAACTTTTTTTAAAAAAAAAACACAAAAAATTCGAAAAAATGAATGAAATATTTATTTGAATCGATAGTTTGAACCTTGCAATTTAATGTTTAAAGATAATTTCATGCAAATGTTGACCGCGGCTGCGTCTCAGGTAGCCCATCCGCTGAGTCCAATTTTGGCATACTCTTTCACACATATCGGCCGGTATCTCACGAATGAATGCATGGATGTTGGCTTCCAGTGCGTCAATCGAAGCGGGCTTGTCCCTATAGACATTAGCCTTGACATACCCCCACAAAAAATAATCTAATGGTGTCAAATCGCACGATCTAGGCGGCCAATTGACCGGCCCGAAACGTGAAATTAACTGTTCACCAAACTCGCCTCGCAATTGCGCCATTGTTTCGCGTGCTGTGTGGCATGTGGCACCGTCTTGTTGAAACCACATATCATGCAAGTCAAGAACTTCCATTTCGGGCAAAAAAAAGTTTGTTATCATCGCTCGGTAGCGTTCACCATTGACAGTAACGCTGCGATTCGCATCATCTTTGAAGAAATAGGCCCAATAATGCCGCCGGCCCATAAACCGCACCAAACAGTGGCTTTTTCGGGATGCATTGGTAGCTGTTGCAATGCTTCTGGCTGATCTTCACTCCAAATGCGGCAATTTTGCTTATTTACGTACCCATTCAACTAAAAATGAGCCTCATCGCTGAACACAAGCAGCGCGCGATGAACATTTCGAACCGAGCACGAATTTTGATAGTAAAATTCAATAATTTGCAAGCGTTGTTCATTTGTAAGACGATCCATGGTTAAATTGCAAACCAAACTAAAGCTGTTTGACAGTGACACAAGGTACTAAACACACGTCAGCTGTCAAAACCAGTGTTGCCAAAACCAAACCAGCTAAAAAATCACCCGTTATATCTTTCGCATTTTTAATTTCTTTTTTTGAAGAAGGTAGGCGAATAGTTTTTATGAGTGTTCGTGATTCTCTCATGTCAAAAAATAATGTGTTTTTTGGTGCGAGTATTTATCTCACAAGTTAATTGACGTATTATATTTGTTAAGATCATGGCATATGTAGGCTAAATTCTTGGTGCAATTAAAATTGCATCTACTAATTTAAACATTTTGCTTCGAAAAATAACAACGCGCTTCCAAAATTATGCATATTTAAAATATTTTGTTATTAATTATAATCTTATTATAGGGTTACCATTAATATTTTTTTAGGTGCAAAAATCACCAAAGTATGTTTTTATACAATTCACAAAATGCGATCATTCATACCATATTTTTTTCCAATTACTGTCATTATCGTGCTTTTATGACAAAAATTGGATCTAGAGGTGTACAAAATATGACGCTTCTTCATTATTAAGATTTTCTGAAATTTTCCAATATATTTGTCATTAAAAACTGACAAAAACAACTGATTTTTAAAGATGCCATTTTACTTGTGTCGTGTTAATATACTGCTGTCACAAATTTTAAATAATGACATAACACAAAAAAGAATGTCCCCGCTCATTCTTCTCTGGTATAGTAGCTGTATACTAAGTTATACAAATCCATTTTTTATACAACTAATATCATAAGCAAATAAGAGAAAACAAGATGAATATGACGTTTTGGTCAGAATGGAAAACCAAATATGATAATTCATTTAGAATATTTTTTTTTTAAGCTACGGTAACCCTCAAAATATAATGAAAACATTTTGTTCATATTGCAACATGGCTGCTGTTGATTGATACTTTAACTCTTGTTTTAACATCTCTATGAGATCTTTGGATGATGATGAAGTCCCATTACAACGCTTGAGCTCCCGTAAGAAGTGTCGCTCTCAGTAAATATAAATTTTCTCTGAGAGACAGTACTTCTTATGGGAGCTAAAATGCTCTTATGGGACTTAAATTTGACATGTAACTTTCAAACGCAACACATTTGTCTGTGGGGCGTTCCTTTTTATTGCTATTGCCAACTTTTATTAAGAAATTTAAATGAGAAAGCAAAAAATCGATAATTGTGTTAGATTAACATTTTGAAACAATGGAACTAAATTATAACCGTATAATTTTTCGAATAAAGTAACAATCAAAGTTAACTGGATATAGCTTGGTGTTATTTAAATCACTCCAAAGCTGATGACAGCCGATGCAACAACAGTATATATATATATATACCATAAACATTATGTGATACTCATGGTGATTTCCATTAGTACAATTAATAAGGTTGTTTCGATCAATTCTATCAAAATAATGCTTTTGAGATCGATTTTTCGGCAGATTGTTTTCTCTTTTTAATAATACTAATAATATTAACTACCTTAAGTGCTTTTTGTTTAGTATATTTCAGTGCTAAAAATTGTTGTTATAATATTTATAATCAAATTCACTACTACCCCCAAATTAGGTAAACAAACAGAACAAAAAATCGACCAAAGAAACTTGCTCGCAAAGAAAACAATCAAACTTTTCTTTGAAATCTAAAATTACATCTTCCACCACCAATCAAATAACCAATCCGATAGAAACAGGAACAGAAGCAAGTTTTGTGAACAAAAAGAACGCACTGTACAGTTCAACTACAACATCTGTTCGTTTGATATTCAAAGCTGGAGTCGTAGCTCCTATTAGAATCTTGAAAAAAACTTGAAGTATTATTATGGGATTATAAAGACTAAAAATGACGTTTAGAGTTTTAATTTCATAACGAGATACTTATGAGACTTAAATAGATTTAGATATAGGATTTAAGTACTTTCAAATTCAAAAAATGCTTAGCTCTTACAATAAAAATGCTATGAGACGAATTTGAGTTTCATAACAAGAGATTCATTCTTAAGTATAACAATAGGATTTTAAAGAATCTTATGGGAGCTTTTTTCAGATTTGAAGAGCTTAACTCCGGGAGTTTGTTAGTTGGGAAGTTAAACTTTAACCTTATTTAAACTTAGTTAAACCTATATTGAAAAAGGTATTAATTTAGGAAAAAAATACTGGGCCACTTAGGAGTTAAATCTTTTGTGTATTTAGATGTCTTTAAGGTCCAGTTTTTCAGTGCAAGATTGGTGAGTTATGTAACTTAGTATTTACTGAACAGAATGATGCTTTTGATTTTTTCTCCACCGAGTTTGTTTAGTCCTTCCGCATGCATTCTCCACCGAAAAACTTTCTTGCTGTGGGTTAATTTACTTCTAGAGTTAGCTAACTTTGGTTTAACTCACCACTGAGAAACTGGGCTTTAGTTGGGTTCTTTGCTTTGTGTTTCTGAAAAAAAAAGTTTATTAAAAAAAATATGTTTTCTATATAATACAACCTCTCTTAAATCATTTCAAATAATAACAATCCTTTGATTATCTTTTTTTTTCCGCAGTGGTCTGAAATCGAAGACATGTCTGTTGCTGATGTCGAAGATGAATACAAACGTCGCCTAGAAAGTATCTGCATCAACGAATGTTGCTCCTTGGTCTACACCGTAAGTTAAACAAGCAAATCATTGCCTCATTCTAATATTCTATAACACACACAAAATTCTCTTTTTTTATTATATATATAGTCTGGAACAGTTGGTATGCCCAAAGGTGTTATGTTAAGTCACGACAATATATCTTTCGACTGTCGATCAATTATAAAATCCCTCCATAATGTTGTGTCCGGCTCTGAAGTTGTAGTCTCCTATTTGCCACTAAGTCATGTGGCAGCTCAAACAATTGACATCTACATTATGATATCAATTGCTGGAACGATTTATTTTGCCGATAAAGATGCTCTAAAAGGTACGTTAGTCAAGACTCTGCAAGATGCTCGTCCAACCAGATTCATGGGAGTTCCCCGTGTTTATGAGAAGTTCCAAGAACGTATGGTTGCAGTTGGAGCAGCGAATGGCAGTTTTAAGAACATGCTGGCCAGTTGGGCTAAAGGTGTAACTTTAAAACATTATATGGAAAATAAGGACGGAGGGTAAGTGCCTTATAATTGCACTCGAGTGAAATATATATTTATATGAAATGTTGAACTTTAGAAAAGGGTCTGGAGGTCTTCGCTATAAGATCGCTAAGTCATTGATCATGTCCAAAGTTAAGCTGGCCCTAGGCTTCGATCGATGCTCATCCTTGGTCAGTGCAGCGGCTCCAATGTCACCAGAAACCAAAAAATACTTCCTCAGTTTGGACTTGAAGATTTTAGATGCTTTTGGCATGTCTGAGTGCTCTGGTTGTCACTCTATCTGCGTGTCCGACAGTACCCAACTGGATTCCATTGGTAAGACTATGGTCGGCTGTGAGACTAAAATCATCAACAAGGATGAAAAAGGTCACGGAGAGGTAAGTGCGAAGGGGATATTGTCATGCTCTTCATATGATTAATATTTGTATGTCTTCATAGATTTGCCTTCGAGGACGTCATGTCTTCATGGGATACATGAATAACCCCGAAAAAACAGAAGAGAGCCTAGACGATGAAGGTTGGCTACATTCGGGAGATGTCGGCTACGTGGACGACAAGGGCTATGTCTACATTACTGGTCGATCGAAGGAGATCATCATCACTGCTGGAGGTGAAAACATTCCACCCGTTCACATTGAAAATATTGTCAAGAAAGAACTGCCTGTTCTTAGCAATGCCTTCCTTGTTGGTGAGCAACGGAAATACCTCACTATTTTGGTGAGTTTAAAGGTAAGTTTTTCAAAACACAAAATTCCTTCTTAAAATTCATCCCAAAAAAAAAAATTATATCTAGACTGAAATGGACAAGAACACAGGAGAACCATTGGATGAACTGAGTCACGAATCCCTGCAATTGATGAGTTCCTTGGGAGTTGAGCACAAAAACCTTTCGGATATTCTCAATGCCGGGCCATGTCCGAAAGTGTTTAAGGCTATTGAAGATGGTATTAAAAGGGCCAACAAATTGGCTATTTCCAATGCACAAAAAGTACAGAAATTCGCTATCTTGCCGCATGATTTCTCCATTCCAACTGGGGAATTAGGTAAGTTTTTCGAAAATGTACGATTTTGAAAATAGACGATTTATATATGAATTTCGACATTTCAGGGCCAACACTTAAGGTGAAACGCAATGTAGTCAACAAAATGTATGAGGATCTCATTGAATCCCTGTATTGAGACACCCAAATGGAGTGCTTGAAGGCTGATACTTTTGCCCTTTATTGTTGAAAGTAAATTTCCTATTTTTTTTGTTTGTTATATTTAATATATTATAATGTTTTTTTTGTTTGTTATTGTACATTAAGAGATAAAATAAATGCACAAAATAAGTATAAAAATCAATTTGAGACAAAAAAGAATTTATAGCAAAAACTAAAAATCAAACTTAAGCCTAGGAAAAAAAAACTATATTTAGACCTAGAATTTGTACTTAGAATATATATTTTTTTTATAATATACCTACCAAAAACAAACCAATGATATCGAAAGCAACTATTTCTTAACAATTTGTATTTATTTACAAAAATATATAGGTAAACTTAAAAGTAAAATATATTCTTCACCTTTTTTAGAAGGTAATGTGCGCGCTGACATGAAGAAACGGCCTTAAGCTGAATTATTAAGCTAGTTTAATTTTGTTTGTTTTTTATGAAAATATTTGTAAATCTACTTGATTATTTTTGTTGTAAATAAAACATACAATTATTTACTTAATTTAAAATTACATAGATTTTGTTTTCTTTTTTTTAAATCTTGCATGATTTCAGAAAAAACTAAATCACAACCAAAATAACAAGGAAACACCTAAAAGCTTCTGACAGTTCAAAATTTTAAAGTAAGTTTCCTAAATTTGTCAGAAATTGTTCATAATTTCGGTTTTTGCACTTCTTTGGCAGTGTTTAATAATTTATTTTAAGCAAAAGCTTTGTAAGTAAAAGCTTAAGTATAATTTGGTGTGGTGAAACCTTCTACTGGAATAAACAGTGGAACAAATCTTTACATCGTTTTGGCGAAAGTAAGATTATTGCACTTGATATTTCAAAAGCGTTTGATAGAGTTTGGCATCAAGCTCTCTTATCAAAAATGCGTGCATTTGATATCGATGAATCTCTTCTTCGTTGGATTAGAAATTACCTTTCTAACCGCTCAATACAAGTCGTATTGGATGGTTTTAAGTCTGATATTCATAACATTAAATTGTTTTGCTGACGACAGTACCCTCAGCTTTTCATATTCATTTCTAGATTCACATCCTCGTCCTTCGGATGAGGAACTAGAGCGGCAGCGTATGATAAGCTCATTAAATTCTGATGTTGATAGCATTGTCCAATGGGGAATCAAAAACCGCGTAGAATTTAATGCTTCAAAAACTCAATGCCGTCTCCTGTCGTTGAAGCGAAACCCACCCTCCATGCCGCTATCCATGAGCGGTACTTGTATTGAAGAAACTAAACAGCTTTCAGTTCTGGGAATGTACATCACAGACCACCTCTTGTGGAATGACCACATATTTAACGTTGCCAAAAACGCTGCGAAGTGTTTAGGCTTTCTTCGGCGATGCAAGAAATTTTTCTCCCCTTCTGATCTGGCTATAACCTACAAAGCCTTTATCCGTCCTAAGCTTGAGTATAACTCCCACATCTGGGCAGGTGCTCCTATAACTCACTTGAATCTCTTGGACAGAATTCAAAATAGAGCTTTAAAAATGATAGGTGATAGAAATATAACAGATACAATTACAAGTGTTCTAGCGAAATAGCCAGTTGCATTCCTCCCCTAAAACAATTCCACCGTAATACTCGCGCTTCTAGGAATGCACATAAGCTTACCCTTGAGCCCAATTTCGGACGTACAGTCAAGTACAGAGATTCTTTCTTTAGCCGCACAACTCGAATGTGGAATGCTTTGCCTAGCTCTATTTTTCCCTCCCATTGTAATATCCAGAAATTCAAAACCAATGTGCATCGGTATCTCCTATTAAACCCTTCCCTATTTTCCTAACGCTCGCACTATGTTTATCATTATAAGGGTAGTCATAACCCCTTGAGTGCGCGCAAATATAAAAAAAAAAAAAAAAAAGTATAGAGTCCCCCAAAAACTTTAGGTATGTACACTAAAATGTACGACCTCCGCGTATGCTTTATGTATAATACTGAATTTATACGACTAATTTGTCATTTGTCCATTCCTTTGACAGTTTACTGACAAAATACTGCCACTTTATATCAGTCGTGTAAATCCAGCAAAAGTTAGTTAATTGAGTCATTAGCCATGTTTTATTTTCCCCCAGATCTGATCCAGATTGGATTTGCATATACGAAAATACATGTATTACCGTCAAAAGTTTGGGAGCTGCTTGGGTCTTGATTTTAGCCTCAAGTTTGGTAAGAAGCTTTAGGGCCCAGCTTAACCGCTTCCAGTTCCTCCAGGCACAGCTTTTTCAGGTCAGTTTGGCCATACCTATACGTACGGCTGTTCTTGCGTTCTCAATCTTCTTGAACTCTGGGTTCTGATTCTCTATTCCTTATTCTGCTTTTTGGATCCACCAATTTTTCACTGATCAGGTTTGGCCGATGCGTGCATCGACCTTCGGAGATGGTATGCAGCAGGGCGCTGGAACACCCTGAGCAACCCGCGCAGACTTTGGTTGGTTCACTTTTGCCAGGTCCTTTGGGAGTCGAGGTTGCTTTGGCATTTGTCATATTCAGGGTTTTTGGCCAAGGATTCGCCTCGTTCTGTCCTCTGTCATATGGCGGGGATTTCGACAACAGTGACTTGGAACCATGGGGGCTGGCGAAGGACTGATATTCATCTTCGAGAAGTAGGTACTCCTCATCTCCTTACTTCATGATGATTGCTCATCTGGACCAAATGGAATTGCTCCAATAATCTTAAAAAAATTAACAATATTAGCTTCCCCTCTTCAACAACTTTTTTCTTTATCCCTAAGCTCGGGTAAATTTCCTTGTATATTTAAAAAATCCTTTATTACACCAGTTTTTAAAAAGGGTAGTAAATCTGACATAAATCATATATATCATTGCTAAACTATCTTCTAAGCCTTTTGAGCAGTTGGTGTGTGATGGTTTGACTTTTGTCTGTAAATGTATTATTTAAAAACAACAACATGGTTTTATGAAAAAGCGATCTACGGTAACAAATTTACTAACATTTTTAAATAAGTGCTCTAATGCATTAGAACGTGGACAAGAACTTGACTGCATCTATACGGAACGGACTACTCGAAGGCTTTTGGTCAGCTTTCTCATGAAATTATTTTATATAAATTAAAAGTTTATGGGTTTCCCCCTGGACTAATCACTTGGATTTCATCCTATCTCCAAAATAGATCCTACTAAGTTAAATTCAGAAAAAGTTTCTCCAACCCCTTGATAGCCAAATCGGGAGTTCCTCAGGGAAGTCACTTAGGACCCCTTTTCTTTATCTTAGTTATCAATGATGTGCACCTCTGCATACGTTATAGTGAGATTCTAATTTTTGCGGATGATATGAAAATTTTCAAAAGCATAACATCTGACAATCATCGTGTTCTTCTACAAGAAGATATTACCAGATTTGTTATTTGGTGTAATAAAAACGGGTTGAATCTTAACCCTATTAAATGTCAGGCAATGACTTTTTCTAAAAAAACGAATTCCTAGGTCAATTGACTATATAATATCGCAGCACACTTTACGTCAAGTCTATGGTTTCAAAGGCCTTGGAGTTCATTTTACCTCTAATCTTGATTTTTCGGAGCATATAAACTTAATCGTCAACAAGGCCAATTCAATGCTAGGCTTTATTAAGAGATGGTCCAAGGAATTTCAGGACCCGCATGTTACCCTCGCTCTCTACAACTGCTTAGTTCGCCACTATCTTGAATACGCGTCCCAGGTATGGACGCCTTTTTATGAGATCCATAAAAATAGAATAGAAGCGGTACAGTGTAACTTTATTCGTTTCGCTTTAAAAAGTCTACCGTGTTCCGATCCCTACAATCTTCCTCCTTATGAACATAGGATTAAACTTCTTCAAATTCATTAAGCAGTACTGATAGCTTAAAAAACAAAACCCGACTCCAGCACTCACTCGCCAGTTCCGTCCTCAGAGTCAAGGACGTCCATGAGGTTCTCAGAAAGAACGTCATCGACTACTTTGGCACCACCACTACAGACAGGAATGCACAGATAAGCCAAATGAAGATGAGAATCCCCGGCAGCCATTTTAACTTGCCTACAAGCTTGAACTGTCAGATATCAGATAAAAAATGAGAATGTGTGTACAAAAACCTCACCCATAGAGAGTAGGGATTTTCAGACACCGGTTAAATTTTTGTTGCAATTCACATCTATTCATCGACGCGGGAATAAATTACGAATACAACAATGTAAACAAATGGGTTTTGGAGGGTGAAACGTACGAAACATTCTCATCTTCATATGGATAATCTGTGCAGGAATGCTGTCTTCAGCTTTTATTATATTTTTAATATATACGACTACATGCGAATATAGAAACAAAAGGAAAAAAGAGATTGGTGTGACCATGATTGTTTTATTTTCATGATCTGATCTATATAAAATAATAAAATACAGCTATAATTTGAAATGAAGTGCGCATTTCTCTAACCACGGGAAGCGCATTTCTGTCCTTCCTTCGAATTTGGCTTCAAAAGAAATTTGACAAGGCACAAGGTTAAATTTTGGTGGAGAGCTTTATTTTAAGATATTTTTGCATTGAGCTTTTCTTGAAAGAAAGTGACTCTATACATTCCAATTATTACAGTTTTTTTTCAAGTCGCGCGAAGCGCGTTAACGCACGCCCACTTTTAATTGCAAACAACTGTTATAACAGTTATAAATTGGTATGTCTCTAGTCTCGTCCTTTTTGAAAGGAAGACTCAAAACAACTCTGATGGGTGCCCGAATCATGCCTACCGGCAGAAAGCTCTGTCCCTGCGGGGCCGAATAAACAGAAATTTTATAAATTAAACTGTTATAAAATTGCATTTGTAGAGTCAATTCCTTTCTGGAAAGTAGTTACCTTGAAGCTTGAACTTGATAAAAAATATTTTTTTTAATTCTACACTTTTTTTCGTAAGAGCAATAGAGTTTGAAAATAAGAACGGGTAGCTGCCATACAAACATTTTGGTTTTATCAAATTTTCTCGAAAACCGCTCTAACGATCTTTCGTACCTGTAAAAAGAAAACTGAGTTTCAGGTTTTTCTTCAAATGCACATAACGGAATTAGGTATTCCACGTTTTTTTTTAAGAAAAAGGTCTTATTTTTCGGTTATTCGCGTATATCTTTGCCATGGTTAGACCGATTTTGTTATTATTTCTGGTGCTCCTCAATAGTTAAAACAATATTGCATTTAAATTTTTTTTAAAACATTTTTTTATTAACAAAAAAAAATCAAACAAAAAATCAATTTTTTAGTACCCACTTTCGACCCTTTTAATATTTTCTCGTTAAATAGATATATCATGCATCTTTAATGTGTGGTTAGACAAAGTTGTTAGCCAATAGAGCAAGTTCGTGAATATTTTTTTTAAAGCAAACAAAATTCTAAAAATAACTGAGAAAATGCTTTTCGTCTCGAATTTCTCGGGGCAATAGGCCCAACTTTGGTCTTCACCTGACTGCATATTGAACAACTAAAGGGTTTTTCAACAGGGACGCTACAAAAGTAGAGCAACAGTGACAGCAAACGACGCCATATTTCTTGCCGCTCTTTTGACATTTCTCTTTAGTAAGATTTGCCATTTCATGGTGGAAAGATATACGAGCCAACAACGAGTCGAAATTATTAAAATTTACTACCGAAATTAGGAGTCAGTGGCCCCAACGTTAAGAGCGCTAAAAATCGAAAAATCATCTTCAGCGATGAGGCTCATTTCTGGCTGAATGGTTTCGTCAATAAACAAAATATGCGGTATTGGTCAGGCGGCAATCCACACGTACTCCATGAGTCATCATTGCATCCCGAAAAAAAAGGTTTGGTGTGGTTTATGGGCCGGCGGCGTCATTGGGCCGTACTTCTTCCGTGATGATGATGACCGGCACGTTATTGTGAAGGGGGATCGCTACCGTTCAATAATAACCGAATATTTTTGGTCCCAATTGGATGATATGGACTTGGAGGACATGTGGTTCCAAAAGGACGGCGCCACAAGCCACACAGCGAATGTCACAATCAATTTATTGGAAACCAAGTTTGGAGAACGTGTTATCTCTTAGATTGTGAATTTTCTTTTGACAGTTCGCAGAAGTAAGTTTTTTGTCGCGTAGAAAACATTAAAATACAAAATATTCCAGTTAAAACTAATCTTAAGCAGTGTTTAGTATTTTTTATTATTTAGTTGTCGAAAACTAAAAACAAAAAAAATGTAGATGTATTCGTATTCGCAGGTCGCCGCCGTTCATGTGCAAGGCACTTTACCAATTTTTCTATCAAAATTCATGCAAGGGATGCTTTCATGAATTCAGACAATTCAGCTCTCCTTTTGAATTAAGTGTTTTATTTCTTTTGACATTTTTTTTATAAATGAGGGTTACGCCAATCAATACCTTTGAATAGTAATGTTTACAAAATCAAGAAAATATTCACAAACTTTTGCATTTCGAAAATCAAATTGTTTGTGGCCTCCCATTCTTCTTTAGTATAAAATTTTTTAGGAAACCCTCTAATAATTGTGTTCAAAAACACAAGGTTTAAACGTTTTTATGGAAAATAAACTTTATATTTTGAACTGTAATGACAACATTGTACGATTGAATACGTACGTACCTATACGAACTGTGGCAACCGGCATGATTCCACTATTTACGCTGATTTTATCTGATACCTGCTACATATATTCATAATAAATTCGGCATTTATTTTAAATATTTGAAAGGCTGTCGTCACTACATCGGACATGAGCTACCCGTTCAGTCATTGAGTTTCAATTTCCCAAAAATCATAACATCAGTCAAAAACAATTACATCTTGTTCAATTAAAAGAGAATTTGATGTATGATTTGCATATCAAACAACATTTAGCATCAATTACGACTTATATACGATGAGTGACAAACCACGATAGGGCCCGCGAATATCTCATTTCCTCTGTAAGCCAACTCCATCTGCTCACAATCGCCTCCTCATCCACATAGTCAAGCAGTTTAAGAGATAACAACCATTCTGATACCCTCGTCAAATACCAGACTAGCGAGCAGCAGACAGCAGGCAACATTGCGATAAGTCCCTCTCGCCTCCTCTACGCCTTGCGCACACCACACCCAGTGATTATTTTTTTCTAATAAGAGAAGCCAAAGCCCCAACCCCAACTGTACTTATTCACTAGTCAGAGTCACTGGTACAAGTGTACAGTAACATCAACGACATGCAAATTTCTATCGGAAGCCCGCACTTTGTCGGCCGGCACAGCACATTCTTGACAACACAACCTAACTCAATCAAGAAAAAAAATGTACTCGTGCATTCCGGACTCCAAATGCCTGCTGTTGCCTCTGCTGGCCTGGTATTCGGGATTCATAGTTTTGTACAGTGTGTAAGGTTCTCTCTAACAACAAAACACACAAATCAAGTCGACGACCGACATACAGCCTGCTAGAGCCAATGGTTGCGAAAGAGGGGGAGCTCTTGCAGTGGCGTTTTACTTTACTTAAATAAAAAACGTATGCAAAGGTGACCATCTGACCATATTCGGAAATAGGAGTTTTTTTTTTGTATTTTGGAAAAAAAACTTTATTCGAGCTCAAACATTTTTATAAGCTTTGAATTTGTTTTGATTTTGTTTTTGTTCGCAGCTATTACTACTTGTAGTGCGTTTTTAACACAGAAGTATTTGGTTTCAAGTTTCCGATCAGACTACAGGTTGAAAATACCTTTATTTTTGAGCGCATGAGACAAAAAAATTAAGTGACATTTTTTTTAATTTAAAAACGATGATCAGTTTTTTCGTAACATAATCTCTTTTTGACAGAAATCTTTTCTACTCTACATATAGAGGGTGTTTTTTTAGGGGTATAGAATTTTAAGTTGGCAACACTATTTTAACTGGCGGCCATTTTGTCAGCTGCCAGGTGATTAATTTTTAGTTTGGTTTGGCATTTCAACATAAATAGACTGACGCTTGAACAACGCTTTCAAATTGTGCCCAAATGGGCCCAAAACAAGATTGCCGTTGATCCCAATTTTCATAAGTGAATTTTGTTTAGGGACGAAGCTCACTTTTGGTTGAATGGATACGTCAGTAAAAAAAACTGCCCTATTTGGAGTGATGATAGTCCTCAAGTGTATTCTGGCCAGAACGTTACAGTCAACGGTGACCGCTATAGAGCCATGATTACTGACTTGAACAACCATGATGTGCAGAAGCTGTGGTTTCAACAAGACGGCGCAACATGTCACACAGCTCGTGCCACAATTGATTTATTGAAGGAAACGTTTGGTAACCGCATAGTTTTACGTTACGGACCCGTGAATTGGCCTCCAAGATCGTGCGACTTAACGCCGCTTGGCTATTTTCTGTGGGGATATTTAAGTCTCTAGTCTACACCGATAAGCCCGAAACGATTGACCACTTCGAGGACAATATTCGCCGCGTTATGTCGATATACGGCCACAAATGTTGGAAAAAGTCATCGAAAATTGGACCTCCAGATTAGACAACGTCCGAGCCAGCCGCGTGGCGGTCTTATGCCAGAAATCATATTCAAATTATAATGTCAGAAGATTATCTTTCGAATAAAGTAAATTTCATGTCAATTTAAAAAAATTGTCTTTGTTTTTTCCATTTCAAAGTTCTATACCTCTAAAAAAATACCCTTTATATTCATCATAAAATTTTTGTTGTTCTCCTTTTCATATGTCTTCCTTTAAGTGCTTTTTGTTGGATCTACCTTAGTAATGCTTATGTACAGATCTCAAAAAATTCGAAAAAATGAATGAAATATTTATTTGAATCGATAGTTTTAACCTTGCAATTTAATGTTTAAAGATAATTTCATGCAAATGTTGACCGCGGCTGCGTCTCAGGTAGCCCATCCGCTGAGTCCAATTTTGGCATACTCTTTCACACATATCGGCCGGTATCTCACGAATGAATGCATGGATGTTGGCTTCCAGTGCGTCAATCGAAGCGGGCTTGTCCCTATAGACATTAGCCTTGACATACCCCCACAAAAAATAATCTAATGGTGTCAAATCGCACGATCTAGGCGGCCAATTGACCGGCCCGAAACGTGAAATTAACTGTTCACCAAACTCGCCTCGCAATTGCGCCATTGTTTCGCGTGCTGTGTGGCACGTGGCACCGTCTTGTTGAAACCACATATCATGCAAGTCAAGAACTTCCATTTCGGGCAAAAAAAAGTTTGTTATCATCGCTCGGTAGCGTTCACCATTGACAGTAACGCTGCGATTCGCATCATCTTTGAAGAAATAGGCCCAATAATGTCGCCGGCCCATAAACCGCACCAAACAGTGGCTTTTTCGGGATGCATTGGTAGCTGTTGCAATGCTTCTGGCTGATCTTCACTCCAAATGCGGCAATTTTGCTTATTTACGTACCCATTCAACCAAAAATGAGCCTCATCGCTGAACACAAGCAGCGCGCGATGAACATTTCGAACCGAGCACGAATTTTGATAGTAAAATTCAATAATTTGCAAGCGTTGTTCATTTGTAAGACGATCCATGGTTAAATTGCAAACCAAACTGAAGCTGTTTGACAGTGACACAAGGTACTAAACACACGTCAGCTGTCAAAACCAGTGTTGCCAAAACCAAACCAGCTTAAAAATCACCCGATACATCCCCACCATGACATATCTACTCCCCGGGTGAATGGTTACAAAATTACCCCCCACACAAAAATCCAAAGAAAACAAACAAATATGGCGCTACTTTCCAAATCAGAGCCAGTGAAACGTTATTGCCATTAATCATGATCTGCTCTTGAATGTGCAATTCGGAATAAGCACTTATAAGAAGCTCTCGCCCATGAGTAATTAGTTGTGAGCATTTTTATTTTGCTCATGATCTCGAGTGCTCGATTTATCACGCCATGATCATTCTCGTAGTGTTCGATAACGAAACAGCTAGGCTTCATAGCTAGAGACAAGTTTAATGAGTGATTTATTAATTCAAATTCTTTCTATGCCAACCCTAAAAGCGGAATCTAGCTATTAGTTTTTATTGTATTTAACTTGTAAATTAATAAGTCTCGATCTTCTGTTCGTCCAGTTTTTGTAGGGCTTGGGCACCGTTTAATATGTGCTATACAGACTTCACAATCCTAGTTTACAGCAAACGATAAATAAAAAAAAATCAATCACATTTCTGAAAATCAGTCCATAATGTTTCGACTGAAAAGCGATAGACGGAATTCCTGTGCCAAACTTTTTTTAGGTTTTATTAAAATCTCGAATCAATGTAGGTATTAATTTTTTGTTTTAATAATTTCCCCATATCTACCTATAAACACAAATAAATTAAATAATACCTAACATTTATTTTAGGCAATTACTATATTTTGTTCAGCAGCTGGTCACCCCGATAGCTCAATTCTCATATAAAACAACATTAAATCAAATTCTCCTTTCTCTTAGAAGTACAGAAGAACCATTCAAAAATTTAAGTTGGGGAATTTCGTAGACTTTCTCTTTTCCACAATTATATTATTTTGACTTCGTCGTACATTTTTCTGGGGCATATTTCAAACTCAAAACATTTAAATTGTATTAGGCAACCAGAATGTCTGGCAGACAATTGCTTCATTAATTCACCACCCACAATCCAGTGAACAGAACCCAATAAAATAAATCTAAAAATTGAAAAAAATCCCACATGCGAACGTCACTCGATCTACTAGGCGATTAGCTTTTTAAGAAAGTGTCAGCCAGCAAAGGAGATTCATTATAGAAGAGCAGGTGTGGGAGGAGCTAACTTTTATGATTATTTTTGTGTACCTACTCTTTTCTTATCATTATTGTCATCATCACATCAGTCGACGTCGAGTGCAATAGCGTGCACTCAAATGAATGAAAAGAAGATAAGGAAAAGACAGCCATTTAGAAAGAGTGAGTGAAGTGTCGCCGCGCCGGCCGCCGTTTGTGTAAACCGAAGGAAACAAAAGAGATTAAAGCGGGATGATTTACTGGTTTTTTATTTTATTTATTATTTTGGTTGGGCTTAGCTTGTTTTAGGTGTGATTTGCTGGTCGCCGAGTATTGGAAGCGGAACTTAGGGCAATTTTCACATATTTTGTAGTAAAATTTCCAAAGTAGTTTTTTTTGTTCATGTTCATGGGCAGGTTCAGCGGACAAAGACTTCTTCAACAAACATTTAAGCAGCTTTTAAAAAAGAATTGTTATTTTTAACACAGTTTTAATAACAGGTTCTCAGAAATCAAATCGTTTTTTGTTCTGGTTTTAAAATTGTAAATAGCAAGAAAGAAAGAAAGAAGGTAGATAGCGTTTATAATCGGGTACAGTAATATTACACCGATCAATTAGTACTGTCAAATATATATCATAAATAAAGTAGGTACTTAAACGTAAGTGGAAACGGTTGCGGGTATAGTCTTAATATTTTTATCAGCTGATTATAAGAATGTACTATTGTACTGTTATCTGTTTTGTATCACTTTGCTCTATTCAACTCTATTAGTTCGATTTTCTGTGGATTAGATGAGATGAAAAAGGTTTTAAACCAAAAATATTGATTCTACAATTTGGAATAGGTATTTTTGCAGCATTCGAGGAAATTTTGAAATTAACTCACAAATACAGGGGTACTAAGAAGGGTTGGCTGAACTGTCAATTTTCGAAAAACTACTCTGTTACGTAGTTTACTCGTATGTAGTTAAACGTAGTTAATGAAGCAAAATTTAGCACACGAATTTTTTCATAGTAAAAATCAATATTAAGAAACGAAATTCTGGAACAATTTAAAAGAGCCCTAGAACAATCTGGAACAAGTTTTGGAATTTTTTTATTTCTGAAAATGGGGGCCAGAGCAAGGATAATAGGATTTTTTTCATTTAAAGGAGTTGTCTTTGTTTTTTTTTAAATTCGATTTTATTGTGATTTTATAAATTAAGGGACACAATATTTTCTTAACGCAAATATGAATCAAAGATGTTTTAAACAAAAAAATGTGGATAGCGTTTTTTCGCGTTTTTGAAAAAAGGTTTGAAAGCGTTATCTTTAACAATAGGCCTTTGACAGCTTTAATTTTTTGGAACAATGTTCAGATCCCCTTTTTTAAACTAAATACAAAATTAAAAAGTTCGATTTTCGAAAAAAGGGGGGCTAGAATTTTTTCGAATTTCGGAAATAACTTTTGAAATTTTTACTATAGAGGTCCAAAAACTTGGAACAATATTCAGAACAACTAGAACAATTTTCAAAAATTCGATTTTCGAAAAAAAGGGGGCCTAGGTTAAAACCGTTTTTTGGGTCTAAGACCCCCATTTTTGAATATTTTTCAAAAAACAATTGGATCAATGCGCAACAAATCGGGAACAACCTGGAACAACTTTTAAAAATAACGAATTCGAAAAAAAGGGGGCTAACTTCACACACTCCCTTAAGTTCGAGTTATGGAAGTTTGACTGTATTTTTAAAATGTTTTATTATTACTTGCATCATTAAGAAATACCTATCTATTTACAAAGTTGAAACAAAACCTGTGGATCTACCAAGGAGATATTATAGCTACGGTAAAAATACAAAAACTTAACTGACAAAAATTAGGGATTTTTTTTTTTTTTTTAAATTGAAATTGATTCAGGTGTGGCTTAGTGTGTGTTCGGCTTTTAAGAACCACCTTAATATTTACTGAAGATATGTTATTATAAAATACAACCTGTCAACTTTTCCTAAAAGAGTACGACATTCTCCTATATTCGCAGTTTCTCACATATTTAATAAGATCATACCAATAATTTGAGTTCGCAGTTATCTATTAAAGTCTATCGGTAATAACCTTTAATTGAAAATAAAATATAGCTTTTTTCTTCAAACTCTGTTGACAAATAAAAAAATCAATAGTTATTAATATTATTGAATTCAGTGATTAAAAACAGTCATAATATATGACATTTTATAAAAAAAAACCTACCTAATGCTACATTGTATTTTGTATGTAGAACGTAACAAAATAAATATTTGTGCAATCGTTAAACTGGTAGTTAAGTATAAATTTTTATCGACGCCACGACATACATTAGGTATATGTATCTATTATGGGTTTTGAGTGCAAAACAGAAATTAAAAATTGAAATAAAATCTGAAATCCTATAGACTTATCCACAGACAAAAGACATAAACATACAAATGTACAAAAATCATTATTTTAAACACTTTGAATATCAACTTATTGAAATACTCAGTAGCAATTTGTGTCTAGACAAATAAGGTTTTGGAATTCCCTATACATTTCGCATCTTTTTCGAACACATTTAGTATGTGTGATTCTTTAAAAAGCAACATTGTATAGTGTACCGTCTCAGAACTATTTGATCTTTGATTAAAAATATAAAGAGAAGTGCATATAAATAATAATTTCCATTTTTTTAAAAAAGCCTTTTAATAAGAGGCAAGTTAAATTAAACTTAAAATGTTAAAAAAATTACGGGATATTATTTTTAAAAATATCTTAGGCAATATCATTTGCATGCGGTTGGATCGTAATTTCCCAAAAATGTTTCGATAGTTTTATCGGGAGTGCGACAGAGATGTTCGATTTCATGCCAAAACAAAAATGCAAAACAGCATAAAACGAGTGTAAAACATACAAATTTGTTCAAAAAATATTAAGTCAAATAAACAAATAGATTATACAAGACCGTGTGTGTTTGACTTTAGTACAATATTAAAACAAGTCTAAAAAGGTCAAAAGGATATTAAAAAAATATTTTGAATTTTTTTAATAAAAAAATAAAGTTTTTAAAAATATTGTAATGCGCAATATAAGTTTGCTACTTGGTAGTAGGTACACGGTTAAAAATCTTGGATTACTTTTCAGTCGTACTAAAGTATTACAGGATATTTTTAATGCAAGCAGTATTAGATTTAATAATTCCCAAAATATTACACATTTTTTAACACATTTTGTATTGTATATTCAAAGAAGTAATATATTTTGAATTAAATGCTTAATATTTCCTTGATTTATGACAAAAAAGAATAAAATACAACAAATCGATATTATATTAGTTAAGTTTAGTTTATTAATTTTGTAATTGATACTAACACATTAAGATGAATGAATTGGTTTTAAATTCTATTCCAACTCGTATTCAAAGGAAGAAATATTTTCAAAACAATAGAAGTAGCTATTGGTTTAAATTTAAATACGGAACGATTTATTCCCATGCCAACAAATTAAACTAAATGTTATGGGTTATAATACTACAACAAAATTGGTAAAAATTGTGTTACACTTCCAGTTAAAGAAATGTAATATGCACAAGGTTTAACATTTTGGGATATTTTGTGTTCACCTTCTTCGTTTTACAGAAGTGTGTAACACATAAAGTATTATTTTTTAATATTCCATAACCATAAAACATTTTTGGTAATAATTTTATATTACATTCTAATAGTTTTGTATTAAAATTATTATTTGTAACAATGAAAGGATTAGAATTTAATCCATAGGATTAGAATTTATAACTCAATGGACTAGAATGTAATCCAAGGGATTCAAATATAATCCTGAAATATAAGAATGCTTTACCTGGAAATTAGAATCTAACTTTGCAAACTTTTATTATAATAATCCGTATTTTTTTCAATTCATAAAAGTATTAAATTTTAATTTTTTGGATTTGTTTAAAAAAGGAAGCGTCCTTTTTTAATCCAAGAAATTTAAAATACAATTCAAATTGTATCAAAAGAGCAAGGAAGCAAAATCAGCCATATTTAAATATGAACAAAATGATTTTTGTATATTTTAGGGTTACCATAACAAACAAAATATGATTTTGACTAAATAACTATTATCCCTTTTCTATTGAGACCACGACTTTAAAAATCTGTACGTTTAATATTAAATTCATATATTTTGCTTCTAATTTTTGATGAGATGACACTATTTCTTGTTTAAAAAGAAAGTGCTTACCTACATAAAAATGTGGATACCGATCGTTATGTGCATATGTTCATATATAGGTGATTCAATCAACTATTTTTTAAGAATTTTATTCTTCAGTTGTATGCACATGCAGGTTCGAATCAACACGGCTGCTCTGCGCAATGAAAACACCAGTAACACCTTTGGTAATGCGTTAGAACTCGCCCTAGAACTAGGTAGAGTAAGTCCTGGAGCCAGTATGCTGGGCGTAGATGAGAAGTGGACACGCCTTAAGAATACTGTCATTAGTACTGCCAACTCCATCTTAGGCAGCAGTCGTAGAAATCGGAACGACTGGTTTGATGATGAATGCAAGCTAGCGACTGAACGTAAGAATGTTGCGTACCGAGCAATGCAACAATCTCATAGAACGCGGGCACGCGAAGATGAATATAAAGAGCTCAGAAGAATTGAAAAACGGCTTCACAGACAGAAAAAATCAGCCTGGGAGAAGAACATAATCTGTGAAATAGAGAAAAGCCGAGAGCGAGGTCCGCACCAGGCGCGGAAGTTCTACCAATCCGTCCGAAACATGACGCAGTACACACCACGCTGCACATACTGCAAGGACGGAGAGGGAAATCTGATCACCGATCCTCAAAGCATACTGGAGCGATGGGAAGTGTACTTCAATGAATTGCTAAATGGTCAGCTCACTGCAGAAGTGGAGGCTCCACTACTTCAAGAAGAGTACCCTATGTTGCCGCCACCAAGCATAGAAGAGGTTGAGAAGGCTATAGGCCGGCTAAAGAAAAACAAAGCCCCGGGAGCCGATGGTATACCAGCCGAACTATTTCAACACGGTGGGCCAGCTTTACGTCAAGCAATTCATGAGATTATAGTGCACGTGTGGGAGCATGAAGAAATTCCAGAAGACTGGCGAAAAGGTATAATTTGCCCCATACATAAGAAGGGAGATGTCATAACGTGCAGCAATTATAGAGGTATCACGTTGTTGAGTACCGCCTATAAGATACTCTCCTCTATCCTACAAGACCGGATAACCCCATACGCTAAAACCATCATCGGACAATATCAGTGTGGTTTCATTCCAGGCAAATCAACAACTGATCAGATCTTTACCCTTAGGCAGGCGATGGAAAAATGTCTAGAATTTAACATCCCAACATACCACCTGTTTATAGACTTTAAGGCCGCCTACGATAGCATAGCCAGGGTAGAACTTTACAAAGCCATGAGAGAATTCGACATCCCAAATAAATTGACACGACTATGAAGGTTGACCATGACCGACGTAACAAGCCAAGTAAAAATAGCCGGATTGCTATCCAAACCAATCAACATCTTTAATGGACTCCGACAAGGGGATGGTTTGGCCTGCCTCCTCTTCAACCTGGCGTTGGAGAAAGCAATCCGTGACTCTGGCACGGTAACAAAAGGGGTCATCGTCAACAGGTCCAGCCAGATACTGGCTTACGCAGACGACATCGACATCATCGGAAGAACCAAGCAAGCTGTACATGATTCCTTCATCCAGATCGAGCAGGCGGCACAAAATCTGGGGCTGCACATTAGTGAAGGTAAAACAAAGTACATGGTGGCGTCGAATGCGAGAGGAACAGTTGGTCAAACAATCAAGGTAGCGGAGCACGAATTTGAAGTGGTGCAATCCTTTAAATACCTTGGGTCAATAGTAGCAGCCGATAACAATATAGAAGAAGAAATACGCGGGCGGCTTCTCAAATCCAACAGAGCCTACTATAGTCTGTCAAAGCTCTTCAAATCTAGAAATCTCACCATAACTTCAAAACTGCTGCTGTACAGGACCATGGTCCTGCCAGTACTCACATATGGATCCGAGACTTGGGTGCTTAGCAAAAGGCACTCCGACCTCTTAGCCGCGTTCGAGAGAAAAGTCTTAAGGAGAATTGTTGGCCCCATATGTGAGGAAGGACGATTCCGGAGACGGTACAATCATGAATTGTACGCAATCTACCTTGAAGCAGATATCGTGAAAAAAATTAAGCTCGGTAGACTCCGGTGGGCAGGGCACCTAGCTCGCATGAGCGAAGAGGAACCTGCTCGGAAAGTTCTTTGTGGTACATTCTATGGTAGACGACAGCGTGGTAGACCATGCTTGCGCTGGAGAGATGGCGTAGACCAGGACGCCCGGAGCCTTGGGGTGCGCAACTGGATGGCGGCGGCTCGAGACCGGGATGGGTGGAGAGACTTGTTGAAGGAGGCCAGGACCGGACCCCGGTTGTCGAGCCGACGATGATGATTAGACATGCACAATTCAGAATTGTTTAACTTCAAATTTTTCTACCTTACCATTCGAAACTTTATTGTACTATAACTATTTCTTCTCCAAACAATCTGCTACAAATATCAATTTCGCACCTCGAACTGCAAAACAAAAAGTAGAACGATGTTTTTCGCTTATGTGTCATTTATGGTAGGCCTTAACTTGAAAAACAGTAGATACTCCAAAACTATACAACGTGACATATTATATTAATTTTATGGCAATGTTCGCATAACATTAATTCCGCACTATAACGGCAGTTTGCATTTATTAGTTTGATGAAAAAAACATTCAAAACGAAATAACTAGGTATGTATGAATAAAAATACATACCATATTTTTTTTTCCAACAAAAGAAAAAATAAATGATCCAAAAACATAAAGCATGGTAACCCCATTTATAATTAAAAATCGAAATTAAAAATTTTAAATATGCATTATTTTGAAGGCGCTTTGCATTTTCTCGAGGTAAAATGTGAAAATCAGTAGATAAAATTTTATTCGCAATAATATTTTAGTTCAATTATGCGAAAAAAAATAAAGAAATCAATGTCACCATTATAATTCAGATAATAACTTAGTGATTGACTTAGGGCCACTTGCACCAAAGTTATCTGACAGCAGTAACTACTGATTTATCCTGAGATAAGCTAATTTATCTAATTTAAAAAAAAAACTGGTTGCACCATTACATTTATCAACCTATCCATAGATAAATATTTAAAATAGTTATCCAGTCTCATTTCTCTGGATAACTCTTATTAACTGTCAACATTAATTTAAAAGGAAGGGAAAACTTTCAAAACTGATTACAAAAAGCGAGAAAACATTATTATTATGCTCATGATGTTTAAGTTTTTCTACATATGTATGTATGTATGTATGTATGTATGTACATATCTACAAGTTCCAATTTTCGTTTGCTATAATTAATGAAAGAGGACGTCACTGATGTCTTTTGTTAAGGTCTTCTTCTAACAACATCATGTTATTTATTTTAAGTTGTACTTATCTATTAAGATTTCAACAGATGTATGCACATAATTATGTAAGCACGTCACAACAAAATATACAAAACAACAATACCTTTGGCCAATTGCTGAATCGCTAAGCTCAAAAAGAGAATCTACAAAGTGGTAAAATTTGGAGCTCTTGAACGCTTTTATAGTGAATTAGACATCGCAAAACCGATAGAGAATGAAACTATTTAAAAAAAATCAGAAAAAACATGACATTTATGACTTAAGTTTCATTGTTTTTTTTTCTAATGTTGCTCTTTCTGTAATTAAATAAGTATCCTATAGTTACTTATCCAAGTTAGTTTTTTCATTTGTGCAACGTCACAACAAAAATAATAAACTTATTTTTATATCCAAGGATAGCTATCTCCAATTTTAGAAATTTATCCTTTGGTTTCGTGCAAGTCGCCCTTATAAGATAAATACTGTGACAAAAATAGTCATTCATTATTATGTTTTTGTAAACTTATATATTTTTGGATTCATTTTAAGTAATTTGGTTTAAATTTATTGCATACAAATAAATTTGTATTATTATTCTTATAAAACTTTATTTAAATTCAATACAGGGATATTATAAATTAATATTTTGTGCATTTTAACTCAGAAATGAAGAATTACATATTCATGTGCTTAGAATTCATTCAATGAAATTACAAGTTATTTCCTTTTGTATTATATTCAATACCAACAAAACAATTCGAATTGAATTTGTCTTTAATTCTAATTATTAAAATAAGATTAAATAATAATATAAACGAGATTAAAACTCAATAAAATAGTATAGAATTCAGTATAATTTGTATTCAATTACAAAAATAAAATTGAAAAATTTTAATCCAAATGTATTGTTTTGAGGGAACAATTTCTCCAGCTATTGGGAAATTGATTACATTTTAATATTAAAAAAGGATTAACCATGTTAACCGGTGCATGTATTGAATTCTAATAAAATTTTGGTGTGGTCCGAAATACAATACAGATTTTACTGAAAAATAGTCCAATATGTTTAACCGTGTACCTCTGCCTTGCTTAGCTACCTCCCTATAAATGTTGGACACAATTTATTCCCAATTTATTGGTTTGGCTCAAGAAGTGTACAAAATAAGTATACTTTTTTGATAAAAATAAATATGCAATAGAATAAAATCGTTGGATTTGGAACAAGCATAAGCAAAATTGGGCGTATTCCTAAACCAAGGTTTCCCCTATTTCTCCTCTTTAATTAAAAATCGCAGTGAAAAGTCATTTTTATTTCATTAACTAAATCGTAGCAATAAATAGTAGGTACATATTTCATTTTCCATTTGGTGAGAACATGTTGGAGATTTAGGATGAACAATTTGCTTTTCAACTATAATTTAACCTTACGTTATAAATAATGATAGTTTTTAGTGTAACGAACTTTAATATTTATCGTTCAAGGGAAAGGTAGAAATAAAAATCTTTTTTTCAACTCTTAAAACTAATATTGGAAAACTCCCACGTTGAGTTTCTTAAAAAAAAACAAACTTTGTGGAAAAGATTTTTATAGAACAAAATCAATGCATACGGCAAATTCATTGACCCCAATTTTTAAAGCCTTAAATATAAACATAATGTTATATCGTATATTCTGTTTATAAATTTATGATCGATCAGTTCATTACCAGAGAAAGAACAGTCAAATTAAAATTTGTATATAAAGTTTTTGATAAGGAAGTCTAAAATATTGACATTGCGACGGTCAAAGTGCAGGACCTCGTAAGTCGAAACACTCACAAAAATTATAAATGGAAAAAAAATCAAAATAATCAGAGCCACCTTTTGGCATTTTCAGCGTAACAATATTTTCAGAGTAATAGAGATAGATCAGATCAATTTATTTGTTATTTTTTAATTTTTAATAATTGATCTTTTTTTTCAATTTCAATATATTTATTTATTTAGTGTCAACCTATTTATAATACAATTTGATAATTATTACGTGGAGATGGGAATAATATATTTATTCTAAGCAACAATAAATTTTAATAATAGGAAAAGATATTTAATTTATTAGTATGTATTTGTTTTGAGAAAATATTACAAAAACTCATTGGCAATTTTACTAAAACTGATATAACTACTTAAAACTAATTTAAAAATAGTTGCAAATTAAGCGACAATGTTTTTTAATATTGAATTCTCATTTACTGAACATTTATACATTAGTTTCTCGTAAATTTTTGAGCAATTTCCTTTAATAGTAGGTATGTTTGCGAAATCCCAATCGTTGAGAAATGCCTAGGAAGGTTTAAAATTGATTTTAAAATCTTATTTTGACAAATCTAAATTTTTTTGTAGTGGCACTCAACACAATAGAACCAATATAGCAGGTATTAAAATCACTTTGTAAATTAATAATTTATTTTCAAGGCTTAGATGGGAGTTTGTTTTTAAAAGTGGAAACAAGATTTTTATTAAAAATTGACCTTTCTTTACGCTTTCGGAAGTTTGATTTGAGTAAGTTAAGCATTTGTCAAGGGTAACACGCAAATATTTTATACTTTGTTTCCATTGAACTGTAGCTTTACACCCAGAAAGATTTATTTGTGGCAAGTTACTTTGCTTTCGTTTCTTAGTAAAAAGCAAGCTTGTGTGTTTTAAAGTATTTATTTTGATTTTCCAGCTATAAAAGTAGCTTTGAACTGCATCTAGAGCTTTTTGAAGGTTAAACAAAATTTGTTGGCAGTTTTCGGAAATAAAGAAATGCATGTTTAAGGCAGGAAAGTCGGACACGTATATATTGTAAAGAAGGGGCGAGAGGGTCGAGCCCTGAGGAACACCCGCTTTAATACCGTACAATGGAGATTTTTTTTGTGAAATTTCAACGAAGAACTTTCTTTCGTTAAAAAAACTTTTGATAATCTTAACAATATAGTTTGGAAGACCGATTATTATCGAAGCTTATAGACAAAACCGTCATGCCAGACACTGTCAAAAGCTTTCTCAATATCAAAAGAAACCAAACCAATGGCTTTTTTTTTGGTCTCAGTGCTTTTTTTAAATCTTTGGTAAGTCTTGATGGGTCGAGGAATGTTCTTTCCAAAAAACCGAACTGTTTTGGTGGAAGAATATTTTTGGATTCAACGACTTCTGGTCATTTTAAGACAGATTATTTTTTCGAACAGCTTGCCTAAGCAGCTAAGTAAACTTATCGTGTTGTAAGAAGATGTCTCTTTTAGTGGTTTGTTAGGCTTAGGGATATGGAAACAATTTTTGCTATTTTCCATCGATTGGGAAAACTTAGCAGGAAGCAGTTGTAGAAAAGAATACGAAGAAAGAGAAAGCAATATTTTGGAAGATTTTTAATTATTTTGTTAGAGATCTTGTCATCACCAGGAGCTTTTTAAGTTTAAGTTTTATTTTATTAATATTTTTAACAAATTTTGATGATATTTTTGGAACATTGTGGGGATCAACGGAAAGACTTTTTGACTTTTTCATTTGAAATTCTATCATTAAAGCTCAGGGTAATAGTGTGGCTGTTTTAGAAAAATTTGGTTAACTCCGTAGCCTTTTCTAGATTAGTATTTAATTTGTTGCCATTCACATTTAAATGCGGAATTTTGGAATTTTGCCTTTTAAAATTTTTTGAAAGTTTCCAAGTAAGTTTGTCAAGGCCTTTTTTATCTGGGATAAAGTTTTGTTCCAATGCTTGTTTCTAACAATTTGAAGTTTTTTAATTACTAATTCGTTTAGAAGTTTCAATTGAAAGGTCAAGGGTAAAGGGGGGCGGGAGGATCTGAAGTTAGTAACCCCAAATGGTAAAGGGCTCCAAAGTTCCGCGTTATATTTTTTTTTTTTGTTGAAACTTCGAAATATTTAGTTTTTAAACGTTTGCTATGTCATTTTGGGCAATAAGAACTACATGCATTAATTTTTATCTGATCCAAGCAGCGTTCGGAATTTAAAGCTGAATATTATTTATTTTCTATTAAAGTTTTTTTCTCCGACCAAAAGAAATCGAAATACATTTTTTTTTCGAAGACGTGGCCGTGGAAAAGGGGGAAAATGGGAAGGAAAACCCTTGCAGACAATTGAATCTGTTATCAGAGTGGAACAAAAGAAGCAAATAGAGTTGAATAGTCAAAAATTTCTATATTTCGTTTTTTTTTTTCAATTTCTAAATAAACTTACAATGGCGATTTTTAATTTTTAAATTCAAACGTGAAAATCCTCTCCTCCATTCTCAGCTTCGGAAAGTTCCCTCTTTCCAAGAAACTGTACGCAACATTTTAAGCGGTATCGTTCGGATTTCTTTTCGAATCAGAGACACCCGTCTTGTTGGTGAAAACACCATCAGACGAGTAATCGTTGATTCCAAAACGGTTCAGCGGCCGGCGGCGTTGCATTCAAATTATCGAACGTTGATTTTCAAAATAAAATTTGACGATTTTCTTTAATTTTTCAGTGAATTTTGAATTTGTATTCTATCTACAGATAGTTTTATGAGTGTCAACTTAGGTTAGGTGGATAATTTGCCGTTAATTAGTTGTGATAATTTCGAATTTGTAGTTCCATGTTTTCTGTGTTTTGTTTGCTGCTTCGCTAAGCCGATAACAACTTAACAAAGCACCCTCTCAAAAACGGGTACAAACTTCTTGTATAATGGTTTACTGCTCAATAATTTGCCATTTATTAGTTGTGAATAAGTTGTGGCAATTTCAATTTCAATTTTGCTGTGCTATGTTTTCTATGTTTTTTTTTTTGCCAATTTGCTAAATTCATTTGAAGGTACTGAAGCACCCCCCCAAAATGTGTTAAAAACTTCAAAAATAGAATGTTTTATTGCTGAATAATTTGCCGTTCATTAGTCGTGAATTACTTGTTTCGATTTTGTCGTGCTATGTTTTCTATGTTTTTTTTTTTGCTAATTTGCCAAATTCATATGAAGTAAGCGAAATACGCCACGAAACGGATTAAAAACTTCTAATATTCAGTGGTTTAGTACTTAATAATTTGCCGTTTATTAGTCGTGAATTAGTTGTGACAATTTCAATTTTGTCGTGCTATGTTTTCTATGTTTTTTTTTGCTAATTTGCCAAATTCATATAAAGTTAGAGAAAAAACCGCCTCAAAAGGGTTAAAATCTTGTATGTGCAATGGTTTATTGCTTATTAATTTGCCATTAGTTGTGAATTAGTTGTGACAATTTCAATTTTGTCGTGTGTTTCGATCCATGAATGTTGTTCCGCTTAGTTGACACTCATGATATTTTTGGATAAGCTACACTTTACACAAACCCAACCCTAACCTAATTTAGGACCAAAAAGCTAGGAAACATAAAACTACCACTCCGAAGCGTGCCGTAATGAAAGGCTGTCATTTGAAAGTATTCTGAAGAAAAGTAGTATTGCTTAAAATTTGCCAGCCACATATGACATCAATACTTTTCGGTACAATTTAAAGTATTTAAGTTTTAATTACCGACAAAAAAAAAACCTTTTGATTCATGTGCAAAATATTATTATTTTTCAGAGAGCTCTTGATTTTTTCAGTTGATTTATTATAAATCGAACTTTTTTTTGCCTCCAACTAACCACTTTCCCTTATATGAACGAACACAGATCCTGTGAGTGCGTATTATGTACATATGTACTATAAGGTTATTTATTTACCCTTTAAAAAAAACCAATAATATTCAGTTTTTGTCATTTCGGTGGATAAAGATATATATATTTTATATACAAAAGTACAGTACAATCCGGATAGGTTCCATATAACAACAGCAGCATAATCAACCGCATAGTACATTAGGAATATTTAAATAATATCGCTTAGCTGCTCAGGGTCACTTTTCTTAGCTAAAAATAGGTGGGTAGGGGTCAGAATCCCGAAAACAAAAATCCCAAATATCCATTTGTCTCCAAATCCCAAAATCCCGCAAACCCAAAAATCCAGAAAACCAAAAATTACAAAATATTTGCGCAGATTTCAACTAAAAATGATATTAAGGGATTTCGATTTCGGAAATTCAATCAAAGTAACACAGGAGAGATGCAGATGAGTCGATGAGTGTAAGGAATTTCTTACTTTTTAAATCTTATGATAATGTTTTTTTTCGATTTTGGGTTCATAGGATTATGGGTTTTTGTGATAGCTAATGGGTTTTTGGAATTTCTGTTTTTCTCGAGATTGGATTTCGGGATTTTATCCAACTCCCACAGTTAGAGTATGAATATGAATATGAATATGAATATGAATATGAATATGAATATGAATATAAATATGAATATGAATATGAATATGAATATGAATATGATTATGAATATGAATATGAATATGAATATGAATATGAATATGAATATGAATATGAATATGAATATGAATATGAATATGAATATGTAATAAATTGCATCTAAAAAAAAAGAAGATGGTTCTTAAACGGGATTAACTGTAGTACAACTAAAATAGTCCTCCTTTCATTTATTAATTAAATGTTGTTTTTCCCAACCACTTAAAGAGCAATTCAACCAAAATGCATTGGAATACCAGAACACTTCATGAAATAATATTTCGATTTCCTGTCCTTACTAATTTAATTGAAAGTTAATGTAATTTGTATGTTTTTTTTTTTTTTCTTTTTTTTTAAGTCAACGCAACTGGCGTTATTAATTTCAGTTACCAAAAATGTCCACCGATATTCCACAAAATTGCAAGCCAGCCTTGTCTTATCGAAGTACTTCACTCTCTGAACCGGTTAAACTTCTAATTGGTCCTGAAGAGAAACAACCAATTACCGTGCCTCAGCTGTTCGATGAGATCTTAAAACAATATTCAGACCGACCGGCGCTAAAGTTTCAAGATTTGGAAAAGAATTGGATCACACAAACCTATAAAGACTATTGGAATAACTCCCGGCTAGTTGCAAAAGGATTTATTGGATTAGGGCTGAAAGCCCGAACTTCGTGTGGAATCTTTGCTGTCAATAGTCCGGAATGGATTATCACCCAGATGGCGACAATTTTTGCCGGAGGTGTGGCAGCGGGCATATATTTGTCGAGCTCAGCTGAAGCTGCTTATCATATCTTGCATACGTCCAATGCAACAATCTGCGTTGTAGATAACTCAGCTCAAATGGCTAAAGTGAAATCGATTAGAGATAGACTGCCGCAGATGAAGGCGATTATTCAAATTGAAGCGCCATTTGAGGACTTTATAGACTCTGAAGAAGGCTACTATAGTTGGTCTTATTTGCTGAGAGTTGGAGCATCTGACCCAATGTTAGAAGGCGAATTAGACAAGAGGCTGCAGTCAATTGTTGCCAATGAGTGTGGTAACATTATTTTCACGGTAAGACTTCTTATCAATTTTTAAATCTTCCAAATCATTTTTTGTTTTCTATTTTTCAGTCGGGAACAGTTGGAATGCCAAAAGGAGTCATGCTTAGTCACGATAGCCTGATTACCGGTGCTAACATCGTTATCGACAGTATGACCGATGTGATACCTGGCCAAGAAGTTCTAGTTAGTTACCTCCCTTTGAGTCATGTTGGCGGACAGTTCATGGACTTCTTCATCGCCTTGTCAATGGCATCTTGTGTTTATTTCGCCGACCGAAATGCCTTCAAAGGCACTCTTTTTGAAACAATTATTGAGGTTAAACCCACGAGATTTTTTGGACTTCCGAGAATTCTTGAGAAAATGCAGGATAAACTATTAGCCGAAGAGAAAAATATGTCAAGGATGTCGAAATTTATTTTGGACGCAGCTCGGAGCAGAGTTTCAAATTACATACACGCGTGGATGATGAACGATGGTAATAAGGTTATTTCTAGCATGTTGGGTTATTGGCTGGGTTCGAAGGTTACAACAAAATACAAAACGGCTTTGGGCCTGGGAAGATGTAAGAATTTATTTACGGGTGCTGCACCTACACCAATAGAGTTAAAGAAGTTTTTTATGAGTTTCGATATTAAGCTGTCCGAATTGTATGGCCTTTCGGAAACAAGTGGCCCAACAAATGTATGCTGGGATTTGGAAAATCTCGAGAGTGTTGGAAAAGCAATTTGTGGAGTCGAACTAAGACTGGCTAATGCTGATGAAAAAGGTCATGGAGAGGTGAGTGTTTTTGCAAGTTTATTACATCTTGTAAGCCTCTAAGATGTTATAGTTGTTAAGTAGATAGAAATAGACTCCAATTGCGACCAACCTATATCCAGCAACCCAATTCGATCCTGAGTGATACTTTAAATCGAGAGTTTTGTGGGTGATATAGAATTTGCTAGGCGTAAGATGAGTGATCCGTGATAGCACAGGTGGATCATCGATCACTCTTCGAAGTTGTTAACTTTGCCCCAAGTTTAGTTGATTTAGAGGCCTATCTGAACTGTATTATATTCCACGCACTGTAAGGGGGTTTTGAATACCCTAAAAATATTTAAACACAGTGCGAGCGTTAAGGAAAAAGGGACTGGGGTAAAAAGCAGATGCCTATGTTTAAATATCGCAATGTGATGTAACGATTGAACTGGGTAAAGCATTCCACATTTGTGTAGTGTGGATAAAAACGGAAGCTCTGAGCTTAAAAGTAAGTCCAAAGTTAAGTTCAATGGTAAACTGATGAGCATTTCTTGCAGTGGGAGTATTACAGGGAATTTGTGTTACAGGAGGAACTATAGTACCATGGCTATCTCACTGGAGCTTTTTTTTCAAGCAATGATTAAATAAAGACCCCCATCAGAAGGATATAAGAACTTTTTGCATAGCCTTTGGAAACCTTTAGCATTTTGTTCACATTGAAAATAGTAGTGGGGGTAGTTTTCGGTTTCATAACAGTAGACAGCACTGTGTTTCGGATGCAATAGTTTCCACACACTTATTGGTTCCCCATTTCCGCCGTTTTGATACCATAACTCCGTATCGAAGTGTGAATGAAAAGTGATTTTAATAGAAGGCTTTGTGAAGACACCCATTTACGGATCCGAAAAGGGGTATTTCTTTAGAAAACCTTAGTCTGCTTGTGAGCGGTCTAAGGAGTCCAATGAATATACTGTGCAGAAGATAAACTCAAATTCGTCCTAGAGCCTCAGAAAAGAGATCAAATCTTTGGTCTTCAGCTAGAAAAGTTCGTTGAGATCGTCAAAAAAAGCCTTAAAATTGATTGTACTCTCACTCCGGCCAGAGCGGGAAATTTAAAGAGGAAATAAACGACTATTTCTTTTTCCTCCTGGGCCACACCGCAACAATAATGAGTATTATGAGGGATGCTCAGCTGAGGTTAAACTTTGGAGACAAAAGGAAGGATTGGGGCACACCAGCATTCATCTCATTTATTGTACGGTCTAAAAGCTAAAGATCTCCCAGATACTTGGTTAAATTTGAACCTGCTTTAGAGTCCATTATCTCGCTACTCCAGATTCATTTAGATCTGTGACAGGTGCTCCATCTGACCATGGTGCTGCCAGATAAAGACAAATGTATATTTTTTTTTTCAGAAATGCAAGTTGGTCTCATGAAGTAGTTATATTTAGGTTTATGGACCCGTCATCTATATTTTTTATTGTGACTTTTTTGAGTAGTATAGGACCTGAGCATGGAAGGTGGTGCCTATTTGCTTTCATTATCTTGAGCCATTTGAATTTTTGTAGCTACTTTTTATATACACACATTGGCAGCCCAAGCTAGAGGTTTGAGCTCTTCTTTATCCCAAAGTGGCAACAAAACTATCTTACAGAATTCATTACTTATTAGAAGCTTAGAAGAAAGTGTTTTACAATATCAAATTCCTAATCTCCCTTTCCAGATTTGCAACCGCAGTCGAATGGTATTCATGGGATATGTGAATGAACCCGAGAAAACCAAAGAAACCTTCTCCGAAGATGGATGGATGTATACAGGAGACATTGGATATTTCGATGAAAAGCAACATCTCTATATCAGCGGTCGTCTCAAGGAGCTGATTGTCACCTCTGGAGGTGAAAACATTCCACCAGTTCACATTGAACAACTTGTCCTGAACGAACTACCAGGACTGAGTAATGCCATTCTCATCGGAGACAGACGCAAATTCCTCACCATGTTAGTCACTATCAAGGTATCTATACAACAAATAAAACAATTCTGGCGCATGTTCTGAAACTTAAATAAATCACACACATATATAATAAACCCTGATGTTATAACCTGCTCCTTGCAGACTGATATTGACCCGAAAAGTGCAAAACCAGGTGATAATTTACAACCCGAATCAATTGTATGGATGCAGTCTCTCGCCCTTCCATATGTTAAACTCTCGCAAATACTCGATGCTGGACCATGTCCAAAAGTTCTGCAGTCAATTCAGGAGGGCATCGATCGAGCAAATGCAAAAGCCATCTCGAACGCACAGAGAGTGCAGAAATTTTCCATTTTACCGCATGATTTTTCGATACCAACTGGAGAATTGGGTGAGTGTATTTTTGTTGTACCTACTAGTTGTTTTTTTTTTTTTCTGGAGTACAATATGTTTGGGAGGAATATATGTACCTACCTACACTCTGGGTGGATTTGACAGGATTGCGAATGTGAGTGGAATATTGTTATGGATGCGGTGGACCTAGTGCCAATTTCTGTTAAGTGTTTGCTCTTTAGGGGAATTTATAGAGATTTGTTGAATCCTTGTACGAAAATCGGGTCATTGTCATATAAGCATCAGTTTGCTTGTATATACTGGTATAGGTAGGTATAGAGAGTTGGGTCATTGATTTGACCCTAATGGACGTATAAATCAGTTAAGTGTCTACACTTCGATAGCCTGGGGGGTGATTAAATGGGATAACTCTTTTGTTGTCTTTATATTTTCAAAATTTATATCTTTTGTTTTATTTTTTTTTTTTTGTATTTCAGGACCAACCCTCAAAGTTAAACGAAATATTGTTCTCGCCAAATATGCAGCTATAATCGAGGATTTTTACAGAAATACTTAATTATGTAACTACATACACATAGAAAATATTTGTATATACCTAAATGTGGATTTTTAAATAAACAAAAAAAAAATAATTTAAATAAAATTAATATTTAACATTAAATGTTATTTTGTTTTTTTTTTTTTTTTCTTTTATGAAATATCTTTTTTATCGATATTTAATTCAGAAGATAGTGTTTCATCTCCATAGGGTATCATTTCGATTTTTTCCAATTCTTTGTCCTCATTTGATTGTTTAAGTTTGCTTTTTGATTTGCAAGTCCATCGAGCTAGGATTGCTCTAAGTCCTTGCACTGAAACAAATCCAAGTATAACTGAAAGAAGAATACAAATTGTAATATCCCTGTTATCGATTCGCTGATTTGAACCAATATTCGACCAGAAGACCAGAGAACTTATTGGATTCTGAAAAATAAAAAAAAACAAACATTAAGCATACTAAGTGGATGTAACAGTTGTTTAACTGTTTGTGACTCTTCGAGGTGGTTTTTGGTCTTAGTAAAATTCTACTGATTTATTACTTTATGTGATGTGTTCCTTTCTTTACATGTATATGAGACTGCAAGACCAAAAAAGAGGAGCAGCATTTATTAAAAACCTAATATGATCAAAGATGAAAATTGGTTTTACTTTTAACGTCACAGCTTTATGCGAAACTCTTTGAAATATTATTTCAGTTCTGTTGAACGAAGACGCTCCCTAAAAATTGTTTCTCGGGAATTTTGTATGATCCGTAGGTAGGTATACTTAGAAGGCATTACCAGAACACTCAACCTAAATATTGCGTCTTGCAATAAGCCCATATACATATATCAAAGGTCTAAGCGTGACATTAACTAAGTTATTTTAAACATTCATGTAGTTGTTTAATTTTTATTCAACTAAAGGGTTTTTTAGGCAAGTTGGTATTAACTTTGATTTTGAACAAGACACATGAAATTTCATTGAATAGTTAGATTTTTTATACAGCTTAAGGCTTATTCTCATGCCGATGCCCACAACGGCTTAATCTTATAAATGCGTCATTCGATAGACAAAGTGTTCGACGATTTGTTCAAGCATTTGTTGCCGTATGTCCTCAAGACCAGGAATAATGTCGACTTCTAATGCATCAATTCTTGTTGGTTTGTCAGCGTAGACTAGCAAGTTTATGTATTCATAAAAACAATTTTAATAATCTCATTAGAAGTATCTTTGCTCCAGATGGGACAGTTATGCTTATTGATATACCCAGCCAAAAATGATGCTCAAGGCTAAATATGATTTTCCGACAAAACAGAGGATCCAATGCCAGTTTCAAACGCAAACGATGGTCATTCGGCTTAAACTAAGGCACGAACTTAGTTCTATAAGCCTTTTAAAACCAAGATCTTTGCATAAAATTGTCCATAAAGTTGGCAGCAAAGGACAAAGGCTAAGCTTTTGTGATCAATGATGCTCGTTGAATCGATAAATATGGATCTTTTTCAATAATCTCCTGAATAGATGCAATAGGTACCAGCTATTCTCTTCAGTACGCATCCTTTTTATTTTTTTCGATAACACTACATCTTCCAAAGAAAATGTGGTGCGAAAACGGTCAACAATACAGTGAATAGAGGCCTTAGATAGTCGAATATATCGGATGTAATAATGGTGCTCTACAAGTTTGGCGAACAGAACCATAATTTTAGAACCAAATTTTTATAACATTTGGTAACGATGTTGAAGCGTGCATTTATAAAAAAGACACTGATAGTTTGCAATCTGACAACAGCTTGGACAGATAAAACTGTCTAATGAGATAGAAAAGTACCCTTTCTAAACCATTTTTAATAAACAAACATTTAATGTCAGGCTAAAGCCTAAGATTCAACTGGGTCACGCCTTTATAAATGACAGTTTGTTCGAAAAAATGACAGATGTCATACGTGGAGTGCGATACAATTTATTGGGAAACTGTCAAACGGATGTCTGGGAAGAGGCATCAGTCTCCCTAACATCGCTTTAGAGATTTTTTTTTCTGCCATTTTATGTTAACACCAACAGCCATTCGTCAACGACTTGACTTGACAGGTCCATATATTAGTGTGACCTTAGGCACTTATGCCCAAATATACCTACACATTGCGGAAGGTCTTGGAAAAAATCGATATCCACCAGTTTTTCATCGATTTCAAAGCCACATATGACAGTATTTAGGAGACGAGTTATATAGGGCAATGTCTATAGTTTTGACATCCCTGGCAAACTCGTCCATGTGTGCAGGATGACGAGGGAGAATGCACGCTGCTCCATCAAGCTTGTCAAAGACCGCACCGACATCTTTGATGACAAAAATGGATTCAAACTTTTACAACACCGTTCTTGAAAGTACAAAACTCTGCCGTCAACACAATCTTTCAATAGTCTGTTTCAATTACTCGCATACAGCGACTATATTGACATTGGAAGAACAAAGTGTCAGTCAGTCAGTAGCGCTGTTGTGAGTATGAAAGCGGAAGCGAGGAATATGGGTTTAGCGGCGAGACCAAGTATATCTTGCAATCAAGTAAAAACACCCAACACCAACTTCTTGGACAGAAAATTACCATAGACATCTATAACCTACAGGTAGTTATTGACTTTGTCTATACCTAGGCTCCGCTATCAACACAGAAGACGATATACCAGCGCTGAAATCAAACGCAGAATAACTCTTACCAATCGCTGCTTCTTTGGGCTATAAAGGCAATCAAGTAGCAAAGCACAACAACAAAAGTTTCTTTCTACAAGACGGTTATCATCCCGATCCACCTATATTTGGTGCAGAGGCATAGACCTGTCCCGTCTGCATAAACGAGGAGTGGAGCAGAAGAAACTACAACAATCTTTACGCACTGTACAGCGACACCGACCTATAGCTGGGTTATTCAGAGCAAATAGACACTAAACCTCCTCCAGCTCGAAAAGTCTTTGAATCAAACCCTGACGGACGGCGCAGTTTAGAGGAAAACCACGACTCAGGTGGCACACGCTAGTGAAAATGGACCTCAATCAACTTGGCATGCGAGATTGGAGACATCTTGCTGGGGACCAAGTTGGCTGGAAGAAGATTGTTGGTTGAGGTCCTGTTCCACTCCAGACCGTAGCACCATCTTAATTGCGTTAGTAAGACGAAAAACTTTTCACAATCACTGATTCTTTGGGGCTAAGGAACAGGAGACAAGGAACCCTATACAAGACCAATATCATCTGGTTCCTATCGAAGAAGGATGAATATTTGTTTGTTTGAGAGAAAGATTCTTCGGATGATATTCAGTCCAGAGTGTACGTAAGGTATCGATGGAGTTTGTAGGAGAAGATTCTTCGGCGAGCTCTACTTGGATCTATACAGCGACGTCGACCTGACCAAAAAGTTGAAAATGCAGCCGCTAGGATAAGTGGAGTGATTCTTCAAAACTACTTTGAATGGTCTACTCAGCAGAGAAAGACACCACCTTAGTTGCCCGCAAAACCGCTGTGGCTTGTTTATTGAGGTTTGATCCATCTTGAACTTACGGCCATCTTAGCTAAATAAATTAATCAAAGGAAAAGAGAGACTAAAACCCCAGGAAATGCATACAACTAGGAACGAGATTCTTTGAGAAAAGAAATGAGAAATCATTTAAAATGGAAATTATAAAGGAGACGATCAACATTTGAAAAGAACCCCAACATCCAAATGCTTTTTAAGACTATTTTATAAACTTTTAAGGTAAGAGCTCAATAAATCGTTGCTTTATAGGTATGGGTGTTGTAAACCTTAATTTTTTTAAGCTAAGGTTTTCCAATAATACTGGACTTGGGATTTCATTATTCGCAATATTCGCTCTCTGAGCTATTTCCAAGTTTTCGGTGCTCGGTCAGTCATAAGGTTTTGTTATTCCTAGAAATGAATTTCGTTTTTTTACACAGCTATAGTACTTCATTACTTATTCGAAAAAAATAATAAAAAAAAAATATTAGAAGGATGGGGAAAATAACAAAAAAAAAATAAGCCGAAGGTATGATTCCCTGTAGCCTCATCCCTAAAACTTTCAAGCTTTATTCTCTCAACAAAAAACATTGTTTACAGTTTTTTCCTTTTGTCACTATACCTATGTACATATAATTCCTATTCAAAAAAAAAAAAACATCACTACCACCCACAAACAATCTAACATAAAACCAGAAACCCTCTATTTCTGCTTGTATTTATTTATAAAATGCATTAAATACTGACCTCATCAACTCTTGAGCCCATCACATTCCAACCATCAATCAGAATAATACTTCGTTTGGTCTTTTCATCATAACAATCTACACCAGGCACAGACAAAATATCCCCCCCTGGTTCCTTCATCGTGTAGTTTCTACCAAAGCGTATTGTATCCGGACCATGAATCATTTCCTGGATTAGCCATTTGCAGTCCCATAAATTACCTGACAAATCTACTCTTTCGAATTCATAGAGCCCGGACAAGTTGAGGACACTGTACGCGTTATAGCTGAGGTTCAACAATTGCAATGCGGGCAGATGAGGCTTCCGCTGATGTAGTTGTCGACGACGGCAATGGGCGAGGAGTCCTTCAATGAAATTATCACGATGTAGATGGTTGATGGAGAGATCCAATAGTTGAAGCTGGTACATTTCATGGAAGTGATTGGATTCTAGGTGCTCGAGTGCGTTGTTGGACATGTTGATGTAGCTTAGGCGGTGAGTTGAGTTGAAAATATCCGACGGTAAATGGGTTAAATTATTTGTAGAGATATCAAGATGAGTTAGGCTGGTTAGTTCGAGGAAACTTTTTGCGGCTATGGTGTGGATACGGTTATGGCTGGCATTCAACATCTATGTGTAGGAATTTAGAGAGGAATTCAAGTAAAAATTAAAAAAATTTATAAATTTGTACGGGTGCTGACTTTATAAGAAGGTTGAAATCATCAGTGATTGAAATAAGTTGTGAAAATGTATAAATTGATGAGGTGTGGGGACTGTGGAGTATATGGCACATCACTCGTATTCAAATATAATCTATTTTACTAAATCGTATCAATCTATTTATTAATTTATTTATTCATCAAACAGAGGTAACTAACTCTAATAGACTAATTATAATAAGGCATAATACATTAATTACTTGTAAAATAAATAGCAAAATTTATAATAAATAAACTAAGCAATAACGATTAATACAAATCTTAAAGTTATACAGGTTGCAAATTAATTATGGTTTTGAAGGTATCTCTAGAACAGCTTCTAAAAATGTCAGTTCTATAACAAACAGCATCAGTTTTCCTGATGCAACGTGAGATTGACTCATTTAGGCCATAATATGTCCGATGAAAATATTCATGTAACAGATTTGATTGGCGAACATTTCTTTGAGGAATACGAATTTTAATAAGATTTAATAAATGAGTGCATTTTTTGTGGTAAGGTTTAAATATCTCGGATAAACATTACAGGGCAATTAGAGGAGTACGAAATTTACAGAGCTTATAAGACTGAACAAGACAAAATACTAAACGACAAATTAACTATAAAAACGTATACACTATACAACACAGCAATAAAACACCTAAGAAGACAATTATACCTCACCCAACAACAATCATAAACGGCAAAACAACACCGAAAAAAAAGTCAACAAATTAAAGCCCGAAGATGGTTTTATTGAAACCGAAACGCGTCGCTTTTATAAGTTTTAAAAATTAATGTTGTGAAAAATAATTTTAAATTATTAAATAAATTAAAATAAATTTCTTTAAATCAAATTGTTTAAGAATATATTTTTTTTCTATTATTTTACATTACAGAGAAGCATAGGTACGTCGACTTTCAAGAGTTTTAATTCCAAATAATAAGCACCTAGAATCAGTGGCGATGCGTGAGTAAAAATTCTAGTAGTTCAGTTTATTTTTTTCTATTTTTTGAAATTACAAATTGACATTGAAATAGGTTCTAATTCAAACCTTCTTGATTTGTTCAACAACATTTTAATTAGGTACACTTTCATAAACAATCTTCCAACTTTTGTCTTTCTTGTTTTTTTTTTTCAATGGTTATACCTACATAATTCAAAGTTCTGTTAACCTACTCCTTGTTAGCTATTTATATACCTAAGTGTGGAAAACGATATTCAAACAGATGATCTTTTTAAGGGGGCAAACTTAAACCAGACCATCATTCGGAAGTTTTATTTTTTCAAAAAATGTTTACCATTAAAATCGATTTCAATTCACTACAAGTTGTCATTTGTATACAGTATGTAAAATTTTACATGCAAAGTATCAAAAATGCTTTCCATTGAAAAAACCTTGTCTTATTTAAAATAAAAAATATTCACACCTTCACTCATAAAAAAATGAATCCATGGCACAAAATAAAATTTCCCATTGCTTTCAGCACGAATCAGTGTTGCAAAACGACTTACAATTGTACTTTTTTTGATACAATTGATTTTAAGAAATACGGAAGTACAAACACTCCTCATTTCAGTACATTCCTTCGAATATATTTTGCTTAACAAAATACATAATTACAATCCTTTTGAATCATGTAAAATCAGGTATATTTTGGTTATACAACATCGACGAACGCATCCCAATTCTAAGCATGCTGCACAGGCCTAATTGACGTTAGAAAAGTCTGTTACTATAGCCCTATTTACGAATCTGACAAAACAAGCAAATTGGACTTGAAGGATACCAAAATCCATAGAAAAAAATATTTTCCCTTAAGAAGTATTCAGGTGTGAGAGTCGATTATACCAAAATGTGAAAACATAGCCGCCAGTTAAAAAAAAAACCTATTATTTACGAATACAGTCCAGTGTGTTATATGTAAACAATTAACAACAAAAAATTATTTTTAAATTATATACTACAAAAAGGTACAATTGATCCCATTTTAGTACAATTTCTTTGAGTTTTAAGTACAATCAAAAAAAGTCATTTTTTACCCCTGGCACAAATAGAACATAATCAAGATACAACCAACACCTTCCTTTTCCCACCAAACAACAATCGCACACAGTTTGAGTTTACAATCTTAAAAAAAAACACACAATGGCCTGAATTCGTTCACAAATAGTTTGAACGAAATGGTTCATACGTTTTGCGTTTTATTTTTTTTTTTGTGTGTATACTTTTGATGGGTACATTTCGTTCCCAAATGATTTGAACGAGTTGATGGTCAAATGGCAATGAGAGGAAATGGGATATTTTGTGTGTATCTGCTAGTGGATTCCATGTACATTTCGTTGCTAAAGTATTTGAACTAGTTGCAGATGTTGAATGAGAGGGAAGTATTGCTGCAGGTATGCATGATGTTTTTTTTTTATTTACATTGAGTGCACGAAAGGATTGCACGAGTTGGATGTGGGAAACTGGGATATTATATTGTGTAACTTAATCAAATTAGGAGAAAAATTAAAACCATTTGTGGGTGGTTAGGTTGATGGGAAAATGATAATAATATTGTCTGAAAGTTAGGCGTTCATGAACGAAATGAACAATAGGACGCTTCGCCACTGCCTAGAATTGTAATTTGGCATTTCAATTCGCCAGTTTAACTTATAGATTAAATATCTAGTAAATCGTTTTTGAACCTTCTCAATTCTGTTATATGAGTTTTTATAGAAAGGATTACAAACTATAATTGAGAACTCAAAAAAAGAGATCTTATCCATATATTCAATATGTGACAGAAACGAGAGTTTTGTATCTAAAATTACTTCAAGATCCTTTTTCAGTTCAACGCGTTCTAAAGTATAAATATTTAGTTCATTATTGAAAAAAAAATAGGGGTAGTATGTCTGAAAGACGACATAACCTGATATTTAGAAACATTAAGATGAAGAAAATTACATTCACATCTTCTAGAAGTAAATGACAATCTGAATAACTCTTTATACTACGAAACAACTTGAGGTCATCTGCAAATAGTAGACATGGTGAAGATACAAAAATTGAAGGAATATCATTAGTAAATAATAGAAAAAATAATGGCCCTAGATGACTACCTTTAGGGACGCCAGATGGCACATATATATTATCAGAATAGCAGTCTTCTATTTTAACAATTTTAATCCTGTTAATGACGTAAGATTTTAGCCAATACAGAAGCTTAGAATGAAATCCAAGCGAAGACAATTTATGCCTTTGCGAAATCAGTGAATATTACATCAAAATTACAATTATGCTCTTCAAAATTATTTATGATATAATTTGTCATTAATTTGTCATTTGTCTAGGTCTTTGGTGTGTTTGGCTGGTTTTAAGTTTATCGGACATGCATAATTATTATAACGGGTGATTTTTTAAGAGGTTTATAACTTTTTTTTAAAAAAAAACAAAAAATTCGAAAAAATGAATGAAATATTTATTTGAATCGATAGTTTGAACCTTGCAATTTAATGTTTAAAGATAATTTCATGCAAATGTTGACCGCGGCTGCGTCTCAGGTAGCCCATCCGCTGAGTCCAATTTTGGCATACTCTTTCACAAATATCGGCCGGTATCTCACGAATGAATGCATGGATGTTGGCTTCCAGTGCGTCAATCGAAGCGGGCTTGTCGCTATAGACATTAGCCTTGACATACCCCCACAAAAAATAATCTAATGGTGTCAAATCGCACGATCTAGGCGGCCAATTGACCGGCCCGAAACGTGAAATTAACTGTTCACCAAACTCGCCTCGCAATTGCGCCATTGTTTCGCGTGCTGTGTGGCATGTGGCACCATCTTGTTGAAACCACATATCATGCAAGTCAAGAACTTCCATTTCGGGCAAAAAAAAGTTTGTTATCATCGCTCGGTAGCTTTCACCATTGACAGTAACGCTGCGATTCGCATCATCTTTGAAGAAATAGGCCCAATAATGCCGCCGGCCCATAAACCGCACCAAACAGTGGCTTTTTCGGGATGCATTGGTAGCTGTTGCAATGCTTCTGGCTGATCTTCACTCCAAATGCGGCAATTTTGCTTATTTACGTACCCATTCAACCAAAAATGAGCCTCATCGCTGAACACAAGCAGCGCGCGATGAACATTTCGAACCGAGCACGAATTTTGATAGAAAAATTCAATAATTCGCAAGCGTTGCTCATTTGTAAGACCATCCATGGTTAAATTGCAAACCAAACTGAAGCTGTTTGACAGTGACACAAGGTACTAAACACACGTCAGCTGTCAAAACCAGTGTTGCCAAAACCAAACCAGCTTAAAAATCACCCATTACATATCATCACCTTCAATTTGAAGAGGGTTGGACGATTTGCGTAGAATTTGGTACGCAAAGTTTGATTTTGATATAAAAAAAAAAACTAATATTTGTATTTACAATGTGTAAGGTTAGGTAGAAGTGGCAGCCTGAAAGCAAAACCGTCATACTTAAGCTATTAGTAGTTCCGTTGTGATACCACATAAATAAAGGATACTTCCTGCCTACTCGTTAGACCTTTTCAAACATGTGAGACTACTTAAGCTGTGTTTTCCAGATCACTTTGTTAATTTTTAATGGTTTTTCAAAAGGGACGGAAAGAGTTTGACAGTTCATGGCAGCCATGTTGTTTTATATGTATGTTGTTAATTTTGCTTTTTTTTCGTATTTTCCACACCAAAGACAAATCACCATGGCAATTTTCAACGTCAAACAAGGCATACGAAATGACAAAACTTTATAAAACTTTATCTTGCGGTAACGATGCCCAAGTTGCAACTATTTTACAATTTACATGGCCATCCTCACCAGTCATTTGAGCTACGGGATGTTAGCCCCCCAAAGGATTCGGACCAATCTCTGAAATAAGTTAACTTTTTATGAGGTCACTAAAACTTTTCGAATATCCCACATATGGGGTGTTAAGATCCTGGAGCCCAACATTTGGTGACCATAAATTCCATTCGCCTAGTTTCATTAACAATCAGCCAACATTCGTACGTCAACGAAATGCATGATTTTGATACCAAAAACATCGCTGCTGTCTGTGAAATATTGTGCAGGAGAACCCGAGCACCGCGCATCAACTTGGTGAATTTTGCGTTGGGACTTGGACCTTCTTCTAGCTTGTTTTTCAACTTGCTCATAGTTGGCAATCACACAAAATCCTAAAATTTTGAAAATCCCAAAATTGAAATAAAAACGAAAAAAACTATCATCCGTAGGATTAAAATTTTGTTTCAAATTAGAGCCTAGATTTTAGAATTTTAAATCCAGAAATATTCAAAACGGGAATTTGAACTTTCGAAGAAATGAATCACTATTCACCAACGGTTAAGCTCGGCTAACCTCCAAGTCTGAAGCAAGAGCCCCGTCCCGTGAAGCTTGACATTTTTCTGACTTCTTATTCTATTCCAATTTTTCTTCATATTCATTTTACATTATATTTTAAGTGTTGCCGTTGTTTTGTATTAGTTATTTGATTGATTTTACATCAGTTTTTTTTTTTTTTAAATTGTTTCTCCTGCCGAAATGGGGGGAAATAGGCCCTCATTCCATACATTTTTTCTTGAATGAAAACAACCTACACTCTCTAGCTTTTTGTAGGTAATATCTCTTAAGGAGACAAAATATTCGTTTCGAATAAAGAAGTCGTAAAATTTGAAAACTCGTTAATTCGTATGCATTTCTGACCGAAAATCTTGCACAATTATTGTTGTTCGAAATAAATTAATAAACATTATGGATTACACCGCAATGGATTCAATACAAAATAAATTGTATCAACTGCACCGGTTAAAAGCTTTGCTACCATTTATTTACATCTCGCTTACTTAGACCTTTTATTTCCGACATTTAAGCAGCATCATTTCTTATTAGCACCTTTGACGTGACATTGCCATTCACTCAAAGCCGAAACTATCAAAACACAAACAAAACTTCACTCAAATATTATATTAACATCATAGCAACAATACCTCTACTAATTATCACTCTGTGCGGCGTCACATCGGGGCGTTTTTTTTTTTTTCCTTTGAAAACAGAAAATTTCTTTCTAAAATTTCTTGTTTTTTTTTAAAGTCACACGAAACCATTTAAACAAACTATGTACATATATTTCATTTGGAAAATTGTTTCAAATATTCTTTGTCAATTCTTTAAATACTTTTTGGTAAATTCAATAATGGTGTTCAATGATTTTGAAAATATTAAGTATCACTTAAATATTTTTTAAGCAAAACACCCTATGCGAAAGATATAATTAAAGTAGCCTATTTGTGAGTGTAATAATTTCAATAGTAGGTATTTGATAAGATCAGAAATATACCGAAACGACGTAGAAAGTAGGTGTATTCGGGGGCTCATATGGGAGGAATGTCATTAGAAGTCTAAAATACTGTGATCAATTTTTCATTGAGCTCAATTGAGAAAAAAGCATACAAATATTTGGTTGTTTGTTTCTATTATTTAATTTTGATTCAAATTTGTTGGAAATTCTTCCCACTGTACATCACCAACAGATGTTTACACACATGTTCCCGATATTATCTCGTTATATCTATGTCTCTACCCGCTTATCTACATGAAAGTTGATTCTGTAACACTCGTACATACATATGCACATACATTTATCAACGTTTAGGTTGAAATTAAATATTTACCTCAAGTGATTCTAATCCCAACAGTGTGTCTGCATAAATCTCGCCAATCATGTTATAGCTCACATCCAGACTCTTCAACTCGGTGTCTTTTGTAAAGGCCATTCGCCTAAGGCTATCAATTGCATTACTACTCAAGTTCAAATGCACCAAACGCGCCAAATTCATCTGAGCCATAAATTGCAAATCCACAATGGCATTCGCCTCCAATCGCAACGATCTCAAGTGATTATTCGTATCAAAGGCTTGTGGATTGACCTCCTCAATGCGATTATAATGCAAGGCAATGTGCGACAGTTTGTGGAGTCCCCGAAATGTGTGCAAGTCGATTTGTTTCAGATGATTCTTGCCAATGTTTATGTATTTCAATGCGGCCATGCTGCGTAACATCCCATTGGGTATGACTTCGATAAGATTGACAGCCAAATTGAGCTTTTGAAGATTGGGAAAACGCCGAAAACTATCGGCATCCAGTTTTTTGATAGAGTTTCGACGCAGATCCAACGTGGTAACATTGAATAAATCCTCATCTGACCACGACTTGACCTGGGAGATGTTGTTCCTTGCAAGATCAAGGGTTTTTAAGCTTAAAAGTCCATTGAGAGAGAAGTCTTCTAATTTCGATATTTTTGATTCGGAAATTAGAAGTGTTTCCAGATTATTGTGTTGCAGGAAAATAGCATTTGGGAGAGTTGGTATGTTGCAATGGAAGACTAAGAGCTCTCTGGCATCTCGAAGGCTTTCTTTCTTCAAATCATTCAGCTCACAGCTTATTAAGGTGACATTCTTTAAACCTCCAGCTGCTGATAATACGAAATGATAACAAATGAAAAACACAAGATTCGAGGCACTTTTCATATTCTCAATGAGCTTAATTCAATATTTATTATGAAGTCAACTTTATCGCACAAATATTTTGTTTTTTTTTTTTCTTTTATCAATTCAATACTTTCTGGTTAATTTCTTATAAGAACAATGCAAAAAGATAGATCTGAAACGAAGATTTGTGTGTATTTAACATCCAAAACAGAGATAGAGAAATAAGAATGATCTTAATGGAGCGACTCCAGAAGTACAACTGTGAGAAAAGTTTCGTTGTCTTGATAAAAATTATTGTTCTATGTTTACAATATACCAACACCATTCAAATTCAGTGAGTAACTAAAGGGTGTAAATTAAAAGACTAATACAGAATCGAATCGGGTGAAAGGGAGTCATATATAGGCATATTATGCAGATGCAGCTTTATAGGGACATGGCTTTGAGGCGTGACTTTTTAAGGGCGCAAGGTAAATGGGGCACAAAAGTTAACAAAATTAATAAGTTATGGCTTGAAAGCAACAGAAAAAAGTCACTATTTTCCTTCATCAATGTTTATTTTTTCCAGATTTAAACTAGGCTCAATTTGGTTCAATATGTTTTTTTTTTAAGTGTTTTAGCTCAAAAAACTATACCAAATACCAAATAAATTCTCGTACAGTGAAACCTTAAGCAATTCCCTTAAGCGAACAGTCCTCTTAAGCGGACAAATTCGCACGTACGTATATCTTGAATTTAAATTCCTTACATTTTATGACCCCAGACACTCCCGGACACGGACAAGAATATCAGCTGTAACTTGTTACAATTCTCTTAGGTAAAAATTTTCAGTGCAAGATTAAAATTAAACCCGAGTTAACTCATCAAATTTGCTGAGTTAACTCAGGATTTACTGAACAGATGCTTTTGATGTTTTATCCACCGAGTTTTTTTAGTCGTTCCGCGTGCATTCTACACCAAAAAACTGCTTCCGAAGTTCACTGTGTTTTAATTTACTTCTAGAGTAAGCTATCTCCGGTTTAACTCACTACTAAAAAACTTGGTTTCAAGCGGGCAAGAACTTTGTAAATGCCAACCCTTAGTTTCAGCAATGCTCTTCCATACAATTTGTTGCTTTAGAAACGTTTTCACTTGTTCACAGTGGCAATAGATTTTGTAAAAATCAATCAGTTGTTACTGAATTTTTGTTTTATTTTTTGTTTTTGTTTAAGGTCTTAGTAGTTCAATAAAATAGGGAAGACCAAAAAAGTGGGTGTCGCAATTCCGTCCGTTTGTCTGTATATTTTCATTAAACTTGGTGCCTAGCGTTTTTTAAACATTCCTTCGACATATTTATATTTATTTATTATTTATTATTATGTATTTATTTTATATATTTTTATTTAAGGACCAAAAACGACTGTACCTATCATACTAATTTGGTTTTTTTTCTCAAAATCGGCAGCACAAATTAAAAAAAAATTAGTAGATACATTTTAAGAGATATTCACTAAAAAAAAAACAATTCTTCCGAAAAACGGGTATTGATGGCACAACCCAAAGAGCATAAATATTACAAAAGGAAAGATATATAGATAAATATTTAAGCTACTTTGTGTAATTGAATCCTGAGTTTTAACCCACTTTAGGTTAGTTTTGAAATTCGTAAAAATATTTTTGTAATCATGAACCACTTTTTTGTGTTGATCCCATTTCACTCTATAAATATAAATATAAAATTTTTAAAAATATATAGAATTTTTAAAATCAGATATCCTTCTTTTTTTTACACATCACCCTAAAAATATCAATTTTTTGAAAAAAAAACCTTATGTCATCGACTAGAAAAAACCTTTGATGTACAAAAAGAATTTTTGAAATCGAATACAACATTTCATTTTTACGCCATTACACATTATATATAACTAGGTAGCAATTTTTGGAAAAAATTTACCCTAAAGCCATCCACTAAAACACCGAAATAATGTCTAAAGTAAAACATTTTTTTTTATTTTTACCCCATTTCTCCCTACAGATAACAAAATTCAAACGAAAAAAGAATTTCTTAAATTGGCCATTTTTTATTTTTACCCCATTTCTCCCTGCAAATATTAATTTTTTTAAAAAGAATACCTCTAAAGCCATTTCCTAAGAAAAAATTTTTAAACAAAAACAATAAATTTCCTAAATCGAACAATGCTTTATTTTTACCCCATTTTACTCCTACAAATAACAACATTTGAAAAAGAATATCTCTCAACCCACTTCCTAAAAAAAAAACTTTCAAACAAAAAAAGAATTTCTTAAATCGGACAATTTATTTTTTTACCCCATTTCACCCGACAAACTGCAAATAAAAAATAAAAATATCCTCGAAGCCATTTCCTAAGAACAACCTGTCAAACGCAGGTGGAGTTTTTTTTTCAATCGGCGGATAATCATTTGCATTTTTCCCCCATTTCACCCTACAAACTGAATTTTTACGATATTTTAATAGTTATTCTGCTATTCGGCGCGGAGGCAAATCAGAGATCATTAAAATCGGTCCAGCCGTTCTTGAGTTATAAGTGTCGTAACTAAACCGACTTTGTTTTAGTTACTAAGAAATAAGAATAGGTTGAGTTATTTTTTTGAAAAATATCAAACTTACCCTTGAGTAGGTTATAATGTATGGTTATATAAAAATCAAATTAAATTCAGTTCAACTTGATTCTAATTCAAATTAAAAAGTCGCAAAATTTAATTTTTCTGTACATTCAACTCTGCCAAACAATTAGCGCAAAACTGAACTATTTTGCTAATTTCCATGAACCTAAATCAATTTAATTCCCTAAGCATTCAAACAAAAATAATCAAAAATAAAAAAAACAAACATAAATTACAGAGCAAATGATTAATATTCGCACAGAAATTGAATCACAAATTAACGATTTAAACACAAAATATACTAATTAATGATTATGCAATTATCGTATTGAGAATGACCCGCACTGTATGTTCATTTCACTCGTTTAACTATTTAAATAGTGAATAAATTGAATTTCCCTTCCAAACCCAACGATTCTCAAATTATGAGCCAATCATTGACAACGACTTGCCTTGATGGTTGGTGGTGATACTCTACCGATTCTCCCGCATGATGCACTTGTGATGTTGCGACAAGTGTGAGTCCTATATCAAATAATACAATTTAACCAATTCCCTTGTTTAACAATACAAAATTTGCTGTATGTGTGTGTGTGTGTGTTTGTGTTTAACCTCAATATTGCGCCAATAAATATTATAATGCAGGATGATTAGAAATTGCTTTAACATGAATATTGAATTTTATTCCTTAAATAGTTTTTGATGAAGTTATTGGTTTTTTCAAGGAAAAAGAATTTTAATTTGTAAACCTGGCTTGACCCAAAACTGGCATATTTGCCTACCGAAATTGTGTATTCTCCTTGCAGAAAATGGTTACAATGTAACTACACCTAAACCTACATTCATACATACGAGTATATCGTTTCTTTTGTGCAATTTCAATTCGATCTAATGCGATATTCATTTGATTGAAATTGGAGGGTGTGTCAGATCGTAGTATAGAAAAACTTTTTCAAACGTTCCAAACTCTAAAAGTTCGACAAATTAAATTTCAAATTGTAGTGATGTGTTTTCTCCTACCTCTCCATTGGGGGCGATGGCCGTGGAAATAAAAGCCGAATCGGCAAACTACCACACTTCGTTGTGGAATTCTAAAATCCCTTTCCCAATTTAGTCTTGGCCATTCAGTATTCTTGCAACAGCAGGATGTAAGTGCATTTTTGCACATACAGCAGCGGCCATCCGCACCAATTCACATACCTACACATACTACAACTCCCTATTGACCGAAAAATAAATGTTTCACATACGCCACCGAGTCCCGATAAAGGAGGAGTTGTTCCAGTGGCATCATTTGACTTGTTGGTGATGGGATTTCTTGTAAGGCAAGCAGGGATGTTTATTATAGTCGACAGTGGACTGACCTAAGGGAGTAATAAACACAAGCGCAAGGGAATATCAGGACATCAGGGCAACCCGTAAGTATATGGATGATGGAATTGGAGACTATTATGTGGTCAGTTTTTCTTTGGTCCTATTTTTAGGTTTGGGACTGATTGGGTTTGTTGTGGAACTGCTTGGGTGCAAGCAAGAGTTGCCAAAGTATTTATTCCAATTCATGTTGGGGAGTTTAAACATTTTCAAAAACAATATGTAAACAACTGTTTGGAAAAACTTCAGCACAAAGATTGTTTTTAATTAAATCGAACGAGTCATAAATATCAATTTATTTAATATTTATATATCTTATAATATATGTAGTTACAACACTTATAACTCAAGAACGGCTGGACCGATTTTAATGATTTGTTGGATTCGTCTCCGCTCCGAATAGCAGAATAACTATATATAAAAATATAGGAAAATTCACTTTGAAGGGTGAAATGGGGCAAAATGCAAAAGACGTATCTGATTTAAAAAAAACTCTACGTGCGTTTTGTAGGGTGAAATGGAGTAAAAATAAAAAAAATCACTGATTTAGGAAATTCGTATTTTGTTTGAAAAGTTTTTTTTTTATGAAATGAGCTTAGGGATATTCTTTTTCAAACTTTAATATTTTTAGGGTGAAATGGGAAAAATAAAAAAATATCCGATTTTAGAAATTCTTTTTGTGTTTGAAAGGTTATTTTGATTGGATGGCCTCAGGGGTTTCCGATTTCAAAAATTCTGTTTGCGTTTGGAAAGGTTATTTTCACAAATTTTATATTTATAGAGTGAAATGGGATAAACAAAAAGTGGTTTTTGATTACAAAAATTCTTTCTGCATTGGGAAAGTAACAACGGTTGGTCTTAGATGATCATGTTCTCAGTAAGTAATATTCAATTACAAAAAGTAGCTTAAATATTTATCTATATTTTCTGTTGTAATTTTTATGCGAAGCTAAAGTTTGTCTACCCGTGTGATGCCGGGCGGGTCAGCTAGTTTTAGTTACAACACTTATAACTCAAGAACGGCTGAACCGATTTTAATGATATTTGATTTATTGGATTAGTCTCCGCCCCGAATAGCAGAATAACTATGAACATATCGGAAAATTCACTTTGTATGGTGAAATGGGGTAAAATAAAAAAGATTAAAACAACTGCACCTGCGTTTGAAAGGTTATTCTTAGGGAATGACATCAAGGATATTTTTTTTTTAAATTGCAATTTGTAGGGTGAATATGCGGTAAAAGTAAATAAAAATATCCGATTTAAGAAATTCTTTTTTTTAATTTGATAGGTTTTTTATGAAATGGCTTTAGGAATATTTTTTTCAAAGTTTGTATTTGTAGGGTGAAATGGGGTAAAATGAGAAACAAATTTAGGTATCCGATTCAAAAAAGGGGTATTCTTTTTCCAAATTTGTTATTTATAGAGTGAAATAGGATAAAAATAAGAAAAATGTCATATGTAAGAAATTATTTTTTTGTTTGAGTTTTGTTATTTTTAGGGAGAAATAAGGTAAAAATGAAAAAAAACGTTTTGATTTTAGGCATTATTTTGGTGTTTGAAAGGTTATTTTTTAGTGAATGGCTTTAGGGCAATATTTTTTTCAAAAAATTGGTAGTAATAGTGTGTAATGAGGTAAAAATGAAATATTGTATTCGATTTCAGAAATTCAGGCTTTTTCTAGGCGATGACTTAACGATTTTTTTTTCAAAAAATGGATATTGATAGGGTGATGTGGAGTAAAAAGAAAAGAGGAATATCCGATTTTAAAAATTCTTTTTGTGTTGGAAGGGTTGTTTGTAAAAAATTGATATTTATAGCTAGATAGAGTGAAATCGGATAAACACAAAAAAGTGGTCTTCTGTGTTGGGAAAGTAATAAAGGTTGTACTAAGCTGATCATATATTTACGAATTTAGCCATTCATTACGTGAAGTGTTTTAAGACCCAGAAAGTATTATTCAATTACAAAAAGTAGCTTAAATATTTATCTATTTATATTTTCTTTTGTAATTTTGATGCGAATCTTAGGTTTGTCTACCCGTGCGAAGCCGGGAAGGTCAGCTAGTCTACTTCTAAAACTTACTATCGGCTTTTGTGGTGTATGTTTGCTTGTATAGTGTATACTAACCATAGTTAATTCTGATACTTTTTAAAAATAATTTTCATTTTTGTCGATATCACGATTATTAAGTAGTTCTCTTGAATCCTGCACCTTTTCACATCACGTAAATATTTGAGGAAAAGTTGAAAAAGTGTATTATTTGGGAACAAATCTTAGTTGTTCACCTATACAGCAGAACATTTATTTTCTAAAAGTCAGTTAAAGTCAATTTAAATGAAAAAAAAGTCGATTCTTTTTTACTTTGTAATTGAGTTAAGTGATACAAACTTTCTTCAACGGATATCCGACATGTTTCCATTCTTTCTTTCTCAAACACGAGACAAATGCTCTGAACCTAAACCCTTATAAACATCTATCTATACAAAATTGAAAAAAGTCTAGCTGCAGTGGTCATGATACAAATTCATTATTATGTTGTCATTCTTTCTCTTTCCTCATAATCTCGTCATAAAAATACCCACACAGCAGAAAAAATACTAGGTCGTATAAATGCAATGCTGTGCGTTTCATGACTTATTACTTCCAGAAACTAAAAAAAAAAGTAATTTCAAATTATTGTTCTATTTGATATCCTGCATCCTATACCAGAGACCAGACTGATGACTTTTATGTCAGCTGTTTGCAAAAGTCTTCAATGCTTCAAGACAAGAATCCAAACGAAAAATTCTTTCTTCTTCCGGCTTACAGCTATGAACAAACTCGTATAGGCGAATCATAATGAACAACCCCAGCTAAATCTTCTCTGCCATCATCAGGAAATGTGAATGTTGAAATTATAAAACTTTGATGGGACCAAATTGGAATTCTTTTAACTCGTAGTTTATTATCCATTGGTGGTAGAATTAAACGCTGATGTAATTTAAAGTGTCTTTTTTTTAATGAAATTTAATAATGGGATTAAGTTGAAATGTGACCTACTAGGTATTATTGAAATGTAAACAAGGAAGTTGTTTGCTCGTAATAAAATTTGTTAACCTAGTTTTTTTAAGGAATTCCTGAAAGATTGAAACTCGGATTTTTCATTTGTCCGAAGACCTATTCAAAAGCCACTTAAGCTTCTCGTAAAAGAAATTAAATTGGAAAAGAAGAAAAGGAAGTTGATTGTTTATTAGCTTGTACATATCTCGGCCTTTTTGCTGATTAAGTTTTTGCACTGATTAAGTTTTTGCACTTTTTTCCACACGATCCACGGTGCTATTATTTAATCCTAGTAATGCCATTATTCTGAAGAAGATGGTATTTGGTAAACTTTTGTATTTTATTTTAATTTAATGTTATGAAAAAAATTGTTGATTTTAAGGTGCCTAAGGGCTATTTGATACAAAATTCTGATCAACAATATCTTTGTAGGTTATTTAATGTAAATGATTTTAGAATGTCATTTTTCAACCGAAATAAAGATTATTAAACATTCTTTTTCAAAATAAAAATATTCCATAAATATTTTTTTATTTTTTTTACTGCATGTTTCTAGTTTGTTTCGCTATATCCGTTTAACTCGTATTTGATCTGTTCTATGAAACAGAAAATAGAATTAAAGACTTTCCATGTTTCTTTCAAATCAGGGTAAACAGAAAAAAACTTTAAAAATTAAGTTTTTATGTACCCATGTACAATTAAGCAAAATGCACAATTGAGTCGCACAAACTTGCTCTTATAAATGTGCCTTCACACTGTGGTTCTAAAGTCTGAAATAAGTTATAGTTATAGGAGTTTATAATTTATCCACCTGCCAAATAAATAATTAAATTGAAGGAAGTACCTGCTATGTGAGTACACAAAAATGAAAAATATAGCGATGTGGAAAATTGTTTGAAATAAAATACTTCTGAAACTAATTTGAACCCAACGCGATTTACTTGTACACCATCTGATTTCTTTAATAAATCTTAATTTGAGGGAAACAAAAATTTAAAAATCGTTGGAGTGGTATTAAAATTAATAAATTTTGTATAAAGGGTGTTTATCTAAGGCGATGCAAGCGTTCGAAGAGTGTCTACCACACCCATTTATGGGAGGTTGGTCGACACGAAAATATTTGGAATAGCCATCAAAAGAGAATATTTGGAATAAAGGGTGTTTTTTTTAGAGGTATATAACTTTAAGTTGGCAACACTGCTTTAACTGGCAGCCATTTTGTCAGTTGTCAAGTGATTTCTGTTTAGTTTGGTTTGGCATTTCAACATGAATAGACTGACACCTGAACAACGCTTCCAAATTGTGCCCAATTGGCCCAAAACAAGATTGCCGTTGATCCCAATTTTCATAAATGAATTTTGTTTAGCGATGAAGCTCACTTTTGGTTGAATGGATACGTCAATAAACAAAACTGCCATATTTGGAGTGATGATAATCACCAAGTGTATGTTGAGACACCGTAACATCCACAAAAACTGACTGTTTGGTGTGGGAGGTACCGTTGTTTTCGATTGAGTCGTTTTTGCGTTTGAGTTTTAAAAGAAAAAAAAAACAGAGTTTTTTTAATGATCCAAAAAATATTTGTTAACGTTAAACAAAAAATAGTACGTACTATGTATGTACATCAGTGGCGGATGCAGGAATCAGCCAAGGGGGGAGGGGGGTCCGACTGAACTCAACTTTTTTCGACCGGTAAGAAAAATCGTTACAGACGTTTTCGAAAAAATTTAAGAAAACTAAAATAATTGTAGGAATGGCACCGTTTTTCATAAGTTAAACAAAATTCCAATTTGTCCTCTAGAAAATCAAATAACAATGGTCTATACAAAATGTAAAGCAAATCAGCCCAAAGCTCTAGCTCAAACCACAGTGGACACATGCTTGCACAGACTTACATGACAGTGCGAGGTTATCGAAAATTTATTTAATTTTAATTTACAATTTAAATAAATAGAGTCAAGTGAAAGTAACAGCTTAACGAAGATAGTTCGAGAAGGTAAAAGTTAATCATATCATCAAATAGGCTGATTAACAGTAAGCTTATTTAAACATTTCTGGATCTATGGGGGGGGGGGGGTCCGGACCTTAAGTAAGAATATCGGTCGATTGTGATTTACTAGCATAGACCTGCGACTTCAGGAAACCCCACAAGAAAGAATCTAAAGACCTTGATGGCCAAATCACGTCATCTCCGAGAGAGTTAACCTTACCCTCAAATGCTTCATGCAAAACTTCCATTTTGACGTTTGCTGGTTGGCACGTAGCACTTTTATTTTGAAATCACACATCGTACAATTGCTTATCATCGATCGTCAGCGTTCTCCGTGGATGTTAATGGCAATGCTATCGTCGTTCTGGAAGAAGTCCAGACTCTCACAAACATCGGCGAATTTTTTGGTAGATCTTGAGTTTCGTTAAAGTGTTGGTTGATTGTTCACTGAATCGGTCGAATCAAACCACCAACCGTTGAAATAGTCGACTGAGAAGGCCAACCATATAAACCGTAAAATAGGCGCAAAGCATACGCATCTTTGCCATAACAGATTTTGACAATAAACTTTTATCATTTCGACGTGCTGTTCAATCGTGTAACCTGCCAAGGTGATTTGGCATCAGTAACTGGTATAATAAACAACAGTTTTGATAGATGTAACCAAAACAACATGCTCGACAAAGGCTTCCAAAATCTACCCGCGCCAATTAAAAAACCCATTACAAAGCCATGGTTCTTGTCTATAGAACTAACAACAGGGTGTTCGTTGAAGATAAGCATAAGAACCAGAATGAAGATGTTGAATTCACTATATACATAGCTACTAATTTTCTTTAAGAACGACTGCTTTAAGGATAGTGCCGTTGTTCGTGTTTAAATCTTTTTTTCATTAAAAAATTTAGTTCTAGGAATTTTGCTTCTTAAAATTTTACTCTGAGAGAATGGCTTTGTTTTGTGATTAACAAAATATTTCAAAGAATTTAATAATACTATGCAAAACGTCTGTATAGAGAAAATAAATCAATGATATCGGATGTATGTATGTATGCACTGATATAAAGGACTTCCTACTGGCACTACATTTTGTTTGTCAATTCCCAAGACAGAAAATATTGTAGGTAAAATGAAGCTTGAGAAAATTTGCAAGGCTTCTTCGATTTTCATATACAAATCAATACACTAAGACGTATTGGTATTTTCATGTCTAGAAACAACCTTAAATCTTAAAATCCTTTTAATAAATTATTAATTTATTAATGCACAAAGGAATTTCAATGGAAGTAAATCATTAAATAATTACTATCCCCAAGACCCCCCATTTAAAATCCAAAAAGACTGAATGAGACTAGGTGTAGGTATGCCTGCGATGCTTTAGAGTTTCGATTTCATCACACAATACAGAGTAAGTGCAGTGAATATCCTTGCAAGAAGGATTCAAACCAACTTATCAACATTCATTCTGATACCTATTCAAGCAAAGGAAACTCAAAGCCTCTTTGTTAATCCAATCAAGCCATAAATAGAACCCGGATAATCTTCTATTCGGTAATCATACATTTACTCAATTCACTGATGATGCCACCAATCAATAGGCTTTTCCTTTAACTCGTATACCAACATGCATACTATACTCACGACACACACTAAAGATATTATTGTGTTTTGTTGTTTTGGGGTAAAAAGGATCCAATTCGGCAAACAATTAAACTCTTGCAAGATTTACATAATATTACTTACAAATAATAATACATACTACGAAGGGTATACCTACCACCTATACGCTAACGCTTTACTTCACTTCGTCTTCACGTCTTGTGTCTGTGAATATGTTCTCTTATCAAAACAAAATTGAATATCCTTTTTACGGAGGACTCGTCGTCGTCGACAAGCTACAATGGAGAGAATTATATGGCGATGTGCGGGATGTTGCAACAGTGAACAAATTTTAAACAAGCAAAAGGATGCGGGTTGAAATTCTACGAGAACCAAATTGTCATCAAATACACACAAACAGCTGTAAGTGGATACAGCAAATTAGGATCCTGCGGTTAGAGACCAATAAAAGAAAACTAAGTAGGTATATGTTTTTTTTTTTGTATCATTTCTTTAAACAAGGATATGCATCCCTTGCGGGTTGACATCACTTGGATGTCTGCCAGGGAGAAACAAACTTTCCGTTGAGTGCTCCATTTTTGGTAGTGCTGCGGTTAACTTGCATTTGCAACAAGACAGCAGCCTTCAACCAACCCAATCCACCCATCCCATCACAAGATCTCCTCTCATTCTCTGTCGTGCCATCCAAAGCGGTTGCACTTTATCTTTCTTTTTTTTTCTTGTATGGCGGGGGGAGGGGTCATGGTTTATTTCCTGAGACAAACAAAATAAAAATCAAGGATCCCATGCAAAAAATTCTCGAAGGAATCAGTTTGGTTATTTTCACAAAAAAAAAAAAAAAAAAAATAAAGGGAAACAATTTGTAATGCGGCTTATTAGGGGAATTGAAAACGGATTCAAGTTTCATGTTCGGCATAATAAGGGACTCCTTGAGATTGTGTTTTAATTTTTTTTTTTGTACTTCCATTTTTTTCCACTATACCTACTTTGAAGAGTTTGTTTCCTTTTTGATTTGATTTTTGGACACTTGCCGAGCTATTTGATATTTTTAAGTTCGTTTAGAGGCTTTATAGACATACAGAGCTCAATGTTGCAGGCCTATCTATTATTTCACTTGAAAATTATAGTTATTACTTCTGATACTGAATTTGTGAGAGCAGAAGATTTGGAAAAAGAAGTCTTTGATAGGTGATGGGGAACATTTATTCCCGTATGGTTTTTTTTTTTTTATTTTTTCTTCTGAGCCTTCTTTGCATGATCTCTATGCATTAATTTTTTGACAAAAACAACAAGAAAGTGGTTTGGATAGAGGAAAAATGTAAAACAATACAAATGCTAGTCATTATTTTGTTGACGGGAAAGTTGTTGGGGTAGTGGAAAAAGAGTCTATGGTTTTAAAGCAGAGAAAGGACACGTCTAGTTGCTTTTGTATAACAAGAGAGGGATTTATTTTGTTGTGGCAGTGATAAAAGTTGGTGGTAGAAGATACAAGGAAGTTGGTACATACCTACACAAAATACTGGCAGGACAATGTTTTTACCAGATTAATGTTGTTTGCTTTTTTTTTTGGTCTTTCAAGAAATACACAAAAAAAATTAAATTCCGTTTTATGAAATCCGGGCTTTGAATTCTGTATAGCCTTTTATAAAGGATGGTTTTTAACTGGCGTCGAATTTTTTTTTTTTTTGTTAGAATCAAAAATATTAAGGTATTCATTATGACATTCTGCTTTGAGCACAAGATCTGCTTTGAATCCGAGATACGGCCAAAATTGATTTGATGCTAAGCAAGTGGGTCGCCATGTCTATAATATATTCATTCGATTTAGTAGGAAGGTATTGCACAGGATCATTCATTTCGTGGTTTCAATTTGGTAGCGCTGGCCGTTGACACCTGTCAAACTCAGCTGTCATTTGAAGTGTCATAATATTAGTTGAATATTTGCCATTTACGCGATAATGGATGGCTTAACAATCGAAAAACGCGTTAAAAGTAATTATAAAAACTTACTATACAAAGGTGGTGATTCAAACTTAGCCACTTTTCGCGCATTACGCGATGATTATGGTCATAATAATCGACCGACTAAGCAAGCAAGCGGTAAAATTGTGAAGAAATTTGAAGAGAGTGGAAGCGTTACTGATGTCGTAAGGCCTCTGCATCATCGTAATGCACGCATAGTCGAAAATATTGCTGCTGCAAGTGCAAGTGTTGCTGATGGTCCGAATTTATCGATTGCCCGGCGCGGCGTTCCCAGAAATTGAACGTGTGGTGACCGATTTTTTTTTGGCCGGCCGGCGATTGAAGATCACGACTTGGACAATATGTGGTTCCAACAAAACAAGGCAACGAGCCACACAACACGACAAATTATGGCTTTATTGCGTGAGAAGATTCCTGGTCGCGTAATTTCACGCTTTGGTGACGTCAATAGGCCAGCAAGATCATGTGAGTTGACACCGTTAGATTTTTATCTGTGGAGCTACGCGAAAAAACATGCTTGTGTCAATAATCCCCAAACTCTAGACGGATTGAAAACGAACATTACTCAAGTTATGGCCAAGATACCGCCCGAAATGTGCCAAAACGTGGTTAAAAATTACCTCAAAAGAATCGCATGCTGCGAATCTTCCCGAGGCGGCCATTTGAATGATTTTGTTTTTCAAACTTAATGGCAGAGTCCAAGCTTTATAATGAAATAAAATTTTCATCAAAAATTTATCGATGTTTGTGTTTTATTTAGCTTTACTTTCGAAAACGAAGCCAAGTTGTGACTCTTCTAAAGGTCCTTTCAGTTGAACTGGTGGTACAATGTAACGCTAGGTAAATACTGTTTTAGGTTATGTGTAGTTTTATTTCACACATTTACTTTTTCATGCACTATAAGCCACACACAGTTTAGAACATTAACACGATGTTATGTTTAAATGAACAGGCACGGTGGCGCTAAGTAAACTCAAGAGCAGGTAAAGTAAAAATTAGCAACTTGAAAATGTTTGTATTTAAACGAATTTCATGTTGAAACAACATGACATCTTCTAAAATCAATGACAATTTTATAAATAACAGTGATGTGTTAATCTCACTATTTGTTATTATTTTTTTTTTTTTTTTTACATCGTATAAGTTTACTAGTTTTCTGCAATTTGATATGTGAAAGTTCACCTTGTTAATTTAACAAGACATTTGCAATAGATATGTATAAACCCATTCCAAAATACATCTGTATGTCTAACCTATTCTGAAGTGGGGAATTTTTAATGAATAAGGCAAGACAAATTTATAGCTGCAAATTGAAAAAAGCTTCACAAAAATGACAGATTACAGGGATGTCAGTGAATGTATGAGGATATATTTAAACATTAATTTATAAATAAGGAAATATGCAAGTATGTAGACAATGGCTAGCTGAACAACTGCCCAAAAGTGTTCTAAGGAAATCGTATACATACGACTGTCATTCTTAACTAAGGCCCAGTTTTTCAGTGCGAGATTAACCCACAAAATTTGGTGATTTAACTCTGGATTAATTCAACAAATTTGTTGTTTTATCCTATGAGTTTTGAATTCTTTCCGCATTCATCCTTCCATACAAAAAAACTGCTTATTGTATTAACTGTAGGTATATTGATTTACAGAGTTATTTAAATCTGGTTTAACTCACCACTGAAAATAGTAACCTTATTGTTTTAACTTGTCAACTTTGCTAATGTTCAGGTCTCCCGTGGGGTGAAAATCTCTTGCATGTACATATATTTAAAACTAATAAAGATTATTTAAAAAAAAAAATAGAATTTTCTTATACGGACTTGTGGCTGAGATATAAACAGACATTTTTTTATCGGAAATTTTATAAAAAGTGGCTCAAGTTTCCGTTTTTTCCTCACATTTGTTTTGTCAACCTTAGAATCTCATGCTATTTGGAGCAGATAGGTGATATGTAGTCATAACTTTAAAAAAAAAATACTTTCTCTATTAAATCCTACAATGACAACTTGTTCAAGGATATATTCTGAATGCAATACAAACCTCCCTTCAGAAAAAAAAAAATAGAACGATATGATTTAATTCGTAAATGATTTTTTGTTTGTACTAAAGGTTATTCATTCAATCACCGGAAATACAAAAAAAAATAAACAAAACAACATAAATCTAAAGCAGATTGTCCTTTCTACGATTCTCTCCTTTTTTGTTCGATTCTTCCGAAAAGAATATTTTCAACATTTAATAAGACAAAAAAAAAAACTACAAAAACAACAGAATGTAAACCAAAAGCAATGACCTCGTGTCGCTTATATTTCTGCCACTTTTTCCTCTCTCTCAAAAGGATATCAAAGGAGAAGAGTGTTAAAAAAAAATCTAAACGGAACTAGTTCATCGTATGATTCTTATAAGAAATCAGCTAAAAAATGTCCTTCTTTCTCCGCCAGCCAATAACTGTTGAGACCTACTTTCTCGTGGTAGTGCGAGTGGTCCCACAAAAAAAAAAAACAAAAAAAAGATACCTAAACCTAAAAAGTTCTACTGCAATATTTAAGTCTTCCACCTTGATGTCAATACTAAGAAGTGAAATTCATACCAATTTGAAATGTCGTCGTCGTCGTTGTCGAGTTTGAGTAAAGGACAAGAACCGACAAAAAAAAAAAAAAATACCAACAGTGAACTGAAAATTTAGAGTAAAATTGACATTTGGCTTCTGCTGCATAAGTCATGCCCAAACTCGAACGAGCTTCCAAAGGACGAACGACAGCCACAACGATGGTAGCGTTAAATGTTTTCTGAAATGTTAAATGGCAAAATCAAATTTTGCACTGACAAATTTGTGGCTAAAATTGAAAAAGGAAATTTCTATTTAGAAAAAAAAGTGAAAGACCAACGAAACTAGGCTGTGCATGTACAATATACATAGTAAAACAAAAAGAAAAGGATGAACAACTTTTATATTGAAAAAAAAAAGTTTTGATTCCATTTGAAATTTGGATGAAAAAAATCCCTATATATTCTTTGAAGATTAAAATGCTTGATATTTAAAATTCCAGTAAAAGTGTCCTTGTGTTTATTTCTGTCCTTTGAAAACCTTATTTGGGTAAACCCTCATATCAATAGAAGTAAGCATTATTTGATCCTTCATGTCATTCCACACAGGACAGAGAGGAGAGATGAGAAGAGAAGAGAAAATACCGAACCCCTACATTCTGCTTCTTCAAGGATATACATAAACAATAACAACAACAACTGCAATAGATAATGAGTTCCGAAAGTTTAAAGAGACAGGAAGATGCAATCTGTAATGCAAGCACACAGGATGCGGTCGGGTTAATCCAAACAAATGATAGAGGAAGCACAAAATGTGGGATAGAGTGTGTTTCACAAAGTAGGATACTATATACTATTGGAGTAGTGGGAGGAAGGAAGTATTTTGGTAGTTTTTTTTTTTTTTTTTTGTTATCTCTTTGCTAACACTATATTCTGCCATCTTTTACCGGGATTCTAGAAACTCATTCTTTTGTACAATAACTTTTTTTTTGTTGCCCAGAGGGTACGAGGTAGTAATGTATTTCTTTTGTGTAGGAGGGGGGTCTCGGTTCACACAGGAATGTTTTTGTCACAAAAAAGTGTTATCGTTCTGTTAAGAATGATAAATTTATGGAAGTCATTTGTTATCGAGGTGTAGGTTATAAGAAGCGACACTGAGTTGTGATTGTTGTTTGAAAATGTAAACAAGGATTTCCTTTGACCTGGACAATACTTTTGTCGGTGATTAGAAATAACAGAAAGAATTTATTTGGACCAGTGAAGATATTGAGGGAACAATAAATTTCTGATGTCGATGCAAGGATTTGCGTCTTGAAGGGATAAGGAAATCTTATGTTGCATTATTCTGAATCATTTTCTGTATGATAATCTTATTTAATATCTTCAGACAAAATGTTTTTTTTTTTTGTGGAGCTTAACGATTAGAAACTTTATATGTACAGAATTTCTCAAACTATGACTTTAAATTTATAATTTACTAGCTGGCCCAAACGGGTAGACTAAGCACCATTAAAAGGGAGTCTGATGATCGGCCTGGCAGCCGTGAAATAGCTATAACTCCAGCCTATAATGACTTCAAAATTTAAACAAATTTTTTTATTTTTGCCCCATTTTACCCTACAAATAACAAAATTTGAAGAAGGATATCTCTAAAGCCATTTCCTAGAAAAACCTTCAAATAAAAAAGAATTTCTTAAATTGCACAATTATTTTATTTTTGCCCCATTTTACCATATAAATGACAAAAATTGAAAAAGAATATCCCAAAAGGTATTTCCTAACCGCATACAGCACCACCTGTTGAACGGTAATTGAATTGAACTGAAAAAACGAAATTTACGCCTACAGCGCCACCTGTTGAGAATTTTCCGAATTTTCTTTTTCTTAAAGGATATATCTAATACAGTCCAGTCGTTTTCAAGTTCTAAGCATAAATAATAAAAAATATAATTAGTTCAGTAAAGTTGGATCTTAATATCTATGGAAAACCAATTTCTTTAATCAAGATAACCTCTCGGAGATTATACATAAATCCTAAATTTCTAAAAATAAACGTCTGTGTTATCGAACATATTATAACGTTATAACGCCCTTATACAGTTTTATCGGCTCCTATTGGTCGTTCATAGATCATTAGGCAGAGAAAACTCCCAGCAGCGATTTCAAATAAATGGCGACAACTAATCCAGTAGCCGTAAGCTTCACATACAAATTACAATAGGAAATATTTATTTATTTATTTATTTATTTATTCATCTACTGATATAAATCTTACAGATTACTAACGATTCAATATACTATGTAAATATATATATATGTATAACTTTAAGCTAATGAATAATGTTTTGTAGTTTATTTTTAAATTCTAATCTGTTTATTGATAGATCAAGTTCATTACATATAGAATTAAAAAGTTTTATGCATCTATAAAGTGATTCATTGCAGCCATAATTACATCTTTGTCTTGGATTGTTAAAAAAATGACGTAGTCGTAATCTTCGCTACGGAATATATATCTCAAAGTATGTCAGAATCTGTGGACACTTTATACGATATGAGAAAATATCATGTACAAACAACACACACTGAACAGAACGCCTTTTTTGTAAGGAATCAAGTCCAATCAAAGCACACCTTGATGAGTATGAAGGAGTATCTATACTCCAATTCAGTTGCCTGACCACAAATCTAGTGAAAGCCTTTTGAACTCTTTCAATGCGAGTTATCCCAACAGAAGAAGAAGGAAACCATACAATTGAACAATATTCACCGATTTTAAGGCATAAGGGTTTGAAAACTCACTGCAGTTTCGTTTGACGAAGCCAAGCATAGAATTTGCCCTAGCTATAACATAGTCTACATGCAACGAAAATGACAACTTTGGATCAAAAATGACTCCAAGATCACGAATCTCAAATTTGCGATCAAGAATCTGTTTGAAAATTTGGTAGTTGTATATTATAGGGACTAAAGTACGATGAGCTGTAAAAACATTACATTTTTTTATATTCAAAGGAAGAACATTTTTGTCACACCAAACAGCTAAATTATTTAAATCATTTTGAAGATTTTGATGATCATTTCTATTTTTGATGCACATAAAAATTTTTATGTCATCAGCATACATTAAACAAAAGGCATGTTTAAGAAGAAATGGAATATCATTTACAAAAATATTGAAAAGAAGTGGTCCAAGATGACTACCTTGAGGAACCCCAGACGAAACGTGTATGATATTAGAGACAAAATTCCCTATTTTCACACATTGCGTTCTGTCATTAAGGTAACTGGATATCCATTTTAGAAGCAATCCATGAATACCAAAAATTTGAAGCTTAGTTATAAGAATTTTGTGACAAATTGTATCGAATGCTTTGACAAAATCTGTATAGATAGTATCGACCTGGTAGCCAGATTCAAATGAATCGGTGATATATTTGCAATAAAGCATGAGATTTGTTGAGGTAGATTTACCTGATAGAATCCATGCTGCTCAAAACAGATATGTTCCTTTATATTAAAATAAAGATGGTCTTTTACTATAAGTTCAAATAGTTTAGGGATTGCAGAGATCTTAGAAATCGCACGATAGTTTACAACCAAATTACGAAAACTTCCACTGATTCAAAAAGAGTCCAGTAGAAAGGGATTTATTAAAAATAATCATAAGCGGGATTGATAATGAGAACTGACATTGCTTCAGAACAAAAGATGGAATTCCATCAGGACCAGGATTCAAGCTAGATTTTAACTTCGAGATACCATTTAGGATATCGGATTCAAAAAGATTGAGTGTTGAAATATTAGCATTGCTGATGGAATAGCTTTCTGTTTCATAATTGTTTAATGCGGAATGGTCAACATAAACCGATTTAAAGAATTGCGAAAAAAGTTCACATGAACTCTGTAAATCATTTGATGTTTGACCATTGAACTCCATATTTTCCTGCAAAGCAACAGATCGTTTTTTGCTATTTAAAAAAAGTCCAAAAGGCTCTTGGATCACAAGAAATGCGGGTTTGAATGTTTAATACAAATTGTGTGTGTAGATACTTATTCAGAAAATCATATTCCTTTCGAAACTGACAGAAAAGGTTCCTGTCAGTTTCGGAATTTGATTTTCTGAATTTTTTAAATGCTTTATTTTTAATATTTTTTAAGTTTACTAAGCGTTTATTAGACCAAGGAGTTTTAAATGATCTCCAGGTTTTTCTTTTTGGAATACATTGATTTAAACCGATCGAAAAAACATCCACAAACTTATTATACGCACCTTGTAACGATAAATCAGAAAGGATCTGAGTCCAGTTAGTTGATGTAATGTAATTATTTAGTGCAATGAAATCACCTTTGTTGAAATCAAAATATTCATCATTTGATAAGAATAAAGAGTTTTGAACACATTTTTCGAATTTTAAAATTGAGCATATTGCAACATGATGGACTGAATTACTAAGCAATGTGAATTCAACTTCAAAAATTTCAAAATTTATATTGTTAATAAAAATTAAATCTAACAATCTATTCAAGGAATTGTGAACATGATTTACTTGAAAAATATCCATAGAAAACATAGAGTCAATAAAACTATATTCATAATCTTTTTTCATGTTATAAGGAATAAGACATTTATCTTCATTTGAATAATTCCATGTTACATTACCTAAATTAAAATCCCCAACAATAAATGGGTATTGATTTTCCAATAAGTTAGTTACAATATTTTCTATATTATAAATATGGTTGTCATATATATCAATTGAACTTTTTGGAGGTATATAACTCACTATAAACAAAACATCTTTTTCAAAAAAGCTAACACTTATGCACATCTGTTCTATATTTTCACCAATCTTAGATAAAACAATGTTTTTACTTGGGTGCATAGTTCTAACTGCAACTAAAATTCCTCCTCCTCTTTTTAAATATTCTGTATATAATCTATCTAAGCGATAAACATAAATAAATATATAAAATATATGGTTTTGAGTGATCCTTGAAGTCCACCGTTTATTTTTTTACCCAACTTGACCTTAAAAATAACAAAAACATCTCCTAAAAATAACCTTTCAAACACAAAAAGAAGTTTTGAAATCGGATATTACTTAATCATGTTTAACCTATTTAACCTTATAAATAATTATTTTTTGATAAAAAATATCCCTAAAGCCATTGTCTATTCAACCCGGATATTTAACTTTTCTATTTTAACCCCATGTCACCCTATAAATATCGAGTAAAAAAAATCCTTCAGACCATTCAAACAAGTGATTTCTGATATTAGCCCTAACAAAAAAACACACAAAGCTAAATTTCAGCTTTAATAATACGGAGAAGGTGCGTATTAAGTCACTAAAAGACTCGAAACAGCCAAAAAGTACTGCAGTCAATTAACTATAGAAATCAATTATATACTGCCTTATTTAATTTCCAAATCAAAATTATAAAAATAACTATTGACTGTAGTAGTAGTTTAAATTTTTTTTTTTTAAATAATTCGCGAAAATTGGCAACATTGTCGTATGTCGTATATCTGAGATTTTTTTAACGCGATGCTAAGAAATATACAAAGATTAGTGCTCGACGAAAAAACACCAACTGTTTTTTTTTTTTAGCTGAGATAAACATGGAGCAAGATAGACACCTTACGGCAGTTTTTCGACAGCCGTGAGATTGCAAAAAATTAAACAGTAAAATTCAAAAAATATTTTGTTGAAATTTTAGTTAAACAAATAAAGGGTCATTCATTTTTCGGTTTCGAAAGTAAATCTAAATAAAACACACACAGCAATACATTTTTGATGAACATTTAATTTCATTATAAAGTTTGGAATCTGCCATCAAGTGTGAAAAACAATATCATTCAAATGGCCGCCTCTGGAAGATTCGCAGCATGCGATTCTTTTCAGGTAATTCTTAACCACTTTTTCGAACATTTCGGGCGGTATCTCGGCTATAACTTGAGTAATGTTGGTTTTTAATGCGTCTAGAGTTCGGGGATTATTAGGGCAGACACGGTCTTTTGCGTAGCTTAATAGAAAAAAATCTAACGGTGTCAAATCACATGATCTTGGTGACCAATTGACGTCGCCAAAACGTGAAATTATGCGAATAGAAACCTTCTCACGCAATAAATCCATAAGTGGTCGTGTTGTGTGGCTTGTAACACCGTCGTTTTGGAACCACATATCGCCCAAGTCATGGTCTTCAATCGCCGGCCAAAAAAAAAGTCGGTTATCGATAATCGGTTATCGGAAATCGATAAATTCGGATCATCAGCAACACTTGCACTTGCAGCAGCAATATTTTCGACTGAGCGTGCATTGAATGATGCACAGGCCTTACGACATCAGTAACGCTTCCACTCTCTTCAAATTTCTTCACAATTTTACCGCTTGCTTGCGTAGTCGGTCGATAATCATCACGTAATGAGCGAAAAGTGGCTACGTTTGAATCACCTCACCACTTTTGTAGTACGTTTTAATAATTTTAACGCGTTGTTCGATTGTTAATCGATCCATTATCGTAAATGGCAAACATTCAACTAATATTATAACACTTCAAATGACAGCTGAGTTTGACAGGTACTGTCAAATGCCAGCGCTACCAACTTGAAACCACCAAATGAATGACTCCTTATGACTCCACCGATAAAGTGTATGCCAAAATAGAATAGTGAACAAAGTTCTTAAATTTGTTTGAATCATTTTGCCATATTATTCCTCAAGGCCAATCTAACTATATTTAAAATTCAATTACTCACGAAATATAATAGATTATGAGTGCGCAAAGATAAATAGTTTTATATCTTCCGGCAATATGTTGATTTAGTTCTTTTCCCATAAGCTTGATTTTTCAATTTAAATCAAATCAATTCATCCCTATCCTTTCCTCTTACCGATACACAAACAATTGCTCTAGGGTGTTAAATTTACTTGAATCCCAACTGTATTAGCTCAGCGAACCTATTAATTCTTTCCATCCGATGCCACTTAATTCTGCATCGTTCCATTTTCTTTCCTTTTTCTCAATGTGCATCGTTCCTTCAGAGGTGACTACTATGTCTGCAAACTGGCCAATTATTAGTTAATGAATTGAGTCTTAAATCATCCCTCAACGAAAGCAATTTGTCCTTAGGGAAGGGCTTGTTAAGGAAATTTGTTTAGCTAGATGGATTTTAAAAGAGATGTTTAAACTCTTTATTCTGATCAATTTAATTTGAATTCAATTTCTTTTTTTTTTCAAAGAACCCCACCCACAAAAGTTGTTTGACCTCAAAACAAAACAAAAAAAATGTACATACGTAAAAAAAAAAAAAATGAGAAATGGTAATGTTAATTTGATAATCAAATATGGAAATTCCTATCGGTTTCTTATACCCCCAATATCTGTAACAGCACACTTCTTAAAGCATCTTTTTCACTATCAATGCGATACAAATGGTAATAATATCCTTTTCCGCGCTCACCCAAAAAAAGAAGCTTTCGAACAACAACAACAAAAAAAACTGTTGCTGAGCTTCACGGGAGAATAGTTCTATGTTCTCTCCCTTGCTTCAATTTTTATGTTGTCAGTGATGATAACAATATTCTCATTGCGCCATCAGTGCTATATTGAATAGAATTAAACTTTCTACTTTTTGTGTACATAGATATACCTTTTAAAGGAGGGAAATTATAATTGTGATTTTGCAAAACTTTGTGGTCATTTGGGATATTTTTTGAAAAAAGAAAACTACACTTTTGTGAGTGTAGTGCGCATGCATAGTTGTTTATACATGAGAAATTATACTGATTTTCCACAATCTTGTGTTGGGTGAGAGTATTGAAAGGAGCGCCTATAAAAATAAAAGCTTAGCTAAGAGTTTTACAGGGATGTTAAAAATTTTCCAGTTTGTACCGAAGTTCTGAAATGAATGGAAGCTATCAGAACTAAAGTGGCCTAACTGTTTTTTTTTAACTTATTTGAAAAATGGCTAGAACTTATATTTATTTTAACAAACACCCTGTTTTTTTTGAAACAGTTATAGGCTTCAACAATCTATAGACATTGATGTTTCAAAAAGGGCAGATTTTTGTTATATTCAACTTTAGTTTTTGTCTTTTAAGAAATAAGTTCCAACACCAGTAAGGCCACTCTGCATCAAATGTCCTAAATTCTGTGGTAGAATTCTTGAAAATAGAATTTTATCAATAAACTAGCACTATCTATTGAATTTGAAAATAAAGGAAAGAAGAATCTCGCTTAACAAGAAACAGAAAAAACACTCGGATACTACTTTTTTGACGAACATCATGATTTTGCCACTGAGGAACATACAAAATTTTGTTCAGAATTCAGAATAGTTCATGGAGGCATTTCATCCTACACCTAAGCTCCACTAACTCCTTTCCTAACCACTCCCCATTTTCACCTGACCTATGTTCATCCTGGGATTCATTGAGATCCGAGTGAGATGATGCGGCTTGCCTAACCCAGTTTATGTAACATCACGAATAAATTTTCAACAAAACTCGTTACGCCTTACGACATCTTGGACGATTGTTGGTCCAATATTTTGCTTTCAAATAAATATTTATTCTTTCAGAAATTCGAATGATCCTTTATGTTTTAGAAAACTAAGTGTTATAAAACAGAATCATCCAATTTCTTCCAAATAAGACCAGAGCTCTGAAACCAAAGGAAATTCACACAGAACAAAAATTTCGTATGAAAACTTTCTAAAGAAAAGACATTCACACAGGGTTGTGAATCTACAGGGGAGATGCCGCTGTATGTTAGCAAATTTAAGCTTCAAAGTGTCCTACACCTTGTTTGTCGGCCAAGAAATCAGCGAACTCTTGGTATGGGTTGACAACAGTGTGGCATATCCTTCCACAAATCTGGGAGCAATTAAGCGTAGGTCTTGGCGATGCGATGGCAGCATAGGTTGCCTTGGCAAAGTTACCCAACGTACCAGTGGAACCACTAGCTGAGGTGTAACAATCCTCAATACTAGCCATTGTCAACAGCTTCTTGGGAACTGGAGCCGATACGATACCAGTACTACGGGTAGCTGGAATCAGATGCACAGATACTGATCCACACTTTCCAGTAACATTGCATGGAAAAGTATGGGGTTTACGGATCTTGTTACCCCAGTGACCACGACGGACTGGTACAATAGACAGTTTAGCCAAGATGATAGGGCCACGAATAGAGGTAGCAACTTCCCTGCACTTAACTCACAATCCAATGCGACTAAGGCCTTGAAAAGAGTACGTTGACCAGAACGAGTTTGTTTCTCAACAGGCATGATCTTCAGAACTTCATATTTAAGGACGGAGCCTAAGAAGAAATCGATGACTTAGAACTCTTTGATTGGCAAAGAGTAGAGGTAGATCTCCTCGAGGCTATGAATTTTGTCATCACGAACCAAACGTTCCAATTTAGTGACTGGAACCCATTCTTTGGAGTCTTCCTTGCCACCACGTCCACGACTTCTGCCACGACCACGTCCGCTACCGCTGAAATTTCCTTGCTTGAGGCTGAAATTTCTTTGAAGCGGCTATTTCATCTTTAGAAATTAATATTGAAATCCGCAACATATAACTCCCGGGGACTTTTAAAATTTGTTATAAGACACTTGCGTACCAAATGAATGCATTGTTTTCGATCTGCAACACTTTTGTTGAGGATATGAAAGGATAACGATTACATATAAGCAGATATATTATTGGTCCCTGATTCTGTGAAAAAGTGAATATTATTCCAACGAGCCGCTGCCCCGGTCAGATTCGCTAATCGAGATGAGAAAAATGTTAAACGTGGTTTCCAAAAAATCTTAAAAAGTACCAAACATTGATTAATTTTTGCTTTAAATGACGTTTGAAGAGGGGGTGAAGAGGATATAGTTATGGATTGATAGTTTGAGAAAGAGATTTAATATTAGAATTGAGGACATCAAAAGCAAAAAGAGAAGAAAAGAATTTTCTTCTCACCACCAGAGGTTTTAAGTCAATTAAAGCATATTTGTTCTCATAAGACGGAAGCATTGAATTATTAAATGTCTTCCGCAAGGCAAACTTTGTGAACCTCTTCTGGATTTATCAATCCGAAAGATACTTGATACTCTAGTAAAGGCCTAACAATGAATAAATAAAGGGTTTTAAGGGTGTAAGGATCTTCAAAAGACTTTGAATTTCTAATTATGAAGCCTAACATCGAATTTGCTCTGGAAATGACATGGTCGATTTGAAGTGAAAAACTCATTTTAGAATCAAAAATAACTCCAAGGTCGATGTTTGACTAAATAATCTTTGATTTTGAATTTTCGAAAATGTTACAACACTGCATTTATCATTGTTGAAATACAGTCCATTTAAATTACACCAATGAACTATATTATTAAGATCATCATGAATTTTACATGCGTCTAACGGATACGACTAACAAAATTTAAATCATTGGCATACAAAAGACAATCTGAATGTGAAATATAATTTGGTAGATGGTTTATAAAAAGTATAAAAAGGAGTGGTCCAATATGGCTGCCCTGGGGTACTCCGGAAAAATTTAGAATTTTATTTAAAGGCACAGTACCGATTTTGACATGTTGCTTTCGTCCAACTAAATAACTATTGATCAATTTAAGGAGTACACAGTGAAAACCAAACAGTTCGAGTTTTCTTACAAGAACATTGTGCTGTACACGGTGAAAGGCTCTTGAAAAATGGGTAAAGATAACGTCGATTTGCAACCGGTTTTCCAAATAAAGAAGACCGTAATTCACCTATTTGAACAAAAAGATCAACAATTACAGGGTCTCTCTGGCAACTGGGTCTTGCGTTGTAGTAATTTGAACTAGTGAACTAATGCTGCATTTACACGAGTGAAACAATGCCTTTATTTTTTCAAATTTTGTACTTGATTATAATTATAACAATAAATTTCTTAAATATAGCAAAAAGAATTTACTATTATTATTTTGGCCAATTGTCGCTGTCCATCTAGCGCAACATCAAGTTCTTCGTTGCGTTAATCGTGACTGCTACTTTCTGCTGATGGATTGCAACTTCGGTTGATAAGTAATTTTTGGTTGGAATGAGCTCTGCCTGATGGAGACGGTCGTTCAGCTCAAAGTAGGTCCTGTTGTGCATTCGGTGTTAGTGGACAGTTCTCAGTATACTATCGGCTTTCACAATTGCATCGTATTACAAGAGGTTGTCAGAAATTCCTAATTCCTAAAGCATATAGTGCAAGGAGGCAGTATTGAGCTCAGCATTTTATATAATATTCAATTCTTTTGTGTTAATAAATCAGTGAATTTATTGATTAAGACTCAATTAACTATTTTTATATTGTTATTTTTCCAATCGATGTTTGTCCAACCTAACCCCACACCAAATAATTAAAAACGAGCTCATTAATACTATAGTTTATACTCTTTATATGAGTCCTGTAATTTAATATAGATTCCTAATGGAAGAATACAAAAATCCTGATATGAAAGAAACATAAAAAAACAGACTTTAAAAACAAATTCACAATCGAACAGACCATTTTTTGCTTAAACAAAAATGACGGCAAAATTTTTGAAAATTTCCCAATATCCTGTCTATACAACTAGCGGGAGAAAATCCCCCCCCCCCCAACCCCCTCAGAAAAAGCTTAACTTTCCATAAATTCCATTGACTAAGCTTCGCTCTCTCTCTCTCTTTTCTTGTTCTCAGCACACCAAAGCATATTTCAAAAGCTTTTTTGCTAATAATATTTTTCCCACACACAGAATCTTCCATACATTCTCCACAGCAGCTCTTGTGTACCGTTATTTGAGACCTAAGCCAACCCCAGGAAAATGAAAATCTCAGGCAATTGGGAATTTTTCAAATTTGCCTGCCTCTAGTTGGTGTTCCGGTTTCGGGTTGTGCTGTTTGTTGCCTTTTCCTCCTATTTTCACCATCATCATAAAATACATATACTTCACATTAAAAAAAAAAAAAAATCTAAATAATATACACACACATTTCAGTGAAAGTTAAAAGAAAAAAAAAAAAAATTAACCAGCAAATTCAAAAGAATGTCGAAGTCGAAAAAATAACGTATTTCAAGGAATAACGACTAAAAGGTGCTTTAAAGGCCATTCTACACCCTTTTTTCTGTTCAGCAAAGTAATATATTTTTTTCCAATCGGTTCTTCTTCTGATTCAAATCACACATATGTTGATTAGGACCAGCAACAGTGGATGTGTTCTTTGAGCCACTGTTATTTTTTTTGATTTTTTTTTTGGGACGGAAAATATCTAACGAAAATTAAGGATATTTGTTTTTTTTTTTTTTTTTGCAAATTCAAAGCGATTCTGAAAAGCAATGTACATAAAACTCTGTTCGGGAAAAAAGTAGTTGGAAAAAAAAAAAAAATTCGTCGAATTTTGAAATTTTCCCAGGACGAGAAAGTTTCTCCTTTTGCCTTTCTTTTCTGCGGTATCTACTCTCAAAGAAAGCAGGGAATTACGGGAACCACCAGCAATTGAAGTTTTCCTGTCTCTCTGTCCTCTGTATGAGTTTAGATGTGTATAGTTGTGTGTATGTTGGCGTGCGTGCGTTTGTATATACGGCAGCAGCAGTAACTGAAAGGACCACCACCAGCAGCAGCACCAGAAAAATATATAGAACCGTTAAAAAAAACCCAAGTCCAATTTTCTCAGTGCTGGTAAAATTAACAAAAAATCATAAGAAATTCTCTCAAAAGAAAATTAGTTTTAGTGAGTTTTTTCCATCTTCTTTTTGTTAATTTATTTACTTTAATTTACAACCATATTTAACGGTTTTCTCCTCTAATTTTATATTATTGTTCCCTCAAGGACAACAAACAGTATAACAGGTGCTTTGATATATGGGGGCATGGTGAACAGAAAGTTGGAAAAAATTTTGTTTGCAAAGTTGTAATTAAAAAAAAATATAAAACTAATATTTTAACATTTCGAAAACAAAAAATCAGAAACAAAATATAGTTTTGAAAAGATGTGAATATTATTAGTTCGGAATCTTAATCGAAAGAAAAAAAAAAAAATAAAGGATACCAAAAAAAAGCAAAAGAAAAATCAGAAGAAACTTGCAAAATGAGTGTGTATTCATTGTATCCGTTATACGAGAAGATTTTCATAAGTGGCACAAGCTAACAAGTGTTAGAGTCTCGAGCAACGTTTTTTTTTTCCTTTGAGTTTTTTTTTTGTCGATATTTAACTCAAAAATCATTTTTCAAATTGGACAATCGAAAATTCTATAAAAAAAATAATCGATTGTAAAATAAATAGAAATAGCTAATCGTGAGTTTTCGTTCAAAAAAAAAAATTGTTCAACAAAAAATATTCCATAGAAATGTATAGATATACATAATTTTTAAGTAAATAAATGTTGTGAATGAAAATACAAACTTAATTAGATAAAAAAATATTTTCTATCATATAGAAATAAAAATTAAAAAAAAAAATAATAATAATACAAAATCCTTGGAAAGAAGGTTTCGGGGTAACGAATATAACAAATTATATAAAATAAAAATATATATTAATTTCGTAGTTAGTGCAAATCGTTTTTCATACATCAATTTAAATTTTAAAAATCGTTGTGAATAAAATAATTTTTGAATAAAATTTGACAAAGAAAATAATCATCTATTTGGCGGTTCATCATTTGTGCCGCGGGTATGGGAGGAACATTAATAAAATGTGAGTTATTATTTTTATTTAAATTTATATTATTTTTTTCAGAAAAACTTACAAGATAAAACATTTTTTTTTTTTTTGCTAAACAAGATTAAAATAAATTTTGTAACTGCGCAGGTTTGTTGATTTTCTACTTTGACAGTTTGTTAAAAGTTTAAAGGTCAATGATCTCAATTGGAAAATATTAAACAAAATTAAATTTTAATTTATTATAAATATCAAAATAAAAGTTCTTTCGAAGAGTTTTTTTTTTTACTTATCTAAAGTTTTTAATTTTTTACGAAGTTTAATGCATTACGAAAATAAGTTTTTATGTTTTAATTCATTTATGATAAAATGCTTTAATATTCTACGTTTTTTTTCTATGTTCTTTGTCAATCAATTCGATGATTTCATTAGAGACTTTAAAATTAACATTATAAAAATTTAATTTAAATAAATTTAACATTATAAATAACATTATAAATTTTCAGTAATTTAATTTAGATAAAGAAATTTGAAATTAAGAAGCAAAACAAAAATTTTAAATTATTTTCCTTAATTTGTTTAAAATATGTAAAGTATGTGCTTTAACAACTTCTATAGGTATCTAATTCTTCTCATATTTTAACAAATGTTAATTTATGAGAAGAAAAATTTAAAAAAAATCGGTTGAGTGATTTAAAGAATGATATTTAATATTTTTAAAATTTTTAAGAAATAAAATGGTACGCTAGTTTTAGTATTTTTTAAGAATTCAATTTTGATAATTTGGATTTTTTTTTTTAAATTAAAAATACATTTTAAAATAACAGAAATAAAATTTCCTTAATTTGACTCCGATCTCTTAAAATCCTATTTGCTCTACGTAGGTAGTAACGCAGACTTAGTTATTTTCAATTCTCTCAAAAAGTAGAAGACATTATTTAAGCATAGGGTTTTCTTTTTTTGATTAAAAATTTATAAGAGCATTGATTATTTTTTTTTTAATTTTGAGTTTAAAAATTAATTTTTTCAAAAATTATTCACTAAAACATATTAAAAAAAAAAGGAATAAAAGAAGAAATTTCTGGCTTTGCAAAATGGTATAGCGTGGCCTTGTTATTGGTCTCGTTGTTTTTTTAATAATTTGGTTTTTGTTTCAAGTGTTTTTAGCACCCAACCTACACGGTCTAGCCTTTTGTCAGACCTTACGCAAATCACCTTGTATACATAAATACTATCGAGCACGAGATTATGATCCAGCTTGACATTACGATGGAAGGGAAGACGAAAACAGTGGGTTTCGCAAAAACGTCCGTCTATCTGTCTGTTCGGCTAAAGCCTAAACGGTTGGGCCGATTTTCTTTAAACTTGGTACCTAGAATTTTTTGGAAACTACCCGACACGTTTTTTTATTTTTTTAAATCCAAAAATAAAGGTGCTTGTCATACTTAATTTTTTGGCCAAAAGGAAAAGCTTATTTTTATCAGAATCGGCTCCAAAGTTAAAAACAAAATCAGTAAAATTTAATAGGTTCAATGGATTTTAATGGCACTACCCAAAGTACCATTTTTACTGGTTTTATTCAATTTTGTATGTGAAATTATTCATATATATACTCTAAATAATATTGTTTTCCAAAATTTTCTAGATATTTTTTTTTTTGGATTTAAATAAAAAAAATTCTTTAAAACAACTCAGACGGTTTTTTTAAATTATCTAAACATTTTAAACACAAATTATTCTCATAGCCAAAATAACGGTACCTTCCATACCAATGCTCCAAACTAGTTAAGAAAAATTCTGTTTTGCTCAAAAAAAGACTCCTACTATTTTGATTGATTTTTTTTGTGTCAAAATGAGTTCTTTTCATGGAACATTTGTTTCTGATTGAATGAAATTTGGCACACATGTTAAAATTAATTTTACACATATTTGGTCAAAATTCGGTTACGAAAAAAAAATTAGTGTAAACATTTATTGACATTTTTCTGAAGGGTTTCGCAAAAAATCAAATTTCTCAGACCTGGGTCAATGTATTAATTTTATTTTATTTTTAAAATAAATTTACACATTTTTTCTAAAAATAATGGGCTTAACCAATTCTTTGTGACAATTAGTATCGAAGAAATCAAACTTTTTGATAAACACCATTGTCAAGACGGAGTTTTTTTGAAACCCAATTCAGTGAGACAATTTTGAACAAAACTCCCACATCTGCAAGTATCTGCAGCTGATTTTTCAGTCAACGAAACAATCAATTTATTGAAGGAAACTTTTGGTGAGCGCATTATCTCGCGTCGTGGGCCTGTGGCGTGGCCTCCAAGATCGTGCGATTTAACACCGCTGGACTACTTTTTGTGGGGTTATGTGAAGTCGATTGACGCCTTGGAAGGCAATATTCGGCGCGTTATTGCTTACATACGGCTCGAATTGCTGCAAAAAGTGGTCGAAAATTGGGCCTCTCGGCTGGAATTTATTCGAGTCAGCCATCAGTGCGGCCACTTGCCCGAAATCATTTTTTAAACATAATGGAAAACCCTTATTTTTATAATAAAGCTAAATTATTGGCCATCACATTAAGTTATATGCGTTTTATTTCTTCCTGAAAACCACACGTCTAAGAAAACACGCTTTACATAATTATACCTAACAGGCATCTTTTAATATTTTTTTTCATTTAACATTTTTCTATTGAAGAAGCATTTTGAATTATAAGAGCAAATTTTTTTTTGTTATCATATTTTGTTGTTATAATAATTTATAAATTTATCCTAGTATCAATTTACTGATTCGCTTTTCAAGGCACGTGTAACTGACACATGTGCCTTACACTTACTAATAATTATGTTCTGTTGAATTTTTAGAAATAAATGCATTTTACAATTGAAATTCTATTAAATTCTACTGAACATTTACCTACTCATTACCCTAAGAGAACCCTACACAATAATTATCTGACGCCAAAATATACACTTTTGTAGGTGCTATCATTACGCAAAGGTTCAGAGATGTAAAAGTATGCAATCATTTAAATGCTGGATCTACAAGCACATTGAATTGAAAAAAAAACTGTCTTTCAATGATTATTTTGATGTACTTACAAACAAAAATCATTTATAGTTTATTTCAAGTCTTTGAAAAAAACAATCAACTTAAAATACTTAAGCAATAAAAGGACTCACTAAGTGAAAAGAATATTTTTATTTTTATTTATTGCCATTACTCTTTTAAGTGATGTTTTTGAAGTATTTTATTTTACATTGCTTGGACTTCTTTTAGTGCTTCGAAAGCATTTTTTTAAGTTTTTTTTTTTTTTTTTTTTTAAGAACTTAGGTAGTTGAAGGACTATACAAACTGCAAAGCATTCAAACTTTTGTATGGCTTGTGAAGGTTTTCATCTTTGATGTTTTAAAATTTTGTTTGCCGGTAGCTTTTTTAGTGCTATTGAATGGTCAAAGAATTTACCTTGCTATTGAAATCCTATTTCCCGATTCACTAACACTTCACCATATGAAACTAAATAGTTAAAGAAATATTATTTTACTAGCTACGTTGTATATGAGAAATATCCAGATTAAAAATATAATTGCAAATAAGAGTTTTAAAGATTTTGAACAGATTTTTTGTTTATAGATCTTAGATTTAAATTCTATTGCTCTATAATGATAAATAAATAAAATAATCAATTTAATTTAATTTAAAAAAAAAAAAAGAATTACAAATTTTCACTGAAGATTCTGCTTCGATAGTTTAGTACAGTTTTACAAAATTTAAACATTTTGGGTACCTCTAATTCATTGAGATAATTAATAGTATTCTCTTTTGATATAAAATTTCTTCCAAATACGTGTCTTCTAGTTTCTCTTAGTACGGGACATCTCCCAAGAAAATGAAAAATATCTTCTCTCTCACACCAAATTACACATTCCGCAAATACGGTGCGGTATTGAGTTGAGATTTGAAATTTCATCTCTGAGAATAAACATACATATGATTTTTGTTTTTTGTCTTTGTTTAGGTTGTGATTCAGCTTATACTGTTAATCATCCTGTGTTTTGGATTCTTTTGCTTCCGCAGCATATTTCAATCTAAAACGAGTCTTCCAAGTACTGTGGTCATCAACGTTTAACTCTATACCAGTTTACTGTGTTAAATCCATCCACTCCTTGAACCATTCAGATCTGCTTCTTATCGCTTGAAAAGCTGCTTTTTTGGCAAACAATAGTCGGGCATGTTCAGAGCATTAATTATGAAATCAACTTGCAGTTTAAGCGTTTTGATAAATATTGGGGAAATTCCGGTTTCTAACATAATTATGCAGTTAGGGGTATTTGAAGGAAGTCGAAAAATCCATTTGACATAAAATAGGAGAAGTTTTTCAGCGTTTTCATACTTTTAACCTCCTCAAACCTGAGCTGCATGCAACAAGGTTGATTCTGCCACCGACTCAAACACTTTGTATTTGCTGCTTTGTGCTATATGGCTATTGCTGAAAATTTCCCTCCAAGCAACACTGATTGTGGTTTTAGCTTTCGCTAGCTTTCGGTTAGATGCCTTTCCATACTGAGGTTTTTGGTGAAATAAACTCATATAGATATTTGTATTCCTTGACGACTTCAATCCTTTCATTGCTGTTCGTCCATTGTTCCCGCGATTTTGTTCTTCCTCCTCCCTTTGCGAATACCATAACTTTTGACTTGTCTAAGCCAACAACTAAACTTCACATAGTGCAGTATTCATAAAGCTTGTTTATCATAAGCTGAAGGTATCATGGCGAGTACGCAAATATTACAATTTCATCTGCAAAAAGGAAAGCTTTGATATGGGTTAATGCATATTCCTGCATATTCTATACCGCCTGGCAAAAACTCAGTTACGTTATCTATGAAAAGTGAAAATAAGCTTGGGCTGAGTATGAAGCCTACACATTCGCAATCCAAACATCTTGTACAATAGCGCGTTTCAGTCTATCGTGCCAAATATTTCTAGACAAAAACAAATCCACGATACTTATGAGGACAAAGATCCTCGTCTGAAACCAGCTTGGAATTAATAAGGTTATTTGCATCAATCCATGATCTTAGTCGATTCTGCAGTGTCGTAGTAAAAATTCCTTTAATCGGACAATTTTTTACTGAAAAACGAAATGTGCGCCTACACCGCCAACAGTTGAGAATTTTCCGACTTTTTAAATGGAAGTATCCAAATTGGTCCAGTCGTTCTTATGTTTTAAGGATCCGAAACAAAAACTTATCGTTTAAGAAATTCGTTAACTTTTGTGAAATTCTAAATTTTTCTTTCCGTAAGAACCGTCTTCAAAGTGCTAGCAAACTTAAAAAAGAAAAGATGAACGAAATCGGTAGATTTGTTCTCAAGGTATGGCGTGATCAAGGGAAATAGGGATATATTTTTCTATATAAAGATTTTTTAACATTTCTTTTTGTTATATTATTATAACAGTTATATTAGTTCTCGTCGGTAAAGTAAAGCATTAATTGTTTTTTGCACTTTTAATGGTTGCAAAAATATTTGTACGTACATATTTTTTTTTTTTTTTTTTTTGTTTCAAAAAACAAAAATAAATGTGGTATTTGTATATTTTATTTTAATTCTAGGTAAGTGAAATTCTGTGATATGATAATGAGCATTCTTTTTTTAATAAAATTTAGGTAAGTTTCATTATAAAAATAAATTATTTTTAATTTTGCTGGACAAAATATCGAAACAAAAATCATTTTTATGTAGAACTGGATTGCATAAGCTAAATTTATATCCAAAAAAATTGTTTTTTTTTTCAAAATATTGGAAGTTTTCAATAAATTTACAACTAAGGTTAATTTAACCCCCTTTCAAGAACTTTGAAAAGTAATCCATGGTTCAATTTTATGTTACTTTTAAGGAAACTCATAACAAAGTTGAAAGTTGATTTTCGTGTGTTATCACTCTCATTAAGGCTGCAAAGCTTACGCACTATCATATTAATATTGAAATAAAGTTCTGTACCAAAATTTCAGCTTTGACGGAATTAGTTCAAAGTTTGTCTTTTATTTGACTAATTTTCGTGGGAAGTTATTTTTTGCTTAGAATCAAATAAGTAAGTTATGGAGTATGCCCTCTCCATCCGCTTCTAAGCTACCTTCGGTGTTTCCCAAGGTAGGCTTTAAGGTGGTTTTCTTTTCATTCTTATACTATTAACGACGGTCATCAAACATTTAAATACCTATCTCACTCTACGTTGAGGGTACTTAAATTTTAAAGACCATTTCTTTGACACACATGATCCTACGCTTTTTCAACTAGATCTTGACAGCTTCTCGAAGCTAAATATTGCCAAAATTTCAATCAATTCCTTTTTTTTGTAAATGCATATTTATCTCATCAATCTCCTTTAATCAAATCTCTAACTTCTCCATAATCAATCCACCGAGAGCACCGCAAATTCATACACATACAGATGATGTCATTTTCAAAGCCCAATATCACAGTTTTTTGTAGCGTTGATCTAAAGAATTCTCCAACCCTTCCAAGACGCAATCCCCTCCATAACTCTAGTTCGCCTTGAATACGCCTGTGAATTCTGCTTTCCCATACTAACATTCGACATCACTTCAAACGATTCTCCCTTCATGATCCGTCTTGAAACGATCCTACCTACCTAACCTATCAAAACCGCCTTCAAGATTAACTTAAGTAGGCTGAAAGTACAAAGACCATCATTTTCTTCATTTATCGAAGCCCACAAAATTGTATCCCAAATTTCCTTTGTATTTTAGAATGTCATATATCTGGAGTACTGGACTTCCTGTAATTTTGGAAGGAAAACTTTGCCAAATGTCACTAATTTCTGACCAAAATTAATAATTAATTAAAATTGCGTATTGATAAGGCCCTCACTCATGCACTGATGAGTCTAAGTTAGTTAGATCTCCACCGGGACGGAACACCAATTTTTATGGACTTTTTTTTTCAAAATAAGTGGAGTTTCAATACTTTTTTTTATGCAATATGTATTCTGTATTTCTATTATATTTCGCGGCAAGGAATTCCACAAGCGAACAGCATTGACCATAAATTAATTGACAAGACCCCACAAAAAATAATCTAATGGTGTCAAATCGCACGATCTAGGCGGCGAATTGACCGGCCCGAAACGTGAAATTAACTGTTCACCAAACTCACCTCGCAATTGCGCCATTGTTTCGCGTGCTGTGTGGCATGTGGCACCGTCTTGTTGAAACCACATATCATGCAAGTCAAGAACTTCCATTTCGGGCAAAAAAAAGTTTGTTATCATCGCTCGGTAGCGTTCACCATTGACAGTAACGCTGCGATTCGCATCATCTTTGAAGAAATAGGCCCAATAATGCCGCCGGCCCATAAACCGCACCAAACAGTGGCTTTTTCGGGATGCATTGGTAGCTGTTGCAATGCTTCTGGCTGATCTTCACTCCAAATGCGGCAATTTTGCTTATTTACGTACCCATTCAACCAAAAATGAGCCTCATCGCTGAACACAAGCAGCGCGCGATGAACATTTCGAACCGAGCACGAATTTTGATAGTAAAATTCAATAATTTGCAAGCGTTGTTCATTTGTAAGACGATCCATGGTTAAATTGCAAACCAAACTGAAGCTGTTTGACAGTGACACAAGGTACTAAACACACGTCAGCTGTCAAAACCAGTGTTGCCAAAACCAAACCAACTTAAAAATCACCCGTTAGTTCTTTCAAAACACTATTGTGGTTGGCGAGTTAGCAATATGCCAGAGAGTAGGATTAAACTGCGAAGCTGAAGATAATCATCTAAAGGCATACCGAGCTACCGAAGAGAATAGCCAGATAATCTGTCATATCAACACAGTCCAAACACATAGCGTACAGTGCTGTTAAAGGCGACATTTAACTTTCTTTTGCTTACATAGTTACAGTTGCAAAAAATTTCACACCCGTAAGTCAATATAGGTATAACTAAGGTCTTTGCTAGCATAAGACGTGTTTTGACAGGCGTAAATGATTGAGATACCCACAAAGTACGTAGCACATGATATACCTTTCCGACGAGTGCATTAATATGGTTATCCCAGGTTAGATAGCGATTGAAGGTCACACCAAGATTTTTTGCTGTTTCAACATATAAGATAGGAGCGTTGCTCAGCACGATCGAAAGAAAATAAGATAGATCTAAATCATTTCTTGACATTACCAGACATTTAGACTTCAATGGGTTTAAAATAAAGCCATTTAAATTGGACCAATTTTCAATTTTCTCTAAATCTTCGTTAACACTTACAGCACCATGCTGCATGAGCCCAAGAAAGCAGCTGAAGAACAATTCCTTTTTTTAGTTGGAAGCTCATTAACATACATCGAAAACAATAAAGGACCAAGAATTGAACTTTGAGGGACACCGGAAGAATTTGGTAGAAATTCAGATAACTTATCCCCAAATTGAACCGCTTGTTTTCTATTAGTGAGGTAAGAAAAGGCCGTTAAAAAAGCTATTTATGTATGTCAGCAATAAAGCGCTGAATATCCTCTTTGAAGGCGTCAATCGTCTCGTGCTTATGTGTGTAGACAAGCGATTTCGCATAACCCCACAAAAAATAGTCCCGCGGTGTTAAATCGCACGATCTTGCAAGCCACGCGCGCCGCTCCACCGGCCCACGACGCGAGATAATGCGCTCACCAAAATTTCCTTCAATAAATTGATTGTTTCGTTGGCTGTATGGCATATAGCGCCGTCTTGATGGAACCAAAGGTCGTCCACATCAACATCCTTAAATTCAGGCACGAAAAAGTCATTAATGATGGCTCTATGGCATTGACTGTAACATTATGGCCGGCTTCATTTTTGAAGAAATATGGACCAATGATTCCCTCTGCCTATAGAGCACACCAATCAGTGACTTTTTGAGCATTTAACGGCGTCTCAACAATGGCTTGTAGATTATGAGCACTCCAATCCAAATACGACAATTTTGCTTATTAACGTACCCATTTAACCAAAAATGAGCTTTATGGCTCAACAAAATTTTCTTGTGATGCGTCGCGCAAACCGAACTATTTTATTTGGTAATAAATTTGCACGATTTTCAAATGTTGTTCAGGAGTAATTCTATTCATTATGAAATGGCAAAACCAAACTGAGCATAAATCAAGTGACGGCTGTCAAAAAGACCAACTCCGAAAAAAGTATTGCCAGATTAAAAACCACACATCTAAAAAAACACCCTGTGCAAGAATAAGCTGTATTTCTCCTTAAATGGGAAGCAGACGTTTCCCGATAATGATGATGACGAAAGTGTGTGGCTTTTTGCTTTTCTTACTCATCCTTTTCGTACTTAGAAGACATTTATCAAAATACCCGTTGCAAGTGTGACTTAAGTGAGCTCAGTAAGAACAGACAAAAAAACGCATTACCATAAAACTCACTTAAACACGCAACCAACAACAAAAAAAAAACCTCATTTCTAACAAAATCACGAAAGGCATCTCCCATTTTTCATGAAGACGTTCATATTAATAATTTCTCTGTCAGTTTCAGTTTTCAGAAATCAGGAACAATAAATTCTCCACATCAAACATAAGACTATTTTTGTATTTCTGTTTCTCTCTCTGGCATAAATTTGTGTCCGTTTCAAGTATCAGGACTTTCAGGACATTCAAACAAAAAAAAAAACAAAAATTGCCACAGCAGCTGTCACTTAACAGAGAGAACCATACAAAAAAAATGTCAAACTGGTATAAATTTTAATATTAAACATTTATTTTTTTTACACTCAACTTGTACAACATCATATATACACCACAGCTTGTCATCGTTTCCATGATTTGTGTCCAAGTGGGTTCACTTGGTATTCATATTGAGTTTGTTCCATTTTTTTTTTTGTTGTTGTTGCTGCCCCAACGATCACAAAAGTTTGGGGATTCGAATTGGAATGCAAATAATGCATACGTTTTATTTTTTTATTAAACACGAACACAACAGAGTATTCAGTAATGGAATTGTCACTCCAAATGGAGGTTTAATCAGAAAGGGGATTTATTGCATACGTTGATTTGTCTCGATAAAAATGTTGAGAATAAAATTGTCAAAAAATTTGTCATCGAGCCCCATCAGGGAACGATTGCCAGTTGTATTCCCGTTTTATGAAAAATCAATTGAATAAAATATATATCTTTTGTTTGAGGAACATCGCGTAATTGCTTTAACTGTTTTTGTTGTCTCTAAATTGTTTGCCCACTATGGGGCAAGCTAAGCTGATCCCTTGACTTGTCTATTTGTTGTTGTTGAATAAAATGGGCTTTAATATCCACTAAAACAAAAACAATAAATTACAGCATTTCATTTTGTCGGTATTCGTCCAATACAATCTTGCGTCTTAGACGGGTCAGATGAACCCAACTTTAGTGCCTGGGCGAAACGTTTTTGTACTAAAGGTCGCAACTAATTACAGCTAGGAAATCACATGCATTACTGGAGAAATGAGAACATGCCCTATAGCAGCAATGGCGGTTATCCTTCACTAAACCCCACTTCGCGTGGTTATAGCAAGTACTGCTAAGGGAGCCATCTTGAGATTTGCCAAGGAGAGAACTGGGACGGGAAAAATCATCGGTCGCAGAGAAAAAGACTCGATTTGCAGCAACTATTCTTCTTGACAATCCGAGAGATGGAAAGATTAAAAAGTATTACTTTGGAAGGAACTTTTAAACAGACTTTAGTAACAAGAAAGAAAGTGTAGGCAAAATTGTAAAAAATTAAAACAAACGCTATCAATTGGTATACTGATGGATCGAGAACAATCGAATGCACTGGTGCAGGAAGTTTTGGGGCCTGGAACCAAACTCTTCTTGCCGATGGGACAGTCTACTAGCATCTTCCAGGCAGACGTAAATGCCAAAGTGAAGTCTGCAGAATGCAACCTCGAAAGAAACTACAAAAACCAAAATTATTGCATTCATGTCAGATAGCCAGGCGGCTCTCAAAGCACGAACCTCATACGCAATTAGTTCTTAACTGTTATAGAAGTGCGTGGGCAGGCTTAACGAACTGGGCAAGGATAATAATGTCGCGCTTCATTGGGTACCGGGCCACGTTGGCATTCAGGGCAATAAAGAGTCAGACTCCTTAGCAAAAATAGGAGCAAGAACACCCGACCCCTGACGTGACGAGAACCCTACTGCTGAATAGGAGAAAACGTGATTAAGAACAAAATGAAAACAGAAGAGGAGGCAAAAAGATTACAAATCTGGAATGAACTCGCAAAGCTGAAACAAGCCAAACTCCTACTTGGAAGATATAACCACGAACGCCTTCTATCCTGCATCAGTTAAGGAAGGAACAAACACATAATAATTAACGGGTCTCCTCACTGGCCATTGCAAGCTAAGAAGACACTTTAACAGTACCACACGCACACGGTGCCACACGAGTAGATTCTGCAATGTCCATGAGGAGACGCCGGACCACATGTTGGCTGAATGTAATGCACTGATACAGCAAAGACATAAGCATCTAGGCATCCACCAGATAGAACAGACCATATTATCCTCTTTAATATTACTCCAAGTTCTCGAGTTCCTCATTAGATGTTAAGGTCGCAGTGTATTTATACCCAACAATATTCATTCATTCATTCATTCATTCATTCATTCATTCATTCATTCATTCATTCATTCATTCATTCAAAGGTCACATCATAAAACTTTCAATTGATTTAAATGTCCAAGGAAACAACGATCTTTTCTCCACTTCGTCTGTCAGAAGAGACTATGGTTTCAAGATATTTAAAAAAAAAAACCTGTCTTCTTTGTAAATAAAGGTTGGTTAAATTTTAAGGGCCGATGTTGAATGTGAACCACAGCTGAACGTCAAGTTTTTTTCTGCATTTCATTTGACATTTCTTATTCAGACTTATTATGAAAATGGGTGTTCAAATCAAAATGCATATCGTGAACTTCGTGATTTTTTCGGTCAATTTAAGTGTCCAAATGTGCTTATAATCGGAAAAATCGTGCAAAAATTTGAGCTAATCGTGTCAGTAGGAGATGTGAAAACACCAGTGCATGCTCGTACAGCTCGTACTGCAGAAAATATTGCTGCTGTTCGCGATAGTGGGGCTGAAGAGCAGTCCACCTCAACTCGTCGTCGTGCCCAACAGTTGCACCTCTCACGCTCGTCGTTGATGAACATTATGCATAAAGACTTGCATTTACACGCTTACAAGGTGCAATTGACTCAAGAACTAAAGCCTCTTGGCCAATTAAAGCATCGTCAATGGTCAGAATGGTGGCAAGAAATAGCAACAGTGGATGATCAATTTTCGAAGAAAATCATCTTCAGTGATGAGGCACATTTTCACCTCAGTGGATTCGTCAATAAGCAGAATTGCCGCGTTTGGGCGAATGATAATCCAAGAGTGATTGTCGAAAAACCAATGCACTCACAAAGATTGACTGTTTGGTGCGGTTTATGGGCTGGCGGCATCATCGGGCCGTATTTTTTCCACAATGAGGCCGGTCAGGCAGTTACTGTGAATGGTGTTCGCTATTGTGAGATGATAACGAACTTTTTATGGCCCGAATTGGAAGCTATGGATGTGGACGATATGTGGTTTCAACAGGACGGTGTCACTTGCCACACAGCTATCGAAACAATGGCTCTTTTGCGCGACAAATTCAATGGCCGTGTTATCTCACGTGGTGGCGATGTCAATTGGCCGCCAAGATCATGTGATTTGACACCGTTGGACTTCTTTCTTTGGGGTTATTTGAGAGAAAAGGTGTACGTCAATAAGCCAGCAACAATTCAAGAGCTAAAGGATGAGATAATTCGGCACATTAACGGCACAGAACCTCAATTATGCCAGTGACTTTTTGAGGATTTAACGGCGGCTCAACAATGGTTTGTGGATTATAATCACTCCAAATACGACAATTTTGCTTATTAACGTACTCATTCAACCAAAAATGAGCTTCATCTAATATTGGACGCAGCGCACGATGCGTCGCGCAAACGGAACCATTTTTTTGGTAATAAATTTGCACGATTTGCAAACGTTGTTCAGGAATAAGTCTTTTCAACATAAAATATTAAACCAAACTGAGCATAAATCAATTGACGGCTGTCAAATACACCAACTCCGAAAAAAGTATTGCCAGATTAAAAACCACACGTCTAAGAAAAACACCCTTTACAAAAACTCCCAAAATGTTGGCTTTTGGCTTTTAGGATAATATTATTGAAATAAATGAATGGCTAAAATTAATTTCAACTTATATCGTCTTTGAATTCGAAATAAAATTGTAGGTTCCCTACATTCTTGTTGACTATAAGAATAAGAACACGCACAGAAGAAAGCTTGGCCAACATTTACATATTTTCTGTGATGAAGCAATACAAATTTTGAACACAAATTTCGTCAGCAATGGTAATAGCTTCCTTATAAATTGCTGTTAAGTCTAGAAAAAAACTAGGATAAGCTAAGTTAAAACTTTGAAAACAATATTGAATTGTGTTCAATTTCTAGTAAAACAAATAAAACAATAAAATGACGAAGAAGAATTATAATGTTAATTTTCGTCTACTCTCTAGATTTCTTACAGAACATCCAATTGTTCTTTAAACGGTATTCCATTTAACAATGCCATACATAAATCTCAAAATATGCCACAGTCTGGAGTAGGTATCTTTCACCAGAACTCGTAATTTAAGAACACAAGTAGACATGTCTGCTTAAAACAATGCAATGATTTCTTGTATTTTATTTGCTCGTTCATATCGTATTATTCATAAAAATAATAGGCGCATTAAACATGACCAACGAAAAGTAGAAATCCAACGTTTGGATAAAAATGTGGAGAAATACAGAAAATTTAAATGTAAATCTAATCATTGGCAATAAAAATGGCTTTCAATTTAGAAAAACCAAAAAAAAAAAAAACTATTTTGTTCCACATACGCCCCAGTGACCCTTAACGAAAAATGAAAAAATCATAGACACAACAAACCTATTATTTGATGTCGTCCAAAAGTAAAAACAAAACTATTCAAACAATATAAATTCATTTGATAGAAATATTAAAATTTATAGATGATACCTAAATAGCGTTCGTCGGTATGATTGTTTTTTACAAAAACAAAGTCATCACTCTCGCCTTTAACAGATTCAAAAAAGTACAAAAAAAAAATCGAAATCTCTTCATTCTTAAAGACAATTTACGCATAAAACAAAATTTACCTACTTCAACCATTTTTTTCACAAAAAAAAAAAAAAAAAACCGAATCTTCCTTCGTTGTCACCGTCACACAAATAAGAAAGGACCAACCAAAAAAAAAAAAAAAATTGAATAAAAGAAGAAAAAAATCTCCAAGAAGCAGAAGAATAAGAAGAATAGTATTGAATCCCGCACTCTTATCCCAGAGATACAAAATAAATGGGTCATGCGTAAATGCGTACATTGTATAGCTTCTTCTTTATCACTCGGTTAAACACAGATACACAAATATACAGATACATTCAAATTTATTCCAAGTGGACTGGATTGAGAGCAGCAGCAGCATCCAGAATTCCAGAGTTTTTAGCTTTTGTCAATTATTGGAAAATAAAAAAGAAAAAAAAAATCTTCCCCTAACACAATTTCACAGATTTTAACCAAAAAACCTAACAAATATAGAACACTTAGCTAGAGATGTTAAGATAAGGAGCAACATACAAAAAAATGAAATTCTAATCATAGAACTCCTGCAGGGTAGTGTTTTCGTGTGAGTGGATATGAGTTTTGATTGCAGTGAGTTTTTAGCAAGCTCCATCCTGGCATAGACGGGACAGGAAAAAAAAACCAACAACCCCCAAACACACACACACACGCATACACACTTAGCTATAGACTGCTTTCCATCCGGGATAGCCAAAATTGACTGGAACCAAATGTTTTTTCTTCCTTTTTTTCTGTTAAACATTGGAAGTGTGTGAAAGAGCATAGAAAACAGGAGGATGACAACGACAACGACAGCAACAACGACGACACATTCACAGTTAATATTAACCTATATTTAAGACAATCAAGGAAATTGATGAGCCCAAATGAATTAACAACAACAACAAAAAAAGGAGAAGAATCACACACAAAAAGAATAAGAAACCTAGAAAATATTCCAAAAAAAAAAAAACCAAAACAAAGTCCTAACGAGTCCTTGACAGCGAGTGACAAAAGGATATAGAAAAGAAATGGAATTAGAATTATTCCTCTTTCATTCCCTTTGTTTGTCATGGTTCTCATTTGTGCTTTTATTCTAATTATCCGGAGGACCTTAAACTTACAATATTTATCCCTTATCCTGGAGCAGAAGGGAAAATAATAAGGAAAAAATATAAATACAGAGAAACAGGAATGACAAAGAGAAAAAAAAAAGTTAAGTTAAGGAATCCATCCATGTCCTTGGGCAACAACCCACGCTTTTTGGCTTGTTTGACGTTGTTTGGTCTTTGGCCGTGTAGGTGTTACCGTATTAGTATACTCGCATATATATATTTCTTGTGTGCATGAATATTATGGTTTTCCCGAAAAAAAAAACAAAAAAAAATATCCTTTTTGGGAACCATTTGCAAACGAAACGGTTATCATTTGTTGAGCTATACAAAACGTACGCACATCAGTGTTACACGGTATAACTGTTATCTACTACTCTGTGTGTCTCTGTCTTTCTCTCTCATTGATTGTTTTTTTTTTTTTTTTTTTTGTACATATTTCATTTAAGTCCTTTTTTCATGATTTGGTTTTCGCATCGAAATTGCTTGCAGCTCCAAAAACACACCATTACTCCCAGCATAGCTGGCAAGGATATTTTTGCGTTTTCTATAAAATCCTGAAACAGAGAACAAATTCATGATGTGGGCAATGTGAAAAGCCATGAACATTGAACGAACATATCGAACACACTGAAAATAGTAACTTCCATTTTTTTTTTCTTTTTCTTATTTTTCTCATTTGGGTTGGGGTGGTGAGAATGATGTTGAGAAAGGACTTTCGTGAGGATATGAGTGTTTTTTTTTTTTTGTTATGGTCATTCTTATGTTTGGTTGTTTTAGGGATTTATTCTACTTTAAGATAAAAGGATGGCGGTCATCGAAGAGATGGGGGAGAAAACTAGCGCTTGAAACATTGACAAGGGATTGAATGAGTGAGTGAGTGAGTGAGTGTCTTGAAATATTCAAACGACAATATAACCGCATGTCATGGTTTTATTTATTGATCATCAAAAGTTTTGAATGAAATTTAATATGAAATTACAATCGATTCATTTAATGACAGTGGTAGTTGAGTAGGTCATTTTAGTAGACCATGGCTGCGTTAGAGCGCCCAAAACCATAATTCTAAAATAATTATTTGTAAACGCGTTCTTTAAATTGCTAGAAAATCTCCCAAAACGCCCGAATTATTAAAAAAAAAAGAATAATTTATGAAACAAAAATTTCAAAACTAGTTGGGCGGTTTTCTTTAAGCATAATTTTGTATACCTACAGACAATTAATATACCCAAAATTAAATAATATTGTTAAGTAGGTATACCATTTTTAACTTTACAACAATATACTCTTAAGGACCAGCTAAATCAAAATTTTGATCGGAATTGGTCAAACCGTTAACGAAAAAATTGAAAATAAAAGAAAAAACGGTCTTATAACAGGTAGCGTTAGTAAAAGTTTTTTTTAATTTTTTTTAACGAACTGCATACCATAGTGCACGTACAAAATTTGATCAAAATCGTTGGTGGCATTTCGGTTTTTTTGTTTGTTTTGGGGCCTAGCAAAGAAAATTCGATTTCGCCTTTGTGTTCAAAATTTCAAGAAACTCGCTTCAGTCGATTAGGCGGCTGAACAAAGGTCGAGGCGCCGAAGCTAGACATCATAGAAAAGGTGTGGGGTGACTTTCTAGGAACGTCTGCGAAAGCGGAAGACAATTCGAAAAACGAAAGAGATTTAAACAAAGCTATCAATTGAAATTTCTATGAATAATTTGGACCGACATAATAACACTTTTTTTTCTACAACGTAATCACTTTATGTATGTTCACCCTTTTCTCGGCGATTCAAAAAAAACTTTCTCAAAACTCCCCCGATTGTATAGGTCGCAAAATAGAATAAAATCGCAAGTTAAGGAGTTATTGCGCTGTAAAGTGGGAAGAAGCTGATAATTTTACAAAATACGGAATTTTAGAATTTTTGTGAGCTTCATAAGGTCGTTGGTATTAGTTTTATAAATATACTTTCAAAGTCATATTTGCAGGAAATTTAATTTTCTACAAGTTTGTATGTAACTGTTTTCCAGTAGAAATACACCAAAAAGAAAATAAAGGTAAAAGACTGCAAAAAATGCCAATTTTCGATGTATTTTTCAGGATTGTAAAGAGGGTGAAGGGGACGTTGGTTTTGAAATTTTATTTTGTTCATTTATAAACCATACTTAATAACTTAATAAAAAATTACCAAAGAAATACCTTTGCAAAACATCCGTTGCAGGTGGTTTTTAATATTTTTTTTTGTTTTCAGTAAGTCAATTTTTTTGCCCTTCCTGCCTAAAAGGGAGCGGACGCGATTTGACCCGCTAGACTTTTTCTTGTTGGATTTCTTGAAGTTGCAGGTCTATGCAACCAGAGGAATCTTTTGCCTTACTCTTTTCTCCCTTCCCATTATTATGTTCAAAAGTTGAAAACCAATGTGCATCGGCATCTCCTTTTAAACCCACTCCTTTTTTCTTAAGCTCGCGCTGTGTCCACAGACATCAAAAGGGTAGCCAAATCAAATCCAAAAAGTGACCCGATCACGTGACTTCGGTAGTCCAATGCGTCGTGTATATTACTCTGAAGATGCTTGGTCTTTGGTCGAGGCCAGATAAGGGCATACATTTTTAAAATTAAAGTGAACATATAGACTATAGCAGAAGCACCACTGAAAAAATTGTCCAATGTGAGGCCAGGCAGTCGTTAAATAGCTATAACTCCAGCCTAAAATAACTTAGCTCTCTCAAGTGGTTTTTATTTCATTCAAAAGCTTCAATTTGAATTTGATGATGTAAAAGATATGCAGATTTACTTCGAGTGCGCTATCACACAAAACCTTCTGCCTTTTTGTTCTTGATTTTTCTTTTCATTCAAACCCTCGTTTAAAAGAGTTTATTTCACAATATGCATTCCTTGTTATCTAAAGCAAATGTCACATCAAAACACGCACTCACAGCCATTTGCATCTGTACCTCTTTCCTTTTTCCCTTTCCTTACATCCTCTAAAATAAGACCAGTTCATATCCTGCATTACCATTTGCCTAGAGTCTAAAGTTCTATTGGCCTTACTAACTGTCACTTTAAAGCCTTTTGTGGTTGCATTATAAATTATTATTTTTTATGCACCATCAAATCGACCAGCCAAGCATAAAGATTGACATACATACCTACATACATATCTATATAACAAAGTTTAATAAAGTTTATAATATCGTTATAGCCTTTTCTTCCATGTTAGACTTATTTTAAATAACTTCACTATAGTTTGGCTTAGTATAGGTGTTTCACCTTAAATCCATGCCAAAGCAGAAGAAGAAGAAAAAAAGAGTTAGTCTTTTTTACCTTTTCTCTTTCTCCTTGTTAATTTCTTTTTTGTACATGAATATAATTGAATTTATATGGCAAAAGTATATATTTGTTCTGCACAAAAAAATTGCATTGAAAATATTTTCTCTTTTCATCAAAAAGAAAAAAAAAATCAGTTTGACCTAAATACGAGAAATCCTGCAGGTGCGATTTTCTAAGCCTTTCCATAAAAAAAAAAAAAAAAAATTGAATATAACAACCTGGGGTGAAATACATAGATATATGTATGACGTATAGGTATATATGTATATACATACTATATTATATTCCCGACTCCATTTTTTTGTACTCCATATTTATGTACATGTGTGTAGCCGTATAGAGCAGGATCTCCAGAGCCAGAGTGCAAGTGGTTTGAAAACCTCATTAAGCTTAGCATTGTTTATTGGCACCCCCAAGCAGGCGACACACACAACTCGCCCATATAAAAGGAACTCCTTTATACTCTGATGCTCTGGTGCTACCTTAATAAATATGAGCTAATTTTTATGAATCCTTTGATGACAATGAACAACGGGTTTTTTTTTTTGTTCTTGTTTCTGTTTTCCTTATCCAATCTCTAAACCACCAGTTGCTCCATATTATTCGTAACTATGCGATGATTGTGGAACTGTGTGTGGGGACGGGGAGGGTAGGGGGTTGTTTGCACTTCACTCCGCTGGCTGTGTCAGTTGTATCGTTTTACCCCAAACATGTTAATGAAAAGTAAAGATGCACAAATGCATGAGTATGGGTAAAGTCCTGTGTATCCGGTGTGGAGGAGCACCTGCTTTTGACCTAATTCAAAATCGAGGGAAAAATGGACACACCCTCGTTTTTCTCAGAAGTTGATACAAATACATATATAAACACATCACTCCTTGTGATAGGTATGAGGAACTACATTTTCGGTCTTAAATTTCCTTCAAACTTCTTACTCTGAATCTTGTTAATAAGCAGCTAAGGGATTAGGGAAAGATTATTTATTTTTAACTCAACGAAAGACTCAGTTTTTTTCAGCGAAGAAAAGGAAGAAGAAAAAACATCCAATTTGTAGAAATTGAAGGATATACGAGATATATGAGATGAGAGTTAGTCAACACGCTAACTGCTGATATCTCTTGTGTAATCCTTTCAAATTACTCCAAAACCAGAGATATATATCTAATTCCAAAATAAACTAAAAGAAAATGATAAACCATAGTGAAAAGATTATGAAGGACAAGCACAAGAAGACTGAGAATAACGCAAAACAAATTTCATTATCCCAAAGTTGCATTGCATCCTCCATGAGTCGTTCGTCGTTCGTCGTCGTCTATCTATGTTATGTTTGTAGAGAGTCTGGGTATATCGTCCATTCCAGGACATTTGTGGTGTAATTGACCAACATTTTCAATTAACTTTTGTCCTAGAGTAATATTTTTGTCTGTTTGTATTTTTTCATCTTCTTTCTATTTTTTTTTCCTGTTGGTGTTGATATATGTATATGTATATGTACGAAGTACCTACATTCACAAGAAATACTAGTGCAAGAGTAGATAAATTCAAATAAAAATACATCAAAGTCCTGTCAACAACATGAGAATTTATGGCGAAGCCAGGCTAGTGTAACTTTCTGTATATGTGAATGAATGGAGAGTAAATAAATATGCAAAATGAGAGAGAGTTTGGTATTTATCCCTCTAGACTCTAGAGTACACCAAAACACATAAACTAACATATTTTGTTTTGCTTTACTTTATAAATCTCTCATTTATTTTATTGCATGTGAAAAACAAATTTAAAATGCTATTTATGTAGATACATTCTTATAGCAATCTAGACGGAATAATAGTGTGGATAACTGATTGATAAGTGAGGATGTTTTCAATTTTTCTCTCGCTGTCTGACTTTTTAATCCTTGAAATCTGTATCAAAACACCCGAAAGGCACAATTGTAAAGAAATGACAGTTCAAATAAATTAAAAAAGTTCTATGTTCAATATTTCAAAATAAAATTACAAAACTCTATCTGCTTTGTTTTTTTTGAAAACTTTCCATTATTTTTCAAAATAATAGGCTAGACGGTTGTCATATGTCATAATACTGGGAGTAACAAAATTTTGTCAATTACCTACTCTGAAATTTCGAAATGTTGTTTTCGAAAATTCTATTTTTTTTAAAATGCTCTGTATTTCTGCATAATACAGGGTGTTTTGCATAAGATTCGAAAAATGACTACAGTGAGTAGATTTGGTCGAAAAGAGAACAAAAATTTGTCAGCACAAGAACATCCTATTTTTCTTTATTTCAGCGGGATGGAAAATTTTCTAAAAAAAAATTAACTTACCTACATTTATACATAATAGAAAAATATTTATCATAACTTTAGTTACTTAGCTTAAGTCAATAGCTTCTGAAAATTTTATTTTCAAACTTAAAAATTTTAAACAAAAATAGGCACGACTGAATCGCACGAACTTGCTCTTGTGGTTGAATATTGTGTGTAACCACACATTGAAGATGCAAGATGTATATATTTATTTAACGAGATTTTTAATTGATTTTTTGTTTGATTTTTTTTTTTTTGTTTATAAAAAATGATTTTTAAAACATTTTTAAATGCATTGTTGTTTAATCTATTGAGAAGCATCAGACTGCAAAATAATAAAAAAGTCTAATCATGGCAAAGATATACGCAAATAACCCAAAAATAAGACCATTTTCTCAAAAAACGTGGAATACCTAATTCCGTTATGTGAATTTTTTGACAAAAACCTGAAACGCAGTTTTCTTATAATTGATTTAGTTATTATCAAAATCTTTAGAGCCCTTTCGAGAAAATTTGATAAAACCAAAATGTTTGTATGGCAGCTACCAGTTCTAGATGAGCTAAAAGAAAAATTTGAATTTCCCCTCTAGGGAATGACATAAAAATGCTCTGTATCAAATTTTATGCAAATCGGTCCGACGCGACGCACAGACCCAAAGTACATTTATTAAAGATAATATCATTACCGTTTAAATTTTTGTTCAGTTCTGCGCATCTGTGAAAATGGCGGATACAGTGTCTCTTTACTCTTAAAAATGCTTATATTTGTTGTTGTTTCTATAGTAATGCCATGTGCAGTTTTCGTGGACACTCGAGCCGCCATGTTTTCTGACTGACAACTTGCGCAATATATTAATTACCTTAGATTTGTGTATTGTGTGGCACAGACCGACGGACGGAATGACGAAACCCACTTTTTCGGATTTGATTATAATCTCGAATTTTTTTTTACACGAAACCAATACTTGCCCTATAGAGCAAGTAAAAATTTAAAAATTTACAAACAAATTAAGTGCACTCAAGAGCAAAAAATGGAATAGCCCTCTAGCCTAATGCAAAGACAATAATTGCTCTCGATTAAGTCAAGGCCAAAAACATCACAATAACTTCAGGAGTTTAAGGATTTTAATCGTCATAAATGAAAAATGTAAGGAAAAACAAATTGAAATTGAAATAGGGAGTATGTAATTGGAAAAGAAAACATACCAGTCACCAGTACGACTTTCAGTTAGGAGGAGGATTTCAAGCTCTAAACCTTCGCTTAAGCTCGTCCCACATATGTTCGAGAGGGGTTAAGGTCTGGGCTTACCAACGCCCATGCCAGTCCATCCTGGATATAACGACTTCATTAAGGAATTCCATGGTTCCCCGCTCAGTGTTTCATCCGGCATTATCGTGCATAAGTAATACGAAATCTCGCCTCCATTGCTCAACTTCCCAATCGTATAGGGTTATTAATTTTTCGGTTTCGAAAGTAAAGCTAAATTAAACACACAAAGCGATACATTTTGTATGGAAATTCTATTTCATTATAAAATTTGCACTTTCCCATTAAGTGCGAAAAACAATATCATTCAAATGGCCGACTCGGGAAGATTCGCAGCATTCTTGTGACGTAATTTTAAAACAGTTTTTCGACCATTTCCACCGGTATCTCGGCCATAACTTGAATGACATTTTTTTTAATGCGTCTAGAGTTCGGGGATTATTTGCGTAAACACGGTTTTTTGAGTAGCCCTACAGAAAAAAATCTAACGGTGTCAAATCGCATGATCTTTGTGGCCAATTGACGTCGTTAAAACGTGAAATTACGCGAGCAGGAAACTTCTCACGCAATAAAGCCATTATAGGTCGTGCAGTGTGGCTTGTTGCCCGTCTTGTTGAAACCACATATCATCCAAGTCAGGATCTTCAAGCGCCGGCCAAAAATCTTTATCATCGACTAATTGCTGCGAACGCCGGGAAATCGGTAAATTCGGATCATCAGCAACACTAACACTTGCAGCAGCAATATTTTCGACTGAGCGTGCATTATGATAATGCAGAGGCCTTACGACATCAGTAACGCTTCCACTCTCTTCAAATTTCTTCACAAATTTACCGATTGCTTGCGTAGTCCGTCGATTATGATGGCCATAATCATCGCGTTGTTTGAATGTTAAACAATCCACTATCGTAAATGGCAAACATTCAACTAATATTGACACTTCAAATGACAATTAAATTTGACAGGTGTCAAATGGCAGTGCTATAAACTTCAAACCACGAAATGAATGACCATGTATAATGTGCGTAAGTGTACAAAAAATAATGTACTCTTACAAAGGTATAAGGAACAGATATCAGTTGAAAAAAATTTGAAACAAAAATTCAAAATCGTTGTAAGTTTCAGCTAAATTTTAGATGAATAAATAAAAAAAAAAAAATTTGGTGGCACGATAGTGCGTGGAGGGCCAAGGCCTAGTGACTTACAACCTTCAACAGATTCTGTGTGCGTGTTATCGGCAGAAATCGAGGGCACCTACAATTTTCTACCGAATCCGAACGACTAAGGTAAGAGGCGCTTATTCATGACAAGAGATACTCTTGGAGGATTTTTTACTTCCTCGCACGAAGCAGCGGCAGGTTTTTTGTTTGTATTTAGGTGAACGAGGCTGGGGAATCGAACCCAGACCTACACAACCAGCTACTTACATATTAGATGAGCTGAAATTCGAATTTATTCCTAAGCAAATTATGTATACACAAAAATCCTTAATAGCCACCAAATTAAGGACAAATCCATTCTTCCAATTAGGCTTTATCATAATTTACCTATAAACCTGAGTGAACAGTTTAAATAAAAAAACCGACCTACGCACGTCGACACACGCAACACGCAACACGAATGGATAGTTTACGCTGAAAACCAATTTTTTGAATTTCTCCATTATCGTATAATGTTGTAAAACCTCGAAATTTTTTCTTACACAAAACTAATGTGCACGTAGGTACTGTCCTACATATTTACACGTTGATGGATGGGTACCTGTGTAAAGAATGTAAAAACTTTAAAATCAATAAAAATATGTAAAATTATGCAAGATTTTATGTATATGTACCTACATACGCAAAAATAAAAAAAAATAAAAACTCTCTTTAAGCCAAATCCTCTTGATTCAGATTTTATAAGTTTATTGATCTCGATACCACAATTCACACTGTTTCCACACTCGCACACTCAATGCGGTTAAATGAAACAATGCACCACTGGTGTATGCAATAAAACCAGCATCCAGCTCCTGAAATACACTACCCCCCCCCCCCCCTCCCCAACACTCCTATAGAACCGAACCAACAAAACTTAATCAAAAATCCCCAACTATACAACGAAAACAATATTCACAATCGCAACCTCCAACCCCATGCAACCAGCCAGCCAGCCAAGCCCCATCAGCACTCACAACACCCTCAATAAACTTCTCTCCCCATTTATGCCATTTGTTGAATATGAAATGTTCCTTTGTTATATTTTGCGACAACCACATGTTGAAAATGTGCAGGAAAAAAAAAATGACGAGAAATGTTTAACAATTAACACCCTCACATCCCTCGTCCTTACTGCTCATCCCATCCCCCTTCCCACTCTGTTAAGACTATAGTAGGTGGTAGGACGACGAACGTCGACAGACGACAACAACACGTCTGCAAATTTTTTTTTTTTTTTTTTTAACTTTAAAAACGGAAAAGAGTGAACACCCTCTCACTACTATATACTATACTCTTGTCGACACGAGGACAACTCAAAGGCTTTCGAGAAGCTACAAAAGCTTAAACATCAGTAAAATGAAAATGAAAAGGAAATAATGGTTGAGAGTGTCAGAGAAGTGAGTGTGGTTTGGTGTGGGACGAAGAAGTGGAGTTGCTGGCTGGCAATTTGCCCCGAAGGCTATCATATCGCATTTCAATCCACTTGTTTGGGTATCCGTATTAATTTCGTCGAGCAAACTGCATTCGAAAAAACCATTGCCAACTCGAAACCACACCGCACTAACCCGCCTCCCCGCATTTCACACTAATTAAAGGCAGATGACTGATATATACTATTTGATGTCATTCGTGATTATGCACAAACTATAGAAAATATAGGTGAACCGAAAGCGACAACATCAACAACAACAAATATTATGTACTATACAACAAACAATACAACTAACAAAATGGGCACTAGCACCGCACCTCACCAACAGCACTTATAAAATGGTTGCGCACAAAGATTGTCATGGAAAGTCTTGACATGGTTATCGTGTCCCACTACCACCAACGATACCGCGTCTAGCGTCATTGTCGTCGACATCAATCATTTCAGCATCCCGGTTTTATTATTTTGCATTCATAACGTATTCTATCGTCCCGATTATGGGTGTTCTCCATTTTTAGCAAGCTGTTGCATGCAACTAAACGTTAGCTGACACTTCTGACACATGAAATCAATCACACACGATGCGATGGTGTGTATTAGGAAAATGAGGTTGGGCATATTATGTTGCCATCTTGTGGGGAAAGAAGGAAAAAATGAAGAAAATTATGTCAATTTTTTGAACCAGCGCAGCGTGGCATAGATATATGTACATAAAACAAGGATTGTTGGTTTTTAGATTGAGGTTGGGGTTGGGGCAGCAGCGATGGAAAGGATTAAGCACAAGGTGTGTAATTATTGAACTTCCAAAAGGGTGGAACAGCCCTTTAAATCTTAATTTAAAAAATCGAAATAATAAACATTTAATATGGGTGGGTATTGCCACAAGAGTTTAATATGAACTGTGGGGCCATTTTTAATTTGTGTTGGGCCAGTTTTTGATTTTGTTAGTACGTAGGACTGTCATGCCGCAGTTTTGCATGCGATTCCCAGACCCAACCACCTAATAAAAATCGGCTACTTTTTTTTCGAGGAAGTGACAAATCTTCAAAGAGTATTCTTTGTCATGAATAAGTGGCTCTCACTTTAGCCGTTCGGAATTTGCAAAAAATTGTAGCTCCCCTCCATTCCTGCCGATAACGCACACACAAGAATGGTTGAGAGTTGTAAGTCACTAGGCCCTGCCTGACCAGAAGCTGTCGCGACACCAAATGGACTGGTTTTTTTTCCAAAATCTGTCGGAGTGTGAAAATTTGTTCGCAGGTTGATTTGATTTTGGACTAATAGAAGCCGATCAGATCGTTGACAGAAGGTTTCTAGCTATCACCCAGTATAGATGACAAGATTATATATGCTACACGTTTAGGAGACTTGTTTCGCTATAGTTATTGGCACAGGTCAGAGCATCTCTTTTTTTTGTGGAAGGCGTACACTATACCGAGGTTCGATGCAACAGACATGCTTTCATCCGACCAAATTTCGCAGATTAGTTGGTGTATGCTCCTTACCAAGTGATATCCCGCTCCTTTGAATAGTTCGTTCCTTTAATAGTTGGGAGGCCACCCACACCAGCATTTCATGAAGGTCGAGTGGATGGAAATTTTGGCCGTCATCGTCCAAGTTGTATGAATGCCTATAACAGCGGAATGTTTGCTATCTTCGCGTTTAGTTGTCTAAAAAATGCCCTTTCCAAGTCCTCAGCACGGACTTTGTATCTAATACCATATTCCCAGTCTCATCTCGGCAAAATCTTTGTCTGCCCTTTTATCCTTGGGTATATCGTTTCACCCTTTGGTAGAAGTTTCGAGCATCACCCCTGTCGGTACAACTCTCAAAAGACTCAACTTCCCGCTTCTCGTGCTCTCTCTTTTTGCCCCAGATAAATTGGCATTTTTTCCGGGGCTGCTCTTTCAGCAGCTCTGGTTTTAGTCTTGAGCATTGATGGATAGCCCTCGTTCTTAGCTTCATGCGCTAGCCAGCACTCTTCATCGAACCAGGGGTTTCGTTGTGGTCGCCTAGAATGAAAATCAGCACGGCACTTATGACGGTACTGTTGGTAGTGTTTCCACTGGTACTTTGCACTTGGTGCTGGTGGTGGGCTTGCCGAAAGGTTACGGGAGATGTGGACAGCAAAAGTCCTGGCAGATTCTTGCGATTTTAACTTCGCAAGGTAAAATCTTTTCACAGCATCCGCTGGGGGTTTTGGCGTCATGAATATTCGCACATGTACTTGCGCTACGTTCGAACATTCAAGATACTGGAAGCATGCCTTGCGCGTCTACCGCCACATGATCTTTTTGGTTGACGGTTCGTGGATCTGGAGACCGCCAGGTCATCTTGTATATATTGAGGTGTTGGGAATAGAGTACTTGCTATGATGACATTTCGCCCTGTATGTCGCAGAGTCTATTAACCTGTGTCCTCCAACTATCGAACTAAAGATGCCCTCTTTTTCGATTTTTCTGTTAAAATCACCAAGAATAATCTTGATGTCGTAATTCGGGAATACATATCATACCTTTTCTCTAGCAGGTCGTAGAATTCTTAATTGGTTGAGTCATCTTTTTCGTCCGTAGGGGCGCGCGCCGCAGCCGCGCCGTGTTCGCAGATCAGCGATATATTTGTACTTGCTCTATAGGGCAAGTATTGGTTTCGTGTAAAAAAAACGATTTCGAGGTTATAATAAAAACTAACACTACGACAATCGAGAAGTCCGAAAAAGTGGGTTTCGTCACGCCGTCAGTCGGTCTGTGCGTCGGTGCGTCAGTGCGTCGGTACGTCAGTACGTCGGTACGTCGGTACGTCGGTACGTCGGTGTGTCGGTACGTCTACTGTAATTTGAGCTAGAGCCTAAACGGGGGAACCGATTTGCATAAAATTTAGTACAAATTCGAATTTTTGTTTGAGGTCATCTAAAACGGGTAGCTGCCATACAAATATTTTGCTTTCTTCAAATTTTCTCAAAAATGGCTCAAACGATTTTGATTAAAATTCGTACCCGTAATAACCATATCAATTGTAAGAAAACTGCGTTTCAGGTTTTTGTCAAAAAATTCACAAAACAGAATTAGGTATTCCACGTTTTTTGAGAAAATTGTCTTATTTTTGGGTTATTCGCGTATATCTTTGGCATGGTTAGCCCGATTTTGTTACAATTTTGTAGTCTGATGCTTTTCAATAGTTTAAACAATAATGCATTTAAAAAAAAATCAAACAAAAATTGAATTTTTTAATAGGAACTTTTGACATATTTAATATTTTCTCGTTAAATATATACATCATGCATCTTCAATGTGGGGTTACACACAGTATTTAACCACAAGAGCAAGTTCAAGCGATCAAGTCGTTCATATTTTTTTAACTTACATAGCTTTGATGTGCGGATTGTAACCAGGCGCTAACGTTTCGAAAGTTTGTTCGCTTAAATCTTTTCAAATGACTGTTGACTGTAATTATAAAGTTAAAATCATTTTTTTATAAATTTATTAGTCATTTCAGTTAATTGACTGCATTTACTAACTGACTGCAATTTTTACATCTCTGGCTAATTGTTAAAAAATATTTTTACGATTTATTGATCTTGAAAAAAAAATAGGCAACAAAATATATAGAAATTTATAGTCATCCACAAGAAATCTCTTCTACCATTGGTTTGAAATTAGCTGTTCTATTTATTCGCAGTTTTCCTATATTGATCCTGAAATTGATGTATGTTGGTGAGTTACCTTTTATCATCTTTTAATTGATTCAACTAACCAAATATCGTTTGATTTAACGAGAGACGAAGTTAAACGGGTTAGCGTTCGTTAAATACAGGCTGCAATTTAGCGGGAAAAACTTCACCAATCTTATAACTAGATTAAGTTCATACGGACCTAGTATGATGTTTGTATTCAAAATCCTTATCCAACATTCTCAAAATGTTTGTTCATTTGTGTATTAAAAAATATAAATTTCATATAACGTTTCAAGAGTATAATGCAGTTTACGGTCCACATAAGTCACACAATCGAAAAAAATGCATTCAAACATACCACATTCCATGCACACTCAATCCTTCTTCTATAAAACACAAAAACAAAAAACTCGAAAATCATAATCTTCCTCCCACATAGTTGTTTCCATCTACCCTTCTATCGTATCGTATCGTTGTCGTTATTCTCCTCCTCTCATGGTCGACAAACATGAAAAAAGTATAAAATAACTAAAAAGAAGAAAAAAAATCCTCTAGCCCTTATGTTTACTTATGGTTTTCGTCCTTGCTAGAAAAAATAACAAAAACAAAAAAAAGAGTTAAACTAAAATTGCAATCACTCTTCCACCAAGAACTAATATTTAAAATTCAACGAAAACAAATTGCCCTCATCCTTTTTCGCAGAGCAGTTGCCTCTCTTGCGCCTCAGATCCTCCTACTACATAAGCTTGACCCATATTCAACGGGCTTTGGGCTTTAGACGTGAAAGAAAGAAGATACAAAAAAAAAAAAAAATGAATCAATTTAATTTTCTTTCTCCAGCATGAACACACATATCCTTTTCGAATGCATTCCCACAGGATATACTATACAGTGCAGAAAATTGAAAATAAAATTTTCCAAAAAAAAATAACGTTAATTTGTTACCTATTTTTGGCTACGCCCTGCCACCACCGCCGCGCAACGCCTCACCTCACCTCACCACCACTGCCGCAAGGACTGTTTTCAAACGGAAAAATAAAATCCTGAAAATGAATTTCTGCCAGCACCACCTGCTGGAAAGGATAACAAAAAATAAAAAAAATGATCCTATGTTTGGCTGGGCAACACACAATCACAAAAATATCGCATTATTATCCATTTTTTCTCTCCCAGTGTACCTACTTCATTGGTGCACTATACTAAAGTGGAACTTCATACATTTTTATGTATGCTTACTTAGTCTATGTGTACAATACGACTACGTCATCGTAGTCGCAACCGGAAGTTCACTTCAATTTTCCATTTAGACGGAAATAATTTCGACGAAGAACACAACAAATACAAAAGTAGTGTGTGTGTGTGTGTGTGTACTTACATGACATCGAGTGTATCAATATCGAGTGTCCCACACAGTGCCGGGGTTGACAGTTGGGGGTCGGGGTGTGGTTGGTTCATATAAGGACAATTGAAAATTTACGTTTGAACTGCGATGGAAAATTGAATGCGAACGTTAATTTTATTACTTCCGATACAATCTTTAACTGTTATTGTTTTTCGCTGTTGATTTTCAAGTCCTTATATTTTTGCCAAGGCTTCCTGCAACAGAACCGTTGCGCCACCACCGTGGCTGTCGATTCGTTGTTGTTTTTGGTTTCTTTACGAGAATATAATATCCTTGTTAATTGGATAGGATCTTCGAGTTTATCATTCGCTCTCATTGATGCAACTTTTGCCTGGTGAACAAAATTTATACATGTATGTATAGGATTGTAGGTTGAAAATGCATTTTAAGTGCAAACGTCATGGCAGCTTTCTAAAGCATTTGCTAAACGTGAGCGGAATTTAATTGACCTCAATTTTTGTGTATGAGAGACACATAACATAGTGGCTGAATGCGCTTGCTGATAGTGTACTACTATAGTGCTCTGCTCATTATAAATAGTTATAAGTGAAGCATGTAGCATATTTTCGAGTTCTGACTTTCGGTTCTGACTAGTTAATTTATTGGACTTATATCTGCATATATTCACAGGTTTTTTTCTTCTTTTTTTTAATAAATTTATGTAGGTCTATCTGTGCTTTTGACCGATCAGAATGTGTCTATACGAGCAAGAGGAAATAAATGGGTCAAAGATAGCATCGTGTTGCAATGTCTATATAAATTAAGGTTTTTTTTTTTAAGAACGTATGAACTTATGTAGGAAGGTACATATATGTAGCTGATTGAGAGAGAAAAATAAATCGCTGGCAAGCTAGTCACAGTATGAAAATCAAGATTTTTCAATAGATTTGTTTGTTTTTTTTTTTATATTAAGAAGCTCTCCAGATTGCAAAATTATAACAAAATCAGTCTAACCATGAAAAAGATATAATTAACACCTTAACTGTCCCCATACAAATTGATTTAAAACCACCCATACGTCCATTATTATTTCAAGACATCAACAATACGTCCCATGTATCATATTTGATACACACAATTTGTTTTTTCTCGTGCCGCCTACGTCCATGTATCATTTTTGATACATGAACAGAACTCGGCTTCACTGTCCCCATACAAAATCATTTAAAAACGCCTATACGTCCGGTACTTTTTTTCAAGAAAAAGCATTATTATTTAGTAGGATTCAACATAGAAGGGGTTGGTTGCATACATAATTGGTCACTGCTGTTAAAAAAAAGTTTTAGTTTTGTGGTCATTTTTGTTACATGGACGTATGCTAACTAATTTTGTGTATCAAATTTGATACATGGGACGTATGGGTGATTATCAATTTCTATTGGTGTAGGATTTACTACTAGATTTTGCAACTGCAAACCCATAAGAGTTTGCATCAGTCTATAAGCTTCTCCGTATCTATATATTCCTGTTGCAATAGGGAAATGGCTCCATCATAACATGCATCGGAGGGAGTAAGACCTACTATGGTTTTTGCCGCATTGTCCGTTAACACCGATTGCAAGAAATTAAACTTTGTAGATCGAAAATTTTCCCAAAAGGGACGATCTTCGTAATTTGATTGTGAAAACCAACACGTGTTTGTATCTCCATTTTTTATTATAAAAATCGAGAAAGGAAATTTCGATATTAAAAAAACCACGACTATTACTTTTAAACAAAACTTATTAAATCTCATTTTCAACACTTCCCGGGTTTCGGCACCATGAAGAAAAATTCTAAAAGTCCGGAAAATTAAAAGAAAAAAACCTCAAAACTATCCAATTTATAATAAGTTTTATCTTATAATATCAAAATTAATCCAATCATATCGGTTAAAAAGTACATCGTGAACTTAACTCATGAATTCATATTTGCGCGGCTTTATATTGAACACAAAATTCAGTTTTTATGTTCATATAGAGTTATTAAAAAGAGACGAATACAAAATCAAAATTAATTATTTTCCTAATAATTCAATTTAATAAGATTTACACAATTATTAAGAAATATCGTACTTTTTTTTTTAAATATGTTCATACAAAAGTAAGGATTTACTTGTGAAATAAGTTTTTTTACTTTAACATTTTTCCAATTTTGTTTGAACTTCCCTAAAGTATCAGACGTTACCTATACACGTTTATATGAAAAATAAGTTTTTAGGCAATTTTGTTCATATAAAAATGATAAATGTTTATGTATCAAAAATGATACATGGACGTAGGCGGCACTATAAAAAAATAATTTTATGTATCAAAAATGATACATTGGACTTATTGTTGATGTATTTTATTTCTAAGACAAAATAATGGACGTATATGAATATTTCCATATGAATTTGTATGGGGACAGTGAAGCCAAATTCCAAAATGTATCAAATATGATACATGGACTTAGGCGGCACGCGAAAAAATTTAATTTGTGTATCAAAAATGATACATGGGACAGTTAAGGTGTTAAATAACACAAAAGAAAGAATATTTTGTCAAAAAACGTGTAATGCCTATTTCCCTTATGTGAATTTTTCGGCAAAAACCTGAAATGCAGTTTTCTTACAATAATTAATTTTGGTTTGAAGTTTAATCGAAATTATTAGAGCCGTTTTTGAGAAAATTGGAAATAGCCAACATTTTTGTATGGCAGCTACCCGTTCTAGGTGAACCAAAACAAAACTTCGAATTTAACCGCTAGGGAATCACATAAAAATGCTCTGTTCCAAATTGCATACAAACTGGATCACCCGTTTAGGCCTTAGCTCAAATTACAGTTAACGCACATATGTTCTGACGACGCACGGTCGCACAGAATGACGGGCGGATTTTTTTTCTACACGAAATCAATACTTTCCCTATAGAGCAGCTAAAAATACAAAATGAAAAGAGCATACCAACGTGTCTAAAAATCACTAAGGTCAAAACATAAAGAAACTTATTTTAGAAATTTCGCCACACTCTATCGTCTTAGGCACTTTTGTAGGTACAGAGATTGGACCAGCAAAAATGTTTAAAATAACAAGATGAATTATTATTTAAACAAAAAAAAAAAAAAAATTGACAGAAAGCTCTGGGATGTAGAATAAGTAAAATATGTATTTATGCTTTACACTTTGAGAAACAATAAAATGCTAATGCCACCCTTTTCACAAAATATTGTGATGTCAAAAGCAAGTTAAAATTTACTGCAAAGGTTTTGTAATAATGCCATTATGCCCTCGTGGATTTTGTTTTTTTATTCATTTTGCAATGATCATTTCGTAAATTCTTGTTTTGGAAATTATAGTCCTTTCGCGTTTAATAGTTTCGCAATTTTATATTTCACAATGTTAGTGCTTCGCAAAGTCATCATTTCTGGAATTTCACATCGCAAGTTATACCTCGCATTTTCTAACTTAGCAACATTTTATTCGCTTATAATAATTGTATCCCATTTCATTATTTAAACATTTTTAGGTACCTATTACTTCGCTTATTAAAGTATCGCATATACTTGTCATTATTTCACATTTCATTTCTTCGCATTTCATTATTTAGCATTACCTATATTACTTCGGTAATAATTATATATATCGCATTTCATTTATTTCGCATTATTATAAAGGGTAATTAATTTTTCTTTTTAATGCGTCTTGAGTCCGGGGATTATTCGCGTAAATACGGTCTTTTGCGTAGCCCCACAGATCATTATCTTGGTGACCAATTTACGTCGCTAAAACGTGAAATTACGCGAACAGGAAACTTCTCACGCAATAAAGCCATTATATTGGTCGTATTTTGTGGCTTGTTGCCCCGTCTTGTTGGAACCACATATTGTCCAAGTCATGATCTTCAAGCGCCGGCCAAAAAAATCGGTTATCGATAATCGGTTATCGGAAATCGATGAATTCGGATTATCAGCAACACTTTCCCTTGCAGCAGCAATATTTTTGACTGAGCGTGAATTTTAATGATGCACACGCACAGGCCTTACGACAACAGTAACGCTTCCACTCTCTTCAAATTTCTTCAAAATTGCACCGATTGTCGATTAGGACAACCAATCATCCCGCAATGCGCGAAAAGTGGCTACGTGTGAATCACCACGTTTGTAGTACGTTTTAATAATTTTAACGAGTTGTTCGATTGTTAAGCGATCCATTATCGTAAATGTCAAACATTCAACTAATATTGTGACACTTCAAATGACAGGTGTCAAATTTCAGCTCTTCCAGCTTGAAATCACGAAATGAATGAAGTACAGTAGTAATGTTTACGTTTCTAATAGATTTCAAAATTCTTATTCTTGTTGATGGTAGGCCCTGTTTAAGGAGTAACCATCAGCATTTTTATTCTACCAGTTTGTTGAATGATTGCTCTGCTTCAAATTAGTGCCCCACACTATACCCTACTTCTTTGGACAATAATTTTCCTCGCAGAGTTAATTGCTATTACCCGAGTTAAAAATAATAATAAATATTAATCATTTGCCATAGAAATCATTAATCTTCCTCCAAGAACAAAATATGAAAAATTTAATTTGCGTCAAGATTTTTGTCATTTGACACCGCAATGCTAACATCACTGTGTGTAGTGTATATCGTGCACTTAGTATGGTGTGCCATTATTCATTATTTTATCGGTGTAATTTTTTTTAAAATTCATCTTTAAGAAAACCAATCTCGCTTAAAAGTTCACTTTTCCTTTGTACGATTATTAATAACTTTGCCTCTCCTTATTTTTTCATGCAGAGTATCTTGATAGACTTGAGCATGTAGGCACACTTCAAAGAGGATTAGGTACCTACATACACTCTTAATGTAGTGTACATATGTACATACATTATATTGTTTAATGCCACTCTCACCTATGTCTGCTTATCATCATAACATAATGCTCATCATTGCGTTGTTACCGAGGAGAGTCTTATATTCGATGTGAGTGCGAGTTGTTTAAGTTGAGTATGTTATATGTGGGGGGGGGGGGGGGTCTGGGTTGAAAAGTTGATCCTTGACATCCTGTTTTGTTGTCTTTTCTTAAGAATTGCAATCTTTTTCGTCTTTTTCTATCCATCTTAAAAGGGGAAACTCCTACTTGCACAATATTAACACAAAATTCACACGTTGAAGTGACTTGACTTGACTGTACTTGCGGAAGGATATAGCAAAAAAAAAAATACAAAAAAAAAAGTTTTTACACATATACACATCAGAAACAAGAGTTGTAGTGTGTGTCCTTTTCGATTAAAATATATATAAACGAGAGCCTTTTCTAGCCTGTATAAACAATGGCAGAAGCCTGTGCTGTGCATCCCATTAAATTATATTAAGTGCTTTTGCAGATTATTCTGTCAAAAATTCGAATTGACAGGACTAATTAGTTGTTTATATACATAGTATATGCACATATGTATGTATGTGTGTTGGAGTACGTATATAGCGGTTTTATATGTTTATCTACCTACACCCAAAGTAGAGAGTGTATACCTAGAGGAAGGAAGCACTGAGATGTGTAAGACAAAGTTTTAAACGGATCTCCATTAAATTAATGCATTGCTGTCAAAATTTAGCAAGAGAAAGAAAAAGAAGAGAATATATTCATTACTAGAGCAACCATATATGTAAATTGTGTCTATACACCAACAAACAAAAAATCATACGAAGGAGCATTGTGCGAGGGTTAAACTTAGTTAAGGTCTTCTCGCACTATGGAGAGAACTTGTATTAATTTTAAGTTTTAGTTTAATTTTTGGCTATAGAAAGTTAAGACTCTTTGGTAATTTGATTTAGTTGTTATTAGACTTGGATTTGATTATGCTAGAGCAAGCGCGAGAAGACATCCATCAACATACATAGATGCACACGCACGCACAGCTTTTGAGTGTTTTTTTTTTTTCAACTTTTACTAAATTGCACTGCATACTTTTTTTGAAGAATAGTTTTGATTTTTATGGTTTCTTTTTGGATGATTTTCAACAAAACGTCTTAGGAGCAGATTTTCAGTGGTGAGTTAAACCAGATAAATTATAGCAAAGATAATAGAATAATAGATAGATAATAGTGATTAAGTACAGTATATTTTATATGAAATTAAAGGTAATAAAATAAGGTTTTCACTAGAGCTAAGAACAGTATATGTCATCACTGAATTTTTTGAAATATCGGTGTGGCAAAGAACGCGACAAAAAAAGTGGCTTTTCCAGAAGTTAATACTCAATATTTAAAAATGTGTTTAACATGTCAACACTATTTTAAAGACAAGAAAAATACCTCTCATTTCATATCAATATCATTTTTCTACATCAATTATTTCGCCCGTTATTGACAACTATTTGGAACAAAATCTGAAATCCTTATTTTGCAATCGTCAACTTCAAGCCCAAATATATCGACTTTCCCATTAACGATTTTGAAAATATTTTACTCATGTATCGGACTTCGCGTCACCTTTCATTTGATACTCGTTCGTGTACACTCTGGGCCAGAAATTGGCAATTCCCTTTGGTGGATTAACTTTAATCTCGCACTGCAAAAACTGGGCCTTAATGTAATAACTGGCTTTTTTGTTTTTGAATGTTAAGCCAAAACGTACATATTTTTGAAATAGAAGGCGATAGATATTTAATATTTTTGCCTACGAAATATTTTTCAAATACCATGAAAGTCTTTCTTATGTCATAGAACTATGAAAAATCTGCAAATCCAGATGACTCTGCCTCTCAAATTGAAAAACAGACGTTGCATAAAAACCATTATTAACCACAAAGCAGTGCAGCCTGATGATGTTTGCTTGATGAAAATGAGTTTTAAACAGTTTGAAAGAAATTTAAAAATACGATATGGTTGAGGAATCGTTGATATGCCAAGACTCTTTCTTTTAAAAAGGGTGGGATATATGTATACGCGAAAATAAAGAGACTACTTTTTCAAACAAAAAACCAGGAATGCCTATTTTCGTCACATGAATTTTTTGCCACAAACCTGAAAAACAGTCTTCTTAAAATTACATTGGTCATTACAGGTATGACGCCAAGACCGTTAGAGCTATTTTCGATAAAAGTAAAAAAAAAATCTATGGCAGATACTCGTTCCAGATGAGCTAAAACAAAAATTCATATGTTCCCTATCCATAGGGAATGGCATAGAAATGCTATGTACCAAATTTGAATAAGCTAATTGGGCCACCCGTCTAGGCCAACAGACATCGAAGGAAATATTTTCCAGGCAGGATTAGTACATCACTGGCACCCGAAAAAGCATTGGTACCCTGTTTTCCACCATAGCACACTCTCAAATTACAAAAATATATAGTCCAAGCGGCGATCGTCAGATCACTTGGCTCATAAGGTGAAAGGCTGTAGCACCGATTAATCAATAGATATTTCAAAAAGCAACTGAATGCACATGGGTTGCTTTAAGAAATTTGGGTGTACGACGTTTAAAATGGACCAATTCCGTTGCGGGTTTTTGACCACAAATTAGCTCATGGAGTAAAAGGTTTAAAAACCGCCCAAACGATAGGGCTTGATGAGATAGAAAGATAAATATAGAGTTGCACTTGCCTGTGTTATTTACATGACTTAGGGCCATTTGCTGAAATTTAATATTTTAGCCTATTTCTTCGGGAGAGAGCAGGACATTTACAGGGATTATGAGGAATCGACTCATCTTCGTCCAAACAGCTTTTTCAAAAATTGTAAAATTCTTAGTTTTTTTTGAAACGTCTTTTAAATTTAATAATACACTCCGCAAATTTATACCTGATGTTTTTTTCTGAGTATTGTGTATTCTATAATTTTATGCTCCAGATAAAATAAGTATTCATTAAGAATCAAGAAATAACCTGTTGGTAACTGGTGTTTTTTGCACTGCGAAATCTCACAACTCGTTGCAGCAAAGGTAAGGTTAGGTTGGGTTAGGTTAGGAGTGGCGTGCACAGCACAGATGCCGTTGCATACACGGGGGCCTTTTGAACCATTGTGATTCCCTTAACAAAAGAAGGCAGAGATGCTGCTACACTGAAGGTTCACATAGACTAGTTCATTTACGAACCAGCCTGTGTTTTCTATGAATTTTCTCATCTTTTCCATTGAGACCTGCGCTAGATCGTCCAGTTTTGCAACAAACCTGTTTCCCAAATAACGTAGACGATTTGTGTGGACAACCGCAGAGCAGGTGTTGGTTTCTATTTCTTCGACATCTTGACAGAAATCGGGTGCGAATACACCCGTTGGTACACCTATCAAGATTCTAATGTTCTTTTTACTCAGCGATAAAATATACTGAGTTTCCTTTTAATTAATTCTAGGCCATACACTTCTAGAGATAACGCAGTAATTCCTGATGGACATTCAGGAGTTATTGATTTGCTCTTTAGATTTTTGGTTTATTTTCCTTCTAATCACGCCGATCGGGACGTCTGAGGTCCCATTACTAATTGGCTACTCCTGTTTCTATTTGATACTGAACGTTTCCAGTTCAGTTCATCTGCTATATCATTTTCTTCTATATTGCTATGTCCATGGAACCCAGCAGAGTTTGACTTGGTTAGTGTTACAAATATTATTCAGTATGCCTCGGCATTTTGCTACTGTCTTGGATCTTATAGTCTCACTGGCTATTGCTTTGATAGCACCTTAGCTGTCTACGAAAAATTTGATCTCCGACGAGCTCAGTTTTTTTTTGTGTACCATTTCTGCCGCTTTTTCAATATAGCGTAAATCTCAGCCTGAAAGACATTGCACTCATCTAGGAGTTTATATGATTATCTAATATTAAGAGCTTCACAAAACACCCCAGTTCCTGTTCCTTTTCCCATTTTTGACCCATCGGTGTAGAAGGGGATACCATGTTTACTGATTAGTGAGTTGGGTTCACATGCATGCCTTTCGGGTATTAAAATAGAGAAGTGTTTGTTAAAATCTATTACAGGTGGCCACGCGTGTCATACCTTTGCAAGATAGACCCATGACCATAGGTGCTGTGCTTCCAAGAGCCCATTTATTTAAGTCGAAGTGCGCTTTTGCGTGCTGTACATCTTAATGTACTCGTTCAGGACTGGAAGATTGAGAATAATTTCCAGCCCTGCTTGTGGGGTAGACCTCTATGCCTCCGTTATTCCTATACAAGACATAGTCTCTGCACTTTGTTCAGGTTTTTCAGATAGCTAACTTTTTCTACAGCCTTCCACCACACCATCGAACCATAGGTAAGTATGGAACGAACAATCGCCGTGTACATCCACTGCATGACCTCCGGTCGCATACTCCACCGTGTACCGAAGGTGCTCTTTTCATTCTTTTCTTTTCGTTGCGACATAAATTCAAAATGCCCCTAATTGTCACCTAGGTCTTTATATAAGTCAATATTTCTATTGACTAGGTCACATGTTTGGTTAAATTTTGTGCGTGGTCTCAAAAATTGCAAGGACATTCACTTAAAAGACACTGGAGGAATTTTCAAACCTTTTTTGTTTGATTCAAGAGTACGTTATCTAAGCAAATGATAGGACTTATACCTATTGTCTATATTGGAACCGTCCCTATTAAGATAGAAACATGATTGGCGTTCATGACCCGGTTTTGCGTCTAGAACTTCCTTGTTGGGATTTTTTCAGTAGGTATTGTGTTTGAATGTCCTTATCCCATGGACCTTATTTCTCGGTGGATTCCCAATGCAACACAAAGAAATTTTTCAGTAAAACTAAAATCTAAGGAATTCTAAAATTTTCTCATAAGGAAATCATTGGCAAAATTCCTCTTTTTTGTTTTATGTTTTACTTGTTCACAATTTTTGAATTTTTTTTCTCAAAATTTGTTCCTGTAATTTTAAAAGTAATTAAACTCAATCTGATGTATTGCACATTACAAAAGCGTGTGTTGACGTCTTCTTTTTTACTGATTTGTTTAACTTTTGCATCGCCATACATCAAGCAACTCTCAATAACTCAAACAATGTTATGTATTGCAAAACATACAATTTCCACAAACATTTTATTTAGAAAGGGAAATATGTTTCTATTTGTTTTGTTATATGTAGATGCCTGCTATTTATTTATTGTATGCCTTATAATGCTTAACCTTGAATCACAAGAGCAAGCTCGTTTGATTTAGTCGTGAAAAATTGATAACTCATGCACAGCGAACACAACATATACAAAGTTAGAAAATAAACTTTTAAATATTCTTAATTAATTGACTCTTGCCGCCATTTAAACCATCAGATTTCCTAATCAACTTTCTCTTCTTGCGCTCTGAATACAGACGATGAAGTTCCTAAAACCAAAGGATTCATTAGTAGCACATGAACAAATACTTTCATCAGAGCTTACACCGCAACTATACAACTAACCTTATACATACTATTTCATTCCGCTTCATGTCAACTGTGCAAAAAAAAAGTAAAGTTATTTTAAAAAAGGAAACTAACTTTGAAACGAACTTTTTTTTCCACATTTTTTCCTATTTATTGCCGTAGAGCCAACCCTTTCTCTCTCTAACCCTCCCTCACCCTCGACTTGGCCCGCATATGTCTATATATTTGAAATGATTTTAAAATGCTTTGCCAATGGATAATAACCTTGTCCCCGCATTTTATGCGCACATCAGGGGTCCAATGAATTATTTAACCCGCATTTGCAATGCCATGAAAGTGGACTAAGTTTGCACAGTAATTTATAGGACACCTTCATACTTACCACTGCATCGAAATGTCATCTTCCTGCCTTAGGGCTCGAATGGTATTGGGTGGGCTTCTCCTTTCGCAACACTGATGCTTTACTTTACTGCAAGAACAGCCTTGATGCATATCAGAGTCACTCACTTAATTATTCAAAAGTTGCAAGAGATAGGAGAACTGAACCAAGTGAGGCCACTAATTACACTCTTAATTAGGCCCTGGATACTGTCAACTTTGTGCTTCAGTGTGGCAGAGCAGTTTCACCTCACGAAATGTGATCGCGATCCACAGCATGACCTTCAAGGACGACCACACGTAAAACGATTTCCATCACAGGTGTTAAAAAGGCTGTGGTGGCCAAAAGTTGTCCTAAAATGTACTTTTTCTGTGCAACCTCTTATATATACCTACCTACCATACACCACCCCAACTTATTTTCTCATTCGTGTTTGAAAACCCAAACTGGCAAGGAGCCAAGGATTTAAGTTGTTTTCTGTTTTCCAGTTTTTTTTTTTTTGCTTTTGTCTTAAATTTTTCTAGTCTATTGTGTGTCCTATAGCTCCTAGAGAATATAAATAGTCCCTATACGTAGCTTAAAAAAGGATACAAATGTTTTGGTTCAAATGGTTCTGGCATTTCTCTTTGGTGGCTGAGACAGAGACTTTCGCTCTTCTTGATATAAAACTTTGAATTAAGTGGTTGTGAGGTTTTAAGTAGTGTGTTTATGTTTTTGTTTTGCTTTTATTTTTTCCTGACAGATTCTTGGTGTTTATTTATTCTGACACGAGTCTGGTGTCCATGAGAACTTGTTTGCTTCGAAAAAAAGAAGAAGAAAAATGAAAAAAATTGCATTGCATTCGGCAGATACAGATTAAATGAGAGTAAATAGAGTAGGGGATGAGTATAGCTGAGCTGGTGGTATATTTTGAGAGGGTCATCGAGGGGGTTTATAAAATGAAAAAAAAAAAAAAATTGTGTTTAATAAACCCAACGAGATCCGTCTACTGTAACGGAAAGTGGTTAAAAGGTTGGATATACTACATAGCTTTATTTTATTTTTTTTGTATGTACATATGTATACGTATTAATGCATTCCGTATAAGATAAATCATGGCCAAATGTGGCTTCCACATATAAAAAGAGGTTTCTATAGACAAGGTGGATTAATATCAAAGAGTCATGAAGTGCGCTTTTAAATAAATGTACATATGTATGATGCTATTTATGTTGCAGGATTAATGATTAGTTAAAATTTTGTTTTTGTACTTATTTAAAGAAGTATAAATAAAGTTGTGTTTGTTTTCAGATAAAATTTGCTGCAATTTGGCATAATCGTATATAATTCCACCAAGAGAGAAGAAAGAGATAAACTTAAACATTAAGATAATGGATAACGTCTTCACCCTCTACAGTGTTTCAGATTATCCTATAAGACACTGTACGTTGAGTAGTATATTGTCGGGTTTCTGTGAAAAACCTTGGAAGTCCAAAAACGACATTTGATTGCATTTCACAGATTGAACAAAATCACTGCGAATTCAAATATAAATGCCTCTTTAATGTATAATTATTCCTTTTTTCACATTCAAAGAGTTCTAGACTCTACAATTTTCATTGTAAATGGTGTTTTTTTTAGACGTTTGGTTTTCAATCTGGCAATAATTTTTTCGGAGCTGGTTTTTTTGACAGCTGTCACTTGATTTATGCTCATTTTGGTTTGCCATTTCATAATTAATAGACTTACTCCTAAACAACGCCAACGTTTGCAAATTGTGCAAATTTATTACTAAAATAATGGTTCGGTTGGCGCGACGCATCGTGCGCTGAGTACAATATTCGGCCAAAATGATAGCAAAATCGCATAAATTCGAGCAACCATGGATCGGTTCCGTACCACGTTTACTCTAGTAGATAATGCGCATCCTCAGAGATGCCGTACAGTGCGCACCGAAGACGCTATTGCTGCTTTGGAGCAGAGTATCAAAGAAGATACAATTGGGGCTGTCGAAAATGGAACCTCTCGAATGGAATTTATTCGAGCCAACTGCCCGAAATCATTTTTAAAACATAATGGCAAACCCTTATCTTTATAATAAAGCTAAATTCTTGGCCATAACATTAAATTATATGCGTTTTATTTCTTCTTGAAAATCATACGTTTAAAAAAAAAAAACACCCTATACTATTTTTATCATCAGTTTTTTTCTTTTCTTCAACAATTTTTAATTTTTGACTTACGAGATTTTGACAGCAACTATGTACCTGCAGTTGGATGCTTCACCGCAGAAAACCTTGTGATGTTCCATTTCCAGATTCAGTTATATTCCACTTAAACAAGGCAGCTTTTGCAATTATAACAATACCAAACCAATCTTGGTCCTGATTGTTTCCTTTGCCATTTTGTACTCTAGCGTCTTGTTAAATAGCCGTTGAAATCCCATTTTCATCGTAGCCGCATAGTTTGGTGTTGAAGGCAAATGGAAAAATCCATTTTATGATTATACTATTGGACACTACAAACTTGTGGTGCCTCGAGTAAAATAAACTCCGATGTGCTCGGGTGCAAATCATCTTTTCTTCGTACTAAGGTTTTGCGAAAAGTGAACTCAGAGGTATTCGTATTCTTTTAGAACTTTCCATTGTATTCTTTGACCCTTGAACGTCAACTGTTCATTCCTACAGATTCTTCCTGAATTTTTTTGACAACCATAGATTTTGACCTATCAAGATGTTCCTTAAGGTTATCAATAAGAAGCAATTATCTCATTTTCAGTGTAGTGTACCAGGAGAAGAAGAAGCAGAAAATGTCACTACCGCAAACAGGACTTACCTAACACATTGCATTGTTTAGGAACTCTAATTTCTGCTACCAAGAGTCTGAGATATATGTATCATCGATAAATAAGAAAAGCAGTATAGAGAGCTTAAAGAACATGAACGTCCATGTGTCGCTCACCAAATTTTGTTTCAAAAGATGCAAAAGCCTTCTAGCCAAGTAAATATCAATTGGTTTATCTTTACTGGTTTCATCAAATTCCAGTTTCATTGTCTTTTCCAGATTATGTACATCCGTTTTTGATACCGATGGAGTAGCTTCTTTATTATGGGTTCCCTTTTGCTCATCCTGTCGAGTTCTTTTTTTATAATATCGACATGCATTTTATGTATGATCACAGAAGATTTACAACGGTTTTCAAGCTGGTTAATGCAGATTCCACTGTTGGAATCTCTCAGAATAGGTTTATAATCTTCTAAGACCACGAGGTAAATCTGTGTTACTGTATGTTTCCATCCCAAAATCGATAGATATAGTATCTGTTTATAGAATCTATAGATAGAATCGATGAATATTATAATGGATGGAATAGATAAATAAAATCGATTAGTATAATCTATAGATAGATCCAATCGATAACATCAACAGATAGAATCGATACATAAAATCTTTAGAGTCGATAAATAGAATCGATGTATAGAATGTTTAGATAAAATGTATAGATAAAATTGATAAATAGAATTCAATAGATAGAATTGAAATGTGTACATAAAATCGATTGATAAGATTGGATGATAGAATCGATAGATAGAATCGATAAACAGAATCGATAAACGAATCGAGAGATATAATCGACAGAAATAATCGATGTATCGGCAGATGGAATTGATAGATCAGGTCACCAAGTAGGAAATATTAATAGAAAAAAATCTATAAATAGAATTGATTTCAAAATGTTCGTACATTTTGTCGATCATTTCGAACGGAATTTGGGCGATTCCGACCCGGATATCGTATTTTAGAGTTTCCAGGGTTTTGGGACTATTATTAAAAATACTGGATTTCATGTTGCCCATAAGGGGTCACATCAGCGTGTGAGCCAGTTAAGATTGCTTCTTTCTGGGTAAGATGGAACGGCCAAGAAATGTTTGGGATAAGAAGTCGATGCATAAAGCGCCACTGTTTGAGCAGTGGGCTCCATCTTGTTAAAACCACAATTCCTCAATCTCCATTCCTTACAATTCAGGTAAGAACAATTCCTGGATCACGGTAAGGCAAAGTGCTGAAGTCACCGTGACTTCTCGAACATTTTCCTGAAAAATTTAATAAATGATGATTCCTAATCTTGGGACTGCACGACATACTGCCACCTATTTCGAGTAAAGAGGTCTTTTGTGAAGTTTCCTGAGATTAGTTTTAATGAATTCAAGGCAAATTCTTTTTGTTATCATATTCACTCAGTTGAAAATATCGTCAAAACAAAATACGATACCGTTTCGAGGCAATGCAATGTTGGTTTCGAAATAAGGCTCTACAAAATATAACCACGAAAATATGCATACGAATTTTGGGGTCTTATTTGTATTTTTTGGAACCCCATTTAATTTTTTTTTTATATTGGGGCAATATTTTCATTAATTAATATCAATTAATATCATCCTTGCGGTGCCTTATATTATTCTTATTTTTTAAACAAAAATTTGAGACCTTTTTTTGATTTGCCACAATTACTTGAAAAGGTCTTAATTTTATAGTCTTTCACAAAAATTATTGTGAAAATTCAGTTGGTGTCTTAGGTACTTTACTTATTTTTTTGGATTTTTGATCATATCGTCAAAGTTTTGTTTCTAGAAGCCTTATGTAGTGGAGCCTCTGTAACACATGATTAACATATACAAACATATGGCATATTGATAAATTAAGTTTTAATTTGAAGTTTTATAGGTGTAAGCTGATTTTTCGTTTTGTTGCAGTTATTTTACTCATATAAGAAGCGTTAAGCTATAAGAACATTAAAATGATCAGAAAATGGTACTTATGTAAACAAAAAAAAAAACCAATACCAAAAAATTATCTCAGATAAAATGATAGCCCTTCCTTTCACACCTATAACCCGCAGCGATTTATTCATCACAATTCTTATCCCAGATCTCACTAAAAAAACAAAAACTAAAATCATCGAGGAATAAAAAAAATAAATTAACACCAAAAGCATATAGTATAAAAACGCAACAGAAATCATTGAAACAAATTAGATCACTGGGATCAAGAAGCCATAAGAAATAAAAAGCGGAAAAAAAACAAAAATAAATAAAGAAGAAAAAAAAAATATATATGTGAATATATATCTATAGTTATATGTATGTATATGTATTTTTATTTATGTATGTATATAAAAGGAAAGAAATCATTATCCCTGAATTAATTTCACCCACTAACCTCATTTCATCCTGTGGGACTTTGCTGCAGCAATAAAACAAAAATAACACAAATACAGTTATACCCACACAAAAAATATACAAATATAAATACATGTATGTACCTACAATGTCCTATCTATACACATGTGTGTACAGAAATAAGGAAAACAAAAATAAATATGAAAACGAAATCTTAGACTCTCCCAACAGACACACAAATACTCCACCCACAGAGCAAGGATATAGCATAGGTACAGTACACCAAAGCAGCAGCGCCTAGATTAATATTATGTAGGTTCAGATGTGTGTTCCATAAGCATCTCCGTGAGATGAATGAAATAAGTAATGAGAGGAACGCAAAAAGGCTCGCAGAAAAGGATATACATATACATACATATAGACTTCTCTCATCTATATAGAGTGTGTTACTTCAATAAAAAAAAAAAATAGAGTAAAAAAAATTGTATACGACTGACTGTGGAGCTGCGCTAGTGCTCCACATTACTTGCGCGCTGAACATGAGCGAGCATATTCCATTCATTCAACCCCAGGACTTTAATTGTTAGCCTACTGAATTTGAGTAGGTATATGTGTATGTGTGTGTTAGTTGTGTGTATCCCGCTAAACATTGCTAGGACTATTTAAAAAAAAAAAAGTCCAATCCAGGGTGGTGGCTGCTGGGCTGCTGCTGCTCCTGGATGCTGGGATCTGCTCTATTCACCCATTCACCCACTTCCAATCGTGAACTCCACTTTGTGCTTTAGTCGCACCTCAACACAGATGAAAATCCATCGCGCACATGTGTTTGTTTTGATTGTGTGTGAATTCAAATGTTTTTTTTTTTTTTTCTATTAGATCATACTGAACGATATCCTTTTTCGCACGAAAATATTCTAAAAGGATAAAATATTTCTATACATTCTACGCAATTCCGAGTTGAGCGTGTGCTGTGCAAGGCTACACAGGGATTCAGCAGAGCAGGACTATAGGGGATACGATAAGGATACTTTGAACTAAATCGAATAGAATGCGTGTGGAAAAAGATATATATATTTTTTTTTTCATTCAAAAAGGCTAGATCCTGTGTGCAGAGGGTGTGTGTAAATGGTCATAATGGTCATCGCGCATCCTTTCCATCATCCATTATGTCCGTTTAGCTAAGCAAAATATATTTATAACTTTCTGATAAAATGAATTCAGTACAACAAAACAAATTTAAGAACATAGTGAGAGGACTGTTGTAGAAGTGGGTAGGACTAGGAACGTATGGTTAGAAATGTCCTTTTTCAATGCATTCTCATTTGTTTAGAAGATTTTAATAACTTTCCTCCTCCATCATAATATAATGGCACACAACAGAGGGCTCTCCTGTCGCTGTGTCTGGACTTGTCTGGACTATGGTGGATGTGAAAACAATTTTGTCCCAGTAAACTTTCATTTTGGCGTAGTGTTCTAAAACCAACAAAATAAAGGATGATCGAGGATGAAGGATTTTATTGATTGCAAGAAGAGGACGACGATTTTCATAATATAAAAAAAAAAAAAAAAACAAACTGGACCAACGAAGGATATAGAGAGACATAGGCTATGGGAAGAGTTTTTAGATACTGTGACTATCACATTCTGCATACGGCATACCTCTACTTAACCATATACCAACAATGTTGTAATAATTGGAGAAGGCCATCGGCATCGTCCCCATCCCCACTGGAGCCTCCAACATCAACCACATTGTTGACATTCCGACGGGATGGTTTGGCTATGGTTGTGTGTTGTATACAAGCATATAAATCTTGTTTGTGTTAGGTTTCATTTTTAGTCCTTTGGCTGTTTTCTATCAAATAAAAGGGATTTATCAATTGGTAATTTGAGGTTTTGAAACGAGAGGGCTATTAGGCAAGAGTGTTAATATTAATTTACTTAGGGAAATTAATCAAATTGTGTCAAGGCTTAAGAAAGTTTGATTTTAATTGGAAAAAATTAATATTTCTTTTTTTTTTTAGAATTTGAGTGAGCTTCGATGAAATTTATATTTTGTTTTATTCTAAGGGCCAGTTTCACAAGCAGAAAATTGGTATTTAAATGCGGGAAGTGTTAAAGATTAAGGCGCAATATCACAGTCCACATTCACCTAAATGAGTGGGCACTTAAGTCTCCGATGTTGGTGACTTAAGTTCCACTTACGTTGGCTATGAAACTTAGCCTGAAGTCCTTATATGGGAAACTTAAGTGCCACTTATTCCGGTAAGTTTCGACTGTGAAACTGGCCCTAAAAGTGTTTGTTTTTGAGGTCGTCAAGACCATACAGGGTATCAGTCTATTTATTGTGTTAAGGAATGTCTGTCTGTCGACATTACTTACTCAATAACTTAAGGTGGCGCTACGGTCCGGAGAGGACCAGGGCATCAACAAACAAGCTTCGTTCAGCCAGCTCGCGGTCCCTAGATTTATGTCTCCAGTTTCGCACGCCAAGTTGGTTGAGGTCCTCTTCATCTTGCGTGCGCCACCTTAGTCAAGGTCTTCCTCTACTGCACCGTCCTTCAGGGTTTGATTCAAAGATTTTTCGGGCTAGAGATTTGGTGTCCATTCGCTGTCGAATTCTTATTTTGGGGGGTTCGAGGCTTCAATCTGGGGATTACCACTTTGTCAGTTAGGTAAAATATTTGAGGGTCCTGGATCTTACCACCCCATATGTGGGATATTAATATAAAAAGTATTCCATCTTAAAGCTCGGTACATAATTGGTCAAAAAAGTTTTTGGGGTGGTAGAGGACTTTTTTGTTTTGTGAAAGTTGCTATAAAAAATAAATGTTGGATAATTTTTGCACTGAGGGTGGAAAAAGTATTTTGTGCTCTAAATTAATATAACAAAAAGGTGACCAAATGATTGTAATTGGTCCGATTGTGCTAAGTGAGATTTGAAATTTTTGTGATGGGTGCTATAAAATTGAAAAAAATAATTTTTTTGAACCAAGGGCGAACAATAGATTTTTTTGAATGGAAAATCATAACTGAGAAGTAGACAAACGAACGCGATTAATCCGATAGTTCTAAGTTATTAATAGTGGGTGGTAGATGACCATTTTGTTTCGTGAAAAGTTCCTATAAAAACGAAATTTTGAATAATTTTTGAACTGAAGGTGGAACAAATTTTTGTTTTCTCGAGAATTAGAGACAAGTGGTGGACAAACGAATCTACTTAGCTCCATCCTTCTAAGTTATCAATTTGGGGCAGTAGATGATTTTTTTAGTTTTTAGGGGTGTTGCTATAAAAAAAGAAAAGCTCAATAAATGGGTGGACAAACGATTTTTGCCTCTAGAAACGTGGAAAAACGATGGACCAACGACCCTGATATACCTTCCTTGCCCTTACAAGGAGGGGGCTACAATTGCACATGATGAGACTTTTCTCTGGAACGCGACTTTTAAGTCCCATTTTGTATGCACCCAAGTCTCGTCTCCATAATACATATTTGAGTACTGGTAAGACCCATAGTACCCCCTTAGGATATAGCTTGGGAGTTATAGTTAGTTTTATGGATTTAAAGAGTCTTTTATACTTAAATAAGCAATGAAAAATACAGTTTAAGTTATTACCAATTTTTCTAATAAAAAAATTTTATAACTTTCTTTTAAAAAATGATGACATCAATGAATGAACTATGACTACACGATCATTAAACCAAAATCAATAAATTCAAAACATCAACCTCACCCACTCCTACATACATTTCAATCCTTATTCATTCATTTTAAGTTGAAAACGTTACAACCGCCCTCAGAGGACGACACATTTTACTAAAATGCATTACTCTAAATGTCACATGTTATATAAAAAAAAAATACCCCAAGTACATTATGTGTGCGATCCATCTTCCCCATATATGTAGCTGGAAAAATAATATCGGAGACGTAATGACCGTAAAATACGCTGACATTCGAACACAGTATAGTTTATTATGCACAAGCAAACATGAATAACAGCACACACAATTTTTATAAAAACACAAAAAAAAAAAACACCACTGGAACGCTACTTTATGACGATGACGGTCAGGAAAAATTTCTGACGATTTGGATATGCGTAGGTAGGTATAGCTATATAATGTAGCTTGAAAACGTCCTTGTAAAATATTTGGAGCAAAAATTTAAATTTTTAAACTTTCTTTCTTCTCCCAATTCCTTTATTTTATGATGATGATGATGATGATGAGGTTGATGTTGCCCGATGCCTGATGCCTTCTACAGAGCTTCCTAAAGGGAAGTTCGAGTGTAAGCTTTTCCTCGCTGAAGTCGTCGTCGTTGTCGTTGGCGTTGTCGTTGTCGACGTCCCTATCGTCATCCTCATCGTCATCGCCGACGTTTATCCCCTAGAATTTTTATTTCTGTTTTGCTAGAAAGAAAAAGTTAACGTTTTGGAGCGGAAAAGTGGTACATTTTTTGAGAGGCACCTCTTGAGGGTGGCGCCAGGAGCAGTACAAAGCAAAGCAGTGCTGGAACTCTATGCACTGGCGGATCTAATTATCGGTGTTACTTTAACGGTGCCAGGTTTTTTGCTTATAGTTTTTCTTTTTATTTCATCTTATTTGCCTATGACAGAAAGGGAATGGTGGTGGTAGGGAAGGTTTGGTAGTACCTAGTAGTTTTTTTTAATTAAATAGCGTTGAGTTGAGGAAATTCAAGGGTTATAAGAGAGCGGCTTAATGCAAAAAGTAGGTAGGTATGCTATAGGTACATAGCTATACGAAGGAATATTTTATGGGGTCTATTAAAAGTGTCAATTTGAATATATATATGTTTATGTGTACCTACACATATATATTTTTATCCTACCCCCACCATATACAAACCAGTAGTTCAAACAAATATAAATAAACGAAAAAATTGGGTTAAAGGCCCGGAAGGGATTCCTAATTGGCTTGGATGTACCTACCTTTGATATATTTAGAAACAAAATCAAAATCAGAACAAACTTTATTGCCTGATGACAGCTATATATGTACATATGTCATATTCTGATGCGTTCTCGATGTTCTGTTGTCCTATGTATAGTTCATATGTGAGCATTTTTTTATGTGCTCTATTTTTACCTTTAACCGGGTTAGAAAACTAATAGAAACCAAAGCCGCACCATGTATGTATAATATTCGATGAACTCACATATTTCTGGATCCTCTTCAGTTTATTTCTGATGTCTCTTTTTTTCCCAGAAACAAAAAAAAAACATTTTGTACCTATGAATATGCGCCTTCGTTTGATGTAGGCAGAGCTTTAGTTTGACAAATTTTTTTTGAAAGGCTATAAGTATAGAATTTATCCCCCGGACACCTTCCGTCGCTTTTATAGTGTGCATCATAGCATTGTTAAATCTATGCAAAACGGCACTTTTTATGAGATTTAATCGGCCCACACCCACAATAAGAGTGCTTTTGAGGTCATCAAACATAAAATACTGTTGTGATGAGGGAGAAAAAGATTCTCAAGACACAATCAATCAAAATCACAAACAATGCCTTTAAATTAAAAAAAAAAAAATGATGGCACGAGAGCTCGTGGAGAACCAGAGCCTATTATATAGTGACTAACAAATTTTAACTGCTTGTGATCAGCAGGAATGAAGAGGACCTACAGTTTTCTGCCAAATTTGATCGTCTAAGGTAAGAGGACTTTTTTCGTGATGATTTTTCAAATCACACAACAAAAAACATATCATATGAATAAATAGGAGAAGACTCGGAAGATTTGAAGTAGCAATTTTACTAAGGACGACAGGAGGGTAGTCCTCTGGCTAACGCTGGAAGATATCATAGACCAGGAAGCTCGAAAATAAATTAAAATGGACTGAGGGTCAGAATGAGGGAAGTTAGAGAGACTTTTTTAGGGCATACTCTGATTTTACAGTGCTAATTAAACCTGTAAAATTAAATCAAAAATTACAGCTAACAAAAGTACCTTAAACTTTAAGTACAAATACAATGCCTTTATAATTATAATTAAAAGTTCTAAGTACAAGTACCAGGACTTGAACTTAAAATTTCACAAAAGTACTTCAAAATTTAAAAAGTACTTATGTATTGTAGGTACTTTAATACTTTTCGAATCCGTTTTTAGTTCCGAAGTATTTCTAATACCTTTCAATTCCTTTAGTCCATACCTAGACATAATTAAAAGTAAGTAGGTATTAAAAAAGGATTTGAAAAGTATTTAAGTACAGATCTTTAGTACTGAATTAATCAATTTGAAAAGTATTTAAGTACAGATCTTTAGTACTGAATTAATCAATTTTTGGGCAAACGAACGCACTTTGTCCAATCCTTCTAGGTTACTTTTTGTGGACTTTTCTATGGCCTTGGGGGAGTTGCTATAAAAATAAAATATTGAATAATTTATGAACTAAGAGTGAAAAAAATATTTTTTTCTTTTTGAACTTACATAAGCAAACGGTGAACAAACGGTTGCAATTAGTCCGATTGTATAGGTGAATTTTTAAATTGTTGGGTTAGGTGCTATAAAAATTGAAAAGTTGAATATTTTATAAACTAAAGCCTAGTACGCAGATCGCGCTAAAATTTATCTTCCATACAAATTTCCTCCAAAGATAAATTTTAGCGCGGATTTTTAGCCGAGCAGTACGCAGTTCACGAGCTAAATCTCAACTCTCATCTAATACTTTATCAAAAAGTCTCCAATTAATTTAGCGCGCGAAATAATGCTGAACACATTCTTTCACAGATAATTTTTGACATTTGTGAATCAAGACCAAGGATACTCAATATAGAGATGAGAATGTTTTTTAAGTTTCACCCTGCAAAATCTACTGCTTTTGTAATTTCGTCTCGTGTCGACGAATAGATGTGACTTGCAACAACAATTCAACGAGAGTGTGAAGAACCCTGCTGTAAATGTGTGAGGTTTTTATACATACATTATCATTTTGTATCTGCAAACTGATATTTTAAGTATGTAGGCAAATTGAAATGGCTGCCGAGTATTCTCGTCTTGATGTGAAGTGGATAATCTCTGTTCGCTTTATTTTTTATCGAAGCTTTTAGCAAACGTTTGTAGAGATAAAAATAGTTGAGATAAAATTTAGTTTAGCGCGATCTGCGTACTAGGCTTAAGGGTTGACAAACGGTTTTTTTTTGTTGGAAAATAATAACTGAGCAATGGGAAAACCAACCAAATTAATCCGATCTTTCTTAGTTATAAATTGGTGGTGGTAGAGGACCCTTTTTGTTTTGTGAAAGTTGCTATGCTGCTAAAAGAAATGTTGAATAATTTTTGAACTGATGGTGGGAAAATATTTTTTGTTCTGGACTAACACGACCAAACTAGGGCTGTGTCAATCAGGAACGAGTGTGTGTGAGAAATTCATCGAAATTTTGTATTGGTTTGAAAGGCCTATCGATGCGATTATGTATGGAATACAACATCATTTAAATGTCCGTCGCGGTTTCTCTGGGTGGCGCGCATCCGAAATGTCCAATTTTCCATGACTCTGGCACATAAATCAGGCTGAATTTGACCGATGGCATGGATTATGTTGGCTTTGAAGGTAGCTGTAGTTTGTGGCTTATTCGCATAGACCTGCGACTCAGAAAACCCTAAAAGAAAAAGTCTAACGGTGTCACGGTGGCCAGTTCACATCACCTCCACGTGAGATGACGAATGGCTAGTGCAGAATTTCCAATTTGGCGTGAGCTGGGTGGCACCTAGCGCCCTTTTGTTGAAACCACATTTCGTTGATGTCCATATCATCCAATTCAGGCCAAAAGAAGTTGGTAATCATCGACCTATAAAAGCACTCGCCGTTGACGGTGATGTCCTGGCCAAGGTAGTTCTTGAAGAAATGTGGTCCTATGGCCCCGCCGCCAGCCCAAAATCCACAAAAAACAAAGCCTTTTTTGGGATGCATTAGACGCTCTTGGATCTTATGTCGATTGGTATCTTCCCAAATTCTACAATTTTGTTTGTTGACGTACCCACTCATCCAGAAATGGGCCTTATCACTGAAGATGACAAAGTTCGGAAGTCCCTATTGGAAAACCCTTCACATCCTTATTTCCTTTTGTGATTTTGTTGTACGTTTTGTTTCTACTAAAATGGAATGAATAAACACTTCCATTTAATATTTAAAGATATTTCTGAAACCACTTTCGCATTGCCCCATTTCGCTCCTATCAACATCACTTAAAAAAAATTGCTCAACTTACTCCAAGGAATTTTCATTCCAAACAGATCCTTGCTTTCATCCCGAAAATGTGCAGCATACTTTATCCTTCTCTCAAACGAAAATTCCACATCATCATTATATATGTATAACATATTACATCAAAATCCCATCACTTAGTAGTTTATGTTCACTAGCAACTGAATATTATAATCCCCTCGATTTATTTTCGTTTCATTTGAAACAATTTTTTTTTTCTTCATTCTCTCGCTTATGTCTTCTTTAACATTGTTCTTCGCTTTCAATTAAAACACAGAGAGAATAAAAATAACGAACATGCAAGTTCAGTAATTCAGCTGTCCTAAGATCCTTTTGGGGAAAAAACGACCCAACTAACAAACTCCCGGAGTTAAGCTCTTCAAATCTGAAAAAAGCTCCCATAAGATTCTTTTAAATCCTATTGTTATACTTAAGAATGAATCTCTTGTTATGAAACTCAAATTCGTCTCATAGCATTTTTATTGTAAGAGCTAAGCATTTTTTAAATTTGAAAGTACTTAAATCCTATATCTAAATCTATTTAAGTCTCATAAGTATCTTGTTATGAAATTAAGCCTCTAAACGTCATTTTTAGTCTTTATAATCCCATAATAATACTTCAAGTTTTTTTCAAGATTCTAATAGGAGCTACGACGCCAGCTTTGAATATCAAACGAACAGATGTTGTAGTTGAATTGTACACTGCGTTCTTTTTGTTCACAAAACTTGCTTCTGTTCATGTTTCTATCGGATTGGTTATTTGATTGGTGGTGGCAGATGTAATTTTAGATTTCAAAGAAAAGTTTGATTGTTTTCTTTGCGAGCAAGTTTCTTTGGTCGATTGTTTGTTCTGTTTGTTTACCTATTTTGTGGGTAGTAGTGAATTTGATTATAAATATTATAACAAAAATTTTTAGCACTGAAATATACAAAACAAAAAGCACACATTTCAAACTTAAGGTAGTTAATATTATTAGTATTATTAAAAAGAGAAAACAATCTGCCGAAAAATCGATCTCAAAAGCATTATTTTGATAGAATTGATCGAAACAACCTTATTAATTGTACTAATGGAAATCATAATGAGTACCCCATAATGTTTATGGTATATCTTATACTGTTGCTGCATCGGCTGTGATCAGCTTTGCAGTGATTTAAATAACACCAAGCTATATCCAGTTAACTTTGATTGTTACTTTATTCGAAAAATTATTAGGTTATAATTTAGTTCCATTGTTTAAAAATGTTAATCTAACACAATTATCGATTTTTTGCTTTCTCATTTAAATTTCTTAATAAAAGTTGGCAATTGCAATAAAAAAAGAACGCCCCACAGACAAATGTGTTGCGTTTGAAAGTTAAATGTCAAATTTAAGTCCCATAAGAGCATTTTAGCTCCCATAAGAAGTACTGTCTCTCAGAGAAAATTTATATTTACTGAGAGCGACACTTCTTACGGGAGCTCAAGCGTTGTAATGGGACTTCATCATCATCCAAAGATCTCATAGAGATCTTAAAACAAGAGTTAAAGTATCAATCAACAGCAGCCATGTTGCAATATGAACAAAATGTTTTCATTATATTTTGAGGGTTACCGCAGCTTAAAAAAAAATATTCTTAATGAATTATCATATTTGGTTTTCCATTCTGACCAAAACGTCATATTCATCTTGTTTTCTCTTATTTGCTGTCGATATTAGTTGTATAAAAAATGGATTTGTATAACTTAGTATACCGCTACTATACCAGAGAAGAATGAGCGGGGACATTCTTTTTTGTGTTATGTCATAATTTAAAATTTGTGAGAGCAGTATATTAGCACGACACAAGTAAAATGGCATCTTTAAAAATCAGTTGTTTTTGTCAGTTTTTAATGACAAATATATTGGAAAATTTCAGAAAATCTTAATAATGAAAAAGCGTCATATTTTGTACACCTCTAGAGTCTAGATCCAATTTTTGTCATAAAAGCACGATAATGACAGTAATTGGAAAAAAATATGGTATGAATGATCGCATTTTGTGAATTGTATAAAAACATACTTTGGTGATTTTTGCACCTAAAAAAATATTAATGGTAACCCTATAATAAGATTATAATTAATAACAAAATATTTTAAATATGCATAATTTTGGAAGCGCGTTGTTATTTTTCGAAGCAAAATGTTTAAATTAGTAGATGCAATTTTAATTGCACCAAGAATTTAGCCTACATATGCCATGATCTTAAAAAATATAATACGTCAATTACCTTGTGAGATAAATACTCGCATCAAAAAACACATTATTTTTTGACATGAAGGAATCACAAACACACATAAAAACTATTCGCCTACCTTCTTCAAAAAAAGAAATTAAAAATGCGAAAGATATATGTTTTTTTTAAGTTTACACACACTCATTCTCTTTTTCACAACTTTTGTAGGAAGAGACGCACTCCCATAGGAAGAGTTAAGAGAGCGTTACTAGATTTACAAAGCGGCGTCTATAATCGCATAAGAAGAATAAAACTCTTCCTATAGGATGAAGAGGCTCCCATAACTAGGCCATTTAAGGCTTTAAACAATCTTATAAGAATCTAGAAGAACTCTTCAAGAGTGCATTTAGCTCCCTAAAATAAGTCTCGTAGCGCTCTCGGAGCGTCTTATGAGAGGAAAAATGTTACTTGGGGAGTATATGTATATGGAATGTAGATTGTAGAGTCCAGCAATAGTTCTGTAAAACTAAGTCTAAAGCCATTTGTTATTTAAAAAGCTCTCTAATTACTTTATGCATTACGAAAAAACGTGCTCCGACTGGTTGTTTGGCGATTGCATACAAAATTAGAATAAGAACATGTAAATTTTCTGCTCAATTATTTTAAGCTTAAGAAATGAATTTATTTTATTTTTTTTTTCTATGAATTTTATTCGACTTTCTTTGATGTAAGTTTCTCTTTGAAATATGCAATTAAATTGCAATATTGCTCTTCGAAGTATGCAATGAAATTGAAATAAATTTTATGAAAAACGAGAGTGAAATAAGATTTTATTGCAATTTAGATAAAATAATTAGAATTGGTTGAATGCGGGAAGAAGGAAGATGTTCGTCCTTTTATTTTACAGATAATGTACAGTGTGTAAGGGTACACACTCTGTCAAGCCTTTTGTGGATTTCTGAAGATAATTTTGTTCCTATTGTTTTTTTTTATAGGAATTTTAATCCCACACCCTTAGTGTTTTTTTTTTGTTAAGTCTTTCAAGAAGACAAGGAAGGCGCTTACACAGAGAATGGATAAAGAAACAAAAAATAAATGCAAATAGGATTCTGTGATATCTAGAATCTTTATTTTTCTTTTTGTTCCGTCCTTTGGACTACCATATTTTCCTCCCCCAACTCTTGTAAATACATTCTTCTCGTTTGACAATAATTTCCTTTTCGTTGGTTCTTTTTATCGCTCACTTAATGTTACTTAAGGGCAACACACACACACACACACACACACACAGCACAGTGAGTGGTGAACAGTAGAAGAAAACTTATATTCAAGAACTAACCGCCAGGGGGCGAATTCAACAAAATGTCCGCTTGCTGTGATTTTCTTGTTTATTTTTTTTTTTTTTTTGTTATGTTTTGGGGGATACAAAATATAGAAGTAAAAAAAAAATAAAATAGGGAAATCCTAGAAACAAAAATCTTAAGTTGAAATGAAACCGAATAAAAATATATTTTCGCGATTTCCTTTTTTTTTTTTTCAATATTCTTCTTCTTTCAGTCTGTCGTTAGTTTATGGTTGGTGTGGAGGGAAAAGTTTTATTTTCTTTTTTTATCTTTTTTATTCCTTGAAATATTTTTATCGTTGGAATATCAAATTGAATCACATTTGGAGGCATCATAGACAGACCAAATGAGCGAAAGGACGAATGAAGTAAGAAATGCCCTGACTCTAGTCGGACTGGAAAGGATTCCTTGAATAGAAAAATGTGTGTTTTTTTTATTTTGAAAATTGGGTTAATTTTAGGTGATAAAAATAACCTATCCGAAAAAATTAAGTCATAAATAAATAAATAATATTTTTGGAAATGGAAATATGAGAGCAAAGCACAGGATAACCAAAAACAATCTCATGTAAATGTGTTGGATTAAAAAATACTAAATGTGTGATGTCATTATCATTAGTTTTTAATGTAATTGGCATGGATCTCAATGGTACGTAGGTACTTCATATATAAATTTTGGATATGAATGGTTGAAGTATAGTGGATGGGCGATAGTTAAAGAGATGTGAAACATCAGTGACGTTGGCAGGATTTCAAAAAGCTTTATGTTTTATTTATTCATTTATATATTCCAACAATTACTAATCTTAAATCTATTGATTTTTTAGATACTTATTAATTTTTTTAAATTAACTTAACATTATCTTTAAGTTTTTTTCTTTGTGATGAAAAGTGAACTTCATTACAAATTGTATTACATAAATTTAAAGATCGCGTTAATGTCTCATTTAATCCATAATTTGTTCTATGCGGAGGAACGTTAAATAGAAGATTTCTATTTCGCAGTGTTGTTTCAGGCAGCATCTGGAAAATTCGGACTATCTTAGATCCTTCAGTGCAAAGCGTGTAAGCCTTTTTGGATTTTGTTCAATTCCATGGACAGCATTATCGTAAAATGGAAACCAAATAACACAATTGAATTCAAGAATGGGCAACACCAAGGACATAAAAAGAGTCTTTGGTGTAGACATAACATCTCTAAACTCAGTTGAATTTCTTTTTTTAAAAACCCTAGCATAGCATTAGCTTTAGAAATAATTAAATCTATGTGTGATGAAATGGTCATCTTATCACGCAAATCCTTCACTTCCCTAACTTAAGTAACTAAATCTTTTCCAAATTTATAAACAAAATTTATGGGAAATAATGAACGATATGCTCTTAAAATTTTACGTTTCGATAGATTTAGTTTCAGATGATTATAATCTACCAATTTATTAATTTGAAGAGAAAATCTGATGGCCTACCTTCTACTTTCAATTTTCTCAACACATCATCTGCAGACCCCCAAGTAATAGCTAACCTCTTTGCCAATTTGTAAAGTCAATCTTATACTGATAGTATAAATGAGCCTGACCTTGAATATTTTAACTAACTTTCGAACACTTCTCACACGTCACTCGTTTCTATTGTTATAAGTCTTTGTTCAGTCAGTGAAAAGATTAATTTACTGAAAGATGACTTTTCACCCGGTCCTGATGGTATTCCAGCCATACTTCTCAAAAAATGTGCTAATGCTCTTTGTGAACCACTTACTTTTCTCTTCCGTCTTTCGATTTCACAAGCAGTGTTCCCTACATTATGGAAAAATTCGTTTATATTCCCAATTCATAAGAAAGGCAGTAGGAACGAAATCTCTAATTGTCGTCCGATAGCTAAACTCTCATCTATACCCAAGCTCTTTCACTGCAAATAAATTGTTTCAACGCTTCAGCATGGTTTTTTGAAGGGTAGATCCACTACAACGAATCTTACTCAATTTGTTTCCATGACCGGCCTTTGTGCTTTGGAAAAAGGCGTCGATGTCGATGTTGTAACTACTGACTTTAGTAAAGCATTCGATAAAATATCTCAACAAATTATTTACATTAAGCTTAATTCCTTCGGTTGTACACCATTATTCATTCAATGGGTTAAATCCTACTTAGAGAACCGCCTATACAGGGTAATTTTTAGATGCTTCGAGTCTGAACCCATCTATGCCAATTCAGGTGTTCTTCAGGGAAGTCATCTTGGCCCACTCCTCTTTGTCCTTGCCATCAATGACGTTGATTGCATTACTTCTTACTCTAACCTTTCTATTTATGCCGATGATATAAAAATTATTAAAGTAATATATAACTCTATTGATTCTCTCCTCCTCCAACAAGATTTAGACGCCTTTCTTACTTGGTGTGATAAAAATTTCCTTGAACTCAATGTCAGTAAATGTCAAGCCACGGGCTTTTCTAGGAAACGCCTGCCCTTACCCCCTCGAGCTTATTACTTCCTCAATGAACCTGTTCCCGTAGTTTCATCCATTCGCGATCTTGGCATAATATGTGATAAGGAGCTCAACTTCCGTACGCACATCGACCATATCATAGCAAAAGCAAACTCTAGCCTAGGTTTTATAAAGCGTTGGTCTAAAGAGTTTTCCATCCCCTACGTTACCAAGTCTCTGTACATCACATATGTTAGACCCATTCTTGAATATGCCAGCCAGGTTTGGTCTCCATATCAATCCACACACTCGAATAGAATTGAAGCTGTACAGCGAAGGTTTCACCGTTTTGCTTTGCGTAATTTCCCTTGGTCTGATCCTCATTTCCTACCCTCCTACGAAGATCGACTGCAATTAATCGACCTACACACCCTTGTAACACGACGCCGTGCTGTTGCCGATATGCTCTTTATCCACCAACTAATCACTGGTGCTATTGATTCGCCGGCACTTCTGGAATTGATCTACATTAATACCAATCCACGTAACAATCGATCTATCCCATTCTTTCGCCTTCCCACTCACCGCACCAATTATGGCCACTACAACCCAATTTCCAGAATGCTACACTTAGCCAACAGCGCACAGCATGTCCTCGACTTTAGCCCTAGTTCCTCCTCACTCAGAAGAGACCTAAACTCGAATTTCCAATAAACCCTATATATTTTTTATAAAAAAATAATGTTATAAGTTTATCATATTTAGATTTAGGTTAAATTGTAATTATTTAAATATTGTCATTATATTTTATTATTATATTATGATTTCATAATTATTTTGGTTATGTTTGTTAATTTAGCTTGAATTTAAGCCTGTAAAAAAAATTTAAAAAAAATCACACCATGTTAAAAGGGTTGATACATCGTATTGGAAGTTTCCACAGTCAGATATTGACGATATTTGAGAAAATAATTTCAAATCATCTGCAAACATCAGAGAAATCTGATGGTATATAATTTATAAACAAGTCAAACAATAATGGTCCAAAATGGCTTCCTTGAGGTTGAGGAAGACCCGATTAGACATCAATGTAAAACGAATGGAAAGCTTCAATTTGAACAACTTGTTTCCTGTTTGTTGAGTATGAATCTAACCAATTTAGCAGCATTAGATTCATACCTGGTTTAAGCAATTTTTGATTTAGAAGACCTTGATGAACCCTATCAAAGGCTTTAATCTAAATCTGTATAAGGAAAACATCGACCTGCTTTCCTTTTTCAACGGAGTTCAAATAGAAGTTTGTAAAAACGCAAAGATTTGTTGTAGTCGAACGACCACTTACAAAACCATGCTGTTTGGTTGAGATTACATCTTTGATAGAAAAAAAATAGTTTTGAATAAATGTTTTATCCCACTTTTGTAGACTGGAGTAACAAAATATATTTTCCATTCATCTAAAACAACTCCACTTTGTAAAGATTTATTAAAAATCAACTTCAATGATCTATTTACAAAGTTTTAAAGGTATTTATTCGACCAAGGCCCAGATTCAGAGGGGGGCAACGTGTGGAATTTGACGAAAAAAAGTGAAAAAAGGACCAATAAGTCAAAATTCCATATTAAGAACTGATAAAATGTTGGTAGACAAAAGTCATAGCTCAGTGCCAGGGGAGGGCAAGTGCCCTATTTTGGCCTTTTGAGAGTAAATGACCAATTTTCCTAGACTATCTGTTGTCATGATAAGATAGATATCTTCGGATTTGGCAGAAAATCGTAGGTCTTTTTCGTTCTTCCAAACTAACAATGGATTGAAATGGAATTATTAACAGTTGTAAGTCACACGCGGTCAGCCATCAGCCGAATAGGGGGAATAACATGTAGCATACGAAAACATGCATGTGCCGTAACTATTCGGACTGGTGGAAGTGTGATCATAGCCTCTTCGCGGCGGCCGCTAGAAACAAGCCTTTAAAAAGGTTTGGCTAATATGATCAGGCTGGTTCCACAGGTTGGCAACAGGTTAATTCCCTGTTCCGTAAAACTAGAAGAATTACGAGACCAGCAACAAGCCTCGGAAACGGACTGATCTCACGACGACAACCCACGCAAAGAAAACGGAATAACGATTTACGAATTTTCTTATGGAACGTACGATCGCTCTATAGAGCTCGAGCTGCTCAGCAGCTAGCCGATGCCCTGTCAAAATATAAAGCTGACATAACAGCACTTCAAGAAATAAGATGGACAGGGAATGGTGTTCTACAGAAGAAAGATTATGACTTATACTACAGCTGTCATACAAAACACCATGTGCTCGGGGTAGGCTTCCTAGTCGGCGAAAAAATGAAGTCTGCCATCATCGGCTTTAACGCTATAAGCGAAAGGCTATGCACCCTTCGCGTGCGAGGCAAATTTAAGAACATCAGCCTCATTAACGTTCACGGACCTACGGAGGAGTCCTCAGACGAAGAAAAAGAGACTTACTACGAACAAGTCGAGAGGGCCCTCAATGCCTGTCCAAGGTATGACGTAAAAATCATCCTTGGGGATTTGAATGCAAAAATAGGTCGGGAGCCGGTATTCAGGCATTACGCAGGCACCCATAGTTTGCATGAGAACACTAATGACAATGGACTTCGAGTCTTAGAATTGGCAGCATCGAAAAACATGGTCGTTGCGAGTACCAGGTTCCCGCGTAAAGATATCTACAAAGCCACCTGGGTATCACCTGATGGAGTCACTCGTAACCAAATTGACCACGTGTTGATAGACCGTCGCCACTACTCGAACTTGATGACGGTACGAACGTACCGAGGTGCCAACATCGACTCGGATCACTATCTTGTTGGTATGGTTTTCCGAGGGCGGATTGCCTTGCGAAGACGTATTGCATCCACCGATCAGGTTCGAATCAACACGGCTGCTCTGCGCAATGAAAACACCAGTAACACCTTTGGTAATGCGTTAGGACTCGCCCTAGAACTGGGTAGAGTAAGTCCTGGAGCCAGTATGCTGGGCGTAGATGAGAAGTGGACACGCCTTAAGAATACTGTCATTAGTACTGCCAACTCCATCTTAGGCAGCAGTCGTAGAAATCGAAACGACTGGTTTGATGATGAATGCAAGCTAGCGACTGAACGTAAGAATGTTGCGTACCGAGCAATGCAACAATCTCATAGAACGCGGGCACGCGAAGACGAATATAAAGAGCTCAGAAGAATTGAAAAACGGCTTCACAGACAGAAAAAATCAGCCTGGGAGAAGAACATAATCTGTGAAATAGAGAAAAGCCGAGAGCGAGGTCCGCACCAGGCGCGGAAGTTCTACCAATCCGTCCGAAACATGACGCAGTACACACCACGCTGCACATACTGCAAGGACGGAGAGGGAAATCTGATCACCGATCCTCAAAGCATACTGGAGCGATGGGAAGTGTACTTCAATGAATTGCTAAATGGTCAGCTCACTGCAGAAGTGGAGGCTCCACTACTTCAAGAAGAGTACCCTATGTTGCCGCCACCAAGCATAGAAGAGGTTGAGAAGGCTATAGGCCGGCTAAAGAAAAACAAAGCCCCGGGAGCCGATGGTATACCAGCCGAACTATTTCAACACGGTGGGCCAGCTTTACGTCAAGCAATTCATGAGATTATAGTGCACGTGTGGGAGCATGAAGAAATTCCAGAAGACTGGCGAAAAGGTATCATTTGCCCCATACATTAGAAGGGAGATGTCACAACGTGCAGCAATTATAGAGGTATCACGTTGTTGAGTACCGCCTATAAGATACTCTCCTCTATCCTACAAGACCGGATAACCCCATACGCTAAAACCATCATCGGACAATATCAGTGTGGTTTCATTAGAGGCAAATCAACAACTGATCAGATCTTTACCCTTAGGTAGGCGATGGAAAAATGTCTAGAATTTAACATCCCAACATACCACCTGTTTATAGACTTTAAGGCCGCCTACGATAGCATAGCCAGGGTAGAACTTTACAAAGCCATGAGAGAATTCGGCATCCCAAATAAATTGACACGACTATGTAGGTTGACCATGACCAACGTAACAAGCCAAGTAAAAATAGCCGGATTGCTATCCAAACCAATCAACATCTTTAATGGACTCCGACAAGGGGATGGTTTGGCCTGCCTCCTCTTCAACCTGGCGTTGGAGAAAGCAATCCGTGACTCTGGCACGGCAACAAGAGGGACCATCGTCAACAGGTCCAGCCAGATACTGGCTTACGCAGACGACATCGACATCATCGGAAGAACTGAGCAAGCTGTACATGATTCCTTCATCCAGATCGAGCAGGCGGCACAAAATCTGGGGCTGCACATTAGTGAAGGTAAAACAAAGTACATGGTGGCGTCGAATGCGAGAGGAACAGTTGGTCAAACAATCAAGGTAGCGGAGCACGAATTTGAAGTGGTGCAATCCTTTAAATACCTTGGGTCAATAGTAGCAGCCGATAACAATATAGAAGAAGAAATACGCGGGCGGCTTCTCAAATCCAACAGAGCCTACTATAGTCTGTCAAAGCTCTTCAAATCCAGAAATCTCACCATAACTTCAAAACTGCTGCTGTACAGGACCATGGTCCTGCCAGTACTCACATATGGATCCGAGACTTGGGTGCTTAGCAAAAGGCACTCCGACCTCTTAGCCGCGTTCGAGAGAAAAGTCTTAAGGAGAATTGTTGGCCCCATATGTGAGGAAGGACGATTCCGGAGACGGTACAATCATGAATTGTACGCAATCTACCTTGAAGCAGATATCGTGACAAAAATTAAGCTCGGTAGACTCCGGTGGGCAGGGCACCTAGCTCGCATGAGCGAAGAGGAACCTGCTCGGAAAGTTCTTTGTGGTACATTCTATGGTAGACGACAGCGTGGTAGACCATGCTTGCGCTGGAGAGATGGCGTAGACCAGGACGCCCGGAGCCTTGGGGTGCGCAACTGGATGGCGGCGGCTCGAGACCGGGATGGGTGGAGAGACTTGTTGAAGGAGGCCAGGACCGGACCCCGGTTGTCGAGCCGACGATGATGATGAAGTCACTCTCACCAGCCACCCAATTTATTTATTTTATTATTAAATACTTTAGAACTGGTCACTGGACATGTTGCTTTAAATTTTGTTTCACGATCACCTTTTAGATTTATCCGTTGTTTTATTTGTTTAAATGTTATTCGCCAAAAGATCGTTGATGATGGTTTTAAGATATTTGAGTGTGAATTTGGTAGGAAAACTGCTTTGAATTTGTAGCAGTTATAACGATTAAACCAAAAACTATGTGAAAAAAAAAAAAAAAATATACACTTTGATAAGGGGCTAATTTTGCATATTTGTAGATGCGCATTCGATAATAACATAGTATTTTTTTTCAAACAGAATGGTGTATAAATGTCTGTACATACAATTTCTATATCACAATACTGAAACAACAAAATGGAACTGACAAATATTCCAAACCTCTCAAACGCAAAATTTCAAACATTCCACCACAATCGGTCTGCCACCCAACCGAAAATAAAATGATTGAGGTACAATTGAAAGCTCAGTGACTTTCATAAAAAGAGTTTTGCGTGATTTGTTGCTTTTTGATAATTTTGAAAATTTTCCTTTAACAGCAATTTACGTTGAAAACTATTGTAAACATTTTTTGATATATTTTTTGAGTAAAATAAATTAATGATAATAAAATCAAAAGTAAGCCGTATTTATTACTTAAACAAAAATATTTTTTTCTTTATTTCCAGAACAAGCAAATTCTTTCAACAAACCGAATGCGTGCAGTTTTCTGACAAAAACTCCTAAGGAACAAAAAAAATAAACAATACTAAAAACCATTTATAACCAAGAAAAACATGGCGTCATTGAGTATTCTAAGAGATTTCACGGATCCCTAAAAGGAAAAACAAAAACACTATTTCCCGCGAGTCAATTATGCGCACATCATAATTAATATATAGTAATAAAAGGATAATAAATTATTCTTGACGAGATTTCGATTAAATGTTTATTTACTTCAATTAAATTCATGTCGACCGACGGTTAATGGTGAGACCCCCCTCCCAAACAAAAAAAAAAAACAAACCGCACGTGAAATAAAACGCGCACACATCCAAGATGCCTTGGTGATACACACTCAAATATCGCTTCTGCGAAAATAAAACATCAAATATCGCTTCTGCGAAAAAAAAAGAAAAAGGATTCAAATATCCTCGATCAGCACAAAAATTTTAAAAGAAACTTTATATTTTAAAGTTTTTTTTATGTAAAAACAAATTAGAAAAAAAATATAAAAAAAATATTGTAGTTCACGTCATAACTACTTCACCACATACAAATGAAAATATGGTGTTGCCCGACGATGATGACGATGTACTATTAAAACTTTCAACTACCAACAAAAGCAGTCCGAATAGTTACAACAATACTCTCCCAACAACACCAGCAACATCACTTCCTCCCATCACTTCTTCCAATAGTTTAGTTAATTACTATACAAGAACAAAAGGTAGTAAAATAACTGACAATTTCAATGAGAACACCAGCAACGGCAACATTAAAAACAACTACAGTGACTACACTAAGCGAAGAAAAACCAATCGATCGTCAAGACATCTACTGGACATAACCGGAAGTAGTTGCAGCAAGAAGTGTTGTACAAATACTAGCAGTAGTAGTAGTAATGGTAGTAGAGGTAGTAGAAATAGCAGCAAAACTAGCCATAGTTGTATTAGCGAAAATAACAACAGCAACAACAATAATAAGCATTTGCACAAAAATACCACATCAATACTAAAAAATAGCAATAAATTTAGTAGAAATCGTATTAATTGTAGTAGAATTACTAGTGAAATAGAAAACAATCAACAAAAGCAACAACAAATTCGAGCACGAAGCAACATCAGCAATAGTGGAAGCAACAGCAGCAGTAGTAGTGGGAACGAAACAGAAACAGAATCAGATATTTCAAGATACAACGATAGCGATAGCGATAGCGATAACAGATACTATTTTCAAAAGAAGAAACAAAATTTGATACAAACAGGTAGTGAAAATGTTGATAACGACGATGGTGATGATGATGATTATGTTGCCAATGATTGGATGAGTTGTTGTTCAAACGAAAGACTGCACGAAAGTAAACGTCGAACGGGGGTGCGACGTCGAAGAAAATTCAAACATAACTCAACATTCACATCAACAAATTCCACATCACATTTGCATTTACAAAAATCACCAACATCAACATTAACAACATTAGCAGCACCATCTTCATCTAGAATATCAACTGTAGCAACATCAGTGGCATGTGCATCGCCTCGAAGGACAACAACAACATCATCATCATCATGGAGCCAATTTCTAATAGCCGCTCCGGTTGTGTTAGCGATAAGAGTTTTTCTCCTAGCAGCTACACGAACACTGCCGCCACTTGTACGGATACAGCGAGGGATTTATGGACTTAATAAATACTCATGGATATTTTTACTAATCTACTTGAATTTATCTGCTAAATGTGAGTACCTAGTAAACTTTTTTTTTTCTCTTTATATTTAAATATTTAAAATCAAATATTAAGAATGTTACTGAGGCTGTGAGTTAAATGAAAATGAATATGTTCCACAAATTATACAAATTCAGATTTTCATTCTAGAAATTTCCACAAGGTACCTATCTTTGTATTCGTGCCTTATTTGACTAAAATTCACAAAAATATCAAAATATTAGTATTCACAATCGTAATAAATACAATGATGCTTTTTTTGTCCATACCTGAGGTAGTTCAGCGGATCCAGGGTCAGACCGAAGAAACCAAAGAAAACTCGTTTTTTTTAAAGAGTTCAAAACTCCAACTATTCGTCAATTTTATTTTGACTTGCGAATCTTATAATCTAATTTTACTTTAAATAATCTAACATGGTATTTCATATAGTTTTACAATAGGTTTGCTTAAATAACTAACACGGTACTTCGTATAATTGGGATAGAGTCCCCGGCCCTGGTCGAAATGAAAGGCGCAAATACTACGGTGGGATAGAGTCCCCGGCCCTGGTCGAGACCACAAATAAGTAAAATGGGATAGAGTCCCCGGCCTTGGTCGAAACCGAAGGCGCAAATACTACGGTGGGATGAAGTCCCCGGCTCTGGTCGAGACCAAAGGCGCATATGCTATGGTGGGATAGAGTCCCCGGCCCTGGTCAAAACCAAAGGCGCATATGCTACGGTGGGGTAGAGTCCCTGGCCCTGGTTGAAACTGAAGGCGCATATACTACGGTGGGATAGAGTCCCCGGCCCTGGTCAAAACCAAAGGCACATATGCTACGGTGGGATAGAGTCCCCGACCATAATCGTAACTGAAGGAACAAAATAATTTCACAGCCCGAAAGCCAAAAACTTCGAAACTACTATCTATATAGCACCACGCACTCAGCAGTGTGTTTCTTGGTAATTCTCTTTTGGTACTCGAGAATGGTACGCACTGGTAAGCGCAGAATTCCCATACAAATTACACCTTGACTTATCAAATCTGTGTGAAGGAGTAAATGTGAGTTATAAAAGTGCAGAAAAACTCGTCGAATCGAATCTAATCGTTATATGTTCGTTTATCCGGCTTATGACGATGATCTGTGTATCCGGTGATACACAGATATATTTGAATTTTAAAATTCAATAATAGTTGAAGTGACAGTTGGGTCGTTGTTGAGGGCGATGTGTGGTACTAACATAACAGTAAGGATTCCAAAGGCAAAAAAAAAATTCTTTAGTTCCCCTTTGAGCAAATACGGATGAGCTCCGGATAAAACTCAGACATTTTAATTTTTGTATGTGTAAACGTCTATGCCAGCGGTAGAGTGAAATAAAAACGTGTGACGTTAAGAGGTTACGAAGTCATATTTTACGATGTAGAGCGTTACGCTACGAAAATTAGCAAAATAGGAATTAGGTGCGTTGAGTGACAAAAGTCTGAAGATCCCCTCCAAACAAAGTAGTCCGTCTTGGATCCGTGCACGTAGTCGTAAACGTATGGACGACTTCGCACATATATCGGAATATGGATCCTCAAAAATGCGTTTCGACAAACGTTAATGTTTGCACATATGAACCGTGAGACCCAGGGACTCAGACAATTTTTTTTTTTTTTCTGATTAATTGTTAAACTAATTAATTGTTGAACTTATCATATAATTTACATCAAGTTCAAATAATATACTTTATGTAGCGTTTTTGAATAATTAAATTTTCATTGCAAATTTCTTCAAATCTATTAAACTAGTCTTAAATTGTATGTATTTATTTTAAACACCCAAACAAACTCAGTGAAACTCAGTGAAACTCTTTTTCCCTCCACTTTCCATCGCTAATGACAGTCTTCACATTATAAGCATCCTTTCATCCCTTACTCTTACTTACTCAAGAGAGAGAGAGAGAGAAGAATAAATTTAACCAAATATAGCAGCTGCAGACTCCATCCACTTTTACCCCAAAGTCTCATTATAATTCTTAACCAAGCTCATTGTCCTGGCACTCGTCATCATTGTCATTCTCATCCACAAAAAAAGAAAAACTAAGCCATTGTCCTTTGCAGTGTAAGTTCGGTTGGTGTAAAATAGTAAGTACATAAATAGAATATCATAAACATACACAATGCATCTCTCCTACTACACTTGACTGCACAAACAGTCAGTCAGAATAAATGACAGTGTTGTAGTATAGTATAGTTAGTCCTTAAGGCAAAACTTAAACCAACAATGAGGAGAGGAATTGTTTAACGCCCTTAAGCTAAGCCATTGACTTCGTCACTTTTGTCTCTTGTCTCCGGGTACAACCTGTAGAGCGACACAATAATTTGCATTTTGTTTTTTTTTTTTTTTTTATTTAATATTTTTGTGTTGCCTTAAAAAACAAACAACAAAATACATAAATATCTCTGGCAACATGTTGACAAAAGAACTCATTCACGAATATGAATTTATTTTTGGACACACATGCATATAATGTATGTAAGTATGTATGTCATCATCATAATAGCTACATATGTAGAAAAAAAGAAAAAAGGACATTCACATCACAATAACAAAAAAGATTAAAATTAGAAAATGTCCCAAAAAGACGTGGGAGCTGAAATTTCTATAAAAAAAAATATGAATGGAAAAAAGAGAAGATTTATGATGCAGCATTTGTCATTTGTTTGAGGTTTGAAACATTTTTTGCTTACGAATAAAAAAAATAACATTCAAAATGTCTTTGAAATTAAATCATACACAAAAAAGAACTAGATTTTTTTTTCCTGTGACGTTTAAAAATTTATGAAGGCATTTCTTCTACATTTTGTTTTGGGGATTCTGAATTTAGTTGTGAAGGAAATTTTAATTGTAAAGGTTCTTCCAATAGAAACTTTCGAACTTTGACAGTTGATAGCGGCCATATTGTTGAAGCTACATCTGTCAAATTGGCTGTTATTTATTCAGTCTTTTTTGAAAAATCAAAATGGAAGGATATAGCGTTCAACAACACGTGAAAATGATAGAATTGTTTTATCAAAATGGGTGTTGTGTTCTGGAAACGTTCCGCAAGCTTCGCTGTCGTCTTGAAAGTGATGATGCCCATTTCTGGATGAATGGGCACGTCAACAAACGAAAATGTAGAATTTGGGAAGATACAAATCGACATGAATTCCAAGAGCGTCAAATGCATCCCGAAAAAGTCTTTGTTTGGTGTGGATTTTGGGCTGGAGGCGCGGCGTCATCGGTCCATATTTCTTTGAGCACGACTTTGGCCAGGCCATCACCGTCAACGGGGAGCGCTATAGGTCGATGATTACCAACTTCTTTTGGCGTGAATTAGATGAAATGGACACCAACGCGTGTGGTTTCACTACTTGCCACACAGCTCACGCCATATTGAAAATTCTGCACGAGCGATTCGAGGGCATGGTCATCTTACGTGGAGGTGATGTGAACTGGCCACCAAGATCGTGCGATTTGACCCCGTTTGACTTTTTCTGGTGGTGTTTTCTGAAATTGCAGGTCCTCAAAGCCAACTAAACCCATGCCATCGGTCAAATTCAGCCTGCTTTATGTGCCATATTCATGGAAAATTGGACGCTCGGAATACCCGCACGTTATTGTCGAGAAGCCAATACATCCACAGAGAGTGAAAGTTTGGTGCGGAATGTGGAGTGATGGCATCATTTTTCTTTGAAAATGAGGCTGGGAACAACGTTTCGGCCAACGTCGGGCGTTACAGAGCCATGTTAACCGACTTTTTTTACTGAAATTCAAGACAAAGATTTAGACAACCTCTGGTTTATGCATGATGGCGCGCTATGCCACACAGCCCATGCCACAATCTATATATTCAAAAATCATGTTATCAGCCGATTTGGCGATGTCAATTGGCCGCCTCGGAGCTGCGATTTGACCCCTTTGGACTTTTTTTTGTGGAGAACCGTGAAGGACCGATGTTATGCCAACAATCCGGAAACGATTCAAGCACTTTAGCCTAATATCATCCAAGCAATCCGGGAGCTTTACGCAACCATCAATAAGGTCTTGCAGAATGAAGGAGTGACACGACAGGAGTGACAGTATGCTCTTCTGCGAAGCCATAGCCCAGGCAGCCATTTAAACGACATTGCGTTCCATAATTATTAATGAGAATGTTTGTTCTTACTTATAAAGACACTAGCTGACCCGCCCGGCTTCGCACGGGTAGACAAACCTAAGCTTCGCATAAAATTACAAATTTTGTAATTGAATATTTAATACTACTTACTGAGTTTTGACCCACTTCACGTTATGAATGGCGAAATTCGTTGAAATATGATCATCTACGTCCAACCTTCATTACTTTCCCAACGCACAAAGAATTTTTGTAATCAAAAACCTTTTTTTTGTGATTATTCCATTTAACTCTATAAATATAAATTTTTTTAAAAATAACCTTTCGAACACAAAGAGAAATATTGAAATCAGATGCCACTTTACATTTCTACCCTATTTCACTCTATAAATTGTGGAAATATCCTTGAGGCCATCCACTAATAAATAACCTTTCATTTACAAATTAAACCCGATTTTATTTTATTTTTACTCTCTAAGCAAAATTTAAAAAAGAATATCCCTAAAGCTATTTACTTAGAAAAATCCTTAACAAAAAAAGAATTTCCTAAATCGGACAATTTTTATTTTTACCCCATTTCATCCTACAAATAATAAGATTTGAAAAAAATATTCCTCGAACCATTTCCTAAGAAAACCTCTTCAAATAAAAACGAATTTGTTCAATCGGACACTTTTTATGTTTACCCCATTTCACCCTATAAATAAAAAATTAAAAAAAAAATCCCTTAAGCCTAAGAAAAACCTTTCAAACCCAAAAAAGAATTTCCTTAATCGGACAATTATTTTATTTTTACCCCATTTCACCCTACAAATAAGAAAAGTTGAAGAAGAATATCCCAAAAGCCATTTCCTAACCGCCTATAGCGCGATTTGTTGAATGGTAATTGAATTGAACTGAAAAACGCAATTTCCGCCTACAGCGCCACTTGTTGGGACTTTTTCGACTTTTCTTTTTTCCTAAACCTTCGCGGTACAATTACGCCGAACAAACCCGTAGGAGGAAGTACCCAATTTGGTGCAGTCGTGCTTCATTTTTGTATATATATAGAAGATAATACCTATATGGAAAAATATTTAATTTTGTTCATTTTATTACATTTTTAAAAGAAACTTGTATTTGGCCCACCATATGTAGATGAGCACTTTTGCTGTGAAGATACGATCGATATCCAACACATTGGTCAATGAAGATCCTTAATGGTTTCATATGGTCCTAAAACACACATACCTATGCATGTCTCCCTTCTACTCTATTTTGAATGCCAGGGAGATTTTTTTTCTAAAATGTGGTTGGTAACGAAGCGTATTTTTTTCAATTTTTTCCAAAATGATATTTACAAAAAGCTTAATTTTGCGCTTTTCAGCCTCAAAATCTAAAGCTCGAACCACATGTCGCCTAGGTCCATATGGTTCAATTTGGGCCACAAAAAATTGGATATCATCGATCTGTAGCGCTCGCCATTGACGGTGACTGCCTGACCAACGTCGTTTTGGAAAAAGGGATGGACAAATGACGCTGCCAGCCCAAAATCCACACCAAACGGTTACTTTTTGAAGATGTATAGTCACCTGGTGAACCTCGTGTGGGTTGGTGTCGTCCCATTTACGGCAATTTTGCTTGTTAACATAGCCATTCATCCAAAAATGCGCCTCGTCGCTAAAGATGATTTTTCGGCTGAAATTGGGGTCCTCCTCTAAACGCTTCGAAGCCCAGTCAGCGAGCAAACGGCGTTGTCTATGCGGTTATGAACTTTGAGCTTCTGGGTTAGTTGGATCTTGTACGGGTGTAGGCCTAAGTCCCGACGCAAAATTTTCCAAATTAAATTCTGCCAGAGGCCGAGTTCTTGTGCTTGGCGAGGAATCGACTTCCTAGGGTTCGCTGTACACTTTCACGTACCGTGGCAATGTTCTCGGCGGATCTTGCTTTACTTTCACGTACTAGTGCATTTTGACACCCCTGTCAAACTAAAAGTTATCTAGTGAACCCAGAACGTCGGGCGTGACATTAGGTAACATCCACCTGCTAAATCGATTAGCGTACTCCGTTTCTCGGATAAAAAACCGTACTAAAATTCTGAACAGTGCAAATGTTCGGGTTCCCACTGTAGCTAGAAGACTGGCCGTGACAGTAGGTAAAAACAAACGTCGATGTTTACACACATTAACTATAAGTCAAAAAAAAAATGCAATTGAAAGTAAATTGTAGTAGAATTGTAGTAGAATTTTAATAGAATATAACTTATAGACCTGTTTCTAATTAAACAGAGCTTCCAAATTCTCTCTGAATAGCAACTGCTTCTCTAACCTAGGTGTTAAAAATACTCCAGTTTAGTTAGACTATATGACTATATGTCCAATAGACAATTTTTTTTTTTAATTATAAATAAAAAACAAGTTAGTTTACAACTTTTCTGTATAACAATAATAATTGTAAGATTATATTTTGTTTACGAGCACCCGAATACTCACATCACATAATTCACAAATTCGTTCATCTAGAGAATTGCTAGGATAAAAAATACGAGTTCTTCTAATATTGATATTGTTTTAACTTCTTTCTTGGACCCTTACTCTTCCAGAGTCTTGAACAAAAATTAAAAAATAAAAAAAAAAAAAAAACAAAACAAAACTATTCGAAAGCAATAAAAAACGTGAGCTGTGTAGAGTTTCTTTTCTAAATATAATTCAATTCTATTTCGATGGAAGAAGTAAGGAAAGACGCAGCGGATGTGTGTGTGATTTCAAGGCGGCTCTAAAGAAAACCCCAAGTTTGAATGGGAGTTATCCTACAATGAAATTCTATAAATATATATTTATAAAATGTATATAAGTATACCTACTGCCAATCTCTTGGACCTATGCCTCCGTACAATCCACTGTTCGTGATAATTTGAAAAGTCACTGGATAAAGTTTTCCGGTCGATTGATTTTGGGCGTCGTCGCTCGTCGTCGTCATCGTCGTCGTAGTCATCGTCGTCGTAGTCATCGTCATCTTCATCGTCCGTCGTCGTCAGCTTAAAGAGATGACAAAAAGGAGGAGGCAGGATATGAAATGAATATGGTATATCAACCGAAAGATATGCTGAGATTTCAACATCTCCTTTTCTAAACCAAACTAATTCTTAAACCGACGACATTCATACCCGGCCCCTTGTCAGTCATATAGATTTGCAAGAAATAAAATACCTACAAAGAAAGGAGACAACACAACAAAAAAAAAAAACAACAAAAATAAAAATAAAAATAAAAAGAAAAAGATGTAATAACAAAGCTTCGAAGATATTTTATCATCACACTCATCAAGGACATTCGACAATGACAGGAATAAGATCGAAAACGAAATGAAAAGAAAAGAGAACACAAAATTATTGTTTGCTTCGGTGATTTTCTAATCTTCAATTGAAGAAGAACATGTCCGTCGGTCGGTCGGTCGGTCGGTCGGTCGGTCGGTCGGTCGGTCGTTGAAATGGTTTTTTATTTGTTTGTTTTGCCATCAATCTATGATTATTTGTTGCTATCAGTGATAGCAATCGTGGAGCCATTTATAGATATATGGAGATAGTTTACAGTAAGAAGGACGAAATATGAGACCAAATGTGCCAATAAACTATTTCCAACATCACAACCTCTTCTTATAGATGAAAATGGAGTTGAATCCACCACCACCATCATCAGAGATGAACGTTCAGAGAGAAGCTTCTTCACATTCAAGCCCCCATTCTCCGGTAAACCCCCTCTTATAATACTTTGCAGAGGATAATGATTGAAGAAAATTTAAACCATAAACAACATAACCATCTCGTCAGAGTGTTTCCTACTTGTCACCGCACCCCTCCTCTGACCATTTATGCAGCAAGCGATTTCAGTGAGTGACAACGAAATGAAAAAAATTCTTTTTCTTCAAAAATAAAAATAAAAAAAAAAAAATAGAACACAAAAGGAACAAATGCAAAAATATACAAAAAAAACTCGTATATAGATAGAAAATCCTGCCAGCTTGAATCGGACATATAAAATCCCCAGGAGTATGCAATTTTTTTGGTATTTTTCTTTTAAAAACACATCACGTCCAATTGAGGTCCTCCATACTGCTTTTCTGTTGCCTCCTTCAGCTTCAGCACAAAGCTTATAATACATACTACATAGGAGAAGGAGCAAAAAGGATACATTTTTGAAGTTTGGTATAGCATCATGATGGTATGGGCTACTTGGGATTTCCTCTTTGACGTTCCCGCCGTTGTTGTCCTCGGTTGCTGTTTTATAGTCGATTTTGCTTGGTTACATTATATGATTTTTGTATGTGGTGTGGGAGATGGTGCTTCCAGTTCCTCCAATTTATGTGGTTTTGTGTGTTGCTACCTTGTAATTATTCGGGACTGCTGCTATACTCCTGCGGGTACGTGATGGTTGGTATATGGGAATTTTATTGTATCAGGTGCTATTTGTCGAGGAAATAAGCATCAGAGAAGGAAGAAGAATCAAGGTTTGAAATTTGGCAATGCAGTAGGTATATAGGCATAGGGTGTCCAATATATGATAGCCAGATGGCCCAAATCCCCCTAACGGACCAAATCATTATAGATTCTATCTACAATCTCTCTGATGAGTTCTCACCTCCTTCGCTCCGCCTCTCCTCCACTCCGGAGAAGCTTTAATATAAGAATCGATAAAGAAAGTGGTCAATTAAAAAATTTACATCCAGATCTCAAGAGCCGATGATGATAATGATGACGATGATGACGATGATGACGATGATGGTGGTGGCAGGTATAGTTGAAATTGAAACAATCAGCAAAAGCCAAGGTGTGAAGAAAACGAACAATGAAATAGAGATGATAATTTTATTAGAAGAAGTAGGTATTCGATTCAAGAATTAATTGAAAGAAAGTGCTCAAGTGAAAGACAAAGGACACAATGAAATCAAGAAATGAGATTCAAATTGCAGGTAGTATAATAGATGGTGTTTCAAAAACTTCAAAGGAAATAGGTAGGTATATCTCTGAAATTAGGTTAAATGTTAAAATGATATAGGTTAGGTATTGGAAATTAGGAACGTGATTGAAAGGTGTTTGAGTTGTGGTAATATTTTAAATAAGTCAGTATGTAAATACAGTCAAGTGATGGGCAAGTGTCCAGTAGATAGCTATCATTTAAGGGTAAACACCCATCAGGATATTTGTCTTGCTTGGTGAAATGCTCGTAGCCAAGGCCAGGAGGGTTGAGGTATTGGGCTTAACATGGGAGAATATTATTGATGTATAGCTATAGTTCAGTCAAATGGTACAATGTGGTTTGCATTTAAATTAAAGTCTTGAAGGTAGATAGGAGGTATTTTGAATACCACTACGGATAATTCCCCCCCCCCCTCTATTTCCGCAAGACGTGGCCACAATCTTGAATTTTCGTAATTTTAAAGGTTACGACAATTATGTTAGTAAATATGGGTTTTAGAGAAAAAATGTTGGGACCAAATTTGTCAAGTAAAATGTTTAAAAAAAACTTTAATGAAATACCTTTTTTCAAGATTTGGAATTTAAAAAAAAAATAGGTATATCTAAATTTTCAAAAATTATAAATTGTTTGTGTTTTCTTGCTTTTTTGATTTTATGAAGAAATTATTATATTTCGGAAAACAGTTAACTATGCAAAAAATTAAAGCCGTAAGATTCTATAAAAAACAAATTTCTAAAATATTTTTAAAGAATTTTTGGTATACGAACAATTTCTACCGAGATAATTGCATCTAACTTAAAAAATGCTTAAAATTGAAGATGACGTCCATCACTTTTGGAAAATGGGGGAGGAAATCTAAGTCGGAGTGTTCCGGTGATAATTCCTTATTGATGATTGTGCACTAACCAAATTCGTTTTTCCATCCTCCGTTTGAGTTCGGGTTACCTACTGACTTCACACAGCTTTGCGAGTTAGGAACTCCGGGTTCTTTAGCACTCCATATGTGAGATATTTCCAAAAAAAAGTATGCCATCTATATAAGGTCAGTTCTGGGTTCCAGGTCAATGTGGCATTGAGGGAAACGAGCGGGCTGATGAACTGGCCAGGCAAGGATCGGCCCTTATTGGAGTTATGTAGGCCAAATTATTCTCAATTTTTCTAACTGAATCCAAATGCAGATGGGAAAGTTTAAAAAACTGCGTCATATAAAGAAAAATATGGCTCATATATAATAAATCTCGAACAACTGACCTGATATTTAGGCCCAGGCGAGACACAGCCAGGGTTGTTGCGACATGTTCTGGTCACTGGCCCGTAGGAGAACATGCGGCGAAGCTGGACATTCCGTACAATACTTTTTTTCGTAGTTGTGGCGACCATTAGAAGAAGGAAACAGTAGTTCACTTCCTCTGTAAATGCCCTGCTCTGGCCAGATTGAGAGGGAAATCATTTGGAAAGGCTTTTCTTGAAGGCCTACACAAACTTTCTGAGATAAAAATCAAAGATTTTATGGCTTTTCTCAACGCGACGAAATGGATCTAGGTTTAGCTTTGACCTTAATTCCTTCACCACATCCGTTGGACTCTTTAGACAGTGCGTTAGCTGAATAAGGGTAACTAAGGACCCGTAAGAGGGTGTATCCGAAAACCCCTCCAATAAAACCACTTTCAACCAACAGGACAATACGAGTTATGGTATCAAAACGGCGAGCTCCAGCGCTAATTGGATTGGAATAATGGCTCTGCGACGCCATTTTTTTTTTACCTTTTGGTCAAAAAAGGTAAACTATTTTCAGAAATTTGTTTTTCCAAATATTTTTTTTTAAGTTTTTTTCAGGGTCGTAGAAATGTTTAGCACCTTCTTTTGTGGGTCATTCGCATACAAAATTATAGTATCTCAAAGGTCTTAGTGACTTCATAAAATGTCAACTATAGTTTCTAAAGTTGGTTAAGATAAAGGTTTTTTATTAATTGATTTTTAAAAGATAAACATTAAGATGTCATACTTTTTTGCGAATATCCCACAAAACAGGTGCAAAAATCGCAAATGACTTTGAAAATAACTTTAACCATTAATCAAAAATTTTCTATGGCTTGCTAATTTCTAAAACAAGTTGAGCATTTTCAAACAATTACTAAAATTTTTTAGATCGCATCCTATTTTTCGAATATCCCAACTTTTTGTTCGAATATCCCACAGATGGCGTTCTAAGATCCCAGAGCCAATAAAATATCTAAAATTGAGTTTCTTCCGTTCAAGAATACTTGAATCACCTGTGTGATTTTAACATTTTTAAATAAACCCTCTAGAAAAATATACATAAATGCAAAACCACCCAAAATAATTCAACAAAAATTCAATTGGAGTAGTTTTTAATTTTGTTTTGGTTTTGGTAATGCCCCCTACTTAGAATTGAAATTCCACTGAACAAGGATTTAACGGAAAATTCAATGAACTCAAATTGTTGATATTTTTCAATCGATCGGATTTTAATGAAATTTTAATTTTCAAATTTAAAAAGGTAAATGAGGTGGGCGGAAACATTTTCGCTGATTAAGAATCCTATTAAATATGATTTACGCCATAGGATCACTCAAGGGGTTATGACTACCCTTAACATGTAAAAACACAGTGCGAGCGTTAGGAAAATCGGATTGGGTTTAAAGATGGATATTGGTTTTGAATTTCTGAATATTACAATGAGGGGGAAACATAGAGTAAGGTGCATTCCACATTCGTATAGTACGGTTCAAGAAAGAATCTCTCTACTTTATAGTACCTACATATGTCCTAAATCGGGCTCAAGGGTAAACTGATGCAAATTACTGGAATTTCGATTAAATTGTTTCAGGGGAGGAATCCCACTATAGCTTTTTCTCAACGCAGAACATTCCAACTTTTTGAAAAGGAGTATGATCTCTAGCTGCGCTTAGACAATTGATTAGCGCTTAGTTATTCATTTAGTGATAACTTTCACAACTGTTGCAGGCAGTTAGTCAGAGGGTCCAAAACCCGTGCGAAACTATAGCTGTTTAGTTGATGTACCTGCTAAGTTCGTCTGTGGGATAGACTTTAAATGGATATTTCATAATAAAATTTACCTTTAGCCAGTTTAAAGTTTTTTTCCATGAACTTTCATTCGCTATCATAACTGAATTGTAAAGTAGTTTTAGTTTTGGGAGAGATTTTCATTGCCTTGAGCTAAAATATGTTTGTTTTCACACAAAACACTCCCAGAAGTTACTTTGGTATTAACAAATGTTACACAAAATTCAGCTAGTTTTCTAACTGTATACAATAGTCGTTACGGCTAACCACAGCATGCGTCAGTGAAAAGTTTTCAAGCAATGACAAACAAAACAAAACTCTTGAGTGTTCCTGCTTCCATCAAAATAGAAAAAAAAAAAAAATCCTTTGAAAAAATATTAAGCCTCTAAAGACTCTTATAAGAACCTTCCAGTTTTGTAATCCAAAATAAAACAAATTGCAAACACACCGCATAAAGTTTAAGTCCTCTGTCATGGGCTCATGGCCAGGCCGATGTTAGAAAAATAAACACTCCAAATACTGAAATTCGTCCTTAAAAAAAAAAAAAAAACAAAAAAAGCAACAGCCCTCATTGTTCAGGTTTTATCCCTTTGCATACATATTTTTCCACATACATAGGTGCTTGGGTCTTTTCACAAAATTTATTTCCTAACGTGCCAAGAGAAACTATTTCTCTTTATTCACAAAAAAAAAAAACTAAGTATTTTAAATTTGCACAAAGGATTTAATACATGCACTCGAATGCTAATCCCTTCACAGGAAATTCACACATGAACACAGGCGAAAATAGTCCTACGACTTGCAGTTTACTCGGAAAAAAAAAATTCAAAATCCTTTCCATTCCTGCAGAGAAAATGCAGGTTGGACGCGAGCCAATCCTTACTTTTGTATAGAGGTGAATTAAATTAACACCCTCTACATAATTGTAAGAGGTAGAACAAAAAAAAAGGATATCGTTCAATTGTATAAATTCTGGTGCAGCGGGAGAGTGTATACTTTCGTAATGATATTCCAGTAAAAAAGGACTCAACAACAATTAGTACTTTTACTTTGAACTAAGGGAACGTCGTCGTCGTCGTAGTTTTTTTGTTCTGCTTTTTTGTTTTTATTTTTTTTTTTTTTCTAAAGGGAATTTCAGCCTTTTGGGAGTCGGTTGGCTATACGCAATATACAATAGAGAGGAGAGTCAGAATGCTTACAACGTGATGTGTCCTAGAGGGTCCTAGGACACATCCCCACCCCACCCCCATCATCTCCTCCTTTACGAGGATGAAGACGATGAATGGTGGCGGCGCATGAGATGAAGAGAAACTGAGGGTAGAATGCCACACTACTTGAGAGTTCATTCACCATCAGTACATATTGCAGGACAAAAGTTTTATTTTTATTTTTTATTTGTTAAATTGTTAAGCTCTTCCTTTTACGGTATTTTTGTGTATACAGAGAGACGTAACTTACTTATAGAAACATACAATAACACAGATGCTTTATGTTTTATTAAATAAATAGGAACGCAAAAAAAAAGTTAAAAGTTTAATTTTGTTCTAGGAATTCTTGAGGAATGCTCTCCATTTGCTCGGCTGTTTTTCTTTGGCTCTCTCCTTTTTACTTACTATTTGTCCTTTGGCAAATGGAACTTAATTTTGCAGAATAGGTTCGTGCAGTCAATGCGGACCAAGGAACAAAAAAAAAAAACAGCATCCACCGAATTGACACAGGAAGTGTTGCAGAAAATGTTGTTTGCTTCCTTGCACTAAAATAATTCACAACAAACTTTGACCACAGAATTTGGATAGAAAGAAAAGGAATTCCATTTTGTTTTTGCTTTGTATGCAGAATATTCAACCAGGCATTTTTTGTTAAGTTTCTTTTTAATCAAAGCTTTTTTTTTTGGTTTGTTGCTTAGGGACTAGTTGAGTCATTTTTTCGAGTGAAAATTAAATTTAATGTATGCAAAAAATAGTCAACTATTTTCGAACAAAATTGTTTTGATTCATACATTTTTTAAGGCAAAAAAGTTAGTTAGAAAAGTAACAAATTGTGGTTTAGGAAAACTGTGGAACGTAATGATGTAAATGTCACGCCCAAATTAGTTGTTATAATTCTTCAATACCTATATTCCTACACCTATGCTATTTCTTAACTTGCCATTTTCCTGGAAGCTGAAAACATAACCTGTGTGAATGCTTTTGGAACGCATTCCCGTGAAATGGAAAATTTACAAGTTCCACTTTCTTTTTCACATCATAATTTCAAGTTCACAGCGTGCAGAGAAACAAAGGAACGTGGAAAAATTTGAAAACTCGGCAGTAAATCAATTCTGTTTTAAATTTTAAGCTATATGGAGCGCAATGCTGCAAAGTTCTTTGACTTTGAATAATAATTATTTCACTTGTTTATTTTTTTTGTTATTTTCTTGTAGAAATTAAAAATATACCTCCTAATGAATGTGGTTCGTATTTTCGTGAAATGAAAAATAAATAATGTTTCAATATCTTTTCACGTTAAAATTCCGAGCTCAAGCATTGCCATATATTTACAAGATAAAAGACAAAATATTGTAAAATGAATTTGAATTTTGTTAAAAAAAAAATCAATATTCCTCGAAATAAGTGCTGCGAAAGTTGTAGTTTTTCTAATGACGTCGTTTATTGTCAGTTACCATTTTTACTCGAACTTTGTTTCAGAATTACCATCGAATATTAGATTTATATTTGTTTCGCTCTGTTTTCATTTCCCACAACCTCTTCCATTACACAAATTTTATTTTTCCAAAAATCAAATTGATTGCAATTTAGTTGTCAATATTTGAACAAAGCCGTACCTGAGGCATTTTTCTGATTGTTTCATCAACTATCAAACGTCAACAAAGAATTGCGTCTTCAACTTAAGTTTTGCTTATATTTAGATATACCTATGGCATCAGGTGCATGTTTTTTCATAGTCGGAGATTTATATGCAGTCCAACTAAGGTTTTAGTTTTCAATGGTGAATAAAAAAATCAATTTAAAGATAGAGTGTGTATAAGACTTCAACATATCTGAATCATAAAAGTAACGGGACTACTGAATATTTCTTCAGGTACCTACGATATTTTTAAAAATGGTCAAGGTTATGTTTAAGGTTATAACTAAATGCCTCTTGTTAAAACTGATAAATGTAATCCTTAAAAAGCTTCTAGTACCAAAGGTATTCACAAGTTTTTTAAGTTAAGTTGACCTTTGAGTCCATTTCAAGGTCAAAATTTACATATAACCAAAGTTTCCATTGCCCTATCGATTTTCGATGCCAAAACAGGGAGTTCCATGAACAAACAAAAAGTAAGTCATTTTTTTTCGGAATGTGACTAAAAGAATGACCTTGACCTTATTTGAAATAGACATGCCAAGTATAACAGTTTCGGTTTATTAAAGTAACGTTTATGCGGCCCCGCAGGGCCAAAGCCCTCCAGCTGTGGCGCGACGCACGTTAACGCACATCCAATTTTTAATGGCAATAAACTGTTATAACGGTTATAAAATTGTTTTCTTTAGTCTCCTCTTTTTGAAAAGGACGATAATAGAGACATGCCAATTTATAACAGTTTTTCTCCATTAAAAGTGGGCGTACGTTAACGCGCTGCCTGAAGTATGCCCACCAGCCGGCGGCGGCGTTGGAGAGCCCTGGCCCTGTGAAGCCGCATAAACATAGTACCTACTTTTATGAACGAAAATTATTATAATTAGCATGTCTAGAGTCACTCTCTTTTGAGAAATGATACCTGATAGTAACTATTGGAAACATAAACTATGATTCTTAAGACCCAATTTATGTTCCTTTAAATAAGGATCAGACTAGATAAATGGCAATTTACAACTGGTATAACAGGTTCTGGCATTCAAGTTGGATGCCAGAAGTATGCGCACCGGCGCGGTTGAGATCTTTGGCCAGGTGGAGCCGCATGAACAGTATTTTACAAGGATATAACTCTAGACATGTCAATTTATAACAGTTTTGTTTATAAAAGTACTGTTTATGCGGCCCTGCAGGTCCTGGGTCTGCTTAGGGCTCCAAGAGGTTTTTTTTTCAAGTCACTTGAAGACTATAACTCTTAAAAATTAGCATTTCTCTAGTCTCGTTCATTTTACGTCACTTCTTTTAAATAAAATAGAGAGTTTCGACCATTTCATCTGCATTAACTTCAAGATTTCGTTAAAATCTTAGCAAGCCAACAAATCACGATTTCATGTCGATATTTTACTGATAACTAGATTAAAGCTAACATATATTATTATGTACTGTCCTATTGATCGAAAATCTTGGTTTGACTTCACATCGGCCTCTGAATATATTGTATATTCTGAAGAAAAATATTGCTATCCAATCGAGTGAGGCCAAACGATAGGGACTGCGACGACGAGAATAGGTAAGTTTTAGATTTAGAGCTTCAGAAAATACCAAATTTAACTACCTTCGCTTCGATGCGATGTGACGCAACGTCTTTATTTGATTGTTTGTCATTCGATGTTTTGTTGTGTGTTTATTTTGCCTTCATTTTCTTGGTTGTCATTTTTTCCCCGCCTTTCACAACTTGATTAATGCTTCTTTCTATTTCTTTATGTATAAATATATGCAGCAACAAATCAACACAAGTCTGAATTTGAAAGGATATATCCTGCTTTTTTCTTTAAAGGTGTACCACCTTACGTACAGGGTGCAGCAAAGCATTATTGTGGATCTTTAAACATAAATTCGTCAAAGCTTCAAATTCACTGTGTGACTGTGTCTTTTGTTTGTTCATCATATTTCCCCAACAGATCAGAGAAATTTTTATGATTAAAGGACAAAATTGCATGAGCGGTTTCAGAACATAAAAAGCTGAACGAAGCAAAACGTCACATTGACACTTGAGAGATTAAACTCAGTAATTTAAAAATCCCCAGATATTGATTAATTTTTTACATTTTATTAAGGAACTGGCCTAATTTTAAGATTTCGTTGAAAATATTCTGATGGATGGCTTAAAATTTTTAAAATACATGTCAAATGAATTCTGCATCACCCTGTATATTTTCATCATAAAAGCGATTTATTCGAAACGGAAGTATTACTGCTGTTGATTTGCGATTTGTTTTTTTTTTTTTTTTTTTTTTTTTTTTCTGTTCTTTGACTTTTAACACTTCTTCTACCCAACTAACTGACCTGAAAACCTTTTCGAACAGGAGTGGATTTATTAGTTAAGCAGTCCTGAGTTTTAATAAAGTCTTAGTTTAGGCACTAGTAAATTGGAGTTTTCAAATTATTGATTACAAAAAGCTTTCAACGCCTTTTATTCCTGAAAGTGTTAACAGGGCCTACAGTACTGAATAATTTTGATTGATGTTATTTTAACAAAATGGTTTAAGCTATAAATATGCAAATATCGACTGTCTAACTGAATAGCCTTTCTAATTTCGTTAACACATTTGTAAAGTGTCGATATAAGCATAAAAAGGAGAATATTATAGAAGCTTATTTAACCTTTTATAAACTTCTATAATGATTTCGATAAAGCTTCTTGCAAGTACCATACGCAGATCTTTTAAAAGATTCAGCTCCGAAAATTTTTCTATAAAATTTTAACACATGTACTATAAAAGTTTGAACTTTCCGGTAGGGTTTTTATTATACCAGAATCAGAAGCCGATAATACAAGTCTTACAGAGGTTGAAGAAAATAGGTAAAAAAAAGGGTTTTTATTTTCAATTTCTTTGAAGTGATTTTCATTGCATTTATTCCATTTTTAATCTGCGAAAGCATGTATCACATTCGATTATTTTGTAATTAATTTATTGGAAATAATTTAAAAACACAAATGTTTTTCTTAACTTTTTAGGGATCGAAATCAGAACTCCTGGGTAATTGTGTAATAGTCCACTACTTTACCCACTCGGCCATCTAATAGATTTTTTGAAATATGCAAAAACTTAGTCAGCCTCTTCATTTTATAGAACTTTAAAATGATTCCTTACACAAACCCAAGCTTCTATAAAAAAAAAGACTTTTTGCAAAATGTGGGAAAGATAGAAAAAAAAATATGCGCTAGACATGCCTATGTGCGAAAAAGGGTACAAATATTTTGCTTGATCTTGCCAGTTCAGATTGATTTAACAGAACGAACACATTTTTTTTCGCACAAGATATAAGCCTTTAAGGGATTGACTAGATTGAAGCAAAAAGTGTACAACAAAAACAGGCGCCAGAGATGCCTGTGTGTAAAAAATCTTACGAAAATTGTGTTTGATCTGTCACTTCAGATTGACTTCGTAGGTCAAACCCAACTTTTTTCCCTTACAGGCAACTCTTTTATTTTTTCACTTTTCTACTAAAAGTCTTGAATGCCTTAAGATCTGGCCAAACAGAATACTGTGATGCGGTCAACAATTCACAAGCAAGAAAAGAACGCGACTGTCAATTTTTTGTTTTAATTTTTTACTAAGAATGTTAGACCGCGCTCTGTTTGGACAGCCCTATAATACTTTAAAAAAAAACGCATTTTGTGTGTAATCAACCAAACAAAGACCCTGTTTGATTGGAAATATTGTGTCTGGGCTGGTGTTGTCTATTGGTTTGTTAAATGAAATAAAAAAACACATTGGAAATAAAGGTGAGTTACAGAACTTAATTTCCATGTTTTCCAACTCTGGCTGCCAGATTGGGTATCGTATCAATTTATAAACTATATACAAGATACCAAATTAGTCCTCCAACATCCTGCATCCACTAGACATGCACGACGCCCAATATCACCACCACCATCGAATCGACAATCTTATCAAAGTCGCTGCACTATATCAGAGAAGACCATTGTAAGTTTTTTAAAAAGCTTCTTTAAAACGACTTTTGCAAGTTTGAGCCTCTGTAGTGTAAAAATGACAAGCCTTAGCCAATTGTTCAATAAAACTTGAAATTGTATAACAGAAGCCTTTTAAAGACTAAATGACAGCAACTTGTATACAAGAACTTATAATGGGTGATTTTTTAAGAGGTTTAGAACTTTTTTTTAAAAAAAAACACAAAAAATTCGAAAAAATGAATGAAATATTTATTTGAATCGATAGTTTGAACCTTGCAATTTAATGTTTAAAGATAATTTCATGCAAATGTTGACCGCGGCTGCGTCTCAGGTAGCCCATCCGCTGAGTCCAATTTTGGCATACTCTTTCACACATATCGGCCGGTATCTCACGAATGAATGCATGGATGTTGGCTTCCAGTGCGTCAATCGAAGCGGGCTTGTCCCTATAGACATTAGCCTTGACATACCCGCACAAAAAATAATCTAATGGTGTCAAATCGCACGATCTAGGCGGCCAATTGACCGGCCCGAAACGTGAAATTAACTGTTCACCAAACTCGCCTCGCAATTGCGCCATTGTTTCGCGTGCTGTGTGGCATGTGGCACCGTCTTGTTGAAACCACATATCATGCAAGTCAAGAACTTCCATTTCGGGCAAAAAAAAGTTCGTTATCATCGCTCGGTAGCGTTCACCATTGACAGTAACGCTGCGATTCGCATCATCTTTGAAGAAATATGGCCCAATAATGCCGCCGGCCCATAAACCGCACCAAACAGTGGCTTTTTCGGGATGCATTGGTAGCTGTTGCAATGCTTCTGGCTGATCTTCACTCCAAATGCGGCAATTTTGTTTATTTACGTACCCATTCAACCAAAAATGAGCCTCATCGCTGAACACAAGCAGCGCGCGATGAACATTTCGAACCGAGCACGAATTTTGACAAAACACACTAAACACACGTCACCTGTCAAAACCAGTGTTGCCAAAACCAAACCAGCTAAAAAATCACCCGTTACAACTACAGCTTCATTTAGCTTCTCTTACTTCATTTAAAGAGATCTAACCGAAAAATCAGGTACTTAGCCTCGATTGAGTTTCTTTATCTAGCTTACAAACAATTTAAAAGAAGCAGTTGCCGAAATCATGACTTGTATAAGAATTTTTTTTAAGCAAAGCTCTATAGAAGCTTTATAATATTATGCCTTGTAGCATATCAATATTTCTAAGCTTAAAGAACCTGAAATGTTAGTTGGGTATTAAAAGACCCTTAAGTTTATGATTTTGATAGCCGTTACCCACTGCGCTCCATTGCACGGTTACTATACATTCCTGACATTTCTCTGACAGCTGGAAAACTTTGAAATTTTAACTTTGACAAGATCGTGACTGCGCTGTATTCAATTTTTATTTTTAAATGTTTTATTTGAAAAATTGAAGAAAATAAAAATATATCTATTCTAATGCCTGTAAAAAAAACAACGTTCTTAGTGCGATTGTCTGTTGCGTAAACGAATAAACCTATTCGTTTGCCACGAAACATATTTTGGTGTTAAGTTTAAAAAGTGTTTAAAATCAAGTCCCAATTTTGTCGATAGCTACTTTCGTTTACGAGATATTGCAAGCAGCTAGGAATGACCTTCACAACCTTTTAAGTGAATGCCTTATTTGACATAGTCTTTTTTCATTTTTCTACTTCGTTTACAAGAACCTAAAATCTATACGAGTTCGAATTAAAATAATCCAATGGCAAAAATAATCATTTACCAACTCGATAAATGTTTGCACACAAATTTTAAGGATGAGACTAGAGACATGGCAATTAATAATAGTTATACCAGTTTTTCGCCATTGAAAATGGGCGTGCGTTAACGCGCTTCACGTGACTTGAAAAAAAAAAAACTCTGGCCCACCGTGCGTCGGAGGGCCCTGGCTCTGCGGGGCCACATAAACAGTACTTTTATGAACCAAAACTGTTATAACTAGCACGTCTAGAGTCACTCCCAAATTTTAAAGGTCCGAGAGGGCCAAAAGGAGTTTTTTCTTTATTTTGCCCTCTAGTGCAAATCCAGCACCGATTACTAAAGGGGTAGTTGCAAACACTCGGACTCTTTCACTTCTCCAAGCCCAACAACAAGACAATGATAAATGGACAGAAAATGCAAGAAAAAGTGGTCTAATGAGAGATTTTATTTAAAGGTGCACTTTTGCTTTGAGCACAAAATGCAAATGAAATAAAAGTAGTGGCGGAATGTTCTAGTTTTTGTGTTCGAGAAAGAATCTCGACCTGGAAAATAATTTACGACTCTCGTAGTAGGGTGCAATTTATTTAAGTAATTTTTTTTTCTTAATTTTTTCTTTTTAGCTTTGTTTTTTTTTCTGTTGAAACCAAAGATTGTGGTTGTTTCCATTTATCGTGGAACACAGATAGGAAAAAAAAAGAGAAAAATAGAAAATAGTGTGAAGATATAACCAAAAAGGATGTCTGATTACAAAATATTGCTTTCTCTTTTCTTTTCTTTTGATTTTTTTTTTTTTTATTTAAACTCAGACAAAGGAACCAGGATAACCAGAAATAATTTGAACCAATAAAAATAAAAATATAATGGCACAGGTCAGTTCGTTTTGTGGTTGACCTTAAGGGGTGAAACAGCTTTGCGGAAAAAGTATTGCATTTTGGTGTGGTTAAGTGAAGTTAGAAAGAACTTAAAACTATACCTCTCGAACCACCAGAGGACGGACGGTTGTAGTATCATGGTCATCTCTTTCATTTTGAAAGGGTGCTAGATACCGAACTTCTTTCATTTGGTTGGTGGTGCATTGTATAGATGTGTAGTAGATATGCAGGACTGATTTATTGTTGTTAGTTTAGGATATTCGTTTAAAAGTTTACGAGTAGGTATAGGTACTTGAAGTAGAATAGAGATGAATGAAAGAAGTTGCGGTCCTTTTCACAGTGTCGGTGATTTCATTGAATGCAGATAAGTACACTTTTTAAGTTCAAAAGTAATAAAAGTTAAAGTAATTTTTCGACGCAGAAATTATGAAAAATAAAAAAAACACAATGGGGCATATTCATAGTCACTTTTAAACTCCAGTTTATCTTAGACTGGGGTTTATTCAATGCTATTTAGATAGGATAAACCCAGGTCTATCATAAACTGGAGTTTAAAAGTGACTATGAATACGCCCCTATATATTTAAAGGTATATTTGTTTTGCATTTAGGAAAAACAGAAAACATTCAAAGTTAAAAATCTTGAAAATGAATATCTACCCCATCAAAAAGCAAAAATCAAGGTCTTGAAATTGAGAGCGCAAAGTGTTAGAAACTTTGAGAAACTATGAGAAGAGAAATCAAAAAGGTCAAGTAACTGAGCAATATTTTAGTTTGATTTTTATTCTATTCAAGATTCTTTTTCAATACATGGAACTTTGGTGTAGTTTTCTCATTTTAAAGGAACAGTAAGCCAAGCCACTATTTACCATCTACCTGGTAGTCTGAGCTCTACTGAAGAAACAACAGTGGACTAGATATGGGCCTTCCTTCTTCCATATATAGACATGGAACACCCATGTATGAATGCTCCCTTCAAAATACTTAATTGTAATTTCCGTCAAGACCTCGGCACCCCGATATTTCGGCTTGGAAATAATTCACCCCGGAATTTGTTCATTTGTAGTTGTCTGGTAACAAAGTTTAGTACCGAATTTTATGGACAAATATTCCAATTTTTGCACCCATTCATTCCTTTTCAAGGCTTGTTTTAAAACCTAATGATTGGTTTTAAACCCTCTAGCTTCGGGTATTGGGCAATAAAGAATAGCAGTTAGCTCTAGTCATTCCTGATGAAATATTTTATCCTACTTGTTCCTCACTATTCTATTCGATGGCGTTAGAAAACTTTTTTGTATTAAAAATAGATTTGAACGGTCTTTAGTCAACAAAAATTGGTACTTTCGTGCCAGCGATCTA